>JANFAI010000006.1:0-2619727 GCA_024613185.1 Pisolithus microcarpus
ACGTCCGCCTCGAACACTTGGGATAACTGCAAGGTGCCGATGATAATTGTAATCACTGCAAGCTGCACACCCAATTCCGAGTGAGTCCTCGCACATGGAGAAGGCTTGCACGTAGAAGTCATATGCAAGATTGGTGAATTCAGATCCGCACTTTGATGCAATTTGGGCTGTAAACAGGAAGAGTGCTGGAGCGTCAACTTGGGTAGCAAGGATAGAAGTACACTGTCACACGAACTTGAGGGTCATCATTACTTTGGATTGCCAGTCATCTTCCTGTAGACTGAGAAGTCAGAATTCTTGTAGTGACAGGCTGACATCTAGACTGCTGACCTGGGCCCCAGATCAGAACAAGTGACACATGCACCACCCGATTCCCATGCACAGACTGTGCAGTGCTATCTCCTCCCCCGCTTCAGTTAGCAGTAGCAGCGAGCAGCAGGATGGAAGATGTGGCTGTTTGCGTACAGTATGAATGGCCACGTCAGCATCACCACTAGATAAGCACAGCCACCCGAGCCGCGGCCTAGGGCTTGACAAAACCCCAGGCCAAGCCATGAGCCCCCACAGGCCATCATGACAGCTCGGCTTGGCTCAGCTCGGCTCGGGGCCTGAGGCCGGGCCGTGTACAACACTACCTTTACCCCCCACCCATGTGTATTCAGCCCATTGGTACTTATGGCATGTATTGCCTATTTCGCTGTTGCTCTTCTCACTTCTCTGCCATGCATACTTCTTGCCAAAGTGTTTTGTCCAGCACTACCCCATCTACTTTTATGCCAAACACTATCCATTTGGCTGAGCTGCACTGATACCTGAGGAGCCTATGGCAGCACCAGGGCCAGCCCATGTTTTCAATGGTGAAGTATTGAGCCAGGAGCCTGAGCTGTGGTGTCAGCTTACCTGTTTTTGTTTTTGGTAATTCAACTGGGATTCAGTGCTGCTGACACAAGTGAATGCCACACCTGACTTGCAAGGAAATATGCAAGGGATGCCACCATGCCCACAATGACAGCAATACTGGCATGTCCTTGTCAGTGAGCTCTTCCAGCTCTGCCAGAGTCAGTATGGTCAAGCCATCCCCCATGGGGGTCAGCAGGTTGGTCCAACCCCCAGTGAGGTCTGCCCACATGGTTTTGTGTTTGACAACATTACATACTACCATGTGATATACAAAATTTATTTCCAGTACTCTAGTATTATTGTAGTTGGTTTTCACTGAAAATAGGTCCATCAGGGAGATTTCTGCAGAGAACAAATTGGAGGCAACCTAGGGTATACTAAGATCATTGTAATTCAATGTACATACATTATACAGTAACTTGGGGTCTAAACAAGGTTGTTCTCAACTGGAAAAGGGATCAGGATTTGGAGAGAGTGTACAAATACAGTGAAAAAAATGAAAAAAAACACTTAGCTGTCTGGTGGAGCCCTCTGCTCCCTGGAGCTCTCCAGCATGAATAATTTCTTGTCCCCACATCCAAGGGGGGCTTGAGAATTTGACCATACCATGCTAGTTTAGACCCCATTTGGTACATGTCAGAATATACTGACATTGTGGGGCTTCATGGGACCCCCACAGGGCATTGCAGATGATACATCTTGTTCTTTTCTTGGCTGGTGGAAAGGCCACAGTCAGAAGGAGTCAAACCAGATGGAGAACTGCCTCCTGATGGTGTGGAGGTCACCTAAAGGTATGTACAAACCCCATGCACCTTGAACCCCTGGCACCCCTATTCCCCCTCCAGCATCCCCACTACACTGGTTTGTGGACCCATGGCACATGGTGGTCATGATTCATGGGAAGCCCTATGCATTGACCCTCTTCCCAGAAACCTGAATGTTACCTTAATCATCTGTGCTCCATAAATTCAAGTTGAAAACTGCTCCAGCATACAACACCCACATTCTCCAGCTTACATATTTCACTGGATATCTGCACACACAAGAGTTACTTTGAGTCACATGTTATTCCTGCCTTCAACACCTTACATCCCTTGGCTATGTATTTGTCTGCTGGACCCTGGTACTGCCTGCTATTCTGAATATTTCATCCAGAATAACTTTGGATTTCTTATTGATGATTTTGATGTGAAAATAAATTATTTTTTGTTTGATTTTTGGGCCAAAAACATTCTGCTGCATATTGCATGTTCAGCCATAAAAAAGACAGAATATTTTTCATGTGATGGGCAGCATGCAATTCATCATTTATAATTCAGTATTTTGGCTACATATATATTGGTTATTTTTTAAACTTTTTGCTAAGAAAAAAGTAGATTACTAAGTTGCAAACCATGTGAAATATATTGAAGATCTATTTACAATTTTTAACACTTATTGTACTCAAAATCATCCTGAAAAAAAATTCATGATGATTTTGACTGAGAAGATTTAAGATGAATCTATACCATTTTTTGAGGTATAATTGACAATAAAAATCCTGTATTTTTCTCAAATAACTCTGGCAAAAACATCCCAAATTAAACAGTATCAGTTTCTTCTCTTTTTTTAAGATGTTTTCAGCAAAAAAACTGAGGAATGCTTGCAGTGTATGGCACTGGTCATCTGATTCAACAGATGTCCATCGCTCGTTGGTCCTCTCCAGAGTTTGAATTCCACCGTGAACGGGAATACTCTGTAGTAACCGAAGACGAGCTCGGTTGGCTGGGTTGCGGAGACAGATAGAACATACGCATGGATCAATCTCCTGAGGTTGAGGCAGATTAACAACGTACTCAACTGGTTCCGGAATATGCGCGGGAACAGGAGTATACTCTTCTTCTTCTTCGAACTCTTCGAAGCGGTTGGCAGTGTTTATGTCAAGGGCTGTGACCTCGACATTATAGGACTCGTAGCCCTCGTCGTATTGATCGTCGTATTGACCGGCATCTTCCTGGTCATTATACTCCTGGTCATACTCCTGATCATATCCCTGGGATTCCTCGGGGATGTCAGTGAAGTCTACCGTGTGGAAGCCACCACGGCCACGACCACGACCACGACCACGACGAGTTCTGCCCTTTCCGCGAGAAGGCTGCTGGTACTGTTGTTGTTGTTGTTGGGGCTGCTGGCGCTGATAAGGCGCTCCCCCACGATTCTGACCTCTTCCTCTAAACGATCCACGACCCTGGGAAGACTGTCCCTGGTCGATATGTTGTTCTGTTGAGTGTTTTCCTCGGCATTTACGGCAACGAGGAGGTTTCGAGAGTCGGTTTAATAACGGTTGAGATGATGTTGCCTGAATTCTGGATTCCAGTTTCGGCAAATTTGACTGTCCTGTACGATGAGATGATAATTCCTTTAGACGAGCTATGACGTCATTGATTTTTAGGTCCTTGGCCTGGACCGACGAAAGAATGTTTACGGGCCCCTGTCCCCATTTATCCGAAAAGGCACCACAAAGGATCATGCACTGTAAGGGTTCGGCAATAGCCAGCTGCTGGGTAGCCAGCGCCCCTAGTACCATATTGAACTCGGCGAGCTTGGATCCCAAGTCGTCGGTCGGATTGATCCTTAATTTCATTAGACGTAAGAAATCTGTGTAGGCTGATACAGCCGTTGGTGCTCCGTATGTGGTAGCCAAATGGTCCCACATTTCTTTTGCTGTGTTCTTGGAGTCCAAGGACACGGAGATAACAGGGTCGCAATACAAGAGAATGGTTCCCATTCCTCTTTGATTCTTCGTATGCCAGGCCGCGATAGAAGCGTCAGGGCCTGCTGCGGGTAATGTGATTGTGCCTTCAACCACTCCCCAGACGTCAAGTGTCATGAAGTATCCTTTAATCATAGCCTTCCAAGATGCGTAGTTTGAGCCGTTAAGGCGCGGGATGTTCTTGGACACGGAGGTTTCCTTTTGATCTGCCATCTAGAAATGTTCGAGCATCAGTATCAAGTCATCGACCTGATCTGAGCTAGACACAAAAGCCTTGTTCGCTTTTCGGTATGCGCGGTTATTTCTCTGTCTCAGCGCTCTGTGGTAGCACTGCCTTTCCTTATTCCTTTTTCGCTTTTCCTTTATCGGTATACTATTCCCCTTAGCCGTAATTCGCCATCTTCCTATTCGAAGTCCTTCCAGATCGGTAAATCCAAGATCCGGGAAATAATGATAAGCCATAGCCCACGGACGATACAAGTCCAACAACGTTTCCGACAGATTTCCGTCTTCTGTCAATCCTTCGTGGATACCACAAATAAATTGCAGAATGAACTGAGAATATCTCAAGTTCTCGGAACACATTATATAAAACAAATTGAGGGGCATATGGTTATCTCTATTGTCCGAATAGTAGGGAGTCGTACCATAACCCAAGTACGGTTCAGGTAGACATCCCGGAAGAGGGAATCGGTTTGATACTAGCTGCCGCATATGTTGATCGACGACTTCGCCGATAAATTCCTCTGGGACGTGCAGGAGGGATATCCTCTCCAGAACCTTTCTCGCATTCTCTCTCCAGATCTGCATAAATCGATGCTGTAGAGGGCCAATTGACCCAGTTCGTACTTCCACTAGGAGATCTCCACCAGAGACGCTCCTTCTCCGTATCAAATCCTGCTCGTCCAGTGTCCTGCTCCATACCCCACGTAATGACATCCCATCTTTCCATGAGGAGTAATACGATTTTGGGATCAAACGAGACTCTACCGTCACGGTGTCTTGTTTGGAGGATCCTTGGAACGTGTCTCGGATCGATTGAGTTGGAAGTCCAAACTCTTCTGAAATCGCGCTCAAGATGTTGGTTCCAAATCCGAAGAGCCGGGATGATCCCGTGGAACTTTCGGTAATCGTAGCAGGGATGGACTCTTCCTCTAAAATAGAAGAAGATGTCGTTCGTGAGTGTAAGGGCTGGAACGGTTTCGAGGGCAGGATCTTCATAAGTCAACGACGGTATATCTCTGCCGTTGAAATTAGCACGGGCGTGTGGAGTAGATGCAGCGGAGATTTTGGGTAAACAGTTTACGAGAAATCCATGAAAGGTCAGATGAACCTCCTGGTTTACGAGAGGTTCGTCCTCGGGGCAGCGGTCGACAAAGTTTCGGGGAATAGACTCCCACGTTTGCTCCACGGCTATTGAAGGTATGACGTGCCATGGGAAAGGAGAACGTGTATATTGAGTCCGATTTTGGGAAATGGCATGTTTCCAATCCGGGCATTTAGGGAGATAGATCTCCTCGGTGAATCCGATTATATGTTCGACATATCGTTTGTGCGATGGGTCATCCGTCGTACTCGCCTTTTCCATTGCCAGAGCGGTTTCCTTCTCAACAGCAATAGGAAAGGGTCGGGATGCCCATGCTGGTGGTCCGGTAAGGGTGTTCCTGTTTGCAACGACGGCCGACATCTGCAACAGCAGGAGCGGCATTAGCCTATGAACTCGAGAGGAGACGAAGAGAGAAGCGACTACAAAAGATCAAACTCGAGATGACTCAAGTCCGATCCTTCATCATCTCCTTCGGGAGTCGGTGTGGGAGGTAACTCCTCAACCAAATGGGGCAAAGAAGTCGTTGAAGGATCAGGAACAGAGCCAAATCGGATATTACGCCACCTTTGTAACATGCGAATACTATCGCCAACGATTATGCCGACATGCGAAGCCCTATGCTGGGGCTGCATCTCAACCCATCTACGATGGAGCTCCTGGGTTTCTTCAACCGAAAGGTCGAAAGGTTCCGAAAGAACCATTGGATACCCTTGTGGAGACATCGGATAGGGAGGAACCGGATCTAAATCGGCTTCAAGGTCCAAGTCCCGGACCTCGAGAGCCTGATATGAAGGAGGGTTCCAGCGTGGCAAAGCCAAACGCTCGGTTCTCGGCAAAGCCGGTACTTCCCTCGCTTCAACAGTCACGGCAGCTCGAACTCGGAGCTCGCGAAAGCGACCGAGCCGGATATGGTACTCTTGGTAAGCGGCAAAAATGCCATGCCACGATGGAATGCCTAGGAAAGTTCCCCACATGACGCAGGACATAACCACAGCAAGTGAAAAGGAACCGCCATAAAGTGAAAAAAAGAAGCGTAGCCTGAGCATGGCCTAGAACCAACGAAACGACTAGAATGGCCAAAGCCCAACCTAGCGCCTCAGGTCCGTTCAACGGCATTGCTATGACAGACGTCTCTCTCAGAAGCAAATGTCCGTTAGACAATGAGCTCGGGGCTCATAACCTATTGCGCAGAGGGTTTACGGGGTGAGAGCTAAGGCGAACACTTGCCTTAAGCTAATCAGTTGAGTCTTTGGACTTGAAGGTAGGAGTGAGTAGTTGTGTGTGGACAACGTTAGAGATTGGGAGCTCTACCCTACTCTGGCCTAAGACATGGCCTTTATATACATTGTAAGTGCGCACAGACCAGGTGTGTCTGTCACCGTCTAAACTACTACTATATCTGTAAGTAAGAGGACCTTCCTTTCTAGGTTACCTCTGTCTTTCTGCTAGAACAATAAAGACCGGTAATCCGGTACAAGAGAACACCGTAGAATGGTATGGAACAATACCATCATGTGACCGGGTATCATATATCCGTATAGCCATAGTGTATCCGTCTAATATTTCAACAATAACAACTGCTTCTAGGCAGTCATCTGAGTGCCACAAAAGGATACATTCAAGTTCCCTCTCTTGAGACATCCTCTCTGGCAAAGCACAGCATTGTTGGTGCTCTCAGCCTCTGCAGTGCTGCAGTAATGTCTATCAGTCATTGTTATAGTTACAGACTCAAATTGATTTTTTTTTCCAGCTCCAGCATGCTTTAAACCTCATTAAATCTGGTGATGTCAAGCTCAAGGCCCTGGCCAATGCCAAAGTGGCAACAAGAGATGTGCATACCCCTGTCAAGTTCAACATGGCTTCAGGCAAGGATAGCAAGACTGCATGTGCATTTTCAGACCAGAATTGGGGAATGCCAATGAGGAAGTTTACTAGCACTGCCCAGAGCAGATCTACTACTCAGCTTCAGGGCATGATTGAGCTTGCCCTTTCTTCACTTGCAGTGGGCCAGGAACTTGACCCAGATGCATTGAGTGATGCAGAATCTGATGATGAATATGCACTTATCTGTAGGTTCTTTCTTTTCTTTGCCACTGATACATATTTATACTGAGATGACTCCATGACATGATCTCCAATATATCATTCACTACCATTAACAGTGTGTTTATATTTTCAATCCCCCACTCCCACTCTCATTTTTACTGCTACTGATTTAATCTACTTACCTGCTACTTATCATGTGTTTAGCAGAAATTAATGGTTGCTTTACTCCTTATCATTTGCTTGACTTGAATGCCCAAGTGAGAAATATGTAAACTAAGTATGTGTTATGCAAAAAATAAGCAGTGCTAAGCCAATGTCAAGCAGAAGGATCTACTCTTCCACTGCTTGGCAACTTGGGCAGATAAGTAGGTAAGCAACTGTCAAGTTATCATCAAGTACCATTAAGTAAACTCAAGATTTGCTGATGTGTGTCAATGTTGACACTATGACCACCATGACCACTAACCAGCATCATCAATGACAATGATGATGCTGACTAGTGTTTATGGTTGCCACTAATGCAGTATCAATATGACCACCATTATGATGACCAGCACATTGTGTACAAACTGTACAGACCAAAATTTTAGACTACCCATTTGCAATATCATGATTTTTTTAACCTGCTTAAAATATGGCTAGCATCATGACTTGTTGGACACATGGACTTTTGGGACCTATTCCCAACCTTTGGAATGCTTCAGCCAACCTCAGAACCACACTTTACTGTTGATTAAATGTCCTGGATTCTTTCTATAGCCTTCTGCATTTACTGTATTACATAATCATGGTTGTAGAATATTTCCGCTCTCATTCCTTTCACCTCAGTGACTTCCATTCATCCTGAGGTGAGCATACTTACATTCCACTCGTTACCTACCTTGTACTGACCTACTGTCGACTCATAGCTGCATTAGGTACAGAATTCAGTGACTTCCATTTGTCCTGAGACTCATAGCTGCATTAGGTTATGAGCCCCAGCTTTGTGCCTTAATACTGGAAGAAAAATTGATCTGCACACCTCACCATATCACCACACATTCTCACTATGGCAAAAGACAACTACTCCCTGCAGGTACCTACCTTAAATGCAGATGGTAGCAACTGGCTATACTATAAGGCTCAAGTTGAATGGGCTGTCAGCTCTAAAGGGCTAACAGGCCACCTAACTGGTCTGGAAGCCAAGCCAGAGGATCCAGCACATGGAAAAGACCCCTCTTGGAAGCCAACAACCACTGAGCAAAAACTTATCAGTGAATACCCAGAAGAGCTAAAACAGTGGACAAAAGATGACAGCTATGTAAAACAAGTGATTGTGGCATCACTCCTGGAATCCCTCTTCCTCCAAGTCCAGAAAGAAGAGACAGGAAAAAAGCATCTGGGATGTCCTCACCAACCTCTTCCAAAACTGCTCTCAAGTTGTTGCAATTGACCTGTGAAGAAAGCTCCAAGAATCCCACTGCACTGAAAAGGGTGATGTCTGAGCCCATTTTGACAAGCTGTGGAACTTCTGAGAGCAGCTAGCTGCCCTTGGTCAATCCATCAGTGATGACAACTTCACAGCTATCATCCTCAGTTCCCTACTGACCTCTTATGACTCCAATATTGCTGCCATGACATCCTCTGCCCTCATCACCCAAAAGAACTTGTCACCCGGTGTAGGGAATGGTTTTTCCCTACCAGGGGATTTTATTTTTATTCTTTGTTTCTCATATTTTAACTCGCTTTTCCAGTTATTATATGTTTATTACTTTAGTGCGAGGTTTTATTGCTTAGTCAGCCATTTTTATTACCCAGCATGTACTTACCTTTCTAAAAACAAGTAACAAGTGGAGTTTGGAGAGTTTCGAGTTTGAGTTTGAGTTCAAGAAGGCTGTGTGTGGCCTTCTTCTTTGTCTAGACAGCCTCAGACAGCATTTCTCTCCAGGCTATAGAAGCCCCTTTGGAAGTTCTTTCTCCCTCAGATCACCCTAGCTCATCCACAGTCATCTCCATTCTATTCTCTTCACCGGTTTCATCACTAAAATAATATCAGATGAATATGACCAGCGACAGACACATTCCAAAAGAAGCAATGACAGTAATTCCAAGGATGTGGCATATTCTGCTAAGGACTCAAAGAATTCCACTTGTGAGAACTGTGGCAAAAAGGGACATACAAAGGATCAGTGCTGGAAGGAGGGTGGTGGAAAAGCTGGGCAAGTGCCCAAATGGTTTAAAGGGAAAGGTTCCAGCAAGAAGAAGGAAAAGGCCTCAGAAAAGGCAGCCACAGCCACAGCTGCATCTGCAAACACAACTGTGCAACCAAATGCCGATGCTGAACCCGATGGAGTCTGGCTAGCAAACTCTGCAGATGATGACTGGCTCAAAGAACTGGCCAAAGATGACATGCCGAGCTCTTCTGAACTGACCTCAGATACTGAAGCTGCTCTGCCAAAGCCTTCGGAATCAGCCTCGGATGCCAAAAATGACTATCTGCACCCTTTGGAAGTAGCCTTGGATGCCTCGGATCCATTTCCAAACCCTTTGTAACCACCCTTGGATGTCAGGAAAGACTTTCTGCACCCATCGGAATCACCTCTGGATGCTGAAAATGAGGTTCGGAACCCCTCAGAAATGATGCCAGATGAAGGAGATGCTTATATGGAAACATTTGACCATGTACTACTGGCAGGGGAATCACCACACCTGAATGAGGAGACTATACTATTTGACTCTGGTGCATCCTGCCACATGTCATCCTACCAGAACAAGTTCCTCAACTACAAGCCAATAATCCCAAAGCCGATTACCATGGCTGACAGCCACACGTTGCATGCCATCAGAAAGGGAGATCTAATGATATCAATTCCAAATGGCACAACCCGATGCAATATCTGCCTCAAGGACATTCTCTATGCACCCAAAATGGGCATCACACTCATTTCTGTCAGCAAGCTTGATGCTGCTGGCTATGTGGCATTGTTCCAAGACAAGAAATGCCAAATATTTGATTCCTGCAAGAAGAAACTCAGTGAAATTCCAATGAACAATGGCCTATACTGCCTCAAACATCCCCGCCAGATCTATGCTGGGCTAGCCAAAGCTACCAAGCCACTGACAATGGCTGAAATCCATGCATGGCTGGGCCACATCGCACCCGAGGCAGTCTGATGGATGCTGAAGGATGGTACCATCACTGGAATCACCCTAAATGAAGCCCACTCCACTATGGGGGCATGCAACTCTTGTGAATATGCCAAGGCGACCTGCAAGCCCATCGGAAAAGAGCGAGACCCTCCGAGACATGAACACCTTGGTGATGAGATCCATAGTGACCTATGGGGACCATCCCCAGTCCAAACCCCTGGTCACAGCCAATACTACATGTCTTTTATGGATGACCACACCCACTATACCACCCTCTACCTCCAGAAAACCAAATCTGAGACATTTGCATCTTGTAAGGCTTATGAAGCTTGGCTTTCCACACAATTTAGCACCAAGATCAAGTGCTTACACTCAGACCATGGGGGGGAGTACCTAAGTGTGGAATTCACTAAGCACTTAAATTCCACAGGTACTGAATGCTGGGTAACTGTCCATGACACTCCAGAACACAATGGAGTTGCCGAGTGGCTCAACCGCACACTCATTGAGTGAGTGCAGGCTCTTATTCATGCAAGTGGTCTACCCAAGAACCTTTGCATCAGCAAACAAGCCCTAGGCTGTACAGGGCTGTGTAATATTGCACAGTACCACAGGTCTTACAGTAAGGTACCTACTAATAGGGAGGTCTACATAGGTGGACAGTGCTGTACACCTCAAGCTAAATGTCAATCTCCTGGATGTCACAGAACTCACAGTACCTCTGTGTGCATTCTTGCAGTCCTGTGCATGCATGAACTATAACAACTGTTGGCCATATACAGGGCCAATTCAAAACTGCAGAACTCACATGGCAAATAAGATTCATGGTCATGAAAGGAGGTACATCAGGTAAAATTGTTTTATGTAATCAATCTAGAACAACTCCAAATTCATCACTAAACACCACAAGTGGTCCAGATTTGGATGGTATACTGCCTCGATGTCAGTACTCAAATTTTAGTAGATAATGTTTCTTACCCACCAGACGTCACCCATGTGATATGGAGTGCCTTCATTTTCGAAGCATGTTTTGGGACCAAGTCAAGCTGATGTTGCATGTCTAAAAAGTTGGTGAAAACCCTCGAATAACCAATATATTCGAAAGGGCGATCCTGACAGGTGCCAGTTTGAGTATATTCATCGAGGGTGGCACAGAGCTGTGAAAGAATGGAAATCAGTAGGCATGAAAAAGAAAAGAAATTAAAAATAAAAATAAAAAGAATAATACACACAGAGCAACTTTCAGCACCTTGCAAGAAAACACCTCAGGGAATGTGATACTGAGTGACAATGGTGCATAGAAGAAATATGTAATGAGAGCTGCCAGGGCAGGATGAGCCATGTTGTTAGTGGAACCCTAGAGTACTGGTCAGTAAACATACATAACAAACATAAAATGCACCTCAGCATCGACACCGTCCCTCAGGAAGACAGCTCCCCTAATCAACATTTGAGCTTCTGACTGATTCTCCGTGTCACTGTGATGCTTTCCAATGTTGTAAAACTGTGTTAATATTTCACAAGCCTTCCCTTTGATTATTGAATGCCACGTCATAAGTGACTCCCATAGCTGGAAATCACATCAGTACCTCTACAGTAACAAGATGGAGAACAAACAAGGATGCAGAGATCTTTACAATAGTTGGGCCAATACCCTACAGGGACACTCTCGCACTCGAGGATAGCTTCGTTGAATATTTCTGTGCTGATCTGGTCAAGGAAGGTAGATCAAGATGGGAATGGGTCCTTCATTGCACTTTCACATTGAGCAATTAGCTTTGCCTGTTCAATGACTTCATGGAACTTGTGCAGATAGGAGTGCAGTTTCATCACCTGACCCATCAGTTGGCCATTGACAGCCACATTGGTGGTTTGAGCCATACCCGGACAGTCAACAGCAGGAGGCTGAGCGTTGTGGGGTAAACCTGGCATACTACTCACAGTGTCCAAGACCACAGATCCAATAGAACCCCATTGGTGACCCCACAGCTCGCAGAGGCATTCAGGCACTGGCACATGGGGGAAACCATTGTGCTGGTGATGGGCATGGACAACATCTACATTAGAACACTGCTCTGTGTTGGCAAGTAAAACAGGATCTATGATATGTTAGTCCACTGTTGTTATACGTCTCAGCACTTACCTATATGAGAATCTGGGGGGACCTGATGGATAGGATGAACATCAGAGTCTGCGTCTCGAGGTTGAGAGTCTTGAAGTCTCTCTAAATTTTTTCATTAGCATGGAACTGACAATTGAAATATACATACCAGGAGCGTGCAAGGCTGCTTCAGCCATCCTGTCATCTTCATTGGCAGACACCTTGTTGATGTCATTATTGTCCAAACCTTCAGTATTAAGCCCAGCATTCTGCATGCACTTGAATGGAAAGTCATCATTATCAGACTCCATGTCATCGAGTTCCCTTCAGTGAGAGCTGTAAGGTGGAGGAGCACACAGAGACATGTCTTCTAATTGTGACAAAGCAAGATCATGAACTGAAAACGTCCTTGACAATACACAATTTTGAGAGCTTTGAGCTCTCTGGGAGATTTGCAATGACCTGAGGGGTATGGGCAAACCAATGGCAAGTGTTGTATGAGCCTTGTTACAGGACAAGGGTACTGCTGAGCTGCCACAAGGAGGGAGCATGGAGCCTTGGTGAGAAGATGGAGCTGTCAATGTGGAATGAGGGGCAGTAGAATTATCACGACACAACATAGATTCAGGGGTCAGAGAGGGGAGATGGAAACTGTACCGGGAACCAGCAGTGGAGGCCTGCTGTGCTTGTGGAAGAGGTGGATCACAAGCTACCAGATCAGGCAAACTGTGCATTGGTGACACTGAGGGGAGAACCTGGGTAGTCAGTGAGCCCAGAGAGGAGACAAACAATGAGCAATAACAATGGAATTTACTGCATGGCTAGATACAGCTTGACCACCCTTCAAACAATGGGACCTAGATGCCTGCTTTGTTGATACTGGAGCCAATGGATTCAATGGTTCATTTGCAGTCACAGCTTCCATTGGTGTGAGCCTGACAGTAGGCTCAGTCTGCATCCGCTCGATACTTTTAAGCTGCGATAATCAGCCCCCACTACCTTTGGTTGCCCTAGAGGACTGACAAGTTGAAGCATCTGGCAAGTCAGACAAACAAGTCTTGTCAGCTAGCAAGTCATGTAATGAAGAAAAAAAAACTTGCCCTGAGAACCAAGCATACTTGCCTTCTTGTTGGTGTTCAACATTGCTGGATCTTCAATTTCAGGATCAAAACCAGTGTTCATGGCCTGGAGGGAGGTGCATTTCCTCATCCAAGCCCTACTGGCCTTGAAAGTCCTCAGACGAAGACAATAGCACCCAATAGTGGGAGTGGTGTTCGCAGGTATTCCCTGCCATGCTTTTATATGTCTGAGTGTAATTTTGCAGGTAAAAAATAATAGTCAACTTACCTCTGCAGACACATGTTCCCCCTGTGGCCATGTACAAGATGTCAAGGAACTTAGTGGTGAGTAAGCTCTTCAATTGGACTTACATCCCATAGATTATGTAAGTAGACGCAGAATGGTTTGGTACACGAAAAAATGAATATGGAACAATGGGGCAACATCACAATAAGTGTAAGATAGGCATTATCTACATCAACCAATCCTCCGCTGAACACTGTGCCCTTCAGAACAGTAGTTGGATGGAGTGGGAATAATAATGGGCCTGTTCTGCATGTGCTCCAAGGTCCACTTTGCATTCTTGGTGCTGCAAGGCACCTCTTCAACCGTCAAGAAAGCCTCAAGGAGGATACGTTTAATGTCTGCATGCTTGAGAGGTTCACAGTCACTGGCAGGACGATTAGAGGAGTGGATCAGGTCATAGAGCTTTTCCATGAAGGGCTTCAGAGGTTGTAAGTAGGGTGTGAAATCCTTGACCACACTTTTCGATTGTAGCTGGCCAAGCTTGACATCACGAAGGGTAGCAATGTCTTGTGGTGACTTGACTGACACCCATGTTTTGAGACAGGTTTCATTGATGGTGTGATCTGTGCAGATTTCCCCTGGTGCTTGGTAGAGGACACACACCCAAACTAGGACGTAGATAAGGGATTCTAGATCATGTGCTTGTGTGTGCATAAACTGGTTTGTATTGCTGAAATACTTGCGAAGGAGGGTGAGAGCCATGAAAGGTATAGTGCCCTGTGCCTCATTCAATATCAAGAATAAAAAAAGAATGGAAAAAAGAATCCGCATGAAAAGACATATGGTGTGATCACCACCAGACACTCCTCGCCTCTCCATGGCAAGCAGCTTGGCATAGTTGAAATTGATAAGCAGACCTCAGTGGAATTTTTTCTTCTGGATAATTTTCTCCCATTCCTTCTCCTCCTTCGATGAAGCATCCCAAGGGGTCGAGCACATGTACATGAGAATGTTGTTGATACTGACATCATGATGAAGGATCATGTAAATGCACATGAGGGAATGGTGAACTATGGGGGAAACATTCAGAACACAGTATAGCATCCGTGCAGTTACTCACCCAAAACAATATCAATGAATATACTTAAGAGCTCCTGCAACGATAAAAATTCCAGCAGCGGGTGTCCAATGGGCATCATCAGGAGGCATCGATGTAGGTGAGTCTCAAAACTGGCATTCCCAAAAATAGATGCTGGCCAAAGGAGGGCTGTCATTTCGTCATTCCCATCAATCTGAACTGTCCACGCCACATCAAGGGTAGGTACACCTTTCAAGCCCTTGATCTTGTTCAGCATCTCCTCCTCAGTATGCCTTCTACCCCTGTGCATCCAGTAATCCTTAATGACAAAGTGCATGCCATGAGTGTTCCTTACATGCCAGGAGCTCATTGCCCTGCCTTGAATGACATTACTGGTGAAGATGCAACCCAGAATGGCATAGAGATGATTTTTGACTTTAATTGTCCAAGCCACTTTGAGTGTGGTATCAGTGATGGGACAGTATAGGGGGGATGGCGAAAGAGCAGGATTAAGAAAAGTGGGATCAAATCCCAGATGCTGGGGTTGCCAAATGCAAGGATGTAGAGCAGATGAGAGAAAGTGTCAGTGTGCCTGTGAATATCATGTGCAGATGAATGGATTGCACCTGAGCAATCGAAGATGTGAAGATGATATTGTTGGCAAGTGAGAGAAATGGCAACCACGAAACATCTTGCCGGTTGTGCAGTGAATGTGGCATACACCTTACAAGTAATGTTGCGCTCCAAGCATTTGGCATATTGCATGGAGGTGAGCTCAAGGAATGATATGACACAGCTCCATGCAAAGCCACCATTTAGATCTGGCTGGCCACAAAAAACGATGTCAGGCTTAATGGCTATGTGAGAGTTCTCCACAGGTTTCACAGCATATTCTGCAGACCAAGAATGCAGGTGATGACATGCCACCAGTTCACATTTCATTGATCATGTTAGAGGTCTCCAGCCTGTGGGAGATGAGTTGTTGCCACCAACAGCTGAGGGGGGGGAGAACAAATCAATGATAGAGTTCAACCAGTTTGCCACCATAGTCTCCTCGTTACCAGTGACAGGAAAGAGCATGGCATCAACAAACTCCTCTGTGTTTGTGCCAGGAACCACCCAAGCGACCACCTCCCACCTGTGAGAACCCCGAAAGCATTTTCTAGAGCTGGAAGACCTGGATTGCACAGTGAAGGTGGATTGACTGGATGAACCAGCGTTCTGAGCCCCATCCGTTGTCGACAGGTGCAGTATGTGGGGAATGAGAGTCAGCAACCAGCAACCATCAATGAAAAGTGGCTTGCCACTGTCGGCATTCACCAAGTTTGAAGCCTTGATGTCCTCGATTTCTAGATGGGAGAGCCAAGACCAATATGCCACAAATCATGTGCTGAGGGCTTCTGTTATTGTAGCATCCCTAAGTTCAGTTACGAGCTCTAAGTCCAGTGTCTCAGCCCTGAAATCTTTGCCATCTGTGGGGATGGACGAAGTTTTCTGGCAGAGAGGATTGATAGAGATCTCAGTAATTGTGTGATGAGCATTCAGACAAGGGGGAGATGGAGTGGCCAGCATTGATAGCAATTGAGCAATGAGAGGAAAAACACCTCGACAAAAAGGTAGCCAACTACCATACTAGTTGAACGCCTACTTTCCCAGATGAGGATCTAACTACACATTGAAAGAGAGTAATATATTTGCTTATTCCAATAATGATTTAAATAAAAATCCAAGGTAAGCTCGTAGCTGGTGTGGTTGCTGAGGCGAGGATTCGCTGTTTTCCCAAATCATGGGACCAAGTGAACAGGGGATCAAATGTGAGACAAAGGGATGACACCACCAATATGCTCTCCATTGCTCCTCATTGCACGCTTCAGAACATGCAGGCCAGCAGCTGCTGCATCCGTTGTGTGACCAGCAGGAGAGCTAGTGATGTGAAAATGTTGGACATAAGCAAGAAATTCCTCCAAACCAAGAATGCAGAAGACAAGCCGAAGTTGGACGACCATATGCCCTTGAAAAGTAATCAGCTATGCATCGGGCACAAGTGGAGGACAGGCGTACCATTTAGACCTTGGTCAGGCCAGTCGCTGTCAGCTGCAGGACTAAAAACAGTGCTATTGTACAACCTGTGAGGATGCTCCTTTGATGGAGGAGCAGCATTCATGGTCTGAGCAGGTTTGACATTCCTAGGATTGTGATAGTTGCAAACCTGGACATGAACCTTGGCCCAAATCTGAAGCCTGTTGGATGGTAGGCTGCGACCTGGCACTCCACACCTTTGACCAGTAATATCATGGTCTATTCCCCTCACACAATGATTGAGGTAATCAAGGATCACCGGGTGGAGATCAGGCAGCTTGTAGAGCATCGCAGCTTCATCAATTGTCATCCAGAGTGCTGGTTTGGTGGCCAGATGAACAGCAGTAGTACCTGAGGCAAACATACAAAGCGGTTTTGGTGGGTCAGGCAGGGGACTGTGGGCGATGGCATGAGCAACTTTGAAATAGTCAATGACCTTGCAGGTGGGAGAATAAGATAGGAGTGAGTGAGATCCCTCCTTGTCAAGCTCATGGTCCTGGTTGTCATTGTCATCACTATCACTATTGTTGGCATGAGAAATTTGAGTAGCCAAATCAAAGTTGAAACACCTCTCGGAACAGTCGAGGTGGCATGCAATTTGGGCATAGTAATTCTGGTTATTCCCAGCACATGCCATGTTCTTGATTTTGGTAACATGGGCATGCTCCATGACATCTGCAGACCACTGCATTGGTGCTCCTGAGGTCTGAATAGAGGCCACAATGTGCTGCATAAGCTCCAGCTTAGGAATGTGAAAGTGCTCTGAGCGCCCACCAGTAGCCAGGACAGCATGCTTATGAGCGTGAAACACATCCAATGCAGTATTAAGCTTGGCCAATGCATGCTCATTGAATGCAGGCATTTGAGCAAGGTAACAGAAGTCCAGTAAACCATGGATAGTGGCAAGGAATGTTACAGGAACTGCGCCAGTGACTATGCTAAGAACGTACCATTGGATGGAGTGATGATCACGACCAGTGACCTGCTTAAGTTTCAAAACCCTGTCAGTGAATGAGTGATAGCTGACTGGCATTTGAATGAGACTAAAACAGTAGTTGATTTCATCTTCCCCAACAGCTGTTATACACCATTTCATGTCATGGTCCCAAAACATCCTGAAGAAGTGGTGAAGTGGTTCAATCTTCAGGAATTGGCCTGGATCCGACAGAGACCAGCCCCTCCAGAATGGTTCATGGACACCATTCAGTCCATAAGACTTGGCAGCCTTGAGAAAGTCAAGAAAATCGTCAACATCAGCTTTAGCATGCACTGCATGGATATCAGCAAGAGTTCATGCACCAGTTCAAGGGGGGTGATGCATATTATCGCCAAACTCCCTATGGGTAGCAGTAGACATTGGAGACACCCTGGGACTTGTGCAGGCCAATAAACTCTGCTTTGGCATGTCTGCAATATACCCAACAAGCAGTGTGAAGCAGTACCTGACATTACCATGCGGATTGTTCATCATGACTCCCACAGTGGCAGCAATCTTCAGAGGCTTGAGCACCAAATCAAGACAGCAATGGAAAAGTCAATCAGAAAGAAGTGAACGAACACGGGATTTCTTGTGGATGAATGATGGAACAGGTAGGAGAGTGAGCAACATGTGGCCATGAAGCGAGCCCTTACTGCAGATGTCCATACTGATATTGGCTAAACTGAGCAGTAAGGGATGAGCCATGCGATTCCCAGACATGACAGAGATGTTGGTTTTGTTGGACAATAACATAACTCCCAAGAGGGTCCCACCACAGGGTAACTGGTTCTACAAAAAATGAGGACTCAGAACTCAGGACAACTGAATGAAGTGACCTGTAATTCCCAAGCATGGTCACCTGTTAGCCACTTGTCATATACCCATGAAATTTGAGCAGCCATAGACCACACTTTCCTAGGGACAAAGCTGATGTGAGGCTCGAACAGAGGGTGGCTGAGAAGGCTTTGCAGCCATTTGATAGGGTCATGGTAAAAGAGTGTGGCAACTCACTTCGTCAGGTTTTGAGGTTGCAAGACATGTGACTGCCAACAGGGACCTGGTGGTAACATTTCTGCATGAAGACACAACTCTCTTGCAGTTCAAAAGGAGAGTGTAAGTCTCTTGATCTATGCAATGGTTCAGCTGCAAAAAACAGTACACATGAGATATATAACCCACCAGTTCAAGGGAGAGGAAGCTGTCAATTGCAGCCATGCTGAGATGAGAGCGCAGCAGCCACGATGCAATTTGCCAGTCCTCTCGTGAAGCAAAAGGATAGAATATATTCTCCTTGCGCAGTTCACTGTACTCGTCAGCAAAGAACTTGTCCATAAATGTCAGCCCACTGACATAGCTCATGGCTGCACCCAGGTAAACCTCGACATTCATAGATGCTGCTTCAACGTTGGCTGGGAGCGGATCTGAGCCCTGTTCATGGTGCAGCAGGTCATCGAGTTCCGGCTCCATGAAATCATTTTGAGGTGGTAGTGGTGGTTCTGGGGCATCACGACTACCACAACGATCAGGAATACTGAGTAGTGGAGTCTGTGAGCTGATAGGTTGGCTAACTGTGATGCTAGACAGATTGTCCACAAATGATTGACAGGCAGATGAAGGTTGTATTGAGTATAAACTGCCCCCCCTATTAATATTGTACTTAGGTGCGAAGATTTGTTGCTTACATAAGCGAAAAAGCGTACATACTGTAGGGTAAAATTTCTCCCTGCCTCCTCAGTAGCTTGGAAGTTACTGGGGAGTAAGTCACCATTTCTATTTAGCCTTTTCATTTACTGACTACTTGTAGTTAATTATCTGACAGGTAGATACTAATATAGTAGCTTGGAAGTTACTGGGGATTAATTATCTGACAGGTTGGTTCATATGCTGGAGGACCTGAGGCTCACTTTCAAATCTCTTCCCACAGCTGGGACAGAAAGTAGTCCTCTGAGAACACGACAGCAGGACTCTCTTCACTTTGGGCATAATAGTCGTAGCTGGCAGTGCGGAAAATGCTGGTGGATATCTATCTTCTGCATAGTTTTCTTTAAGGGGGTCAAATGCGAGTCAGTTTACATAAGCAAGAATTTCAGCCTTGGGGGTTGACTTCCATAATTATACAGTTCCAGCATGGATTGCACTGACTTAACAAGTTTGTGGGTAAGTCTTCATGCTGTGATTAGTCATCCAACTTCTTCCTACATACTCATGTGTCAGACGAGTCAACATGTGGGAACCCACCCAAAGCAAGAACATGATCTTGCTACTATGAACAGTATGTTCCTTTTTGTGGGAGAAGAAAATGGACCAATCTCGAGGTATCATCTTATCATCTCTTCGATTGTTTTGATGTGGAAAATTTCTCCAAGCATGATGCATTCAACTTACAGGACCATCAACCCACTGCTTGACCTGGAGGGAGTTGTATCAATACCCAGCTCCTCCTCTGAGGTGCAGCTTCTCTTAGATGTGGCACGATGTAGGGAGGGAAGCCTCCCTACTAGGTAAATTATTTTATTTCACTGTTTTTACTTACTGTTTTGTTTTTATACTTTTATACTATCTTTTTACTTACTATTTGGACGAGTTGTGGCTTATGTAAGCCACACTCGCACCTACAGTACTATTGTACTTAGCTAGAGGAATAACAACTACTCCCCTAGAGACGAGAAGATGAGAATCCGAGCCTGAGGGACTTGGACTGTTATTTCTTCATTATCAGACCTTCGTTAGATGTTATCTTGACCTTCTTGGGACTTTAGGGTGCGTTTCAAGTCTTTTTCCTCACTCTTTGACTCTACCAGGCAACACCAGTCCCCTTGGGTCAAACTGACCCCACCTATCCAAAGGGAGACCCTCAAGGTATCTCCCCCCACACTCATTCAACCAATTTCACAACGAGCAGAATGCAAGCTCCACAGGATTCAAAAGGAGTTTGCAGACCAGTGTCAAGACCGGTTCTCTATGGTCTCCAAGGGGGTCTGACACTGCAAGCATTCCTCAGTTTTTTTGCTGAAAACATTCAAAAAAAAGAAAAGAAAATGATACTCTTTAATTTGGGATGTTTTTGCTAATGTTATTGTAAAAACAGGCAGGATTTTTGTTGTCAATTATGCCTCAAAAAATGGTATAGATTCATCTTAAATCTTTGGAGATAAAATAATTATGAGTTTTTTTTCAGGATAATTTTGAGTACAACATGTGTTAAACATTGTAAATAGATCTCCAACATGTTTTGCAACTCAATAATCTTCTTTTCTCTTAGAGGAAAGTTTAAAAAATAGGCAATATTTATGTACTCAAAATACTGGATTATAAATGATGAGTTGCATGTTACTCCTCACATGAAAAACATCCTGTCTTTTTTACAGTCGAATATGCAGTATACAGGAAAATATTTTTGGATAAAAAATCAAACTCAAAATAATGTATTTTCACATGAAAATCATTGATAGAAAAATCAATAGTTATTCTGGATGAAATATTCAGAATACTATTATGTTAAAGAGCCCACCTGTGCAAATGATCAAGCTCTTGCCACATCCAGTTCTGTGGTCCCAACAACACACTCTGGTATCTAGCACTAAGTGAGCTCCCAATGCACAAGGTTCCCCACATTGTGAACCAGTGACCTTGTAGCTCAGTGGTAGAGCTCCTGGTGCAGTTCCAGGTGGTCCTGGGTTCAATTCCCTGCAAGGTCACTATTTACTTGGGTGTTTGCACAAGTTGATGTGTGTTTCCACACTGTGTTTCAACAGGTCAAGCTTGTCTACCATCTCAAAAGGGATGCCACCATGCCCACAATGACAGCAATACTGGCATGTCCTTGTCAGTGAGCTCTTCCAGCTCTGCCAGAGTCAGTATGGTCAAGCCATCCCCCATGGGGGTCAGCAGGTTGGTCCAACCCCCAGTGAGGTCTGCCCACATGGTTTTGTGTTTGACAACATTACATACTACCATGTGATATACAAAATTTATTTCCAGTACTCTAGTATTATTGTAGTTGGTTTTCACTGAAAATAGGTCCATCAGGGAGATTTCTGCAGAGAACAAATTGGAGGCAACCTAGGGTATACTAAGATCATTGTAATTCAATGTACATACATTATACAGTAACTTGGGGTCTAAACAAGGTTGTTCTCAACTGGAAAAGGGATCAGGATTTGGAGAGAGTGTACAAATACAGTGAAAAAAATGAAAAAAAACACTTAGCTGTCTGGTGGAGCCCTCTGCTCCCTGGAGCTCTCCAGCATGAATAATTCCTTGTCCCCACATCCAAGGGGGGCTTGAGAATTTGACCATACCATGCTAGTTTAGACCCCATTTGGTACATGTCAGAATATACTGACATTGTGGGGCTTCATGGGACCCCCACAGGGCATTGCAGATGATACATCTTGTTCTTTTCTTGGCTGGTGGAAAGGCCACAGTCAGAAGGAGTCAAACCAGATGGAGAACTGCCTCCTGATGGTGTGGAGGTCACCTAAAGGTATGTACAAACCCCATGCACCTTGAACCCCTGGCACCCCTATTCCCCCTCCAGCATCCCCACTACACTGGTTTGTGGACCCATGGCACATGGTGGTCATGATTCATGGGAAGCCCTATGCATTGACCCTCTTCCCAGAAACCTGAATGTTACCTTAATCATCTGTGCTCCATAAATTCAAGTTGAAAACTGCTCCAGCATACAACACCCACATTCTCCAGCTTACATATTTCACTGGATATCTGCACACACAAGAGTTACTTTGAGTCACATGTTATTCCTGCCTTCAACACCTTACATCCCTTGGCTATGTATTTGTCTGCTGGACCCTGGTACTGCCTGCTATTCTGAATATTTCATCCAGAATAACTTTGGATTTCTTATTGATGATTTTGATGTGAAAATACATTATTTTTTGTTTGATTTTTGGGCCAAAAACATTCTGCTGCATATTGCATGTTCAGCCATAAAACAGACAGAATATTTTTCATGTGATGGGCAGCATGCAATTCATCATTTATAATTCAGTATTTTGGCTACATATATATTGGTTATTTTTTAAACTTTTTGCTAAGAAAAAAGTAGATTACTAAGTTGCAAACCATGTGAAATATATTGAAGATCTATTTACAATTTTTAACACTTATTGTACTCAAAATCATCCTGAAAAAAAATTCATGATGATTTTGACTGAGAAGATTTAAGATGAATCTATACCATTTTTTGAGGTATAATTGACAATAAAAATCCTGTATTTTTCTCAAATAACTCTGGCAAAAACATCCCAAATTAAACAGTATCAGTTTCTTCTCTTTTTTTAAGATGTTTTCAGCAAAAAAACTGAGGAATGCTTGCAGTGTGAGGTCAGGGGGTGATGTTAGGTCAAAAGTCCAGAATGTCGGAGTTTAGTACACAACCTTGTATACTTGACTTGCAGAGTTCCAGAGTCAGAACTATCCAGGGATCTACTGGAATTGAGTGAGATCAAAGAGTATCTTTGTTGATATTCGAACTGAGGTATAATGAAGTATGTACAGGACTTTTATACTACAGAGAACGTTCGAAGGCAATGTCTGGAACAAATGGACTACTGGAGAGCAGTGCAGATGACTGAGGGTACTAGTAAGGTATTAGTAAGCTAAGCTGGTAGTCACCAGTCAACCGGAAAGTGGGATGATTAGTCATCAAAGGCCAGAATGGTAACTAAAAATGAAGTGAGGGAAACTATTACTGAACATAGAAACTATAAATGGAACAAAGGACAAAGAACAAGAATAGGACAGAGTGCCATCATGGAACGGAGTACTGAAGACCTAGAACTTATCTAATATTATCTGGAGTTCGACCTGGACAGTAGTCACATGTCACGGATGTGACAGTATCCCCCTCTTAGGGCTGAGCCCTCGAGGCATTGAACCGATTATCATACACATGGAGTTTTCGAAGTCCGTATTGTCTGAGTTTGAAAATTTTCATGGGGTGGAGACTCAACAGAAAACTTTCTAAGTCTAACCCATAGTTATCCATCCACTATGTTGTCATCAACCTCCTGTCCACAAACGATTGTGCTGTGGGAGACGGCCCTCCCAGAGGAGTCAGAGGACAAACCTGGCGATAGCGTGGCCGTCAAAATGGCCAAGTTCGATGAGAGGCAACATCGACAACATCTAGCTCTCCAATGAGAGATCAAGGCTGAGGAACAGAGGAAGGCCGAGGAGGCCAAGCGAATTCATAGGGAGCAGGAGGCCAAGGCAAAAAGAATTAGGGAGTTAGAGGCCAAGCATGAATGACTCAAAGAGGAGACGAGACATGCACAACAGGCAGGGGGGTCTTCAGTGAGTAGCACAAAACATCACACGAAGGTCTGTTTTGACACTTTAAAAGTCCCAGCAGGTCCGGGCCTTGACTGGAAAAGCCATTGACAGGCCCAATGGGTGCAGTATGTGCATCAAAGCTGGCAAGGAGTGCAAACCCAGAACTGGGCACAGCAAATCATGCATCCGGTGTCAAAAATTAAAGGCTAAGTGCGATTTGATTACTCAGACGATGGATACAGAGAAGAGACCAGTCAAAATGATGTCCCCCCAAGGTGGTGAGAAACAGAAGTGCCATAGAAAATCAAAGACATCAACTGAGGTGGTCATAGATGTGGATGATGGAGATGACGAGGCGATGGAGGACACCCTGGATGTCGAGATGGTGAGTTGTCCTTGGGTTCTGAGGACGCTGCTGCCTTGTAAGGACTCCGTGGCCGAGGTGCTCAACCGAAGGCTTGGGGAGGTCATGAAGCTGCTGCAGAAGAACAATACTGCCATCACGACTCTGGCCAGGGATGTCCAGGATCTATCTGGAGTTCTGGAGGAGTCATTCGAGGCTCTGAAGACCACGACGATGGCCTTGGTGATCCAGGCTCAAAATGCCGACAATGTCTAGTATTAGTTTTTCATTTGTACTTTCATACAGCATGTCTTTTCTTCCCTCCCCCCATCCAAATATATTTGTTTTTTCTTTTCTGAGTCTTTTTCTTGTTATGACAGAGTTTGTATCGATGAACGGATAGTGTGAAGTCTTAAGAAGACTGAGTGACAGATTCCAATGGGCCAGGTTTTTCTGGGTAAGCATTGTGAAAGTCCATGATGAGGTCAATGGCATGTTCTAGTTCTGTAGCTACTAACCAGGACGTTTCTTTGTCTGTGCCTTCATAGCCTGCCCATTTGACCAAGTATAACAATGGACATTGACGCCTATGACGATCCAACTTGGAATCTAGGATTTGTTCAATTTTGTACTCGGGTTCTCCGTCAACTTCGACGGGTGGGGGTGGTGGCTGGATACGATTAGGAATGATGTTCAGAGTTGCTAGTTCCAGTTGGGAAACATGGAAGATGGGATGTATGGACTTCATAGAGTCAGGTAGATGGATTGTAAATGATAGGGAACCAACACGTACAATAATGGGATATGGGCCTAAGTTCTTTTCGGAAAGTTTCTTGGACAGTCTGGTAGATCTGAAGTACTTGGCCTTGACATAGACCAAATCTCCGATGTTAAAGTCCGGTGGTGGAGATCTCCTAGCATCAGCTGGACCCTGGTATCTCTTTTGAGCTTCTGCCATTTCTTCACACAAGTACACATGCAGCAAATCTAAGTCCACTGTATAGTCCCTTGCTCTAGAAGACATGAGATCTCACTCCAGATGAATGGTTATATTGGGGTGATATCCCTTGTTGGCAAAGAAAGGAGAAACTCTGCGAGTGGCAACAGTTTGGACCAGTTGTCTTGTTGGTAGTTGCAATATACCCAGAGGTACTGCTCTAGTGTCTGGTTAGTCCGTTCTGTTTGACCGTCGCCTTCAGGATGATATCCTGATGTGAAGTGGAGCTTCATGTTTAATGCCTTGCCTAGGGATCAGAAGAAATGTGACACAAACTCTGTGCCTCGATCCAAGGTCACATGAGATGGTACTCCATGCTTGGAGAACACATGGAGCAGAAAGAGTTGTGCCAGCTGTGGGGAAGTGATGGTATTGTTGGTGGGGATGAATATAGCTTGCTTGGAGAGACGATCCACTACAACCAGTATGGCAGTATGGGTTCCAGAGTTTGGTAGTTGTTCAATGAAGTCCATGGATATAGAATTCCATGGTCTTTCCAGAACTGGTAACTGTTTTAACATACCATACGGTCTGTGTCTCGGAGTCTTAGCTCGTGCACAAGCTGTGCAGGATTTGACATAGTCTTTGATGAAGGTATGGACACTGGGCCAGGTGTATTCATGATGGACGAGCTCGAGTGTATGATGTTGTCTGAAGTGACCAGCCAGAGGGTGGTCATGTTTATACCAGAGTACTCACAGTCGTAGATCATTGATATCCAGGACATATATGCAATCATCTAGACATAGTAGTCCATCATCATCGACTTGCCATTGAGGATTGGAACGGTCTGAGAGATGAAGTTTACTAATAGTGTCCGACTGTAGGGTGGACTTGATGTCAGCATGGAGTTGCTCAACATCCATGATCATGCTAGCATGTAATACTGGAGTTTTGAAATATGTGGCCCTTAGCAAATTTGAGAGTTGTTCAGAGGTGAAACAGGGTGGAGATTCTGGGGGTTAGCTCAGGTGAAGTCCTTATCCCCCTCTTTAGGGTAGACGTCCCATCGTCTAGTCAAGGAGTCAGGCTTAGCTCTGAGTTTCCCAGGGCAGAAATGAATGATCATGTTGAACTGGGAAAGGTACTCAGACCATCGTGCTTGATGTCTGGTCAAGACCTTGGAGGTGGAAAAATACTCGAGATTTTTGTGGTCTGTGATAATGTCTACTGGGAATGCAGGTCCTTCGAGGTAGTGATGCCAAGTCTGGAAAGCTTTGTGAATTGCCAACAGTTCCTTGTCATGGGTGTCGTAGTTTAACTCCAGAGTGGTCAAAGTCCATGAATAGAAAGCCACTGGATGGATCTCTCCATCTGGGCATGTGATGGACAAGATGCCAGCTACTGCATAGTCTGAAGCATCTGTTTTGACCATGATTGGGACTCTGGGTTGGAAGTGGGTAAGGATAGGGGCTGTGGAGAAAGCTTCCTTGAGGTGATTGAAAGAGGTCCAACAAACTTCAGAGAAGTCCCAAGGGGCATTCTTTCATGTGAGACAAGTGAGAGGCACCACTATATCTGAGTAGTTACTGATAAATCAACAGTAGAAGTTGGCAAAGCCAAGGAAGGACTGAATGTCCTTTACTTTACAAGGTTCAGGCCAATCTCAGATGGCCTTAACCTTGTCCTCGGACATTGTTAAACCGTTGGGAGACAAGAAGAATCTGAGGTATTCCACAGACTTGGAGTGGAACTCGCACTTCTCTGGTTTGGCATAGAGACTGTGCTCCTGGAGTCTGCGAAGAACCTCGTGAACATGTTTTTTGTGGTTTTTTATATCGTTGGAGTAGATTAGAATGTCGTCTAGGTAGACAATGACACATACATCCAATAAGTCCATGAAGATGGAGTTGACGAAGCATTGAAAAGCTGCAGGGGCATTGGTAAGTCCAAATGGCATGACAAGCCACTCATAGGATCCATAACAAGTCCAGAAAGCTGTTTTCCATTCATCTCCATCGGCAATGCACACTAGATGATAAGCATGGTGCAGGTCGATTTTAGTGTAGACTTTAGCACAGCCAGGAGAGTCGAGTAAGTCCGAGATAAGTGGGAGTGGGTAGTGATCCTTCTTCATGATTTTATTGAGACCCCTGAAGTCAACACAGAGTTGGAGTGAACCATCCTTCTTTTTGATGAAAAGGACAGGTGCAGCATGGGAGGAAGATGTGGGGCAGATAAAGCCAGTAGTAAGGTTTTCATCGATGAAGGTCCAGAGAGCAGAAAGCTCAACTGGTGAAAGGGAATACAGTAGATGTTCTCATAGTGCATCATGTTGGGATGGGTCCCATCCTGATGCAGTATTAGAAATATGCAGTGACAGATGTTGTGACATCGTGTGACAAAAAGTAACACATGACTAATCACAATGCATCCTACCACTGCCAAACCACTTGTCCAACGTTGCCTGCTTCAGCCATGCACCCTCCATCTCTCTGATTGTGATTCTGAACTTTTGCAAACATTGAGAGGGGTCAATGGCAGTGTCTGGTGTACCATAAGTGATGCAGATCCTTTCCATCTTCTCACATAACTGAATGACCTCCCCAAGGTCCATTTCTGTATCTCCATGCCCAGAGTCCGAGCCCTCTTCATCAGATTCAATCTCCACAACATCCCCACATCTGATGGCCTCTTCATATCTCACCTGTGTGACAATGTCTTCATCTCCACCTTCAAATCTGTAGTCCGTTGAAGAGAACTAATATAAGAGAGCCTTGGAGAGGCTAAGAGTGGTGGTACTGCGAGACTTGTTATGTCCCTAAGGGAGGTCCTCGAAACCTCAACAGCACAGGAATGAAAATAGCCTTGAAAAAGGGTATATGTTGCAGAGAAAAATGACAAAAGGCCTCTAGCCCCAGACCTGGGCTCTGACTCTACAAACTCGTATGGTGGTTGTTATCCTTCTTTGTCGACTGCTGCCCATGGCTGAACTCTTGCGCGAGCTTAGTCAGCACCCGGCAACTCCTGCCACTTCACCTCTCGCTCCTAAGTCCCCATAGACCCCCTCGCACCTTCGAAGCCCTCCTTGCACCTCTCAAACCACCTACTTCTGCTTTCAAACACCCTCCTACCAACCCTTGAACCACCCTCGAAACCTCTCGCTACCTTTACGAACCCTCGAACTACCCTCGAATCCTCGATCTTCCTCGTTTCTCGTAGTCGGGGCTTCGCCACGCCTACACCGTGCACCCCACTTCCTCTTCTTCAACTGGGTTGAGCATTTCATCCAATGTGAGTGGCATCCCTATGATCTGTCTATGTTGTTTAAGGTTATCAACAGCTGTTGAAAGGTCTTGCTCCACGTTGGAGAGTTGCATGGGTGTAGCAGGTACTTGGGGTGTATGAGAGTGTGTGAGCTGGGTGAGATCACAGCTGAAAATCCGGAGAGTGAAGGTGTTAAGTCCTTCCAAAGCCCTTGTTATGTTGTTGTCTGCATCCATAACAACTTTGAGCACCAGGTCCCAGTCAGTTGCAAGGTAACAGTCACCAAGAATGTTGTGAAGCTGACACTCAGCACCTGGCAGTGAAAGTTCGTCTGACATGATGAACGTATGTATGACCATCCAGGCATTTATGTCTGCCATAGGTGAAGGATGAGAAGTCATGATATGGTGAGCAGAGCCATGAATGTCATTATTGACTTCAGGCTGGATCTTCGTGTGATTCCAGCAGTTCACAATTGTTGTTGACTGAACATTATTCCATGCCTCCATTACCATCATCATGGCCTCGAGTAGGTTGATCTTATAGATCTCTGCCTCTCCTGCTTCATCAAGGTCAATTGCCCAGAGGCAGAAGGCTTTCTGGTAGAGTGCCTTCAATGTTTGGATGATGCCTGCATCATCAGGCTGGATATGCGAAGTAAGTTTGGGCTCAAAGTATTCAAGCTTGACATTCCAGGGCATTTAGTCAATGTAATGTCCTGCAAAGTTGTCAAGGAGCAGGCAAATGAACCTGCTCTGATGACACATGTTCGTGGTTAAGATAGTTGATCACTGATTTTGTTTTAATTAACCATACTCCCTGAATATTTCTTTTGTCATCCAAGCATTCTTGTTGTGACAGTAGTAAAGACCATGGGATTGTGGAGAAGTTTGTTTGAAGCAGCGAGGGTTCTTGTACTTTCCAATGAAGAGAAGGGGGAGTTTCTCACTGCTGTCTGCATTACAAGCAACTCCGAGAGTGATTCGAAATTTATCTCCTTTTTTTCCACTCATCTGCTGTGTGGAAAGGCCATGGTCTGGTGGTGCACTGCAACCAGTAGTCAGAACTCATCATCTATCTGTAAGGACTTGGAGATCACCCACAAAGCAAAGAGACCTGTCTCATCAAAATTGAAGTGGTCTCTTGGTGCATACTGGGCCAAGACTTTTCAGAGGTGGGTTCTCTCAGCTTCCACAGCCACCAAGTCAGCAGAAGCAGCCTCACCATGTCTATGGTATTCCTTGATACCATACACCTTCTTAAAGTTTGGAATCCACCCATCACCTTCAAGCTGCTCCTCCATTGGGACACCCAAGTCATCCTCAAACTTCCTCTGTTTGGCCACAAGCATAGCTCTGTTAACAGATTCATGCTTTCCTTCCATATGCTTGATCCATAAGTAGAGAGCATGCTCCACATCCAGTGTCATGCACCAAAGGTGTTTGGCGATGTGAGCATGGACCCAAAAGCTGAATGATGAAGAATGGAGAAGCCTAGCCCTAATGCGCAGAATGACTGGAATGTCTAGCAGTCATCCGTCACACAAGAACCACCCTTAACGTTAGGGAAGAAACTGCTCAAGCGCCGAGTAAAAGTTTTTGAGCACCAGTTTATGGCATTCCGATTTTTTGAGTATCTCGGTCATTTCTAAAGATATCAACATCATTCTCATGCTCACAGAAAGCTCTCGACCACGCCATCCTGCCTACCAAATTTGGTGACGATCCTCGCCCTCCACGATTTTCTGCATCATTTCTGCCAACAAACACCCATTTCGCCACTTTTTATTGTAATGGCCACCTCTTCAACGATCTCTTCGCTCATCCCCTTTGCCAGGGAGAATAACTATGAGTACTTGCCAGGAATCCCCACTAGCATTCGCCCTGAAGCCTCCTGGTTCATCCCTCGCTCGTCCATGACCTCCCATCCTATTGCTTTGGGACAGCGAGTTCTCCTTGTCAGTCTGACATCGAAGAGGACTTTCTTTGGTCGTCTCAAGTCTGTTGTCAGGCTTGAAAAATCATATGTGGTTGTTTCAGTTTCTCCAGTCGAAGAAGCATATGGATCCTTTGTCCCTGTGCCCTGCAACGTCTACCTCTCAATCTCATCCTTCATTCTTCCAAAATTGCAACAGGTTCAATACCAATTATTGTCATCCAGTCTATCTGATCACATTCATGATGAATTTGAGACACTTCTCCCTGCTCTTATGGGAGAAGACGCCCCTTCCTCCTCCTCAAACCCTCCAGAACACTAGCTGCAATTGATGCAGGTCACTTTACAGAGAGGAGGAAAGGGGGAAAGTTGCGAAATCCTATGCCCTGACTACCCTGGAGACCCCCAAAATTGGCCCCTGGCAGAAATCCCCACCATTCTTTGTTTGGACACACAGCAAGTTGCCTTAATGCATCTAGATCTCAGATCTAGGAGTCACTATGACTCATTTGCAGTCATATCCCTTAATCAGCAGTGACCAGTGCGCTTACTCATTCCCCTTTTTGCATTATTCATCCATTCCTTGATGACTCATTCCATTTTCAAGTTGATTAGTGATAATCTTCGTCATGCTTACTGATTTTACTTACCAATCACTTACTGTCCTTACTCATCCTTACAAAGCCTTACCAATCCTTTACGAATCCCCTTACCAATTGCTTACAGATCACTTACAAAGTGTTGCTCCATATTTACTGCAGGCTATGCTACCTTTTGTATATAAAGTACCAATACATCGACAGCAATCAAAAGCAGCTACTAGCCAAGCTACTTGCCCACTCAATTGCCTACCTATTAGGCCCAATCATCATCGCTTTTGAGCCCCTCATCATCATCTCTATTCCTGCAGTATTTGAGGCTCCATTAAAGGTCTACTTAGTGTCCTCTTCATCATTCTATGTCACTTCTAGGCTCAGAGCAGCCTACTATCTTCGCTTTTTTCAGTCTTCCCTTGCTCCCCCTTCATCAGGAGCACCCATACCCTCTGCCCTAGCCCCTCTAGGTGCACAGAACCCCTCCCCCATTTTATTTTAAACAGATCCCTCAAGCCAAAGCCCACATAGGAAAACCACCAACTCAGCATTTGTCTTTGTGTTGGGTTTTTTGGTGTTTTTGCCATTGATCCACACGTCAACTCACACCAGTCATGTAACAATGTGCTGCCACTTCATTGATAATGCATTAGGGTATTCATGGATTCGTGCCTCAAGTTTCTGCCAGTCTCTGAGTTTGTGAGATAGTGTTGACTGATCAAAAAGAAGAGCCCCTTCAGGATGAGTCTTGAAGTGCTGGACAATTGCATCTTGTGAAACACCTGGATGAGCATCAATATACATAAAGACAGTCATCCAGTCCTGTGATGTAAGGATGGTATGCTTGTTTGCTTGAAGGGGATGTTGGGCAGAGTTTGGCTGGGAATCCTTATCTTGAACCCGAGGTTGGCAGGGCTTGTATGGAGCATGTTTTGCATGGGGTTTCCATTTAAGCTGGACACTCGGCTCTTGCATGGGAACCATCAGAGACAACTTCTGAGAAGCAGTGCTTTGTGATGGGCCAACAGCTTCTGCATTTTTTTTTTTCACTTGCATTGCTTAGATAATGAGGAACATCTCCCTCAAATGTCAATCTAGTGGTGCATAATCAGACAGAAATTGTTATGCATTATGCACTATGCAATTCCAGGGCCACCCGACTCGGAACCAGGCCAAATGTGATGCAACATTAGAATTATGCATGAGGAGGTCATGCACTGTGAGAACATCTACTGTATAGGGTTCCCAGCGGTGGGGTAGTCCCTTCCTCTAGTTCTATCTTCAAATCAAATTCTTGGTGAGGCGCAAGTGTAGAAGCCTTGGCCTTGCTAAACATGTCAGCAAAGTTGTGATAGTCCAATGGAACCGATGATAAGTCCGGTGTGTCCTGCACAGAGGCAGCCCAGAGTTTAGGGGAGTCTTGTGGATGAACTTGGAGGGAGAACTGGATTGAGCCATCTAACTTACAAGCACGGACATAAGCTGCCGTGTTGATCAGAGAGATGTGGGGTGCTCAAAGGCCAGGTGGAGTAGAGTAGTCAACCGAGTCAAGGGGTGTGGATGAGATAGGTGGAGAGTCCGGAAGGGACTCTTCGGAGTTCCTTGGAGAAGACTCCATGTCAGAGGGTGACATTGGTGCTGGCAAACAAGGTGCAAGGTCTTGGAATTTAATACTGCTCAGTACCCAATCAATCAATGGATTGTAGTGGGTGAGCCAGTTATGCCCAAGTACTATCTTGCACTCCGAATCCAATGGAGTTACATAGCAGATCATATCAGTGACATTTCCAGAGGGGAAGCAGATGACGAGGTTGGAGGCTTTAGTGATTGAGGTCATAGTTGTACTGTCAAACAGATGGAGAGTGAGAGGTGGAACAGCATACATGGAAAGATCATGTTTATTGACAAAGTCCAAGTCTATGAAACAATGGGTAGAACCTGAGTCTATTAGGGCTGTAAATCTTGGAGTATCATAGGAGTCAAGAGATACGAAAGACTTTAGGGAACTTGGGTTCGAAAGAGTGGATGCGTTGAGGCATGCCTCCATGGGTGCACAGTCAGTGTCAATGCAACTCCCAGGCTGTGCAGAGTTCTGAGAGCTGTGCTCTATTTTTTTGCCTCAACAGAGACAGTTGGTTTGGCTTCTGACTCGGTTGCCATAGCTGCATGGACTTTAGCTGCATGAGAAGTCGACCTGGGACACTCCCTAGCCTTATGTCCAGTGTTTCCACAGAACATACAAAGGTTCTGGTCAAAATGCCTCTTTCTTTCAGCTGGAGTTAACTTTCCATCTTTTCTGAGTTTGTTGGAGAGGCCAGAGGGTTGTCCGGAAGACTGCTGATTCTGAGGTTTAGGAGTCGAGGTGGATGGAGTGGGGGTGTTGGGACTAGCTGGAGCATTTTCACTGGATTTCTGCTTGTCTCCTTTACTGGAGTTTCCTTTATTACCAGTGTTGTTACTGGAACTTCCTCCAGAAGACTTGGTCTGACAAGTGACCTCATCCTTTCATTCCCAATAGTGCACATCAATCTCCTGGGCTAGTGTGCATAGCCCATACAAAGTATTTGGCTTGCTGACCCTACTGATTTCATCCTTAATATGATCTGGAAGTCTGGAGTAGAACAGGTGATGAAGGGCGCCATCTCCATAGCCTTGGACTTGGGAGGCTAGATGATTGAAGTCCACTACATAGCGATTGACACAATGGGTTTCTTTCATGTGGAGGTGGTCAAGTTGGTGTTTGGCATCAGCAATGGGGTCATGAGGTCTGAAGGTGGTCTGGAGCTCTGCTACAAAGTCCAACCAACTGTCCATCCAGAGGGGATGGTCAGCCAGATCTCTGGTGTTTAGGAGGTCAGGCTCAAACCATTCAAGGGCCATGCCCTTGAGGTACAACTGAGCGAATGTGACCTTGTTCCTATCTTGGCGGAATGCTCTTGGATGATCTTGGAAACACAATTCACATTGGACCAAGAAGGTCTGGAGTTTACATGGTTCAGTGCCATCAAAGGTGTCAGGTTCTCGGACTTTAGCCCTAGAAGACAATGTATCATCAGGGCATCGAGTGGAGTGTGATAGACGATCAACCACTGTCGCCAGATTCTGTAAGACTGCCAGCTGAGGGTCTAAGTCTTCTGGTGCATCGACAAAAGGGTCATTGTCATCTTCATTGTCTTCATCATTGTTATGTGGGTCATCATCACCGGGGTCATCACCTCCAGGATTATTACCATTGGGTTCATCTCCTCTGGGAAAGTCCAGGGTTCAGTGGATAGTTGTGGCAGAATGTCTGCTGGATGAACCAGCTCTAGGGGTAATTGGGGAAGGGGTTCCTCTGGTGGAGAAACTTCGGAATTGACTGACGGACGGTGGAGGTCGTCAGTTACTAGCCAGTGCGATATGAGTGCTTGACTGGTGAAGGTCACTTACAGCAGCCTGCTCCGAAGCTTCCACTGCGAGGGAACGAGAATGAAGTTGAGTAGTCATGGTCATGGGGATATGGGTGGATGAACTTGTGCAAGTGTGAGTTCGAATATACTGTCAAGACCAGTTCTCTACAGTCTCCGAGGGGGTCTGAGGTCAGGGGGTGATGTTAGGTCGAAAGTCCGGAATGTCGGAGTTTAGTACACAACCTTGTATACTTGACTTGCAGAGTTCCAGAGTCAGAACTATCCAGGGATCTACTGGAATCGAGTGAGATCAAAGAGTATCTTTGTTGATATTCGAACTGAGGTATAACGAAGTATGTACAGGACTTTTATACTACAGAGAACATTCAAAGGCAATGTCTGGAACAAATGGACTACCAGAGAGCAAGGCAGATGACTGAGGGTACTAGTAAGGTATTAGTAAGCTAAGCCAGTAGTCACCAGTCAACCAGAAAGTGGGACAATTAGTCATCAAAGGCCAGAATGGTAACTAAAAACGAAGTGAGGGAAACTATTACTAAACATAGAAACTATAAATGGAACAAAGGACAAAGAACAAGAATAGGACAGAGTGCCATCACAGAACGGAGTACCAAAGACCTAGAACTTATCTAATATTATCTGGAGTTTGACCTGGACGGTAGTCACATGTCACGGATGTGACAACCAGCTAGTTCAGTGCAATTTATTATGACTCGAGTGCAGCCACCTGCAGGTCCAATGTGTGGAGCGACATCTTTTGGAGGTGGAGGGTCATGTTGGTCAGGTGCAGTTGGTCATCAGGCGGTGTGGATATACTTTAGATCTTGCAGGAGAGTTGGGCTCTGAGTTGGAATGCAGTGGTAATTCTTTCACTTTTTTTTGTGTGCATACTGCTCATTGTCCTCAAAGCTCAGCTACTAATGCCCAAAGATTCCAATATTAATAGTCACCTGGTGGCTCGATCACCTGTCAATATGCTTCACTAAGCTTTAGGTAGTACTATGTCATGTATGCCAAACATAGCTATGTTTCACTGGACTTCAAGTTTCAGGAAGAGTCTGAGTCTGAGTACTGTCAAGTTTGACTTCAGGCTGAGCTGCCTACTGTGTAATAGCTACATAGTCTGTGGTGCCTACATGCTTTGGAAAAAAATTGTTGACTGCTTGGGAGACACAGCCACAATGTCTGTGCAGGCTGTGTAGACCCAGGCAGGGTATTGCAGCCTGGGAAGTCTGTGGACCAAAAAGGTCAGTTTGCTGATGTGGGGAGAGGCCATCATGCATGCCACTTGGCTCAAGAACCACTCCTCTACACAATGCCTAGGAACAAAAACTCCATATGAGATGCTGTACCACAAACCACCCAACCTCGCCAAAATCCCTGTATGGGGATGCCATGTCAAAGTCCATGACACTTCCAGCTCCAAACTTGATATGTGAGCTCATGATGGACACTGGGTAGGGTTTGACCCTGAAAGCAATGGCCATCAGATCTACTGGCCTGACACCTGCAGCATTGGAATCGAATGGAGTGTTACCTTTGAGCATTGGGAAGTGACCATACCCTCCAGCATGTCACTTGAGGGGGAGAATGAGGCCACAAACAGCGGCAGAATCCCACACCAAGAGGGAGCACAGCCACAGGCTTCCAGAACCTCAGAATTCAGACCACCAGTAATCAAGCGACCTGCAGAACCCTCCAGATCAAGTTCTGACCCACTTGGCAACAACTTTGAAACACCACCACCACAACCTTGTCATTCTAACTGCCAGCACTTTGAATCAGACTACATGAGACATCTCCAGGAAGGAGAAGGTACACATGATGGTCAGATCACTCTTGACTATATGAAACAACTCCAAGAGAGTGATAGCTGCACCAACAGCCCCAACTCCCAAGACAATGCGACTCTTGCTTTTGAAGAAGAATTAGCTCAGGATGGCAATGACAGTGACCTTGTGTATGCAATGGTAGTGGGAACTTCTGAAGCCAAAGGTCTCAATCTGTCTACAGTGCATCAAGCAAAATCCTGCTTGGACTGGCCAAAATGGCATGACACCATAGCAGCGGAATTAGAAAGCCTAAGTGATGTGCATACCTGGGATGTAGTAGAGTGCCCAAAAGGAGCCAATATCATCAGATGCAAATGGGTCTTCAAGATCAAGTGAACCACAACCAGAGAAGTCAAGAAGTACAAAGCCTGCCTTGTCGCAAAGGGCTATTCCCAAGTTCAGGGAGTCAACTATGACGAAACATATGCCCCAGTCGCAAGACTCGCATCACTCCGGACCATACTCACTATTGCCACCCACAACAACTGGGATATTGATGTGTTCAATTTCCACTCAGCATTCCTAAACAGAAAACTAGGAGATGGCAAAGACATTTACATGGAGCTCCCAGAAGGCTATCCAGCACCTCAGAATCTCTCCTGACCAGTCACCAAGCTCAATGTCACACTATACAGCTCGAAGCAAGGTGCACTCAAGTGGTACCAAGAGTTAAGTGCCACCCTCAGAGAGTTAGGACTCCATTGTGCACATGCTGACTGGGGAGTCTTCCACGGACACATTGGAAAAGAAATCATTATCCTAGCCAGCCATGTTGATGACTGCACCATCACCAGCAGCTCGACCAACCTCATCCATTCTTTCAAAGTGGAAATCAGCACCTGGTACAAAATTACCAACCTTGGGCCCATCAGCTGGCTACTCAGCATGAAGGTGACACATAACCGAGAGTTCCAAACAATCTCCCTATCCCAGGAATCATACATTAATGCCATCCTCACCAAATATAACCTCACCAATGCCAAGCCATCTGCAATCCCAATGGACCCTAGCCTAAAACTAACACAAGCAAATGTTCCACAACCTGCCAAGGAAGCTGCACGCATGAAAAATGTCCCATACCGTGCAGCCGTCAGCTCCCTAATGCACCTTGCTGTCGGAACTCGCCCTGACATTGCATTCACTGTCTCAACCATTGCACAGTTCAACAATGCCCCAACTCCAACACATTGGGAAGCTGTTAAACAGATCTACAAATACCTTGTTGGCACAAAATCCCTTGCACTGACATTTGGTGGGATTGAAAAGGGCCTCAAAGGTTATACTGACACAGATGGGGCTATGCAGGAACACCACTGTGCTATTAGTGGCTACACATATCTACTCGATGGCAGAGCTATCAGTTGGGCATCACGCAAACAGGAACTAATCACCCTGGGCGCATCAGCAAAACAGACCCCCTCTGTCCAGATCTGTGCAGGTCTGTACAGATCTGTACAGACCACAGACCCACAGACAGGTCCCCCTCTGTACAGACCTGTACAGATTCTCATTTCTGTACAGACTTACCCCTGACTGTTTCAGTATACAGATTCCCACACTCAACTTAACATGTAATTAGCTAATAATTGAATTATATTATGTTTAAATTATTTTAATTACAATGGTACAGGGCTACATATCTAATCTACAAGGACTACATATCTATGCTAATGGGCACAGCCTCACAGGGGGCCCACCCCCCCCTCTGGTGGATCATCAGAGGGAGGGACGACAACGACAATGAGGGGAGATGGTGGTGGTAGAGGAAAGAGTTGTGTTGCTAGAGTGAGTGGGTTTATATACACCCCCACAAAAATTTCAATCAGAGTTTGAAATTGCCACAGTGCATTGGTGCAGACTCAGAAGTTGAAAAATCTACTATATGGAGTAATCATACAGCCATGATGTCATAACAAAAGTTGTAGCCTATGATCACAGGACCATGGGAATATGCTTACCTTAGCAATATCTCCTTTTTTGGGCAAGATATTTGCAAAGTTCTGCCAGAGACCCAGCATGTCAAAAAATAAAAGTGGCTGTACAGTTATGATGTCATAACAAAAGTTGTAGTATGTGATGTCATGATCATGTCAGTATGATTATATTGTCAATATGTCCATTTTTGGATGAGATATGGGCGAATCAATTTTACAAATTTCAAACTCCAATTGAAATTGCTACAGCACATCAGTGCAGACTCAGAGAGTCATTGTACAGCCACAATGTCATAACAAAAGTTGTAGCCTATGATCACAGGACCATGGGAATATGATTACCTCAGCAATATCTCCTTTTTTGGGCAAGATATGGGCAAATTAATGATTTCATCTGTGGGTCTGTGGGTCTGTAGGGTCTGTACTTGCTCTGTGGAAAATCTGTACCATCTGTGGGTCTGTACTGCTCTGTGCCTCTGTACCAAACCTACTGTTTTGCTGATGTGTCCACCGCCGAAGCAGAGTATGTTGCAGCAACACATGCCACCAAGGAAGGTCTCTGGCTTTGCCAGCTCATCTCAGAAATATTCTGCCCACTTGAACATCCAATCCCACTATATTCTGACAACCAAGCCACCATCACACTCACCAAAGATGGCAGTTACCACTCCCACACCAAGCATATTGATATCCAATACCACTTCATCTGCTTTGCTGTTGAAAACAGTTCCTTCTGCCTTATTTATTGCCCTACCGAAGAAATGGTTGCTGACACCCTGACCAAGGCTTTACCAAGTATCAAAGCCAAACATTTCACACTATCACTCAGACTCCATTCCAAGTGAGGGGGAGTGTTGGATGCATGGACTTTCAGGACCTATTCCCGACCTTTGGAATGCTTTGGCCAACCTCAGAACTGCACTTTACTGTTGATTAAATGTCCCAGATTCTTTCTATAGCCTTCCACATTTACTGTATTACATAATCATGGTTGTAGAAATTTTCTGCTCTCATTCCTTTCACCTCAGTGACTTCCATTTGTCCTGAGGTGTGTTACAATGCATGTTTTCTTTTCTTTTCTTTTTGCTTTTCTTTTTCTTCATCTTATCTAATCTTTCCTTATCTTATCTTGGGATCTTGTCTTCTTTTTATTTATGGACATGTCTGGACCTTGACCATGTGCTTGCCATGTGGCTTAGGGCTAGGTGGGTCTGGACTGTGATGTCATGGTGATGTCACTGTGATATCATGCCTTATGTTGTCCTCATGTATGCCTCACCTTAGCCTCATGTACTTTAGTATATATACCCAGTCCAATAGCCCAGCTAGCTCTAAGCTAGTTCATTTGGGTTTCAACCTTAAAACCTGCTTCTAATATCTCTTCTCTCTTTGTCTTTCCTCTTGTCTAGTGTTGGGTGTAGCAAGCCTGTGGCATTTGTCTAAGGCCATAACAAGGTGAGCATACTTACATTCCACTCATTACCTACCTCGTACTGACCTACTGTAGACTCATAGCTGCATTAGGTACAGAATTCAGTGACTTCCATTCGTCCTGAGACTCATAGCTGCATTATGACTTAAGTTCACTGTGATTTGTGCTATTCACTTGTCTTTACTGTCAGATAATTACTTCCTCAGTAATAACAAGCTACTAGATTGATATGTACCTGTCAGATAATTACTCTACAGGTAGTCAGTAAGTGCAGGACTAAATATGAAAGGGTGACTTACTCCTCAGTAATAACAAGCTACTGAGGAGACTAGGAGAAAATTTACTCTACTGTATGTACGCATTTTTGCTTATGTAAGCAACAAAACCTTCGCACCTAAGTATAATATTAACAGGGGCAGTTTATACTCAACATTTACTTTTTCTTCTTGTCTCCACTTGGGCCCCTTGTCAGGTGGTTAATTCCTCAGTAACCACAAGCTACTTTATTAGTATGTACCTGTCAGATAGTTAATCTATAGGCAGTCAGTAAAAGTAAGGGCTAAGTAAAATGGGTGACTTACTCCTCAGTAACCACAAGCTACTGAGGAGGCTGGGAGAAATTTTACTCTACAGTATGTATGCTTTTTCGCTTATGTAAGCAACAAATCTTCGCACCTAAGTATAACATTAACAGGGGGCAGTTTATACTCAACACCCCTAAGTTTCACAAGTAAAGTAGAAAAAGTGTATGTACTTATCTTCACTTTTCCCCCTTGTCTTCACCTTTTCCTCTTCTGTCCACTGGGTCTCCTTTGTCTCATAAATAAAGTAGACAAAGTGGATCTAAGAAACTGGTAGATTTCCTGATGCGGCAATGTATGCTAGATTTCTAATAACAGCTCAGCTTGTACATCACAGGCACCTTACTCGAACTTTGGATTTTAGTAGGCTTGTGAGTAGTGACACTATACAGTATACTTATGAAATTATAAACTTTGCATTTGTGGTGGGTGGGAATCAGATTAACCTGCTACTGAATGATGCCCGGGGTGCATAGTGTAGTTTCCTGTTTTGTACACTCCCGGCCGACCCGACAGTGGCAGGCTTGCTAACCTGGCGTCACATCCATGTCACATCACGTGACATTGGATGAACCGGCGTGAGCCCTATCTTAATCCGTGCAGTGGGGCGGCCCCAAGCAGGGTAATGGAACATCTAGAGGGGCTTGCCCTGGATATCCTCGAGCAAATGGTTGCATCGATCATAAAGCCAAGCAACGCACCGTACAACACTAATGCTCGTGGTCTTTCCCCATTCAATTATGCTAGGTACGGGAGGCTGGAGGTGACTATCTCAGATCGTAGTAAGGAAGGACTAAACGAGTAAGTACGTTGAAAGCATTTCAGAAAGTAATGCCCAACCATATGTTTGCAGGAGCCGGCGTGTACTTCGTTATCCAGTTGGGGGAAATCGCGCAAGCTCCAAGCATATAGGTAAGGCGGACACGATGTCGTTTTAGGATGCACCTCAAACTTCTCAAGCTCAACTGCTAAGAATTATGAGCTATGCGCATCGAGCTCTTGAACAGGGTGTCCCTCTAACTAAACGGTAGGATCATTTCTTTATTGATTTACCCGTGATCTGCGCATACAAGCCACTTCAGCGACATCTACTATAGAGATGTCATTCTCTTCAGGTCACAAAAGATTGTCGATCGGGTATGCGCTGTTCCCTCTTGTCTGTGAGATTTCAGCTCAGCAAATTCGTAGTTTATCGACGATTTAGCAGCGACTCTACAACGGGACCGAACCGACCTGAATATTGTGAAGAAACTTTTGATCGCTCAGTTGGGCAACTGATGTAATTTAATACAGCGTGCCACGTCCAAAGGATTGATCTGCGGGAGTTGCCTGGTTATACATCTATTGGAAGGGGGAGAAAGGTCGCGTTTGAATGATCATGAGGTACGAGATTTGTAGGCCGAGTTAGTTATGTCTGCTAATACTGTAACTTAGGGCACACTAATCCCCGCAGAAGACGTTGGCCAATTTGAGGTTGAGAACCGTGTGGCATGGGTTCTGGTTGTTGAAAAGGAGGTAGCTGTCATTAATCTCGAGCTGATCGCCGCTGAAAGACCACCGTTTGAAGGCAATTTTCCAGACCCTCTGCCGGTTGAACTTCACAAAGCACCCGGCACTTCCGGGTCCGGGTTTGATTGTAACGGTTGGTGAACTTGCATATCTTGTTAATCCTAGCCAACCGTCGTAGGGGAAAGGTTATCCAGATGTCGCAACCCGTCGTCTAGTCAAGATGCTCTCCGACAAGCTTCCCAAATGGTAATATTCAAATGCCCTTACGTATGTCGCTGATATGTTTCAGTATCCCAATCGTCGCTCTAGTGGACGCGGACCCATATGGCCTCGACATATTGTCCGTGTATAAGTACGGTAGCCACAGTTTACGACACGAGAACGAAAACCTCGCGGCTCATCGTGTGGAATGGCTGGGCATCAGAACATCCGAGCTATCTGAGTGAGCTACGATTTTTTTGTGCTGTATGTACCGGTATCGCACCTGGAACTGCACTTTTCCCCGCAGATTCAAGATTGACCCAAATATGCTGATACCCATAACAAGACATGACGAAAGAAAGGTTGACAGTGTTCGTAGATGTCTTATGATTGTCCCTCAACCCATGTTGCCCCAGGCTCGCAAGATGCTTTGTCGGCCTCCAGAGAACATGCCAGTAGAGTGGAGGTATTTCCTATCGACCTATTTTGGGGGCTCTAGAACTCATCACGTCCACGCTCAGGCATGCTCTTATGCATATTTTGAAGATAAGACGCAAGGCTGAACTTGAGATCTTTTCAAATGCTAGGACAACTAGCACTATTACCGAGCACCATCCACCATCCCTGGTGAATTATTTGTGCAAAAAGATTTCACGCTTCATTTCTGGGATGTCTTAGTCTAATACGGTTTTTCACTGACCTGGAAAATTGCCATAATCGGTCTCTGCAATTACCCTGGAACCAGCGCAGAGCGTGTTGTTGGACCCCTCCAGTGGGAACACCGCTCGAAGCACAGCTGATCCGTCCTCAGAAGTTGTGATTGGCATGTACCAGTGTCGGCGACCGGCGTCTAAGGTTGAATGAGGACTACTCGAAGAAAGATAGAAATAGGACGCCATTGTGGTCAGGAGGGGAGAAGAGCCTTTGCTAAAGAACTGTTCAATGCCGAGACAAAAGATCCTGCGGGCCTTGGTACGTATTTGATACGCTCACTCGTAAGCCTTGATAAAGAATGGTGCGAGTGGAACCACCCCTGAAACTGAAGACCTGACAAATGCTGTAGCAACGGGCTGTGGTTTAGTAAATTTCAGGACGTCTGTTACTGTGTAGTACACTCACCAGTTGAATATGGGAGGTCCATTGGGGCCCTGTGAATGCGATGATACCTTCATCAATCATTCGTTTATCAAGCATGCGAGTATAATCAAACATTGCAACTTTGTCATTAGATCCCAAGTGCACTAGTCCAAATTTCTCCGCCAGTTACCCAGGTCCAACCGCGCCAAGAGATACCGAAGCGATTCCGTCCCTCCGGGGGGAACACGGCGCTCGTCTGCCACGCCAAGCACCAGCGGGACGGTTTCTTGGGGGAGTTTAGCATCCTTCTCCAAGAGGGCGTCTAACGCTTCCACCTGCACACCTGTTAGAACACGGTGGGATGTGGGTTGATTGGAGGACAAACCAGTGTAACAACCTTTTTGCGAAAGGCGCCATAGAGTGTGCAGAGTTTGGAACCGATTGTGTGATCTGACTGGGCGGTACCCGGTTCTGTTACAAAAACGCAGAATTCTAGTACGAGTTCCATTGCGCTTCGCAGAATATCTCCCACAGCCCTCTGAGACGATCGCAGAAGACAAGCACTGAGGATGTCGTTGAGTACAGAAGAATGGAACTCTGAGAGGGCAAAAACATCTCGAAATTCGTGAAAATCATTTGAGGGCATACGTTCGCGGCATGCTGCGATTTGAGAAAGGAAAGCGTCGAAATTGCCACCAATAGCGACGTCGTACACATATGTCAGAAGAGTACTGACGAAAGAGTGTGCCGCAAAACGGAATTGCCAGACGAGTCTGCCGCAGAGCGGAGATTCACTGAGAGACCGCGAGGGGGGCAAACACGTCAAACGGTAGACGGCGCGGACGGCGGCCTCAACTGCGGTCTGACTTCAGATTTGACCATACACATTGTTTACCACCTTACCTCGCATCAACCGCAAAAGAAACGAGAAAATCCGCTGGTACTTCGACAGTACGATCGGTGTAATGAGTACCTCCATGGGATGTGGTACTTTGTAATCAAGATAGAGGAAGTCCAAGGCCCTGGGGATTATCAGTACTCTTGCTAAGATGTGTACGGATCACGGACTCGATAGCTAAACATGAGCGCAGGTTAGAATTTTGACAACAAGGAAAGAGAAGCTCACAAAGAGGGTTCAACCACCGCTCGCGACCCGTGCCCACCGGAAGATCCCGCACTGCAAACCCTAAGCGAAACTCAGCCTCGTCCAAGACATTTAGAACGCCCTCCGGACTCGATTTCGACCATCTATTGTGCCGACGCCCATACTCCTGCGAATCGACGATCACAGTCCGCAGAAGAACGCTAAGATCAGAGCCACCAGGTGGCCAACTATCTCTAGCTGTGAGAGCAGGTGCCAATCCAACGGCCCGAATGTTGGTGGGAGGAAGTGTGGATGCGTGAGCAGTCTGCGGCCGGTGAAGTAATGAGTCAAACGTTTTCACCGCACTCTCTTCCTTTCCGTAGGCGTCGGAAAATAAGGCTTCCCCGAGTCTTGACTTAAACGTATGAGAAGTTAGTAGCATATGCGAACGGAGTAAGGTCAGATGCGCATCGGCGCAAAGGAGAGACGACTCGTTGAGAAATACAGAAAGAAAGGCTCTAGAAATTAGGAGGGCATGGGATTCGAGAGGAGTAAAGACAAAGTCACAAAGCTGAGAGAGGTTGGGCATTATGAGCGGTAGTGACTCGGGAAAAGTGGCCATGAAGTCAGCTATTGCCGAATGTGCGTCGCCGTGTCTAGGTTCCGCTGTGCCCATGAACCTTGGTTCCAAATCAAAAACCTTGAATTCGTCGAGAACGGAGCTGTGGCCGTCGGTCACGCTGAAACAACCTCTCACCGGGGGAGCAGGGCTCGATTTAGGGTTGTGAGATTTACCCCAGGCTTGGAGGATCTCGGCTTCCGACCACAACCAAGAAATGTCTTGGGAAGCCTCACTCTGTGAAAGAATCCAATGATTTGGCTGAGCAGCCTCTAGCAGTCTGAGTGACTTCCTTGCGATTGGTAGGACGTCTGCCAGGTTAGCAGGAACAAATTTTGGGAAGATATGTTCCACATCCGGAGAATTACGTTGCCAAGCCCCTACAGGATCCCCTCCAGTATATGGTCCCAAAAGATCTGGACGAGCAAGTTCTTCGCTTATCCATGCATGCCTCGCACCACGGGTACGGTAAGCGACTGATCCGCAAAGACCGGTGATGTACGGCATCGAGGAAACGGTCAACATGTAAGCTGTTGCCGCAATCACCTGAGGTGGTGATGCCACCTCTACATGTTGCTCGAGTACTTGATATATGTGACTCAGTAGATCCACCGGATTCGTAAAAAGCTCGAGGTAATTCTCCGGGGAAGTTTCGAGACTCTGCATCAATCAGCGATCTCTCTGGCAAGAAGAAAACACATGGTATACCCTATGACACATGGTGGCGACGGAACCTATTATCCGCTCCTCTCCCGCATAATGTAACCAAATTGCCACAAAGTCAGTCGGGTAAAGGGCATCGCCGGATTTGAACAGTGGGCCACTGCAAAATTGTTCCCTTAGAAAGCTCAGAAGAGTTGAAAGCCCATGTGCAAAGGCATGAACAGTCGGGTCTGTGTGATTCCCCCTACAAATCGGGTTAGTCCTAACCTTAAAAACAAAAGGTCGGCGATTGTATACCTGTCACGAAGATCGTGAGCGAGCAGCTCCATACGGCGCATGAGACTTCCCAAGTCAAGAAATCGCTGCAGATAACTAACGGAATGTTAGATGAAAGTAGAAATGGGGCACCGCCTTACTCTTGGGCCATAAACCAGCTCCCGCTCCCAACCAAAACAGCCTTTGAACCAACTCTCAAAGAACTCTGTTGCACGAATAATTCCAAAGACCTATCCCACACATACAGACGCGAGGAGCTTCCCAACACAAGCAACCTGAGAGACATAACCAGATCATCCGGTGCGTCACAGACCATCGTATCTGATAGGACACTGAGACTGTGAACCTCGGGAAACTTTTCCAGAGATGGGTCCCTACTGTTGTTGTATGAAGCCAAACTGCTGGGGAAGTTGCTCAGTCAAGAATGGCATCTTCAAGATGCTACCGATTTGGGGAGGGGGATTACCATCCCACGACATTATTTGGTACTGTCATGAGCAAGTCCAAAAATACCCTGAACCGACGAGGAAACATCGACTTACTGCAGATCGGGGGTAAATCAGAGCCTGACTCCACAAACGAGCCTGACCGTCTTCCCGACTACCATGCGATGGAAGTTCGTCTCGGGAAGAAAGCGCTTCACTATAGTGACCAAGATCGGTAACACCATCACTGGTCGTCCAAAGGTGTGGAGAGCGAGTAATGGGGTCTTGCGGCCCGTCGTCTAACAAGGGAAGAGAGAATCGAGGCAGTATAGGAGGTAGAGCAATAAACGGGAACACTGCGTTCCTCTGCTCAGACCCGTGGTCGACGCTATGGAGGGTCTGGGTCATTGGTGGAGGAAAGCAGCAGTTGACAGTACTGCAGTCAATCAATTATGATATGTACCACGTGAGCGTCCTGCGATCGACGCGCGTGCGTGGCTGAACGAACGGCGCGTTGTTTGTTGTAGTTTGGACCCCTTTGCGACGGTCATCATGACATGTCTTCACGCTTCCAAACGACTTACATGGCCAGTCATGCTCGTCGACCTCTCAGTGCCCGCCAGCAGGAAGTCCCTTTCGGACTCTCGCAGCAGAAGCTACCAGGCCATTCCTCGAGTCCAGTAAAGCGCCCACGCTCTCCCGATCCCAACGTGGACCTACAAGCAAAGGCCAAGCGGGCGAAGGCTGTTAACACTGACTCTGCAACGTTGGCCACCCCAAATAGCAAGGAACGCAGGGACAAGGAACAGAGGAAGCTGCTACGTGAAGCGACCAAGAATGAATTTCGTGTCAAATACACGCGCGCATTCCCAAGCTTCGTCTTTTACTTTGACCTAGATCAGTTGGATTCGCAATCCCCAGCGTTTAGGAGTTCCCTCATAACCAGAGTAATCTCACTTGGGGCCGTATGTCGCCTGTCTTTCTCCGTCACATCATATTCCAATTTCCATTAAATAGCGCGTCGATGACTTCTTCTCTAACGAGATCACTCATTTGATTACGGATGAAGTCGCTCCAGCGGCAGATGATACTGCTTGCAACAAAGAAAATGCGCACTCCACGAAGTGCCCTGCTGGGCGATCATCGCTGTGGCTCAAGAGCCCTATCAAGCTTAAGGGCCGGTGGGTGGCAAGTTCTAAGCGTCACACTTTCGTTCGTTCATTCAAACGTTCAGTAATACTGACGATGGTTGCGCGCAACACTTTAGCCTCTTAGAGAAGGCGCAGGCATTTGGAATGAAGATTTGGAATCCTGCGAAATTAGATAGTGTGCTCGAACGGTGCGACCTGCCTGCACCAGCAAACCTCAAACAGACTTCAAGTTTGCAATCTGCTTCTGTCGCCACCGCTGCGAGCCAGCGGTCCCTTACTCGCCTGCTTGCGTCAGAGCGCCTCCATGGAACTACCGAGCGCGATCCCACTCAGAAGCGCCATGACTTCCGGTATTTTTCAAAATCTAGTTGCTTTGTCATAGTGGAGGATGTAAAGCAGGAACTGGCCACCATTCATGTTCTCGAATATCCCGTCATCAAAGGGAGAGATGGCAGAGAGCGTGGTGCCTGGCCCGTCCTCTACTGTCATCCCCACGCTAGGGGGCCCTTCATCGAATTCGATGAACGCGAGAGGAGACGATGGGAGAAAAGTAGGCGTGCGGAAGAAGCTCGAGAACACGAGAGGCGACAGAAAGCTGCCAGAGAACTCCAGCAGAGGAAACGCGCCGAAACTTCTCAGGTACCTCGGAAAGCCGGAGACCTTCGCCGCTCAGTGTCTATGAACAACCTACACCGTCAAGTCACGACAGGTTGTGCGGAGGAATTCATAGATTTGGATGGTGATATCCCCGATACCCAGCCATCGGCCAACGCCTCGGGCTATTTGGCGTCTACTTGTACGGGCACCTACGTAGCTGCGTCAGGCAATAGCGTAGCAATCGCATCCACAACGGGAACTACTTCGACCGTTGGCGGCGCGCTTAGGACTTTGGACCTGTCAGCACACCTACGAGGACGCATCCAACAACAGATCGTAACGTCGCGCAAAGCCTCTTCTCTCAGCGTGAAAGGCTCCCAGAATAGGAAGCCCGTCGCAATGGGGCCCCCTGACGTTATACCTGACCGTGCGCTTCTCAAAAAGAGCCGCAGCACCAATACGTTGCGGCTACCCAAGCGGGAAGAAGGGACTAAGCCTGGTTATTGTGAGAGTTGCAGAGTCAAATTTGACGATTTTGAATATGTGAGCACCGTCGCAGGCACACGTCGACCCTTACTGATGGTCATCAGCACATAAGGGATCGCAAACACCGGAAGTTTGCTGAGGATGACTCAAACTATCTACAGTTAGATTTTCTCCTTGACCGAGTACAGCGCCGCACCCGGCAGCACTCTGACGAAGAAGAGCCACGTTCCACAAAAGAGTACCAGTTCTACCCTACCGTGCAAAGTGCAGGAAGCCCTTCTTCGACAGGTTCCCCAAAAACTCTCGAGCATACCGCCATGTTGGACCACGAAATTGAAGACGAGGGTGAGACTATGGATTTGAACTAATAGTGCAGGAGCCGTGATTCTTTGACAACTATAATTTACTGCAGTTTGGGTTTCACCTGCATTCCTCGTCAATTGTCAAGTGTAACATAGGTAAACACGCTTGGTATCCCATTTCAGGTTCGTATCACATACACGTAATGTTTACTTCCTCTGCACAAGACCCCTCCCCCCCCCCCCCCCCCCCCAGACAACCTAAGAGTCATAACTTCGATTCTTGAGGGTGATGATGGTAACTTGCAACAAGGTAACGATCCCGTCTTGCGCAATACCTGGGTTGTTGTCTTAGGATCGGAAAGAACATTTCGAAAACATTGCATACCGTGGTTAACTCCTTCCGAGCCAGGCGGGAGCAACCCGGTTATGTTCTCGGCTGTGGTTGAATAAGTGATACCGTCGAAGTTGGTTATTCCAACTGCAGCTGCCACCAAGTTATTGCTGAAATTAAACCCTTGAGTAACAGCGAAAGGTAGATGAAAACTCAAGAGCACTCACCGACCAATATTGTAGCCATTGGGTACGGGGTTATGATTCTCGGTTGCGGGCTGAGGACAAGATAAATGCCGCAGTTCGTAAACATCGAGGGTGGATGCCGTAGACGTACCTCTTCTTGCGACACTCTACCAAGGTGAAGTCAGCACCAGAGGTGATGGAATTGGTAGGACGTACGCGAGAAACAATGCACCGCTGTCTGCTAAACTGCCATTCTGACGGAACACTCTTTGTAGAGTGGAAGAGGGATCATTAATACAAGGCACAACAAACGTTCAGCAGTTGGATCCTGTTTACCGAAGATGATTGCCACCGACGACACTTTCCAAGCAAGTTCCAATACCGGCATTGTCGTAGTCCTGACGAAGCTCGTATGTCTGGTTGACCCAACCATTTCCGTCTCCGAGATTAGCGGACATGAGCCCGCCTAGGTGGATATTGAAGCATTCCTCGGAGCTACATGACGGATGCCAGTTAGACAATGGATTGAGGAGAGGGAGTCTATACACCTACAAACCGATAGCACGGGCGTAGTTAACGATGCCGACGTCCGTAAGAACTGCAGGCGTGCTCAATCCTGAGATAATAACCTGCCAGGAGTGAGCAAGAGCACGTGGAAAACGGACAGAAACACACATTCAAGGGTTCACCAAAACCATCGCCAGCATTCTCCAGCATGGATCCTCCCCCGGAGGAGGGGTTATAATATGCTACGCTGCTTGCATGGAGATTATTGGTCATGCGATGTAAGAAGTAGGTGGAAAGAGAAAGAAGGGAATTGAAAGACAACATGGTTGAGTGAAGTGAGGGGACGCACGGCGTGGTTCAATGGCACGAGGGGTATATAACGGCACGGTCGCCATTGTCGAACGTGCCAGGCAACGCTTGCCAAGATTGGGTCCGCAAAGCGTGCTTCGTTTGTCCTCATGCAGGTTCTTCTGGCCCTGAGACTGCACACTGGCCCCCGCAACTCCCACGAAAAATACGTGAGCCATCAGCGATCGCGAATTGAATTCATAGGGGGAGCCGAGCGTACAAGTATCAGTCTCACAACGAAGCAATACGAAGACCTCAAGTACTTACAAACCGCGTGCAACGATTATTCCCAGATCATAGTCATGACCGCCTCAGAACGGGGATTGGGCCTCACTACCCGCCACGAATGGTAAGGATACGAAGCAAATCTGTTACGGGTTTGGTCAGAGGACATGACAACATGGCTGAACACCTGCAAAACATCGATCTGGACTTGTGGGAGGGAGTGGTCGAGCCTGATATCACTGTCTCGGGTTCTACCGTGATTAGCAACTGTCTCAAATGTTCTATGTACTATACCATCGGATCCACGCCGTGTCTGCCCCAAAACGGGTCATCCAGCACGTTTTACTCCCGTGGTAAGCTGGCCTTGGAACATAGCTACGATATGTTTCCATCCACATCATCGAACGACGGTTTGGAACATTTACCATTATTATTTACGATTAAGTCGCCAATCTGATTGGCAGTCGGGTACCTATTATAGCCCAGAGGAGGTGGTTTGTGACCGAATGTCACATCCGCAAGTAAGTTTAACTGGGTTGATCGCGGGTGAAAAGATATTACGCACGCACTCTGTTCCTACTGCTGAAGACTTTGAATCGTACTACGGTACTGAAAAAGCAGCACTGAACCTTCCTTGCTGGAAGGGTTGGTGCTCTCTTTCTTTTTTTTTTTGTCCACTCATTCAGTGGGCAAGAACTATTGCTTCATTTTGTCACGCCAGCGCTATTTGAGCCGCCATCTCCTGTACGTGTAATCTTACATCACTCTTCCCGTTTCTTCGAGCTGAAACTGCCCTCCCGCTCGTACATACCCTTTTCTGTTATATAAGACACCTCTGTCAGAACTCGGGCGCATTTAATCTTGGATCTACTGGTATTTAGAAATGGTCTCCCATCCGTCGTCCAACTTGTCCAAACCTGCCAACGAGGCAATTCAAAATGTCGGTGAAGACGGCCAACTGACAATTCGAATCCCAAATCCAAGAGTATACATGGCTCGTCAATCTCAATGGAAGGGGCGCAGGGGGAAGCCACGTTGTGACCATTGTCGCGTAAACAACCTCAAGGTTAGTTATTGCTGCTGAATATCAACTGTATAACAATGACAGGCACACAGTGTGATAGGGTTCTTCCAACATGTAATAACTGCTCTTGGGCCAGCGGCCGGCAGTGCGTATACACCCCTCTGCCTACTCCCGCCCATCGTGGCATCCCTCGCTGTGATAGGTGTCGCCTCGCGAACTTGAAGGTGCGCATGTCCAGTTGACCTAACTTTCCATCTAATTCGCTTTCAAGTGTGATCGTAATCTTCCCGTTTGCTGTCATTGTGCCGAGGGGGGCTTTTCCGAATGTAATTACACTCCTAAAAAGCGACACAAAGTCCCATTGGATCACGGCACTGTGGGAGAGAATCATGCAAGTCCTTACGGGCCCAAGACCGCATCTTTCCTCGTCTCAGAGGTGCCTTCCAATGGCGACATATCTCCCCGTGGAGATACCGGTGATGCTCACAACCTTTATGGTCAAAACGTGGCATCATCCTCCACGTCCTCGTCTTCCCAGTCCCCGCAGAATCGGATGGAAGATAGTGAACCTGCGCACTCAAGCCGTCTGACACCAGAAAGCAGCGATCGGCGACGAGTTTTGCATTCCCCACTTCCAAGCCTTCCCCCGCGTCAGGCTCAAAACGCCAATCGAATTTCATTTATGACGCATTCCTTCCCATCAGAGCGGGAACTCGTGGCAACATCTCATGTTCAATCATGGAGGCATCCCATGTTTGCTCCTCTTCCAGAGGTCGTTGTTCAGCGAATCAGCAGCGTTAATGTCCTGGAAATGCCTGATCGCACGCTTTATGAAAATGCATTAGGGAAATTTTTGACCGACCTCCCAGTCGCCTTGCGAGAGACCACTGCCTTCGGCCCGGACATGTATGCTGCCGTTTGTCGTTCTCTGTCGGGTGATGGTGTACAGAATATCTCTGATCGCCTACGCATGTGGCTCGCTTACCACCATGTCCGCTTGGGATCGGACAAACATTATCTGCTGCTGATTCCGCGAGATGCATTTTTTCACCTTTTAGCCCCGGAGGAAGAGACTCTTCGACGAGATTACGTAGCCTACGTCGATAATTGCTCTGAGGTTTACGGAATTACCTCTGGATCACGATCTGAAAGCGCCGATTGTGATGTTGGAGGGTTCGAGTGGACGAGAGCTTTCGAGAGGATACCGGTGCTCAACCAGATATATGATATTCTGGTTTATGCCCACCGTGCCCATGGGTCCTCATCTTCTGTATTATTTGAAGCACGGAGAATTGGAATGGTAAGTATTGATCTCAGTTCTGAGCCTTAAACTCACCCGGGGTCTTAAGGCAGGAATAACCTGGCCAATGGTGGAAATGTTCATCAACCTTTGCCCGCTGTGCAATCCACGCAACGAATCTAACGGTGTACTGGGCGACGAGAGAGTGGTCAAATGAGCGAGTGCAAATCCACAAGCAGGTATGGGAGATTTCAAACGGTCACGTCTGCAGGTTTTTTTGTGTAAATACGAACCTCGTTATGCATTGAAAATTTACGCGATACGTATTGGCGATAAATTTGCAATCTTCAACGACTATGCACGTCCCATGAAACAGCATTACCATACGATATCGAAGGGAATGAAGCAAGCTACTGTAAAGGGGTATCTTAGCACTACTCGGTGACTCTATTCGATGAGGCGTTGTACCAAGATCGTAACATCGTCCATCCATTTCTCATCCATTTCTAGTGTCAAGTTCTGTGAGACCAAAGAGACATCACTACCCCCAATCGCATCGCGCAAGAGGTAGAAGGCCAAGTTGCCGGTCGCCTTGCCACTGTGAACTAGTGATCGGCTGATTATCTTGGCCCACTTATTGGCTAATACTTGCGTTGACGACTGTCCTCCCGAACTCCCGTACAGATCTAGGAGACCATCAGAGCATAGGATGAGAAAGGTTTCCCGGTCGTTGTCCAGCGTAAGATGATACAAGTCAGGGACATTGGAAACATATGGGGGACTCAGTATACGACCCGCATAATCGGCAAGTAGGGGAGGTGAGATCCACTTTGGGTTGTGTTTCGCAAACGCTCGATGGGTGTAGGTGGAAGGCACTTTCAGCCAGGTATCCCCGACGGCTAGGGAGTGAAATATGTCAATGATCTAGTGACCGTCGTAGGTCATGTACATGAATTAGCGCACCTCGGGTCGGCGCCAGATATCCAATTACTCTATTATCCCAAATGCATTCCCTCTCCCCTGGGTGCTCACGCAAGATACGCTGCAACTCAGCTGGATTATCACAATTGTGTAGGGAATTGAGAATAGTTCCAGTCCAGTCCGTCCCTTTCTGAACTAGAACTTGGTATATACGACGCGTGAGACAGGTTCATATGCCCAAGTTGTGCGCAAAGCTTACCCGCTTGTGAATCGCCCAAATTCGCTACCCAGAGGTTCCTTCTTTGGGGATCTGATAGTGCAAGGATGATAGTAGAGCCTTGCGTGCAGCGAGCAGATATTGTTGCCCAACGGCAACTCTGTTGCTTCGTAAGGCGATTAAATTCAAAGTCGCTCATACTTTCCAGCTGATCACAAGGAAGAAGATCAAAGAGGTCTGCACGAATGGAGTTGTCCAGATGCTGGATTGAATGGGAAATAGTTTCCGAGACCAGCTCGGGAGCAACAGCAGAGCTCTGATACTTGGAGAGTAGTACTTGGAGAGACATTCTGATCATGGCTGGCAACTGCCCATGAACGAAATTGACAGTATCGAGTCCACAGTGACCTGATACGGAAGAGAACGCGTGTAAGATGGCGAGGTCATGGATAGTTGTATTTTACTTACCGTCGTATATGGCACTGAAGCGCCATATTCCATCTTGCAGGTCCCATTCTTCTGTACAGTAGCGGTCTTGGTTCGGGGATGTGTGTGCTGTACAAGGTTGGAAGGTGATGCTATCGACAAAACTTGTCGAGCGCAGGACTGATCTTCGCTGCAATTCAATGTCAAGTGCGCTCTCTGGGAGCAGCCGATATGTCCACCGGTCCTTTCCTCCGCGACCCAAATCGGTGGTGCGGAAGTTTTTGACCTCCTCCAATGCCCGGAGGTGCTCGGATGACGTCGCTGCCTCGAGTCGTACAACGTTGTATTCCATAAGGTCCTTAGTTCTTCAATTGACCAATTTTGTGCGGGTAGGGTGTGTCGTGATGGAATGGTAGCTTGACTCAGTAACATTTATATATGCAGCGAACGTCTCCACACGACCCGTCATCGTGAAAGTAAACGGCAGGAGAGTGTGAGGATAGTTACTCTGTGTCTGCCTCGCTGCCAGAAATGTTCCGAAGTCCATGGGTGGGCTGACAAGAATAACGGGATTCTTCAAGCGGAAACAGCAACCTGTAAATAGATTCTAAGCTTCTCCGCGGAGACCCAAGGCTGCTGCGCACACGCATGATGTATTCTCAGCGATCGTATTGACTAAAAACACATGTATTAGCATGAGTGTCGAGGAAAGAACCTTTTTATAAGAGGCGAGGCAGCCACCAAAAGCATGGCGGCACGGACTTACAAAGGAATTGTGGAGAGAAATGAGAGATGTGATCGCCTTACCGCAGTCGCAAGCATTGCATTTTCTCATGTCATCTTGCAGGGTAGTAGTATGATGTTCCTCGGGCGAACGGTTTCATGACTAAGCTTGGGTAGGACTGCAAACTCACATGGTCGTATTACGACTGGACATGTGCAAGCCACAATCAATTGAAGTAGCCAAAGATCATCGAAGTTCGAAACTCGCGAACGCTAAGTCGTATCCACCAAATTCATAATTGATTTTATCCGTTCTTCTATAAACCCTTTGGGAGTCTGTTGGGTCCCCGCTGCCAGTCTCCAGTCCACCAGAAGAAGAGGTCAGGGCCGCTTTGAAAGCTCTCTGGGCGACCTCGACAGTAGTATCAGCACCCTCCTCTTCAGTGCTATTGTTGTGCTGACTTGAAATGAACAGCGTCAAGCTGAGCCTTGCTGGTCGAAATATGTTGACCACACGCCTGACAAGGGTTTCTATATCGGGGATGTCTTTCCTAGAGGATGGCCGCGAGGAAAGGGGTACGTTGCATTCAAAACTAGCATAGGACCAGCCTTCCTCAGGTGTGACGTGGATAGTGTAATAGCCTTCCCCTCTACGACGTTCCGGACCGGCCTCGCCCCAATTGAGCAGGGCATTGGAGGAGTAGCCGCAAGGGGAAAAAGCGTATGCGTCCAGGGTAGTCAAGTGTGGGGGAAAGATCTCCGTTATTTGGAGAGCAGTAGACAGCGTCTGACCAAGTATGAATGGTAGCTGGTCCGCGGGCACATCGTCCCTTGGCGAGGGAGAAGCTGAGAAAAAGAAAGGCTCGCGAGCCTCGGGGGAGAGATCACTCATGAGGATCTCAATCGTGTAGTCCTGGGGCTGAGAGACTTCGGCTATATCGGGGGGAACGGCCCCGCTCGGACTCGTTATGTAAAGCAACCAATGGTCACCGTTCACCTTGCCTACTGTATACGCGGCACCCCTCGGGAATATGGCGTCCAAAAACGCAACTTCGTCTTTCCACTCCCGATGGGGCCCGAGTTGACGTTCTGGGAACATGAAAGACTTGCGAGAATAGAAACATTGGTGCACAGATGGCAGGGACGCATAGTCCCGGGCAATGTCGAGTATGCCTGGGAGACCCAGGAGGTTGAGAGTCGTACCGCATGTTTTCAATATGATACGATGGGCAAAAACAAAGAGCGACGACTCGCTACAGGGGAACATGTCAGTCAGAGGGAAAAACCCACGACGATGAGATTTGACACGGAGTTCGAAGTAAATACCTACTGACCTCAGTAGATAGGCATCGGTTTCATCACCTTCGATGACACTGAGCACCTTGCACTTGACAACTGCAAGCATGTCCTCCCATACGACTCGGGGGACTCTTCTTAACCCGATCTTGCCATTTTTCGGCCGGTTGGCATCGGGGACGTGAGCGGGAGAGGGTGCGAACCACACTTCCAGCAGCTTCTCTGGACCCTCGAAAGGAGCGGATGCAGATAACATCTTCTAAGTTCTTTCGAGGGGTAACTAGAATTTGATCCCACAAAGTATATCAGGGACGCCACGAGAAGGATTTTTTTTTTCAGATCGGCCATCGCCGAGGCACGCGCCGCGATATTAGTCAGCTGTATTAGAATTCTTCTGCTCCGTCGAGGCTTTTGGGACGATGCTGCGACGAATATTTCCTCGATTTGTGCTCTTCAGAGTAACGAAACCTGTCTTGCCTTTGACATCTCGAGTGGCCACGTTAAATATTTCCTCCAGAGGGTCTACCGCGGCATCACGCGCTTTCCATGTCTCCGCTCTACGTCTCTCCTCCCCACCTCCATCACCGCCGAGAGAGGACAGTAACGCTTCTTTACCACCAGATGCCACGCTTTCGCAAAGACTCAAGTATCTCATGAAGTCTTATGGATGGTATGCAGCCGGGGTATATTTCGTTCTGTCCACCCTTGATTTTACCGTTGCATTCATCGGTGTCAACCTCCTCGGCGCCGAACAAGTCTCGCAAGCGGCAGCGTACATCAAAGAGACCGTGCTAGGAGTCTTGCATACGGATTTGCCAGACACCAATACAGAACAGGTGGAACATGTAGCAGGAGGCGGTCGAGAGGGCCTGTATGCCATGTTGGTTTTGGCATACACCATCCATAAAACCCTCTTCCTGCCTGTCAGAATCGGGCTGACTGCCATCTTGACGCCACGATTAGTCGGTTGGCTTCGTGCCAGAGGATGGGCAGGCGGCGAGGGAACGAAGCGGGCGGCACGGGAAATGAGAGAGAGATTGCGCAGTAGAAGAAACGATGACTAATTGGGTCATCTCCGGGAAGTTCGAGGGTTGCACTGGTCCGTATTCATAGGGTCATTACCCAATGCTCACCCGTTAACTTCTGCTTGTCTTCATTTTTCACCTCTCGATGAAAAGCAGGTCTACAGGCCACCGTTCTTACGTTAGGTTTCGATACCGTCAAAGTGCTCACCCCTCCGCCCACGGACTTGCTGGTTTGAGCGGTCGCCACTGCGTAGACACTTACCACGAGTAAATCGGAAAGCAGTGAACCCTGCATGCGCTACGACTGTAGAAGGGAGCTAGGTTAGGCTCGTTTTTCGAAGTGTATGATATTTGAAAACGTCGACCCTTCAGTGGAGCCAGCCCACACCAGCCTGCCTCACCTCAAGGAATGAGGAATCAGAAACTTCCGTCGACTATCCGGTCTGTCTGTGAGAACCTTGCGAGAACACGTCGAATCCCGGTCTCTGACGTCTATGCAGGGCAAAGTCACGCCTCTGACACGGAATGAGCGATGTGAACGCTCAGTTTGAATGTGTGTGGAAGAAGAATCTCTGGTACCGCCCACTCACATGTCGATACGAACTCGCGCAACCTTTGTGTTGCAGGGATAAGCGTTCGGTCCACACATTTGTTCTTCGAAACAGATACGGACTTCGATGGACAACCATTACAGTCTTGATTACGTAAATAATTTCGGTTGCTATACTGTGCATCGTAGACGCTGTTTGTGGTCAGCAAACTACTACGAAGTAGCAGTCAAACATTGCGTTCGAATTCTTCCTATCGTATTACTCGTCATGATCGTGAACAGGGTTGTCGCTCTTGCGCGGACCAGACATTTTTGCACCAGCAACACCCTGACACGGAGGTTCTCTTCGCATACTGCTCATGCTCGTGAAGATGTTTTGCCGGAAAGTGAGTCTGCTCGCTGCGAAGGGAATCTGGCGTTCTGACCGGCACGGTGGAGCTGGATTTTTTACGCCGTTTTGGCGCAATACTATACTTCTCTCCTTTGCCGCCATCGCTTTTTACAAGTGGGCTCCCAGACCGGGTGAAGAAGCATTCCTGACCCAATGGCTTGCCCATCAATCGACTGCAGCGGAGTTTTGGGCTCGAGTCAATGAGCAACAACTACTACGATCACAGCATATGACGGTCAACACCGTGTTACAGACCAGCGCACAGCGGCCAGGCATGGTGCGGTACAGGTACCCGCAGTGAGTCTTCATTTGGTGTTATGAATTTCCGCCATGACCACCGTGCTGCTTTGTCCACCAGGATGCTGGAGCAGGGTTCTCCTCACCTGCAACCTGTTGGTGTTGCTTCGTCCGTTGCAAGGGAGGCTGAATGATATAGACATGTCCTCGATGTCGAGCCGTTCTTTTTTTGTAGTGACCGCTTTCTGTCCCTCGGGAATGAAAATATGTATCTACCTTCGCGCGGGCGTGGTCCACGTTCACTACCCTTCGTCGATCACCGGGTGTGAAATTCTAGTGTGGCAGAGACCTGCGCCATGGTCCACGTGACCTGGCGATGGACCAAGTGGTTATTACATAATCTCGTGTCAGTGTCAACGCGTTCGAGTTGTGCGGTCATCTCGTTTGCTTTTTGTCGACCATACCAAGCTGCCCTACGAGGGCTGCCATACCCTGACAGTTGGGAATTCTCCTCTTTATGCCAATATAATCTACACCGACAATGTTGCTACACTCCCCGTCGCTTTCGACGTGGCCTATGGCCATGCTATTCGTATCCTCCCTGGTCCATTCTACACTCGCTTCGCTCCCTCTCGTCGACTTTAGCCGCATGGGTCAGGTTGCCCTCACTGGCGCTTTTGCGGGTCTCAGTCCTTTCGACAACTCTACCCCTTCTTCCTTTGATCCCTCTACAACGTCCTTACTCTCCCGTACAACTCAGGGTTCCCTAGCGAACCTCGGCAACACCAACTCTGGTGGCTCAATTTCTTCCGGTTGCCCTCTCGGCGATGTTTTCTACTTTGCCGGTTCATTCTCCTCCATTGGAAATGTCTCAGCCAACTATGTTGCATCATACTCACCCTCTTCGGGGACTTTTTCCTCAGTCGGTTCAAATGGGCCCAATGGTCCTGTCACTGCTCTATACTGTGACGTTCCCAACAACAATCTCTGGGTCGGCGGGCATTTCTCATCACCGGGTTTATCCGTAGCCATCTGGAATACAAAGTCGAACTCGTGGTCAGCGCCGCCCTTCAAGGGACTATCGGGTGAAAACGCCCAAGTCTTCTCAATCACCTCAAACACTTCTTCATCGAGTTTGTTCTTCGCCGGTTCATTCGTTACGTCTTTCGCGGGAAATACCACGTCAGTCAACAATACCAACAATCCCAATGTACCATACTCTCCAGGTGCATCGCCGTTCTCATCTTCGCTGGTTCCTATCCCTCTGCAAAATGCCGAGATTGAAGCGGCTCCCTCGTCTACAAATCCGGAGTATAGCGATATCCAAACTATCCTTTGCCCTACTGGTTCAGACGGGCCGGGAAATACCTGGCTCGCACAAGATGGGAGTAGTGCCCTCATTACCATCTTAACATTTTCTTCTATCAGTGCCTATGGTGTTCGTCTAGGAAATACCTTCATCGATGGCTATGGAACAACGGGTTTTAGGTGATGACCTCCATTCCTGTTTTGACCAATGGCTAATCATTCCTTATCCAGTGTTACTTCGATTCCCGATAACACTGTGCAGACACTGTCATACTTGGATGTATCCACGGGCCAGAATAACACGTGTACAGACCTCTGTCCATTGTCGACAGATTCCTCTGTGCTCTACCAGGATTTCTTATTCAGTTCGCCCGTGACTTTGACTGGCGTTCAAATCACACTCTCCGAATGGACTGGCGCCGCTCCTGGCTTGCACATGATACAGTTGCTGTCCTCCGGTGCTTTCGTGTCTGCCATTGCTGACGGGAATACACAGTCCTGTTTTGCACCTAATCCATCAAACGCCACCTCGACTGGCACGTGGACTACAAAGGATGCTAGTACAGACATCCCTGCAACCTTGCAGACTGTCCTTGTGTCGACTGTCGCAGTTGGTACACCGGCGGCTCAGGCTCCTACATTTACTTGGATGCCTTATGTGTCGGCGACCGGACAATATGACATCAATATGATCATTCCTGGTTGCACGGATTTCCAGGATTGTGACCTTCGCACTTCCGTTCAAGTGACGGTATTCCCTGGCGGCGGAACGCAACCTTACGTCTCTACAGTGTCACAACAGAACCAGGAAGACACTACCGTCCTCTTATACAGCGGGCCAGTTGTTCCCTCCTCCTCTACCTTCGAGTTGACGGTTACCATGGCACTCGCTGACAGTCCGGTTGGAAGTGGTCAGGATGGTGAATACGAATTGGTCGCGGGAAACCTAGAACTCACCTTGACTTCTGCCAATTTGACATCGAGCTCCGGTTCTACATCATCTGGTACAAATTCTAGTGGCAGTACTGGGGTTCTGCATGGCTTTGGGTTTTTTGAGTGGCCGCTGAACTCTCCCACCAGTTTTGATGCAACGGGTACTGTTCCGGCTTCCAGCGAAACGTTCCTTGACGGAGCTGGCGTAGAGTTGTACAATGCTCTTGGCGGCTCTGTTTCTGGATCGATGGAAGTATCCGCTGTTATCCAGCACTCTTCTGGAGTGTTGTTCTTGGGCGGGAATTTCGAATCTAGCGCCGGGTTCTCTAATATCGTCGCCTTCAAGGACGGAAGTTTGGTTGCGTTGACGAGCAATGGACTTAATGGAGCTGTCTCTTCGCTCGCACTTGCCGGCGATGACCTGTACATTGGAGGATCCTTTTCTGATACTCAAGTTCCCTCAATGCAGGGCAAGTTGCGTGGTATCGCTATTTATCACGTCGACTCCGCTTCGTGGGGCGCCCTCGGTGCTGGCCTCGACGGACCTGTCACCAGTGTCGCACTTTCCAATAATCAACTTCAAGTCGTTGGTAATTTCACCCAAGTACTGTCTCCAGGAAACATCGCTTCTAGTGTAGGAGGACTGGCCGTTTGGGACATCTCCAGTGGGTCCTGGATTAACAGCGGTGGTTTTGTACTAGGAAACATGACATTCGTCTGTCCAAGCACATCCGTAGGTGGGAAGGCAGAGTCTCAGTTCGTGGCTGGGAATATTCAAAGCATGGCGGAGTATGGCTCTACGGGATTCGTCATACTGTCAAATGGCGCCGACGGTCCTGCCATAACCCCCATTAGCGTTCAACTCGACGGCAATACTAATGCATCTGCGGTGTCAACGGTGAGCCGTCGCAGGGAGCATCATGCTCGCGGATCGGTCTCGTGGTTCTCTCACCACATGAAGGCAACGCTATTTCCTCGCCAGCAAACCTCATCACTCACGTTACCCCCTTCCCCGCCTACGCCGGCCCCCGCTGTCCTTGCTGGTGCATTCTGGTCTAACGTGTCGTCGTCTAAGGAAGTGGCGATTATCGGCGGTAACTTCACTTTTGTTTCTGCCTCCGGCACTGTGTCACAGGCCGTGGCGATCTACGATCCATCCTCCTCTACCATCAACGCGCTTCCCGGTTCGCAGGTGTATGGTGTCGTCCGCGCCTTGCTGGTGGACTCGGAACAGCGCTTGTATGTTGGTGGCGAGTTTAATTTGAGCAGTGCGAATGGATTCGCGGTCTATGACCTCGGTACTCAAGAGTGGCTCACTTCAGTCCAACCTCTCCAAGCAGCCTCAGGAACCCCTATTGTCCGTTCAATCTCCAACTCTGCCTATAAATCCAATGCCGTTATCATCGCTGGTTCCTTCAGCCAAGTTGGCACAGTCACATGTCAGGCAATCTGTCTGTTAGATACGCAGCTCAATCAGTGGAGTGTTCTTGGCGGGGGCATTCAGGGAGATATTTCGTCCGTGTCTTATGCTGGGGTATGCTTGTTCATATGTTTACACACAACTTACTCATACAAGTTAAATGCAGAGCAACGAAGAGTTTCTGGTTGCGGGTGGGGTCATTACACTACCCAACGGCACGACCACCAGCGTTGCGCAGTACAGCTTTTCAAACGCTACCTGGACCGCCGTTGGGAATCCTACTGATATCCCAGGGCCTGTCACAGCTCTTGAAGTGAACGATGGCAATTCATCGAGTATATTCGCTGCCGGCCGGTATGTCCTCCGTCTTTATGAGTGACGTCTTACTTGAAGTCAACACCAGCACTACTGATGGATCATCACCATTCATGGTATTTTGGGACGGCACTTCGTGGTCCTACATTGGTGCGCACTTTCACTCTGCTGCTTAGTACATTGGACCTTAGTGGAAACGCACCGTATTTCGACAGACACGACCTTACAAGGGAACTCAAATATCTCGCAATTACTTATGGTGCCACTTCAGAACACACACAGCCCGAACAGTGTTGTAGAGTCTGATAGGATGCTTATGGTGTCAGGGTCCCTGCTAGACAACTCGTTCGGCTCGGCATCGTCTGTGCTTTTTGACGGGGAGACGTTCATCCCTTACATTTCCTCACTGTCTGCTCAAGGGACGATGGGCTTTGTTTCCGCCCTATTCTACTCAATTGCCAATTTCAGTTTCGTTCAACAACGTACGTCTCCGGAGAATCTGCTGGAATTTTGTCTAACCACCTTGATCATAGATTTCCTTGCTACAGGAATCGTCATCTTGATATCTATTGCAATTGCCGCCGGTGTCGTCTTCTTCCTCGCACTCGTTGGTATTGTCTGGACTCTCTTATCGAGAAGAGACGACAGTGTTGCCAAGTATGATTCCAGCGATGAGGACAAGGATTCCATTCAACACCGCCCGTCGTCTTTACTCGAACACATCAATGCCGCCACGCGAACCACCATACTTGGCACTGGGGCTTTCAATGTTAGTACAGAGAAAGAGGAAATGGCACGTGAAGGCGGGTCTGCGGAGCCAGATCCATTCGGGCCCGACGGCAGCAACTACTTGCGTGCTGAGACACCATCGGATGCAGTTGTTGGCACTATGGCCGCAGCAGAGGAGTATAGTCGCCCAGCGCATGCGCGGTACGCGTTCGATGGGACGGAGGAGGGCGAGCTCCCTCTGACCGTTGGGTTGGAAGTAGAAGTCCTGGACGATAGAGACGCTGCGTAAGTTACATGTTCATGACGGCAAGGTTATACCGGGCTAACTGAAGAATATGGATAGATGGTGGTATGTCAGGAACCCTCATACAGGTCAAGAGGGTGTGGTTCCCGCAGCATATTTATATTAATTTTGGGGTTTTGATGACGCTATTGCTTTCGTTGCACACCGCTATACCCTATACACCGATTGTCCGAGGCAAGACTGCACCCTTCTCGACACTACACTTCTTGTTTAACCTCATCCCTCTGAAGCTATGAACTTTTACAGCAATGTGGAACTCACCACGGTCGGTGAGAACACTCAAGATCAACACACGAGAGAACGTGGATCGGCGTGTGCGATTACGCGTATACGCAGCGAGATGATACAAGCAGGATAAGTGAGGGGAGATCGTAAAAGGGGGAAAAGGAGCGATCCCCCTGCACGAGCAGCTAGCCGACTATATATACGAGCAACCTCCAACATAGATGCAAACATCCCATATAGGCAGTTCCGTGCCCCGAAGTGAGTTCTGGTGAGCGTACGCTTACACAATGATTACGTGTTAGGAATCAAAACAAGTCACTTTCGTGACGAGAATGAGCAAGGACACTGAGGATGACTGGTGATCTCTTACCTGTAACAGGGGGTCCCGATAATGTTTCTGGTGGTTTTGTATGAAACCGACTTTCGTCCGGAACTCCTCTTTCCGTCTCTGATCTCTGAATTCCCTGACGTGGCGCCCAGCTTCTCTTGCTTCGCCTTTATTTTTCGCTCTCACTACATCAGCTCCCGCACCAAATGCACCAAATGCACCCTTTCGCGGTACAAGCGCGGAATTCTTGTCCTTGAGAAGACGACGGACCAAGGCAGCACCAGATGTGGAGTCCTGTTCTTTAGGGCGTATCCCATAAAACGATTGGTCATAATAACGCTTCATGGACCGGTGTCCTATTCGAGCGCCAGAAGGGAGTACAAGCTCGTACTCGGTATCGCCATAAGTGACGCGACCGGGATTACCGGCGTCTCCGCTGGCAGCGTCCTCGTTAACCACTTCGTCCACATCTCCATCATCCTCCAGTTCTTCCCATTCATCGTCATTATTCACGTTCTGTTCCCCGTCATCCGGATAGGAAGTCGTGAAATCATAAAAGTCGGAGATTTCGAGTCGGTCGTCCTCGGTGTCATAAGCGATCTTGCAGTGACTCTTATCAAGCATGTGCTTTCTAACTGCTTCTAGGGTGTGGAGCTCGCGACCTCTCCCGTTGCAGTAGATACACACATTTCCAATCACAACTTTCTCGCCGAGGTAGGTGAGCAATCCGGACAGGTCCACTAAGTATTCGGCGTCCGGGATGAAGAAGGAGTGCACTGAAGCCATATGTGTAAGGTTGTCAGCGGTGCCAGCAGAGACTATCGAGCAGAAGAGACAAGCATCAGTGTCGATCTTGCTGCGAGCTGCAGCAATCTCATCGTCCACATTGCATTCAATTTCTTCTGAAGGAGTGCGTTCGCGCGGTTCGAATGGTCCTGGAGTTATTGATGCGACAGGAATATCGTGCGTTTTACGAGCGCGAAAGTCTCCTTTAAGCTCGCTCTCTTTGTGCTTTTTCGAAGTGAGGTGGGACCTATAAGAGTTTTCCGTCGTGTATGACTTTCTGTCGTCACGAAGGGCAATGTTATATCTTAGGCGGAAACCTTATGCCGCAGGAACCACCGACCTGCATACTGCGCAGCTTACGCCTCTCGTAGTGGCCACGACTGAGTCAACTCGTTGGTCCAAGACCTTTCGATCGAATACAGCCGCAGTGACGGGCGGAAGGCCTGAAACGCGACGTTTCATGTTGTATCGATGGTGGTCGGAACGGTAATGCACCCCTGCAGCATCGCATGTAGCTCTGTATGACCGGTGTGTAACATGGGACACATACGTTGGTCCTCTGCCGACACGAAGGCAACTGAGCACGAGAGGCATGTGAAAAGTGTTGTGTCTTCAGAACTTAAATCCATGGATAGAAACTTCGACGTTGGTAACGACAAAGGGAATAATCAGTGCAGAGACGGGGGATCCTGTGTGTTATTGGGTGAACAAGCGATGTTCCTTACGTAATATGTTTGACGGTCGCTCCTCATTAGGTCCCCTGAGTGTTGGAGACCATTCAAAAGTCCGGATATACTGGCCAAGCCGTCATCACCACTTCCAATGCTCGATGAATGGTCGCTCACCATACTTCAATCAGATCCAATGAAGATATACCGCGCCAAACGGGATGCAGCGCATCGTGCTGTCACCTCCAAGTACACCATCCTGGGCTTCATATCATCTGGAACATATGGGAGAGTGTATAAGGCTCAGAGCGCGGACTCTGATGGCATCATATATGCAATCAAGAAATTCAAACCTGACAAAGAAGGCGACGTCGCGACCTACACCGGCATCAGCCAAAGTGCCATCCGGGAGATGGCAGTGAGTACCGGCCCAAAAACGCAGGTTCTGGTTTGACGCAGAGTTAGCTCAACAGAGAGATATCCCATGAGAACATCGTGGCATTGAAGGAAACCATACTGGAAGAGAAATCCATTTACATGGTCTTCGAATACGCCGAACACGATTTTCTCGTGCGTCCTTCGCCTGCAAAAGAAGCAGTCGAGCGTTAATGTTATCCTAGCAAGTGATTCATCATTATTCTCAGACGCTTCGTATCCAGATCCAGTCTCAGATCCTTAAATCGATGGTGTATCAACTTTTGAACGGCCTTTTCTACCTTCACTCGGCACATATTCTGCACCGTGATCTCAAGCCTGCTAATATTCTGATTACCGCCTCTGGCGTTGTCAAGATCGGAGACCTCGGGTTAGCACGTATCATATACCAGCCTTTACAGCCTCTTTTCGCCGGAGACAAGGTGGTGGTTACCATATGGTACCGTGCACCAGAGTTACTAATGGGTGCGAAACATTATCACAAAGCCATCGATTGCTGGGCGGTTGGTTGTGTGTTTGCCGAACTAGCAAGTTTACGGCCAATCTTCAAGGGTGAAGAAGCGAAGCTGGATTCCAAGAAGAACGTGCCTTTTCAGAGGGATCAACTGCTGAAAATTTTCGAGGTACTAGGTACACCGCAGGGTAAGGTACACCATGCTGTATACTCGGTACTTGCGCTGAACGCATGTTTACTCAAGAGCGGGATTGGCCTGGCGTCACAGATATGCCGGAGTACCAGAATATGAAGAGGCTGGATCCGTGGGTGACATCATCCAATCTCGTTATTGGGAGCTGAAAGTCCCATAGATATCAGAACCGTCTGGAGGAATGGTGCCAATCTCGGATTCGATCGCTGCAAGGCCATGACTTACTCCGCCAACTGTTTGCTTATGACCCTGACAAGCGCTTGACAGCGAAAGAAGCATTGTCGCACAAGTGGTTTCAGGAGGACCCGCGGCCGACGTGGAAGTGGGTACTTCATATTTTTGTCAACTTTAAATCCAAGTTTGAATGCCGTATATAGCGTATTTCACCACATTGCTGCTCATCAGCTTCCACCTCAACGTCGGATCCAGGATGAAGCACCTTCTATGATGGGGGTTCCTGCGCCGACACACGCACAGACTCAGCCTCAAGCCCAGGCTGCACATGTCCATGGCCAGGGACAACATTTGACTCATCAATCACAGGCCAACCTTTCTCAACAATCGAAATCCGCGAGCACAACCAGCTTTGCCAGCGTAAGTGCGGGACCAGGGCCTGGCCAAAGCTACGCAGGGAATCAAGGGAACACATCGAGGAAGAAAGCCAGGGTAGGTTGATACTGCTGTTGATTTGCGAGTAGTTGACGACGGGCCGTGTACGTTACATCCACAACATGGGGTGTGATCGAGGAGGTGACGATTCTGTTCATGAGTATTTTTTTTGTCGAACATTCTACATACTAGCTGGATGAGTCCTTGGGTGCATAGTCGTATCTCTGCAAATTCGTGTACCATGACGATGCTTTGCGGATACATGATTTTGCTGATGTCCATCAGACCTTTATAACTTCGTGCATACCCCTTTTTTGATTTGTAGCTATATACGGTATCTAAATATTTGGCTTGCTCAGTGCTCTGCAACGACTCATCTTCTTCTCCTACACCGAAAGCATCGATTCTGACGAGTTTCGTCGTGCCATCGATGTTTTTCTGACTACCAAGTTTTAGTGATCCCGAAAGATTTCGTGGCTCTTCGGGGCGCCATGGGCGACAAAGAGAAACAAGCAAGATGGTGGAACCCCGACATCTTGTCTTACTTTGTTGCAGGGGGGATCGCGGGTGCTGCGTCTCGGACTGTCGTGAGTCCACTCGAAAGGTTGAAAATAATACAGTAAGCGTGGTCAACCTATGGTTATGTGTCCATGCAGACTGTGATGCTTCTCAGGCAAGTACAGCCCATGACACGGGACGGACAATATAGGGGAGTGTGGCGTAGCCTTGTGCGTATGTGGAAAGAGGAAGGTTTCAAGGGCTACATGAGAGGGAATGGAATCAATTGCCTGCGTATAGTGCCCTACAGTGCCGTCCAATTCACCACCTACGAACAGTTGAAAAAAGTGAGCCATTCGCCAGAGATCCTCTCCCATCCCTGTTTGACAACTCCTGGTAGTTCTTCACTCGTCGCGGTGCAAAGGAACTGGATACCCCCAAGCGACTGGCAAGCGGCGCCCTGGCAGGCGTAACATCAGTTTGTAAATAATCATTGTTCCCTGTGATTCGCCGCTTGACGATGTTTTAGGCTCTACGTACCCTCTGGACCTTGTTCGTGCACGGTTATCTATAGCAACGGCTAGCATACCTGTGCAAAACGAGATACCATCCGCGGTTCCCAAGCTTGACACCAACACCTTCGGCGTGGACAAGCGGTCACACGCAACCTCTACGTCACGCGCCATTTATAGGGAAGGGGGACTATCGATGATTGGGATGACCATTAAAATCATACGTGAAGAGGGAGGCGTGCGTGCATTGTACCGTGGCTTAATACCTACGGCACTGGGTGTTGCGCCGTATGTTGGAATTAATTTCGCTGCGTACGAAGCCCTTCGCGGGATAATCACAACACCAGGGAAAGACACTGTTGGCAGGAAGTTGATGTGTGGAGCTTTAGCCGGTGAGCGAAGTACAGAACATCAAGTCAATTCGGTTCTAAATTTTGCGCCTCGCACGTAGGATCGGTATCGCAAACGCTCACATACCCATTCGACGTGTTGAGGAGGAGGATGCAAGTTGTTGGAATGACATCCGGAAGTTTAGGATATGAGTACAGGGGGGCTTTAGATGCGCTGATGACCATCCCTCGCACCGAAGGCCTGCGTGGGCTGTACCGAGGTCTCTGGCCTAATCTTCGTAAGTTGCTGTAGTCGGGGACTCGTCGCAGTACACTGAGTGTACTGCATGCACAGTGAAAGTTGCCCCTAGCGTGGCTACGTCGTTTTTTACTTATGAATTTGTGAAAGAACACCTCATTGCTTCGTGAGGAAGGCATGAATCAGAATCGGCTCCCCTGTGGGGAGGGGGACCACAGTAGTCTCTAGTGTTAGTGTATTTAGTAAGGGCCCACTCGAGTGAGAATGGTCATGTGACGTCCCGCATGGTAATCATGGGACGACACAGTGCTCAGTGGACGGTGCACGTTTTATTGCACGTCAGTCGTGCCACTTTCACAGGGCATTCGAGTCCTCGCTAGAACGGCCGTTCCTCAGTCAACAGTCCTGTCTCCAGGTTCTAGCTCCCTGGGTTGCAACCGATGATCGTTATTTGACCGTTCGGCACATCTTTCTCTGGGGGTAGGTTCTCCTGGCTCAGGTTGGTTCTCTGCCTTGCTTTCACCGCGTTGCAATTCATCTCCAATCTTATGTTCCCTGACACGCTAGTGTGCAAGTCCTCCCCTGGGTTTTTGTTGTCGTCCGCTCTAGTCGGTAATTGCCCACTCCAGTCTTCGCAGCAGCCGTTCCGGTTTTGAAGTTGTCTGGCCGGTCCCTGTCTCCATCAAACCCAAAGATCTCCAGCTGTGGCCAGGACAAGCAATTGCTCTTTTTATCTTCGGTCTCGCTTTCGTCCTCGTTTTTTCCATCTGCTGCTCCATCCATGCCGCTGCCTGCCTCCATTCCACCCACCCACTCCCACTCTCACTCAGATACCACTTTTTCCGATCACCAGCTTCCACCTCCTTCCCACACTTCCAACGAGAGTGTTTCCAGCACGCCCTCTTTCTCCCGTAACCTTCGCTCCTCTCTTTCTGCCTCTTCAATGGGTCAGGTCGTTAGCCGACCACCGGTGAACACTGCGTTTCCCTCTTCGTCTACTCCACCTTGTTTAGGAGGCTCGTCATCCGTCACCGGAAGCCGATTCAAACGTGCGTTCGGGCGACGAAAGAAATCCGATATTGTACTTCCTTCATCCATAACGCCTCCTCCAACAAGTGTCAATGTCAAAACATCGTCTTCATCCAATGACTCGCTGTATGGAACTGTCCACAGCGCACCCGCTCGCCAGCATGGCGCAAAGCAGCTCACTCTTCAACTGGCATCGCATGTCTTTAGTAGGAAGCAGTCCGGCTCCGTGCCAGACTCGCCTGCCACGTCGCCGCCCCCGCTGCCGCCGAAGCATAGTGCTCCCCACCCCACCCCACGGCATTCCCCGTCGAGCGATAATGTTGACAAGAGAGTATCGGTCCTGACGACGTCAAGCTCAAGCATTGCGCCTGCTTTAGATTATATTAGGCACGCGGATGCAGCTACGGAGCCCGAGGAGGTTAAGAAAGATGCCGAAACATCTGAACCCAAAGACATCAGGAGGAAGAGTGACTCTACGCTGAGTCATCATACAATTCGTCCTGTCTTGGGTGGCAAGACTCCTCGACCCGTTTCATTGGCGGAATCTTTCCAATCTAACCACACCATCGTACCAGTCAATAGGCGTCTCAGTGCACTCCTTACCGATGCGGAATATGCTACACCCGAAGAACCCGAACGAGTCGAGGGATTCCGGAATCCGCCTGGCAGGTCAACCTCACCTGATAATCAGGGATCTCCTACAGTGTCACTCAAGGCCAGAGATAGACGTTCACACTCTCTGAACCTCGGATCGCCGTTCTCCTTGATGAGCTCGTTACCTACAGTTGCTCAGGCTTCAGTCAGCTTGGATGTGATACCGCCCAGCGTTTCAAGATCAGTACCAGAAGAATCCGTCAAACCTACAGGAGATTCACCGTTGATGTTGAAGTCGGTCATTCCCCTGAATGCTTCGGCATCACATGCAACTCAAAGTTCGTCGGCGGAGCGAATGTTGCCAGAGATCCCACAGACGCAGCAAAGACCACCACTGGTACCCTCCGCTAACACCAGCTTCCCGGCGTTCCGTCAAACAGCTATCAGCATGACATCAGGGCTTGTGCCAGCTGCTGGTCTTGCCCGACGTGCTGTGGAGAAAATGGGTCGAGTTTGGGGTTCCAAGGGCCCACCGCTGAACCCATCCGTGTCATCAGCTAACGCATCGCCCTCTTCTCCCATTGGTATAGTATATCGAACTAGTTCCGGTCATTCTGAGCCTGCGAGCCGCAGGAAGAATAGGCATATACCCCAGACGCCGTCAATCAGCTCTACAAGGTCGTCAATATCCGACCATGAAGGACCCCAGCTCGGCAGGTGCTTACGGGGACCTATGAACTTACCGTCGACTGGAGCTGGCCTGGGTGGTTTAGTTTTTGGACGTGACCTCAAGGCTTGCGTAAAAGACACTGCTCTGGACACGATACGCAACTCGCTTCACGGTTGTGGATTCATTGCTTCCTCCGCCGATACTGCCGTGGGACACAAAGGGCACAGGGCTTCGTTAGAGGAGCGTCATCTACCAGCGTTAATTGTAAGGTGTACACAGCATATCCTGACGTGGGGCGTCCAGGAACAAGGACTTTTTCGGTAGGCCAAATTCTATAATCAAGTTTACAACATTGTCGTTAAATGGAATCTCTCTAGCGTTAGTGGTCGTTCCTCCCATATTGTTAAGCTACGCGCCGAGTTTGATACTGGTAGGTCTATTTGTTGTTGCAGACAACGACCTAGGTTGATATCGCGCGTGTCTCTTTACAGGGGCTGATTTCGACATCATGCAGTCAAGTCCAGGAGACTTGGACCCCCATGCAGTTGCATCGGTTTTTAAAGCTTATCTACGAGAGCGTTGGTGTTACTGCCGTAATGTTGTGTCTCAGAAACTAATCTCTCATTGTAGTGCCTGAACCCATATTAACGAATGATCTCCTACCTTTTTTTGAAGCTGCTATGGCATCAGAACGATCGGCAACGCATGTCCCAGAAATGCTGTCAAGTGCCAGAGTTGGTATGCGCAAGCCTCCTTCCCTTTCAACGCTTGCTACACCAAGTTTCACCGGTGTCCCTCCCTCGGATTCCCTTCGAAACCTGTTATCTTCTCTCATTGCTCGTCTTCCCCAAGAGAATCGCGATCTTCTATTGACGGTCACAGAGGTTGTCAAACTCACAGCTCAGAGAAGTCATGAGACTAAGATGCCTCTGAGCAATCTACTCCTTGTTTTATGCCCCAGTCTCAACATGAACCCGACGCTACTACAAGCACTTTGCGAATGCGAAGGCATTTGGGATGGGTGGGAGACTTCCGTGGCAGCCCTTGCAATCAGCTCTACAGATCCGCAGGCGGTAGGCAAAGTTACTGGCGATAACCCCACCGTAGGCCCCACTGATGCTACCAGCCTTGCCGACGAAAAGCAACGCTTTGTTAGACCATTACCTAAGGTTCCCGTCGATGACACTGTTTTACCACTTGCGCCTACCGATCCTGCTACAACTCATCACTCAAATTACCCACTGGCGTCTGCTTCTTGCTCTCTCATATGTGCGGAGCTACCCGAAGCATCACCATCGCTTGCCAATGATGATGGCTCCTCTTTGATATCAAGAAGTGGACGCCCAACCACGCCGAACTCGATGAACATCAAGCTGATCAATCCTTACTCGCCCCCCTCCTTATCATCGTCTGCGGAATCTTTGTCTGTCCCGTCGCTTTCCTCGGCCTCGCCCTCGCAATCGGCCAAGAACCTTCAGCTAACGGATGATTTGACTACACCACTGTCATCTACTCTGGCACACTCCCCCATCATCGCCGAGCCCATTCCCCTACCTTTGACACCGTCAAATACAACATTGCAACCTCAGTTTCAGTTTCCTGATGCAGGAGAAAACATTCGAAAAACTCCGCTAATCCACAAAAAGTCGTTTTCCTCCTCAATATCAGGAGAAATTCGTGCAGGGCCCATAGGTTCAAGAGCCAAGCGTATGAAGAAGCCGTCGTTGCACCTTTTGTTTTCTGGGCGGTCGGGTTCTCCTGCGTCGACCAAATCCATTCACGGAAACAACGCCAGTACACCCCACGAGGCATCATCGTCATCAACTTCGGAGTCTTCCCCTGCGATATCGATGGTTACAGCCCCGCAGTCTTCTCGGTTCAGCTATCCGCCAGTGCTAAACACTCCCATAGATGGATCGTCTCTCTCACTTACACTGGGCATCCAGAATCAGGAGACACAGTCTGATTTGACACCTCCAGAGACGTCGTCGACTCCCCAAGCAACCGACACGGAAGCGGAGCTGTTGACCACCAAGAAATATTTTCCTCAGCTAGATCTTCCTTTGCCGGACGGTGATGAGCGTGGCGAAACATGGGCGCAAAGTGTTTTGCTGGCAGCTGGTGAATCGAGATGGTGAACATGGTGGGATATATACATGGACTATTCGCATCACATAACGGACTACGTCTAGCTGCTGGCGGTAGATCTCTTCTACATCCACTACCTCTTTTATGATCATACTATTCCAAGTTAGCTATTGTAGGCTGCCATTTCTGACCGCTCACCTCTGGAATGATTGGCCGCAAATACCCCTTCACTAGTTTTTTTTCGTACATAATTCAGTAGGTACAGTTAGGCGTGTCAATTTATCATCGGGAACTATAATGGACGGTGACGTCAGTATGTCGATATCTTCAGGGCAAGGATCAACGATTGATGTAACATAGATAATCGCCCGCCACCTCGTTTCCTGTTCCCCCCGCAAATGGCTCCCGGCGCCGTCAAAGTACTTCAAGAGAAGATTTTCAGGAGTGGCGACGACAGTCCCCGCAGCGAAACACAGGGACGGGACCCAGGGTTAACGATACATATTCCCGGAAAACCGACTCCTACGAAGAGTGGTCACCCTCGCAAAAGTTCAAGGTCGACACGAGAAGCCGTTCCGTCGGATGTTTCTGCGCCCGAAAAGAGTTACCGCCAGCAACTGAGCCAGCTTCTAGGGTGCGCCTATCGTGGGACCGAGAAGTACCGCTTGGAGCAAGACGAAAAGCGTGAACGTCACTGGAAGAGATGGGGTCCGTACCTCAGTGATAGGCAATGGGTACGCCCACCCACTCACAACTTTTCCTGCATGTCATATGAACACATCATTGCAAACATTATTCTAGGCAACAGTACGGGAGGATTATTCTCATGATGGGAATGCGTGGAGCCACTTCCCTCATGAACATGCCCGATCCCGGGCTTACCGTTGGGGTGAGGATGGTATTGGTGGTATTTCAGATAATCATCAACGGTTGTGCTTTTCACTTGCCTTGTGGAACGAGAAGGACCCCATACTCAAGGAGCGTCTCTTTGGTGTTACCGGTCACCAAGGGAATCACGGTGAAGATGTTAAGGAGTTGTACTACTACTTGGACTCTGCACCGACTCATTCATACATGAAGTTCCTTTACAAGTATCCGCAATGCAGGTATCCGTATGAGGAGCTTGTCAACGAAAACGTTCACAGAGATCGAAACGTAGCAGAGTACGAAATTTTGGACTCAGACGCTTTCGATGACGACCGATACTGGGATGTTTACATGGAGGTGAGTAACTGGATGGGTCGCCAATTGCTTCATCTGTTGACCCATAAATCCAGTACGCGAAAGAGGCAGACGATCCGGACAGCATCTATGTTCGCATTACGGCGTATAATCGCGGTGCGGAGCCATCGACGCTTCACATTATCCCGCATCTGTGGTTCCGAAACACATGGTCGTGGCCTAAAGACAAACCACCGATGCCTTCGCTTTCGAAGGCCTCGACAGTGGGCGGCCTACAGTACATCAGAGCAAAGCATCCATCTATGGAAAAGTATTATATGTATTGTTTGCCTTCCCCTCCTCCCGTGGATACATTCGGAAACTTCGCCGGCAATGAAGACGTCGGCATTCAGCCAGAATTACTATTCACGGAAAACGATACCAACTTCGAGCGCCTTTATGGTGGGCAGAACCCCACACCTCACGTGAAAGATGCTTTCCACGACTACATCATCCCATCCCACCGGGGAACAGATCACGAGAAGTGCTCAAATTCGGGGGAAAAAGAAGATTCCGCCTCGGCGGCGATGGTTAATCCGGACCACCGTGGCACGAAGTCGGCAGCCCATTATGTCTTCCGTGACGTTCCTGGCGGCGGAGGATGCGCTGTCGTGCGCATGAGGTTGACACCTTTATCTCCACCCAAACTCCCGAACCTTGAAGATGAAGGGCTATTTGACGATATCATAGATGAGCGGCGCGAAGAGACTAATGAATTTTACGATTCCTTTCTACTTGGACACATTAACGACGACTTCAGACAAATTATGAGGCAAGCTTTTGGAGGAATGTTATGGACGAAGCAATACTATCACTTCGTACAGAAGGATTGGATTGAAGGCGACCCAGCTCAACCTCCCCCACCCCCGGGCCGCAAACATATCCGTAACATGGTAAGGTCGTTCGGAAGTAGCGAACGCAAGGTTGACGACGTTCTAGGATTGGAAACACATGTATATAGATGATATTTTGTCCATGCCAGACAAGTGAGGCAGTCTGCCAGTTTCCAGGACGTCGTTAAATAACGCCTGTGTTTGCTAGGTGGGAATATCCCTTCTTCGCTGCCTGGGATACGGCTTTTCACTGCATACCTCTCGCGGTCGTTGATCCTGTGTTCGCCAAGAAACAACTGGATTTACTCACTCGAGAATGGTATATGAAACCAGATGGTCAAATACCCGCGTACGAGTGGAATTTTTCTGATGTCAATCCTCCTGTGCACGCTTGGTGAGTTCTGTATAGCGTATTCCACTTAATACCTACAGCCCACATAGGGCCACCTTCAGAGTTTTCAAAATCGAGCGCAAACTTACCGGAAAGGAAGACCTGGCTTTTTTGGAGAGAGTCTTCCAAAAATTGCTGCTTAATTTTACCTGGTTCGTACAAACGATCTCATTCCCAGTACCTCGTCACAATTTGTTACAGGTGGGTGAACAGAAAGGACTCGGGCGGAAATAACGTCTTCGAGGGGGGTTTTCTTGGACTTGATAACATTGGCGTTTTTAATCGCTCTGAGCCCTTGCCGACTGGGGGTCGCCTACGCCAAGCTGACGGGACCGCATGGATGACTTTCTACTGTTTAAACATGTGAGCTAACCGAACTTGCCTTGGAAATGTTTACCATCGTATCCAAAGGCTTAACATGGCCCTCGAGCTCGCAAAGCACAATCCAGTATACGAAGACATTGCTTCGAAATTTTTCGAGGTGAGCCAAACCGATGATTATCTCACCGGTCGTTACCACTTTCCTTGATAGCATTTCATTTTCATTGCCGACGCAATGACATACAAGTCTGGGGACGATACATTCAGTCTGTGGAATGAAGAAGACGGCATGTACTATGATGCGATTCAGTTCGGTCCCGGTGATTCCATGCAACTGCCTGTCCGCAGTCTCGTTGGCCTTATCCCTCTATATGCAACACTTGTCCTGGAACCTGCCGTAATTAATCGTTTTCCGGGATTTAAGAAGCGCATGGAGTGGTTCTTAGACAACAGACCTGCAGTTTCGGCTCGAAACATGGCAAACATGAAAGGTATGTAACAGCTAGCAGCAATCTTAAAAAATAAAACCCCAGTATAGTACCCGGAAAGGGAGAAAGACGACTGCTTGCCTTAGCAAGTAGGGAGCGCCTCATTCGAATCCTGGAAAAGATGCTTGACGAAAATGAATTTCTTGGTCCATATGGCATCCGATCGTACGTTTAGAGTCCTGATCATCCTGTATTTACTCACTGGTTGTTGCAAAGGTTGTCGAAGCTGCATAAAGAGAGGCCGTGGGGTATGGACGTCCATGGCCAGCGGTATGAGGTTGGTTATTGGCCTGGAGACTCACACTCAGGGATGTTCGGCGGGAATTCTAACTGGCGAGGACCAATTTGTGAGTGGCTGTCTGACTGTCCAGGTTTCTCGCTGACCGTTACTCAGGGCTTGCCGTCAATTTCCTCCTCATTGAGAGCTTACAACGGTTTTATCAATATTACGGCGATGATCTGCAGGTGACAGATGTCACAAATGAGAAATATGGATTCTAACTACCAGATGTCAAGGTGGAATGTCCTACTGGCAGTGGAGTGTTCATGAACCTTGTAGAAGTCGCTGAGGAGATTCAGCACCGGATCATTCACATCTTCGGTCGTGATATCGAAGGCAAAAGGGCTACGAATGGCGGCAACCCGAAACTCGATGGGGACCCCCACTTCCGCGATTACTTATGGTTTTACGAGGTGACTTACTGAACGAAAACTCCTTGGCTGACGCTAACCCCTCCCTTAGTTCTTCCATGCAGACACCGGAAAGGGGCTTGGCGCCTCTCATCAGACTGGGTGGTGAGGTGTCCTCTTTCGCAGACGGTGAAAATATCATAACTCCGAATCTTTATTTCCAAGGTCTGGCCTAGTTGCCTATCACATTCTGCAAAGTGGACTCACATGCCGTCTGCCGAAGACGCCTCGGAGTATGTAAAATGCATGATTATTTCACGTGAGGTGCTGATATTCGTCGACATTCTAGCTCCGCGCAGTCTAGTTCACCACTACTTTGACGTGAGATTGAATTTATGATTTCCTCACGCGACTTACTCGACGGTTCTTTTATTTGTGTAGGAAACCATTGATTCGCTGTCGGAGTATGGCGATGATACACATTCGCTGTACAGTGCCGTGAGTGCAATGGATCTGAATTCTCTGGGGGATATCTCGCCAGAGGCTCTGTAGGAGTGGCTAATTAGTTACTACTCATTTGCCCAGTCTGTGTATCATAGTACTATTTTCCCTTGGTCATCGGCAGCATCCTGCAATGCAAAACTTAGAGCCCTAGGCACCACTAGATACTTCGTAACCTAACAAAGTCTACACGTACGAGCTTTTAAGAGATCAGAATGGACATTTTAGGGCTAAGGCTGATTTGGCATAAACGTCATTCCTTGGTGGTAATGCTGGCGGCTAGCTGAACTGGAAGTGCCACATTACGTGGCAGGCTGAACAGTACATAACTTCACGTCGGGAATCTCATAGCAATGATTGTAGTATTCTATAAGAGTTACAATGACCAATGAATGTTCCACCATTTAGATACGAAACTTGTGCCACTAATGAAAGATCGAATGAATGGGCAGGACAATCTCCAGGAGCTAAAGCTGGCAAGCTGAAGCGTGAAGTAGGCAGAGGTGAAACAAAGACGAAGGTGGCAGTGATACATATGAAGGGAAATAAGAGACATGCCATGAAATAAGTCCCAAGAGAGAGCAGAAATAATGAGGATCAACAAATATCGGGAAGGCAGCAAGGGTAATGATGCATGCAAAGAGGGAGAGGCACTATGTGACATATAGGATGACCTGACCACCAGGGCGGAATGATTCGAAAGCCATCTGTACGTCCTCGGTAGAGCCAAGAGAAATCATGTCACCATCTTCGTCTCTGTACTTCACTCGAAGAGGGCCATCGTCCCGGCGGGGTCCACAAAGACGTATCTTCTTTTCGACTTTGTCAACAAGGTCAACGAATTCCGTGGTTCTAGGGACATGGATGACGAAGATGTCTTCATTGTAGTGAACCTTCACTTTGACCGGGGGTGACAAACCCATGTGCGTGCCGTTGGTGATCATGCTTTCAAATGTCTGCGAGCGGGACGGCCTAAGGACATGTCCGCCCAGTGAAGAATCGCTCGAGCCAAATGGGGTTATTGGTGATGCGTTAGGTGAGTCGTCAGACGACCCGCGAGTTGACTGGCTCGACCCACTACCTCGCTTATTTTCACCTGTGGTAGAGCCTTGCGGGCGGTGTGCCCATGTATTAGGAGGCACGGGTGGGAGGGTAGGTTTGGGTACATATGCACTGGGCTGACTAGCGCTACGAGATCGGCTCACGGGAATTGGGCCACTATTTACAGAGGGCGATGGAGTCGCGCTCCTTATATCGCCCTGGTCGTTTGCGGGCCGAAGTCGTGAAGAGCTCGGTTGTGTGTGTAGTGGCACCCGGGGAGGTCGTGCGACAGAAACCAAGCTATTTTCCGCGTTAACGTTTGTGCCCGAATCCACGCCTGGGAGAATTGTTGGGTATGCCGGTGTAGTCGCAGCAGCCGCGCCCGGTGGCAGGGGGAGGGGTATGTTTCGTACTTTCCATTGGTTTATAGCATGACCGCCAACATCATCCGCATGCATTCGTGAAAGATCTTGGCCAGAACCAGAATCCAACTCGGCATGGCAGCTACGGGCATTAATCCGACGAGGTCCTAACGGTGTACCTCTGCCCGAAGGCGACAATAGTGGGTATTCCTCCAAGTCGTCCTCCAAATCAAACTCAAATCCATCTGGAGACACGTAACTGTGGACACCTCCACTAGAATACGAGCCAGAAGACGAGGCGACGGAAGCCTGCTCTTCGCTCAAATATGGCGTGATACGATGACGACCGCTAGCTGGGTGGAGGGGAAGGTTTCGGCCAAGAGTCGAATGCGACATGGACGAAGAAGCCCTATCATGGGCATGAGAAAGTGGCGACCGCAAACTGAGTGACGCAGGAACGGAAATGTGGCTGTTGTGCGAAACCAGCAAGGAAACGTTGCGTTCTGAAGCCCTCCGGCTTGCCACTTCCCTGATCAGGCGATTGATCTGGGTTTCCCACTGCTTGAGTTGCTCTTCAGAACGACACCGAAGAGTGAAATACTCCAAGTCATCGTCCCCTCTCCACCAAACAGCGAGAGAGTATGATACCATCACCGCCGAAGCTAGCACAAACTATGAGGTACGACTAACAATTAAACGTATGCACATACCAGTGGAATTTCTCGGAGAAGACGGGACAGCCTTCGTCACGTTATTCAAAAAAATTCGGCCTTTGAGAAGAAGGGGGGTGTCCTTTTTCTTGTTTGATACAACACCGGGCGTAGGCGAGTGGACAGACTGCTTTTTCAGAATCGAGTTGTTCTTGCTAGCTTTCTTCCCGTTGGGAGGAGGAGCGAGAGCCTCCTTGCAGCAAAGAATTATCTTTTCGAAAAGGAAAACATGGTACTCTCGGTCGACGTCTGATTTGGTGACCGTGAATATGTCGTCGAGGAGAAGATTGCCGAAGTTGGACAAATGATGTCCCTTCCAATCTTTCACACGCCCTTCGAGGTTTTTGACCGTTTGAAGGTTCTCTTCACGCCGTTGGGCTTCGTTTATCTTGTCGGCTATGCGCTTGGCAGCAGCAGAACCAGCTTGGAGCTCGTCGTAGTGCAGGTATTCGTTAGGAGAGGAGGCCTTGATCAAAGACTGCTAGGAGTCAATAATCGAAGTAATCACACCAATTAGGTTGCGCACGTCAAGCAAGAGCGGATATTTGCATATTCTCTGGACAGGTTTAATGAGGAAGGCAGGCAGTTCCGATTTGGCGTTAATGAGGTTGTTATGGACCTATGAGACATTTAGTACACTCAAGGGCTTTACCAAAATGGGGTGGAGACCGGCGTTGTCAAGTCGACGAGTAATGACTGCCGAAGCCGAAATACCGCGTGAGACGCACCTGCAAATTTTGTTCCTCCGCTAACATAAGCTCCACTGCATTGGTGTAGTTGGCACAATAAGGTTCGTACACCGCAAAACCATCCTCCTGCCGCGTCGTGGAATACAAGGGGAGTTAAGAATAGGATGCGAAGAAGGGAGGAGCTGTGCTTACATTTTCGATGAAATGAAGACCCCAGCGCTGGTCTTTCCACGGCATCTCTGCGGTGCCCTCGAGCTGAATGAGGAATTTTCTTTGGAAGTTCAGGAGTTTGTTCAAACCAGGGAAAAGAAGGTGAATGGTATCTTGATCGATGGTGTTGCTGTGGGACAGTGCGTTTGCATATTTCTGTCGGAAGTGAGGGGGGCGACAAACAAGGCAAGCTATTTCCTAACCTGCATGACTTCCAAATCTTGGACATATTTACGTTCTGTTTCCACTATCTCTCTCACAATATTGTTCCGACCAGCTTCCTGGGCATTAGCAGGAATTGCAGTGTTGGGAACGTCGCTGATAAGGGAATCGATCGATTCCTGCGAGGTGAGTAGAGGAGGAGAAAGTGGTATGGGTTCGAACACTTCAGATGGGAGCAAGTCCACGATTGTAGTAACGGTGCTAACGACCTATAAATTGCCCACATAAATACACGACCATCATTGGACGCGGCGGTACATACCTTGACCAGCCCATCCGTTGAGTGACGTTCCCACAGATCGGTTACTGTAAATTGTTCGCAATTCTGTACCTGCTTAACCCTCATGGCAAACAACGCGATTGCATGCTTTTTTGCACGCTCATTGGTGACATCGAACGTTGCGGCATCGGTATTTATGGCAAGTGGAGGACTTGCGGAGGGCAATAGGTTGAAAAGGAAACAGAGGGGAATGCCAAGGGAGAAGCAGTCCCAGAGTTGTGTGACGGGGTCTGTGGATTGCCGAAGAGAACCGGTGGGAGAAGACAGGACGAAGAAATCGGAAAAACCGGGGATGCGCATAAGACGGGTACGAAGGGAGGAGCATTGCTGATAAAGAGAGGTTGACTGGGACGCAGCCTTGTTCAGAATGTTGTTGTTGGCGACGGGTGTCTCGATGACAAGGCTGGGGTTGGAGGCGATTGATTTTTTGCGACCAGCGACATTCGCCATGGCGGCGGAAGACAGACACGGGGAAGGTGGAGGGACGAGGAGGGGCAGGGGGAGCGACGGCAAATTCGTGCCAGATAATGCAAATTTGAGACCCCGACGATACAGCTCTGTTGATGTGCACAAACACGAACAAACAATCACCGCACAATAATACCGAGCATCCAAAAAAATAGGTCTGCCGAGGGCGTGCCGGGGCCAGATTTCGAACCCAGACAGCCAGTCTTCTGACACTCCGCCGCCACCGGACTCCAACCACCCATTCCGCATCACTGCATCCCTGGGGCTGAGACCCATGGCACCAGCGCGATCTAACAGGCGCACTCATCAAGAACAGCCAGGGATTCAACCCAGAAACACGCCATCCGACGCAAATGCTGCCAACAACGCAGACCTCTTCCTGGAGCCCATGATGGGTACTCCCCTCACCGTCTACATCGAGAAGGACGTAGAGGAAAAGGAGTCTTTGGTCGAACTCATTGCCGTGCGCACACTCGCTCTGACCATCCTCGACTTCCTGAACTTTCCACAGAAACACGGCGGTGCCGTTTCACCCGGCTACAGCGGCACTCCCTATATACTCGGTACTTTCCCTTGGTCACCCGTTGCAGCCTGTCTTTCTCACTCATAAAACACCTCAGTCGATCCCCACAAGGAATCCGGCCAGAATCTTTACCGCCAATATGCAGGGAAGAAAGGGAAGGTCGTACTACACTACCGGTGGATTCATGAGTGCATCCGCGTGGGAGCACTCCAGACATTCCAAAACAACTGGGCAGGTTGCAAAGTCACAGGCACCGAGAAGTATGCTACCCTTCGCACATAGCTCCAGTCCACTTATCTCTTTCGTGTAGGCCCAACCCGACAACGCCTTCCCCCTCGCAAGATGGTCCTGCCTGCGCCACCCAGTCCACCCAAGTTCCACCTGTGCAGTCGATCCCCCCTCACCCTCAAACCGTCCCCTCAGTAGTCTCCCCTGATCCTTTGGTTCATCCCCCACAACAAAGCTCGTACGCTTACTCTGTCTATGGCCATGCAATACCTCCACTGTCAAGGGGCATTCAGCCACCTACAGCCGCTCCCCCTCAGTCCTGGCAAGCCCCAAATGCTATCGCACCGCAACACACTCACATCCCACCACAACCTCCCGCAATGCTCTCTCGGCCACCCCATCCGTACCGGGATGGCGCGTGGGTGCCTGGTTTCGATCAGCCACCTCAGATAGTGAGTGGTCCCGGTGCTGCTGCGTTTGATTACAGATATCGGGATGACCAGCCTGAATGGGTCCCCCCACCAGGGGAGTTCCCATACGACCCCGCTGAAGTGAGTCCCTAATTGGAATACGAACTAGGGATTTCTGACGCACCCGAATTACTTCAAGTATCAGCAATCCTACGAACAACCAACCTACATGCCAGAAGCTGGCCCATCCGCTGCTAGCTCATCTTGCGCTCACGCCGAAACCGCCACTACGGAAAAGCCTCGTGGTCGGAAGAGGATCAGATCTCAGGTGAGGTTTCTTAGTTGGTTGCTTTATCCTCGTGTTCACGCCGTAGTAGGCAACGCCAGCAGCCCCGCCATCGACGCTAGTTCTTAATAGGAAAAATCCACCTGCTCGCTCCCCCTCGCCTCCGACTCGGGTTATCAAGAGCACATACGGCGGAAACCTTTTCACCTCGGACGATGTGCTGTATCTCAAGAAGTACATAGATTATTGTCAGGAGCAAGGCTTAGTACTCAGGTTTGCGGTTTTCATGACAACTACGTGCCACTGGCGTTAACGGAAGTCATCAGCCTGCGAGAAATATGCGAAAGGATTGCTGTCAAGGTTATTAGACGCGATTTACGATCAATTTGATTCTGATATCCTTTTTCGTTTCAACCAGGCTCCTCATCATACGTGAGCTAGTCGGTAAACCTGTCCTTCATTTCCTCAGAATATTCTCAGGTTTTATTCATGGCGAAGGTACTGCAACAAGCATCAGATCCGACTTGGCGGATATTCCATGGACACGGGCGACCTGGGAACACCGCCAGCGGACGGCGACCAGGATCCCGGTGGAACAAATGAGGTTAGAGGTGGAATGACGGGCCCGGGGGTTATCGCCGCCGCCCAGCAAAGATTACAGCAGGAGGAAAATCGAACTCGCGATCGATCTCCTACTCCTCCTCGGGCGCTTTACAGAAGTACTACAGGAAAGGGTGTGGCATTTACGGATGATGATGTGGTGTTTCTGGTCCGCTTGATGGAATACCGAAAGTGAGTGTCACGTTCAGCCAAATGTTAGCTTGTTATTCATCTCCCATTGACAGGTCGCAGGATCGTTTCGATATGGTGGCATTTTGGAAAGATGTTGCCTCCAAGGTAAGATTGTTGTAATGAATCTATCCTGAAACCATTGACATCTCTTGAAGGCTCCTCATCACTCGCGTGCATCATGGATGAAGTTCTGGCGCCGTCACAAACATGAGTTAAATAGGGCTGAAGAAGATGATCCACTACCTCTACCGCCTGAGAAGAAGATGCGATACTCTCGCTCCGACGATGTCCTTCTTGCGAGATACTTTTTCACGAAGCCCGAAGGAACGTCAGACAAAATTTTCCAGGCGTTTGGTCGCTCGGTGTGTGTGGCACGGCCTTCTGGGAATGAAATTGACCGCATTCCCTTTAGCACCCCCATCACCCTTGGAAAGGATGGCAGGAGCATCATCGAATCCACAAAGCAAAGATCGATCATCTTATTCAAAAACTCGCTAGCGGAGAGAATATTGATGTCGATGAGAGTACAAGTTCGACGGAGTCCTAAGGCGTATGCCTTTCGTCAGCGACTTCTTGTTTTTCGCTCTAGGTTCTATTGTGTAGTTCGGTATCATGTGGTCCAAGTCATTGAGAAATCACAATTTCGTCCTTGTCAGAAAATACTTAAATCGTCCGAACGAAACGACAGAGTGCGGCCGAGTCGATCCAATTCCTCATTATGCATTGCAGTGTTTGTGGATAGTCGATACTCGCATATAATAGGTGTACAACGCCGACTCGCCGGATAAGCAAGTCCAGACCCATCACCCACATTAACCCTTAGCCAGGCAGCAATCCTTGAGTAGCCTACTGGTTGTACTAGGAGAGCACGATGTAGCAGTTCGATTGTGTGACAGAAAAATGCCCAAAACAAGTACATCGATCGACGATCAGGAGGTAGGTCACCGGTCCCAGTCAACGCACGTTGTCGATCCCCTGACTTTTCAAACCATGGTACAGCAGACGCTCGAATATCTATCACAGGATCAAGTGGATCAGGTATGCCAGGAAATCCTATGCCGCCAACCACCGACGTAATTCATATCGATGGCCACACAGTTCTATCGAGATGGGTAAGTATAGTGGATTTCGCCAGCTCATTATACGCCGCTGAATCAGACGTATCAGTTACGTCAAAGTACCGGGTTTCCTGTCGAAAAATGAAGTCAACTCCTTGCTAGCACGATCAAAACAGCTGTTGGACGACTTTGATCCAGAGAATCACCCACTTGTGAGGGTCACGTTTCCTCTAGCCCTACCTCACTTTTCACTAAAGATGCTCCATGTCTACACGTTCATCTAGACCAAGTTCACGACGTCAGACCACGATCATGTCGGGGACGAATATTTTCTCGAGTCTGGCGACAAGATACGCTACTTTTTAGAGGAAGATGCCGTCGGCAACGATGGACGACTGACAAGAGACAAGGTCAAGGCAGTTAACAAGATTGGACACGGTACGCTGTTACTCGTTCGTGTATGTGCGCGCGATTGCTAGGGAGGGTTGACTGCACGGGAATTTTAGGGTTGCACATCCTAGACTCGGTTTTTCGCAGAGTCACGTTGGAAAACGAGAAGTTGAAATCGGTTGTGAAAGACCTTCGTTTTCATCATGACCCCGTCGGTGCGCAACCTTCTCCCTCAACGATGCGGCCGGTTTGCTAGTGTTCTGAACCCGCTTGGAATCCACAAGCACTTCAATCCATGGTTATTTTCAAGCAGCCTGAAATCGGTGGGGCAGGTATGTAATTGCTGTATGTCAGTTACAACCCTTGAATGAAGAACTCGTAAACCCCTAGTTCCTGAGCACAATGATTCGTGAGTCATGGTCTTCCGAGAACAAGCTTCCGCCCGTGCTAAGCCGCAATTTTTTGCCTATCACGACCAAAGAACATTCTTGGTGCGATCGAACGTGATCTCCTCTCGATTACACTTAACAAATGTCACCTACAGTATACAACTCCCCCCACTGCGCTGGGATTTTGGATACCCTTAGAACGTTGCACTTCATCAAACGGGGCGCTATCCTTCTTGCCTGGCTCTCACCTCACTACACCAATAACTAAGCGTTTTGTTCGTCTTGCCGCTGGCGGAACTGGGTTTCAATCAATTTTGACTCCAGCTTCACCTAAACTCGACGTCCAAGGAGCGTCGGAGCAACCAGTGTCCATGGAGTCAAACCTGTCTGAGAGAAACTACACAATGGAAGTCTGCGAACCAGGTGAGTCCATTATTAGTGTCACTGCCGTCCCCTTGACGTGGGGTATGCACAACAGGTGACCTAGTCTTGATCCACGGCAGTGTCTTGCACAAATCCAAGAGAAACACAAGCTCTCAAACTCGATACGCATACACTTTCCATATGATCGATTCGCCTCCTTACGCCGTGTATGATGAGAAGAACTGGCTTCAACCAACACTGTCGATGCCCTTCCCAAAGGTGCTTGACACCCCGATCAAGGATACGATCTCCGCAACTGCACTCTGAACTGAAGGTCGTCCATCTCGATCGTAAAAACCACCAGTTTGTTTTATAGTTCTCATTTACGTTACGTCTACGAGATTACCTGTATTCTGGCTTTCTCGAGCACAGTCTCGGGCCTCAAGTTGTAAAGTTCGTCGATAAGCGCCGGCAGAAATGTACCAGAGCCCCTTACGTCCGATCGGTTTGCGGCGGCTTCCCCTGCTATCGTGAGTGCTAGAATGCTGCAAGAAGACGCTAGATGAGACTACCAGGGGATTATCATACTAAGATACTACCCACCCTCCGACGGCTCCTAAAAGCATGTCGCCTCTCACGAGCATACTAGGTTTACTTTCGGTATTTGCCTGCGTGAAGGCAGCGGCGCAGAACGTCGCGATACACGTTCCGACCATGCATCCAGATCCGGTAATGTCACCGAGAAGCTCGTGTCCATTGTCAAGCTTGACGACAGTCGTACCATCTGACACCCAATCTGTCTCGCCAGTTAATGCAATGACACAACCTGGAAGACGAGTAAGGTGCGGGGATTCGGCCTGGTTAAGAAAATAATGTCGCACGTTCCCTCCTTGCAAGATTTTTCACGAAGTTTGCGGGATCTGCGAACCCGGAGCCCACGCTATCCACGCCTTTAGCCTTGACCTGTAGATCTTGTCAGCGTGATTTTATTTACCCGTCGGTGAAGTCTGAGTTGCGTTGATATTGACCTCTTGGGATTCAGCCAGTGCGCCAAGTTCTCCCGCATTGCCTTTGATAACACTCGCTTGCCAGGTGTTGAGTAACTGTGCTGCGGTCTCGCGTCGGAATTGCGTCGCACCAACACCGACCGGATCGAATACGATAGGCTTCCTTTCGCAATTGGCATACTTCCCAGCGAGTATCATACCCGCCTTGTCTGTAACCGTACCAAAATTGATGAGTAAGGCACCCAATACGCGACTAAGATCTTCCATTTCCTCTGGCGCAGTGGCCATGATGGGACTCGCGCCCAAGGCTAAAGTAGCATTGGCAGATTGATTGGTCACGACGACGTTGGTGATCTGCCGAACTAAGCATCATGATAGACAGGCGAACAATGAACGACGCTTACCTGATGGATCAGGGGGTTTGTCGTTTGGATAATACCCATCAGGTTGGCCACGCCAGCCTTAGTATTTTCAGCGGTGTACGCGATTGACGGCTTGGCTTTCTGTTCCGCTGTGCAAGCATCCCATGCCGTATAGGTCTCTCGGAGCGTTCGTGATATTGCATAGGGCTCGTGCGATGCAACGATCTCAGATACGACGGCGATTCCGTCCAGCTTGTGGCCAGATGGAGACATACTTCCATGAAGTGTTCTTAGTAGATTGTCAGACTTGACGCCTCCTGGTTACGAAACCAGTCAAAAAGACCACAGTTTCAGCCGGTAAAGTGAAAACCAACTCGATGAAATGGGCAATTCGTACCGATTGCGACTGCCTTTACCGTTGTTCCATCCAAAGCTGCAAGGAGCGACCCTACACCTCGCACTCCGATCACAGGGTTTGCGAGCTTCTTGGTGCTAGTGGGCCAGACAGGGCCAATGCCAATATAGTCAACACAGTCCCTAATCGCCTGCTGCACATGTTCCAAGTTGTTGCACGAGACTCCGATGATAGCATTGGGAGGAAGGAGTGAACGAGCGATGTGTACGGGCATGTCCGTCTGTCCGAGGTGTACTCCGTCAGCGTTGACGGCCAGGGCGATATCGACTCTATCATTAATGATAAGGGGAACCTGGTACTTGTCACAAAGCGCTTTGGATTGGCAAGCTATCTCCAGAAACTAGGATCGACGTTGAACATCAAAAATAAGCGCATGAGCGGTTCGAGGGTACGCACTTCCAGTGTATCTACATTCTTCTCTCTGACCTGGACGACGGTTACGCCTCCGCGTAAAGACTGCCACACGGGCGTCAACTTTTATTGCACAGGAGCTGGATAGGAACAGAACCTACTTCTTCTAAGGATTTGATATAGGTCTAGGAGTCATCGCGTCAAACATGTGGGTTTGGACGGTTTTTGCAGACTGACCGTTCCTTCGGGAAGCAAGTCCCGCCCAGTAACGAGATACAGAGAATAGTCAATTGGCATACCGCCGGAGAGTAGTTGGACGTCAGGATTCTCAAGTCGTTATAATGCGAAAGCAACGCTAGATCGGTAGAAGTAATCCATAGCTCCATGCCCCAAGCATGTCCAATATTCTTAGGGCATACATAATTACAGCAAGGTTTGGACAAGATAACATTCAGAATCAGCCAGGAGACGAGTGGTGGTACCCGTCTCACACTACGACTAGGTTGGCTCTCCCGAAATATAATCCTTTCTTCTTCTTGGATAGCGCACTGTTTTCGGGAGGAGGATCTGTCGAACGCCAGTCACCCCACATGCCAGTGTTAAAGGTCTCCTTGATGTTTGGCACGAGGAAAAGGAAACAGGCCAACCAATCACTGAACATGTGGAATATATAAAAAGTGACCTTTTCCGAGACGGTATTTCCTGATCCAGAGGCAGTGGATGTCAAGGAGGTAGTCCGATTGCCCATGAACGAAAGACGGAAGATAGCGGATGACGCCTAAGGTAATGCAAGTTAATATCAACAGCGGAAGTTGGGATAGTGTGACGCAGACATACATTACAGGCCAACACCACGAGTATGAGGATGACGTGTATCGGGCGAACTCTGGGAAGTCGCCGAGCCCGAACGACCAAAACAGCCACGAGAACGATGAGGATGAGTGAGATGCCAGAGCTCACGTATCTGGAACCCATCCTAATTTACTTGAAGCTACTGGAGTTGTATGTAAGAAGTGCTCACCTAGTTACCATGACTTCGTTCGCAGTGCTAACGCTGTTCATCCCTCCCTTGTAGTGAACATTTCCTACTATTCCGGAAGCGGTGGCCACCAGAAATGCAAGCCTCAGGGCATCAGTCCAGCGACGATAAAATGCCCTTCTACGCGGCTGATCAGACAGTAGCTCTCCATCATTTTCTGGAAAAGTCTTGTTACCCCGGGAGGGGGATAGCGGAATTTGAGAAGAGGACGTGGTTCCCACCGGGGAGTCAAAGTTATCCAAATCACTAGGTGTCGGTCCCTTTGTGGAATTGACATACAAGCAGCGCAGAAGGGAGACAGTGTCCTGCGCGACAGCAATGTAGGCCAGAGCAATTGTAACCTGCATATAGGTCACGAGTGTGCCTGAAGTTTGTAGTCCGGGTGTCTGGCTTTGCTTTGCCCTTAGGGAGAAAATTACGACCCTGCGGTGTATGTGAAATATCAAACTGGGATTCAGTGCCACACGGCAATCGTGCATACCTCTCTACGCAGGTGAGCACTGCACTGATACCCAAGATAGCTCTTGACTGCTTGTTGACTAGGCGGAAACAGAAAATGGGAAGCAGCGAGGCATAGAGGATGGCAAACAGAACTGAAGGGACAAAGTCTCCAGCAAGGCCTACCCCGCCAACTGGAGAAGGGAAAGCGAAAGTACTCGACATGAGTGCAGCTCGGAATGGTAGTTTGAGTGAGGGCTAGAATCTAACAGTGAGGAGAAACCCGGGAAAGGCTGCGGTTGCTAATAACTGTCAGAAAGAAGATGCACGGGGAGTCGAGACATACCACCTGCTGGCCGGATGCTCCATGGTAGGTGCGTGTCTGAGATATACACGTTGTCTCCTGCTACACTCGAATTTAACCGGAAGAGCGAGCCAATCACCAGTCACGTTGCAGAGTAATCTCTGATGGCAGGGCCACAAAGCATGCTGCTGGATGCGAGTTGGTGACTGCAAGCTCCACCTGCCCCACCACGTACACAGCAAGGAAAAGCTCTTGTCCGCAGTTCGTCGTACACATAATATTTTGAACTTGAGCCGATGGTTGAAAAGGGCGTGGAATACACAGCGTGAAACAAACTGTGCTTACCGATGTCGAGACGAGAGCTGGAACCGAACTTCATCATACAGTCTTTGACCTTGACACGGTCAACTCCGAAGATCAGTGATACGACTCAGTGGGTTACAACAAACCCCAGACATATGGTTTTATTGTCACCCGACTTGACATCGTAGAGAGGGCAAGAAAGACGTAGTCAACGTGATGGTTGTTACCTACTATACACTAAATGAGTACCAGCTTATTTTTCTGTTGGCATGGACTTGAATCCTAAAATATGAACCTGAGGGTAGAAATCACGCCTTCACGAAGAGATCGGTGAAGCGGTCGACAGCGAGGTTAGGGAACTTCTCCTTGTCCGACACGGTCTCCAAGATCCTGGTTTCAAAAAAGTCAGCCATCTTTGTCGAATGCATCACCAAGGCTCACTCACTTCTTCTGATGGGCTTCGCTGAAGTGACGACTAATGTGCCGCTTGAACTTCTCAATCAAGAGCGGTGTGCCTTCCTCGCGGCGGGTCCTATGTCCGATGGGATATTCAACTACGACCTCATCCAACACGGTGCCATCGTTCAGCTCCACTAACAGGGCGTTGCCAATCGAGCGCTTGGCTGGGTCATGGTAATCCACAGAGAACACTTGATTTTCGACACAGTGAATCTTGGCACGAAGAGAGTCGATGCGAGGATCGGCGGCAGCCTCGTCGGCGTATGAGTTGGAAGTTAATTCACCGAATATGAGGGGGTATGCAACCATGTAATTGATAGCATGACTGCAGGGGTGAGAATTAGTTCGGTACTTAGTCCAGAATGGTCTAGATATGAGGATGCTCACTCCCTGTCGGCGAAGTTATGCAGAGGGCCTTGTTTATCGATGATTCGGATAGCAGCCTCTTGAGTCCTGATTCGAACGCTCTTGATGTCATCGGAACTCTTTCCCATGGCTCTCAGCTTGTCATGAACGATGAGGGCTGCCTCCACAGCGGTTTGTGCGTGGAACTCGGCAGGATATGAAATCTTGAAGAGAACGTTCTCCATGATGTATGTGCTGTACGGCATTTGGAACCGGAATTCCTTCCCCTAGAAATCCCCGCTCAGTGTGGTATACCAAATATGTCCTATTATCGTACTCACTTTGAACAAGACGTCGTAGAAACCCCATTGCTTTGCAGTGAGAACGGACGGAAGGCCTATCTCTCCTTTCTTTACGAGGAGTGCAAGATTGACAGCACGCGAGCATGCGTCTCCGGCCGCCCAAGACTTGCGAGGCCCAGTGTTGGGTGCGTGACGGTACGTTCGCAGCGACTGGCCGTCCACCCAGGCTTGGGAGACTGCGTCAATGGTCTGAGCATGGGTCAAACCCCTGAAAAGAAGGGATTTATCAGATTCGTCTATGAAGTAACTGCACGCGACAAAAACTGACAGTAACTTAGAGACGACGGCAGTGCTAGCGACTTTGACAAGCACGACGTGATCGAGACCAACGCGGTTGAAGGAATTCAGTAGGGCAAGACCACCTTGAATCTCGTGCGCCTTGACCATACTCTCCAATAGGTCGTGGACCCTCAGGGGCTGTCCCCGGCGAGCGAGATGGTCCGCAACCGCAAGAATAGCGCCAAGGTTATCCGACGGATGACCCCCTATCGAGTTTCCTTAGTACGTGCTTCACGAGAGTAAGATTGTTAGAAGGACCGTACACTCGGCGGCGAGGAAGCAGTCATTGAAGTCAAGCCATCGGATAGCAGTGCCGATGTTGAACGCACCCCTAATAGGGTCGAGTTGGTAGTTCGTTCCGGGCACCTTGGTGCCTGCGCGGCCAGGTCAGAGACCGTCTACTCTGGTCGTTTTCGAAAGCATACCATTGGGAACGATGGTTCCTTCCACCACCGGGCCTAACAACCGGGTGCACTCCGGGAAGCGCAGGGCTTCGAGGCCACACCCGATGGTGTCGATGAGACACAACCGTGCAGTCTCCAACGCAAGCTCCGAAGTAACTTGGTAATGATGAACATAGTCCGCAATATCCTTGAGAACCTTGTCTGGTTCAGGACGAATAGCAGATTCTCCGTGGTGAACAGACATTGCTCGTGCGACGGTCGTTTGCGGCGCAGAACGAGTCAGACTGCTTAGTAGAGACGATCGATAAGCCACAGCGGGGGCATTTTGCCATCCCTTCAAAGAGAGAGGTCCTCGTCGAATTGCAGCAGACAGCATGCTCGGCCGGGCGTGAACTAGTCCACTGTTGGTTGTCAACCGGACTTTGTTCAGCGATTACGTCCTGCGCGTCCTGTGTCACGACTCGCTCCAGAGGACCTGCTCCAAACCCTCGTTCATGACTAGTGACTAGTGGATTCCAGTGTGTATTTTCGTGGAAAATGTATCAGTGCTATACAGATGTTGTTTTTTGCGATGCCATAATATTATAAGATATCATAGTAAGATCGTCATGGACCCAAGATCAACGACGTATCCACCACAAGTCTATCATATCAATGAGCTGGTCTCCAACAAGAGGATGATACCTAGAGCGGGGACAGTAAGTGAATAGTTGTCGAACATCATGGAAGACTACACGCACTGTGTACGATGGCCGGTATGCTCTGGACACTAACGTCAACAACCAAATCGGCTTGTTTGGGGTTTTCGTATTCCACATCGATGCCGACGAAGCCCGGAATTGCCCCACTGCGAGCCCGCGCGTAGAGTCCACGACGGTCCGTCCCTTCGCAGTGCGCGAGTGGAGTTGCCACGTGGATGAGGAAGAAGTTGCCTCCTGCACCGCTGCTTGATGCAATCTTGTCCTTCACGAACGTCCTTGAACGTTCCTCAGGAGACGTCGCTGCAGCAATGACTGCAGCCCCTGCGCGAGCCAACTCGCTCGCAACGAACGCAATCCTCTGTAAATTCTCGTGCCTTTCCTCTACCGTGAAACCGAGCTTTTCGTTCGAGTCATCTCCCATAGACTCTCCAATAAGGAGAGAAACACTCCGTCCGCCTTGTTCGTTTAAAGCTACCTGAAGTGCTTTTGCGATGGCATCCTTTCCAGAATTGTACAACCCAGTAAGGAAGAGCACGAAACCCTGTTTGTTCCGTGGCGGATAACTTTCGCGCAGTTTTGCTACGACATCCCTAGAGATGGAAAGTGAGTCCCAATGGCTGGGTCATGCAGTCTGCGCTTACTCGTAACTGAACCAGTCAGGAATGGAGACCCCAGTTCTAAGCCGCCTACGCAGCTCGGTCCCCGAAATGTTTGAAGTTTGCACACCAGCCGGGATCTCGTCTACCGGCACGTATTCGTCGGTGGCGGGTACATAAGTCATCTGCTGGAACGGCACCATCTCGATCTGTAGTTCATCCTTAAACCTCTCCACGAGCTCTTGGGCATCATAGGGACCGTAAAAATCTCTGCCTTGTGAGTTCTTACCGGGGCCCGCATGGTCACGGCCGACAATGAAGTGGGTAGCGCCGTAATTTTTTCTGATGATGGCATGCCAAAGAGCCTCACGCGGTCCCGCCATGCGCATAGCAAGAGGAAGAAGAGCGAGATGTGCCATCCCGTTCGGGTATTTCGCCATGATAGCCTGGTAGACGCGCACACGTGTGTAATGGTCAACATCTCCAGGTTTAGTCAGTCCAACGACGGGATGGATGAGAACATTTGCCTGTTGTTGTCTCGCTGCCCGCACGGTGAGTTCGCGGTGAGCGCGGTGCATGGGATTGCGAGTTTGGAATGCGACCACCCTTCGCCATGATAATTTCTTAAAGTGAGCACGGAGCTCAGCGGGGGTATCTGTAGACGAATAAGAAGCAAATCGAAATGGAATGGAAACGGACACCTACAACGGAAAGCAACATAGTCGAAATGTGGGGGTGTTTGTATAGCTTGCACCTTGCCACCCACATAGTATTCTTTGGCGCGGTTACGGAGGTAAGCAACAGAGGGGTGGGCTGGGTCATCTGCACCGAAAACCTGAATTGCTTCCTTCACGCGGTCGTAAGCGTAGACATCTTCCACTGTGAGGATTGCGAGCGCTTCGTCGTCTCTGGGGTCACGAAGTACTATACGGGCTGCAGGGCTTAGCCCCAATCGTTTGATATCGTCTGAGGACACGTCTAGGGTGATAGGCATTGGGAACAAGGTGCCATCGGATAGTCGCAAGGTATCGACGACGCTGAGGATGAATCAATCCACGTTCAATAAAACACCAGTGAAAAGGGTACCTGTTATAGTCACATTCGTTCATAAAACCTTCGAGGGGACTGAAGCCACCGTTTAGGATGAGCTCCAGGTCACATAGCTGACGCTATGTACGATAATGTCAGTCGCTAACGGTGGATAGACCGGACGACAAGTGCACCTCGGTGAGAGTGATGTCCCCGAGTGTAACAGCTTCTGCCCTGAGATGCTCGGATATGTGCTCGTCCCGAGCGACAAGATCCTAGCACAAGTCAACTGCGAACGACTCACCGAGTAGGCGAGGACGTACCTTCAGCACTCCGCCATGAGGTGTGTTGGCCATGTCTGGCTGTTAAATCTGACTCTTTAAGCCCGGGCTTAGAGGTTCCTGTCGCGTTGAGTGTTCTTCGTCATGGCTTTATCGTGCAAACCGTACTTCCAATTAGGCAGGATCACGCAATAGTTAGCAAACTCATGTGCCTAAGCCCATGGCAAGTAATAATAAGCATGGCAATCGGATTTTGTCGGGTCACCCTGCTCAGGCGGTCGATTCCCTCTTGTAACACACGGCAACAGCTCGCTGCCTGGTGTAGAAACTGTGCAATACGTGCTCTCTGTGGGTGATAGTTTACACGATTCAGAACGATCGCGACCGTAGTCCCGGCCTTTGATTACCCTGTCTTTTTTACAAAGAAGGTCGAAAGTTTAGCCATTCCATCAACATTCACTTTCTTCAGCTTTTCTACACCATGAGAGGTTTTTGGTTCCTTCTTTCGCTTTACGCCATTCCCCTCGGAGGTTGTCGAGGTCCTTTTTCTGTCCTTCCTGGCGGTCACATCACCGGGAGGAGACGGGTTCAAATAGTGCCGCTGTAGGCTTCTGACGTGACTTTCGAGCAGTGCAAAGCTAACGAATCGTGTCGCTAAGCCTGCCGGTGAGATCCGTTACTGAAGGACGTACTCGTAAGATGCCATCAATCCCGTTCGGATGTCCGGGGGAAGATATTGTGCCAAAAGGTCGCAAGCCAGCTGCGTCCTTCCCACTGCGAGATAACGGACATCAACTGACGGCAATGGCCATGAGGTCCAGCACTCACAGATTAGCAATTCCTCGTGTTCATCTTCCATAAGCCCATTCCTTGCAAGGCCACGGATCAAAGAGCGGGATATCTCGGTAATTCGAGGTGTGGCTAGGGCTGCAACCTTTTCTGTCAGTTGCCCCAGAAGTCTCTCCTGCGAATACCTGAAAACCGTGATCTCGGCTGTGATTTCTGGGGCGCTACAATCAGCCCACTCGACGAATAATGTAGCGCGTCCATTCACCTTTGGTATCGCATATACGTCTCATTGCCTGCACTGTACAATCAAGTGCACCGAATGTCATAATATCGTCAGGTGCGACAATGAAGGAAGGATCCTGTGACCCAGATGAATGTGATGCTTCTGCTAGTTTCATGGCAGCTTCTTCAAATATATCGTCCGCTGGACGGTAGTTGGCCTGTCCGCCTTCCTGGTTCAACTATGGATCAGTGAAGTTCACCAGACGAATCGTTATGATCTACCGAAACGGTCGCTCCGAGTATCGGTATCAACAGGAATATTGGATCAATTGGTGTCATGACGAGTAGCCTCCCGTCTAGAAGAGACTCCAGTTGAGCTAGCTACCATATCGGGGGTCATCTCACCAGAGACAACCTCTTCTCCCACAAACCAAGAGCGGGCATCTGGCGGCGCGACCGTCTGGACCTCGAGGATCGTGGACGATCTTGCGTCACTTCCATCGCCTGCACCTTGTCGGAGTTGGTAAGGCAGGAACAACGATGGAAGGCCTGAGTGACTAAGTCAAAGGCAAAGCCAGCATCAATGTACATGCGGTAACACACACCTGTCCTTGGATGCGGAAGGCGCAGGAAACGGGGAGGGCGCGACGGCTGTCTGGAGTGATCGATCTGCAGTATGACGGAGTCTATAACATCTAAGAAGTTCCCCGTCATATTGTAGTGCACGGACAAACTGAAATACCTGTTGGAAGAACGGCGAAGTAGGTGTCCATACTAGTCGGTGCTTGGATCTTGTGAGTGATCGAATGAACACCCGACGAGGCGCGTTGTTTGCGCGTTGTTTGTCATTTTTCTCACTCGCTGCGAGGCTTGGCCTTTGTGGTTTTTGAATGTGGTATGGTATGCGGTGGGGACTTGGTGCGTTTCAGCTTTAATCGCGTCGTGCTCGTCTCTACGCGTTCGATTTACATTGCGCAGCTTGCATACGCGGAACGGGCTGTGCGAACCATAGCACATCCTACGTCGGGTCCTATTCTAAATGCTGGGTCGCTTGGTATTTCACTTTTTCTTTTCACCAGATACGGTACGCCCAACCTTCTCATCTAAAGGCTCAAGGATGTCCTTTTGGGATACATACAATCCATGACTTCCGAATCCCTTCAAGCTTCGCCCCTTCAAATGAAACAAATCGAGCGATTTCCAACTTCAAGTTCTACAAACCCTGTCATTCTGAGTCTGACGGTCGTGCCACCGGCTCGAGTCCCCGCGTCGATGAGAGGGACGACCTATAATGCTCCAACAGGTTGAACATATGGCGATGGTAATGCTCGATTCTATCACTGAGGACGACATTTGAAAACTGAGAGTTGTAGGTAGGTAAGATACTGCATTCATCTACATCTCATTCGCCACTACTTAGGATCAAGAGTAAGACAAGGCCGACGAGGGGAGTTTTTGGACTTAGATCCGCCCAGTCGGCGTAGTTTCGAAGGGTCTCAAAAATAACGCGACGGACAATACGGGGATTGGGGGCGGTGCTTGAGACCATCTGAACCATGGCTGTGCTGTGGTAACAAGTGTCTACAAGGTCCCATGAGAGGAAGCTTGAAAACAAAAGACCGTCTCGTGAATTCAAAGGCTTGTGGCTTGCACAAATGTATTGGCCGTGGGACGCCGTGCGAACTTGCTTGCGTGTTGCTTCTCACTGTACCCCCGCCGTCCTACATAGCTCTGGTGGGTAATTTCGGGCATTTGAATATCTACCGAAGGAAGCACTTATATGTGAAATACAGTACATGTAGGCTGTGATGTTGTGAAGGGGACAATCGACGATAAGCTCCAGGAAGCACCTTCACTCTGCCTCCAGAAGCAAATGATACGCCGCACGGCGTAGGTTTCTATTTTCCCGGTAACGTCAGTCTAATAACTGACCGGGCACGTCCACGCGGGAACCACGATTCCCATGTGCCCTCCGACAGAAGCCCTTATATATAGAACAGTCAGCTCTCACACTGAGTTCTTCTCGACTCCCATCTATCCCGTCTGTCCATTGCCAAGTACCCGAGACGATGGACCCTCCTTCTACTCTCAAACCTGCCGAGGTTGCCGTCGATCTCATCCAGCAAGCTGTTATCAAACATAACACTCGCCATGACAAGACGTTTTTCAAGGCGGTTCTCGCTGGAGTCATGCTTTCGTTTGGTGGCCTCTTGGACTTCATCATAACGGGCGGTTCTCCCTCCTTGACCGCTTCTAACCCCGGAATTGTCAAGGTTCTGGGGGGTTTCGTTTTCCCGGTCGGTCTCGTCATGTATGTTCACTTCAATGTTTCCGAATGATCACTGCTTGATACGCTGACAGGATTGTCCTTCAGGGCTTTGATCTCCTGACGAGTAACCTCATGGTACGTACTCGGCAGTGAAATCATAATCTGTCCTTTATCGGGCCAGTAGATTTTCCCCATGGCCGTTCTCAAGGGTTCGCTGCCTTGGTGGAGTATACCCGTCAATTGGACTATTGGTCTGTGAGTTTCTCCGCTCCATCAAATGGCACCGCTCACTCTGTGATTGAAGTTACTTTTGGGAACCTTGTTGGAAGTCTTTTCTTTGCTGCCATCCTAGCCAAATGTTCTTCCCCCCTTCTTTCAATTTAAAGTGGAGTGGCTGAGTTATGTCTTTAGATGATGGTCTGGTCGTTGATGATCCTTATGCTACCTACATCAGAAACTTTGCCGTGTGAGTTTCTGTCTCTTTCTTTGTCGTCATTTTTTATATATACAATTACTTCATAGCACCAAAGCTGTGACTCCCGCCTGGTACCAGATCTTCCTTAGAGGAGTTGGTTGTAACTGGTTGGTTTGCATTGCTGTCTGGGTAGGTCATTCCAGGATCGTATTCGCGATGATTGCCTGACTAGTCTTAGCAAGCAACAGGAGCCAGGGAGACCATCTCCAAAATCTTTGCCACTTGGTTCCCAATATGGGTACGTGAGCGGGTCATTCTATTGTTCGTACTATAGATGGATCTTTGTCATTACCGCAGGTATTCGTTGCTTGTGGATTTGATCACGGTATGCCCGGAGCAACATCTGCATTAGCACAGCTAACAACATTACAAAGTGGTCGCGAACATGTTCTCATTGCCACTAGGAATTATGCTTCATGCCGATGTACGGAGAATTTAAGGATCTATCCACTTCCTGCTAACGACTCCCTATAGTTGACTACAGCTTACTACATCAAAAAGTGGGTATCTTTAAGAATAACGCTACCGCAGCTATTCACTTTGTCCGAAGGTCCCTGATAGCGTCATACCTCGGAAACATTGTTGGTGGCTTATTAGTGGGCCTCCCAGCAGTTTATTTCTACCTTGGTGACTACAAAGCTGAAGGGCTGAGCAACGCGGAAGAGGGACGCACGGATCACAAGAACGTAGAAGATTCGGCATCTTCTGAGCCAAGGTGAACGACACACCTCCTAGGTCACACTTTCTGTCAAATTCTTAGTGAATTGATGCGCATTTTTTGATTCCTAACGTCGCCTCAACTTGCGTGTGATCGCTTCGCCACTCGCCACTAGTCGGCTTTGAGAGTACGGTGCTTGCCTCCCACTCCGACATTCTCCGATGCCTTGAAGTAGACTTGAAGGGTACACTATCTCTAAGAGCGCTAGCGCCTGCGCACTCCCCAGTGGATCGTCAACTGGGATACTACCAGCTCAGGTTGTTAGAGTACTAGATGTGACAGAACCGACAGCCCTTGTCGCTGCCCGAGGCTCTTTTCTAGTAAATCGTCTTGTGCCGCACGGAGCCTTGGCGGGTGACATCTAAACCATACGCGCATGCAGAGAGGACAAGAGGTGATGTACAATGATAGGCATAAGAGTGCGGTCAGCAGGAAGCAACTAGACGACAAGGGCACTCATAGAAGGAAAGGTGCCGTTCATAATCGAAACAACTTAGCGCGTCCGAGAGCACACTTACAGCCGCGAGGTATTCAGGGGATGCTTTCGGTACTCTGCGCCACGTCGTTTGGGAGAACGGGAGGCCAGTTTTGCAGTGGTCCACTACCGCAGCGATCATCGGTTAGATAGAAGGAAGGGCTAAAACCAGGAAAACCCTACGCTCGCATTTCCCAAACATTCTCGCTGCTCTTCCCCAGACGTTTTGCAGCCAACCCCTCCGCTCGTCGACGAATCCAGGCATCCCTCTTCTGCTCCGGGTGCATCGACTTGAGACTCAGGCAAAACTTGAAGGCTTCAAGCTTATCACCGCATTCTGACATACGCCCGTATCTGTACAGCGATTTGAACTGTGCGTTTAGAACTGATCACTGTCAAACGGTGGGATGTTGGAAGGGAAAACGAACGTCTACATACCATGGCACATGAAGAAACCGTCCAGCAGGCTCACACATCCTGGGATGTCGTCCACTGTCGGGTGCAGTTTCCTCAGATACTCTTCTTCCTGACTCACCGCAGTTTGGAAGTCGACAGGCATTATTATTATTAGCTTTACGACGAAAATGTTTATTTATTTACGTGAGTAAGTTTTTGTCCCGGTAAGACGCGTTTTCAGACTCCGCTCAGAATTAGACGCGTCGCGACGCGTTACAATCTCTTCCCGCACTTATCATCGTTCATACAGACATCATGGTACGCTCTCTGTATGGACCCAGTCAAACAAATCTGACGTCGCACAGTCTCAAATCCAAAGAGGATCTAAACGTGCTCGTTCTCCCCCGCTACCCAGCAGCTCGCCCGCACCGCGGCCATCACCGCCACGGCGAGAATCTTCGTCTTCCCTGCCTCCGTCTTCACCTCCTGCGCCTTTCTCAGACACGGATGACAACATGGAGGAGAGTGAAGTTGTGAAAGACTTAGGCGGTGAAGAAGACGATGATGGAGAGGATCTTTTTGGGGCAGAGATGGAGGAGTAAGTTTCGCGCCTTCCAAGTCATCACAGTTCTGACTTGGTTATTAAGTGACTATGCACCCAATGAACTTTTGGACCGCTATTCGGACCGAGCTATCGATGATGAAGGGGAGTACGATCCAATGTCAACAACTGCACGTAGGGCTGCGGAAGCACAAATGGACCGTAGAGATCGGCTGGAACGTAGTGGTGTGCGGGGGGCACGCGCTGCAGCCCGTAGCAGGGCTCCTCAGTTCCTGCAGAGCGATGACATAGATGATGAGGATATTTTGGACGGTGGATTGGGAGTGGCCAGAATGAAACGCCGTACTCGCCGGCAATATGATGAACGTCGAGATCTCGACGATATGGACGGCATGGATGACGTTTGTCTCTGGACTCTTGCGGCCGCAGTATGCTAACAATCTGAATTACAGGAAATACCGCTGGAACAATTAAGCGATATTAAAGCGAAGTCAATCGCAGAGTGGATAGCAAACGACCGTGTCCGTCGCTCCTATCGTTAAACATTTCCGTCAATTCTTAATGACTTACGTTGACGACAATGGTAACTCCGTGTATGGTCAACGCATTCGCAGCCTGGGTGAAAGTAAGTGTGGTGTTTAGTGATCCCTCGTATCGTCTAACAATTCTCTAGCCAATGCGGAATCGCTGGAGGTTTCGTACCTTCACCTTGCACTTTCCAAACCTATCTTGGCCTATTTCCTCACCAACTCTCCTACCGCTATGCTAGTGATCTTTGACGAGGTTGCATTGAACGCCATCCTCGTTTACTACCCGTCTTATGAACGTATTCACTCGGAGGTCCATGTTCGCATCGCGGATCTCCCTCTTAGCTCTTCACTGCGAGATCTTCGGCGCTCGAATTTAAACACCCTCGTTCGGGTCTCAGGTGTCGTTACACGTCGAAGTGGCGTATTTCCTCAACTGAAGTACGTCAAATTTGACTGCCGGAAATGTGGCGCGGTGCTCGGTCCCTTTCTACCAGGATGCAACCAAGGAGGTTAAAATCAGTTATTGTCCCAACTGTGAAAGTAAAGGTCCCTTCCCAGTGAACTCTGAGCAAGTAAGTCAGGCTGGGAGGGCTGCAGCACACCGTGTGTTAACCGCTTACTCGCAGACCGTATATCGTAATTATCAAAAAATGACATTGCAAGAGTCGCCGGGGTCGGTGCCACCTGGCCGTCTGCCAAGACACCGCGAAGTCATCCTTCTCTGGGATCTTATCGACAGCGCTAAACCTGGCGAGGAGATTGTAAGTCGGCCGCATGCTACCCCAATTCAAATCTCACGGTCCTGTAGGAAGTAACTGGGATATATCGGAACAATTTTGATGCTTCCCTAAACTCCAAAAACGGATTCCCCGTCTTTTCAACCGTGATCGAGGCAAACCACATCAATAAGAAGGAGGACTTGTTTGCGGCATTTAGGTTGACGGAGGAGGACGAGAAGGATATCCGCGCAGTCGCCCGCGACGAACGTATCCGCAAAAGAATCATCAAGTCGATTGCGCCTTCTATTTACGGCCACGAGGACATCAAGACTGCTATAGCGTTGTCGCTCTTTGGTGGTGTCCCGAAAGATGTCAAACGAAAGCATCGCATCCGCGGCGACATCAACGTTTTGTTGCTGGGAGACCCTGGTACAGCGAAGTCACAGTTCTTGAAGTATGTTGAGAAAACCGCGCACCGCTCCGTCTTCGCCACTGGGCAGGGCGCATCTGCTGTCGGTTTGACGGCGAGCGTGCGCAAGGACCCCATTACTCGTGAATGGACCCTTGAAGGTGGAGCGCTTGTTTTGGCCGATAAGGGGACTTGTCTCATCGATGAATTCGACAAGATGAACGATGCTGATCGTACTTCCATCCACGAAGCGATGGAACAACAGTCGATATCAATTTCCAAAGCTGGTATTGTGACTACCCTTCAAGCGCGGTGTGCAATTATTGCTGCTGCCAACCCCATCAGAGGACGGTACAACCCAACAATTCCGTTTCAACAAAACGTGGAGCTCACGGAGCCTATCTTGTCACGTTTTGATGTATTATGCGTGGTAAAGGACACAGTTGATCCGGTTCAAGATGAGCTCCTTGCTCGTTTTGTTGTGGGAAGCCACTTGCGGAGCCATCCCCAACTTTGAGCCTGGCAAGGAGGAGATGGACGTTGGAACTACTCTTGATGCAGACGTACGTGAGCCTCACAACACTGGGGCGTGCTGATGCTCATTACATGGCAGCTCATTCCGCAGGACTTCCTGCGGAAGTATATCATGTACGCTCGGGAGAAAATCCGCCCGAAGCTGTACGACATGGATCAAGAGAAGTTATCACGGTTGTTTGCAGATCTTCGACGGGAGTCCATGGCAACCGGCTCGTACCCTATTACTATCCGACATCTTGAAAGTATGATCCGCATGGCCGAGGCCAGCGCGAAGATGTCTCTTAGGGAGTATGTACGCTCGGATGATATTGATGTGGCCATCTCTGTCGCCGTGGGTAGTTTCGTAAGTGCACAGAAGATGTCCATTAAGAAAACTCTTGAGAGAGTGAGTGAACGTGAAGCGCATCGGTGACACCTGCTGACAACCGATCGGTCTCACAGGGCTTTCGCAAGTACCTTACTCAAGCGCGGGACTATGAAGAACTTCTGGCTTTCATTCTTGGGCAATTGGTCAAGGACAAAGCTCGCTTTCACCAACTGCAGAAACATGAACAACCTGAGCTGGTTACTGTCAGTGTATCTCAACTTGACGAACGCGTAAGTGAAGCAGTTTTAGTGGCTGTAGTGTGACTGACATGTTTGGTTAGGCCAAGGAGCATGATATCTACGACACGTCACCATTTTTGCACTTCAAAGTTATTCGCAGCCAATGGCTACACGTTGAAGGGTCAAGTGATCGAGAAAAGATTCCAAAACTGATGGCTGTTCATCTGTCTTTAGCGATGACATACCTTGCTTGGTTCAAAGTGTGCGACGTCATGCTCTTCGTTGCGGGTACAATACTGAATATTTAGGTGTCAATGAGTGGGGGTGATTATGTACGTATGGTAAGATAGGTGCTCCTGATGTCTATGATGTCTGTGTGGCCGGAGCTGGCTGCTCTCTGTCTTTTGGTGACGGAGGGTTTGATGGAGGAGCATGATCAGATTGTATCGAGGCCTCCGATGTCGTTTCTGCATTTTCATCTTCGTCGTCCAAAATTTCTGAACGGGCACGACATTGAGAGCACGACACGGTAAGGATAGACCAACTTACCTTCGCCGTAGACGTCGGGGTGTGCACGGAAACAGTCCTGCATTGCCTTGAACTTCTCTACGCAATCGATGCCTTTCGGCTCCTTGTCTGAGTAAACGAAACAAGAGAATGCTTCTCGGAATTCGGAACCACAAGGGTCCGTGAGCCATCCCGCCGAGACACGGGCAGTCCCAGTTAATTTCACCAGTTTCCGGATTGAATGCACCTTGACCATCCGAAGAGTCTTCCTGATTTTCACCTTTATCTTGTGCATCCGGCGGAATCGCATCTAAATCAGTCTTCTCCGTGGAGGGTGTCGCCGTGTTTGAAGAAGCTGTTTCTGATGCTGTCGCGGCAGACAAGACCTGCTCCGACGAGAGAGAAGGTCCCACGTTTCGATGGAGGAGGTCGTATTTTGGAATCTACATGTATATCATTCATAGCGGTCCCGTACTGCACGGCACGGAAAGGACGCACCCTTATGAACCGGTTCAGGAATCGAGCCATACATGTCGTGGGTTCGAGTTCCACACCCAAGCCAGATAAGTTACCATGGTAAGCGAGGCTCCAACCACATAAGCGGGATGCCTATACTTGAAGGGCTGAGAACCTAACGACGAGTTGGAACGCGAGTGGACTGCCCCTGCGCAGTTGAAGACGCATGCAGTGGCGAAACATGTCTGAACTTGGCCGAATTTTGAGCTCGGGTATACTTACGAACCTACTGGAGCGGTGCTCGTGGGAGTGACCCGAAAGCAATGCCGGCGGCAATATGAGCTTATACAAGACACAAGTCAAATCTCTAAAAAGTCGTGACTATCAACCTCAAATATTGAATTCCTTCTCTCACACATCACTGAAGCCTGCTGCGTGGTCGCAGGTAGAGACGAACCTGAACTGGTTTATTCGGCGTGGCGATGACAAAAAGATGTATTTTAACGAGGTGAGATAACTCACCTCTCAGGCTCTCTGCTCCCGTACTAAGTGCAAGACTTTACTCTGGACTAGAACAGCTTCCCCCCGGTGTCCTTCTCCAGGTGTTCAGCCCTAACACTGTGCCATTGCTATAGCAAGCATTCCCAATGAGTCGGTATGCTGACTTTCATTGCGTCCATCTGGACTGCCACTGTGAAGACTTCAAAAACACTCCCGGTGGTGGTATTGGATGGTTCTCACACATTTATTCTGAGAGGGATGGGATTTATACCAACAATGTCAGTGAATCCACTGTGCTCTCAAAGCATGATACTTTGGCTAGATGCCTTTTCAAAGTCGCCTCACGGCGGTGCCGCGGGCAGCTTCTCCACTTGCAGTGAAGGAACGCTTGCATTCCCTGATCTTTTTTTGAGGGGGTCCAGTGGATATCGACGGCGTACTCATTTAATGGTCAAGTATAATATGCAATCTACAGTTGAGCTACCGTAATTAGGCACGATACTGATACTACATTACACTTAAGCTGGTCCAGAGCACGTATTTGTATCTTTGTGATTAAAATCATGACTACCCATACCACTTTCCGCCAAGTTGGGTTCTTACAGGAGGACGTTGGGGTATGGTGGATGATGTGATATTCCAAATTTCGATGGCGCGCTGCAAGGCTGTCGGAATAATGGCCTCATTGATAGGGAAGCGACGAGTTACCTTCCATGTTGCCATGTCAAATTCCATGACAATTTGTTGTCGCTGTACACCTTCAAGTCGATCCTCCATTGTTGGAGGCTCACAAAGCACTATTTTTACTGCAGCTCAGCATCCAAGGCAGATAAGAAAGGTAGGGCTCACTGATCATAGGATCGCCTTCCTCTGTGATCTCAAACGCACACTCGCCATCACGGATGAGGAAAGATACATAGAAAAGATTCTCTACGGACTGCGCAAAGTCATTCGGGTTGATGATGAATTTGAATAGGTTGATAGGTCCTGTGGATTCAAGCATGTCTTTGATCTTTACAATTTTAATGAGAACACTCTCGACGACGGAAGGATCGAATATAACGTACGATGAGTACGTTCTTGGTTGTTTCGTTATCAGACCGCTGGATGTCTTCTTCCTTGATCTCCTGTGGTCTGCGCTCCTCCTCTTGAACCTTTTCCTCTTTCTGTCGCTTGACCTGGGAGCGCTTCTTTTGCTCTATGGAAAGAGGACCAAGCCTACGGGCAGGTTTAACGACTGATTTGACCCAGGCTTAGGTAAATCGGGGCATACATGAAATGAGTGACGGGGACTCTCCGGCTCTTAGCGAGTGCTTTCCTGCCAATCTTGTCCCAATGTAAGGTAATATCTTCTTCCGCCTCGATTTCCGAACCATCCTCATTATCTTCGAGGCATTGTCTGCCACCCATGAAGCTAATGAGCTTGGTTACGAAATCGTCCATGTCGAATGCTCCGGATCCGAGTTTCATGGCACGAGCCTTCTGAGCACTGATGCTCGAGACATTACGCAGAACCGTCGAATCGAGGGTGGCTTCAGTGGGATTTTTAACTGTGTGAAGTGTAGAAGAACAGCCATAGGACCATCAAATACCATTCTGGGGACACACGAAAGACACTGGAGCACACCCTTGGAGAACAATTCATCTGCCTGGGCGATTTGCCATACGAGCATATCTGCGTCAAGGTCCTGCGGTCTTAGGTGTTCTGTATAAAATCAATAACTACGTGGCGCGTCACGGGGTAAATTCACCTGCTGTTAGTTTTTCAAGTTGACGATATTTCTTGCGGAGGTCACGTTTCTCTTGGACATCTTGTTCTGGGTCGTATGGTAGACCATCTACGGTAGGCTTCGGGCTCGAGGACACCATGTTCTGCTCCGAAGTGAGAGTATGTCTCTGCTTTACTCGAGGGGTAAGCCTACGTCACGTTACAAGCTCGGACCAAACAACGTTCCGCGACGCGACTCGCGAGTCTTCGAGCTTCACAGGTTCACTGGGGTCAAGCGTGTCGCCTGCGTTTCACCTCTGTCCAGCCGAAAGTCAGTAGCGGTAGCATGCCTGGCCACGCCATAGACGTGAGTGTCACAGCGCTGTTGGTTCGTCTAGAACTCTCAGGAATTTTTGTAGTACAGCAAAAGTTCACTATCGGTCTGCAAAGGTCCCTCTCCGTGCTCAGGTTCGCCCATTGCAGTAGGGAGTCTGAGGTACGGCGAGCTTGTCCCAGGCGAGTTCGGAGAGATAGTGATTTGGCGCCATTGGTACATCTTTTATTCTCATGTCCTCTGATTTGAGATGGTCGTGCTGAGGATGTTCGGGAAAAAGGGGCTGCGTCACACCGGACATTCTTCGCGTCCTTGCAACTGTGGGCCTCAACACTGTAACAGGCTTCAATACCCTTCGGTAAGCACCGTGCATCACTGGGGATTTTTTTACTTTCCCTGGCATTGACCAACGCCCTAATTTTGGATAGGCCCGAGGATCAGGGCAAAGTCAGCCGTGCTATAGCACTCGGTCGTGTAGATCCTGCCGACATACCTCCCTCTGCCAGGGTCATCACAGCCCCAACCAGTCAACTCGTAAAACCTCTCCAGCCTCCGCTGGCCACCAATTCGAGGCAACAGAAACGGAAGTGGCCGTCCGAGAACTCCGGGCCCTCTGTTTCACGATTCTCTGGTATTGGTTCTTACACTGACAATGAGGACGAGGAAGTTCTGCTTATAGAGCCTGAGCCAATCGACGAACTTTGTTATATATTCAAAACGCGTGTCGTCGGCGTACAGCATTATAAAGGTATGTCCTGTCAATCATTGTAACCTTGCTACAGCGTCGACGAGGTGTGCAGGTCTGGTGGGAGCGGGCGAACAGGTTACACTGCAGAGAGACCCCAGAAATCCATATGACAAGTAGGCCTTCTGCAATCATTGACTGTTTTCTTGCATAAGTCTTTCAATAGGAATGCCATCAAGGTCGTGAACATCGGTGGCATGCAAGTAGGTCACATTCCCAGGGATGTCGCTGCCCAGGCGGCCCCACTCCTTGACAAAGGGTTGGTGAGCGTGGAAGGCGTTATGCTTACCGGAAATCGTGAGCCATTCTCGTCAACCACACCTGATGACAGTCTCACAGGACTGTAGTCACCGGATTTAGTTACTCACTAGCACTGTGAGTTGAACTTCCCTCACTTTTTTGTTCCAGTTTGATGAAAGTACTTATCAGTGAGCTGAGAATTTACGGAGCGTCGGACAAACGTGCCATTTTGGAGCCTCTGCTCGCCTGGGCGACTCCTCACCAGCATGGTGGGAGCAGACTGACTGGACAAGTTCCCGGGGCGCTGTCGTCACCCTCTTATACTGGTACTGTATCGTCAGCTGCTCAAACGTACCATTCTCCGTCTGTGTCCAACCGGAGACGCGGAACGAACATTGCTCAGAGTCAAGTGCAGGACGAAGTCACTAAAAAGCAGCAGGAGGCACTTCATAAGGCAAAGGAGCTAGCGCAGATTCTCGGTACCCTTGAGAAAGTGGACGACGACTCCCGGCGTACATCGCTTCTGGACACTCTTTGCGCTGCAGACGATATCTTGAACTTGCCAGCACACCCAAATCCTCCAGGTGTTGCTAGCGGGGATCTGGTTGTAGATCTTCTAAAGCATCAGGTCAGTTGTCTCTGTTTTTTGCCCCTTGTTGCCCTGACGGATTTTCTCAGAGTCAAGCTCTGCAGTGGTGCATCGAGCACGAATATCCTACCCTACCAACGGCAGAGTCGGATAGGCCAGTGCAATTTTGGCAGTACCGCAAGGCGGGGAACAAGGTATATTGCAATTTCTGTTCTTCATTTCACTAACTTAGGCGACATGGTTAGCCCTATTACTTCAATCGTAAGTTATTCTCCACTTCGTAAGGGGTTTTACACTTTATTCCTTCTAGTTGCTACTAAGACACCGCAGGAGGTCACCACACCACCAATTCTTGGTCGCGGGGCGCTGGTTGCTGATAGCATGGGTCTTGTAGGTTACTCGGCGTTCGACATTCTTGGGTACTGAATCGCTTATAGGGTAAAACCTTGACCATGCTTTCGCTTATCCTTGCCACGAAGAAAGATGTTCCATCAAACTACTCTCAAGCTACTCTAATCGGTATTTTCATTTGTGACCATGCGCAGTGTTGTTCATCTGACAGATTGGCAGTGGTTCCTCTTTCTGTGATTTCTAACTGGGAACAGCAAATTGAAGAGCACTGTACAAGGGGTGCTCTTACCACCTATGTTTACTACGGGGCATCCCGTAATATTGCAGCCGATGAACTAGCAAAACACGAGGTCGTGATTACGACTTATCAAACAGTAGTGGGTGAGGTGGATCCTAACATTCTCACCGACGGTCATCCAGGTGGGCGTACAAAGAAAAAAAGGAAGGTCGAGACAGGGTTGTTTGACGTAAAATGGAAGGTTGGTCCAAAGAGCTTATTGCCTGAATGAGTTGGCTCACTGTATCAGAGGATTATCCTGGATGAGGGTCATAGTATCAGAAACGCAAAGACGAAGACGGCGAAGGCAGTCTGCAAGCTTACTGCTCAAAGGAGATGGGTCCTGTCCGGCACGCCTATCGTAAGTAGAATCGTTCTTGGCTCTCGACCTACAACCCCCTTTAGATTAATTCACCTAGGGTATGTCCTGCTCACACCGATTTGGTGCCTGTTACAATACGTGGGCTAGGATTTGGGTTCTATCCTTACGTTCCTTCAAATATGTCGACCCCTAGACAACGAGGATTTCTTCAAGAGACTGCTCCTACGCCCCCTCAAAGAAGGCGATCCAGTCGGTGCGGAATTACTCCGTGTATGTCTGTCCAACGTTACCCTCAGTGTTGTTCATTAACCTAACCCCCAGGCACTCATGACCCAAGTTTGTATCCGGAGAACTAAGGAGGTGAAATATTTGTCATGCGTCTCTATCTGCTCTGAAGACCTCTGCTACGTAGATGAGAGATTCCCAGGGGCGCCCCCTAGTTCCCTTGCCTCCGGTGACGAAGTTCGGTGTTCGGAAACAATTGGATGCTTATTGTCATACAGGTAGATGTTACACTTATTCCAGTCTCGCTTCATGAAGGGGCGCGAGTGAGTACACTCCCCTGTAGTTTCACCCATTGATTTTAGTAAGTGACACAGGCGTTATATGATGCCGTCGAAGCAATCTCCCACCAACGGGTGGAGACCTTGATAAATCAATCCGGGGGAATGAACACCGTTGTAAGCACGTTCGGGAGTACCCTCACACTATCTCACTTGCCCTGCAGGTCACCTCCAATGTACTCAGTATGCTCACCCGCCTGCGCCAGATTGCGCTCCACCCCGGACTGATTCCTGTAAACTACCTTGAGCAGCTGCAAGTCAACGAGGAGCTGTCTACACAAGCTCCGGTGGCTCATATCGCGCCGGAACGCCTGCAGGACCAATTATCCAAACTAATCGAAGATAGCGAGGAGTGTCCGATCTGTTTTGGTATATTGACGGACCCCAGGATTACGCCATGCGCACATGCATTTTGCTTCGCTTGGTTAGCTTGCTATTTTGAGGGGCTTCTCTGGGCTCACAACAAGACAGTATTTCAGAAGTCCTCGCAAGGGACCCGAAATGCCCTATGGTATATTGTTTATAATCTCACATTTAATCCCTAATCCATTCCAGGACCGTCGCCGCATCAGCGCCAGAGAACTAGTCGAACCTCCGCCTTTGATAGAGCTCACCCAATTACCGGCGAAGCTCAACAACCAAGGCCACGACGAATTGCGAACGGGATCATCGGCAAAGATTGATCAGCTTCTTCACTTACTGAAATTACTTCCCAGCGATGAAAAGAGTTTGGTATTCTCTCAATTCACGTCCTTCTTAGACAAGGCAAGTGTGTTTTGTGATGGAAAGCGTGCTGGCTGCAAGTTTCGTGAACAGATCGGCCAAACTTTGAGCGAGCACGGGTGAGTTTGCAAGGCGGTCTCATAAAATCGCGTGCTCCTAATTGCTGAATTCGGTAGGATACCCTACGTGCGTTTCGATGGGCAGCTGTCCGCTAGGAAGCGACAAGAAATTCTCGAGCGCTTCTCGATCCCTCTCGAGACAGAGTCATGCATCCATAGCTCTGCAGAAAGTACTACTCGTGTTTCTAGTTGCGACCTGCTCACTGACGATGGCACCATGGAAGGTCCTGATTTCCACCAGGGACATTCTTCCTTGGCGGAGAAGAGCAAAAAGAAGGCTTCGGAAAGCATGACCTCCAATGCGAACCCCAAATCGGTGTTTGACTGTTCCGCGTTTCAAGGCACAAATCCGAGAGTTATGTTGATTTCACTCAAAGCGGGCGCACTTGGACTGAATTTGACTGTTGCGAATAATGTATTCCTGTAAGTTCCGTGTTCCCTGATGGTCGTAACAGAGTTTAAATGGCCTCCTGCAGAATGGATCCGTGAGTGCTTTTCTCCTGCTATATGTTGGAGCTGACCGGAACCTGTACATGCTTGCGAAGTTGGTGGCAGGTATAGCACCCAGAAATTTGCCTTGTCTGTACTTACACTTTGACTCGTCCAGGAAGGAATTGAAAGCCAGGCTATCGACCGATGCAATCGGTGCGTAATGTATCGCCGCTCAGGAAGGTCTTACGGTTGATGTCATTACAGGATCGGGCAGAGGAGACCCGTCCATGTCTATCAACTCATTGCAGAAAATACAGTGGAGTCAAAGGTATAGTTTGGATAATAAACTTCATCGTGTGGTTTCTCATCAACATTCAAGGTCATGGAAATCCAAGAGAGGAAGAAGAAACTTATCCAGCATGTGGGTGTCATTTGTATCATTCCTTCCATCCCATTGACTGCACGTGACGTTATAACCGAACTGACGCTTTGTTTTCACATTGAACAGGCATTTGCGGGTGCCAGACAAGCCGAAACACAGCGTGAAAGGAGGGAAGCCAGGCTGCAAGGTTTGTGTAGTGATGTCGTTGCCATCTTGGATATACTCATCCAAGTATATCTTGGTTCAGATCTCATCCAGTTGTTGGGCATCCAGCAACATGGTCACGAAGCGGTTGTCTGAGAGGACGTGCATGCCTTTTGGTTGACTGAACCTTTGCGATGACGAGTTTCAGTATGTGCTAATCACTGTGTTAGGGTCGGTCTACTCATATCTATATCGCATATTGAAGGTTTCTAGACCTCGATATTGTCCGTAGAATGAAAAATGATACAAGAATGGGTGTTGGCAACGTGACTACCGCCATGTTCAATATGAAACTTTACAGATGAGCAGCACTGCACCAAAGGAAAGACCAACCGGTGCGACACATTCGCACACAAGAGAGATCACCACACAGATACAGTGTAGCTAAACTAAGTTCAAGAGCTAATAAATGTAGTCACAGCCCACGCAGCCTGGGTTGGTGAGTGTAGGCTAACCTGAGCCCTCCAGCAAGGTTGTCAGCGGCACTTCCCGAGTGTGCGATGAGTATGTGAGGGTTATGATTCATGCTGCTGGAACAACACCTATCTATTCCTACCCTCTACATGCGAACCGCACACGTCACCAAATGTAAGACGAAGATATCCAACGGGGAACCATATCTGAAACCTGTATCTACAATATCTGCCTTGACATTCACTTATCCCGTAGGGAGATAAGTATGAAGAAACGGGCCCATGTAGGATGGCTAAATGCACATTTGCTCCCCAATCATCCACGTATTAACGGTGGAAAGGCGAGGTATCGTGGTAGCAGAGGTAAATAAAACGGGATAAATAGGGAGAAGAATAAGCTAGGAGACACGTAGCACAGGTAAGGCCGATCCCCTCATGATTAGGAAAACAGCAACGGGAGCTCGGGGGCAGGCGTCCTCGCCTCGACGCCTCGAGTACAGTGGACATAACGAACTGGAATAGTTGTTCTGGGCGCTGAAGTCGTGTCCGCACGATAATCATTGCGATTTCAACCAGTTAGGATGAGTGTAGTGTCATCCCCGAGTAGCTTCTCCCTGACGTGAGAAGAGAATTTTTTTAAAATGAATTGGTCGTCGAGGTGTTGAGGGCAATAGACGGTCACAGCGAATCCGGTCTTGCTAACCGAGCGTCATATGCTGTGACACAGCGCGGTGGATGCATCGCACGTATGGTGTGTGAATGCCGGGGTGCGCGAGGCGAGAAATAGTAAACAAAAACCCCAACGGCTGAGGTACCAGAACAGAACCGATTATGACAGGTGGCTCACCGTTGAGCAGACACCTGCCTCGAAGAATCTGAAGGCAGCGGTGATGCTCCAGCAGGCGCCACTTCCGGCTTCCGAACCACGCCATCCAGGCCCACATACCCGATATCTCTCCCTAATTCCTTGACCATAGCCTTCCCCATGAGGCACACCCACCCTAGACCTTCACCGGTGACTGATTGCGTAGGCCAGAGTAACTCCCCTTCTTCGTCCTCGATGTCTGGTTCATGTTCTTCATGTGCAGCCAGGCTCGAACCCATCATTCGTGCGAAAGTGATCGGGTAGTGCCGAGCCATGATGGGGAGCGTTAAATAGCGTTGTGCGTGATCCATGCAGCAGGACGCTGAAATTATCGCACCCGACTGTTCTTTCAGCTGGTAAACCATTGTTGGGCCAAGAGAGACGGTAGCTTTGGCGGCGGCGGCGACCATGGCTGGCGTAGGGCCATGTCCATCCGACCTATTACCGACGTGTTTAAGAAGCTGGGCTGGTAACGGCAGGGCTGCAGGGCTGTTGGTCTGTGAGACTCGTGCCGAAGATAGTGTCTGCGGCGTCGCGAGAGAATTCTTTGTGCTCGGAGTGCCCCCCGAACTGCTCGCGATGGGTGTTGAGCTGGCACTACTATCAGGGGCGATACTTGCAGGAGAAGGAAGCATCGGTGGAGTCTTTTGGGTGCTGCTGACATGTTGTCCAGTGGTGCTCGCGGATCCCATCTCCGTCTTTTCCGCCTCCCGGCTGAAAGCAGCCATCTCCGACTTCATCTTGGTCCACGTAAGCTCCAACTCAGGGTCTACGCTCGCTTTGGCCGTGTAATAGAGAGTGCGCGAGCGGATGAAACCTTCGATCATCAAACTGCGGAGGAAGATGGAGGGGACAACCCATGCGTCAAGGGAACGGCGGGGACGGCAGAGACGACACTCACATCAAGCCTAGCAGGGCCTTTTCGCGGTCCCCGAGCACGTCTTCAGACTGCCACTTAAACTTGCACCAGCCAAGAAAGGCCTCAATTGTGCCCCAGGTGTCACGATGGCATGTTCGCCTGACGTACTCTCGACACCATAACGCGTATGTGAAGCATACCAGGGCGTCAGCCAGCTCCAGTCGCGCAATCAACCCACCGTACTTATGATATGGGGAATTGGGTGGAGGGGGATCGTTCAATGGACGATACTCCTTGTGAGTGGGAGGATAAGTAGACCAGAATCTCGCATCCCCTGAGTACTTGAGCATTCGACCGTATTTATGATATTTGTCGTATAGTTCTTCAAACGCGGCGAGAGACATTTTGCCTCTCCGAGGCCTTCGGACAGGTACTGCCGTTGGTAGAACAGGGAGCGCCGAAGGACGGGTAGTAAGTGAAACTGGGTCCTCCCTAAGCTCACCGTCTTCGGATGGTTCTGAGCGAAGACTGTAGTTAGGTGGTTGATTAGAGGACCTATGAAGTGGGGGTAGTAACGGTGGCTGGGGTTGCTGATAGTGGTGGTACTGGGAGTGATGCGGTTGAGAGGACCACTCTGAAGAGCTGGTGATGCGAGGCCGCTTTACAAGTTCATGATCTTGAGAAGGGGCATGCTTTCTCTTGGTGAAGGATGGAACAGGGGAGTCGGGCCGAGAACAGGGAGGAGAAGGTGGCAACTCTGGGGGTAGCGGAGCTGACAGAGAGCCCAAAATCTACAGGTGCGTCAGGAACCAACATCGAGACGTCAAAGAATGAGTGGCACGATGACCTCGAGACTCTTGAGTAGTTGTTCGCGCGTCCATTTACTGTAGGAGGTAGGATGACGAGGGTGAGAACTGAAGTGAGAGTGAAGATGAGGGAGGTTACCGTTTCTTGAACTTGACGCTGGAGGAAGTCACAGACGACGACGACGACGATGCCGCCTGACTGGTCATTTTCGAAGGATGACGGTGGTGGGAAGAGAAAGCAGTGGCCAAGTTGCAACAATGATGGCTGGAGGAGGAGGTCGCTGGATCCGCTGCAAGTGGAAGAAACGCGAATTATTTATTTATTTATTTAGCAGTAATTTACTGCGTCATGCAACATAAAAACACATAACAGTATTAGGTTAGCCTCCGAGTTTTTGAGTCTGACCAGCCCTGGGTCTGAAATCCGAGTTTAAACTGGTCGTTGCTGGTGAGCCAAGCAGGGGCACGACACGATGATCCCATGGACGGCGATACGGTCTTCTGCAGTGCCCTGTCTGTCAGTGGCCACTGCACGTTCTTGTATGGGATGACGTGACGGTTATCATCCTCGTTCAACCGACCCTCAGATTTCAACGAGCAGCACACGTTGCCCATCTCGATCGGCCGCATGACCTCCTTCCATGTCCTCTCATGCCAGTGACATCGCCCGTTCACGTTCGTAGGGATGCCCCTTCCAAAACCAGACGTAGACCCGTTTATATTGCATAGCATTCTACTAATATCGGGCGTGCCATGGCCTTGTCTGGTTTTGGTTTGCGACGTAATTCACCGATGCGGCTCGGATTCGTTTCAGATTCATGTAAGTAGACGCATGTGGGTCCCCGTTCCAGTCATGCATCGACTCGCTCCCCAGGACTGGGCCACTGCTAGAGCTCAGCAAGTTTCCCCCTACCAAACTGTTCGATTCACTTTTCTCCGGCGTGTTCGAAATTCTTCTATGACACCGCTCTTCGAAATTCCATCAACTCCCAATATGCCCCAGCCGCTCCACGTTGTCCCCCAGGAACCTTTTCCTAAGTTTGAAACGCCCTGTCAGACATGTATTATTTACGCCACACACACACGCATGTATACGTTTCGCCGCCCGATTCAAAATGCTCGTCTCCCCCTCGATTGGCGACTATCCATACTCTGTCCCTTGACCTTGTTCTCGTCACACTCACGATACATTTTGCCTCGGAGTTTGGCCCAAAAATGCAAGCCAGTTGCCACTTCCTTATTTGGAATCGTCACCCACCGATCACGTGCCCTTACTGAAGACCCGATCTCGCCGAAATTAGGCACTTGCTAATTATTTTTTCCAGGCTCTGCTGCTCAAAATGGTCTCGTCCGTAGGTTCTCAAGGCTTTTATTCTTTTCTTTTTTGGGGGGGTGGGGGGAGTTTGGTTTGAAGTTTCTTGGTCGTTGGCAGCCTTGCCTTCGCCGGGTAAAGTACGTGGGTCCGGGGTTCACCTAACGTGGCAAGGTTTCAAACTGAGTTCCGCGGCAGTACCGGCCAATCCAGGGACCGGCCCGCGACTTGGCCGGTGGGCTAACGTTTTGTCAAGTCCAAATATGATATATGATACTCGTTCAGGAGGACTCTTCGGAGAAGCTTCTCTAGAGCTCTACTTGTCTTCCACTCGCATATGCTGCTCTGAGAAGAAGAAAATCTGAGCCCTTATCGATTATCCTTGAACCTATCAGATAATGAATATATGGTATTTACAAATGTTTGCTGTGCCTATATAGTGAGCCAACCCATCGTGTCACGTGATATGCCAGTTTCTTATGGTTTCAAGGTTTAATATTCAATGCTTGGGGACATGCAGCGTCTCGTAGACCTTCTCACAGCAATATCTGATTGCGTACCCCACTCCTACAACACTATCCTGTTGGAAATGAAGTGAAGATGTTTTCATCCTCTTACTCTCTCAAGAGCACCGTAAATCTTGCATGGTTGTCTTTGAGCACAGCTGATGATGCATGATGATTCTACTCTCGGTCAGCAGGTGCACTGTAAGCTGGCTTACGACATCATATATTCATATCGACACGTGTCAGTCCAAAAATCTGAGGCCAACACCGTGCGTTGTAAACCTACACCTTTGGCGCCAGTCAAGCTTCCCAAATCTATCCATAATCAGGGCTCGCCCTTGGCATGCTGTAAGACCATCCACGCAAGTTGGGTATACTCCCCCGCACCACTCTTGCACTGCCACTGCATAAGCGAGCTCTCAATGAGAGAGTACGCTTCTTGTGGAGAATGGTCTTCGATCCACCGCACGTACTCCGTCTCTTGCCAGCCATGCAAAGTATGTGGAAGGGGTATCGGAGAGCGAACAAGAATGTGGTGGAGTACGATAAGCGGTGGGAGACCCGCCGTACGCTCAGAAGACCCCAAGTTCGAATTCTCCAGGAACAACAGTGGTCTATAACTCAACGCCAGATATAGAAGCGTCACCATGAAGACAGAACTCACCGCATAGCTCTAAGCATCTTATATTCCTCACCTATACTTTCCAGACTTCCACCGCGCTTGCCCTGTAGGTTATCGACTAAGAAAGCACTGAGGGCGAACTCAAGTTCAGTCATGTCTGTTGTGAGCTGGAGCTTGCCGACCTCGGTGAGGGGACTGGCAATAGAGGCGTGCAACACAAAAGTCCTAATAACGTATTTGACGATGCCGGGAATCCTGGAATTAGAAGACAATCAACATCAGTCACAGAGACGTCAAAGTGGTCCCAACCATGATCGCGCAATTTCCTGAGCGAAGTTACTAAGGATGCTAGCCTTGACAAAGTCTAGCTTGTTGACGAGGTCTTTCATGTACAGGCTAGGCCCAGTCATCCCAGCCATCGAGTCCACTGACTTCTGCAAATCCACTCTGTGAATTCGAGATATGATTGCGGCAATTTCATTGCGTATAGCGGCGAGCAGCGGATTGATAACGCAGTCGTATCTCGTCAGGATTTTCTGTGACGGAGTGTTAACCAAACGCAATCATCTTGCCGTACGCCCCATAGGGAACCTACATTGATACCAGGTTGAATCAACGCAAAAATTGTTGCAGGATGGTCTTCCATGAGTGTGCTGAGTTTCGTGTAGGAGTAGTATAGACAGCTAGCAACTTGACCGTTCAAAACTTGTTGCGGCGTAGCCAGTGGACCTAGAAGTGAAACCGCTGAACGCTCTGTGGAGATCTAAATATACTATTCATTTCTACATGACAAGTCAGCGAAACGACAAAATTACGCACCAAGGCGTCTGCCTTCGTGACCACGTTGTCCAGGGTCGTCGCTACGTTTTTGGCGACAGCACGCAGTAACAAGGGATCGAAACGAGCAGAATCCAGTTCATTGGTGATCAAACGCGCGATAGCTATGCCGTCGTTAGCACTCGGGGGAGCTCTTGTGCCAGCTGAGAAAGCTTGGGAAACCGCCTCGTTGAGTCTGGTTAACGAGCGCGAGAGGTAGATTCCCTCAAACGTAGACAGCGCGCGTAACACAACCACAGTCTCTGGTCTAACAGCATAGTCAGGCGAGAGCACCTTATCTATGTTAGTTGTTCACTGACGATTGATGGGATTCAGTGTATACGGTATCGGTATGCAAGGCTATACTGGCAAAGAACTCATGAAATAGTCGCAGAAGCCTCAGATATCCTGAGCTGAGGGTTTGCTGAAGGAAAGTCGAGCCTGCACATATAATTTCATCTTCGCCCACAGAAGAACCAGCGACAAGCACTTACTCTTTGCAGCATCCCAACAGCATTTTTCCAGTGTCATTCCAAGGGACGGCCCAGAAAGTTGAGCTCGGTTTGTTCTCCAGCGACTAAAACAGTTTTACAGCCTGTGAAACACATCACCTGTCGGATCGAGTACGATACGTGCCTTCATTGATACATCTAGGAATGATATACCCGTCGCGGGATCCCTCTTTAGGTTCAATACCTTCTCCAACGTATAGACCTGAGTCATAGCAATGGGTCAATATATGCGGGCCTCTCGAAAGGACTGTCCCGTTACTTTGACACAACAATTTGACATTTGTTCTATCAGTGACTCCAACCTTGTCCATAATGCGGCCGCGAACTTGGGGTGCAGTGACACTCGTCGGCTCCGTTCGCACGCGGGATTTATACAGCAGACTCTGCGAAACCTGCTGAGGTTCTGTGATGATAGAAGAGTTGCAACAAAGTAAAAACAAAACTGGTCAATAGACACCACAGCAGGGATGGTCAGGAAGATGACACCTTTAGCAATGATCTCCTTGGACATACTCAAGAGGTCGAAGGCATTCCGGATAAGACGTTCGACAGCATCGGTTAAATCTTTCATGAGGCTCGCGACGAGTTGTGGTAGCATTCGGAGGTTGTACGCCGCTTGTAATGACGAAGCTAACAGCGACTGATCCTTGAAGATCATTATCAGCATACGTTATGATTGACTTGGCTGAATATGGCAGCAAGAGACTTGCCAGTGCAGTAAGCCCTTGGATGACCATTGCCTCCACCTCTTTAGTGACTTTAGCGCGTGTGTCGGATATGAAGGGTATGTACGCGGCTACAATATTGACGGAGCACAGAGAAACGTGATTGGAACTGCCCTGCAGTGGTGGCCCCAAACAGAGAAGCGTCTTGTTGATCACCTTCAATATCGGATCCCTCATCGAGCAATGCACCTGCCCCAATATCAGCTGCGGCCTTCAAAAGACTAGACGGGAAATAAGAAATACCAAGTTCTGTGATGGTGAGAGCAGCCTTGGCGATCACTCTCCCCTTCTCCTCATGAGATTCTGTAGACAGCCTCGCCCCATCGATTGCACCAACGTCTTTAGGGCGATCTCGTTCGCCCTCGCATCATCCTACCAGCACCCAGTTCGTACCGCGTCAGCTCCTCTGCAAGCGTTTCGAGCCTCTTCTCTAAAACAAAAAACCTTCCGAATGCGCCGAAGTGCATTATTCACGTGATGGATTCGCTGTAGGCGAGTAACCTGCTTCTGGAGGGACTTCAGTACGGCTGACGAACTTTCCGTCGTAGCCTACGCGGAGACGTCGACACGTGAACTATCGACCCTTCAAACAGTCAGACTAACTTCACTGGTCAATGGACGACTCCACAGTCATCCAATCCCTGTCGTACGGAAGCCAGCAACCCCGACAAGTGCCTTGTATTTGAGGAGTACAGCAACAGGTCCTCGTGATGTGCCGTGACCTACGTGATTGCACACCATCAAGCCCTGCAATACAATGGTGTTACAGGTGCACGTACCAACGCCTTAATCTGTTTGCTCGCATCCTCGATACCAAGGTCAAGCTTCGAAATCGCAACTGATATGTCCTCCCTCGCGGGTTCTAATATAGACAAAGTGTTCAACATGGACCGTGGCATACTTCCCCTCATCTGAGGCTGTCCAAGCATATGTGCATCCGTGCTCGAACCTGTGGCAGCAGCAGACGGGTAAGGCTCGCCAGATAGTACCGCATTTGCATACTCGTTTGCATCAAACTCTGGTACGGCGAAAGCACTATAGTCTGTTTAGGTCAGTCAAATGCATTCGTGAACAAGCAACAGAGGGAAAAGAGAGACCTGCCATGCTTCACCCTGTGGTGGCTGCTGCACGGACTGCTGTAATCGCATAAGCGGTACAGGTTTGATGATCGATTGAGACTCCCACGTGACCAAATGTGTATGCCTGTACCCAGACTCGTTTCCTTCTCTGAGTACGGGACAAATGAATGAATGAGAGGCGGGACAACCTTGGACAGGCTGTGATGATGATTATGCGGCAGTGGATTGGGTCTGCACTCGTTGGAGTATGGTTGACACCTGCCCAGCAGTGGGCTGCGCAGCCACAGCCTTGGCAACGAGTGTTGCCAAGTATAAAAGGTCCCAACCACGAACGACTGCGGGCACCAGAAAAACGTTTCTTTCTACTTCATACTATTCAGCCGCAATGCTTTCTAAATCTGTTTTTCTCCTCGCCGGCGCTGGTTTCGCCGCTGCACAATCGTAAGTTTGTACCGTCGTGACAAGGCCCGAATGTGGATGATAATATTTTCTCCAGTATTTCCTCCCAGTGCTCGTCGACATTGGTAATCCGTCGCCGGTTCTCCCGACTCTTCGTGTCTCAACCCCAATGGCATTGTTCAAATTGCACTCACTAGCTCGAACTCATCCGTCATCCCTGCCGTAGACTCCTGGTTGACCGGACTTTGTGCTCTGGGTCCATTGTAGCAACTCTTCCCTTGACGCAGTTTTCACAAACATTACCAGCGGTTGTTCTTCTGAGCTCGCCAGTCTTGGTCCTGAATACCAATGGCTCGACGAACCTGACACTTTATCTGGAAGAAGCCTACCCTACTCTTCGCCAGGTCTGGTGCTTGAAGGAGTGCGTCGACCGTTTTGCTTCAGACAGGTTACTGAAGCATCCCCACTTAGTACCTCCGTGAACGAGCTTTGCGTCACTGAAGAGCTTACCGGAGTCCAGAATACTACGGGCACACTGACGATCAACAATTTCATCACTGTGGTTGGCGAGATTATCTCCGGTAGTAGCTCCATTCCACAGAGCGTGGCCTGCAGCAACTGTAGCAAGGCAGCATACACTATCGCTGATTCCAATTTCCCTGCGCTGGTTTCAAACTCTACTAGCACGGTGCAGAGCACCTGTGGTTCATCTTTCACAGGTTTGTTGATGATGTGATCGTTCACTTCTGTTACTTGACTAGTTTTTGTGATAGATGGGCAAATGCCCTCTGGCATCGAAGAGACTGCATCCAACAGTTCCAGCTCCAGCAGCGGTAGTACAGGTGGTGCCGTCTCCCTTTCTGTGAACAGCTTGAGTATGGGTGTCACGATGCTTGTCGTGGTATCATCCATCTTCGCCATCTTTGCTTAATCGCATTAGTCGTGGTGGTTCCGAGGAACACTATTATCATCTTTTCTTGAACTTTCGCTTACGTATGTACAAGTAATGGACATAATTACGTAAATTCTACGGACCTTGCAAGTGACTACTGAAGTATGGAAGGATACCGGGCCTCGTTTTCAAACTGGTTGTCAGCCCCTGGGTGACGCTACAAATGTAACTCTGACCCTGCTAATTTTCACTGAGTTGCTCGTATATCCTCGAAGTACTTGGATTTGCCAAGATTGTCCTTCAGTACAGAAGCAGGGCAATCAAATTTACTACTGTTCGAATATGTATACTGTACTGCCATCCCACTCTAGGGAGAAACAAAGCAGTCCATAGGACCATACTAGCAGGTGCGTGACTGTCCGTTGACCACTCTCGAGGGCGAGTTTGAGTGCAATTGGTATTGGTCCTTGTCGTGACGCGGTCGATTCTAGAGACTCGACCACGCGACAAACTGTACGTATTACAACCGCTGAGACGTGTATCCTCCTACTGCATAGTCACGAGCTGTGCAGCAACGAACCTCAGGCTTATTGCACGGCGTCAAAATGGTCTTCCACACCATCGATTATCGATTAATCAATTGCACCCGCCGCTATCGAAATGGGACTCGTACATGAAGACAGATAGTTATTCACCAATACGAGAAAACGTGATGTGGCAGTCAAGCCCAGTGTCCAGGAATAACGGGAAGGGAGGCAGACAGGCCACCGTCAATCGCGATATTCTGTCCATTGACATAACTGCTCTCGTCTGAAAGGCAGCGGATTGGAGAAATGTGAACACATAGGAGCATGCGGCTTACCAGTTGCCAGGAACAGGGCAATTTGGGCAATTTCTGAAGTCTCATGGTCAGCGCGTGTCGGTCGAATACGCTATGACTTACCCTGTGGAACGCCGTACCGACCAAGTGGATTGAGCTGTCCCAATTTTCCGCCAGTGCCTCGCTGACGAGCAAAGTCGAACATGTCCTTGGTCATGTTTGTTTCGATCAGGCCAGGACAAATCGAATTTACGCGAATGTCAGTCTTTTGGAGTTGATATACGCTGGTCTTCGCGATCGAATTCACCCTATGTGACAGAGTAAGGCAAATCAACACGATGTATAAAAAAAAAGGTTTGCTCACGCAGCTTTACTTGCGCTATCTGCCATGAGGGTCAGCACGCGGACGAATGAAAGGACAATATTGCTGTCTCACAGTCAATTGTACCGGCCCCCGAGCGGAAACCAGCCACTTATGTGCCCCATCAGTGCGGCGTGACAACAGCAATGGCCAGGACAAACCGGAAGCGGTCAGTATGATACTGCCTCCACTTAGAGTCTTCCCCCTGGAGGGATCGACATGCATCATTGCCCGTGATCCATGCTTCACCGCTAGGAAGCACCTAAGGAGGGTGTAAGATGGCGCATGAAGGATTACGACAGTCACTTACGACAACGAATTCACGCGGATCGAGTCCATGAAAATATCTGCCGTCAAATCTTGGAGTGCTTTATTGTGGACAATCCCAGCCTAAGACATCACTTGGTCAACTGACAGAGACACGAAACTGCCACTGACGTTGGCGAAGAACACGTCCAACCTTCCCTCTTCTTTGATTGCTTGGTCGCAGACAGCAGTTATGGCAGCATCATCTGCGGCGTCTGCTTGGATGACGGAAACCTGTTGCAGTCGTGGAGTGGCGCTACTGCACAAAAAATCCGACTAACTTTGACGTCTGGATACAAGCCCCTGATCGTGGACTCCAGCCCCGGCAAATTTTCTGCGAAAAAGTCTAAAAGGTAAAGATGACGAGCACCTAAAGGCACCTGTCGTTGGTGCGATCCCGCCTAGAACTCTTCGACTGCCTACCTTCGCGCGCAAATAGCAGCGCAGTCGCACGTCTGGCTAGATTGTCAAGCTGTGGTGGTACACGAAGAGGAATTGCAACATTACCCTATACCATGTAACGAACCGACTCCTGTTATGATGCAAGTCTTATCCCTAAGCCGCTGTCCGCGGGGCAGGCTATCTAAATGAGTTTGTATCTGGCTGATGCGAGCGACCGTCCTGCTGGTAGTGCTCATCGGCGGTGAGCATAGGTCTGGCAACTAGCGCTAGGGTTGCGCTTGGACATGTCGGGATGAACGAACCGGCTGCTACCGTCGCCTAAGTGCTTTATAGCTGTATCACCAGTTGTCTCGGCGCCCAAACTAAGCGTGTTTTTTTTTATATAAAAAAATACAACATTATTGTGAAGCTGAAACAGCGGCTGTAGTATGCCAATACACAGCGATAAATGGTGGCTCTGCTAAAACACATGTTACGTGTTATATAGTTAAACGATGGAGATATTGGGTACGGTCTATAGCCAGCCTGAACGTTTGTCCCTTCATTCGTGCCTACATGCCCGGATGCTGTACATCAAATTGACGGGAAGGGGGAGGCGGATAGTTGGCTGCATACGAAGGGACTGCATTAGGTGCAACCCTGCCGTAGTTGGTATCAGGATAAGGAATCGGATAGTTCGCGACTCCAACATGCCCATACACGTACTGCTCATCGCCCTGCACAGCAGGGCTATATGAATGATACAAATTGTCCCCCGTGGGTGAAATTTGCAAATTGGCCGTCTCATAGCCGGGGCCCTCGGGAAAGGTAGTCGGAGATTGATCAGACGTAGCTGGTGAGGACGATGAGGTGTATGATAGCGGCGAGTCGTACTCAAGCGGTGATGATGTCATTTCATGATTAGGCGGTGCTTGGCACGAAGAGGAGGGGTCGGAGAAAACGCGAGGTCGCGTACGGCACAGTGAATCATATCCTATCTGAGACTCAGAGCTGAACGGTATCTCGTTGGTTGTACCGTATAGTTGGAGGTCTGCCCGCTCCACAAGCGAACCGCCGTTCGAGGTTTCAGGAGAGAAAGGAGCGGTCAAAGGAGTGGGATCTTGGCGACCTGAGCGAATACGGTTTTGTTTGGGATTAAACGTCATAACCGGCGTGGAAGGAGGGGGACGGGTGCGCTTCTTTGGCTGGGGTTGGGGGCGCCGCTTCCTCTCTGTTGGAAGGGCCTCCGTCGTGAAAAGGGGCTTAGTGTCCTTTAGTTTCTGCGGAAGTGAGTGACGTTGAGGATTATAAGTTGATATGATACCTACTGCATGTGACTCTCTGCGGTGGCGGACGCTGTCGGGGTTGTTCATCGCGAAAATTGCTAGTGTGTGCCGGCACGAAGAATATCAGAGAGATACCAATGCCCACGGTCGCTCTCGAAGGCGGGGGACTTGGGGATCTCGCTGGCTTGGGGAGCATTTCGGATTGTCAGGGATATATATCGGACTGACCGGTGGTGATGACGTTGGAGTGCTCGCACGTTTCGACCACTGAAAACGCGATCTCCTGCAGCTGGCAGCGATGGAATGACAGCATAAGGCCAACTAGTGTATGAGTGCGTAGTCGACGGCGGTTGGTAGAATCTCCTAAGTGGAATTTTTGGCACTCCGCCACTTGCCGTTTCACCGAAATCCGCTCCCGTACTGTTGTTTGCAACACGGCTGCATCTAATATCTCCAAGTTACCTCAAGCATGTCGTCCAGTATAGAACTGATCAATCCGAAAGCTGAGAGCGTTCGTCGCGCTGCGGCACTGCAGGTAATTTCATCAGATCTCGCGTCTCTCTACGCTCCGACGGACTGCTTGCGTTAGGTGAACACGAACGGCGCCATGGGGCTCGCTAGCGTTGTGAAGGGTAATCTCGGTAAGCGTCCCGCCTTACATCCCGCCATTCCTATCCGTGATCGAGCCATGCATCAGGTCCCAGAGGTACGCTCAAGATGCTGGTCGACGGCGCAGGTCAAATCAAGATGACCAAAGACGGAAAGGTTCTACTGTCCGAGATGCAGATTCAAAATCCAACCGCCGCCATGATTGCTCGTACTGCCGTAGCGCAGGACGATCAAGTCGGCGACGGCACCACATCTGTCGTCCTTCTAGTTGGAGAGTTGCTGAAGCAAGCAGATCGCTACATCTCTGAAGGCGTGCACCCCACTGTCATAGCGGAAGGCTTTGATCTCGCGAAGAAAGAGGCTTTGACGGTATTTCTTCCAATGTGCGAGATTTCTGCCAAGATCTTCACATGAGTCTGCCTAGTTTCTGGATACATTCAAGCGGCCATCGAAGATGGATCGGTCTACCCTGATTAATATCGCACTTACCTCGCTTGCGACCAAACTGCATCCCTCGTTAGCGAAGAAACTCGCGACTGATGTCGTAGACGCCGTGCTAACCATCAGGCCTCCACCGTCCCTGAATGGCACGTATTTCATTTACTTGGACAGCATCCACGCTAAAAATCTACCTCAGACGCCAAGGATCAATGGCAGGACCCCATTGATCTTCACATGATAGAGATCATGAAAATGCAGCACCGTACTGCGTCGGAAACTCAGCTTGTGCGCGGTTTGGTACTGGATCACGGTGCGAGACATCCGGATATGCCAAAACGCGTCGAAAATGCGTTCATTCTAACGTTGAATGTCAGCCTCGAATATGAAAAGACGTGGGCCCTCTTACATTACATTTATGGAATGACAACTCACAATAATGTAGGGAAGTTAATTCTGGCTTCTTCTATTCGTCCGCCGAGCAACGTGAAAAACTTGTCGAGTCTGAGCGACGTTTCGTCGATGCAAAAGTCAAAAAAATTGTCGAACTGAAAAATCTTGTGTGTGATCAAGCAGTTGGGACTAAAGAGAAACAAAAGAATTTCGTCGTTATTAACCAGAAGGGTATCGATCCCCTCAGTCTCGATATCCTGGCGAAGAATGGCATCCTGGCATTGCGACGTGCGAAGCGCCGCAATATGGAACGGTGCTTAGTCCGATACACATGTAATCTAATGGCTCTAACTGACTTAACATAGGCTACAGCTCATCTGCGGAGGCGTAGCGCAGAATTCCGTCGACGACCTCAACCCAAACATCCTCGGTTGGGCCGGCCTTGTCTATGAGCACACCTTGGGGGAGGAGAAGTTTACGTTTGTGGAAGATGTGAAGGAACCAAAGAGTGTAACCCTCCTGATCAAAGGTCCCAATCAGCACACCATACAGCAAATCCAGGACGCTCTACGCGATGGTCTTCGAGCCGTCAAGAATGCTATAGAAGACGAGTGCTTAATTCCAGGAGCAGGAGCCTTTGAGGTTGCATGTGCTGCCCACTTGAGTGGTCCTGTCAAAAAGTTTGCAAAAGGACGTGTGAAGATGGGTGTGCAAGCGTTTGCTGATGCACTCCTTGTAATTCCGAAGACCCTGGCGCAAAACGGTGGCTTTGATGTCCAGGACGTGGTTGTCTCCCTGCAGGTTGGTATCCTAACATGGCTCAGTCGCCTGTGATGTGATATCCCGTTTAGGATGAGCAATCTGAAGGCAAGGTGGTTGGACTAGACCTCCAGTCGGGAGAACCCTTCGACCCTACCGTAGAGGGTATTTGGGACAACTATAGAGTGAAGAAACAGATGTTGCACTCGTGGTAAGCAGCATGTTCGATCATATCGAGTTGCCTTCATCTTCCCACAGTTCTGTGATTGCCACAAATCTGTTGTCAACAGACGAAATTCTGCGTGCCGGAAGAAGTTCCCTCAAGCCGGATGGCCAGTCATAGATAGGAGCAAACATCGTTCCACTGCTATCATCGCCTACTAATTCGCGTCATGTTGTTGAACTGAAGTACTGGTCCATGACAACTCTTATGAACGGCATTAACGATATTCGTACGGCTATAAAGGTTTGACTACGAGGACGTGAAGACGGTTTAACTTGAGAAAGCACTGTCAGGCATAATAAGTTAATACGGGAGATGCACATTGACCACCGAGTGGCATTAGCAACCTGGATAAATTAGCCGACAAGGGACTCAGAAAGGGGACCCGTCAGTCGGAAAAGACGTCCGATGCAGAATCATCCCATCCTGCGTGGACAAGATGAGTCGGCGATGAGAAATCGTCGCCAGTGAAAGGATGCTGATTTTCTAAGATATTGAGACATAGGCGTGGCCTGGGCATTTTTCCATGGGACCACAGCCGGGAGTTCCGCCGTGTATGTGACACGAAGATGGGACAAGGCATCTTCACTTGAAGACGGTCCATGGGTTGCTGGTCCTTCCGCGAGAAGTCCTCCAGGAGTACGGTCACCTTCGGAACTTGTTGATACTGATGATTTGTCGCCATTCAACCCTGTACCATGCCTCGCGGCAGAGATCGAGAAGTCACCTGGCTGTGGGTATGCTCAATTGGGGGATATGACAGTGTCTGCGCAACACGTACGTCTGCTTCTGGGGCTGCGGGAGGCTCACCACCAGATTTCGGATTCTTTCCTGGAGAGACCGATCGGGCAGCAAGCGTTGACTGTGCGCTCAACAAACCCATTGGATGAGACTGTACATCTTCTTCTTCGTAGGATGTCCTTGGTCTCAGTCTCAGGCTGCGGCGTGTCCCAGACCCCGTTTCTAATGGTGACTTGGCGGCCGAGTGCCACCGACGCCTTGCGAAATTAACTGGGGATGGTTTGTAAATCAATACGCTAGTAATGCTTTCTGCATGGGCACCTCGGATGGAACGGCGCGGGGAGGTAGTGAGTTGGTGGACTAGATGAGTTTCTGCGCATGGGATTGGACCAAGGGGTAGCGGGGTGCGATCCTCGGGAGTGACAGGACCGTTACTATCGCTTTCCGAGGTACGCAGGGAGCTCTTCATATCGTCGTCTTCGTGGATTGAGTCTTCACCGGAAAGGTCTGGTGCCCACTTTCTCCGAGCAAAGTTTGTTGGATTGGGACGACAAAGCAAGCTCCCATTTATTCCACTAAAGCGAAACGACATGGAACCTGAAACACTGACTGGGATAGGATCGTCATCGCCGTCCACCGCGCGTGCGCGGCTGTTTCGCAACCGTTTGGTCGGACGAGGCGAAGCATCAGCTTCCGCAGGTATATTTCGTTTTCCATTTGTCTGAACAACCATTTCGGCATCGTGGTCACGATTATCCTCTAGCCACTTTTTGACCTTGGTCCTCTGCAGCCTCCGTTGGGTTCTAGCCGAGCTGCCTGCTGGCGGAGGAGTTACCTTTCCCATGAACGGACCATCGGTCGCGCCTTTCTTGCCAAAACGACCTTTTGGATCCCGTGGTTGTTCTTGTAGCACCGACGACTCCACACCAAGATGACCGGATTCGGATGTACTAGACTGATCACTTTTCGAGCGTACGCTCGCAGGAGAAGGGGGATGAGGCCCTGCAGCCACGGACTTCGCCAGGACTAAGGAGCGTGATCGACACGGTGAATGAATGCGCGGTCTGCCTCGCTTGCGTTTCGGAGGTTCCTCTTCAGGCGGTGGGTACTTGCGAGGCCGACCCCTTTTCCTCTTTGGAGGCGCCAGCGTCTCATTCGCTTTCGAGGATACCTCCACCATGGTCGTTTGGTCAGCTTTGCTTTTCTTCTGAGACCGTTCTTCTCCTGCAGACCGTTTCCGTTCGATAGTGGATGAGGTCTTCTGTCCTGACCGCCTGGATGCATCCGCGTCATCCCGTCCAGATTGGTTGATAACTTGGCTAAACAAACGGGCAGGCCATGCATGGCTATAAATGGCAAAATGGCGCATACACCTGTTACAACTTGGCTTCAGTCCTGGAATGCAGTTTGCTCCTGCGGCATCAACTAACCGGGGACACTCTTGCGGCTCCTTGCGTTTCCTGCCTCTGCGCAGCGGCATTTCAACACTGAGCCCCCAGACCACTTTATTGTTGACAGAAATCACAGGCAAGATATTGCAGCAAGTTACGCAAGTTGGTAATGGGTGACCGTCTGACCCAAGTGGCACCGTACTCTTGCCGGTACTGAGAGATTCACCCTTTTCGGGATGTAACGATGGCCGTGTCCGCAATACACGTGCCTCGGGCTCTTCCTTGATAGGAACCTTGTCTTTTTCCTTCCCTATACCGCCAAGAGGAGTCGATAATCTAGTAACATCTTCATAGCAGCCTCTGGACACGTGAGGAACCGAGGGTAACGGCGTCAAAGATTTTACAGAGATCGCTGGCGTGGCGGTGGCAGAAACAGAGTGCTTCTGAACTCGTGAGGAAACTTGGTGTTTGAAAGATTCCGCTGTATTGTCGGGAGCTTCGGATCTGCGACTTGGGGGAACAGAGCTGTCCAAGATATGTCAAGAATCAGATAAGACAACCTCATGGAAAACGAACCTCGAAACGGATCTGCGACTCGACGGTAGCCTCGATGAGGAAGGGTGGCCACCCAACTCCAAATCAACGTCACCCATATCAACGACGTTGGCTAGTGGTCTGTTTGTCTCCTTTTCCTCATCCTCGCTTTCGTCCGAGTCATCGTCTTGTTCTTGAATGATAGCATAAACGCCCCTACGAGTCCGCCGCTCGTTTACGTTGGCTACCGCAGCGGGTGTGGGCTCGGAGTCGCTCAAATCATCCTCCGACCGCCCAACGTCCGAGTTACTGCCGCCGTTGTTATTTTCTGGAGTATAACCGCCCCGCCCATTCTTCTCGCATGTCTCGCACAGGCAGTACCGATTTCTTTTGCCAACTTGACAGACATTCAAAAACCCAGATGTCAAGAAGAACCATAACCACTTACAATAGCCGTCACCATAGTGAGCTGTAATCTCCTCGCCAACAGCGACAGGCCGAACTACTCGGAAGGTTATGTACTTGCCCTCTCGAAAAAGCTCGCAGTTATTCTCGCAATCATGCTGCGGAATATAATGCACGGTATCAGCATCCCGGTAAAGAGGGTTGAATGTTTCCTCACTTACGTTCACAAACCGAGCGGGTCCCAAAAAGAGATGATTCCTCTTCATCTGTCGTGAATGAATCACGCTAAAGTCCCGTCTAATATCACTACTTCTCAGATCTGTCCGTTTCAGTTCTCTATCCTCTTCTTTCGACAGATGAGCCATCGAACCCTTAAGCTCGGTAATAACCATGCCAGGAGCCAGGGGCCGAGTGGCGAGTATACACAACTCCGACTTTCCAGTCATGTGCGAGTAGCGAGAGGTGTGTGCGATTTCTATGGAGCCATTGGGATTATAGAGTTCAAAATAACGAGAAGCGTGCCTGTAAAGGTGAGGTGAGGACACGGTTTTCAGTGACATGGGTCTCACACACGTGGCAAAAGCATTAATTTGTTTTTGGGTGTAAGGTCTTAAGTAGTAGCGAACAGGCGAGAGGCTAAAGCACACGTGATGAGAAGTCGACCTGAGACGGCAGTAGGTGAAGTACAGACGCTAGTAGTCCATCCACCGCTTGACGGACAGCAATGTGAGGTCCAGACTTACTTTCAACCAACTGCATGATAATAAGAGATGACGCAAGGTTGGAGCACGCGAAGAGCAAAACGTGAGCGGGACAGTACGAAGTGAGAGGAACAGTTACGCACGCGTCTAACAATTCTCATGAGATCACCTGCATCAACCTTGGGGAGCCTGCGCGAGGGGTCCATCTTGTGAACATAAAGAGGGACGCCACCGGTTCCAAGTTTTTCGACAAGGAGATGACTTAGAAAATCGTCGTCCTTGGACAGGTCGCGCACATTCATGATTTTGGTGGGGCGCCATGCCAGAGGGGCCCTACCCAGAGCTGACGAGTGACTACCCGTCACCGACGCTGGTGCCATCGAATTCGACGGTCAGCACGCGCGCTGAAATAATTTCCGAAGAAAGAGAGAAGAAGAAAAAAAGAACCTGAAGAACAAAACACGAAAGTAAAAGCCAAGTGGAAGAGGCTGATGCCTGCACTGGTCCGGTTACGGCATTCCCTTCGACGTTGCTATTACGTAATAACAGATACTTATTGTTGTTGTTTTTTTCCAAGCCGAAATTTATTGCCTTCCACCAAGGCAAACGGCGGTGTTCATACCTAGCGTCACCGACATCCTGCAAGAACTAATTGCTGGTGTGCTTGCGACATCGCCGCAGCGGAGAGTAACGGCAGGCGTTGTAACATCGCAGCGAGTTCTAAGCCACTTACGTAAGAAGCTAAGAACAATGCCTGTTAGCGTCGAGTTGATTGCGGCTGTCATCGTGGACCTTGTTCGTTCCATTCCGACAGCATTTCCCAGCTTGATCCCTGAGGAGCTTGAGTTCGTTATTGCCGGCACGTCAATGCGCGCAGGAAGACTGCGGAATTCGGATCCATACATCAAACCGACGCTGTCCATCGACGGACATCCCTCGTTGGCGTCATTGCTGACCCAAATACGCTCAGCGATACACGCTCATGTGCCGTTATGACGTCGACCGCTGAGCGCACAGGACCACGCCTTCGACGCGTGGACCGACAAACAAACCGACGGTTTCGTCTCCAGTGCCTCACGCATCCCACCTTGTAACCAACCATCTCCTGATGCCATGGTGGACCTTGACATGAGGTATGTCAGGGTATTCATTTTGGCTGTGCAAGGTACATATTTATCAATTTTTATCGCTATCGAGGCTCCAGAGGGTTCTCCCGAACCCCGAGCTGTGTGTGCTTGGCGTCTTTTAATATCTCAGTGGTGGTGGTAGTGTGGCAGAAGTGGGGCCAATCGACCACGAGCAACACTCGGAGACTCCCCGATAATAGAGGAATGTAAACCGCACCACGATAGTGCAAGTTTGGCAATGCACTGGTATAGGTCTTACATTTCTCCGGACCCACCATATGGCCGGCCCTTTCTCAGCCCCGATCTTCTGGGTACCCATCGACGACGATCCCGCAACTTGAACATACACCGGATAACGGATCCGGGAGACTCATGCGTGTTTCTCCCGTTACGGAAGAAAGAACAGAGAACGGGAGGTCATGTATGGCACTACACAGTAATCATTGCAAGTTTTTGTCGTGGACTGCCTTGTCTTTGGTGAAACCGCATTTCAACAGCCAGCGAACAGACGTTGTGAGTGCATCGTCGCTTGCCCCTTCAAGGAACAGGCGTGTCGTCCAAAAATCAGATTTCATGAATCAAAGTCACGATCGAAATCAAGGTCGGTGCCGCAGTAGCCTTCCGAATGGAGTTTATGATCACGCCAAGAGACAAGGTCGAGGAAAACTCGGCGTTCATCTTATTCTCGATCACCTCGTTACGGAGGAACCACACAGTTGGTTTTGACTGTGTCTCTGAGCTTGCTCACTCTAATTACGGGCACGTTGACGTTCTCACAGCCTTTCACCGAACATGCAGTTGTGCTCACAGCTTAGCACTTAGCACCCACACATATCGGGGCACACAGATTTTGAATCAGTTCCATGTGACAGGTAAAGCACATTGTCCTCCGTCGGTCGCCAATTTACCTGATTCAATGTTCCTGGCTTGATTTCCGAGAGTGTCGGAGATCGACCAACACCAGTGCAAGTACATATTCGAAGGGTGTCGACCATGAATGCTGCCATTGAATGCTAGCTACACTTGTGGACTTTCTCACAACCTCTTTACGGATATCTCATAGGTTGTATCAAACATCTGACACCGGCGAACGACAAATACTGTGCTTGGATTCGCATCGGCCAGGTTTGTCTGCCTACTTTGAATCTGATACCTGATGCGGTGACGTAGTACAGTCATCCACCAGCATTTTAAACAAGTACTTGTAGCATATGGGGGTTCCTCGCGTTGGACAGAAAGCCTGCATCGGTAGTATCATTGCTGGCTAAAGTGCTACCAAGTTGCGATAAACAAACAAGATCAAACAAGTCTGTCCTTTTTTCGAATCCCTCACCATGGCAGGTGGAAGTCATCGTAAGCTGCACACCTTTCTTCTGCGGGCGTGATAGCATCGACGTTTTGCAATGCTAGCGTCCGGATTTAATCCTCACCTACCTGGCTTCCGATACCAGGTGCTCTCAAAACTTCTCGGAGCATCTATGTGGTTCTTCATCTTGTACAGAGCACGGTGTGTCCCAACGCGTTTCTCTCTACCTGCGTTAACTCCTCCCTAGTGAGGACGGTCCTAAGTTACTGGTTAGACCTTGTTGCTTATTATCACTGTACTTCTATTGGTTGATTGATGTTGCAGGGTTTGCGTCACCCGTGGGAGGGTCATGGTCACAACGACGAACACTCTGAAAGCCATTGACTCTGAGTCTTTACAAAAGACACGTGTACACTCTGTTCCTCCTTCCGAGGAGCATTGACCAGTCCATTTGCATCCAATTCGAACCATGTGCGAATATCGAGTAATCCAAACTCATCCGGATTGGTCCGACCATCACTGCGTATTTGTTATGGAAACCTGGTGCTATTGCTAGCATTCTACGTGTGGTAGTTACGGTAGTGGATTGCTCGTCCATTAAAGTGGTTGAGATAGTTCAAACTTGAGTGCAAGTTTCGCGGTGCTGGATGAGTCGCGAGTGCGGGTCTTGCTGGCACACAGTGACACGATTTGGCCGCCGTCGCTTCGGAGCTGCCGCATCCTTCGAAGCTTTAACATCGCATGTCTTCCCTCTAATTAAGGGTCGGATACTGACTGACACAAGGTACAACGATTGTCGGCCATCTTTTGTTCGGAATGCTGAACACCAGACTGAGCACTTCGCTGTTGCCATCCCGTCCTCGTGTCGTGAATGGTTTACGAATCCTATGGGTGCTAGTGGTACTCTGGCACGAACTCGGTGCCTTCGATTGGGCCCTGCGAAGTTGCCTCTGGCCAGATTCGCAGCAGGTAACGAGTACGTTCGGAAATATCCTTACGCACGCTCATTGCTCCACGGTAGCCTCAGGCCCAGTCACCGAACTCGCGCGTTGCCAGAATACTCGTCATCGCAGACCCTCAGATCCTCGACAAGCATTCATACTCCGAGCGGGGGGTTTTCGTGTCCCTCCTGTCCCGACTGATGGTGGACCTGAATCTTCGCAAGAGTTGGCACGCCACCTTTCATCGTCTTCAACCAGATGCAGTGGTAGTTCTCGGTGTGCTTGCTGCTGCGTGGTCATAATGTAAATGTCTAAACATACTCACAGGCGACATGATGGATAACGGTCGCAAATCGATGTCTACCACCGAGTAGGTATTTTCGAAAATACATGTTTCACCGACGATCATCTTCCTAAACAGATATGAGAATTATCACCGACGGTACCGTGACATCTTCAAGACGTATAAACGTTCTGTCCCCATGTACTTTCTCCCGGGAAATCATGACGTGGGGTATGTCACTCCTGATCGTGCGCGAGCAGGATCCTACTGTGATGTTAAAGGTTTCCCTACCTTACAGGCTTGGTGCGTCCGCGTCGTTCTCACCCGAGGCGGATTCCCGTTACACATCTCACTTTGGTCCTCGCAATCACTACGTCTCTGTTGGAAACCATACCCTCGTGTTCATCGATGCAACTGCACTTGCGGAAGAAGACGTTTTACGTGCCGGGAAGTGGGCATAGCTTTGACAGTTGGCCTGCTGTGCGGTACGGGCCAATCGAGTTCGTACAGCAAATAGCAGAAAGCCATTCTGGGGGCTCTGCTGTGCTGTTTACTCATATTCCCCTGGCTCGTCCCCAGGATGCGAGCTGTGGCCCACTACGGGAACGGGGTACGATACGGCAGGGATTCGGCTTTGGGTATCAGAACACTCTTATGGAAGGGGCGACAGTTTTCTTACTCGATCGACTTAAACCATCATTAATTTTGAGGTGTGTGCTTATCATCGACCTCAGCGGTGTAGTGTCTGAAGAGGGTACAGTGGCGATGACCACGATTATTGTGATTATCAACATATAATACCGTCAACTAATACTAGTGTCCGAGAAGTAACGGTCAAGTCATTCTCCATTGCGATGGGCGTCCGTCGACCTGGATTCCAGCTGCTGTCCCTTATTTCGACGGTACCTTTGGATGATTCACTCGATCAAGTACCCGTGCTTCCTCCACTCGATACACCATGTTTTTTGCCAGACCAGATTGGCATATATTTGCAAGTTTACTTCCCATTGATTGTTCTTTCGTTAGTTATCCTGCTAGTCTGCAACACATCATGGTCCACGCAACGAGTTTGGGGGGCAAAGCGCAATCGCAGCCAAACTCGATTGGGCTTGTCATGAGTTTTCCCGCGGCATGGGCGACCATAGGCATTCACGCAGCGCCGACACTCATTACGAAATGGACCACCCCTCGTCTCTCCCACCGCCTGTATCGAAACCCCAAAATGTCGACTTCGGTTTTACGTGGTGGAAAGGTAGATGGTGGACCTCTCTATTCTGCAGGTTCAAACGCGGAGTTCAAAGGCGTCGCATTCCGTCCCTTCCATATAGAAGTTTCCATAGACACGAGGCTAGCATTCTTTGCGCCATTGCCAAGGATGCCCTGGACGTCTCGTGGCCTGCTGTTAGTGCCTTCGTGGTTGCTGCATGGTGGGCCATGCAGCGATAAGGATGTCTAATGCCCGATGCGGTGGTATGTGTGGGTCATGTCACCTGGAGATAATATCTCTTGACGCTCGCTCTAGCTTCGGAACAGTCGGATGGCCGTGTGCGTTTACACGGCCATTCGCTCGTAGCAGGCGATTCAAACATGTTCCACTCTACCCTACTCATGCTGCCGCCTGGGCATATTCACTATGTTATTTGCTTTCGTTCCGTGTCGTGTTCCCTTCTGTAATTAAAGCGCTCCACTAAACGGATTACAGGACTGATATCTGGTGATTGGCGAGTTGCTTGACGTGTATGGAGATCGCCATCTCACATAGCAGTGGTTAATTCTTTTGTCACTTGCCCCTTTCCCCTGATAACGGGTGGGCATGAGGTGGTAAGGGTGTGTCGTATCTAGGTACAGGGCAACGTCATGGCCTACTGCCATTACGTGACTTCAAAGGACACGTTCCGTCTACTGGGTACTTATTTTCAGGTAGCAAACGCATGTCCAAATCAAGTCTGCACTCGTCATCCCCTGCTTTCTGGACGAAGGGAACCCTATCGTCTTTCTTTCCATCCAAAAAAAGACGGGTGTTCAGTGACGGAAGAAAAGCGAGAGGCGGAGAAGTTCATATAGTCGACACGGAAGATAGCCGACAAGACAACACACCCTTTTGAGTGCGTCTGATCTTCCATCGTTCTCTTGTACGAGTAGGTAACCGTCGTGAAAGATTACGACTGCTGAGGAGAAGGCAGATGAGGCACGGCAGCTTATCTTGGGGAAGCCACTGTCCCCGTACCTCTGGAGCAGACAGACTCCCCTTGGGAGACGGCGAAGCGAGGCCGAGACTATGATATTGAATGGGTAGCGTCACCACTTCCTAGATTCTGCCAGAAGCGAGGATGGAGCATGCCTGTTGCACCCTGTAACCACTGCATACATATCCTAAATGGAAGTTAGAAACGCGTGATATACGTCATCCCACCACCATGTGGAGTGTAACCGAGATACCACTCGGGCGAGTTCGGGCACGCATCGGCGGGTATGGAACGACTAAGTGCATGTCGATGTGCTAGACAATGCACTGAGAGAGGATTGCGCGTTGGCAAGTGATCCGACTGGCATGGTCGAGATTGGGGACATGTCGTGTACCGATATGTAAAGGAACGACAGGAAGTCGAGTGATGATGGTTATAAAAGCAGTGGGAGACTCGGCAGCCGGGGGAAAACGCCATCTAGCACGCCCCCTGGCTAGCAATCAGGAGGGCCAACCAAGGCACTCTTCTTCGCCTGGGACTTCTCGGAAGACCTGTTTTATCGATTTCCACCTTTTTTTTTCGGGGGCTAAGTATTTTATGCAAACACGTTCGTCTCGCCACCAAACAGTCGGCGGCAGTCAGGAAAACATTCATCGTCGCCGGCTCATTCCGCTTCAACTTGGGGTCAACCCGCGAGCACACAATATTACTGCGAGAACGGTGTTGCCGGCGCCCTCATCTCCCCTTGCACGGTACTCATTGACAGCGGCAGGTCGACGAACGTGCGAGCCGAGAATTGGACGCAGGGCGACGAGTTATTCAACGTAAATCCATTTGCGGGCTCATACCGGAGGAATTGGGGGGTCTAAGCTCGGACTTGTCCGCGACTCTCCACAACCGTATCGATCTCAGCTCAGAGTTTCTTAAGCGACACCACAAGCCAAGATCGTCGCCCACAAGGACGTTTTCTGACCCTCAGATCCTCTCCACCTACCACCACCCAACCGGTACACATTCCAAAGTGACATCCACCTCGGCCCCCTCTCTCGTCGCCTGCCGCTGACATCTCTCTTTAGCACCATGGCTACTCTCGCACCTCGTGCAGACTCCTTCAACGCTCGCGTCCGTGGCAGCAGCCACATCGACTTCAAGACGGCCACCACTGGCGTTGCTGCCAAGGCCATGCGTAATGAGATCGGTCGCCTCGTCAGCACGGTCGAAGACCCCTCTACGAAGAAGGTCGGTGTCGGCAGCTCCATGAATCAACCACCTAACCCGTCTTCTTCAGGCTTTCGATACCGAGATGCAGTCCTTCTTCTACCTTTTCACTCGTTATCTCTCAGAGCGTGCAAAAAACGTGGACATGCACGTTGTTTCGCCGTCTTTACCAGCACCTGGTTACTGACTTTAACCAGTGACTGGGATCGCATCAAGTCTCCCGGTGGCGACCAGATCGTTCCTTATGATTCCCTTTCCCAGCCGCGGAACGACGGCAGCTTCAACAAACTTGCAGTTCTCAAAGTAAACGGAGGTCTTGGTACCTCTATGGGTAAGGCCCTCCGATCCCATCCGATTGAAGCCCGAGTCACACCTCCCCAGGCATGACAGGGGGCAAAGAGTGCCCTTGAAGTCAAGGATGATATGACCTTCCTTGATTTGACCGTCCGTCAGATCGAACATCTCAATATGACTAACGGTGTCAATGTCCCCCTTATCCTCATGACGTCGTTCAATACCCACGAGGACACCCTCCGTATCATCAAAAAGTACGCCAACCAACAGGTCCAAATCACTACGTTCAACCAGTCGCGGTACCCTCGTATCTACAAAGAAACTCTTCTCCCGTGCCCGAAGCGTGCCGATGACGATAAGAAACATTGGTACCCTCCCGGTCATGGTGATTTGTACAACGCTATATACCAGTCTGGGGTTTTGGATCAGCTCATCGCGGAAGGCAAAGAGTACCTGTTCGTATCCAACTCTGACAACTTGGGTGCAGGTGTAAGTTGACCTTGTCTTCGAGATACCGCTATCCCTCATATAGGATGTTAGTGTAGATGAGAAGATCTTACAACATATGATCGACTCGCAATCAGAGTTTTTGATGGAGGTCACCGACAAGACCAAAGCCGACATCAAGGGTGGAACACTTATTGACTACGAGGGCTCCAGTTCGTCTACTTGAAATTGCCCAAGTTCCCTCAGAACATGTCGAAGATTTCAAATCAAGTGAGCGGGATGACGCTCTCAGTTTGGGATGTACTAACAGGATACCGTATAGTCCGCAAGTTCAAGATCTTCAACACCAACAACTTGTGGATCAATCTCAGAGGTTTGTCTGCACAAGTCATTTATTATGCATTTCTTTGACACATGCTCAGCATTGAAGCGCGTCATGGAAAACGAGGGCATGGAACTCGAGATCATCGTCAATCCCAAGACAACCGACGACGGCCACCCCGTCATCCAGGTACTTGTCGGTTATTTCAAATAGGCCACGTTCTTCATTACTGTTATAGCTGGAAACTGCGGCCGGTGCCGCGATCAAGCATTTCAAGAACGGTCACGGTGTAAACGTTCCGCGTTCTCGCTTTCTTCCTGTGAAGTCTTGCTCGGATCTCTTACTTATCAAGAGTGACATCTACTCTCTGCGCCACGGCCAGCTCATCCTCAATGAGAGCAGAATGTTCGAGACTATCCCCGTTATCAAGCTTGGAGATCACTTCAAGAAGATCCAGCAGTTCCAGAAACGGTTCAAGAAGATTCCAAAAATTATTGAGCTTGACCATCTTACCGTCACTGGCGACGTGTACTTTGGTAGGAACGTTACTCTCAGGGGAACCGTCATCGGTAGGTGGCAAGTTGTTCGGGTTATTCGGGATTGACTCATTTAATTGTGAAGTCGTTGCCAACGAGGGGCAACGTATCGACATTCCCGATGGCTGCATCCTTGAAAACCGTCTTCTGTCTGGCAACCTCAATATGATCGTAAGCCAGACAAGTTTGCTATACTCGCTTTATTTAACGATGTACTTTGCAGGAATTGTGAGGAGCGTGGTACCTCCTTAAGCTTGATCAGGCGCGCAATATTTACACTTGCGAGAACCTTTATGATTGCTGTTTGTCCGAACGTAGGAAATATACGCATGGCGCATGGACTTCACACGTTAGAGAAAATTGATGCAAAAAATTACACGTGATGCCAGTTCTCGTTGTGTCTTGTAAATGTGGTTTTGTCTCTGCGGTGGTCTTCACGGTGTACGATGCACTTGTGACGTTCGTTGGTGTGCGGGACCCGTTTACCATGTAAGCACGTGACAAGCAATGCCAGCTTGTCACGTGGTTAGTCTATCATGGGTTAAGTCCGAATGTTCTTCCCTTCTAACGTTGGAGGCAACATGTTGTCCGTGCGCGCCGGCAGTCGCTCTGTCGGACTGGTCACCTATGGAAAGCAATAAAAGAAAACGCGCAGCATCAAGCGAGCTTCCAACACACGCACGGATCACCTACCATGCTGGACCGCGTGCATTCGAAAGGCTGTTTAAAGGTGAGGAAACCTAGTTCTGGTTTTATTACGTTAATAGTAGTTGGGACTTGCTCAATCGACGAGCCCATTTTCAGAGCGTTCCCTACAGGAGCTGAAAGACGTTGTGCGACGCAAATTGGGCCTCGGAAGTGAGGCGACTGTGAAATTGAAACAAATGCGATCAAACGCGCTCCTGGACCTCGACGACGGTGAGTGTCTCGCATTCTTACTTGTGCGATAGGCCAGACTAACTCACGCATCAACCTCCATGACCTACGTCTTTGGTCTGACAGACGATGATTTCGAAGCATTGCGCGCACAGGCATTACGGGACGCAGGTTCGACCATCGACATCGGAGTCACCGTGGAGGAGGACCAGTCCAAGGTATGCGGTAAACATCTGCAATATATGCACTACATCTCGCAAAATTATCTAGGTTCCTGCGACCTCTACCGCTGTGACTGATGGACCTCAAGAGTCCTATCCCTGTTACCTCTCGTGGCGCCGGATCAGTGACGAAGAAGCGGAAGGATGGCCTTCGGTGATGATGCTACAGCAACCACACCCCAGGCTGTCGCTCATCGTACTGAAAGGGGTGGGGAACCCGGTGGTGAGCCCAAGAGCAAAGCCAGAGGCAAGAAGGTAAAGCCTCCACCGAAGGACACCCATTCGGCAGCAGAATCGACTCAGGGATTACCGGCGCAACCCGAGACAGAGGCAGATAGCGTCACCGCGACCACCAAGCCAAATGTCGAGGGTGAACACGCAGGTGAACCGCCCAAGAAAAGACAAAAACGTGCGAAGGAGAAGGTTGTTCATCCAAGTAACGAACCTGCTACACCAGGAGCTGGTCTGGCAACCGGAGAACGTTTGGAGTCCATTGAAGTCTTGAAAGATAGCGAAGCTTCGAAGTCCGGTAGAATATCTCCACCTACAGACAACATACGAGAACGGGCGAGAATGGCAGAAAGACCCATCGATGAGAGTCCAACTGAGGCAGTGCCGCCTGCTTCCATAAAGAAATTGGCGCAGCCTAGGAAGAGCAAGAGCCAGGCCAGTCGGAAGGTGGTACTGTCAATTTCTGACCGAGCGTCCCGTCAGAAGCTAACGGGGTCTGATAGTCTGTAGATGGAGGCGGTGGAGAGGAGGCATCTCCCAAACCCACTAAACCTAAAGGCAACAAAAAGGTAGAGCTCTATACCTTGTTTGAATTTGGCGGCTGAGTTTGGCGGCAGTCGACAGATAAAGGTGCGAAGTCAACGAGCGTCCCAAGGACGTCAGAAGTGGTAAGGGAAGATGAGATATCAGAGCCTTCTCCGGGTGAGTGCGTAGTGAACGTAGGTGAATCAATGCTCAATTTGCCTTCATAGTGGAAAGTGGACAGTCTGCCGCCCTGGTCGCTGATTGTACGTCAAAAGCACTTGCTCGCACCTCCAGCTCACAATGGTTCAGCGCCCAGGAATGACCCGAGCAAATCTGACCACGCTGGCACTGCAACCTACCCAGGTAAATGCCAGCTGCAATAGAGGTATAGTCACTTTCTGAATATCGTGTAGCCTCTAAGAAGTCTTCGAAGAGAAAGTCAGGCAATGGACCGAGAGTCAATATGCTCGAAAGTGGGTACTTTTTTATATACATAATTTGGGCGGTTATGGACCAAGGCACGTGAAATAGAACAGGGCGGTGGCGGCGACGGTACCGCAGTTGATAAGAGCCTCGTCAGTACGTGATTTTGCCTGGTCAAGCATTGGAAGCCACATTCATTATTAGCCTAGGCAACACCTCGCCGTTTAATCCTACGCTTTTGGATGCGGAGGCATGGAGCGAACTTCTTCAAAACTTAAGAGATGATGTTGCAGAGCTTCAGAATCAAGAGGGGAGTACATCTGCGCAAAGCGAAACTAAGAAGCTGGTATCAGTCAAGAATCCGAGGAGATCTATCTCTTCCTCTGTTACCAACTCAACCTCAAAACACACGCCCGCACAATCCACTCCATTCCCTGCCACTCACCATAGTAGCATTTCGGCTGCGCACGCGCCATCGAAGAGTCCTTTCAGTGACTCACCTTGTCCTGTTTGCTTGCAAAGGCCTTTTCACGTCCTCCACCACTGCCCAATCGTCCTTAAAGGCCCCGACGTTATTCAGCAACGTTTAGAAGAACTTCGGTACTCCGATGCAAGAGATAGCCAGGAACTTATCGAGCAACTTGACGCCTTCATTCGGTGCCATAAAGACAGCGATACAGTAACAACCGCATACAATTCTCTTCCTGTGGAGGCGTCTCGTGAAACGGATGCACGTTCCCCTCCCGCAGCATCCTCTCTGTCGCAATCTTTTACTCTCCATGATTTGCCTTGTGATTCACACCTCGCGAATGCAGACGGGAGTACAGATGAGGAATCTAGTGCGGAGAGTTCCGACGGAAATGAGAGAAGGATCGCACAGACAATACATCCACCAAAACCTTCTCTGACCAGAGCATCTATGTCTTATGGTGATAACATGCTTGAAGCCGTTGTACGCGGGCCGGCTCCTCGCCGTGTCCTATCGAACTATCTTGAAAGAGTTGCAAGAAGAAGAGACACAACAGGTACATTCGAAAGAAGAGTGTGGTCGGCAATATTTGATGATTTCAGCAGGGATTGACGCTTTCTTCTGTCGATGAGGATGAAGTGCATTCGAAACCCCTCCCTGCTATTCCGAAGGTGGACGGGAGTTCGCACAGCGTCACTTCCTCGGAACCCACGACTCGAGTGGCTCCAAGGGGAACTGTTTCCAACCGTGGCAAGACGGGAGTATCGCCCAGGAATCGTACAGACCTTCACGATGACCCAGACTCATCTGACTTTGCACCGGGACGTTGCGTACTCGTTGGATACGGACTTTCCAGAGGCCCACCCGATCAAATCTGAGATACCTCCTCCCCAGACAGCGGACAAATCTGACACTGTGAGTCAATCGACGCCTAAGCTTTCCGCGAAACGGGACAAGCTCCCTATAGTGGCTGGACACTCCACTAGTCAGAAGGCCGCGGGTAAGCCAAAAGTGCTAAACCCAGAACTATTACCTTCTCCCGCCTTCGCACCAAAAAATAAAAATTCTCGTGGAAATAAAGAGACCAAGATGACTACGAAGGCTACGGAGAAGACTCCAGCTACGAAGTCATCTATCAATGGCACTACGAGTGGTGTTACGACGAATGAACATGTGGTACCCACGCCCTCTTTGGTGATGTGGGAGACAATGCGCGAGCCAACCCCGTCTGTGCAATTTGATGAGCTGGTATCCAGTAGTCCACAGGTCGAGGAATACCTTGGCCCGGTCAACAAGACAAAGGCTGGTCGCCCGGGTGATGGCAGGAAGGAGATTTTGAACGGGAACGAACGGTTGTTTGATCTCACGCCAAGTCAAATCCCATTCCCGTACTCACAGTACACGCCAGCCTCAAGATCTGACGCCTCAATTGTCGGAGATGGACGAGGACCGCGTCAGGGCACCGCCACCTAAACGTCCTCCCCAGAAAAGTGGGAGCTATCGGTCGTTGACAGTACTCGCTTCGGAAGCATCTTCGCTCTTTCCATCCAAACTGCCGACTCCAATGGCTACAACTGTGGATGACAAAACTTCGAGAGAGGACGCTGCGGACGACACGTCTGATGACTGACGATTCGTCTAGTTCCGAGACGAACGATCCCACGTCGACAACTCATATTCCGATTGGTCGGCGGGCTAGCTCCATATTGCCAAATAAAAAGAAGAGAGGGCTTTTGCAATGCCTTTGACGTATTCCAGATTCTTGCGGACCATTGCATCCTCGCACCTGTAATCCACAATAATGCTGCTACCCTAATTACATAAAACTCAGAAGCGTCTGTATTCTGCCAACGTTCGATCTCTGCTGCGGCATAGTGCTTGGCATCGAGTTTCTAGTTGAACCTCAAAGTTTTGGCTTCCTACAAACGTATGTATGTAAATCGTTGCGGCATGAAATATCGATATTCATGTGAATTTCGTCAGTTACAACTTGGAATGTCCGACTGAGTGATAAGTGATAACCAAGCATAATTGCTGTCTTTCGATCCACATGGTACTTACCCGTCAGCGCACGGTTCTCGCGTTCCGCTTGACCAGTTTTCGCTTGGTTGGCACGGACTTTTTGATACTCCCCTTGGGCTGATCATCGACGACAATATCATGAGGCGGACGGCAAATATAACTACTTGCACAGGGAGAAGTTAGACAGGTGCCATTCCTGCAGTTACGGGTTGCCGGATGCGGAGGAAACGGCATGCGTGAACTTGAATAAGAAGCTACTTGTTGGCGGGGACTCGGAGTTTCCGGCGGGTCATCCAACTTGGTAGTGAATACGATAGCTGGTCCTGTCAGCGTCCCTTTACTATATCCCCTGTTGGGGCGGGACACGGAGCTCGCCACTACAGATACATCGCGCCGTCCGACGACTGGAACACTGATGCGGTAGGTACACGTCAGTGACCAAATCGGCTGCGTGCTACTGTCCTGCCCACAAGCTCGATGATGTGCATGGTGTTTCCTTCACTGTCCGTTTCGCAGTGGCGACCGTTTCGCTCTTTTAGAGAATAGCGGTAACCTTGGAATAGCCTTGGCCGTACACACCTGGCTACCTTTGCCGAAGCCGAACATTTTCATGTGGTAAGTTTGCAGCCTTGTTTTCGATAGTACATCTAGTTGACACCCTAGACTTTGCCAGCGATACGTCACATGGACCCACCATTCTTGACAAACTGGAAGGCGTGGAGAAGCTAAACATAGGCAAGTCGGCTCAGATGGCACACTAACGTCGCGTTATTCCAGGTTCGTACCCCATACCCTTTAGTTGTCAGAATCACTTTCCTAGCCAAAAGTTCTACACCTTTAGGGGGAATTTTTACTGTTCGTCCGGGGTACGCGGACGAATAGCGGAACGCTCGCGCCTATGTTCGCTTATGGTTGAGTGTGAGAGCTGTTGTGGTATTAACATTGTCTTAGGGTTAATCACTGATTAGCATCCACTTCGGATGCCACCAAAGCTATTAGTGTGGAGCAATGTAGCATTTTTTTTGCCAGCATCAAGTAGCAAGGTTCCCTATTGCTCTACCCGTGTGCCAGCAGCACCTCCTGCCTTATCCTCACAGCTACGCACCTTCCATTATACTTGTTGTGTTACCTCTCTCCGTGGATCTGTACAAAGGCGTCCGCTGCGGTCCTTGTCCAAGGAAGATTTCTGCAAGTTCCCTCAGTAGGCAATCGGCTTGACTACCATCACACTCTGGCCCAGAGCTTCGTCTGCTTAGGGTTTCTCAACCCCAGGCATTCCCGTGAATGCAAATGAATTGTCATAATCCTTGTGGATCAGTGGTTCCTATTTTTGAGGCTTGTGTTTGCCGCGTGAGTGGGAGTAAGCCGTGGTTTCTCCTGTGGCATTCACTTTCTCCCGGCTGCTTACAATTCAGTCCAGGTTGATACCATCTTATGCGTGTCTCATAAGCCTAAAAATGGCCGGGGCGTTCTGCCGTTGGTATAAAGGAGCTCTCCCGTTTGACCCATGGAGCCAACAATCCGTACGCACGTCCGCACCGTGGAACATTCAAGATGTTGGTGCATTTGGTGACTTCTATAGGTGCTTGTGGCCCTTGCAAAGATAGTCTCCTGCTGGGACGTACTCATTGGCGAGCAACCTCGTTGGAGAAGGGTTTCTGAATGTCCTTTAGCTGGCAAGCAATAGCGGATCCGACTAACGGACGGGTGTATGTTCTCTTGATTATCAGTGTGACTAGTGACGGCGCTCACGATAACAGCAACTACGTTACAGAATCAACCGCACAAGCCGACGGGTTGGTGTCCGTGTCGGGAAACCAAGTAACGTTGCGGGCGGACAGTACTACTGTTCTGTCTTCCTCGGGTCCGGGACGGAACTCCTTCAGGCTTCAGTCTAATGCACAGTATACCACACATGTAGCCGTGTACGTCCGATCACTTTGACGCCGTTTCGGACTCTCAGCTCCTGGTGCAGCTTTGACATCGCTCATATGCCCCAAGGGTGCGGAACGTGGCCTGCTATCTGTATGTTATCCCCTCTCCCGATGCCTCTGTGGTCTGACCAGCAGTAGGGTTTGTTCACCTTGCGTTCTTCAGAAATACCCAACGCCCATTTTGAATTGATTTTTCAGGGTAAGAATAGTCACAGACAAGTTGCGTGGATAACGATGTTGATATAGGAGGTTGGTGCAAACTGGCCCAACGAGGTTAGTATTGATCTCTCGCTGCTTAGGGGTTTGAAATTCATGGCAGCTCGGCGCAGGGCGAGGTGGATATCGTAGAAGGTGTCGATAATCAGAGTCCTAACCTATCATCACTGCACACGAGTGCCAGTGCGTTATACAAAATCCAGCCTGCGCTTTTTTTTACTAATGGATATCAAGACTGTACGATGCCAGACTCCAGGAACATGACCGGGTAAGTTATGAGCGCAGGTCAGCAGATCTCTGACAACATCCTTCATAACAGTACGAGCACAGGGACAAATTGCGACGTATATGAGACGAACAATTCGGGATGTGGTGTGCAGACTAATGACATTAACAGCTTTGGACCTGATTTCAATGGAATTGGCGGCGGATGGTGTCGACCCTCTTTTCGTATCGAGGCGTAATATTAAATTCTGTGTTAGGTATGCTATCGAGCGCACGTCTACCTTCATCAAAATATACTTCTGGGAGAGAGGGAGTTCCTCCGTTCCGAACGATGTCCAGTATTCGGGAACATCTGTGAATACTAGCAATTGGGCACGTCTTCATACTGCTACTCACCCCCCTTTCTCACGTTCGTATTCAGGGAATACCTGCTGCGTCCTTTCCCGACACGGACTGCAATTTCTCCACGCACTTTGGCCCTCACAATATCATCATTAATTTGACTTTCTGTGAGTGTCGAAGTTGATTGCACGCGTTACATGTCCAACCAGTTCTATCTACAGGTGGGGATTGGGCCGGTAACAGCGCTGTCTATAGTGCTTCGGGGTGCCCATCGGACTGCGTTGGTGAGTTCCGGTGCCTCGGTGTCCCATGCATTTGGAAGATAACCCGGATCGCAAGACTATGTGAATCAGAATCCTTCCGCATTTGTCGACGCATACTTCACGTTCAATTCTCTCAATATCTACGAGTGAAGACTCTGATGATGTATACGTCCATAATCCGCTGTATCGGGAGTATCGTGTTGTCTATGTCACCTGTTTCCATGTCCAAGTAACCGCGGCAGCGAGCCTGATCATTGTGTGCAACAAGTAATAACTAGTATCACTGCCAGTACATGGATCTGGGAGTCATGTAGCACCGTCAAATGATTACATAATCGTCGGCGTCCAAGTTTCTTCGCTGCTCTTTTTTTCTCGAGTGACAGACTGACCCTGCGGAGCTTCTCTTTAGCTCGTACATGATCTTTACTCAAAGCACTCGCGACGAGTAAGCTCGTTGTCAAAGCTTTCACTTTTTCCACATTTCATTGACTGGATCACAGTTACCTCAGCGACCTGGTGTTCTCACTCCTCAGCCTCTAATCTCCCTGTCCAACATGATCTCTTGCATTATTCGCAGTTCAACCCTCTATCGCGGTTTTGCTACTCACGCAGGTTTGCATGCTACCTTACCTGCTGTTTTGCACCTTAAGACTGGCCAGTCTTTCTCTGGGCGATCATTTGGTGCGCCAAAAAGCATCTTTGGAGAAACCGTATTTTCTACGTCGATTACGTCCTGTTCGTTTTCGTGCTTTTCATCCGCGACCATACCTAACTTTTTTCATGTCGTTAGACACCGAGTCCATGACTGATCCGTCTTATCGTGGCCAGATCCTGGTCTTCACAACTCCGCTGATTGGAAACTATGGCGTTCCTCGTAACGCAGCTCCATTCGACTCCAAAGATGTTGGCGTTGTCCTGGAATCTCAAGATATCCAGTGCAGTGCAGTCGTTGTTGCAGATGTTGCAGAGAAATTTTCACACCACTCGGCCGTCGAGTCTCTTGCTTCGTGGTGCCACCGGTCTGGGGTGCCAGGAATCACCTGGAGTTGACACGCGTGCAATTACCCGTTTACTGCGCGACCAAGGCACTACCCTCGGTCGGATCGCCGTTGGTGCGGATGCATTGGCTTCTCGTCCAATTACCGACCAATATTGGGACCCTACCACTGAGAACTTGGTTGAGCAGGTATCTACCAGAGTGCCTTATGAGCTGAATGCGAAGGGCGACGTTAAAATAGCTGTCCTCGATTTCGGTGCCAAAGCGAATATCCTGCGCTCGCTCGTTCGTCGGAATGCAGCGGTTACTGTTCTGCCGTGGAATTTCGATTTTGACTCCATTCGTGATCAATACGATGGTCTTTTTCTTTCCAATGGACCCGGTGACCCGACCCATTGTATTGGTGTGGCCATGAAGTTGCGCCGGACCCTCCGGGAATGGAACAAGCCGGTTTTCGGTATCTGTATGGGTCATCAGATCATTGGGATGGCTGCTGGTTTGGAAGCGTATCGCATGACCTTTGGGAACCGTGGCCACAATCAGCCTGTACTTGCTCTAGCGTCATCCGGGTCGATCAAAGCGGGCAGAGTGTATGTAACAAGGTAAGAAATGAAATCGAGTGGGAAGGCGATTTAGTAACTCCTTTCCAGTCAAAACCACCAATATGCACTCAAACTATCCGACCCTTTCCCACAAGGTTGGGAACCCTTCTTCGTCAACTGTAACGACTCGTCAGTGGAAGGCATCAAGTCAACCATGGAGTCGGGTAAGAAAATATGGGGAGTGCAATTCCATCCCGAAAGTGCTGGAGGGCCGTTGGATACGATAGAGGTTGGACATATATCACTCCAACAGGCGTGGGTATTGACAGTAATTTCAGATGTTCACGGACTTCGTAAACGAATGTCGGGCCATGAAGCAGCGGGGCGTAACGAGTATGCCTGTCGATGTTTCTGATGTCGTTGGGATCCAGACACCTTCGGGAGAGGCATTTGTAGCTTCTGCGTAGGAATACCCTGTGCAATAGCAATACAGTACGACATGTATAGAAAAACAGCCTTTGGCAGGTCACATGCACACCTCACTCATCCGGTTATCTGGTCAACTTGGCAAGTGTCTAATCGGACGGATGCCCAGTTCCGCTCTTTCGCGCAATTTCTGACCGTGCCTTCCTGAACAACTGCCATGAATTTCCTTGATACATACGGTATCGCTGGTACTGGAGCCAGTACTCCGCCGGCCGGCGATCTCCCAGAACAAAGCCTAAACGAAGAGGTAACGCAAGTCATTGGCACCCTTGGTCGTTTCTGGGGAGGATTTAAGAAACAGGTAAGACGCCACGGAACCTGTTAGACAATCACCTGCTTCAGCTGACATGATTAGGGTGGGGCAGCGTTCGCGAATGCACGACGAGATTTCACCCAAGTAGTCACCCAGGCTCAGCGAGAGCTTGAGAAGTTCACGACGACCGCTCCAACCGAAGCCCTCGCCGAAAATGAATCCACCTCAAGAGACGAGAATGAAGTAGCAGCTGAGGAGCACCAAGAAGGGAACACTACGGGACCTAGCACACCTACTGCAGAAGAGGTGGATCGCCCTCACGATCCTACTACGACGTCATCGACTTCCTCGGCCCCAATGTCGCAGTCGTTATTTGCACGCATACGTTCATCCTTTCCACCAAACGTAGTTTCGGCAGTGCAGGCACATCTACCAGAAAGTCTCAAGAACCCAGAAAGCATAGATCTTTCTCAGCTACGCGATGCTCTCTCAACGGAGTTCCAACGAGTCCAAGGTGTCACGCGCGCCCAAGCAGAAGAGTATGTACACAAGAGTGAAGTCATTCTTCGAGAAGCAATGAAAGAGGCGAGCGAAGTCCTTCGAGACGCGGTGAAAGTCATCCCACCAGAGGAGGCAGGCACCGAGCCCAGTGCCGGTGTCGTGTGGGATGGTGCAGATGTATGGATGCTGCCTGGTTTGACTGCCGGTGCGGAGGGGAGCAAGGGCAATTCTAAAGGGAAGGCTAAAGAGTCTGACAGCTCTGGTCGTCAGTCAGAGGACGCACGGCGCGCCGTAGCAACACGCGCAGAATCATTGTTGAAGCAGCTCAGAAGTAACCCCGAAATAATAAAGGTCGACCCCGCCGTGGACTCATCAAAGCAATCATATTTGGCATGGGTAGATGAGCTTGAGGCAAGCAATGCAGGATTTGGTACTGAAGCGTGGTCGGGGCGAATCGCTGAAGCACTGTCCGACCTCCACGATGGTCCTTCATTACAAGACACATTGGATAGTCTCGGTGCGTCGCTTGCTGTGATTTCATGCGGGAATATCACAAACTCTCATGGCAGTACCGTCATATATGCCCGAAGAAGTATTCTGGGTCAGATACTTCTTCCGGGTACATCAAATTGAGCAAGAAGAAAACAGGCGCAAGGCTCTGTTCCAAGGTTCCTACCGTATTTTTCACTTCTAAGTGTCCACCTCTAATTTGGAGTTTCAGCTACCTCTGACAAAGACGAAGATTTTAGCTGGGAAGATGAGGAAGAGGAACTCGAATCCGCCAGGCCCTCTCATACCTCGGTGAGGTCTGTGGAATCTCAGCGCACCCTAGCTCCCCATACAACAGCAACCACCGGTGACGAGCACTCGACTTCCCTCAGTCCGGCTCTGAGCCCCAGGCTCAGCAGCGAGGACAGTTATGACTTAGTATCTGCAACTGTTAGTAATGCAGGGGATGTGCGGGAAGGGCCAGAACAGGTAAGCACAAAGGAAGACTCGGAAGAGAGCGACTGGGAATGAAGGAGTGGTGGTTTGGTACATAATACGATGGAGGTCGGGTTCCGTGCTGCGAGTTTTTCTTCGCTGTGTACCTTCGGCTGGTGACTGGGACTCTGTATTAATCTAATCGTTAATCGCTGTGGCTGTGAAGCTGATGAATGAGTCAAGTGAAGTCAGATCCGTTGAAGGACTGCCAGCCAGGGAAAAAAAAGATACGAAAGCCAGCTTCTTCGTTTCGATAACTGAAACGGTCACGTTGGTTGCGGCAACACCTACACTCGTCTGGGAATCGCAGATTGGGACAATGTCGTTCCCTAGACACGATAGTATGTCCTACCATATTCCTTCCCACTGTGCATCCTGGTGATCTTATCCGATCGCCGTAGTATCACAACCGTTCAACTTCCCGAAGGAGGAAGAAAAAGTTATTGAGTACTGGCGCGACATCGACGCGTTCCGGACCAGTCTGAAGTTGTCTGAAGGGAAGCCCGAGTTCGTATTCTTCGACGGGCCACCGTTTGCTACTGGATTGCCTCACTACGGCCATCTCTTAGCGGGTACCATCAAGGTATGGAACACCGCATTGACGAGTCCTTTTTGATATCTCTCATCTCGTCTTATGCACCTAGGACATCGTCACTCGATATGCTCATGTCTCCGGCCATCATGTCACTCGGCGTTTTGGCTGGGACACCCATGGTCTTCCGGTCGAACATGAGATAGACAAGAAGCTTGGAATCACTGGAAAAGAAGATGTGGTGCGTATGGGCATTGACAAATACAACGCGGAATGTCGCTCCATCGTCATGAAGTATGCATCCGAATGGCGTACCACGGTGGAACGCATGGGACGCTGGATAGATTTCGATAACGATTACAAAACTCTCAACACGACCTTCATGGAAAGTATTTGGTGGGCCTTCAATGAACTTTGGAAGAAGGGCATGGTCTACCGCGGCACTCGTGTGATGCCTTACTCCACCGGTTGCACCACCCCGCTGTCGAACTTCGAGGCTGGATTAGATTACAGGGATGTCAACGATCCCGCCATTACTGTTTCCTTCCCTCTCGTGGACGATCCCACGACGTCGCTCTTAGCGTGGACTACTACCCCGTGGACACTGCCTTCAAATCTCGGGTTGTGTGTGCACCCGGATTTCTCTTACATAAAAATCCACGACGAGGATAAAGGGGTCAATTATATCCTTTGCGAAAAGCTCCTGGGGACGCTTTACAAAGACCCGAAAAAAGCGAAATTCAAGAAAATTGCCACATTTAAAGGCTCGAATATGAAAGGCTGGAGATATGTGCCGTTATTCGATTATTTCGTTGAGCAGGGAAGTCTCATTTATTTGTAGCGGGTGATACTCGGAATAACTATCCATATCCACTATAGTTTGGAGCCAGAGCTTTCAGGGTAGTGACTGACTCATACGTGACGGATGAAGACGGTACAGGCATCGTTCATCAAGCACCAGCCTTTGGTGAGGACGACCACCGGATTGCCATTGCAAATGGGATTGTAGCACCTGAGGAGTTGCCGCCATGTCCACTAGACGACGTTGGCAGGTTCACCGATCCCGTCACGGACTATCGGGGCATGAACATCAAGGTTAGTATTGTCCCATAGACAGTGCCTTGGAGCTTGCTGACGGACCTCACTAGGATGCAGATAAGGAAATTCAGAAGTATTTGAAGTCAAAAGGACAACTTTTAGTGCAGTCAAATATCAAACACTCTTATCCGTTTTGTTGGAGGTATGTTACCGCGCTGGCGCAAGTGACTCCGCCATTTGTGTTAACATCGCAATAGGTCCGGAACCCCTCTGATCTACCGTGCTATACCATCCTGGTTTGTGAAAGTGCAACCCATCAGGGACCAACTTGTTGCAAATAACAAGGAGACTTTATGGTTAGAATATAGTCTCTCAATATGATAATTTTAACAAGATATTTCAGGGTACCCCAGACAGTAGGAGATAATCGTTTCGGCAATTGGTTAGCCAATGCGCGTGACTGGAACGTATCCCGAAATCGGTACTGGGGAACACCATTACCCCTCTGGGTTAGCGAAGATTACGAAGAGGTTTGTACACCATTCCTACCACCGTGTAGAAGGCTAATGTAACTTCGATGTTTTAAAGATCGTCTCGGTTGGATCCATTGCAGAGTTAGAGGCATTGACCGGTGTCGCCGGAATAACGGACTTACATCGAGACAAGATCGATCACCTTACAATACCCTCGAAGAAAGGCAAGGGTGTTTTGAGACGAGTAGAGGAGATATTCGATTGCTGGTTCGAGTCTGGAAGGTACACTCTCCTCTCTATCCGAACGGTAGACTTCTTACGCGTGCCCTTATCCCTCAAGTATGCCGTACGCGCAGGTGCACTATCCATTCGAAAACAAAGAGTTCTTCGAAAATAACTTCCCCGGCGATTTCGTTTCCGAAGGTATTGACCAAACGCGAGGGTGGTTTTACACTCTCCTGGTGCTGTCAACGCACCTCTTTGGAAGAGCACCCTGGAAAAACTTGATCGTTACTGGTCTCGTTCTTGCTGCAGATGGCAAGAAAATGAGCAAGAGCTTGCGAAATTACCCAGATCCTAATCTCATGTTCGATGTCTACGGAGCAGACGCCGTGAGGTTCGAATGATGCCCTTAATTCTGATTTGGTACCTGATTGACCCTCAGGATGTTCCTCGTCAATTCTCCTATTGTTCGAGGTGACAATCTTCGGTTCCGTGAAGAGGGCGTGCGCGAAGTAGTTTCACGCGTTATGCTTCCGTGGGTGAACGCATGCCGTTTCTTCCTCGGACAAGCCAATCTGTTGCATAAGACTGCTGGCATAGAATTCAAGTATAATCCCCAAGCACCACTTTCAAACAATGTCATGGACCGCTGGATTCTTGCTCGCTGTCAATCGTTGATTCTTTTGTTCCGAACGGAGATGGCGGCATATAGACTTTACACCATTCTCCCTCGTCTGCTGGATCTTATAGATGAACTGACCAACTGGTACATCCGATTCAACAGACGCAGGCTGAAGGGCGAAGATGGCCCAGAGGATGCGGTTACCGCGCTTAACACCCTGTTCGAGACCCTCTTCACTCTGTGTCGCACTATGGTACGCGCCTGAGACGAAGCCATTTGTTGTATCGTTAACGTGAAATTTCCAGTCTTCATACACTCCATTCTTGACAGAGAACCTTTATCAAGCTCTTCGCCCTTACTTGCCAGAAGACCCGTCGGTCCCAGACCCCCGTTCCGTCCACTTCATCGGTTTCCCCGAAGTGAAACAGGAGTATTTCGATGTTGAAATTGAGAGACAGGTTCAGCGGATGCAGGCTGTTATTGATCTTGCACGGAATGTCCGTGAACGGCACAACTTATCGCTGAAGGTAACATCAAGGCCCATCGAGATCATCATTGCACGCTTACACGTTATCTTAGACTCCGTTGAAGGCATTATTGGTCTTTCATCCCGACGCGCAATACTTGACAGACGTAACACCTCTCCAACGGTACATCCAATCTGAACTCAACGTCCGCGACATCGTTTTCACGTCGGACGAAACAATGTCCGGTGTACGCTATCGTGCAGTAGCAGACTGGAGTGTCCTCGGCCGTAAACTTCGGAAGGACCTTGGACGTGTCAAAAATGCACTCCCTGGTTTGTCAAGCGACGCCGTGAAAGCATACCTTGAAACAGGCAATGTGACTGTTGACGGAATCGAGCTCGTCGCTGGCGACTTGACCGTTCAGCGATACCTCGAACTGCCACCTGCCTCAGAGGGACATTACGCTACGCACACAGACAACGACGTCGTCATTCGACTCGACATTCAGGTGCATCCCGAGCTCCTAAGTGAATGGCTTGCGAGGGAGTTCATCAACAGGGTGCAAAAACTGAGGAAGAAGGCCGGCCTGCAGGCGACAGACGATGTAGAAGTGTATTACAGATTCGAGGACGATTCAGGTGTAGAGCTGTTGAACGCCCTCGAGGAACACGCAGAAAACATCCAGAGGACCATCAGGAGCATCCCGAGGAATGCAGGAGGGTGTAATGGAGGAGACTTCATTGCGGAACAAGAGCAGGAGGTGGCGGATGTGAAATTCTGGCTAACACTAGTAAAATTATGAGGAACTGATGGTTCCGTGTTGCACGATTGGAATACACGCGTAAGGAGTAGACCTTGAGCGCCGGAAGGAAAATTAGTGGCATGATTCAAACAAGGGGAAGTACTGTTGAAGAGACAGGGTCGGTTCACTTCTTGGTTGACCCGAACCCCCCAAAGCCCATAAGTCTTGTCATCTCGTCGTCGACCTCCGTCTCCGCAACGAGTGCGATGCGAGCCTCCTCCTTTCGAGCCCTCTTCTGAGCTTTCTGCTCCATGCGTCTGGCAGCCTCTTTGGCTTTCACTTCCGCCAATCGTTTGTCGAAGTCAAATGCTTTCGCGTTCGACGCTTCCTTCGTTTTTTCGCGGAGATAGGCGATCCGTTCACGGACCTGTTCTAACGTCGAGCGCTCTATGCGAGTTGTCTGTCCCAATTTTCTCAAGTCTGTGTTTCGTCAGTTTGAAGTAAATCAATTAGGAGAGAACATTACGAGCTCTTCCGTTAATGTGGTCTAGATAGGCAGATGTGTCCTTGTACGTGCGATTGCACGTCTCGCAGTAAAATCCAGGCTGGCCGGGGCCACGACCTCCCGGATTCTGTACGACCATTGTCTTGTTGAGATTCTTTTCCAGCTCGAGCGAGCCTTCTCGACGTTTCATGAGCTCCGTTGGTTTAGGCAGATCTTCTTTTCGCCCTTTACGTGGAGCCTTGCCTGAGCAGAGGTGTCGTCAGTACTGTCATGCCACAGAGGTCGTCGGACGCACCGTTTTTCATGCGTTCCTCGTTCTCCTTCATCCTTTCCCTCTCCTCCTCGTCTTTCTTTCTCGCCCGCTCTGCGTATTCTTCCTTGTCCCATTTCTTCCTGAAGTCTGTATCTGCGGCTTTGGCTCCATAGGCGCCAGATTTGTCTGTCATGGTGTAACTATTAGTTGTTTCGAGAGTGGCTGGCTTGCTCAACTAGGAAAGACGAGTCAGCCACGTGGCAGGCTGCTTCATTCAAAGCACTCCCGAGACTGTAAGGCCAAAGTTTTAATGTCAAAGTCGTGCCCATCATCGTGCACACGCCGGGATCGAAATGGACGCTCAGCTGGAAAAGCCTCTCGCTGCACTGTTTCCGTTACCTTTCCGCGTTCTATTCCTGGTCGGTTTGGGTATCCTTGGTTGGGCAACGAACCTTCACGGCCTGGAACGGTTAGGTGTCGACGGACCAAGCATCCTGGAGCTACAGGACCGCAGTTATTTGCCCCTTCGGTCAAGTTCCCCGTCTCGCCATAAGCAGCCTTCAGCACACGCCTTCTATGCACCCCTTTATCGTCTTTTCGTCATTTATTCGGCGTGGTGCTTCGGTGCATGGCTGCTGTACAGGGCGCAAACGCGTTCAAATTTAGCTCTTGTGGATGTCTTCGCGTACATCCCTGGGGTGTGCATTCTCTGCGTACTGACCGTTCTCCTGTGTACGGTGGACATCGTTCAAAAACGCGAAAGGGACTCCTTTTTGCTGTAGGTCCCATTCCTTCTACAGCGCACGACCCCCATTACTATTCCTTTAGTTCTGCAGAAAGATGCTGTTTCTCTGCATCTGACAGTCCGATACACTTCTCGGACGTTATTTTTGCTGACATCCTCACCTCATACGCTAAAGTATTGGGGGACCTCTGGTTGTCGTTTTGGATGCTGCTCCCTGGAGGGAGTTTGCTATCCATTCCAACACACGAGGGATGGTACCAATGGGTATTACCATGTTTAATGAGGTGATGCCTTTCCGTTCTTGCAGGTTTCGGGACGCGAATTTTCTGACCGAATGTTTTTAGTGTGCCATATGCCATCCGTCTCCGACAGTGTCTCATCGAATACCGGTCTCCCTCCAATACCAGCCGCCGCCCACTCTTCAATGCAATCAAATACGCCTCCTCGTTTCCAGTGATTTTCTTGTCCGCTGCTCAGCGATTAGTCGAGTCCGAGGTAGTAAAAGCCAGTGGGGTGTCAGCTGAGCACAAAGGATGGCACTGGGAGTATCCCCTCTTTCAACTCTGGTGAGTTAACATGTTCTATATATGGAACGGTTATCATTACATGGCGGCATCGCAGGCTGTTTTCCGTGGCCATCAATTCCCTGTATTCATTTTGGTGGGATGTGACCAATGACTGGGGCCTTGATCTCCTAAATTTACGCCATACCGAGTCCCATGCGGTCGTCTTTCCCTTTCAGCAAACTGTAACCGCCGACAGGTCCCCTTCACACCTCCGATCATCCCGTGCGCTGTCCTTCCGCCGCGCTGGTCGACACGGCTCTCCCTATCCCTATGGGCTTCGACCCATTTTGCTATACCCTCTTCTTGTATACCCGTTGATCGTGTTTCTCAACCTGGTGCTGCGAATGACGTGGTCCATCAAGCTGTCGAGCCATCTTCATCTACAGTCCGAGGGCAGCGTTGTGATCTTTTGTCTCGAAGTAGCAGAATTGCTACGAAGGTGGATGTGGGTATTCCTGCGCATTGAGTGGGAGGTCGTGAAGAGAGGAAGAGACAGAGAGAGGTCTGCAGACACGACCGATGAACTGGAACTACTTGATGCACACAAGGACCTGGTTGTCACGTCAATATTGTAGCTCATAGCCGCGGACCAACGATAGACATTTATAGTGGGGACTGTTTTCGGGTGACAAGCTTCAGTCTAGATGGCTAATACGGAACAGTTTCCGGGTCGCTTCGACGTTGTAGAGGTTGGGGACGCTATCCGATAAGGGACTCGAAAAGGGGGCCGGTTTCTCCTTTGAATCCCACACGCCATACAAGTGACCGTCACTGAGCGCGATCAGGTGGGCGTACGGCCAAAATAAACTGTTCCCATCTGACTGACAAGGGTGGTCAAGGACTAAATCCGATCAGACGGGGGTGGGATCCAAAAGTCATCTGATGGTTTGAATCGAACGCTCTAATATATAAACCACAGTGGTCCTTGTCTCATTTGTGTGTGTACCCATAACCCCCACTCCCACACAGTCACTTCCCTCGCGCGTCTAACCAAACATGAAGGTCAACCCGCCTTCTTCCATGCGAGACGTTCACCTAACAGCGTGGTGTAGGTTCTCGCAATTCTGTACAAAGGCGGCGATGCAGCCAAGGCTGAGCCTCGTCTGCTTGGCACCGTTGAGAACGAGGTAGGCACGACAAACATTGTGCACGGCTCCTATGTCGACGTTTGCGTAGCTTGGACTTCGCCAGTACCTTGAGTCGCTAGGGCACGAATACGTTGTACGTAAGCTTGACCTCAGATATACCCGGTCAACCCACTGTGTCATAGGTTTCCGACTCCAAGGAAGGTCCTGACAGCGACTTCCAAAAACACATTGTTGACGTACGTTGACTCCTGAGTTAAAACGTGCGCTTTTGCGGGACTTTATCTCTCTCATTCAGGCCGAGATTCTGATCACTACCCCTTTCCACCCGGGATATCTCACTGCCGATTTATTCGAGAGGGTAGGCGCTCTGAACAGCATTGATTTGAGGATACCAAATCTATTTTGCAGGCCGATAACCTGAAGCTATGTGTTACGGCTGGCGTTGGGTCTGACCATATCGATCTCAACGCTGCAGTGAAGAAGAGTGTCCAAGTCTTGGAAGTCTCAGGATCAAACGTCGTGTCGGTCGCGGAGCATGTTGTCATGTCCATCTTACTCCTCGTGAGGAACTTTGTTCCCGCTCACGAAGTATGCAATGTCGGTTGGGGAACACACAAACTTATCCTGACGCAGTGTGTAGATGATTGAACGTGGCGACTGGGAGGTCTCTCAAATTGCACGCAATGCCTTCGATTTAGAGGGAAAGGTTGTCGGTACCATCGGTGCTGGTCGCATTGGCTATCGCGTTCTTCAACGTTTGGTGCCTTTCGACTGCAAGGAACTTCTTTATTATGATTACGCTCCTCTTCCAGAAGGTGGGATCATCTCGATCTGGTCTCATCCCGCTGACATCACTTCTGGTCCATGTTGCAGCCGCTGCCAAGACAGTCAAAGCCCGCCGAGTCGAGGACCTCAAAGAGCTTGTCTCTCAATGTGACATCATCACTGTGAACTGCCCCCTTCACGACGGCACACGTGGTTTGATCAACGAAGAGCTCTTGAGGCATTTCAAAAAAGGGGCATACCTCGTCAACACCGCTCGTGGAGCTATTTGCGACAAAGATGCCGTGGCCGCTGCCCTTAAGTCTGGGCATTTGAACGGTTAGCGTGGGCGGGCCCTGATCAGCCAAACAGTTCTGACATAATTACGCAGGATATGCTGGTGATGTCTGGAATGTTCAACCGGCCCCCAAGGACCACGTTTGGCGGACGACCAAGAACCCGCTAGGCGGTGGCAACGGCATGGTGCCACACTACTCGGGCACCACCCTCGATGCACAGAAACGTTACGCAGATGGCGTGAAAGGTATCCTTGATAACTACCTTAGCGGTAAGTCTCAAGAGCCCCAGAACGTCATCGTCGGCATTGGCAAATATGAAACCAAGGCTTGTGAGTATGCATTTTGCAGGGTCGCGTGGAGGTGCTAACGTGGAAGCACCCAGACGGACAGCGTTGATATGGAGGCCCTCGTACACGGTTCCCCTGAATGTTCGGTCGGGCTCACACATCTGTGTATCGACTAGAATGTAATGATATCAATACAGACGGCTCTGACTCGATAGATTGTCGCAAAATGAGATTAAAACACCCAGTTGAATGAAAGTACGAAGCAACACAATCGTGTACTCTGCAGAAACGTTGGATTTCGCCTATTACCAAGCTAAACATATAGAGCATCAAGTGGTTTTATGGAGTAGCATGACACTAGTCAACGGAAACCACCACCGGGATCAGGTGCTCGTAGGGTTTTCCTTCCACAGTATGTTGATTGTGGCTCTCACTCTCCCCGTCCCTCCGTTCACTCGCAATTGCATTCACCAGGCTTGCATTGACAACTGTTTAATATGAAGGTAAGTGATCCAGAAACCCCATGACGCACGACACTGTTACCTGGGTCCGCAGGTACACTTCGGGTTGCCACAGCTTGGGGTGGTAGCCGGTTTAGTAGTCCCAGTGGACTACGAAAATGAAGCTTCAATACAAGAACCCATCAACAGCAGCTGGACAAAGACGTACCGGCGATGACATGGCGTTTACTACACAAACTCATGCCCGAGTGTGTCCTTTATACCGCATCGACGAGTGGACCCCAAGCGCCGTTCTGCAGATTTTTGAAATCCGGTAACTTGACCCGTCCGAGCTCCAGACTCGAGACTCGGACCCCAGCAAACACTAATCGACGACGAGTCATCCGTTCTGCACCGATCGGCATGCCCCCAAACCAATAACCGCAAGACTCCCGAAAGGGGGTGCTGCGGACGCTGTCAACACGGGCGTGGAGCGGTAAAACATTAGATGTTGGATATTGCTGTCTCCCCGCGATCCCATATGACGTAGTCCTTAGTGAAATCTGCAATTAACTTCGAACCGATATTCTGGATAAGATACATGTCCCTTGAGCTAAACGTACATACGGTAGAATGAACAGACCGGGAGAGCCTCACGCCAACCTCCTCGCATAATCATTGACTTGCTCCTTCATAAACTTTTCGAGCTTTGCGGCGTGCTTCACGTAAACGGAACCTTCTGGGTTGTAAAGTCGGCAGTTGTCGAAAATCAGTTGTGTGTCGTCGATAAATGTTTTCATGTTCGAATACTGGTTCGTATTGAGTTTATGCTCCATCGTGCTGAAATCTGCGAGGATGTCAAGACAGAACAAAGCAACCTAACGTAGTTCGCTAACCCATGGGTCTCTTTACGACGTCGTAATAATCGACGACCTCCTCACCGTTGACGGGATTCAAGAAGGCCCATGCGCTCGGATGAGCTTTCAGGTCTCCGAGAAGTCGGTGCATGAAGTTTTGCTCGGCGCTTCTTGGTGTTGAGGACGGGCTGAGGTAAAAGGGGCGTGACCAACAGACACTCATCACCATTCAGTCGAAGACGCACTATGAAGCCATTCCTGAGGTCCATCCGCTCTCCCCTACGGTAGAGGTAGTCAGGATCGAATACGTAGTTGGATACAAGGCGGAATACTCACGGAGCCCTGGAACGTCCTTAGGATCTACGGTTACACCTTCCGGAGCGCCCTCCTGAAATTGCGGCAAGCCATCGTATCTGACATGTGACTTCGACTTCTCGCGAATCTTGGCGACGACTGCATCACGCTGCTTAGCGATGATGTTCGCCTTGTCCAGATAGTTGACCTTGTGCAGCATGGTGCATTGCATGATGGTACCCCCTTCGTAGTCTTTTATGTACCCGGCCCATACCGATCGGTCCAGAGTAATATCCTTCGAGAAACCCTGCTTTTTGAAAAAAATGACTGCAAAGTTGTCTGCATAGGTAAGGAAGTGCATGACGTTGGGATAGGTATTCCGGACATGTGCCTTGAAATGATCCATCAGCATACCTCCGTATCCCTGGAAATGGTGAATGTGTAGAAAGGGGAGTAACGGTAGGTGTACCTTGACTTGGTCTACTGAAGCTGTGGCGAAGAAGACTATCTCTGCGAAACTCCGATGAGGGAACGGGCGGTAGCAAATCCCACCGACCACCTTGTATCCCCGTTTGATTATTGCTAGTGCCTTGGAGTTTCTGTCATAAACCAGGCGAGCTATGTATTCTCGAGGCATCATCGGCAGTTGCGTGCGAAAAAGAGTCTTCAAACCAGTCAAAATGACCAGCGAACGAGGGGATCCATCGTTCTCCACCGCGGTGATTTGGATAATGCCCTTGCGCAACTCGACAAAAGCAGCCTTTTCTGTCCTTGTTGGGGGCTGCATGCTAATTCAACTAGACGCAAGTTAATAGAACCGGTTTACTTACCGCAGCGGACGCTGAAGGCCCAGCATCGACAGTTACGCCAGTCGCTAGCCGAGTCAGCTGGGACTCGTCCATCTTCTCCTCCACTTTGACCTTTGGGCCCGAAACGTGGCCATTCACGCTGTTACCATCAGGTTTGACGTCATCCGTAGCAGAAAGAGCTGTCTGCGACTTGGACTTCATGCTCGACGTCTTCTTTCCGCTTCTTTGTGTAGTTCGTATAGGAGCATCAGACGCCAGTCCCACCTGGGTTGCCAGTGGCTTATCGTCCTCTTCATCCTCGTCCGCATCACTCAGTGGAGAGAGAGAGAGACGACGCTTCTTAGTTGGAGGTTCTTCAACCGAGACAGAGGGTGTAGAAGATAGGGCACGTGGAGAACGGTCTGCACGATAGCATTAAGTTACACGGAGGTAGCTGGAAGGAGGCAGCACCCGCCTTACCTAGGGATGTAGGGGACATGGTAATCAAGGATACCGGTAATTTTATTTGCTGCCTCAATGAGAGCATGTCGTCGTCAGCGTATTCAAAATCCAACAGCTTGTCCACGTCCTGTAAACGGGCACGATGTCCAAATCAACAAAGTCGGTTGCCAACACGAGGAGGTGCGTACCTGTAGCATTTCATCTAGACGGGTAGCCAGACGACCTCGGCGGGAAAACTCCTCTGTACCCAATGCCGCCTCGTCGGCTCCGTGCTCTGGAATGCCATGTCCACAGGCGCACGTTTCAAGATATGACGGTTCATTGTCCTCGTCCGAGCCGTACTGGATTAAGTCACCGAGCGACGAACTGTGACAAGAGTAGTCGCCTAAGACGAGTGCGACGCCAGGCGGCGGTTGTAGGCCTTGACAGGTATCACATGTGGAGCAAGGCGTATGACGGGCAATCCTGAGCGCCAGCACTGCGTTATTGGACGGTGCATCGTTTGGCAACGGGTACGACAACTTCATCATTGTTGTTGGAGCAGTGAGTTATGACTACACTCCACCATCGAGGCACGAGTACTTGAGTTAGTCCCTTGTGAGTTGTGCGACACAGCGCCGGGATTGCACCAACTAACACAGCCCGAGACCCCTAGTTACACCTCTGAGGTCGTCCTCGTCCTCGTCATGCTGCCGCAGCAGTGCCCGTCTTTGCAGTGGCGGTTGGCGACCGTCATTGGCTCGTCCTAAACGATCTTCCAACGCAGTCTACCACTGCCGGGCTACCACTCCTTCGTCCTGTCAGCCTTGCTGCCTTTACTCTCGCTCGCTTTAGCCTCAGACCGTATACAATACCCACCTAGCAGGTATGCCACCATGACTCACTATACCTTACTACAGGGTTTTATCGCAGCATGCGGGTGTGCCATCAACAGTACGCCGTACCCAACCACTGCCATGAGTCAGAGGGCACACGGAAGTGGGTGCATCGTATCACGTTTGTAGGCAATGCTTCAACCTTGATGTTGATCATCAGACGCATTCACAACTAGCCCGCCGTTTCACCCGACCACTTCTGGAATCACTGCGCGAAACCGAAGTCCGGGTTAACCGGGCTAGAGCGGTCACGCGAAATAAGCACTTGCACATACTATCCTCCGCAGGATCCTTTTTGTACTTCTGGCATTTGGCCTCACCTTGCTTATCAACCCTCGATCATGGCTAATGCTCGCCTTCTTGATGCTTGACTGGGTCATAAGATTCATACATATCTTGGCTTTCTGTTTCATTCTCAGTTAATGTCACTTCATGTGCAGATGTTTAGCTTTGACTTCCCAAGTGTTTGACATCTCAATGCTGCAGCTGCAGCAGCCAAATGTTAGGTTGGATAATACCTTAAGTCACTCATGAACTATACCATTGGTATTTGTGTAGTATGTAAAGGCAATTATCTATGTAAATTCTCAGGCTGCTATAAGTATATGATAAAAGGAGGGGAGTCAGTGTGGTTTGCATTGGGTCACTGGGTCGGAAGAGGGCGGAGAAATGATTGAAGGTGAGGTCACAAGCTTGCAAGAGGTGGAGGCATGGGAAAGGTAAAACTCTTGAAAATATGACATATGCTGTCTGCTGCGACTCAAGCTTCAAGCTCCAAGGTGCCCTTCTAAGGGGAAATTGTACCGACGTATATGTACAATCACATAGTTGAGATCACCCCTTCCTGGTTATGAGAGGTAATTTTCTATGGACTAATGGTGCCACACAGTCTGGTATTCATACAATGACTCGAAAAAAGAATCAAGACAACATCTGCATCTCTGCATCCCTTCCACAGACCCTCTCTGATCTGATTTCGACAAAGCAAATAAACTACATAGATCCAACCAGAGCAGCTCACATTGCACCCGATCCGACACAGTTTCAAATGCTCCAGGGTTACACGGCTGTACTCATAAATACCTACAAGACTATTACAGTACGAACACACTATAGCGGCAATACTAATCCCATGGGCCAGCTAGTCCAACGTCCTGACGCCTCTCTTTAAACTCGTTTCTGTAATACTTGTTATTTTGTATGTGAATCTGTGAACAGCCGCGGATCTCTGCGGGTCCGTGGACGACGTTTAGTCGCTCCCTAATCACCTTGAAGCAACCGAAGTGACACAACCGCCTTAACATCTACTTCCTGAAGTTGGTATTGTCTGTTTGTTCGCAGAGAAGGAATGTGCGGAGCCGAAAGGACGCCTTAACTCTTACTTCCTTCGACCCTTCCGATCACTGTCTTGAGGGTTTTCGTCGTCGAGATGTCTCCATCTGCGAGTTTCCTCTCGTCGGCTGTTCAGTGCGTCTGGTGCTGGCGAGAGGCAAGAATCCACGAAACGAACGACGGGTACCAACACTGTGCTGTTATAAGGCAAGATATGAGCCGGAGGCTAAGCGAAGTCAAGTGAAGTTATCTTGGACGCAATACAGCCCATGGAGCGCCTGTGAGGCCAACACCTACGTTATTGGTTCCGTATACAACTGGATGAAATGGCGCAGGAACAGTGGAAGCACTCGGCGGCATGGCGTGATGCGTATCTCCAGGCAGAGCTTGCATCTGCATCTGCGTGAAGTAATTTGCTAGAGTGTTCGGAGACGTTGCATTTCGTCGGGCGCTTGCTGGAGGCCTGTTTGGATTCTGTGGAAGGGAGCGACCACAATAGGCAACACGCATATCTAGATGTTTGAGATCGTCAACGTCGCCGTGGTTATTGCGGACATGCTGATGACGGGACTGTGAGGACGATTTCAAGCTCAATCTATTTGTTTGCAAGGGTATGTTATCCACACCAGCCGCAGAAACAGTAGCATCAGAGGGCAAAAGCGCTGCAGACCTGTGGCGTGAGGGGACACACGAAGGCCAGAGAGATGAGGAACTTGAAGAAACTGGAACTTGCTGTACTTCCCGAGTTTGGCGGCCTTGCTGGTACAAATGGTGGTGGGAAAGCTGAGCGGTATCCATCGTGGAGCCGTTCGGAGCTTGAGAATTCGGTTCATTTGAGCGTGGTTCAACAAATATGCGAGGGGGAGCTTGTAAGAATCCATGAAGAGCAGAAGAGGCGGCAATTAAACGACTATCTTGCGAGACATAGAAACCTTCCCCGAATTCGGCATCGAAATCCTCTAGTGATCGAGAAACATCAGGAGGCCTCGAGAACATCCTGTCGGCGGTAGGGGGTGCTTCATCATCGCACGAGTAGTAGTTACTGACAGCGTTGAGACACTGATCACCATGGTGGTGCTTAGCCTCGCTGGATGGTTGTTGGGTCGGCGCCTGCATGGCCGGTGCCGGTTGCTTGTGGCCAGTATGAAGAGGCCAATGACGAAATTGCTTCTCAGACGGTTCTCCGCTCCTCCTCGCGGGCAAGCGCAGTGACGGGTGTCGCTGCGAAGGAGCGGTCAATTTCTTTTGCATTTGCGTGGGGCATGGAGAGGGTGGCTGCGGCATCAATAATTTAGCACAACCAAAGCGACCTCTTTCGAGTAACCTCGGATGAGTAGAAGGTTGATCATCCGAACCTAGACCCCATATCACGCGAGAAACGTTGCCGGGCTCTTCGATGATGGTGCCCTCAGCTCCTCTATATAATATAGGATGACTGAGGTTTACCCCGATTCTGGCCACTCACGATGGGCATCTAGCGTAGGGCAGAGATAGCGGACCATGGAGAGCCGGGATCGCTCGTGGTGGAGAAGAAGCCCATGCCATCCAATCTACGGAAAAGGGTTAACCACCGCTTCAAGAGCGGCAACGAACGTATATGCGTCGTGCCAACCTTCTGTTTCCGTAAGGGAGTGAGATGAAACTACTCCACGCGTAAAGTCTTCCGAAAGTTGCGCACTGCTACCAACGAAAAGAAAGGACTCTGAGGAAGATAGAGGGGAAGGCGTTCGAGGAACGTCTGTGGGGGATCGGTATAGTTCAAGTTGTCCTGGGTAGGGTCCAAAAGAGTCCCCGTATGTAGACTCGCGTATCTCGACAGAAAACCGAAGATGAGACCTGATATAGTCGGGCATAGACACTACTCGTGCATTGGAACCACTGCTGCAGTGGGGACCTTCCCCTTCGTTCTCTGGCATGGATACCACGCGCCTGTTTGTCAAATCGCCTGGCGGATGTCGAATGTCCATGAACGCTTTCTTTTGCTTTGGCGATTTATGAGATGCCAGCGGAAAGCATATCGCACTTGTGGAACTGCCGGAGGCCGTGACTGGGGAATATGCGCTCTCGTCGTGGAGCATACAAGGGGGTGAAGGAGAGATGCGAAAATTGGATTGAGGCTGCAGTACCTCCAGGTCCGTCCGTAGGACTTCATGTTCAGTCTGTACTGCTTTGTCTACGTATTCTCTGTTAGTCCCCATCGCTCGCAGTGATGACGAGCACGCGCGGGGGAGATGGGAGAGTGTCACTAATGATTAATGACAGACGAGAGGGAAAGGGGTTTTGCATCTCCGCAACGCCGCCCCGTCAATTAGTGTCACATGAACGTCGACTTCAGCCGTGCACACGATTCTTTCTTCGGGCCACCCTCGAAACCCATTGACGTTGGCAAGTTCATCGAGGAAACTGCCCGGATACACGCTGCCACTGCTGAAGATGTACTCTTACACCCCGGTTGGCAAGAACTTTCCCAAGAAAATCGAGCCACCATCGAAGCAGAGTGTTCAGGAAGGTACGACCAGCTCCTTTGTGGCATGTCGTAGCGTTTCATGGATGTATGCCTGCCGAGACAGCATCGCTGAATTGAAGATGATCACCGAGGATGCATGGAATAACCCGATGATTTCCGCACATCTGTACACTAGGCATGACGACGCAATATCTTCTGCTCTCGGGCAGGCGGATAGCTTGGCTCAGAAAGGTCGCAAGCGAAAACGCTTTGGTCTCGCCGGTCAATGTCGTAGTGCTCCCGAGCTCCAAGCATTGCAAGAATATCTACTCTCCACCCCTCTCAAATGTTGGGAGTACGTCCATTAGTCATTTCTAACATCCTTGGCAGCCTGATTTCATGTAGATATGGCAAGGAATCGTCACTGTTTATGCGGACTTCCAGGAACTCGGATTTCAGTGCTTTGCGCTCAGTCAAGAAAACGGGGCAGGGAAACTTGTCACGATGCCACCAACGAAGTCCGGTCACCAGTTTGCCGTGCGATTTGAACTCTGAAGAGCCCGTTACCCCGGATGCTTTGATCACTCTCACGGTCTACAATCGTGTTCCTTGGGTACGGAGTTACCTAGTCCGCATGTCCCAGCATGTTGTACTGGCGTCCCAGACGCTCGGGGATTTCATGGAGTCTATTCCCTGTGACTCGAGTGAGATGCCAGTAGAGAAGGTCGACTCAGAGGGTGATGTCACTGAATACTCCTTCGATACTCGTTCTCCAGACGTCGAAAATGGCCGGTTGTTGTTGATAGAGGGCCTTGTTTACGGTGACGGTCGGCTAGGTATGGATTACGCAGAGTCAGATGAGCCCACCCTCGTAAACTCAGCATTGTAGCTGACTACATGCACCCCAACAGAAAACTGTTATCGTATATGACGAAGTTACCGGGGGAGAAACGACCTGCAACAATGAAGTCCTCTGCGTCACTCGGCCGAACTACGTTCAACTCACTCACACTACGAATCAACCAACCATATTGGATGCTTCATCAAGGCAATTGCGAACACTTCATCGTAGTTGATCAAATCAGGTATAGTCATCGCATCCGGGGGCATACCAGCACACTGATACACCACCCGTTTCCGCACGCAGGTTGCCACATCCATCGGATCCAGCATCGGGCTTCCCATTGATGCTTTACTTGGCGCCTACGCTGTCTGAGCTCTGCAGAGCATGTTCTAAAGCTCCCGCAGTCATATCCGTTGTTAGCGACATCCGACTTGGGAAAGCCCCTGTCTGCTTTGTGGGCCATGCTGGCGTTTGATGGGTCCTCCGAAGGATGACGCCGAAGTCGCGGTCGTACCATTGGTGGCTCATCACGGTTCATGGATTGAAGGGGGTGATCGGAGATAGCCCTCCTGACCGACCTTGTTATTATCTGAGGCCTGCACTAAGTTACGGTAGGCAATCGGATTGCAACATCGTGGAACTAATTCGGTGTAAAAGTCCTTGGTGCGCACTGCCGTATCTACACGCGTGAGGATAGATCCAGCCTACACTATGACAGTTACAGCGGGTGCGATAATAGTACTTATGTTACAATGAAATAAGAACGAGGGGAATAATTCAAGCCGAACGAGAGGCGAAATTAAGACGAGTCAAGACGTTGACAATCAGTGAGTGGGTTTGATCAGCTAATATTGATCGGTCCTACGAAGTCCCCGTTCAACGTTCAACCGCCGACGCTTGAGAAGCCCATGGAGTATTTTCTATTAGCCCAGGAAATAGAGACTCGCGTCTGCGAGCGACGTATCGACCACGACCTCCCCCTGTTGCGACGAGTCCCACTGAGGTTGGTCCCCCCACCCTATCCACCCATTCATTCGTGCAGTGGAATTGACAGTAGTCACCATATCCCGCTGCAGGTCCGGCGCCCATGGGTTCGTCGACTGGGCGTCCCCTTTGGTTACCAGGGCTCTTGCTTGCTTGGTAGTGACTTGAAAGATACCCTGGAACTTCTCGTCGAGGGTTAAACTGGATGGACCAACGCCGTTTTCTGCGTGGATCTTGATGGATGTAGGAGGAGATGAAGGATCGTGGACTATGGTCGAATTCAGTGTCCCATAAAATGTGCGCATGCTGGCGATAAAGTTTGGTCCCTGAGGCGGCACTTTATTGGGAGCGGAAAGTGTTAGCATACTAGTCAGATTGCTGCACAAGTGCGTTAGTGGCAATGTACAACAAAAAAAGGGAGCTAGCGTGCCTATTGCCCGTGTCAATAGCCAGGAAAGTGGGCACGTTCGAATCTGGGTCGTTGTACAGTGTGATATTAGCCTCAATGGGCCTGCCGGTCATAATTAGGATGATCAGCTGTTCAACGGTATAGGGTGCTTACGCCAGTATCGTGCTCAACACCAGAGACTCTGAAGCATAAAAGTTGCCAACAATCGGTTGCATGGACGTCTCTATAAACACCTGGCGCGCTGACAGGGACTGATGGGGAAGAGTGTGAGTAACACGCGACGAAGGCAGCGCAAGGGAGCGTGACAAACGTCTATAGCCATCTTGGAGGTGGGACCCTCTAAGGAAACCTTCTCGAAGGTCACGAAATCAGAAAACGACGAGAAATGCTGGTCAAACAGAGGGAGAAAAGTGCCGAAGCTGTTGACCTGAGAAGGGGCCTGAGACTGGGGGAAAAGTAGGGTAATATTGTATAGAATACTGTCGGAAGAGGAGAGACTGTTAGGGACGTAGAGGGAGAGATCGGTGGTATTTTCGGTTAGCGAGAAACAAGTAAAAGTCTGGTCGAAAACACTGCTGTTCGATATCTGCATCTTGATCGACAGGGTGGTATTTTGAACGGATTGGTCTGGATTTACGCCAACGTATAGATCTCCAAACACGATGCCAAAATCTCTCGCGTACGATGCATTCAAGGTGAGACTGAACTGCCCATTAGACGAAACGATGTTCTCCGTCCTGCGAGGCGATGGTATCATGACTTATAGAGAAGAGTAAAGGACACTGACCATGCTTGCACCGTAGGTCCGCCATCGAGAACCGCGACAACAGTCCAGTTATTGCACACAGGATCCAGGCCCAGTTGGGTGGGACTAGATATGTTATTGATATTGGGAGTGTAGTACGAGCCGGTGCTTTTGTTCGGCCAAGGAGCGGCATAGGCGATGGAATTGCTTGGGTATTTTTCATCACCCGAAGGCTGGATTCTCCTTGGCAGAAAGTCGGAATGGAGGAGGTGAAAGTAAGGAGATGTGCACGTACCTTGACAATGATTGGAATGCCGATGACGAAGAGTGAGGAGTATGTAGACGACTAGTGCAACCAGCGTAGATCTCCAGCTTAAGAAGCGACGCCTTTGAGGAGGTTTACGAAGGGTCGACGAGGAGTCGTTGACGTTGTTGTAAGTAAGGGCCTGCGACGTTTCGTAGTCGGGAAGGGGACTGCAAGGACGACGACCTGCCGCACGCTCAGGATAGCGGATGGTGGGAGAAGCGACTGGGGGGTCCTTTATCCTCTGTGCATCGTCTTCGTCGGCAAGGATCATGCCTGGAAGACTATGACATCGACCACAGGCGAGCGAACAAAAAGGCGGGGCTGAGAGCGTTGCCTGCGACGATGGCCGTGTCACTCTGCTGTTGCCATTCCAGGCAAGTCTACTCGAACCGGTGCAGCTGACTAATACAAACATGTGACACGGCAAACGTTCCCTTTGGAAGCATTGACTACCTGATCATAGAGCACGCTAATACGTGGACACGAGTACCGGCGGTGGCCACACCGGGTCCTCTCTAGAATGTCGCACTTTCCAAACATTCTACCGGGCCAATTAATCTTTGACCGAGGGCAACCACCAACTAAACTCGTCCAGCAGCATTACAGTCGTTGGACACAGTCTCAAGGCCTTATGACAACGTGGCAGCTTCGGTGCAAAGTTCGTTTTATTCTTCTTGGCGGCAATACGGGGGACCCGACTACGATGAAAGTCACATATCAGGGGTGTGAAGCCACCGCTGTCAACGAGTAGTCGCCCGCCTGAAAACGAATTAGCAGTACTGTGAGCTTAGAAGGTAATAACGGACGATCGCGCATTATATCGATCGTCGACGCTACAGGGAGCGCCATCATAGGAACCATCCACGCCATACCGCTCTGATTCAAATCCGATATCACCGACGAGTAATCAAAGTATAAAGATTCGATTATATGTGTGTATATCCAAACGTCGATTATTCTCTAGAATGCTTGGTATCAGAGTTCTGTTCGCGTTTCTGGAAGGATTGCGTGATAGAAGCGTTGCCAGAAATTCGACAACCGGCCGATACAACTAAGCCCGTGCTGCTTGCATCCCTGAACGAACTGGAGGGAGCGTGCTTGGAGTCTCGCGACCCAGCAGGCGTCCGTTGTGTTGGCGTGGATAATATCCAGTGGTTGCTCCGATTCCGGTCCACTGGAAACTGGACGCTTGATGCTCGACGTTTCCCGTGGCTGAAGTGTTCGGTTAGTCATTGTGCGTCAGGACTGAGCAAGTTCGCGTACATAACTTTCGGCAGCCCTCTCCGCTTCGTGAATAAGTCTCTCCGAATCATGGTGCCCAACGCGCTTCCACATATCTCGGAATTGCTCCACCAGGTGGAGGCTCTCGCTGAAGCGGTGAAGCGTATTGATCAATGCAACGACCTCTGAGCGCTGCAGTAAGTTTTGGTTGTTGCGGGGACTGATGCAACGAATCAGGATGTATGTCAGTGGATGAAAGAACAACACTGACTCTAGAGCCTTTTCGTCTATCTCGAACAGCGTTTTAAGAGCCGTGGCCAAGCCAATCGTCTGAACCTTGCCCCACAGGCGGCACTTATCACATCCAACGCAGTCCATGATCCGTGAAACATTCCGGAAATGATCCTTAAACTCCTCTTTCAAAACCTATTGGAACTTCCGTCAGCAGATTTACCATATAACAGTAAAGTTAACTGACATTTGCATTCTCTCCCCGGAATAACACACTTTCGTCGAATTTCCCAACACGTTTGGCTATCTGTAGCACATTTTCAAGTCTCGTCAGAGTTCTGACCTCGTCTATTAAATCTGACTCATGCGGATGGTCGTGAGGTATGATCGAAGACGTGGGGCAGTAGTCAGTATGCAGAAAGATACTGGCGCTATACGAGCAACTGCACGGAGGAGAAGTACCGTATCGAAGTAGATATATTGCAGGCGTTCCGGGTGTGAAGCCACACGATTAACGAAACACTGAAGGTTCGGCCCCTGCAAGACTGTGAGAGTTCCAAATCATATAAAGTGTATATGTATCCTACCCATTCCCCAGTTGACTGGTTGAGGTACTCCGCACAGATGTGGGTTGATATTGATGCATGCAGACCTGTAACACTGAGCACGTGGAGACAGTACAAGATTCCGAAGCACCAACCAGAAATGATCTTGTAGTAAACCCTCTTTTCCAAGCATTCCTCCGCAGTGTTATCCCCATTGATGGGTATTCGTAAAACGTCAGTAAGGGTATCAGGTAAGGTAACGAGTGCCGGAGATCTTCCTTTAAGGAGGTTCAGCTCGGAGAGGCCGAAGCAATTCTCTTCGTAGATAGCTCTCCAAACACGGTGTGCAGAAGGCCCCGAGTATCCGGTGTAGCGCTCCGGAATGGCAGCCAAGTCAAAATATTCACCCTCTATAGGAGACAACGTTCAACACATAATGGGGAGTTGCAGGTGAAGCGACAGCTCACCGGTTAGGTCGTCCAGGAAGCAAAAGTCAGAGTCCCTATAGTAGCAGCCCGGTAGCTGTATTCGCTGTTGAGGAGTCAGACACAAGAGAACTGTCGAGAGCGTAATGTAGCACCTGATCAGGTGGTGGCAGGTCAATCTTGCTCAGTGCAGCTGCTCTCCACTTCTCTGGTATTTCACTCTAAGGAATTGGTTAGCCTCGGATACAATTTACCGACCACTGGCGGACCTCGTCTACGGTTGTGATCCCACATTCACGGTTCATGCAGAAGCCATTCTCCTGCCAGAATGGACACTCCCTGTACAGGTCAACCTAACTCGGTGTCGCAGTGGCAGTTGCGTGGAGGAGGGACGAGGAGCTGACCTGGAAATAGCGAAAAAAGGGTGTTTGTACTAGGTCATGAAGGTTTGCCCACAATTCTTCATTGACACTCTCGATGGACTCGTAGTCGCACATTGTGGTTTCTATGGGGCCTGTCATCTAGAAAACCAAGTGAGGCTATAGAGAAGCTGAGAGATTATACGTAGGCCGCATACGGTGTGTTGGCAAGGGGGTTCGGCCCGCGCGGGCTCGTGCTCGAGCACATTCTTGACCTGATCTTTGCGGATTAAAGCTTCTTCTAGAAACGAGCTCGCATATGTCGCGGCATAAAAGCCACATGTAAGAAAGACCGCGAGACGTGCTCTTCCCCAGCAAACGGAGCCCATGGATGCTCCTATGATAAACGTTCAGTTGATCAAGCATGTGCTTGAGTTCCACGTCAGGCTCAGGTCACGTGTTCACAAAGTAATTGCACGTGACAAGCGCGAGCAACAACGCTTCCTTACCACTGCTGAAGTACTGAAGTGCCGTAGACGGATACATGTCAGTATTATTGTGCTGCAAGGGATAATACGGGTGTAGGTGTCAGCTGGTTCGACAAGTTTCGCCTGTTCAGCCATCAAACAACACTGTTTCGATGCCAGCCCACTAGGAAAGGCATGTATGTCCCACGGTCCGCATGACGATGGCACGCGTCCAACCGAAAGTGCGCTTGTTACATTCGAGCATCCTTCACCTTTTTTTTTTCTCCCGACTCTCCTCTTTTCGTGTGGAGTTCCGTCTCACGTCGGACTCTGCCATCAGGTGTCATCCGTCAACTGGTTTTCTGTATTTTGGTCTCCCACTATGGCTCTTGCGGCAGCTGATCACAACAAGGTGTGGGTTGAGCTATCTTGTCCACTGGATGGAAGTGACACTTCAGAATGAGCAGAGATCAAATCCTCTCGAAGGGGCTCCTGATCCGTTTCCTATTCTCGGGGAGGAGGCTCCGGGTAAAGCTCAAGATGCACGGGGAGCTTTGGACACGGATTCTCATTCTGACTTCCCATCTCTTGTGTCCAGTACCCCTGCTGCACGGCTACCGCCCAAGTCTGCTTGGGGTGCTGACTCTGGTCCCCGTATCAAGGCTAACGTCAGGTCTCAACCCATGGCCTCAGACTCTTTTACACTCTCAGCCATCGTGCTTCCGACCACTAAGGACGGCAAGCCCGTGTCCCTCGGGGAAGTGATGAAGCAGGTCATGTCCAAGTTCAAGGTCAAGATCGAGGCTTCAGCGAATCAGAAGGCTCGTCAGACTACTTTCCACATGAAGGCCGAGTCCGAGAAGGACTTGGAGAGAGCTAAGCGACATTTGCTCTCCTTTTTGAGTCCCGTGGTAAGCTAGCATGACTGTCATCGGCCATCCGTTTTGAATCCATGTGTAGGTAACCCTCACAGTCCTTGCTCCTGTTTCCACGATTGGTTTCGTTATCGGTCCAAGGGGCGAGTGCTGTGAATAAGCAGTTTGACTTGATACTGATTTGTTACCAGGTGCTACCCTGAAACAAATTCGTGATCAATTCGGTGTAAAGGTTGACGTGCCCCGCAAGGAAACTCTTCCTTCAGATGGTATGAGTCATGAAACCTCTTCTGGGCAGGCCTCCCCTTCGGTTGACCTGGATGCCGGGGAGGAACCTACGCTTCCTGTCACAATTATCGGTCCCCAACCTCTTGCTCTCGAAGCCCGTGACATGATCACCAGCATCGTTTCTGCTAGGTCATCTAGGGTCACCCAACGCGTCAAGGACATCCCATCTCATATTTTGCCCTTCGTTACGGTTCTCCGTTCCCATTTCCTTCAAATAGCTCAGGGAGGTGATATTCAACTGACTTTGAACGCGGATCGCGAAGTTGTTGCAAGTGGCGATCCGCGAGGCCGTTATACGAGTTGTCGAAGCCATCAAAGCTACAGTTCAGTCATACAAGACTGCCTTGAGTTCGGTCAGACTTTCTCTTCCAAAGAGGCAACATCGTCTTCTTGCCGGTAAGCCTCAGGAGGATATCTTTATGAAGAGCAAGTGCTCGGTTATCGTCCCTGATGCTGAGGATCCTAGTGAAGAGATCGCTGTCTATGGCAGTCCGGAGGACCTTCCTTCTGGCTTTGCGACTGTCATGGAAATGGCCAATTCCCAGTATATCCACGTGTTCCCGCTACCCGGCCCTATAGCGCTTTCCCGTCAATTGCTCACTTATATCACTCGTATAAACTATTCTGAAACTCTTAATGCTAGGCACCCTGGTGCCTCCGTTTTCATACCTTCCGCCGCGACTGCCACTCAGGTTTCAGTTCTCAACGTCGACATAGTCGGCGAGAAGTCTGTCGTCGATGCGGTTGTTAGGCAGATGTCTGAACTCCTTGGAAAACTCATTGGAGCAACTAAGGAGGTTCCTATCGACTGGCTCAGCCACGAAGTTATCAAAGTCAAGAATGCGGAGAAGTGAGTTACTTCGATTCATTTTCAGTACCTGCTAAACTACCATTATACTATAGGCTGGAACGATTCCACGAGGTCGACAATGTGCAAGTCTTCTTCCCACCTGAATCCGCCCAACAATCATCGGTTCTACTTGTTTATGACCCCTTCTCACCTCGTGCATCTCCTTCACCAGTAGAGAAGGAGAAACATCTGGATGAAGTCCACCAAGCTTTGCTCAAGATGGCCAACGAGGTTGCCGACATTAAAACCGAAGTCGTCCCAGTTGAGAAACGCTGGCATAAGGCTCTCATAGGCAAAGATGGTAACATCCTCGACTCGTAAGGTTTTCCAGTAAGATAATCGATAATCCATTTATCGTCTTATAGTATTGTTGGTGAAGACAGGGACCCTCTTGGTCAAATTTGGTGTTGAAGCTGGTAATCCCTCCACTGAGGATGTCATATGGCTTCGTGGCATCAGGCCAGACGTTGACAGTGCGGTCCTGAAAATCTGTCGGATCGTTGAAGATGCCAAGGAAGACGCCATCGCCAGCAGCTACGTATGTTATCTCAATTTTCTGTTCCAGTTCACACGTTCTCATGTGTATAGTTCACGGAGTTTGAGATTGACAAGGAATTCGTTGGGCGGGTCGTCGGGATGCAGGGTGTTAACATCAATAAACTAAGGGAGCAATTCAGCGTTCGGGTCGACGTCTTCGATGAAGTTGAGGATAAGGATAAGGAGCTTTCCAAGAAGAAGAAGTCAGCTACCCAGAAAGCCAAGTTAAAGGCAAGATAATCCTAAATAGCAATGCAACCGGTGTTAACGAGAATCCTCAGATTACCGGACGGAAGGAGAATGTTGACGAAGCTAAGAAGCGAATCTTGGTTCAAGTCGAGAAATTGGTTAGTCATTTGTACCAGTCTATAACTGTGGCTAATCGAGGTTCACAGGCTGACGAGACTACGGAGACTCTCAAGATCCCTAGCCAGTACCATGCATCGCTCATCGGTCAAAGTGGGAAATACGTTGTCCGCCTCGAAGATAAATATGATGTCAAGATTAATTTCCCTCGCCAGTCTGGCGACAGGTGGAGAAGGCAGACGGGAGCTCAGACCTGACGAAGTTGTCATTCGGGGTGGCAAAAAGGGCGTAGTCCTAGCTAAGAATGAGCTGTTGGAGGCTCTGGACTTTGAGAAGGAGATGAACAATACTCTCAAGTTCCTTGTGCCAGGAAGGGCTATCGCCCGTATTCTTGGAAGGGGTGGCGCCACCATCAGTGAGATTAAAGACGAGACGGGTGCCCAAATTGACATTGAAAGGAGCTGCCGAGGACAAGACTGCGGACGCCTACGTCACAGCTCGTGGTACTAAGGATGCCATTAATGCTGCCAGGACTGCTATTCTTACAATCGTCGAAGAAATGCCGGAAGAAGCCAGTGAAATCTTTCATATTGAACAAAAGTACCATCGTTCAATCATTGGTCCTGGTGGTCAAGGCCTCAAGGACCTCATTGTTCGTTGCGGGGGACCTTCAGACCACAAACTGCAGGTTGGGCTGGTCAAGTTGTATGTATCCCCTCCCCCTCCCCCTCCCTCCCTGCGATTTGCTTATTGACCATTATCTAGCCCGCGCCAGGGTGACATTTCCGATGAAGTTCGCCTCCGCGGAGAGCCCGGCATTGTGAATAAGCTCAAGGACGAGCTAGACAAGAAAGTTTCTGTACTTCGTGACCGAGTTGTGGTGGCAGTCGAAATTCCCGCTGCCCAGCACCGCAACATCATCGGCAGGGGTGGTCAACATTTGAGTGAGCTGCAAACTCGGTATGACGTGCAGATTCAACTACCAGGTTCTCGTGGGTATGGTCAGGTAGGAGAACCGTCCAATGCCGGTGATGTGGAGGGTGCGGATCCTGGCGACATCGTGAAAGTTAGCGGGTCACGATTGGCCTGTGATGCGGCAATTTCGGCTATGAAGGTACGCAACCGTGCACAGCTAGGGAGCGCTGAAATCGATTGAGTCGTCAGAGTCACTTAAAGGGACCTGTGATTGACGGCCCAACAGCCGTAGTTTCCGTTCCCTTGATGTACCATGATGCTGCCTTGCAGCAAGGGGCCCTGTTCCGTACGTTGAGGTCACTTGGTGTTCAACTTGAACAGTCAGTCCAGCGAAGCAGATCTACCTTCCCAGCGCAGCCTCCTGAACCCGTGAACTTCAACGCCCGCATTGACACTGAGGGCGCACCCGAGGCTGACTGGCAGGTTAAGCCCAACTATCAGTGCGTAGAGGAAGGGAGTTCGGAGTGGACTTTAAGGGCCACAGACGTCGCCAGCCTGGAGCGTGCCCAGAACGAAATTCAGGTTGCCATTCAGCAGGCGAAGGATAAAACCCATGTTGGTTTTTTGACACTGCCGGATAGTTCCGTGTTCCCTAGGCTAGTTGGGACGAAAGGGTCCAATATTACACGCTTACGCAACGAAACCGGAACAGATATTACCATCGGCAGGGAAAACAACACCATCGTCATCGTTGGTACGTAACTTCCTTAGGTTATTCATCCTTCGTATCTTACCTTCAGCATTCAGGGTCCGAATCGGCCATAGAGGCCGCGAAGGAAACAATTTTATCACAGGTCATGGCCTCTCGTGTGGGGCGTCGTTAGATAGTCATGAGACCAAGATTACACTTTATCTGAAACATGAGTACACACTATGCATCGGTTGGATTGACCCAGTACTACTCCTAAATACATAAACATGCAGACAAGTAACCAGAACGAAGAGTGACTACAGCGGGATGCCATCGATGTCATCCATTTCACTATCGCCCTTGATTATCTTCCGGTCTCTCCTCAAGTGGTACTCCATCAACATCTTCATCAAGAGGTACGCCAGTCGACATCTTCAAGGGGAACGCCATCGACATCGTCTTCAAAGGGAACACCATCAACATCCATCTCCTCGATGGGGGCACCGTCAATGTCATCATCCTCTTTGTCGGTGCCGGACTCCCTAGTGGAAGACACTGTGTCTTGCGCAGGTTGGAAAGACTTTGACTTAAACTTGGATATATATTCATTCTCGGTTTTCGACTCCTTGTCAGTGTTATCATCGTCCTTGATAGGTTTTGCTTCAGTGTGAGCTGTACCATCCAGGCGTGCCCGAAGCTCCACAGTGAAATCTGGAGGAAAGACGATCCAGTCCTCCCAGATATCCACGACGGAAGTGATCTGTTTCTTGAAGGTTTCTGCAGTGATACGACCGGGGAAAGAGTGGTAGATAGTAGAGAAATGATCGAATACCACCCCAAGCCTTGCTTGGAACTCTTGTCGGAACTTCCATGCAGCTAGGAACAGGAGCAGCCGAATTATGGAGTATGTCGCAGATGAGATGAAGACGAGCAATTTTACGAGGCACAGGGGTGCTATCCACCAAAAGAGACGAGATAATAAGATCCGAAACCTGAGTCCGAGGGATTAAAGGATATCTCGGATCGCAAAATAACCGACTCACTTCACGAGCAGCTTCGGCATGCTCAAGACTAAATGTCATACACCGAGCCAACTCGCCGCGCTTCCCAGAAAGTCCACGCAGCATGGCTTCAAACCGCTTGCGGGCTAGTTTGCCGAGTACGGTCTTTTTTGTACGTTCCCGCTCTGACTCTTCAGCAGAGTCGGTTGAATAAACTGAGTTGTATCCCTGGTGACTCCTAGTCAGCACGGATATAAAAGCGAATATTCACACCAACGTTATCATCAAATTCCGAATCCATGGTGCCCTCCCGTTCAACCAATCCCCGATAGAATGCATGCCGATGATGCTGAACTCCGCTAATATTAGTATTCCTCCTCAACCGTCTAGTTGGAAGCGCACCCTCCGATCGGTCAGGAATGCATATTTCACGTTCTCACGTTCCCACTCCTTGAGGTTTTCCTCGTACTTCAAGCCATGACCCTTCACCTCGGCAGCAACAGCCCGAATGAAGGTATCTGTAACACCTACTCCCTCGTCCTCCTCATGTCTCCTTGGAGATTTACTAAGTTGCCATCGAGGACTTCGACTCTTATGCCTCTCTCGGCTATATGACCGGCGCCTTTGGCGTGAGTGTGACCGGCTACGACTCCAAGAGCGGCTTCGTGAACGTCGACCTGATCTATGAACAGACCGCGAACGAGACCGCGAACGTCGCTTGGGAGAATAAGACCAACTTCTGCTGCGACCTCTTCCGTGATGGCCACTACTTCTCGACCGTGAAGGGGAGCGAGAGTGGCCAGAGGCAACTACATTTCATGTTAGCCATAATCACAGGTAAGCTGATATTGCAAGTACGGACCATAAAGTGGTTTATTTCCCATGGGCACGGCCTTGCTCCATCCCACACGCAAAACTGAACCTCCCCAGTCAAATCCATCGAACTCTCTGAGGGCAGCCTCCGCATGTTTGCGTTTCATAAACGACACAAATCCACTCAAACCTGCATTCCTGTTCCGTCGTGAAGCAGTCATGTCTCCACCAGGCCCGCTACCTATATCACCCCTTGGCCACATGATCTTGACCTGACGACGTATATCGGTGAAGGGTTATACGTATTTACCGGTGGAGAGCACTCACAGAACCGACGGGCCCGTGCCGAGCGAAGAATGTGCCCAAAGATTGCTCAGTGACGTTAGGAGGCAGGTTGGCCACGAATAAGTTCGTCGTCTATAAGGATGGTAAAAGCGGAACACTGCAAACAACCACAGACGCTCACCTCGGGATCACCTCGGTCCTTGCTTCCGCTCTGACCCTCGTATGCTACATAGACAATGAGCTGCATGAAATGTGATTTACCGATTAAACTGACCTGCCAGCGCCGTAACAGAACGTCCATGCGCTAGATAAACTAATTGTCCGCCTGTGCTCTGGTATCAAAGACCTTGCTCACCAGTGCGTGCATATCGAGCTTCCCGCATAGCTTGTTCCCTGAGCCCATGAGCCCATGTTTAGAAGTAGACGGTCACAAGAACTGATATGCATACCTCTTGATCTCCTCAAGGAAAGCATCCATGGCGCGTTTTCCCTTGGGTTTAGAGGCAACGGATGCTGGCGAGGGCTAAGAACACTGTAAGAAATCGAGGACGCTGTGGAATGGTGGATATCACACACGTCTTCCGGTTCGGCTTGGAAAGGCCTTGGGAGGCTTTGCCGACTCTATGGTACCCTTCAGAGAAGGCTGGTAGAGAGTCTTCGCGTTCGAGTCGCTGGATGCGCGCACGAAATTAGAACTCGATTTCCGCCTGCCACCGTCCTCGCCCTCAAATGCATCGAGGAACTCCGCGTAAGCCCTTGCCGGCACTCTCTTCCTCCTCCCTCTTTTTTGCCTCCGCGGCCTCTTTCTCCTTCTCCCTCCGAGACTTGCGCACGGTGCCCTGAGCGTATTGGGACTAATTTCGTCTCGTCCTACTCCCTTTTGCTAATTCATGAAGCAAATCGGTAAGTGTTCTACGGAAGGAAATAGGCTCTATCCGTCGCGCACTGGAAAAGAGGGTTCTTCGTCATCATTGTCGAAGAATGCGGCTAATTTGGACTTGGTCTTGTCCATGGCAGCAGCAGGCAAGTTGGGTATCGAGCAGGGGCTTGTCTCATTGGCACATCCAAGCTCAGCAATTACCGTCGTAATGAAAGTTCCCACGATGCACTATCTACAGTATCTATCCAAAGCCGAAGGGAAAAACACTCCGTGGTTTATCCTCACATCATCAAACTGGGCAACCCTCCCATGGCATACGCCATAGGCTTCAATGGTGGGTGAGGTTGTGCCTCGAACTGGGAGTACTTCCAAATTCCCAGACGCGTCTATTCGGATCTGTGGTGTAAACACATTAGCTTACAACGCATCATGGCCAATGTAAATGCCCACATATGCACCCTTGTTGCCGGCTTGATCGACGTAATTTGGTGCAGAGAAGACCTAAAACGGGGTGAGCTCCACCACAGTGCTGCTGGGGCTTTGACTTGCCGTCGTGCAGAGACCTTCATGCTCTACAGCATAGCCATCTTGTAGGTTGAGTCGGATACGTAAGTGAGTAAAGGTGGAATGACCTCTAATGGAACAACAACAGACCTTGTCCTCACTTCGTGGCTCCGGATGATTCCAGTCACACCGTTGAGAGTGCACCACGCTCTTGTAACATCCGGCCCAAAAGAAATGCCGACACCCTATACATCATAAGCTCAGATAATTGACGAGCACCAGCCCGAGAAAATGTCTTACCCGTTTACTTGGACCACGACCTGGTGCCTCCTTGTGGATCGGTCCAAAGGAGCTAGATATATGAATTAGGGCTTGTAGACTATGACTGGCGGCGTGGACAGATACCTCGCCTAACCGAAATGAAAAAGTCAGGAAAATGGGCGACCAAAACGTCAACATAACTGACACATCAATCCTTCCTGGCCCGGCTGCCTCCCTATTCGCGGTATCTTACGAACAGTCATCCAAAGTGACGTTGTCCTTGCTAAACAAGCCACCATGAACAATAAAATACCGTTTAAGGCCTTCTGGTGACAAGATCGTTTTGGGATTGACGTTTGTAGGCTTTTCGGTTGCGCTGACCAGTGTCGCTAGTGGCACTGAGGAGTGGTTAGGAAGGTTGCTCGGAAGTCTAAGCGATGAGACCGTACTAGTCGTGAAAACATGAGCAAACAGCTGCAGTGAGTGTCTAGCTTCAGAATCGAGGGTATTGATGGGGAACAGAAATTGTCGCTACCTTATACGTCTGCTCTCCATGCTTTTTCTTGGCTTCGCCCTCGAATCCATACGTCCGATTCATCTCCTTCGCTTCGTGGTTGCCTCTGTTAATGAACATCCGATTCGGATATAACCCTAATACCTGTCGGTAGAGAGTGCCCACATCGTGGGATGTACTCACATTTGTAGGCAAATGCGATCAAGATGACTTCGATAGACCAGGAGCCTCTGTCGACAAGATCCCCGTTCATCAAGAGATAATGATCAGCCTTCGGAACGCCCGTAAGGGAATATAAATGCAGGAGGATCGTAGAATTGACCTATGACGGACCCATGAGACTCGTTCGTCGCCAAATTCAATGATGCAAACGTGCCGTGGACGTCTCCGATTACATCACACGTCTCTCCCTCGCCCAAACTGATCTGAACCAGACTCTCCTCTTTTATAAACTGCGCGTAAGCTCCAAGGACGATCTCCCATGCAAATCTCCGAGGAATCTTTTTACCCTCCTTGAACCAGTCGAGCATTTGGGTCACGAAATCCTGCGTTATGGTATATTTCCCATCTTCCGACTTCTGCATCTTTGGGCCGGTGTAGTCACTTTCTACTTCGCAGTTGCCTAGACATTGTCCGATAGTCGGTCAGCGTTGCGCCTGGTGCTTACAAACGAACCTTCTCCGATAATTTCCAAGCATCGCTCGACGGCATTTTTTTCCTCTTCCATTTCAATTGCCTCAAGACAGCTGTAAGTTTCGCAAAGCAAAGTCACCAGACTGCTGCCCTGTTTACCTTCTCAAACTCGATCTTCCGCACGAGCTTTTGTGTCGCTGTCAACTGTGCCCGCACGGTGTCATTTCGCGGTTCTAGTGCGAGTACTTTCTTGAAATCTAAGACGGCCATCTGCGGCTTCGCAAGTTGGAGGTAGCATGTTGCGCGTCTGATTGTCCAAATCTCAACAAATCCACAAATCCAGGTCAAGACTTCATACCTGTAATATGCTTTGGCATATTTCGGATTTACATCAATAGCTTTCGCTACAAAATTGTCCCGCAAGCACTTCAGCTCGCCGACGATCACCAAGAGAGTGCAACTTAGTTACAACGTACAAGCATCTGCGAGTGCAAACCCGTACTCCTCTAGCTTCGTTCTCGCTGCGGCGCGGTTAGACCAGAGGGTTGCATCATCTGGATTCAGCTGGATCGCCTCAGAGTACAGCTTAACTGCTGCAGTGAAATTATGGCCTGTGATGTCAATGAGCCCCCGCTGTCCACACCGTAAAACAAGGCATCACCTGTAAAAGCTTTATTGGCCTCTACTTTGATTTTACCCGCCAGTTCGCGATCCTCGTCTGCGACATCTTTAATGCTCAGTGATTGGATCTCCGGAGAGGACAATGCTGGCGTAGTAGGCGCCGATGACGGGGGTTGCAGGGATGCCGTTTCAGTTGAGGAAACGCTCATACGTCCAGAGGTGGCCTTTCGTTGTCCAAGTGGTTGTATCGTAGTAGGATCGGTTGTAGCCTATGGGTGACGGTTGCCCAATAAGGAATCCGAACGCGATCATTTATGTGCCACTCAAGAAACCGTATCTACTATTCTTTTGGTCGCTCAATCATTGAAGCATTTCCTATATCGCTAGCTCATATTGACACCAGAACCCCCGCCGTACCGCAGGCTCTCGGAAGGAGTGAAGTACGACACAACCTTTTGTCTTGTAACTCACCCGGTTGGTGCTCGGAGCATTTCCACGGTGAAACTGGTATAGCCGTTCTGGAGTTAGTCGCATCAGCGAGGCGGTGGAGAACAAGTATTCGAGGGGTCTCAGTGAAGATTTGCCGCTCTAAATCGTCCCGTCGTATCGCCTAACTTGACTAACCCACAAATGTCAAATATATCAACACCTTCCAAGGTCAAGAAATGGCCTCCTGTTCGCGCTGTCTGGTGACTTACGTAGGGCGATCTGGCGGCAACTGAGTCAACATTCTAATTCCATCGCTCGTGCTAGCTATCCAGGGGAGGCAATGGACTAAAAATTCTTTGCACGTGGTGTCTGGACTCTGGAGCCTCGACACACTTTCTAGCGCAACGTTCACGAGCCCCTGCTTGCCGGGGCCACCGCAACAGTGAACTACTTTTCATGTGGTGGACGATGCCAAGATCGTGGCAGAACCAGGTACCTTGGTAAAGGTTGGAGCAATACGCTTTTGTAACTCACGTGTGCGACTCGAGACAGACGGACCAGCTATATCCTCAAAGTGGAAAGGCAGTAATTGTGTGTTCAAAACGCGGTTCAGAGGGTCGATGTGACCGTTCTGTTGATTTGGGTAACTCACCAATAATGTCAGAAAAGCTGCAGGGTGTCTCTGAAGCTTACGCGCTGCTTTGCACCATCAGGACCCCACGGAGGCTATCGACTAGTGGCGGTTGACGTTGAACCGAGGCCAAGGTCTTTCCAGGCAAAACGCTTTGTTTTCTCCGCCTAGTGAGGTCTACTGCAGGCTATGCAATGTTTGAACTGGAGCGATCGAGAGATGGCGAATGGACAAGTGATCAAGAAACCAAGAGGACAGTGGTATGCAGAGCGGGCACAACGTTCGGAAAGTCTTGTCGTGATATACCGCGGGATGACCTTCAGGTGTTGTGCTTTACTTATCAGGATGCTTACAAGACACCTCACGCCTTCGACAAGCTGTGTTACCTTCTGAGTTCATCAAAGTTTTGGCTAGGGAGTGCTGTGTTTCCAATAATTTTTGGGAACTGTTCATTGACGTGGAGTGCTGTGGACAATTACAAGACAGTAGTGAAGGGCGTGGAGTTCGATAGCAAAGTGCAACTACCCAATGTCGCGCACAAGATAAAACTGATCGAGACCACCCGTCTGTCCGTTCACCCCACGTGATCTCAAAGGCCTCGGTTTTATGTGACGACCAATCGGAGCTTGCCTATTTGATCGCAACCTATCCCGCGACGTGGGGAGTCACAAGTTTGCGCCACTGGGCTCTCCTTTGGGCCTCAACTGCCGTTGTGTCAGTATCATGGGTCGTCATAAACCTTTTTGCAGAAGGGGAGTACTGCCACGTATCGTAAGATGCAGTGGTTTCACCAAGTACTGGAAGGAGGGGCCTGCCGCAATCTGAAGTTGATCTGGAGGCTCCAACTCTTCGTGATCGATCGATAAAGAATGGTTTTGCACGGATCCCACGAAGACTACACAGAAGAATGACTACGTGCTGGCACGCTGTGTGGAGAGTGGAGGGCAGTGGAGACCCCGGATTGAGCTCCAGGTGTTCGGGGTCCTGTCAGTGTCCGGTGACTCCATCAGCTGTTATAACGCCCGAGTCAACACCCGAGTCCAAGTCAGACAGCGAGTACCGCCCCCACTTTTAAACGCGCACGACAGCTGCCACCCTTCAGTGTGCCCCACCGCCGAACCCCCCTCAGGTCTTGTTCTTCGAATAGGTTCATCAAAGCGTTCTTTGGTTTTCTCTTTCAGCGGAGGAAGCCATCCCACGTCAAGGAGTAGTCTAGAGTCGCTAAGACTTTAGACAAGCCCTTGCCCACTCGAGCCGACGCGATGTGTCGGTTTTCACTATCCAGTTCCGACTTTACAACAGCCCAGCTCCACGTTGCTTCAATTTACCCAGTTTCTGCTCTCATCCAAAGCGTTATGAACCCAGTTGTACTCTCAGTGATCCTCTTCTAGGTAATTCCCCTTAGCTTGTTTGCTGTCTGTACCCGACCGGTCTCTCTGCACATGGTTCGATCTACTATACATGCTTTTGCCCAAAGGGGCACTCCCTCATCTTCCCACTCCCGGGTTCGCTGGCAGCCCTATCATGCTAGCAACCAGCCTTTTCAAGCACGCACCTCCCCCTATCTACCCACTCCAGCATCTTCCTGTCTCATCCACCTCGCCCTCCCCTCATACTCTATCCGAGGACCGCACACGACATGCCTACCTCGTTCCTCGTGATTGCCAACTCCGCGACGCAAACAAATCGAAATATGCACTAGGTCTAGTCGGTGAGCTTGCGATTTCGTACTCAACGAGACGGTCGTAAACTTAGAGTACGGCAACCAGATCAAACCGTAAAGTCATTGTGCGAAATATGGCCTCTCCAGGACATACCACACATCTTCCTCACGTCATGTCGTCCAGCGGTCGCCACATCACCGCCTTTATCTATTCACGCAATCGCCAGCCCTCAACTCTACTCTCCGATATCGCCGTCAATCTACCCCTCACCTGTTGCTTCCCCCTTGTCATCATGTTTGACTCGTGTTCCCCAGCCTACTGAACACTCAAAGCTTCGGATGCGACGTCTCATCTATGCGTGGCTTTGTCCAGGAGGTTCTCCGCCGTTCACGGACATCTGGTGGCGTTCTTCAGACTGCTCTTTGCTATCTCGAAGCTGTTCGAGCGAAGGTGCCGGAGCTCATTCGCCATGGGAAGAACAGCCCCGAAACAGCAAGGGAGGCGGAATCTTCCGAAAGGCCTACCTGCATCGAGAACGACCCTACTAGTATTGATGATACCGTCTTCGATGGGCGCAGTTCTTCTGACGATGCCGCTTGTTCTGACAGCCTTCTTGCAACAGTTCGGATGGACTATGGACGTGAAGTGGACAGCCTTTGTACTGACTTGCAACTGGGCGGTGACGATGCGCTCCCGCACAAATCACAAGTAAATGCCAAATCATTGCCGCCCTTACCCCCGCTTCCGTCCCCCCTCTTATGTCCTCGTCGCACCTTCTTAGCTTCCCTCATCCTCGCGTCCAAGTTTACGCAAGACAGGTGCTACTCCAACCGTGCATGGGCGAAGTTATCTGGACTCTCTCCCCGCGAAATTGGTCGCTGTGAACGAGCGCTTGGCGAAGCTCTCGAGTGGCGTCTATGGGTTGGAAAATTGCCTGCAGCGCAGTCCGGCCTTGGGCGTTCGCTCACGAAATCCAAAAGCGAGAGTGATATTATCAATGTTAGCAAACCACCTGCAAGTCTCGCGCAACCTCACAAGAGTTTGGAGTTGTCAGCGTCGCAATGGTGTTCGCAATCCCCTGTGCCGAGGAAGACCTCACAACTTAGGAGGCATGCCACGTATCCCAACTTTAAGTGTTATGGAGAAATATTACTTCAACCCATTGCTCCTCAGACGACATCAAGTATGGTAGTGCTTCAGGCGGACGGGACCCCATCATCAGCATACACGACCAGTCCTTCTACGCCAGGGCTCAGTTCCTCTCCGACACCAACAGAGTGCTCCGCTGGAGACCGCACCGTCCAAGTTTCGAGTTTTATGGATGTGCTGACACCACCGCCAGGTCAGTTCGCCGCCTTTACGGGCGCGCAGAACGGCAAGGCGTCGTTGGTATCAAGCGACTCATGCATATATTCGATATCTCAAGATGCGCCTCTTCCACCTCGCCCTTTCGAAGGACTTCACCTCCCAAACAACGGATATTCATTACAGCTACCCCCGCACCGTGCCATGTACTCTCTGGAATATGCCTGAATTACTTTCCGAGTTTATGTGATGGCCGTACATCAGGGTCGCCATTTCACCTTCCTATTGTTAATTTCTGTACATGTCATTTTCCCTTCTTGTATGTTGTCCTTCTCGTGCCGCTGTGTTTCTGCGTGCAGTGTGCCACGGTGGAGGTCATGCTGGGGACGTCGTTCCGCTATGTAATAACAATGGTCTCAATACCCATACCCGAATATAGATGCTTGCTCGTTGTCTACCGCGGACGGAGCGGCCTCCGAGAACTGTGGTGGTGGAAATTTGTACGTATATAAGCCGGTTGAACCAGCAGGACTCTAACGATCGCCTTACAAACGGACGGTTGCAGCGAGGATCTCGATTTTGGGGCGAATTTCGTATTTGTTATCTTGGAAGATTCGGGACGGAGTAAGAGGTGGAGGCGTATGAATGGATCATAGGTTGATGTTACATTACGTAGTTCGTGGAACATCCTGAGGGCGAGGGATACGTGAAGAAGGTTCTCCCTCGACACCACTAGTGGAGGCAATCGACGTCAGGCTATCCGAGAAAGATGGAAACTTCCGTAGGAGTACCACGAGCAGGGAGATCAGAAAGAGGGTCCTGAGAAATGGAAGGCGGAGAAGGAAAATGAAATAAAATGAGCAGGACCTTCACTCGTTGAAGAACTCCAAAGGCTCGTCCTTGACCTGAATCGCGCGCCAAAGGATGTGGATGTCCATCCTGCATCTCGTTTCGCCCTCCATCGTAAAGATGGAGTGAAACATGACGTCCTCTTCGCCCTATAACCAGGTATCACAGAAAAGTCATGCACCGAATGATTTGGACCTGAATCTCGTTTACCTGGTTAGGGGGATCATGAATCCTACAGACACGACAGCGAGGAGCCACAGCGAGAGCACGGTTGACGAGTATCGCCAAGAGATCAATAGACTCGTCGCTGGAGAAGACAAGTGCATACCTAACGTGGATGAACCCCTCGCCTAGCTCATCGTTCACCGCAGGTATTCTTACCTTTCCAAATAAGATGGTACCGTAGCTAACCACGCCCGTTCTAATCTCGACGAGGTCGTCCTCGACGGTGAATGTCGTGAGTTTTTCGTCAGACAACCCTGCAGCTCTGGACCACATCTTCGGCTCGTGGACATCCCAACCATGACGCGAGGCTATCACGGCATGTTTGATCTCCGGGAGGACACGGTTGAAGGCTTCAACTGCTCTCGCGTGCGGAGCGTGGGGAGCAGTGAGGCTCACTTGGTCCGCTGAGGCTAGTAGGGTAAGTCTCAGATGAATGACTGTTCGATTATCTCAAATGAAATAGCAATCACCCATCCGTAAACTGCGCTGTAGTGGTATGAAGGTCGTCGTGAAGGAAGATGCTCTGCTATGTTCGCGCCAAGTATCTAATCTCTTAATCTATCACGAGCGACGCGTGTGAGTGGGGCCGCCACGAGCCGCACTACCACCAGCTGTGCTTGAAAGGTTTCAAATTAGGTTTAGTTGTTATCTGCCAAGACGTTGGCGCTGCGATTGCGTCTTCAGAGTACCGCAGGGCGTTAACATGAACTTCGCCATTGAATAGCAAATAGATCCCAAGAAATGCCCACACCCCCCACTAGTCGTTTTGCCATCGCGAGAATGAAAAAGCGAAGGCAGTTAACTGGGCCCGCCCGTGCGAGCAACGTTGACGTGCCCATCAAAAAAAAAGATGTCAGAATCCGTTTCTAGGCATACCGGATCATTGATTGTCTTTCCTCAGCTGATATTCTCATTAGATCCATAGGAGTTTTCCCTTTTTGTAGTTCATCCTTCCCACTCGCTTACTCCATATTTTCTGGTTCTCTATCATGGCATTGACCCAACTGAGACACGTTGTGGTGGTTAATGATACCTATCCACCCATTGCTAGTTGTTATACCAAGGTATTAATCGTGGACACTGGCACACATAATGATAGTGACTGAAGTACACCCCCAGTACAAGGTTTCGGAAGGAGATGACATGATCAACCCCTGACTCTCCTCCCACCTGTTCCCTTTTCATAGTGAAGCTTTGCTAGATGGGAGTGGATTCGAGAACATGACAAAGGAGAGGGAACCCCCTCCCAGTCCAGGGACAAAGTACTGCATGATGTACCAAATGCTGCTAAGAGTGGCTATGCAGGTTCTTCCAGTTTCCAAGTGCACAACTGGTGGTCCCAATAGTGGTCGTGAACTGTACCAGGCAATTGGCCTTCTAGAACTACCCGTAGATAGGAAGCCCGTAATACATATGTGCACTAGTCAATGACTCTATTGACTCCTGGTAAGAATATGCTTGCCCATGAACACTGCAAACCGACGAATCGTGTCAAAATCCTCGAGATGTAGGATTGAATGCCACACATTCTGTGGCCAACAACTCACCTGACCTAATACACCCATGTTTGTTTCGTAGGCGACACAAATTCTTCAAACCACCATTAGCCACCATCCTTCACCATGGGGAAGGCCCTCACTGTCAGTATCATATACCGTAGGAATTCTCGACAGTATTGTACAAACTTCAATTTACATCCCACCAACATCACCACTGCTGACTAGCAGTAGCTCCAATATTCTGACAGGTGCCGAGAAGTCCCTCGGTGGCAGCGTCAGAACCCGACTGTCTATCCAAAAGCGAGTGGCAGATTAGCGTTAACAAAGAGGTCCTCAACAGAAATGTCATAATAATGCTCAAGGATATATTGCAAAGTCTTTGAAGGAAACAAAAAAAGAAGAAAAAGAAAAAGAAAGAAAAATCATTATTATCACTGGTATCTAGGATGTTGATCATTAGGACGGGTGCCCCACCAAATTCCTGTCCTGGGGTGTGTGAAACTGTACGGCGGATAAGCGCTATATATCAATGCTGTAAGGACAGCGACGTACGAATGGATCCATCAGGCTCAACCCAGGAAGCATTTGCGGCTGTGGTTGCGCCCAGTGATGTTGTGATAACTGGTGCTGCGTGGGAGTCCGCACATGGAGGGGGTAACCTGAGGTATGAGACGGACCGCCAACGCGCGGATGATGGGTTTGCATGGTTGCGGTGGTACCCGTATAGGTTGTGTCATAGCGAGGCTGGCTAGGCTGGTATGTTCGACATCTCGGGTATCATAGAAAGAGCACTAGACTGGCTGGGATGATGCAGTGGCGGATAGCCTTGCGAGGTGCTGGCAAAGCATGAAGACCACGGTTTGAAATTACGAGAACGGCAGTGACTCACAATTGGCGTCGTGCTGTCTCAGGGTCGGGGACTATCGGTAGCACCACGGGTTCACTGGGGGGACGCTTTAAATGTGAGGAAAAGGGAATAATCAGCAGCAACTTACCTGTGGCGGCGCGAAACGGCGGGTGGACGGGCATACTGGGGCGGGGTATTGTCGCGTGTAGGGGGAGTCGACGTCTCAGATATACCAGACGACTCCGCTGTCGAGGGCCTTCCGTCAATGGACTCTTTCTTAGGCACAGGCTTTTTCCGCGTCGGGACGCCCTCTGGCCAAGTACACTGGTGCAGGATAGTCAGATTTCAATTTTCGAGAAACGGACTACAGCCTACATCTCGCTGTCCATGCGTGCATCTCATGCAGATAGGTTTCGTCTCGTCGCACTACTCAGTCGTGTTTGCACATCACCGGGCGACTTACAGTGGACTAAGAGGGCACCTTTATTTTTTTAACGCGACAAGTCAAGCAACCTGTTTTACTCCTCGTGTACTTTGGACGCTTTCGCTGGGGTTCCGTGCGAGATGGAAGCCCTCCTGTGTAAACGTTGCCTGTAAGGGGCGCCGGCAAGTAGTGAGTGGTTGAATTGTAAGTGTTAGGGGTGGATTGACTATGTGAGAAGGATGGTCAACGGTGGAGGTCGCGAGGATAGATGAGCGGATACTGACTATGTGGTACCATCAGACATTGGATTCAGGATGGGAGGAAGAGTTTCGGGCTGCTGATCCTTCATAGTTTTTTATAAGCAACAGAGTTGTACGACGAAAGCAGGGAGAGTGGAAGGTGGAAAATGGACGGAGGGTCCACCCATTGTCACGGACCCGGAAATAGGTCTGGATCACTAAATTCAGATCTAAGGGTCATTTGTGTTGTAACAGATGGCATTTTCAGAGGTGCCATAACAATTTTCGTTTTTGGGAAGTGGGGAATTTTCTAATAGACTTTCCACAAAGCATCGTGCGCCCTGCATTTTTTGTAAATACACATGTAAAAAGTAGCAGATTGACACAAGAAGGGAAAAAAAAATAGCGGAGGGGGTCAAAGAATAAACCTGTACTCATGGATTATCGGCGCGTGATGTTGCCAGCTGCAGTGCGTCTCGGAGGTAGTGTGATAGACTTGCAATCTGGACATAACGGGGCTGCCCTAAAGTATTTTTCCACGAGTTTTTTTTTTCGCTGCGAATTTGACGATCTCTTTCCTGATCCGGGCTGATCTTCTGGTCAAAAGACCTTCGAATTCAAGGTTGCACACTAAATTTGTGGCAATTTGATTGATGGACTATCCCCAAAGGGAAATCTGTCGGTCCGCACAAGCGCGCGGCGCGGTCGATCCTCCTGCCTTGGCGATTGAATGGCAGGCCACCTCCGCACCATACTGCAGCTGCTGGCCAACAACCACATATCCACCAGCCAGCTGCACGCCATCTTCCGTAATGTAGAATATGTATTTGTGAGTGCCGCATCAGCGTAGTCACCATAGCACGACTAGTTTCGATCCTTAACACCGTATGTAAGGTTTCGCACCACATACAGGTCCCCGCACGACTAGCGTCGTGCTCAGTTCACGTACATGCACCGTCTTCTTTGTCAGAGCCCCTTCCAGTCTCCACCTCGATCTCCATTTCCCGCGGTGTTCTTTTCAATAGTGGTCTGTCTCGTGGACTGATATTCATCACGTGGCGCGGACTATCTCCCGTCGTTCTGAACACTCATGGCTTGCAGCTTGCCTCGTGACGAAACGTTGAACGAAATGTTATCCACTTTTGCTTGCGTCGCCGTGCATTTTACATGTACATTAGCAAGGTAATGGGTCCCATGAGTTTCATCTCAATTGACACGTGTATGGACACATGGAAGTCGGCCCACCACATCTCAATGCGTGCAACGGACTTATCAGAAGCCCAGCTGCGAGGCACGACTACTAATACCCAATCGGAGGGCAAGTAATGCGTTCGATTGTGCCCGTTGCAGACGCATTTCAATCGTTTCAATGGCAGTCATGGAACCGATCAGAATCAGTGACTGAGTGATTTTACGTCCAGCGAAGCTTTGACGCTTTGACATCACTGTCCAGAGACACAGCAAAGTCAAACTCACTCAAACAGACACATCCCTGGAGGTCCCGAGCAACGGTATTAGGAGTGGCGCGAAATGCTTCTGAAAAGAATAATAAAATAAATAAAAAGGGAAACGAAAAATCTGGCCCTCAAAAAGCAATGCAGGGACACCCATTGCTACAGGCCATCTACAACCCTTTCTCATCGAGTACGTCAAGTTCACGTACAATGTAAGGAGCTGTCCTACACCGTTACTCACATCGTGCACCACCACGGTTTGCGGACCGTAAAGTTCTGTTCTCTCCCATGAGATGGGTGCACTAACAACCAATTTAGCAATTGCTCATCACCAAGTCAGCTTACATTGACAGCGTGCGGACTGAAGGGCGCGCGACCCTCTTATCAGGGAGATAGCACTTGTGAAGCCAGATTGCTCCAAAAAGCGCTTAACTTGCGCTTTTGAACGGCTCCTATTCCTCTCGCGTCGACGAGAGGTTGCTAGCTTCCAGCCTTGTCGATCACTCTGTCGTGTAGGGTGAGGTCGAAAAATACACCGGATGCGACGGAGCCACGAATCGCGAGGCCATCGCAGCGCCACACGGATTCCCCAACACTCACACCTCCAGATGGGAAACGCGGCAAGAGCTTTTTTCCCACTTGCGGGTCATAAACGTCAACCATCTGCTTTCGTTCTCTTCAAACCGCCGCGGTTTCATCCAGAAGGTTGACGCAAAGAAGGACTCCCACGATCTGCCATCGTTTAGACAGGTAGTGTTTAAAACGGCAGGTGCGACATTGGGGACACACCCTCGGTCCTTCGCCGGAGCAAAGCGTTATCCCTTCATTACCATCACTGGTGATGTCCACTACACCTTTAGTATGTGGCCGCTAAGCGCGAAGCTAATGTGAATTCCTCAGTTGGCATCGAATCTACTCTGTGAAGTACGAGCAGGTTTAGTTCCGTGTTCACTCGTCTAACCTGCATCTGTTACTAGTCCCGCCTAGAGTCTAGACAGACCAAAGACTACGATCCAGAATCGCCCGTAGTCAGTGGAAGTATGGGAATTAGTAAGGTTCTAGTCGCTGATGTCGTTAGTAGTGGGACTTGAGTTGCGGTACGGGGGACTAGTTACTCAGTACTCTAGTTACTAGGCCTGTACGGCAGACCGCGACATTTCCGTTCAAGGGCCTGCAGAATTATCATCGCCTTCTCATTTTCCTGTCTCGATCACTTACTTATCCTGTGTGTTGTCTTTGCTGTAAAGTGGCATCGCTTGTGTGGTTGCCACACCCGTGAAGGTTCGCGGGATCGCTTATGTCCAGACTGTAAGTAGATTTCGACTCCCTCTTCCAACATTTGCCACGCGTGGCAAACATGACCCGCCTGAGCTGTGGTAAGTCGATTGGCACTGGTCGCTGGCCAGTTCTTGGAGCCATATTCGCTGACTGCACCCCGGGAGGTATCTCACCCACAAGTCAAGTTCGAGGGGGTTCTGGGCTCGCTACACAGGACCACGAACGCTTCCAAATAATTTAATCAACCTTCCCCTGAAAATGTCGCGCATATTCACGATGAAATGGTGTGGTGTACAGATAGACGATTTGTGCCTTGCCACTCGATGGGGACCCTCGGATGCCCATACATGCAGTGGGCGTTCCACGGACACGAAACACTTCCGTGGTTCCTCCCGCTTAATCGATCGACAACTGAAGAAGTATCTGCCAACGTAGTTCGACTCGATCGACCGCCACAACGCGTCATATTAAGTTTATACGCCCCTGGAGGAGCGCCCTCGAGATCTCCGAATTTTGGTGTGTTTCGATTGTGAACCGAAGGGCCAACTCTCCGAAGTGGCAGCGTCCTTCCATGCTCCTCTTTCAAAATCCCAGGTAGCGGGCTTCCGGGTCTGTTGCAAACAGAACCGGATGAAATCTAACATTTCTACTTTGGAATTGTCTCGGCGGGTAAGATCCGCTGCAATCTGGGCATGTAAGTGCAGCATACATTTGTGTTTCATTTTGCAAGATTGCAGGAACGTGTACTTGTCCGGAAGTAGAGAGAAAAAAGAGGTGATCAAGAAGGATAAAGGAGAGCAGGTAAAGCAGATGTGTACAACTGAGAGAGATAAGCGGTGAGCAGTATAATCCGTCAGTCCCAGAGCATGGGTTCATGCGTGGGGAATCTAAGGTGGCGTCGGGAAAGGTAGACCCCGACTAGAGCTTGGTCGCGAGCTAAACACAGGCAGCCGACACGACCATGGGGAAGTGATGATTAGTAGTACGACATGCAAGATACGAACGATGCTTACGCGTCACTTGAACTAGATCGATTGCGGTGCCATCCCCAAACTTCGCTGATCCACTTAGCCATCGGTACCTCCTTTCTCATTACACTGGCGATCCAAGGGTGTGCTAGCGTTTCTTCGGGTGTGGGGCGGGCGGTGTGGTCGACGATCAATCTAGAGGCGGGAATAAAGAACGGTACAGCGAGCAGAGCGATAGATCACGTACGTCTGTCTGATGAAGTCCTTCATTTCGTCACTCCATTTGAGGTCCGGTTCATCCGTCAGCTGTGGAGGCTAAGGCAGATTTTGAGAGCTTACGGATGTCAGAAAAACTCCGGCCTTACATCTCCCTGCGTGATGTGGACGAGCAACTCGATGGATGTCAAGTCGTCCGGGAACGGGTAACGGTTCTGAACGAGCTCCAGTAGTGTGATACCGGTCGACCACACGTCAGCACGGATACTGTATTCTTTACCACTGATACGCTCGGGCTAATTTGTAGATTTCAGCCAGATAGCCACTTACAACAACGAGACGCGTACTGCCATGTAAAAACTGGTCCCAGTGAAAGTTCCCGCCAGGGACTTGACAAGTTCGCCGGAAACCCCGAAATCGATAAGGCGGACGACACCTTGCTCAGTTAGCAGGATGTTAGGATGGTTTGATGTCTCTATGAATGGTTTTGAGAGTGTGAAGATACGCCAGTCCTGAAAGAACCTAGGGGGCTGATGTCAAAGAAGACGACCATGAAGTATCGATAGGAAATCACCCCCTGAGCAATGCGACCGGCGACTCTTTCACTGACACGACCGCCGCGTTCTCTGATACGCTTACTGACCGCCTCTAGACTGCCGCCAGCACAGTATTCCATCATGACCTTGACTTCGCTAGAGGAGGGCGACATGTAAGCCCCATAGAAACGGATGATATTGATGTGTTTTGAAGTGGAGGAGATCTGCAGCTCTCTTCCGAGCTGCTTTAGAGGTGCTTCGCGTGTGGTGATCGTCTTTCTTGCCAAGATAAAGCCATTCCGGATGTCTCTAACTTTGTGAACCGCACCCCCTTGACCTTCGCCCAGCCTGCATATCTCCTCCAAAACACTATCGGACCACATCGTAGATCCGTAGGTCGAGATCTCTTCAGCCGACGCGTTGGAATCGACAGATGCTTTCTTAAACACGGAAACCAATTGTTCGATGCTGCTATCGCTCGAGTCACGTTGCTCGGCAGGTCGAGGTGTCTGGAGCTGCATGTCAGACGGACGAACGGTGGCACCGTTCGGGTTTTCTCCGCCTAGACCAGGGGGGATAGAGGCGGGGCCAGCGTAGTAATCGCTGATGCTGCCTACGCCACCAGAGAGAGGTAGCTGAAGTTTCAGTTGCAGGCCATTCGTTCTTGAAGATGGAGTAGAGCCAGGGATGAGAGGGCGCGATGGGGTGGGTGACGAGGAGAGCTGCGATGCAGGCGATGGGGGACGGAGAAATGACTGATCTACGGATGCCTTGCGAATCTGCAACGGACGAGTCTCTGCCAAGTGTGGAGACTGCGAGCGGGGAGTCCTTGGGCCAAGCGGACGATGGTGCATTGCGACGCTGGGTGTGCGGTGCAAAGTTGTGTGCACAAGGCATTAAGGGGAGCAAAGCGGTTATCAGACACCTTCTGGCCCTCTGCCTGCAACGGCAGTGTAGCCAAGTGGTTACGGCGTCACGTTTAGGCCACGTGCTCAATCCGTGATGGGTTTCCCTCGCGAGTTCGAATCTCGTCACTGTCATTTTTTATTGCTTTTTATCTAACTGGCAGAATTGCCACAGCACTCGTCGCTGTTATGACTAGCACGAGCTCTTCCGCAAGTTCTGATCTCAGCGTTTCTCCCTCCACCACGCCACCCCCGCCTTCGTCAAGGCGACGACCAACTTACTTACGATCACAGAACGTTGGAATCGACCCTTCCGTGCTCGCCGGAAAGGTTTTGACTCGGATAGGTCGCTCACCCAAACATCCATCCATGCAGCTGCATTTCGCCGACGGCACGGCCTACCAAATCCTGGTCGACGGCTATGACCCCGTGCATCGGTATGTTGCCGTCCTTATCCGCTCTGTCGACGGATAATTCATCCTCCCCCGGTACATCAGTGGATTACCTAAAGCGCTGGAGATGGATCCCACTCTAGACTCCCTTCTTGGTGCTGCAGACGGACCGGTAGTACTCGAGCGGACGATCGACCAATGTGCTCTTGTCACGCTGACGGACAAGGCGTTCGAGTCGAGGCAGAGAGAGCAGCGCTGGGACCAGAACCACGTAGGGGTCGCCTTCAAATTTAGCGAGGAGCAAGTGTGGCATTGCGTGTGGGCGATGCTAACCGATCATGAAAATGGAATGTGCGTCTTCCGAAGCTATAACGACGTTTACCTCGATCAATTGCGCCACTCTCCCCGTAAACGCCATTCCCGAACACCATCCTCACCCGCCTAACGTCATTGACGTTGCGTTGCAATATATATAGAACATCGCCAGCGATCGCAAACCCGACACTCGCACGTCCAAGCTTGTACTGAATTATTACCTCCCATGTTTCGTCGATCCCGACTTCGTCGCTGCTATGTATGTCACGCAATGTACCTGCTTTGTTGTCCCCGCTCACCCCATCTTGTAACTGGACGTACTCGTCGGAGCACCCGTACGCTTTTGATACCGTGTTGTACGACTAGATAACGTGTATTAGCATTTGCCCTTCGAAAAAGAAGACTGTGATATGGTAAAGGTGCAGTTGGCACATGCAGTCATTTGCGAGATTATTACTTGATGGTTTCGATTCCATTCTATCGTACAGCACCGCTCAATATGAATATAAACTTACGAGGCGGGAGGCACATTTGATCATTTTTCAGTCCCTTCCCAAACCGGCATAGCAGCTTATTGTAAAACAAAGTGTATTGGGGTTGGGTTCACGTTAGCAACTTTACAACCTTGAATGGTGAACGTCAGACGAGTTCCTCGCCCATCAGAGAGTTCGAAAGAAGGTGGTGCTACGACAGTCAGGAACGGGTCCGTGGCACATATGCCTCTCCAGATTTCATCATTTTCGAATCCATTGAGCTGATATGTTCATAACTGGATGATATCCCTCTTTCCTTCGCTGCTACATGTGACGTGAGCCGTCAACTTAGGGAAGGTCGTATCAGGGTGGCATGTTGGCAGAAGCTTGCAGCTGGATCTTGAAGAGGACAGTCAGACATCTCGCACGGAAAAGTCAACCAGAGATAAGACTGACTTTCAGGCATGGAATGCACCCGAACCAACTGAGGGAACTGTCAATTGGGCCTAGTACGGTATACCGTCAGTGCATGTTAATACACGAGCGCACTTTGTAACATGTGTCAGTCACCCGTCCGTGGTGTCGCCATCTTGGCTCCCACGGTCTCCACCTGCTACCTTCGACCGATCTTCACCTGAATGGCAAGCCGCGCAACCGCCCAGACGCGCCTGTCCTTCGCGTCTTTGACACCCCAGAACGTCGGGACGGTTCGAAAGCTTAACACCGTGCTTTTCCCTGTCAGATACGGCGAGAGATACTACCAAGACATACTCCAAGCCGAAGTCGAACCTTTCTGCCAGCTGGGTCTGTCCGTTCCTCGCATCCCCCTGTCCACTTCTGTCTCACCTTCAGAAGTGTACTACAATGACATTCCGGTCGGAAACATCTGCTGTCGGTTCGAAGGCAGAGATTTGTACCTCATGACCATGGGCATCCTCGCTGTGAGTCAGATCCCACACTCTTGGAACCTGTCGCTCACACCATACCCAGCCTTATCGCTCACGCCAGATCGGCTCCCAAACCATTGAACGCATCATTGAGTCTGCGTCCTCTCATACCAAGCCAAAAATCGGACGAATATACCTTCACGTACAGGTATCAAATGAGGATGCCAAACGGTTCTATGAGCAGCACGGGTTCAAGGAAGTGGGCATCCATGAGAACTACTACAAAAAGATCACTCCTCGGGATGCTTGGATACTAGAGAGACGGCTACAGAATGCAGACAAGTGATCGTACAACATTGATGGGGTTATGAGAATATTTCGCAGCTGCTGGAAGAGCATCTCCGCAGGTGTAAAGTCAGATACGGTCGGGGCAGTACTGCTGCTCGTATCTTACAGTACGTATATACTGAGAGAATTCTCAAGAGCAGTGCAGGATCGTTACAGTATACCAGAGATGACGAATACCACGTCCTCGAAGCTAATCAAGTCATAGTGTCGCAACCATGGGTATGGTACGAGCCTACGCATAACCATAACCACCAGCAGAGTAGCGATAGATCATGCACGCATCATGGGTCCTCGTCCCGCCCGCATTGCTTGACAAGCTGATCAGCAGTGAGTTTAGTCACACGTCTTCTGGGTGTAGTCCACTCAAATACCTGATGTCGTTTCAAAGCGTCTTTGCGGGTAAACGTCTTCCCACATCCACCATTGCACGAGAAGGGCTTCTCCCCGGAATGCGTCTCTCTGTGGCGTTTGAGATCGTGTTGGCGATTAAAAGACAATGCACAAAGGTCGCACGAATAGGGGCGTGCAGGGGACGCCGGATACTGCGGTGGCTGCGGAAAGTACGGAGTGGGAGCGTGACTGCTAGGTTGGGATGGAGAAACGGGGTGATGGTATGAACGTGAAGTCGGGTATTGTGAGGTGTCGTTTCTGGCAGGCATATGGACGGTCAGACGAGGACGGATAACTCTGTCGGGAGGCGTAGGGGCTGGGGGAACTTGTGGGTACTGAGCCGGTGGCTGCACGGGACAGGCTACACCATGATGGCCCGGTACTGGTCCGCGGACTTGATGGTGTGTTCCGTACGGGACGGGGGTGTTTGGCTGGGCGGTCATCTGAGCACCCAGCGTAGGATATGGGGGATGATATGACCTGGAGTCGACATTGGTGTGAGGTGGGTATTGGGGAGGGGGCTGAGTGCTTCCCGGTGACCACTGACTGCTTCGACTGGTATCGGGAGGGTAGTGGTATGCGCGTCGATCGGACATATCAGGCCTGACTGGGGGTGGGGAGGGTGATACCGAGTATCCTGAATGCCTGTCCTGATCTCACCGAGGTTCATATGCATTTCCGGAACCGCTCAGGCGCGCACGACCATAAAACATGAAAGATCGGCCACTTTCTGTAAACCGCCAAACTGGCATAACTCTGCAGACTTGAAGGAGCTCAAGGTTAGGTGACATATGGGCCCTGATTAGGAGCGTGCGTACCTGATAACGAAGGTCATCTATCTGACTGGAAAAAGAGTTGGCAGGGGTCTGTAACAGCAGATAACCTCGTAAGTATGACCGTATCATATCATCTTCTAACCAAACTTAGGTGTCGACTCCCATTGGACTGGTCCTATACACACACCTCTCGCCGCCGCATCTGCCCAAGTTATCGTGGATGTCATGTATCACCCATCAGGTACGAGCAACCCATCTTGGTAAAGTGTCAACCTGTCAAAATCTCTGGCCATGGCAGTGCCTGTGAGGTCTCCTGACTTCCCGGAGCGGTACATATGTGTGTTGGTTGTGTGCGTAGGCATGGTTGCCTGTCCCTTCGGATCCCTGAGCATTCTCAAGTAGGCATTGCGCTTTGTGGCATGGTCTCTTTGCAGTCTCGCCGCCGTCCCCGCGAGTGGAATCACGCCCTTCCCAGGCAAATGACGCGCCGTCAAAACTGGTCTATAAAATGGGGAAATAGCTTGTCAGGGCACATTACGGCTGAACGTTCCAAGCCATCGGTCCCTTGAAAGAATGGATAGCCTGCATCACCGCCTTGTCTTCCTGCGGTCTCCAATTTGGATCCCATCAATCTCAGCGGGGGGCAGCTAGTCCGGATGCAAACCATGTCGAGGGCGCAGGTAGTCATTCCAGCTTATCACTGCTGGGTATGATCTTAACGGCACCGCGGTGTATTGATATGACCCTGCAGTCATTCGTCACCACCAGTGCCACGAGCAGCCCGCTCACCCCATTCCGTCGTGGCGCCGAAGATGCAGTCTTGGCGCATACGGCCAATATTTGAATATTGGAGGGAACTACGTACCCACCGATCATATCGCATGATCTTACGCATATTCCCGAGCGCTGGAGCACCATTGACGTTCAGTCTCAGACACTTCCCCACGACAAGTGCACCAGACACCAGATGGGAGGGCTTCATGTACATACTCTGGGACGTGCGCGAGCCGACGTCGTTGTGCTTTGACGCAATTAAAGGGGGATGGGTACGTGTTCTGTTGGCAATGCAGCACTTACTCAGAATTGCGTCAGCATACCTGAATCACGATCAAGGATATATTGCTCAAGCGCCCAGCCTTACCGCAGCGGGCACTGTGGGAATCGTTGGCAACACCTTCTGTCACGAGGGTTCAGTGTCGCAGCAGGATCCGGCAGTTTTGACGTTTCGAAGCATATATATTAAGGCTTGAAAACCAGGTAACTGCAACCCTTCACAGAGGCAGCCCTTTACGGCTACATACATAGTTCAAGGTTCGCGTATTCATATGTGGCTACGCTCACCACACATACTTACATATACGGACCCCCTCAGGGGTGTTTCCGCTTCACGTAACTGCATTAAACTAACAAAATGCCTGTCTTTGGTATTGAGCATAACATTAACCTACTTATGTACCGCCGCCGATTATTCCAATGGCAGACCGCACAGCGGCCAACTACCAGATTCCCAGGTTTAAATGTACCACGAGCGTCAACCAAATCTAGGTGGGACCGACTGAGGTCTGGACACGAATTAGCTCGAGCCATTTCGCAAAACTTGGGTTGCCGTTGCTCACTGCGACCACAAAAGTACAAATATCTTTCCTGAGGTCACAGGGTGCTATGTAAGCTGGGTGTTTGGTTTATGAACTCGATTCGGTACTTATTGGAGCACACCATGGGAATGGGGGTAAGTAATACTTACATCGCGTTTTTGTTAAGTATTCAAAACCGTGATATTGTTCTTCGGCCTCAGCGCGCACGTTTAGGTCTTTACGGGAAGAGAATTGCGTCACGTCGGTGTAATAGTGCTCTGACTGATGTTGGTTCCTGCACAGGAGCCAAGACTCGGTCCGTTATTCGTACTCACTTGCAGGGTCGGGAAATCCGTAGTCCCGGTGTGCTTGCAGGATGTCCAACGACTGACGGGTTTTGCTATTGCGACGATCTATAGAATTGAAGAAGGGAGAGAAATGTACTCGCCAACTTGATGGTTTGGTCCTCACAGTTCTTTACGCCAGAGATAAGAGGCTAGTTTCTTTGTCAGGGAAATAGTCTAAGTCGGGAGCCCCAGACCCAGAGTGCAGGTGCAAGCGCTTGCCCTAACTTCGGTTCTCTATGTGTAGCATGATTGCGTGAGGCACACAGTCAGCCTCGTGTACCCTACTCCACTGTCTTCCACGCGGAAGTTTCCCTAACGAAGCCTGTAACTGTCTTCGCATAACCATCTGCTCACCAGAGGTCGTGCATAGCAAACAGTGTACTCCGGTACTCCGAACCCTCGCCTTTTTCCGGAAAAGCATTATTTATGGCACGCTTTAGCCTACCGTCCGATAGCATGTCCTTCCAGCCTCGGTCTATCTGGTCAGGAGTTGCTTGCGATTGGACCAGGGCATACGCGACAAGAAGCACGTATTTCATAATCATTGTGGATAACTCGACAGATTCCCGAGATTCGAGTAGGGCGAGTATGTCATTGCACGAGGCTCCAGCAAGTCTGGTGGACGTCGATGCTCCACCTTCCTTGGCAGATGGCGCAGATCCCGCGGTAACAGGTGAACCACACCGGGCACGGGCTTGAGGCTTCGCTCGTCTGACCTTTCCGCAACTCTGAGAGACCCCCGACAAGTACCGCTGGCATAGTGCAAGCTGGAAACGGAGTATCGGCATCGTTTTGGGTAGGCTGGTTATCAACCGCAAAATAACATCAGGAGGAGAGAAATGCAGTCGAGCAATTACTGCTGCTGTAAACATATTGGCGTCGAAATCGGTTGTCTGGCTGAGGTTGATGAGCTATGGGACTCCGTCACCGTGACAACCTGTAATGATGAAGATCGTGTTTACCAGTGTAAAGAGGCGGGTTCCCATTGATCGTCGTAAGTTACAGTCCTGGTTTGTGCAACGGAACATGATATCAAGTGGTGCATCAGTATCCTGCCTCGGACCACGCCTGCCCCTCGGGGGAGGTATTTGCGATAACAAGAGCGGGGAAAACTTCACTGTAACGTCATTAGTGCGAGTTTCGGATGAGAAACCAAACGTACCACCAGAATTCTTCTCAGTAAGAATTTCATCCCTTTCGAAGAGACGTAGAAGCCAATCCAACACTGGCCACGCGTGCTCCGCTACAACAGCCGGGGCCGGGTTACATGCGTTGTCCGAGTCATCATCTGCGGAGCCGACGGCAGGTTTCGTCTGTCTTTTCCTCCTCTCCTCAGGGAGAGGAGTGAATTTTCCACGCTGAATAAAGCCTTCCCTGACAATTGCCCAGCAGTACTTGCAGTCCTTGATACACATTGCCTCTCGCGCTATAGGAGAATCTTGGTCATAATCCTTGTCCACTGCCTCTGATCGTGTGGCACACTCATTTGCAGGCTACGACCGCGTACTTGGGCAAGCCAGCGGAACAAAGTGTCGGGAGAGTTTGTACGAAGAAAAGAGAATAGGAGTTTCTGAGCTGCCCCCGACGCCGTGACAGTTGGCGCAAAAGATATCTTCGGAAGGAGCTGCTTTTGTTTCGACGGTGATCCTTTGACAGGCGAGAGCGGTCTTTGGGTTTGTTCCTGCTCGTCTCCCGTGTGGCAGGGAGGTGGATACAAGGCGATGTAAAGAAGCTGACGGATGATATCGCTTTCGGGGCGTAAGCAGAGGTCTAGTCATCAAGGCATGAACTGAATCAACCGCACTCACGGTGGTGGTTTGAACGCCGTCGACCGGAGGAGCTCGAGCGCTGCGATACCAGATTCGTACTGGCCTTCTTCAAAACAAGTATCGACGAGGTTGCGTTGGGTACGTGTCATCTCCCGCTCTTCGGTGATCTCTGCGAAAAGTGAGCGCGACATAAGTCAATGACGAGGTTCAAATCAGACAAGTATGTGATGTATCAAGCAGCATCGAGCAATATATTACAGCAGTGTGCGAAAACGTTGAGAAAAGCAAAATATTTTCGCGTGCGCGTGAGTTGTTCCGGAAAAGGAAATGTAGGAAATTCAGTAGTACAGTATGCTAATAGCACTACCATTCGACCCTCGCTTCGTCGTTCCAGTACAGCACTCCCCCATGCCATATTGCCATATCAGCTTCAACATCAAGGACTGTGCGATCCATCTCTGGGATTCCGGCTGGGAATTTGAGGATGTCTGCGTTGCTCTTGGCGTTTCATCCAGCAGTTGCTATCGCTGGTGGTGGATACTAGCAGAACACGGATCCTGCGAACAGCCAGCACCTATGCCCAATGCTATTGACGTGCAGCATGTGGAAGGCATGCCGAGCTTAGGGATGTCTTTGTTTGAGGCCTCCAGTATTCTCTATATGCAGTATTGACAACCCAAGGCTACATTGCCACTCACATTGTCGACAATCTTATGACACTCAGAAATTCTATGATTTTATTTCAGAAGGGGTGGTATGAAGTGTGGTCTGCCTAGCCCATTCACCGGCAGAATGACGAAGCGAGGTCGAACGGTAGTGCTATTAGCGTACTGTACTACTGAATTTCCTACATTTCCTTTTCCGGAACAACTCACGCGCACGCGAAAATATTTTGCTTTTCTCAACGTTTTCGCACACTGCTGTAATATTAATGGCCACCCTCACGAAGGGATACAAACCCTGGCACGTGACGCGCGTTTTCGCCATAATTACGCCGCCATGCGTAGCAGTGAAACCGCAGAAAAAGTTGCCAACCACTACGGTCTGCGCGCCGTATCGTCTGAACTGCCGGGCGGTACTGTTGGCGGAGGTGATGCGCAGTTCTCACCTGAAACGTGGGACAGTGGGCAGGGGGCGTGGGCGGGAACACGAGTTGTCTGGGGATCCATCGAAAGGCCGGTACTGATCTTGCGATACACGACTGACTGCATGGCGGCTGGGTTGCAACGGTTCATTGATGAGCATGCTAAATTCAAGCATGCATATGACAAGCATGACGTGCCTGGGGTATGTATAATGATCCCTGGACGTGATCGAACCGAAAAGGCGCCTGTTCCGGGTTTGCAGAGCCAAGTCGTCACCGGGACTGTCTTGCTGCCATCCCGACATCCGTGAAAGATGATCGTCACGCCAGGCTCAGCCACGCTTCGCCTGACGAGGGTGAAACAGGGAGTTGACACTCAGTAACCCACACGGTGCGACTGGTCATTACATGCCACCCTCGTCCTCCGGTATTCAGCGAGGCCTGGTAAACAGCTGGCAGTTCATCCACTACAGAGACAATTATGATATTGCTTCCCAACGACGCCTGTTTCTGTAACTGTGCTGTTGACTATTGCGCAAACTTGTTTCTAGTTACCGTAACCGTCCTTGTATCCCTTTTTCTTCTTTTTTTTTTTTTTTTTTTTCTCTCCCGGTAACTGTTTCTCAGCTTGTCGACGTGCACACTGATACCTCGCCCGGGCGCTTGGTCGAATGCTTCGTCAGACACGTTGCGTCTACCACGTTCTTTGGCGAGCTCATCGAAGAATGGCTAATCATGCCCCAGTTGGGTCGAATATGGGTCCCGTCGAGACAACCATACGGGACAAGGTGAGGAGTTCTGGTCGACAAAGTAGCAAGGCACTGAGCCTAGCTCGCGCCGCACAGTTGACCACCCTGCTGCAACCCCTGCAACTCACCATCACGAACGAATCGCACCTCCACCGCCATCACGCCGCAATGAGGGCTCAAGGCGGTGGCAACGGAGAAACGCGTCAGAACTATCTTCCTCCGGGCTAGCTCTCAAACATGTCCAGAAAACTCACGTGAATTCGTTCGCAGATTTTAATGTGTCGATTATCTCGGCTGTTTTCAACGGAAAGGTAAAGTGTTTTTTCGAACGTACACGACCTTGCAAGTTGCTCACGGCCGGCTGTCGATGTTAGAGCACCATAGAACGTCACCGAATGATTTACGCCGCTCTGTCGGATGAACTGGCACAAGGGCTTCATGCCATCTCCCTGCGCACCAAAACGCCTGAGGAGGTCGACCCTGCATCGGCTGCTGGTTCCCTAATGACGTCGTGAATGACCCTGCCTCGGAGTCACTGGTTGGTGTTTTGTGGTTCGACAATCATGAGGGAGTCCGTTGTTTTAATTAATGTGCCGCCGAAAAGCTCCTGGCGGTGGGTTCACCTCAGGGCTCTGCCACAAATACTGCGCTCAGTCTACACTAAGGATTCGTTGGACGACTCGGTCCAGTCCTAGTTAGATTCTGTGTTGGTAGTGCTAATTAAAATCTGGATGGATGGAGGACGGTCACGACTGGATCGGTCTAGGAAGCACATACGAATGTGGGGGGAACTGTCGTACTCCGTTCGCCATCATACGTGTCTGATCCGCTACCGCCACAACAAAATATGAGATGCCGACCTGTACAAGGAAACTATGCGTGTCTTGCTACGTTCGTGAGGTACGGACGCAGTTGATCACAGTTCCTCTGCTGTGTCTTTTGGTTTGTGTCCACGATTTTAGCCCACCCAAATGACCTGGGTTGATCCTCGTCGGGCGGTGCACAGCAGACCCCAGGCGACGATCAAGAGGACGGCTGTTTACAAATTATCCCGTGGATACGGTGTCCATGCCATCGGCCGCTTTCACACATCGCATTCTACTTGGAGGGCCGACGAAGGTGCTTTCCGGGCTCAGTGCTGAATGAATATCATCAGCATGCAACAACCATCGTGCACTGTCCGCCCATCATGTTCTTGGGTAGGGATATAAGACTTTGGGTCGGAACCCTCCATTGCACTACAAACCCATCCCCTGGTGTTCATATTCAAGCCTCTGTGCAATGTCTAACTTCAACGGGTATCGAGAGGAAGGCCGACCGACGCTCCCTGCTGTTCGTGATTTGTTCCGCGGTAACTTGCCCTACACATGACCTTCGCCCGGATGTCTGACTCCCTTCAGAGGAATTGTCCTGTTCACCCCGACCTCCAGTGGCCTCGACTCCTCCCTGGATCGTTCCTTCCACTGGCAGCGAACGCGATCCCCACCGACGCCCCCCTCAAGCCAACCCTTCTCTCCAGGTTCGTTCACATATCAAAGTGTGGCATTCATCGCTAAGTGCCGATGCATCTAGTCTTCCTCGACTACCTTGTCTTCGCAGGAGCGACATGACACGCGTGTCACATCCCTCCCGTACAACAGCCCAGTCGGTCGAGATAGTTCACTGACCTCTGCTTATCATTCACAACACCGTCACATACGCCAAGACTACCCGCCGTTTGATGGATCGCAACGGAGACCCTCTCACGATCAAGTTTCCTCTCCATCCGGATCACGTGTGTATTTCGACCAAAGCCCGTCGCCCTATCCTGGAAGCTCCTGCCCACCGGTGGCAGGAATGTCGGCTCGCCATGCTTCTCTGGTGCCTTATACCGATAACCGGACTCAGCCTCAACGCAGGGATTCACTGGCTGGCTCAAGTATTTCAGAAACGTCCTTTAGTCCACCCGCGTCGTCTATGTCTACGATGAAATATGAGTGTACGTATTGTGGAAAGGGTTTCACTCGGCCCAGTAGCCTCAAGGTCTGTCTACCGTGAGGCGCTTTGGCGAGGTCGCATGCTGAACGCTTTCTAGATTCACCTAAATAGTCACACAGGGGAGAAACGTAAGTGTTAGCGTACATCGGTGTTATTCCTTCGGAATGTTACTGAAGGCCGTTCCGTAGCTTTCGTCTGTACATTTGAAGGTTGCGGTCGCAGCTTTAGTGTACTCAGCAACATGCGCCGACATGCAAGGGTACACGCGGAGGCCTCCGGCCGTCAAAACGAAGCCTCGGGCGACGAGCTCAGTGACAGACATTCACCAACTGAGCGTTAGGGACCCAGCTCTCGCCACTGAATAGACACTGTCTCCGACAGCGATGCCATTTCCTTTGCTTATTCCCAGAAAACTCATCACAGCTCACAGTTTAATTGTCGTCCTGCTACATCTTTAACATGCATGTTTTCCGCCGTCGCCCTCATCAACACTACTCATCACTGTCGTATGTAGCACCTGCTTACTCCTTTCTATTGCGTCGATGCACTATCTATCTCTTTACCATATATATCCCTATCCTCGGCTTCCAGCTAGACACTGCCTTGCATCAAGAAGCTGTACCGGAAAGTATCTGCAGTGTATGTGGAACGTATCATATATAGACCATGTCAATGCCCCCCTTGCGAGGAGCAGTTTCGGAATGGTTCCAGTATCATTAATTAGAGTCCTGTCCGGTGCAGCCTCTTTGCGCAGCGTGTGGCCTTTCTCAGTGTGGTTAACATCATTCAGTAAGGCAGTCTCCCTCGCAGCTGCAACGTAAGCTTTACGGTATCCCGGAGCACGTGTCATGCACGCGGCCAAGTGATGTCATGAAAGTTGGGCGCCCTCAAGGACCTGAGTCAAGTTCACCACGAACTTTTCTGCTACGCAATTTCGGGATATTCTTACTATGACTAGAGTTATTGTAGCAAACCGACTTGTCATCCCGAGAAAATGCGAGAAAGCCCGACACACGTGTCATTACAACATACATCATACAAGGAAGAAGAAACAATTGACCACAGCCCCTGCAAGCGCACATTAGAAGTACATGTCCGCAAACCATGTCGTCACGTCCTCCATGTTTTGGCAAGGATGCTACTCTCTCCGTACGCCACATCCGCGCGGGAACCATCGAAAACGCACCTCCACGGAAAGAGTAGGGTCCCCCCTACACGCCTTCCCCAGGCTACAGCGAGATAGCGCGACCCGTGCTTGAGACGTGTACATTGCGAAATCCAGAACGGCCTCTTCCATGTGGGTCTCGTCCACAACTGGCGACTCAAGGGCTCGATCAGCACGGGTGTAGGCGATCGCGTGGGGCTCTTTTTGTGAAGCCCGCAAATGCAAGGGCCTTCCGTACATTTAAATTTTTCTTCACCGTGGACTCTGTCTCGCAGAAGTGGATCTTTGGTGGCATTAGCGAGCACACCGTTTGCAGGAGCCAAAGGGTAAAAAGAAGCAACACGTTGGTAGCACCGGTGGGTGAAGTAATGGCACACGCTACCTCAGGAGGTATCTCCGAATCGACATGTCTAGTGTCCTCTGGATTCGATAGTTCTGGACGGTAGGGGCAGGGTATCTGTGAATATTTTCCCAACCAATACCTTTGAGCCAATAATGCGCCTGGGAGGGTAGTCAGGACAGCACAACTTTGCGCTGACTAGGTTTGCGGACCTTCAGCACCGTCGCCAGCATGTAAAGGTGGTGACAGGAAGCCGCTGCGGCGTGCGTGTATTGCACGGGTGTTCGGTCGAAACACGGACGTTGTACTCTGACTACCAAGACGGTCTTCTGGTTCACAAGGCTACTGCTGCATCAAATTGATACCCTCATGCGAAACATGAGGACGCGGAGGGGGGGGGGATTTCAACGTATCCTTCCAGTTGAGGATTTTTTGACGAGTGACGTGCCGCTACGAGGTGTGCAAATAAGCCGCTAGCTGGTCAAAAAAGTGGGGGGACGCACGGAGTGGCTTACGAACGGGGGATACCTGCGCAGCAGGTCGCGATTAGCCACCAAACCGGACCAGCACGCGCTTAGGCTCACCCATACAGGCATTCAAATCTAATTACACTTAAACTCCACCAGTCATAGGAGAAAGAATAGCTATCCCCCCTGATGGCTTCGGGAGATGCTGGAGCAAGGAATGGAGCGGCCCCGAGGATTCAAGGAAACAAAACTCGCCATACGAGTTGGTCCCACACCTTCGGGTTAGAACAATGGAAGTCTTCAGGAAATGGCGCTAAAGGAAGTCGGACGGGACCTGCACCGGGTACGCTAACTGGTGCACATGGTCAACGGATGGGTCAAATAATCCGAGCGGAAATGGGTTAGCCTATGGCAACCAATGTACCTTCCTACGGTTTCTTTCGCGCCAAGTGAAACTGCCGCTCTGGCCACCACCTCCGCCGTCCATAGGTAATTTGATTTCTTCCTTATCCATGCGCTTTGTCTTCGTTCTATCGAGCGGGCTGCTACCAACGTCGAGATCGATCCAATTCCATACGTATGCAGAAGATGCCTTCATTGTTGCTCGCAGTCTACGTTGGGTTCGTATCAGTTGTATTACGGAGTCATTTATTTTGACTGACATGAAGTGTCATGTGCCCGATGAGGGTCAGTATTATTCGGGTAGCGTTTAGTATACTATCCAGGCGGAGGGACTCAGTAGTCCCCGTGGGATACGATGGACACTGACGCAAGCCCGAAGTCGCTCAGCCGTATGTGGCCGAATTCTGGATCAAACAAAAAGTTCTATCAGAAGGGAAAAAAAAAATAGTTAGCGTTATCTGGCAACGGGCCTTAATTTCTAACTATTGACATCTCACATCAGGTTTTAATGTCACGATGAATGAAGCCATGTCTGTGGCATGACTCGATGGTCAGGATCATCTGGAAATAATGCGCTGCACAGCGGGAGGACACAAAAGAGGAAGGACAAACCTCGGCCACATAGAAACGGGTGAAGTCTTCGTCGAATGCGTCCCGCTCTATCAGGAGCTTAAGGAGACTCCTACCTCCCATGTACTCGAGTATCTATAACAGTGCAGAATGAAATCAAAATGAAATTAGTGGCTCGTGATGAGCTCCTGTTCGGAAGGTTGCGTGGTGGTGATAGAGCTACGGGCCAGATACAGATTATCACGGTCCTGGAAGCTGTAGTACAATTTGACGATCCACTCCGCTCCACCAGGAGAAGGAACCAAAGACGCAGATTTGAGAATATCACGCTCAGCGCGGACATGACCTTCTTGCCATTTTCGTAACATATCCGTCTTGCGTAACTGTTCATAAGATGCGGGATAAACATTTCAAATGAAACTAGACCAAATGCAACACCTGTTTCATCGCAAACAGGTGCCTCGTCGCACGTTCTTTCACTAATGATACAACCCCAAAGGTACCTGTGAAAATGAGCGAAGTATACTATCTGAGATGTAATCAGAAGGTGAATACCATGACAGATAGTGTTAAGCTTGATAAAAGCCGTAGCATCAACTTTCCTCCGACATTCGCGAAGATAGTCGGTTTCATTTTGGTGCCATTTCGTGCGCAACAATTCTGTTTCTTCCTCACTAAGTTCTTCTCCATAACGGCCCTTCTTTGTTCCCGTGAAGGACGTTGCCTGAGGAGTGGGAATTAGAGATTTTCAAAGTAAATCCGGGTAGACACAGCTTTTTCCAAGGTAGCCAATGATGGAGTGATTGCTGGTTCGCGATAAGTGCAAGAAAAGGAGCCTTCCACAGTGGTAGGGTCCGCGCCGACCCGTTCGACAACGTTCGAGTACGCATGGTGTGTGCCACCACACGCACTGGTAGAGGACCCATAAATATCACGAAGATTTTCCGTAATGTTAACGTGAGCGTTCCCCATGGCAGCAGTAGTCAGAGCAGAATTCGTGCTGGTGTCATCTACTACTCATAACGGTGACCGTTGGTCGCCAGCAGCACTGCCGACCGAAGGTTTCAGGGCATTTACCACCTGGTTAGTCTGTCTCACGCGAGCTTTAATGAGATTGGCCCACCGTGGATCTGGGGTTAATGAGGTTTGAATCATATGACGTTGACTCTCGATATAAACTCTCAGCTTGCCATTGCCGTCCGGACCCCACCGAGTAAGCAGGGCTTCTGCCTGATCGGCATCAGAAGCATGAACCAGGTGTCTGAAAGTGGGAACGTCGTAGTAGAGGCGGATAACTTGAAAATAACTTACACGAAACCGGCAGGGTGAGAGACCATATCCTTGCTGGTCTTCCTCACCTTCTTGAAAGGGGAAAGGATGGCAGCACTTGGCTAAGATTCGCGATAATTTTTGGACTGATCTCCTCGTACCTCGCGCGAGTCCCCGGTTTGGACGAGTACTGGATGTTGGTCGAGCCCCAAGGCTGCCCGGACGATAAGGGTGTTCGAATCATTGCCGAAGCCCTTGTGAAGGATCGCTCCGGCTGAGAGCATTGGGGGGAAATCGGTCGCTAGTTGCCGGATGACTATCGTGAGCTGCGACAGGCGGGTGAGGCAGCGGACGTGGAGATCGCGCCGTCATCGCGTCCGCGATGGCAGAGAGAGCCCCGAGCGTGTCGTCGACTCGTGAGAAGAAGACGCGCTACTGCCCGCACGCTGCCATTTGGGAAGGATTAAAATTTTGTCCATTCGTTGCTAATAGGCTCAGAATCCACGACGGATTGAATTTTTCTGATACGGGATCAGAAGGAGTACAAACTGGTCAGGAGGCGTCCTTGTCTCGGCCGGTGACAATATACACGGATGGGTTTTACTTCCTAATCTAAGATTGACGGCTCGTCATTCTCGTCCCCCGGTCCAACGGTCGTCATGTGTCGTTCATTTCCCTGATTTTGCATTCCTTCGCGATCAAGCCATCCTTTTCATTCTCGCCAGCTTTCCTTACGGCGGTGAGAAATGCCTATTTCTAGTCCTCCGAAGTGGTATACGAGATGCTCGATCAGCGTGTCCGCCTCCAGCTGACGATGTCATCGTCCTTTCGTCACCCTAGTGCGTATTATGTTGTCGCTGCCCGCGTTCGCTGACCACACATAATCCCCGTGTATGTATACCAGCTCACCATTTGCCATACCTCCGCGCAACGCCGGTTTCCTGGCAGTCGAGCCTTGCCATGGTGGGAAGATCGTGACATTGCTGATGGGGTACTGTCTCCTGTTGGTAAACACTTTGGTAGCGACCTGCATCGTGTCACAAAAACCGGCCACGAGGCACCGTCCGACCTAGTCATCGGCGACAATGCAATTTCCGCATGTTAGGAAATTGACACAGCATTCCACCCGCATTCCCTTCCTTGCGGCTCGTTCCTTCTTTTGGATTACTCCAGTGCAAAAAAAAAGAGGCCCAAGGCCGCGAAGATTTCTATCTTGCTCACATTTTACATACAAGGTTGGTCCGAAATCCCAACAGCAAGGTCTCGGATCTGGCTAGTGCTATTTCTGGTCGGAGGTGACATCCTCTTAATCCCCTCCGACACATTTATTAGAAGGTGCTTATTCCGCACTCATCAACACCCGATCATACTCGTGTCCCCACCAGCACCCTTACCCTGCTGTTCACACCACACCTCGTGTCAGGCCATTTACCGGCCTTCATGTTTTCCTCGTTCATCCAACGGCCCTGATCATTTGTCCGAAGTCATAGCCTCTGTCTGCAAAAGCCATTTCTACTCTCACCACCGATCGTTAGCGCGTCCAGCGCGTGTCCCTTCATACTTATAAACCGAAATTTCTACGTTCATTGAACCATAATTTTCTTTCCTTACTCTGTCGCCTATCTGCTTAACTTACCATGACGACCCCGAGGAACGATCGTATGTACGAGAGTGCCGGGAAAACTCGTAGAAGCCCTCCTGGGGGGGATTCGCAAAGTAGTGGTTTCTTTCAGGCGGGACAGGGTGGGCGAACTGTGCTCCCTCCTCTTTCTTCAGCGTTTCCAACCTCCTCACGTTCTCCAGGTCTGTTTTCCTACATAGTGTTCATGCAATATGCTCAATTTGATGGCTTCCCGCGTATAGTGCCCAGCCACTATTCTAATCAATATTTGCAGTCGCGGTCGTCCCATGCCAAAGCCGAACATCCTGTGTCTACTTACAGTCAGTGGCCTGCCTCAACTACCCGTGCGTAGTCGTACGGCTGCGCTTTATATGTACTCATTGTCCTGCAATGAAGCTGTTTCTGCAGCACAGCAACATTCATCTCCCCTTTATGAACACTACGATTCAAGATACCAACAGGCGACGGGCTATCCGGGATTTACTCCGCGGACGTCGCCCCCAGTTCCTCCCGATTCCCGCAAACTTCCTCCGCTCAGCGTTTCGCAACCTACAATGAGGGATGACCGGTGGCAAGGGGGCGCTTACGGTTCGGTAGGACCACAGTTGAACTATGGTGACATCCGTTCACCCACTGCTACTTACCCTTCGGAGTATGCCCAATACCAACACCAAAGCTCGTACTCGTACCCTCCGGTACCAGATACGCGCGGCCACCCAAGCCAATTGTCAATGCACCCTTGTCATCCAATGTCCATCGCAATGTATCCATCAGAACGCGGACTTCCAGCGCAAGTCGAGACCCATGGAGCCTCTCCTTATTCCCGAGGTCCGGTCACAAACACACCCCTTACTCAAGAACCGGCATCAATGCTATCCACGGAGGAACCGGCGATCAAGAAGAAGCGCAAGAGAGCTGATGCTGCGCAACTGAAGGTGCTGAATGAAGTGTATGCCCGTACGGCATTCCCCTCGACCGAGGAGCGTACCGAGTTGGCGAAGAAGCTCGACATGTCGGCCCGGAGTGTTCAGATATGGTAGGGAGAAGAACCGGTTTTTGTCTGCGTTTCTTATCGACTATGACAGGTTTCAAAATAAAAGGCAGTCCATGCGGCAGACAACCCGCCAAGCCTCGAGTTCTGCCAACGCTGCGTCGCAACATCAACCGTTTTCCGCGCCATCTCAAGGAGGCGAGGCAAGTCATGCACCTTACAGTGGCAGCACAAGCCCGACTGTCGGCCCCACTCAGTCCTATTTGCCGCGCACGGACTCGCGCACCCCAGGTAGCCTAGATGCTAGGTCGTCGATCACGCCCCGACGTGAAGATGATCCTCGCAAATGGCCGAGTCGATACTGATCTCGATCAGATTCACATGCGATATCGCTGTCCGCTAGATTCCCTCATATACCAGACCTCAACTGTCGCAGATTATATATGCTAGGACTTGGATCGTTCGTCGTTCATTATATCTACCGGCTTTAATTGTTGTATATAAACCATTTATTGGTTTGGGTGTATCTGAGATCCACATGCGGTTCTGGTTTCTTTCTTCTCTTGCACACAGTAGCTTGTATAATTGCGACTGATACCTGTACCGTCTCGCCTGCTAGTCCTGCTGCAATTACAGTATGATGTCACTCCGTATCATACAGCGTGACCGCATCACCATCGAGATAGTGATAGAAGCCCCCTCTTGCCCAAGTAGGTATCGTGCGTACGTGAGCGTTCGATAAGACACACACGACACCCGCTGATAGATTAATCGGAGACGGTACCATTCTACCTGTGGAGACATCCCTTTCAGTCACATGCACGGAGAGACTTTTCGGAATTGGTCTGACAATTCCAACCGAACGGAAAATCATCTGGAGCTTAGGCGGGAAACCTTGTCTCGTTCACTACTCGGATAAAGGGGACCAAGTTGGTTTCTCGCGTCGACATGACTACGCTGCTCGCACCGAGAAAATGAATTAACGACAGCGTCGTTGACATGCTCATGTTTTAAAGCGGCTGGTCGACTATTATTTAATAAAAAGCTGACCGAGGAAGTTAAGTTTAAGGGGTTTAGATTTCGAATTCATTTTACAACCATTAAAATTAGGTTTTGTGGCGTCATTCACGACACTTATCTTGGATACTGGGGCAACCCAACATGTAATCCATAAGTTACAGAAGCGACGTTCACACCAAATGATTCATGAACAGAGAGAATGTCCGCAGCGACGGGCTCGCACTTTTGATGGTTTCAAGACTCATGCCTGGCGGAAGCAAATTGCTCGTTTCAGAAAAAGGTAATCTTAGATCGCAAGACGCTGCGAGACCTCGAGCACCGCCAAATGTCACGGGGTCGCTCATATGACTGACTTCGGTCTCCCAAGTGGGAGCAATAGTCCAGAGAGTTCCTTCGATCTTCATTCTTAATGTCTCCTGTATCTTTTATCCTGAAGTTGCGTACCGCTTCTGGGTAACACAGCCCTTCTTCTCAGCGACCCAGCCATGCTGTGTACTACAATAGTCGAAAGGCCCATGTCACTGAAGGAGTTTGGGGTTCGAGTGCGGATTAGTGCGGGAGGGGGAACATAAAAGGACACTGACTGAAAAATTCGTTACTCTCCACGTATAGGGTACAACGAACGGACTCCACATTGTTGTACTACTCGTCTCGTCACAGATCACGAGAAATCCAACACCACCGACGCAGTGGCAGTGGCAGTAACTTCGACTTTTGCCCTCGAGCTTCAAGTTTCCCTTTTCACCTTAGTCACCAGGCCGGGCGCAGACCGCACACACTAGCAATCAGATCACTGCGATATTCCGCTGTTCGCACAGTAACTCCATCCAGTGTGCACGGTCTGGATGCTCCAACGTAAGCTGTGTGGGCAAACATATCCCGGCGTCAGAACTTTCTCTGGAAGGACAGGTTACTGTGGAGAGCTTCCGTGGCATTACTAATCGCAAGGACCGAGCCCGGCGGAAATGCAGTTTAGTTATATATCTAGTTCCAGGTCGAAGATCCATCGCATCGAAATCTACGGAAGGACTGTCAGTGGCACTCTATGAATGACGACCCTCGTTCTCTTGGAAACACTTTCATTCTCGAAGCGCGCTGGAGGGCCGATGCTTACTTTCTGCTCGTTGCCCAGGGCTTCGCTGCAGTACTGCAGTTCAAGACCTGAGCGATAATGCAATTCTTGCAATTTACCTGTGCATTGACTTTGTCATCCAAATGAATCAGAACCAAGAGGGGCATATAACGTGCTCCACCAAACAGTTCTCTTTTTCCAACACGCTAATCGTCCGCACGAAGTGGACACAAAGGTGCGTCATATGGGGATGACTCTCAGTGGTGGAGATAACTGACTCCCACTGCTACGGGTTCATGAAATGCTTCACTAGGCAAGCTCGGCGTGGCGGAGGTGAACTGACGAATGTAACCAAGTGACGTCACACTGGCGGGCTGTTGGTAACCACACAACAAAATTAAATCCATGCATCGACGGTTTTATTAATCGTTTGAGTTTTCTGATCGCAAAGTTGGGGGCCAGAGAGGAGAATTGAAACGAAGGCTGTGAAACATAAGCCGAGCAAACGACCCACTACACGTGATGAAAGGTCCGTGCATCTTTCGCTGATCACGATTGTTAACACTGTAGATGTTCATGTATGAAAGAATACTAATTCGTACACGTTTTAACTGCCTAAACTGCCTAAACCCGAAAAATGAATATGTTATGATTGCTGGATGCAGAACGGTTGATGTCAAATTTACAGGCACCGCCAACGAGAACAATGGGATCTGGGTAGCAGTAGCAAGTAGATTGCTGTAAGTTGTGTCTGGGAGCTGAGCCTCGTACACTCGAACTATCATGAGAACGACCAGTCTAGAGCCTAGATGGACCCGTTCCTCAAGTTGTCGAACTGGCTCCCTTCGTACCTGAGCCAGTTGGGACTGTGATCCAAATGGCCCATAGCCTCTTTGACAACCTTCACAAGGCTTGCCCCTGGAACAGGATCCTTGCCATGTCCACCTTCCATCCCTTCCCTATGAGACCCCTTGTCGCCGCTGAGCTCCCAGAACATGCTTCCTCCTAGCCCCCGCTCGCGAATCCATCGACCTTTCATCGCTGCAACCGCTTCGTTGTCAAAGCTAATCATCTCCTTCCTTTGGTAATCGTACGACCAGCTCGCCATTATGCGGTTGTCCTCGAATACGTAAGAACCGGGTAGAGGAAGGGCGCGATAATCATAAACGCCTTGTTCCCAACTACCTTGCCCCAACCCAGAGAATGGAGTACCAGGACCAGCTGTATTCATGAAGCTCCTTCCATACAGTGGAATGCCCAATATAAGTTTGTGTGGTGCGACGCCGCTGGCCTTATACCAAGACACTGCATCTGACGAATTGATTGGTGGCCCGTGAACATTCGCTTGATGATTAGCAACGTTGTCCCAGGACCCCGCTGAAAAAGGTAAATGCGAAGATGGAAGACGTGCAGAGACAAAAAGCTCACAGTAGTCATATGCCATCAAGTTCCAAAAGTCAAGATAGGGGTCCATTCCCCCGATGTCCAACACCTTGTAATTCTGGGGGCCACAAGGTGCGGCAATCTGGGAGTGTGGTCAGATCGAGCCAGCTGGCATAAGCATGCACATACAGTCAACAGGAATTTGTGGACAATGTTTTTGTCCCGAGAGTGCTGGTCAAGAGCCATACGGAGTTCCTTTAGGAGCTCGCGGTATCCAGCTGCTTGCTCAGGATTCGAAGGATATTCATAATCGATATCCAATCCATCCAAGCCATAATCTTCCAAGAGTTTGATAGCAGATTTGACGAAAGTTGCACGGGCAACAGGGCGCACAACGACCGGATGGAAAGAAGGGGAGTATGTCCAACCACCAATGGAGAGTAGAACTTTGAGATGACGATTTCGCTGCTTGAGCTTGTGGAGGGCCTTGAAGTTGCCGTAGAGATTGTTTCCTGGTTCGGCCCAGGAGTCTCCCGGATAATGGATATCTTTGTCTGCCCACACGTCTGACAGAACAACGTCGCCGGTGTCCGCCCTCACATTAGCGAAGGCATAGAGTATGTGACTACGACGACTTAGAAGACGGGAGGGGAAGGTTGACACGAAACGCACGTGAGATCTTGTACTGGAATCAGCGTTGGAGGAAACTTGCGAGCATAGATTCCCCTAGATGCTAAGCAGGCGGTCAGGACGAACGGAAATAGTCAAACACACCAATTAACAAAACTGTTGGCGGAGGGCATCGATTAGCTGTCGGTCGTTAAGACTTCAGAGGTACGGGTTACTTACTAGCCAACGCTGTATTTCCCTCGGGCCTCCATGGCCAGCGTTTCAGTTGGTGATGGGACGGGTGGAGTCGACAAGTCCGATTGCAGTACTGTGAAGTGCGGAATCCAATGTTCGGTGCCAAGCGTCGAATGAGGGTAGTGGTTTTCGAAGAAAGCAAACGTGCGCAGCTCTCCAATTAGGTATGTCCCAAAAGCGAATAGACAGACGGCTATGCATACGAGGAACTTTCTACGAGACGGATGGGGAGCAGTCGGTCCATCAACGACTTCAGTCGAAGGTACTGCTTGATATGACGTAGAAACCATAGGTGGCGGCGATTGCTCCGATGATACTTACATAGTGCCTTGTCGACCAACGTCATCTGCGTCATCGTTGCACAGGTACTCAAATACTCCAAGTAACACACGACTGGCTCAACCTTACAGTCCGGCTGCCGTGTTGCCCATGATCGGGCATACGCGATGGATTGTCGAACCTCGGCCGACGGCAAGCAGCGATCCAGGAATCGCTTCCCACAAACCCATGATCATGGGTCGAACAGACCAATTCTCGTTACCACTACATCTTTCCAGCACAGAAGGGAAAGGTTGTGGGTTCAGATTAAAGGCTGTACTACCAGACCGCAACTGTAATTTTTCGAGTCTCCGTGTGCTAATTAGATGTCTGGAAAACTTGCTGATGGGATCTCGAGAGCTGAAGCCTCAATGGCTCAGAACCAACACGGAAACCTAACTGGTGACACCGCCATCACGATATTTCTCAAGGTCTCAATGCGCCCGTCAAGGTTGGGACGGGCTCACCGGTACCACCCTACCACGGAAGTGATCGCAGTGTGGGGTACTTGTTAGTCTGCCATTATCATTTGGGCGCATAGTTAGCAAGGTGCCGATAGGAGATTACATGGGTAATTGAGATCTATCGTTCATGGGACCTAAAATGTAATTATCCTTGCCAGAACCGGTTGGAGGGTCGGAGGCGTTGTGCTTGGGTGGTCTCGCTCACATCACCTTCGGGTGGTGAAGCCGCTCGGTTAATCCGGGTTACGTGTAATAGGACGTCCCTCCAGGTTCGGGCTCAGCTGGACACGAACTTGGTGTCAACGTGTAAGTGCGGTGCGATTCTAGGCGTCATCCAAGAAGTTGCGTAATCACACCTAAGCCCTGAGAATTTGCTGTTAGTGTCCACAGAATGACGATAAGAAGTGTATATTCTGCTTGCTTTGGTTTTGCCTTCTCTAAATAGCAGCTTCATGCCCACTTTGATATATTCCGGGCGAGAAATGAACTCAAACGTCACGGTAGCCCTATCACCCGTCCGCAGAACCCCTTGTGGATGATCCAAGGACACAATCCGAACGGTTTGGCGTACAGCCTAACCGCAGAAGTTAGCAGTCGAAGAAGTGCTCCTACAGAATGGCACCAACTCCGCAGTGAAGCATAGCCTGCTGAACACAGTCAGAGGATAGCTTCGCAATAGTACTGTGTCGCACCTGGTAGTTTGGTTGCATAGTGGTGTTATGACTGTGGGAACATCAATTTTCGTGTGATCAGCAGAACATCATACATACTACAAGATGAGAACTTGTCCCTCGAATCTACGGGTTGCTTTGGTACATACATCTGCATCAGTGGGACAAAGTAAAATAGTTTTGGGCATGATCTCACCTGCCGGGGGTCCATCTAATTTATGCACGATTACCATTCCTTTCCTTACGGAGACACGCTTAACCCGTTTCAGTGCCAGCGAGACGCACTGCCCCGCTTCGGCCGAGAAGACATCTGCACTGTATACGAGTGAGTTCATTTTCCCTCAACTTGGAAGGAGTAACTCACCGTTTGCGCTGCATGCTACGGATAACTGTGGATTGAAAATGCCCATTTGCATCTGGTCCAAATAAGATCGCATCTCCAGTCTTCACTCTGCCACTATTCAAGATGCCATTGACAACCGTCCCGACATAAGGTACCGACCACACTTCAGTGATGGAGTACTCAAGCGAACTCAGAATGGGCGGATACCGTCCGAAAAAACGTATTTACCTCCAATGGATGGTCAACTGCAAAAGTTTCACAGTCGTATTCACTTGGTTGGAGTAAGTTCAGGAATGTCCTAAGCTGCAGAGCAGTTAGTCGGAAGTCACCAGATATATGCCCTATCAACAGACATAATCCAACCCTTCACCAGTGACATTGGACAACCTGAAAATGGGGCAAATTCTAGTTTGGTGATAGATGAGCAAAGGTGGTAGCAAAGAATCAGAGAGCTGACTTGTTCTGAGCAAATACTCCAACGAGTTCTGTCACGATCTCTGTCGAGTTCACGAACACCGGCATTTTTCTAGCACTGCATGTCAGGGGACCAATTGCCTCGGAAAAACGCCTCACCTGCACCCAGGGCTCTTCAGAATTTTCGTTACTTGTTTCAACGTTTCGGACAGGACGTTGGGAGGTGTCATGTCAATCTAGAAGGTGTCAAGCACGAACTTGTGACTTGATAGATGTGAGAACCTTGGTGATGCAAACGATAACAGGTACATTCAGGGCGAGGGTGATGGCCAGATGCTCTTTGGACATCCCAATGAGGCCGGCGTTCCCTCCCACCATCAAAATCACACAAGATGGTGCACCTGAGGTAAGACCGTACAATGTTGTCTTCAGATACCTCTCATGTCCTGCCAAATCTAGAAGGGTGATAGCTCCAACTAGCTACTCTAAAGAGTGCAAAAAGCGTACCACTAAAAGAAATAATCTTGGCGGACCGAGCAGCGATGTCCTGCCATCCGAGCTTATCTAGTCGAGCTGTGTCTGGATCGTGCCCGTCGGCCCGTCCGGGTAAGACCGGAACGCCCGACGCAGTAAACCCCAGTATCTGATGAAAAGGAAATGAGAGGTAGTTCATTCATCACTGGGAAGGAACCTACTTCCATGCCGACACTAGATGTTCTGCCCGTCTCTAGCTCGTGCTTATGTCGGAAGAGTGCAACGCGGGCTCGTCCTCTCCCATCGTCGAGAGTACCTGGTAAACATTAGGGACAAGAAGGGGATGTTGGAACCACTTACCTCGTGTCAAAACTCCAAGAGTTGTTGACTTGCCCGAGTCGACGTTGCCCACTACCGCACATCGCACTTCCGGGGTAGAAGCGATGTCGACAGGGGGAAGGCGAAGCAGGAGAACGGCTCGAGGATGTGAGCCACCGGCACGGAACAAAACGGACATCTACCAGAGGTGGGTAGTGTACGTGCTTTGTTAGGGTCAAAGGTAGCTCTTACCATAGCGCCAATATCCACCACTACTTTCTCGACACCCAAGATAGCTTTCCCAATATGATCCTCCCCCAGAGAGGTGCCTGTCCATCCCGAGGCGTTGTCAACAGGCTCCCCAGAAAATAGGGTGCTAACGGGTGGTCGAGCGCCTATTCGGAAGATACACTCCCCTTTCCATCGCGTTAGGAGTGATGCCAGTGAATCTCTCGCGGACTCATAATCGCCGCTAAGTAAGAAGTCCTGCGGCGATGATTACATACATCGGCGATGCCTGGGTAGCAGTGACGGACATACCAAGATGTCATCCTCTTCAATGAAAGGAGGTGCAGAGTCCGTTGCTCGGCTTGGCAGGCTTCCGCCAGCGGATACGGTTACCTGATCAACTGAGAGACGATCAGCGGTCCTAGTATCCTTACTAGCGCCTCGCGCCGGCTGTTTGGCGAGTGCGCGAGACTGTGCTTGTTGAATCTCTGCTTGGAAGTCACGAAGGGCAGTCATGATCGAGATAGAGGTTATCCAAGCGTGGGTCACTGAGTTTTTTCAGGGAACCTATTTCATGTCAATGAGTCAGATACACCGAGTCAGAGCGACGAATCTGTACTTGGACTTGGACTTGGCTTGTCCTCTACGCAAAGTACGTAATCACGGTCGAATGATCCGACCCAAAAAGGATTCCCTCACAAAAGGCAATCAGAGTATGGACGCGACGCCACACTCACTGACCTGAGCAGTGAACGGAGGACGTCCACGACAACAAATGGCAGCGGTTAGGCAGTCATCCATGCCAGCGTTGGCGACGGACGCTCCCCGTACCATTCGTGGGACTCAGCCTGGCCTTTTGGATCCTTCACAACCCTCTCGCCTGCTCCGCTTCGTAGATGCAAAGCTTCACTTTGCGTCCTTCGATCCCAAAACTGCATTCGCCGACGAACAAGAGCCTGATATACACAGGCTTAATATCACGGATACACTCCCGCCACCCAAACGTGTCGTGATTGAGTCCACACAAAAAGGGGTATCCTTCTGGCGTTTTGTGCCACGCGCGCGCTTAGAGGAAGGTGCACCAGACGAAGGATTCTGGCCGCGCCTCATTAATTTATGTGGGTGAGCAAAGCTGTGTTTCGAGGTGTCTTCGATTCATTTTTGACGGGATTTTCCGTGCTGGCGTACACGTCCTTTGGCAGTGAACAAGTGTACTGCTACCAAGAACAATGGGAAATCTACAAGCTCGACCCTGCTTATAGGTGCACGGTCTTCGGTGGAAGCAAGTTATCATCCATCATTAGGGTTAGTCCAGGGAATCCAATCACGCCAAGACTTGAACCTTCTGGTGTAAAGCGCAGTGGCAGGACTTCTCCAGAACCGGCCCCACAAAAGAGAGTGCGCCTAGATTACACCCAATCGAGCACCTCCGATGACTCCGACGGGACTGAGAATACTGAAAAAGACGAAATAGAGAGCATGCTGGTAGACGAGGACGGTCCTAGGATACCTAGATTTGCCTCCAACCGCAAACCTGGTCGGGTCAGCCGAGAGGAGATGTATGCTGAACGTGAATGGCGTTGGCGAATAAACAGAGTGGTCCAAGAAAAGTATGATCAGGCTCCACCGGTACCTACGGAAACCAGCTTCTCCATGCAGGGTGATAGCGATGATTCCAGTGTTTCCCCGCCTGCGGCATACAATATAAAGCGGAAAGGCGCGTTTTGCGACATGACTCTTCATTACCCTTACCCTGACCCAGTGTTCAGGAGACTCCATTGCACCTCACAACACCGATGGTGTGGCCGGATCAGAGGTCCGCTTTGATAGAAATGCTGGGTCGAATAAACGCATGCGGACTATGTCAAAAGAAAGGACCCGTCAAACGACGAATCACAGGCGCATCACGCGAGAGAAGAAAAGACTCCAAAAAATTATTAAACTCCGTCAGAGACGTCAGCCTGACCATCACCTGCCCTTTGAGGATGATTTGCGCTTTGAATTTAAGCCAAGTGGTGAGCGAATCGCTACAAACTCCATTTTTGAGTAGGGACTGATGGATTTATCCCAGTCGACGACGATGAATCAGAGACCAGCGAGGGATCAGATTATGAACAAACAAGTGATCGCCCGGCCGACGACAGGTACGATCCAGAGGCTGCTCGCCAGGCAGAAATCGCCGAATCTATTCGCAAATTGCGCGAACTTGAAAAAGATCGTCCACTGTGGGAAGGACAACGGAGGCTGCGAGAAGCTCGCGAACTTGCAGAGGAAGAGGAGCAGCGCGCCAAAGTCGAGCAGCACAGACGAGCGGAGGAGCAGCAGAAGTTGCGGGAACAGGAGGAAAGGAGACAAGCGGCCGCAGAAGCTGAGCGCCGTGCACGAGACGAACTACGACATCAAGAAAACAGAAAACGAAGACAAAGAGAGCGCTGGGATTCTGGCCCATGGACACCCATCAGAGCCTTGGAGAGATATAGGATGTTGAGTGAGGAATTTGACGCTTGGAAGTTTTCCCCGGATGAATCGATTACATTTTATGATGTACCCTGGCCAGTCCTACACGCCCCTTCGCGCCTAACAGTGGAGGATGTCGACTGGTCTGCGGTGGAGGCATTCTTCGATGCCGTAAAATCGCAAATGCGACTGCAGGATTACAAGGCCTTCGTCGAGAAGAGTCATAGGCGATTCCATCCCGACCGATGGCGAGCACGCAATGTCTGGCTCGCAATCAGAGATGATGTGGAACGTGGCTTTTTGGAAGTTGCAGCCAATACGGTCGCGCAAGCGATCACGCCCATTTGGAGAGGTTTGAAGACGCATGACGTCCGTGGATATCAATCGTAGTGGACTGACTGCATCAGTAAATTTATATGCATACCCTATTAGCTTAGAAATTTCACCTTGGCTATCCTCATTCTGCACGACCAGTTGATTGGAGGAAGCCTTCGAGGCCTGCGGGAGTATCTTCGTTTGGACACAGGTCCGGGGCCGTTTCTTCGGGCAAGATAGCCTCGTTCGACCACCGTGTCCAGAAACCTCTCCATCAAGCAATACGCAGGGTCATGAAGGCCCCAGCCAAAAAACCTCAACAGGTACTGTATGAAGTGGAACTACCCTGCGATCACGATGGCCTAGTGCCACAGTACCCCGCTGCCTCATAGACCTTGACTTGTACGAACGAACTGTTCCATTCGTCGACCGACCTTAGCTCAGTTGGAAGAGCGCGAGACTGTAATGGATAAATCTTGACATCTTGAGGTCGCCTGTTCGAGCCAGGCAGGTCGGATTTTGGCTCTTTTTTTTGGGAACGTTTTCTTCTCGTGGCCATTACCATAAACGGCATTTCTGATTAATAACTAGTCGTGTCCACTCATAACTTGCTCTTCTCGACTGTCATGGCGTCGGCATCTGGTGAGTGCAAGCAGCGTACGGCCTTGCTCCCGTTTCACTGACACCGTGCCAGCTATAGGGAAACTTTCACGAGAGGAATTTCGCCGCCAGAAGGATTTGGAGGCTGCACGAAAGGCCGGTACAGCTCCTGCAGCCCTCGACGAGGAAGGCAAACCCATCAATCCGCACATCCCCCGTGGGTACCTTCTTCCTTTGTCACAAGTCATACTCAATCTATCTCTTCTCAGAGTATATCTCGCAAGCGCCATGGTATCTGGACACGGGGGCTCCTTCCCTTAGTCACCAACGTCGGCCGGCCGCTGCCAAACCGCCCAGCGAGATCGATAGCTGGTATGACCGTGGTGCTCGTGCAGGCCCTGCTGCTAAGAAGTACCGAAAGGGAGCTTGCGAGAATTGCGGCGCAATGACGCACAAGAAACAGGATTGTCTCGAGCGTCCACGGAAGAAAGGTGCCAAGTTCACGAACAAGGACATTCAGGCAGACGAGGTAATTCAAGAAGTACACACTGGATACGACGCGAAAAGAGATAGATGGAACGGGTTTGACCCCGCAGAACATACGAGGATCTATGAGGAGTTCGAAGCTCTCGAAGAAGCACGGAAAAAGTTCAGAGAAGAGGAGATCGACAAACAAACGGCGACCGACCTTGCCACTGCAAGAAAGGTTGCGAAGGCGGGAAAGGAGAAAAAGGATGCGGATCCTGATTTTGGTTCCAGTGATGAAGAAGACGCAGACGAGGACAAGTACGCCGATGCTGCCGATGCAGTTGGACAAAAACTGGACACAAAAACGCGGATTACTGTTCGCAATCTGCGCATACGGGAAGATACCGCCAAGTATCTAATCAACCTCGATCCTGAAAGTGCCTATTACGATCCAAAAACGCGTTCTATGCGCGATGCTCCTCTGAAAAATGTCCCACCGGAAGAGGTATGTGGATGATACTTTGCCCAGTGTGCCCTAAGCTTCATTGCCCTTAGGCGAGATTCGCCGGAGAGAATTTCTTTCGGTATTCTGGAGAGGCGCCCCAAGTCCAGCAGCTTCAGCTCTTCGCATGGCAAGCTGCTCAGAGAGGGAATGATGTCCATCTCAATGCCTGCTCCTACACAAGGACAACTGCTGCATGAAGAGTTTGAAGAGAAGAAGGAAAAGATGAGGGATATCAATAAAGTCAGCGTACTTGCAAAATATGGTGGAGAGCAATATTTGGAACGCGCGCCAAGAGAAGTCCTGGACAGTCAATCTGAATATTATGTCGAGTATTCTCGGACGGGTCAAGTCATCAAAGGGAAAGAGCGAGTGAAAGCTCGCTCTAAATATGCCGAAGATGGTAAGCACCACAACCTGTAGGCTTCCTTCCCGATGTCTAAAACATGCTTCGTGTAGTCTACATCAATAATCACACAGCGGTTTGGGGATCGTGGTATGACGTTGCAAGTGGGAGCTGGGGTTACGCATGCTGTCACTTCGAGCACCCATGTGTCGTACTGTTCAGGCGAGGCTGGAAAGCTAGCTGCTCAAGCATCGACCGCACAAGCTTTACTCGCATCATCGTCATCGCAGCTGGGTAACTCTTCGAACCCCGACGAGCAGACGGAGGCATCAAATGCACCAACAGAACAGAATTACTCGAAGAAACGAGTTGGGGAGGGTGATGTTGCTCTAGACAAAGAGCGATTAGCCCAGGCCTTGGCTGAGGAAAAAAAGAGGAAGGCGTGGGGAGGTGATGAGGATCGCCACAACAAACGGAAGAGGGGAGAAATTGGCACTCATGATGTGACGGAGGAAGAGCTCGGTGAGTTTCATGGCAACTTTCTAATAAACTTGATTGACCCACTATTTCGTCTGCAGAGGCGTATCGGATGACCCGCCTCAAAGGAGACGACCCAATGGCAAGCTATGTAGACGATGAGGATGTATACTAGTCATGGCACTGTCTTGGCCTTTCCATTTCTTCGCACTCGTCCCACTATATGTTACTTCGTTTCATGTATGGACTGTATTAATTACTCTTCAGAAGAGGCAGTAATCAGTGTTTGGTCCCCAGTTTGTGTTCGTTCTCACTCCGAATCATGGACCGCGTGCGTCCATTGTTGTATGACGAACACAAGTTGTCTTTAACTTGACTCCATGTTTTCGACAGCGGCTGCCCTACTCATTGGCCTGGGCACCCGCATTGCCTTAGATAAAATCTCCGGGACTGTCCCCGACGATCCTAGCTCACCCCAATCTCTTGCAGACGTCATCCTCCTGGGTGTCGTCCAAGGCGTGGGCCTCTACTATGCCCTAATGGAATTCCCCGACTTCGCGTTGGTAGTCGCGTTCGCGATCGCAGGGCCGTTTGGCTTTTGAAGTCATGGTGGCCCAGGACCTTGGCAAGTGTGCGACGACATTGCTGGGTGTCGCCTTAGGGTGTGCTGGTCACGGACGTATTGTCTCAGCTGATAGAAGATGGGTACATCTTTGACTTCGGGGAGGATGGAAGCAGCGAGTACGAGGAATCTCGTACCGTCATCAAACGCAAGCGTTTGGTTAAATTTCGGCCTTCTACCGAATATTCCTCTGTTTCTCCAAGCAAACCTTCACGCCCCCGCAAACGAGACCCCGAGCGAAAGTGGCGCACGGCATCGTCCATTACATCCATCACCTCCTCTAACTCTGATACTGTTGATCCTGATCGCATCATGGACCCTCTGGAGCGTGAAGTCGCTACGTTGCGTGCACGAGCATCCCTGGCGGACAGCGAGCGCCGGCGCTTCAAAGAAGAGAAGAAGTGGGCACTATCGCAGGGAAACACGGCTCGGGCAGCGCAGATGAGTTGGCAGGTAAAGAGGTACACCGCCTTGACAAAGAGTTTCACCAGAGAAGCAGATGCACGGCTGCTGGAAGGTAGGGTCATACCTTGTCTTGGACCTCCTTGGCTCACGTCTGGATCGCACGGTCAGTCAATGCAATCAAGGTAGCTCGCCAACAACAGCATGATGCCGCTCCATCAGTCATTCAGAATGTTGAAAGACGTCAGTCTGAGCGACACACCAATCACGCGCGGCATTCTTCCCAGGAAGTCATCGTCGAGCGTGATTCTACGGGCGTAGTTAATGTGACCCGACCTAGACATCCCAGCCAAAGTTCTTCTGGAAACCTAAAATCTGCTATGCGTGTACAACCAAGATAACATTATGGGGCAGGTGAGTCCCATACCCGTTTCGTCTCGGGCTGTCTGGGAATCTTAATCGGCGTAAACAGAGTCATTTTGTAATGTTTAAGTGCTAAACCATCTCATGAAGCTAGGACACCTTGCTCTGGACAGAGTACAATGATACGATCCGACGAAACAGACATACAAATAGTGTGATCCGTGCCGATGTTGATATTAGCAACTATGAGTACAGCAAAGAACGAAATGTGAATTAGGACGAATTAATGCAGGTTCAACGTAATACAACATAAAGAACGCAGAGCTCCAAGTTTCATGGACAGTCAGATAGAGGAGAGAGCAAGGTCACTATACAATGTGCACACGAAATCTGTTCTATCGATGTGACTTGCCATTGGTCTTCATAGCCACGTTTGAAGGCGACAATGTCTTGCCACTGGTAGTCGGACGAGGTTTCTTGCTTGCATTCGTGGCGTCGGATGAGGGCCGGGGTGCAGCTTCTTTCATGACCATTTTGGCGTGGATTTCCTCCAACTTGGATGCTTTGACTTTCTTCGGCCAGAAGAGAGTGACGAAACTGAGACAGTGCTTCAGGGCACGTCGATAAGGAAACATTATGCTAAACTCACCTCCATAAGTGTCGTTTCCACCTCTCGGAATCTTCTCCGGCAGCTTGTTTGGCTTGTAGAACCGCATCAATCCGTCGCCCTATTGCGGCTAGGGAGTCCTTCAGTATCGCAACCTTATCGTCTCGCGGCATATCTTCTCCGGACAACTTGAGCTGCTTCTATGGGAGTGTCAGGAACATCCATCCTCCGACCATCAATTGATTGCCTACTAGTTGTTTCTTTACCGGCCGCAGTTCCTCCTTAGTGGCAACTTCATCCATAGATGGGCTGGCGACAACCTCTCAGTACATTGTCTGATCGTGTAGACTGCACTTACCATTCGTCCGACGACTCAGAATCCGTAAATGTAGGTGTAGGCCTCCGTTTGCGCCTCTTTGTCGTGGTCGTTGTGCTGTCGTCAACAGAAGCAATAGCCTCGCTTTCCGCTCGTCTCTTTTTGCTACTGATAGACGACGAGGCCAACACTACGGGAGGAGGCGTAGCGGAGACTTTGACCCCTTTATTGCGCAACGAACTTTCATATGAGCGGAATTTCTCGTCATACTCGCGGAGAAGCCCCAGGAGGAAGTCACCTCGTCGGACGAGATGAATAGCGTTGGGAATCGGCCGCGAAGAGGAGTCCTCGCCCTTCTTCCCTTCTTCCAGAAAGAATTTGCCCTCTAGCCCTAACCGTTCATCCTTCGCCATTGCCTCCCAATTTCCAAACCCGTAGAGGTGAGCGCCGACAAGAAGCATGGAATCTTCCTGAGAGCCCCAACGACCAGACCAATTCAGGACTGGCCGTATGTTGTCAATTGGGATGGCCCAATTGTAGAGCTCTTCGGGACTGAAATCGGCCAGAATATTGTTCAGGACACGTAAATCTCGGTATCTCGAGAGAACTGTCTCCGCGTTGATATTGCCCACGTTTCTATAAGTCACCAACACGGCTTTGCTCTTTTGAGCATTCGTCAATGTTTCTCCAGCGGCCATGCGAGTTCGTTTCTGCTGGTTGTTCTCCTCCACTGCACGGGAACAATGGTCAATAATCTCATCCGCAACATCGATAATCATGGCCTTGTGCTTATCCGTAAGCTTCGCTTCGCGGACCTGGAAAAGATCTCAACTGCTGCATAGAGCCAGGAGGACTGCTTACGCACGATAATATCATATCGCTGACGAATGTCGCCCCATCGTTGTAAACTGCGGATGAGTACGCGAACATCGCGCTCCTTCAGTTCCATAGCTTTCTGGCTTGCGGACTTCCGCTGTGGTCCGGGGGCTTTGAGCTTCTTCGGAGCTGCAGAAGGTGCAGGATGGTCAACATCCATCCCTTCATAAGAGACTGGTGCATGGGACCGCTTGCGATCACGCAACTCCTGCGCAGCCAACTCTTCTGCTTTTCGCTGATCTTCTTCCTTTTCGAATTTCTGCCGCTCCTCGAGAGGGATGATATCCTCCCAGTTCATGTCATTCTTGACATCACTGACAAAAGCGAACTGTGCAAGGAACCCTTCGCCACCAAGTGAGGTTCCACCGTCACCGCCAGCAGCTATGGTTTCATGATCTTCTGCCCTGTTCAGAATATCATCAAGGTCCATGTCGTCCAGCTTCTTGTTCTGCTGCAAGTCATCCTTGTCAAACCTGTATCCCAATCAGCCCAAACCAGAGACGAGGCACAACGGTTAACCAACATCTTTTGGGCGCCGTACTTGAGAACGGCTGTCAGTTCGTCTTTGCTCAAATTATCCGGCTTGACAGAATCCTTAGGCTTGTCGCCCTTCGAGCTGAGATGAGCTTGAGACGTGTCCATTTGGTTGATGACTGACGACAGCGCGAGCTGAGACCTTGAAGCATACACCAACACAAAGACTTACTAGCATACTCCAGAACCATTTTCTTCTTTGCCCGCTCCAGGATGTCCTCTTCCATCGTGTCCTTACTCACGAAACGGTACACGCTCACATGTGACTTCTGGCCAATCCGGTGAGCACGAGCCATTGCCTGCAGGTCATTCTGCGGATTCCAGTCACTCTGTAGAGTGGTTAGATATGCCCCACGTCAAGAACAAGAGGACTCACATCGAAAATGATGACCGTGTCAGCAGTTTCCAGATTAATACCGAGACCGCCTGCGCGTGTCGAAAGTAGGAATGCAAAATCAGGGGAGCCCGGTGCATTGAAATGAGCGATCGCCTTCTTCCGCGCATCAGACGCAACCATTCCATCCAAGCGCTGATGCTGATATCCACGAAGGCTCATATAGTCGCTCAAAATGTCAAGCATGCGAACCATCTGGCTAAAAATGAGGACACGGTGGTTGTCTTGCCGCAGCCTGGCAAGCAATTTATCAAGTAAAACCATCTTCCCACTGCTCATAACGAGGCCCTTCAGCGTTTCCTCTTCGGAGTCGGTGCGTGATTCCGCGCCATCGAAAAGGATAAGGATGATTGGCAGCCTTCTTGAGCTCCATAGCGATATTAAGGAGACTGATGTTGTTGTTTCCATTTGCGCTCTTGACCAATGCTTGGAAATTCTGTCCCGCATGTCCCGCAGTTAGCGTAAGTAATGAGTGTAACAGAACTGGTCACCTTAGTAAGAATATTCTTATAAAAGTGCGTCTGTAATGCACTCATTTCGACACGAAGAATGCGCTCACTCTTCGTAGGCAACGAGGTAAGCACATCACGCTTTAACCGCCGTAACATGAGAGACTCCAGCTGTAGGTGCAGCTCTTTGATTTTAGTCTCGTGGTCAGCGTCACTCAAATCAAACTCATTGGTCAAAGCAACTACGAGGAAAGTCAGGCATGCGGAAGGTACGAAGACCAAGATGACTTACATTTCTCCGGCATCAAAAAATGCATCAACGAAAGCAATTCTGAGAAAAGGCGGGCATGAACTATCTGCTCCGTAGGATACAGTTGAAAGAAACAATGCACCTTTCACGTTGTTTTGCAGCGGAGTTCCCGTAATGAGGAGCTTAGAGGATGCCGAAAATGACTTGAGTGCTTCGTACAGTTGACTTTCGGAATTTTTCAGGCGGTGAGCCTAACGTTGCCCAGTAACCAAAAGTTCGTGCATGTGGCAGCCTGCGCAAAGACGCACCTCATCAACAGCGAGCACTTGCCACTTAATATCTGCCAGATCCTTTGCATCTCGGAGTGTGAGTTCATAGGTGGTGAGAAGCACATTCATCTTCAAGCGCTTGTTAGACGGGCCGAACTCGTGTGTGCGAATAACTTCACGCGCGGCGGCAGTGCCTATGTAGGTGATGACATTCAAGTCTGGAGCCCAAGTAGCAAACTGAGACTGCCAAGCCGTGATCGTTGAAAGAGGCACTATACAAAGAAAGGGCCCGTATTGATGCATCTCGTGGAATAGATAAGAGAGGAATGATACTGTTTGGACAGTCTATAAAGTTCAGATACGCCAAGAGACTAATTGGGACGGGAAGTAATACCTTTCCGAGGCCCATCTCGTCAGCCAAGATACCATTCTCGCCTTTACTCCACAGATATGCGAGCCAGTTTAGACCAGTGAGCTGGAAATCCTTGAGTTGACCACCTGTAGTAGAGATGTACTCCGGGTCCTTCACTATTTTCTGAAATGACGGTCGTTGATGACGTGCATACTGAACACTCTTGTAAGGGAACTTCGCTTCTGCTTCACGAGCACGGTATGCTCCAATCTGTGCCTTGGCTATTTGCCGTATCTCGTTCTGGTCCTCCCACGTACAGTGTTCATAGTTTAACGCAGTCCATTTGCAGAGGTACTCCGTGTTGTTGGGTACGTCCAGGCTCTCCCGGTGAGCGACAATCCTCTCCACGGTCTTATAAGTCTCCAGTTCTTCCTTTTCCCGCTCCTTGTCCAGAAGAAGAGCCTCTCTGTCCTCAGTAGAGAGACCAAGTGAGCTCAGTCTGGCCTGGTATGCCTTATAAGCTTTGATGTAATTGTCCACACGCTTCAGGCCCTTGAAACGCTTCAAGAATTCGTATGTCTCGTCGGTATTGTGGAGATGGGAGAAATTCTTCCACTTGATATGGAATCGCTGGGATGGTGTCAGCTGGTTTACCTATTCAAATCAAGACCATTCCAGAATACGCACGATATTGTCATACCACAAATCCTCTACGTCATCTTCACGATTCTCGTCTCTGCAGTGTCCAAGGACCGCCTCTATTTCATCTTCCTCTTTGAACTGCGCACTGGGATCAAGGTAATAGTTCTGTGCGGATTCATCCTCTGAAAGTATGCCAAGATCTTGATTTCCCTCATAATAGTTTGGAATCTTGCTGCCCCTGCTTGAAACACGAACTTTCCTCCCCAGAGACACGAGGTCTCTTCTTTTTCTTCGATCGCGCACCGTAATCGGAATCCGAGTCTGAAGATACGTGGCGGAGTGCTGTGACGGGTTGGGAAGGGACGAGACGGAGTACAACGAAATCCGCTAACCTTTAGCCCTGGGAGCTGAAGACGAGGGGACACCTTTCTTCTTCTTTGACTTGGCTGCCTTCTTCTTTCCATACTCATCATCTGCGTACGAACCGTCGTCTTCGTCGTCGTCATCTTCATCATCCGCAGGGTTGTCTTCATAACCCTGGACGCGAAAGGGATGATGAGGGTATGTGATGGGTGAATGTATGCGTAACATACCGAATCTTCCGCGTCCTTTACAGGAGTAGGACTCAGTCAAGTGAAGAGAGAGGGGGAGAGACGTGCTTACGGAAAGTCTTTGCAGGTAGGACGACGGACCTGCGACGGGCGTCTCTAAGGCGGCGGAGGTGGTATCGTCGACGTACTCTGCCTCGCCTTCGGCATCGACGTCAGGCTCCTGGTCCTGGACATGCCGCAAGTGGTTGGGGAGAGGCTTATCGTCGTTGTGGTCATTGTCTGAGTCTACCTGCATACTGTCGTCGCTGTCATAGTTGAGATTGAGGGCGTCGGGGATGAGCGCCATGTCGTCGTCACTGTGACTGCTGACGACGGGAGGGATGGTAGTGGTTGAGGGTAGAGAGGGAGGTCGTCAAGGATGCTGTTGACGAGAATGTTCGCACGCGTGGCCATCGCTACGGACAACGCCGGGCAGGGCCCCATCGTCACCGCTCGTGACGAACTCCGGTCGTCCCGTGCCACTTTTTTTGGACACGAAACTTGGACATTTTACTCATTATCCTGACATTAATCATCAGCTGTTCCCCATTTTCGGCGAACTCCCCCACAAAATGCCCGCTCAACGGTTCTGGACAATTATTGCTGGAATGGCCTTCCACAGCTTTTCGAGCTCGCCGTCCGAGTCGAAGCACCCGTCAGACAAATGCGTGCTTATCGTGTGTGTCCACAGAATCCAGATGTGTTCGATATGTGGACAGGTATCCAATGGCCGGTCAGTGTTCCTTCCGCATGCAAGTTGCTGTGTACCCAGGAAGCTGCTATCCATCAGCAACTTCCATACAACCAACCGCACACAGTATTCCGCATAACGCTCATGCATGGGCGTCGCTCGCTTTTTCGACACAATTCATAGTCGTATACAACCATGTCGCTGTCTTGAAGCACAACGTCCGTGTCGTTAGCGAGGTGGTGCTGTAGGGTTTCGTCGGTGTGTGCTGTCACCAGCGCCACGCACGTTTCATATCGCCTCAACGCTGACGGCCAAGAACCCGTCTAATCAGCTTTTTTGTTCCGCGTCTCCCACGAAAGCCAGCAACACGTTCCTTCATGTGATCGAACTAACAATTCCAGGACAAAGTCTGATAAACTGTACTGCAATCTGTCCATACATGCAGTGTTGCCTACAGCTTTTTATCTTGACTTGGGTGTCACATGAATCGAGCGATCCGTCCTACCTCCACGCTGTCTAGTGGAATGAGAGTTACTGCCCGCTCGCAGCCCACACGCAAATGCCGCGCACGTCATGCATCGACATTTATGGCACGCTCTGAAGAACCTACACTGCCTCTCCTCGCTGGGACCGCCTGTAATGAGTTTGCATGACCCCAAGACTACCCTAAACCCGTCGTAATCTTGTTTGATCACTTGCTGCAGCTGGGAATTCCTGTTGTTGTACTTTTTCTAATCTCCGAGGTTGTGTCCTTCGTAGATAGTTCAACTGGTTCGGATTGAGGCTATTGAATCAACCTCCAAATCGAGGTGGCTTGCTATCTGGACCTTGGAAACACTCCAGGCCGCACATGGATTCGGAAGTCGACAAACCCTCTCATCTCTCCGTAATCCTGGACCTGTCCCCAACCCAGTGGTATCTGAGTGCAAGGGCTACAAATCCTTACCCGTTGACCATCGGGTCATTTCTCTCGCAACTTTTGGCCTTTCTCAATGCCCACATCGGTACCAAGAACTGAGAACACGCTAGCCGTCTTCGGGGCTTTTCCAGGCAAGAGGTATGTCCCTCTAGACGTGCTCGCCCAGCACGGCGGTATGTTGAAAATGACGACGCACCAGTGTCATGCTCTACACTTCCACGGAGGCGTTAGTGGACGAACCCCCGCCTTTGGATGCGAATTCGTACCCGCCTTTCAGGATGGTGGACACAACAGTGACGCGGCAGATCTTGCGCGAACTGGATGCCATCGAGCCTGGGGACGAACGTACGTTTACTACGTCTGTCTTGCAAACATCGGCACGGTTAACATTTCCCAGAACCCTGTGCTTTGGTCGGTGCACTGACGAAAGCCCTCTGTTGTATGTCTCTAGTACTCATACGAGCCAGTGAACTTGACTCCGCACAGATATCAATCGCATTACACTGCCTTCCACCTCATCAACTAACGTCGCAGAAGGATCAACTCATCTACCAGATCCTCGTATCCTGATTCTCTCTGTTTCTCCCGACTTATCATCATCATACATCCCTATTATGAACGCTATTTTCTCTGCACAAAAGCTGGCGAGTTGCCTTCACCAACATATCCCTGAGTTCTCTCCTCACTGATTTCTCCTCAGAAAGTAACCTATTGACGTCTGCAAAATCTACGGCGCCGACACCTGTCTTCTTGCAACAAGCTGCTCATTTGACCAACGGCTCTTACATATATCTTGAGCGACGAGACGCTTTGCTCCAGTATCTTATCGTGCGCCCTGTTCTCCCTTCGCGCATTGACTTCGGTTACGAGCCACTTTAGATGTCGTTTTTACCACCTCCGTTAGTGCGAAAAGTCCTTACAGTTCCCAGACAAGACAAGATCGACTTTCGTGCAGCATGTTTTTGTCACAAGAATATCGTGGATGTTGGCTTCGTCTGCTCGGTGTGTTTGTCAAGTGAGTTCGTAAAAGCAAATCCTATCTATGGTTCTAAGAGTTTGTAGTATTCTGCCAGCCTGTACCTGTTTGCTCAACTTGCCGGTGAGTGTTGGAATTGGATCCACGAGGCACAGGAATTCATGATGACGGACAGCACGAAATTCCCTATCAAGGCTCTACAAAGGCTCAAGAGTGCCTGTCCTTCCCCTGCGCCTGCACCTCCTCGACCACTTGCTAACCTCAATAATGCTGTTCCAAGGACGACAGAGGCCACAAACCACAGCACCCCAGGGCTGCGGTGACTTTCCATGTGGTTGCGCTTGTAAAGTATCCTCAGCAGTACATTCTAAAAACCGACTGCACGGCACTGACGTTTACTGATACACGTAGAGGTGGCCTTCAGTTTACATGGAAAGAGCAGTGATATAGACCGATTGCTTTTCCGGCACGTCGGGTCTGCCGATAATGTCTGACCGCCGAAGGATTGTCGCCTGCAGAATGATCATGAGCGAAAGCATCGTCGTCGTTACTCCGTACCTTTGGTATCGGCTTGTCAGAGCTGGCGTAGGCGATAGCCATACCTTCTGCTGTGAATGCACACCATAACCGTGCTGAACGGTAGCAGTCCGTAAAGCAAGGTGGCTCTAGAGAGTTCAGCTAACGCACGCTTAGAATTTCCGCTCTCCGCTGTCAGTAAAAGCACCCCCGCGTTCGGACGCGGGATACATCCGGCCGCTGGACCTACATCATGTCTTGTTCGCCGCCGTTTCCAGAAGAAACACTATTCGCAGAAGGCACTTACGTTCCGTCAACAAGCTGAGAAGTAAGTCGTGTACGTCTGTTCCTTCCTGGTTCTCGGAGAAATGGAGGGCGTCTCCAATTGCACGTGCCATGCCGACTCTGATGATGTGCTCACCAGTACCTGAGTCGTGAGCCAAAAAAGAAACGGGAAGAACCTCCAGGAGTTGATTTACCCGATACACTACAAGCCACACCGGTTTTTCCGTTGGATGGCTGTTGTGCCCAACAACCTGCGCCAAATATCGCCGCCTGCTGTGCTTTAACGTGCGCTGCAGACCGTCCCGGATTCGTCGCTCACCTCTCCGACACGTCCTGAGTTCTTGAGAAGAAGCCCACCGCTGAGTGGCCTATTAGACAACATACATATGCAAGTATCTGAAAGGGCTGGATCGACCTTGATACGCCTGCTGCCACATTGCCACAGTCATCCCATGCAACTGCACCAACCGTATCTTGAATCGCGGCGTCGAGTAACGCTTTTGATTCTGGAATCATCCCCTCCCGTAGGTCGTTATACCTTTCCATCCACTTCTGCCAGTCCTCCTTTGCTCGTTTGGATATCATGCTCTCGGGGTCTACCATTTCTAGTCCATTTTGCATTGCAAACGAGCGCGCACCACTCGAGACAAGCATCCTGAGTGATAAGGTGTATGAACCCCGGGGTAGGAAACTCGGAGCTATTGTCTTACAGTGGAGGGATGCGCCCCAATCCGTCGAATTTGCGGGAATGACACAAGATAGCCTTCGCCAACTTGATCGGATTTTTGACTCCTAAAGGTGTGTCGAAAGAAACATAAGGCTATCATAAGATGAACCGTGTACCTGGGACTGCGCCGCCGCCGCCAAACTCGCCAGTACTGCCGTCCATGATAGCAGCGTCGCACTCGACCGTGCCATCAAGGGTGAGGTTAGAGCCAGTACCAGCGTTTATATTTTCATCGTTCTCCAATTCGACTATCGCCCGTTCGACGATGGACAGAATATCTGTGCCTGGTATCGATGATACTCGAAGAGCTTCCGTGCACGCTCTGGTTCAAACTGATCATCGTAGACGCGCAAAACAACGAAGTGAATTGATACCTCTTCATCGCTTCCTTCACAGGCCTCTCCGAGGTCTCATTATGGTGTCCTGCACCAGCATGCACAGCGACATATACCGTGGAAGGTGACATTCAAGCAATGTTCGGTGTCATTACTGCGATCACACAACTGTATCTGTGTATTATGTAACCGATTTGTGCCTTATTCGACTGTCAGTGTAGCTGGCATCCCTTCCACAGTCTCCTGCATGGCGCTGGACATTTCCTCCCTCTCATCCTGTTCTCCTTTCCCTCCGTTCAGCCGAGAAGTCCACATCTGTTGTAGTCGGGCCCTCTCTTCGCTGGGTAGATGCGCAACTGCTTTGCTGATAACCTTCATTGCCTCCTTGCCATCTCCGTGATCAACCAACCAACCCGCCCACGCCATAGCCGCCAGAACACCATCAAAGGCTTTCCACTGTTGGTATATGGTATTGAGCATTGTTTTTTGGACATCATTCCTCCGTGTAGATTCAAGAGAGAAAAGATGCTCCCACACAGTTTTAGTAGGAAGATAGGCGACAGGTAATCTTCGTACTAGCTTGCAACGTTCGACGTCGTTCAATGCTGTTCAGAATACACCACATCAGAAATGTACCGGAGGAGCAAGCTCTCGTGAACGCTGCGTGTAGACGAGTCTTGCATGCTTTGCTCGAGCAGGTTCTGCAGCACGGCGGAATGATTACAAAAAGGAGCACTTGTGCGGGAGAGGATTTACCTCGAACGAATGCCGATTCTCACCAGGACTTGTACAACGGTCCAGTCCCCACAACCAGACCTTTTCCACTTCGCTTTTATCTGGGAAACTCTGCACGACGGAGCGAGCCGATGTCCATATCGCGGTGATATCACCATCGTCGACTGCCTTCTCAGCGTCCAGCCGGGACAGCCAGACATCGGGTGAGTTTGTGGCACGACAGTATCTCCTGGCTAGTTTCAGAATCCGTTTGGGAGGCGCGCCGTCACGCAGGAGAAGACGTAAATGCGTGGCTTGAAGAACCGGCGACGCATTTGGAGTGCGGGCCAATGTAAACAACGAAGCGATTAGATATTGTTTCTGAGGAAATTTACCCATAAGCCTGGATTCGCATGCCAAAAGATATGTTTACCAGGGTTGGATCCAAAGTAGGCAGCCGACACCACTCCTCAACGAAATCCGCGTAAACCGCTGAAATTTTAGCTCTTGCCTTGCCATTTGGCGGGTTACCGACGGCAATCATGAGGCGCTCGTTGGCATATCGGAGCCCGTCGACCAGCCTCTCACTCTCTGATTGGTTGGCTACACTTGCCTTGTCTAAGGTCAGTTCACGGAGGCGTCTAGTGGCAAGCATCTTGATTGCCTCGGGTTCATCAGGTATCGTCTGATGGAGGAGGCTATGAAGTTCATCCAATAGCGTCTCGCGGAGATGCGGTTGACAAGGATAAGTACGGATGAGTTCATCAAGCTGCGAAAAGAGTTCGATTCGGGGTGAGGCTTCGGTGAGCTGTGAGATAGTCGGCTGAAGAATATTGTAATATTACTCGCCTTTGGCGGCACTGCACATCGCAGACTTCACGATGGCTCCCTCCATGATGGCCCTACGCGCTGTCTCACCCTGGTCTCCTCCCTTTTCCGCAGCAACAATCTCGTCTGGCGTTTCCCCCCTGTCGTCGGTAACGATGTTAGGGTCTCCTGCACCGTCCATGCCAGTATCTACATCCATGCTTGCATCTATGTCGACCGGCTCCTTCTCAGAAGTGATACCAATGCCTAAGATATTCCACCGCCTCCGCATGCCCTCAATAAAGTGCAATTCCATTCGGACGTATTCTCTCCATAGGTCGATGCTGTGCGCATTGAGCCGAAGTCCACGCTGTAAGAGGGCACGCGCAGCGGATGGTGATGCGTGCGACAACTCATGAGAAGCAGCGACAACGTAGAGGGAAGGTACGTTAGGATGTAACTGTAGCGCGCTATGCCAGTTCACCGTGTCAGTCACGAGGTCGACGTTCGAAATACACATCTCACCGCGCGGTGATCCGTCCAACTAGACCACGAGCACCTGTACGCTTGGCGACCTGTATGTATTGAATCCACAGACCAACATCCGCTTTGAATTTCCTGAGAGCACGTTCAAATATGTGGAAGCTGTCGTCGCACGAGGGCATAGTCAGAGATAGTGGTTTTTGATTTAGGGAGGTCTGAGGTGGTACGTGAAGGGGGTCGACACGGGGGAAGGCTCTGAGTAAGACCTACCGAGCCGGTCCAATCTTTTTCTGCGAAGCTGTTCCAAGTTCATCTCGTATGCAGCGTATCGCAAGAAGTCGGCTTTTTTGGCAATCCGGCGCACCAGTGCATTTTCGAACTGCGTCCGCTTTCTCATGATCTGTTTTACCTCAGTCTAATGTACGGCAATATAATATCAGTCAGAAGTTGCACCACAGACAACGATGCTAGCGCACTTCGGTGAAAAGGCCTCTTTGAACGAGATCCTTGAGCTCTGCGAGCATCTATGCAGTCGTATTGTGTGAACGTCCTGACGAATGAAGGGCCAATGGGCGTACCTGCTCTTGCTGGAACTGTACCCTCTCCATTTTGGACGAGTTCTAGGTATGAGGAGCAGTATAACTACCGACTCAGAGGCAGGAATCGGTCCAAAGTTGTTACGGAAGTGGACAGAACCGAAGACGCACCGATTTTTGTGAGTCGATCAAGAACTATGGTGGTGGTTTATGGTCGATACTGAGCCCTGCAAGCGGATGCGTCCGAGACGAGAGTCAGCGGTAGTTCATTAGGTTAGTGAAAGCTAATTAAAGGCGGAGAACCAAATCGCTCTCCGTTGCAGTGATGCCGCCAAAGGTCTACCGCACCGGGGCGACTGGCATCCCTCGTACACACTCGCGTTCCTCAAGCGGGTCCTCTAAAGCAGCCCCCAACCTTCACTTTACCCAGAAAGACCCAGCCCCACACAGGCAGCAAGAGAAGCCTAAGAAGAACGGGCACGTATGCGAGGTATCTGTCAGCCTCTCCCTATCATTCATCACAGCTTTCAAACGTTTTCCTGACCGTCGTCTAGCCTGCACACGAGAAATGCTCAGCAGCATTCGAGGACGGGAAGCAGTAGTCGAGTAGCTTCCAAGGAGGCCCTCTGTGCACAACCACAGCATCCTCCCCCAAATCAACGGCAACACAATAATAAAGGGAAGAACTTCACCTTCGCCAGCGCCAGTGCAGAGGACGATGACGACGAATGGGTTTCGAGTGAGAGCGGTGCCGCAACGCCCAACAGTCCTCATTCGGGCATGGGAAGGTCACAGACACCCGTCGAGCAGCGCGCAATTACGGACTTCAACCGATTAACCATCGACGAATTGACACACCGTCCTGAAACTCCCCGTGCTCAACATATACCGCCATCTTTATCCCGTGTATCGACCATCCGGGGGTCCGAGTCGCAGGTTCGTCGACTATAGTTCTGCCTCGCTGTGTAATCCTCACGTACACTCTTTCCTCAGATTGCGTCCACCGTACATCACGAAGAGCGGAATCGCTCACCCGCGGCTTCCTATCACTGAATCACGCTACACGGAGACGCGTTCAGAGACATCGTCACCAGTCAATCGCACTCGCTATGCACGTTTGTCTTCGACGCGCCCCCCCTCGATGCACACTGTCACTGGGCGGTCAGATGCCCATCTTCATCCACACCCCTTGATTCGCGGACAGCCTCTGGGACCAATTGCCCCCAGATTAGAGCCTCTCGCTCCGCTAACGGTCACATCTGAGGCATCTTCTGTCCAGACATCCACTTCGCCGACGCTTTCTGCCTCCCCATCCAGTGTGAAGACGACGTACGCTGAGCCTTCTAATAATCGGAGGACGTCTGTCTCTTCCGCTGCGCTCAGTGGCGACCCTCCCGAGCCAGAGCTATCACCCCGGAAAAGGGCACTACCGCGACCGCACCCTGTCTTCCATGTCCTCGACGTCTTCCACCTCTGTTCAGGCCCTTGCGTCATTGGCACACCTCCCCACTACACGGCCGTCCACACCACAGTACACCGCATACTTCCCACCAGCCAGCTTATCTGTCTATCTGGAAGCTGTCCACCCCTTACTCCCGCCTCCATATCTCAATACTCACATGTTCGTCCTCACTCAGCGCAGCCCACTGAAGGAATCTTGGGACAGAGTTGCATGGTGTTCGGGAACAGCAGAAACGATAGTATGACGCCTCTGGCACCTTCCAATACGAAGAACCGACAATGTCTTGGGTCACACTACTTATTATATATACCGTGTTATTCGCCTTTTCTTCGTCGTACAAGTGTTGCAGTACGGATAAATGTTTGTAACCAGCGTCAAGTGTACCTTGCTTACACGAACGAACTTTGCCAAATTGTGCGTAACCTTATTACAGACCTCGGCTACTGTCCACGTTCAAAAAGTCCAATTTTGTAGCCATGGGTCTGTCCTTCACAACATCAGCCGGCTTGGTAGATGGCAGGGCCCGCGACGATGTGCGGATTAACCAGAGACAGGTTGTAGGGAGTGACGTATGGATTGTCATCTGTCAGCGCGACAAACCTATCGAAAACGTGTGAGCAGGAAACGAACTTGAGCCTATAGAAACTCACATCGTGTCGTTGAAGATAGGTGCAGTGTTGTCGCCAAATACCCGCCCATCCGGTTGCTTCGTACTGGCGTAATTGCTATTGGTGTCAATGTTATACAGAGGTGTATATGTCGCATTCAACTGCGAAACCCAGAGAGCATACTGCGTGGATTGACTAAGCAACTGCGCATTCTTCGGCAAAAGGGGTTCACAAACCTTTGGAGGCCCAGCAGTGGAGGTCGTCTGGTACTTCAAGTCGTAACTGACGTTAATACCCGGGTTGTCCCACTGGAAGTTGACCTGGTACCCGGGGTACGAAATTGCGGAGACGTTGGTCGACACTGCGGCCTTGCTGTCGTTCCTGATAGCAGTTGGGTTATTCTGGCGTGATTCCAGTCAGAAACGGTACGGCAAGAGTATTAGAGAATCCCTACAGTGACATTCAGATAAGGGAAGATTTGCCACTTAATATATGGGTTCTCTGGCGGACAGTGGACGAGGTAGGGCGACAGCAATGTCCATGCCCAAGCTTGGGGGATGCCGGCTATGAACCACACGGCCATGGGGAAGAGACCCTCTAACTGCCGGAAGGCCATTTGCTGTCTCGCCTCAGTAGTGATGGAGTTAATCAGAAGCTCTGCAGGGGCACGGTTGTCGAGGTGAGGCAAGAAGCCATAAACACCGGATTCACCCCAGCGAGTCAACTGCGTAAGCGTTGAACGTTCCAGTATTCGGCGATCAGAAACAAAGCACGTACCTTCTGGCAGAAGTCGAAAAACCCTCGGACGGTGTCGAATGGATACTGATATTGGCACTGTTTTGCTCCGTAAGCTATCAGAGAAATCAGGGCGGGGTGAACGGAGCAGATAGCAACGACACGAACGGTAGATGATGTTGCTGATCATCTCGGCATGGCCAACTTCTTGATCGGCCATGTACTCGATGAGGAACTGATACTCGGGACCAAGGCCAGCGTCTAAGAATTCCTGAGGAGAAAACCTGGCGAGACCATAGTGGAAAAGGTCTAATTCGATGTACTCTTGATTGAGGGCTAAGTTCTAGTGATGAAATTAGAAGGGAGCGACCGAGAGAACACTCATTGCTCTCTTACGAATGACTGGAAGTCAAAATCGCTCATGGTGTGGTAGACAGGGGGAGGGGAACCCGGTGTGACATCTACACCCCCAGATGGAACGGGGGGTGGAGGTGGGCTAGGCGGAGCAGCGTCAGCGAAGCGACAGAGCGCGATTACACTGGCGATGAGTGGTTTGAGCATCTCGAGAGGGCGGAGGGTTCTCGCACCCTGACCAGCGTTCTTTTTATGCCTTGCAGACACGGTGAAGACCTTGCCGCACAAATCCCAATGATCGAAGGACAGGTCATATCTATTTGATAAGATGATGGCGCGGCCAAGTTACTAATCGCATCGAGAGGAACTTCTGGCCCAGGTCGACATAAAAATGACTCGAGTCCCTCAGCACGCACGTAATTACGGACTGATCAAAAAACACACACCTAAGGAGTGTCAATTTTGAAGCCATATTCATTTGCAAAGTCAGAACTTCTGATATGATTTGACCCTGCTGATTTCATTACTTACGAGGCTGTACGACGACGAAACCGATGAACAGAGAGGTGGAATGAGCGTTGAGGAGAAAGTGACATCATATGTTGGACTAGTACCACTTCGATCTGAGTCGAGACCATCCAAATCGGGAGAACCCCCTAAATTGTAATCGCTTTCAGATTCAATTAGCAAGGCTTCAACCCCTCAAAGGAACCATATGCCGACAAGCCGTACTGTCTTTGTTTCGAGATATGATGGCGAGGATTGATACAATAATGTGCACTGATCGATGATCCTAACTTTGCTCCACTCGATCTTCGTTACCTTGTTCTATCTTACATGGCAATCACCCCTTGTCTCCAGCACATACGGCCAATACTCCGTCCTTGCAGTAGCGCTTCTTGTGATACATACACGCCGTGCCAGGCCAGTTTACTAAGACCGCCAACTAGCATGTACATTGAAGGCGTTTCACATCCTTTCTAAAAGTCTTTTGATGGTCATTCGCAGTGCCAAGTCGTCGCATCGCAGTCTCCATAAGCAGCCTTCCTCATTTCCGTCTCGCAGTCGCAGCGCTGCGTACTCATCGGCGGGTGTTCCGCGCACAAGGACTTTGACCTCGCCTGCGATAAAGATGAGGGACAGCCTAATGGAGAGGAGAAAGGTGCACCCGACCTTCAAAAGGGGGCTGGTCAGCGGCGATGACCCGCATGTACAGTTGTAAGGTTTGCAGCACTCCAACTATTGTATCTGTCGAGGCCTCGCACCACCCTCTTAAGTTCGAGTTCTGCATCGAGTTCCACCTTTCCTCAAAATTGGGTTCAGGTCGAGTATCCACATGGTCTGCGATGAACGGCGAATCCAGAGCAATCAGATTCACACGCGATGTCTGATAGTTAGGTAAGTAAAAGTTGACACGTGCAATCTGCATCCCACCAAATCATCTAGCGCCACTGCCGTTGAATCCTCAAGCCCTTGGGTTATCTATTCAGAAATGCAGTCAGATGCGTACGGCAGTCAAACGAGTCGTCATACTCGAGCTGACGACTCAAGCCAACGTTCTGCGGCTGCAAGCGTTAGCTCTCCCGCCGTTACTGGGCTTTCGGACTTAGCCGGAGGTACTGTTGCACTACCTGTTCTAGGCAATTCCTTCGCGACATGTCCTGGGCTGCACGAAGAAGCCGCACCCACACGCTGGCTGGCAAGATTTTGACGACCAGTCACCAACTGAGGGGTTGCATATGCTTCATATCGCAGCTTGTTCGGAGACACCACCGATAGAGGAGAATGAGTTTGAAATGGCCTAGGACTCTCAGAGCTTCGTCGACGAGGAGACGACACGTTGATAGAACCTTGCTGATAGTTTGTCAATGTCGAAAGAAAATCTGGAAGCTTCCTCCAAGTCAATAACGTCAACATCAAGCGGTACTGACCGACATACAGAAGAAGGCGCCCGAGATATTATGTCGATGAGGATGTGTCTCTGCCGAGAGAATCTCGAGAATTGTTCACATCGCTAAACTATTTTAGTATGTGTTGGCATGCTACTAGATCTCAGTTACTCACACCACGGATATATCTCCCTGCAGATTGTGACAATTCCTGCACTGCCTGAGTGACCTCCTCGGGCACTTCACTGCACTCGGCCGATAGCCGCAACATGGATAGCAGACAGGCATCCTGCACGGAAGCTAACCACGGGTATGTGTTATCGGATTCCTAGGACTTTTTATCAGCTCACGGGAAAAGAGGACCAGCCTTTTAGCCATCCCACGAAGGATCTCTACTGGTGATATCGGAAGCTTCCCGCAATACTCACACACAAGAGCACAAAGTATCACCATTAGCGTGGGTCCGATGCGAGCATCCAACTCTGTAAGGGGAACAATCAACCCAGTCACGAGAGCTATCCGAGATATCATGTCGGCTGTATGAGTTTCAACAACCGCCGGCTCAGGACGCTGCAGCACGCACCATTCCGGACGCGATTGAGGACCCTATCAACGCAACCTTCTAGCACTGGTAGGGTTTCTATCCGACCTTGTACATCGCCTTCTACAATTGCAAAAAGCTCCCTGAGGAGCCTCGCATACTGTTCCGAATCTTCCTGGTATTGTATCTCCATAGCGTCGAGGAGACGTAAGACACAATCTCCTTTCGCCACAACGGAAAGTTCAGTCCGTACGCCTTGTGTTAGTTGGGAATAATAGGTCGCCACTATGCTTGGATTGACGGAATACAGGACTTTCAACGTCTAGTGACTCACTCGTCAGTCCCGTTGTATTACAACCGATAAACTTGCCTCTACCGCCTTCCTGATCAAGTTATCCTGCGAGTTCAAAAGTTTGATTATTTCTTGAACCTCCCATTCATCAAATACAGCTGGGTTCTCTGGTCGACTCCCTGCCCAAGTACTCGGGGGGAGAAAGCTCAAACACGATATGAAGATGTACTGTTCGTTCGCATCGCAAGATTTGATTAAGTGGCGAATACCAGCCGCAGGAGAATATGACAGTTTAGCCTGATACTCGGAGATCACATTCGATGGGACAGTTGACAGAAGCGAGAAGGCATCAAGGATGGCTTTATTAAACTTAGCACGGGCTTCTGGCAGAAGTGAACGGCGTACCCTGAGTCGGAGGGAGGGAGCGGTGCTTGATGATATCAAAGATGAGGGGAGTGTTTTTGGGATCAAGGCTAAACATTTGCTCAGTGACAAACGATAACGGTGCTTAGAGATGACGACTAACTTCATTCCTCCTTCACGAAGCGCTCGGAGGATAGCATGGATAGAACGCTGACTACCGAGCCCAGCATTGCGTAAATGAGAGTTCAGGAGATGGGCCATGGACTCCGATCGAAGCTACAAGCTTCATCACTGCCACACGCATTCGTCAGAGGATATACTTCATACCTTACTAGCCACCATCAGATTGGATGGAATAACATTGGGATCCCCAACGTGTGTTAGCAACTCCTCCAACCGTTTAACGCAGTCGGGATCCCGGTGGAACAGGGCGTAGTATGCCATGTAGGCCCGTCGGCGAACCGAGTCACTAGTGAGTTAATGCTACCTGAATGGGAGAATTTGAGTGAGAACGGGTGCTATCACTCACTTCTTATCATGAAGACAAAGCTGGAGCCGCGTCTGGACTGCTGGGGCAACGTCCTCACTGCGAATCTGAATAAGAACTTCCAAAGCTAAACATACGCGACCAATCGATGTGCTCTCGAGGTCCTTGTCACGATTTCAGCTCCCAAGGGGTGAAACGGAACGTAAATGTATATGCGCCTACTTTGCGGAGGGTGTTGACGAGCATGAGATGTAACTCATGATTTGGGGGCATCAATTGCAAACAGAAGGTATAACCTACAAGGGGCTCGTACGCTGCTGTGAAGACCGGAAATAAAGGCGTACCAATTCTCTTATCCAGAATAGTCTCCCCAAGTTCCGCCAGGTTCACGGCGTGGTGAAATGCGAAGCTCAGGTCACCAGGCGAAGACGTATTGAGGGCCATGGCGCAATATAACTAATAAAACTAAGGATTCCTTGCAGACTTTCTGCACGCATATGACTTGTCCTAAAGCCTGGAAGAGGTGTTTGTGAAATACCACGCACGATTGGTAGATACTGGTTGCTGCAGAGTACTCCGAATAGTATTAATCTCGTCCAGTATGACTCCGTCGGCGGCTTGGATAGATACAGCAGTCTCCACTCTGCGGACGAGACTGTAGTGTGCGCGACTCATCGCGCCGGACGAGGTGAATGGCACGTCCATTGTAATCTGGGGTGTCGGTAATCTTACACCTGTCTATCTGGCCGGTCGTCCCCTCTGTTGCTCTGAGTGGGTCGGGGTGTAGTGCACGCTAGCCAGCTTTGTGATGGGGTGACAATGATAAAGTGGTGAATGTGGGGGTCTGGCCAGTGTGTGCGACGACCAAGCGCGCATTACCGAACTGAGAGCTCAAAATGTCTCCCTCAGACCAGTCGGCGGCGGCACACTCCTTTAACAAGGTCCTGAATCAACCAAAATCGTCCAAGTCCAAACGATCTGGCGATGTCGATGACAGCCTTCAAAAAGCTGAGGCGGATGATTCTGGTCGAGGGCATTCCCTCCACCGTCGTGCGTCCCCTCCGCTTACATTCCAAACTGAACAAGGCGGCTCAACCATCGCACTGAATAGGATCCAACTCTCCGACCTCGCATATGGAAGATTTTACTGAGAGTCGAGGATATCTCTGCAGGAGACTTTCCTGCAGTATGTTTCCAGAGGACCTTGCGAGGTCAGGGAGAAAATCAGAAACGATACTTTCAGGTAACTGCGTTCGAAGGTCCGCGCGCTACGCTATCGCCTGATGACTTTTACAGGACTCTTGCTACCGATCGTGGATTCAAGGAACGCGTGCGCGAAGACATGCTCGTCCGTCTACTAGACGCCTTCGTGTGGCGTAACCACGGTAGATCTCAACTAGGTTGCTCTCGAGCGAGCTACTTCTGACCCAAGTCTGCATCTCAGATCGACAGGAAACTCAACAACTTGGCTTCACGTACGTGCAAGGGATGAACGTCCTCGCAGCCCCGTTCCTTTACACGATGCCTTCAGAACTTGAAGCTTTCTACTGTTTCTCCAAATTTATAGAGGAGGCGTGTCCCCTCTACGTGCAGCCAACCCTCGAGGGCGTTCACAGAGGCCTCAAGGTTCGGGTTATTTGGACACTGCAGTCCCATATGCCAAGTGATGCTCATGGTGTCGCAGCTTCTCGATCGTTGCTTGAAGATCGTAGACCCGGACCTCTTCAATTACCTTCGAATGAAAAACCTCTCTGCAGAGATCTATGCCTTTCCATGTCCGTCTCAGTTCTGCCCAGCTTTTTGGGACATCCTCGCTGATAATGCTCCAATCATAGCCGTCCTCACGCTGTGTGCGTGTACACCTCCTTTGGACCAGGTTCTTCAATTATGGGACTTTCTGCTTGCGTTTGGAGTGCATTTGAACGTACTATGTGTCATTGCCCAGTTGCTGCTGATAAGGGATGAAGTCATGAATTCCTCGAGGTAATCGCATCAATTTTGCCATTAGAGCGGTACTGATCCTTGGGTTAGTCCCATGAAACTCTTGAGGACATTTCCTCCTCTTGAAGCGACCCCTGTTATCGGTATCGCGGTTACCCTTGTTAGGGACCTGCCCACAGAGCTCTACGACGAACTCGTGCGGCATCCATACGAAATCCGAAACTATGTAATACCACGATAGCACTGATTCCATTCAGACTCCCATTTGTAAAGTCCACCCTGTTTTTTTTTTTGGCTGTATTGCCCTCGTATGTAGCCTATCTGACATGTTACCAGTGTTTGCTTCGATAAGTTGGTAAAGCCCGAATCATCCACGCTACACTGCGACCGGCTAATGCAGAACCCAAAAAGATGTACAATGCAATGTCTGCCATGCAATGTAGGAAGTTCAGAATTTGTCAGGATAAGCCGTCAGCTCCAGCTGTGCACTCCGGTGTGCGCCTCTCGCTAGGTCGAGAAACGTGCGGGTAGGTGACACTGGCATTGCGGGAAGCATGATGTCTACGCGAACAGCAACAGATGTAGAGCAGTCGTGACGTAACTCTCACTACACATGGGCAGGCCCGCAGGGAAGTAATGATTACTGGTGTCTTGCTCAGTAGATATCTTCGTAATTCTCTTCGATATCTAGGAAGTTGCGAATCTCTTGTTCACCCACTCCATTTTGGCGGGTGAAATAAGCAAGGATAATGGTGTAATTATCTGACGAGATCTGATTCAGGTGTTCCCGCGAATTGAAAAAATGGTGCACAGACCAGTCCACCGGACGGCAGCTTCGTGAGCAGCGACAACGGCTCGCTTTTTCGCCTCCACTTTGGCGGGGTGGCACACACCATATGCATTCAGTTCTTTTTCAAGTGCTTTGATGTTCTCCTTCGATGCTTGCAACTTCTCCAAACCGGCCATCCTCTTCTCCTGCGACAATAAGGAAATCACATCGCAAAGCAGTTAATACTCGACAAGCACGTGGAACATACGCTTTCGGGTCGGGCAGACTTCTCGCGTTCAAGGGACGTATTCAAGTCCTGGAGTTGACCTCGAAAGTGCGAATTGGCGTTGCTTGCTGCATCTAATCGGTTGCGAATCTGGAACGATGTTACAAGCATTATTTTCAGCTTGGGCAGGTTTGTGGACGTACTATGTTCGCGCGCTCCGACGGGAAACTCCAGAAGACTGATTCGCGTTAATAGCGAGCATACGCACATGCATGTAGTGATATATGCGCGTACAATTGGAGGACCCAATCTTATCGGTTTGTACCAAGCGGTCGTCAACAAGTGACTGCAGAACCTCTTTCACTGTTTGTGAGACTATGCAGGGGCGCTCAAGACAGACAACTGCAGATCCTGAGTAGGTGCATCATACCAATTCCTTTGAGCTTTGGTCCAAGTTTCTCCAGTTCTTTTAGCTGGAAGGACGAGATGATCGAGCCTAGATCACCATCACACTACATGAAATGAAAGTTTACTTGAAAAAAGTCCTTCTGTTGGTTGTCATCTACAGTATCTGGAGCCAAGTAACCCCTGATAACTTACCGAATCGTGAAATATCTCTAATAACTTGACGCGTTTCTCTTCAGCAGACAAACCACGGGGTGCCTGGAAATAATGCCTGGGCGGGGAAGTGTGGTGCGTGATCAGAATATCCTTACCATCGAGGAAGACGTTGCGGTAAGAGTATTTTGACCGAGTCCACCCACCTCCATCTGTTTAATCACGTGATGGCATCGTGTCGCTTGTTTCCTCCATGCATACACACACAACCTAAGCTACTGTCAGTCCGTGTGCATAGTTGGGGGCGGTGTTCATCGTCTCATTTCACATCAGCGTAAGCGTCTCGGACTCATGCATATACATGTCGAACAGAGAAACGGTGCTTTGGACAATGTACAACGATTATGGAAGGAAGTCGGGTAATGTCCTGAGTGTGTTGAAAACGCTATCTTGGCACGAAGGAATGTCCATCGTTCAGTGAAGGAAATAGGGGTGTCTGTCGCGCGGGGAACGAGGTACACAGAAAGGACCTGATCGATGTAAACAAAACAAAAATACGGGAACCGAGTCTCCAGCGATGCGTCATCGGAGAAGTTCATTGAACGATTGGCTCTGCGACGGATAGCGATAGGCTACAAACTCGCGATCTTGATCAACGAGTTCCTCGATGGCTTTGCGGGACACGATAGACATCCGAGGCCCTGCGGTTTGTCGGGAACTGGTATACGCAGAATACAAACTGTCTTCATTTCCATCATAACACCGGTGTTGACAGGCGTGGAAATTCGTGTGAGACTGAACCACTAATTTCACAAGGATTGTTGGATTTCTTCCCGAGAAGTGAAGTAAAGAAAAACTTGCTCTTGCGCTTGGGCGTCGGAGGAACCGGAGGGTTCTCTTCAATGTTGACCAGGCGGCCGAGGGACCTCTGTGAAATGCCGAATTCGTTATACAATCCATTTGGGTTCCTCGCATAATCGTGACCGCCGAATGGCATAGTTTGAATGCCAAGTGTGGGTCGTGAAGTCACGCCACTAAAAGACTGGCGCCTAGCTTCGGTACGGAAAGGTGCATGGGGGGGTGCTAAATCTTGTGGATCGTGATTACCATGGCGAGGGTCATAAGTGTAGAAAGTCTGGGGACGAGATTCACCCCCAACGTTTTGTAGCCTTGGCTTTCTTTCTCCCGGAAGCGGTGGTAACGATTTTTCCCTTGACAACATGGCAGAAGTTGATTTCGGGAGCGTCGCGTTGCCGGGCAATTGGACTTTCTGTCGGATATCTGGTTCAGATGTGACCGAATGAACTGGCTTGAACCTGGCACTCTCCACCGTTACCGTTTCGTGCGCCTCTTTGTCCTCTGCTAGCACGGCAATTTTTTTCTCGATCGCGTCTCCATTTCCCCCTGATGGACGCGAAGAGGTGGGTGATGGGAGAAGACTGGAGGGAGCCGTGGGAGGTGACATACCGGGGGACGACAACCCGTTCCAAGGTGATGACGTCGAAAGAAGGGATGGAGTCGATGCATGACGCCCATTCCCATTAAGGTGTTCTCCAGGTCCACGTTCCACCAAATATGACAGCGGTGGGGGGGGAGTGAGGGGTGAGTCGTCGTCATGACGGTCTTGAGAACGCCCTAAGTCGTTTTCGATGTGAGTGTTGCCCTTACCCGACGACCCTGTGACTAGCCTCCAGATCTTCGCAAAACCGTGCTTCTTTTTCTTGGGTTTCTGATCAACGGCGGCGAGAGTAGATTTATCCTGGACTTCTGCTGGGGGCCATAGTTGACCCTGTTTCTGCAAAGGCAATTTGCTTCTGTCCGCTGGCGGACGAAGACTTGAGGTATAGGCTTCGCGCTGCAGCGCAACGCTGGCCGAGGGGATGTATTAGAACCACCCGAATCAAAAAATAAACAACATACTGCATGTCAATCATACTCCCCGACATCCCTGACACTGCTAGACTGTCCTGGCTTCTCCACGCGCCGCTTAGATGCTTAAAACCGAAGAAGCGCGAGCGTCTCGGTGATGCAGAACCAGGGCTATGCGCATCCGAGAACGAAGCCTGCGAATATGCTTGACTGAGGCTTGCCTGTCTGTCAACTGGCACGGTAAGGGAGCTTGCAGGTCGAGCACCAACTCCAGAAATCCGTGGGCTTGGCATCGTACCAAAGCCATTATCTGTGTAAGGAATGATACTGTTTGAGGAATAGAGCGAGGTGGCGTCTATGGCAGAATTACGCGACGATTTGCGAGGGCGACTGCGTTCCTGTTTCTCTCGTCTACGACGACGTTCTCGTTCGTCCCTTTCCTCACGGCGGACATCGACATGTTCCACAATAAGTCCGTTTCGAAGCAACGTGATGTCACGAGATGACACTCGAATATGGTGCGCCCCACTTCCATTAAGAGCGGTAGTAGGCCGCGGGGGTTTGAGCTTGAAAGAGCTGTCATCCGCACCATCCACCTCGAGCACAGAGCGTCGAAGTTGAGCGTAAGTGTCCTTGACCGTACTCTCGAGTTGCTTGGACTCTTGCATTGCCCGTGCGTGTGCCAAAGCTTCGGCCTCAAGTAGAGATCGCTGGGCCTTCACATACTGGCTCAAGGTCTGCTGCCTTGCCATAGGTTCTCGGGGATTCTGCCAGCCTCCTAGTGAGTACATCGTCGAAAGGGACAAGGTGTAAACTCGCCATCATATTCCATAGTTTGAGGTTTTGTTCCGTGAGGCGCCCGCCCCTTGCCCGGGGTCGAGAGGAACACTCTGACCGCAATATACCCGCGGTTTCTTCTTCTTCCTCTCTCCTTAGTAACTCTTGGTAGAGGACGTCGCTCTCACGATCCCAAACGCCAGGGCCAGTGACATTCACATCCGCCATGTCCTGGTCACGCATAGCACACTCGACACAAACCTCTTCTGGCGGCTGGAGGGGAGTGGGAGAAAGGATGGGATTTATTGGATCTGGAGCCGCAGCAGGTGTGATAAATGTGGGGTGTTGGGGATATACCCGAGGGCTCGTCGATATCTGGATGGGAATGCCCCGTGTTGGGCTGTAGGGTCTCGCAGCGGATAGAGAATTAGGGGGTAACCGCGAATGACTTGCACCCTCAGATATGTGATAGGGGGTTTGTCGACTGCTCGTATGATGCAGCGATACCGGAATGTCTCTGGAAGACTGGACCTGTGGGGGCGACGAAGGGGGAGGTTGAGAGATGGTGAGAGATTCCCCAAGAGATTTAAAGGAGTCGTTTAGGAACCCCGAGTCCATCAAGCCCCCATTCAATATGGGAGGGGCATTTCCGCTACTTGCGTCGTCGTCTAGACTGAAACGCCCGGCGGTGTGACGAGCGGAGACACCTGAGGACGTTGGCTTGGGATGGGAAAAGCGCTGACCATTCTCCAAGATTACACTCGGTGGGTCATGATCTCCATCATTCCGGGCCTGTTCATCCACTACCACAGCTGTGGGAGCCTCATTTAGAGAAACCGAGTCCTTCTGAGGTTGTGCGTGGATAGCATTGGGGTAGGCATTTAGCACCCTGTCGGAAGGGGGGGCGTATCTATGGTCCTTGATATCCGTGTCCAGGACTGCAAGGTCGCCCTGGAAGAAGTTCAGTTGGAGATTGCCAGGAAGAGTCGAGGATACGGCGTCGGTATGTGCGGGTTGAAGTGCTGAGACTGTAGCCATGGCTAAGAACTGGGTCGTACCACTATAGGAGGAGGCTTAGGAATCCAGATACGAGATAGGCTACTTAGAAAAATACTCCTAGAGGGCGCCTTACAACGCCGGTCTCGCCGATGGTCGTTGTGCAAATTCCAGAACAGACAGACAAGAAATGAGACGAGACGCTAAGCAAGACTTCAGCCGAGGCCTGCTGACGGCTATGGGCGACCACCGCGAGCACTGGCTTAACTTTGCGGAACGAATCCAACACAGGGTGGAGGATTGGTCAAAGGAAATTGGGCGATGCTATGGCAGTGCCGAGCCGGAACCTTACTTGGCATGTATTTCACACAGCTGGACGGCCACCTGTCCCCGGTCATGCAAACCGACGAATTAAGTCTCAGATCCAGTGTGCTTATCAACTTAACCGCTAAACGGTCCGAGTTCATGGGCCTACTGCGTGGTCACTGTGGCTAGAGGACAAGAGTCACTACTCCTTGCCACTAATGTACTTGCAGCGTTCACACAACCTGACTCTGACCATGCTCTCATTGTCTCTCCAATGGGGAAGCCAAGCTACTTGCGATACCTATCACAACTTAGTCAAACTGGCCGTCTTCCGGGTATGGTTGTGTACCCACCAGAGTACGCCTTTCCTGCTCCTTCTCATTTTACGCTGGAGTTGGAGCATTCCATAAAGCAACGCTTCGGCAGTTGGTGGGCATCCCGGGACGTAAATATCCACAGGGACGATCCCTGTTGGATGGTCAGTGAGCAACGGCAACCACTTCACCAGGTTAGAACCTTACGATCACAGCCCCTCACCACCGAATAAGAATAGTGATAATACCCGCCACCATTCGCACACGATCCCATAGATACTACCCACCGCGGCTCGGGCATCTGATCGTAAACTTTTCTAAGTGCTGGAGCCATCTTGTTGGTGAGTGTGCCCGCGACAATCATAACGTCGCTTTGTCGAGGGCTGGCACGAAAGACTATGCCAAGTCGATCTTGATCATAACGCGCAGCTGCCATGTGCATCATTTCCACTGCACAACATGCAAGACCAAAAGTCATGGGCCACATAGAACCCTGGCGCGCCCAATTGACGATCTTGTCGAGGGTTGATAGAACATATTCTAATCGAAAGTAAATGCGCAGATACAAATAGGGGAGAAGAGACATACCAGCCCTGTTCCGAGGATGTTCCAAACTGAATTGGTTGGAACCGCGCATGGCAATCGAAGTGACAGGTTCTTGAGAGGTCGAAGTCGCCGGTGAGGTCTCCGGCGACTGGACGGGTTTGGAGATATGCAGAAAACGAGAGGCTACCGTGACATCAATAATAGCGACAGTACAACTGAGTTCAAATTGGTGCTTACCACAGATTCCATTGGCAGGTGTTAGAGCTGCACGTCGGCAGGCATTCTGGACTGTGATATTTTTCAGTATCATTCCAGATTCTGTATAGTATGACAGACTGAGCTCACCTGACGTTTTCAAGATCCCAAGTGCCATGGTCACTAGCGGCGAATGATGCTAAAAGTCGATGTTGGTACGATTACCCTACTGATTGGTGTGGACGAGGCCGGAGCCAACAAGATTCTCACGCAGGTGGCTGACCAAGCAAGGATCGACATCCCTTGCCCAATCCAGTTGAACTACTAATATTACCATTCTCCTGGTGTTCGGTCCTGAGCTTCACATTCTGAGCTCGCTGCTCTCAGTCAGTAGGAGCGCGCTCGGAGAACAGTTGTATCGATGCTCGCGAGACTTGCACTCCAGCCGATGGATTGTTGTATCGGCATTCCTTGAAAACCATCCTCATAAGTAAATTAGCTCCTATACACAATTTCGGCAGCTGTACAGCAAGTGCTGCCTGCCTGATTCCCAAGGATGTCCTCCACTGGAATCATCGTGGCGCACTCACCAACTATCGCATCCCAGGGAGCCCACTTTCGCCTCTTGCTGTCTCCCAGTCAAGCGAAGGCACCTGAGAACCCAAGGTGGCTTTCTCACGCGAAACATTTGCCGTCGGTAGGTATAAGTACTAGCATGACCAAAACTTTTACTCTATCGTCTCTTCGCTCTTTTCTTCCTTCACCGGGTGACATCGTTGGCTATGCTTGGCTTCATAAAATCTGCCACAACGAGAGCCCTGAGGTCACCTCCCGCTGCTTCCTGACCAGACTGCTGGGGTCGTCGATGCTGGCGTGCCCAACGACACCACGGTTGCTCAAGAGTCGACTCTGGCCAAGGTCGACAGCGGCATGTCCACTACCGGGACAGTCTCCAAGTCCGTGTATTCACCGACCGCGCGCTGCCTCGCTTAAAGGGTCCAACGCGCCTGACACTCTAGTCGAGCCACCGTCAATCCCTCTTCCCGATTCCCCAAATTATGCTACTTCGCTGGCACCTCCTTCCCCCGTTCGTGGGCAAGATCCAACGTTCTTGACCCCCAACGAGCAGTCACGGTCAAGTTTCGAAGAGACTGGCAGCCACTCCGGACAACCCACTTCAGACAAAGATTTGGGCCGCTTTTCGTTCCTTTCGTTGCCTTTTCTACGTTCCGAATCCAAGCTGCTTGCGCAGGCTGAGCGTAAATCCACGAACCGTTCCCAGATTACCCTCGCATCGGCTCGTTTGCCGCCGGTAGCCAGAAATGCAGGGAAGAAATCCCGGGAAAGCAAAACATTCGCGATTCGTTCCCTTCGCAAAGGAAGCACCGAGAAACGTGTCAAAGAAAGCGCTATGCTTGTTCGTTCACTTATTGTTTGCGACTCCAATCTATCTCCAGGTGCAAAACCAGTGAAGACAAGCTCAATAGCTAAGAGCACAGTGAGGCGCATGCATTCCCACCTTTCGAAGCCGAAATCTGCAAGCAAAGTGATTGCGCATTTGAAGTACCTCTCCCCTCAGTCACTCGACCATCCTGTGAACCCACACGTTCCTCTCCGTGCGGTTTGCCTCGACGTCACTGACGACGAGGCACACGAAGCGATACTTCTCGAAGCTTGGTTCCGTCGCCTTCTGCCTCTGTAACTGCTGTTTCTGACGCCCTTCGGGACGTTCATATCGTTCAGCTCTTTGCGGCCCCAAATATGGGCTTTGGCGCCCCAGCCACCGCATCAGGTGTCTTTGCTGGAGCTGTCCCCACTGCGGGCGCCGTTCTGGAAGGCATCCATGAAATTACGCCGCAGCTTCTCGCCCTGGGATATGCAACCGGCAAAGTTATCATGCCGAACCACAAGGACGTGATTGTCCCCACAGACCGGGTATCCGTCCTCACTTGTAAGTAGATAACAACCTTATCTCATCGAAGCATTAACGCAACGGCCATCACTCACAGACTGGTGGGGCTTTGAAGTCTGTCTCCCTTCCTTCGACTTTGGCATATATACAATCCGCTGCTACACCGGGTTCTGCATTACTAGACCTTCTCACTGCGGTTTCGGTCCTCAATGAGGGCGTGCGAGAGATACTTCCTTTCATCCGTTATCTCGCACAGTTCGTGCAAATGGAATGGCATTCGATACATGCAACAGACGAGGGGAAGGGTGTGGTATGCTGTGCTACATGGTATGAACTTCTGGTTTATAGGCTGTAGGGCGCTGTGCTTAACATGCCCAGGATCATGCCCATAGCACTTGTTCCTCGCGCGTGGGACTTTGCGGACCTACCTCAACCCTCCGAACAAATCCAATCGAATGCTAGTCATACACCGATTGCTGCTACCAATACAAACACTCCGATTGCAGCGTGTCTCTCCACCACACTTGCCACTCCGAAAGCTTCAACGGATGCGGTCCCACGCGTTTCATCCGCTTTCTCGGAGATATCATGTGATGAGGACGAAGTCAGGCCGGTCATCTCAAGCTGAACCACCAGTCCTGCCAGAGCTTGTAGTCAGTTCCCCCGCCTCTACTGAGGGTGTACCGGAGCCGGTTGATGGCAGTTCATACGTGATGTCCGATGAAGGACAGTGTCATGGAAGTGAGGCCATCGTTTTATGACGCCACACTCTCTCCCTCACCGCTTCTGAGCTCGTGGGTTCCACTCCTTGTCCGCACGGCCTGTTATGATAGTCTCTAAAGCCCTGTTCACCGCCTCGTCCTTGCTATCTTTTGTCCTTGGTTGCCCTACACATATCATAGAGACTCTTCTCTGGGGAAAACGTTTACATAACGTACCCATAGCTTCACTCATTTCCTACGTTACGCTCTTTTGGCCTTCGTCTTTACTCTCAAATCATAATCTGGTCACGCAACACGCCACTGGTAGCAACTCGAAAACTGGATGGCGGTATGAGCCTAAAGAAAATGTGCAGTTTGATCTGTATTGAGATTCGACCAGAGAAGACCATATTTTGATGTCGACTCAGAGATCGTGTACTACTCTCCCTCAGTCATGAGCCAATTCGCAAAGTCATCCAAGCGTTGCTTCTCAGCTTCTTCACCGTCACCTTGCCAGTCGTCTTCGACGCCGCTACGCCTGAACCGCTGTTTACCGGCATAGAGCGAGGCCTCGATACGTCGCCCAGCAAAATACCGGCCATTCATCTTCTGTAAACCGAGAATTAAACAGAAGTATTATCTATCGTACATTGCAGACTTACCACTACACAAGCTTGGGCGCTTAGTGGCTCCTTATACTTTACGGTCATTATACCATCCGGCTCTTGCTGATATAGAGTACGCCGTGAGACCGTGGAATGAGTGATTGGCGAGAAACTTACATCATATAAGACAACGTTTGTTACCTCTCCTAAGGAAGAACATTCTTCCCGTACGTCGTCTTTCAGGTCGATCAATAATGTAGGGTCCTCGTCCAGCTCTTTCAAGGAAAACATATGCTTCAGGACCACGACTCGGCTGCTTCTATTCTGGCTTTGAATGCGATCTTCCTCGGTTTTGGCTGGGCCAAAGCCGTCGTCATCGTCCCATTCCTGTAGCTTCCTAATCAGTGTTAGGTTGTCGCTCAAGACCCGTGGAACAGTCTCTGCATACTTTTGCATCTTTCCTATTCGCCTAGTCGCCTTTTTCTTGTCAACGGTTCTTCGAGGGATGCCACCTTCACCAGGATCGTTGGTATGCTTATGTTTGAATTCCGCTCTCTGAACTCTCATTATCGTGGAGGAGTCGCCTATCCGCAATTCGGCATCATCCAAGAGGTTGATGGCAAGTGGGACGGATTCCTCCTTGAAGTAAACCACAAGTGCTTCTCCGCTGAATGATCCATCATCACGCGCGTACAGTTTGATTTTGGGCTCGCCCTCATCGTCCTCTTCGATGACACCGAATTTACTGAACCGCTCCGCGACTTCCTCCGCTTCAGTGTCGGGTGGGAGTCCGGTTACATATACAGCAGTGTTTTTGGTTCTTGGGGGCTTCTCCTGGTCATTCCTTCCACGCTTGCTAGATGGACCGGCGGTCGAGATATCTTCTAGTCCCTTCCTTTTTTTGTTGGACCGTTTCAGTACTGGGGCGGCAGGTATCTATCCGGTGGCGGTCAGTCACTCTGAGGACCATGAATCCCAGTGAACACGCACCTCTTCATCTACGCCAGGTACCGCGTAAGCAGCTTGTTGCTTCTTCACCAAATCTTCATCAACCTGTGGCGGTCATGCTCAGGACGAGATACTGAAGGAAGAGCACCTACTACAGGTACCCATGTCCCTTTGGCTGCGTCATACTCGAGCTCTGTGCCATCCTCCTGTTCGAGTCTCCATGTACCACTTTCTCTTGAGAAATGGATGCGGTCGTCTGTGGCGAAGGCCGCAGCTTGGACCTCAACAGATGCACCTGGTACTGTCGTAGAGGGCAGGGAGTCTGGCATGTTTCTTTGAGATGAGTGGTGTTTGCCTTTGATTTGAAGCGGAACGGGTTCTTGAGCGCAATTTCCTTTTCGGGGTTCGCACTCATACAGACGGCATTCACATATGATCGTCGGCAATTTTCATTCGTTAAATTATTCAGACAGGCGAATGTGATGTTCGGTGAAGACAGGAAACCAAGTATGATCGCATAGCATCTATTAGACATACCCGACGATCGTGAGCCCGGATATTCACCATCGCATTGCAATAAATCTGACGCTTGACGATTGATGTCGATCCCAACGCTGCGGACAGGTATCGACGTGCGAATCGTATTGAGCGCGCATTAGTACCCTTGCACTCACTTGCCGTTGGAGACCAAGGACGATGACGAAATAAGGGGAGAAAATGGAGAAAAGAACACCCACATTAGATAGTTGACGCGGTTTTTCGCAGTCCGTGGACACCAACGACACGGGCTTCAATGATCGCAATTACACACGATAGCTAACCCATACCAACATCACCGGCGTTGAGATGACGCAAGGGAAGCAAGCGTGGGCCTTGCGTTCTCCGGTCTCCGACGCAACAGCTTAGGACCCCTGTTTCGATGAGTCATACACGGTGTCCTGATCTATCAGCTTGATCACTTCGGGGGAGGAAGGAAATAGATTGGTATCAGTCCTTCGAGGCTCCACCATTAAGTTTGGGAGTTTCGGTCGTACGCGAATTTTCCTAGCCGTTCTTCAGACAAGTATTGCCACAAGTGTATCAATTCGACAAGAGCTGGCAGCGTGATGACCGGATAAAACTACTTGTATAACAACATGGGGAAGTACGAATCAGGGTCATGGGGTGCATCCGGGGCAAGCTCGGGTCTCCACTTCTTGAACGCCGTCGGGATACTTGGCGGCAAAGTAGCTTTGCTATAAACCTCGGTTTGAGACGTGACGGTGGCAATGGCCTGTGCTAAGTCCGTGGTTTCCTGTTTGCTCGAGCGCAATTCTACTTTCTCTGTATCGCTAGACTCGGATGGAGCAGGAATGCTGAACATGGCACACTTCAATGTCCTAACTCAAAATAACATCAGAGTATACACACGTGTTAGCCGTTGAGTGTTGAATCAGTAAGGTGGCCAGATCCGTTTGCGTGACCACGGAAAGTTGAGGATAAGCACGGCGCACGTCGCGCTTCCAGTACGGATTCTGAGCAGGATCGGAAGCTAGGAAAAAGGTGAGTCATGACCACGGGGAACGATGGCAAGCTGACCTTTACTTGCTGGTGTTGAGTACTTCTCTGGCCTGGAACCAGGCGGAGGGATATCTGTTTATTCCTGCAATTGGAATGCCAGTAGAGATTTCCGGGTTCACAACTACAGCATCACCTGTAGTCAAAAGTGATGAGTTCCGTGAAAAACATTATGCACAGTCACACGTACGAAACTTCTTCCAGAAGCCTTTAGGATGAACGTGATAGAGTGTCGATTCAGCTGCTTTCCTTGCTGTCATTCTCAGTGAACTCGACCGAGTCCACGGTGGCTTCCGGTCAGTGTTGTTGATCACGTGAAAGTTTCGCTCTCCTCCGACACACCGGATTTATGTACTGGGGCCATGTCGTTACGAGAGCAGCACCACGTCGACCATCACACTGACAGAAGTGTTGTCTACAGAATTTTTCCGTACGCTCCCTTCGCCCTCAAACATTCAAACGCGCACACCAACTCTCATGATCCCATCGTTGTAGAATGTTTTTCAAAAGTCCTCGGAATCATCAAACACTCATCCACGAAGTGTCAAGGGAAGCCGCTCGATTACTTAGTCCTACCTGCCCTCTTGGCGTCTATGTCAGGCTCGTTTCAGGCTTTCGATTATGGAGAGTGACTAATTGACCTCTGAGGGATGATTTCGATGATTGTCCATTTTAACGCTACGACGCGAGATCACGCAATTCATGCCATTACGCCATTGCTCCCAACGGGACTACATCGTATTGCAAAGTGTGTCAGGGCTATTCCACTACTTACTGTGCAGGACTGTACGAGACAGCGGTGTACCGTTCGAATATCCTTCAAGGGAAACATTCTTTTTCCCAGGCATACCTTATCTTCACCCATACCCACCGTCCAAGGATTCTCTGCCCTTCCTTCTAGTAGCGCCTGCGTTATGGCCATCGAACTCCAGCCGTTCGAGCATGATTCCGAGAAAGACCAATCTACCGGCAGCGCTCCTTCCACCAGTAATGACCAGGAGAGAAATCCCCACCAAGCGCCCACATTTGATTCAGAGTCATTAACGAATCCTACCTCTGCCATCCTCTACCTTCCACCTCTCCTTTCCTCACTACCTCCGGGTGTGGAGGTACCCGTTACTCAGTTGGAGAGGCCACCGTTACTTACGGAGACCCACTTGCCTAACATCGACCCCGTATCCTTGTCTTTGCATAAAGCACTCCATTATTTTCGACCGCTATCCAACGAATACGCCAGTTTGCCATACGCAGGAGCGTTCAATTGGCTAGCTCTGGGCCTTCCACTAGACGAAGAGCGCGAATGGTATGCCGTGGTATTCCGGAGCAAGCGAAAGGCAGGGAGTGACAGCGGTGGTTGGCACTCGTTTCAACCTTCCTCTTCCTTGCGATTGATTTTCTGCGTCCAGCTCTATACGAAGCTGACCGGCTGGCTCATGAAGAAGCTGTCTCGAATGGTGGAGTACGTATTATGTAATCAGCTGTATATTGGCACAAACTGAGCCATGCTATTATTCTGAAGCTCATCATGTACTGGTACGGTGTGCCAGATCTACAAACCGGGTTAAACCTCGCTACATGTATCTGGCAATCGCGAAGACATGCTCTTGCCGCAAGTTCAGGGCCACACCACATCCGAGCGATGAAACTCGCCGCTGTCTCATACGACATATACAATCTCGAACGATACTGTTTGTCAAAAGTCAAGGGGAAGCAAGGTATACAAGTAGAAGAGTATAGCGTCGGTGTCGACGTTGGATGGTAGTAGTTACTATCATTCCCTCCATTTGCGTTCGGGCCAGGATTGTAATCACACCTGTATCACCATCACAATAGACAACAAGAGAACAACCCGATTCCCCCAAATTCTACACTCACGTTATGGCTTTCACTCGAATTGCCCAAAGTGTCGGTGTTTTCAGTGGATTTCCGAAAGAGAGACCTCAAAGGGAGGGGAGGCCATACCCCGCGAGGAGTGGTGAGAATGTATTCGCTCTCTAGGGGTGTGGACACCTGGCTCCGGTATCGATTCCCGTTCGTCGTTGGTTGGCAAAACGTCCTGATGGGCGGGCATTTGTGAAGTTGTAAGGTTCCGCCTGCATCGCGAGGTGTTCGTCAGGGAAAGCGCACTTTGAATAAGGTACCCTACTCTCCTCCCTATCCGAAAGGTGAAAGAATTGGTCACACGGCGGATATCGGATGCCGGGGAACGACATACATGTCGCGCATTGCGCCTGCGCGCGGGACTTGTGGCAGTACAAACCGGACTACAGAAACCAAGGGCGCTTGAGGGTAACGCCCCGCTGACAGGGGAATGCAGCGACATCGGTTGCGAAGAATCGCTCTCTCGCTGATGCGCTGGGTGCCCGTTACTAACCTTCGACCTGAGGAATGGTTCCCAGCGAAAATCAATGGCGTTGATGTCGAACACGAAACTGCTGTCCTCCGTAGCATTACATGACAGGTCATCCTCGGTTGTGAAATCGAAGTACGGCTTGCAGCAATAGTAGGCGGGCCCCGGGGTTGACTGGGCGTCTTGGCTTACGTCTCGTACCACACCCATCCTTTGAGTCCACATGGAACATCAATGACAACCTGGAAACATTAGGATGGTACCTTTTCAATGGCAGTCGATCGTTCTGACTCGCAGGAGGGCGAACTAGAAGTAGCGTGTAACAAGACAATTCTGGTGCAGCTGTGGTTGGATGCAACACGGTCAGACTACTGCATACGGAGACCTCATGGACATTGGCAAGTGAGCTTCGGACGTGCTCACGGGTCGAAAGGGTGGCGTCGATGTGTTGTTGCCGATGGTGCGGTTTTCGCAAATCTGTGATAAAGTCGGGGAAATGGTATGGACGGGAAACTGATGTGTTTCCTACCGTCTCCGGATAACAAAAAGCAAACTATTTGTTCTTCTTGCGATGAGCAGGATACCTTTTCAAACTGGATTATTCCCCACAGGAGTCTGTGTTACCTCCAAAGATGGGAGTAGAACTCGTAGTGGGTCATTTGGTTCTAAGACACAGAAAGTGGATGCCATCCAGTCCGGGAGGCGGCTGGTACAACTTTCCGGGCGTCCCTAGAAGCAGCCGTAATGGAGGCATAGGTTTATCGATGAGAAGTACGCATATAGCCGCACCACAGCTTCGACAAACTGGTAACCGGTCTGCGCATTGGTATACCAGTTGGATTCCTTCGCACCAATGCTCCGAGTTCTGTGCGCAGTATCCGGTAAGGAATTTTTGATGACTTGTCCCATTTGTTTGGGAGTAAAATTCTGAGCATGAGAGCCGCTGGAAGAGGAGGCGCAAGAACGTGCTCGGCGCCACAGTGCACCTGTCGCTCGTCGACCGGAGGGAGTGGCGTTCATCGTGGCAACCATACGATCAAAGTGTGAGTTTAAACCAAGCTTGCGGCGTCTGAAGGGGCGACTTTCCATGGTGGATGATAAGAGGGGTGGCAGGTGCTACGAAAAACGGATCGCTGACTTGATCCGTGCCACGTGGCGTACCTGTTTTGTCTGCCCCGTCCATATATGTCCCCTCCGGGCTTTCGGCTTCCACCTCGTCAACAGCTCGCACAATGGCGACAGCGCGTATCTCGGCTTAGCGCTGCCGTGCGAGTTGCTCCGAACGCTGACCGTCTTCCAGGTGACTCGAGAGTCTCAACGAATTCTTGTCCCTCTACTGCCATCCGGGGCTGGTGGTGCTTATGGTTTCTAAGTACATTCCTTCACAAGGAAGCGTATACTGCGCCCGGCAACACAGAATCTTCGCAGTCCGAAGAACTTCCACTTTATACATCGTATACTTGGCAAAGGCGAAACTCGCTTAGATGGAAGAAATGTCTCCTCGCGTGCATCACCGTTTTCGCTTTTCTACGCTTCAGGCACAAATTCTACCGCTCCACTGCACCATCGGTTCGGAATCCAGCGTATCTCATAATTGCCGAACATGGTGCAGTTGCGTCAGAGAATAAACGCTGTTCGGACGTTGGCGTCGAGTTAATGAAAGACGGAGGGAATGCTGTCGATGCTGCCATCGGTGCTGCATTCTGCATTGGTGTGGTTAACATGTTCTCGTGCGTTCCATTGTCGTGCATGTAGCCTTCCCCCTTTGATTTAGTCTATAGGTCTGGAATCGGTGGCGGCGGGTTTATGACTGTTCGCATACCCCCACGTGCGCCTAACGCATCCTCAGAAGTTTACGTGGTAGACTTTCGCGAGACTGCCCCGGGTTTCTCCAATACCACTATGTTTTCCGGGAATCCATTATCCGCCAAGTTCGGCGGACTGTCAGTCGCTGTCCCAGGGGAAATCCGCGGCTTTGAAGAAGCTCACAGACGATGGGGTTCTCTGCCGTGGAATAGACTTATACAACCAAGTGTGGATCTTGCAAAGCAATGGACTGTGGATGCAGAATTAGCTAGACGTATTCAAGTCAGCACTCAGATGATGGCATACTACTCTTGGCTAACGACGTTTTTTAGACGTACTCGCGACTAATGTTAGAAAAGGATGACTGGAGAACTATATTTGCGCCCAACGGAAAGCCCCTAGTCGAGGGGCAGACCATTCGAAGAGCGAGTTACGCTCGCACGTTGTCAATCCTGGCCTCAGATGGCCCAGATGCGTTTTACAAGGTACGCATCAAATATCGGCATGAAATGGCTGTGGTGATAGACTATTTTGCAGGGTCCTATAGCTGATGCACTGGTCCGAAAAATCCAAGAAACTGGAGGCATCATGACGCATGCAGATCTTGAAGACTATGCTGTCAAAGTCGAACGAGCCCTGCTGGGCACCTATCGAGACAAGAAAGTCTATACGTCGAAAGCCCCTACATCCGGACCAGTTTTGCTCCATATGCTTAATCTCATTGAACGGTTTGACCTCGCCAGAGAAGGTCGAACCGGATTGAATGTGCATCGCATAGTAGAGGCCCAAAAATGTGAGCAGTTTTTTATCGATCCTCTGGCTACTCACTCCATGTGGTGGGTGCAGTCGGTTTTGCAGCAAGGTATTAGAATTCTATATTGAGTATAGTAGTACGTGACCTACGGGTTCACAGAACCAGGATAGGGGACCCAGCTTTTGCGCTCAACAATTCAATCCTTGTCGCTGAAATGCCTACCAAAGAGTTCGCCGATCTCATAGCCGTCAATTTGACTGATGTAAGTCGCAGCTTGTAGGGTGGTCCAGGTTGGTAACATGATTTACAGGACCACACTCATTCAGTGGAATATTACAACCCAGAGTTCGACATAGTGACTGACCATGGCACTGTAAGTTTCAATTTCCATTGACAGCGGGTCCCATGAATGCTTTGGATGTTTTCAGAGTCACACATCAGCCATAGACAACCAAGGTATGGCCGTTTCCCTAACGACTACAGTCAATCTGGTGTTTGGTTCTTTGGTGCTTGATCCAGAGACTGGTATCATTTTGAACGACGAGGTGAGCGTTGAGCACCAGCAGCAGATAAAAAAAAGGTCAACAAAAGCAGATGGACGATTTCTCTACTCCTGGATTCCCTAATAAGTTTGGCTTGTGGCCGTCGCCGTGTAAGTGGCCTGTGCGAATGAACATACACGTATCACTGATAGTACCGCTTCCCACAAGACAACTACCCAGAACCAGGAAAGAGGCCTCTTTCGTCCATTGCCCCCACTATCATGGAACATGGAGATGGGTCATTTTACCTTGCCGTTGGAGGATCTGGGGGATCCCGCATTTTCCCGTCAATATTCCAGGCTATTCTGAATCTTGACTGGGGTTTAGATGTCAGTGAAGCCATAGAATATGGTCGGGTACATGACCAGTTGCTTCCGATGGAGGTCGACGTAGATGACACCTTGCCAAACGACCTCGTTGGCTTTTTTGAGGGATCGAGGACATAACGTCACCGGTAAGGCCGCTCTTCGTGGAATTCAGGAGGGGGTTGCTTAATCATGGGGACAACTTAAGTGAAACCGATCAGCCGCGTTGCTGCCGTAGTTCAAGCTGTCCTCCAAAAAGACGGCGTGATCTTTGGTGCGTGATACCATTAAACTCTGACAGTTTGGCCCGTGTTGATGTTCCCGAATAAACAACAGCGGCGAGCGACTCAAGGAAGAATGGTATCGCCGCCGGGTATTAAGTATTTATCCATTGGGCGTGGCAGTCCACAAGCTCTACTTTCTGACCAATGTAAACTAGAAGCATCGGATTATTTTGTCCTGTATGTACCATGTTTCTGGTATTATTTCTCCTCGTAGTGTACCGTATATGTTCATTAATGCAGTAATCTTCTGCATGATACCTCGCAGCAGTTTGAATGTTCTTAACATGTACGTGTCTCAAATTCAATCCTAGTATATCTGCTCTTTGCGTATGTGACACCAGCTGCTGAATCAAATAGTGGTAAACACGCGTACGTATCGACCGGTGCGAATTAGGCGATGGTTGGACTACATAGTACTCTTCCATGGACCATGTAGATTGGGGTATCATATCTTCGTACGGGGGACTTCTCGGTTTAGCAAGCGTAACCGTTCTTGCAGGAGCTTTTGGTTCTCTTCCGGTGCGTACTCAATGTTTTGTACCAAGGTGAGGGGACTACATATGTATTGCGACCGTTCGCAGAGCACTGCCCAGCCAACTTCAAAACCAAGGAACCTCCTCGAACCTGACGACGAGGAAGAAGAAAATATTTCAGAGACACTATCCTCCGCTGACGCGTGGATATTCCCTATCGTAAGTGCGTTTCGGTTGGCCGGGGGTCAACATCCTGACGATGCGAACCTCCGACAGATCGGATCCGTCGTTTTATTCGGCACGTATTTGCTGGTTCAGTATTTTGGCAAAGAATGGTTGAATAGGCTATTTGGTTGGTATCTTTCGTTCGTGGGAGCGGGGTGCGTTTGGAGGGTGAGTATTATGTGTGTCATGTTACACGGCGTTCTCATCGGGTTTCCTCTATGTTCTCCGCTATGCTTTGCAGAGTCTTGTTTGCCTTGCAAGGTTAGTGGCTGGGAGGGATCGTTGGCAGCGGTTCGACCGAACTCGTGTTTTCGTGTTGAAGGGACCCTTAGGTTCGGGTGATGGTGTTCGCTATCCTGTCGCTGGCTAATGGTTATGTGCAGAACTCTTCTCGATGTCTCTGAGAACCCCCTCGTTGGTATTATTGCCCGTATCTTTGATACCTTCCCTCCTCTTTCGTTTCGTCCGAGACGAATCGCAAATCTATCATCCTGACAAATATCATCACCCTTGCACTTGCCCATAATGCATTGTCCATCCTGCGACTGGACTCTTTCCAGACGGGTTGTGTCCTGCTTTCAGGCCTGTTCTTATATGACGTCTATTGGGTGTTTGGTACTAAAGTGGTGAGAATTTGCCTTAATGATCGAGTGTATCGGTCGAGGACGGTGGGGGTAACTGACTGTACTACTATCTGAGATGGTCGAAGTAGCGACGTCACTCGACGTGCCCATCAAAATTCTATGGCCTAAATCCCTCTCATTCACTACCGACAAGGGGGCCACGATGCTCGGACTCGGTGATATCGTCATACCTGGCATGTTCGTCGCCTTAGCTCTTCGTTATGACTACTCTCGATCGAAGAAGGCGAAGTCATTCACCAAGCCTTACTTCTTCGTCACATTAATGTCCTACATACTGGGTCTGGTGACCACCATGACGGTCATGCACACTTTTAGTAGGGCCCAACCTGCTTTGCTATATCTCAGGTAGGTCGCTGCGGAGGAATAATTTTGCCTTGCTTTGTGAACGTTCTACTCCATTTCTACAATCATGGTGAAATCGTGCTGACTTGGTTATTTGTTGGACATATTTGCTTGTACGTCCCCCGAATCTCTGGGCCATCGTCTTCAAACCCCACGACAACTTGCCGCGGACACCAGTCCAGCGTGTATCCTTGCTTTTCTAGTCACCGCCTTCTTTCGTGGTGAATTCCGAGACGCATGGGCCTGGTCGGATAACCCAGAACAGAGGCAAGGAGATCGTCCTCTCGCAGGTAAACGCGGACGGGCCCGAGGATGCGGCGCCTTCGGTTATGCAAACCAAGACCTCGGATGATTCTATTCAATTGGAAAAGGCAGACACCAGCCAGCAGGTCGAACGTGGGCAGGACGAGGTAGATTCGTTGAAAGCGGTTCATGAATCAGGGAGATCGAAATTGAAGAAGGGTAGCGGGGGCAGGAAAGATGCAAAGTAGATCTGCCCCGTGCGCGTCGGAGTGGATATCTTAGAGATTTAGGCTATGGATTCCAATATCCTGCCAGCATGGTACAATAAGTGAAGGTGGTGAGCACCTGAACGTTGCGCCGCAAAGGAGCGACCTGGTGGGGCAGGAAGATGCTGTGTTGTGTGAATGAGGAGTGTGGTTCGTACCCGAAGAGGGACGACCCTGCTGCGGTGCTTCTTTGAAGGGGTGTTTTGTTGACACGAGGCATACTGAGCCACATATAGATTGTTTGTACCTGACGTGGACGCTTGAAGTAATCAGCAGGGGAATACTCGTCAACAAACGTATATGAAGTACATATGGGTACGTCGAACCAAGGAAACTGGCGTTTGGGCGGTGATTAACCGAACAACGACCCACGTACGGTACTGTCGCCTTGCAGACTCGAACCAATTCCACCTAACAGTCGAGGGACGGTGGGTCAGAAAGACCTGCGCAGTGGGGGTGACGTGCAAAAGGGTCGAGGCGCTGAGACCTCGCTCCCGTTCGGGTATAAGTGCAGCAAGTAAAAGAATGACATGCGCACGTCTGTTATATGATCGATCGAGCGACAGATGACATGGACATTTGATGTGTGGCACACGTTCGACCCTTTCAGGCTCTTTCATTACACGCTCGCCTTTTGGCGCCGAATTTCTCGAGTGGAAGTTGAGCACCCGCATATTATAACTGTATGAGTGGGAACCTGACCTTGAAGGAGGAACGGGCTGCTGACAGGTGTCAATTGTCGCTACCTTTTAGAACACACTGGGCGCTCCCTGAACTGACACTAATATGCTACACAGCAGTTTGAGACCAGTATTACTGTGTCAGTTGGCGAGAGCGCGAGGGGACAGGGGGAGGCTTGGGGGGGCACAAGTCCGAGCGACCAGCTCACGACGTAGCCATACTGTGTGATGCATTTCTTCCAATCAGCAACCGATTCATGTCGTGTTCTCGATCTTCTGATGGCCAGTACAGCCCGAAGAAGAGTGGAGAGAGAGAGAGAGCCTTGCAAAAGAGGGACAGATTTGAAATAGGAGCATATTGAATTCGTCGCTTTTGCCAAACATGCCACTAATGGCTAGCTCGCACGGACATACATCTACCTACCTAATGGATGCAGCGTGTCCATCAAGGTGGGATTCGATGTCGTAGATCTTGATTAAACTCAGGCTCCCCACTAGGATGAGAAAGCTTAGCGTAGGCCCTAAAGTCGGTGGCGGGTAATGTATGTACGTGCGCACACCTTGTGCGGGGGAGAACGAAGAGGCCGAGCCAGCTTCTTGGACGACTACACGAGATTCATACCGTGTAACCCTGGACTCGGAAAGCGAGCAAGCTTAGTAAGACCCGGGATGACAGAGTGAGAACTTGAGTCTGGGGCTAGTTTCGTACGGAGGGCAAGACAAGTCCGACTATTTTCGGCGGATGACACAGGGAAACAGGAGGAATCTGCGGGAGATCAAAATGAGGAGAAATCTGATGGGAGGGTTCAACGAAGCGTGGGTATCCGGGGAGTGATAGCACCTGGATTCCACCCTCTTATAGATCGACCTCGTGTATGGCTTACTTACTTTACAGACAGTTGGAACCACGGAGGGGAGATGTCATCGGACTCAGCTCAAGTCCGCATGATGGCAAAAGGGTTTGATGAGCAATGACTTGGCGGAGCGGGAATTGCCGACTGCGGAAGACTAGAGAATGTTCAGACGAAAGGACAGTCAGTCGGGTGGTTTAGTTCCTGAAAACACACACGTGTAGTAGTTCAGCGATGCAGCACCGTACCAGCAGGAAGAGACGACGACTGCTAGTAGAGCGAGTGGGGACCTCGGACACTGCCGTCAACCATGTGAATGACGGGTTGCAGGAGGGAGAAGGGGATGAGTGATTATTGGTGTGTCCGGGGTCTTTCTCGGTCCGTAACTCCAAAGTGCCCTGGTCTCTTCTCTCGTTTTCATCTTTCCTCCTCTTCCCGCTGCCAGTCTGCGCCTCATCAGCTTGGCCGTCGTGAGCGTCACACAAGACTTAAAACGGTGTCGTCGTCGGAACTCGATCTTACATAATCTCTGTGCTAGCCTCGACACTTTGCAGCACTTGCATTAGATTAAACGCCAGCCTGGGTCTGTGACACCCTCGTTACGTCCCTACCAAGTTGTATGTGTCTGTCTCGTCGTCTGCCTCCTCCCCTCCTTCCCCTGCTCAACACACATCGCAGCATTAAATGGGCCTCTTGTCTGCTACAGCGTCCTCGTTTATCCAGGACCCCCTCGTTCCCCGTACCCGTCCACAGGGGGAACGCCCATCCATCGACACCTCGTTCCAACCTTCCTATTCATCTGAACCGAGTCCACACTCTTCCCTTTCGCCGTCTCTCCAGTCCTCCCCAAATTGGCACAACCTCTCCCCTGCACATCACAACCCTTCCTTTACTACACAGATGCTCCACCACGCTCTGCCCCACCATCTCACTTCCGATACTTCTGATCACCTCTCCCCTATGCAATCCGTTCCCAACGCTGACTGGCGCAACATCTTCCAAGGTCCTCTGAATGCGGCTGCCTTCGCTAATCTTGTTTCACAGGGTGTCATTCCCGTCCCCAACGGCTCGAACAACAATCAGGACACCCAGCGTCATTTGGTTAACCAATCAAGGTCTCAGCACATCAAAACGCAACAAGGCGATCAACACAGTGACCAGTCCCATCTGGCCTGGTCAAACGGTGCCGTGCCATTTCCGTCAAGGTCACAGCATCTTCCCAGACCTTCGATCTCGAGAACCCAAGGCTTCCACTCTGGGGCCCTTGATCGACAATTCAACCTCATCACCTAATGACGTCTTGGTATCACCCGCCCAGCATCAATACGGTCGCCTTTCTAGACCACACAAGATCGCTGACGGCCGGCGTGTCATGGTGAGTCCTTATTCCGAGCGGACTCTATCTCTCCCCATAATCGCATCTCCATCAGACATCGGATGCTGGTTTGACCAATGTCAGCCAGAACCGAAGTACGAATGGGGTTGCGCCCGACATACATCCTGATCTCCTATCAGTCTCATCTCTCGCCTACGCAGGGTGTAACATACCCATAGAACGCTCGAATGTTGGCATTCCGCCATCGTTGTGGATGTCGCCCCAATCCACTACACCTTCGTCACCTTGGTCCTACTCTCCTCTCACTCAACTGGCTATACCTCAGAACGGAATCGCTCACCAGAGTTCGTCGCCACACTCTGTTCAGAAGCCCCTGTCACCGTCCGACAACCACCCGCTTGCTTTGGACTCTAAACAACCTATCTTTAGTGACATATTTTCCGATGATCTGTTCACTCCGATGACAAAGGATGCCGATCCCAGCTCTTATGCATCCCCCAGATTGTCGGGATCTCCCGATCTTCAGTTGGCCCCTCTAGAACATTCAGAGGCAAAACCAGAGGAGCTCGCCAGGCAAGATCCCTTGGCTACTCAGGTCTGGAAAATGTATACTAGGACAAAGGCACATCTGCCTCATGCTCAACGGATGGAAAATATTACCTGGCGGATGATGGCTTTGGAACTTAGGAAAAAGAAAGACGAGGAAGAAGAGGGAAATCAAGTTGTTGTGCCAGAGAAGAAGGTTAGGATAAAGGACGAGGACACTACTCCCTCCGCTTCCACCTCCATGACCGAACCGTCTTCCTCTGGTGGAGAGGAGAGAGGTCGGTCCATTGCCAAAGGTAAAGGGAAGGTGCGGGTTGTCGGATTCGATGGCACTAACCAGGACGGTACGGAGGACGAGGAGTAAGTTCTTTCACTCCCCATCTTTTTTTTGCCTTGGTAAAGCGGCTTATTCTCAGTGTTGTTCCAATGGACTGGCGAGCTGTGAGTAGATCTCGGTCACGGATCTCCATGGACTGGAGACCGCAAAGCCGATCTCGTTCGCGGCCGGGATATGACCAGGGGGTGGTGTCTATCCAGTTCGATGGGCAGTTCCCATTCCCTCCGATTGGGCAGGGAACCTCTACCAATTCACATGAAACTCAACAAGGATATGCCCGGCGCGTTTCTGGTGACACCAAGGTCCTCGCAGGTTCTCCAAGTATACCAATTCCGAGTACTTCCGCACTACCTGCGCATCGGCACCCCTCGTCGTCGTTGCATTCCGCATTATCAGCCGTGCACGAAGGTGTCGCTGAGTATGTATCCGTGCCATATGGCAGTCCCTCCCGTCAGAATGCCCCTGTTCATCAAATCAGTCATTCACTTTCCGCTCTCAATACGCCCGCTTTTCAACCTTCTTCTCTTCCTCCTTTCGGTCTCCACGGTCTTTCCAAGCTCCCGGCAGAGGAGCAATCAACAAAGCCTCGTGTATTCCCGAAACACGTGCGCAAGACGAGCTTTGATCACACGGTGGAGAAGGAGGGAATCTTCGTTGGGCCGAGTGGTAGGCATCAGGTGAATGGCAAACCCTTGTCAGCCAGACAGCCTCTTGGGACAGAAGCGGCCGGCCGAGACTGTTCACGCTGAGAGTTTGTTGCGTGCTGACCCTTCGAATGTCGATGGCACTAATCCGCGGCTACCACATCCCCGGGACGCGGATCAGTACGTCAACAGTGGTTCTTTCCCCTCTGCGACCTTCAATTTCAGCTGCCCTCAGTTCGAAGGGATGTTTGACCTATCAGTGCAAGGGGGTTCCGTGGCGCACAACGAGTTCTCGCATATGCTGCATGCATCAGACGGCCGGCGATCGTCTGACCTGACCTTCCCTGATTCTGCATCGCATTCGCTCGGAGGACCTACATATACACCTTCAGTGGGTTCTCCTCATGGCGTCAACGAGGGACTCTCTACTGCGGCTGCAGCTGCCAGCGCTGCCATGACGGAGGGTTACGCCCAACCGAATTCGGCTAATTTCCTAAGTGACGAAGGCAGTCTTGGGTACCATATCCTTGGTCTTCCCTTCGCGTCTCTGGATCCCAGCGTGGGTCTTACTCAGGGACCTTACACACACGTTGATCCTACACAGATTCTGCCTGTGGACCACTTCTGGTGAAACCATTATGCAGAGTTTCCATGCAAGTCCATCTAGTGATTGGGGCAACGGTATAGCTGCTTCATCCACCGAATCCCCCGAACCCTACGTCACATCCACCGCCTCGTCACCACCGTCAGTCGACGGTGCCAACTCCCGCTCGCAGAACCGCAAGATTGCATCGATGAAGCGAGTAGCGCAGGATATACAGCGGAAGAAACCGGTGCCTGGCACGACAGTCAACGTTGTTGCAGATTCTCGATCGTCAACAAGCACCCCTGATCCGACAACAGAAGGCAGTAGTAGCAGTACCGTGAAGGGAAGCAGTGAAGACGGGGAACAAGCGCCTACTTCCTGCACGAATTGTCAAACAACTAACACACCTCTCTGGAGACGGGATCCAGAGGGACAACCGCTATGTAAGTTAACACCTCTCTATGGTACGTTTGCTGGCGCTGAACTGGGCCTTGTACAGGTAATGCGTGTGGATTATTCTATGTAAGTGGTTGTAGCGTGGTTGGGCACTCGTGGGGTAATACTGAAGATATGTTTAGAAATTGCACGGTGTCGTTCGGCCGTTATCGTTGAAGACAGACGTAATAAAGAAAAGGTTTATACTTTTAAACATCTGTTTCTGCTGCCGTCAGTATCTCACCGTCTCCTTGTTGCAGGAACCGTGCTTCCGGAGCGCCCAATGGCAATGCTCGCAAAGGAAATGCGGGCTTACCGAAACTCGCTGCTTCTACGCGCCCGCGCGCTTCTACCACAAGTACGCTCCCGAGCGGCCTATCGGCTGCGCGAGGTGCGCCCAGTAGTGGTAGTCGGCCAGGACTGGGTCCAACGCCGGTTGGAACCTTGGCACTGAAGAGGCAGCGGCGGACGTCGACAGGTCTTCCGGGGTCGACGTCTACCCCACTTGCTCGTAGAGGGGCTGAACCGAACGTCCAAACGTGATGTATTCTGCGCCTCACCATCGGTGACAACGTCTGTTGCGTTTATTCGTCCCCATGGGGCCCATGTATACTTTCTCGCTTGGCTGAGATCGTACGATGACGCGACTGTATAGATTATTTCATTTGTGATCTCATTTTGAGCCGGTTTGTTAGCTCGCATCATGTGTATGATTGCTGCCTTGTTGCAGGCAGCGCTACTTTCTCGTAGTAGTCTAATGTTATTCTCACCTGACCAAAAAAAACAGGTTGTAAAAAACAAGCTCCGCGTTTGTTTTGTTTTTCTTTATTTTCATTTTTTGGGTGGTGGGGAGTTGACACGAAGGACCCTGAAGCTGTAAGTTTGTCTGTTCTCGACGAGACGCCCGCAATACCCAAGGAAGGCCGGCGCCAGTCACGAACGACCTCGACGACCGTCAAACTGGCTTCGTTCTTTAGGAGTGTCGCGGGATCTAATGCTCAGTCTTCGCGTCCTCCATCCTCGTTCCCCGGTCTTCAGCCTGTAGCTTCGAAAGACTTCCAAGTTAGCCGTCGCGTATCTCGAACGGACATTGATTTCGAGCGGGCGTTGCGCACGGGCGGAACCGTGACGCTTAAGGAGGGTCTGGATGTAAAGTGCTTGGGCGTGGAGGACAGCCCAGCACCTTCGAACCCCATCAATCAACTCGGGCACGAGTCTGCCTCGCCAACCCCTCAGAAGGAGATGCACACTCCTCGCCTTCTACCAGCACCTGCCACACCCGTCGTCGTGCCTCCGACTCCTTCTCCTGCTCCCACCACTGGCGCCACCGCTTCCATCAGTGCACAAAACGCACCTTCATCCTCCTCATCTAACGAAGTCTTCTATGACGCCGAAGACATCGATATGCAGCAATCTAAACGACGATCCATCTATCGTTCTCCTGGCACATCCAGCAGCCCAGACCTCGCGACCCTCATGCGAAAAGCGAAAGAACGGGGTGGCGTAGTCCCAGCTAACCTCGTACAGGGCCAGAAGGAAAAGCCGTCCGAACCTCCTCCCCCATTACCTAGTGTGCCGTCTTCGTCCTCATCTACTGCCGCCGTTTCTTCTTCTACACTTCGTGCCCCAACGCGTCCAAGGTCGTCCACCTCGTCGGCCGCAAATACTCATGCACCCCCAAAACTATCCATCACGCCGGCGCCATACAGGGCCGGTGCAAAGTCTGCGAAGGATCCCATAAGCCCCAGTGGCTCGGACTGGGTAATAGCAAGCCCTCGCTCGAGGACCTCCTCAAAGGCAGACTCCGACAAGGTCAGTGCCACCTTTTCTTCTCTACCACTTCCTCATCCAACGCTCTGCATGTGCCAGGTATCGAAAAACTCCGTCAGAGCCAAAACGAGTGCATTTTTGGGTAGGATGTTGGGGCAGTCCACGACTCGCGAGCGTTCTGTACGTCAACAATCTCGTGTGTATCCTGGGTTCGCTCTGATCATATTCGAATACGTTTAGCGCACCGACGCCTCTACTTCCGGGTCTTCTCATAGACGATCCAACCTTACCGATGCCTTCAGTCCCCCTGTGCCACCCTTACCGAGTGTTGCCAAACGCCCGCTCACTGCAACTTCTGTGGACATCTTTACGAGTCCTCCAACCAACTCGCGCAGCCAAAAGCCTCTGCCACCTATTCGCGTGGCCCCGATCGACCGTGCGAGCAACGAATCCGAGGCAAGCTCCCTGGTCGTGGTAGACCCTATTTCCCGTATGAAAGTTCGCACTCCCTCTCCTGAGGAACGTCCCGTCAGCCGTTCGGGAGCCGATAAAGTTATGGGCCATGTAAAGCGCCGAAGCATGAGTGTTAGTGATGTTGACCTACAAAAATCATCGCCTCCACCGGCGTTGCCGCCGAAAAGTTATGGTACAAATACCAACGATCCAGCTTGGGACTCCAACTCTTCTCTCAACGGCATCCTTAGCGATTTCAAAGGTGTCCTTTCGAAGTTGGATCCAGGCCCTGCGTCCTCGCTTGACCTCCGGGACCCCTGTACGCCGGCACGAAAGACTACTTTTATCCGCCCCAGCTCCTCAGGTGCCCACGCCCAGAACGTAACCCAGAGAGATATGAAATCACCGGTGGTACCGTCTGTCCCACCGTCAACCCCGCTCGTTTCCGTGCCAACGGATTCTTCCGCAGACGTTGGCTCGAATAGTCGGACAAACAAGGAACGGATGGTGGTGCCCCCCCGCTCCTCTTCGCTCTATACCCCTACTCGTGCACAGCCGGGGTCAGACTTGCCTGTAGGATCACCTCGGGTTACATTCCTACGGCACGGTCCCAGTCCCCTGAAAGCCAAAGGTTGCGGTAGCCAGATGCAATCCTCGTATCGTGACATGTCCCGGCTACGCGTGCATCACCGTTCAGCCGCGTCAAGCTCTGAACCCTCCCTCGTTCCAACTGGCGAAGCTGTCCGTTCCCGTAAGTTCCAGCGATTACTTTGGACAGAACGTAAGCTGATGGTGATTTTTCGATTTTCGTAGCATCTTCACACCAAGACCTCACCACAAACGATCCTATCATCAATCGATACGCATCAAATCCCGCTTTCTCCAAAAAAGAAGACGAGAATTCAGATCTAGAGGAACGCGGGAGGGAGCTCGCTGCAGCATGTTATCGGGAAGACGAGGAGTTTTTGGCCAAGGACAAGATTGCTGAATGGTTAGGCGGCAAGTGAGTATATCAGTATCAGCCCCTTGCGAGTCACCTGATTCTGTGATACAGTGGTCGAATCAACAAGATTGCATTACGCTATTACATGGATTACTACGACTTTACGGGTCTCAGGTTGGATTCCGCCTTCAGGTATGTATAATCCCCATGAACCCAAACATAGCTGAACATAACCTTAAAGGCGGTTGTGCGGTAAGTTATATTTGAAAGGCGAGACCCAGCAGGTGGATCGTATTCTGGAGGAGTTCAGCAGGCGCTTCTGGGATTGCAATCCTAATCGCCTGTATGGCAGTGCCAGTACGTCGTTGAGCATCCGTGGTCGGTCATAGCGCTTGATAATCATGCCAGGTGTCGTCCACGCCATCACGTATTCATTATTATTGCTGAACACTGATCTTCATGTTGCGGATATCGCCAATCGCATGTCCCGGAGCCAATTCCTGCGCAACACAATGGCAACGATCCTTCAATCGAACCGACATGGTTCGAGTATTGACCTTGATCCCGATGATGATAGCAGTAGTCCAGTTGGTTCGGAAGGAACTGAAACGCAGTCACTAACGCGCTCGAAGCGGAGCGGAAGTAATGCGAGTTGGAACAGTGTCTCTAAGGATACTTTTGTTTCGACAGGAGCAACATCTTCCACGCTTTCTGCAACTCAGCACTCACAAAACAACAACGCGATGTCTTCCCAGCATCCCTCCGTAAATGAGCCAAAGTCACCGAATGCTCATGCCATTTTTGACCGTAGCTGGGAGACAGAGATGGAGAGCTTGCTGAAGGTTGGCCGGTCCTTATTTCCCACCTCGAATGTGCGCTGATTTGACCCCTGAGAAGGACATGTATAGTGCTATCAAGAGCCATCAGATATTGCTACCTCTTGGTAGTTCTTACGCACCTCGTTCTTCCATGACTTCATTGAGTCCGGGTACAGCTCACACACTGATGAGGCGAAATCGAAGTTTCCGTGGCCCACCGGATCGGATAACAGCTTTGAAACGTGGAAGCATCCGAGGGATACAATCAATCATCGGCGCACCCTACAGTCCATACAGCAGTAACAGTAGTATCGATGGCAGAGTCAGTCCGTCACCGAGCTTCGCGACTTCCACGCATGAGGTAATAAGCATATCTGTCGGTGGCCGAGAGGGTATTAACTTGGATCACAGGGTGTGAGCTCTGTGGCTGCCTTCCTCACTCCAGCTCTTGGCTTTGCTTCGAATCTGTCGCATACTATCATCCGAGAGGCGCAAGAGGATGAGGATCGTAGCTTCACTAGCGTCGTGTCTGACTCGACAAACATCAGCATCACCGACGAAGAGCTTGCTTTGCTAGGTGCGCCCTGGGCGAAAGAGGGCATGCTTTGTCGCAAGCAGTACTGGGAGTCTGCTGGGAAGCGAGCGAAGTCCAAAGGCTGGATGGACGTTTTCACTGTCATACAAAGGGGCGAACTGAACATGTTCGTTTTTGGAGCCCACGCAGGCGCTTCTACCACTGTCGTTGGTGGTGGAAACTGGCTTGTAGGTGCCCACTTGTCTGCATCGCTCAAGTTTCACTGACGTCGGCTTCAAGGAAAACGCGCAGTCAGTGGGGACAGTGCATCTCTCACATTCACTGGCACATGTGCTACCATCTCCAGGTTACAGCAAACAACGTCCGCACTGCATGGTGTTGACCCTTGCGAATGGTGGTGTCTACTTCTTTCAAGCGGGTACCGAGGAACTAGTGAACGAATGGGTCTCCACCTGCAACTACTGGGCGGCAAGGACTAGCAAGGAACCGCTGGCCGGCGGTGTCTCCAATATGGAATATGGCTGGAGTCGCGTATTCGATTCATTGCACCCGCCTTCCGTCTCAGAAAACGACACAACACGCGACCTCGATCGTGCCGACACACTCAGTGTACGCAGCAGTCGCAGCAACCGCAGCAAGTTCGGTTGGAATGGGATCCAGACAGCACGCGCTCCGCATTCCCCGTGGTCGGACAGGACATACATCAATGACTGGAAGCCCCCTATACCGCCATCTATATCTAGCATCAACGATGAAGAGAGTCAGCTGGAGGCCCTTCAAAAATATGTTGGAACGTTGAAGAAAGATCTGAAGCATCATAATGAATTACGTGAACCTATGGCTGCCTTGGTACGTGGTTCTCTTCGATTGGTTGTGGATGCGATTCTCTAATTCTCGTTTCAGTATCCACCACGGTCGGCGAATGGCGCAAAGGCGCAAAGTAACTGGGAAAAGAAGTCCCAATACTTGTTGACTGAGATTGTTAAATACGAGTCATACATCGAGTCCCTGAAGGACGCCATGACTCTTCGGTTGAGCAAAAGAGGGGAGAAGGCGCTGGAGCGGGCACTTGTACACGCCTCCCCTGATAACCACACAACGGATCCTTCCGCTGGCAAACGGAAGGACTCTACTGACTCGGACGAGGATACGGCGCCCGAGACTGATGCACGACTAGTCAACCCTATACCCGGTTCTTCCCCCCGCTTCCATCATCGGAGAGACTGTTGAAAGTGGGCAGTAGATACCCTACTCTATCTAATGCGGCTTATATTGGTTAGAACTGTACATTAGAAGTTAGGATATTTATCCATGATATTTTCTGGTTTGTTCTACATATCTCTGAGTCTAAAATATAGGGATTTGTGCTATGCGACCTCCGCCGTGGTCTCGCTCTCGCTTGGAGTGGCTGTGTCCTGCGGTGGCTTAGTCTCTGACTCTACGCTTACAGTCAGCTCATCCTCAGGCAATTGCCGAGAAGGGTACTTCTGCATGGCCTTCTCGATGGCCCCCTCTTCATTCATCATTGGGGCACTACTTTTGAACAGCTCAGTGAGGGAGCTGATGGTCGAGACGGCCATGTCTAACACGGTTTCAATACGCTTTCTCAGTGTCTCACTGGTGCATGTCACAACCTGCCATCATATAACGACTCGCGTTAGAACGTGCGGCGACAAGCAAGATTAGGCGCACCAAAGTAACCAAATTAATGTGGGCGTCAGCCTCGTCCACACGAAGAATCAGCGCAGGATCACGATTCGCATCTTCGTCTTGTTCGTGATCGTGTTGGTCCTCGCCACTTGCATCCGGCATGTGCAGTTCCACTTCCCCGAAATGGTTCTCGAGGAATTCGGCAAGAATCTGTATTCGCGTATACGACGATTCGTTTTTGGAGTCTGCGTGAGGATGTGCGTGTGCACAAGGTTGCGAGGTCACTGCATCAAAGTTAAGGACCAGCAGAAAACGTCGATTGCTGTTGAAGGGAAAAGTTGCTCACGCTTAACAGAAGCTAGGCTCGTGTCGATACCGGTAATGAGAGTTAATGTCGAGTCAGCAATCATGTCATTGCTAGCACTTGCATCCCACTCAAGAGTCAACTCGTGTTCCGCAGTATGCTTCAGATCCACGACACCCATCACCTGTGAAGGCATGGAGCATTAGCCCAGGTGTCGGGTAGAATTTTCGGCAGTGGAATGGACCTTACCCGAAGTGTTCGCACACCATCCTTATCGAACCCATCTTCTACTTTTCCGAACATGCCTTCCAAATGCCACCTCACCAGATCCCAGCCCACTCCCAGAGGGATCCTTTGTCGCTGTGTGACTATGCACGTTGAAAGCCCTGCGAAATCGCGGAGATCTCTGGGGTCCAGCAGCGTGTAAGAGTAGTCTTTCGAAACGAGCAATCCGGAGATTATGTCATTTTCTTGAGGTGGCTTACTTGCCAAAGTGCCGATTGCCTGGAGAAGCCCCCTTTGGCACGGTCAATAGCAGCAAACTCAAAGAAGAACGTACTTTGGCAACCCGCTCGCCGCGGAAAGACAACTCTAGTTCTTCGAGATTACGGGGCGTGTGGATCTTGACGTCCTCATCTCGATCTTTGAACCGGGCTGCCATGGCGGCGCGTAGACGACCCATGGCCGTTGCTTCTCCATGGACGAGAACCTGTCATTCTGACCTCAAAGGCTGATTCTTCTGAGGAATGACGCGCTACATACGACATGTTGGGCCTTGACTTGTTCGATGAACTCCGAATTTTGTGAATAATCAACGTGTGCGCTGAAAGAGATGTAATCAACCGAAAGTTTCCGCGATATAGTATGTCCCTTCAGCGATACGATTTCTTCAGGTTCGTTCATAATGTCCTAAACGAGACCGGCCATAAGCGCATCACTCAAACGACATGGCGACCAAGAGCTTCCGACGTGCATTGCGAACAGGGTACAAGGGTGACGTGTGACGACTGCACGGAACAGAAAAGAAACACCCTTCAACCCAAATGCGACTCACCCGAGCTAAAGTACCTTCAATAGAATAACCTGTGATGATGAGACCGTTCCGTGGATCCGGTGCCCACAGCTCAAGTAGCTCACGGCTGGGTCCAGTCTGTAGAAAGCCTGGGCTTGCCAGTACCACGCATGGCGGACCTTCTGCGATTTTTCGCTCCCAACCCCGGGGTTGCGGGAGGTTTGATATGTGCCTGCAGGGGGGAGGGAAATAAGCTGGCCCCTCTTAAAGGACGCGGAAGCAACGTACTTAAATACAAAGGGGTTGTCACGCTTTGCAAAGCGCGAGCGGATATTCGCATTCATCGTGTGAATGTAGGTCTGGTACACTGCCATGCACTTCCTTGCGAGGTTCGATGCGTAGTAAATCGGAACATTGTGCAGATCCGGATGCTTCTTCCAATACTCGTCCAGGATGAGAAGTAACTCCTGAGCCCTACCAAGTGCAAATGCCGGCAGGAGAACGTGACCCCCGCGTCGTATGATCGAGTGGACGAGACTCGTGAAGCGCAGCTCCTTCTCCTCCCTTCCTTCCAAGGTCTGTACGCCATAAGTACTCTCGACGATGAGGACGTCGGGTCGAACGGGTGGAACCTCAGCCTTGACAAGGTGGCGGTCCTCTTCACGTGAATAATCACCAGTGTATAGGATTTTAAGTCCGGCAATGTCAATGAGATACATACAAGCTCCGAGGACATGCCCTGCATGATATGGAGTGAATGACACTCCCGGACATGGCAGGATGAGTTGATGCGCCGAAACTGGAATTATAGAGGACAATGACATGGACATCTCGAGCGGAGTGAAGAGGGCATCGGACGACGAAGAGCTGCATGGGACACGTTGGCGTACGGAACGCCTCAGATGCGCGCAAGGTGAATGCATATATCTCACCTCATGCGGACGAAATCCTGCATCATGAATTTATGGACGGCTTTCGTGGGATGTGTCATATACACCTTGCCCTTTCCGTCTCTGAAATTGGTCTAGAAAAAATGAAATGACAAAAACACGTCGGAGTTAACTTCACCAGTCGAGCTAGGCGAAGAAACCGCAGGTCCCCCACCTTCTCCATAATGTAGGTCAGAGCCGCAGCATGATCCAAGTGGAAGCTGGGGGTAGCGTGTCACTCTCGAGTTCGCGGGTGGAGATACCTTTAACGAGGGAGTTAATAAGATCGAAAGACGCACTGGGTGATGAGAATCGCGTCGACGGTGCTCCAGTCGAGTTCGTCGATGAAAGGCAGCGACGCCATCCCACTGTAAGCAGGATGGACACCGGTGTCACAGACTATGGTCTTTCCTCGGTATCGTAAGACACAACACGATCTCCCGACCTCTTGACCGGCACCAAGGAGCGTAATGCTGAGTGTCGGGGAGTCGGCCATCGTGCAGAGGGCGCGGATGTTTTGTCTGTGGTGTGCGCAGGAGATACCACAGTGACCGGCAAGGACGACAGCGTATTACTAAGCAGTATTTTCTACTTCGCGGACAGTGATGGGCGCCGGTCGAGAGTCTCGCAAAGAGAACGGACGCAAGAGAGAAAAATTCAAGGTTGTAATAGAACAAGCAGCAAAGAAAAAGCAGAAAAAGTGGAACAAGCAACGCCTACAAAGCACCTGCGAGGCTCTCGATCGCAACCTCAGCATCCTATATGACTCTGTTCGTATCGACTTCGAGCGCTTCTCGTTTCTTAAGCATGGTACTAATTAGACCCACACTATACGCACAGGCCATGGGGGAACAGCCCACACTTCTGCCAGAAACGACGGAAAACAATATCACTTCCGTGGTGGAAAAAATACGACAATTAGGGTCATCCTAGCTAGCGCTCGACAACGTCAAGGTATCTATTCGATCCCTAATTACAGGCTCGACATAGCGGTGTCATGTGAATACAAGTAAACTCGGAATCGGGTCACACGTCGGTACAGTAAAGCAAGAGAGAAAGAAAAAAAAGCACCCAACCACGCGTTGAATAAAAAGTGTCCCAGTTATACAAATATAAGATCGGCACCCAAGTCTCTGACTAACCCGCGGTCAGAAATTCCCCTGCTACACCGTGGTGGTAGACGTCGTCACATGTCAGTCGTAGTGTGCCTTGGGCGAACTTATCGACAACTTGCCTTGCAGCTTGCGCTGTCTCAGGTTTCGCACTTCGGTGTTGATGAGGTCGCGCAGCCGTTCTAGATCCAAACTTCGTTCGGCGCGAGATCCCATCAGCACGTTTCGCCAGATCCCAGCAGCGGCTACCGAGTTGTCGATGTTCAGTTGCATAGGGCGATGTAGCCGAACCATCTTTTGCATCAAGTGATCCGGGTTTGCATAGATTGCTCCCGGCCAAGCAAGTCTGATGGCGAACCACCAACCCAGTGGCTATCATATATCGCAGTGGTCAGCAGGAGACACCCCGTAGCAACACACACTTACCCGTCCGTCTGGAAGAGTCCGTTCAGGGTAGGAATCATATGTTGTCAACGCACCATCAGGAAGCGAGAATCTAGGAAACGTCGTCGATTTAGACGTCATCTCTCGCTACGAACATCACAACATACCTATGCACCACCCAGTGATTCGCGTCTGAACGGTGCTTGGCCAGTACAACGATTAGGCGCGGTGCATTCTCAAAGCCAAACGGGATCCAAAGGTCCTTCAGCATCGCAGATGCGTCGCCATGCCGTCCGTTGAAAACAGCGGTACTGATGGCGTCAGCCACATTGGGAGGTACGAATAACCTGTCCACCTTGCCGCCAGGAACGTCAGTCATGCGACTCCTCACGTAGCGCTTGAATGTCTGGGTCGACCAAATGCTCAAGGCGACCTCGTCGACCTGGTGTCCACGAGTGGTGCCGCCAAGTGCTGCGTCGAATTCGCTCATGGGCCAAATGATTGCCCAGCTGAGAAGACGTTGGTGTATCCGTTGCCAAGGGGGAGGTGAGAGGTCTTGGAAACCGTCCCCTGCGGGATTCCAGACTTGAGAGTTACCCCCTCGACTACTTTCCTGAGGAATTGGAGGCAAGGGTGGCGAGGTCGGGCGACGGTCCGTGTAGTTACCCCCGTCTGGAATTTCAGGAAGACCGGATTCTCTGAACACGCCATGACCTTCCTCATATTCTTCCAAGTCATCTCTGGCCACTTCCCACGTTTTGTGCGTGACTCCAGATTGACTGCCGCCTGGCTTGACCCGTAGTTTATACAGTTCTTCTTCCAGGAACTGCTGGCCAGGGGAATCATCGCGGTCACCGGTCATGAACTCACTGACACCCCGCGCCCCGGTAAGGGTCGTCGCCGCGAATCGCTGGGTAACTTCCTCGGTATCGCCATATTCATCGTCTGTAACAACAGGGTCGAAAACAGATGGCGCCATACCGAAAGGACGCCCGTACCTATGAGTTCCGTGCCGTTCCGATACATCGACTCCGCCATGGTCCCGGTGACCTGTGTGTTGATATTCACCGTTTGGGTCCGCGGGGTCTGCCCATACTGATCGACACCCTCGGTGTATTCAGTACCCTCATCTCTTACTTGCTGGCGGGAATCTGCGGACTCCGCATATGACTCTGTACTGCGAGGAGGCACCGACGCGCTGAGCGACTGAGGACTCAAGACATCGAGTCGTTCTTGGACCCGGATCATACCGTTGATGAGCTTCTTTGGCCCATTCGGGAGGTTCTTGCTACAGCGGTCGGTCAGCCAACGAACGACGAGAGATCACTTTGATGAGCGTACTGAATACGGAGGCTCATAGTCGGCGTCGAGATGGACGTTTGGGTCATGATCGTGGAATGATTTGCGGTACAATTTAATAGACTGTGTGCCGATCGTCAAAATGGTCTTTGCGGACTGTGTTGTGGGTTAGCGTACCTCGTGGTCATATTTCATACCGAGTTTCTTGACTCTCTGCCGGACGGCCTTCCGAAGGGCTTTCTTCACTATTTCATGGGTATGGACGTCGTCCATTTGGTGAAGAAGAATGCAAAGATCCATGTCGTGGAAGTGGGAATTGACAATCTCGGTCTCGAGTGTACTCGGCGCATAGGACGTCCGATTTGCTGCACCGCTAGCTGCGAGAGTTTGAGCAACGATGTGTTCCTCTTCAGCATCAAGAGAGAAAGTAGGTGAATGGGGTCGGGAAGGTGTGGGAGTTGCTCCACCCTCCTCCTCGACATGAGAACGGGGTGAACGAGAGTTGTCAGGCTGTTGAGACCGATGTGATCTATGTGACTTGTGCGACACGTGTGATAATTTACTACCACCACCAGTTCATCTGTGAAGCTACCTGTGAGGTTGCCTGCACTTGGGCAGCGCCTGCAAACAGGTCGTCGTTTGTAGGTGCGCAGCGATAGGGAGAGAATGGACGGGCCTGATGGGATGGTGATATGGGTGAGCCTGCTGCACCGGTCGGGCCACGTCGCGATCCAGCACCTTCCCCATCAAGGGGAGCACTGCCGAGAGACTGGGCGAGTTCCTTTTCCAAGCGAGCGTGCGCTTTGTAGGGTGCCTGACTGGGTGAGTCCGAGGGTGAGATACTGGGAGCATGGCGATGCGAGCGGGGAGAAGTGGGAAGCTGAGCGGTGCGCCCCGATGGGCTGAGGAAGGTACTGGGGGGAAGAGGAGGGTATTCGGACCCGGCACGCGATTTGGAACCGGTGCGGGAACGACGGGTAGGGGACATTGGGGTATCTTCTGGTGCGGCGCTGCGCGCCTTGCTGTGAGACCTCTGTTCTGATTTCAGAAATGGTCAGAAGTAAATGAGGAGGGACCCACGGTTCGGACGGTGACGGTCTCACGCGACTCGCTCTCGACGCCGGAGATGGCGGACTTTTGTGGCTTCGATGGGGCGCCACTGACTCGGGAGGGAGAAGCCTTGTGTTGAGACTTGGATCCACTTGTGCTGGAAGGAGGTTCCACGTTGATGGCGAGGGCTGCGGTGAGCGGTGAGGCCACTGATGTGGGAAGGGGGACTCTAGCGCCAGTCAGAGGGGTGCCGTAGTTGCGTTGCTGGGTTGTGATGGATGGTGTCAGTGTTGGAATGGTGAAGACCGGGTGGCGCACCTCCCACGATTTCTGCCAAAGAGGTTCCCCGTTATGGCTGCCGTTATCTGGTAAAGGGCCAAAGTTACCAAAGGAAGGCCCGGAGTCGAATGACTCGTAACGGGGACCGGGTGGGTCCTGGGGTCCAGGTTCATGCTAGAGTGAGAGGGGAACGTCACCGGGGGGGCTCAGCGCGGGGAAGGAAGTCGGAGATGCAAACTTACGAGCTGCTGAGCGGTGATCGGCAGAGAGTTCTGTCTTGCGACCATCCTGGACGTTGGACTGAAGATCGTCCTCGATGGCAGTACGCTTTGCAAAGGGGGATGCTAGGTGTGGCAAGGCACTTGAAATGGGAGAATTCAATGTCTGAGATTCGCGCAGGCCCTCGAGGTAAAGCAGGACTGGGAGGAGAAGGTTGTCAACGAATTCGAACGGGGTGTTATCACGAGCAACGGCGAACCTTTTTCGTTTGGTGCTGAGAATAAGATAAAATGAATGAACGACGGGGACGACGAGGACGAGGTAGGAGGACGAACCTGGAGTGCTCGAGCGGAGCAGGATCGGCCTGAGAGATTCCGACGCAGCTTCGGCGACTGACATGATCTCAACTGAAGTGAAACGGAGGGAGGAAAAAGACTTGCATTATTTAATACCAAACACAAACAGAGACAAACATGCATTGTTTGCGACCAAATTTGTGTAATTTGGTCCGATCCGGGTTTGGGTATAAAAGTGTCGACGTGTCCCTGTCGACGAACTTTCGCAAACGAATCATTATGCGCTAACTAGTACTGGCAGCACGGATGTCCTTTGTCGACCCCTCCTCACTTTCTCTCCCCATGTCGTCTGACGAACCTCCAAGAAAACGTCCCCGCTCTACTATGTCACCCGAGGAGCGCAAGGAGGCCCGTGCCCACCGCAACCGCATCGCTGCACAGAATTCCCGCGACCGTCGCAAAGCCCACTTCACTTACCTCGAACGCAGGGTCGCCGAACTCGAGGAGGAAAATCGTCGACTCCGTGCAGGCCTCTCAGCCAGCCCTACCCCTTCCACCTCCTCAGCACCTGACATCGAGTACGAACGAGAACACTCTCGCAGGCGCACAGAGGAACAGCGCGAACGCGAAAATCAGGAACTTCGAGAACGCATACGTTCCCTCGAGAAAGGCTACGAAGCCGTCGTCCGCGCTCTCGCAGCCCATGGCAAGTCCCTACCTTCCACCGACACCCCCCTCGCACCCGATAACTCGACTTCCTCCAACAACGTAGAGTCATCCTCCGCAGATGGTTCCCCTGCTCCCTCTCCCGGGACGTCCACTCTTCTTTCACTCAATCCATCCCTACCTCTCTCTCCTGCGCCTACGCATTCCACCATCGCAGACAGTCCCATCACCTTTGCAAGCGATTCTCTGGACTTTCCCTTCAGTCCAGCATTCTCTCCTATTCCAGCCAGCTCGTCACTCCTTGACTCACCGAAGCATCCTCTCAACCTTTCCCTGACAAACGAGACACCCACTCGCCACCTGGCACGGGTGGCGACCACCGCTAATGTTCCAGCGGTAGCCCTGCAGCGGGTGGGCAGTTCTCGGTTAATGACGGGATGGACGAGAACAACCAAACATGCACCAATGGTACGACCGAGGTACGTGCCCCTTCTCACTTCTGTGACGGAAGTGCTTTTTAACACGAACGTCGGGAAACAGTCAGAGGACGAGACTACATCAGATGCCGTCATCGCGCGTCTGCTCGCGGAGATCATCGCGTCGCCGCCTTTTGCTGCTAGCACTCTACCGAGTGTTGGCGCTGCGTCAGAAGAGACGCGTGGCCCGCAGATGTTAGACGCGAGCGAGTACGTTCCCTCGAATGGCAAACCGGGTCTTGGACTTGGCAGCATTGGGATAGACGACATCGACTGGGCGCAACGAGTCCAAGCAGATACGGAGATGGAGAAGCTGCTGGGGATGTTCCCAGTCACGTAGGACGTCGACATTGACCTATCATCTTAGATCCATGCCACGATAGGCCTCCCCGCATGCTTCTCCATTCTCATGTCAAGGACTCTATTCTTCACTGATATCTCGCATTGTCTGTCTATCTATTCCCATACTCTATCACGTCTATTGTTCCCGAGCTTTCTTCTATGGTGTCTATGGCTAGTCTGATATCTTTTTCGTTTAGTCTCCAGGATCCTTTGCACTCCCACGTCTTGTACGGCCTTCAGGTTACCCTCGCTTTCATTATCCACCACTTTCTCCGCCCATTGGCACTCCTCCATCCACTAGCACGTCACATTCCGATGCTGTCTCCCGCCATGCTTCACACGTTTGTTTCTCCCCATATGGGTTCGACGAAATGAACGGGTTGGCTTGTGTGGTGAGCGCTTGGACCGCTGTTCATGCATGTGTGCAAGGTCGGTGTCGTTGGGTCTTCTGTTCGTCTCCAGCGTAGGGTCATTCTGTATGGGTGTTGTATGAAGTTTCGGGTAGTGAATGTATTCTGGTTCCAAAACGCTGGTCGTGTTGTATGTAAGCATGTGGACGACTCATATGAGACTGGCGGCTGCTTCACTCGGTATTATCGTAGTTGGTAGCTGAGATTGAAGAGCTTGTCGTGGAGTCATCCGAATATACACGCGACACGGTTCTCCACTGCAGCACCCGAAAAGGGTATCTTCCATCACGGACATGACATGGAGGACAAACGGGGTCTTGTCACCGGTGCAGTGTCGATGACGAGTCCGAAGAATACAAGTGCAAGCAGGATCTCATACTTTAAAGAAAAAAAAACAATTGCCATCGTCGCTTCTACTCATCGTCCTCGTCCTTCTCGAGGTCTGTCTGTCTAAGTCCGGCCTTGGCGAGAGCCTCAGGAGATGTATAGTCGACTTTGATGCCTCGTGTGCGTCGACCCGTGATCGCAGCCGGATCAATCTCTTCCAGATTGTCTTCCGCGTCGTCGTCATCTTCTTCCATGTCTTCGTCGCCTGCCTGACGATAGATAAAGGTGGTTTAGAAACGACCGTAAAGGTATGTTGGCTCTCCATACCTCTTCGTCCTCTTCGTCCTCCTCATCTTCATCCTCATCCTCGTCTATATCCTCATCCATGCGCGTATCCTCTGTAGCGGCGGGTCTCTGCCTCTCCTTGCCTTTGCTTGGGGAGGCACCCTTGCTGGCAGGCTTCCTACTCGGTGAACTGTCAGACGAGGTACGTCAACGAGCACTCCAGAGAACAATGGAAAGGCCGGTCACCTGGCTGCAGACGACATGTCTGTTCTTTTATTTTATTTTTTCGGGACCAGAAGGACGCGCAGGCGATGTTTGGCTGTATTGACGCGGGATGGCCGGATTTGAAGCGGAGATGCAAAAGAAAGATATCTCGGCGTGGTTTACACTCCGGGTGGTGGTGATGATGACGTTCGTACTGTATATATGAAGTGGCCGTCGTCGTCGTCGTGTGCGACGATGGGCCGAGGTTGGTGGCAGGTGCGGCTGTGTACATACGAGATAGTGTGTCGTTACGATGGAATTCCGTTGTTATAAGCGAGACGCCCGACTCTGCCCCATCGTCGAGTTTGTCTTTCCCGTTTGCGTCTCTTTCTCTCGCTTCCACCTGACACCATGCAACCGGCGTCTGTTTCGCCTCTCGAGTCGGACAAGCAGCGGTCCTACGTGCCCCCTCCAATACAGAGGCTCTCTCTCCCTGCGACGTCCAACTCCTCCCTTCCTGGGCCGTCCACAGCGTCCGCATCGACATCAAACCCGTCCAATATATTCCCATATCTCCATCGACTCCAGATCTGCGACGGCATGAACACCAGTCGCAGCAAAAGACGTCCTCTCCTTCTCCTCAGTCTCTCCTCCCCCTCGTTCCTCAACGCAGTCGCTACAGACGCTGGCTCAGATAAGCCCCTCTACTCCGTGGAAACAGTCGCCTCCTCCACCTCCATCTGGCGTTCGGATCCTTGGGATGGCTCAGCAAAGGTTGCTGACATTCGCTGGCCAAAGGATCTCCCTCTCAAGGGAAAATGCAAGGACAACACCCACGGCGCTCGTATCCAGATGAACGGTTTCGCTTGGAAGGATACTGCTAGTTTTCTCAAATACTGTTCCCTAGGAAGGTATGTATCCGTATCCAGATACCCCTGCCCTCGCAACTCGCAGGATTCTGACTATTGCTAGTAGCTCACGCAAGTTTTACGTTCCTTGCCATCCCCACGCTCTCAAATGGAAGCGTTCGGCAAACTCGTACCAGGTATGTTCTATTGCCAGGAACCAACTCCGTAGTCTTATCGTCCTCCACAGTGCGTTACAGCAACTTCTAAAAGTCCTGTCGCAACCCTCGAGTCCTTTGACGATGTCACCCAGCCCAAACTCAAAGTATTTGACAACCTAGGAAACACCGACGACTCGGTTCCGCAGCTTGATCATGCTGGTATATCCCTCTCTTTCCTCGACCATCTCTTCGTTACAGCCTTACTTCTCGTCACTGAACCCGAGGACTGGCTGATCCTTGCTCGTTGCCCTATGTCAGACACTACATCGACAGATGCATGTCCACCTTCCAGAGGTAGTTCCCTCAAACTACCCGCCTCCGAACGCCAGTGGCGCAAGATCATGTATGGCGTGCCCCTCTTCCCTTCTCTCAAGACACCCGCAGTGGACAAGGCCACAGAGTTCGACGAGTCTGCTAACCCCTCGACTTCTGCCCAGCAATGGCGCAAGATTGTCTATGGCGAACCACTCTATCCCTCTCTTCGCCCTCGTAGCGCCGACAGCCTTGGCCTTCCCCCACGGCCGCGGACAGCCTGCGATAGTGCGAGCATCTCGTCTGACTCTGCGTACTATTCTGCAACACCCTCGTCGACCCCGTCCACGGGATTCTATGATGCGTCCTCATTTGACGAGTCTGATCGACTGGTTAACCGCATTACCACCGATCGACGATATGCCGCTTCCCCCCATTCCTTCTCGCCGACGCCAGTATCACCCATACCTTCTTCAGAACATGGTCCATTCTCACCACGGTCATCATTGTCACCACGGACGAGCGCGAGGCGTGAGTTGCCGAATCCTCCTTCGGCATTTCACCCGCCTCCGTCGATGCAGCCGTGGCTACACCGGTCAAGGTCGTCTCCGCGACTTTCACCTGGGACGCCAATGACTGAACGGCGGCAAAGGGAAAGCGAGGATGGCGTGCGAGTGAAGACGACAGCACTTCTGGACGATCCAGACACATCCCATTCCGCCTTATCGCCGTCAACAAGCGTAAGGAGGCGACAGTTACCGACCGTCCCTCCCGCGCCAGCTTCACATCAGACACCTCCCGCTACAGAGAGGCGGTTGTCGCAGCGAATGCTGCCACCCACTCCGGACTCTGTTTCACAGTCTCCGATTACGGTGGTCCATCGACACGTACAGTCTCATTCCCATATAACGCCACCTCAGCCACCGCCACGCACAAGACAACCGCGTCCGGCTACGGCGGGGCATGGCAGTGATGGAAGGCAGGTTGAGCGGCCTCCGCGACACGAAAAGGATCCTCGAGAGCTCATTGATTGGATGCGAAATGTCAGTCGGGAGCACCACCGACGGGTGCTGGAGAACACAGCTGTCCAGCCGGGCATAGATGATGCGGTGTATGAAGCTCCACCACCTGCATACAACGCAATAGATTTTTCGACGCCACCACAGGCTCGGTCGCCTGGCGGGGCCATTGGTTGACTACTAATTTTTTTTCTTTTGCTTCTTTTTGCGTGGTATGGATGGTCCATTTTCGATTAAAACGAGCGGGATGGATTTCTTTTCTCCAGTCATACAGAATATCGGTTTACGGGTTTAAATCATTCACCTCTGTCATCCATTAATATTGACACCCTCTTTTCTTTTTGTCTGCCTCGAATTTTCCCGTATACCACCATATTTTGAGACTTGTTAGGTTGGAGTATTCACATGCTTGGATATCTAGAGACACATTGTAATAGCATTGGGATATATGTTGTAGTACCAATGCATACCCATCCATTCTTGTCACTAGACATGCAGCGAGCAGCCGAGTGCGTCAGTTACGAGAACAATCGTGCGATATTCCTTGTCGTGATGGTCAGTATGTAGTTTCATCTTGGCATCCCTCAGTCTATGCTCACGGACCCTGGACCTATGACAGGGGGTATCGGGGACAGGAAAGTCTACACTTGGAGTAGCTCTCTCCAACACTGCTCAAATTGCCGTTCGTAGACGGCGACGACCTCCACCCTCCCTCAAACGTCGCCAAGATGTCCCGTGGCGAGGCTCTCACAGACGAGGATCGCAAACCGTGGTTAGCCCGAATCCGCCAAACCGCTGTCGAAAGTGTCCTCGATCAGCTCGGGGTGCCTGCGGGCACAGACATAGACCCACGCAACAAACCTGAAACTAGAAGGGGGATGGACAAGCTTGAGGAAGAAGGTATGCCGGTCGAAGGACGTGGAGGCACGATTTCACCGCTGCTGTCGGAGGTACAGCACAGACTAGGCGTCATCATTGCTTGCTCGGCGCTCAAGAAGACGTATCGCGATGTTTTACGTGGGCTAACTCGTCCATCTCTGTCCCCTTGCGAGGACTCGTCGGAGCCGTATGCAGTCACGATCCAGACGTGGTTTGTGTTCCTAAAAGGGAGCAAGGACATGCTCGTGGACCGCATGCACAAACGAAAGGGCCACTTCATGAAAGCTCAGATGCTCGAGAGTCAATTGGACACATTGGAGAGCCCAGAGGACGAGCCGGGTGTGATCACTGTACCCATCGAGTGCTCGACGGAGGAGCAGGTGCGGTTTGTGTTGTCGAAGCTGTTCGATCCGTAGTACGTAGTAGTTCCTTTGTAGTAACACCGCCACACCGGCAGACGCTAACCATCTCGTCTCGACATACGAGTGCTTTCTCATCATGGACCACGGCAACCACGAAGGGCACGAAATGCCTGCCAGGTGTGCGATGCACATGCTCTGGAACACCCAAATTATCAACACCTGTGTCGTCTTCCCCTCCTGGCACATTCACACCCACACTCAGTTTGTCTTTTCCCTCGCTGCAGTCCTTTTGCTCGGCGTCTTGTACGAGTACCTCCGCTTCTTTCAGCAGTCCGTCAATAGACGCATCGCCACGAAACTCGGGAAGGGGAAGAGAGTAGCAAGCCCCGTAAGCGACAGTGGCAGGAGCACGCCTGACAGGGGCGCTGCCAGCGAGGTGGTGGGGCTGTTGAATGGGAGGGGGGGCAGAAATACGGATGGGTAGGCACGTCTCTACCGAGTAACAGCGCACGCTCTGATATGGGTGGTTTCGTGAAGGGTCGTGTTGCCTGCGCATCTGCGTCTGCTGAGAGCCTGCCCTGTACGGCGCCTCCGTCTTCCTGTCGTTCTTCCTCATGTTGGTCTTCATGACGTATAACGTACGTGTGGATTAGCTGGCCGTGTTTTTTGCTGTCCATTCACATCTCTCTCAGGCTTACCTTATTTTTGCGGTCGTCGCCGGCGCTGTGATCGGGCACTACATTTTCGATCGATACGTCGAATTCGACAATGCCGGCGGAAGGAGTATGGCATGTCATTAGACCTGCAATCGAATACCTTGCGGTGAGATCCCTTCCATGTACCACGGGGTCCTTTTTTCGCTCGTTAGCGTGAACTTCACACCGTCGCTACGATTTTCTATGTAGTCCAAGCGTACATCACCGACGAAATATACTTATGCGGACCTCAGGATATACACGCGTTGAGAGAGATTGCATGCAGATCAGGGAGAAAACAAAACAGAGATACACTGGTCTCGTCTACGATTTCATTTCCGTATCGTCATCCTTCTTCGCCAGACCCTCTGCAACTAGTAAAGCGTCGATCTCAGAGGGCCGGTATATCTTGGCCTTGGGCTGCTTGTTGGCCTCGTCATAAGTTAAGACCGCAAATTCCACTGGTAATATGAGTGGTCAGTAGCCACCCCTACACACAGCAGCCAGCAAAGGTGCCACGCCCACAACTTACGTTTCTCGCTCCCAAGCGTAGGGCTGTCCATCGTCTTGCTCATAACCCTCAATACAAGTCCGATCGCCTGTTCGACGCTGATGTCGTCCTTGTACTCTTGCTTGAGGAGACTCTGTGCCGTGCCATTGTTCGCGCCGACGCAAGTCGCTTTCCATCCCGAATAGTTGCCCGAAGGGTCGGAGTGATAGAGCTGGAAGCGGTAGTGAGGGTCGTAGCCCGCATACAGAATGGAGACACCGAATGGTCGAAGTCCTAGAGTTCACGAGCAAGGATGAGACTTTCATTCAGAACTGGTGAACGATCGAACCAGACGTACCACCGTATTGCGTATACCCTTGTTTGAGATCGCAGAGCCTCTGCGCAAGGAGCTCGACGGGAATGTCATCGTTATACTGGAGAAGATGTTGCTGAGCCACCGTCCGTGCATAATTTACCAAAGAGTTAGCGTCAGACGTGATACCCGCTACGCCGCCAATCACATTTCTGCGGTCCACGACCCATGTCAACTCGTGAAAAGATGCTCAAACAGTCATGGATGAGAGTGATCGACGCACGAATTGAGCAAGAACATCTTCTCGCCGCTACCACCGTACCCACCTCCCACTTTCGCACTGGACAGATCGAGTAACTTTCCTGTTACACGCTTCTCCGCTGCAAGCACGACACCATCCTTGGCGAGTACGCCGAGCACGGTACCGGCATGGGAGATGGCTTCCATGGCATATTCGACTGTGGTGATGTGGGCATAAGTTGATTCGGCCCATGATAGACGTACATACTCTGATATAATCTCCCTACGGGTACTACGTCAGTAGACGATACGACTAAGGAGTGACGTTGGACGCACCTTCAGGAGAGAATATAGTTGTCCGACCTGTTCGATTGCAATGCATTATCGCCTCAGGCACCGTCATGAAGCGTTGAATACGCACTGTCGTATCTTCTTGCCTGCGAGTTTGATCAGTATATATCTGCAAATGACTTCGATCTCGAGACTGACCATGATTGCTTCAGAGATGGATGTATTGTCGGTGCTAGTGACTGACGCGTATGCCTCGCGTGCGCGTCGCGGCAATTGCCGTTGCCTCATATAGAGTCCAGCCGCGCTGGGCATTCACTTTGACCACGAATTATGCAGAGGGATACACTTCAGATTACCCTCCTTGGCGCTGGCCAGGAGGTCGGGAGATCCTGTTGCGTGCTTCGGTACCGAGGCAAGACAGTCGTGTGCGACGTAGGTATTCACCCAGCCCACCAGGGCATCGCATCACTTCCATTCGTGGATGAACTCGACTGGAGTACAGTCGACGCAATCCTTGTTACACAGTACGTTCTCATTTATATCCTGACGTACTAATCACGGGGCACACCCATCGGCATTTCGTTGCAGTTTTCACCTTGATCACGCAGGCGCTCTGACATACATCACCGAAAAGGTACGTTGGACTTTACCTTCATGAAGGAACGACGCTCTTCTACCGTATCATGAGACCAACTTCAAGGAGGGAAAGGGAAAAGTGTACATGACTCGCCCTACAAAGATCTTACACAAGTATATGATGCAAGATTACCTTCGCACCAGGTCGGGCTTCAAGCCACTGGCACTGCTTCATCTGGTCTCATGATCTCGCTACCCTTTCTAGCGCTTCGACGGATGCCTTATTTACGTCCGAAGATGTCTCCGCATCCCTTTCGTCCATCATAGCTGTCTCTGTACATGAACGCATCTCGCCCTGCGCGGGAGTCTCTTTCGTGCCCTATCACGCGGGGCACGTATTGGGCGCCTGCATGTTCTTGGTAGACATCGCCGGACTCAAGATTCTGTACACCGGAGATTATTCTCGTGCGGAGGACCGCCATCTTGTCAGGGCGGAAGTCCCGCCCGTCCGACCTGACGTCCTGATCGTAGAAAGCACTTTCGGTGTCCAGACCCTAGAACACGGACAGGACAAAGAGCGCAGGTTGACGGACCTCGTCCACACCATCGTTAGTCGCGGTGGGCACGTCCTGTTACCTGTTTTCGCACTTGGTACGGTCCAGGAACTGTTACTGGTTCTTGATGCGTACTGGACCGACCATCCTGAATTGCACGACGCACCCATTTATTACGCATCAAGCCTGGCTAGGAAGTGTATGGCAGTTTACCAGACGCAAATTCACGCCATGAACGAGAACATCCGCTCGAGGTTTGCAAGACGGGATAGTCCTTTCGTCTTCAAGTGCTTTAATGTATGTTTTCGGGTGTGGTGTGAAACTGATTACACCTCCAGACACGTCACGAGCATTTCAAGAACACGGGGATGGGAGCGCAAATTAGCTGAGGGTCCTCCATGCGTCATCCTTGCGACTCCCGCCTTCATGCAGGTTGGCGCAAGCCGAGAGTTGCTTGAATTGTTGGCACCGGATCCTCGCAATGGTGTCATCATTACGGGCTTCTCAGTGGAGGGTACGATGGCTAGGGTGAGTGGTCGACACTATGGAAATCTTCTGTTTGCCTATCTGCCGTGTTACTTGTAACAATGAAATACATCCTTTCTTTCACTTTTCGACATCACAATGGCGTGCCTCATGATCACTTCGACTCTCGCGCAGGACATTCAAACGGAGCCTGAGGAAATTCCGTCGTCCAACGGGACACCTATACCGCTTAAGCTCTCAGTCGACTACATACCCTTCAGCGCCCACGTTGACTATTCACAGAACGCAGAGTTCATCGAACTCGTCGATGCCGATCATGTTGTAAGTGTCAGTCCTGCTACGAAGCTCGAAGTTGCTCTGTTAATAGTGGTCATCTTGCCAGGTATTGGTACACGGAGAACAGAATACCATGAATCGTCTATGCACTGCAATGAAAGCTCGTTACAAGAACAGAGGAAAAGACATCGACATTCATACTCCTCGGAACCTTGAGGAACTTGAGTTAACATTCTCCCGACAATATGTGGCAAAGGTCAACTAGCTTCCGTAGCAACTGGCTCTTTCCTTACCTCACACGTGCATCAGGCAGTCGGGGCTTTGGCAGCCCGGTACCCGAAGGAAGGCGATGTAATCTCTGGATTGCTCTTCTCGAAGAACAGTACGCGTATACTACTCGATCCTCAGGACCTCCATCCGTTCACCGGACTTTCTGCGTGTGCTACGAGACAACGACAGTCAATCGCGGTAGCTACTGGTGGGGACCTGGTGCGGTGGCATCTTGAGGGCATGTTCGGGACCGTTTCAGAAAAGTTGGATCGGGATGGTCGGCTTACCTTGCGGGTACGTCTGCTCACCGTTTCAAGCACGCTTCCAAACCATCTTTTCAGATTATGGACGTGGTCGACATCAAGCACACTTCCGAACATGAGATGACCCTTGAATGGGAATCAAGCCCGAGCAATGATATGATAGCGGATTCGACGATAGCGCTCATCGCTAGTGTTGATCAAAGTCCCGCGTCTCTCCAGCGTTAGTGCACTTTTCACTGATCGATGCGTTAGTTAAGATGATTTCCCTCTCCCCCAGTGACCGCCCTATCAACACCCTGCGCCCATCCTCATGCAAAGACCCCTGATGACTGGTGTTTGCAAATAAGACGTGTTGTCTGGTTTCTTGAAGCTCATTTTGGGCAAGTGACATTGGACGCAGGTGCCAATGCGGAGCAGGGCGCAGTTCCCGGCTTGACTATTCGTTGTGATGAGGCCGTCATTTATATTGACGCCAACCGTGTGGTATGTGTCGCTGTGGGACAAGACAGAAGCGTACTAATAAGTAGTCTTAGGCTGTCGTCTGTGTCAGTGAAATGCTGAAGCACCGTGTCGAGGCTGTAGTCGACATGGCTATTTCGACTACCTGTTCACTCGCGGATTTGTTTGCTACCAGCGTTCCCGTACCTGCATCATAGATGATCACCTGCTTATTGGAGCATGCTAGCGTCGTCCCTGTAATAGTACATGTGGGGTATATGATATATGAGTTGCCGTCCGCGTTGTCAGTCCATGCGATGGATTGAATAGACTGTCAGGTATTTGTGTTAGCTATTGGTACGGATGGGGGTCCCACCGGTCAGGCAAGGGGTTCGGTGGTTCAGTCCAGTGAATACTTCGAAGGCAGCCGCCTCTCGAGCATTTCAAACGGATGGAAGATCAGGCAGAGTATAATTGGATGAGTGGTTCTGGGGGACATAGAGAATGGTCCTTTGTCTGTGAGGTTACGAAGTTTGGGATGCGTATCAGTGCGAGCAGTCTGAAGGAGTAGCCGCCTTGCATGAGCTCGACTGAGAATACTACCGTGACGTTTTTGTGCGAAATCGTCAAGCTAATCATAGTAAATCCCCATGGGCTACTGCGAACCATTGCCTGATAACAGGTGGGTGTTAGCACCTACCGGCAGTGCTAGCGCTGCACATACCTTTGCGTCAGACATGATGTCGGGGAGAAGATATCGCGAGCACCGACCTTTTTGACTTGCACTTCATCCGCAAGTTTGGCCAAGAGCCACGGTCCAGCGCTCTGTCTTAGTGAGAGTACTTGTTGTACCAAAGTACTTCCAGGACTCTGATGAGGGGTTGCCGTGGATGTTCCTCACACGTTGCCGATAAAACTTGACACGATGTAAAAACGGGCTGTAAAGTACGTAGCACATACAGTACAAGCCTCGTCGGCCCACGCCAGAAAGCTCGTTATACACTTAGGGACATCACTAGTCACTCGTCGGGCCATCTACTTGCCCTATCTTCGTCCTTTACCACCATGACCTCTGACAACCCAGATCTTCCCTCAAAGCGACGTCGGACGAGCAGCATTCCCAATGCTAATGGCATGACCCAACCGGGACAGATGGTCCCTCAGAACCCGATTCCTGCGGAGGGGTCTACGCAACAAGGTCTCTCCCCAGTCTCCCCGCAGCCGTCATCTACGCACATTCCAAAACGAGGTGCACGAGCTTGCACCGCATGCAGGAAGGGTAAAAACAGATGCGAAGGCGAGGTGAAGCAGTCATTTTCAACATGTCACCCACTGATGCTCAATCATGGCCCGATGTCCCGCCCGGCCCGGGAACACTTTGTATGACATTCTAGCCCCCCTGCCGTCGATGTAGGATGAACAATACGCCCTGCATATTCGAAAAACCGGAGAAGAAGGCTGTTCAGCCGTTGCCCACCGCGAGCGTCGAGTGCGTGTAGCCATTTCATCCATATTTCTTATGTCGGCTATAGCATGTTCTACAGGCGTCTGACCCGCCTCGAGGGCCAGTATCTGGTGCAATCTTTCAAGCTGTGCGTGTGTGCCAGTCTGACGTGTTCCATCTGTAGGTCATGCAGAGCCAGATGATCGGAATGCAGTCTTCATTAGATCGCATTTTGTCTGTTATTCAAATGCAAGCCCACCCCAACAACCAGCAACAACAGCAGGCTTATCAACAATCGCTCGAAGCTGGTCCTAGTCGTGAGGGCAACCTCGGCTACCCGCAGCGTACCCGGTAGGTACACATTCCTTTCTGTTGTCGCGGAACGACGGGAACAGCCCTTTACTTCCCGCGTAGGTTTCCTCTACTCCCAGGGTTCCCTTCGCCAGTGAGTGGTTTTTTTTTTTCTTTTTCAGGATTCTTCAAGGAGGGCGTTGATGATGTATAGCCACATAAATATGCCACCTATGGCATTGTGCCTAGCACCGTACCTTCGTCTGATGATGGATCAGAGGACGCATTACCGCGCTCTACCATTGACGCACCTATTGAGGCTCTCCAGGGCCTTGCCAACGCTGCTGCAGAAGCAGCGGCAGCTCCTTGTGCTTCTCCACCAATGTTAGTTATTCTGCATCAAAATCAGAGTGGTACTGAATACAGTTTCAGTGTGAAAAAGCGGTCGCGTCCTGAGCATCTCCCACGAAATGCCTTTCCCCATGTCGTCGAAAAGGTAAGTAACCCTCGTGTTCCCGGTAGCTGTTAGCTTTATTCATGTCCCTCGGTCAGGGATTGGTGTCGGAAGATGAGGCGAGACAACTGTTCAGCATGTAGGTCTTTAAGACGCATGTATATTTGTGTTCGGGCTCATGTCTACTAGCTTTTTTACGGGCTGTCACTTGTTCATTCCCTTATTTGATCCAAGTTACGATACCTTCGAGAGTATCATGCAACGTACTCCTTGGACCTTCGACTCTATTCTCGCTATCTCGTCAAAAATCAAGAGTGGGAGCGGACCTTTGGCTCCTACTTTGTGCAAATGTTTAGAGGAGGCACAAGGTATCGCAAGGTTGTCCCTTTTCGGTCCCGTTGTTAGAAAGGAAGCCGTAATGGGTGAGCTTCCATCTTGAGCAATTCTACTTGCGTCTTATACGCCATGTTTTCATCTTAGGGATGCTGTTACTCGCTGCTTGGAGTACCGATGGGTGGCTTCCGAGCGGTCATGCCATGCGCATGGCCCTTGACCTCGGTTTACACCACGCCCTTGACAGACTCGCCGATGATAGCGGCAAGAAACGATCGGACGAGGAAGAGAGAGACCTCGGTATACATCACTTCGCCTCCTTGCTGAGTGATGCTCACCATTGTACAGTTGTTGCAGCACGAATCTGGCTATGCCTTTACTGGTTCGACCATCAGTACGTTTTTTGTCGGGAGTGATGTTTATACGCTCACGAATTCACATAGAATGAGCTTAGGAACTGGCAGGCCTATCTTCTTGCGAGACGAAAGCTCGATCAGACACTGTCGAAACCTACTGACGCATCGCATGGCGTCCCCAACGGACATCCGACTGATATCGATGGTTGAGCTTATCGGCCAAAAGAGTCGGTGAACATCGTGACGAGTATAAGTTGAATGGCTGATATTTCCTTCTAGCGCAAATATACGAGACGCTTACAACTCTCAATGGACACATCAATCACAACACGCTTGCCTTCATCCGCAGAGCCAATGTTGCACTAGATAAATGGTTTACTGAGTGTGATGAGCTTCACCGTACGTATTTTCATCTTCTGAACTGCCGTAGCTCATACGTCTCGCAGGCCAGGCAATGGATGAGGAATCCCTGCTTCGTAGGATTCTTGTGAGTGAGCTGCATCATGCCAAGTTATGGCTCGTGTGCGTGGCGCTGCGTGGCGTGTCGTGGGAGAAGATGTCCTTTGAGCAGCGCGAGTTGGCTTTCCAAGCCAAGGATGCCGCTTTCAACTGCTTATCCGTCTTTTTAGATTCAGCTGAGTATAGGTGCGCGTGCTTTGAACTACCCTGTACCAATGTGTGAGTTCACAAGCCTACCAGAGCTGCCCTTCGATATGCGGTACACGACATCCTTGTGATGCTCGCATTTTCTGGTCTTTTCCTGCTGAAGATGGCCAGTCTCTTTCAGTCCGAAGTGGATTTAGCCGCAATCATAGGACAGGTCGAACAGTTGACTCAGATATTGTCTGGCGTTGCAGCAGAGCGGTTTGAGTTTGCTTCAAGCACTACACTGTATATGATGCTAAATATGTTCCTGGCTAGTTACGCGTCTGCTTTACGCATCATGCTCACAAGCCTCCGCCGCAAACTGGGAATGATTCCAGCTGCTCAAGATACACCTCCATCTGTCTCGGACGGCATACCTGCGCCATATGTTGATCCGCAGATTTCGCAAAGCGTTTTGCCGTCGTTGACAGCAGAGGACCTGCGTCTCGTGCAACGAGGGAATGATTTCGGCCCGTCAAAACTTTCCGCGATTCCGTTATGGTTGCAAGAACAGGTCCGTCGCTCTCCCGATTTCCCCGCTTTCCTTTTTCATACACCCCCTGTCCCGCTTCAAGAGCCTTCATGACCTTGGCCTTCCGGAAAACGGAACGGACGGTATCTTTCCGACTATAGGTGACGCGAACGGATGGTTTGGGGAGTTTGTTCCTGTAGCTGGAGCTTGGTGATGAGCCGAAGCCTTTCACTACTGTCTTTGCAGGTTTGCTCCGATCGTTCGGTTTACTCTATTATGTATGATCTCTCATCTTGCCTTTTTTTTTTTTTCCACGCCGCTCAGTTGTCTTATCTTAACTCGCGAAAACCATCTCGCAAGATGACCAATGTCTATTCTTGGGTATTGACAATATAGGTGCGCTGTATGTGGACTATCCTTACGAAAAGTAGCAAATGCAAGATATCATGTATTTCGTTCAGACTATCCTCAGAAGTACAACAAAATCATGCGCGGATGTGATAAAACGGGCTGAAGAGCAAGGGAAAGGAGTCCACTAGACCGCCTGAAACGACATGAATGTCTCCGGCTCATCATTCTTCGTCTTCACTATCTTCCTGTTCTTGGAGGAACTGAGTCACGAAGTTCGAGTTAAGTGGCACAAGAGAAGAGAGCATAGGTGGATATACCTTGACAAGGGCCTCTGTGGCCTTTAGGAAGTATTGTCTACCTTGAGGCTTAGAACCCTTCTGATGCCAGTAAATGATAGCCTGGTCTGAAACGCAGTCTTTGTTGTATAGAACCTAAGGCACGTTCAACCATTTCAACTCGGAGAAGTTACGGAAAACAAAATGTTACCTTGAGCATTGGGACGAACGCTTTCATTATCCGCGTGTCGTCGTAACAGTGTACTTGCACTGCATTGATCAAGGCCACCTCAACCTTTGGACTCTTGCTGAAAGCCTCAAGGACAGGTGCAAATCTCTGCACATCGTGAGCACAACATTTACTCGGTGACATCACATCACTGGGCGCACCCCAATTTCGCGCAGCGCAAGACCCTCGATCTGGTCTGTACGGGTGCTCCAGTCGACGGAAGCCATGAGACCCTGCCACAGGCATTGTATAAGCTCAGTATCTGGCAGCGGATTCTCCTCCAATTTGCTGTGAACAGAAGATATTATCTGATATGTGACCCAGTGAGCACTACGCTGGGTATCTTAGTTGAGTCATACGGACGTTTTCAGTGGATTCCTCGTGCGCACAGAGGTCCTTTAGCTCCGAGACGATAGTCTCTTTGGCGAGGACCTGCTGTCTCTTGGTGTACCAATCTGCTACCTGAGGAATGTTCTCCTTACGGAAGAAGTCGTCAAGAAGTTTGCCATCTCTACGATTGGGCGGAAAGAAGATGAGAAGGTCCTTGATGTTGCCACGTTTCAAAGACGTGGCAAGGTGTTCCATAGATAGGTCCGCCAGATAGGCACGGAATATGATTGCGAGTACAGTTATAGATGTGTCTGAGTATGTTAGTGGGGTAAACGTGATCGACACGAGGGGTAAAATACCATTCTTGACCAGGTGGTCTTTAGCCAGTGTCTGAAGACAAGTTGCACTGACGATGCCCTGAGATATGAGGAGCCCGACTGTCACGGCAAACTTGTCGCGCTGGTCCGAAGACCATCTATTAATGTACTGGAGCAGTGTCGGCAGTGACTGCTCTTCGAGTGGTTTCTGAAGATACTTGTATCTGAAGTCATTGAGCGATATTGAGGTTCACTCTCGACAGATGGACATGCCTTCTAATGAGTTTATTGAGGACCTGAACATAGTTCTTTAGGTCGTCGACTGATGCAGGATGCTTTGCCTGTAAGATGGAGAAAGGAGACAAGGGTACACCGTCGTCGACATAAGAACCACCGGGCTGAATGAGACCGCCAGCGAGGATGATTTCGAAGAGGGCATCTGCATACTTCAGGTAATCGAGGGAGGAGCCTGCCTGGATGAGTTTATTAGTGATCGCTTCGAAGTCGTGGCTGTCGACAGTTTCGAGGTGTTTGTATAACTGATCTCTGAAGACTGATAACGAGGGGGTGAGCAAGGAGGAGAAAATAGCCCAGCGGAAAAAAGGACGCACCTGCTGGTTCGTGCTTTGCTTGAGCTTTGACTGCACCCTTTCTAGCTTTGATTTTGACCCCCTGGAGCGAAGGCTTTGCAGTGTTGGATTGCTGAGACATCCACCGTCTTCAAAGGCTGTCGACAAACGCGGATGTGCGTCGACGAATAATAACAAAGAAAAACATTTGAAAATAATTAATTAATTAACTAATTAAAACGAAATGTCTCTGCACGTGATGTGACAGGAAGTGGCGTCTCTTTCCAATCGCGTCTTCGTTCCTTTGACTTTTTGTCGCGGGCACGCTGCTTTGGTCTGACGTCGGAATGTCGGAATCCATCGTTCCAGACGGTGAGCACAGCTTTTTCTGCTGCCGGGGAGAGTCGCTCAAATCCGTTTCGATGAAATTAATAGCCACTGCGTCATTTGGGTAGGGCCCCTTCTCAGATCACCGTCCCCCCCACATCTGTCTAACCATCACCATCACCTCCACAGCGCTCCTCAAGACCCGGATACGACTATGCGTACCGTACCACCGCAGTTTACAGATTCCCCAAATGCACGCTCGAAGACGATCACAACTGCAGATGGTCGCGACACGTATGGTGTACGCCCCCATCTCCTGCATTTGCCACTATCGTCCACCACTCACCCCTGTACGACAGATTTTGAACCAACATTCAGTCGGGAACACCGCGTTCCAAGTAGGCGTGTCCGAAGACAGAGGTACGCGCAGATATATGGAGGATGCGCACTCTTTTGTCATCGACTATGCCGGCGTCAGAGGCCAAGGCTTCTTTGCTGTCTTTGACGGACATGCAGGCAAGCACGCAGCTGAGTGGTGCGGTCAGCATTTCCACGAGGTATGTGCTGCGCCGGATTCCCTTTAAATTTGTCACTTGCGAACACCCTTGACCCTTGCCGTATTGGACCTGTAGTATCTTCTCAACGCACTTCGCACATCTCCGTCCACCTCCATCCCAGATATTCTGAATGAGACGTTCCATAATGTGGATAGGCGTCTTTCTCGACTTTGCGAGGAGTCCGACGGAAAGATTCACTCCGGTTGCACCGTGGCAACTGCTTTCCTCCGCATCGAAGACGAGTACGGCCGTCAATCCTTCCTCAAATCCCCGCCAGTCACCCTTGAAGATAATCGATGTCACTCCAGCGGGTCTGATTCGCACAGCGGAGAGTCAAGCGAGGAAACAGGCTCGTCGGTTGCCAAGAATTCAAAAATGACGAAGACTCCGTCATCGGGCAGTCGGATTGCCCGAGCATTCAAGAATCTAAGTGGAAACGGTCCTTCCCCGATGCCCAATCCGCGCGCGTCTTCCTCGCCGTCACCTCCTCCTACTGTCGCCCCTCCACGGTCGTGTAGACGCGTCCTTTATACCGCAAATGCAGGTGATGCGCGCGCTGTGCTTTGCCGTGCAGGCAAAGCTGTACGTCTGACATATGATCACAAGGGGTCTGACAAACAGGAAGCGAAGCGCATCACGGACGCGGGCGGTTTCGTGATGAGCGGACGTGTTAATGGCGTATTGGCAGTGACGAGGAGTTTAGGCGATTCTTCAATGAAAGAGTTCGTCGTTGGGTCCCCTTACACAACGGAGACACAATTATGCGACGAAGATGAGTTCTTGATCCTGGCCTGTGACGGGGTAAGTTCCGTGGTCCAGCTTGTCACGTACATAGACTCACCATTTTTGACATAGCTATGGGACATTACTGGTGATCAAGGTGCAATTGACCTTGTGCGTCATATTGAGGACGCACAAGAAGCGAGCCACGCACTCGTGCAGCACGCATTGTCGCGCCTGACCAATGACAACGTCACAGTTCTCGTTGTCCGCTTCAAAAGACTTGCGAGGCGTAACAGCAGTCGATAGACTGAACTCAAGGCCACACGTGCCAACAAATATCATCGTGACGTGGTTGCTCTGCATTGCATTAGCTATACGACGTTGCAATTATGGTGATCCTAGCTTCAGTCACCTTTGACTGCTTACCTGATTCCTCTTTGTTTGTTACGTGTAGGATGTAGTTTTTCTGTCGGTCGAACTAAGATGTGCATTTCTCTAACTTTCTTATTGCGCTCGGCCTTTGGTATACTGTTAATCCTCTAGATGCATGGTCCAACGCCCGTGGATCTGTAATACGTACAGACTGAGTATGCACACTTTGTCCGGTGAATTTACGGTCCCCTGCATGAATGACGCGCTGCACTGTAGAGCTCACCGCTCTCGGTAGGTAACAAACGCTCTGTTTTACGCCATCTATAAATCCACAACACGGGCGAGGGCGAGTATGTGTCGAGTCCCATCATGATACGTTGTGCTCCGTCATTTGTTTCGTGCGCTTCTTTTCGCGCTTTTCCTTCTTACCATACTTCTCGCCAGCTCCTGCATCCACACTGGCAGCTGTTCGGTCTTCTTTGAGTTTCCGCTTTTTGGCCTTCCTCTCGGTGCGTTCCGACTCTTTCCGCTGCCTCTCAGCTTCTTCACGTTCGAGCCGGAGGTCAGTGAAGGTATCTTCGCCAAATTGTTCCTCTTCCTCCCCTTCGCCTGCAGATGGCCCAACAGTACCTGACACAGGCGGTGGACGGGTGATGTTGGTGACATGATGATGGTGGGAAATAGGTGAAGAGGGAGTCGGCAGTCTTGGGGAGCTCGGTCGGTGGAGTACGTGTTCAGGTGAGAAAGGGTCAGCTTGAATGGATCCTTGTAAAGAAAGCATTTCATTAGCGACTGTTAACCTGGCTCAGTGTATGTGTGATCATGTGGAACACTCCGCAAAGTCAATCCATACCCAATAACAGTGAAATCGAGGTATCCGTCTGGGTCACCAAGCCTTTTGCCAGTCAGATGGTGCACCCACCGCCCACTACTTTCTGACATTTGGTCTTTCGATGGTTTCATCACGGTGTCAGGTGAGATATCTTGTATCTCGATCTCCTGCACCGCAGAGGTAGGTGTTGCTCCATCGGCAGACGCATGTTCGTCCGTATCCCACCCAGCTCCAAACTCCGGGTCATTTTCTGCTGGACCATATTCGAATATCCACTGATCTTGAGGGATGTGGTGTCGAGGGATGGAAACGTTAAAGGTACGGTGGACTAGGACTGAGATGTGGTCTGGAGAATACAAATTTATCTTTCCAACTATGACCAGTTGCATATTCATGTGGAAATATCAAAGTGAGACGATAGATACATTTCACCAAATACTGCGTTGCTTACCCAGTTTCATGCCTATACGAGGGCTCCACACCGTCGCATCAAAACCTACGTTACATATCGCGAACGGGCAATCACCACAGACCATAGCGGTACGGCTCAGAAACCGCGTGTTAGAATGTACGAGGAAGACGCCTTGCAAAGATGGAATATAGCTAATAATACGCGTACCATCGAGGGGGTGGGGTAGTGAGCGCATCGGTCATCGAAAGGGCATGGTGTAGATACTGGGAAAACGTACCGCATAATCATACTGTCCAACAACTCCTCCACGCCTGCACGGAGATTATTTGCAAATATAGGCGGTACGGACAACACGGTGGTCGCGTCAACGGTACAAAATTCACTGATAGCTCTAGATGATGAGGCGCGTTTTTTCTGCTTAACCTTTGGCGTATTGGGAGAGATGTCCACTGCATCGGATTGTTTCCGCTTTTTGATTTTGCGTTCGGCAAACTTGATCGAGGCCGGCGAAGACAACATGGCAAGCACCAGCACGATTGAGACTTGGGCCCGGAATACCTGCGATTAACTGGGCAGGGAGAATTTTTGGTAGAGTCACGTGACCAGATCCAGCGACGTGCTCTTCGCATTTTAAATCACATCTGTTCGTCGCCAGTTCATAGTCAGAATACCAGGGCAAAGGCGGTGTCATACATGGTGCGTCATCCTTTCTGCAACATGGAGTGAGGGGAAGATTGAATAAGTCCATAGTCTTCACCCAGGGTCATCGTGCAAATACTCATCACTGGTGCACAAATATTCGGAAAGGCACTTTACGAGGCGGGAAAACAGGCCGTGAAAAGTGCGTCTTCGTTGGGGGCGTGTACGCAAAGCTGATGTATTCTACTACCGCACACATCATTCCTTGCAACCAATGACAACCCGTCTCATCAGATGCTAAACATTCGCCGCAGGGCGGCATAGCTTCTGATATTACCGGCGTTCGCAATGCAACGTCCACCTCTGTAACGGACAAGTTAACCCGAGATCATCGTATGACACTGGATGAAGCTCATCTTATTTTAAATGTTAAGCGGGGAGAGGCTATGGAGCAAATACTCAAGGTGAGCACAACAATCAGCATTCCGTATCAGTGACCAGTGAATACGCGACCGGTACGTGGTTACTGACCCGCGGTTGTAGAGTTACGAGCATCTGTTCAAAGTGAATTCCCCACGGCCTGCGGCAGATCCAGTGGCAGGTGGTCCACGAGCGGGCAAACAACCGACGGCACCTGAATACTCCCATTATCTGCAGTCGAAAGTTGTCCGCGCACGAGAGCGAATAGAAGCGGAAGTGGAACTTGCGCAGCAGGAAGCCAGACCGCCAGGCGAAAATCAAGGGTTAGGCGCATCGAACAAGTCGAGTTCACCAGATGCAGGATCAAGTTGACAAGCGTAACATCTTCCAATACGCTCTTTCTCATCGACTTCAGATAGAGATGTGATTCATAAATATCCCCATTCATTCATTAGTTCATTCCATGCATGTTACGACAGACACTAGTCACTAATAATATACAGTGCACAGGCCACTTCGGTGCAGAAACAGCTGTGCCTTGTCGCCAAGCACCACCAGACGCCTCAGAGGTAGCCAGGTCTCTTCCAGGTGTTTCGTGACTTTTTTAACCGAAAAAAGCCTGTCACGAGGCTCATCTCTTACTCTGTGGCGTAGATGAGGGTCATAAGTGCTGAGTTCTGAATACAGCAAGAGGAGTCCCATCGTTGACATGGTGCTGTACAATGGCACAGCTAATGCGGGCAGGCGGAAATGAAACGAGAAAATATGTGATATACGCATGATCACTCCGCAACGAGTTCGGCACCTGATGCCTGAGGTGAGTCTGGCCAATCTATTGGCTCCTCGTCCTCGTCTATGGGTTGCGTTTCAACCACATCGTCAACTTCACGAGGCTGGACCAAAGTGTCTTCGAACGTTGGCGATTCCGATGTCGTCAGTGCCTCTGTCATATCCACATCTGTGATTTGTGTTTGAGATTCCCCAACACGGCTCCCTTGCGACTCGACCCCAGGTATTTTGCGGGTCGTAGCATTCTTCGACTTGCTCTCCGCTGGCGGGGGTAGGCCAAACAACGTGGTTTGTCGAGACAAGTCTTTTCTCTCTCTTTCTTTACCCTTACCATTCGCTGGCCCTGGGTTGTAGGCCCATCAGCCTTCGACCAGACGTTAGATAACGTGAGGAACTCACGTTTGCTTTTATCGTTAAATTCGATAGCCTCGACCTTGTTGAAGAAGCTTTCGCTCTTCTGAATCGGCTTGTCAAGTTCCGGCTTTCGCGCAAAGGGATTACGTTTCGTGCCGAAGCCATTCACATTCTTACGCGAAAATGGATTCTCTTCTGGATGTACCATCAGTTTGGTCCACACAGGCGCCGCATTTCAAGGAAAACCTCACTCTTTGGCGAAGGAATTGGTGTAGAGGCCTCACCAACCGCACACCTCTTGTGGTGTTCCCGTTCCAGATCCTCAACCCCAGCCTCGTCTTCCGCGTCTCTCTTCCTCTTCCCTTCTGGAGGTGGCGTCCAACTATGCTCCTCTGCCTCGACACGCGTCCTGACCGCCCTGGCCGTTGCGTTTGACGCAGTGAATTCTGTATGCTCTACTACAGCGGCCGGCCTTGCAAGTGCTGGTCTGTCAATCTTCCTCGGAGGTTCGAAGTCTTGGAACGGCTTTTTCGGAGCTTTCATGTATCGATCTTCTTGCTCTAGCTCTCTCCTCCTTTCCCGTACCGTCTCTAGAGGTGTGACCTCCTGCTCTTCACGCCAACGCTTGATTGCATCAATTTTCTCTTGAAGGCCAAGGAGCCTATAGAATCCGGCAAGCTGGGATGCCGCACTGATCGAATGTGCAAAATGAAGTCGCTTAGTGAGTTCGATCGCACGCGGAGCCTTGTCGGTTTTACAAGCTGATTGAATGAGCCTAATGAGCGATTTGTCGAGCTCGATTTCACGCTTGTCAAGTTCGGAATTCGTAAGCTCGTCTTCGAGCCCATCTCGGGCGAGGTCGATAAATACGCGTTCGCGTGCAACACTACACGGTTAAGCAATGGTGAATAGAAGTATCCTCAGGCAGGACGTTACCTTTCTTCGATGGATGCGTCGGCAGAATTTTTGTTCCGGAACGGCATACGCACAGGGAGCTCCTGTATGAGTGGCCGAGGGAACCCGGGGTGTTCTTGTCTGCCCTACAGGATTGTCAGCTCACCTCCACAGCACTGCATTCTTCAAGTGCTGACTTTGAGAATGATGCACATGAGTATGTCCTTGGATAATCCAACTGGCCAGTACGACTCGTCCCGGTTCTGCTTCCGCTCAAGTGTGTTCGCATCCAGAATTCGAGCCCAGCTCGCACGATTAGGGCGGCGGAAGTTAATCATGATATGCATGTGTCCGGAAGAGTCATATATCGCCGGGACCTATTGTCACGGATGTATTCAACACAGTTTGAAATGTCAATGGTCAACATACCCCTTCATCTGTGATCCCAATCCATTTCAGAACGTGCCCTTTCGGGATGGGGAGGGGTTTTTCCTGGAGGACCTCGAATTCCTCGAAGGAAATTAGCGTCGCGGTCAAACCCTGAGATCCTGCATGCAGAAAAGGCCACCATCAAAAAATTTCAGCCAACGAATAACACGCGCGACTCCATTGTCCACCCACCATCAATCGTAGTCGCTCCAGGTCTATGGACAACTAGGACATACTCCTCTGCAGCAGCCATGCTTACAAACTCTCCCTCGAGTCCCAAGACGATTCTTTCCATCCCGGATCCACTCAAAAAGGTCAGGTCTCCCGCGCTTGTAGCAACCACGACATTACCCAGCCCCTGAATATCTCCACCCGATGAGGAGGGATCACGGAGAGACTTCGTTGGTCTCTCTCCTCCAGCCGCAAGACCGAGGACGCGATGGTTAGGAGGGAGGACGTATTCCCAATCACCTTGAGATGACCAAGTTCCGTAGGGTTTGTACAGAACCTGGGCCGGGTGCTCCTGTTCTGGTGGGCATGCGAATAGGGCACCACGTTCGCCTGTGTGGAGGGAGCATCAAGCACGTGAACTGTCAACATAGAAAGAACAACATGCCAAGATATGCAACGTCGTACTTGAAGTGGTCTGTGAAATGGTATCCTTTCCGCGCTGAGCGATCATGGAAGTCGACGGTGACGATATGGTGGGTGTCTTGGTCTGCTACCTCAATCACACCGACTGTATTATACGCTACGTTGCGAGGTAAGTCCAACCCAGCTATTAGACCACAAACAGAAAGGAGGGTTCACCAAGGTAGCACCGCTTGTTTTGCATTGGAGTCGAACCAGGTTGAAAGGCTGGCTGTGCCTTCGTGATACTGACTGCGCAAGAAGTGTCAGTGTAATCTTTCTTGCCTGAGTTCCCATCTCCTTACCCATCTCCTTTACAAACTTATTTTCCCCCTCCGTTTTCCCATTCCCTTCTGCTTCATCTTCCATCCCGTCACCAAGGTCGTCGATAATCCAGTCATCCCCGTACTCGTTCCCGTCACCGTTCTCGCCAGCAGCAATACCTTTACTGTCAACACTACTTATGTTGACATCGTCGTCGGTCCCCCATGAGGTCGCGGGAACTTTATGCTTGGTAGACCCGCCCTGTGGATTCGCTGCTCCACTCTGCTTTATGGGGTCGGGGGAGCCCGCGGGAACCGGTTCCCTCCACCAGGTAAGGATACCCTCGTTATCGGTCCATGCGAGGAGGTTCTGGGAGGGTGAAAAGGCGAGTTGGGTGATGATGGCGTTTGGTGTGCCTGCGTGCCTACGTTTTATGGAATAAAAGATATGTCGGACGGCCCAACTCAGCCGGCACAAGATCCTTACCTCCATAATATACGCTTGGTTTGTGTACTCCATATTGCAATTTCCTCCTTACAGGCACTCGCGAGGTATAAGCCATTTACGGAGAGGGCAAGTGCCGTTATCGCACTGGTGATGCTTGAGTCTGAGAACGAAGGTAGTCTGTCCCAGTTGGGACGAGAGATGACCACGATGTCTGAACGGAGTGGAATTTAGCGCGGTTCCATTATAAGGTGAACTGGGGCCGTCCGTACCATGGGTTCTCGATGAAACGTAAAAGTGGCCACCGGAAGGATGCCAAACCACGGAGCAGTCGTGCATGAAGTCTGTAGACCTATCCATAGGAAAGTAAGCGACTTCTAACGCACAAGGGCTAAGTCGACAGACTCGGGGTCCGAAACAGCAGGAATGACACCATCGATCGTTTTCTCGACTCTTGGCTCTGGGCCTGATATGTCCCAAACTGATACAGTTCCATCAGCGCTACTGGTCGTCTGTGGACTTACAGGTCAATAGGGAGTGTGATATCAGGGAAGGGGGGGAAGGCATACAAGTAGATTTCCTGAAGGATGCCAAGTCACCTTGCGTACGCATTTTCGGTGGCCAGCGAGTGAGATGACATTGGTTATTTCCTTGATGTCCACTACTTTGACTGTCGTCTCACTGTCACCCAGTGTTCGTGTTAGTCACGTCAATTAACAAGGACACGAAGCATACTCCGTGGCGATAGCAACCCGTTTCCCGGCGGGATCAACAGCAAGGTCCCGAATAGACACCCCTGCAGCTTTTGAGATAAGTCCATGAAGGTCTGGTTTTCCGTGAACGTAGCTCCTGACTTCGGAGTCGTGGCTACCCGAGAGCCAGTAGTCGTTCTGTGAAGACTGTTTCGACGTTTGACCGATAGGTGAGAGGAAGGGATACTGACGGAGCTTGCTACGGTGGTTATTCCTTCATCTGCCTCGTAAGCCACCTCTGGCTCCTGGTACTGATCCTTGTCCATGTTCCATATCCGCACAAGGCTATCTGAGCCTCCAGTGTATGACAGCCTTGAAGCAAGGACGAGGTTGAGAGAAGGACATGTGTCAAGTGCAGGGTACATACTTTCCATCCCTAGAGAAAGTAATACAAGTGTAACCGGGTTCGTGTGCCGAGTTTGTGAGCGTCTTGCTGGCCATGGTGATGGTGAAGTCGATAGGACGACTGTTCATCGCGTTTGTCACGCGACGCGTCTCGTCACATCATGTGACTGTGACCTGTGCCACGATCCTTCTCCAAAGGACGGGGATCGCCGCTGCTCCTAAGTAGGGAAGGCACATTGGTAGCAAGTAAGTGGACGCCCTTCCGCGAGCAGCGTACGTTTCTCTCATGACCAACGCATACAGGCTGCTCGTGTCGTCGTCGCCGTCGTCGCTGGCGATCTCCTCCGTCCTTCTACTGGTTCTCCCCCCTATCTCGCTAATCCTCCTCACCACGAAATGGCTTTCAGGACATCTCTCTACCTCCTCTGCCCTCTTTTTCATCCTACTCGCCATGTTCTCTACTGCATCTGGTGCAATGGAACTGACCCTCTCCCAGTACGAGTTGCCAGTGCTCTCCGACCTCAGTGCAGCCCTTGAATCTGCTTTCGAATGTTTGTGTGAGTACCAAGAAGCTCATTCGTCTTTATTTACGCATAAAATATGTACGCAGTGTCCATGATTACCCTTATCATCCTCCGCAAGATAGCTCATTACAAGCGTGTATCCTTGCTCCCCCTCCTCTGCCTCGCCGCAGTATTGACCGTATGCGGTGTGTCATCTTTTCCTTTCCGCATACACCCTTATGTATATTCTTCCTCTAACAGAACTCGTATTCTCCGCAATTCCCCACTCTCCTTTTATCCTGTCACCTTTCCTTGCTGCTGTGTCGCGTATTCTTTCCTTCGCTTGCCTTTCATATATCATACTTGCACGTCTCCCGGCCACAGGAGGGATCCTCTCGGAGAACGGTAAATCGGATAGGTACCCCCCACGCGTTTCCTCTCCAACGTTGGAAACATGGCCATTTCCTGCTTCTCTTGCTCGTCATCGAACTAAGGCAGACAGACAAACTTCGTCCATCAACCTAGTCATAGCGCCTCTGGCCAGCACGGCAACGAAGGATGACTCATGGCGTATTCCCCTTGCCCTTGCACTGTCACAAGTGTTCGCGTTGCTGTGTGCCGCCTTGGACATCGTCCTGGAAATAATCGTCACCCATATGGCAACCGACTTCAATCTCACCAAGGATGGCTCGGTTGTGCCGACCAGGTTGTTGGATTTCTTTATTGCGCGCGCAGCCGTTACCTGCGCATGGAGCGTCGCCTTGCTGATTGCTATACACGGTAAGTTGAATGTCACTTATTGCTGCCCGTAACGACACATTTCATCTAGTCATGCCTCGCACCGCCGCTTTGGGGCCTCCAACACGAGAGCCGCCACCAAGCAAGGAAGCGTTGAAACCTACCATAGCCAAACGTGGAATAGATACTTCTAAATCATCCTTTTCCAGATTCCCACATTCCGATTCCGCTTCGGACTATCTATTTGTCCCCGATCCCTTCGCAAGCATGCCTCCCCCTCTGCTTCCTCCAGCCGCTGCAGCCCTAGGATTGGATTTAGACGAGGTTGGAGCGAAGGCAATTGGTGTCCAATATCGTTTCGCTGCTCCTCGTTCCAAAGGTCGACGAAGGGTCGAGCCCAAGAAACTTCGTAGCGTGTCGCGCGCAGAGGCTCTCAAACACCAGAACTCCACAGAACCCTTTATCCCCCGCTATGCTCACCCTCTCGACGTGCGCTTACACGCCGGCATAGCTTGCGAGATGGACGAAGAAAGGGACTGGGACTCGAATTTAGGAGATGGAGTAACTCTGGCACAGCTATTTTTGCAGTCTCTGAACCACGACGTGTCCAGTGGTCAACGATGCAGGTCATCCATGAGTGATGATGCGCGGGCCTCGACTCGACACCTTGAGCAATATCCTCTAAGGTCACATTGGAGTTGTAGTTCAACGCTGAAGTCGACGAGGGTGCATTCCAGATGTTCGTCTAGCCACAGGTCCGGTATTTCGTTCGCGACTAGCGAGAGGCAGCAAAGCGGGGCGGAAGTATCAATATGATGTCGATGGACGTCCTCGCACGGGATCGGGTCAATTACCATGAAGGACACCGCGAGACCATAAACCCCTTCTGCTGAAAGGCCAATGTAGAAATGTATTATCATTCGACAAAACAGGATGGCACCAGACACCGAAACGTATTTCGTCCTCACCGACCTCGTCTCCGATTCTAATCCATCTTCGACCCATCCACGTCATCGTCATGCGTTTTCTGTATCGCATATGCCATATTATACAAGTCTCCGAATCAGTCATACCACCAGCTCATAATCTCGACACGTCTTGCAGATTCGGCCTCGCTCTCGGTTTGGTCGAACCACACACACCCCTTCCCCTCAGTTTGCAGCGATCACGCTTGCTTCCCGTTTCTGACCAGTCTCATCCACTTTCGTACATGCGCATCCTTTACATACCCTTCGGACGACTTAAGTTAACCTAACCTATGCAGTATCTAAATACCCCTTCGATCGGCCTTCCCTTTCCTTTCGGTTCCATTCTGTACGAGCATTACTTAAGTTATTGGTGGCTACTTGTGAATTGGACTTGTAAACGTCGTAGTAATTCCTAGTATGTAGGTCATGCGGTGGTTCACTACATCAGGAAAGTTACAAGCCGTCTAGGGCTCAGACGACTCAGATGAGTAGACTCCTTGTAACTTTGCTGATGACATGTAACATCAAGTCCGAATGTACAATAAAGTAGCAAGAGCTTCTCTATTTTCTGTTTGCCATGTCGAAGTACATACTAAAATGTAGCCTCGTCCAATGTATCCGTTCTCGTTGTAGTAGGGGAGGAGGTACGAGGTGTGGGAGAGAGGCGCTTAGTCAGCGGGGCATAGACGGAGGGGCAGAGACAGAGAGTGGAGTACAGTACATATCACTACGATACGCTACGAGGGGGATTCCCTACTTCATCGTGGTGACGATAGTGTTTTCGAATCCACGAAGCACGAACGGATCAAAAACCCGAAATACCCCGAAGACACGCACAATCCCCGCAGCCACATATTGAGTTGGAAGCCACGAGGACACGCTAAAACCGCTGAGTAGCAAACCACTACACCACAGTAGTCAAACTGCCGTTCAGAACAGATCAACCGAGGGACGCACGGGGACGCTTTGTCGCTAGCACAACGTCCAACGATACTTCCCAGGTGTCATCGCTGCTAAGCACGCCCACGACAGACAGTGAAGCAGCACTTCCACCCGACACGCATACACCAGTAGATCCCCCACCCGAATACTCTTCGACAAGAGGTGCCCCACCATTGCAATCACAGAGTCCCTTCCCAGAGGGCGGAGCACATTGGTCGTCGGTACCACACATACCAACACCAGGGCCTCCATCGATAAATCGTCCACGAACCACAATCTTTACACCAACTGGGGTACAACAAGCACTGGTCTCGATACCAGCTCCACCTCTCACATCACGACAACACGGTCGAGTAGCGCGGCACAACGCTGGACAAAGCAACATACGCACTATGGAGACCCTTAAGCCGTTTAGAGGAGACGAGACAGAGGTGCAGGACCCACAGATGTTTCTGAGAACATTTAATCGCATCATGCGAGTTGCAGGAGTAATGGACGAAGGAGAAAAGGTGGAAGCTCTCCAGGACTACATAGCACCGCAGTCAGAAGCGCAAGAATGGTACAACAACCTCTCAGGACAGCAGCGGTCGTTATGGGCCAGCCTGGAAGCATCGTTTAACCAACGATGGGAACCGCTACCAGTAGCAAAAAAGACTCCTGAACAGTACCAAGAAGAGTTACTGACGCTCAAACTGGAGGACAATGAAGTGGCGACCACGAAAGAGGTCAATGGCACGAACGCATGGACCCATGTCATATGGGCTAGAGAGACGTTAAGGCTGGCAAAGGCGGCAGGTGTAGAGAAAGACGTAGGTCTCGTACGGGTCGTGCACAAGAAGCTACCGAAGGTCGTACGCAAGTTGCTGAAGAAGAAGTGCAACACGTTTGAGGACTTGGCGAAGGAGGTGAGGGAACTAGATGTCGAAGAGCTGCAAAAAGAGAAGGAAGATATCGACGAGCATAGGAAAGAGGAGGAAGAGAGGGAGAAGAGAGTTATGCAGCAGCAGAAGGCGTCACTGGCAGACATCACGATGAGGATGCAACGACTCACCGTGCAACCAGCGATGAGGACAGTGGCATCCGCACCGACTGTGCCAAGCACCCGCTATGCAATCCAGCCAACTAGACGCATGCCAACCGTACCAACGCCACTCACAGATTCGCAAAAGGAAACCATACGTGGTGTCGTAAACCAGTTGCAGCAACACAACGCCAACACAGAAGGGTGGAGAGCATACAATGCACAAGTAGCGCAATGGGTACGAACGCACGGCGAAACTGCCAGAGTGGCGGAAAACACACCGTTCCCGCTAAGGCCAGGGACAGCAATGATTTGCTCTGGAGAGTGTTACAAGTGCGGCACTCACGGGCACACTAGTCGTGAATGCCCAGTACCGCCTGGAGATGCCATGCGATTGGACCCGAGAGAAACGGCTTGGAGAGCAATGTGCACGAGAGCGTTGGGCCCCATTAACAAGAACGTATCTGTGGACATCAGGCTAGTAATGGCAGACGAACAGGGAAACGAAAGTGGGTCGTTGTAACGGACGGACCAACGACCCCGGTAGTTCTCAGCAGCCCTCGCATAAATTGTACATCCGTACATGTATCGAACGAGCAAACATTCGACGTATACACCGCGAGTACAACAACGAACGACACGACCTGCGAGAACAACACCGTCCCCTTCATACAAAATGTCACAATAGAGAGTCCAGAAGGCGAGCAAGTACGATTACGGGCTCTATTCGATGATGGAGCAATGGTGAACGCGATGTGTACTACGGTGTTCAACAAGATCAAGCATAGATTAAGGGGGTGGTCAAACTCCTCCAAAATGCTACGAATGGCTAATGGCACAATGACCCCAGCTACAGCGCAGTGGTCAGGAACAGTGCAAGTAGGAACGGCCAGGGTGCAAACAACGTTCATTGTGTTCAACAGCAATGGTGGATGGGCGTTCTTAGTAGGCAAACCCCTACTCAAGGCGCTGAAGGCCAAACACGATTACAGCACAGACCAGGTAATCGTAGCAGATGGGGAAAATCTGCTAATGCTAGACAACAGGTACCACGATGAACAGCACCAACGGATCATGGGAGACAACAGCCAAACGCTGGACGTCAAACAGCGAGTAGAAGCCAACTCGGGCCAAGCCAAACGACCGATGTCACTCGATAGCACAGAGGAGGAAGACCAACACACGGGGTCAGAGCAACGGGACGCGGAGAGAGTAGCAATGTAGCGACGAGGGCGTCGCGGGTCTTTTTTGATGGGGCCACATGTAGTAGGGGAGGAGGTACGAGGTGTGGGAGAGAGGCGCTTAGTCAGCGGGGCATAGACGGAGGGGCAGAGACAGAGAGTGGAGTACAGTACATATCACTACGATACGCTACGAGGGGGATTCCCTACTTCATCGTGAAATGACAACGTTGACTACACAAATAATTGGACCGCTACACTCGAAGGATATTCGCAAATCCAAAACCTGCAAGCGAGGTTAAAGGCCGCCCGCGGGCGGCATTTCCCGAGTCTCGACCATGTACGGTAAATCCCCGGACCATTGAACGGCAACTTCACTCCTCCGACCGGCCAACACCTCAACTCAAGCTGGGCCAGAAGTTGACACATGGCGGCAAACGACCAACAAGCATCCGGCGCGCCGACACCGACACCGACACCTGCATCCACTGCACCGACGACGGCAACGCTAGCATCGGCACCGTCCTCCAGCCCGGCCAACATTATCACCGCACTCGGAAACGCATTCAAGAGTCAGAATGGCGAGCCGATCACAGGAGAGCGTATAGCACAACTTCTTGCTCAGAATATGGGCCAGTTGGGAGAGCTTGCGCGCCAGGGAAAGCTAAACGCGCAGCAGATTCAACAGGTGTGTACACATCTTGTGGCATTGACCCCACTTGGTGCCTCCGATGGTGTCGGTGGGGAGCTTGTGAAATAGTTCGACTGAACATGCGTATAGCTTAAGGAATATGCAGAGAGGTACAAGACCCCTGCAGCCGGTGCAATTGCCACGACAGCGGGAACGTCCACAGCATCGACAGCAACTACTTCAGCCAAGGTATGTACGCGTGCGATGCTCGAAGTAACATCGATCGAAGATGTATCACTCCTGCAGCCAGCCGGCCTAACACCTACAGCAGTAACAGCCACCACCAGTGCATTCAAAACCGGTTCATCCGCCCCTGCTCTTACCTCGACAACGGGGGACGGATACCCTATCAGTCAAACACTGGCTACCACCAACCCTGGACCCGTGCCGTGGCCCGCGGCGCAACAAGGAAGACCAACTTTGACCGGTGGCATGACCGCCGGAAGAATATCTGGTCAGAAATTTCCATGACTTGTATTGCGTGTCACCCTGCCTGACCATGCTATGGACGGCAGGCACCCCAGCGCAGGTAACTCGATCGGGTGAGGAAACGACGTTGACGGTTGATGGCAACCGCACGAGGAGGAAGAACACGCCCGGAGATCAGAGCATGCGACGCTCGATCCAGGACGTGGTATTGAGCGTCGATCCCAACGTACGCATCGAACCTGAGGTTGAAGACGTATGTCGGACTTTCTTTCCATTCGTTCATGGGACTCACATGAGCACACAGCTGCTCCTGCAAATTGCAGATGAGTTCATAGACTCGGTTACCAATTTCGGATGCCGGCTAGCCAAGCACCGAGGAAGCGATTCCCTCGAAGTCAAAGACCTGCAATTGCATCTAGGTAAGTACCCATGGCGTTATTGCAGCCATTTTTTTTTGTACCATCCGAAGCTCACAGATCGTGATTCTTGCTCAGAACGCAACCATAACATCCGCATACCCGGCTTCGCTTCGGATGACACGCGTATATCACTTTCCCAGTCTAATGTCGCCCCGCCCGCACCTACTACGACAGCTAAGAAGTCTGCGCAGGGGACTTCAGCAACACTCAGAAGCCAACGGCTCGCACAAGTGCAGCAAGCTAAACGGGAGGGAAAGTTACTATGAGTTCTCCGCTCACCGTAGTCTCCGTTGCCCGCTCGCGTATGGTGTATCGATAAGCTTGGTAGTGTACTGGTAAATCCTGGTTTGAGACCATCCGATCATAGGTAAAACCCCACAATGTTCAAGATTACACAGACAGCATGAGTTGGTTACACTGTATGATACGCACTGCCATTCGTTGTACCGCCATATGATGGCAGTGTTTATGGTACTGGACCGGAGGACCTAGATGACAGACAGCTCGATCAACAGATCAGGCAGTTGACGCTGCACACCTGATGTTCTAACCTTGATCACGAATTTACATCGAACACTGGCTCGTGGTTTCACAGCCTTGGTTCAAAATATCCCAGTAGGTAAATCGGAGGAATCATAATCAACATGTGATTCTTCCGGTGATAGATTGGATGATGTCAAGGATACGATGGATGTTCCGGAACCTGTGCTAGTAGCCTGTAGTAGAGAACAAGCTTAAGAGCTTGTACAGAAAGCGCAGTTTACCTGAAGTTTACAACCTGCTGAGCTTGGTCTTGTTTGACGTAGTGGTGGAATATTCCGGGTCAATTCATCGGAGATTGAAATGTGGTTTCCTCTTGATGGTAATATGTCCTCGCCTCCACATCTCGCCTACGCTGATACTTGACGTGAGCTTATCCGGTGAATACTGGTCGAAGTCTACAACGTTTTGGGATCAAACATCGCAGCACTGATGGCAACAGAGGATCCAGGAGTGGAGATGGAACCAAAGCTTCGTGCTGACTGGACACCCGTGTTGAAATATTAGACGGATACACTACGGCTATATGGATATATGATACCCGGTCACATGATGGTATAGTTTCATACCATTCTACGGTGTTCTCTTGTACCGGATTACCGGTCTTTATTGTTCTAGCAGAATGACAGAGGTAACCTAGAAAGGAAGGTCCTCTTACTTACAAATATAGTAGTAGTTCAGACGGTGACAGACACACCTGGTCTGTGCGCACCTACAATGTATATAAGGGCCATGTCTTAGCCCAGAGTAAGGTAGAGCTCCCAATCTCTAACGTGTTACACACACAACTACTAAACTCCACCTTCAAGTCCAAAGACTCAACTGATTAGCTTAAGGCAAGTGTTCGCCTTAGCTCTCACCCCGTAAACCCTCTGTGCAATAGGTTATGAGCCCCGAGCTCATTGTCTAACGGACGATTGCTTCTGAGAGAGACGTCTGTCATAGCAATGCCGTTAAACGGACCTGAGGCGCTAGGTTGGGCTTTGGCCATTCTAGTCGTTTCGTTGGTTCTAGGCCATGCTCAGGCTACGCTTCTATTTTCACTTTATGGCGGTTCTTTTTCACTTGCTGTGGTTATGTCCTGTGTCATGTGGGGAACCTTCCTAGGCATTCCATCGTGGCATGGCATTTTTGCCGCTTACCAAGAGTACCATATCTGGCTCGGTCGCTTTCGCGAACTCCGAGTTCGAGCTGCTGTGACTATTGAAGCAAGGGAAGTACCGGCTTTGCCGGGAAACGAACGTTTGGCTCTGCCACATTGGGACCCTCCTTCATATCAGGCTCTCGAGATCCGGGACCTGGACCTTGAAGCCGATTTAGATCCGGTTCCTCCCTATCCGATGTCTCCACAGGGGTATCCTATGGTTCTTTCGGAACCTTTTGACCTTTCGGTTGAGGAAACCCAGGAGCTCCATCGTAGATGGGTTGAGATGCAGCCCCAGCATAGGGCTTCGCATGTTGGCATAATCGTTAGCGATAGTATTCGCATGTTACAAAGGTGGCGTAATATCCGACTTGGCTCTGTTCCTGATCCTTCAACGACTTCTTTGCCCCATTTGGTTGAGGAGTTACCTCCCACACCGACTCCCGAAGGAGATGATGAAGGATCGGACTTGAGTCATCTCGAGTTTGATCTTTTGTAGTCACTTCTCTCTTCGTCTCCTCTCGAGTTCATAGGCTTACACCGCTCCTGCTTTTGCAGATGTCGGCCGTCGTTGTAAACAGGAACAACCTTACCGGACCACCAGCGTGGGCATCCCGACCCTTTCCCGTTGCTGTAGAGAAGGAAACCGCTCTCGCAATGGAAAAGGTGAGTACGACGGATGACCCATCGCACAAACGATATGTCGAACATGTAATCGGATTTATTGAGGAGATCTATCTCCCTAAATGCCCTGATTGGAAACACGCCATTTCCCAAAATCGGACTCAATATACACGTTCTCCGTTCCCATGGCACGTAATACCTTCTATCGCCGTGGAACAAACGTGGGAGTCTATTCCCCGAAACTTTATCGACCGCTGCCCTGAGGACGAACCTCTCGTAAACCAGAAGGTTCATTTGACCTTTCATGGATTTCTCGTCAATTGTTTACCCAAAATCTCCGCTGCATCTACTCCGCACGCCCGTGCTAACTTCAATGGCAGAGATATTCCGTCGTTAACTTATGAAGATCCTGCCCTCGAAACCGTTCCAGCCCTTGCTCTCACGAACGATACTTTCTTCTACTTCAGAGGAAGAGTCCATCCCTGCTACGATTACCGAAAGTTCCACGGGATCATCCCGGCTCTTCGGATTTGGAACCAACATCTTGAACGCGATTTCAGAAGAGTTTGGACTTCCAACTCAATCGACCCAAGACACGTTCCAAGGATCCTGCAGACGAGACACCGTGACGGTAGAGTCTCGTTTGATCCCAAAGTCGTACTACTCCTTATGGAAAGATGGGATGTCATCACGTGGGGTATGGAGCAGGATACTGGACGAGCAGGATATGATACGGAGAAGGAGCATCTCTGGTGGAGATCTCCTAGCGGAAGTACAAACTGGGTCAACTGGCCCTCTACAGTATCGGTTTATGCAGATCTGGAGAGAGAATGCGAGAAAGGTTCTGGAGAGGCTATCCCTCCTGCGCGTCCCAGAGGAATTTATCGGCGGAATCGTCGATCAACATATGCGGCAGCAAGTATCAAACCAATTCCCTCTTCCGGGATGTCTACGTGAACCATACATTGGTTATGGCACGACTCCCTACTATTCGATAAATAGAGAAAACCATATGCCCCTCAATCTGTTTTATATAATGTGTTCCGAAAACTTGAGATATTCTCAGTTTATTCTGCAATTCATTTGTGGTATCCACGAAGGATTGACAGAAGACGGAAAACCGTCGGAATCAATGTTGGATTTACATCATCCATGGGCTATGGCTTATCATTATTTCCCGGATCTTGGATTTACCGATCTGGAGGCACTCCGAATAGGAAGATGGCGAATGGTGGCTAAAGGGAATAGCACACCGATTAGGGAAAAGCGGAAAAGGAATAAAGACGTGCAACGTCACCACAGGGCACTGAGACAGCGAAATAACCGCGCATACCGAAAAATGAACAAGGCTTTTGTGTCTGGCTCAGATCAGGTCGATGACTTGATACTGATGCTTGAACATTTCTAGATGGCAGATCAAAAGGAAACTTCCATGTCCAAGAACATCCCGCGCCTTAATGGCTCAAACTATGCATCTTGGAAGGCTATGATTAAAGGATACTTTATGACACTTGACGTCTGGGGAGTAGTCGACGGAACGATTACTTTACCCACTGCAGGCCCTGACGCTTCTATTGCGGCTTGGCACACGAAGAATCAGAGAGGAATGGGAACCATTCTCTTGTATTGCGACCCTGTTATCTCCGTGTCCTTGGACTCCAAGAACACAGCGAAAGATATGTGGGACCATTTGGCTACCACATATGGCGCACCAACGGCTGTATCAGCCTACACAGACTTCCTTCGCCTAATGAAGTTAAGGATCAATCCAACCGATGACTTGGGATCCAAGCTCGCCGAGTTTAACATGGTACTAGGGGCGCTGGCTACCCAGCAGCTGGCTATTGCCGAACCCTTACAGTGCATGATCCTTTGTGGCGCCTTTTCGGATAAATGGGGACAGGGGCCCGTAAACATTCTTTCGTCGGTCCAGGCTAAGGACCTTAAAATCAATGACGTCATAGCTCGTCTAAAAGAACTATCATCTCACCGTACCGGACAGTCAAACTTGCCAAAACTGGAATCCAGAATTCAGGCAACATCATCTCAACCGTTACTTAACCGACTCTCGAAACCTCCTCGTTGCCGTAGATGCCGAGGAAAACACTCCACAGAACAGCATATCGACCAGGGACAATCTTCCCAGGGTCGAGGATCATTTAGAGGAAGAGGTCAGAATCGTGGGGGAGCGCCTTATCAGCGCCAGCAGCCCCAACAACAACAACAAAATCAACAACCTTCTCGCGGAAAGGGCAAGGCTCGTCGTGGTCGTGGTCGTGGTCGTGGCCATGGTGGCTTCCACACGGTGGACTTCACTGACATCCCTGAGGAATCCCAGGAGTATGATCAGGAATATGACCAGCAGTATGATGACCAGGAAGAGGCCGGTCAATACGACGACCAATACGATGAGGGCTATGAGTCCTATAATGTCGAGGTCACTGCCCTTGACATAAACACTGCCAACCGCTTCGAAGAATTCGAAGAAGAAGATATCACTCCTGTTCCCGTGTACAATCCGGAACCAGTTGAGTACGTTGTTAATTTGCCTCAACCTCAGGCAATTGATCCATGCATATGTTCTATTTGTCTCCGCAACCCAGCCAACCGAGCTCGTCTTCGGTTACTACAGAGTATTCCCGTTCACGGTGGAATTCAAACTCTGGAGAGGACCAACGAGCGATGGACATCTGTTAAATCAGATGACCAGTGCCATAGTGGAACCTCCGACTCCAATCTTGGACATAATCGATCCGAGAGTTCCGAGGCACAGGTTCAGTTGCGGGTGGATAGTGACGTTCCGAGAGAGGAATTGTTATCACACGATCATACAGGCTCTAAGACTTCTAGGCGTAGACGCCGTGGAGTAAAGGTTACCTTACAGGAATTCCATGCTTCGGTATCCGAGCATAGGTATCCTAAGCCAGTACGATTAATTAACATTCCTGATGATTATCATCTTGATGTCCTGGGAGCCTCTGGCTTCTCTTATGGTTGTAATGATGACGAGTTTTCTTTGTATCCTTGTGAACTTGAGGTAAACCCAAGTACTAACTTTGCCTCTAAGAATTGCATGTGGATGTTGGATTCTGGTTGCACACACCATGTGACACCATACCGGAAGGATTTCATGACTTATTCTGTCATCAATGAAACACAATTTGCTGGAACTGCTGGTAGTGAACCAGTACGCCTAAAGGGACGAGGAACTGTTGTTCTACGTCTAGAAAATGGAAAGTACCTGACACTCCGTGAGGTCATACATGGAGAGTTTTCAAAACGCCTATGTTCCCGAAATCAGCTGTTAAAAAGCGGTTATACTGCCACAGCTACGAAACGACATGAAGTGATCCGTACACCCGATGGTCGTGTTGTCCTCAAGGTGGAATGCTTGTCTACATCGCGGTTACACTGGTTCTATGGAGTACCTGTCCATTCCTCCAGTGTCTTACAGACCGTAGACCTAGGGATTGTTACGAAGGATGATTATACTCTTTGGCATAATCGCCTTGGACATCCAGGCATATCAGTAATGAAGAATTGCAAGCGTCATATAAAGGGTATTCCTGCTGAGCTAATCGCGAAACCCTTAAATTCCTGTCGAGGTTGTGCCCAAGGCAAACTAGCATCTGATCCATTCCACCCTTCTGACAAACGGGCTTCTGCACCTCTTGCACTAGTCCATGGTGATTTACTGGAATTACCTAACGAGTCTTATTACCACAGTCGCTATGTGCTTACACTGCTGGATGACTACTCCTCTTTTGGTTTTTGCTTGTATCTACGACAAAAGTCCGACACCCTGGCCAGGTTCACAGAGTGGTTAGCCACTGTTGAACGGCAATGTGGTTGCATGTTGAAGACTTTTCGTTCGGATCGAGGGGGAGAGTTTATGGGGAATGAGTTTAAATCTCTCCTCAACTCCAAGGGTATTATTCATGAGCTTTCGATTGCTCATCAACCACAACAGAATGGGAGAGCTGAGCGGTTCAACCGCACCATATTGGAAAAGGCTGGATCTATTCGTCATTATGCTTGTGTTCCTAAACGCTTTTGGAACTTTGCTTTTGACTCTGCATTACATGTTTACAACAGGACTCCTTTGCGTCGCTGCAATTGGAAAACTCCTTGTGAACTGTTTCTTGGTAAAATACCCGACATATCTTACTTCCGAGTTTTTGGATGTTTGGCCTACGTTTGGATACCAAAAGAATTACGGAAGGATAAATTGGAACCCCATGCCGAGGAAATGGTTTTCCTTGGTTATGAAGTAGCCACTAAAGGCTATCGCTTTCTGCATGGACAGAAAGTTATTATCGCTCGCACTGCAAAATTTGTCGAAGAAGTTTTTCCTTATTGTACGGATGAAAGGAAAGGAAACAAATCCGATAACCATGACCAACCTGTAACAGACCAACCACCAGAGGACGAAAATATTCCTACTGATGAACAGATGGATAATGGGCCTGATCAGCCAATGGACGGGAGACCCCAATCCCGATCACAAAGTCCAGAAGATTTTAACCCACCGAGGAATGGTGATGAAGACCAGTATCCAGGACCTCCGGATATTCCACCACAGAGAGCAATTCCTCGTTCCAATCAAACACCCTCACAGAATGTTCCTCAAAAGAGACCAATGCCTAGAGAATTTAATCGTCGCATAACTCGACCTCCACTCAGACCTGGAAATGTTTATGGAGAAAGACGTCATCCAACTGAGATAGAGAGAGAGATTCGAGATAAGCAGGATGCTTTGCACGATATTCTTAGGAGAACAGAAGAAGGAGCTGAACGAATCAAGACGGCTATCCGTGAAAAGAGATTTGAGGATCTCCATACTCATCAGAATGATGAAAGGATTCGTCAGGCTAAGGAAGCGGAACAACCTCCACCTTCTAGTGAGGACCAGCCTGCTGCTGGACCTTCGCGTTTTCCTGGAGCTCTCGAGGAAACCTCGAAAGAGATGAGCTTTGCTCAGATCTTGTCTGCGCGCGTAAAACAAGCTCCGGAACAGTATAGGGATGTCTTGCAACTACCCAAAGCTGAACAAACCAAGTGGTTTGACGCGATGAGGGATGAATTAAAATCGATTGAAGAAAGAAAAGTATGGACACTTGTGAAACCTCCTTCAGGAAGAAAGCTGGTGAAATCAAGATGGGTTTTCGCTGTTAAAAGCGATGGTCGTTACAAAGCCAGGCTCGTCGCCAAGGGCTTTACTCAAGAGTATGGAATTGACTTTGAAGATACTTTTTCTCCGGTCGCACGATTCGAAACAGTGTGGATTCTCCTAGCTCATGCCGCGCAGAACGACTGGGAAATGGAAGCTGTAGACGTTAAAACAGCATTCCTTTATGGCAAGCTAGATGAAGAAATATATATGGAACAACCGGAAGGATTTAAAGTCAAAGGTCAAGAACATATGGTCTATCGGTTGCTGCGCTCCCTATATGGTTTGAAGCAAGCGGCACTCTCCTGGAACAAAGAGTTACATCAGTCGTTATTACGAATGGGTTTTCTCCGATCCAAAGTAGATGCCGGTGTTTATTTCTACAACTCAAAAGCCGGACAAGTTATCTTCTTGGTTTATGTGGACGATGGACTTTTCCTTGGATCACACAAGAACCTCTTAAAGAAGAAGAAGGACGAGTTTATGAAAACATGGGAGTCTCGAGATCTTGGTGAGGTCAAGGAGTATCTTGGAATCCAAATACGCCGGAAACGCCAAACCAGAGAGATCTGGTTAGATCAGATCCCATATGTTGAAAAAGTCGTAAAACGGTTCAGCATGGAAAATGCGACTTCTGTTCGCACGCCTTTACCTTCTGGTTATTTACCAGAAAAACCACCGACTTCTTATCAGTCGACTTCTCAGCTCAGATCCAGATATCAATCGGTTATAGGGTCTTTACTCTATATGGCTCTAGGGACACGTCCAGACATTGCATATTCGGTTATCCGAATGTCGCAGTATATGTCTAATCCCACCGATCTTCATCTTAAACAGGCGCTTCATATAGTTCGATACGTGGCATCCACACCGAATCTATGCCTGCATTATCATGGAAAAGAGAAGAGATTGTATGGTTTTGCTGATTCCGATTGGGCTTCAAACAAGGATACTCGTCACTCAACAACTGGCTTTGCCATGTATTATGGCAACTCCCTAATTTCGTGGAGATCCCGAAAACAGAAAACAATCGCTCTGTCTTCTACTGAAGCAGAATATATGGCGATGTGCGATGCTGCAAGACAGGTCAAGTGGCTTGACATGCTCTTCAAAGAATTGTCTTTTAAAATGGACAAAACCATTGTCTACTGTGACAATATGGGTGCTCGCTTTATAGCGGAAAATCCTGTGTCCGATGGTCGATCCAAACATATAGACATTCAATGGCACTTCGTTCGCGAATGTGTTGAAGAAGGGTTATTCGCCATAGAATACGTCAATACTACTCGTCAGCGAGCAGATGGCTTAACCAAGTCTTTAACGTGGCAGAAGTTTGAACAAAATCGCTCGTCATTAGGCCTGGTGACCAGGACGAATTAGAGCGAGGGGGAGTGTTGAAATATTAGACGGATACACTACGGCTATACGGATATATGATACCCGGTCACATGATGGTATAGTTTCATACCATTCTACGGTGTTCTCTTGTACCGGATTACCGGTCTTTATTGTTCTAGCAGAATGACAGAGGTAACCTAGAAAGGAAGGTCCTCTTACTTACAAATATAGTAGTAGTTCAGACGGTGACAGACACACCTGGTCTGTGCGCACCTACAATGTATATAAGGGCCATGTCTTAGCCCAGAGTAAGGTAGAGCTCCCAATCTCTAACGTGTTACACACACAACTACTAAACTCCACCTTCAAGTCCAAAGACTCAACTGATTAGCTTAAGGCAAGTGTTCGCCTTAGCTCTCACCCCGTAAACCCTCTGCGCAATAACCCGAAGAAGTCACCGCACTCGTATGCTACTTGCACGAGCATCGCGCGGAACGAGGCGATACTGGGAACTTTCGTCAATCTACATACGCCAACATTGCCGAGCACCTTCGCCCACTCCATGTCTCTGGAAAGATAAAGGATCACAAGAATGTTTCTATCAAGTGGGGTGTGGTACGTTGTTTTCATCTCTTGCTTCCCGGTTCATCTCACTGACATCCAGCATAGCTCAAACAAACCTACAACGCGATCGTGACTTATCGCAGCAAATCGGGTGAACACTGGGACAATGAGTGTGGGGCAAACATCAGCAGAGCGCTTGCAGCGGAGAGTTGGGGTAAGTACATCGCTGTGAAGGTACATATTCACTATCGATGGACAATAGGTTTACTGAAGTTCACTCAGGGAAATGTGCACATGAAGCCCTTCCGCAACAAGGGCTGGGAGTATCTGGAGTACTTGGAGGATATCTTTCTGCAGGGGGGTGCTACTGGCGCCCACGCTTTCCATGCTGGGGCATCAAACCCCATCCCCGTTGCAAGTACCGATGGTAGCAATGCATCTGGCACTACTCCCATCCCCCCTCCATCTGTCAGTGATTCTATTCCTGTCTCTGTCGTGTCTGTTGGCAGTCTGGCTATCGCTTCCAACCCTATCACTTCTGATCCCCCCACTTCCAACCCTCCCACTTCCACTTCGGGTGGAAAGCGTTCATTCAACACGATGTCTGCCAATGTCACGGATACAGCCCCCCCTAGTGTTGCCTTGGTTCGGTTCGGAGGCCTGAACCGTTTGGGATTGAGCAGCTTAGTCAGCGAAAAAAGTACCCACGATTGTAGCCCCATATTCAAAACCCCCAAATCAAAAAGAATTATATTAATAGCTAGTAAATTGAGTGAGCTACAGCCAATGGCTTGAGGCGGTTTGGTGAACCATGGCAACACTAGCCCCCCCTTCCCTCCTCTTTTCAAACCAGTGTCCCCCAGCAACTTCCATGACATCCACTCCCAAAAGCAAGCGCAGTCGAACCTCGTCAAGCAAGGCCAACCCTCAAGGCAGTTCACACACCGTTGCAGTCGTTTCTGTCGATAACACAATCCGGCGCCTGGGGGACCAGCTCTCAACTACGTTCATGGATCCGCTTATGGCTGTTCGGATGGCCACTCAATCATTGTACAGGGATTCAGAGATACTGCCTCACCACCATGCATATATGACATGCCAATTCTCAGCCAATTCCAACACTGCAGCTGTTTTTATATCATTACCAGACGATGAAGCGCGGTGCGCGTATGCTGCAGACATGTATACCAACTCAAGATTAGCACCGGAGAGCAGTGAGGCCGGAAATCAATTTGCGTTGTAACTTCATCTTTTGCTGTTCCTGTCATCGTCGTTTTCTGTAGCCAAAAATCATGTTTGTAGTACCTACAAATTCTATCGCATTTTGGCTAGTCTCACATGTCAGGCGTGCTTCAAAAACGAACTCTGATCCACTCTGGTAATTACGAATACTACGTAGCTATAACACACTTGCGACTTCTTCAAAAAAATCTGATTCTGTGTCTGATGCTGTACCCATCCCATTTCTCTGCGCTTGTTCCTTCAAGACAGTCTGATAATCATTCCACATCGCAACTGCAATATCGTCCTGCAACCTGCTCACAGTGAGATCATCCACTTCAGTTGCCCTGCCTGCGGCCACCTGAGGACCGACTGGAGTCCCCGGCCACAGCTGGCACTCATCCAAGTCTTCATTGGCATTGACCATGATATCAAGCTCGTTGTCACATCCGTGACACGTGACTACCGTCCGGTGTGAGTCGACGTGTGGATCAATGGCAAAAACACCAAAAAAAACCCAACACAAAGACAATTGCTGAGTTGGTGGTTTTCCTACGTGGGCTTTGGCTCGAGGGATCTGTTAAAATAAAATGGGGGAGGGGTTCCATGCACCTAGAGGGGGCTAGGGCAGAGGGTATAGGTGCTCCTGACGAAGGGGGAGCAGGGGAAGACTGAAAATGCGAAGAGAATAGGCTGCTCTGAGCCTAGAAGTGACGTAAGATGATGAAGATAACAGTAAGTAGACCCTTATTGGAGCCTCAAATACTGCAAGAATGAAGAGGATGATGATGAGCTTAAAAGCGACAATGATTGGGCCTAATAGGTAGGCAATTGAGTGGGCAAGTAGCTTCGTTTTTTATTGCTGTCGACGTATTGGTACTTTATATACAAAAGGTAGCATTGTGGGCTACTCTTCTTGCGAGAGTGCAAAGGGAAAAAGGGGGAAAGCTGTAGGGTAGACCTAGGCTCGTCCCAAGGGGTCGTGAGTCGGAAGGAGACTGAGGGGAGGTAACTGGTGGGTCTGGGAAATTTTCCCTGAGGCCTGGGGAGTGTAGGTGGCTAAGAACTCGAAATTCCGCCTCAAAATGGGCGAAGAGGGATTTTTCTAGTCGATAAGGCGGTGTTGGGAAGCTAGGAACTTGGTCGGCGGCGAAAGTAGACTCTTGTAGACTGTAGTAAAAATCGGTAGATGCGAAGGGGACGACTCAGAGGGCTGGCGGAATTTTTAAGACGCAAGGAGACTCGAAATCGTCGGTAGAACTCGATGGGTAACTCTAGGGACTCGAAGTGGGCTCAGAAGACTCGAAGAAAACTCTGAAAGCGACTCTGGGGACTCAGGATGACTCTTAGACACACAGATTGTGATGCCAGAAAAGTGGGTATATTTTTCCTAAGTACAGCGGTGTTTTGTAGCATAGGAGGGGTTGTAACTAAGGTACATTTCGGCGAATTTTGGAGACGTCATATGTCAAGAAAAACATGAAAGAAAAGTGCCGAAATAAGGCACTACAGAACATAGGTACGAAAGGAAGGGGGAGAGAAAGCAAGAAAAGCCAAAAGGAAAGGGAGGCGGCGAAGGAGAACATGCCTAGGTGACTGTAGACTGCTGACCGACGATGCGGGGACTCCTAGCAGTGGTCTGGGGCAGTGCGGCGGTGCTACTGGCGGTGGCGGGCGTCGGAGACTCGAGTGGGGCCTATAGAGGCCGAGTTGCTGACGTCACAAGTGTCGGAATGGGGCTGCCGATGGTCAGAAGACACGTGATATACGCACAAAGGGCCGAAGGCCGACGTGGATAGGGGTTGGACGTCATGCGGAACCGTGGACAGGGGTAGGCGGCGACTCGCTGCAACGGTAAGTGTCGGCAATAGGGGCTCTTTCCAAACTAGGTGGCAGCGGTATTAGTAAGCGAGAGAAGCTGTCGCCTTAGCCGAGTTTGCCGAGAGTGGAGCGGCGGCGATGATTTCAGAGGGACGGCCTGCTGCGGGAAGTGGTGTAGGGCAGTGATGACGATGCTAATAACTGATATATTCAGCCCTAGGGAGTATGGACTCCCTACAGCATAGCCTGCAGTAAACATGGAGCAACACTTTGTAAGTGATCTGTAAGCGATTGGTAAGGGGATTGGTAAAGGATTGGTAAGGCTTTGTAAGGATGAGTAAGGACAGTAAGCAACTGGTAAGTAAAACCAGTAAGCATGACGAAGATTATCACTAATCAATTTGAAAACAGAATGAGTCATCAAGGAATGGATGAATAATGTGAAAAGGGGAATGAGTAAGCGCACTGGTCACTGCTGATTAAGGGATATGACTGCAAATGAGTCATAGTGACTCCTAGATCTAAGATCTAGATGCATTATGGTAACTTGCTGCATGTCCAAACGAAGAACAGTGGGGGTTTCTGCCAGGGGCCAATTTTGGGGGTCTCCAGGGTAGTCAGGGCATAGGATTTCGCAACTTTTCCCCCTTTCCTCCTCTCTGTAAAGCGACCTGCATTAGCTGCAGCTAGTGTTCTGGAGGGTTTGAGGAGGAGGAAGGGCCATCTTCTCCCATAAGAGCAGGGAGAAGTGTCTCAAATTCATCATGAATGCAATCAGATAGACTGGATGACAGTAATCGGTATTGAACCTGTCGCAATTTTGGAAGAACGAAGGATGAGATTGAGAGGTAGATGTTGCAGGGCACAGGGATGAAGGATCCATATGCTTCTTCGACTGGAGAAACTGAAACAACCACATATGATTTTTCAAGCCTGATAACAGACCTGAGACAACCAAAGAAAGTCCTCCTCGATGTCAGACTGACAAGGAGAACTCGCTGTCCCAAAGCGATAGGATGGGAGGTCATGGACGAGGGAGGGATGAACCAGGAGGCTTCAGGGCGAATGCTAGTGGGGATTCCTGGCAAGTACTCGTAGTTATTCTCCCTGGCAAAGGGGATGAGTGAAGAGATCATCGAAGAGGTGGCCATTACAATAAAAAGTGGCGAAATGGGTGTTTGTTGGCAGAAATGATGCAGAAAATCGTGGAGGGCGAGGATCGTCACCAAATTTGGTAGGCAGGATGGCGTGGTCGAGAGCTTTCTGTGAGCGTGGGAATGATGTCGATATCTTTAGAAATGGCTGAGATATTCGAAAAATCGGAATGCCGTAAACTGGCGCTTGAAAACTTTTATTCGGTGCTTGAGCGGTTTCTTCCCTAACGTTAAGGGTGGTTCTTGTGTGATGGATGACTGCTAGACACTCCAGTCATTCTGCGCATTAGGGCTAGGCTTCTCCATTCTTCATCATTCAGCTTTTGGGTCCATGCTCATGTCGCCAAACACCTTTGGTGCATGACACCGGGTCGAACTCCAGATAGTGTTAGCTAAGTTCTAGGCCTTCGGTACTCCGTTCTGTGACGGCACTCTGTCCTATTCTTGTTCTTTGCTCTTTGTTCCATTTATAGTTTCTATGTTTAGTAATAGATTCCCTCACTTCATTTTTAGTTACCGTTCTAGCCTTTGATGACTAATCGTCCCACTCTCCGGCTGACCGGTGACTACCGGCTTAGCTTACTAATACCTTACTAATATCCTCAGTCATCTGCATTGCTCTCCGGTAGTCCGTATGTTCTGGACATTGCCTTCGAACGTTCTCTGTAGTATAAAAGTCCTGTACATACTTCGTTATACCTCAGTTCGAATATCGAATAAGATACTCTTCGATCTCACTCGATTCCAGTAACTTCCTGGATAGATCTGACCCCCAGAACTCTGCAAGTCTAGTATACAAGGTTGTGTACTAAACTCCGACATTCCGGACTTTCGACCTAACTTCACCCCCTGATCTCGGACCCCCTCGGAGACCGTAGAGAACCGGTCTTGACAGTATATTCGAACTCATACTTGCACGAGTTCACCCACTCATATCCACATGACCATGACCACTCGACTTCGCTCTCGTTCCCTCGCAGCGGAGGCTTCGGAGCAGGCCGCTGTAAGCAACCTTCACCAGTCAAGCGCTCGTATCATGCTGGCTAGCAACCGACGACCTCCACCGTCCGTCAGTCAATTCCGAAGTTTCTCCGCCAGAGGAACCCCTTCCCCAATTACCCCTAGAGCTGGTTCGTCCAGCAGACATTCTGCCACCACTATCCATCGAACCCCGGACTTTCCTGGGGGAGATGAACCCGACGGTAATAATCCCGGAGGTGATGACCCCGGCGATGATGACCCTCATAACAACGATGAAGACGACGAAGACAACAATGACCCTTTCGTCGATGCGCCAGAGGACTTAGACCCCCAGCTGGCAGTCTTACAGAATCTGGCAATGGCAGTCGATCGTCTATCACGCTCCACTCGACGCCCCGACGATACATTGTCTTCTAGGGCTAAAGTCCGAGGCTATGGAGATGGTGCCCTTCGTCACCTGTTTTACTCCGGACTCCCGGATCGTATTAAGGACGAAATCAGTAGGGTCAGCAAGCCAAATACGTTGTATGGGCTACGCGCACTAGCCCAGGAGATTGATGCGCGCTATTGGGAATGCAAGGACGAGGTCGCTCGTCAGACCAAGTCTTCTGGAGGAAGTTCCAGCAACAACACCGGTAATAAAGGAAACTCCAGTAAAGGAGACAAGCAGAAATCCGGTGGAAATACTCCGGCTAGTACCAACACCCCCACTCCATCTACCTCGACTCCTAAACCTCAGAATCAGCAGTCTTCCGGACAACCCTCTGGCCTTTCCAATAAACTTGGAAAAGATGGAAAGTTAACTCCAGCCGAAAGGAAGAGGCATTTCGACCAGAACCTTTGTATGTTCTGCGGAAACGCTGGACATAAGGCTAAGGAGTGTCCCAGGTCGACTTCTTGTGCAGCTAAAGTCCGTGTAGCTATGGCAACTGAGTCGGAAGCCAAACCGACTGTCTCTGTTGAGGCAAAAAAATAGAGCGCAGCTCTCAGAACTCCGCACAGCCTGGGAGTTGCGTTGACACCAACTGTGCACCTATGGAGGCACGCCTCAACGCATCCGCTCTTTCAAACCCAAGATCCCTAAAGCCTTTCGTATCCCTTGACTCCTATGATACTCCGAGATTTCCAGCCCTAATAGACTCAGGTTCTACCCATTGTTTCATAGACTCGGACTTTGTCAATAAACACGATCTTTCCACGTATGATGTTCCGCCTCTCACTCTCCGTCTGTTCGACGGTACGACTATGACTTCAATCACTAAAGCCTCCAACCTCGTCACCCGCTTTCCCTCCGGAGATGTCACCGAGATAACCTGCTATGTAACTCCGTTGGATTTGGAGTGCAAGATAGTACTTGGGCATAACTGGCTCACCCGCTACAATCCGTCGATTGATTGGGTATTGAGCAGTATTAAATTCCGAGACCTTGCACCTCGTTTGCCAGCACCGATGTCACCCTCTGACATGGAATCTTCTCCAAGAAACTCCGAAGAGTCCCTTCCAGACTCTCCACCTATCTCATCCACACCCCTTGATTCGGTTGACTACTCTACTCCACCCGGCCTTCGAGCACCACACATCTCTCTAATCAATGCAGCGGCTTATGTCCATGCTTGTAAGTTAGATGGCTCAATCCAGTTCTCCCTCCAAGTTCGTCCACAAGACTCCCCTAAACTCCAGGCTGCCTCTGTGCAGGACACACTGGACTTATCATCGGTTCCATCGGACTATCATGACTTCGCTGATGTGTTTAGTAAAGCCAAGGCTTCTACCCTTGCGCCTCACCGGGAATTCGATCTGAAGATAGAACTAGAGGAAGGAACTACCCCACTGCTGGGAACCCTCTACTCCCTTTCACCGGTCGAGCTTGCTGCTCTCCGGACTTTCATCGACGAGAACCTTACTACTGGCTTTATCCGCCCCACATCTTCCTCCCATGCCGCACCTGTCCTTTTTGTCAAAAAGAAGGATGGTTCACTCCGACTCTGCGTTGACTTCAGGGGTCTCAATAAAATCACAAAGAAGGATCGCTACCCACTCCCACTTATCTCGGACTTACTCGACTCTCCTAGCCGTGCTAAAGTCTACACTAAAATCGACCTGTGCCATGCTTATCATCTAGTGCGCATTGCCGATGGAGATGAATGGAAAACGGCTTTCCGGACTCGTTATGGGTCCTATGAGTGGCCTGTGATGCCATTTGGACTTACCAATGCCCCTGCAGCATTTCAACGCTTCGTCAACTCCATCTTTGCGGACCTATTGGATGTATGTGTCGTTGTCTACCTGGACGACATTCTTATCTACTCCGACGATATAAAAAACCACAAAAAACATGTTCGCGAGGTTCTTCACAGACTCCGGGAGCACAGTCTCTATGCTAAACCAGAGAAGTGCGAGTTCCACTCCGAGTCCGTGGAATACCTCGGATTCTTTTTATCTCCAGACAGTTTAACAATGTCCGAGGACAAGGTTAAAGCCATCCGAGACTGGCCTGAACCTCGTAAAGTAAAGGACATTCAGTCCTTCCTTGGCTTTGCCAACTTTTACTGTCGATTTATCAGTAACTACTCGGATATAGTGGTGCCCCTCACTCGTCTCACACGAAAGAATGCCCCTTGTGACTTCTCCGAAGTTTGTCGGACCTCTTTCAATCGCCTCAAGGAAGCTTTCTCCACAGCCCCTATCCTTACCCACTTCCAACCCGGAGTCCCAATCACGGTCGAAACAGATGCTTCAGACTATGCAGTAGCTGGCATCCTGTCCATCACATGCCCAGACGGAGAGATCTGTCCAGTGGCTTTCTATTCACGGACTCTGACCGCTCCGGAGTTAAACTACGACACCCATGACAAGGAGCTGTTGGCAATTCATGAAGCATTCCGGACTTGGCGTCACTACCTTGAGGGACCTGCATTCCCAGTGGATGTTGTCATGGACCACAAGAATCTCAAATATTTTTCCACTTCCAAGGTCTTGACCAGACGTCAAGCACGCTGGTCCGAGTACCTCTCCCAGTTCAATATGATCATTTGTTTCCGCCCTGGGAAACTCGGAGCTAAGCCTGACTCCCTGACTAGACGATGGGACATCTACCCCAAGGAGGGGGATAAGGACTTTGCCCAAGCTAACCCACAGAATCTCCGCCCTGTTTTTACCTCTGAACAACTCTCGAATTCGCTAAGGGCCACATACCTCGAAACTCCAGTACTACGCGCTAGCATGATTATGGATGTTGAGCAACTCCATGCCGACATCAAGTCCGCCCTGCAGTTGGACACTGTTAGTAAACTCCACCTCACAGACCATTCCAATCCTCACTGGCAAGTCGATGATAATGGACTACTATGTCTAGATGGTCGCATCTATGTCCCGGATATCAATGATCTACATCTACGAGTACTCCGGTACAAACATGACCACCCTTTGGCTGGTCACTTCGGACAAAACTGCACACTCGAGCTCGTCCGTCGTGAATATACCTGGCCAAGTGTCCGTACCTTCATCAAAGACTATGTCAAATCCTGCACAGCTTGTGCACGAGCTAAGACTCTGAGACACAGACTGTATGGTATGTTAAAACAGTTACCAGTTCCGGAAAGACCGTGGAATTCTATATCCATGGACTTCATTGAACAACTACCAAACTCCGGAACCTATACTTCCATACTGGTTGTAGTGGATCGTCTCTCCAAGCAAGCTATATTCATCCCCACCGACGATACCATCACTTCCCCTCAGCTGGCACAACTCTTTCTGCTCCATGTGTTCTCCAAGCACGGAGTACCATCCCATGTGACCTCGGATCGAGGCACGGAGTTTGTGTCACATTTCTTCTGATCCCTAGGCAAGGCATTAGACATGAAGCTCCACTTCACATCAGGATATCATCCTGAAGGCGACGGTCAAACAGAACGGACTAACCAGACACTAGAGCAGTACCTCCGGGTATATTGCAACTACCAACAAGACAACTGGTCCGAACTGCTACCACTCGCGGAGTTTTCATACAATAACGCTCCGAGCGCCACTACCGGAGTTTCTCCCTTCTTTGCCAACAAGGGATATCACCCCAATATAACCGTTCATCCGGAGCGAGATCTCACGTCTTCTAGAGCAAGGGACTATACAGTGGACTTAGATTCGCTGCATGCATACTTGCGTGAAGAAATGGCAGAAGCCCAGAAAAGATACCAAGGTCCAGCTGATGCTAGGAGATCTCCACCGCCGGACTTTAACATCGGAGATATGGTCTATGTCAAGGCCAAATACTTCAGGTCTACTAGACCCTCTAAGAAACTCTCGGAAAAGAACTTAGGCCCGTATCCTGTTATCGCACGTGTTGGTTCCCTATCATTTACAATCCGTCTACCCGACTCTATGAAGTCCGTACACCCTGTCTTCCATGTTTCCCAACTGGAGTTAGCAACTCCGAACGTCATTCCTAATCGTATCCAGCCACCACCCCCATCTGTCGAAGTTGATGGAGAACCCAAGTACGAAATCGAACAAATCCTAGATTCCAAGTTGGATCGTCATAGGCGTCAATGTCCGTTGTTATACTTGGTCAAGTGGGCAGGCTACGAAGGCACGGACGAGGAAACGTCCTGGTTAGTAGCTACAGAACTAGAACATGCCATTGACCTCGTCACGGACTTTCACAACGTGTACCCAGAAAAACCCAGCCCATTGGAATCTGTCACTCGGTCTTCTTAAGACCTCACACTATCCGTTCATCGATACAAACTCCGTCATAACAAGAAAAAGACTCAGAAAAGAAAAAAGAACAAATATATTCGGATGGGGGGAAAAAGGACATGCTAAAGATGAAGGTACAACAGAAAAATTAATGACCCCATGTAGTCACATTAGTCACAACATATGAGTAGCCTGTGCGCCACATTGCCAACACTTATGAAGAGCCCGTGGCGGGCCCGTCAAATTAATTAATACATGACAAATAGGCAGGCCTGAATATCCAGAGTGACAATAACAAATGAGCAGGCCCTTCAAAGAGGTGCAGGAGGAATGCCACCACACATGAGCGGGCCCACGACGGTTGGATAAGGCAACATATGGATGGGCCCAGCAGTAAGGGATGGAGTGAATATGTACAACATATGGACTGGCCAGCCTAGTTGAAACAGCAAAGGCGATACCAACAAATGTACCGGCCCGTCCGCGAAAGCAGATTGGACTGAACAACTCATGGGGCGGCCCGTCCATGATGTGAAGGCAAGACCGTGCAATTCATGGACGGGCCCGTCCAGGGTGTCAAGTAGGAGTTCATAGCCCTTGGACGGGCCTGGCCATGCAATGAAGGGTAATAGCGCGCAATTCATGGACGGGCCAGTCCAAGGTATCAGGTATGACTGCATAGCCCTTGGACGGGCCTGGCCATGTAATGAAGGGTAATAGCACGCAATTCATGGACAGGCCAGTCCAAGGTATCAGGTAGGAGTGCATAACCCATGGACGGGCCTGGCCATGCAATGAAGGGTAATAGCGCGCAATTCATGGACAGGCCAGTCCAAGGTATCAGGTAGGAGCACATAACCCATGGATGGGCCTGGCCATGCAATGAAGGGTAATAGTGCGCAATTCATGGATGGGCCAGTCCAAGGTATCAGGTATGACTGCATAGCCCTTGGACGGGCCTGGCCATGTAATGAAGGGTAATAGCGCGCAATTCATGGACGGGCCCATCCAAGGAATCAGGTAGACTGCATAACCCATGGACAGGCCCGGCCATGCAATGAAGGTAGTAGCACGCAATTCATGGACGGGCCTGTCCCAGGAATCAGGTAGCAGTGCATAACCCATGGACAGGCCCGGCCATGTGAAACCCATGGACGGGCCTGGCCATGCAATGAAGGGTAATAGCACGCAATTCATGGACGGGCCAGTCCAAGGTATCAGGTAGGAGCGCATAACCCATGGACGGGCCTGGCCATGCAATGAAGGGTAATAGCGCGCAATTCATGGGCGGGCCAGTCCAAGGCACCAGGTAGGAGAGCATAACCCCTGGATGGGCCTGGCCGTGGTATGAAGTTAATACCGCGCAATTCATGGATGGGCCCGTGCAAGGTATCAGGTATGAGTGCATAACCATGGACGTGCCCGGCCGTGATATGAAGTTAATACCGTGCAATTCATGGACGGGCCCAGCCATGATGTGAGGGTAAGACCGCGCAATCCACTCCCAGGCAAGTCCTCATCATATGGATGCCGGACATCATAAGTCATGGGTTGGCTCATCCGTGATATGAGGACACGCTGCGCAAAGGATGGATTAGCTCTTCCGCGATATCAGGCGGGGAGGCATAACTCAAGTGCTCAGCCTTATGTGATTGAGGTCGGTCTGCAACACTCATTTAGGGACCCAACCAACGTATCATGTTGGATGGTATAACTTAAGGGCTCACACTTCCGCGATTAGAAGTAGGGCGGAATGACATGTGGGGGTCCTGTCTGGGATGCCATTATATGGTGCAAATGATGGAAAGCAACTAGCTGATGACATCGCATGACGTAACACGACAGACAATAGCCAAATTTTCACTCATCATCCCATATCCCGCATAAATTCACCAAGAGCAGCAAATGTCTCAAGTACCCCATGGCTGGCGGATGCAATTGACGGACAAGGTCGCAGAATATATGCAAAGCCGATTTTGGGAGGAGGTGTTCACCGGACAGCGCACACTCCCCGATATATCGATTCCAGTTCCATTGGTATGTCATGTGGATCGCATGATTCGAGTAATTGTACAAGCATATAGGCATCCCTGTGAGTTCAAAGAATCCATGCAGAACAATCTTCTCATTCCAGCAAAGTTACAGTCCATGCAACTCAGTGTGGAAAGACGCGCGATATCGCGGCATCGCTGGAATATGATGAAATCACAGATCCAATCGTGGTCTTGGATGGAAATGGAAATATCAAGCTATGGTACCTTCCAGGAGCCATAGACCACATACATCAGGTGAATAACTCCCTAGATTCCAACATTGCCAGATATTTAAACACATCCTAGAAATGTGTATGGGATTCGCTTAATGTACTGAGAGCGCCACTGGAAGAAAGCCTCAAGAAATCGCACAACCATGGCTGGAGAAACGATCACCTACTATTCCGCGAAACCGCGGATCTCACGGGAAGCATAGACCTCTCGCCAGGATGGTATCAACAAGGTCACGGGGTAGGTGATCGTCCTCTCTGAGGTTATATATCATGGACGCGCAGCCAGCCCCCTAACTTCCACCCTGAAGTATCAAGACTATTAAAGTCGGGTCGAGAACGCAATGGCACGCGGCAATGGGTGAATGAAATGTCGGAATTTCATGCCCTCCTATCCGGAATGCTAGCCGTTATCCATCCACGGATGTATGCTGCAGGGCGGGAGGCTCTCATCCGCCTCGACATGGAGGCAAAACGACGGGAAGACGCGGATATGTCTTCCATACTGCCCAGTTGGAATTCCGTTTATAATAGCGTGTCTATTATGGTTAACCGCGCGACCCCCTACCACACAGACGTCAATGGACGGGAGCCATGGCTGGACATGCTAGTCACAGTGGGGGACTATCCACCCCTCGATTTCGTCATTCCAACCCTGAATCTACGATTCCGCTATAATCCAGGCACCATCATCGCTATGTCGGGTTCTGCATTAGAACACGGGGTTGGATATACGGAGGGTAATCGCACATGCCTTGCGTACTATATGCGGCACAATGTGCATCAATCAGTTGGTGTTCAGTTGTGCCAGCCGCCCAATGTCACAGATCTAGAGCCCCTCATCATTGTTAACTCCTAGATAATTAGTAAAGTATATAGACGCAGCAGACGACCATAACACCAGTTGATCTGTGTCCCCAGAGCCCTAACCTGTCTTACCCGCGATACGCCTCTGAAATATAACTTGATTAACTCCAAATCACCGCTCAACAGCTGCGCATGGCGAAATCACGCTGCCTACCCCATCCCGGACAAAATCCCACATGTATTGATATTTGACTTGGACATGCTCAGATAATATTCATATTCATCTCATAATACACCCCATGTATCTAAGCTAGATCCTGCATGCCAAGAAGTCCAGAAAGCGTGGCCCACCGCGAAAACAAATGGTTCACATTCCTTTCATTAACTTCAATCTCCTCTGCGATTTCCCTCAATGACCTCATATAGTTATGGACCTGCCCTGCGATCCAGTTGTCAATCTGGTCTCCCATTGAAGACTTTTCGGTGGGCCATTTGTACTGGCATACAGTGAGCAAATAAAACTTTGAAAAATAACTGAAATTACCTGGAAGTACTCGTCCGCGATAGGGAAAATCCTTCCACCCCTCAATTGCTCGAAGTCTGTTGGGTACTGTGAAGACCCATGAAGCCACCACGGAAAGATGAACCCAATATACTTGTTGGGTGATCTTGGAGTCCAGTCAGGAACGTAATGACCGAGGGTGTCGATCATATGAAAGGCGCTAAGTGGAATATTGTGAATCTCCTCCTGAAATCTAACCCCATCCTGTTGGCATTGGAGGAATGCATGAAAACATGCCGGGAGCGTGGGCATGAAGCTATGCCGCGATACTGTCACTAGAATCAGGTGCTCAAGTTCCTTCTGTAGTAGTGTTCATCAGTCCCAAGTCAAAGTAATGTAGATTGGAACGCACCAAATCCAGGCAGAGGTTGTAGAACCAGCGTGTAGGCCAGTCAGATACTCACGGCATGCCCAACAAGTGAATCACCGTGCACTCAATTCGTAACCCCCAGTATATAATGGCCATCTCGATGACCGATTGTCGGGATGGATATGGTGGACCGCCAGTATACGGCTGTACATCGTCCCCTGCATGGGGGTACCGCGATACCTCCAGCAAGTCGATCGTGTCGATTGTATATTGTCCAAGGTGCATGAACTTCACCCTATTTTTGACGAGCTGTTGAATATCAGCCCCAATCCGCTTCATTGCCCGAGTGATGTGCAAGTCCAGGTTCTTGTTATAAGCGTAACTTCTGGCTGATGGGGGACCAACGTGCCGCGATTTGAAGTGATGGAGCGACCGCAGTACTAACCGCCAATGTTAGAAAGAGCAAGAATAATTAGAAATTACCTACCATCTTCCTCTGTATCTGCGTTTGCCAATCCAGCGCGCTCCAAATCCCGACGCTCATCGGCTGTAAGTAGGGGGCCTATGGATCATCGTTATCAATATTTCCGGGATGAAATTTGCAATGCCACCCACCCGTCAATCCGTGTTTGAAAAAGTCCCGTAACTGCCCCCGATCTGGATCACCGAAGTCAATCCTGCGACTGCGGTCAGGTTCGCCCCCTTGCTCTATGTGTAATTCTGGGAGATATGATACCGCACTTAGCCTGAGTTTGTAGGTTCATGTTGTGAATGCTAACCTTCAAATGGAGAGAGTGGCGATGGAACTTCCACGCTTTGCAGTGTCTGCAACGTGTCCACTTTGGCGGCTTGAATTAAGGACTATTATCAGCTTAACCCTGCATTAAAACAGACAAAATGCTGACCAGCAGAGGGGGATGGGGGTGGTGGAACTGGCGCCCGTCGCATTCTTTCGAAGAGATCCATTTGGGAAGCTAGCGACCGCACAAAGTAAGTTGATGAGGCGATAACGGATGAATAGATCAGTACTTACCCGGGACTGGAGACGGTGGCTTGGGGACTTGGGCGCACTTCATCCTCTCAAAAAGAGAGAGGTTGGGTGTTGGGGATGGAGAGCAGACCGTGGTATCGCCAGAGCTCTCTGCCAGCTCCATTGCCGCGACTTCTTGTGGCGAGGGGACCTTTGCCTCAGCTGGAGAGGGTGGCTTCGGAACTTCAGCGCGATTCATTCTCTCAAAAAGAGAGAGATTGAGCGTGGGCAATGGGGGTCTGACCATGGTATCCCCCAAGCTCTCAGCCGCCGCCATCGCCACATCTTGTTCGGCTGAGGGGACCCTTGTATGTTGCGGAGACAGTGGCTTGGGAACTTGGGCGCGCTTCATCCTCTCAAAAAAAGAGAGATGGGAGGTTGGGGAAGGGGGTTGGAGCGCAGTACTCATCTCATTTGGGGGTGAGGGCGACTCCTCCCCATACAAACTCAAGGCCTCCATGCTTGGGCAGTTTTTGGACACCATCCGAGTTTGAGAGCTGGAGCTATCCATTTCCTCGGGTTGAGCCGAGGAAGACACATATTTTTGCTGAGGTGAGATCGTCAAAACGTCCACTGTGCATAGCATGAGCTTATAAAAAGGGTACTCGTAGATGGATCTCACCCTGACTATAGAATCTGACTTTGCATTGCTGTTGCTCTGACATGATTGATTGTGATGAGAGAATTGATTGATTACGACGAAACTCCGGACATGTGCTTTGACAGTCCGACCGTGAGAATAAATGTGGCACAGCAATTGGTTTGTGTGCCTCGAGGCAAGGTGCGCATCTCTCTAGGAATGTGATATATAATCGCAGTGGCTTAGTCTAAGCATATTGGTGACAGCATAGGTTATATACAATAGCGGCAGTAGGAATATTTGATGTAATGACAGTCTTCCTATTGCTATCAGATCAGTGTTCTGCGAGATTTGGCTGCCTTCCGTGGTTTCTTGGTTTTTGGGGAGGGCACATTGGCATCTGCCGGCGTAGGGGGGCAGCGGGCTCGGGGGGATTTCCATTTGCTGCCTGAATTTTATACCAATGAAAATGGTTAGTTTGCTGACTCCATATTTGAATCATCATACCTTCTTCTGCAGGAAGGCCAATGTGATCTTGGTCATTGTCTGCACCTGAAGTTGTTCCCTTTGTCTGATTAGGTTTCCTATGGTGAGGCTTGCTAGTCGACGAATCGCCATTGATCCTTTGGTTTTCAGGAGCCTGGTCCATGTGGCACAGTTCTGATCTTGGAATCTGCTTGAGCGCAGATTTCAACTTCCCATTTATTCGATGTTGACTTGATGGCCCAGGTTTGGCGGTATGGTAATCTGTGAAAGGAATACTTTCAAACCCATCACTATCAGGGTATTCACTAGCATCTTCCAACACTGATTTGACTGGCAATGCTGATGAAGTGCGAATTGTCAGTGCAAATCATTGAATTGCAGCGGCGGATGACCTTTTTTTTGGATCGCAGGTTGGTTTTGTTTTTTTGGTTTTGCAAGTACTGGAAGATTGGTGTTAGCATTGCTCGCTAAATCTTCACCGTCTGTGGAGTTCTGGCCATCGTCATCCGTGGTGTGGCTGGGTACTTTGCGCGGCATTGGAGTCTTCTTTCGCGGGCGGCTGGTAACCCGAGAGGTCCTCATAGACTCATTGGAAAGAGGTGGCCTGGAGGATGTACCATCATACTCATTGTCTGGATCCCCATCTTCATCTGCCGTGCTTCCATCTGCTGAGGTTTGGGGTTCCCGTGATTGGCATTTCCTTTTCCTGGCAACCTCAAGAGGCTTAGTACTTCTGTCATATGGTTCTTGTAGATTTCCAGACTGATCCAGCCATTTTTGAAAAGAGAAGACGTCGTTGGGATTGGTTATCTGTTGCTCACGCCAGAAATTCAGCAACTCCATGGCAGCTGAGATGCGCATGTGGCTTGGGTCGACAGTAAAGCTGAAGTTCTCAGGCAGGTGGTGGGATGCAATCATCTCGGCCTGGTACCGTCCCAATTTCTTGAATGGTACGGTGGCAGAGCGTCTTCGACATGCCCGTCCTAATAAATTGCGGTAAGCCTGGGAAGTGCCTATTATCCACAGACTCACGGTAATGAGCGGTCAGATACCCCTGAACCATTTGAAGAATGGAATCGTGGCTCTGACCTCTGAGGTCCCCAATCCAAATTTCCCCGTCGTTGTTGGTAACCAGCTCTATGGGGTCGCCTTTTTTGGCCCTTGGGTGGCTCGCCGCTATATTGGGCACCTCATCTCCTCCAGCAACATCAGGATTCTCGTAGGCAGCGCCAAGGTAGTCCCTCCAGTTGGCATCGAGGGTGTGTACGTCGTTGAAGGTGCTTCCGCCTGCAATGTCACTGTTAAAGTCCATGCTTTTGAACTGATGAGAATACTGCATCATTGAGTGAGTTTTATTGGACATACCAGCATGCCTGTACGGCCCCATCAGAATCTTTCCAACCCGTCAATGAAACCATTCTCATTCCGCAATATCTCCACATCTCCTCTGCAAAATTCTTCATGAACTTTAGCGCATACTTCTTTGCATTTCTGTTGGAAGAATGAGTAAAATTGTTCCTTGCAGTCGAAGATGAACTCACCGCGCTTGGACCTCAGCAGATGGACCCTCGGGTCCATTCCACTTTTCCGTGATATCGCGGGCTGCTTGCAACTGCTCCTCAGTGAGGTCGTCCCGTATAAAGGCGGTCAACGCCTGCTGATACAAGTCAATTCGTTGGTTGTTGCCTTGGGAGGTGTCTTCATTCTTCATATGTGCATGTTTCTCTTGTATCTGCTCGTGGTATATTTCCCAAACCACAGACCGAACTGAGTACTTATAAGCAGACCGAACTGTTATATGAGGCTTCCTTGTTCGAAGGGGCTTCTTAAGCCATGCAGTTATTTGCTAGCAGGAATGATTGATCGGCAGAATGATGTATTGAACAATGCACACCTACCTCCTCCTTTTCCCGCCGTTCAACTGGCCTCAAATCGTGGTTCTTCTCCAGTTTAGCAAACTCCTTATATATTTCCCGCAATATAACGGGCTTCTCTTTCTTCCTGGCTTGCATCCATTCCCTCCGCCTGCGGGCGAGGATCTCCAATTCTGCTATGTTGAAGGGGCCGTCCGGCTGTTCTTCCCCAATAGCTGACTCCTCCCCCTCTTCATCCACAGCACATTCTGCATCTGCGTCGCTCGGGTAGCCATAGCCTGTTTCAAAGTGGGAGTCCATGGGTAATTGCACGACGGCGAAAATTGGGAGTTTGCAAGAAAAAGAGGACTTCTCAGTCTAGTTGTTGCGATGTGTCACTCTGACCCGAAATTCTATTCACCATCATTCCCACACATTGCTAAACAGGACGCCAATTGATCTTAGTGCACTGATTGGGCCAGCCGATGCTGATCCCTTGCACTGATTGGCTGTTCGGAAGCTGTTAGCCTCAAGATATGGTTTCCCGATCCGATCATGTGGCTGAGGACTCGGGTTCGGCCAATTGGCTATTCCTATTTTGGGGGATTTTAGCTTCATATGGGTAGCATTGACAGGTCGACAATAAAGCGGCGCTATCGTAGTACCCCTGGAAATGCAATCTACACACTAAGTGACAACAGACGGTTACAACAACTAACCTCAGTGATCCCCTCGAGATGGCCAAAGGAAATGCTAGGAAGGGGATGACTATGATCGGTCCCACACCAGGCTATCGTGTTAAACAGCTGGAAGTAAGGACACGAAATGCCAATGGTTGGAATAGATCCAGACTAGTAGAAGTTGCGATCAAGGAATCCGTCATGACAACCCCTGGGTACTCCAAGTCACTTCCCTCCCCATCACCGTCCAAGTATTCACGATTGCCGTCCAAACACCAGTTACAGGGTGAAGAGGGAGCTGAGAATGCCTATGATATGAATGAACCCCCCGTAGATCCCTTGCCAAAACCCCGTAAGAAGGTATGTTGCTACTTGATGGCTGGACATACAGCTTCATATCGGAAGTTCAGACGCAGAATGATTATATCCGCGAATGGCTACCGCAAAAGGAGGACTTTCTCCACATCCTGCTGGAGTTGGAAGCCCCCCCTGTGCCACGGATCTGCAAGATCTGCCAAAAGGATGGGGTGTACAGATGCCCGGATTGCATGCATCAGCCCCTTCTTTGCACTAATTGCTGCCGCACAATGCATGAAGCCCACCCTTTCCATAGGATCCAGCAGTGGACTGGGGACTTCTTCGAGGACTCTGCCCTCCACATGGTGAGTGAAGATGGCATCAAAGATACAGATCTACATGATGTCCTGCAGACCGGCCTTCAAGTACACCTTGGGCATGGCGGAGCGCCCTGCCCATCTGCATCCGCGAATGAGCCAGCGTCATTGAGCGGACAATCGCGGCATGCCACTGCAGGAAAAGAAAGAGATCAGGCCAAGGATAATAGCCAAGATCCGTCAGACGTGGATGATGGCGAATGGGAAGACGTGGACAACATTCCCCTTCATCTTCGGCCGCCAGTCGGTTCAAAATATCTGACAATCGTGGATGTTACGGGGGTGCATTTCGTACTAGTGGGAGCCTGCCAGTGTCCGAATGCAGATAGCTTTCACATGCAGCTATTCCAGGCGAAGTTATGTCCCTCAACTTTTGAAAAGCCCAGCACCGCGTTCACATTTTCAGTCTTGGATGATTTCTTGAGAGACAATGTGGAATGCGGGACATCTGGCATGAATTATTACAGCAAACTTCACCGGGTGACCTCCAATGTTTTTCCGCACTTGGTTGTGGTAAGACTTCAGTCGCATCAATCAAACCAATTGTCCCTAAGAACGTCTATGTGATTAGGACAGATATCGGGAGCTTCTGCGGGTAGCGTGGCAATGGCGCCTCCTCAAGCTTCTCAAGTGGAGCGGTTACCAAGATAATAAGAACCACTCAAAGAAAGGGGATCTTGCAATATTTTGCGCGGCATGTCCTCAGCCTGGAATCAACGTAAGCACAACCAGTAATTTGGATCAGTAAGTACCCAAATAGGCAGAAACCTATTGCGCTAATACTTCGCAGTTGGACGTACACAAGGACGGTAGTGATGGATGGAAATTTCAAGGCGGAACACATGCATGAGAGGTGGCCTGAAGATCAAGTTTGGTTAATGGATGGATGCGGGTTTATGGTCACCAATCCACCTTATCAAGCATATTTAAAAGCCACTCCACAGATCGCGGAGGTATGTACCATCATTAATGCATGACTGAGAACTTGATCCACGCAAAAGAAATCTGCCTGCAACAATCACAAGGCGATCAGTCAGGCAAGCGCAAGCCGTGGTAAACTGAACTCTACAGGAGTGGGCGCAACAGCCTGCACGCGGTGTAAACTCAGTTGATAGAGAGTAAGGGGAGAGGCCAGATGGTCTCCCTTCGGAATGGTGGGGTCAGTTCGACCCAAGGGGACTGGAGTTGCCTGGTGCAGAGTCAAAGAAGGTGATGAGAAGACTGAAAACGCGCCCTAAAGATCCCAAAAGAAAGCGAGATAGTGTCTAATGAGCGTCTGGGGGTGGAGAAATATTCTCCCGAGCCCTTGGCATCTTAAATCCGTCTTACTTCGTCTGTAGTAACTTGTCTGATTCTCCCTTGAAGTAAGTACAAAGTGTTCTAAGTCACACATGGCTTACATAAGCCACAACACGACCAAACATTACTCGAAATACTAAGTAAAAGATAAAAGAAAGGAATAGGAATGAAAATGTAAGTAAAAACAAAGAAATAAAGTAAAATACCTAGTAGGGAGTTTACTCTCCCTACATCCGAGGGGGGCTTTGGATGTTGACTGTCCTCAGTCATCTCGTACCTAGCTGTACCATAAGGCGAGATAGGGTATTGACCCTCGAAATGAAGCTCTAAGTGGAAATTCAAAAACGCAAACTCAAAACAAAAGAAACACCATAAAAAAACAAAAGCACTACTCAGCTATCATCCACAGAGGAACATGCACCACTTTTCTTGAAACTGAGAGAGGGGGGACCCAGCTCGAAGCAGTCTGAGGCTAGCTCGAAGGGCTTGAAGGACCTTGAAGGCGACTCGAAGGAGGGGAGATGGTTTGGGGGCAACTCGAACATGACCCTAACCAACTCGAAGCTGTCCTGAGGGTCTCGAAGGTCGCTTGAAGGTCGCTTGAAGGGTCTCGAAGGCAGCTCGAAGGGCCTCGAAGGCGACTCGAAGGGTCTTGAAAGCAGGTCCAGCATCTGGATCGAGCTCGAGGGTCTCGGAGGTGCTCAGAGGGGGTTGGGTTACCTTCAGACTTGAAATCCGACCCTCATGAGTCTCAGGTTGGGCTCGAGAGGGGGCCGGGGGCTGGGTCGAAGGAGGTCTGTTGGTGAGGAACCGCTCGACGGAATTCCGCGAAACTTCGGGAGGTGGTAGGGACGTGCGAGAAGGGTTGGGAGAACGTGGAAACAAGGGAAACCGCGCACCCAGTCCCGAGATACTCCAAATTTCGTCCTACAGTGTCTTTCTCCAGAGAATGGGTGATATCTTCGGATGTGCTGGGGCGAATGCGACGAAAAACACATCTTCCGAAAGGTCTCGTCGAGTAGAGCGCGAATCCCGGTTTGCGAGAGGGACGAGTGAGTAGTGGTCGAGATATCGAGTCGGCAGTGTTGGGGATGACACGGATGGGCGGGGAAACTTCAAGAACGATATATTCATAAAAAAAAACATAGAATACAATACCCAGCCAGCCAAAGCGACCCTACGTCGACTCAGTACCACCTTCGAGAGGGCTGGGGTGTGCGACTGCGGCTGCGCAACCTTCTCGAGTGTGCCGGTGCATGTCTACTGTGGGATGAGCGAGTACTGTAGGATGCGAGTCTGCTGACTAGCTGGCTGGCAAGCTCGTCCAGCTCAGGATTGTCTCTCGAGAGGGTTGGTAGGCGCGAGCACTCGAGCAAAGGTGCAGGTGGTGGTGAGCGGCGGTGATGGTGGTCGCGGGAACGAGAACGGCGGCTGTGGGACCCGTTCGAGTACGAGTGCGGATACCTACGACTGTGGCTTGGTGAATCCTCGAAGCGCGAGTGAGATGGCGAGTGCAGTCGGCCATGGCCGCGAGAACGAGAGCGAGATTGAGGTCGACCGCGAGAGTATCTTGTAGGTAAAGTGCAAGAGGGTGAATGAGGGCGGCACAACGAGGCATCGCTCGAGCTCGAGGATGCACTAGGTGCTCGAATAGAATGACTCGGCCCTTCCGTTGAGAGTGGCGCACACAACGGTCGTTCCGAGGGGGTATTAGGGTGCACTAACAAGCGGGACTGAGACAAACCTAGTGAAACCATTTGGGTCTGCGGCTTGAGGCTACCCACATCCTCCAAGGGTAGCCTGCCTGGACTCGAAGGAGGATTTCGAATATCCTTAGACCGGTTTCCTAGATCCCAGTGTGCCAGACGGTCCTTGAGAGTGCGCCCGGGGACTTCTCGCGGTATCTCTTGTCCTGTAGGCAGTACGACGCGACCTTTTACCAGTAGACACTTTCCCGCGGCTAAGTACTGCTTGCACAAATCACAGTTTGCTTGAATATGACCTGTCTGACCACAGAAAAAGCAAAACGAATATATTCGGCGAGGTGACCGGCTGGTGGAGGTGGCTGGTGACTGTGCACATGAACTACTGGCCTCTCGAAGGCCTCCACAACCTCGAAGAAGTGATTTTGCTGTAGTCGCGAGCCGGATTATGTCATCGAGGAACCTTCGAAGATCCTCGGGGCGTCGAAGGAAGCTCGAGGCTTCGAAAGAACCACAACTCGGAGAGTTTGGGCCCTGCATGATGTCGGTAGGGGCTCGAATGAATATAACAATATAACGTGAGCACTTCGAGAGAGAAAAATGAGCACGAGGGCGAGTCTGAGGCTGGAAACTGTGAAAACACGACCAAAACCGAGGAAGCGAGACCTGAAATTGCAGAAACAAGACTGAAACTGATGAGAGAGGGGGTACCAGGCTAAGACAGAAGCCCCTCGCGGTGGGCTCCAGATGAAGAGATGGATTAGATAAAGAGTCTGGGGATGAGCAGAGATCTGAGGGAGGAATTCTTCCAGAGGGACTTCTATAGCCTGGAGAGACTGTCTAGAGACGTCTGATGCCGTCTGATGCTGTCTGAACACAAATGAAGGCAACTCGAGGCCTTCTCGACCCGAACTCGAAACTCGAAATAAGCTCTAAGGTAAATGAACAGAAGAAAAAGAAAAGAAAGTAAAAACAATAAAATAACGAAAATCCCCTGGTAGGGAAATACCATTCCCTACAGCGGCACGGCTGCTTTTACCCCCATTCAGTTGTTGACTTTCAAAAGGGTGAAAGGTGAGAATGATCTTGTCAAATTTCACCCACTCATGGCAGTTAAGGCAGCTGAACATGGACTATTCCCTGGCCCATGCACTGAGCTACAACATGACCGGCATAAATAATGTTCTCTGCTTTTATGACATCAACTGCGCATACATGAAAAATCTACGGAGGCGTGTGGATAGCAGTGATGTTTTGCAAATTCCACCATCAATGAAAATCACGGCAGGAATCGGCATGTGGCATGTTCACGGCCACAAAAAGGAATGCTATACGCGATATTTGCCGCTATTTATCAAAGGTTCTGGTTGGGTCGATGGTGAAATTATCGAGACTTTGTGGTCCACATTGAACATAGTGTCAGCATCAACTCGCGGCATGACCTCCCCCCACCGCCAAGAACTATTGGACTTCCAGATGAATGACTCCAACTTCATGAAAATGATCCGAATGGGTATGGGAAACCAAGGATGACATCTGAGGGCTCTCTGACATATTCATAGCTGACAGCTTATCGCAGAAGCTCAAGACAGTGCGGGCATCTGTAGTATTGGCCCGTGAAGCCTTTGAAAGGTTCAACAAGGCTATCACACTGATTCAAGAGACGAATTGGAGCAAGCAAGAGGAGGCTGCTCTCCATCAGCGTATCCATGACCCATCAGTCATGGATGTCTTTGAAATCCAATTGAAGAAAGGTATCGCGGTTTTTGTATTGCGCACAGCGCGAATTATATTTACAAGTTATCCAAAGCTCCAACAATGCATGCACTTGAACTGCAGTTACTGGAGAAATCAACCCAACAGGGGGTTCACCATGGAGCCGCGAGTTGGATCACATGCGGCCTAGCAATTGAAGAGGCAGAAATCATTTTAAACATAAATAGAAAGGATGGTGGACAGAACCAATCTGAGCTGAAGAGACTTGCAATAGCTCGTCGCGCAGATAAATTGGCAGCTGAGCGATCGAGATTTATCGCGGATGGAAGAATTTATCTGCGCATGGACGATGAGATGGAGTGGAGCGATGAGTGGGATGGAAGGACCAATCATGTGGCTGGACCAGATACTCTTGATGATGAAGAAATACTTTCCAATGGTGATAGCAATAGTACTGCAGACGAGGAGTGGGGGAGAGACTCATTCAATGACCCCACATCATCATGCTTGCCACTTCCATCAAAGTTTGGAATTGATCACTGCAAAGCTAACAAGTTTCATCAACTGGCACAAATGGAGTTGGAATTGCACACAGGACAGGCAAATGATGCACTGCATGGGTTGCATCTTGCATTGGCAGACAAAGCAGTGATATTCAGGGGTGTTGTGAGACCCGCAACGAACTATTCGATGAGAACGCGGGCATGGCAAATGATTCATTCCATCAATAGCTCCGTCAAACAATACGCCGTGATTTACAGACGATGCCAGGCATCTATCATTGCACTTGGAGCTGGCTCGGACATCCTCGAGCGCTACCAGGAACTTCAAAAATCCCACCTGTCAACAAGCGCGGCCGCCTTTACCCAGAGGGCACATGACCATCGTGGCTCCCAACTTCCATGGTTCTGGACGATTGATATCCCCAAAGATACAAATTCGAAGAGTTGGCTCTCTGAATGTATGTTTTTTATTAGCGTAATTTTTTGGAATTGTCAATTGCATCCCAACAACAGTTTACCGCATTCACTGGCTCCACGCTAAGGCAGCAAAGGATCGTTGGCAAGAGGAAGAAGAATTGGTAACCTCCGAATTTCAATGGGTCATCAACTATTTCCAATACAGAGCAAAGAGATGGAATGGGACATATATGGAAAACAAATCAGCAGGCAACCATGGTGCTGCCTGTTACGCAGCAAGGCAGCAGGCCATATATGATCGGCTTGCAGAACAAGGTGAATTGACGTGGCAGGGGATGAATCCAGATGATGTAGCATTCAATCATGGTATGTAGTTCTTAAACATGACAGAACTTGTGGCATCCCTTGTTGTGTTCACTTTCCGCGATACAATCAACCGCTTCACCTGCATTGAATCACCATGGGCAATCATCAATCGCAGATGCTCAGGATCCCAGGTTACTGTACAAGTATGGTATTCATTTACAACTTCTAAATATATACTATGGGCCGAAACAAATGAGTGGTCCGTGAAACATGTATTGCCTGTCCCACTTCTCCAGCTCCCACAAGTCGATGTGAGGTGGAATCGCGGGGCTACCCAGGATCAGCAGTACATAACGATAGTAAGGCTGTGAAAGAATTTCAGGAGGTTCCTCTGTTGGAGAGATAAATGTGGTGATGGTACCAAGCAGTCATACCGCCCTTCACTTTAGGAGATCCAGTGCCATGACTTTCAACAATCACGGCTTGCAAACGTCACGGAAGACTACATTACGGGCAGCCTTTATGTTGGTTTTAATTATCAGATCTTATAGAACATATGCATAATCAATAGTAGACTCTGATATGGTGCTTGTATCAGGCCGGAATATTCCGCGAGTATAGCCACCGCGATTGTTCCACTGAGGGGCAACGTTCAGACATGTCAGTGAATTATGAGAAGCATCAACTGTGCTTCCAATATTATAGATACTTAAATGAGGTTTTATCGTACAGTATGTGGTTGCAAATGTCTATTAATGATCGTCCACGCAACCTGCGGTCCCACCTTGCTCGTCATTCCCCATTGACACGGCCACACTTTCACTCCCCACCGGCACGGAACCACTCTCCACTGCTACTTGAGCATTCAGGCTCTGTTCTTGAGAACCGCCGACTGCCATTTCCTCGCCGCTCTGTGTTGCAGTGAAGACCAATCCCTGAAGTTGCGCAGCAATGGATCCTTCTGCCTCCCCATTCTTGGCATTGCTGCTGGACGGTTCAAAAAGATCGAGAAGATCTTCATCAACGGGAGGTGGTCCAGCAGTCTGTGCTGGGTGAGCACCGTGCACGCTCGCCCTCAACGTTTCTATCTCACGGGTCAGCGTTCCCACCACCAACCGGCAATCAGCCAATTCTCCCTCCAACACTTGCATGCGATCTTGATACAAGCCCCATGTGCGCCGTTCCCACTGTGCCACCCACCTGTCGATTTCGTCAACTCGGCCAAATATCAGGTCTTGCCGCTGGATAATGGCATCCAATCGACGATGGTACGATATATTTGTAGCGTCCACCGGCGATAGTCGTGGGGGGGTCTGTTCAGGGGGAGGTGAATATGTGCAGCTAGGTGGAATGGGTGGTGCAGGGAGTGGAGTATAGGCCGATAGCTCGGCTCGAATCGCGGGTGGCACGGCATGTTTTGGGGCAGCCTCTGGCGGTGGACGAACGACGAGAGCTACATCTCATGCAGTCAGAAGATGTAGTTTTGTATACTTTTGAATACTTACTAATGTGCCGTTGGGGTGCTGAAGAGGATGAAGCCCCCGCTCCGCTCTGATCGGCCTGGCCACCCTGAGAAATGTGCGCTTTTTTTCGGGGGGGTTGCGCTGTGGTATCATCCTCGGCAGGCGGCGGTGCTGGCTTTCGAGGATGAGATGGGTTACGAGGTGTCTGAGTGGCTTGCTGTCTTGTGGGAGCCTTGGGTGTACGAGCCGTTGACGCACGGCGGATGTTACCCTTTGTACAACCAATCTTCCGCTTTTTACATGGATCGCAGGGTATGTTTCCAACAGTCCACGTGCATACAACCTTGTGGTTGATGCACGTCCTGCAGGCCTTGGGATCGGGGGGTGGGGTGGTGCGAGCGGCGACTTGAGCCCGGCCATACTTGGGTTTTGGCGTCATCGGAGGATCTGAGGGCGCAGACATACCTTCACCCATATTTTCTCCATCCTTACTGCCAGAGCCCTTTGTCCATGATTGGGACTTGCGTCTGGTCGATGCTGGCCGCGATTCAGACTGGGACCTTCCTCGTTTTCTGGGCCTTCCTCGTATTGGCTTGGACGTTTCCTCGTCCATCGCAACATCCTTCTCTACCACCTCACTCTCTCCATCATCGTCCACCTCTTGTCGACTAGTACGCTCCTTTTCTATGGCATCCGATTCCTCAGGCATGACTTTTCCCTTACCTTTATTGACGGAGTCAGCGTGGCTCGGCTCCTCAATAGTCGTTAGTGGGGGCGTTTGTCTGGGTGGTGTCGTCGCCATTGCTACTAGCACTGGCTCGGCCGTGGGAGATTCTAGCCGCACCATCCAACCTAGGCGGGTCACGTCGTACCGTTTCTCGACAGTGAGTAGCCATGGATGGCCTGCGATGGAGTCCAGGGTGGGGAAGAGGGAGTTGTGCCAGTCAGGGAAGGGGACTCCTGGGGCACCGATGTCGTCCCTCCAGTGAATGAACTTGTCTACCCCAATTAGCGTTCGGGGGACGTTGTCAGTTCGACTCGCAATCAACCTGATGGATTCCTGTATTGGTAGAACGTGAATTAGCGGTTTGAAGCAGCGTGATTCAGTTACAATGCACCAGTTCCCTCCGTATCTCTTTCACCGCTTCTCTCCAACATTGAAGCTTCTCCACCGACTCCAGTGAACCCGAGCTAACAACCAACCGGTTGAAAATGGCGAGAATACGGTCAACGGCAGCGTCGAGTGCTTTTGAGGTCTGGACAAACTTCATAGTGGATTGAGGCTGGAGGCAGTGGAAAGTGATTGATGGATGTCATGTGTTGATGGAAACGAACGAAACGAAGTGTTGTGCACGACGCGGATGGGCCAACGCACGATAAATAATATTTCCCACGGATTGCCAGCATCACGACATCTGAGGCGTCAAGTAATGTTAATCGAGCTCATTACCGGTTTACTGAATGGAATCTGTTATGTTAATGTCTACTTGTACAATGATTTCTTCAACCAAGGTGTATGTAGTGCGTGCACATACATGGCTGAACCATCCTTCAACATAATTCAGTGGTATGGATGTCTGTTGCGGTTCACCACTTGTGTCAGACGGCCAGATCAATATCGGATACTTGTCGAGTATACGTGCTCCAGAAAACCAGCATGGCCATCCGCGCATCCTTGTAAACATTAGCCGCGATAACAGTCCTCTCCTTACCGCGTGACATTTGGTGCAGATCGTCCTTTGCATCGATTGACCAGTAATCTAGCTATTTATTGGGAGGCCAAGGATTTATTACTGCATCTGCTATGATTATAGATCGATGCTGTCAATACTGTTTAACATCAGTTTTTGAAGCCGTTTGGACATGAGCCGTGATAATGATCCCCTCCGTCATATCATTATTGAGGATGGGCCCGCCCATCAGTTGCGCGGTCTCAACTCATCTCACGGACTGGTCCATCTATGAGTTATTACGCCCTATATTATATCGTGGATGGGCCCATCCGTGAATTGTGCGGTGTGACCTTCATATCATGGCCTGGCCAGAGTATGATTTGCACGATATTAACTTCATATCATGGACGGGCCTGCTAATTAGCGGCGCATTCCTACCTGATCTCTTGGACGGGCCTGTCCATGAATTGTGCGGTCTTGCCCTCACAGATCGACCAGGCTCGTCCGTGGGTTATGTACTTCTACCTGATGTCATGGCCGGGCCCGTCCATAAGTTGTGCGGTATAACTTTCATATCACCACCTGGCCCGTCCATGGAGTATGCGCTCCTACCTGATGTCTTGGACGGGCCCGTGCATGAGTTGCACGGTATTACCTGCATATCATGGCTGGGCCCATTCATTAGTTATGCAAACCTATCTGATATCTTGGAGGGGCCCGTCCATATGTTGCGCTGTCCTGTCCATGGGTTATGCACTCCTACCTGGTACCTTGGACTGGCCCGTCCATGAATTGTGCGCTATTACCCTTCATTGCATGGCCAGGCCCGTCCATGGGTTATGCTCTCCTACCTGGTGCCTTGGACTGGCCCGCCCATGAATTGCGTGCTATTACCCTTCATTGCATGGCCAGGCCCGTCCATGGGTTATGCGCTCCTACCTGATACCTTGGACTGGCCCGTCCATGAATTGCGCGCTATTACCCTTCATTGCATGGCCAGGCCCGTCCAAGGGCTATGCAGTCATACCTGATACCTTGGACTGGCCCGTCCATGAATTGTGCGCTATTACCCTTCATTGCATGGCCAGGCCCGTCCATGGGTTATGCGCTCCTACCTGATACCTTGGACTGGCCTGTCCATGAATTGCGCGCTATTACCCTTCATTACATGGCCAGGCCCGTCCAAGGGCTATGCAGTCATACCTGATACCTTGGACTGGCCCATCCATGAATTGCGCGCTATTACCCTTCATTGCATGGCCAGGCCCGTCCAAGGGCTATGAACTCCTACTTGACACCCTGGACGGGCCCGTCCATGAATTGCACAGTCTTGCCTTCACATCATGGACGGGCCGCTGTGAGTCGACGTGTGGATCAATGGCAAAAACACCAAAAAAAACCCAACACAAAGACAATTGCCGAGTTGGTGGTTTTCCTACGCGGGCTTTGGCTCGAGGGATCTGTTAAAATAAAATGGGGGAGGGGTTCCATGCACCTAGAGGGGGCTAGGGCAGAGGGTATAGGTGCTCCTGACGAAGGGGGAGCAGGGGAAGACTGAAAATGCGAAGAGAATAGGCTGCTCTGAGCCTAGAAGCGATGTAAGATGATGAAGATAACAGTAAGTAGACCCTTAATGGAGCCTCAAATACTGCAGGAATAGAGATGATGATGAGGGGCTTAAAAGCGACGATGATTGGGCCTAATGATGATGATGATGAGTGAGCAGGTAAGTCTTTACACAGGGGACTGCTTCCTATGCAGGGGACTTGGTAGCTGCTTGATTGCTGTCGATGTATTGGTACTTTATATACAAAAAGGTAGCGTAGCCTGCAGTAAATATGGAGCAACACTTTGTAAGTGATCTGTAAGCGATTGGTAAGGGGATTGGTAAGGCTTTGTAAGGATGAGTAAGGACAGTAAGCAATTGGTAAGTAAAACCAGTAAGCATGACGAAGATTATCACTAATCAATTTGAAAACAGAATGAGTCATCAAGGAACGGATGAATAATGCAAAAAGGGGAATGAGTAAGCGCACTGGTCACTGCTGATTAAGGGATATGACTGCAAATGAGTCATAGTGACTCCTAGATCTAAGATCTAGATGCATTATGGTAACTTGCTGCATGTCCAAACGAAGAACAGTGGGGGTTTCTGCCAGGGGCCAATTTTGGGGGTCTCCAGGGTAGTCAGGGCATAGGATTTCGCAACTTTCCCCCTTTCCTCCTCTCTGTAAAGCGATCTGCATTAGCTGCAGCTAGTGTTCTGGAGGGTTTGAGGAGGAGGAAGGGCCATCTTCTCCCATAAGAGCAGGGAGAAGTGTCTCAAATTCATCATGAATGCGATCAGATAGACTGGATGACAGTAATTGGTATTGAACCTGTCGCAATTTTGGAAGAATGAAGGATGAGATTGAGAGGTAGATGTTGCAGGGCACAGGGATGAAGGATCCATATGCTTCTTCGACTGGAGAAACTGAAACAACCACATATGATTTTTCAAGCCTGATAACAGACCTGAGACAACCAAAGAAAGTCCTCCTCGATGTCAGACTGACAAGGAGAACTCGCTGTCCCAAAGCGATAGGATGGGAGGTCATGGACGAGGGAGGGATGAACCAGGAGGCTTCAGGGCGAATGCTAGTGGGGATTCCTGGCAAGTACTCGTAGTTATTCTCCCTGGCAAAGGGAATGAGGGAAGAGATCGTCGAAGAGGTGGCCATTACAATAAAAAGTGGCGAAATGGGCGTTTGTTGGCAGAAATGATGCAGAAAACCATGGAGGGCGAGGATCATCACCAAATTTGGTAGGCAGGATGGCGTGGTCGAGAGCTTTCTGTGAGCGTGGGAATGATGTCGATATCTTTAGAAATGGCTGAGATATTCGAAAAATCGGAATGCCATAAACTGGCGCTCGAAAACTTTTATTCGGCGCTTGAGCGGTTTCTTCCCTAACGTTAAGGGTGGTTCTTGTGCGACGGATGACTGCTAGACACTCCAGTCATTCTGTGCATTAGGGCTAGGCTTCTCCATTCTTCATCATTCAGCTTTTGGGTCCATGCTCACGTCGCCAAACACCTTTGGTGCGTGACACCGCCCCATGAGTTGTTCAGTCCTATCTGCTTTCGCGGTGTCACGCACCAAAGGTGTTTGGCGACGTGAGCATGGACCCAAAAGCTGAATGATGAAGAATGGAGAAGCCTAGCCCTAATGCACAGAATGACTGGAGTGTCTAGCAGTCATCCGTCGCACAAGAACCACCCTTAACGTTAGGGAAGAAACCGCTCAAGCGCCGAATAAAAGTTTTCGAGCGCCAGTTTATGGCATTCCGATTTTTCGAATATCTCAGCCATTTCTAAAGATATCGACATCATTCCCACGCTCACAGAAAGCTCTCGACCACGCCATCCTGCCTACCAAATTTGGTGATGATCCTCGCCCTCCATGGTTTTCTGCATCATTTCTGCCAACAAACGCCCATTTCGCCACTTTTTATTGTAATGGCCACCTCTTCGACGATCTCTTCCCTCATTCCCTTTGCCAGGGAGAATAACTACGAGTACTTGCCAGGAATCCCCACTAGCATTCGCCCTGAAGCCTCCTGGTTCATCCCTCCCTCGTCCATGACCTCCCATCCTATCGCTTTGGGACAGCGAGTTCTCCTTGTCAGTCTGACATCGAGGAGGACTTTCTTTGGTTGTCTCAGGTCTGTTATCAGGCTTGAAAAATCATATGTGGTTGTTTCAGTTTCTCCAGTCGAAGAAGCATATGGATCCTTCATCCCTGTGCCCTGCAACATCTACCTCTCAATCTCATCCTTCATTCTTCCAAAATTGCGACAGGTTCAATACCAATTACTGTCATCCAGTCTATCTGATCGCATTCATGATGAATTTGAGACACTTCTCCCTGCTCTTATGGGAGAAGATGGCCCTTCCTCCTCCTCAAACCCTCCAGAACACTAGCTGCAGCTAATGCAGATCGCTTTACAGAGAGGAGGAAAGGGGGAAAGTTGCGAAATCCTATGCCCTGACTACCCTGGAGACCCCCAAAATTGGCCCCTGGCAGAAACCCCCACTGTTCTTCGTTTGGACATGCAGCAAGTTACCATAATGCATCTAGATCTTAGATCTAGGAGTCACTATGACTCATTTGCAGTCATATCCCTTAATCAGCAGTGACCAGTGCGCTTACTCATTCCCCTTTTTGCATTATTCATCCGTTCCTTGATGACTCATTCTGTTTTCAAATTGATTAGTGATAATCTTCGTCATGCTTACTGGTTTTACTTACCAATTGCTTACTGTCCTTACTCATCCTTACAAAGCCTTACCAATCCCCTTACCAATCGCTTACAGATCACTTACAAAGTGTTGCTCCATATTTACTGCAGGCTACGCTACCTTTTTGTATATAAAGTACCAATACATCGACAGCAATCAAGCAGCTACCAAGTCCCCTGCATAGGAAGCAGTCCCCTGTGTAAAGACTTACCTGCTCACTCATCATCATCATCATTAGGCCCAATCATCGTCGCTTTTAAGCCCCTCATCATCATCTCTATTCCTGCAGTATTTGAGGCTCCATTAAGGGTCTACTTACTGTTATCTTCATCATCTTACATCACTTCTAGGCTCAGAGCAGCCTATTCTCTTCGCATTTTCAGTCTTCCCCTGCTCCCCCTTCGTCAGGAGCACCTATACCCTCTGCCCTAGCCCCCTCTAGGTGCATGGAACCCCTCCCCCATTTTATTTTAACAGATCCCTCGAGCCAAAGCCCGCGTAGGAAAACCACCAACTCGGCAATTGTCTTTGTGTTGGGTTTTTTTTGGTGTTTTTGCCATTGATCCACATGTCGACTCACAGCAGACGGGCCGGTACATTTGTTGGTATTGCCTTTGCTGTTTCAACTAGGCTGGCCAGTCCATATGTTCTAAGTATTCACTCCATCCCTTACTGCTAGGCCCATCCATATATTGCCTTATCCAACCGTCGTGGGCCCGCTCATGTGTGGTGGCATTCCTCCTGCACCTCTTTGAAGGGCCTGCTTATTTGTTATTGCCACTCTGGGTACTCAGGCCCGCCTATTTGTCACATATTAATTAATTCGACAGGCCCACCATGGGCTCTCCATAAGTGTTGGCAATGTGGCGCATGGGCTACTCATATGTTGTGACTAACTGTGACTACTATATGTGAACTAATAACTAGACGTCATCGGCGTTTTGAGCCTGGCTCACCAAGGCCGTCGTCGCGGTCTTCAGAGCCTCGAACGACTCCTCCAAAACTCCTGACAGATCCCGGACGCCCCCGGCCAGAGTCGCGATGGCGTTGTTGTTCTTCTGTAACAACTTCACGACCTCCCCTAGTCTTCTGTCGAGCACCTCGGCCACGGAATCCTTACGAGGTGGCAGTGTCCTCAGAACCCGAGGACGGCTCACCGTCTCGACGTCCGGGGTGTCCTCCATCGCCTCGTCATCCCCGTCGTCCACGTCTATGACAACCTCCGTCGATGCTTTCGATTTCCTATGGCACTTCCATTTCTCACCACCTCGGGGGGACATCGTATCGACTGGCCTTTTCTCCATATCCGTCGTCCGAGTAGTCAAGTCGCACTTAGCTTTTAATTTTTGACACCGGACACACGATTTGCTGCGTCCAGTCCTGGGTTTACACTCCTCGCCGGTTTTGATGCACATACTGCACCCGGTAGGCCTTTCAACAGCCTTTCCAGTCGAAGCTGGGACCTGCTGGGATTTTTTGAAGTGTCAATACGGATTTTCGTGCAATGTTTTGTGCTACTCACCGAGGACCCCCCTGCTTGTTGAGCTCGTCTCGTCTCTTCTTCGAGCCGTTTCCGCTCGGCCTCCAACTCCCTAACTCTTTTCGCCTCGGCCTCCTGCTCTTTACGGACCCTCTCGGCCTCTTCAGCTATCCTCCGTTCTTCGGCCTCGAGCTCTCTTTGGAGAGCAAGGCATTGGCAGCATTGCCTTTCGTCAAACTTCGCCATTTTCACCGTTACACTATCCCCCAGCTTATCCTCTAGCTCATCCGGGAGAGCCGTCTCCCACGGCACGATAGTTTGCAGACGGGGGGTTGACGACAACATAGTGGACGGGTAATGATGGGTTGGACTTAGAGAGATTTCCGTTGAGTCTTCACTCAGTGAAAATTTTCAAACTCAGACAATACAGACTTCGAAAACTCCATGCGTATGATAATCGGTTCAACGCCTCGAGGGCTCGGCCCTAAGAGGGGGATACTGTCACATCCGTGACACGTGACTACTGTCCGGGTCGAACTCCAGATAGTGTTAGCTAAGTTCTAGGCCTTCGGTACTCCGTTCCGTGACGGCACTCCGTCCTATTCTTGTTCTTTGCTCTTTGTTCCATTTATAGTTTCTATGTTTAGTAATAGATTCCCTCACTTCATTTTTAGTTACCGTTCTAGCCTTTGATGACTAATCATCCCACTCTCCGGCTGACCAGTGACTACCGGCTTAGCTTACTAATACCTTACTAATATCCTCAGTCATCTGCATTGCTCTCCAGTAGTCCGTATGTTCTGGACATTGCCTTCGAACGTTCTCTGTAGTATAAAAGTCCTGTACATACTTCATTATACCTCAGTTCGAATATCGAATAAGATACTCTTCGATCTCACTCGATCCCAGTAACTTCCTGGATAGATCCGACCCCCAGAACTCTGCAAGTCTAGTATACAAGGTTGTGTACTAAACTCCGACATTCCGGACTTTCGACCTAACTTCACCCCCTGATCTCGGACCCCCTCGGAGACCATAGAGAACCGGTCTTGACACTTGTCCTCATTCCCATCGCAGCTGTAAATAAAATTGTGCAGTGCACACAGCACGGCAGGGATGCGTGCTTGCACGTCGACATCGTACTCAGGAGCCAGGAGAAGTATTCGGAACCAGCACTTCAAAATGCTGAAGATTCTTTCAATAACATTCCAGGCAGATGCGTGCCGTAGGTTAAATAATTCCTCCTTAGTCGAGGGTCTGTGAAAATCAAATAAAAATAATGGAAAGAAAAGGAAAAAAAAGCGATCTTACCGGGTGTTGGCGCGGCCCCACTCTGCAAGATGATATCGGACACCGTGATAAGGGACAAGTAACTCACGACGCGAGGGGTAGCTGGCATCGGCGAGGAGATATTTTCCAGGGGGGATTCGAAGATTGGTAGATATGGCATCACCATAGACACGAGCATCGGTTGCCGACCCTTCCCACCCTGTTAGCGTGTATACAAACTTCAGTCCAAAATCGCAGATGAAAAGACCATTTTGAGAGAGAAACCCTTTGCGATTGCAGTAGTTTGAACGTATGATTGCTGGGGGGGATACGGGGATGTGACAGCCGTCTATTGCACCAATAGAGTTCCGAAAGTACGGCCAGAACTTGGGGTTACATCGTATCTTCGGATGGACAGGCTCGTTGGTTGGAAACCGCACATGGGTGGAATAGAAAGGTCGATCAGAGAATATAAAGAGCATTTTCTTGAAGTAGCTGTTCACCTATAGGGTCAAATATCGTTACAACTTTCATGAAAACTCACCGAGATACTGTGTCATTTGAATGCTGAAAGTGCTCCGCCACATGCCTGATCGTCAGGCCGGTCACACCGTGTACATGAATATCGAAAGCTGTTCTTCCAGGGTAACAAATTTGGAGTCGTGGTGACCCATAGCTCGTAGCTCCTCGATGAGCCAGATGAAATCCTCCTTGTACATGCCGAGCTCACAGCGGATATGTCCGGGATGACCTTTGAGAAGTTCCTGGACCCACGTTTCACCAGAGAGGCTGGAGGTGTGGTACGGTATTGGATCCCTATGAATTCCCGAGTAGAGAAGATCAGCCAACAAGCCCAGAAGCATCTGGAGAAGAGTGAAGATGTGCCATACTATGAGTCGGCGCACGTCGTAATGCTGATCGGGCAGCATATGCAAAGGGTGTTCAAATGTTCAATCTCCGACACACTCAATGGTGAGCTCGTGCAAACAAGACCAAGCTCAGCAGGTTGTAAACTTCAGGTAAACTGCGCTTTCTGTACAAGCTCTAAGGGTCGGTGCATGTATACAGATAAACAAGGTCCGAGACCACTCACAAGTTTGGGTCATTCACAAGCTGAGGCCTGTGCTGGACGTCGGTGGTGCACCCACGTGAAATCGGTATCAGGGAGCCTTTCTGAGTGGTCACCGCTCAAACGCTGGCCACGTCTCAGCTCGAGGGCTTGTGTATCAATGAATATGGCACGATGGTAGCCGATGCAGACAGGTGGCTACATCGTGCACAGGTTTGTACTATCACGATCAGAATACCGCTGCAAGTACCCCTGGCATACGGCAGTACTGTTGATGACCTTCGGCGCTGCACGCGCCAAGCCAGGGCGGTTCTGGAGAGTCTCCTTCACCCACCCACTCGCGCGTCTGAGTGGAGGTACAGCGTGTGGTAAAGTACTGTGGCTTCCTCCTAGTAGGAGGAAGCCAACCCGATGGGGCTGCCATGACATACAATGGCACAAGATGGCTACTGAGCAGAGGCGGCTGGAGAGGATATATGAGCAACACCATCACATTGAGGGATAGATTACAGAGGTTCTTCAGAAAAGCGAAACAGGGCCGAGCAGGAGGACAGCTGCGTCGGACATCCACGCATCCCACCGCACGAGAAGACAATATTACATAAGTAAATCTGACCCAAATGACAACTTCTATAGACCCCAGCGTAGCCTTTACTCTACGGGCTTATCCTGTTGCTTGGCACGGGACCCCATCACGCAGCGACGTGATAGCGTCCCGATGTTGCTTGATAGCGAGTACGATGAATGCATGCCAGATTGCATGCGAACCACCCCCACACCAGTCAAGATAATGCGAGAATCGTTCAGAAAGCAGGCGCTCGGGAAAGCGTGTCGCATAAAACACAAGTCCAATGAGGTACGAAAAAATGGATGGCCAGACTGGGTCTGTATATATTACATGTAAAGTGAAGTCGACAAACCCAGAACAAGAACATACCGAGGAAAACCTTGACTTGCCAAGGAGAATGCAGGTACGAAAGGACTGCTATTGGCGCTGCAGATGTAAAAGCTAGACACATAAAAAAGAGGATGCGCAAATGCTATCGACAAGTTCCATCAACCCGTCCCCAACCCACACGGGAAATACTCACTCTGTATGCAGGATCGTTGAACCACTGGAAAAATGGGAACGCATTGCCCGCCACGCCAGTCAAGAGACAGCACACGAGAAACACATTGCCAATGTCGGGGTGACACTGAAAGCCATAGTGCACGATGGTGCCCACGGAAGCACTGATGAGCCTACCGAAATGGCTGTCAGGTTAAACTGTCAGGGAAGGCTTCTGGCTCACATACCATCCGATTCCAACATAATCAATTCTAGCACAAAGGTCCATTCCCTCCGGATGCGCACATCCGGACATGGTATGCCAGACAACGCTACTGAAGAGGCACATGAGGGCAAACGTCAGGAACGTTGCCTCGGGTATATCTACAAATCTCGGGGTATTGAATATAGGGATGCAATTGATTAACCACAGCAAGAACGGAATAAGATGTGTATGAATATTTACTATGAACGAATCAGCAGTGGAACCGCACGGAGTGAGGAACGACGAACGGGTTTCGTTGTGGACGGCAAAGAGAGACATGACGATGAGCGGCCATTTCTCAAGGGGGATGAAACTAGAGCAAGCAGTCAGAGGTTGCCAAAAAAAACCATTCCCAGGCATCGCAACTGACCGATATCCCCGAATGACGAAAGGATTGTTCCTCCACTGTGGGGGCAAGTCTACGTATTGAATGAGCCGTGAGCCTTGAAGAGACTGTTTCATAGCCCGGCCAATATCCCGTGCAGCGTGCTCAAGCATCTCCTCTGCTTTGTTCACGTCGTCGGCCAACTCGGACACAAGTTCTGACGACATAATTGAGTCAAGGATCCCGGACAAGTGGGTTCTGTTGCGGAGTGAAGGAATATCTACGGGGAGTATATCCATAGACCGTAGATGAGCCTGAAACGACTGGAGGCGCGTAGAGATGGCCGATAATCGGTTATAAAAGTCTAAGTCCGAAAGGCGAGATCGAACGTCGTCAATATGTACGTGGATGTCAGCTAGAGAGAAATAGGCGAGGTGCGTTCGGACGTCACTCAAGGATGGGACGTCTGGGAGTTCAACAAGGTGGGAGGACACGTCTGAGCGAATGCCTCGTAGCATTTCAAGGGCATCCTTGGCCCAAAGGCGGGCGTCTTCGATCGAATGATCACCTTTAATCTTGAACGGTTCTCCGATGCGGAGGTCAGAGAGGGGGGACTCTAGCTTGGAGAGTCTGTTCTCGACGTCTTCCAGGTAAGACAACAAGATGATTTTCAGGGTGCCCAAAGCCTGCCGTGCGGAGGCGGTGGAGAGGTCCAGTGCCTCCAGTGAGTCTGGCAGTCTTCTGCATAGAGGCAGGCGGGCATCACGGGAGGTGTCCGCAGTGGAAAACCGACGCCTGCGACGAAGGTGTGGACCGTCGGTGGCCGTGACGGTCGTCGCCATTGCTGGGGAGCGAACAACTAGACAAAGAAACACGAGGGATGCTCTGTGTGCTTGAGTGACAAACAGAGACATGTCCGCATCCGGTAATATATATCACACCGGCCCGACCGGCCACCTTCGCTCCCTCCCATGCCTCCACGGCTGCTCGTGGTTGGTTTGGGCAACCTCCCTTATCCCAACACTCGCCACAGGTATGTACTGTATGCTACCATAACTCGATTTGACCCCTCTCCAAGCGTTGGCCATGTCATCGTCGATGCTTTGGCTGCACGGTTCGGTATCCACATGAGCATAAATAGATCTGTAGGAGGTTTCATAGGTCACTCCGACGTATTGTCGTTCTCGGACGATATTGTGTCACTAACACTCTTCAAACCCAGTGCGTGCGTTGTACCGTTGTTCACGCTCACATTCTGATACGTGGTCTGCCTCAGAGCTGCTGATGAATATCACCGGTCCATCCGTCGCGAGCGCCCTTCGTAATACCGTCAAGCTTCCTGCCTCCATGGTCGTCGTTCACGACTCGCTTGATCACAAAGTAAAGGTTCTGTCCGTCAAACTCGGGGGTTCTGCTAACGGACACAACGGTGTCCGGAGTGTGATCGATGCCCTCGGGGCCAATGCTGACTTCTACCGCTTTCGCATTGGGATCGGACGAGACCGTGCCGTCGACCCTGCTAATTACGTGCTGTCTGATATGCCCCTAGACGAGCTGCTGCACTGGAACGGCGTCGGTTTGGACAGGGTCTGCAGTGAACTTGGGAGGGTCGTGTCGAGGAATCGAGCTATCTGACACCTGACACTTGAGTCTTCCAGTCGGTCAGCCTCGAGTGCGACTCTTCGTTGTGTCCCTCTCCGCCCCCTCTGGGCGGTGTAGTTTCTATCGTTAACTGACCGGGGCAAGTACATGCATATGAATAAACTTCTGTGACGAGTTGGTTTCGACGCCACGGAAGTGGTTTTGTAACCGACCCGAGCTGTATCAGGGTCTGATGCTTGTGTCTCATCGTAAACGCATAGCCTACAAGTATCGCATGGGACGTCCACCAACATACGTCTTATCCCTCTTCCCTCCCTCCTTCAAGGATCCTTGACAATAAAAGACGCTCCCGATTGACAATTGTGAGGCTATGATTCATCGCGGCCGTTCGAACACCTCACTGCGGGCGCACCTCTCGTGTACCAATGGTCCCGCAACCGATATACCACGCAGTCTCGCGACCCTCCCAGCAGACGTCCTTTTCGAAGTTTCTAGGTATCTCGACCTCAAAGCGGACATCCTCAACTTTGCTTTGGCGGCCAGTACACTCCTCGTTCGCCGGAAGCGTAGCTCATGAGTTCGTTTACAGGGCAATGGCTTACTCTTTAGCTTACTTCCAGCAGTATACGACGACGTCTGCCTCGACTCTTTAGAACAATGCGAGGCAACCCTCGCAATGCTGAACCGGGAACCAAGTATAGCGCGTCACATTCAGACGTTAACCGTCCGCTTCTCCGGTTCTCCGCATGCCGGTGGCATCTTGATATCAGATTTGCTCCGGACACTGGCACCTAAACTAGACGCTTTGCATACTTTCATCTGGGATGCGGAGGAGATACCTCAGTGCGATGATATGTGGCTCGCGCTGCGGATGTCGTAAGTAAGCCAGTTTTACACGCATGGTGAATAACTGAAAGCCGTGTTCCAGATGTCCACGGCTGCATACCATTGGTACGTCTTACGGCGCCAAACTACCAGACAGCCGTAGTACCGTACGTGTTTCGCGTTAGATTCTTTTGTCGCCTACAAATCCCGGTCATTTTGCAGCTTTTTCAATTCAAGAACTTGCGCGGCTTCCGGTTGGCCCTGAAGCCGCCCTTTTATGACAATCATTCAGATAGTCTCCAAGGTATATTGCACCGCGCATCTCCTGGTTGTGAACTTATGAAAAACAGAATTACCTTCAGAGTCCCGACTTTGGGACATGCTTATCCGCCGATGTCCGAACCTCGAAGAACTCCATATTTCTGGCGCTCCCTTCCTCCCAGTTTCTGTCGTACATCCCCTCTGTTATGCCCGCTGGCCAAGATTACGGTCACTATCTCTCGGTGACATCGTGCTAGACTGGCAACCTCGAGGGGGAGGCGTCAAACCGCCATTCATCGCTTTCCTCGAGGCACATCCCCGCCTGCAAATGCTAAGAACCTCTCGCGCGGCCCTTAGTCCAGCACTTTTGACATCCCTGGACCACGGAGCCCTACCTAATCTCAAACGGTTTGCGGGCTCTCTAGAGCATCTGCAGGGCTTGGCTCAGATATATCCTCAGATCACTAGTGTGGCAATTGACGAGCCTCTCGTGATCAGAGACACGACTCCTTTACTTGCAGCTGGCGTCCTGCAAGGTCTGCACTGCTTGACTGAATTACGTGTCGCATTTGTATTTCAGGCGGCATACGAGTGTGGTCGCTTGGTTCGCTCTATCGTGAATGCCTGCCCCCGCCTCACAAAACTAGAGTTGATATGTGCTCGTAGACCGTCATTCACCGTAGTACGTCCTGATTATGTCTGACAACAACTGATGACCTACTATGCGTTTGTAGGACACTCTTGCCAAAATCATCAGCGCACTTCCCCGTCTGCGTCACCTCCGTGTAACAATGGTCCGCGCCCGTAATGAACAATCCCTCAGAGAATGCGCCGCTGTTGTCGCACGTTCAAATCCGCAGTTACGGACCTTTTGCATAACGTTCATTTCCCCTAGCCACCCTCTTCCCAACCCACTTAGCGCGGATATCAGCGTAAATGGAGGCGAGCCGGGGCATCCTTACCTCGAATCCGGGAACTATGTACTTCGAACAGACGAGTATGGTCTGCCATCGTCGGTCATGGGTACGGAACGCAGGAGGCTGCATTCGTGTTCCCTCACCCCGTTTGGGATAGCAATGCCACTACCAACATTGCCTCTGAACTCCTATACCACCAAGAAGTACAGGTACCGATTTGACCTCCATCCCAAGTCGAAGAAGGGGCTAAGCGTGCTCTTCGAGAAGAGCGTAGCAGGAGAGGAGATGAGAGTTCTTGTGCTGATGTTGTCGCTAGGTGGGGCAGCGCTCTGGGTGTTTTTCGGTTGATTTCACTTCGTGCATTGAAGCGGCTCTTGTGTTATTGTCGTTGTGTTTTTACTGCTGCTGCGTTGTATTTCTGTGTGTTGTTGTTAGCCCTTTGTGACAATAAGCGAAATCGTGTTTGTGCGCTTTGCACTGTCCAGAAGATCCATCCGACCGTATACGTCGTGCATACTACCCATCGTGGCCTCGGTTTACTCCTTCGCATCTTCGGTCTCGTACTCCCGGCATGCCATTTCTTCGGTGACGTCCATGGAAAGCGTACTTGCAATTGGTGTCGGGCTAGGATTGCGTATAGTCGTCGATGCTGCCACGGATGATCACAGAGTAGGAGGTGCGTTGTTCTCTGATTGCTACCGTGTTCCACAGGCCTTTTTTTTTTCTCAATATATTCTAGGCGTCCTCGTTGGCCTATGGGAGGGAGTGGTCTTGAATCACTTTGTGCGAAAAATGCCCCGGTCATTTGACCCTTACATCGCCTTGGTCTTCCGGGTATTTGTAGACTTCTTGTTCACGCAATCGTTATCTCGTATGGCTCTTGTCGTCTTGTGGACCTTGGTGGGGATGCTCCTTGCAGATGTCACCCCGAGCATTTTGCGTGACTCAGGTCTACGGCGCCTCTACCGACGGGTCCGCAGAGAAGCTCGTCACATCAAACGAGCAATTCCAGACATCAGAATAAAAAATGACATACCTCGCGTGCGATTCTTCTCCCATAGGCGCAGGTCGTCATCGCCTGCCTCGATACGCAGTGACCGAGCTGCCCCCGCACATTCCCCCCCTCTTGAAAACACACCCATGCCTGGGCCCCCAAGACGACCCAGTGGTCGAAACCCTCCGGGGACATTTCCAGGTTCTTCCGGCTGGTCAGAAACGGAGACAGAAGTCACTGCCCTTCGCAATCGCGTCGTTAACTTCCCGGGGCCGTCCCCATCCCTTATACCCACTCGAATCGACGCTCAGCTTCGACACTTGAATTCAAGTGACGTCCCTGGGCACAGAGCACAATCAGAAGTCTTCGCTGCAACGGAAACCCAAACTCAAACCATACTGTTAGAAACATATGATACCGAAGCTAATCCACCGGCACTCATCAACCCAATCAATGAGCCGTCCAGTGATGATCCTCCCGCAATACCCGATGACTGGGTGGACGTTACGCCACCCCTCCGCCCTCTGTTGGGTCAGCCCGCCGTCCCACCCTTCGCAGAACTGCAGGAACCGCCATCATCTATTCTTCAACTACCGACTCCACCTTGTCCCTCATCCATAGCTGAACCGACACCCCTTATCAGCACCATCCCCGACATACCAGATGCGGATGTTAAAGGTGGTGATGCGCCTGCCCCTCACCAAATACCCCTACCTAAATCTCGAGCCGCTACTGTTATTGGCGGTGTGGAGGAACACCTAAGCAGTGTACACATTACACACATGGAGAAGGCAAGCTCGGAACTAGGAGTCAACCCTTTACGTCCCGTTACTCCCTACCCGACATTAGCATCCACCAAGCTTCAGTACTCTTTGACCGAGAGCGCCGCAGATGGACAATCGGAAGTGAAACCGACCAAGGCAGCTTCGGTCGTTGGTAGCCAGGTCGATGTTCTAAATGTTGATGTTGTGACCACAACTCCAACGCAAGTTGACCCGCCTGTCGAGACCACTGCGTTAAATACCCCTGTGGACGCACCGCCTCTTCCACCGAAATTGGAAACGTCGGTTCGGCCGCCCGCCGCTCAAAGTACCCCTGCAGACTGCGGTAATACAGATTCTAGCCCAGGGCCTTCCAGTGACAACGCAAACGTGGTCCCTAGTCGAGATACCGCATACTTGGATCCTGACCCGGCCAATGACCCACCACCGCCGTTCAGCGAGAGCGCCGACATTGGGGGCGTCACAGGCCCCAGTGCGTCGGTTGCGCAGGACGAGCAAGTTACCGAGTTGAGTGGGGAGCAAAAGGTTGCGGAAGGAAGACGCCGGAATATTTTGCAAAAAGAGGTGGAAAAACGGCAGTCAGAGCGAAACAAGTTGCAAACGGAACTGGATCGCATGAATGACAAGGAATCTAGAAGTGCTTTGGCATTGAAGAAGAAGTTAGACGAGCACCAGGATGTGTTGAACCGTCTGCAAGCGAGACTATCCAAAAAGGACTTTTCTGGTGAGGAGGTATCGTCTACAATAAACATCTTACTAAATTTCACGACAGACACGCATACTCCTTTTGTTATTAAAGTGAGAAATAAACCGTATGGCGACCCCATCAAGGATGTGACCGAACAAATTTTGGAGGGAATTCTACAGACGGACAACGCCGGTCCCATCAGCGTTGAAGTAACCTTACCTCCTCCCAAGAAAGGGCGAAAGACCAAAGTCGACGTCCTCCAAGCGTTCATCTCCGAGTGTGTACATTGTACCTGATCGGGCTTGCACATTGACTGATAAGTTCGATGTCGCAGGTTCGGCTTCCCGTCGTCCATAGAAAGAGATACGATGATCATCACGGTCTAGGGAAGTTCCTCGATGGGCCTTGTTTAATTTCTGCTGTCGATATTTATGGTTAACGGATATGTACATAGCCCTCAGCTGTACTGGTATTTATCTCCTACTTGTTGTGTCAGTGATACCACACTCACCCCCGTTGCATATAATATCCTACTATTACTATGTTTAATTGTCACTTGTTGGTGACCTCGATACTCGCGGCGTCGCGTACTGAATAAATGGAATGCGATTGCATGAGAAGATCTGCCAAAGTCCTTCCATGCCAGGCTCCTATTCACAAATTTAGTCAGTCTTGGCAGGCTCGCACTCGACCAGGTCCGCTTTTTATTTGGGGTTTCTCTGCTCATCGGTGGCAGACAGACGGCGTAATATATGGCCGCATGTCACGCCCATTCCTTCATACAGTGCAACCCTTGACGATTGCGAACAGGGGAAATCACTGACATTCGTCCAAACCTTTTTCTTGCGGTATACTGTCGCCGTCGCAGTGGCGGTGGATGGGTTGAGTCTTTATTAACCCCCCAGCCCCAACTTTGAGAGTTGGAAATCGGTACCTCGCGTTTACAGGAGCACTCCGTTGTGCTTCATATAACCTCGCGGTGGTGAGTGCTACAATCGTCGTTCCATGTATCTTGCCATGCCCCGAGTTGCGCTCTCACCGTCGGTGGTCTTCCTCTGCTTTGACTTCCGCATCTTTGGTGGAAGAGCTTTTGGGCTACACTTAAAGCCTAGAGGGCAATCGCCACACACGGACTTTCTAAACAACTTTGAAGTGGTCGGGAACAGCTATGCAAGCGCCCAGCAGGTGTGACATGCAGGCCCACTCGTTCGTTGAATCATCTAGTCCTTATATATTACTCAAGGTATTCTTGGGGACGCTGGATAAAGTTTATATTGTGGACAAAACGGAAAATAATCCGTGGCAGATCAAGGACCATCCTGCTTGGGCCAGTGGTACGTCGCTTTCACCCATGCATTTGACCGGGCTTCTTGATATATCTTTATGAAGAATGGTCGATAAGTTCGAGACAGACTAGGGTAATGGATGCCGTCACTAACACCTTTTGTGCCGTGAGCACTTCCCGGGCTCCCTGAGTTTCTCTCCCTTGTTGATTGGATTTTACAGGGGGGAACAGTGCTTGGGAATGGTACTTGGCTCAATGTGGGTGGGAACCAAGCGGTGACCTACGAAGGTGCCGCTGCCCTAAGTCAGGCGGGGGGACCGCCGTATGATGACCCCGACGGGAGACAGTCGTGCGTACCATTTCTCAATGATGATCCATCATTCGTAGCTGACTACTCCGTCACAGAATTCGGTATGTTGCCATGACATGTACTGATAGTGCACTGAGACTCGCTAGATTACTGAATCCCTGCGATAATGGTGACTGTGACTGGATTCTTGGCCAACCTATGACAACGGGTCGGTGGTACCCCACGCTGTGAGTATTTTTAAAGATGGTGTAGGAAGCCCAGCCTGATGTTTGTCGTCTAGTGAGACCTTGGAAGATGGAAGTGCGATCATTGTTCGTTTCTCCTCTCGTGGATGGGTGTGATATTGAACTTGGACATCAGATAGGGGGATGCCAATGGGGGGGTTATGTCAACGATGCTTCACAAGATAATCCTACCTACGAGTTCTTCCCGAGCCGTGGTCAACCTATCACCTCGCCGATCCTCCAGAACACGCTACCCGCCAACTTATATCCGTTGACATGGTTGCTTCCGTCAGGAAAGTTATTCATACAATCGAACTGGAACACCGCCCTACTCGACTACAACCAGAATTTGGAGACACCCCTGTCCGACGTGCCCAACGCGGTGCGCGTGTACCCCGCAAGCGGTGGATCCGTAATGTTGCCGATGACGCCTGCGAATAAATATACGGCCAGTATCATGTTCTGCGGTGGGAGCAACATAACGCCGGATCGGTAAGGCCCTTTCTCGAAAGAACAAGGCCCCGTGCTCATTACACGAGTTGCCAGGTGGACTGAAGACTGGGACATACCCCATTACCCCGCGTCATCTTCGTGTGTCCAGATTTCGCCAGAAGTTTCTTCCAGCTATGAGGAAGTAGATCCTCTGCCAGAGGGTAGAACGATGGGTAATCTGATTTTACTGCCGGATGGTCGGATCCTGTGCCTGAACGGCGCGAAACTAGGTCCCTCTTCCGTTGTTGTCTGCCAATTCAGTACTCTCACCTCTTTCGCGAAGGCACTGCTGGCTATGGAAACACGACGTACACCATTGGACAATCATATGCCGACCAACCCATACTGACTCCTGTCATTTACGATCCGAGTGCTCCAGCTGGCAGCCGCTGGAGCAGGGACGGTCTCAATCCCAGCAACATAGATCGCATGTATCATTCCTCCGCGACACTGTTACCGGATGGTAAGCTGCTCTTTTCGAAGAAAAACTATGACATGACGAGTTATAGGATCTGTACTCGTCGCTGGATCCAATCCAAACTCTGATGTGAATACTTTCGCAACCTATCCTACCGAGTATCGCATCGAGATTTTTTATCCTTCTTATTACAATCAACGGCGACCGCAACCTCAAGGGCTCCCTAATCGTATGACATACGGAGGGCCGTTTTTCAACGTCTCGCTGACCACCGCGGACTTGTTTGGGAACGTTGACAATATCCAGACTGCAAAGGTCGTACTGTTGCGCACTGGTTTTTCTACTCATACAATGGTAAGGCATATTGGTAAAATTGCTGACTCTTAATGGATAGATTCTTTCAGAACATGGGTATGCGAGCCGTGGAGCTTGACTATTCGTTCCTGGGTAATCCTGATGGGTCGGGAGTACTGCATGTTAGCCAGCCGCCGCCGAACCCTGCCATCATGCCTCCAGGTCCTGCACGTGAGTGTTCTGGGTCAATGAACCTAACTTGACTTTCTTAGTCGCCTAGTTGCGTTCGTCGTCATCAATGGTGTTCCATCCATCGGCGCGCAAGTGATGGTGGGTTCCGGGAGCATTGGCCAGCAACCTACTAGCCCCAACGAGCCGTTGCCGCAGTCTGCCATTACCCCGCAGCAGCAGTCTCAGGGACCCACCAAGAAAGGTCCGGGCGCAAGTGTCATTCTGGGTCAAGCGAATGGGAATCTAGTGCAGTGGTTAAAGGTAGCTGGTGTATCGATGGCTGTCCTCGTGATACCTTCCCTTTGTTAGCATAATGTCTCATCAAGGGTCATTCTGCGCTGGCCCAAGGTCGAGAAGGGACATGATTTCACCACGGATATCACTGGGTTGGTAACCGGATTGCATGGATATCTCCAGGGGAACTCGGTTTACAATGCATCAGGGACACGGCAGGTTACTGTAAGCAGTACTACGACTAGTGGTGACGTTGCATTACAGTAGTGGTCACTGGCCGTACGAAGAAAGTCGCGTTTACTCAGTTCCTGTCGACCTGCGCAGTGATCAAGTTGACCGGGTTATCAGGGCCACGGCGATCGCATCACGGTTTTCTCAGATACACACCACTATCCAATACCCGACGCTGTGCGATAGTGCAATCGAACGTTCGTTGTCATGTAATAAAGGAACCGGGAATACTGGGGAATGTTTGATCCCGCCAATGCTATAAAACACATGCACTTGTATTTTCCATACTGCGACCGAGTGTTCGTTCCATCCAACCGTCATAACAACCCTGTAGCCCACCATGCCCCGAGCTGATTCCGTCGTGGTCGAGCCCCTTCCCTCCCAGAACCCTACGCCCTTCATACAACCCATGTCACCCCTTGTGCAAGCAGCCAAGATGTATGTCAAACGAGTCTCTCTCACCTCAAAGAAGAACTGGTGGATGGGTGCGTATTGGTACTCGATCGTCGGCATCGTCATTTGGTGCTGTCTGACCTACTGTCCCTGGCATATAGTGGAGATCGATCAGGAGGAGTCGACCACAAAACCACCTCTGCTTGGCTCATCTGCCGAGTCTTTCTCGTCCTCAGAGGAGACCACGGTGGCACCTGATGACGGTCACTACAAACCAGCCGCCGACGTACACGTAAAAAGCCCGTCCCCGAATCCATCTATACCTATCTATAAACCACCCAGGCATCCAACCGCCATCTTCTCTTTCCCCACCCCTACGGCGTACTCCGCCCCTCCCAACCCAACAGCGAATCTCTTCCCTTGTGCACAGGGCTCTGCTTCTGAACTCTTTAAATGCATTGTCAAGAGGCCCGATGTCATACAGCTCGAGATCAATGGTGAAATGCAATCTAACGCGTCGGACGTTACCACCCAGTTCCTCGCCGAATTGCGTGTGTACACGACTGCGGCTAGACATCGTAACATTGCTGCATTTCTAGGATGTTTGGAGAATGTGGGGATGGTTCTTGAGTATGTGGACGGACGAACCTTGCATGAGGTCATCCGTCAACGACCACCGCTCACCAGAGATAAGAAGATCGACTTCCACAACCAGCTTCTTGCTGGCTTGACACACCTTCATTCGTACGGCCTGAGCCACGGTGACCTGTCGTTGTTGAACATACAAGTCACCTGGTCATCGGATACGATAAAACTTCTCGACTTTGGGCGCTCTGTCTCCATCCACTCGATATTTATACCGCCTTCTGACGAGCCTGCGGACCCATGGCAGCACTTTGCGCGCAAGACGACCAGCCAAGGCTACAGTACACCACAACAGAGGGTAGAGCAGATTCATCCAGGGACCCGACCCTTTGCGGCGCCAGAAGTGTTACGAGAGGAGTGTCAAGACCCCCTTCTCGCGGATGCATATAGTTTTGGGATGATCCTCATATGCATTGACCGATGTGAAATGGTCGACATGAAGCCATGGGAGCAACGCAAAGACATAGTGCCCGACCATCTGTTCGTCGGGTGCGGGATCTTCGAGGAACGGGCAAGGGAGTACCTGAGGAGATGGGACTTGAGGAGAAGGCTGAACAGGGAAGATGCGTTTCCGGCCGATAGCTGAACACGGGCCAACCCTTTGCACGAACTTGGTTGGTTTCTCCGTGTTTTACCAAGCCGCACGCATGATACCTGCATACCCACCACGTTTTGATGGTCTTTCTTATACGTTTCTATTTCCATGTCACGAATCCGCATCACGACGTCATCACTCACTAATCATTCCCTGACTTGTCCGGCTCTTTTCCTCCTCATTTTTTTCTTTTCTGCCCAGCAATTTTGTTACCTCACCAACAGCTGTACCCTTGTATTATGTAATGACATCCACACTCAAATGTTCTCACGCTACCGTTAACTTGACCTACGATCTGGATGGCCACTGTTCACCCGTCTCGCATGGGGCTCGTCCCACAGGATCGAAGAGACGCTTATCAGGCTGGGCGGCGTTACACACGTCCACGCTCTAATTCACCTGGACGCGGAGGTTTCACGACGGATGGGCGGGGTAGTAGTGACAGGGCGGGTAGTCGGGGGAGGGATGGAGAATTGTTCAGAGAAGCCGACCGGCGCAGAGAGAGATACAGTGACAGGGGGAGGGAAAGTCACCGAGAGGGGTCAGACGACCATGGTAGGGAGCGTAGTAGGCAAAGAAGTCGGAGCGGCGGACGACCTCGCTCGTTCTCTAGGCGTCGGGATGAGGAGCGTGGGGTGTCAAGGGATCATAGAAGGGATAGGGACCGCGAGAGTGACGACGGGGACCACCGAGAAAGACGTCGACCGAGCCCTGAATATTCAGACTACAACCGTCCCCCCTCACCGGGTCAAGCGGCGCCCTGGAGACAGCAGGAAAATATGTACCCTCCCCGTGCCTATCGAGGTCGGCCACCGCACGGGCATGGCACGCAAAGTACGGATTACTTGGAGAGGTAGTGTTTCCCAGAGTCATTGGCGTAGCGAGGGTCAACGTGACTTATCATTTTCATTTTCCAGTCGACGCTTGCAAAGGGAGGCTTCTACCGTCAGTATCTGGCCACCCTCACCTAAAGGGCCTGCGAGGCAACTGTGCGTCTATTTTTACATCTCTTTCTTTATGCTTTGGTTAATTACTCTGCGGGAAAGGTCTCCGGTAGGATCGTCCCACAGGAAGTCCAAGCGCGACCGCCCAGAAACATCCAGCGGTTCGGACATTGATTCCGAATCTGAATACGAACGGCGTCGGCGTGAGCGTAAAGAACGTAAACGCCGAAAGCATGGAGAGTACAAGGAGAAGAAAGATAAGAAAGGGCGGAACCGTAGACGGTCGCGGTCGCGGAGCTACGAGGGTAGTGGTCATGATGTCGACCGGCGCCACAGCAAGTCCAGGAACAAGAGCAAGAGTCAACAACCTCGTAGTCCCAGTCCGAGCAGGACACCATCCACTTCGGTCGGGTCTGAGGAGTGGGTCGAGAAGCCTACTGCTATTTCAATCGTTTCACCGTCTCAATCGAGGAACGATATGCCACCTCCCGGCACCGTCCCTGCGCGCAAGAGTGCAGAGGTAACATCAACACATGTCAATCCCGATGCTGCGACGAACGACGATGATTCTGACGAAGAAGTTGGTCCACAACCGTTGATCAAGGTCAATGCCACGAAGAAGGTGGATGAACGTGCTTATGGTAGTGCCCTGCTACGTGGTGAGGGCAGTGCGATGGCTGCCTTCCTGCAGGAAAGCACAGATACACGTATCCCTCGTCGTGGTGAAATTGGTCTGACATCGGATGAGATTGCGTCTTTTGAGTCCGTCGGGTACGTTATGAGCGGTAGCAGACACAAGCGTATGAATGCGGTGCGTATGAGGAAGGAAAACCAGGTCATCAGCGCAGAGGAGAAGAGGGGTATATTGAAGTTGCAGAAGGAGGAGAGGGCGAGGAGAGAAGCCATACTTCGAGAAGAGTTCAGCGAGCTCGTTCAGGAGAAGCTCAAAACCCCAGAGGGGCAGCCAAGGCGGTAATTCGTAGGTACAGTACCATAACATTTCTAGTACCACTGCATAATGAAGGGGTGCCGGTGATGGTTGTAACCGCAATGGGACCTACATGAACGAAGGCCGGTACTCAAAAGTTCACAGTTCCTCGCGTCTGCCAGGTTCCAAGCCAACGAGTTCGACATCGAAAACCAGAGCAGAATTCGGTGGGATTGCTTTTCCGGCGCCACGAGAGCCTGCATAATAGATAAAGAATCTGAAAGTGTTCAGAACTGCGAAACGTACCATACGCCAACCTCGGAGGGATGGTAAGGGTACGCTTTTCATTTACGCACATTCCCTGCAGACCTTCATCCCACCCTTTGATTACCTGCCCGATACCAACTACCAGTGCATAATCTATTCTGAATAAAAGAGGAGGCCAGGGTGTCGGAGAACTCACGTTTGAAATAGAGCGGTTGCCCACGGTCATGGCTGTCAGGAAAGTAAATGTTAACACTACGTGGGGTATACAGAGGAACTTGGCAAAGTCGACCTTGAATCAAACTTCTCACCACTAGAGAAGAGTGTCCCAGTCTAAGACACATCGTATCGGTCAAAGCGAAGAGAGTGCAGCGGCGACTCACATAGTGAACTCTAACGGCATCGCCTGACCTGGCCTTCTCAATGCACTTCTCAGGTAGATGAGTAGTGTCGATTACGAGCTCCGACAGCTCTTCGGCGAATGCGAATGCCAACAGGGCCAGCAGGGACAACCAAAGCTTGGTGACTTGCATCGCTGCTAATATGTCGAAGCTCGAAACCAAATTATTAGTAGGAAGTGGGAGCGTGAGAAAGTATAGGTTATTGCCGATTTGCCGCTGAGTCAGCAACTATACAGCGCAACTTGCCTTGCTAACTTTATTTCTGCACCCACCCTATCGCACCAGCGACGCCAACCCCCGCCAACGACCAAGGACAATGGTAAGCACCCTCAATGATACGTTGTTGTTTGGCTAACGAAGATGTGTGGTTCTCGTCAGCCGTCCCAAAAGACCTTCAGAACTAAGCGTATCCTCGCCAAGGCTGCCCGCCAGAACCGGTGAGTACCTGGCTTGTCCCAGAGTTCAGAGGCGGTTACTTGACGATGAAAATCTGCAGGCCTATTCCTCAGTGGTTCCGTCTAAAGACTGATTCTAAAATCCAGGTGTGCCCTGCTCACTTCACCCGTATCTACATATCTGACATTTGTCCTGTTGAATAGCACAATTCCAAGCGCCGGCACTGGAGGCGGACGAAACTCAATATTTAAAAGCTCCCACATTCTGTCCTTTTTATTCCATTTCCCATCACTCCGAGTGTCAAGGGGATGCAGAGTTCTGCAGGGGCAGAGACGCTTCGATGGCTTGCACCTCAAAGCATTTGGGAAATGCAACATGTTGCCCTCTCATGATGTGTATGACTATGCATCCAAACCTACATACAACAATGTCCCATCGTTTGCATAAGTTCGCATTACGAGAAAAGTGGACGTCCCACACTTGTAAGTATGATACGCAAAACAGAGTGCGAAACGTGGCGTTTCCTCAGTTATGTCTGGCAATTAGTCTTGCTCTAAAGTGATTGAGTCTGGGCATTAGATAGAGTACCGCCAAGTGTTCGAATAGTCAGTGAGGCATGTTTGGAAATATTGCAAGTGGGCTTTTCAGGCGTGTTTGTCAACGTGTCCGTGACGTTGGCTGGCGAGTCCTGGTCAACACAGATCCGTTCTTGCGTGTACCGCGCTCTTCAGTTCTTGGACCGCGATGTCCCTCATACTCACGATCTTTGCCTTGGTCCTCTTTGCTGAGCTGATATCATGGATTGGCCATAGCGTACTACTCGACCTGGTATATCTCACCCTCGACTCTTCCCACCTTGACTGACCCTTGCCGGAGGCATGGGGTGTCTGCTGCAGGATACTTTACAGTGCTTCGATTACCAGACAACGAAAGCTCAAAGCAGAACTGCTTACGACCAAGAAAGAACTTCTACAAACGAGCGCACAGGATCAGTTTGCAAAGTGGGCGAAGCTAAGACGGAGTGTCGACAAGCGACTAGCAGAACTCGAAAAACTCAGTGAGTGTTGCACGACGAGACATCTTTCTGCTGGTCGGCATGCATGGTAGCCGTTCCCTTTGAAGCTGACTTGTCACGTTCACCTCTCTACTGCGCATGGCAGATAGCGAGCTTGCATTGCAGAAGACTGCTTTCTCGGTCAAATTCAACAGCCTCGTCTGGATATTGACTTCGACTGCAGTTCGTGATTGGATGGTGGTATAGGAGGTCTGCGGTCTTCTACCTCCCACCCGGCTGGTTTGGACCACTTACGTGGTGGCTTGCTCTTCCCTTCGCTCCGAAAGGCCAGTACATATTGTCAAAGTTTATGCAGCACCATTGATCGCTCATGATCGTGGCTTTTTCACCTGTAGGCTCGGTCAGTGTTGGTGTATGGCAATTGGCATGTCGTAGGGTAATCAAGGTGGGAGAACGAACAGCCAAAGCATTCATAAGTGAGTTTCGCCTTAATACAGTTTGTGGCCATACCGATAGTACGCTGGACAGTGGACCCCGGAGCTAATGAAGAGAAGAGTGGGTCGGGTGGCTCACCTACTACTAGTGACACGGGGAAGGCATCGTAACCATGGGCACCCTCGGAGGGTCAGCACTTGATGGTTGTTGGGCGGTCACTAGTATATTCACTACTAAAGCCCGAGGTAGTGCTTGACAATGTCAATGGAAATTTCTCGTGCTGACAAGTTCAGGAGCAAACTCTGACGGTACCAAGGAGAGTGCGAAAATAATGAGTCAAGGGAACTAGGTACGGAAACTAAGACAAGCACTCCGGAAGGATGATGTCAAACAGGGGCTGTCATATGCAAAATTTTTAACATGTGAAAGTACTCTTAGAAACGGAATGGACGCGGAGCCCCGCAGGGGTAGTATTTCAGCTGCTGTGAATATCCTACCGTGCTTTAGCACCCCCCACCACCATGGTCTACGGTGTCAAAGTACTTTCCGACGTCGTTCCCCAGGCTCAAGCCGAGATTCTCACCGAGGATGCATTGACATTCCTCGCGGCACTCCACAGGACCTTCGAGGCCACCAGACAGAACCTCCTTGTCGCGCGCGACGTAGCCCAGCGCAGGTACGACTCCGGAGCTGTATTCGATTTTCCTCCCGAAACGGCACATATTCGCGCTGACCCTACTTGGCACTGCGCACCTCCGGCACCAGGTTTGGAGGACCGCAGGGTCGAAATCACGGGTCCGACCGACCGGAAGATGGTCATTAACGCTCTAAACAGCGGTGCGAAGACCTTCATGGCTGATTTCGAGGGTAAGCGAAGGACCCAAACTTCTCGCACTCATCGCTGAGCCTCGCAGACTCAAATTCCCCGACATTTGCTAACATGATTGCTGGTCAAGTTAACCTTCGTGATGCCATCAGGCGTCAGATTGATTTTGAGGTTGGCGGCAAAGCATACAAACTCGTCGCGAAGCCGGCGGTGCTTATAGTCCGGTACGTCTCTCCTTCTAAACGCAATTAAATCTGCTGTTCACAGAGACGCAGACCACGGGGTTGGCACCTAGATGAGACCCGAGTGGTGATTGACAATAGCCCGGTCTCTGCTTCGATCTTCGATTTTGCATTTTACTTCTTCCACAACGCCCGTGAGCTAGTCAAGCGTGGTTATGGGCCTTACTTCTACCTGCCGAAGATGGAGCACTACCTCGAAGCCCGCCTTTGGAATGACATCTTCTTGTTTGCACAATCATATATCGAGCTCCCACACAACACTATCAGAGCAACGGTTCTGATTGAAACTCTCCCGGCTGCCTTCCAGATGGATGAAATTCTCTTCGAGCTGAGAAACCATTCCTCGGGACTAAATTGCGGAAGGTGAGTCCACTTCCAGTCGTGCGAGGCTTACACTCACTTTTGTAAACAGATGGGACTATATTTTTAGCGCCATCAAGAAACGGAGGGCGGACAGAGGGACCGTGTTTCCAGACCGGAAGGATGTTACTATGACGGTCCCGTTCATGGACGCGTATGTGCGCCTGCTTATCCAAACGTGTCATAGGTACGTCTGAATGCTACCGGGCTGCATTTCCTTTTTGAAAAAAGTCAACGATCAATGCAGGAGGAAAGTGGCCGCCATGGGTGGCATGTCTGCTCAAATTCCGATCAAGAATGACCCCAAGGCAAACGAGATCGCTATGGAGAAAGTGAGAGCCGATAAGTTGCGTGAGGTTACCGCTGGCCATGACGGCACTTGGATTGCGCACCCCTTGATCCACGACATCGCTCGCAAGGTCTTCGACGAACACATGCCAGGACCCAACCAGGTTAGTTCATTGCTGTTCTCCTGGCCTCCCAGGCTGATACGATATTAGTATCACGTACGCCGCGAGGATGTCAGGGTTGTAGCCGCTGATCTCACGAATGCCGATGTACCGGGAAAGATCACGGAAGAGGGCGTCCGTTCAAATGTTTCCGTTGCTTTGGCGTACTCTGCGGCGTGGTTGGGAGGAAACGGCTGCATCCCCGTCAACCATCTTATGGAAGATGCGGCAACCGCTGAAATCGCCCGTGTCCAGCTCTGGCAGTGGGTCAAATACGCTGCACGAATGAACAATGGCCAACCTGTTACAGTGCCGTTCGTCGATCAGATCATTGAAGAGCTGGCTGCGACAATAAAATCTGCCGTCCCGGGAGTCAAGGATGAGCACCTTAAAATCACGATAAAGTACTTGAAGAGTCAAATAAGGCAGCAGTGGCCGAGCGACTTCCTTACCAGTGATTTAATGCCGTTCTTATCTATGGCAGATGGAGTGGAGCTGAGGTGGCAGCCTAGTCTCTTGTAGGTTGCAGAAGGCTTGTCTGTACGAACCAGGTTGGTAAATCTAGTCTTCCCCGGACATGACACGGTTGCTCAATACAACATACTCGTCAGGGGTATGTCGCAATGGTATATGATCAGTCGGCCGTTTTGGCTTTCGAGCTTGATGCACACCAAAGAGTTCCCTAGGGTTGAGAGAGAACGAATTTAAGTATGCATTCCGATAAGCATTCATCTTTGGTTAATGTCAAGAATCCCATGTCAGTAGCCTATCAAATCTTTGAGAGATTGACTACTGCGCCCTGTGTAAGTGCACGGCTGTACGGACAAGCCTGTACGTAAAGCGGGAGAAAATGGTCGACCAAGCGTAGTGGGAGTGCGTGGTTGCGGGCGTACCTCATGCGCGGCCTTGATAAGCGCTTCATCTTCAACGCCGCCGACTTGGATGTCAACGGCGATGCCGAACCCACCGAGTTCTTCTACCTCACCGAGGTGCACGCTCGTGCGAACGACCGCGTCCTTGATGACATCTGCCTTGCCTAGACGGCCGGCTGTCGCTTGGAGCGCCCCAAGGAAGCATGCTGCTCGAGTTATCCGGGCGGTTCGGCTGCGAGGTGTGGAAAATGAGGACGTACATGCATAGCCCATAGCAAAGAGTTGCTCCGGGTTCTGTCCGTCGCCGTCACCGCCCAATACTTTGGGCTTGGAAAGCCGAAGTGAGAACGGGACCTCGCCATTAGAGATAACCAAGCCGTTGCGCCCTTGGCCCGATGCGGCAGCATGTGCAGTATACTAAGATTGAAGAGTGAGCAGGACCTAAGCCGAAACGAAAAATGACAGCGGACCTTATGATTCTTGAGGGTGATATTCTTGCATCCAGTGCTGGTCTGTGTATAGGACCGCGCTTGTAAGGCAACAGCGCGACGAGAAGCGTTGAGGTAAGTGCGAAGGGGCACGGTGAACATTGTAAGTGGAGTACTGAACGTGGAATCTTGCTACGCTCAACCAAAGACGTAGCTGTATCCGTGCAAATGTGTCTGCAGAAATGATTTCATCTGCTCTCGCTAATCGACGGCCATATAGTACACACAAGTTCGTACAAGCTATCTAGAAACCGCTTGCGGTGATCCTTAACTGTTCTAGTTTCTTCAGCACCTCTCCTACCGTGCGATCCAACTCGCCAGCGATAGAACTTTGTTTGGATGCGGGCAGCCGGGCATATGTTTCGCAGAGATCACCATCGACGACAGCCTTCACAGGAGTATAGTAGCCCCTCCATGCGAGGTGATCACGACCCACTATACTAATCTGTCCCGTCCGCATGTGTTGTTCGAGCGTTGAGATGAAGTCCACATCTTCTTTCGACACGAAAGGCACAAGAACACCGATGGTACCATGAAGACCAGTGTACAAGAGCACTTCTCGTCCTCCTGCAACAAGAGATACCTTGTGTATCGAAGTTATCAGGTCACCAACGTGGAAGTGACACAACATCTTGGTCTTGTGCGGAGCACCCATCAACTGTCCTTTCTCGTGTAGTATGCCGGCACCAGTTGGGTCGTCGTCCACTTGATCGGAGACCTTTTGGTCCAAGCGGTTCACAAAGATGTTCCCAAAGCGATCGCTTGCCGCCACAGTGCAGTAGTCTATCATCGTGGCAGCAACAGTCCACCGCGGCTGCATGTCATCAGCGAAGATCAGAAGTCGATTTTCTGGTGCTTTGTACACGGCATAAAATATTGAGTCTTGCATGTCACCGACCAGAATTCTCGAACCTTGGGTGTTGAGGGTAACGATAGGCGACGAAAATGTCTAATTTCTTTCTAAGTTTCGAGGCGCGAGCATAAGAAGTGGTATAGATACCTTATTCTCCACTTTCCGAAGCAATTTTTTCTTCCCCATTTCGTATAGACGTAGAGCCTTGCCTACGCCCGCAACAAGTCGTCCTTGGAAAGCTATCACAGCAAGTGGTACGTCATCGAGCTCTGTCTTGTGCAACAACTCTAGACCAGTCCCGTCCTGTGTGAATGTGTACGTCCGAAGAAAACCGCTGGTGCATGATCGGGGCGCTAAATATGTATCGGACGCAGTGCCCACGACAAGGTGCAGTTCACCACCGCGAGCGGCGAATGGGACGACCGCTAGACAAAACGCAGCTTCATTGTTATCCAGGTGTACTATCCCAACTGTCTTCGCCTACAAGTGGATGAACATATCGACCTGATGCGTGAAACCATTCCTCGCACCTCTACAGGATCGATGATCCGTATTGCTGATGCCCACGTCCCGGCTGGTGCTTTGACTCGACCAAACACCTCGGGTGGAAGACGGAGCACTTCCTCATCGATAGGCTTACCAGCTTGCCTCTGGAAGTAGGTCATGACATACTGTTCCTGCTTAGAAGCAGAATGGCTCACCATTTGCACCAGCTGGCGGTCAATGGCATCCTCACCTAAGACACGGTGGTCACCCTCGATGAGATACAAAAACCGGTTTGTCGGGTGCGAGATGAACTTGCGAGGAGTACAAGAAAGTGGAATAGCATCTTGCTTCAGTTTCATTCCGAGTTTGGGGATTTGGAATATGCTACGGAGGTAAGCGTCAGTTTCAATTCCAGAGCGTAGCCATGGCATATTGCATCTCAGTAGGAACGATTGGTAAATTGAAACGCTATTTTCAGCATGTCCTCCAAAGAGGTTCTCCAAAAAAGTGGTTGCATCCCAGGTAGGAACATAACTAGTAAGAAGAACTCACCGAAGCACACTTCCAGTAATTCCTATGAAACCCTCTGGGCTCAGTTCGGCAGAAAAACTCCAAGCGTAATCCAGGCTCTCAAAAATAAGAGGGGTGAAATGCATCAAGTTTTGGTGAGTGTAGTTCAACCAGGACCGCGAGGAAAGTGCGAGGATCGCAGGGCTTTGCTCGATTTGTACACGGAGTAGCTTGATTGGGCGGGTACCTAAGAACCTTAACGGGACTGTAAGCTAAACAGGTGTGCTCATATGTACAAGTCATACCGTGTGCGTGTATCTGTGAGCTGACCATTGATAGGGTCAAGTACAGTACGCAATAGGACTCCATTTTGCAGACCAATATTGACAAATGTTGTTGGTTGCGCTTTGTTGATACTTGCATCCAGCATGTCAGCAATGCAGATTGCGGATGGCGGGGCTGTCAACGCCTGGAGACTTATGGTCTCCAAAGTGTTCTCCGGGTCCAGGGAGATAATTCGAACAGTCTGATCCTCACATCCGACTGCCTACAACAGGGATTAATAGCCTTGAGAGAACCCCCACTTATTACGGCTTACCAGATAAGGTGTTCGCTGTCGTCCTTCAGGGACTTCCGCGACACTGAGGGCAAGAACAGTGGAACCCATGGCCTTCCGATCCTGATATTCATTAAGTTGACCGTCCAGGTCAAGTTCAAAATAAACAAGTTCAGCAGAGCTGAGCGCCACCACCACCTGGCGTTTATTCGTAGTCGCAGCCACTATGGTCCTCCTATCCGGCACGCGCCATTCATTCACGCGTCTATCAGCAAGAACATGTCGTATGCCGTGAGGGTGGACTTGCAAAAGAGCATCGGCGCCTATCTGTTGAACGGCAAGCGTAGGGGCAGATGAGAGGAAACCCGTATCTTGCACTTCCTCAATCGTTTCGCCTATTGACAACACAAGCGTACCATTAACAAATGAGAGAATGATGTACGAATCAAATTCATCTGCAACAGTGCTTAGTACGTGCAGTAAGACCCAGTGTGAAATCACAAACCAGACTCCCGCTGCTTGGTAGTCCATACGGCGTTCGGAATTCCTGGTAACTCGGAACTGACAGATTCTTCAACATCTAAACCGTGTCGAAGCATTCTGAAGGTACTTCGGGAACCCCGCCCACAGGCCACGAAAATCTGCGGAGTATCGGAGTTGGGCAGTACATTCATTACCTTCGAATCCATGACGGGGTTCAAGGATTCAAGCTCGTCAGCTAAGGCAAGGTTTTCCAAGGAACGAGGCCGAAAATGGGCGTGTGGTAGTGGTGCTGTGGGGTCGGCCATGCCGTGACCAGGGTATGATGTCGAACTAAATTCAGGTTCATCATCATCATCACCCAACTTCTGGAATTGATACAGGTGGCTGAGGAACCCGTCAGTGTGACTAACCTTGACTAATGATCTACAAAACGCTCACTGATTACCGGATTCCGCAACGACAAAAAGGAAACCAGATTTGAGAATGCACAGACTGGAAGCAACAGGTACAGTGTCAAAATACTTGACTTTCAGTGCTTTAACTTCATCTTCTTCATGGTCGATCGTCACTTTGAAGAGATCGCCGTCTTCGCTTTGGAGGAGAAAAAAGAATGCACCCTAAATACGCGTGTTGTGAAGGCTAATCTGCGAAATTGTCTGATAACAAACCTTCATTTTGTGCATGACAGCTGCCACTATAATGATGCCACGCGTGGGGTCTCCAAGAGGATGTTTTCTGCGTGGAATAGGCACTCGGTGCTGGGGACGGTCCACATGGCGGTAAATTATATGATCTTCACAGCAAACCAGAACACCGGAAGGCCCATCAAACCGGTCGGATGACGCTACCTGGCCACCTGGTACTTGCACAAGTAAATTGGCCCTGGGATCCGTTGGCTCACTCCATTTCCGGACGACATGATTGAGACCGAGGTCCAGTTCATAGTAAGTTAACATCTACGATCACGTTAGATACAGTGACGGCAGGAGCGGGAGGGGTCATACTTTTTCTGCAGTGTTGAATGCTTCGCCAGTGGGATCCTGGTCAGACTCGGAGTAATCGACCTCAAGCGCCGCAAACAACGGGTTCTCGAACCCAACATCGAGGCCAACAATGTTGTGAATAATAGCATTGTTTTTGTGTGCTTCCAAAGGGGAGGAGATGGTCAAGTTGGACGCAGCATCGCGATTGAGGATGTACACTAATTTTGCTTTTTCCACTGCAGCTATCATGACGCTACGTCCCTTGGGGTCTGTAGCCAAGTATTGTCCAGGCACTATCCGCCGCGCTCCAGACTTGCCGAAGGTTTCTTGGTGCAATTTTACAAAGCTGCTGGTTTTGGAGTCGTAATCCAATATCACTATGCGGCCTGAATCCGATCCTACTATTGCGTAGTCTGAGAATAGAGTATGAATAAAACTGAGGCAAAAACATGATACGTACGAGCTCACCCTTCGTACTGCCGGTTAGCCGAAACGCTGCCAGAGAGCGGATTGAGCCAAAGACGTCCGTAGCGATTACTGTGGAGAGTTTTCCAGTCTGGACGTCAGGTCGTAGGAGCTCAAGGCGCGTGCCATGAGAAATAATTATTTCCTGAGTGCGCGCCCCAGAGAAATTCCCGACAACTGCCTGCGTCACGGCTGTTGGAGGCTGTAACGTCAGATTGTACAAGTGCATACCGAAAGTTGCCCGGTTACGGGAAGACGGTCGATGAATGAACGAACGAGACCTGAGTCGACGCGTTCAAAATGACGAAGATACCTGTTTGGTTTTGTTTGTAACTAAGGCTAGTAAATGTATAACAATTCCAAGGCAAGTACGGTGAGGGACAGGGAATAGCATGAGCAATTGCCAGAAGTTCAAATAGCATATCTAAATAGAGGGCTTTCATCGCCCATGTCCACAAATTCATCCTTCCGATCATCGGTAATCCCTTGTTCGAGGCAGAGCGCTTCCTTCTGCTTGTTAAGCCGCTGGTAATCCCACATCGCAAAACAAGAGAGTAGAATCCTGTCCAATTAAACGTGAATTAAGAGAGTTACTACCACAGAAGTAAACCCACGAAAGACTGAGGAAACCGATCATTGTCCCGTGACCAATGTGGAAACGAGGGGGATCCAAATAGACGAACGAGGAGCAAATCCTACGGATGCCATAAGTAACGTTTGAAGACACGAGAGAGAAAATGATTACCCTCCCAAGTTCCCAATGCCAATGACCATTGCAACGACAACACCGCGTTTGATGTCCCCGCCGGCATTTGACGACGCCCAAGCGAGGTCGACTGCTATGGTCGGAAAGACTCCCACAGCAGCCAAAACAGCTCCGAAATAGGATGCAGCGGCACCGCTTTGCGTATAAAGGACGATGTAACCAACTAACGAGACAAATGCGCCACCAATCACATATGGTCCACGCAGTCTATGCTTGTCTGAAAGAACGCCAACCAAAATGGTGAATATGCAGCCACAAACGAATGGGGGAACCGAAAGCAGTTGTGCATTCGCAGCAGAAAAACCTAGTTCATTAATGATAGTGGGAGTGAAAAGAGCGATAGCGTAGATTGGGACGAGTAACCTGATTATCCAGCCATAGAATGAGTAGTTCGGAAAATTGAAGAACATATGGCCACGTACCCAATATATACACCAACTTGAACATAAGATTTGTAATCCCTGAGAGCCTGGAGGACGAAGCGTAACTGATAATCGGTGGAGAGGTTGTTCGAGTCTCGCTTTAGCATCTCAATGACATAGTGCCTCTCGGCATCCGTCAAGAAAGAGGCCGTATCAGGGTACTGGATAACAAAATTCACCAAAACCGCCAAAAGAGTAAGCGGGATCCCTACATCGTACATGAAGAAGAATGCGGCCAAGGCTGCTATGATCGTCGCTACAGGGGGCTAAGCTGTGTTCAGAAGACTGTAAGAGTAAGCGATTTACCGATGCCTTCCAAGCAGAACTAGTAGAACCGATCAACTTTCACCAGGCTGGAACAAAATGTATGCTTACAATCCACTGCCACCCATGGAGACCACCCACTCTGTTTGACAAAATTGTCAGCCAAGCCAATGAGTAGAAAAAGCTTTCACACCCTTCCATCTTCTCGATAGCGTAACTGACGGAAATTTTATGCTAGGACTCTGGACCGAGAAAGACCACACTTACGCCAGAATACCACCGAAGGCACCTTTCCGGCTTTGAGTTATGCACTGTGGTTGAGAGTGACTGCTTACCTGCGACCGTCGCTGCGGAGAAGAAGATTGCGATGCGCAATGATCGCTCGCCCCTTGGGTACCAAAGGGATATGTAATATGTCACACCAGGGAACAACCCAGCCTCTGTCAGACCGAGAAATATTCGAGCACTGGCAAGGAAGCAAGCGATGAGAGATCGAGACAATCCCAACAGTGACACTCACACGACAAGCCCTTGGAAGGTATTAACGAGACACATCAGAGTCATAATTAGACCCCATGCGACCATAATCGAGGGTACTGATGTGGCGAAGTTAGAGAACCTAAATGGCAGAGGCAAAATATACGCACTCCATCGTGAGGGCTTGAAGACCTTGAGCAGGATGTTTCTGATAAGGAGTTCACTCAGAGTAAATATGGCAGTCAAAGACCAGACTTACGACGGCACCTCCGCGAAGCTATAAAGGAACTGTCATGATATCAGCACTACTGAATGGTCAAGCATTCCATTGCATACAAAGAAGACTGCAGCTGCTATGTTATACCTATACCCAGTCAGGTTCAGATCAGTCGACATGCCAGCAACCTTGGCATTGCCTGACAAGAGGTGTCCTCATGCATATGTGAGCGCTCGGGTGATAGTCAACACAGACACGTACCGACATTTGACCGATCACTATCGTGTAGATGATGTCAGAGGATCACCAGATGAAGGGCATACGAAGCCTGTCTCCACTCACAGAAACGAGAGCAAATAGAGAAGCGAGACAAACGGCAGAAGATGCCAATCAATCTTTCTCAAGACCCGTCTGCGTTCTTGAGCATTGAGTTCGGCATCGACGGGGCCAAGCTTTTCATTGCCAGACCCTGTGTCTGCACTAATCCTTGGCGACAAGGGCATGCCAGCTGACATGAGGGAAGGAAGGATCGGTGACGGGACGCAACTATAGCGCTTCAATAAAAGATCCCTTTATTATTTTATGCATTCTCGATTCCACGCTCCATAACGTGATGCGTTAATATTCACATAATATATGCCACCGGTGATGCATTGATAACCGTCTGCTCACAATTTCTTCCGTGCCAGTGCAAGGCAACCGGCTGCAGTGGGGTACAGGGGATTCAAAGATACATGGTAATAGACACAAATGAGGGTGTACGTGTGTCTGCGGAACGGTGGCGGGGTGAGGATCTAGTAGAAACCGACGTATAGTTACGTAAGATAAGGGTGCAGTTTCGGTTAGCTCTGGCAAGGGTTGAATAGGCTCAACGTTGCAGTTCCGTGCCCGGGCTGCGCACTTGAAATTTCGAAACCGACACACATAGCCTCAACAGACACTGTAAGTACAGCCATACGACACTGCCCATCCGCTAAGAGTCATCCGGAACTCCAAACATCCCATTCTTCGTCTTCAGGTCACGTTTAGTTCTTTTAGCACCGGTACTTTTCGATCCACTCCGATTAGCACGAGTGGTTTTTGCCCCTTTATTAGTTGTTGACGAGGTCGACGATTTTGCGCGTTTTGACGGCCCCGGGCCACCATTTTCTGGACAGTCTGCATGCCGTATCATCCGGAATGCCTCGGAAGCTCAAAGGATACACACCTGCAGTCCAGTGTCCGAGTCGACCGCAGCTGAAGCATTTGTCACGTGACCCCGTCTTCGTTGAGCTCGTTCCCGAGTCGCCTCGCGAAGGTGCACCAGGACAGGCTATAATAAGAGTAACTCGGTCAACCATCGAGATCACAACCCTCAGCAACGTTGTGGTCGGCTGCCATGCTTACAATTCATGAAATGACCAGGCTTCCCACACCCAAAACATGTAGGGCCATCCATCGAGATATGAGTGTTTGTACTTGGTAGTTTTGCATTTGGGCATGCTGTGCATATGATGAACGCAGATAGCAATGTACTATGATAGCTTTACCTGCGGCCCAGTGACCTTCTTGATCACACTGCGAAGGACATGTTAGACACTATTTTACACACATAGTACAGCGTACCTTAAAGCACCTCCCAGAAGAGGAAGGATTGTTTTGACTAGTTGAGCGTGTCGGCGACCGCGATTCTCCTGTTAGCTTGCCGGGTTCATCACGCCACTCGAAGAACCCACATCCCTCGTCTCTGCCCTTCAAGCAGGTCCAGAAGACACGTCCTTTGTTGACACCGTCCTTAGTTACGGTTCGCAGACCGGCATTCTCTTTGCATCGGCACACCGGGACCGATATACCATCTGACTCCTATCAATATATCAGTGCCAATGCATGTCGTCACGGCTTCCAGGCTCACGCGTTGATTCGCTGCCAGGGTTCGCTTCACGGGCACGAGAGGTGCAGGTACGTCATGTGCGTTATTGGCCGCGTCTTCAGCCCAGGCTATGAAATCGCACTTGTCCACGCTGCAAGCATAGTACTCTTTGCCGTGTCGAACAGAACTCTGGGTCGCTTTTCTGCGTGTAGCAGGCATACCACAGCGACATTGTAGTATTTTTGTCGATATACTAGATTGTGTCACTGGAGCGCCGAGTCGAGCCAGAGTGTCACCTGAGCGCGTGGCGGGGGCGTCTATGCGCTGAGGGGCTATTACTCTTGCAGATACCCGAGGAGGTTCAGCTAAGTTTGCAGATGTTAGCCCCTGGTAAACACGTATACGAGTTGAAACCGAACATACCGAGCTTTGGTGGTGTAGGTGAAACTCGGGTACGCCCTCGAGATGAGTGTGTTTGACGTCCTGCACTGCGAGTTCGAACCCTGCCCCAGTGACCTGGACCACTGTTGCCGTCATCGCCGTCATGGTCATCCCTCCCATTTCCTTGGTCACCACCGCTTCCTCTGTCAGGATTACGCCCACCATCTCGGCGTCCAGGGCCCTCTGCCCTATTGCCTTCGACATACCTTCGCACACTCTGAAGCCATCACTACTAAGACATTCCATAAGAGGACGGTGAAACTTACAGAGAGAACTTTACCAAATTCCCTTTTGGCAATCAAGTACATCTCTCGGTATTGTTCGATAGTTTCCATGAGCATCTGATCCTTGGATTTAATACCCTCGCACACTCGAACCATGCTGTGCTCTGTCTGGCGGTGGACCCACAATAATCAGCATCAATATTATCCGGTGCAACCGTCCTTGGAACAGAACTTACCTCACGCCGTAGTTGCGGCTTCGACAGGCTGCGATCGAACCCAATCTCGTTGTATCCCTCCACCAACCCGATGCCAAGGGTCGAAGGCAGGAGGTGCTTTGTGGTCCCATCCATCCGCTCAATCACGTACTCACGATCAATGATAGTCTGTATGTGTTGAGCAATGGTCGCATCCGTCCCTGTAAGACATCCCCCGATTAGTTGCAGTTTCCCGAAAGTCAGGGACACTCACCTATACCATTCTTGTCCATCAATGCAACCAGATCAGCCTCAGTGAGCAAGGTTGGCGGTGTCGTCTGTCCCTCGTTGATCTCACAGGATGTAGGCGCAAACTGCTCTCCGTCTCTGAAGTCGGGTATCTCCTTTCCATTCCACTTATCATATGGATAGACATCCAAGTAGTTCCGTTGTAGCACGATTAAACCTACCCGAAAATATAGCGGTCAATGTTGCACCATCTAGCAAAATGACCAACCGACCAGTAGCATAAAACTCTTCCCCACCATACTCGACTTCGACCGTAGTCTCAGAGCCTTCAGCATCCTTGGAACAACTCGCTAGGAACCGCCGCGTGATGAAATCGTACACTCTTTTGTCATCTCCAGTCAAGTTTCCAGCATGCGCAGTGGGGTGGATAGGGGGATGTGCTTTGTCATTGTTCTTTCCCCGACGGGGGGTGTTGAAGCCATCCTCCTGCAGTCTAATTACATGGGGAGGTAGAAGTAGGGTTTCAGAATATCCACTCACCCTTGTGCGAACCTCCCCCAAGCATGATCCACAGTCTGCTTCGCGATCAGACTCATGAAGTCAAACTTCGGGTCATATTGATCCGTCTCTGTACGTGGGTACGACAGGAAACCTTGCTGATACAGTTTCTCTGAGATCTTGCAGCGCGTCAGAACGGATATTACATGAAAATGGAGCCCCGCACATCTAGGACTTTCTTAGGGGCCAGCTTTAGCAACCGCGAACCAGCTTTCTGAAGTTCGACAGTAGTCAATGGCAAAGGTTTCCTATCACCTCAATGAGACAACGGGGCAGAGGTAAAAAGTGGTTCACTAGCACCATTTTTTGACATTCTTCTTCGTTACTTTCATTACTCGTGCTCGTCGAGATCCCACAATATCCTCATATATCTCGGCGACTACATCAAACGCAAATAGGTGACCCCTTCTCCATATGAAATCAACCTTGTTCTTCGCGCCGCCAATCTCGCGATCCAATGAGAGGAGGATGTACCAAAAGTCTTCCGGCGTAAAAGACTTCACCTGCTTATATCTGGCGACGACAAAACCCAACGTAGGGAACTGACAAGGCCCTATTCACGTCTTGAGAGAAAATCATGGCTCAAATTGGTTGTCTCGTACCGTATGATACAACACCCGCGTCGCGAAACTGGGGCAAACGTTGCTGCAGAGTGAGGGTTTGCATGCGAGTGAAAGCCGCGCCGATCCGTAGATCAAGGATGGTTCGTGCTTCTACGGCATCTGCTTGGGCTTTGTCAAGTTCCACAGGATGCTGCGCAGCACGGTGAATTTGCCTGTCGTTTGCTTTCTGTGAACAAGCAAGAGCGGCACATCAGACACATCAGACGTACTGTGCAATGATAGCGCTGAACCTGGCCCGTTTGACAACGATATTCGGTCGCACTTTGCGACAGACGGTCACGATCTCCCACCCAATATTTTCCCCTTCCCTGTCACAGTCCGTCCAAATCATTAGCGTATCCGCTGTACGCGCTTCTGCCAAGAGATTCCGCTCGATGACCTTGTTGTCGTCGCGAACCACGGCGCGTAACGGAGCATCAAACAATGCGAATGGATCGCACGAAGACCAGCGATTGTATGCATCTAAAAAGTTGTATTCTAGCAAGTGCCCAACGACGGCAGTCACCGTGAAAGCAGAATTTGTCTGGGGATAGTCGAAGTCGAAATTCTTGATGAATTTACTTTGAGTCGGCCTCTGAAAAGACAACATTCAGTTCATCGCCGTCGACCACAGTCTGAAGACGACATGCAGTTGTCACCCGACCACCAGATAGAATTTGACTGATCGACTTCGCTATGGAAGGTTTTTCGGCGACACACAACACGCGCATGGCAACGCTACCGTTATCCCAGTGCAATCGACGTCCAGACGCCGTATGAGAAGGGTAAAGGTAGCCACTAGGTCGCCGCGCGACGCGTTTCCTGGATGGACGAATCACGTGGATGGTGATTTCGAAAAATCAGCAAGCGCCATACAACGTGCATTGAATATTTGCTCCGTGTACCATATCATATCGCATGGCTGCTGAAGACGCCAATTCAGCGACGACAAAGTTATTGACACTTTTGAACGTATCTGCCTTGAAAAGCCGAAAACGAGACCGAGGAATCGACGGCCCCCACACCCAGACGAAAGGGAACAAACGCAAGCGATCTGTCGCATTTACCGAAGACAGCCCTGTGGAAACTACGTCTACTACCTCTCAGGAGGATGCCAAGCCTTCTTCCGGCATTGTGAACGCAGATGATAGGACAGTCGTTGTGAACGACACGGGTTACGGTGATCCCGAAGGTATAGTCCTTCAATTCATGCTGGTTATCGTTGCTAATATTATACAGATGCAACTTTACTCTATGAGCGTCACTTTGGCGCAAACCCCGAAGCGCTAACAGAAAAGAGCAGGATGCGTGTTGACCAAGACGGTTGGAAGACTACAAGAGAGAAAGTCGGAGCGCTCACAGTCATTGCCAGCCTTCCCCCGGAGTCTACACCATTAGCCAAAATGCTCGCTAACAGGACAGCGGTATGTAAACCACCTCTCCGCCACGGAATTCTCCCTGAGAACAAGAGAAGATCCTTGAACGCCTTCGGAAACCCTTTTTAGATCGTCAGGCCAAGCAACCGCAAGGTACCGTGGCTATCTTGTTGTATCCTCACACCCTCACCCTTTTCAGAAACCATTCGAGTGCAGAACGAGCTGCTTTCTATTCTCTCCGCCCATTTCGACCTCTATCACCCGGCTATCCCTCTCGATCAGCATCGGTGTATCCGGGAGGCCATAGCATTGCACGCCCTTGACCATGTCACCAAGTATGACGCGCCAAAAGTAACCGTGTACCCGAAGCATTTGTTGACTGTGCTACAGGAAACGTCGCCGAATTCTCAAAAATAATGAACGTGTCTCCCACGCAAAGAATGCCCCGGAACCACCGGAGGATATCCAGGACCAGGGATTTACCCGCCCGTCCGTCCTGGTCCTCCTTCCCTTCCGTTCATTTGCTGTCCATTGGGTCAACGCGTTAACGTCGCATACCCCCCGTCCGTCTTTCCAGATAGAAAATCACGCTAGATTTTTGTCAGAATATGGGTTGCCAGCAGATGCTGTGGATAAGCTTGCCGCAGCCGAAAAAGGGACGTACCCTGATGACCATGTAGAGATGTTCAAGGGAAACGTGGACGATAATTTCAGGATTGGTGTGAAATTGACGAGGAAGAGCGTAAAGCTTTTTGCAGAGTTTTACGGATGTGACATCATATTCGCCAGCCCTCTTGGCCTGAGAGTGTCCATCGAGAAAGAAAAGTAAGCCTACTCTGTCAATCCTGCGACGTCCTCCTTGACAGACGTTGTAGAAGCGCCGACTTTCTGTCGTCCATAGAGATTCTAGTGATGGATCAAATGAACGCGATGGTTATGCAGAATTGGGACCACATCGAGGTACTATTGTGTTTTACGCTGCGCTGCAGGCAACTAATCAGGGGTGGTGTCCTTCAATCCAGTATGTGCTTTCTCACATGAACAGGTTTCCGAGTGAAACGCATGACGCCGATTTTTCTCGAATTAAGCCTTGGTATCTTGATGGACAGTAAGGAATTCCCTCAGATACAGCTCCCCAATGCTGAACTCCTGGTAGTTCTGCCTACCTGCGTCAATCCATCCTACTATCCCCTTTCGAGACCCCTGAAATTCGCGCGCTGTATCGCCGTAAACTCACAAACACAGCAGGGAAAATCAGAGTGGAGAAAGTGTGGCCTGCGTTGCATGTCCCAGGGTCGTTAGAACCGGTTAGGTCACGCCATCTTCCTCGCACACGTGCCATACTGAAAGACCTGTGCTTGGGCAGCTTTTTGCTTCCTTCGACTGTCTTAGTCCACAGGATGAAGCTGGTAAACGCTTTGACTACTTCACCACCCAGGTTCGTCGGTTTGCTACACCTCTATAAGGTTGTTGAGTTCGCCTCAAGCTTCTACCTAAACTTTTGAAATCCGCCGTTCAAAGTTCAAATGCGATTGTTTACATACCGTCGTCTTTTGACTTTATCCGGGTGCATAACTACTTCCGGAAACAGACCGGCCTCGATTTTGCGACGCTGTCTGAGTTAGTCGTTCAATCCCTTCCTCTCTGTTGGCGGTATTTATCTCGGTTCCATCCAGGTACTCCTCAAACCAGGATATCTCACGTGCGCGCCAGGGATTTTTTAATGGCAAAAAATCCTTTTTGCTCATAAGCGAAAGGTTCCATTTTTACCGACGGTGCGACGAGTGGCCTACATGCATGAAGATTCTGATGTTTGATGCTGCAGTTACAAAATTAGGGGGATTCGTAATATCGTATTTTACGCCCTCCCTGAACACCCTCAGTTCTTCTCGGAGTTCCTCTCTTGCCCCTTCCTCGACGATGGGGTGGAACCAACTGACGTGAGCTGTCACGTAATGTACTGCAAGTACGATTGGTTCAGGCTGGAGAGGATAATAGGCACCGCTGGTGCAAAGAGTCTGATGCAAGGGTACTCGTAACTTGTAACGCTATGTGTGTGGTGTATGTACGTAGTCCTTGCTCTTTGCGTAGTATCAAACATGGAGGGCCTATGGAATAATAAAATGTTTAGAGTTGCCGTTAAATAGGCAATGATATCGAAGCAAAAAGAATGACCTGACCCTGGCTCGAACAGGGGACCTTCTGTGTGTTAGACAGATGCGATAACCAACTACGCCACCAGGCCTCATAGCGAACATGTCTCATTACTGCTGATGGGCCAAACTAGAGGCATTCAAGACAAAAAACAAGGCAATTCCGATATCGAAAACGTAGGTGGACTGTACGATAGCAACGAGGTCCGATGAATTGGTACTGTCGCCGGGCAGGAACAGGTAGACAGACATAGAAAGCACTCGGGGTATATCCAATGACAAGTAGGTCTGGTAGCAAGTTAAACGAGGCGCGTATGTTATGCACTCTGGAGTTCTCCCTCAAAAGGGAACAAAGGCATGGTGATAACGCAACAACGCGCAAGAGGACGTCTAAGGAATGGGTCCGTCGGTTAAGTGATTGGCAATTGGAAGTGAGGGAGCGATGACGAACTTATTGCTCGCTCTCTTGTTTTCCCTCTGATGATACTCTAGGCTGTTGCGGCCCTTGTGACGGTTGAGCATCAGGGTCCTGACTAGCACTGACGGCAGCGGTAGCACGTTTCTTTTCCTCCTTTGCTTGCTTTTTCGCCTTGTACTTTTTGTAGGCGTATGCGATGATCATGGTGGAGTTGAGCAATACCACAAGACTATTGTTGAAGGATGGGAACTGTCGGTACTTTGAATGTGCTTATATACCTTTCCACAATCAGACCACAATCGAACAACGGACACAAAAACACCGCTTAATGCTGCGATCACGCCAACGTGTGTGACGACTTGGAAGTGAGCAGGGTCTCAGTGATGCCATGATGTCCGGATGTTTAGATTCGGTTTGAAGTGGGCAGGCGAAGGTCACGTGAAACTAGTCGCGTGGCCCTCGCATCCGGGGCGGGGTGCGTCTCGTTGCAAGTCGGCTCAGCCGAGAAAGCCAACGTCCCTTCTTCCGACCTCTCCACCGCTGCTGTCTTGCTCCAAGGAGGGTTCCCTCAGAGTCCACAGCGCAGTCGATTTGCATATTTAGTACCTCTCTACATTTACGCCAGATCATTAGACGCCCCCAATGTCTGGATCACAACCAATACAGCATCGCACAGTTACGCACCCCAACGGGCTCAATACGACACAAGTCAATCCGGAAACCATGCGCGCCAAGTTGAACGGACATATCTGCGGTAACTCAGAACAGATTCAAATCATTAACGAGGAGAAGAATTTCACGTGAGTAGAGTTGATCCTTGACACAAGTGCTTGTAGTATACGCCAGTTGGTGTTGTCTATCATGCATTCCCGTACTAATAAATCTTCATCAACAGACCACACCTGTCTGCACAGATTGAAAGGTGGGGACTTCGTGATGCTGGATTCAGCTACAACATTGTAGCTGTTTTTGGTTCGCAGTCAACGGGAAAGAGTGAGTCTCATAACCCGTCTTGTATACTTTGTTTCCGGGGTACCTGCTCACTTGGTGTGCACAGGTACACTATTGAACGGGTTGTTTGGGACCACTTTCGATGTCATGGATGAAACGAAACGACAGCAAACGACGAAAGGTAGGTCTGCCTGAACCTTAAAGTTACGTCGCCTATCATCCGCTCCACAATTCTCCAGGTATTTGGATGTGTCGAGGCAAGGACATGAGTGTATTGGTCATGGATGTCGAAGGTACGGATGGGCGAGAGCGTGGAGAAGATCAGGACTTCGAGCGTAAATCGGCGCTTTTCTCCCTCGCCTCTTCAGAAGTCCTCATCATCAATCTGTGGGAGCACCAAGTAGGATTGTACCAAGGTGCAAACATGGGCCTGTTAAAAACAGTGTTCGAAGTAAACTTGGGCCTATTCGGCAAGAAAGCTCAGGAAGGGTGCGTCATGTCCTCTACACATACACATACACGTACTAAGTTTACTCGTAGGCCTCAGTCCCGCACGCTACTTCTGTTTGTCATCCGTGACCACATTGGCGTGACCCCTCTGGCCAACCTTCAGGCGACTCTGACCGCAGACCTTGTACGAATATGGGACTCCCTCACGAAGCCCTCTGGGCTTGCTCAGGCACAACTCTCCGACTACTTTGATCTCTCTTTCACAGCTCTTCCTCATAAAATTCTCGAAACCCAGAAGTTCGACAATGAGGTAGCTAGGCTAAGGGAGAGGTTTGCAGACAAGACGATCCAAGATTACCTCTTCAAGGATGTGTACCATAAGCGGATACCAGCAGACGGTGTAGCAGTATATATGGAAAACATTTGGGTACGCACGCTTCTCGAGTATGCCACGCCTCACCCCTGATGTTGCCCCTTTACTCGAACAGCAACAGGTCCAAGACAACAAGGATTTGGATCTTCCTACCCAGCAAGAACTCCTGGCGCAGTTCCGGTGTGACGAGATAGCGTCAACCGCACTCAGTGAGTTCAATGCACAGGCGAAATCTCAGAAACGCCCGGTCGAGGCCGGAAAAGTTGTTCCGGGGCTAGGCGAGCTGATGAAAAACTGGAGAGACCAGGCGCTCGGTATGTTTGTGTATATGAACACCTTTACATGTTCTAGGACTGATTCACGTTAGCGCATTATGACCATGACGCCTCACGGTATCACAACGGCGTCTACACTCGCAAACGTCTCGACCTCTGTGCCACGATAACATCCACTCTCAGTCCGTTGTTCTTTGGTCAACTTAAGAACCTTCATAAGTTGTGTCTGGCTACATTTAAGGCCAGCTTGCAGAGCTCGCTGTCACCCGGGACAAGAGACAACGACTTTGCGGAAGCTATCGGTAGAGCGAAGAGGGAATGCGAAGAGAGCTTCGTTACTGTTGCCCAAGAGGTTTGCATCGAAGAGAAGGAATGGACCTGGGAAGAGGAGCTTTTACTGCTGAGGGAAGAGATGGGAGCCGTAGCTGAGATCTTCCGAAAGGACGAAACAAAGAAAGTTGTCAACCTTGTCGAGGTTAGATTTTCTTTCGTTATGCGCCTTGTGAAGGCTGACACGTATGCAGAAACATTTCAAACAACAAATATCAGAACCGGTGGAATTGCAACTGAACAAAGGTTCTCAAGACATGTGGGATAACGTGTTGGGGACGTTCAAGCAACTACTGGACAAGGCCGAGTCGTCGTACCTTAGCAAAACTAAGAGTGAATGAATCATCATATTTTTCTTACTTGATTACATGCTTATCACTTATCCAGCATTCAACTGCACCGAGGAGGAGAACTCGAGTTCCCTTGCGACCATTCGAAGGCGTGCATGGCAAGCCCTTCGCTCCAAGATCGACGAGCAAACGACCGACGCTGTCATGCTTTCCAAGCTACGCGTTCATTTTGAGGAACGATTCCGGTACGACGAGCAAAGCATTCCGAGAGTTTGGAAACCCGACGATGATATTGATGGAGCTTACAAACAAGCCAAGGAACAGGTTCGCTGACGCCCTTGTGTTGCTGGTTGTTAGATATCTTATTTTATCTCAGACGCTCGCCCTTATCCCTCTTTATGCCAAGATTGCACCCCACGATCCTACTTTCGAGTATGCACTCCCGCCCTCCCTTCCGCCCTCACCGCCGGAAGAAGAGATAGATTTCCAGTTGTCACTCACCATCTTCTCCGAGACGAAATGCCTTGATTTGGCAAACCGTTTCCGCCGAGATGCCGATGCCTACTATGTTGAGGCCAAGAGGAGCACTGTTTCTTCGATTGCACAAGTGCCCTATTGGATGTATGGCGTAATGGTGGTACTTGGATGGAATGAGGCAATGCTGGTACTTTTCAATCCGCTGTATTGTATGTTCGCGATCGCAGCGACAACGTTGGCGTGAGTGTACTCCTGGGGCTTGTAACTTCCAAGGTCACGACTCTAACACTCATCTACTTTTTTCCAGATATCTCTTAATGAAACTTCGATTGGTGGGCCCTCTTCTCCAGGTATCGAGAACAGTTGCGGGCGAGGTGTGTTTCCGGATTGTATCCTACTTTTTTAATTGTTTTTGACGCAAAACGTGTGTTAGGTTCAGCGACAAGCGTCAGACCGTCTCCGTGCACACTTTTCGCAGCCCATACTTGAGGCGCCGGCACTCTCGTCACGCGACTCTTCTTCGGGACAATCTCGCCCCGAATCAGACTCGAGTCCAGTAGTCTCCAAGTTAGGTTCTTCGCACACGAAGACCAACCCCACAGCAAGAACCAACTCGGGTTCGACGTCGTCCGCTTACCATGATGTGGACGAAGAAGAATTTGAGATGAGACCTGTGGGAGCTTTCTAGCCGTGCTGTGAAGGCATTGCGCAATTGACTACGAACGACGTTGTTTGAGTACATTTGACTATAGTTCTGTAGTAGACCTCCGGTCTGTAGCCGCTAATGGGCCAGTGCAGTTGCAGACAAAACATGTCGGTAATTAATATTACTGCACTGTACACATACCGCGCTTTGGTGCTCCATTTATTAGTCGGACGAGCATCAGTCCTGCAAAGGTGCCGCTGAAGAGCGGGTCCCAGATCCGTAAAAGCCTCTCCAGTTCTCATGCGAGTCCCTTTGGAAGTTGCCAACTGAGAAGTAAGAATATCTATTATATGGCACAGTACAATTGCTACAACCCGATCGTTTGTTCAGATAGCAACTCGGGTCATTCTCTACTAACAGGCAAGAATCAGACTCGATACCAGTGTCCCTTCTTGCCGATGAACCAACACACTCTCGTTTCCTCTTCCACGTCCAGTGTGCCCACCCATCCTGGTACTTCCCTAATCTGTTCCAGGACTTCGCTCGAATCGCCAATCTTCGCCTCAAGCGTACCGTCCTGTTCAAGGAACGATATTGCCTCCACAACTTCTTGGCGATCGTACACAGCCTTGAGTCGCCAACGGAGCTCCGCCTGCGGGATTCCGGGACGTAAAACGACGGTGCCCACAACGCTGCGCAGTGCAGCCGTCCATAACTCGTCAACCCTAGATCCGCGTACGTCGAGCCATCGACGAGGTAGAACACACGTGAGCGGGTCTTCCGAAAGGGTCACCGTCCACGGTGCGCAATGCTCACTGGATACGACAACCGGTGCAGTGTATCCCGTCATTATGAGGACAGGAGGTGTGAGCGACGCCATGCGTTGGACAAGCATGAGGACCTGTCCCGGATCTACACTGAATTGCTAGAGATACTTATAAGCGTGTGCTTGTGCTATACATGCAAGGAGATTACCGGAAGCATCGTCTTCGTCACTCCCAAGCTTTTTGAGTCTTTAACTCTCTCCAGGATACACACGGCCAATTCTGCATCCGATTGGTCAAGACCAGCCACGAATTTAGAGAAGCTGATAGTAAGGCAACGACTGCAGTTGACGAGACCATGTGAACTCCTGAGTCCACACGCAGCGATGTCCCCGTGCAGCGTTCTGCCATGGTCAGCCTGGTCGCCCGCGGTGACCAACGTGGGCTCGGGCTCTGCAAAGGGTGTCTCAGCTTGAACATCCTCCACAACTTCTAGGTCTGTCAGTGTACTCGACGAGAACTTGACACGTATGCTCGTCTCGACGTCATCATCGTCTGAAAAGATGGAGTCTCAGTCATCTACGAGCACATATGCCACGGGACGACTACCTGCCCGCTTGCTATTCCAATCAATCCGTGAACGGACAGAGCGTGGATGTGAGGTGTCTACTTGGAGGAAGACCTGAGGGGTATTTGATCAGCTAGGCTGTCCAGACATAAACGTTACTGGCTACCTGGTCTTCGGACACTAGCTGCATCAACGTCGCAACATCCCCATCGTGAGCCTCCAGGGACCACTCCATATCGTCGACTTCTCCTTCTCCTACGATGTCCTCCAAGGTGTTTGCGTCTTGAAAAAATTCACGAGGAAAGGGCCCTCCGACAATGTTCAGATTACTAAAACCATAGAGTTAGCATGAAATTGCCTCCCCCCCCCAAAAAAAAAAGCTCACTTGTCGGATATCTTTAGTGTCCTACCGGGTTTGGGTTTCTTTGGATCCCGCACAAGCTTGGATAAGACGCCTTGCGTTAAGAGATTAGACATTGCAAGGGATACATGCTCCTTTCCAATACTACGGAGAACTCGAGCACCCCTTTCGGGGTCATAAATCTCATTTGGAGTCCCGAAGACCATCTGGATCATTAATGAATTGTCCAGTCACCCGTGTAACAAGGATGCGGACATACCTTCAAAACTGTCTCTGCAGTAGCTAGGACGTCGTCCTTTACTTCGGAGGTAACTGTTCCTAGTTCTTTGGTAAGCGCACGAGTCATAAATTGTTTTTCCCGTCCTTCTTCCACAGCAGAATTCCACATGAAATCCCACACAGGGGCGTTGATTAGGTTCTCTTCCACCTCGAACATTTCAGTAAGTTCTTCAGCTGTTGTTGGTAACATCACTGCCGACTCCTGTTCCACAAAGCCAACTCGCCTGAGGAGACATGAGGGTCCGTAAACGAAGCGAGGCTCCACCGACTCACAATGCATTTTTGTCAACGTGTTTTCTAAGAAACTCCAAGTGGTTCACAATGTCGAAATTTGATGGACTTTCCGGATGATCATCTGGGAGATGGGACGACCCCCTGTGTTGTGTCCACATTGTATACCATTGATCTTCGAGGCGTTTCATGTAAAGGTCCTGTGCGGGATTTTCTCTAAGATGTGCGATACGTTGCCTGACGGAATTCCGAGGCACAGCTGGGAAGACCTGGTCGAAGGCAGATAGATCTAGCTTCCCCACGTCTCGGCATCGGGCGCGGATAATCGCAGACGCATCACGAGCAAGTTCGTCGAACTCGCGAGTCCAGTGAAATCTCGGTCGCCGCAGTGTTCTGTTTTCTGTTTCTTCGACCAAATCATCGAGTGTAAGCGACGCCACAAGGACAGTGAGGCAAATTACCTTCTTTTTGCTTATCCTTCCCTTTGCCTGCGGAGCTTGTAGTCTGGGCAATCGGTGGCCCCTGCTCTGCAATCAAGGATGCGATCGTCTTCTCGGGAGGATTAGCGACCAGCGGAGGTGGCCCTACAGACTGGGAACAACTAGCTGGTGACTGCTTCGACCTTTCAATAGTTCCTTTTCTTGCCGGTCCATTCTCCGTGATAACCGCCTTCAACTTGCTCTCCCATTGCTCCAAGTCCCTAGAAAGTGTAGACTGCATGAACTGCGTCCGGATTGCACGTATTCGTGCTGCTAGACTTCCCTTCACTGGCTCGGTATGGACTTTGTTGAGAAGTTGCTCCCACTCGGCCGCTCTCTGATGCCTTGCTCCTTTGACCTGCCTTAACGGAACTGCTCCAGTCTCAGTGCTTGTACTGTCCCTCACATGGGTACGCCGTCGTCTCCGTCCAGAGGGAGAAGAGCTTATTAAACCTTGTAAATTCGAAGCGGAAGACTGGTCACCCGAAACTTCATCTTTGTCTCTGATAGGCTTAGCTAAGGAGGGAGGACGCTGTGACCCACGGCGGCTGGCGGCCCCAAACTCAACAGGTTCACCCAGTGTTTTGATAGATGGCGGGGTAGACGTCAATGAAGTAGATTGATTAATCTCCCGAAGGTAACTGTTGATCCTCTCCTGTGGAGTATCAGGGAAGTGTACCAAGCAAGCAGGTTTGCTTGTGCCTGACGCGACTACAAGAGAGGTCCTCAGCATTTTGATGCGTCCCCGGTTCTCCAGGCTTCTCAGAGTCGATTCCACGGTGCGTTTGTCGGGACGAGTTCCCACTGGTGCGCTAGTAGGTTCTCCGTCTCGGGTCATAGTTTCCAGTAGAGCAGTATGTGACTCATAAAATTCCTTCGTATGTAGGTTAGCAATGCCACCCAGTTCTTCGATGACACGACAAAGTTCGTTTTCCCGACGGAGCGCGGAGAGGTTAATGCTTGGACACGCTTGGCTACTTGGGTCTGTCCTTGGGCGTTTAGCTGGTCGGCCTGACGGGGCACAGGGGGCACTACGCTTCCCAGTCGAGCCTGCTAGACCTTGTTCGGGGGCATATGGTTGAAGAGTAGTGGGAATCTGGGGAGACATGAATCGACTGTCGCAAACAGGAATGAAGCAAGCCTACTAGGGATAATATGTGGTCCATGGATGATTCTACAGTGGAAGGCTCGACGACCGAGACCAGTGCTGTGTCAACGGGGGTATGTGGTTGTTCATATGTACCTATTCTGTCGTCCCCTACAGCACAGGAACCTTCGTCTGGTTGAGCCTCAAAGAACGAATGAGTTTCAATTTCTCGTTCGTCCGCTATTCCTTCCAGCCGACTATGCAAAACTTGCATGTCTCCTCCAATCACGGACTCTGGTTCCCTTACACACTGCTGGGAACCGGGTCTTGGCACTTGGACTCCCTCGACGGCGTCTCTGGACACTGCTAGCAGTGAAGGAACTTTTGAGGTTACATCCAGCCTCATGACTGGGATCCGAGGAGATTTCGGTAACGGTTCGTTATCGTCAACTTGCAGAGATCGACTCCCATCGACTATTTCAGGCACCACTTCCATATCCCCTCGACGGTCGGGATCTTCCATAGTTGAGTCAACCGCAACGACTCCATCTCTGATGAGCAGTCGCTCGAGTACAGTTTCCCCATCCAGATCCATTGAGACATTCACGGGCTTATCTGGGCTGCCACGACGCTTCTGGTTCGGAGGTCGTCCCCGCTTTCTCGGGCCCACTTCAGGCAGAGGATGCTTACGAGGCCTACCCCGCTTCCTGGGAGCTTCAGACTGAGAGCTATCCACCGCAGCAATTTTACGAGGACGTCCCCTCTTTTGTGTGGAGCGCACTTCGTTTTCCTTTGTGAGAAGTTCATCTCCACCATTAAACCGTCTGCGCTTTGTCTCAGACTCATCCTCCTCCAGCACTTTCGCCTTCTTTGAGTCGGAGGCCACGGACGAAACGAAATCCGCGTTGCTACCATAGAAAACTCCGGGGTCCCACTCAGCAAACTCCCCGATATACGAAGAGCCCACCTCGCTGCGGGGGGCAGAGGCATCTTGAAGGTTCTCTGAAGCGAGGACAGCTCTGTATGTTGCATTTGTGAAGTATCTGTGCCGGCGTTCCCTGCCGTAAGTTTCCATTACGTCTACAGTGCCCAAATCACGGAGGTGAGAAGGCGGTGGAGCCCTAGCAGCACGTGTGAGGAGCAATTCGATGGTCCGCTTGTCAAAATTCCCTAGAGAGATGCAAATTTCCTAGTTGGACGTAAGCCAACCGACCACGAAATAGAGATGACCTGCTCACCTGCAACGTAAGCCCGGATGGTCCAGCCTCCTCGAGTAGATTGGACACTTGTTTGTGAATCGTCAAATGAGTTTTCACATTTGTAGAGGTTTCTGAATTCTATGTTTGTTCAGTTGTGTTTGGACTAGGTAGTAGCGTCTTACCTGATAACCCAAATCCAACATCCTTCTCGTCTCCGTCAACGTCAAGAAGGATCCCCTCAGGGAGTTTACTATCCGGCTGTACCAAGCGGATGCACTTCACCATGCGACCCGTCGGCTTTCTAGGAGGAACTAAAACTCGTTCGATGACTCCTTGTTGAATTAGTTCCCGCAATCGGGTCCGGAAAAATCGCCGGTCAGTCTTGGTTGGATTGTTGAAGCCCTGAGAGGGAGTTACGAGGTACTAACATGTAAATTGAAGACGTACGATCGCTACCAGTAAATTATTCGAGGCGTGTATGTGGTTCATCGATGCCTTGAGTAACCTCACGACCCTATTCTTTATAAGGTGTAAGCTAGAAAGGTGTCTGCCATCGATGGTATCGAACATGATTTGCGATTCGCCAGTACGTCCAACCTCGTCGATAGTATCGGGTGGCTGGAGGTTCGTGCCAGTGACGATAACTTCACTCTCGCCCTCCTCTCGTTGAATCCGTTGCCAAAGTGGACTTCTTTCGACGAAATATTTGTGAATACAAGTGTAGTTGCCGACTCCGCCACGGCGTACTTTGACACTAGTGAAATGTAAGCAAAAAAATATCGAGAATGTAGTAACCGCTGCTTACACCAAATCAAGCTCGACCAATTGCTTTATGACATAGAAGCAAGTTTTTTGATCATATTTGGTCTTGCGACCAAGTTCTACAGTGGTGATACCTTCTTCTCGACCCCTTGTAATCAATTGCAGGGCGCTATATACCATGGCACTGAGCTTCGCAGGCTGAACAGAACGCGTTTAAGAGTGAGAGTATACAAGATGAACGTTGGTACGTACCCTGATGTGGGAGCCAGTTATGGCGACGAAGCACGTTTGAGGATCGACAGCGATCCGGAGGTCATCTCCATATTGCTGCTTCAGTTCTTCCAGAGCCTTTCCGCGAGCATCCCCGATTACCTCGAGAGAAGGTTTATCTTCCACAAGTTCCTCACCCGTCGCTGCAGCCTTGCGCTTAGTCTTGATCTGCGGAGCAACGTACACTTCCGACGTTACGCCGGGAGGCACAAATCCCACGCGGACCGCCGGTTGTTGCACGACAACTGACCAAACGAATGCACAAAATGTATCGTCGACGACTTGCTGAGGACCGTCTGAACTGTTGTAATAGTTGACGATGAAATCTTTCAGACGGGAAACGTTACACCCTAGACATTCGTTGTGAGCAACGAAAAAAAAAGTAAAGAAAATGGACAGCAAGAAGCGGCGGCCGAGGGGTTCGAACTTTCTCATTCACCCGCTACGGCTCCATCCATCCCGTGCGACCGGCACTCGTGCAACTCACCGAGGTCGCCATCGAACGACAGCTCGCGTAGACAGTGATGCACGAGCACGTCCATCTAGACTGGCTGCTAGTCACCAGCTCGTCCTTGACAAGTGCCAATCCGGATTTGAAGGTTCCTTGTTCTTGGCTGCTTGCAGACTCCAGTCGGTTTCGACGAGATCTCTATCCGAGCCTCACAGCACAGGTTGAAGAAGTACCAAGGTCAATTATATGGGGGCAGGCAGCGACTCGATGAAGTGGTGGCAAGATGACGATGGTTGGCGTGACGTGATATGTAACAGAGATCGTCGTCACTACTAAAACTTCTACAGCTATGATGCAAGTAAGTGCGACAGTGGAAGTCCGTATTCTGCCGCAGGACTTCGCCAACCGCTTCATCTCCCCTGCGAAAACTTCATAAGTCTTGCACGGTTCTTCTGGAAAGTGAAAAACTTACCTGTACATTGCTCTTGTCCTCCTTCACTACTAATAGGTGGTTGAGGCACTTGGTTACCTCACAGATGCCTTCTTCAACTACCTTACGTTCCGACTCTGGAATCCTCTGAAGCAAGCGGCGGAAGCGATCCGGATGCCATCGCAGTAGTGCCGAACGTATTCGCTCTTTTCGAGACTGACGCAACGAGTGTGCGGGGTGCAGTATGAACGTAGTGATCTTGTCGGCAGTGATGTCCGCCGCCTCCCGTGGAGGGACGAGAACAGGCCACGGGATTTCTTCGAAACCGAGGGCCTCACAACCAGACGCGATTGCGGCCCACCGTGATTCGTAGCCATTCCACGCTTCCAGAGCTGCCCTCTTTAACCGATCCTGCTCCTTCCTCTGCATTTCCATCGCCTTCTCCACAGATCTCCTCCGCTCTTCTGCAATCGCCTGCCTCTCACTATCCCGTCTCTGTCGCACCCTGGCTTCAATCCTGGAAATGTCTTCTTGTACGGCCCTCTTTCTGTCTTCCAACTCTCGTTCTCGGTCCCTTTGCCTTATCTCTGATTCGTGCTTCATCCATTTCTGCGCCTCCGTTTCGTACTCATACAACAATTCGTCCCACATCCGCCGCCGTAGTTGCTCCCTGTCTAATGGCTGGTTTGCCTGTTGGTCATTCAGGCGATGGGTGAAGTGAATTTGCTCATCGACCCATTCCTCTGTCGTGTGCTTGTGGGGATTATATCCGTCTGCACCTCGTTCCCTTCTCCAAGTGTCCGACAAGTCTTTCTGGTGCACTGGGTTCGGAGTGGCTGCATCATTATGGTATCTCGTGCTATACCGTTGGGGAAATTGGAAGCGGAATGTAGGATGTGGTGAGGGGTAGGCTTGGCTTGTCCCGGAGTATGTGGCGGCTACTTTAGTGCGATAATCGTGGGGGGATCCCTTCAAAGTGTGGGTCCGATACTGGAGGCCTGCGTCCATGGTCAACATGGCTCACCAGCCCAAAGGTGATATTGTAAAGGGATAGAGCGGGCCACCTGGAGGACACTTATATCTTGGGCCCCTCGCCTTCATGGCACGGCTAGCATGCTTTAACGGCACGCTTTTGACTCAGACTCACATTTGAATACGTATGTATCTGGCCTCATTGCAGTGCTTGCCGATTCCCACCATCCAACACAAGACCGACACGTTTCCACTGATCGTGCACGTCCCTGATGTGTTCCGTGAATATGACAACACTGCCAATCTTGGATATCACCCATTCCACAAATTATTACAGTGACTATCTGCGATCGCATAAATCTCCAATATCTCGAATCAACCGAAGGCCCCGGTTTCCGGTTTCCTACATGGAGCAGAAGCCAGAATCACTTACATACTCTCCGAGGTCCCCCTTGTGGGATGCCCCTTCTAGCCTGACCACGTCTGCAAATAGTATATGAAACGTGAAAGGCTCACTGTTGTATCAGACTCTAACTTACTAAAATACGCATGGCTTCGAGCTTCTTGTGCTGTTAACCGTTGGCAGTGATCATATCGGAGCATTTTCTCTAACAAATCCATGGCTTCGGGGGTAGCGAGTTGTTGGTTATCCGGGGTAATGAAACGTGTCCATGGCTGTTTCGGGTACCTTGAGTGTAGACATTGTATCAGTAGAGGAAAGTAACGGCAACACAATGAACGGACTCCTGCAGGAGGGCTTCGTGGCAAGTCTTAAACGTGATATCGTACATCTTCAAATAGGAGTCGAAGGCACTAGTTCCGAGGACCCTCAATACTCGTAATAGTTGGTCGTCATTGTCCGAGCCACGGAAGAAGTGTTCCCTTTTAAATAACTACCGCGGGCCCGGGAATTTAGTCTGTGCTATGCGTAACCGCCATGGAGGGCCAAAACATACCATCGATGCGAACATACATCCCACACTCCATATATCAAGGCTGTAGTCGTACATCTTGTACCCCACCAACAGCTCGGGGGCCTTGTAGTATCGAGATCCGACACGAATGTGGTATGCAACGCCGGGATGGTAGAACTCAGCCAACCCCCAGTCAATTAGTCGCAGCTGTAATGGCATCTGTATTACACGGTGTAAGATCAAACTGTAGAACAAACCTTGCGGCGTCGATGATCAATCATAACATTTCCTGGTTTCACGTCGCGATGCATGATACCACGGGAATGGACAAAGTCCAAGGCCTTGTCATAACTCGGCCGTGAGTGACGCATCAACAATTTACGGTAAGGTATGCACGCACCTTCAGAAGTTGGAAGATATAATATTTAATGTCGACCTCAGTGAAGACGGTAAGAATTACTTTCCACTCCACGTTTTCTACGTATTCCATGATCAAACTATGGTATCGGCCTGTCCGGTCTTGAACGACGTCGAGCAGGGCAATAATGTTGGGTCCTCCAGTAAGGTTCCTCAAGATCTTCACTTCACGCTTGATTTTCTTATCCACCACCGGTTTGAGAACTTTGATCACGCAGACATCCGAATTCACCATATCAATGCCCTTGAAGACCTGGCAGGATGACCGTCACCGAAGTTCAACGAATGCTGTGTAGAGACACCCACCCACCTCAGAGTACTTCCCCCCTCCTATGCGGTCAATGATTTCATAACGCTCCGGAGAACTCCATTCGATAGTAGAGTTTTCTAATAATTCGTGAATAGAAAGAAGCATAGTAGAGAAGGTGGTGAATGCTCCGTTGCATGCTCACCATAATCGTACCACTGACGCCCCAATGCGTCATTTACGTCGGCGTAAGTTCTGGCCATATTCACTGCGATAGCAAAGGAACAAGAAACAGGAAGTGGTTGCAGCCGGCAAATCAAGTCGTAGTGGACATTGGGGTGAGAGTTGACAAAATCGAGCAGCCTGAAGAGTCGTGGTCGTGCCAGCCAGGATGCAGTATGATGTACGTAAAGACAACAGCGCTCAAGAAGACAAGGGACGAATGTTGAGACCACGTCGCAGTCAACTACACATTTAACAAAAGATTGTACCGAGAGATTAAAAAAGATCAGATACATGCATGTATATAACCGTAGTAGATGACATAGGATGCCCCAGAAGCAGACAAAAAGTTGAGGGTACATGCGGCCAATGAGATGCGTGACTAGTGAGGGAAAGCAACTAATAGATAATGACTGAGGAATCAGTGAAGAGGAAGAGCCTGGAGGTAAGCATGAGCGCCGCATTGATGCACATGGCCCATCGAGAGTGGCTTACCAAAAAATGTGTGTCATGAAGATTGAGTCACAGCTTCTGGTGTCATGGGAAGTATCAATTCCAGTACTTGCGCGATGGAGCTATTCTGTCTGCAAAACACCTCCAAATCCTTTCCTGACCATATTCGATCTCCTCGCCTTGATTGCATGACTGGTTCGTCCTCATGGTCTGCACCAGGATTTGAAGGTTGTGCCAGGGTCAAACTGGTACTATCAAGTTCAAGTTTCCCCGGTCCATGACGATAATACGTTCTGCTGCGGGATTTCGACCGAACAAGATCCGATGATAGACCTCTGGCATCTTGGTGGCTCGCGGATACCTGAGAGCCATTACGAGGATAACTTGGAGCGGCGAGGCGTTTAATAGCGTCCTTCAATTTCGAAGTGGAGGTCTGGACAACTACAACTTCGGGCCCAATGAGTGTTTCCTGTAGTACCCTGAAAGCTATGCTGCCAATGGCATGGTTGAAATTATCCTGCGCTAAAGGCAATGAACCCTTGATTCCAGTGGCAGGACGGGTGCAGATTGCCGTCTCGGTCAGTCTCTTGAGTGACGTGGTCCACTCATGGCGAACTAGTGGATCGGCGAAACTGAACATGTACCGGCGTTTGATATTAGCGTGGTTCAAAAACGCAACTTGGAAGGTGTTCCGCATGAATGCTCGCTCCACAGAAATAGAGAAACTCGGCGGAAGGCCAGTATACAATAGTGCATTCGGGCCACAACGTAGCATGGTCACAGTTCTGAGGCCAAACGAAGTGCCAGTGATTCTGAAGGAAACTTCCGGTGACTTCGCAAACGTGAGAATGGGTGGCTCGAAGGTCAGGTCCTGCCCGAACAACTCGATAGCGAAGTTCGGGTCCGGCTGGGGGATACGGACGACGACCGGCTCCGACTGGACACGGTATGTCAGTCGTGGGGGCAATGGGCGTTTGAATGTGATGGCAATGTCGGCTGGAGTGGAATTGGAAGGGTGACGCGCTTGGCATAGTCTCTCGCGCCGAATTGAATCATAAACGTCCCCTATCAGATCGTCCGACAACAGACTTCGGGGATCTTGCCTGCGGAAGGCATCCAAAAAGTCTCGTGCTGTGACATTCCTTCTTGCGTACCCCGTCGGACCAGGTTCCGAGGTTATTGCACCATGCAATACTTCGTTAAGCTGGACGATTGCTCTCGTGAATCGATATGCGAGGTCCTTGTCATAGGCGACGTGGGACGCGTTTGCTTCGTACCATCGGCTCGCGAAGGAGTCTAGCACGGTATCAAAGGCACTAGTCCCATAGCTAGCTTGGGTAGAAATGTGGATGGTCTGCAAAAATATACGTAGGGCTTTGTCCACTCTCACGCCAGTGAAGCCGAAAGCATCCAGATAATTCTTTAGGACGACGCGTGACGAACGCTTGGACAAGTAATCGCCAAGTTGCGCGCGATCAATATCTGGCGTGCGGAAGAGAAGTTGTGCCAAGGCTACAGGGTCTTCATGTTGGCCACACTTGTTGAAGAGCGACATTATCGCGCGGTCTGGATTTCCGCTAAACTGCTCCACGAATGGCTGAACAAGGGTATTCTGAGGTATACTTCTTGATTGTGGGTCCTCCCGATCCCCACTAAAGCACAGGTTGCGTAACAGGATAACGTTCTTGACAATAAACTTCCTATCAGAAGGATTGGGCTTTGTAAGCTCGAGTAGGGCATCCGGCTCTTGGACTACAGGCTTGGCGATAATTAAGAGGTCGCTGAACAGCATAAGAAAGCGGTCCTTAACCGTATTCGCGTTCACAACCTGCAAGACAGGAGCAGCGAGTATAAGCCTCCGCGGAGGATCATCAATCGTCGTCGGCCATGTAGGGCTTCTCGGTCCACGGCTAATCATTTCGTTCAGGCACTCCATGACCGCAGCGCCTTTTGCCGGATAGTCAGAATATTGAGATGATGTATTGGAGGAGGATTCGGATGTAGTTGGTGGAGGATAATCAGAAAGCGAAGACCAAGGCTCTGGCGTTGCAGACGAAGCTAGTTCGGGTGGCGGAGACACAAAAGGAGACGGTAGCGATGGAGGTGGGAGTGGTGCTGGAGAAGATGAGAAAGAATCACTGGATTTCGCGATCTTGCTCGCCCGTGGGGTCTTCTGAGTGTCTTCGTTGATAAAGCTGCCGTTTGTACTAACAGGAGAGAACTCCCCGCTAATAGGCTTCCCAAGGAAAGTTCCCCCGCTAGTACTGGTTGGAGTACGGGCCTTCTCAGAATTAATCTCTTCCCAGTCCGAAGTAATATCGTTTTCTTTTCGCCACCGTAGGAGGTCTGATATAGATGGCTTTTTGGAAAATGCAGGACGAGTTTGGGACGTAGATGTCATAGAAGAAGTGACCAACGACGGTGTTGACTGCCCAAATTTCGAGAGCCATTTACGAACACCTTCGCGGTTAGTAGGCAATTTGACGGAAACCGACGCCGCTGATTGAGGTGTCGTTGGTGTTTGCCCACCGAACTGGTCTCGCGAGGACGTAGATGCACTAGTGGACAGTGGAGGTGAGCTAAGGTTCTTGAACTTGGACAATAGATGTGTGTCGGACGCCTGATGCGAGAGGGTGCGATCACGTTTGATATCCGGAGAGTTGGAGGGAGTGTTGTTGGAACTCGATGGCACCGGGATGTCGTTCTCGGTGGTAGGAAGTGACTGGACAAAGTCGGGGGTAGACGACGACACCGATAACCCCCGATTGCGACGCTGTTCCTCAAGTTTCTTCATGCCAGGGAAAGGGAATAGCTTGGCGTCTTTGTACTTGGCGAGATCGGCGGATGAAACTGGCGGGATCGGCGATACGCCGCCCCTCGGCGGCGTCTGCAAGGCTAAAGACTGCATCGACGCAGATGCGGACGGAGATTGCATTACTGATTGACTCGGGGGATGAGCGGATGCGATACTTTCATGTTTATCCACTTTGGGACTCGCGAGACTCCCTCCACTCTCTCGGTTTATACCCGAGTCCGTATTTTGTCTCTCTCGAGTAGCAAGGCTATTGGTCCTGGATCTGCGTCCGCCACTGGAGGCGCTTCTAGTGAGAGCGCCCATAATCCTACCCCACGTACCAGTAATAGAACCATCCCGTTTCAACGGCGTCTCCGGTGGAGCACTGACGGGGTTGTCCAAATCAAACTCGGCGTTCAAAGGTGAGCGATCACACTGGATGCGAGATGCAACAGAGAGCCGTTGAGGGTATGCTGGTTGCGACGAGTCGGATTCGTCACTGCTGCGCAACGCAGAGGTCGTATTGGGCGTCACCGCCAATGGAGATGGTGCGGGGGACGTAATTGGAAAGCGCTGGTTCAGGGGATAGCTCTTGTTCCACAACAAGATCTTTCGAGTCAGAGGATTGGCGAGGAGACGATGTTTCGGTCTGAGGTTCGAATTCTTCACGGGGAGACTCTGGTGGTTGCTGGTCATCCTCCTCCTGCACCACATCGTGCATTAGTTGGGCCTCGTCGTCATCTTCATCCTCATCATAGACAGGTAAGGTCGATTCGGGTACTAGTTACCTTTTGAGCCAATGGAGTCGTAGCGGCGTGGACGATAGGACGTACCTGGATCAGCTATCCAACTGATTTCTCTGTTAAAAGCATCATGGTACGGTGAACGGCGCAGATTCTCGGCCGTGTACACAACTTCTTCTGGATTCTCCGACTCGACGTCCTCTTCTTCGTCACGAGAAGATATAGATATCTCCATGTGTGGAGTGGTAAAGGGACTTGACGGGAAAGCATCTTGCCTCGATGGAGGCCTCTGTGTAGCTGACAAGTACACAGGTACGCCAACCGCCCCAGGTGTAGACGGAGAAGACGTGCGAGATGGGGCATCCGAAGAATGCGGAATTCGAGGAGAAGCAGCTGGAGAGGGATGCTTCGGCGTTGGTGGTAGCCCTGGATAAGTACAATGAGGGGGCACCACGTCGTCATCCGGCTCAACCAAGACACTCCTTCGTTTCCTTTGGCTAGGTGGATCTGAGCGCACTGGAGTGGCCTCGCGACTGCCTGTGATAGTCTCATTCAGGTTTATCGTGAGCGGTTGGGCAGGGATTGGTGTTTCGGAAGCAGTACGCGCAGGCTCAATGACGGTTGATTCATTCGACAGTGTGGAAGGGAGAGGCGCAGGAGTAACAGCAGGCGAGCTGGTCGATGTTGGTACCCCGGATGACTCGTCCGTCGTTGGAGCTCGATTAGTGGCACCAGCTGAATGTCGAGCTGAACGGCGTCTCCGACGTTTGGAAGGCGCTTGGACAACACGTTCGCGGTCTTCTCCACCACTGGTCCCCTCCACATCGGCCTCTTTGATCCTCTCATTGAGAGTGGTGAATAACTTGAGGCGAGCAGCCGAACGTTCGCCACCCGAAACCGTGTTGTTGCGACCCAGTTTGCCGAGCACTGGCTGGGGGGACGCGGACGGCGAAAGGAAGGTACCATCTTGGGGATCGATGTTCCCTGTAAGTTTTTGCCATGCTTGCATACGAGCAGCTACGCTATTCGACCGTATGAGACCTCTTTGTATCGCATCTAAAGTCGGCATTATGGGAGCAGGAGATGAGGTGCCAGAATACAGCGGAGTTCCGGGAGATAGAAAGTTCTGGGATATCAGTAATCTTGAAGCGGAAGTGACAGCGAGATGAGAGGGTATGGGAGCAAGAACGGATGGCGGGGGTGGCGGGGGAGATGGAGACGAATCGTCTGGTGAGGAATCATTGCTAGGGGTGACAGAGATAGGAGTGGGGGACTGAGGTTTGAATTTTCCCTTGAAGTCCTTGGAGCCCCGAGAACGAGAGCGAGATCTTGGGCGGCGTTTTCGAGCTGCTGCTGAGGGCTCAGGCGTGCCCGGTTTCCGCTCGGAGACCGCCTCAGGGTTGGCTTCAGTTGATGTAGGCAGTTCTGCCTGTGGTGGTTCCACCACTTCGCTCTGGAGCTCCTCCGTTTGAAATTTCTCCCCGTCACTGACAGCTTCGACACGCATCGGTGGGCGCCTGCCATCTTTCATGCGCGGCAGTGAGGCAGCGCGCCTGAGTTTCGCAACGGCATTGGCTCGCTGTTCAGCGACAGATGCAGCGTCATTCTCCATAGTCGAGGAGATGGGGGCAGCGAGACGCTAATGGTGGATGAGAAAGATGGAAATCAGAAAAAGAGTTGACGTTATGATTGAGCGTGTACCTGAGCAAGGGTGGTCGTTTAAGACCGTGACGATGCGGGAGATCAAGGACGTGTCGGACAATCCTTGCAGAGAGTTGAGCTTTGTTGGGCGTTGAAGGACGACAAAGGGCGTACCCGTAAGGAACGAAGCAGAGTTGGTATGGATGAAAGAACAAGAAAAAGAAAAAAAGGCTCACAACTACGAGAGGACCGTCGAATTAATGTGGCGAGGCAGGTCCTCCCTACTTGACACACGTGGCAGCAGGGCCCCGCAGCTGGCAGAACTCCTTGTGAATATGAATCAAGACTTGCGTTGGACCCCGGCTGGGTTCGACGCAGGCGAGAATGTCTGCCATTATATGATGGGTCCATGTTTATCCATCCATCCCCGTCCCCGACTGCGGACGTATTTCTGACCCAGCAGCACTTTCGCCTCAGGGAATCACGACTACTGCATGTTGCTTCATTTCTGGCGGTGATTTTGGAAAACGCGTGGCCCTTACTCTGCTGCTCCATTACGGCCTTTCACACTGCGCCTTGCAAAGATCGCCCATCGTTTACTGCGGCCCAGGTTGGAGAATACATCCAATCCCGATCTATCCAGCGCTTGGAAGAACTCGACGACCACCGTCTACCAATCTACTGCTTGTTTGCTCGCGACGCGTGAGCCAACGTCTCTTGGATAGCGCCCTCGAGGGGACCTCAATAACCGCGGTTCTCACACGACCAAATCATCGTGCACCAGATCATACTCCGTTTTGACTTCGCTGATAAGTGCCGATAGCCCTTGTGACTCGCATGTATCGTTTCGGCCCTACAGTTTGTTCGAGACTTTCACTTGTCATTCCGTCCTCGTGATCCATCGTAAGCTCGACCATACCTCGAACCTTTCGGAGAAGGGTCCGACTACTATGAGAGGTCGGGAGTGAGGGAGTTCTGCCATCCACCCTGACAGGATCGCGTCCTTACTCCTCCCGTCCGATTATCTTTCCGGTCCGGCTTGGGCAACCCGAAACCTAGGCGAGACGTAGGCCGCTATGCAGTCCAACCATATCAGAACACGAGTAATTTGTGGGTGCCAATCGTTACAGGTATGAAGCGGTTGCGCAGCGTACATCAGCACCCAGCTAGTATTCCACCGAAAACAGAGACATCTGTGCACGTCCAAGTTCTACTACATCATCTCCCCTGCACCCGCATCATTCAAGATGGTAAAACGTGGTTAACAAGTGTTTAACTCAGCACACTGGCCGTGCGACGTATCGTGTGACACTTGTCGCTGGCATCAGCTCGTGCTACCACAGACCTGGAGTTGGTCGGCTTCATGAAGGGCGTGCTGATTGCGTCGGCCGTAAACAGCTCCATATTCTCCGGGACGACATCCGGCCTCCTTTGGAGCAAAGAAGATACACTGAAGAGTGATGAGCAGCTGATCAAGGTGATGATATATAACAACACTGAATTACTTGACGGGAATGTTGCTGAGAAGGTTGCAAGAAGCATGTATCCCTCCTGCTCAATTGATCAAAGCTTGACCTGGCAATTGACATGCGCGACCTTTGAACCGCTGATCGTTACAGAAAAGCTCGGTGTATCAAAGATTCGTACCACGCTCAATCTCGAGGGTCACCGAATTCCTGAATACTTTGTTTTCGACCGCGTCGCGGCTCTCCTTCGCAAGTTGCTTTTTATCATTTATTGAATGGCTAAACTGCAATGTACTGAGCATCGCAGACCGCCTCAAAATTACGCCTTGTAAAAGCCCTTGAACACGTCATCGTTAGTCCTTTTCAGGCAGAACGAACCTAATCTTGAACTATCACTTACCTTGTTTGGTTTCAGATTGAGAACTACAAAAGTAGGAAGAGATACGCCCTTGGGCCCGAGCTTGAGACGGGCGCTGCCGAGTTCCGACTCAGAACGCAGGTCCCGCAGAAGCGTTACCCAACCATTGTAGCTGGGCATGGTCGACAGTCTGCATGGAGCATATGCGTATCATGAGGCGTTGAAAGCTATTTACTGCGGGCCGGGGTGCCTCAGAACGGCACTTCCTCAGCTTCTTGGGTGGTAGAAAGGCATTGATTGTCACTGGCAAGTCTCTTTGGGAAAAGGTATGTCTCTGTCGTAGCGATCCGATCTGCATAACAGCTGATCGGTGCGGCTCCCGGTACGAACTGAGAAACAACTGTAGTTTCTGGAGAGCATCTTGAAGGACAGGGGTGCGCTCGGCAGAACGTTTTCGCAAATCGGTCAACATGCGCCCGTTCAGGGTATCGTCGACGGAATCAAGGCTTTTGAAGACGTGGATGCGGACATCTTCATTTCCGTCGGGGGTGGGCCCCATTGATGCAACGAAGGTTATGGTAAATCGCCTACACGAAACCCGGGGAAAGCTCTTCGGTCATATAGCCGTCCCGACCACACTCAGTACACAGTAGGTTCCTCTCCAATTAACCGTCAATCATAGTGTTCATCACTTCAGTGCGGCGCAGGGTACACGGATGAGCAGGGTAACAAAGCTAGCATCGCCAACCCTATGATTGCTCCTTACGGGATCATCCTCGTTGCGGAACTGACGATGATGACCCCAGAGAAATTGTGGTGAGACGTGGCCACTTCGGCGTATCGATTGGGCGTTATTGAGACGGAAACGTAGGCTATCGACCGGTCTCCGTGCACTCGATCATGCTGTCGGTAAGCCATCTCATATCCGTTCGAGGGAAATCGCCAACGAACGTTCCCTGTAGAGTCGTTGTATCGGCCTGGAGTAGCACCTCCTCTCAAAGTCCTCTGTTACGCTGCGATCTCTGATCTTTTCACGAATCTTCCGTTGAGTCGAGCGGAGCCTAATAGTCTGGATGCGAGACAACGCCTTCTGATCGCCGCTTGGACGAGTTTGTGGCTTATGAGGGACGAGAAACATAGGTGAGGAATAACGATGCACAGATTGTACGTGTCACTGACTTACACACGTATCTCGCAGTCCTCTAGGTCTACCCCATTCCCTGGGTCATAAACTTGGAGCGACCTATGGTATTCCTCATGGAGTGACTTCCGTAAGCGGGAACACCGAGATATTCGCCACCTCGATGACGGTTCTGTATAGTGTTAAACTCTTACCACCGTCGTTGCGCTGAAAGCTGAAACTACGACAGGAAGACAGGGCTGCTCTTGCTATAGTGCTATTTTATCTTAGGGAGCCTAGGACCGGTACTGCCGTTGGGGACATCATGCGACAAAGTTCAATGATAAACGAGTATGCACTACATTTCGGTGAGCATTTGATACTGACGGTTTCACAGGCTGGTTGAAACACTGGGCTTGCGAACTAACCTCGCCACCTACGAAGATCTGCTCAAAACCACGGGGAGTGCAGAGGGTCCGTTGTACTCCGAGGTCTCAGAACTGCTGGAGAGTAGATTCACCATCATGTCCCACAAAGATGGTTGTAGCACTAGTAGCAAATGCCACCGTGCTACGGAAGTGTTCTAATGGTAGTAACTAGCGATGACCCGTAACAGTAAGCCCTTCCGGGGCCCGGCGCTGGGCAGCCTGTGACTCCTATGCGACTACACATGGTGACGACTCGGTGATGACCTCTCCTTCATCCATGTTACCACCCTGGCATCGGACTGCACAGTAAATAAGGATTCACTGTTTTACAATATGAACTCCCGCGTCAACATCGGAGCTTGGCGACGTGTCGTTCTGTACTCGGCTCGTGGTAAGCGCGGGCCTCCGACCTGCCCACCACTCCTCTGTCGTCCGACCAGCGGGACATATAGGTCGTCACCTTTGTCAACTACCACCACTGCTCACCGCGCGGTCCCAAGAACCGCTCCGTCTCCAGCTGGGTGCTACTCAGGGTCGAGGTGCGGCGGTTCCTTACAGCATAGCATGAGCATATTTCTGAAACGCAGTGACGTGTCGTAGTCGTCTTCTCATTTCCACTCCACGAGTGTCTTACATCCCGGGGATGTCTCAAAGGCGTTCCAAGTCCACAAAGTCATCACCAGGTCCTCGCGAGAATGGCAATTCGTCGCATCCTCATCCACACAGTCACTCTATCTTCCATTCACATTCACACAATGGCAACGGCCATGCACATGACGACACTGCAGGATTGCTGCAGGCACTACAGGGTGCGGGTACGTCGAATCAACCTTTCAAACAGGTGCAAAAGACTAAGTAAGGAACTGCAGGCGATCGCGGCAGTCGAATAACACTCATCGGGTTGTATGCCAACGTCGCATTGACTGGTGCCAAGGGCATAGCTGCCTGGCACATGAATTCTGCGTCTCTATTAGCAGATGCAGCTCACTCAATGAGTGGTGTGTGGATCTAGTTGGACTGGCCTGCCGTTCCCTCTCACGTCTCTGTCAGATCTTTTGGGCGACTTCGTCACACTTTTCTGTTGGAAGTTGTCGCGCAAACCGCCATCATTACGCTATCCTTACGGTTTTGCGAAGTTCGAGACACTGGGAACCACAACCGTCTCGCTGATGCTCATTGCTGGGGCTCTCGGCATAGCATTTCACTCCTATCATCTCCTGGCGCAGGCGTTGGCCACTGTCGGTTTCGACACTTCCTCCGGGTCCACTACACGATCTTTTATCCCAGGTGGCATCCGTTGCACAGCATGCGCCATCCATCGGACACTCACACAAGTCACGCTGGGAGTGTACTAGATCCGAATGCTGCCTGGTTTGCTGCCATCAGCATCCTTTCAAAGGAGTGGCTTTATCGTATCACCAAGAAAGTTGCGGATGAAGAGCACAGTCCTGTATTATATGCCAACGCTATACACCATAGGAGTGATGCATATTCGAGCGTCGTCGCGCTTGTGGCGATTATAGGATCTTGGTTACTCCCAGCGCTTCCCCTTGACCCTATCGGAGGTGAGCTGCCAAAACTACGGCTGGTAGATTGAAGTTAAATTGGCCTCTGGCCCAAGGGATGATTGTATCCTGCCGTCATCCTGCAGCAGGGCTACGCACTGTTGAAGGATGCGTTCGCCGAACTTACAGACGCTGGCAGTTTCAAGGAGCACTCGTGACAGGTTTTTGCACGCTCTGGATCCCCTCTTATCGAAAAGCGTTGAATCTAGCATTGGGGCTCCCTGCAGTACTAGCAATACGAGACCTGCGAGCGAAACGCGTGGGATCTCTCATATTCGTGGATGTGACTGCAGACGTTCCCAGCACACTGACGGTATTGGATACATGTAGGTTGGAAGAGCAGATTACACATAGACTCAGTGAGGTTAGAAGGGAGGTTTCTGATGTTAGAGTTAGGTTTTGTCCTGTAGACGCTGAGATAGGGTCATAACCTTGTGTATTTCTTCTGTGATATGGTCGAGGTGAGGGACGCGTTTGCGGACTTGTCTTTGTACACACTTTTATGAGTGACATGATCGACGTCAGGTTCTCCCCATCTACCACTCAGGATGCAGGCTCATTCCGCCTGATCGAACTTCCTTCCGAGCTATGTCAGCTGATTGAATCGACAACGAACGCGCCTTGTCATGCGAAACCCTCGTAGGTCCACCCGGGAAACGCGTTCTGCATGCTCTCACGAATTGTGGTATACAGGACTGTGTATAAAAGGGAACATCGCTGAGGATGCTGTCTTGTGTACGACGGACAAAACATACACCCTTCGTTCGGTTGTGCTGTCTAATACCTTGTTGGTGACGACGCCATCGAGGACAGACCCGGGAGGAACCGTGAACGTGAGGGATCGGCTCCATGAAGTTTTGGAGCTGGTGCCATCTGTCCCAAAACTACACAAATTGCCCGTACTGTTGAAAGGTGCGCAGTACGACGAGGGCGACGAAGACCAACGCGTAAGTAACCGTAACCTTCCATCTCCTACCTAATCTCCCCGAGTAGGCGGCATTTGTAAAGTATTGTTACAACCAAGCATCGAGTGAAATCCAAGCGAGCGAAGCAGAGTTTCAGCAAGGCCTTAAGGAGAAACGTATCCTCGTCCTTGACGGTGCGGTGAATCGCTCACCTCGCGTTTCCTACCACAATCGCACGTGCTAAAGCAGTCCAGGTTATCTGCGACCCATCGTTCCTGCACACCTCAGCACGATTTTGGAGCTTATTCTCAGTTACACGGTAACTTTGTCCCTGTCATGCCAGGCGGCAGAGGTAGAAGAACTCGTCTCTACGCTAGCGGATGAGCATGAGGTTCCTCGAGAGGTCTCTGCGCAGATTATCTCCTGGTTCGGGACTGTCAAGGAGGGATTGTGGGAGATAGATATCAGGGCAGTGGTCGCCGAGATTGGCTTGGAGATTTTGAGACATCATAAGGTACGCCAATATGTTATAGATACGTCTGCGGCGGTTCTGGACGTGGCAATGTTAGCACGAACCCATCGTGGAGTCAGATTTCTTGTCGAAGTGGAAAAACAAAATTGGTGACACCTTCGAAGCTTTCGTCGCCTTGGAGCTGCTTACGGTATGTACCCGCCTTTCCAACTGACAGGGAATACACTTAGAGATTCCTGCAGGGAAACTACCTCCGGTCTGACGATACCTCTGGCGGCGCAACATTAACCTATTTCCCCGCCTCTGGGCTGCCAACGGATCCCGCTGCGCGCTTTACGGAATTATTCCTGACCAAGCAGCGATGGAAGAGTAATGACATAGAACCTTTCTTGTTGGACATTGCCATCAACTCCAAGGAGCGCGATAAACTGCTGCTAAAATATGCACGAGCCATAACAGCACCTGAGAGTACGTGGTACACCTCAAGAGTAGGGTACAATAACTAGTGGTAATATACTGTTACTCTGATGTCCTGCCACCACACACATGCATATCAGCCCCTGCTGTCGCTTTGTCTGGCTTTGGCACGCGTTCTTGTGCCCTGCCCAAGGCTTCTCACGGGCGACGGGCGATAATCGTCCTCGTCCTCGTCAAGTTGTTTACGCTTCTTGGCGCCAGATGAGGGCGTATGGATCGAGTGTGGGTTACTACCCAAAATTTGGGACCCAGAAGGACCTGTTATATTGTCGATAATTTTCCAAAGCGCTTTGCCGACTAGTCCGTTGTTGCGAACATCTCGGAATTGCTCTCGGATTCGCAACCGCATATGGAGGACTGCGTTTGCTCGAACCTCGTAGGAACGGTCGTACAGAATATAAAGGAGAGTACCTACACGAGGTCAGCAGGCGTGAATGGATAAGTACCAGATATCCTCACCAATAAAGACAAACTCCACAGGAGCAACTCGTTTGTCAACCTGCTTGAATGCGGCGTTCAAATGGTCTGCAGTTGCGACGTTCCAAAATGCGTCCAACGTATCGCTGATTCGTGTCTTGAAAGATTGCGTCGGTTTGTCGATACGCGAAAGCCATCTTTCCAGCTTCTGTGCTGTGGGAAGAGCGTGCTCTGGCAGGGAATCACAGCAGTACACCATTTGGGCGATGCATTGAAAATCTCGTCCGCGTTTGGTGTCCCATTCCAGCACTTCCGCTAGGGCGCCTTCAGCATTGACATGCCTTGTATGAAGGTCTGCTATCCATTCAGCCCATGAAGACGATATGGCCTGTAGTTTTTCTATACCCCACTCAGTGACTTATCAACCGAATCGAAAGTAGCGTACCTGCTGCCGTCAGAGTCATTCCAAGCTGCACGCGCTGGAAGATTTCCCTCTCGGTTCCGGGAGCTAAGTCGCGATACTCGACTACATAAATTAGTTCCCCACCGCCCGTAGTCGCGTTTGGGATGTGACACTGACCACAAGTAATTCGTGTGTCGGCGAACTGCCGTTTCCAAGTTTCTGGAATCTCCAACCGTGTAGTCTTCTGTTGCTCAGATCTCACATACCAGAAGCTCCTCTTGGACCGTGAGTCGCGGTCTCCACGTTCAAAATCAATGACGACGAAACAGACTGAAACAGCACTCGGTTGACTTACGGGGAATCTGTTATCGCTGACACCGTAAAAAGGCGTGGAATACAGGAAGGATTGAATCATGAACTCACCAAACCGTCGAGAAACTTCTGTATAGAGGTCAACCTCTGCTTGCCATCCACGCAGACGCGTACGACTTCACCATCATCATCCTTTTGCACTGCAAATATGATGGGAGGTATGTAGAAATTGCGGAAGATGGAGTCGATGAGGCCAATTTGTTTGCTCTCTGGCCAAACAACATCTGGGTGCCCGTGGTCACCGACAGGACGCGGCGGAGTGGGGTAGACACACCTCGTTGGTAGCTCGGATTTAAGTCGATATAACCCTCGTGGATAAGCGCTATCAGGGTCAACTGTAAGTCACCTAGTCGGAAGTCCTTAGAACACTCACCGTGCAATTCTTTCGCGCTGTAACTCGTGGCTGAAGGCGGTGTCAAAGGGTCAGATATTTTGAACACGTTAGGGTCCGCATCTCCGTCGTCCGACCGGAAGTCATCGTCGAGCTCGTCAACTTCCTTGTCTTGTGTGTCATTTTTGAGTCCTGCCATCTTGCCAGCATCAAATGATGTAGTCCCGCGGGATAAAGACTTGATGCAGTTCGCGGAACTGGGGTCGATCAGAACTGACACAGCCACACGAACCGTCAAGAAGCTATGAACGTATTACTAATATGTCGCTACACATGTAAGGATTAGGTAGACCAACGGGGGTATCTAGTCTAACTGGCGGCGCGTTTCCATTCATTAGGAACATCCCGAACGTCAATGTCGAAGGTCTTCTTCGTCTTGCATTAACCGTGAGCTCTCCTCGCTGCCCGCAAAGTCATGTACTCGGGACGCATTCACACCCCTCCGTGCGTGATGTTGCCCTGGGAGACAGTCATCCTCCTCGTCGCTCATATCCCCCACCTGCCACATTCCCCCCAACGTTCTCTCGGCAGTTTGGCTACGCAAGGCCGACTCTGAGGGATCACCGTTGTCGGCGGAGCCGTCGGCTCGGCCATCCACTTTGATAGTCGAACCCGCACCACCACGCGAGAACGTCGTGGAGACCGGTAAACCACCAGGACCGTGCTTAGACCGCTCGGGTTCCTTCGACGTCAGAAGTACGACCCCAGAAATAAGCAGCAGAATCGAGCCAAAAATAAGGAAAAGTGTCCAAGGTTTGTACGAGTCAACTTCGTTGTTAAATATCAACGAGTCCAGGAAACTAGGTACAATCGCTTGTCAGTCAGTAGCAGTGCGCCCCCATGAGAAACGCGTACCCCGTAGCTGTGTAGACACCGTAGAAGACTGGGACTACTAGGGTGGAATCATACGCTTTTAAGCCCCGGTTGAGACATATGATCTGCAAGACTGCGGTTACAGCCAACAAAACAATGATGAATATTGGAGCCACATGGCCGAACTGGTTGCCTGGATTTTCGTGTGAGAGACTGCCTGTTAACAGCTTAACTCTAACAAATGGTCGGTGAGTGGGTGAGCGGGCAGCACTGTTCTAAAATCTGCGTACGTGGCTTTGGCGAATACCAGGCAACCCCCAGCGAGCCCGCCCCCGCAACAACCCCACCCAATCCCAAGCACCCATGCAATCCGATTATCGTCCTGTGGTGCGGTCCATACCTCGAGCCTCTCCCTAATCCTGGCCATTAAGAGCCTCCACTTAAGCTTGACCTTCGCCAGAAATGTGGCACGTGAACCCTGCATTCGTAGCGATGTCGCGCCAGACAACGGCTCAGAGTCGATATCCGACCGGGCGGCAAGTACAGCATCCAGAGAATACGTGAAGATGAGAACCAGAATAAGAGCCACGCTCATGCAAAAGAAGAACACGAGCCATCCACCCCGCCTCCACAGGGCAGTGAGATGTTCAACGTCAGTCTCCGACGACAAACCGCTGTTGATGTTTCCAAATGCAACGATACCTATCACACCTAGCACTACTACAATCGTACCCTGGAACGTTTTCAATGAGTGGCCGGTCGGAAAGTGATCGTCTTACCTGTATGTCTGTCTTCGTGACCGGAGTTCCCACTAGAAACCTAGCAAATAGGAAATTAAAAATGAGCGAGGCAGAGCCTAAAGGTGCGACATATTCTGGAGGGCAGGGTATCCAGGATGTTAGATGTAAAATACATTGGAAAGCGGCAGCTTACCTGCTCTCATGTAGTCCAGTGCTAGCGTGCTCCCAAGAAGTTGAGATAAGACATAGAGTACCATCCCCAGCAGCCATAACGGCCGCAACCAATCCTGCCTTCTGGCGGCTTTCGGAACAGAGCTCGTTCTTACCTAGGGCAGCCCGACACATCAAGAAAGACCCATTGAAGGCACGGAACCGCTCACGTGGTCAAGCTTTGTGAGGTTAAGCCCCGCAGCGTTGAGGACAGAAGCGAGCAAGATGATCCCGAAGCCTATGATGAAGGCGACGACCGGACTGGCGTGCTGACTGGCATCATAGCTGGATGTCGAGGATCCTACAGACGTCGCAGAGGCTGCGGCCGATGCGACCGGCGTGGAGGGTGTGGAAGAGTTCATCACACGTTAACCCAGTCCACCGCGGGACACCACCAATAAAAAAAGAGAGAGAACCGACGAGTTGACTGTTCCGACTGTACGAGTGACTCTTACGAAATAGAGTTAAGGCGTTGTGGTTGGGTCGACGTCACGGTGGCGAGTCAGGCTTGGCAGGTCAGCAGCAGTCATAATATATCATGGACGACATCATCCAACGTCTCAAAGCCAAAGCCGAAGCAGCTCCGAACAGCAGTCTACTGAGGGATACAATCTCGTTGTTGGAAGACTTGCAGCATAGTCCGGAAGATGCACGTTTGGTCTCCTGGGACGCTCTTCGCCGAGACTTTGACCAACTACGCGAACGTGGTCTATGGGAACGGTCTGCAGAGAACGACGGTCTTCTCGATGCCCTCCGAGATAGACTCTTGGCTGCCGCTTCGAGCAGCCGTACCCAAGCTACTCAACCATTTGTTACGTCTGCAGCAGAGTCGGAGGGGTTTTCAATAGCCGTTTCCCCACCCCAGGGTTTCACCTCTCGGGTCGTATCCAACGATGCTTTGGTCCTACCCGTAGAGCTGGCGGAAATATTGGATAGGACGTATTTCCTTCATCTTCTCGCAACCGACCCAGAACGGGTCCTCCCACCTGGCAAGTCATTGCTATCTATCATGTCCAGACCACATGTCGTTACCGAAGGTGATCCTAAACCGACACTACGTCATAGAGTAGAACATATGATGCACAAAGCCTTCTGGGACGAGGTGCGAGTCTCGTTAGCTCAGGTTTCCGAAAGGCCGAGCCTCACGTCCCCGTAGGCAGTGGAAAACCTGTCCAATCCAGAGCCTGCGGCTCAGCTCATGCACTTGAAATCACTGTACAGTGACATGAATGCAACTCTTTCCACCCTCCTCCCACTAGGGCATCCTGTTTTAGTCGCGATATCTGCCCCGCCTCCTCCGACGTCGTCACCGTTGGAGTCGGCTGTGTCGTTTCTCCGGGAAGTGCTCGTTAGTTTGCGAGAGCGTTGCGCTCCTGTTCATGACCCCGAGATTGAAACAGTGCAAAGAGCCCTTGACAATCCGCCCGTTCGTACAGGCCGTCCACGGGAACTTGCCAAGCTTGTCGCGGACACTATCAGGTTCATTCTCGAGTTTGCACAGGTCATGAAAGATGACTTGTCCGGCTTCGTGTTCGGAGGTATGAGCGAACAGCAACTGAGGTCCGTAGTCGCTAAACAAGCGAATGTGACGGAGAGAGCGGTCATCCTCGACATTTGGCGAAAGGACCGTGTTCTGCACGGCTGGCGGTCATGGTTGGAACACTCAAAACCGTCTTTCACTGTAAGTGGCGATGCGACTGAACTTCGCTTCCGGTGGATCGTCCGCCTTGTGGAATCACTAGGTACCTCCCCCTTACCAGTTTCGTGTCCACTCCCCACAAGACACATCCAATCTACTCGGACTGACCTTGATGACTCTGGGTCTCGGATGGTGTCTACAGGTTCGGATCATGACTGTGCTCTACCACCCATCTTCTTCTTCACTATCCCAGCCCTGGTGAAATTACAGAATTACCTGCAGGCTCTTGTAATCACTGCGGCACTCCGCGCGCTCATTCATTCGCCTCCACCTGCTACTGGTCCTTCTCACGCTGACTTGACGACTTTTACCACACGCGTTTGGACGATTCTTCAAGCTGATATCACTGAAGGGCCACAAGCAGATGACACTAAGCTTGTGAACCTCGCGGACGAAGTGGTACGTGCACGGAATCAGCAGTGGACCGACACTTTCGAAAGAGGAGGAGAAGCGTTTGCGGGGAATCGTCGACCGCACATTGAAGCCTACCGACCCGGTGTTCGTGCTGTTACGGAATCGATTGTTGGTTGCTCTTGTGACCGCTCTTGTACGCCTGCGGGATGGAGTCTCGTGATCTAGGAGTAGTCCCTAAAACCTTACGGTCTGGGCTGGATAGAGAACGTGATATGAAGAGGCCGAGGTTGACTTTGGATCCCCATTATTTCGACGAGCGGCCTTTGCCAAAGGGTAGTGTTGAGGTAATGGTAAAGGGCTTTGAGGATCCTGTGCTGAATCGTGCGATGGCAAAGGTGTTTGGAGAAATGGATGTACAATTAGAGTGGCTGGAAAGTGTGTGGGGGGACGTGATTGAACCGAGTATTGAACGGAACAAACCCAAGTCATATTAACAAGCGCGCGACGAAGCAACCTAGCTGTAATTTTGATTCAATGCGGAGGAGTTCCCGTTCATGTTGAAAACCGTTCGATCTCATGCGACTCTTTTGAACTCGTTCGACTGAACTTGCCATCTTTGCTACGATAACGTCGTGAAGATGGAATGCGATTCAACGCGCTAGACTCACAGCAATATCGTTTACACCAACAGCGTGCTGTATTCGATTAATTCATTGCGCACAGGCGATTACAGGTGGTGTGGGGCAGAGTCACACGCGACTTTCATCTTGCACAGTTGAGTAAACTTGCAACTCCCATAGTTGTGTCATAATAATATGCGTGACTCCACATCCTGTACATGGTAGGTGTCTTGGACGCGCAATAAAAGGTCAAGGTCCCGGTCGACTAGGTAGGGCACGATACTATCGTACCCCTCGAAGGCCCGTGGGGCTGAGTGCAAGAATTCCAGACTGTGCTATGGAAATAGGCCTCGCGGTGAGTTTTCACAGGTCATTCCGGTGGCCCCCGCAGACTTGAGCCGTTACAGTTTACTCCACCTAGCTTGGCATTCCTATGCCTGGGTGGGTTCGTAGTGGTAGGTACCTCCATTTTATGCATCGATTTCCTCGGATGGTCAGCACTGGTAGTTGATTGTTTCGTTGACAACTGTTCTTTCCGCACGCGGTCTCTCCATCATCAGACACTCTCGTGTGCATGCTGCTCCTCATCCGTCCAGTTTTCTATGATATCTCTTCTGGTCAAGGAAACGGTAGGTTGAATTACTTCCACAGCACATTCGTAATGGTTGATCATCACGGGTTTTACATCAACGAAGCCATTCTTGGAACCGCATTTGGCGTGTTCATAGGCCGTCACGGTGTCAACGTGTTTAATCCCAGGTCCTGGGGCAATCAGCAGGATGGAATCACCCTGACGGTGATGAGGCTGATACTAGTCTCTGGCTTGTTTGCTGCGGGTATTGAATTGCCGTGTGCGTACATGAAAAACACGCAAGGGGTTTACTTGTCATGGTTGTGCCTACCATGGCGTTTGGCTGGTTCATGGTTGCAGGTGGGTTTAAGGCTCCTGACCCCTTCGGTAGTATTTCCGACGATAGATGGGCATGAAAGGGGTTCTTGGTGCACAGTTTCCCCAGCTACATCCTAGCTCGGCACTCTGTGTTGTTGCTTGCCTTACTCCAAGGGACCCAGTTACTTGCGTTGCCATCACTCGTTCGTATCTTCTCGCCAGCTGCGGAATTGCTGATGACCTGTGTTACAGGCGGAAAGTTTGCCGAAAGGCATGTTCCATACGTGTATAAACCGCAGAGGCCGCTGCAAATGATGACCTTGCGTACCGGTTCCTCAGCATTTCCATGTACTTATTGGTCGACACGGTTGGGGTTGCGATAGGGAAAGGGTTCGTCAGTGGATGGCTTTGTAATGCATTTCTTTTCTCTTAGATGCTCGCTGACACCGGCTGTTTGCGCTGAAGATGAGGTCATGTTTGGCTCCTTGCTGGGACCGATCACTGGTAAGTTCTTCATGCCTCAGCTTGATTAATAGCTCGTCACGGTCAAGTTTTCAGGACTACTGTTCTCTAAGCTAATGAAACTCAGCCACCACAAGGTCTCATGGATAGAGAGTCATACATTGCACAATATCTTGCTCCGGCACTCCTCACCACTGGAATCACAAGTGGTCTTGGCGCGGATGATCTTCTCGCCTCCTTCGCAGCAGGCAATTTCAATGACAAAGTTTGGCAAGAATCCGACTGACTGAATGTTTCAGGCTGCGCCGTTACGTGGGACGGTCACTTTAAAGCACAAACTGAAGGTGACACATTTGCATCCGTCATTGACTGCGTTCTGAACTGCTGTTGTTTCGTCTACATCGGTGCTTGCTTGCCATTCAGTTCCTATAATTCTGCAGAACTTGGCATCACTCCATGGCGTTTGGTTGTTCTCATGATAGCCATCCTTCTTTTCCGCCGCACCCCGCCTTTGCTACTGCTGTATAGGTTCGTACCGGAAATACACTCTTGGAAAGAAGCATTGTTCTCGGGACATTTTGATAAGTCTGTTCCACTCTTGGCGTTCCGCGGGCGCTATGACGCTTGTATGCAGGACCGGTAGGGCACTCCTTATCACTTCGTGCATGGTCGGTGCTAATCTTCTGAGATCCTGCAGATGGGTGTGGGCGCCGTGTTCGTGTCAACCATGGCACGCACACGGCTCCCCTCCCCCCCGTTGGTTTTCCTGGAAATCCACAGCAGATGTTTGCTGCTACCATCGAGCCTATCGTGTCTTTTGTGATCCTCGATTCTATCTTAGTCCGTACGTTACCTCACAGTGGATCGTTTCACTCGTGATCCTTACCCGATGCGTTGGAGACGGTCTCTCCATACCATTCTTCAATGTAGGCAGAGAGTTCGCAAGAAACGTTACCACTACGTCGACCAGCAACCGTGCTGCTATTGACTTAGAAGCTTGCGGAAAGACCGAGGACTCCGGCAAGTGGCGGAATAGTAGTGCGTGGAAAAAGTGAGGCTCAGTCTCTCCCTGTGACTACAACGAGAGAAGAGGTTGCTATTTGTCGGGACCGTGTAGAGGGTGAGATAATTGTTTCCGTTGGGAATAGCAAGGTATGCCTCGTCCTTCTTCAAACTCGTCTCCCTCCTGGAACGTTACCTCAAGGTTGACAATGCGTCCAACCTCAGCTAACAAGACTCCTCCGAGAACCTAGGCGACACGCCCAGGTCTCTATTATGACCCTAATGTACAAAGTTCGTCAGCGACACATTCGTAGTCGGAAAAACGTTCCTATGTCTTGTCCTTGACGTCGGACTGCAATCTATGTATTCGTTCGATGTTCGGTCTCATACTGTACATGCGTTTCTAATATGCTCGGGGTGACCTATGAGGCAGAATAAATGAATGTACGGAGGTACGACTGCGGAGCCCTCCAAAAAACGTATGGGCTTCGCTCACAAGTGTCTATCATTAACAAGGTGCATATGTAAGGCAAAGAAGACACACTCCAGAGTTATTCAAAAGGGTTTGTGCGGGCAGCCTTTCAGGTGTAATAAGTAAAAAAGAACCAGCCGAACCGACGTAGCTCATACCTGGTTATCGCCGCCGCGGTCAGGTCCTTCTCCACAACCACATAGCCATTCGTGCCACCACCGTACCTGCTTTTGTGGTTCCGGTTCATGCAGCGACGGGCCGATGGCTAGAGGGGGTATTGGTGATGGTGGTTTCTGGTTTGGTGTACCGGGGGGAACGTGGGTGGAAGGAACGAGGATTGAAAATGGCGAGCTCGTCAGCAGTCGAGGAGACCCGCTGACTGGCACTTGTGATATCGAATCTGCGACGGCAGAGACTGGTGGTGACGACGACAGGCGTCTTTCCGAGGGGTGAATAAACGGATTGGCGGGATTGGTTGTGGTGCTAACATTGTTCCTGTCACCGAAGGACGGTGTCGGCGAGTGCACGACGCGTTGGGGGGAACGGTCCATGTCACTTAATGGTACAACATCGACAGAGTCGCGTGATTTCAAGGCGCGGTGGTCCCCCAGCCCACTAGCACGATAAGGGGGATGTCGGCGGGACAAGATGAGGCTTGCTTTGCGGGTGACGCCTTCAAGTACGGATGGTCCGGTAGTCATTTGAACCGAATCACGGGCAGCCTTCCGGCGTTGCCGTTCGGCCACTTCCCATCTTTTCAGAGTCTGTTGAGGGAAAGGAGTCAATGCATATCCGAAGCAGCATAACAGATGAAGACGGTGTCGAAACAGAGAAACACGGATGTCAAGTACCTCTTCTACTCGTCGCGTCTCGGCTGTTGCATCTCCGGATGGTGGGTATATGCCTTCAATGGTATCATCGTCCCTCTCTTCCTGTTCTTCGTCTGCCTGATGAAATAGTTGTTTTTCCTTCCCCTTGACAGCGCATGAGCTGGATGAATGTTGCGGGTCAAGTTCGAAATGGACTTCATGTGACGCTCTCCACTCGCGAGACCCATTGAGACCGTCTTCTGAGGTTGGCGAGGGTGGTAGGGAGGGTGAAGGCTCGAGTACTGTCTGGCCTAGTAGTGAGTTTGTCATGACCGACGATGAAGAAGCCAGCGACGGTGCTGTGGAGTCGGATGAGCTGCACCTGGTCGGTTTCAGAAGTCCCAGTGCCCAGTTGCGCGCGTCACTTGCTCCAGAGTTAAAACGTTAATGGTCGATCTCGAAACAGACCGCTCGAGTTCAACAGCACTTGGTCGGTAAACAATTAACGTCTGCGGCACGCGTTCGATGAACGGTCCAGCATGCTAATGTGTTTCGGGTGTGCAGTGATGATCGATGATGTTATGCAGTTACACAATGCAAAGTACCAAAACGTATTACAGATAAATGACAGAATACATAATCGAAACAGGGCTAAAAGTCCTCGTCTAGCGTGCTATCCAACTGCAATCAACCAAGCGTCGAGTCCTGGGGATGCACAAGACTTACAAGATTTTAGTAGACAGTGTATCCGAGCTCCGGGTACTGCGAGTAAAGTTGGCTTTTGAATAGTCCGAGACCCGCCTCTCAAAAAAGTTGGCCTTTCCTTGCAGCGAAATCATGTCCATGAAATCGAAAGGGTTGGTTGCCTTGTAAACCTTCTCATTACCAAAAGAGACGAGCAGGCGATCTGCGACGAACTCGATGTACTGGCACATGAGCTCTGCATTCATGCCGATCAGACGAACAGGCAGCGCATCTTTGAGGGAATTGAGCGCGCTTTCCGAATCCACGGAAGACACGCTCACCGGTTAGGAACTCTTGTTCGATTTTAACAGCCTCGGTGATGACCCGCTCAACGGTGTCTGGATGAGGTCGACGCCTAAGGTGACTGAACAACAAGCAAGCAAAGTCCGTATGCATGCCTTCATCACGACTGATGAGCTCGTTGGAAAAAGTCAAACCAGGCATGAGTCCGCGTTTCTTGAGCCAAAAGATGGCAGCAAAGGACCCTGAAAAGAAGATGCCCTCCACCGCAGCAAAGGCGACTAGTCGCTCAGCAAACGTCGACCGTTTGTCTGAGATCCATCGAAGCGCCCAATCGGCCTTTCGTTTGACGCAGGGGATGTTCTCTATGGCATCAAACAAGCGTTCACGCTCTGCAGGATCTTTAATATACGTGTCAATGAGAAGAGAGTAAGTTTCAGAATGAATGTTTTCCATCATAATCTGAAAGCCATAGAAGCAGCGTGCTTCAGCTACTTGTACCTCAGTCGAGAAGCGCTCGACGAGATTTTCGTTGACGATACCATCTGAAGCAGCGAAAAACGCAAGTACATGGGAGATGAAGCGGCGTTCATTGTCGTTCAAACGGCCGTTCCAGTCGTGCATATCCTTGAGAAGGTCCATTTCTTCTGCCGTCCAGAAGGAAGCTTCCGCTTTCTTGTACATTTGCCATATCTAAGCGGCGAAGTGAGTAGAAATCGCAACAAAGTGGTTGATTGCCCCACTTCGCGGTATTGAATGGGGAAAAGTACGAACCGCCGTTTAGACTCCTTCAAGAGCGGCTCTTCGCCTAAGAAACACGTGCGTGACAGGGGTAGTGATTGGTACAGCAGGCAGCTCACATTCGGGAAGCTCCACGTCGCCAACGAACTTCTTGCGTAGAGATTCTAGGTCATCGTCTGACTTTTTCTCTGAAAAATCATCGGCTGCAGGGGCCCGGCCCAGTAGAGAGGGGCACTTCTTGTTGCCAACTGGGTTATTGGTGCAGCGAGGCCTTCCCGGGGAGTCCAACGAGAATGCCTCGATGGCTGCCGCAGTCTTTTGGCTTGGAGTCGATTGTGACATGGCCGCAAGTCTGAATCATCAATTCATCAAAGGAATTATGTCTTCGTCTAGCGCGGGAAAAACCGCAAGTAACGATCGCGTATTAGCGGAGAGGTCCGTACGAGTAGTTGTAATCGTACTATGTACAAGTAAATCACCTTCAGTCTCGTCCTCGGAAGTCCCCATCATCGACCATATAGTTCCGCAGTCCACTAGCACCATATGGTGACTGTTGTTGTGGAATAGGTGAGGACGAGTCATCAGACGCGGCAGACGCAGCACGCGAATACATGGTACTCCTGTTGCTGCCATGCCCAGGGAGCGACAGTATGGACGTTCGCGCTGTTTCGCGCATCTGAAGAATATTCTGCCGGAACGCATACTGTTGCACGCACCAAAATATAAACGTGGACCATCATCTTAGCGCACAAACTCCTTACCTGTTCGCGCCAGTACTGCTCGCGCTTCTCGCGTTCATTGTCGCGCTGACGCCGATGGATCAAGAACAACAGAGTGAGTGTCCCAGACATCCCTGCAGCAATCGATCAGAACGGTGCTGCGCCCGTAGGGATCACTCGGCGCACCTCCAAGGATGCCTACCCCAACTAAGACATACACCCAGACTCCAATTTGGTTGGGTGTATCAGCACTCTGACCGCATACACCGTTGCTTTGGCAATTGAAACTGCTGCACCTATACTCCCTACTGGTCAGATTCAGCTGTCCGTAATCATGAAAGAGGCCGCACTCTTTATCCCCATCACAACTCTCGCCGACAGCCTTCATGGACATGCAAGTCAGCTGTTGAGAGTCGCAGAACAACCCAACCTGACAGTTTCCTCTAGGATATTTCAAAGTTCAAATACGCCGCTGATGAGACGGTTGGAATTGCACAAACCTTGAGGCGACGTCGATGTACTCGCTACTGCCTGTATATGCGATATAGGCCGTGTTTTCTACCTCGCATGGCTGGCCCACCGTGACATTTGCCCACCTATGGGGGATTGCATTCAACCGAACAACCCTATAAAATGCTACTTAACCTTACATGCAGACATTGTTGAGACATACGGCGCCGTTGACGTTACGACCATAGTGTAGCGTGTCAGCAAGTTCCGCGGCGTTCGGAGGAGGTTCGCACTGGTCTGAAGACACCGACGAGTGGGGGAATCAGAATGTCATCAACGAGACGATACCAGCGATACTCTCACCATCGCGATTCAATTGACAGGGACTGCCAACGCTGAGGAGGGGTTGGCACGCATCGGCCTCATCGGGGCAGAATTGACCACTTGGGCAGAGAGGTGGAAGTGGGGAGTCCTGGGAATAGCCAAATGGGAACTGATCTTTTCTGCAGCCTTTGGGTTGACAGACACCATCGGAGGAGCAGTAGTTCTGGGAATCGCAATCACTGTAGAATTGATATGTCCCTATCTGGAGGCGGTTATCAGCAGAGGAACAGTTTTGCCCTTTGGTTTGGTAGCCAGCCTTGACAAGGAGCTGGCCAGACGTTAAAATGAGCGTGAGGGGCAACCAGTACATAGGTAAATTGTGAAGAATGCGCGGACAGAACCGAACACGCTAAGACGCACGACCACCCGCGGATCCCTTGGCGGACCGCACGCGGGTCACTCGTGAAATTACTTAATTCGACAATATCATATGACTTATTATGTAATTTCCCCTTTCGTATACAGAACAAGTTCACTTGCCGCAACCTGGACAGCAGTGAACCACATCATGTACGAAAACATCGCATTCCGTGCAAAAGTCGTGGTGACAGTCTGGACAGCGGTATCGGCCCAGTGGGCTGAGCCCCTCCGTCACAACTCCGCTCAAATGTGCTGCCGGAAATGGTCTGGCACATGCATGACAAGCGCTGGTTGACTGGGACGTGTAGTCGAGTGATGCCCTAGTAGAACCGAACCTCAGCCAAGTCATACGGACAAGAGTACAAGTACGAACACGGCTTCGTACGGCTTGACAGGGAATAGGTGATGGTAGCTACGCGCCAGATGGGGTGAGCTCACAATCATAAGGCCACAAATATCGCAATCAGTCGGTACGTCGCACACTTTCGCCATGCAACGCGGACACAGAAATCCCTCGCTCTTCAAGTCCGAGTGGCAAGCGCATAGGCTGGGAGGCGACGTGTCTGGAAGGCGTGTCGGAAAGCCCATCATCATCAGATCCGCAGGTGGAAGTCCACTTCCACTGCCTGCGTTACGGATCGTGGCGTGCTGAGCTGGAGGAGGAACTAACTCGAACAGCAAGTCCTTGAAGTGACCCTCGTTCATAGCAACCCCGAATTTGCCTACGCACCTGCTGGTGAAAAAGTCACGAAAATTTACAGTTATCTTCACTTACCTCCTGTCTTATCGCTTAATTCCCTACAAATTTTCATCTCTGCAGCAAGAGCGACAACAGAAATCCGAATTCTGCTCTTGGTGCAGACCTCCAAAGTCTCATGAATGTTACCAGGATCACAAGTAGTTAGCGAGCCAAAGACAATAAGAATTTCGCGAGATGACTGTGTCGGTAGGTGACTATGAGCGTGAGCGGGTCACATGGAACGACTTGAGAAGTAAGAAGTACCTCATACTGCCTCTTGCCATCTCTATCGCATTTTGCAGGCTTGGTTCTCCAGTGGGTTCCAGTTTTGCTCTGTCACTCAATGACCTAAGGACATCTTGAGGGTTGCCTGCAAAAATCGTGTCAGATGAACACACATCGACCATGAAACCATCCTACCTGACATTTCGCCGATGCGCTCTCCAAGGCCAGAACGCATGCCAACAACGCCGATTTGTCCAAGAGGGTTCTGGTCAAACCACTCTGTTACAAACTCTCGAGCGTAGCGAAGGGTAAGGTCAAATCGCGTGGGGCGGAAGTCACGGTCCATCATAGAATTTGAAAGGTCCAAAATCAAGACAAGGTGCCGGATGATCGTTCGCCGTATGGCAGCGGCAGGCGCAAGGAGTCTGTGTGTGTTCGACCAGTGAGTCGAGGGCACACGATGACGTAGCATACCTCCTGCGTCGGTCCCTGGCCATCAAATCCTCCACAGCCCCCTGCAGACTCCCGGTTTCGTCTTCTTGAACAGTATCCCATGAGCGCGTGTAGGAGGCTTCCCATGTGTAGGCTTGCTATAGTCAGGGGTACTTCAGCTTCCGTCCTCCAGGCCAAACCCCAGCACAAGCGTGACTGACCTCCTTGGCCTTTCTTTTCACCTTTCCCTTCTTCGGCTTTTCCGATGCCTTGCCCTTACCTTTACCCTTGACACGCGGGTCTTCATCCCCAAAAACGGAGATGTCAGAGTCAGAGTCAACATCCATCGTGCGTGGTGGGTGAAAGGCGTGATTAGGTAATACAAGTACTACAAGTAGTCCATGGAATCACGTTCATTTCCTATCAACTCGCAAGTAACTTCCAAGCGAGTTGCCTCACAATGTCGCCGAGAATTTGAATGACAGCGATGGGTGGATAACTATTGTTCTGGGTGAACTCAATACAACGGGAAACATGAGCTTCTAGAATGTAGGTATCCAAGTTGCAAGAAGAGCGCCAGGCAATAAACAAGGCGTAAACGTACACCAATACTTCCGGTTTCCAAAGCGTAGGATTTCGTGAAAAAACATAGGAATCATTTACCGTGTCATAAACAACTCTATGTCCAATGTGGACCCCCAGTAGTTGTTATTGAGAACTTGGGAAGCGTACAGTTTTCACCTGGGAACCGATCGGCGAGGTCGTCAAGTCTTCCGCTTGCACAGTCTCAGCCTCAGTTGCGACCTGTATACCGAATTCGATCAGAGACACCTTCAGTGGACGAGGAGCGATATCTGAGAAGCACACCTCGACACGACTGTCCAAGCCCGTAACCTCATCCTCTCTGGGCCGATGGAAGGGGCTCGTTTCAACTGCCGAAACCTCTTCCCTTGCCGTTGTAGCTAAAATCGTTTCGGAGCCACCGCGGGATCGCTTCCCCATTGCAGGGGGACACATTCCCGGACACTGCCACGGTACCACGTTCGACGTCAGCCACAACTGTGTTGGTAGCGCTAGGGGTCGCGGTCGCAGGGTCAGCACGGCGCGCCCAAAGGACCCAATCGGGGGTAGGGCGGTTAGTCCAGGTCCAAGTCAAAGACAGACTGGTAGTGCGTGAGTGCATTCCACGGCCCAGGTTGAAGAAGGGAATGGAAAGTCCGTCTTCAGATTGTCAGCCAAATCTGCCGAGAGAAACAGACGAGACGCACGAATTACGATGGAACCAAGGACGACAAATGACACTATAGGTTGAATCATTGCTGCCAAACGCTGTTGCTGATCCGCTGGTGGGTTTTCAGGAGTAGGGAGGCGGGTCAGAGCTAACGCAGAAACAAACACCGCGCTGACACCCATCTGCAAATGGCATTTAGCCTTGACACCATCCATGATAGAAGATGACCACGCACCGGCCCTGCATTGAAGTCAGCAATTCGTTCATTGTCAGGATTCAAATCAACTCACCAAAGTGGCCCGAAAACAGCGCCTCCTTCCAGGAAGATATCTCCGGAACGAACCTGTAAAGCAGCAACAAGGGGGGGATACGGCGAAGAACGAGGATAGCGATCAGAAAACAAATTAGGCGCCAGGGGGTAATCCCCAACTCCGCGGAATTGTAGGAACTGAACGGTAGCCAAGCGCCGATGTAAATGAAGCAACCACAGTTCAAAACATAATCTATGACAGACGCAAATGCATCACCCTCGGTTTGCACGTTGAAATGTCCATCCCATGAGATTGCGGAGCCTGCGAAAACTATGAGCGAGATATACTTTTGGGCTAACCACCATACACACCTGCCGCAAATGCTGCGAGGAGGTCATCGGCGCCGAGACTACTGGCGACGCCGATGGTGAAGATTGCGAGGGATAAATACTGAGCGATGTAGGATTCACGGTCGATGAGACCTTTGCGGTGGCTGAGCTTCATGAGCTTAGAGAACGAAAGCCCTGGATGTTGCACAGTGAATGAGGCTCTAGTGAGGGCACGTCCGGGCTTACCGAGAACTGCGCCAAGGACGGTGCCAAAGATGACCTGATCTTCGTCATAGAAGAAGTCAGTTGTTTTCCCCGGTCAACAGCACAGAATGATATCTCACAAAGCCAACCAACGAGGAACCACTTTCCAATGGCAACGCGGGTGGATGTTTCGACGGTCAGGTATAAAGAAATACTGAGGAACGGATAAGCCAACCCGTCATTCGCCGCAGATTCGGCCGACAAGATCCTGCGAATCTGGACGGGGACATGCTTTGCAGCAAACTTTCCGCCTGGGATACTGACGATTCTCAGTTGACCGTCTTTTCCTCGGTGGAAGCTCGAATTACGTACGAGTGATGGCAGCGCAAGTGACCGGATCGGTAGGAGTAAGACAGGAAGCGATGCACAGCGCAGATATCATATCTAACATGGGAAAGAGGCCATGAAGAATACCTGTCGCAGCAAAATGAGATCACACATACATAAGGCAGGGGAGGGAGAACAGACGCTCACTTGCTACGACTACCCAACCGAACGCCATGGTGGGCACGACCATGATCAGCAGACCCCTGGCATGTTCCCACATGTACTGCACACGGCAGCTCGACGCCCACGGCAAATAAGCCAGTCGCAAGGACGATTCTCATGACCTCAAGTGTGATCGTGTTTTGTTCAGTGCCCCAGGACCTAGGACTGAACACGTCGGCTACGTAAGGACCCATGAGTACGCCGAACCCCGTTCCGAGTACGACTTCATTGATGTATAGCTAGCGAAGATTAATATCGTCAAGCAGACTACAGAGCTCTGCCTCACCTTCTCCTTGACAAGCAGGGAGATCATGGAAAACTAGTAGAGTGGGCATTATTTTTCGGGATGAACGCTGGGACGACGGACCAGTACGACAAAGCCGCCTAGACACAAGTAGGCCAAACTCTGCGGTGTGACCTGAGGTACTATCAAGTTCGACAAACGGAAGGGACGGGAAAGCTTAGGTGAGACCACGAACCTCTAGGACGTCTATGCTCATTCTAGAGAACCTGTTCCCGGTGGACACAGCAGGGAGTAAGAAGGCAAGCTGCAAGGCCTGAGGCTACCATGTACATTACACACAAATAATAGATAAATAAGCCGGGTCAACCGTACACTCGCACATGCCGTCGATACTTACCGACCTTGGTTCAGGCCAGCCTTCGCCGCACCCCACGGATGTCACCGAGGCTCATCGACACCGGCCATCAAGGTGAGACTGGCTGGCTGATCTCCGCGATGTGATTGCCCAGCGATCGAAAACAGTTCCATTCAAATCAACCTGACACGGTCTTAAGCAACTGCGACAACAATAAGGAAGCAATGGCGCCGACGTCACTCGCCATGGGTACTACTCCCCTTTCGCGAGTCCGGCCTCGGCGGGATGCCGCGATGATATTAATCCCGCGTCCCTTTAACGTAGAGCAACCATTGGGCCTCACCTTCTCCCTCCCTTTATTTTCTCTCCCATGGGTCTCGTCTTTAGAAGCACTGCCGTCCTCGTACTGGCGAATCCTTTGCCGCTGGGTACATACACCTAAAGCCGTACTTGGCAGCGATGGGTATAGGAAGGTCCGTAGAATCCATCGGGACTGGCAACTGCAGCACTTGTTCCAGACCTCCAGGCATGCGAGAGTGCGCTCTTTTCTTTTCTCGTCCCCGTGAAACTGACCATCTATACACAGAAATCGTACTACACCAACCATCTGGCCTACTCTATTTAGCGTGCTCGACACTCCGTAGCCGACTCCAATGGATGCCTGCCATTAGTAGGCTCGACGCGTCTGGAATGTCTGAGGATGACCACGTCGCTGTCTATGATTATGAGACTGAACTCGATTACACGGCTTTCCTTCACCGGTTTGTCCTCACCCAATGGAATTTCCCTTCACGGGATGGATGTGGTTATTTCCACACAGGAACCATCTACCCTTTACGTGTATCTCGTTAACCACCGGAAGCCCACGTCCGGTGACCCCTCTAGAGTCGGAGCTGATTCTGTGATCGAAGTTTTCGAAACTCGATTTGGGGACAGCGAGTTGAGGCACATTAGGACTTTTGAAGATCCCGCTGTTATTATCACTCCTAACGATGTCGTTGGATCTCCAGACGGGAAGAGCGCATACTTCACAAATGACCACGCTCAGAAGTCTGGACTTGTATGTCATATCCTTATAACGTCATGCTAACTTAGTGACTCCGACGCAGAAACGCGATCTTGGTGTGCTGATCCAACCCTACGACACGTCAGTTGGCTTTTGTCACGCTGACTATGGTTGCAAGTTTGCATATCGCGGACTCCACGCAAGCAATGGGATTGTCAAGGGACTTGGTCACGACAATGACACGTATTATGTTGCAGATTCTATGCTGGGAGAAATCACGGTTTTGAAGAGAGGCCCTGATCATACATTACTGTTTGCCGAGGTCATTGAGACAGGTAACGCAGTCCGGAATTGTGTTCTGTCGGCGTTCGTGCAAGCTCAGACAGTTGTTTGGCAGGTTTTGCAGCAGACAACCTTGCTATTGACTCCAACGGAGCGCTTTGGGTCGCAGGTTGGTTGTTGTCATTTCGTTCGCTGCATTCGAAAGCTCACGCATCGGTTCGCAAGGCCTTACAGACGTTCTTGGGTTTATCTCCAGGAAGTTCGAGGACCCCTCAGCTCATGTTTCCTCGACGGGACTTCGAGTGACTGCTAATAGCGACCTTGGTCCCGTTTACGGGCAAAGGTACAGTGTTGATAAGGTGGAGCCGTCGCCCTCCATTTGTAGTTTATCGTTGCTGAACTTCGCGATAAGGTATTTGAGGATTCAGGTCGACTGGCTTCGGGGATCACGACGGTAGTGTACGATTCACAAAGGGAACGTTTGTTCATGCATGGTAATAACCCGCTTCTCATCCCCGTGCCGAATACCCTGACTCCTAGGTGTTTAGGAGTCGTGTCTACGCATCTCACGGTCTGCAAGTTATAGAACCCCCTTAAAATTACGGAATCCGCTTGGTTGGCAATACGATAAGCAGTGTTACCGTATACCGATAGGATAATGAAACCCGAGGGGGGCCTGGTGCTGTTTACGATTTTGGGGGGCTGAGTGGGTTCAGCGTGTGGCTGTCGCCGACCATCGAACTTTGCTTTTGTGGATCGGTATATCACCCACAGAGTGTGTGCAGTACAACTCGACCGCGGGGCGCTGGCGAAAACGCACGCTACTGACGGTAATATTGGCCAAGTCTGGTATTGAGAGGATATGAACCACTACCCGGCCGTTATCGTTGGCAAAGTGTCGTGCCGCCATGTGGTCACCGCCAGATACCAGCACTGCCCTATAAAGGTGTTGTTCTCAACAGCTGCCGCGCTCCCAGACATAAGGCGGCTTCAGGGACGTTTCTCGGTTCCCAGGTCTTCCGTCCTTAACATTCATCATGGGTGGAATCGTGTCCAAAGCCGCCAACCAGCAGCCAAATAAGTCACTCGAGCGCGAGAGGCAGTCGACAGACGAGAAGGCCCGCCGTGCGTCGGAGAGTGCACAACACACTGACGTGTTCCTCCCCAAGTCGTCCAATGGCACTATATCCCTCTCTAACGTCGAGGCATGGGAGACGACCGCTTCAGCGGACCCCAAGATACAACTCGCTCGTACCGTTCTCAGCCCACTCTAACATCAAGACGACGTTGACGTCCCGTGAAACGCGGATTGCGGTCCCTCATGTAGTTTAGCCACGAAGTGGAATTCCACACCGGGCCTGTCACGAACCAGAAGTCGAGTGGCCGTTGCTGGCTGTTTGCAACCACCAATGTTATTAGGTACGAGGTCATGAAGAAGCTCAAGCTCAAGGACTTCCAGTGTTCGCAAGTTCGTCCACCGTAACATCGTTCAGATGGCTATTTTTTTTCCTGATGCCTTGCTTTCTAGTCCTATCTGTTTTTCTGGGACAAGCTCAACAAGTCGAATTACTACCTTGAGCTGTCCATCGAAAACGCGCATCTCCCCGTGGATGATCGTCTTGTTAATTTCCTAGCAGCAGACCTCATCAGTGATGGTGGTCAATGGGACATGGTAGTCAACCTCCTCGAGGTCAGCGTCGTCACTAGCAGCCGGTGTTCAGCTCATCTCGTTCTTTGACGTTAGACGTACGGTCTCGTACCGCTACCACTCTACCCAGAGTCATTCCATTCCAGTGCCTCCAGTTCACTGAACAAGCTTCTCAAGTTGAAGCTGCGTGAACATGCAATAACGCTCCGTAGTCCTGTCTGCTACTCTCCGGACCAACTCTTCGTTCACGTCCGAACAAATCTCCGCGATGCTGCGTGCTAAAAAGGAGCAACTTCTGCAGGAGGTTTACACCATCATGACCGCGACTCTTGGTGTCCCCCCCAAACCGGACACTCCATTCACCTGGGAGTACTACAACGAGGATGGCAAGTACTCCAAATGGGAAGGTACTCCGCTTGAGTTCTACAAGGCGTTTACCACCAAATACACGGTCCGTCACCATTATAGCGAGTGCCTTGTGAACTGTTTCTAAAAAAATCGGCGTTCGCTCAGCCTTCTGAGTGCTTCTCGCTCATCAATGACCCCAGAAATGAGTACAACAAGCTTTATACCTGTGGATAAGCTTGGTAACGTCTGGGGTGGACGTCCGGTCCGATGTGAGTTCGAAAGCGATTACACTCGATTCACGTACTGATTGCGTTGTATCAGACGTGAACACAGGGTCTACCGAGCTCAAGGCGGCTGTCGTTCGGGTACGTTAGGTTCTCGATGCCCAACACGAGTTCCCCTAACATGAATGTGTTCAGTCCATCAAAGCCGGGCAGCCGGTGTTCTTTGGTTGTGATGTCAACCAATTCTCGGACTCTTCCCAGGACATCGGCATAATGGATCTCGATTACCATCAGTATCAGGTAAATGCGATGTATATCCTCGAGTCCATGGCAGTCCTGTAACTCTCCACCAGCAAGCGTTCAACATTCAGTTGAGCCTGACCAAGGCCCAACGTCTGCAGACCAACGAATCTTCGATGACGCATGCGATGGTCATTTCGGGTGTCCACGTCGATGAGAAGTACAGGCAGTCCTATCCGTTTCAAGGTCGAGAATTCGTGGGGAGAGGAAAGTGGCCACAAAGGGTATATGGTCATGAGCGACAAGTGGTTTGACGAGTACGTGTTTCCGAGCTGTAGTGATTACTCGGATAGGGTCGATGACGAACGGCACAGGTTCGTATACCAGGTAGTCGTACACAAATCATTAGCGCCGAAAGAGCTCGTCAGGGTATTTGAATCGGGTGAACCAACGGTTTTACCTGCTTGGGATCCCATGGTACGATCCTTCGCGTCAGTCTATCTGTGATCTGCTGACGGTATATTTGCGTAATCTAGGGTGCACTTGGCGTAGATTTCACTGTCCTTTGTACTTTTCCACTCGGCGGTGATGTAATAATGCATCCGTGGCGTGACTTCAGTATACTCTTCTGAGTGACGTTACGACTCAGCATAAGGATCCGGAAGCATCTTAGGACGTACATATCTTGTGACCCATGCAACGTTCTTCGGAGAGATCCTGGGGACAGGCGATGCGGTCACGAGACTGAAAGCTATCAAGATATCCGGGTGAAAGCTCATTCTGACCTTTCACAACGCGTTCACTACATTCACTCGGATGTGAGCTGAGAAGTCTAATATCGATCGTTCTACTGCGTCCGTACCACACCGGTTTGATGATGCACGTCACATCGTCGTTTCTGAATCTGAAGGGCCACCTGATACCATAGATTCACCCTTCCATTCACCTTCTTCTCTAACCCCGGAGGAATGTCGGCAATGAGGCATTTTTGTGATATCGGCCGTATTTATTTCTCTGTGAAATATCCGGGAACAGTTGCGCAAATGTTTGATTTTTGTCTCTCGTGTCCTGCCTCATGTACATGAGTTACCTGGCAGGTACCGTAAGTGGATTTCCCCATAACCCCATGATCCTTAGTGCGGGGAACGGGCCATTTCGCCGTTCCGTATCTAAAGCAACTCGATGCAGTCCATTCATCGACGAAAAATGGTCCTTCAAATGGTAAGAGTGCATAGCTCTCGATATCTAAGCGTTTCCGCAGTGTGGGCCATAAGAGTGCATTAAGTCATAAGAATAAAGTCCATGGATAGACGTAGATTGACGTGCTATGATGAACAGTTTCAAGGAAGAACGAACACCGGTGCGCTGCAACACGACTGTGCAAGGGTATCGTCGACGTGCAACAGCTAACGCTATACGCCACAAGCTGTTGGCATAAAAATCAAAAGCGTGTCCGTGGTCGCACGTATACTGGCATGAAACTACTCGACGGAAGTGAAGTATTTTCGGAACGATGTCGACGAGGTTTGAAGATCAAGACGATTATCAGCCCAAAAATGATGAGCAATAAGAGGAAAATGATTTTCCGTCGCCCCGTGTTCTTCTGGTACCTATCAGGGTGGGTGGGCGTGACGTGCAAATTAGTGGCATGAGGGGAACGAAGCATACCTTGTTGCGACTATTGAGTTCCTTTGACGGCTTCGGCAACCTGCACCGAAGTCTGTTCGATGTTATATTCGATACTGTCGAGCAAGGGTACCCTGATCTATCACCAGATTGGAGAGATCTTTGAAAATGTCTGCCAATGATGCTATAGAGTTTGCGATGTGGGTCAACTCGCGGTCTCGAAGCTGAAGGTCATGCGTCTGATCTGTCTCCATAATTTGTGCCTGCTAAAGACGGATGGTGTGAAAGGTGGCAGGATATCAAATGTTGGATGTGAAAATGTATTACATACAGCAGCCTGCACATCATCGTCAAGGGCAGAGAGGCCCTCTGAACCCCGGGAAGAGATGGTACCTGAAGCTATGAGGACGTCCTGATGTTTTATCACGTGGCCTTGCAGACCTAGAGAATGGGAAAAGAATGACGTCAAGCTGAGTTATGGAATGACCGGACGGGGAAAACCACTGACGTTCCATATAGACACGTTGCTTCTTTCGGAACGTGGAGCTGACTTCCTGTACTTTAGCGGCGAGACCTCTCTGTACATTTTTGGCGGTAAGCGACTCGTGATAGATCTGACTTGACGGAGGAAAGGAGTGGTTTTGGTCAGCGCCGATACGTTGAATGAGGGCGTGACAACGTCTGAAGTCCTGTTTGGGCTAAGCATGAGTGGGTGGCGTGCACCGCAGGCCGTGAAAGTACTTTGGTGATGTCGACAGTCGCTGCCTCGATTTCTCGTTCCTCTGCCGTCCGGTCCGCGAATCCGGGAAGAACACGCTTCGCATGGAGTCTTTCAAGCGCATTCACTTGCAACGTGGCTTGTGAGTGATGGTCAGACCTGACGAAAAAGGGCAGAAGTGCATACGTTTCGACTGTGCTCCGGCGAGTATGTCCTCCACCTGTTCCGAGATGTCAACCCTACAAATGATGATCAGAGAAGAACCGGGGCCTTGGGCAGAGAGCGGACTTACCATTTTGGAGGCAGCTGAAGGTCGAGGGCGAGGTGTTGTTGGGATATGAGGCGTTGGTGCTCGTCGTCGTCGTCGGCTTGATACGGATCGTCATATGACGAGCGGTGTTTTGTGGAAGCGAGACGAGCGTATTCTCGAGTCGCGGTACGAGATGAACAGGAGTGTCCTGGAGCGTGTTGTCGGCGACGAGGACGAAGACGATGGGGATGACATCCGGACAATATGAGCAGACTCGTCCTGCACGGGGGGCGGTGTATGTCACTGTTTGGGAGGGTGTGTACAAATAAAGACCAAACAAAGCAAGGTTGCCGGGCGAGCGTAGATCCGAGGTGGTCGATGTCATTTTCTGAAATTGCCCAACATTTTGTTTTTTATCCCCCTTTGCGATTTTGCTTCCACCGTGACTTCCCCCACACCGAGGCTATATAAAACGAACGAATCCACGCCTCTTCCACTTCCCATCTCTCTCGCGAGTCTCATCTCTCTTTCCTGCGATAGACGCACAACAGTAAATTCTTCTGTCCGGGATAGGAAACCCGTTCTTGTCTTCTCTTCGCCAACACATGTGTAATCTCGAAACGTGCGTCCGTTTCTCATTGGCGGGCTTACTTCATCCGATTCTCTTTCTCTTTCGTCTAGCGAGGGCACCAAGTATGGTTGCGGGGTAAGGCCATCGCTTGCCGTCGACACCTCTCCGTCGTTCGCTGACTTCCACTGCAGCACTACCAGGTGGTATGTCTCCCCTTCTTTCCCTTTGCCTTCCCGAGGTCTTGCCTCTGAAGAACGCAAAAGACACGCAAGGTCAGAAAAATCGATTGTAACAGCCCGTATTGCACACACTCCATCCGCCACTCGCCAAACTGCTTGGATTGCCATTGCGAACGAGTGCGTCGCGTCCACCCTTCTTCCCGTGCGTCTTCTGTTGATCACAATGCCACTCCAAGTATCTCGGTCCAGATCTCAAGGAGACGATCACTTTCACGACAACAAACTACTGTGCTTCCTGTCAGTACTGGTTTAAAGGACCAGGTGCCCAGCATATCCGATAGCCAGACAGCGTTACAAGTTGTCCCACCCGCAATCCGTTGGCCTACCTCGATCACCATGCATACTTAGCGTAGAGCTACTATTCTTGTTGCATATTCCTCCACCCCCTGTCACCTGTTATCCGTGTGCCTATCGCAACGTCTCTATCTATATTCCAGATGATACACATGTAAAGATACATACACCCTTGTACTTAATGGCAAGCACTTTCCGCATCGCCATCTCGATCCGTTCACCCGCGATCGCATCGTACGTCAAGGGTGTCACCACTTCACAGCCATACCTACCACTTCACTTTCGACCGCTCGATACTGAGTGCGAAAGAATTCCTGACGACGACGCTCAGCCTCTGCATCCATTGCAGACGACCAGCAAGCATGGTTAGCAGCGTCTTGTGGTCGGCATAGTTCCACCTTGACGCGAACGGCGAGTCGATCCAACACCTCCGGCAGCGACTCTGACGGTGGGGATGGCGGCGGCGTAGGCAGGTCGTGCCAATATGCCTTTTCCACCTCCTTCGTCCATTCCTTGTTACCCCACTTCGGCCCCGCAAGGGTGTCCTGCGGTCGACCATCCTCCATCTCCACACCACTGTACCCCCAATCTCGGGCGTACCCTTCCTCATCCACCCGCTTTCTGCGACGCTTGTGCGATAGGTCGAAGCTGACCGCCTCCACTGACGCACCCACCTGGACATGCCATCACCTCAACATAATCGTACCCTTTCGACTCAACTTCTCCACCCGCACCCATCTTCCGAGCCCGAGCCCTCACAGCTCCAGAAACACGACCAGCGGCACCCCTTCCAACTTGCACCCCCGTCTCCTTACCGACTTTCCGTACGACATTCTGTAGGTTGCGAAAACCATAGCACTTCGCGCCCTTGAACACAACTTCACCCGTTCGCTGATTCCGAAGTATGTACTCTTCGTAATCAGACGACCGGATCGTCCTCGCGCTAGTCTCAAGAGGATCCGGCGACGTACGAGTTATCGTTGACATCAGTGTGTGGAGATAGGAACCTGAACTGGTCCCGGGATGCTGGACGAGCTCAGGCAAAACAGGTTCCTGCTCTGAATCTGGCCCGGATAAGGTTGGCTGCCGTTGAGCGGTCTCGTTTTCGACGGGAACTGAGAGGTCCCAACCCCTCTCACGCATCAGAAGCTCCAACTCCCCAGTGGTGATGACACAGTCGACGTCTCGTGTGGAGTATACCTCGTCGTAAAAATCCTGCCGCGAGGCTTCTAGTTTCTTGTCGTAGCATGGCATCACAGAAACGTGATATATCTGATCAGGTCTGGGAGAAGCGCATGGGAACACCACCAAGCACACCAACACGGCCGGTACGCACCGTTTCCCCCATATGCCACCCAACCACGTCTTTATGAGGGTACCCATGACCTGCTGTGGGCTCTTCCCTCTTGCAATGAACGGCAGCATCTCCGCATGGGTCTTCTCCGCATAGCACACCCACCCTGGACATGCACTTGCCAGCATCGGCAGCCTTGTCCCATCTTCACTGCGTTTCCGTTCCCAAAATTCTTGCGTATGCTCGAGCAACGCAATGTGACGAGCAAAGGTCGTATCATACACACGCTCAAAACCTAACACTCCTATACAAAACGCCTGCACGCGTCGCAAGACTTGCAAGAGCGATACAGGAAAGCGAGACGTTGAAGATACAGTAGCTGCGAGCGAGGCCAGGCTCTGTGGAGCAACGGAAATTACTGGGAACCTGTGGTCGGGTGATGACGGAGGCGGGTTAGCACTCAGCACATTTAGCACTTCGTTATGCGACTGGAGAGTGATCAGGACAGATTCGGCCGAAGTAATGCAACCGCTAGATTAGCATATGGTTAGACTATCTGGAGAACCAGGGCTCATAGAACTGACTCACCTACATGCAAGGCAATCGTTGAGACTAATTTGTGCCTGTTGAAGTTTGCGCTCCGCACCCTTAGATGTCGCAGTATCTTGATTCGAAGAGGAAACTTCGTAGTACGACCCGGTAGAATCAATCTTAATCTCCGTCTGCCAGAGGTGTAAAGTCAAATAAGAAACGACGAAAAGAGTAGACTCACGAAAGCAGTGCCTGGCTGTTTCCCATCCTCCGGAGAGCTTAGCACCTCGACAGGTTTGATACACGCTTGGGAGGGGGTGATGAAGTCATTGAGATCAGTCAACGTCTAGGGTAATCAGTTCAGGGTAAGGCTGCCGAGAAGGACCCGCACATCATCTTACCAGTGCACCTGAAAATGCCATCGACGTCGAGTGCAAAAAAGTTCAACGGCCGGACGGAAAAGCTGATTCGGACATGGTCGTACATATCATAGCTGCTTAGTAATACAGGTGACTCGACCCACAATAACGATGAGATGGCAAATACCATCGCTTTAGGTACCGTACCAAGTTAGATGCAATGCGAAAGCAATCAAAACCGCCAGGACTGCAGTAGTGGGGCTTAATCTGAGGGGAGGAGCCACGTTACTACTGACTTGTTGCCCGGTAAGGTTAGATGGTAATGAGCTACCATACAACTGGAAGTTGCGATAGTAAGTGTTCACTGATTGCGGAGTCGCCCAACTATCGTCCGAGCCTAGAAGAAGGGTTTGACATCTCACGCGTGAAACACAAGTTTCTCTTACCGCCGAAAAAAGTCCTAGCAGAATGTAATCAGAACATCGTGGAATAATGTACGCGCAGTCTGGGTGACTAACGAAAAATATAACCCGCCGACGTTGACAGCAGTTCCACTTCTGAACTGCAAACCTTGTTCCGATATCGTCTGAACATCATCAAAGCTACAATTGGTGGTCAATAAATGGGCCAAAAGACAAGTAGTTCGACCTGCTAAAGTACGAGGTTCCCATTTGCAACGTCGGGAGGGTCGTTCATTTGGACGAACATAGTTATACGCATCCACCTGAGAACGTAGTTTATTAGCAGCACACCAAGATGGCTTACCCGAGTAGACCTCACTGTCCCGTCGCGAAATAGAACGTTCCACGGTCAATACTTATCCCGAAGTCGGAGTTACATATGATGTTGCCTTGCGAACACAGGTTATTTGGTTGCAGCAATGTACGCGTATACTGGAACGCCGTCAGCCATAACGCTCGACCAAATCATAGCCCCTATACCTTCACCTGCACCCCCTGTCCGCCACATCAATCGAGTGCTAAAGCAATCGTTTCCTGTCGGTTGACTGCCGCCTGAGCAGCTACTCGTGTTTGGGCCGCCTCTCAAGCCCTGGCAACTTCCCGCCTTTAACCCAGTTGAAATCTGAGTCAAATGCAAGTTCATATGACAAGCAGCATGCTGTTGAACGTAGTCCCATCAGAGGCATTCCATTGCGTATACCACTGCGCCCCGCCAGTTCCACCTGAGTAGCTCCCAGCAGGGGTAATTTATCTGAAGAACGGGGTTTGGGCTAGTGGTGTTGGAGCCGGCAACGGGATTGTTTGGGAAGGGATCACTGACGAACGCGAGGTTGTCCCCATCCCCAGGAGAGGCGGCCAGTTGAAGCAGAGACCACTGCGATGTTATGAATGTCGAGGCGTCTTGGGATGACTGAGTAGGCAGTAGGGAACGGAAGGGAGGTGCTGGTCGTGAGGGAGTATTGCGCAGCAACACCGGTTGGCGAGACGGATACAGATGCCATTACCTGTACGCAACCTGATACTGATACACTTTCAGTTTAGCGAAAGATGTCCAAGTAGTTTTATAGCCACGTAGGGTACCCGCCGTACGGGCCGAGACTCGTATAACGGAAGCAGCGCGGATGGAGGTTGTAATACCATTCACCTACTCAAAGTAGGTCTCGGTACGGAAAACCACCCTCAGTAACAGCGGCGATGGTATTCGACGTTGAATCGTTGGTCCGGCAATGGCTAGCTCACCTTTGAGGATGATGAGCTCGGGCAAGTATCAGTGAAGGGCGCGTCCGAGTCACGTGCATAAATATCACGCCTACATTGTTCTCCGAAGAACAGCCATCTACTTAGTCCGTTTGCTGAAACAGCTTATGGATCCTCGCTAATCATGTTTTCACAGAAAAAGAAGCAGGAAGAACGGATCTCTGGGGTGGACGGCGACGTGAGGCAGCCTTTGCTCGAAGGGAGTGACGAGGACCAAACACAGCTGCTGTTTTCCGCCGAAGATGTCGAAGACAGCAGGGACAAACCCAGCTCCTCTACACACTATTCAGATTCTCCAAGACCCACGGTCAGGTTCCAGGAGGAAGCACAGGTTATTGGGCCGCCGTTGAGGTCGAACCACGCAGAGCAGAGAGGCCGGTGCGTACGTTCACGGGCCTAGTTCAGCTCGCCTCAGGACTGCTTACGCAGAGTTTGAGCTTGACTCGGACGATTTTGAAGAATCCACTCTAGAAGACTCGGGCTCCGATCGAGCCCGCTCGACGTCTCCACGGCCCCGACGGTCAAGGCAACGACCCGTTCCTCTTATCACTGGCTTCATGGACTCTCAGCGAACGCAAGGAGCCCTAGATACCAGTAATACCCATGTATGAAGCTGCTGCTCGCGAAGAATCCCTGACGAAGTCCTATCGACATTGAAGAAATGGCTGCTAAACAGCAAGCCGGTGGAAATATGTTCGACTCCGTGGCGAACATGGCCAATTCAATTCTCGGGGCTGGTAAGTCTACTTTTTGTTTCTGCGGAGTGCGCTCTCCCACTAGTTTTGCCAGGTATAATTGGTGCGTGTTTGTCACCTTTGACCCTGTGCCTTGGAAGATGTCCATACGAACAACGTCAGGTTTGCCATATGCAATGAGTCAAGCTGGCTTTTTTTCCGGGCTTATCCTGCTCGTTGTTCTATGTGGTGTCACGGATTGGACTATCCGTTTGGTCGTGTTGAATGCGAAGTTAAGCGGAGGAAATTCCTACATCGAAATCATGCACAATTGCTTTGGCCCAAGCGGTCGTGCTGCTGTATCACTATTCCAGTTTACATTTGCTTTCGGGGGTGAGTCAAGTGGATACGTGTGGTACTCTCATAGCAGACTCATGGTCGTGTCACAGGCATGTGCGCTTTCGGTATCATCATTGGTCTGTAGCAGTTATATGTGGTTTGCCCTCACGAAGTTTGCCGAGGAATCTGACATCTTAAACAGGAGACACAATTCCTCACGTTATCCGTTCAGCATTTCCCACATTGTACAAGATACCCGTGCTCTCGATTTTCACGAACCGGCAAGTTATCATAACACTGTGCATTCTCTGCGTGTCGTACCCGTTATCCCTATACCGTGATATCCACAAGCTGTCCAGAGCATCGGGCCTGGCACTTCTCAGTATGCTGGTCATAGTCACTTCCGTTTTCATTGAAGGCCCGCATGTACCCCAAGAGTTGAAAGGCGACCCGTCAGAGCGATTTACGATCGTTGGTCCCGGCGTATTCCAGGCTATTGGCGTCATCAGTTTCGCATTCGTTTGCCACCACAATTCCCTGTTGATTTACGGCAGTCTTCGAAAGCCTACTCTGGATCGCTTTGCGCAAGTCACCCATTTTTCGACAGTCATTTCACTTGTAGCTTGTTGCATTCTCGCTATTTCTGCTTTCTGGAATTTCACAGATAAGACTCAAGGAAACATATTGAACAACTTCCCACCGGTGAGCCAGATAGGGGAAATAACATGGAGGGCATGGTGTTGACAATAGCTCTCTTAGAACAATACCCTGATCAACGTAGCCCGATTCTGTTTCGGGTTAAATATGTTCACCACACTTCCCTTGGAGCTCTTTGTGTGCAGAGAGGTGACCAGCGTTCCGTGCATTCCCCGGATGACGTACTCAGTTTCCACAGGTTATAGAACAGTACTTCTTTTCACATGAATCCTTCAGTCCACAACGTCACCTGTTCTTCACAACGACAATCGTAGTTTCATCTATGTTCCGTAAGCGTCCTGCCCCCGTTTTGCCTTCTTGTCCCTGCGACCTCAAACGTCCTGCAGTTTCTCTCATCACTTGTGATCTCGGTGTTACCTTAGAGATCACAGGTGGTGTTTCCGCCACTGCCCTGGCCTTTATTTTCCCGACTGCTTGTTACCTGAAGCTGGCAAATCCGTCTTTGCCGTGGTACTCTCGAAGTAAGGTTCCAGCTGCGATTTGTTTCGCATTTGGGGTTGTTGTCATGGTAGTATCTCTATTTCTTGCTCTAGGGAAGGCATGGACACAGGAGGGGGAAGCCAAGATATGCGTATGATGTACATTCATCCATATATCGACACCTAGAGTAATTTAGCAGGATTCTTCGTCGCATAGTCCTTCGGTAGTTATGACTCTTTCGAGTCCGCGTATGCCAGCCAACTCCTCGACGCGTGCACCTATCTCCACTGCTCTGCTGTCGCCAAAAGAGGGGTAACTGTGCGTTGCTTGAACTCGCGCCAGACTTTGCTTCGATGCGGTGTAAGGGCGCTTCCAGCGCATCCTTCGACTCGAGTACAAGGACCCATATGGCGTCATCACCGCCAGGCTGGTAGGCATTTATGAGAAGAGAAACAGCACCGAAGTGAGGATATACATACCACCTGGCACTCCACCAGCGATAACTCCTGCCTGTGCTATTGACTCGTTCAGAAGCTCTGTTTGGGTAGGCGGTTCGATGTGTACACCCTGCGTTTTCGCCCATTTTCCGCATTAAATTACGGGTGACCTGAGCCCTTCAGCACGGATCATGGTATTTACAAGTACTACAGCGTACCTGGCCAGCTTGATGCACTCCATAGAAAGCTTGAATCACCTGTTCTTTGTGTTCCTGATGTTCCCACCTCTGCCCACTGGGAGGGCGGCAGGAAGGTGAGGCTGTGAACTGCTGCCTCGTATGCTTCCGTGTCTGTCAAGTACAAAGAGGAAAGCTCGCGGAAGCCAGCCATCATACTTTTGTTCGAAAGGTCTATGTTGGTCCATAACTGGTTCGCTAAGAAAAAAACTATGGTGAACAACATCCAGATGAAAAGTAGGGATGGTACCATCTTGGGGATTCTTCGAACGCCACTCATTGACTTTCCTTACCAAAGACGGTGTACTACTTCCACCGGCGACATCTGCAAGTACAAGCCTCACTAATGGTGGCAGCTGGAAGGGTATTACTCCCGAGTTCCAAGTAGGTTTGTCCTGATCCAACTGCTGCGCTCGGGTCCAAGGACGGGCCGCAAAGGTATGCGGGCGAACTGTACGAGGCATCAATTCCCGAACACGAAAGATTTGGGGAGCATAATCGCACATTTGAAAAGTCCTCTGTTGCGTCCATCAAGGGCGCCAATATTTTAGGATCGAACCTTGTATAGATGTGACTTCCGAAGACGGCCGCAGAGACATCAAACCCGCTGCCCACCTTGCCTTGCGCAAGGCAGTGGACTAATTGGGCAGTATTGTGTGCAAGCACACGGTCGCTGCCGTCGCGCCTTGCAAAGCCTTCCTTGGATATCACGCCAAATTTGAGCAGAAGCGCTGATACGATGGAGGTGATCAGTGCTGCGGAAGAGCCCATACCCGTCTTTTGGACGTCCGATAGTGTCACATTTAGCGGACAAAATGGGGGCATCTCAGATAGGGTTGCGATTGACGGACATGGTTCCCCGGGTTCATGCTGAAGGGTGATAATCAGGCCACAAAGTACATCGTGGCACGACGTTTCCCACCTTCTGTGTATAAAAATCGTTATCGCCCACGGCAGCGATATCAAGGCCACGAGAGAGAAGACACGTGAACTCTTTTGGGTTCCATTCCGACACCAATTTCAGAGTGAGTTGCAAAGCGCAGTGAACGAACCTGTTCCGATTGGAAGGACTAGCCTTGTGTTTGCATCATCTAGGGTTCTGCTGGAATCGGTCATATCCTACCTGCATTGGGATTCGTTGACAAGAACATCGTCATTCTCGAGGGTCCACCGTGTACTTCCATGTAGAATCAATAAACTGAGGCGATCGCACGCAGATCTCGTTCGGACAAACGGAAGGAGCCCCGTCACTGGATGACGGTGTAGAAGCGGGAGGATACTGAAACCACCAGCCCGGAGTACGCTGGATCCAACACCAGATACCCGCCGGCCAGGAGGACCTTCCCAGGAGCTGAGACGACGATGGGAGCAGACATCTAAGTATCATCGTGTCCCACCTTCATCTGAATCTAAATATGCGTAAATAGCGCTCACCGAGGCACTCTATAGTGCTTAGTCAGCACATGGGACCCGATTAGTCTTAGGTAACTAGAGCATAACAGCCCAGGTGTAGGTTGATATCTATCCGCCACGAACTTGTCGAGACCTACTAAGGGTAGGTTATCATTTGTATAATGGAATTGTGAACGTGTAGTGATATGCAAAGTGCGCCAAAAATTTTGGCATATGTTCGGTGAAGCCAATACCGGGTGATTTTGTTTGCATACAATGTGATGGCACGCTGGTCTAGTATATCATGTTATCGTCCACCTCGAGAGAACCAGTGTTTCTGTTGACTACATGTAGCAGACTTTGCAACCAGGACAGCGAAGACCCATTTGCACGCTCGTCGGGCCAATCTTCCTTGAAGAGTAGTCGCTGAGGTGTTGTGCCACGATGTCGGCAAGGGCCCTAATAAAGACGGGCGACTCGTTTAGGGATTCCGAACGACGTATTTCCATGCCAAGCTACGTGATACGATAATACCCGGGTTAGAATGTAACATGGATGGGAGAGTCAGCATTCTTACTTCCTTTCCCTCTTTCATATATTCGATATCAAGTTCGTAAAGGGTCTCGATATGATCGCTTGTAAAGGCGATCGGCACCTAAGATCACCTGCTTTCTGCCTAGACGTGCTAGCCCCTTGATGGCCTCGCCGGTCTGCATGCCTAGCCAGGCAGACGGCCCTACCTGTGATTGCCATACCAACCGATAAGGATTGGAGTGTCCCAATCGTTCCATAACAGGCGTTCACGGAAGCAGCAACCTCAAGGACATATGGGTCCCCGCGGTTCACCTACCGACATGGGAAGCGAATGTGCGGAGAAGAGTAAGACGACGTCGGAACGACTGCAAGGTTCAAACTTGGATAGCGTAGCTTCGACGTTCTGCGCGACAGCCTACATTCACAAACTCAGCCACGCAGTCATGAAAAACGAGAGTGTCCGACCAACCTTGATGAAGCCTGGGTGAGTTCCCCAACGGTCGATCACACTCCACTCAACATTCCCCCATCTCTCCCGCCCTTCCTCGTCTGAACAGCTCGTTGAGGCTGCTACCAGTTGTGCTGCAGCTGTACTGGGGATACTGTGTGAAGGCTATGGCCCTTCTTACACCATCTTCTCTCATTCTTCTTGCCGTTTCCTGTGTTAGTGGGTTCGCGTACCGGAACGCCACAGTAGTGTTTGTGTGGCGCAGTCTCTGGATGTAGTTCGTCCAACAACGCACACATGGCGGTGCCTTGGTAGTCTGTATACCGGAGAATGGGAGACCCCCCACCAATGTCGGCGTACTGCTTCTCGATTTGTGGAGTTCTCCGCTTTGCAATAAGCGGTGCAAGGACGCGTTGAAAGGGGAGAGGAATCAAATCCCCATCCAAGAACAGATTTCGCAGGAAGTCGTAAGTCTCTTGCACCTGAAGAGGAAAAGAGTTGTTCTCCACGAAAATGTCAAACTAAAAAGAAAATACCCTGGACGGACCACCCATATTCAACATGACCACAGCTGATACTCCATCAAATATACAACGTCAGACATAGAATCATAGAAGCCTGACCTGTAGGGCTACCGCATCACGTCAGAACGGTTCGGCGTGTCGTCAGTGTTGGCGCATGACCCACCTTTTGCCTGTTGTCGAGAAATTACATAGCTTGGTAGTTCTGCAGCCCCTGCACGACGGGATAGCGCTTTCTTGCGATAGAGGTCAACATTCAGAACCGCCTAAGTTGGGCGGACGGAGGAGACTTGGGATTCTTCGGCGTTCACGTTCATCAGGTGCAAACTGGCTCTTGCTGATGTAGGAATTACGTAACTAACTTTGAAGTACATGTACTCGGTATCTACTTATAATTCGTACCTCCTTCTAAAGTAACTCTGTAAAAAAAAGCTAGAATATAGTGCATTACGGAAGTCCCCTGTTTACCGCGTTGGATGAATGAATAAACCAGTCTCTCAAGGTGCCAGAGAATCGAGAAAGGAAATACGCGGATAACGTCCCTAACGTGTCTGGCGCCGCGTAACGAAGACGCGCGATGTCAAAACGTGAATAGGGAGGAGGAGGAACGTCATCATCAATGATGGATCCATCCTCCAATTCTGCCCATACTATTGGACAGTGGTCGCCACTGCACGGTTGAAGCATAGCCCCTAGCGAGCCACCTGAAACACGGGACGGCGCAGGATATCCATTCTCACCAGTGGCAGGTGAGTGTAACGGATCTTCGGGGCCGTAGGTAGGGGGTTCGGGTAGGACACCCGGAACAGTCAGGAGAGAGGAAGGATAGAGGATGTCCATAATACAACTGCGAGAGGGTAGTCTATAATGTTGCTGGGGCCCTGGAGCGTAGTCTCTTGGAACGTAGACAGTGTGAACATCAGTAGATTTAGCAACCTGAGAAGTGCATCAGAAAATCGGTGGGCCAGTGCAGTGTGAACAGACGCGCACGTTTGGGGGTCGCGAGTAACAAAATTGACCACCGCACCTAGTCTCAGCCATCACGGATTCCCACCGGCGCTGCCATTGTCGGGTTCTATTCTCATCATCCAAATCCTTGAGAGGCTGTGACCCGTGCGAGGCAGGCTATGCGTTCGTTGTGAATGAAATCTATAGCTAGAAGAAAGGGGAGATGCATGCCTCCGAAACGCCATCGGGCGAGCTTCCCATGATCCTCCCGAAGGTGGTCAAGAAGGGTAAATATGTGTGTAAAGACCGCCTTGGTCGAGGTAATGAAACTCATTGCACCAGATGAATTATCGAGTGGAAACAAGGCATGAAGAGGGCTTCCGGGCGGTTAAGTATCACACAGTGGCGGAAGCTCGGAAAGAGGGTGGTAGTAGCGGAACGTGACACGAGCGTCGTAGGTTGCAAAGCTGTTACGCACCATCCACTAAGACCCGACAAATGGTCGTGTTAGATACTTCCTGCTCATAAAAAAGGGACGAAAGTTTGGCCAGTAGATCCTTACGCTGCATGAGTAGTAGACGACTTGAACAGTTGGTGGGTCGGAGTCGCTGGATCATCTGATCCGCTTGGCTTCCGCCAACGTTGATAACCCAAACTCGGTAGGTCCGCGATCTCCAAAAACAAGGTAATTTGTATTGGAATTAGGGTTAGGGTTACATTCCTGCTTGCATATTTCAGTTCTGCCAGACACGTCGTAAGGGAAGAGACCTAGATTTTCAGCCACCGCACCGATGAGCTTACGAGCTTGCTTACCATAGCGCGCTGACGCGGCTTTGGGTTGGAAGAATGCTGCAAACAGTTGCTGCCCACCCTCACACGAGCGACTGCTTGCCAAGATCTATGTCACACGATATGTGGGGGCGGGTGACCATTGTATGTGCGCGCGTAGATCGAATACATGACATGCGATGAGAGGAGATAATACAGCTTGTCCGGCGCGATAAACCTCTACATTAGCATTTCGCTCTCCCAATGTCATACCTTGCAAGCTTTTTGCGGCCCTAAAACCAAAACGTTCAACTTCGTCCCCTTCGTTTCGCCTTCTTGGATTCCACATCATCAATCTCGACAGGGCGTTGGCACACTGGACAGCGCCCGGAAACATCGATGAGCCATGGATCAATGCACGTTTTCTACTCGATAGGGTTGGAATTAGATGCAAAGATGACCAGGAAATACCCACGTGGAAAACATGACCGCATGCAAGTAACCGTAGCGGCTGAGGTCCTTCACCAGCATCTTGGAGCCGAGGCATTGAATCCCGCTCTTCTTCCGTGATACGTTCAACGGGAATTTCCTCTTCTCGTCCGGGTGGTTGTCGCGCAGTAGGATCTGGTTGACCTTTCCCTTGTGAATCCCCGTCATTCACTGCAGACTGCCTCTTCGGTTCTTCAAAATCCATCAAGCAAATGGCGCAAGCAGCACGGTTTCCATCCAATCTGACAAACGGATACTGGCACTGCTCCCAAGTATCCTCCCAGGTCTCTTCTTCCATAGCGCCGACGGATCTCGGGGCCATTACCCTTTTATCCTCTACTTGGCTCTCGGTCGTACCGTCTTTTTGGCGCCGCCTGGGGAGGAACGCAAACCTCTTTCTTCTCAGAGAAGAGGGTGGTTTGGGCGGATAAGTATGAACCTGGCTTTGGTAGGGAAATAGGCTTGTGTTGCGTCGTCGGGTGGTGGGGGGATGTAGATTACAAGAGGAATCCGATCGACAATAGATCTGGGCAGCTTTCCAATTTCAGGTTTGATGTAATGGGGATTTTGGAGTGGATGGCGCCCCAGGCATAGCAAGATGACACTGTAAAGAAGCTACAAGAGATGAGTATGGTCCCCGAACAGAAGTGGTCAGATGCGCACCATTATAAGTGGCAGAACCATAAACACGAGGAACCCAAAGAAAACAACCTCCAAAACAACGAAATACATGGTACAGAGGATTCCAAAAGTAAGCCACCACACTAAGGGAGTAGAAAGTCGGCAAGTCTGAATGGTCGTATATTCCAAAATGTGCGCGGTAAGGAACCAAGCCAGGCTAAGCATGGATGTGAAGAGGGACAAACTGGGAACGATCATACAGTCACACCATATCACATTATGATAAGGAATGACATACCGAGCGTACATATGGTTATAAGGCAGAGTGGGCTCCGTAGATTCCGAGTTAGGGGAGAGAGTCGGCCCCTGTGAACTCCTTGATATTCTGCCTCTGTTACGTTGAATCGTATCTTCACTACGGGGAAACTGGCCAGTACCGGGTCGAGTGGCGGACTCGGAATCTCCCCGACGTGTGTTGTCGCTGTCGATTGCCAATCAGAGGTGGTTTCAAAGACTTCGACTAACCTACGCTGTTCGTATCCGTACAAAATGCCAGTATGACAGTCCAGAGGCCAAGATCAGCCGCGCTATCCAGATAGAGTTCCAAGCAACCAACGGTCGTCCGCAGGCATTGATCTGGTTGATAGAAGGATTTTGGGGACTGGGTGTAGCTGACGCGATACTCAAGATCGTTATGATGGCGACAGCCTAGCGATCCGGACATCAATTGCAGGCTGTACCAAGCTGTATGGATTACACAGACCTGCAGAAACGAATAAGAGAGTGTGAGGACAAGCGACACGAGAGCCTTCCGCGTCCTGGAGGGATTAGGCCCCAACCCAAAGAAGTGCTTGAGTCTCTCGTACAGAGAGGGTGCAGAAGAACTATCAGGGTTGTCGTGTACCTGATTCTTGAGGAGACGATTGGCCGGCCTGCCTGAGCCAAGGAGTAGCCGCACTACACACATGACACGTCAGCAGGTGTTGAGACTCTGACTATCGAATCTGAAATACTTGGGGGAAGTATTCGAAGCGGACGAAGGGGTAGTCCGGTGAGCACTGCGGTCTGGGCGGCTATTGGAGGCGGATCCCCGCACCCGAGAGGATTGGGTGGGCTCCCGCGTGGGGATGTCGCCAGTGGACTGTGTTCTCCTCAGCGATTGTGCATCGACGGCGGGCGCTTCAGACATAACGTCCAGACAAGGGGAGCAATGGGAAAAGGGAGGCAACCGTTGTTCGCGGTTGGAGCGTGTTGCCTTGGAACGTGACCGGCTGCTTACTGGCACACCGTCGCGAGGCAGGCGCCGACCCAGTACGGCTCCCCAACTTATAAAAACCCCAGTTCGTTTGCAGTCTTCGTAGATTGTCCGCTCGTGTGATTTGAAAGTCGTTGGAAAGGGGGCAAAACGACTCAGGGTTGCTCACCAACTTGAGAGTGATGACGCAGTGTACACTTGAAAAACTAGCATGCACCACACACGTCAATTATTTCTGACGTCGCCTTACACCGGATGGTCATCAAGCTCGTCACTTTCGATGCACTCCACACTCTACTCACGCCCAGACGTCCCATCTACGTCCAATACTCAGAGGTTTTCGCCCCCTTTTTAGGTGCGCTTGACCCAGACCGCATCAGACACTCGTTCAAGTCCTGTGAGTCGCCGTTCTCGTGGAAATTCTCTCTCATCCCCTGCAGCCCTGAAACAGATCCAAAAAGAAAAACCAGTCTACAAAGGGCAAGCAGGTGTCCTAGGCTGGTGGACGGAGGTTATCAAGGGTACAGCCATCGGGGCAGGGGCTCGCCCACAAGGTAAGTGCAAGGGCGTTTCAAATATATAGGCAAGATGCACGTCGCCCTGACAGCCGGATCCTCAGTTGTAGAAGAATCTCTCGGTCAGATAGTCCCCGTACTAATGAAGCGGTTCAGCTCGAGGGAGGGATACAAACTTTTCGACGACGCTCTTCCAGTACGTACGTCAAAACTGCCCTGCTGACATCCACTTGGACCCAACTGACCACCGTCCGTGCGTCATGAAACAGTGTGGCAACTACGTAAGATGAATGTCCGTACAGCGCTAGTCAGCAACGCGGATTCACGCATGCGTACGTGGTTATCCACACCCGCGAGCAAGGATTTTCCTAGATTCTGCTGACAGGGCTTGTGCTGGACGACCTCGACGTATCATCACTTCTGCAGCCCTTGCTTCTGAGCGACGAAGTGGGCATCGAGAAACCCTGATTCTGAGATGTTCAGAATGGCGCAGAAAGATGTTGCACTGCAGGGAAGCATCTGTGCAGATGAGAGCCTACACGTTGGTGATGAACTGTATAGGTATTGTTGGACCTCTTTTAGATTGCATATCACTCACTCGCGCGTAAGTGATTATCACGGTGCGCAAGCAGCAGGCATGCACTGCTATGCTGCTGAGACGACCCGGTCCTGATGGTGATGGCGAACGCAAGGAAGTAGGAGAGGATTTACGACACTGTAAATGTGGTGCCCAATTTGTTGGCAGTATTAAACTGGGTGAAAAACCGGAATGTCGATTTGGGGACGGCGACTAGATAACAGAACAAATGCGGCTGGTGGAGTTGACTAGCACCAATAGAGAACGCGACGAGCCTAGGAGCATCAAAAGTACCAATGCTAGTATATATAGACGAGGCCACCCTCAAAGGTCAAGTCCAGACCACGAGGTCGAGCCATCCCTTGGCGGATTGAGGTAGTCCGTGCGCATAACGGTCTTTTCCCGTGGAAGCACCACGTCTCCGACTTTGTCCCCTTGTTTGACCATCGTCCACCGTATCACACGAGGATCCCGTCGAATCACACCAGTCAGTGATTTGAGTCCGTGAGGTGAAGTATCAAAATACATCGTCCAGTAGCTGCACACGAAAATCAATGAGCCGTGCAACGGATACCGAGGTGGATGCTCCGAATTGATGAAATCACTCACTCGCCGATGGTATATACCTGTCGGTGTCTCCGCATCGGTTGTGGGAGTGTCTGAGTCCCCCAGTACTCGATATTCCGCACCACACCACCTTGGTCCATTATATGTTTTGCGGACATGGTAACAAGCTCCTTGATGTGTTTCTGCCAGCCAAGGGACACTGAGCACTGCAACGCTGATCGCAGGCAGCAGGAGCACCTACATATTCCCGGAAGTGACTGGCTATACATAGCATTTGGTAGAATGGCATGTTCGAGCACGGAGGTGTCGCACTCACAGTCGATGTTGAAGAGAGTAGTCGGCTGTGGGAACGACCTTCCATAAGACGCCTTGTCCCTCTTAATTGCCGGAACACGGCACCCCCGTTTGGCCAGTCCGAGGTTGGAGGGCAGACCTGGTGGGTAACCGGTAACGTTCCACAGAGGTGGGATAGAGCAGGGACTGTATGAGATGGCTTCGACCTTTACCGGGAACACGTCTGTTTCACCACGCCGAGAACGGACCAGGCCACGGTGTCCGGTTCCTACTCTAATAAAACGGCGCGATGGCTGTCACCAAGATCAAATCCGTTCCCTGTGCGTGTGTAGGTTCGTTCCACTGGCTCAACTCTGCTACGTGTTGTCTCCGCATTGGACTGTTTCTTTCCGTGCCCGCATAGCCGCATGCTGCATAGCGTGCACAGGTACACCGTGTCGCCCTTATGTCCCCTGATTCGATCTGGCATTTCTCCCTTGTGATCGCCGCCGTTGCCTTGAACCCGACCAGGTTTCGATCTGTGTCCCGCTCGTCTTCCCCGTTCGCGGCTCACCACGGATCCCTGGTCTGTCTTCCCGTTGTGGCAACGCGCGAGTGTCGTGGATGTACTTGACCACCCCTGGTTTGCTAACTGTGCTTCTCTCTACGTCGAATTGCGCGGTTATATTAATTTTCTGTGCCCAGTCAATCAATCTTGTGATCTTCCTTTTCCATCCTTTTCTCGTTCTGCCGTCATATAAGTATCATCCGCCCACTTCTCCTCATCGTCTTTTTCCTCCCACCATGGCTGCTTCCCAAAACACCCCCAAGGACAAAATATCCCGTCCCCCGCGACTTGCAACCTTCTCCGTCCCTCCCTAATCTACGGTATGCGCGATACTACTCCATTAAATACCGCATATATTCACCCTCACTACCTTGAAGCGGGGGGAACATACCTCCGGTTCCTTCTACGGCGCATTTTCGCCCAAATCCCCACAGATCTATGTCCCATCTCTCCTTCGCTTCTACTGACTCCACACCGAAGACAATGCTCAGGGGAGACCGTCCTCAGAAATCCAGCAAACCTCAGCACTACTTGACTCCCCCACTGACCCCATCATCTTCCCTCAAGAGCGAAAGTACTAACCCAGAATCCACCGATTTAACTACATCCACTCAAAATCAATCCACTTCCACTATGACCACCTTCGGAGATGTGCAACGAAGCCGTATTCTAATTGCAAGTTGACCGAAGATTATATTTTCCTTGGACTAATCTCGTTTCGATAGATCGGGAATGTGCCGAGCGAATTGCCCGAAGACGTAATCACTCAATATCTCTGCGGTTTAACTGCTTCTAAGAGCGATGCTTGCTCGGCTCCGTCTGCCAGCCAGCAGGCACAAGGTCCTTCCACTGCAGACACGACGATTCAGACTGTGGATTTCCGCTTCCGCGATAAACATGTTGTCGTAGTCGCGTTTTATGACGTCCGCCACGCCGATAAAGTCAATCGCTTAGTCGATGGGAATGGGTGGAGCTCCCCGTCAAAGATCTGTGGGAATGTGAAGGCGCCGTCCCAGAAAGCACTCGGCAGGCCGTGGCAGGAAGACCTAACCTGCCGGTCCGTCAACCCAAGTCATCTCCATCTGGTACGTCTAAAAGGACTGCTGCATCTGCAGGACATAATATCCATCTCTCAAGCTTCTTGGGGCGCCATCTCCGGGAATTGTGACACGTACAGAGGGCACGTTCTACGTGTTGGTCAGTGACGAGCTTTCCGGACGTGGGAACGAGCCTTCAGCCTCTTTTGCGAGTCAGGGTCACGTTCCCTTCGAAGTAAAACTCCGTAATGCTCTCTCTAAGTACGGAGATATTAGAACGTTTTGCCCTCTGGAGAAGAAATGCGATGAAGACAGTCAAGTGAGTAGACTATCACACACTCCTGTCGCGGGAGACGTGTCATACGCTTCAGGGGACGCGGATGCCTTACTACAGTGTAAGGGGAGATTGGTGGTGTCAATCCTCTTTCGTCGCTTCGGATTCGGAGACAGCTCCATCATCGGTGCTTCTCACTGTTGCTTGACATAATCTGACTTTATGGCTCCCATCAGTTATTTGTCATCGAGTACTTCGACGTCCGCGCCGCAGAGGAAGCATTGGAGGGTATAGAGGGGCAAGTAATCGACAACATAAAGCTACGACCTGCTCTCTGGAATAACTTACTTGGCAAAGATGGTGGAATACAAGCATTCAGAAGCGAAGAACCATCAGGTGGTTCGGAAGACCATTCAACAGACGATTGCGCCGCGGAGCCGAAGACGACCTCGGCCACTTTACCCTCATCTCCATCACAGTTGGCTGGTGTTCCATTCGCGTACCCTAATGAGATCAGTTGTACAGATCACGGTCGTAACCACAAGCGCCCTAGTGTCGACACCTCATGCAACCTTTTAGAATCGAACAAACAGTTTTTGCAGCTTCCGGTGCACCAATTGTCTAGTACCGCCTTATCCGGAGAAACACGATGGCTTATGTCGTGCTGGCCCTCCGTACCAGCGCTTATGTACTGCAGCTGCTGTTCAACCGGGCAGGTGTGTTTCGAAAAGCACTCTTTTCGACTGCCGTACGCACTCCTGAATCATCTAGGCGATTACACGCTACCCAACGTCGACCGTCTGCAATGAATGCCGACTGCTGTGAAGGCACACACCCTAGCCCCGTCGCAGTGGAACAGCGGTCCCATGATGTTATCGAACTGCACAGCACCCTGCATTCGGGCAGTCAGACACAACATGGACACAGTTCGTTTAGTCATGCTGAGTTACCTGCGTCGGATGCATCTATGCAGACGCCTTGGCTGTCTTCGTTCTCCCATAGCAACATTCCCATACAGCATCCGTTAACTCCCCTCTCTGCTGGATCTTCGATGTGCTGGAACCCGGTGACTGGCAGTTGGGTTACTTGGCCGATACAGAGCCTTGTGGCCGAACAATGGCCTATGTATCCACATCCCTCCGTTTTTTATCCTGGGCCTTCGCCTCCTGGAGCGCATTACTCGTATATGCAGCAACAGTCTGCCCCAACGCCAGTGCCTTTATATGCATCTACCACCAGTCACGCATCTGTCCCAACATTAACAACTTCACCGCGCGCTTTCCCCGAAAACAATCAACTCGATATTGAAAAGATAGAGCAGGGGGCGGACATGCGGACAACGGTCATGATTAAGAACATCCCGAACAAGATGACTGACAAGGAGTTGCTGGAATTTATTAACAATGTTTGTCCTCGGCGCATAGACTTCCTCTATTTGCGAATGGACTTCAAAAATGGCATGTAATGTCTGGTCCTCACTTAGCTGTTCTGCTGACTACGAACAACGATAATCACAGGGTGCAATGTTGGATATGCCTTCGTCAATTTTATAGGCGTCCAGGACCTCTTAGTGTTTGCCAAGACGAAACTGAACGAGAAATGGTAAGAGGTGAACCTTTTCTAGTCGTTGAGTGCAAACTTTCAAACTATCTTGTGTCGGGTCTTTCCCCTCCTTAGGAATATGTATTCGAGCGAGAAGATCTTGCAGATGAGCTACGCTAACTACCAGTGAGTCGGCATTGTTTTCCGAAAACAGCTAACCGATACTTGCGGCTCAGGGGCAAAGAAGCTTTGGTGGAGAAATTCAAGAATTCATGCATCATGGACGAGCGTGAAGAGTGGCGTCCCAAAATATTTTACTCCGAACCCGGGCCGAATCAAGGACTTCCCGAAGAGTTCCCGAAGCCCACGCACATACGCAGGAAGGAGCGTAGCTCCTTCAACCGCGGTGCACTTTTCGTACCTGGCCTTTCTATTAACCAGAGATCGTGCTTGACTACGAACCCCATTCAGCAGTTTCCGTCGCAGTATCAAGGGACTGAACGTCGTTTGCGACGTGTGCATAACGGTGGTAAAAGTCATGGGTAGCTTGAGGTGATTCTAGTTTGCTCGTAGATAGACGGTGGATAACGACAGTGATTCTGACCTGCTACGGACCATCAGTGTACTATGTTCCCATATATACCCAGCCGCCAGCTGCCTTGGCTGCGACTTTCCACCCGAGAAAGCGAGTTATGTAGTATCGTTATGTTATAGTAGTGCAATCGTTCGTAGCGTATTCCCTTTGTTGACATGGCTGATATGTTTCCACGATATGAACTCGGAATTCACCGCAGCCTGTTGTTGTAGTGCTAACGTATCAAGCATACGATTCAATCAGCCTTGGGGTTTTCATTCCCTCGATCGAAGATCCAACCCTGCAGGGTTCGCGGAGCCTCCGTGCAGGTTACTGTAAACGTTCAATTCCCTAAATGTAGTTATTCTTCTTCGGGAGTTCACTCGGAAATGAAACGTTGCTTGACTCCAATCGACGGCCAAAGCACGAAGTACGTCCCAACCGGACAGTTGGTGAGTACACTTTCGAAGCGGTGGAGGTTGGCAAGGGATGAAAGATCTCTTGGGCTGAAAATGTAAGATCGATTAGTCGCTGCCCACACAATCATTCCTATCAGCATGGAAAGTGTTGTGAGACATTTGCTCAAGGGCGAAAGGATCACAGGCTATGGTATGGGTTGTGCCAACTGCCTTCGTCTGCCTGCAGTGTACATTCGAAAATGAGAGGTTGAGGCTGAAGAGTCATACATACCTGGACACGGAGACACAGGATGCGTGGTCACGATGTCAGTAGTGTAGAGTATGCGTCTCCGACAGGTTGGGCAAACGAATTTGCCGGGTAAGACATGAACGTACCATCCATACCAGCAATGGAGGGAAAACGTATGTGCGCCAACAGTGTTAGGTAAACACGGGAGACGAGCGACATGAACGTTGCGGTTTTTGAGTGCCTCAACAGTAGCCACCCGTCGTTCTTACCCTCGCTGGACAAGCCATTCTCGTGAAGAACAAACTTCTAAGATTCCTTCTAAGAGAGTAAACGACACGTAAGTATAGCCAGAACTAGCCGTGTTCCCTGACAGTCATGGCCTATATCCCAGTTGAGAGATGTTTGTATTCCGAAAGACGGATCGAAAACATACCACCGGTTTCCACGCCCCCGGCTTCTTTCCACAGCGCAAGGAATATAACAGCTAGTGGTGTGCTTCTCGAGCGATCTGAGCCGCGTAAGGGTTTTTGGGATCTTTGGCATAGGTCTCCGCTACCACCCCGAGCGTGTTCATCATTGTGGTTGGGTCAAAGTACTGTACACTTACACCGAACACCCATATCCTGCATGGTTTTCACCAAATAGAAAGTGATGCCAGAAGCGGCAATGAAAGGAGCCATGGGCCTCAGAACCTATGTTGCATCATGTGGAAAAAAAAAGGTAAGGTTCAATCGTACGACAGAGTATACATGTCAGGGGTAACCCGGTGAACGGACTGAATAGCTACGCACAGGTGTAGGCCATTTGCGCAAACCCAGGAAAGCCATTTCTTGATTGAAGGAATCAGGGGACTAGTCTGGTATTGATTAGTACTACGCCCTGGTCCGCTGGTGTAGACCACTTACGAGGGAAAAAGCGCCTGGGATGTGGTGTAGTGTTCGAAGTGGTGTCGACGGAGCACAACGGAGGGTTGATTATGTAATCGAGGTGAACCCACAAAGAAAAAGCCGTCAACTCTTTGATGTAAGCGAAATGCATAACTAGGACATGGTACAAGCTATCCGCATCAGGAATGAAATAGAGTGAAACGAAGAATAGAGCGGCGTGATAAGTAGCCGCACAAAAGTCCTGTGTGGACACGCGGGTACGCGGAAGGTGGCTACTGAAGTACGATTCTGATGTTCTGATCGCACGCGAGTGAGGACTCGGAGAGGAGGAGACAACGGATGGTCGCCGACAGAGACGATGACTACGAAGAGGTGCCCTCCGTCATGCGACGGTAGAAACATTCACACAAAAACCGGTTACCAGGCATCCAGGATATCCACAAAACAGTCGTCGGTTCAAGCACTGATTGTTAGTGTTGGGCTGGTCCTATCAAGTCTCGGGATCTCCACGACATGTGGACCGGAGAAATAAGGCAGAATGTACTATTATAAAATGCCAAACCAACGACAGGACCCGAATCAATTCACCTCAAAGACCACAGAAGTGACGAGACAAGACCAACAACATGCTGTCGTGCTCTCCCGGATTCAACCTGGAAGAAATTCTACTCGCTGGGTACACCCAGAGCCAGTTTTGGCGACGGAAACGAGACGAGAGGTGGCAATGGCCAGCTGGGGGCTGTTCGGTGCGCAGCACAAAGTGTGTACTTGGCAGCTGGCGGTCTCCATGCCGCCGATTGTAGGAAGACTTCCATCGTGGTAACCTTTCCGGTTTTGCCTTGCGAAAACTCCTTCGTTACAAGGAACAACTTTGTATTTGACGTCCGCCAGGAACACAAGACCCAGGGGACGTCTCTGAACCCGGTCGGCATTGCCTCACTGCAACCCGTCGACGCCTGAAACCGTGGTCTCCAATCCGAAGAGCAAGTCACCACCATGAGTTTGGATCGCAACCTCTTCACGCTCCTCCTCACGCCCAGTGCAGCAGCTTCTCGTACAAATCAGGGCGTTTCCGTCGTCAATCTCATTGACCCATCTGGGACAGTGTATTATCGAAAGAAACGTATCGGTGGAGGAGTGTACAAGGCTGAACTATACGGTGAGTTCCGGGTGCACGATCCACTGTCACTTCGCAACTCTGAACACCCGCCTTCGTGCTGTAAATTCAGAGCCTATATCGGACTTGCTGCTGGGGACCGTAACAGCACCAAGTGCTACGAGCAAGCACAAAACAATGGAGCTTTATAACCCTACAAAAATCGTTGAGCTGAAATTCACAGGCACTCTAAGTTTCAGGTGGTCATTCAAGTGGGAGGAGTGAGTGTTACCTCACAATACTGTCCTCACCGGTCAGAATCTCATTTGCTGATGATCTATCCGGGATGTGAATGGTCAGTCACGAGTTTGAATGGAGGCGCGAAGAGTGCTTCATCGTCCGCAAACCCGACCCACCAGTGCTCGTCGCCGTGACCAAGGAACCCCCAGGGAGGATTAAAACGTCCTCCGTTCAGATCCTCGATTACAATCTGCATAGGTGTGTCGATGTTCACGTTTTTCGTGACATGGAATTTATCCTGTGTCGTACTTCTAGATTTGATATCGAGGATCGTAAAGGTCTCGAAATTGCCATACTCTTTTCCCTCCTTACATTTCAAGACTCGAGCGATGCATACCATGAATCTACTGTCATTCCGTCTATTGGAAACGCTGCCGACTCTGCTGTCCCCCCACTAGTGAATTCCAGGAATACCAAAGTTATACCCACAGCAACTGCGCCACCACCTCTCCCACCGAAACCAGCCCCAAAGGCGGGTGTCGAGAGGATCGCCGAATTACAACACGGGTGCGGTCTGGTGAACGAGGTTTCCATTATGGAGGAGGGGCATGTGAAGGACTATGCCAAGTATTGCTCGCAATTGCTTCTGGTAAGCTTCCCAAGCTATACATACATATCATCGTTGCGTGTTCGTTTCCACATATGCAGCATTTCTCTTATGGTCACATACTCAGGACGATGCTATGCTGTTTATCAGCGTTCGGTCTGCGGAGGCGGCCCAGGTTCCGAAAGTTCTACAGGTCGTCGAGGAAACTAAGCGAATGCGATACAAAGCGGGTCAGTGATTCCCTCCCTTCTTCGTATCGTCGTCGACGGTCATCATCGATTGACTTGTGTCCCTCACTTACGTTGCATCTTGCAGGCGACTCGGAGTTACACCAGTATGTTATCTACGATGCCCAAAAACAGATACCACAGAAAGGACCAAGAGTTATTAAACTTGATGATCAACCTTCCAAGTCAAAAGCGAGGGATTATACCCCACCGGACAGCCTGATCGTACATCTGAGCAAGATCGATATGCCTGAGCTGAGGCCGTGCGGTGTGCCATCAACCCCCGGTCATGACAGGGAAACAGACTCCGGAAGGAGTAAGGGTAAAGAGAAAACAAAGGAGAAAGAGAAAGACAAGAAAAAGCAAAAGCAAAAAGAGAAAAGCAAGGACAAGAGCAACCAAAGAGTCAAAAAGAGCAAATCATCTTCCCCGTTGCCCCGCGGGAACGGTTCACCAGGCGGAGGAGATTCATTCGGTCGCCTCACCCGTCCGCAATCGCAGCTCTTTCAGACATTTCCCTCTTCGCATAATCGCACTCATCCCCAAGTGTATGACTCACTTGGAGCGCCCTCTCTGCCCCCACGCCCGTCAAACCGGCAGACTCAGTCCCAGCCGGCATACCGCCAGTCGATGCATGGCGGTTGGTATGGTTATCCTTCAAATGCGCCGCCACCTCCTCCCATAACGACAACACCTCTAGCATCATCATCCCAGCAGACCTCTACTGGGTTCCTGGGGCGGCTGCTCGGGACACGACAGTAGTGCTTCATGTTTGGGACGTGTGACGGTGTTGCGTGGGCTCTGGCGTGCTGGGGGAGGGAAGCGGGCCAGCCGTCATTATATCTCTGATAATGAGATGTAGTAGCGACCTCCTCGCCAGTTCCGTGTCTTCCCAAGTTTGTGTCGATGCGTGCTTCCGGCTTTCCCTTTCTTGGACCTCGCTGATAAATTCGCGGCATCATCTGAACCCTGATATATCAACTATCTACTATACCTGCCTCTCACTTATGCAAGGAGTTGTCAATTTCTCCATGTCATGCTATGTATACATTTTAGAATTCGTTGATTCCCTTGTGAAGTCGCAATATAGGGGATTTTCTGTGTAGTACTAGTGCTTGACTTCCCAGAAAGGCAATTATCGTAAGGCGCTGGGGCGCTGCCGTTCCACAACCGACTGACCGTCACTGTCTAGTATTCCCGGCTTGCGATGGAAACAGCTTCTTTACCCAAGGTAGACGAAGAAAGGCTTCGTTACGCCAGGCGTGTCAACCTCAAAGAGTTGAACTTGCGTGGGGATACCCAAGGCAAGTCGCTTTGTGCTCCATCTCCGTCACGAACTCATGCGGGCGGTCCAGAGTCTTCAAAGCTTGATCACTCTCTCAAGCGGCATACCGCTCTTATTAAGCGCATGCGTCAATACATCAGTGCAGATAACCGTGACCAGGTCCTCAAAGACATCGATTCCCTCTCACTCGAAAAGTACATCGACGAGATCGCCGGTGCTGTGGTCGAGGGCATTGCACGCTGCAAAACTGACAAGGACGTATGGGCCGCGGTCGAGGTGAGGATATTTCATTGTGCTCAGTTGCAGTTGCCACCTCCGCATCCTAACGCATTGGTCGATACGAACAGGTCATATGCTCTTTACATCGGCGGTTCCCAACTTCCTTCACACCAGCACTGGTGAACCTCCTCTCCTCATCTCTAGCAGCGCCGTCTAGGGCGACACTTCCAACACTGACTCCTGATCAGCGTGAGAAGGAGGATGCTGTGCGAGTGTCACGACAACGTCCTGCCCTTCGAGTATGCTCTGAGCTGGCTCTGGTAGGGGTCATCAGAGACTCTCCGACTAGGAGTGGTGCAGAATGGATAATGAGAGTTATCAGGGAACTAGTATGTTCTACTCCCTCAGCGTTTGTGCGACGTCAACTCACGGCGGTAGTTATCCAATGACCCGTCATTGTCCTCCCTACCGCTACTTTCTACCTTTTTGAAATCATACGGCAGGCCGTACTTGGGCCTCACCCCTTCGCAAAGCAAACAAATGCCCAGTGACGCCGAGCCTAGTAGGGTAACGGATGAGGCGACGAATGCTGCAACAGCAGCCTTTGATGAAGGAGAGGGACTCGTTGAGCAAGACGTGAGAGACCGCTTCAAGCGAATGTGTGAAGGTTACTTTGAAAATGTTGCTAGGAAGCTTGCCATCGAGCACAAGGTGAGAGCCGGTGCCCAACTTGATACTGGTCTCAATGGATATTCAACGTCTCCTATTGGTCTTCTTGTCCCCGAGTAGCGTCTACAAGAGCAGGATCGCCGGAACCACGAAGCTTACATACGTTCGGGAGAGATATTCGAGGACAGGCAACAAGCGTACGAGAGGATGACCAAAGGATATGAGAAACTATTCGCAAGTTGCCAAACGTAGGTCGCGGTCCGCCTTCGGCTTTCGCGTACCTACTGACGTTCACGTTGCCAGCCTTTCTGAGCTACTTAACCTTCCGATGCCGGCGTTGCCAACCGCTTCTCAGAGATCGGACTCTATCCAAATTGGGGGCAACACTAGTACAGGCGCTGGCGATGACGCTGATGTCGCCTTTACCACATCAGGGGGAAAGTGGGAGGATGAAGAAGAGCGCAAGTTCTTTGAGGATATTCAGGATCTCAAAGATTTTGTTCCCAAGAATTTCCTTGGTATTGATGCAGAAGAGAAAACCGAGTCCGAAGAAAAAGAGAAAGTTGAAAAAGAGAAAGCCGAAACAGAGGCAAAGAATCTTGCAGACGAGCTTAAATCTCTCGAAACCAACGGAGATTTTCACAACAATAACATGTTGGCGGAGCCATCAGGATCGATCGATGAAGAAGATGGGTGCGCTTCCAGCAGTCTGATCAGAAAACTGCATAATCTGTCTCACTCCATGCACCTTTAGCAACGTGACGCCCATTCCGACGTCACCGAAACTGTCGAGCCCCCCGCAATCTCCCCAACTAGCTCCACAAGGGCCCTCGCAACTTCTAACTGCCTTACTGGCTCGACTACCCGATGCGACGAATCGTACTCTAATTGATCAAGCTGCAGTTGATTTTGCCTTCCTTAACTCCAAGGCTGCCAGAAAGAGATTGATCAAGGTGATCGCTTCACTTTCGCCACTGTAGGAGGTCATAACTGACGGGAGAGAAAAGTTCTTGTCTAATGTTCCGAAGAACCGTACCGATCTGCTGCCACACTATTCCAGACTTGTGGCTACTTTGGACAAGTATATGCCGGATGTTGGTTCCGACCTTGTTACTTCTGTGGGTTTAATCCCAGCCGACGGCGTGAATCTCAGGCTGACTAAACCTCTTCTAAGCTTGAAGAGGAGTTTCGGTATTTGCAGCGGAAGAAGAACTTGGTGAAGGAACTCTCCGAACTTCGCCTCAAAGTATCGTTTGTGTTTTCTCCTCTGCCACTCATCTGCTAACTGTATCCAGAACATCACATTTCTATCTAACTTGACCAAATTTCGGGTTGTACCAATGCATGTTATCCTACACATCTTCAAAGTTTGTCTGGACGACTTTTCTGGGGCAAACGTGGAAAATGTCGCCCTTCTGCTTGAAGGATGTGGTCGATTTTTGCTGAGGAGTGAAGAAACTAAGGAAAGGTTCGGTACTATGGTGCGGCATGTTTGGATTGTGGATGACACCGAACCGACGAGAACGCTGGTAGCTCGAACTCATGAGACGGAAACAAAGTATGCAACACTTCGACTCGAGGCAGATGCTTTTACTGGAGAATGCCTACTATCAGGTATGGGCACCGGCTTCTGTTGAGGTACAGTCCTGATTTTCTTTAGTGCAATCCTCCAGAACGCCCGCCTCTCATCGAGAAAGAGAGGACCTCTATCGAACTGTTTATTCGTCATATCATCTACGACGTCCTTTCAAAGAAGACGATTGACAAGGTATTAAAGCTCATCAGAAAACTCGACTGGGACGATCCGACCGTTAGCTACTCGCTCCTCAAGGTCTTCACCAAGCCTTGGAAGCTCAAGTACAGCAACATCGGTCTTCTTGCGATGTTGACATATGACCTGCAGCGCTACTACTCTGCATTTGCTGTCGCTGTCGTGGATCAGGTTGTAGAAGATATTAGAAGAGGGTTGGAAGTAAATCTGTATAGTGTTAACCAACAACGGGTGGCGACCGTGAAGTATCTGGGTGAACTATACATCTATCGGGTGGTAAATTCCAGTTTGATCTTCGACACTCTCTGGTTGTTGGTCACATTCGGTCACCGTCAGTGAATCCACGTCACGTTCAGTTCGCTACTGACACTCTTCGCAGCAGATGGTCACCCATTACCTCGTCAACCCTCGCCGTTGGACATGCCTGATGATTTCTTCCGCATTCGCCTGGTTTGCGTTCTACTGGACACTGTTGGGATGTGTTTCGACCGAGGACGCCAGATGAGAAAGTTGGACAACTTTCTCGTTTTTTTTCAGGTAAATAAACTTCTCCCTCGCATCTGGCTCACCTTCCACTCATACTCCCTTACTAGTACTACGCGCTCTGTAAGGAAGAGCTGCCAACGGAAGTCGACTTTATGCTGTCCGACTCTCTAGAAGTGAGTGCCTGTTTTTACACTTTATGAATATCTCGGAGACCGCCAAGCAGGCTGTCCGCCCGAAACTTTCAATTCCCAAATCGATCGAGGAAGCTGCCAAGGCTGTTGATGATGTGTTCAATATTGCAATACAAAATGCAGGTCGTAAGTTACTGTCCAACTCTTCACGCTAATATACTCAGACACCGTCAAGTCACTCAGGAGGGCGAAAGTGGCGAGGACAGCGATGATGGCAATGACAGCGAGCGGCCACGAGAAGAAGAAGACGATGAGGAGGACAGAAGTACCGTTGGCCATGAGTCCGCTGTAGGTTCTGCGTCTTGTTTGGCAATCATGGGATCTTACGTTCACCAGACGGACGAACGTGCACCTTCCCCGGAACCCGTAGTCGTGTTATCCGCCCAGGAGCATATAGGTCCCTCGCAAGAAGCAGATGAGGAGTTCGCGAAAGAGCTTGCCAAGATCATCACCGAATCCTCTGCAGAGTCTAGAAAGATCGACAAGAAGAATGCGTGGTGGGATAATGCCGTTCTGGCTCCTAGTGTACGAAGGAAACGTATGGGAGAGGCAGAGCAAAGCATCGATGGTGATGCTGACCGTCCTAATGGATCGGTGATGAATTTCACTGTGATCACACGAAGGGGCAACAAACAGCAGGTACGTTTCTTCTCCAATAAATTTCACTTTGAAGTGCCGGACATGCAACATAGACTCGAAATTTACCCGTCCCCGCCGAAACAGCTCTTGCTGTCCACACACGCTCGGCACAATTGCAGGATAAAGTGGAGCAACAACACCTTAAGCAACTAGTGCTGAACTACGAACAAAGGGAGGAAGTTGAAGAGCTCAAGGGTACGGTGATCGATTTTTAAAAGGCCTCTAGGACCTGTTAAAGCAGACTCTCTTCTCCTTAGACACCCGTAGCCGACCAGGTCAACTGAAGATCCGTCTGGCTGGCTAGCACTCGCAGTGACGTCCACCTGCCAGCGTAAGACGAGACATGCCTCATCGGATCACATCGACTTGCCTGCACCCCCGTCATGTCGGAGGTCAATTGGGCTTTCCCTCGCGGGATGTCGGTGTCACCGAAAGCTTTGAAGCAAGCGGTGGACCAGAGCCTCTCGTCCATGACCCGGATCGTGAACCTCGTCTACCTGCATCGCCTATACAGGATGGTGCTGGACGTAGCTCCAGCTCGGCTTCGAATGTAGACTACAAGTACTAGACTAAGTTTGTCGTTTAGTTCTTTCGATTCAGCACTAGGTCGTTTCGTTTCAAGTCCAAATAGTCGGGACCAAACAAAGTCAAACTTGACCTTAGTTGAAAGCATTCCCTCGAAATTACCCCTCACTTCATTGATAGTTCACTCATTCCCAAACGTCGCTACATGTCATGGAAGGAAGTTTTTGAGAATGGCGTGGGTTGTTTCCAGGATGGGAAGCTATCGGAAGCGCTTCTATACATGAACCAGGTGCAGTAGCACGATGTGGCGTCGTGCGTACGGTCTCATGTACCTCTAGGCAATCGAACTCCAAAGGGACAACCCCAGGATTTACGACTCGCGAGCAGCGATCCACGAAAAGCTTGGGAACCTCAAAGCTGCCCTTCTCGACTCTAAAAAGGTCATAGACCTCGCACCGGCACAGTGGCAAGGCTACACTCGTGCGACTCGGATATTTATCTCTCTCGGGAAGCATGCCTCGGCTACGAAGATGGTAGATCTAGCCTTAACTCGTCTCCAAAGTGGGGATTCCAAACACAGAGGGCAGCTACTTGAACTTCGGGAAAAATCTGTACAAGCTCAGATGACTGCGGAAAGGAAACGCCAATCTCATCTTGCGCAGACTGCGTACTACGTTGGAAAGCTCCCAACGGAAATTCTAGCGGAGATACTTGCTATTCTTGTCGATACCGATCCCTGTCAAACGGTCAGGCTGTCCCATGTTTGTAGTCACTGGCGTCGCGTTATTGTTGGCACTCCCACTTTTTGGCGTACCTTGGTGCTTTCGAACCGACATCCGGTGCGCAAAACAAAGACATGGCTCGAACGCTCAGGGTCTCGCATTACCTCGTTATCTGTACGCCGTGCGCTGTCACCTTCGGAGTTTCCGACTATCCTTGCGCACCTACGTAGCCTTTCTTGGAGTTATCTTGAAGCCCTCCACGTTCATAGCTCATTCTTCTCCGAGCTTTCCCTGTTACTCTCGGGAATGTCTATGGCCCACCTCTTCTTGAACCTCAGACAACTATCTCTAGATTCCTGTGGCACCGTCGACTTCACGCTCCTGCCTGTACGTGAGTGGAAACTCAGAGAACTGATTTTGGTGGGAAAGACACTGTTCCCTGAGACCCATTGGCGATACTTGACACAGCTCCGAGTGCTACACATCCGGCAGCTGCCGTCCCACTTTCCCTTGTCCATCATCGAAGCCCTTCCGTTGGTCGAAAGTCTTGTGCTGGATTTTTCTGTTTCCTCGAGAGTTCTAGGCACAGTTGATAGGCCCTTTCGGATGATTCAACTGAAAAGTATCGAGCTTCGAACTGTCGAAAACCCCTTCGGTTTATTGGGAAACATCGATACTCCAGTTCTACAAGACCTCACCGTCTTTGGCGCTGTTTCAAGAGTGGATGAGGCTCTGCTTCACGTATTTTGTGATGAACGGGATAGTCTTGTTTCCTTGCGACTCGGAAGTTGCTCCCTGAGTTCTGGGACTCTTATTACCGTCCTCTCCAGGGTCCCTTACCTGGAGACGCTTCAGATTTACTGCATCGACGGGGTCGTCAACGAGACGCTGCAATTCCTTGCTGGTAAAGACCCCTTATCATCATCGCAGGCGACCGCCCAGCAGAGTCTGCCGTGTCCCGCACTGAAGCATGTGGACGTGTCTCGTTGCTCAGATCTCCTGACGAGTAGTGCACACGCCCTTGTCAAGAGTCGTTTTCCGAGTGAATTGGGCGCTAATTCAGATGCCGAATCCTGCCGGCTTCAGTCGCTACGAACGGACGGATGTCTGAAGATGGATGGCGACATGCTGCAGTGGTTCAGATCAAAGGTTCCGTATTTCAGCTGTGTTTACATGACCAAAAAAGAGGCCAGACAACGGCACTGAATTTTACTACGTGTACTCCTCGATACCCTCTATCCAATCGTTTCCAGCGCAAGTGTGACCCCCGTCAAATGGGCTGGAATCTGCTGGGTATGCTGGCAAGGCATTTACTATTGTAAACCCGTGCGAGTTGGCCTGGAACAAGTGGTGCAAGATATGCGGACCACTACACTAGCGTACACCTGCAGTCTAATCGAAGTTACATAAGTCAGCTTCGGGCAACAGACCGATAGTTACCTTACATCTTGATGCCTCAGGACGAGGATGAGGATGATTATCCCGAGTTCACTCTCGATGATAAAACCCTTGCCCTGCTCCTCGAAGAGGAGTCCAAATTTTCGCGAAGTGCTAGCGTTCAGGCGGTCACGACTACCTTACGCACAGACACCGGCCCTCCGTGCAAGCGCCAAAAGACGACAGCGCGGTGGAGCTCTACGCGGACCAACCAACCAAATGCATCTGCGGACGACTCGGACGATTTGCCAGACATATCCATATGCACAGATGGAACGTACTCATTACAAGACAAACCGAGGCACCTCGTTGGACAGAACCAGAAACGGGACACCTCCGGACCATTGTATCCGGCAGAATCGTCGACTTCATATGATCCCGTAGTGTCTAGAGGACCTACGCAAGCCTTTGGTGCTCGATTCGCGACAACGGCACCGCGGCCCACACCATTACCATCGCGACCGCCACCTTCTGCACGGCCGGTTCAGAATTACGATGCAGTGTCCTCCTCACCACAAAGTGCGCCGTTTTCTCAGTCCGGGTTCCCGCCGCGTGCAGCTGTTCCCGTAAATATCAGTTTTGGTGACGCGTTGCTCGCCGATCTGCGTCGTGAAGTTGAGGAGGTTTGCTCTTTCTGCCATGTCTATTTCCCGTGTCATCACCTTTGGATTCAACTTTTCCCTCACAGCTTCGTGAAAATTACGAAAAAAGCCGAGCAGACAATGAAAGGATGCAAGCCGACTTGAGAAGCCTGGAAACCAACCTTCAAAGCGCTCTTGATGCCAAATTTGCGAAGGACGGCGAGGTTACGATGCTAAGGAAGAGTATCGAAAAAGTGAACGCTGGTGATTGTCTCCATTGATGGTGATTAACGAGCTGTGTGCTGCAGAACGCACAGGACCAAGCCGCCCAGATTGCGAAATTCAATGCTGCAAGAGAAGAGGCGGATAAAAAGTACAACTTGCTGCAAAAACGTTCTGAGGCAGAGATAGAGCGCATAAAAACGGAATATACGTTCAAGGTACGAATTATCGACTCGACGTGACCCTCTACTCGTTACGTGTGTAGCAACACGAGCTGGAGATCACTCTTCGAAAGCCTCCAGGCTCTGCAAAACCAAAGAAGACCAGAATAGACCCCCCACCAACACCTGTACCTGTACCTTCGCAGATTCGTGCTTGGGGACAAGCCAGTGGTACCTCTACTCCCTTAAGGTCGACACCAGAGAGCCCTCATCACCCTCGGTTCGGCGATATCTCGAAGCATGAACGTCCAAAGAAACCATCGTTCCGTGACAGTCGCGGTTTGCCGCCCGGATTTCAGGCGTCTTCTCCAACTCGCCCGCAGTATGGTGGTAGCAGTCAACCGAAAGGGAAAGCGGTATCTTGCGAAGTTACTGGTCATTCCAGGACGTTGGTACCCACCACTTCCCAGCGTGTGCCTCCGTCAACCCCTGGCATTCAACCTGCCCAATTTGTGTCCGATGATCCGGGCCGACAGATCAATGGCTTCGCTGTGCAGTTGGAAGATGGAGAGGGGATCTCAATCAACACTGTTCCAATCGATGTTGACATTCCTCATGACGTGGAGATGGAAGGGTCGAACATAGTTCTGACTCCAGTGGTAGAGGAGATTGAGCAGCAGGAGCTTCTAAACTGGAATATAGCTGTCTGTCTCTGAGCATTCTGGATACTGGCTGGCCTATACTGACTTGTCACAGATGCACCGCACTATACTGATGCACACCGTAGAAGGATCGAGGACGTCGACATTGCAGCTACTGATGACTGTGTCCTTCATAGGTCCTGATCATGCTAAGACATACGCCAATGCGCTGTCTAAGATTCTAGACGGCCTTACCAATATACCCAACCACCCCTTTCGGAGTTTTGACCAGACATCTAAAGCCGTATGTGAGGCGTTTTGCGACATGGTGGCGGGGCTGGCAGCGAATTCCATGGTGAGTGTCGCTTCTGCCATTATCCGGCCTTGACTACCGATCCAAATTCGCAGCTTTCACCACTCACTGCACTGTTCGACTTGTTGACCAATCTAACATATTCCATACCGCGTTTTTACGTACCACTTTTACCAAGCACGGAATCCGGTCAAGATGACCCGCCGAGGTTGTTGACCACGTTGTGCCAAGTCATAAGGGACGAATTGTGCAACCTTACCGAGGTTAACGATGCGCAGAATTTGGGCCTTAGTACCTTCGGGAGATCCACTCTTCGTCTCCTGGAAGCATTAGCCCACAAGGCTGCAGGAGGCGCTGAGTCTGCGTAAGGGTCTCCTCAGGTTTAAACTCGTCTACTGAACAATGTGCGGATAGTCTTGCGCTTTTGCCCAGAAGTACATCGGTCCTCGCTGTCCTTTTGCACCCTTCTCGTCCGCAGTGGTTTCTTCTCGCCAGCGTACGCTTTCTTGCATGGATCTCTACCAGTATGCCTCTACCTGTTCTTGATAGGGATGAGCTGTTGACGAAATGATTAAGTGCGCGACCTTTTTCGGCCATTGTTGTCATTTCCGGAAGGGGAGCATGAGAACGGTGACGGCGAACCGCAAGACTTGACTCGTCTTCCACAAGTCGAACTTTTATGTTCCCTGCTCACAGATTCTGATAGCGTTTCGATGGAGGTAGGTGGACCCTTCACTGAGGGGATATCTTAGATCTTACAGGCAATAGGCGGATAATTTGAAGGCCTGGATTGTATTATTCTTCGGTACGCTCTCGGTCGCGCACCCGGACGCATTCGCCATACTCGTCGAATCTCAGAGTTTGATACCGTCCGTCGTCCTTAGAGTGTGTCATATGGCCGACCGTGTCTGGGAAATGGAGGAAGACAACGCACGGGTGATTTCCAGGTAAAGCATGAAATCTCTCTGGGAAAATTTTGTCGTCAACCCGTAGTGCGAGACAGAACGGTTATGATGCTGGTCCAAACAACGAGGTTCTTACACCACCTCGTCATTGGTGGAAACTTCAACCTTCGGGAGCGCCTACATCGCGCATCGATGCGCAAGTTCAACGGACTCGTGCATATCTTTATCGACGTATTCGGGCGCTTAAGTTACGCAGACCGCCCGGACTGGATCGATGACGCAAACAAGCAGCATTGGGAGAAGATTGCCGGCACGTAGTATGACGTGGCTGCCTGGTGCAAGCTGACTCGTTTTTTTTCAGACATGGCTAGGACCCTACTTGGCTTGGTTGTAGAGGGACCCGAGGCCGACTTAGTTTGGACTACATATCAAAACGAGGCAGATGAGGGTGGTGAGACCGGGATGGAAGCAGACGAAGATATGCAGGGTGGGATTCTAGAATAGCTGTGTGAAGGACGACAGTCGGTCACCGTTAGTTACGATACTGTAAGTTTCTACTCTGATTGCAATGGACAGTGGCCAGAAATCACACAGCAGGTTGCTCAAAAACCAGTGTGACGGGTGGAATGCAGTGCCATGTGAGTCGAGGTGATGTTTCCATTTATGTCCATCGACCCCTGAACACTGTGTCGCAAACTGCCGAGAAGGGCTGCGCACTGGCAGCTGCCCTCGAAGCGCCGTTGGAGCCTGCCAACACCACCGTCAACACCTGGTGTCAGCGTATTTAACCACCATGCTAGCACCATCACTACCCTGGAAGACCCTTTCAGATCCCTGCATCTTCTCTACCAATTTATGACACTGACGTTTCAGTGATACGGCACGCACAACCCACGAGTCTGCAGTCCAGATTTCATTCACGGAGCATAGCTTTCAGACACCAGGGATAGCCTTACCACTGCGGAAGCCCAAACTTGCCAGAGCGCCCGTAAACTTCCCTCGCCTCTTATATACGGGTTTTTTGTCCCTCGCTGCGTCGAGCAACACAGTCCTCCTCTACGCCATGAACGAATCTAGGTTTCAGGAGCATCTCTCTTCAGATTATGCTGGCAGCGACATCTTGTCGGAGCCCTCATGTTCCTCCAAAAAAGGTGCATCCAGGGATGGCGCTGACATCATCACGCAGATACGGTCAGCAACCTCCGCACCCTCTCCACTCACCAGCTACCTCAAGGACCCCGCTATTATCAGCGCACTTGATGGCTCAGATTCAAGTGACCGCTCTAGAAGTCACAGGCGTTCCTCCGCCTCTGGCAGCCGTCGCACGTCATCCCTTTTGGGTCTGGTCCTTGCAGAAGAAGAGAAGCAGGCACACCACCTCAAGTCCATTCTGCGATCGACCGGCGACAGACTTGATCGGGAAATGCGCAGGGCAGATCGGGCTCTTGCCAGAGCTGAGCAGGCTGAAGCTCATGTGCTAGAGCTTACTGCTCGTGCAACAGCTGCAGAGTCGGGTAAGCACTACGCAGAGCTGGAGACGACCCGAGCAAAGGACGATATCAAATACCGCCAGTTGCAGATAGAGAGGCTCGAGTCAGAAATTAGGCGTCTTCAGTCTCAAGTGGGTCTGCTGGAGCGGCAAAAAAATGAAGCAGAGGACAGTGCTACACGCGCCCGCGAAACTGCCAGGCAACTACAACTTGAACTGCGGACCCTCAACACCAAGGAGGCAGGTATTGATGAGACCCGGCGATTTGGAATGCGCAAGTGGTTCAATTCGGGTCATATGGAAGGCTATGATACCGGTCATGCTGAGGGGTTCGAGAGTGGCCGAGAAGAGGGTTTCGATGAAGGCCGCGAGTATGGTTTCGGCGAAGGGGAAGAAGCAGGGTTCGCAGAGGGGCGGAAAACGGGAAGAAAGGAGGGATATTACGAAGGATGGGAGCAAGGTCGGAAGGCCGAACATGATCATGCTCTACAAGCCTTTGACCACTTTCTTACCGCAGAGGGTGACCCCCGCGACAATGAGGTCAGTAGGAGGATATTGCTGCGTTGAAGACATCCTAGTTAATTCGCCGCTGTTAGACAAAGAAACAGGGTAAAAGATGGACCAACTGGATGCACCGCTCAACGTCGACCGCATCACCGACGACGAAGCCCACTTCACTACGTCGACAACTCTATTCCGAGTCACCGGGAACCCGCAGATAGCTCAGACGCTGGCCTGTGCATCGAGATCATTCATGGATGTTTTATTTCTATAGGCCACGGGTATACGACGGACAGACTCACATCTATGTATCGACGGCATTTCCTGTTTTCCTTCGTTCACTTTACTCCGAGATTGTTAGGTTGTTTGATACGATACTCCTTTCCTGGTGCCTCTGCAGACTCGAACAGTGTACATCATGAATTATACATATCGTCCTTGTCAACGCTGGGTGACGATTCCGTGTTCTTTGACCTAGCTTTATCATGTATATGTGTGGTACGATAGCCGGCCAATACTAGTTTCATGCGTCACTGACAAGGACACGTCCTCTTGTTCCCAAGCTGGTTCCAGCGAATATCGCACGACTCTCGTCGGACCCACCACCATGTCACCTACTTCATCGCCTATACCATCCCCTAGACTTGCTAGCGGTCGCCGCAAGGGCCCCAGAAACCTTCCCAAGCTGCCGCTGTCTGCGTTTAGCCCTCCCAACACGGGGACTTCTGACACGTTTCCCTTTCCGCCCACATCCAGTGCTGTCGTGCCCAGCGGAATCATCGATTCCCATTTGCGCGTTTCTGCAATCCCAGATGGTGTCAACCGCTACAAAAGCGACATCGGACAGCTTGTCCTTGAGAAGGTCGAAGGGGTTGTATTATTAATTGAAAATCAGCCGTCCGATGATGTTGCCAGCTTGGTGCAAGGGTCAGCTGCGTCTGTCCGACCTGATTTAACTTTTGCTTAGTCTCACAGGATGTAACAGACTACAGCAGCGCATCGATTTGCCAATATTGTCCGTTTCAGTGCCGTTTTCCCTCGCCGGCACTCCCCCTGCTGAAGCTCCTTACCTCGCCGAAACGAACCCGCCCATAACCCTCTGGACAACGTATACAAGCGCCACCCCGGAGGCAATCACCAACCTGAGTTGGGCTCTGAAACATGGTCGCGCGGTTGACATAGATATCCAGTCGGATATCATGGCGAGCAGTACGACTGGTGGTTCCTCTCTTTATGATATCTTCGAGGATCTGCTCACAAAGGCAACCTCACCTGGCCCACATGCTACGGGGAATAAAAGGAAGCCTATCGTTCTTAGTAGGTCGCGTCTTTTTAGGAAGCTCCCTACACCTGACGAAGCTGTGTCTAGGCAACATCTTCCCCCCTCCCTTGAGTCTAGATGAACCAATCGTCAAAACCATGAAACACCCGGATTATCTACAATACCAGTCCCGTGTATCTTCACTCTCGTTGTTTGAGGATGTGCACTTGAAGATCACCCCACCCATGCGGGGCACGCCTGAAACAGGGTCGGCAGACGACTTGAAGGTTTGGAAAGGGAAACTCAAGCTGTATAGTAAGTAGAGATGCGCGGTATAGTGGCCGGCGCAGAGGCTGAACGCTCGATATACAGTTGGGCCCGTCCTCGAAGCATTTGGCTTCGAAAGGATGATCTTTGGATCGTCCCCTTCGCTCGTAGGCGAGCCATTCAATTTACCCGTTAGTTGGTACGACCTCGTCAGGGAATCAGTTCGCGGAACTGGGCGTCGAACAAGACGCCATCGACAATGTCTTCATGAACAACGCAAAGCGTGTATATGGCGGGTCGTCTTGATAGGACTATGATTTGACCCTTTGGTTTGGTTACCCAAATGGTAGTACAGCCTGTAACGGGTCTAGATCCCCTGTTTGTGTAAGTCAGTCTATACCGGAGCGGCAGGTGTGTAGGTCTCGCTATGTAGTAAAGATCGGTACACGACTTGATTGCCTTTTTCGGGTATATAGTGGAGTGTTATAAAGTATTTAATACGGAGAGAGCCAAAATTCAACCAGTCACCATTCTGCCAGTTCGCATGTAGGCACGGGCGTAGCTAACCGCCAGCCATCTCGTCCGATACTCATTTGATTTATTCCTCACGGTTAGTGTTGGGTCCGGCACTGGCAGTGCCACTTCCGCTTCTACGATGTCCAGTGATAACGAGGCTACATATGGTGTCGGAAGGCGTGCAGCATCATCGTGAGTATACCAGTGTCAGATCCGGTTGACAGTCTGTTCACGGTCGGTTCTTGACTCGGATAGGAGTAGCAGGGAGTCGTCTCCAGTGTTGGTAAGGTTCTGCCAGTATGCTCGACTCTGTGTTCCTCCCTTCCATTCGGAGACCAAGTCTCACATGTATATCTGCCTAGAAAAGACAGAGACGCTCATTCACGCCTCATTCAGACGACGGGGATCTTGTTATACCTGTAACGAACGACGGTGATGAAGAAACGCCGGAACCAAGGAGTGCCCCTCTCATACGAAAGCCAGTTGGCTTCTCGTGGACTCCATCTACTGCTGCTGCTATTGAGACATACGAAGCCGCGTTACCCCCCAAACCTACGAGTAACTACTTCCTACCTGGCCAAGCACCCCCTCCGCCACCGAAGCAACCGAAACGCAGGTCGAACCGCAAGAAGAAGGGCCAGGAATATTCTGCACAGACGGGACGCTTCAGGATTTCGGCACCTACAAATGGGCTACCCTATGGTGGCAGTGACGCATGCAGATCCACCGTCTGCATCGTTGTCCGGGGGCCCAATGGCCGCTAATGCAAGGATCTCCAACAGGAAATCTGACTGCTAACCCGCAGATTCAACCGTTGCTTTCCCCGTCCAACCCAAACCCTGCTGCTGGCGTCACACCTGGAATTTCTGTATGCCACCACTCAACATCCGGCGAACGCACCACGGATTACAGAAATTCAGCTAACGCCCAGACGGCGTCCCGGGGGCGTAACAAACAGTCAGCGGGAGTAGACTCGCATGACTCTCGATCCTCCTTTCAACCAGCAACCCTCGAGTGTCCTACACACGAGGTGTTGTATGATCGCCAGAGTGGTGCCCGTATCCACAGAAAGGATTAGTAGCAGTATACCTTTGCCTACTCGTAATACCCCTGGCCCGTCGTCTAGCATAGCGTCTGTCGGCTCTTCAACTGCACGCGATTGTTCAGGTGCGGAAACATTTTCACGCGTGTCATTGTCCGTACTAACATCCTGGAAGCAATGTCGCAACGCAATATTACGGATACTCAGTGCCAGCCAAGGATGGTAACCTTGCTGATTGAAGACTACAGAAGTGGCGTTCAAGACTCACAGTTAGCGGAAATTACAGTGCCCCTGAAAGCAGCGGAAAACTCGGAGGACGGTTTTTGGGCTGATGCCGTGGATGTTTGTGATGCCCTTCAAGCGACCCCGTCACGCATTGATGGTGGGTCCAGCTACTACCCGCTCATTTACGGTGTTTGACTTGTGCACGCTAGGACCGGCAAAGGTGTATACAAAGAGAGCAAAATACCGGCAATTCTTTATGCGAGTGGATCAACATGATAACCATCATACCACGCCTGCTTGTCTTGGAGTCTCAAAGAAGAGGACGCTTGATGTCTTTGTGGAAGCAGTGGGTCCTGCTCCCTAGTTTAGTTCTGATCTTGGATATTGAGATACCACATCACCTTCTCTAGCCTGTGCCTCAGGGACAGTTACCTCGCCCTCCGAGATGTCCTACAGCATTCCAACTTGGACATAGGTCTGATTCTGATTCCGATCTTTCTATGTCTTGCACAGGTACACGTTCGTCTACGCGAGATGAACGAATCGAGGCTTTTCCCGAAGTTTATCATGCAACATTCAAACGAAGGAGCTCACAAGTTTCAGATAATAAAATGCACAAGCGCAAGAGAGGTGAGTCTTTGCTTTCCAGAGTATCGCTTCAGGAAATCATTACTCACAGCATGTTGATGCAGGTTGGGGTAGTACGAGTCCTGTCACACCCCTCTCAATCACTTCCCACTCCGCAGAGACAGAAGAAGAAAGAGATGGTGCGATAACCAAGTGGGTTAGGCCACAAGTCGAGAGTCACCCAGAGTTTCCACGATACGTGCAGTCGAAGGCAAACCTGCAAAGCGTATCGGAGGTATTGAAGCAATTCGATATTGTTGACCTCATGTCTCGCCAGCTATCGGAGCTGACAACGCCAGCGGATTGTGCTGGGGCGCCTTATTGTTCTGTGAAAAGGGTGAGGTAGATTAACCTTGGACCCGCACGAACACCTCTGCTAAGCTATGTCTTCCAGGACCATATATTGCGATCCCTGGGCCTAGATGCTGCGTGGGATAAAAGGTGGCAAGAGATATCAACCCTCGTCTCTTTCTATGGAAAAAACGGAACCCGATACGAAGACTCCCGTGTCGTGGACGTGTTGAACAGTGCTGCCGTAGCAGAGCCGAATGTGATAGAAAGGTTCTTCGGACTGTTGAAGAGCGTCCACCAGACCTTTACCGCAGAAGGGACAAGGAATACTGCCTCGCAGAGTGACAGTGCCGAGGAGTGACGCTCATCTATTCTTTTATCTCTCAATACACACTACGCACTAGTAACGAGTAAAGCCGCTGCCCTGGAACCCACATTGCATAACAGGCGTTTGGTCTGAGGATGAACGATCCAGGACTTGGTTGCAAGGAAATACTGACCGTCACACTGTACATGGTCAGTTCACTCGATTAGAAACGTCCATTCTGCCAAATTGAAGTGAGTGGGAAACCTGCGAGAAATGCAGTTTTCTGCGAGGTTTCACAAGTTAACAGTGGTACAAGGGCGGTTTGTATTCAAGGGTTTTTCCGTATAAGTGCCTCTGCCCATTCAGTGACGGGGTAACGACCATAGATATACAGGTACTCGGAAACTCGGTGAGGGAACCCACCGATATGGCAATCCACTATGTGAAGATAGGACGTGACAGTCTGCCCTCCAGACCCCGATCGCCGTGAACCTCTACTCTGACCCCGACTCCGGCAGGTACACAGCCCTCTCCTAGAGCAGACTCCAGGGCCACCTTGCATAGAAACCCCGAACAGTGCATAGGAAGTATGTATGTTGGACCGGGTCGCAGTTGATTGGCCAAGAAATCCACAGTAGGTCCGATGCGAGGAGCCAGATCTGCACTACCCAGGTGTAGCCCACCAATGATCTGGGCGCGATCGTGTTTAACAAAGTGGGACTAATGGATATAAGATCATACCTACCATATAGATCGGTCTTGAGAACCTTTGAACGACGTCTTTAACGACGTTCACAATACCTGCATGGGAGCATCTGCCAAGGAACAGCAGCTCGATAACACCACGGAAAAGACCCTACTGAGTAGACTGACGCGCTGAAGATGATTATCCCCTTCCCAATCACGTCCACCGCAACATAACGCTCATCCATGACGTGCTAGAGGACTCGGAACGTCACGACAATGTGGAGCATTGATATTACTCACTGGTTCAGAAGTCCAATGTCCAGGCTTGCCATCTTCCTCTACGAATCTGACCGCTCCCGGTAGACCCTGTTCAAATGACGTGACTCTCGGTATCTCACCACTGACGTGTATCGTCGCGCCGGCTACAGTATGACCTTCAGCATGCTTCTCAACGACTCCCCCAGCACCTGTAATGAGCTCGAAGGTCGGGTCCGCTGGTAATCGGCCAATGATAGTCTCGTACGTTGGAGGGATTGCAATTCCTCGTGCAGTTGGCCGATCAGGGTGAAGATCGACAACACACTTTGGTGCTTCAGGGCTTCGCAATCGCAAGAATGACAACATGCCACCAGAATGGTCGCTGTGCCAGTGCGAAAGGACTACCCTCCCGATCTGGTCCACGGGAACTTGCATGGCCATGACATTACGGACGATAGACTTGGAATCTGGACCCGTGTCGAACAGTGTAAGATACTTTTCTTCGTCGTCGTCTCTTTGAGTCTCCTGTGTAGAGCAGCTAGCAATTACGGTCCAACGCTACAGTAAGGATTGGGACATACAATCAAAGCAGAGAAGCCATGAGCTCCTGACAGCACGACGGTATACATCGTTGAACATGAATTGCGCAACCCACATTTAGAGTCAGGACGAACCGCAACAGAAGTCTTCCAGGTTAATGACAGGAACTCCTGTCAGTGGATCGATCACGGTCCTTGCATCGGAGAGATGCTGTGGCAGCTCAAGTTTGAATCCAGGAGGCAGCTTTGCGAACCTGAGTGGTTTCAAAGATCATCATCGCGGTTCCATTAACAAGCCCCGTACTTACCATTCGACGCTGTTGTCAACGAGAAATGTGATCGTCAATCGGTTGACTGCGACCAGCCCCGCCCGAAGTCCGGAATTGTTGATAGGTGACATGAAAGCTTCTTCACGGTGAGCACTCAACATTCATGATTAGCGCCTAGGCAAAATTTGTAGAACTCATTAGAACACGGGCAGCCGTCCAAAAAAATCAACGGCTCTTCTGTGGACTGGCTTGGGGATTTGATAATTTACATTACATGCAAGATGGTATTCAACTACTAAATCCATGGGGGGGAATGGTGGTATCAATCGAAAGCCACTGGCTGCTCCCTGCTCGATAATTGTTGACGGTTATGATGAGACTTTGGCGACGATCATCTGCTCGATCATTCTGCGCTGTTGAAATGCCTGCAATGCCTAATTTCAGTGTCCGTGACTGGCTAGTGCGGTCTCCCGCTCACCTTGCGGTACTGTACTCGCTCGTACGTGACGAAGGCGACGAAAGCAAAAGTAAGAGCAGTAACTCCTGCGTAGATGCACAAGCCAACAGGAAGTACTTGTAAAGACCTCCCTGGCATAACAAAGGCTGCCACGACTGCCGGCGAAGAAGACGCTGCCGCTTGCAGAAGCGTGCCCTGTTAAAGAGAAATGTTCATTCGTTTTCATGAAAGGATGCGGCACTCGAGACACTGCTTACCGTAGGTGCAGGAATAATGTTGACGGAGATCGAACCGGCGGACGGGGAGGGTGTGACGATCGAGGTAGCTACGTTTGAACCACCTGTAGCCATAGTGCAATTCTCAATTTGTTGAATGTTCTGTCCATCGGGGACGAAGATGATATCACAGGTTTCAACAACGGTACCATTGGCGCTGTTGATGTGTCAGCGGTCGGGATACTTGGGTAGATGTGAAGGAAATAAGACCTACGTCTGAATCGTATTGTTGACTATAATAGAAGTGGGGGAGGGGAGGGGTGCAGGAATGAATACAGGCGTTTCTTGGCGAGCGCCAACCTCTGCGGCGGGAAGAGAGGACGATACAACGGCAACGAAACACGACGAGACGAGGAAAAGCACTGATACAGCACGGGCAAGCATTACGGGCCACAAGAGAACTCTCAGAGGAAAAAAAGTGGGAAAAAAAGGAAAAAGAGCGAAGAGCCAGCTCTCAAATCGCCACGGAACGATGATGGTGGTATATAATAAAACGAATGAAGGAGCACAGTTTAATGATGCGACACACTGGTAGTCTTCATCGCTGCCTTACGGCTTATGTAATGTGCATTGTAAGTGACAGATCGTCGCAAAGGGACTGAAACGCAGGCTCCTTCCCAGCCACTTGCTTCGAGAGTGAGGCTACATCCTAGTAGTGAATGAGTGGCGGAAATTTCCGAGTGGCTATGCAACAATTCTAACACCGCCAACTTTAAACTACTCACACTCTCAGCAGCGGCTGGAGTATAACATTTGTAAACAACGTCAGCCACAGCAGGTATGCACGACGGAGCGCAAAAAAAAATAGCTTAGACCGATATTAGGGTTATGTATTTACAGGGTTTTAACAGAGGTGCTGTTGCTTATTTTGGGCAGATGTAACACGGTGACCGGTGACTGGCGACCAGCCATAGCAGGGAAATACATCTCATGTCTTCGACGATGCAATGCCCACTAGAAAGAGTGATGCAAGTGCTCGAGAACAGTGGCTCGACTGTATCCGAATTTATGTTATCTTTGCTCAGCTCATCACAATATAAAGACCACCCCTTCGTGCACGATCTTATTACCCGCTCCGCTGATATCTTCAGCATCTTAATGCAGCGCTGTGCAGACGACGATCGACTACTCAAGCGAGCAACAGACGTGCTGAAGGGAGTGTACCGGGCTGAGCTCAGAGAAATTACCTCAGAAGAACGGGGTTGGCATTTTGGTGCAATGGGTGTAACTACGAAACAACTCGAAGGGTTTTCAATCGACGACATGGCTCGGGACATGGAAATATGTGCGCCGGAACTATGGAGGTTACTAGGGATGCTTCTGGATGACGAAAGGATGGGAAACAAGCCTGAAGAAGACTGCAGAGACGACCTCCTGACCGAGGGCGATGACGAGTACTGGAATGCAGTTGATGAGATCGACCTGGAGGGTTTTATCGCAGGACTCACCACAGAGGGCAGGTCGTCGCCCGCCAGCCTTGATAAGCGCAGCTGCCGTCATGCAGCTGTAGTAAAAATTGTCAGAGTATGCTCTACATGATTGCAAACCGAAACTAATATGACACACACCAGAAAAAGGTTGTCGTCATGAGCATACTCATGCAAAGCATGAACCAAAAAGCAAATGCGTTGCAAAGCATTCTTGGGATCTTCTTCCAGTCCACTCACACCCCACAAAAAGTGATTGATACACTTGCGCGTGTTGGGATCTCGATATCAACTGAAACGGTCAACGGTGCCATTAGATCATTGTCCGCAGAATCACAAAATCACCTACGCTCCCTGGGACAGTCCCTTCTCGCGTCATACGCCTACGATAATTTCGATGTTGATCTCAAACCACATGTACCGACGGTGGAGAAGTCACACGATTCACTGAAGCACCTTACATCTGGCATGATATTCCCCCTTGGGCACGGTGTCACTACTGATGACCTGAGGTGTTCGGAAGAACTGTGGGAGCAGTCAGCAATCAATCCGAATGTTGAGGACATCCGATTACCATCAAGAAGAAGTTGGACGGCACTCCTCTCCATTAATCCTGAGACAAGCACACCTATCCGCCTGACACGCCGTGAGCGTTACAATGCCTGGATGTTCCTGTCAGACCTCTGTACACACGGACCGGAGTATTTCCGAACCTTGAAAGGCGGTATCACTGAACCGGAGGCAATCAATCAAATACCTTTGGTCAAAACGGAGATTATTGCTGCTCGGGCTATGGACGTAAATAACTCGACTGTCAGTGGGAATATACGCGCTGTAGCTGACCTCCTGCGCCAAGGAGGGATATACGATCCTGCGGCTGTGGCTGCTGAAGGTCTTGATGCACCGGACATATCTCGATACGTCGTTTTGATCCATGGTGACCTTGGCACAGGGGAGCGTCTTCAGGCTGTCCAGTTGCAGCGTTCCATCGAGGCGACACCATGGGACCGCTTCCAGCATGTAGTGTTTGTTCCTGGCTTGTTTCACCTGAAGATGGCCTGCGCGGAAGCAATTTGGCGGTGTTTCTTACAGCCGTTAGCAGCACGTGAGGATGAGACAAGTCTCATACACGATGTTACAATACTTCGGCCCCGAGAAACAGGCATTTACTGTTCAAAGCCTGGCTTCCGACGCATGCACCAGCTAATAAGTCATGCGGGGGTGTGCCGGCGGCTGGACTGCTGGCGACTACATATTGAGGACCTCGGTTTTACAAGCCTTGAAGCTTTCGCTGCGTCAGCACCCACACTCGATGACTTGAAGACGGTTGCCGAGCATCTTGTTCGTAACTATGTGGCCAATTATCAGCTTCGTCACATGAAGGCACGACCCAGTGATGAACGCGACATACAGTTCGAGAACGCGCTGCTAATGAACAAATATTACCTCCTTTACGAGGAGCTATCCTACGCGATGAACCGAGGGGACATTGGCCGTGTCGAGACTTGCATTGTACCATGGATTCCTATTCTTAAGGCCGTCGGGAAACATAAGTACGCGACACAAATGATGAACTTCCTCACCAATGTCCATTATGTATACCCTCCCGGCCTCAGACATGCCATATGGTATCACTGGCTGGTTAATCCGACTGGGAAAGAGATGAAATGGCGTGCCGTTGATTGGTGTGTCGAACTGAACAATCTATTTACGAAGGTTAGTTGCGCCGTGAATTATATCTCACCCACTTAATCAGGCAACTCCGCAGGTTAAGTATGGTGGTAAAGGATCAAACCGAACGCTTGATCGGATACTGCTCGAGTCACCGCTGGTTCAAGCCTATCGAAATGCACAAGTGATGATACAAAAAAATTTCCTACACACTCACCTCACAGTCAAGCATGGCGACCCGAACATGTCAAAGTCGTTCAAGGCCCTCACCATGAGATTTGAAAGCCATTCTCCACATAGGCGGATAGCAGGGAGGAAAAGTCGGTATGAGATTCTCGATCTAGCGGACAAGGGAAGGGAATTAATGGAAAAGGGTATGCGAGATGAAGTGGAACGCAGTGAGAACACAGAAGACACAGAGGCTAGAATGGGAATGGATGATGTACTAGTGGAGCTACTCTAGACTATGTGGGATTGAAGGCACGGTCACCTGTAGGTACTGCATTGGCATCACGGTGACGAAGAGCAGTCTGAACGAATACATACATTTTCCTTTCCTACCGCACTAATGGCATGAGACGAGCGTCTCGGGCAAATGCGATTGCGTGCTAAGTCAGTAATCAGTGATGGATCAATGATCGACGGGCGCGACAACTTACCGTTATGGCCTTCCTGCCCACAAGCACTACACTTGGCTTTGCGCCGGGTGATGATGGAATTCGGTGTGGGAGAAGGACTTGCATGGCTGGTAGTGAGAACGTTGGATGGGGACATGGTCTCTCGGAGAGGAGTGGAAATGAATAGTGACACGAGAGGTGCCGCGTGCCTTCGAATAAGGGAGAGTACTTCACCCCCATACTGATCAGCATCCAGCCAGGTCGTCTCTCTTTTAAGGTCTTGAATGGTGCTTATCTTGTGATGGTGAGCGCAGTCAACGATACGTTCAAGCGTAGCATTGCACATCACGATGCACGGCCCAATATCATTGAGGTGGTGCCAACCGTAGACAGCGGACGTTGTCTGCTCCCTCCATTCCTCTAAAGCGTTCCGTAGCGTATGGTCATGCGGCGATGGGTCGTACTTCGGAATGCGAGAGCGAGGAGGCGCAGGGGGAGGTTTGGGGACACTGGACATGAGGTTTGTGAACTCGTCGGGGTGATGGATATCGCAGCAAACAGAAGCCGGGGTGATACGACAACGGTCACAGCCCACGGCTCGTTCCGTATCACACACGAGGTGGTCCGCTTCTGTTGGAACAGTGAGACGCGAACAAAGCGGCAAAGGTAATTTCCCACCTGCGGCATTATTCTCGAAGCAAACATCAAACACCCTTCGCCTACACTTCAGTCCAACGCGGTTCTCTGCATTGATGAGATAGTCCATCGCCAGGTCAAGTTCTCGTTTACGACGTTTTTCAGGCCGGCCAGCGCTCTTCCTTGCTCGTGCAGCTTCATCCAGTGCGCCTTCCAACTCATCAAGTCCTTGGTTAATCACTGGCATGTGCGTACTTTCTTGATCTGGTTCCGGCTCGCTGTCTGATACTTCTCCCTCCACATTCATCCCATTTGGCATGGAAGAAGCTCCAGGCTGAACCGTTGTGGCACTCGTTCCATTTAACTTCGCCCGTTTGGCGGGTGGTTCTGCTGTAGAATTTTTTATTCCTTTACGCTTGCGTACTGACTGCCGCTGCATCTTCCTGGATGCCTTGGCCGCACGCTCGTCATCAAAAAATTCCTTCTCGGCAAACAATATGGACGTCCCGGTGAGTTTTTTGTCCCGTGCTGCACGTCCAAAACGTTGCCATAGTGTCGGAAGCTTGCAGGTCGCACGCCATTGGATAACAAGCTTGATGTCGGGCACATCCATACCCTACCAGAGGTAAGCAGCCTGAGTTGAATGTGTTTGATGATGACTCACCATGCCAAATGATTCCGTAGTAGCAAGCCCAAGCGTCTCTCCCAAGACAAAATGAGTAACTTCCGCGTCCTTGTAAGTTGTTGTCATGTTGGCGTTAAACCATTTAATTTTGTCTTGCATTCCAGGAGGCAAGCGACGACGTAGGTATTGTGCCGCATTGATTGCATCCTGAATGTCGTCGAAGAATATCAGAAATTTTGGAGGTAGTGGATCGCCGTCCTTCCAGCCCGGAGGGATCAGAAAAGCAAGGTCCGCATAACTGTTCAGGGCGTATTTAATTTTCTTTACTCCAATCTTGATATTTGGTCGGTCCGTAGTGCGGCGTATGGTCACAAGCCTCGATGGATGCATATGCAGCAGCTGGAGCGCATTGGTAAGTGAGTCTTTGGTGAGAGTCGCTGAGGCAATCATGACCGGTATTGACATTGGCAGGACGTAACGAAGTCGGCGAAGTTCTTTGTACTCCGGGCGGAACTCCCCCCAGTCAGTAAGACAGTGCGCTTCGTCGATGATGATACTGATGATCCTTGACGTGAACAGAGGATTTTTAAGACGCTTTTCAAATTCCCCACTAGGCTTCATTAGCTGCTCGGGGCTGACAATAATTGCACGGTATTCAAATGTGTCTATTGCCTTGTGATTCACAGTAAGTTCCTATGATTTCCGAACGGTCAATCGATAAGCTTACTGTAAAGTTCGCGGTCGTAGCTGTATCCGCATTTATGGCAATGCCTTTGATACCAGCCCTTGCAAGTGAGGCTGCACTTTGTCTTCCAAGTGTGTTCAGCGGTGTCACCACTATCTGTATACCTCCGGGGCGGAATAGAATGGGTATCCAAAAGCCGAGTGTCTTTCCCATCCCGGTACCAGCAATACAGACAACATCTTTGTCTCCCTGTAAGAGCGCTTCAGCAACCTTGAGTTGCCAGTGGCAAGGACGTATTCCAAATTTATCTTGGACGTGGTGCCGGATTTCTGATAAGGTAGGCGTGCACGGATGAGCCGGAATGTCTTGATTAGGAGCGGGCTGTACCATGTATAGCCAGTAGAGGTCACCGGTGACCAGTCACTGCCTTAGTATATACCGTTGTGTAAAACCCTGTAAATACATAACCCTAATATCGGTCTAAGCTATTTTTTTTTGCGCTCCGTCGTGCATACCTGCTGTGGCTGACGTTGTTTACAAATGTTATACTCCAGCCGCTGCTGAGAGTGTGAGTAGTTTAAAGTTGGCGGTGTTGGAATATTTGCATAGCCACTCGGATTTATCCTTACCCCCTAGTATGTAGCTCACACTCGAAGCAAGTGGCTGGGAAGGAGCCTGACTGAAACGTAGCAACAAAGGCTAAGTTGTGCATGTTATTACCGACATCATGTTGTCTCCAGGCTATAGCACACAGCGTGAACTGAGGACGACGTACGCATGTCTATCGCATCCCCCCTTCAACTGCCTTGTACGCCTTCCCGCCTCGGTACCTCTTTCGCTCATGATAGCATGATAGCAGCACCCTAATCAACTCCAACATCGCCTGGCCCACCCATTTCTCAAAAGCAACGGAGAGGGCGACATTGATGACCACGAATACCGCCAACCATAGCCTTGCATCCCAAGGGAGGTGCATCAACTCGAGAACCAGTGCCAGGAACTTGGGAGGTCGAAACACCAACAATGTGCTAAGCAGTGACAACCCAACGACGAATGCCATCAGCCAACCTGCAAGGCCATCGTCAAATTGCTTAATCCGCGTGAGTGGCGGACACTTACTGTTGGTCCACATGGGTCGTCGGTAGGGAGGACCTATGCTAAACACAGCAGCGGCGAGTATGTACTGGAAACAAGATACCAAAAACAATACGGTGTTTTCATAGTTGGTTGCACTCAGATGTGTGCCTCCTCCACTTGCATTCCCCACATGAGGCGGTTTGTACCTGGAATTTGATATCGGTTGCCCACGGAATTCCCAGTGGTCTCGTCTCACTCACCACTCCTGTCGACGGACCCAGAAAAACGTCCAAAATTGGACCGCACTCGTGATAAGTATCTGCCCTACCAAACTGATAAGCACTTTTTTCGAGATGAGGCTGGCAGTTGGTCGCTTTGGGTAAATCCTCGGGTAGGGAAGAGTCCTCCCCACTGTAAAGAGCGATCAGAATGCAACCAAAACGTCAGCACGAGGTGTGCTTACTAGAGACCGCGATTGGTATAATGATAAACAGGTCGATGTACAAGAACTATAGCAGAAGGCGTTCGCTCAGTCATAATGGTCAAGAGTCGCTCGCAACTTTCCTGGAAGTCTCCCAAAGACGAGGCGAACGAGTACAGCAATGTGATGGTCGTGAACTGGATAAGGGAATACAGCGCCCTGAAACAAGTCAAGCCCGATTGCATAGGCGGGCGAGCAGGCAAGCACGCACATGTATTTGAAACATGAGAAGCTGGTGGCCAGAGCTGCTCTGCCTTCTTTGATAACTTCGATGACACAACTGATGTCCGGTACACTGCTTGTAAATGGCGCAGCAACTGATGCTTCAGCCTCTGAAAGCGAAATGCCAACATCAGCGGCTTTGAGAGCGGCGCAGTCGTTTGCACCATCCCCACACATGAGCACGGTATAACCAAGGGCTTGAAGGCGTTCGACAACCTCGTTCTTCTCGTCCGGAGACATACGAGCGAATACTTGAGTCTTTACCAGCATCTGTGGCGAGCATCAGTGCATGTGTTTGATCCCCAAGTATCGTACCTACTCTTTGAAGCGTTTCTAAAGGTGCATAACTAACCATCCACCGGAATGCATCGCCCGTGACAACGAGAGCGTAATCCTGGTAATCGAATTCGCCATGTTCGACAGTGTGGTGGGGGGGAGGCGTCAAAGGCTTAAGATTGTAGGAATCCAGTTTCCAAGAAAGATCTTCCATACATGACCATTCCAGTTTAGAGAGGGGGGTATTTGCGTCGCCTACAGAAGCGCAATGCGTGAAAAGTGGGGACATGATGAAACCGAAACCATGGTGCGCACCTCGCATGAACGCCGGAGAGAATACGTGCGCAGCAGGACTTATCAACGTACACTCTCTGGCAACACTTACAGCAGTCAGTGCGTTATCCCCAGTGATCATCCTACACGCTAGGTGCGCTCCTCGGAGAGATTGGATAGCCGGCGTGGTGCCAGGTTTAAGTTTATTCTCGAAAATGACTAAACCCAAGAATCGCAGATTGGACTCCGCTTGCTCCCTAGGTAGTCGTGAGGATGATTGACAAAGACGGGATGTACAAGTACCGTTTCATCTTCTGGGCTTTCAACCATGTTAAGCCCTCGATGCTCTTTCCGGCGATCGCTATAACGCGATACCCACGTCGAGTATAGTAAGAGAGCAAGTCGTCATAATCCTGAGGGACTACGAAGAAACGTCAGATCTACGGATGCTGAAAGGATAATCTGGCCTACACGAGTCCCTTTCGCAGATCTCAGCGATTACTTCTGGAGCTCCTTTGACATAAATTTCCATACTGCTGCTCCTCAGTCTCTTCACGAAGACACTCATCCTCCGCAAAGCAGATACAAACTCGAACGTGCGGATAACGCCCAACTCCAGGAAGTGTGCATGCTTTGAGCATCATAATAAAATTCAGCTCCACAATGATTCGTCGAAGCAGGGAACGCGTACCTTCCCATTAGCCCTCAGTGCATCTTCGAGTCGAAAGCGTGCACTGCCAGGAGGGCGCACAACCGTCTGTACGAGAGGCGTTGGTCTTTCTGTGCCACTCTTTCCCCTAACAACCCCAGTCCCAGCAACCAAACCTTCCTCCAGCGTCCACCTTGTAAATCCAAACATTTTCACATCCAAGGGATCTCCAATGGCTTCACCATCTACCAGTCTCAGCGAGTGGCAGGTTGCGAGCGCATGGAGGAAATTTGCTCTGTCATGCACATTTGGGAGATCATACACGTTGTCGATGAGTTGGCCAAAACGGTGCTCGGTACGGTCAAGCGATCGTACGCCAAGGATATCGAGTCCATCCTCCGTGAGTGTGCCTGTCTTGTCGAAGCAGCAGACATTGATTTTCCCAGAAACATTGACCCGAGTCGGAGAAATGCAATAAATACCAAGTTTACGAAGACGGCCAATAGAGAAGCTTGTACCAATGGAAAGAGTGGCCGGAAGGGCGGGAGGGACTACAATGGTGATGAGGTCCAACGCACGAATGATGATGGTGGTCCAGGGGATCTGGGGCTCCTTATCAACACTTGTTCGTTGCGGTGCATACTTGAACGAGGCTTACATTTAACCTGATAAATTGTACAGCGCTGGCACAGAAGCCTAGCCCTGCAACACCTGCCAACACCCCAATAAACCGTATAGAATCACTATAGAATTTGAATCCTATCGGTTTCGGGAAGAGCATCGACCGAATCAAAGCACCCTTCGTGGTATTGAACCCTATAAGTCATTAGAGGCCTGCGACCAAAAAAAAAACGAGTGCGGGCATTAGATTTACCTGAGCGAACGACAAGACCCAATGCCGGCATTCCATCTGTTCCATCAATACCAAGTGCTCCACGCAGTCGGACTATACGCGTGCCGGCGTACAGGAAGCTCTTCGCCAACGGATTTCCTACGTCCTTCATCTCCCGCCAACGCGCAATATCCTCGTCTTTTACGGGAATCTTTGCCACGGGCACACTTTCACCGGTGAGCATGCTTTCGTTCACTATGGCATCGCCAGAAAGTAGGAGTATGTCCGCAGGGAAATACGAAGCCCTCATGTCGGACAGGTTTACTATGTCTCCAGGAACCAGTTCAACTGAACTTTTTTCAGACCCTGTCAAATTCGTTACAAAGGGTATTGAACAAGCATGCGGAACCTACAGCGCCCGTCGGTGTAGACGACGACGTCACATGAGAAACGAGACATGGCGCGCATTCTCTTGATCGTCTAGAAAAAGCGTGAGTATAGCGGCTTAGGATACCAAAACCAGATGTGACCTGTTTCGTATCGATCAGCGTACTCGCTATGCTTGATGTCGAGATCAACGCAATGCAAAATGCATAGTAATAGTAGTCGTCCAGGGACCACAAAACAATACTGGCAATTTGAAACACGTAAAACGGGTGAATAACCTTTCACCACATAGTGAGATTTTCGTTCACGAACAGTCGCTCATGCTCACCTCGTCTACGAGGAGTGAAAGTGTAGATTTTCCTTCAATATCAATGAGATTAGCCCCAAAAAGCGTCAATCGTTGTTTCCTAACGTGTTGAGGGAGCCCGTGTTGCACTGATTGTACGTCGGTCCACGATGGGTCACGCCAGTCCCTAGTGCCTTTGCGGTCAAAGTATGAGAAACAGTAAAATGCAGCTTACCTCAACATAGTGAAGAGCCCTACACAAGGATCTAAAACAAACCGAGAATAACGGTAGTCCACAAACAAAAGGTCTCCAATTATATCAGATTTATCGTTGTCATTGCCGTTCAACCTGGGCTTCGGGGGGCACCCAGTCGGCCCCTCGAGTTCCGAAGCAAAACGCGGAAAGATAGTTGAACGTTCATAGGGGTATGCAAGATGCTTGACCGGAATGAGTGTAATATCTCTGTGTGAACCCTAGGCCAATTACGCGGTGGTCGGGAGTCTGGTATGAGTATCGCGCACCTCGACAGCAACGAAACCATGCTTGAGATTCTCAAATGATTGTTCACGCACAACCCAGCGCAACCACAAGCGCGGAAACCAGTGACCGAGAAGTCCAAAGATCCCCAGCGTGACTACACAGCACACTCGCCAGACGCACTGGCGCCACACGACGATCTCGTAGCCCACGAATAGTAGGGTAGTGTCTTCATCAGCGACGAAAATCTTTTGCCGACTTGGTGGCCCTGGTGGTGGTGGCTCCGAAGGTTCCAAAGGAGCGTCTATGTCTATGCGAACTTCATCGCCAAAGATCGGATCCGTTGACAGTAGGGGCAGATGCGTGGAAGGGCCGGGGGAAGGCGGCGAAGACCCATACTCTACCTCGCTGGAAATACCACTTAAAGCATGGGAAGAAAGAGAGTCCACGCTATCGTCTTCTTCACCGGAGGAGTAGCCCCAACGTTCATTCCCATCTTCTTCAGTCTCAAATGTGAGGTCCGACCCTGCGTCTGACAACCTGCTACGCCTCGAACGGCGTGTTGACGATATGGACGAACGTGCTGCTGAGAGTGACCGTCTCGGCTCTGGTGGTTCTCCAGCAGCCCTGCCAAACATGTGAGCGATGTTCTCGAAGACCGACGACTTGTTCAATGTTGGCGAAAGGGATCGCTTTGAACGACGTCCTCTTCTGAGTGACACCCCCTCGAGGTCATCTTCACGTTCCTCCCTATCATTCTGACTTCCCTCGGGGCTGCCACCGGATACTTGCGACCGGTTGTCTGTGCTCGTTCTCCGCTTCTGCTGGCCATCTTCACTTCTCCTCCTCGTCCTGGAGAATTCTGAACTACGCCTCCTGTCTGTGTAGGACATCCTTGACACGCTAGTCGGTATCGTCGTGCTCCCTGGCCCGTCGAACATAGCCCCCTCGTTGTCAGTAGCCATGCTGTACTGGGAGTCCCGGCGCGCGCGCGATGAACTTGCAATCGCATCTCGAATGTCCATGGGAGACGCGCCCTCCGTGTAATCGTGCTGCCCTGGCTCGCCAGACGCCATGGTTATGTAGCAAGTGTTAGTGGCCGGCAAACCCCGGCTCACTTCTCGACAAAGACTCAGGGGAACATTTTCAAACAGTATTATCTCGTGGATACGAAGGATGCATGGATGACAGGTAAAACAGTGAACGAGGCTGGAAAGAGTCACTTGGCTAATCTCAACCAAGATACCACCAGATCAAAAAGAAACATATGAACGTGAGCATCGCCCCTCCAAGAAATATGTACATGTCTTGCGTACTGAGCAAGGCGTGATCATCAATACCCTTGAACCCATGACTCCACGAAACTAGACGACGCTTACCTCCGTCTCTCGATCCAGCCGATGACGTCGCGACTTAGCCCGAGAGTGTTTGCTGCATCCAGCAGTCGCCTTTGCGTGCCTTTGAGCACGTTGCGCTGGTCCACGAGATTGTCCAACATCTCCCGACCCTGGGCTAGGAACTCGTCCAATCTCGTTTCGGTGTTTTGAACAAAGGAATGCTCGTGTAGTGCATGATGCTCCCGTAACGTCTGACCCGGTAGGGGGGTTGGCATGCGGAAAGGCGACTCGGAATGCTGAGAAGATTCCCCATTACCGTGTAGATAGCTTGAAGTGATCCGTCGCCTTGCGTCAGACCCTGTCGACGACTGGAGACTAGAGGGACTGCCTTGCAACAATTCATTCCGTTGTGTCGTCGCTTGCTGGTCAATCTATCAGTACGACGTAGGTGCAGGCATGACGAACGTACATACTTGGTTCTTGATTTTTTCGAACTGGCCTTTCAGCTCTGCGTAGTCCGCACGAAACTTCTGAACGCGCCTGCACGATGGGTGGTAGGCAGAACACAGGGACGATGGACGACTTGTACTTACATCTGAGCCTTCTCCTGTTTGGCTTTGATAATTTCTCGTCTGGTCATGGCGTCGTAGTCCTCTATCGTCCTATGCATGGCTGCCAACGAAGCAGATATCTGTCCTAGCGAACGTGCGTCAGACAGGTCTGTGAGGTGGAAACAGACGAAACAGACCTAACAAAGAAGCCGAATTGTCGCCATTTCTCAGCCGTTCCAGGTCGGCAGTAAGTGAATTGGTTTGACGAACGCCGAGCGTGTACAGCGAGTTCATCGAGCGGGGCAAGCCACGAAACGAGAAATTCGGGGTGAGGTTGGTTGGCGAGTGGTGACGAGTAATAAACGTGTCGACGTTGCCTTTCTAGTCGTACACTCTACGCTAATAAGCACTACGACTCGACTTCACCGCCTCTTCTTCTTCTTCCTCGATGCCTTTCCACCCGCACGCTCCGCCTTCTCCGTACGGCGTGCTCTTTGTTTAGCTCGTTCTGCGGTGCGCTCTGCCTTGGTCTGATATTTCACCTTGGATCTCTTTTTCGACTTGTTTCTGGCAGTAGAATTAGCTTGCTGGTGGCTGTTTGGTGTGCCCTCCACCGTCGATGGCAGACCTCGAGCGGGTAGCCTGGATTTGGGGTGATGTTCCTGTTCCTCGTGGATTAAAAGTGCGGCTGGATCGAAGTCCTCCACTACGGTGACGGTGGCGAGCTGCTCCTCTCCCTCGTACTCCTCCCCTATCTCGCTAGCATCGTCGTCAACGTTTTCCTCTGCGTCATCGTCATCGTCTGAAGTATGTGAACGTTCTGACGGAGAGTATATATATAAACACGCGTACCTACGATAGCTCCACAAGCCTTTTCGACTTCAGCGGCATTTTGCGCAGCCCGTTCGGCGAGTGCGCGTCGACGCTACTCGACCAAGTTTCAGTAAGCGTTCGGAACCAGGCATCGTCGCACATGCCTCGCGACGAAACTCCAGTCGCTGTTGTTTCTCCCTGAGTATTGCGCGTTTCTTCGCTTCCTCCTTCTTAGCAAGCTTGCGCTTGTGAAACCCGGTGAGAAACTCCCTGTGACAGCGACATGTCGTTCACGAGTATAAGAAAAGAAAAGTACACCCCCCACCTGCGAGCATCCTCATCGAAGACTAATTCTTTTATCTGGCTGTTCTTTTTGCGTCGCTTGGCAGCGATTGCCTTGTGAGACTGGGTGAGGATGGCGAGATTGGTGGTATGTTCCATGACAGGGATGCGTGTCGGTGATATCCGAAATCCGATGTCGAAGTGATGTTTCCCCCCCCCCACCCAAATGATATATAAATTCGCTGCTACACGGTAGTGCAACGATGGGAACTGTCTCTGTCTCTCTTTCTGTGACACTGTCCGTTCGCCCTTCCCATGCCTGCCATTCACGCCTCCGTGCCTCCTCCCCGCCAGTCGTCTCCCAGTGACCGCCCCGTCTTCAGCAGCTACTACCCCCACGTCGACACAGGTCTGCTCCCCCGTGCAGGTGGTTCGATACCGCCGCCGTCCACCTCGAACTTGAACTACTTCTCGTCCCCCCCTATCTTGACCCCATGGCCTGCTCATGCACTCCAACTCCCTCCCCCTTCTGCACCTACCCATCCAATCGCACACAAAGTATGGATCCTCGATTGCAGGACTTGCGCCACCTTCTTGACTAACCGTGGCATGAAGGTACTCGTTCTCGTGTCCTCTATCTCGACGAATCCCTCTGACTGCCTGACCAGGCCGTTCTGTTGTTGAGACCCAACGTCTCTCTGTATTCGACGGATGCACTGCCAGCGAACTGCTCCGCTTACTCGACAAACCCTGATGCTCTCCGCTGTCCGCCTTGCCGACCCCCCGGTGCACCACGCTCCTGTGAGTGTTTGACTCAAACGCTTTGTTGCCATACCTGCGGGACGTCCATTGGCTACATGATCGTGGTCCCGGTGAGATCCGCATCACTAAAACCTGTTGTTGGAGTGCTCTCTGATGCGACGTCATCAGTGTTCTCGGTGTACGTCGGTAACGGCGAATAATCGTGCCACTAACGGCCATCGTTTCGTATTTCATTCGAGCGAGGTATTGGCTACTGTTCGACATCACATCCCGAACGAACCCGGCGTGATTGCTATGGATTACCACCCGCAACCCCCATCATCCCCTCCCCCCCTGACACCTTCGTATCCAACGTCTTTCGATGGGCCCGTACACCAGCGAACGAGATCACCTTCGTATCAGCCTCACGACTCTGGTCCAGAGGTGAACATCATGCGAGACCCTCGCTCGTCGGCATCTTCCCCTTCGAGATCGCCTGACCTCTCGCCCTTGTCCGACTCCAGCTCTGGTCCGTTCTCGTCTGCAAGTTCACCGCCGTCGTTACCTGGGACTCCTCCACACCCGAGCATGCCAGCCGAGTCTCGAGCACGAAAGCTGAGGGCCGGAGATGTGCTATATTGGCACCAGTTGTCGAAAACCGGGGAAATTCCGGGGATGGAGGAGGACCCGCGTGCCAGAATTCCAAATTGGAGCCATAGACACCGACTTTTCGACCGATGAGGGAGAGAGGGAGGATTGACTTTTGCTTTCTCCAGACGACTACCACCCCCCAAGTAGATACCCGCGACTACGTTCCAAGTCGGACGCTCACAGCCACAGACACGATCGTATATCTCGCACCCGCTTTTCGTTTGGTTGTTATTGTAAAGATACATCGTATGTATTGAAGTGCTTGCTGTACCAGCTACATAGGATAGATCAGAGCCTGGATGGCAGCGTTGGCACTCGGGACCACTGACTTAATCGACCGTCGCCTCGCACTGCTGACGTGTCACGCGGGACCGCGCTCGGGCTTGAGACAGAAGTGCATCCTCAGCGTCTACCACCCTCCATTCTCTCTAACCAAGTTGTCCGCCTTGACGCTGACGCTCAGGCATACCCATCGTCAGAAAGTCCGCCCGCGAGACAGACAGGTATCCAGCCATGATGTGGCTCTCTGACACGCAAAGTTGGTCACCCTCTCTGAACGTGTCTCGTCGCTGAAATCCACATCCCCGTTTCATAGAGATTGGCGTTGCACTGACCACGTTTGGGTCTCTGTTTATGATGCTGGGAGTCATGCTCTTCTTCGACGGGGCACTTCTCGCGCTCGGTAACGTGCGCGCACCATATCCCTCCTCTCATGGATGACTGACCATCTCATGTCCTTTACAGTTACTCTTCCTTTCCGGACTCACCCTCATCATAGGCCCTCAAAAGACGTTTTACTTCTTCGCGCGTAAGCAGAAATTGCGGGGAACCATATGTTTCCTTGGTGGCATATTGCTCGTCTTCCTGAAATATCCCTTCATCGGGATGATCGTAGAAACTCTCGGTTTCTTGAACCTCTTCGGGTACATATCTCCCTGGCATCTCTGGACCGTCGGGATGCTCTCTCGAGACTGATTCACCCTTCTCAGCGACTTCTTCCCAGTGGTACTGACGTTCCTGCGTCAACTACCGTTCATCGGCACGCTCTTGTCCCTACCCTACGTCAGCCCCGTATGTATTCAAAACGGTGTGGTGATAAAAGAACCACCTGATAAGTCTGCTGCAGGTCGTAGATCGTCTTGCTGGTTCCAGAGCGTCGGCGGTGTAACCCTTCGCCCAGCGCTCGGGCGGCCGGCCATATTGTTCTCCTGTCACTCTCATCCGCGTTTCTCGCGACGACGGCCATTCGGAATGAACAAGGGTAATATACAATTGACACCCGACCCGGGAGGTATCGTAGAGCACGACACTTTAATATTACGAGAATGGACAAATTATGCTGACTTCAGGCATTCGTCGCTTGCAATCTGTTTCTCCGTGCTATCACGCTTGGAGACTTCGGTTGATGAGTGTGTATCGACTTGCGCACTGCGGTTGCGCATCGTAAACCCGTTTTTCGTCGCTTGATCAAAGACGAGGCCACTGGAGAAAGTGAAAAGACGTCGACGAGAGCTAATAGTAACTTGCGCAGGGCACTTACACGGCATATATAGTCATCGCAATGTAACCAGACATTGGGACAAGATACGAACGCCGAGTGTTAGCCTTGTCAGCTAATGCGCCTTGTGCAGATGGGTACCACGCGCCACCCCCGACACCCTGCTAGGCTCAGGGATGTGATTCAAGGAGACCCTGTTCAAACACTCACCATGACAATGAGCCCCGAACCTCGTTTGGTGTGAATGCCCAGATTTTTAGTACCAAGGGTGAAGATGCAAGGGTAGCAGATCGATTCGAAGAAAAACAAGAGGAATAGGGATGCAACACCTCCGTACCCGGGCAATTGCGACACTAATATGCAGAAGAGAGTGCAAAAACCGCCATAACAGGCAAGTAGGAACGCAGGGTCGATGAAGTTCAGCAGCAGCACTCCGACAAACCTGGTCCATACAATCAGGTTTTCCTAAACACAGATGTGGTGCTGCGAGGTCGAGCTCACCTGCCCACAGTGAAGGTGATCTGGCAGAATGAAAACAGGTCACTGGCCCTTGGTGCGCTGATACCAACTCCTTGGTCCTCGAAGTAGTTCACAGCAAAGGCTGCAACGCCGACCTGTGCTCCTCTGGTACCGCTGAATGAAAACCAGAGTACCAATCAAAAGATGCATCAGTCTTACACATAGGCCGTCTGCGCAACCCATCCAAATAGGCAGTGATACTGCTTCCAGAACGATTCGTGCTGTCCGGAAATGTTCTCTGTGGGAGTAGCACTCGTTATTTCCGGCAGCTCAGCGAAGCTAACCACGTATTGAGTGTGCGAAGGACGGAAGAAAGTTCAAAGCTCACAAGAACAGAATGTTGAGGGCAACGCCGAGCCCAGCGACGGCGAGGTAAACCCTGTAGTTGCGATCCAGTACTTGTCTGGAGATACAAATTGTAGTACAAACCATTGCACCGTGCCGAGGGAGGTCGCGTTCGCGCCAGTGAAAAACCAGCGAGCGGCAATCAAGGGTCCTGAAAACGAAGCAATACCCTGGAATCCTTGACTGAAGTTCAGTCGAGCAGCGGCATATTTAGGGGATCCCAAAACCGAGATGTACGAGTTAGCTGCAACTTCTAGGGTGGCAAGACCACAACCTGATTCCCGTATTGCGTGGTCAGAGATAGAGCATACCTAACGAATGAACATACCAATAACAAATGTGCTGCCAACAAACCCTCCGTACTTCTCGAATTTGGCAGATGGCCAGAAGAACACAGCACCCAATGAATACAGTCCGAGGCCAATATGGACACCTTTCTGTTTGCCGGGTCAGTAATCAAACTAGGCGCGCACGTGTTAAAAATAACACCTTGTAACCTATCCGGCTCATCTGCTCCACTATCAGTGACCTGAATTCTAGAAGAGCGGAACCCGCTCACGAAAGCACCAGCAAAAGGTGCCCACACAAAATATGCTCCCTGTGACGGATATCAAAATATTAGCCAGTCACCTCGAAAAAAACACACGCACGAAATAGGCAAGTTGAAGCATGGTACTTTGTAGTTTCGAGATGCCAAACACCGTTTGGAAGTGAGCATTCAGGACATCAAGAAGCTAGACAACAGTGAACTAGGGCAGATACGCGCAACGGGATTCTTACACCGTACGCGAAGCCCCCTGACCAGCATATGAGCCGTGTTTCATGGCAATCGATGGCATAGCACTCACAAGTAAAGAAGAGCGATGTCACGAGGGCAAAGGCGTAGATTCTCTGTTTGCGAGAGAGCTCCGCTCCTGCGGACGACTTATTTTAGCATACGGGACGAGCGGGATACAGGAATGGTACAAGCACGCACCAGTCGTTCCAGCAGGCGGTGCCATGACCGAGGTAACGTTGGGACAGTGGAATCAAAGTCCTGAGAAACCACACTCGCTTCTTGGATTATATATGGGGCCGAAAGACGGCGAGACGGTTAATAAGGACCGATATCCGCTGGAACCAGTATTGTGCCCATGATATTCCTATCGGCTTGCGTCCATCTGTTGACTACGATCAAAGCCCTCGCTGGTCGGTCAGCCGAGTTGCTCTGTGCCTTTCCGCCAGCGGAAGACGGTGAGCGGAAAGTTGGAAAACCTGACCGACGTTCGCATTTTCCGAGTTCATTTTCCCACCCCAAGCACTACTTTCGTTACGGGGGAAAGATTCCAATAAGTTGGGCTCCAATACGCACCCCGCACATTTGATCCGAGTCTCAGGTCAACGCATGGTGGCGAGTGTCGAGTTACCATAAATGGTACTCTCACCATGTGGAGTACATCGATGGAGGAGCTCAGCACAGGCAACCAGCAATTCGCCTCGTTTCTGATTGTAAGTCGCCCACTACTGCAGTGGCTCCTTGATATCTTATCGTGTAGCAACGATACCCTGAGGTGAAAGAGCGTTATCCGGGCGAAGGCCGTCGCAGATGGAAACTTCGAGTGGCACAGCAGTTCTGGCGGCAACCTCCACACTTTGCATCGATGGTATGTTTGGCATCGCCTGTCGAGGCTTTCATTGTTGACAGTTTCAAATGACAGATACCGCCACCAGACGTGTCAACTGGTACAGCTCACGTCGACGACAGTGACCCTTTGGATTGCATGTCCACCGAACGACCTGAACTTGGTCTCATCGTACGAACGGACTTCTCCGACGAGGATGCCTGGACATCATTCTGCAGTCGTCTTGAGGAAGGGGAAAGAGAGTCTGTAGAGAGCATTACTGAGGATCAAGTCGCAAACGATGATCTGGTACCTGCAGAACAGACTCCAGACCACACGGACGAAAGCGACGACGACGACGACGAGAGCCCTCCCAAGATTTTCTATTACATCAACCCGTCCAGTCCAGAACAACGTGCCTCACTATTGAACATATCAAACCTTACCGCGTTGCGCCTTCTGAACGATGTCTACGTCAAGCCGGCCCCGAGCCCTCCGCAAGGAACGAAGCGCATCAAAGTTCCAAATAGACTCGTGGATTTCGATGGTTGGCAGGAGATCTACGCTGGAAAACAAATTTGGGTCTACGACTGCAAGTCAAATTTTGACCAGTGTGTCCGTCTTGTCAGCCAGAGCGGTGACATGTACGGAACAGCCACGTAAGTCCTGCTCATATACACTGAAGATACTACGACCGACCGTCGCCAAAGTGGAGACAGCTGGCGGGCGAGAGTCTCTCACATCTGCGAACTACAGGTTCACATTTATTCTGGTACGATTAAAATCGACTTTGGGGGATTGGATCGGTGGGATGGCTATGAACGCCAACGCAATATGGCAGAGGCAGAGCGTTCTCAACATATATAATACACGATACTCATCCATTCGCAGCAACCATCGATGTTTATGCAGCAGGCGAATGCAATGCTTTTTATATGCCAGCTACGGGGAAATAGTGCATAGGTAATCATCCTCAGTGCGTCTGCCATACGAAGAAATTCAAGAAGTGACAGCCCAAACACGGATAAGGTTGTCCGTGAAACCTCCGAATAACGTTTGGCCGTCCGCTGACCATGCAAGGGCCACACATTCGGGTTCCCGTGAATTGGGTCCAACGTCGATAAATTCAGGCTTGAGTTCGTCAACGATCGATCTGTAGCGAAAAGACGTCGATATAACTCAGGGTGGAAAGTACAAGCACCTACTTGCTCTCAAGGTCGAAGATTTTGATGCAGCTTGCAGTCGCAGCGCACAACCAGTAGCGGTTCGGCGAGAAGACGAGGGCGTTGACAACGTTACCAGCCTCGAGGGAGTAGAGATGCTTGCCCTCGTTAAGATCCCAGAGCATGGTGATACCGTCCTTGCCACCTGATGCTGCCAAGGAGCCGTCAGGGGAAACGGAGACGGTATTGATGTAGCCAGTGTGGCCGTAGTGGTTGGTCTTCAACTTGAACTTCGAGAGTTCCCAGACCTACACAAAATATGAACTACTTTCTCTCTCACATGAAAATGCAACTCTCGATACCTTAACGATTTTGTCCCAGCCACAAGAAACGATAACAGGGTTGTTCACGTTGGGACTGAATCGCACACACGAAACCCTGTAATCGGACACGGTCAAAGGCGCGAAGACTACACTTTTAGTTATTACTTGCCATTCGGAGTGTCCGTCATCCTTGATGTCATACTTGCACTCTCCAAGGGTATTCCAAAGCTTGATGGTCTTGTCCCTCGAGCCTGACACAATCTGCCTGTTATCAGCACTGAAACTGACGGACAAGACGTCGGAAGTGTGGCCGACGAATCGGCGAGTCGTCTCGCCAGTGTTCAAATCCCAGAGACGAAGGGTGTGGTCCCAAGATGAAGACAGCGCGAATTGTCCATCCGACGAGATGACAATGTCGGAGACGAAGTGGTTGTGGCCATGTAGGATGCGCTTTGGGTATCCGAACGAATCCTCATCGCGGGTCAGCTGCCAGACGATGATTGTTTTATCTGCGCGTCAGTCGGAAGGTGAGAAATCAGACACTGCTAGGAGATGTAACACATACCACGGGAAGCAGTCAAAATCATGTCCTGGTTTTCCGAAGACGTTGCAATGGCAGTGACCCATCCTTTGTGGCCGGCCAGGGAGCCCAGAAAACGCAGTGATTCAGCCATCGTTCGTTGTGTCGCCAGACGTCAGGAGACGTGCAAATCTCCCATGGCGTGACGTTGAAGATGCGTGACAGCCACCGTGACATTACTGCATAGTTCCTCGGCCAAAGCCGGATTTAACGACGTTTGCACCCAAATTTGTTCTGTCTTCCCCCATGTGCGCCCGTTTCCAAAGTGAGTCTTTTCTCTTTTTCCTTCCCCTTCCAAATGATGTTATACTTTCAATATTTGCTACTTCGGAGGGTTCGCCCTGTGAGACAATTTACCCACCAAGATCTCTGATTCCTCTCTCAAATGTTTGCTGTGGACGAGTATGCTGACCCTTTGTCCAGCGATGTGTCGATACTATGTTCCCGCGCATTACGTGGCGTGTAGCTTATTCTGTGTAACGCTGGGGTGCGGAGTTGTATAAAATAATCTTGTGTTCTATCGCATCCTTCATACGTACTCGAAGATGGCCACAAGCAAGATTCCTGTTATCAGTGAGATGCTCAGAACTGCCTGGGTCGCCGGTGTCTGATCTAGGGCCCTCGTAGTCGACACGGATCCTGGAGTGGATGATGTGTTGGCAATGTCCGTATGCGTTACTGACGTGCTGTGCCATCGTCTGAGCGGTCTCCCTTCCCAGCTTGCTGGCACTAGCTTCCCCAGAACTTGAGATCCTGGCATACGTGGTCTCGTTCGGTAAGTACTGTCCATGTGTCCCAACTAGGACAGAGTTCAACCACAAGTGACAGGAAATACGGATGTCCACGCCGCATAGTTGAGTCCCAGAAGCCTTTGCCTTGTTCTCGATGTTCAGAGGGCCTATCGGGCAACAGTGAGAATATATATAGATTATATCAAGCTGTTGGCCGTCAAATTACTTCCCATCCCGAAGACAAGGAGCGATTTCCCAACTTTTCCCCGGAGGTACCCCCCGTCCTTGCCTTAGGCCCTCATGGCCCGCTGGAGGGAGGACGACACCATGCACAGTACTTCCATGGTAGGTGAGTTAATCTCGCTGGATATCCAAAGCGTTCTATCATCTTGCCCTCGCATGACTTAGGGATGGTCTGGGCGATGTCTCGCAAAATCATCCGGAGTTGAACGTACACTCGGAGGACAGAAGTAGGATCTTCTGTGCGAATTTCACAACCACGACGAAGTCTTCCGTAGAGGTTATCCTGGACTTGCTGCAATCCAGACCAAAACGCAGTATAACCTACATTGCCCTCGGGCCTCTCACCGGACTTGCACTACTTCTACGCGGACATGGGGAAGTCGTGCGTAAGAATATTGGTCGAGTAGTTATCATGGGTGGTGCTCTGGATGTCCCGGGAAATGCGACTCCTGTGGCAGAATGTAGGTTGACATCCCGCTGCTATCCTATCGTCCACTGATTACAAAAATTCCTCCAGTCAACATTTTCGCAGACGCGCATGCCGCTAACGAAGTTCTTAGCTTTGACACTCCTGCGCGTGGCCTCCCTTCAGACAGGGTGGTCTTACTTCCCCTGGATATCACAGCCATTCACGAGATTCCGTTTCCTTTCTACGTCAAGCATGTAGATCCGACTTTTGAATCAACTCGCAAACCATCCATTCCGTCTACCAAGTCACCTCTTGTACACTTTTCGAGCTCATTCTTTGAACGAACCAGGGAGGTCATGATAGAATTTGGCAAGGATGCGATGGAGCTACACGACATTGTTGCCATCTGGTGTGCTATAGAGAACCCCTCAGATCCAACAGACAATAAGGATGACCTGCCAGTCATGTCCCCTGGTTGGGCAGTCGTAAAACGCAACTTTTCTATTGAAAGGTGTGTCCCTCAGTGCGCACTTAATGATGGGGCCTTCATAATTTTAGGACCGGAGAACTTACACTAGGAATGATGGTTATTGACCGAAGGGACGACCCGACGGCGTATGCTCCCGGTTCAAATCGCGCTCAAGTGCAATCTCTGTTAGAGCGGTATCATCAGCCGCACGGTCTATTGGAGTCGATTGCTATGCCGGCGCAAGTGGAAACTGAGGACTTTGTCCGCGCGGATTCTGGGACAATCTCACGGGCTGGGATACCGTGTGTGGTCGAGACACCGGGTCCGGATACACTTCTACGCCTATTAGCAAAAAGGGTATGGGGAGTCGATGTCTGAGTACGCGATGATCTGTTATACGTTGTACATATGCACCTGGGGCAACAGACAGAACCGGGTAACCAGACAACGACGATATACGAGTGTGTCACGCATACTGCACCAGCTGAAGCACGTCATTGACCCGGTCGAGTGACCGGTCCTCACCGTCAGCTGCTCATATTCTGAAATGAACCGACTCTGCCGACCATACCGTTCCCACATACCGCGGCCAACCGGCGGAGTAGCACAACAGTTGTGGCAGCGTACTCGACAGTCAGGGCTTTATTGCTGTCGTCGGTTCTCGGGGTAGCCTATAGCTACAATACGGCAGTAAGCCGAACTGGTATACATGGCGGTCGCAAAACTAATTGCTAACTAAACAAGACATCGATAGAGTAACGAACATCGCGAAAGGAAGCATGTTAAATGAGCTACTAGTACCTGTAAACGTTCGTATGGCTCGTTAGCTCAGAAACGCCTGGTGCGCCTGTAGCTCCCAAATACACCACATGCAGCGGTGCAAAACCCGACAAGTAGGGAGACGAGTGCAGCAAGACCCAACCAGGTAGCGTTACCCCAACTGGCATTGACGCCGCTGTCCTGCAACCTCTCCTTCTCGACACCAAAGAGGGAGGTGCTGATGACCCACGCGATAAGGGTGCACAGCAAGGCCAGAGCTGCGGTCAAACTCATGAAGACGGTACCAGCACGGTGATAACCGGCCCCGCATAGACCGAAGAGGACAGATATCCCGGAAAGACCCGCTGCAATGGGGTACAGGATGAGAGCATATGTGAGATTATGTAGAGTGCTGCTGTTCGAGTCTGGTAGCGACGTAGGGAGGTAGTAGCCAACGTGTGCTTTGGAACCGGTATAACCAAACACTCCGAAGGATATACCGTTCGCATTCAGGAACGAGATAGCGTTCCACGTTGGTGCTGAAACAGACACCTGTAGAGATGACATGAATCACATCCACAATCAGCCTGATAGATCATAGAACGATCGAACATACAAAAATCAGCAAGACCATTGCAGCGAAGCAGAAAAAAAGACCAGGCAGGGCACCAGATGCAGCCATCGCGAAGGAATTGGAGGTCAACAGGTGTCTTGGAGGGTGGGTGTATACGACTTGGAGTCTGCGCAGTCAGGCCCACCCCGCCCTCTGCTTGAAATATGGAACGAAAGCCATGACGTCAGAAAATTGCCTCCGGCATTCCCGAGTTCCGACACGCGCTCATAACTTGTGCTGTGTGGGTGAAGCAACAAGGCTGTGATTCGAGTTTGTGCCCACAGTGACTGTGTTTCTCTTCATGTCGTCGATCGACACCACACCGTGGCGATGATTATATCGTGCAAGACTTGCAGGACGTCTCTTTGACATCACGGTTTGATCTCCGAACGGTGCCGTCGACGTTGGGACCGTATCTCCAAGCCTTGGGCTGATGGTAATCCGCAGAATCGAAGGCACTTTGTCGTGTCTTGACTCTTCACGGTCATGCCAACAGAATGATATTAGCCGACTTTCCACCCTGCTTAGCGTGCGCAAAATCACCGCCCTTCCTTGCACCTCCGATTTTCATTCGACTTCAGAGGCGTCCACATTATAGGTATGTACGTTGGTTGACCTCAGCCGACTGCGATTGTACGTCAAGCGCTTAAATTCAGAAGAACTTATAAAATAAAATAAAAGTCTAGGCACTTGCCAGACCCTATGCGTGGAAATAGCCAACCCCACTACTCAAGCAGTCGTTGGCATGCCTCCCCAGGAACCAGACGTACAATATGCCTATGAACGCAGGTCAGTGGCGGCTTGCATGCCCGGCTATTATTCCCTGTGGAATATATCAGTGGCCAAATTGAAGTCATCCATTCAACAAATGTAATTCCACTTCGGTCATCGAACGGGCGCAGTTCTGTAACCAGTAACATGAACTACCACACACTGGGAAGGGTGAGTGAGCCCTTTCCCTTATACCTTGCTAATGACACTAATTTAGGCCTATAGTTTACCGTCCACAGCAAATATTTCCGTTACCTTTGTCTTTGGAAACAATTATGGTGGAACGATTGAGCCCAGCTAAATGCGAACTGTTCTGCACTCGACGCTTTGTCCATTGACAGATCTCACCACTCGTTGGGATACAGCCACACCAAGGAACTTGAAGCAAAAGCGTCCGTGAATGTCATGGCCGATCCCAAACATCTGGGAACAATGCCTCGTCGACATATTCACAGAGTGCACATTTGGAGGTTTACAGTGGCATCCTACATGCGGTGCATATAAATATTCTCCAGAAACTTCGCTCGGAGCGCATCCACTGATTCTTCGCTTCTTACGCTCTTTACACCAACATCCACTCGCTATGGATCAATTCCGCAAAATATTTAAGTTGTAAGTTCGGCTCCAGAACCCGTACCAAGTGACATAGTGTCATATCACGTCGTAGATCTGGGCAAGACAGCCATGAAAGGTCACTCAAGCACTCCAAGTCCATGCCACTCCGGAAACCTAAGTCTCCAAAGGAGCGGGACGGAGAGTGCTGGATGTCCGTCCGTCGTACCAAAGAGCCACTCAAGTCCAGCCGTCTAAATGGTAGGGAACGGATGCACGGAGTGCTGGTCACTCAACATCAACGTTCCTACGGCGATGGTTTACATGGATCATTTGTCGATCTCCTTGACAAGTTTCCCGATCCCCCGGGTCCACCTCCACGGCCGCCTCGCAACCCTCTAAGAGCGACGTCTCTCAACAACACGTCCTATATAACTGATCGTTCGTCTAACCGTGCACCTGCTAGTCGAGAGTTCATAGCTCATCTGTTACCCTCGATAGCCACCCCTCACCCGACTCCAGCTAAAAAACCATCGTCAGTAAGCCAATCCCCTGGCAGCCAACATCGCAAGTTTGCAATGCATCATGCCACTCCAATTTCCAACCCGGATCGGGAAATAGACATAGTCGTCCCAGATAATGTGATGCTTGGTAGCGTTATACCACGTCGCATGGCAAGGGATCGTGCACATATGGAAGCACATGTTCATGGGAACGACCTCAATCATCCGGCCTCCTATTCCACCTCCGGCAGAAGTAGAGGGTCACGCTCGCGAGATGCCCCTATCGCGGGACGAATAGACTTTGGATCCGAGCGTGAACGCGCTCGTAAATGGATCTCTGAATCCCCTGTAGCCCCGCCTATTTACGAAGACATGCCTTACAATCTTCGTCCCGTGCGCTTCGACATGCGGAATTCTAAATGCGTCCAGGTCGGGCTTGACTACCATGCGCAGCTGGCCGCTGGGACTGGGCGCCCCCTAGATGCGCGGTACGACGGTCAATATCACCGTCTATTAGATCCGAGCTTTCCACAGGGTCTTGTTCCGGAAGTGGGGTGTAATTGGTCAAAGGACATCCTCCCTGGCCCCGTTTGTCCATGCACAACTGGTCGCTGGTGACCTAAAATGATAGTACGTTGTCACATAGGGCGACGGCAAGCATGTACTACTAGTATATTTACCAAATACGTTTTACCATTGTAAATCGCGTCAGGTCTTCTAATGCCACACGTTTCTTATTTGCACCTGACCCCTCGCTCATTTCACCAACTCGTGTGGCGTCGTCCCTCCAGTCGTCTACCATCTTCTTGAGCTGCTTATTGTACTCGCGCTCTTCCTTACCTTCTCCGATAGGGTCGCGTCCAAAGTCATTCACTGCATCAGCAGCAACACGGGCTTCCATACCCGCCCTTCGCCGGGTTGCGTAGCATATGAGGTTCACTCCTAAAAGCACTTTCAGCGCGAGGAAGCTACACAGATAGAGAAGCCTGGTCAGCATTTGTAAACCATCCTATTCCGAGCGCACATACCACAGCCAAAACGCCACAACTATCACCACGCACTTGACCAGATAGGTAATTTCCACAGCTAGCATTTGGTCCAAGCCCAGGGTTCGTTCAGAATGGATCCGATGAGAGAATACGAGGCCCAAAGATTGAAATCCTATGAGAATTGCAAGGACCGCTAGAGGAATTGAAGCAAATCCAAGACGACGTGCAACCAAGGGCGACTGATCTACGTAGCAATGCTAATGTATTCCACTGAGTAATATGAAGGCGCGATGAAAGTCACGAGCAAACCTTGCGTGCTGTCAGTCTCCCTACCGCGCTTCCGCTTGCTAGGTCACGACACAGAACGTCCGTGTATCGTTCGTACACTGACGGTCGAATGTGGTTAAATTTTGTAATGAATGCGTGCTTCAGCCAATCAACTAGCATCTCCGACGCTATAACTGTCAACACGGGCTGAATGCGACTCGTTATTGATGGGCTTGGTGAATAAGAAAGGCACATACGTAGAATATCGTCCATAACACGTTATTACCCCGAAACCAACCAAAGCTTTTAGGCATGACAAAGCCTCCTGCAAAATCGAATTCTGATCCACTGAGTTCGATCAGATTCCGAAATGCGACCACGAGTAGCATCAAAGATAATGTGAAGCGTTCCACTATATCCGCACAAGTGATCTGGAAAAGATTGTCCTTTTCAAACTTCTTGAAGACGCAGCCCTTGATTTCGACGAATTGGTTTGACAAGAGGAGAGTGAGAAGGGCGTGATCATAGGAGTTTACGGCGACGTTCAGTGAAAGGAGCTGATACAACATGACGAGTGTATGGCAAGCTGGTGGACGGTCAGTGCATGTGATCCGACCGCTACCACCGCACTCACCTACGTATAAAGTAGCAAGCGCAAAGTAAACAAATGGGCGAAGGATGTGGGGGGTTACGGGTGCCTTCCGAGAGATTACTTCCAGAGTAGAGCGTGAAAACATGCAGTCCAGGATATCCTGACCAATCGATGCACAAAGCCTGTCTGCGATCTAAGAGGTTTCCGCCTCGAAAATCAGTAATGAGGCTGAAGGAACGAGCTATGAGATGCGAACTTCAAGGGAATTGAATATAACATATAACTTTATAGTATCTTGACCGCGAATGGAGTGATATATCTTGCTGGCGTCAGTGAGGGGCAGTAGTATGGTGACTGAGACCACGATCAACAAGGAGCGTAAAATGTCGGCTTTCTGGGAAGGAGGAAGATGGGATTTCGAGAGAGAGAGGGTGTTGGAAAGCAGGCGAAATATTGCCAAGAGGAAGCGAATGGGGAGAATGGTGAACGTGTACAGGAAGGAGTCCAAGCACAGAATAAATCCGAACCCAGTGATCTGGGCAAGCCCATCAGCAAAGCATTGCTACGAAGCAGAAAGTGACGCACTTTCTCTATCGCAAATGGAATGCTCAGGAAATTACTGACCCTCTCCCATTTAAGTTCTTGATGCGAGTCAAAGTCAGTTGCAAGAAGCTCCTCGCGAAGGTAGTCCCACAATGAGAACAGAGGCTCGTTCGTCCGTGGTCCCGGTGACCCCTGAAACGTGTTTCTGTCCCATGGGGGCGGGGATGACGGTGGCGAAGGCAGAATGGGTGTAGGTGGTAGTGATGTGTATGTGAGAGGTCGCACATCTAATCCCTGTAGTTCTGCACGTTTCCTGTGCATATCATGTTCACTGGGCTTAACGGGTCTGTGGTCATGAGGGCGCGCGTCGCACATGCCGACGTCTGATGTACCCCCTGTAGTGTGCTGTCCAGGTCCAGAGGACGATCTCCTCCGTCGGCCGCGGGTCACTTGTGAGGAATGCCAAGTAGAGTCAACCGACGCTGACGAGAAACGGCGACGAGGTCGTCTGGGTGAGCCGGGCATAGTGACGGACTGATCTGGAGTGGCTCGTGGAAGGGCGCTCGCGGCGTGAGTGTTTCATGGACTCGCCACTACCATGACAAGCGAACCACCGGGCCTTGCGGAAAGCTACTCTTATGCACTCATGTACCTCGCCGACGAAGCCAGCGCAGGCCAAAGCACGGCTGCCTACGTGCCTGGAGCTGTGTCTCGACCCACGTCCTCGCGTACGCATCCAGTAGCTTTCGGCGCATGGTGACCAACCACTTACTTTACCCCTTCCCCTCCCCCCGGTACAGTCCTGCGTCTCCCACCGGAGATTATATACGGGATCACAAACTTTCTTAGTCCACACGAACTCGCAGGAATCCTGACACTCAGCAGGTGCTTAAAACCGATCGTGGAACGAGTCCTTTACAGGGAGCTGGAGCCTACCAAAGCACGCGTCATACCGTGTCTCAAGACGATCGTAGCATATCCCAGTCTTGCTTCAATCACACGGCGACTAACTATCTGTGACCTGTCTCGCAGCTATGACATCCTTAGCGATTATCTTTCGCTGCTGAGTCGCGCTCTCCACTGTATGCCTGCACTAACGGACTTGACCCTCCTCCTCGCTGGACCCCACGCGAAATACTTTCTCGGTTGTCCATTTAAACTGCGATCTTTGAGTACAACGCTCACCTGGGACGATGTATTCATTCGGTGGATGGAGGAACAGTCCGAACTTAGTAACGTCATGTTTGGAGGAGCCTTCGTTAACAATACCGTCCTTCCGCCCAGCGCGCTTCCTAAGATTTCACAAATATCCGCGACGCCGCTCATACTGTCGTCCGTCGTTCCCGGTCGTCCCGTTAAAGGCGTAGAAATTTGCCTTTTGCAGCCGGAATTCATGAAAGACGATATCATGTGGATTATAACGAGGATTCTGTCATTTTCGACCGTGCCAATATCTTCGATACGGATAATTGCTCGCGTCGAAAGCATGACGGAGACTCTCAGGGCACTCAATACCATTCCCGAAAACGTACCCAAGTTAGATTCATTCGCACTCCATGCTGGACATGACCCATTCACTCATGTGTGTAACTCTCCCAATTTCTCGTTTTCTACACAATTCATCCGTGTCAGGAATTCTTGCAAAACTTGGATGCCTTTATGTCCGGCTTCGAGTATCTGCGCTCCATTACGTTCTTGTCTCGAAGTGTCGAAGGGGCACTCTCAGATCATGTCGCACTGGGTAAATTGGCAACGGAATGGCACAAATCATGCCCCACGTTGGAGTGCATTTCCTTCCCCGGCTTATCCTTGGTGCGGAGTTTGCACTACGGTTGGGTGACGTTGGAAGACTTGGAGCGCATGCTTTGCGACCGGAATGCTCTTCTTTTAGGACTCGAGAAATGACATACGATTTGCGGGGCGCCACTCGGTTCCAGGAGTCCGATTCGCCTTCTCTGCTGCACGGGAGTGTAAGAAGATAGCACCGTGTAACAAGTGTTGTTTATAGCTTTTATGAGAACCATCATGCTCTTGCGCGTCCCGCGATCGTTACCTGTCAATCCACACCAGCTGGGGAAAAAAAAAAACACGGATGGCGCCTTGGATGTATCAGAATGCCAACATGGTACAGGCAAATGATGTTTCCGAGTCGATGCTGCAATTCCCGTCCATGCTACACATGCTGAGGGGGAGTTTGTCAGGATAGTACTTGGATTACAGTGTGGGGGGAAAGAAGCGCAGAAATGACGTCTGACAAGAGAAGCCTAGGGTAAATGGGCAAAAAATTCTTATGGGTTGATCATTGGTGTGGCTTTGATATTCTATCTGCTGCGTCGCTGTTGCACGTTGCACTGCGTCAAGCGTAAAATTGCTTGTGGGTACACGGACAGACAAGGTAGTACCATCGCAGTGGTCGGTGGTTGGCTTGATGTGAAGTTGGTGTGACAAACCGATTGTCGAGAAAGCATCATGCACACATGCTTGCCAGTATCACGAATCCTTCACGCCGCTGTCGACGGTGGATGTACGATGTGGAGATTCGAAACAGGCGCGACAATTCGTGTATTTTTTGCCACGCGTCGATCGCTTAGCTTTTACTTGCGAAGTTGGCTTCCTCGTACTCAGCGCCATGTCTTTCTCGTTCACGCTCAGGCGCGGACTAGCATCCTCGGGAAAATGTTACCACAGAAAGGCGAGGAACATACCTGAAGGGTTCTTTCCGTCTGCTGGGAGAGCCGCAACGGCCTTCACGATTCGACGTTATTCAGTCAAGAGTCCGCCCAAAGCTGACGTCGATTCCATTGTCATTCGCTCTAACATGCGTTCGCCGCAAAGGAGACGCAAGGCGACTTACACTTCTGACAACAAGTTCCACCTACCAGCTCAAGAGGACTGGGTGGCAGCTTTTCCAACAGCTGGGACAACCTTCAGTAGCCGAGTGTTTCTGCGCAACCTTCAGTCAGCAGCGCTCGTCGCTGATGCCTTTGTCCCAGCTGGATCCAAGGACAAGGTCATAATCGAGGCATTCCCGGGTGCGACGTTACCCCTCTATAATCTACTGTCGTCTGAGGCTCTTTCAGGCCCCGGCGTATTGACACGTGCATTAATGGCTCTGCCCAAGGAACGCATACGGAAAATCATCGTCCTGGAGCATTTGGAACCATACCTCGATTTTCTTAGGGTAGGCTACTTCCCCTCCGTCCTATGCAGACGCTGCAGGATCGTTTCAGCCACTTCAAGCAGCGGACTCCCGAGTGCACGTACTTCCATTAGATGGCTATTCCTGGAACAGCTACCAAAAGCTAGAGGCGGATGGCTACCTCAACGACATTGACACGGTTCCATGGGATCAGTGTATGTCATTTCCCGATGTCGTGACGAGTAACAATCTCATTCCAATACTGCTAGCTCATCCCCATTTACATTTTATGGCACATCTTCCGACATCCGTATATGGGGAGCAACTCATCGCTCAGTTCCTCAGACTCATCCCGGATGGTGGTTGGCTCTTCCAGTACGGCCGTGTTCCAATGAGTTATGTGATGCATGACTGGCTATGGGAAGTGAGTTGTGCTCAGACTTCGTAAGCTGGCACTGTTCACAACCCATCCCAGCGTGTGTCAGCAAGCACGGAATCGTTAAATCGTTGCAAACTCTCTGTCATTGCTCAAGCCGTGTCATCATTCGCTCAGCAACTCTCGCCAGAAGCTCTAATCCCGTGTGGCCGACATTTCTGGCCCTCAAGCGTGGTTCCCGGCCATAAAGCCATTCCCATGACGGCTATAACTATGGACCCCTTGGAGAGACAGGTAAGGGTCTACCTCTCCAGTGATCTACATGCTTACGCAGGATTATGGCGATGTCAGATCATTGAGAAAGGAATGCTTGATAAATGGGACTACTGCTTACGCAAACTATTCGTCCTAAAGTCCAAGAATCTGGAGCGCGCAATCGGGTGTGTCATGACCTCGAACTTCTCTACGGGGCGCCCCTCATGTTTCATCTCGTGCTGATCACCCAGACACTTGGCACCTGGTTCCACTGCCTTGCTTAGCTACCTCACGGATCCCACTCTCCCTGCTGATCACCCTGCCCGTGCAGATGCTTCGAAGTTGATACGTAAAATGGAAGTCATGGATTGGGCAGCTGTTGTGCGCGCGTTTGATGCATGGCCATTTGCGCCAGAGGTAAGTCTTCGGTATTTCAGGCACTCAGTGCACCCTTGTCACTGTGCAGTGCTTCGCCTTTCGCGCTGCGATGGGTACCCATCAAACCACTGACATGACCCTTCGTAACCCAGGACCTTCTCATCACGGAATCGTTTTCACGGGAAGGATGAATGCCAATTAATTATACGTAGATACCACATTTTGACGGTAATCTCAAAGTAGGTATGCATCACAGGTACACTGGGTCTCTAAACTCCATGTGCGGAGAAAGTGTTAAGCAAGCTTGCACAATCACCGTAATATCTCATTCCTGGTCGGTAAGTGCCCACATGTAGTAAGCTCCTGCAGGAACGCGGTGATTAGACTTCGGACAGAACGATCGTACTGAAACGGACCCAAGCTTCGGTAGGGTGCCCACTCTGTGGCTAAGGCTTCCATTTCCTGTGGGGTGAGGAGTGCCCCTCTGTAGAAGCGATATGTGTTAGTTATATAAGAGTAACAATCGACATAACCAAAATGGAAAAGCAAAGGACAGGACTGCGTACTTGACTTTCTTTCCACTCAACCTACTCTTCATACTGGTAGGCGTGAGCCCATTGGGAAGCGGCTTAGTCCAAGGCTTCATGCGCCCATCTGGAGAATTTCCCTGGCCGAAGGCTCTATCGTGAACATTATTACTTGAGGGCGTGGAAGCTTGCGCTAGGCATTGAATCAGGGGAGAAGGGGGAGTGGGCGGAGGGAGTGCGGTGCTCTGAGATTGGCGTGATACAGGAAGTGGTAATGCGGAAGAGTTAACGGAGAGGTCCTCCACAGTGGAAATGCTTATGGAGGGTGGAAGGTTATCCTCCGTCTCAGCGACCTCGTTCATGTTAAAGCCCAGATCTAGGTTGCTTTCGAGATTTGACCGAGACACAGATGTACACGCCATTTTCCCGTGGCCTTTTGCACTTGGTAGCGGGGCCTCCACCGTTCCCTCTGTATTGATCGTTTTCGTTCGCTCAGCCACGGTATGTTCTGACTGCTCTGCAGCGTTGGTATCCTGCTGCTCCACTTTGTCCGACCTGATTTTGAAGCCGGCCCCTCCAAACCACCGTATCATGCCCCTCTGGACCCCTAGATCTCCAACTGGTAGGATATTTGGTCGCCGAAGGGTAAAGATAGCAAACATGTCAACTGTCCACTATACCCGTCATAGTGCAGATTTCGTCAGAGAAAGACGACGACGGGAGAGAAAAAGCCCAAGCCAATGGGAGAAGACATTGACCTCGGGCTCACCTTTCCGATGCCCCTGACTTCCGTCAATATCTGGACCAATTCTTCGTCATCTGCGTTGAGAAGCTTGGTCATAGAGAGGCGCCCGTCGGCAAAACGGGTGGCAAGGTCTTTAACTACAATGAGAGTCAGTAAAACGACCATTTCAATGCGAAGAGTAGCATCAAAAAGAGGATAGAAAAAAAATCGTCGTACCGTATTCCGCCTTTCGCGTGCTCAGTCCCGCTGATTTGAGCGTTATGATATCAGTGTTGGCCACCTGGTGAGGTGTTGGGAAAAACGACTGCGGAGACCTGACATTCCTATTGGGGTGCAGGAAGTCAAATACATGGACAGGTTATGTAGGCGAATGTACGCACGAGGCCGCCGGCTTCTCTGGTAGCGAAGGATCGAAAAGGCGAAGAAATTTATGCGTGATTGACCTAGCAGCAAGCCAGGATACTTGTTGAGCCCTGACGCGTCGGGAATCAGCTGAAGTCTCCGTTGTGCATCTCTATAGAACGTAACCCTCACAAGATTGATTGCACCAGCGAACTACAAGCCGAGCATGTCAACCACTGAGACAACCCAGGGCGCTGCCCGTCATGGGGTACGCACCGGAATGGATGAACTTGATCGAGATGTTCGAACGGTTTACATTTCACCCGTCCAAACAACTCTGCAAAACGGGGGTCGACACTGATAAGATGCGCTTTGGCGTCCTCAAACGAAAAGGTCAGAACCGCGTCGATCATTGGTTGATCACTATATCCATCCAACGGCAACGGCACAGCCGAGACGACAGTATGGTCGGTGTGGCTTTGCTTTTTCAACCTCTTCGTGCTGGGGGTAACATCGTCGTCACCACGTAGTGGGACAATTTTCCGTTTGGACGATGGAGGGTTAGAGAGCTTCTCGCTCGTCGTACTCGACAAGGCGTTTGAACGAGTAACTGATCGAGTCTGCGGCATTGTCGACGAGACACAAGCCCACCCCCGCCTGCCCGTCACACGCATGAGGGCCATGATGTTACATAATCTTCGACGACTAATAGTACACTAGTCCTACTCTTTGCAAGGTCATTTCGAAAATCTACTGTTGCTGGATGGTCACTTTCTGGTCTAATTCTGTATTCCTTTTCATGAGATCACTGGAAACAGGATTGCGGTGGAATGACACTACCAAAGGACAGAATGTCACCGTCGGGGACGAATGAACGTTGCAGTTCTTGATACAGCTGTCCTGGCAAGTTTGCTGTGAAGCCCTACAGGTGGGACGGTAAACAAGACAACCACATTTCGAAGTCGGAGACAAGGCAAGTACCAGCAAACCCTCGTAATCGTGGACGATCTCCCCGCCTTCCCCGACCACCTCCTCCTTGTATTTGTTGTATGACGCAGTGTCTTTCAACATCATCGTTACGACTTCCGGAGAGATCAGCTGCAAGATCCATGGCCCATGACTATAGGCACGTACTCGGCATAGTCGAGGAAACGCTTCAAGGACGAGCACACAGCGGTACGAAGGAGGAGTATGTTATCGGGAACGGACAAGACCAGTTTACAATCTGCCCACGGTCCAATTTGGTCTTGTGGTGATGTTTCCGCTACCATCATGGGCCATGGCCCCGGCCACTTCGAAGATACTACTCGTGTACCTGCAGTCTTCAGGCCGCGGTCGGTAGACGAGAGTAATACGAGACTACATATACTCCTGACAGGATTCCGTAATTACAAGTGAACATACAGTCAAATCTAATTAGGATAGAGTCAAGTCACTATCACAACTTCGCCCCTACCATCTTTCAGTACCACCAGCTCACACTCGACTTTCTCGCCCGTGTCCAGACAAATGACCTCGGTTGGATCAATCGCAGACAGCTTGATCTGCCTACATTCGAAGAACGAACGTCCAAGGACGACGTCAAAATGTGGCTCCTCGGAAAGGTAGACAGGGACAGAAACAGCCTTGGACTGCAGTCGTGGCGGACCTTCAGCTGTCGGCCCCAATCTTGAAGCAGTGGAGGGCCCAGCGGAGCCTGCACCGTGTGAGGGGGAGGGATCAGCGACTATCAGTGTGATGGGCCACTTCCCCAGATTGACAAGACCGCCGTATCCATAGTACCCCGGAGCAGCATCCGCAGGTATGAATCCGTGCTTCAGAGCGAACTTTCGTGACATGTACACATGTCGATATCCCTTCCTCAGTAACATTCTGACTTCACCAGTCATGAGTAGACGATCTCAAGGAGCAGCAACAGCCGCTTACCGTTGGTGACTGGACCGATACTTCCAACTACGGTCCGCACGCCGTTTTCATTGTGAAACTTTTCAAAGTCCTTTCGGTGCCTTGCCGCGCCAGTGTTCATGGTCTTGTGGTTGGCGTGCCGTTCGTTATTCCGCTTGGGACTGTGGTCTGAGCGTGAAAATGGTGACGCAGTCCTGGCATTTTGAAAAACGTAGAACGATGGATTTCGATACTCCGATGGCTCTGGCAACTGGGCAGACGGATCGTGAACGTGTAAGGTGGCCTGAGTGACTATATTGCCTTCGTTAAGAGCCGACAAGGCGCCCTGACGCCGAACGAAAATGGTGTAATCATCGACTGTAGAGCGAGTGAACAATATGCGCTTGAGAAACGTACACCAGACCGTGAAGCTAGTACCGTCGTCTAGGTTCCACACTGCGTTTTTCCAGACAGTATTTGATCCACCCCGGGCCAACACGCTTGTTGCGAAACTCAGCGCGACACTTCCGAGTGAGCTTGTCACAAAGCTGTTGTAAAGACTCGCCAGTCACTGGAACTGGTATCAATGCACGCCTGCCGTACACAAAGTCGATGTGTCGACTAGCTCACATGAGTGAATGACAGAGAAGGACGACCTAGGTGTGTGTACGTCGACCAGCGGGCATGAGTCCTTTGGTAACATCGAGCCTCGCGCTGTTGGCAGTTAAACATCAAGACTATCTCCAGGCATACGTGGTATAAGCCAGTCATGCTTCGGTTTGTCATCTTACGACCGATCTACTATATTACGGTGCAAACAAACTAAACAAAGATGGGTCCACTCCTTGGAGAGCATCCCAATGTACGAATTTGATACCCTACGTTCCTCGGCAACTGATGTGGGTTACCAGCAGCTCAACAAGTGGCTTCGCCTGAACGTATTCGAGGCGCTGAACTTGCCAGTCAGACAAACCAGCAAGCCAGTATAATAGTAGCACCGACCTCAACAATGACAGGTCCGTTTCGGTTGCTCGGAATCATCGAAGTTCATCCAATCCAAGGCTACGATCTTGTTGATGTCTCGAAGAACCTGCGTGACTGTTCCACCGTGTGTGAACGGAGAACGGTGGCTCCACATGTGACGTTGACCTCGACATAATGGCCAAGTCTTCTTCTGTGACGGAACTAGACAAGGGTGTGGTCCTCTGGCACTGAGGCCAGTCTTTCTGGACTTCCAGGCGGTGTGAATTGTTGCGCCACCGACATATCCTGCGGTATCCGACTCGAGGCTTCCGTGCGTATTGAGAGTGTCGGTCGATGGGAAACAGATAATTCACCAACGTCTACTTCCTCTTCCTCTTCCATAAGGGGTTCCCCTACACCGAGCTTCTGTAGACCAGCCTCAACCACGTCCAAGCGTTCAAGATGCTCGAGAACCGTGACACCAGTAGTGCCTGGGTGCACTTTTTGGAACTTGGCTGAGAACGGTACCGGTCTGTTAGCTTCTGACGAGCGCCTCCGTACCCGCGGGGAAAATTCACTGGAGTGGCTACGGCTACGCACGCGCTGCGGTAAAGGCACCGTGTTTATGGAGGGGCGAGGTGAACTCAATGGACCCAAATTGGGAGGACGAAGTGCTTCTTCTGGCATTTCCACCTCGTCGTCCCAGACAAGTGCTCTAGTCCTACGGGTCAGCTCGAGGGGTCCTTGAAGTGGATTAGAAATCTTGACGCAAAAGGAGAGAGATTAGGGTGCACCTTCATCCTGAAAATGGTGGGTAGCCCCTTGCACTCAATCATTTAGCAGCAAAGAACCTAGACCTGATTCTTACTGGATGTTTCAACGATTCTACGATGTTATAAGCCTGCCCCTTGATGACCGCCAGTTGCCTCTATCAAATGCATTGAGCATAACATTCCAAACTTTCGATAGAAATGTACCCTGAACATCTTCGGATGAAAGTCCGGATCCACCGCAAACAACCTTCGCAATTGAAAGGTTGTCTCCTCCCACCAAGCTTTACTCGTAAGGAGGGGCAAAAAGTGCGACCGCGTCTTCTCGCTAAATGGCCGCCCTATAAGACTCACGGGAAGATAAAGCCAACCATACGTATAGGATCTCCACCCCTGCGGATGTTCGTGAGGGAAGGACAAAGAATTGTCAATAGCAGCGACATGGATGTGTGAATAGCGAGTGTAGTCACTGGGTATGGACGGGGCACGGGGTAATGGGGTTGCTCCAGCGGCAACCGGTGCCTGGGCCGACGATTGAAAGCCGGAAGAACGTAGCTCACTCATTAATGGCATCCGTGGATTCGTAGATGCTTGGGGAGCAATTGCAACAGGAGACTTATCATGATCGCCTTCACAGTATTTGATCATCCAGTTGTCAGCTCCACGGTCGGTATTGAGCATGAGGTAGTCTGGCGTAAGCGGTTGGTTCATTATGCGGGGTGTGGATGACACGGCGCACCTAATATTACGAGTCTTGTTGGGAAAGATCAGCGTATGACACCGGCGACCATCTGACAGGTAACTTACTTCTCGAGTTCATCTCTAAGATCTTGTTGCAGAGTTCGTGACCAATGGAAAGTGCGGTATGTGTCGTCATCCTCGCCAGCATCAAATAACATATGTTCCTCTTCCGAATCTACATCATCATTCTCATCGTCGCCTGTCTTACCGCAAATGATTTTAAGAGCCGACAAGCATTTCTTCGTTGGGATTCCCTTTCGGTGTGACGAATCATCAAATGTGTCGGCTATCGAACGGCCCGGCCACGGATGTTTTCGCAGGAATTCTGATGCGTCTGGAGGATCCGATGTAAGAAAACTCACGCCGTCGCCTAGCAAGATTCCTTACCGGTGTAGCCATGTAGGAAGAGCTGCATGCTGCCAATCTTTTCAGGTAGCGGTTTACCCTTCTTCGCTGCGCTTCTGTCCAACCAGTCATAGAAAAAGGCCTGCAAGAGCACATTCACTCTCTGCAACTGATAAAGTTTTGCGCAAACTGACTGGACTGGAAAGTGAAACAAGTTGGGTACGAGGGACGATGTTCAAGGCCAGGCGCTCGTCGAGAAGCGATGCGGCCGCTTCAGAGATATAACTGAATGACATGAGGCACTGGAAAATCCTGTTGACACAGGTGTCATACCTCAAGTTTGGTATGAGGCAGGAGCGACCGAAGGGGATGAGCCACCTGAATTGACGGTGTAACCATTTGGTTGTCTAGACACATGGTGACCCTCAAACACCTCTGGAGGTAACCCTAAATCGCTCACTTTTGGATTCAGCCGACCATATGGTTCTTCGTCCTTTGGTTTAAAGACGCTGTCCAGTGGTCAGTCAAGCTTCGGGAAACTCCACTCTCTACATACGCGGTTGTCTGAACTTTCCCGTCCACTTTAGCTCGAGCAAAATAAGAACCAGAAGATCCCTTTGCAATCATCTTTGGATGAATGCCTGCGGAGATGGCATTGCGCACGGACTGGGTGAGGCTGTGGTGTATGAACACCAATAGTCATAGTCACCTCGACACACACTGCGGCTTACTTACCTGTCGAATGAAACCTGAGTCATTGGGGGGTTGTGATCTAATGTCTTCGTCTGTGGACATAATTACGCGCTGACGTGGAGGGGGCTAACATCACAAGCTTACCATAACAGGGGTGACCTCGGAAAATGCAGGCAGGTATGGGTCAAATACACTCTGCCAAATTTCCTTGCGTGAATAATCCCCTGATGATTTTTTCTGCCGCTTTATCTTTTGGGAGATGAACTCCGTCCACCTAGGGAGCGACAAGCCCAGTTGGTGACGCCTGGAAGCTGAATTATGGCAACACTACCTCTTAAAAGCGTTGTCGAGTTTGCTCAGGTCTATATGCCCGGGTTTCTGCGAGCGTCGTATTGCCCTTCCACGCCTGGATTTGCCAGCGTGATTATGTCTGCTGTCATCCTGCTCCTCCTCCGGCAGCTGAGGCAATACCTCGTAGCCGGTAGGCATATCGTAGAAAGGTGAAGTTACGTGTGATAGGATTGAACAACGAATGTCCGAACGGTCTCGCTGCGATGTCGAATATGGGTAATAAGTGGAATGCAGTCAGACTCCAACTTGAATTGCGTTGAGCCTCACCACCACCCTGACCTGTTCCACGTTCCGGCTTACTAATCCAAGTTACGGTCGTTTAGCTGAAAAAGCTGACGTTGCCATCAATCGTAATAAGGCCGGGAGTCCTCGATGGCAAGGTAGGTATATCCGGAGGGCGCGGTCTGATCGTTGTCAATCACAGAACGTGATCGTATTGGAAAACTACACTATTGTAAGAGTAGGTCGGGTACAACTTAGTTGATACCTCAAATATTTTGTGTCCTCTCAAGGTCATGACTTGTCCGCATCTATCGATATTGTGCTGCTCACATTCTCCTCTGCCACCTCCACTTCACCAGGAGAGCTATCGAACAACCGTCCGCTTGGAAGTACTCGTGCGGTTTGCACAAACACGCAGAGCCACAGTAAGAGCGTTGCAATGGCATAGGCGGAACCACACACGCGAAAAAAATTAGAAGAGAACGTCGAACCAAGCATGATCGTAATATTAGCGTATACACCCTGCAAAATACAAAGAATAAGTGAGAGTTGTACCGGTCAGTGTTTTAAGTCTACGCACGTTCGGAAAAATCAAGCCCCAGAAGGACAGTTCAAATGAAAATCGACCTTCACTTTGTATAGCATGCATCACCGCAAGCAGCGCAAATACAAGCCACATAGTTTCAATAGCCCATAGTACGAGGGCAATCATGACACACACAGCTTCAACTATGACCGGTGTAGTTGCAGACTGAAACAACCCTTGTGTGTCCCCAAAGCTTGCCGGGAGCATGGAACGTAGACCCGATCCGATCAGGAGGATGGCATATGCAGCCTGCCCAAAGGGTCCCAACGGGAAAAGGGACGACAGGATGAGAGATCCTCGAGGGTATCCATATATCATGCAACGCAAGAGGTAGATCGTGAGCATCATCATCACCACGGGTAGTGCAACAGCGACCATGCACACACAAAAGGTTAATGTGATGAGAGCACCACCTGGGGAGTACGCGGCGATGACTGGGGCAATGACACCTCCCGCAGAGGATACGACAATCAGTGTAACGACAGGAAGCAACCACCTGAGTGTCATAGACTCCAGCGAGTGCTTTTGAAAGCCTTTCCTGCATCAGTTTAGTTAGCTCGAGTGAATCCTTGCTTATTTCATTGCACTAACATCATATGCAATGTGCCACAAAAACACGAAAGCGATATCACAACGTCGACCCACCAAAGTGCCCACACTGTGTAAACGAGAGGACGGCCGAGATCAAAGGTCTCCCGGAGGGCCGATATAGCAACAGTTAGAAGTGTCGCTGCTCCCATAGGAAACGTCCCGAGATATAAACATTGAACTGGATGGTGGATCATTCGATGCCAGATTTTAGGGTATAGCGTGTACCTTGCCACGCTGATTGCTGTGAAGAGTACGAAGAGTGCCAAGTCGAGAAAGAAGAATGCAAGTGCTAGATATGTCGCAAAAGGAGACTGAGTATTGTATGGGAAATTATGGCATATGACGGCGATGGAACCTGTGCCTATAAGTGAAGCAATGTGAATACATGTGGTCATTCTCTAGCAGGTCCGCACGCAGTGCCCCTCCGATTCATTCAGTGCGAGGCTTTGCTAGGATATGCAGGTAGTGGATTGCTACGCACCCATCGTAACAGTAAACCATGCAGGGGTGAAATGCCTATTCGCATTTTCATAAGCCACTTGTTTTTTTTTGCAATGCTCATGAAACATGCCTAACTACATGCTTCGGCGATCTTTTGGGTGAGATGTTGAAGTTGGGATGATTATCTGCCATGGCCAGGACACGAGAAGAGATGAGAAAAAAGGACCTAGAAGTGCGAGCTAGTCAGACGGCCAGAAAAGCACGCAATTTCGGTCAGCCTTTATTAGGTGGACGGAGGTGACCGGCGACCATCGCGGGTAATGAAAAACGTGCAGTATTAGCGAGCCCCATGACTTCATTTCACATATCGGAATTTATGGGTTCTGGTCAGATTTGTTCGGGAGAGGCAAGCCAAAGAAGGTTATACGCAGCGAGTCTGCAAGAAAGAGAAGATCAAAAGACGGCGCCAAACTTGCGCCGACCCGTGAGAGGGATACTATCCCTTCCAACGTACTCGGGATCCAGGTGTTGGTACACCTTTAATATCTGTATTTTCCGCATGTAACTCTGCTACTCTTCTTGCACAAGCTGGAATCACCGTAAATAAAACCACCACAAGTGACTATTAGATGCTGTCACCTACGAGTAACGTATACAGGCAGCCTGATTTCTCTGATCTTAGTAGTGGGTCGTAGCTTGTAAGGAATAGTATACACCGGCGGTGCACATGGCAAGGAGAGAGAATTTGACGTGGAGTTAGCCTGACTTGAATGCTGAATGTAATGACTTGCAATTGGACATCGCTCACCGTAGGATGTACTGTCGATCTCTAAAATTTCGCATCAGCGTCACAGAAGTGCACTAGCCAACGCTTGGCCCGAGACCCCTTACACCTTGAGGCGGCCCCGAGTCGTCATCGTCATTTCTGCCCCGGCAGCACCTGTCTTTACAGTGACGGTCGGTGACCGTCCTTGGCTCGTTCCGAAATGTTCTTTTATCGCAATCCACTACTGCCCGCCCACCACTCTTTCGTCCTGTCAGCCTTACTGTCTTTGCTCTCGCTTGTTTTAGCCTCGGACTGGATACAATACCCACCCAGCGGAAATGCCACCATGACCCATTATACCTTACCCGAGGGTTTTATTGCAGCATGCGGGTGCGCGATCAACAGCACTTTGTACCCAACCGCTGCCATGAGTCAGATGGCCTACGGGAGTAGTGCATCGTATGGCCCTGCTTGTGGGCAATGCTTCAACCTGACATTGATCGACGCGTTCACAGCTAGTCCCCCATTTTACCCAAACACCACCAGTTCCGTGGTCGTGAAAATCACTGATTTGTGCCCATATTCAAAGCAGGGTTGGTGCAATGCCACCACTGCTGGGCCAAATGCGTAAGTACAACCGTCATACTCCATGACGCAGTAGGACGAGTTCTCTTGCAGTGGTGGTGATTACCTCAACTTCGACTTGTCGTGGCCGTCTGCATCGATACCAAACACATTTTTTCCGTCTGACCCTTCGTACTATGGTGCGTCGTTCGCATGGCTCGGCGCGCGATTGCCTCGTTGACATATACCCAGGTTACTCAGTGAGTCACTATTCGAAACACGGTAAGGCGACATTTCACAATGAGTTTCCCAACAGGACTTCGGCGTGTGGCGCGTAAGCTATCAGGGCATCTCATGTGAATATTGGGATGGCTGGAACGATTCAGCTGCGTTGGGGAGTGTAGCCAATCTGGGCTATGACTCATGTTGTCCTGATAACCCAACGGTGCGGCGTTGGGAAGCCGTTGTAAATTCGGGAAGCTGACCCGGTACACGTAGAGCAATTCCAATGACACCTGTCCATCTTACTCTGACCAAGCAGGAATATCGTTCGTTTTCTCTCATCATGCGGAGGGCGTTTCGTCACTGATCACTGCATGGTCATTTTTAGGCCATATTCTCATGCTGGGTCAGCTGTTACCGTTGTCCCTGTGCTTCTGTCACCAATGTTACCAATACTACTTTCCGCATGCATGTTGTGATTTCCTCGAATGGTACTTGACACCCGTGTACTGATATCGCCGGGCCAGAATACATCAGGGCATGGTAATGAGTGATGCAGACATGCTGTATCATGTTCAAGTAAACGTTGGTCTTCCAAGGTGAAATCTCGTTCACATGGCCTCTTTTCGGGTAGATATGGTTCCCTCCTGTGTATCTGTGAGTGGGTTTTGCACGTTCGGTGCGCCGGGTTGCTTTGAGCCTCGCGTTTTGTTGGTGTGTGTACTGTGAGTCATTGGCGACGTCTTCTGTTGTTGAAGGATTCGGCATTCTCCTGTGGTCCTCGAATGTTTCGTACTTTCGCGTTGTCGTTCCGAGTGATCTTTGGTAATTTCTTCTGTGCGATCCTGACGAGGCCCACGTCGTTCTCTATTCCCGCTGCTTTCGCCACCGAAGGGCTTGCCTTGCTCATACTACATGTACCTGTGCCTTTGTTCCATTGATGTTCTTCCTCCAACTTCAGCATCATTAGTTCCTTCTGGCATTTCTTTTTTTTTTGCTCGTGGTAGTGGTTCCCACCTTTGATTGAAAGTTTCGTCCAGTTCTACCCATGACGCGAGTTGTGAACCTGCCAGGCTATCGCACCATCGTGGTGCAGTCCTGTATTGCCTCTATTTTGTCCGCCTCGTCCGATACTCCCGCTAGTCTCACTATGCGGTTGAGCGCTAGGGGTCCCTCCCCGAAACAGCTTGAACATTTCCATTGCTGCTACTGCCGTAATGCGTTTAGTCTTGGTCTTCCTAGCGGGACTGCCTCTGCCGTTGCGGCTGGATTGATGTATGAGGGACTGAGAAAAGTCACTATTATTGCCATCGTCGGGCTATACGCTGTCAATACAGTGTTGGCGTTTTTTCTAGCTGTGTGTCACGTAGTGCGGAGGTACCTGATAAGCTTCGACTTTTCGGATTGATACGGTGTGTTCTCTGTTCTCGAAGTCGTGAATTTGAACGCACCCTCGTCACCACGTTGGAGTAAACGTGCCCCTCGTCGCGTCTTGGTCGCCGTCTTACCATACATCCGCGCATCACTCATGACTGCCCCACTAGCTTCCCTTTGCACTTACTAGCTCCTTTCCTGCTCCCCTACTACACCGCCTGTGTCGTTGCATTCCAAATCTACTCCTGAGACGATCTGGTTTCCGCGAAACACAACGTGACCCATATCACGAGCGAAGTGGGGAGGCGGACGAGGAACTGGTCCACCGCGTCGCCGGCGACCCTGATGAGGTTTTACCGCCACAATCTCCGTTGCAGGCTGGTCTGTGCACGACATGGCATCATCAAGAAGAGCAGGCGGAGCAGGTATGCGGCGTTCCGACCGGCAAGCTTGACACACATAGCAAACGAGGTGGTGGTGTGAAGCCGAATCTGCTGACGCCAAGTTAGCGGAATCCTGTACCGGGGACAGTTCGCTCGCTTTTAACCCGGACCGTAGCGGAAATACCTGGCACAAGTACCAAGCTGCAGTTTTTGCATAAACGGCGCTTGACGGAGGGGTCTCTAAAGGGGGCAGGATGAGATATGTGTGGATGCTGGGACGAGGATGTGGGACGAAAAAACACGGACATTTTTGTGTTAGTTTTCTGCCCAACGACCTTCATCGTATCGATATAGCTCCTTGACAATTCAGAGGTAGTAACGACCCTCTTGCGCTGATGACAGGCAGCGGGGTGGCATGTCATTGGTGTGTGTGGAGAGGGGGGATGCGATATGGTCCCGAGCAGGGCACTGGCTTGGTATAAAAAGTTGAGACGTTGGATAATATCTTTGTTGCCGACGTGGTTGGGGTTTGGGATATCGGCCTGCTTGCCCTTGTTCTTGACCATGGCTTGTACTTACTTCGTGGCACAAACAGCAGCTACACAACTACACCGCGAGCAGCCTGTCATCATTGCGAAAACGTAATCTTACGACAGCCGACCTTAGCTCAGTTGGAAGAGCGCGAGACTGTAATGGATAACCTTGGCATCTTGAGGTCGCCTGTTCGAGCCAGGCAGGTCGGATTGTTTTTGTCTGCCTCACATCTCGAAGATCAAGCAGACCATGTGCAGATGTCAGGGAGTGTCGTTGTCTACGATGACCACAGAACTAGAGATGGTATACCGTGGTTCGAATTTTGGGTGTTACACCTAGGAGCACAATTTCACAGCTACATAACAACATACAATGAGGAATATCCTCGATTCGCAGGTATGCTCATGCTGAGAGCCATTCCAAAAATTCCGGAGTAAAGTATGAAAGTATGATGCCAGCACCTGATGTATGATTATTCAGTAAGGAACATCGTCGCGCAAGGAATGGGTCATACCAGCCCTAACCATACTCTCCGCCGCTTCGAAGGCCATAGTTTTCAGTTCATAGACGCCAGCCTTCGCACCTGCATGAATCATGGCAAATTCGCCGCTGACCTGGTAACATGCAATAGGGTGATTGGGTACGAGCTCTGCAGCATCCGCAATGACGTCGAGGTACGGAAGTGCAGGTTTGACCATGATGATGTCAGCTCCCTCTGTTGCGTCACGCAGCTGTAGGCATTTCTCTGAGCACTGTTCTCCGTACAAATCGAGTTTACCGTACTATAGCACGCTTCGCCAATCCTTTTGCTGGGGGAGGGAGTTGGTAGCATTTGCGATCACCGAAGGCAGGAGCGCTCCCTGCCGCATCCCTAAATGCTTTGTTAGCAACCTCGATACGCGGGAACGACCCCTGGTGCCTCACCTAAACGGCCCATAAAGAGAGCTGGCGAACTTGGCTGAGTAACTCATGAGAGTACATCTGTTCCCAAGCCCAGCCTCGATCAACTTGCGTTTGATGGCCTTGATGCGCCCATCCATCATATCACTCGGGGCAACGCAGTGCGCGCCAGCGAGGGCATAGTTCAGTGCAACCTCGGCAAGGCGCTCCACAGAGGGTTCGGTATTGATAGTCCCATCCTGGTGAAGGAATCCACAGTGACCGTGTGAGGTGTACTCGCACAAGCAAACGTCGCACGCAATGTAGAGCGAGGGATATAGCGTCCTAAGCCTTTTGATGGCTTGTATGACTGGCCCGGAGGGCTCGTCTGCAGGAGTCCCCCTGCTGTCCTAGCGGCAGCGACTCAGTTGAACATAGGCCAATATGACCGTACATACCTTCTCGCACTTGAGCGGAACTCCAAACAATATGACGCTTGTGAGACCCTTCTGCACCAGAGGACCGAGGAATTCCTGGAGGCGATTCACCCCCCACCGCCGTTGGCCGGGTAGTGAAGGTATCTCGACGCTGGCGTTAGGGTCATCCGTAATAAAGATGGGGTACATGAACATGGATTTAGTGAGTTGACGACGACCCTGCCACGAACGGGAGAGTGGATGGTGGTAGCCGCCCTGGAGAATAGAACTGCGGACAGTGCGTCAGAGAACTCGGCGGACATCTGGGAATACATTACTGCTCACGATATTTCCATGGTTTGAGTGTAGTGGTTGAAGGGACAAAGCAAGGGACTCGTAGGAACTTATAGTTCGGATCTGTTAGCGCGCTACGCAAGGTTTCGGATGATCGGTGGCACGTCTTGGGCACATACGTTTCGTTTTTTCCATTCAGTTTGTTGGTCAACGGGATATGTGATGCCTTCGGCGGGCAATTACGATGGACTTCGCCTACTCGCAAAGGAATTCTCGGAAAACTGGGGCATTCCATTCCGAAGTTGCCCTGCGGTCGGTATCTGTTTTACCGCCTTGATCCTTGGAGAACTAGTATCTCAGGTGTGTACATCTTCCTCTCACTCTTTCTCGATATGTTGTCGTGGCAGATGGGGTGGTCATACTCTCTGGAGTGTCTGCCTCACTTCAATTGTTTTAGTACGAGTCATAACGCCACTGAAATGCGACGGTTTTGTATCCCCACTAGCTGAAAGGTCTTCACTTTTGCCTGCTAGGACTCCTGTGAATCCGATCCAGAGCCATCCACGGTCGCATACGGTGTCATCTGCACCTGCTGTGGATCGGACTGACCACGAGCACACAGTTTTCCGGCACGGATGTGCGATAAACAATGCTAGAATGGTATTACACGCACGGACGTGCGCCAAAGATATTTGGGTCCTTTGGTTGCGGTGGTCGTCACGTATCATATCCGCACGAAGCAAGCGCCGCATCGAAGCAGGACTGCAATGGCCATACCTATATTTCGTCGGAAGATCATCCTACGGGGCGTCAACCCGCCTGGGTCCATTTTCAAACGAACAACCTTCAAGCTTCAAGGTTGCATAGCTCACTTGCGACGACCATCCTTTGATATCTCATACCCTGTCCTACAAGGAGCAAAGGATGGTCAGCAGACGGGGTCTGTGGCTATTCGAATGGAACACGCGAATCAAATTCAGCTACAGAACGCAAAGGCGTATGTCGCGGCTACGTCAGACCCACCGACATTATGTCGGAGGAATACCAAGTGTCTGGAAGACGAGGAAGCAACTGTTGCACGGACAAGAGCGACTTTCCCCATTGTTGGCTCAAGTGCGCACTCGCGTTGTCTTGCAGCCTCATTCTACTTCGTGGTACGTTAGGATTTGGCTGGGGGCAAGTTAGACGTCCCTTCGGCTTTTGTCGTTTTCGTTGTCACGTTCTGGGTGTACGCCTTCGCCTATGGCTTGCTTGACGAGACAGGGTGGAAGTAATTGATGCCGATCGGGTCCGCAGGTCCAAATCACTGGACGGTTATCGTGCTTCTTTCCGCGACTGCGCTGCCGTTTCGCTCATTTTGTTTGGCGCAACTTGGACTTTCATTGGAGGCTTGGGCCATGACACCTACGGCACAGGGGCTTGTGCCTTGGTGCATTACGAAACTACTATATTGTGCGTTATGTAGCGTCAAGGGTCAATCGCAAACGGTGTCCCCCGAGAACGACATCGTTACTGCAAATGGGTCTTGTCAAAGGTAAATTCCGCTGAAATGACAACCGGAGAGGTGCCTTTTTTTTAGTTGGATTCGATGCCTAGTAGCTTTTTACGCGGTGTGCGATGGGTATGGTAGTCTGTAGTCTGCGCGGGTGGCATGACAACTGCTTGGTTCTGGGACGCGATCTATGACTCGTCGTGAGTCTGAGCAGGATCAGTGACCATTGTTCGACGGAGGACCGGTCACGCCACGCCAACCCAGTCACCGCAACGGCCGTAGCAGGGTTTCGTAACCGCTGTCGAGGAGGGGCGCTTGTCGGGTCCACCACTGGTCAAAGCAAGGGGGTACGACGACGCACTTTGTTCTCCCCGCAAGTGGCATCTCATGTACATTTGTGCACGATGGATGGTATATTTTATTTTATTTCTCCCAGACGCAACGACACTTTGGTGGTCTGTTCCAGCGACGCATGCTCAAAAAAAAAAAAAAAGCATCCGAAGATAGCGCGGTCACGTGATCTTGTTGAGCGAATGTCCCACGCGTTGGTTGGATGCCCTTAAACAGACTTGGAACGTCACTAATTTTACCCGCCCTCCCCGCTTGCCCGCACTCACGACAACGACGACAACGACGACGACGGCGACGACGAAGACCCAGGATAAAAAGACACAACTAGTGGGAGGCGTACGCCAAACTGAACAGGCATGTGTGTGTCTATATCTGTAAGAGGAAACACACGCGAATGCAACATGTCTCCGATATCCCCCAGCAGCTGCCGTGCAGTTGTTTATCACACACCCACCCCTCCTCGTTTATCTGCTGCTGATCCATCCATCTCACCCATGTTGACTCCCTCGCTCCCCCCCCTCTTCTCGGCAACCTGCGACAACGACAACGTCTTCCTTCAATCGCCTTTCAAGTCTCCTCACCCAGTACATACTCTATATCCACATCGTAACCATAAACCACCACACCCACCCATCGCCACCGATGACGACGACGAGGGTAGTATATTTCTCTCCTCATCCACAGCCCCCTCTCCCTTGTTTCCCGCTCAATCTTCCCACTCTCTTCGCACTCCCGTCAAAGAAGTCCCTGCTGTTTCTCGTTCCGCCTTCAAGGCAAAGGTCTTCAATGTTCAACCTGCTGCATCCACTTCACAACCCTCTTCCACCCGCGCCAGACTTGGTACGAAACGCAAGTCCTCAGGTCAACTCGGAGGGTTCTCGACTCCACCGCGGCATCCTGCCTCAACACCGTTGTCTATATCCGCAGCAAAGGCTGATCCCGCATCTGGCATCGCCTTTCATCGTCTCGCTCCTCTCCCTGCTCCCCGTTTCGGCATCCGTACCCCGCAATCCAAAGCGGAGACGGATGCCTACGTCAAGAAACAGGCTGAGACGATGAAACGTCTCCGCATCCGGGACATGGACAACTCAGACGAAGACTGGGGTGTCATCGAAAGCGGTGACTCGGACTCCGGGTGTGATGATCGGGGTGCAAGAAAAAAAATGCTTTCATACAGACTTCGAGCCCTGACACAGAGAACCAAATCTCAGTCGCGAAGCCCCAAGAAACAACTTCTCGTCGACGCAGTCCCTCAAAAAGGCAATGCAGCGGATGAGGTGACTGAGGCTATCTCACCCGGCGGACACATCATCAAGCGTCGTGCCCGTTCACGACCCGTGTCCCAAGAACTCCTCGAGAGTGTGAACCACTCTTCATCTTCTCCCACTTCAGCTCAGGTATGTCACACTCCATTTTTGTAAACCCCTACTCTGAATTCATGAGGTTAGCCTGACAAGTTGCACACAACTCCACCCGAGCCACCACCCGTTGCTTTCCCATCCGTTGCGAGAAGTAAACTTTCCACCGCTACTTCTCCAACGTGCAGCTCCCCGAGAGTACGGCGACGTGTTACCGGAAGCAACGGACCAAATCCCTTTCACAGACCAAGGACTTCGGATTCGTCAGCCTCGCGTGCTCCTGCCAATCGACTGGCAAGTGGCAGTTCAGCTTCACTCTTTTTTGGTCCTTCCATTCCCCTGACCAAGGCCCGCACACGTACGAGTACGACTGCAACGAATTCCACCGGTGCGGCTGCCGACGCCCGACTTCGAGTGCAACGCAACCAGCCCTCCACGTCCAACAGACATAGCTATGCTGGTCCAGAAAGTACAACAATGACCTCCCTTCCTTGGAAACTACGGTCCACTCGTCACATTCCTTCCCCCGAGTCCTCGCCGCTGCCGCTCCCGACAAGTACCCGCAGTCCCGTAAATGATGACGATGATGACATGTTCTTCGAGCCATGCAGCCCTCCGGAATCGTCTTTCGTCTTCAGCGTCACAGAGGAAACTCCTTCACCCAGGTCACAAAAGGGTAAGGGGATGCTTCCATTGAAGTATAAACCGCGCGACTCGGGCGTTGCACTGAGTGACGATGAGGATATGGCTCATTCGAGCAATGCCTTTTTGTCTGCAGTGCCACGTCCCTCAACCTCTACTTCTTCGCTGTACTCGGACGCCGGTGACGACCTGATCACTCCTATCATGCCGAATTCTAACTCGGGTTGGCCAAATGCGGTTGTCATTGGTGGACTCGAGGAAAATGATCGCAACTACGACGATCTCGATGTGGATGCTTTCATCATGCGGACTCTTAATGCTGCCCACAAACCGTCCGCCGACGAACCAAAGCGGCCGCCAGGAACCCCCGTTAAGAAGCCGAAACCCAGTTATCTGGGGGGTAATCGACCTTGGCAGAGTGCAGTGGCCAACAAGGTCGGGTTCAACTTTGACTTGGAGACAGACCTGGGTGGCCACTCGGCTCAGGGCGGCGGTTGTAAATCAAAGAACAAACCTAGGAAGAGTCTCCCTGCCGCATTCCCAAACTTTGGTTGTGGTGGTCTTGTGGGAATGGAAGGCAAGACAATGCTAAACGTGTCGGATTCGGAAGATGACGAAGAGAGTAATAGCCCGAGTTCCAGGAAGGAGCACAATTACGACGGTCTTGGACTCGGTCGACCGTCTGCGGCTGATCGGGGCCCTTTGGGAGCCGTCTCACGGACACGGTGGCTCATGCGGAGAAGTAGTAGTGGGGCATTCTCGAGTGGCAGTGAAACATCGATCGGAACGCCCACGCGACGTACTAAGGGTAAGTTTATTCGCAGTTATCTCACGACATGCGTGTGTAATTGTGTCTAGATTGGCCACTACCTGCGCGGCCTACTTTACAAGGTCACCTTGCTGTTCCATCGGACAAGACTGAGTCGAGATCGTTGTCGAATAAGACTTCAACTTCGCCGACCCTTTCGCGCAGTAGGGCACAGTCATCCGCCCACCGAGTCGTGTCGCCACTTGTCAAGACTGATGACCGTGAGGCGGCAGGCAAAACGAGTCGTTTTGAGTGGGATTTCGTGGAAGTGGATGAGATCGGCAGCGGCGAATTTGGCAAGGTCATGAAGGTTCGGGCCAAGAACGGACCTGAAAATCAGGTATGGGCGGTCAAGAAATCCAAACCGTTCGAGGGGCCGCGACATCGGTAAGGCTAGTTTTTATCTGGGCTGACTGCCGTTACGTTGACATGGGTACTTAGTTTGCGATTACGGGAAGAAGTGGATATCTTGCAACATCTCTCTCAGGCAGCGGTGGCTGACCCTCAGGGTTACGCCAACGTGCTGACATATATTGATAGCTGGGAAGAAGATGACATGCTGTTTATGCAGACAGAACTGTGCGAGCTGGGAAATTTTGCTCGCTTCCTGTGGGAGTATGGAAGGGCGTTTCAGCGTCTGGACGAGGCCAGAGTGTGGATGATATTTGCAGATCTGAGCAACGTAAGTGATACGAGAGAAATTCTTTTTCGCCGTGCTTATCATGCGATCAGGGTCTTCGCTTTATTCACAACGCGGGCGTAATCCATCTCGACCTCAAGCCAGCGAATGTTTTTCTGACAGGAGAGGGAAGGTTTAAGATTGGAGATTTTGGGATGGCGTCGTTATGGCCACGTCGAAGCGGAGGAAGTCCCATGGGAGTTGGCGTTGGAGGGTTCGAGAGGGAAGGTGATAAGGTGTATTTGGCGCGAGAGGTGTTGCAGGGGACATATGGCAAGGCTGCGGATATATTCAGGTGGGTATTTCGTCGATCGAAAAGGAAGGATAGAGAACTGACTTGGCGGTGGGATAGCTTTGGGATGATGATGCTCGAAACGGCCACAAACATTGTCGTCCCTGACCAGTGAGTGGAGAAGCGTTTTTGACGTTTGTATTGTGCCTGATGTCAACTTGCCGCGGATGCAAATTTGCAGGGGAGATGGGTGGCATCGACTTCGACAAGAAGATTTTAGCCAGATTGACCTGAGCAGTCTGAGCGCGGAGTTGATAGAGTTGATCAGGAGCATGATGCGAATGGATCCTGGGAAGCGAGTAGACGTGGAGATGGTGTATGACCATCCCGTCGTTGCGCGGGCGCGGACGGCGATGGAACGAGCACACGCAGAGGCACTAGCAAGGGGAAAGTCGACCTTTGCCGCTTCGCCGTTGGCTAGGGTCGAGGAAGGTTTCCTGCACGAGATCTTGGTAGGCGAGGCGATGGACGTGTCTTGAAATTGTTATTTTTCTCTTTCTCCTTTTCTGTTGTAGGGATTTTTGCTTGGTATACTAAAGATTTTTTAAAATGGTTATTTTTTTTTGGATAAGCTGTCCGCGGGGATGACTACTCGATTCGGGCCTGGTGCCCGGGAAGAAGCGGTGATTATGGCCGGCGGAATTGACGCCGGAGGCCACGGACATAGCCGGGATGATTGACCGAGTGGGAAACGTATATGTATTATATAAATAATAATGATAATATATTTATACTTATAGTAAATAAAATTAAAATGAGATAAAAATGCTGGTACTTTGAACGGAGAAAAACACTGCTCGACACGATGGATGCGAGCCCGTCCTCGTCGTCGTCTTCAAGGTATCGACACACTTGCATTCCTTCTGTCGTGCCACCCGGTGTCGACCCGACCTCTGTCGATTTTAGGACTTTCTTCCCGTACATACCCAACGAAGTCAAGCACAGAAAACGAACGTCCAGATCGCAGCTCAAGGTTCTCGAGGACGTCTACAGGAAGGACACCAAGCCCAATGCCTCGGTCCGCAAGAGACTCGCAGCCGAGCTCGATATGCTCCCCCGTGCAGTGCAGGTCCGTCGCCCATCTTCCTTTTCGTGTTCTGTCGTCTCGCTCAACGACGCGCCGCGTCCAGGTCTGGTTCCAGAACAGGTATCGTGTCCCCCTCCCCGCTCTCTCTCTGTCCTCCCTCCCCTTCTCAACCCTCTTTTCCAAGGCGTGCAAAGGACAAACAGCTGAGAAAACGAGCAGCCGCTCAGCATCTCCAGGCAGACGAACCGAACACCACTGCCACTGCCCCCCACGAAGAGCCTCAGCCAGAGCCGTCCTTTGACTTGACAGAAGAACCGTCCGAACATACCCAAGAGCGTGGCTCTCCTCGTGTATCGTCCGCTGACCTTCCTCCCTTTATGTCAGCTTCATCCATTTCTCCAACGGGGCTACAGCAAAGTCCTCCTGCCACTCCGGTTGATGCCTCGCACCCCCTCGACTCGGATCTCTACAATACTCGCCGCGGCTCACTGCCCACCGTCATGACCGTCCAGGACCCGCCTTTCCCTCCTCAATACCTTGATAGGCGTAAATCCCTAGACGTCAATTGCTACAGGCTCATGCAGCATCCCTACGCTGGCCTCGCCAGAGAAAAGAATGAAGCCCTCCTGGCAAAATCACCCCTCTCGCCTCCCGGCTCAACCCAGGCCCTCACTCGCCAGCCAGCCGCCATGGGCCCCGTCCGTTCCGCCCCACTCCCCTCATACGCATATTCAATGCGGACATACCGCGCATCTGAGCCACACGTATTCACTCCCCTCCGTGGCGCAACCTTCCCTCCGATCCCAGACTCCAGCCCTATATCCACCGCCTCCCCATCCATCCCTCCCCACCTCCATCCCCGGAGGTCCTACGAAAATCGACCTTTTGCTTTTGCTTCGCGCTCTGGCGCTCCGTCCATCCCTGGACCACTCCCACGTCCCGACTTCCAGTTTGGCGAGTCCTCGTCAACCTCTCCTCCCCAAAATGCCTCTCCTGAGGGCGATACCCCACCGAGCTCTTCGTCGGGTTCTTCCGTCCAAGCCCCCTCTCCGGACCTGTCGATATCCATGCTTCATCGCTGGTCGTTTCCACGGGGCAGCACGACGAGCATCACGAGCGCCACGAGCGCTAATGGTGGTCCGCCTCATTTTAGTCTTCGTGAAGGCGATGGTGATGCCGAGGATGCGATCTCGACCACTCCAAGTAGCAGCATGGGTTGTCTGTCGCGGTTCGGCAGCGTCGCGAGTGTTACTGGCAGCGAATCAAGCGTCATGTTCTCGGATGTCAGCAGTTGCGTTGCGGTCGATATGGGAGGTGACCCCAGTGTGAGAAGGGGATCCTGGTGAGTTCTAAGGCTGTTCTCGCTTTCCATGTTGGCACTAAGATCTGCGAAAGCGGCTCCGGACATTTGCTCGAGATGCGCATGTCTGGGCTGAAGGTGAACAACCATCAGAACCTCGGCGATTTGAGCACCCATCCACCCTCCGGCTATACCTCCTCGTCGACACTGTCGCCCGGCGGCCGCCACCCGACCAAAGAAACTGGTTCTACGTCTTGTCCTCCATTATCACGTAGTGGATCTATGTATGAGTTCGGTGGTGTACGTACTTCTTTCTATCTCTGTCACGCATGTCGCGTTCATGCCTTGCTGTCAAGGTACCGCCCAATGAAATCCCATTGGTGAGGAGGGGTAGTATGCCCCCCGCTATTCACGTCATCCCAGAACAGCACATGCACCCCCGTTCGCACGGCCACGGTATGTATATGCCAAGTATGGGTACCGAGGCCAAGTACTCCATTCAGTGGGCTTCAGGTTCAGGGGATTATGTCCCCCAGCCTCACCAACACTTCTCGCCGCAAGATACCCATTCCTTCGCCTCTGATACCTCGACCATCGGCTCCGCGAACGGAGCATACCCAGAGTCACATCAGTACCCTCGGCAACACGCGCATGCATTGACGGACCTGACTTACCCATCCACTTACCACCGAGAGCCCGTCATGTCCAGCGATAGTGCTGTGGCCGCGCATGGCGTAGCTGCCAGCGGATATGCTGTTGATGTGCCTGTGCCATCACATTCGGGTCCTTCACTAGGAGACTACCCAGGTAATGGTATGTATCACGGGCAGGAGGCGTGGGGCCTTTAGGCCGATGTAATGAAGGGCTCCGTGCCCACAGTTTCGGGTTGGTGCCCGGAACTTGTACTACACGTGCGCTCTCCCCTCTCTATCCAACCGCCTACTATCACTCGCACCGTATTTGTTATATATATTTTTCTTCCTCCACAGTGGCAAGTACTATCCCCGCTTCGCAGAATTGCACTGTTTCCTACTCTCATTCAATGACCCGCTATCGCTGTCTTCCGCCGTGTTATTTTGTTGTCACCGCGACGGACGCTCTGCTCGTATCGCCTGCCGTTCCTTTCCCTTGTTCCTTTATTTCATATGTGATGTCCCCTGCATGGCGCCTATCTAACTCGCGTTCTTACCGCATCCTCCTCGGTCCCTCTCCTAATAACTTTTTTTATTCCATAACTTTTCTTGCGGTGTCTTTTTTTTGTGTATAGTTCCTGCCGCTGATTTTTTTTGCCAAGTGTCAGTTTCATCTCCGTGTACTATCACCGGACGCTGTGCTCCTCGTCTCGTTTCGATCACATTGACACCACTACATACCTAGGAGCTCAGTGTCAGCGTTCGTCCTCTGCCCTCGTCTCGTCGCGACTTAGCCTATAGTAATCTTTGTATCTAGTCCCCTTGCATATACTCTGAACTGCATCTCCGTCGACCTCGGCGCCCCGCCCGGACGACGACTTCGAACCGTATTAGTGGACATTCGACGCCGACGTACTAGGCTTGTTTTGAGTTCTGCGCTGCACATGCTTGGCCATGATCAGTGCGTCGTCGAGGTTTCAGATTTCGGATGTCGATCACGGAACCACCAGCCAACACACCAAATGAGACGACTCCTTATCACAACTGGGCTGTGCCCATCCACAACTCTCCACACCCGGGGTCGTCGACAATGACGGTGCAGAGTGCAAACCTACGCAGTCGACCGCATTCGCAGATCAGTACTGTTGTGTTCATAAATGCTCTCCCGCTGGATATGACAGAACGAGGGTTTGACCACGGATTCGGATACACGTCGTAGATTTTTGATGGTGAGGTCCAACGGATTGACAGATTGCGCCCATGCAATGCAACGGTTGAGCCTTTTACGACGTCGGGACTCGAAAGACAGATTGATATGTATGATCGTGGTGGCAGCGAGACGTCTTGGATACCTGATCGCGACGCCGCTATACCTGACTCGATCGAGTCTCGGATCCAGTCTCGTTCGTGATCGTGGCACACTGGTACTTTACTCTGGACGCAAGTCCATTGAAGCATAATTTGGTCTTGTCAAATCCCCGGATAAGCTACACGAATTCCCGCACGACCGGGACTGGAAAAATGGGGTGGGTGCAGAACCAAAAATGTACTCAGAAATCAAAGGGGAACCGATTACCTCACTACAGGAGCAATGAAAATGACACCGATACTCTGCCAATCAGCGTCCGGGAAATACAGTTATCGAAAAGGTTACCACTTTTTTTTTTCCAAGAAGCAAAACCCAGGAAATGGTATAAAGCCATGTGCCGCAATACGTACAGCGGGGTTAGCACCGCCAGTCCCATGTACAAAGTTGGCGGTAACTCCGCGTACCCCGTATCGGATGGTTCATACTGCACACCCCACAGTCGCTAACTAGCCTGAACAGGCTAGCGATACCGGTGAAGCAACCCCCATCACCCATCTACGCATGTATGGCCAAGTCGTACTGTTGGGGCAGTAGTACTTGTTACACCCGGATATTTGGAATGGGCAGGAATAAAGACAAGGCGCCTCGCTCAATGATCGTTGACTCCGCAAAACCTCCGCAGGTGGGGTCCGTGAGTGCCGGCGATGCCACCTGATTCGGAGTGGCTCTTCCTGTAGTCGGGTCAGATAGCCACAACGAATTCCTACAACTTGGTCCCTGGCGCTCCAGTGAATGACGGCGGCATCATCGGAGGGTGGACGGACTGGGAGGGTAAGCTGGGTGCAGTAGGCGTGATGGCTGCTGGGCCAGCCGCAGGAAAGGAAGGCGCCAAATCACCGGGTAGTCTCGATAACTGGGTGTTTCTGTCCATCATGAGACGGTGCAACTGGTCGTGACGCGACGGAGCCGCGCAAATCACAGCGCGAAAAGAAAGGGGGAAGAAGCTTATCAGCACCGTTGACAGGGGGACAACCGGCAAAAAGAGCTGTGCAAAGCCCGAGGCCAGACTCACCTGTAGCCGTATGCCGTGGATAGCGTATCTCAACGATCCAAGTTCTTCGTTTATCCGCATGCTCTCGGTCGTATGCGTGATATCATTCCGGCGAGCTATGGACTCGACAGAGGCGGATACCGCCGCTACAGAGTCCCTCAATCCAGATAACGTCCCTTCCAAAGAGGTGCTCAAGTTAAGTGGGGCGATAGGGACCAGAAGCGACCGTTGATGTAGCTGCAGATGGCCATCGCGAAGATTGCCGACTGGACGGTGTGCAGCCGCCGTGTGGTGATGAGCGTCTACGAATGCTGCTTCCGGGGAAGCGGCAAAGTATGCCGCCGCATCATCTACGTCGGCCGGGTGAACAGGCCGAGAATCCATGGCGGAAGAAGACATAGGACGAAGGTCCACACCACCTGTAATGTCGCTGGAAGTCGATAACTCGACGCCGCTGTGGCTACCATCACTTGCCGCGGGCATTTGAGTCGCTGACCCCTGGCTCAGTTGCTGGGTTTCAAACTGATACCAGGGTCCCAAGATGTTCCTCATGCGCTGCATGTCGCGTTGCGTGGTTCGAACGATATCTTCCAAAGCCTGGACCCTCATCTTCAGAGTACCGTTCTCCGCCATGAGCATGGACGTCTTGACGGCGTGGATAGTAAGAAAACCCTTAATGGCTTCATAGGAGCATGTTGGAACATGGATGGTCAGCAGTTCGCAGCGGGGTCCATTCCAGGGACATCCATGGTCGGCGTGTACACATGACACTTCAACGCTTGGACAGGAGGCGTTGTGTATCTCCGTCTCTGATCTCGGAAATTCGGCAGCACAAAGAGAACAAGCAGCCGTTTTCGACGAGCACTCGGAGTAGTGATACTAGCATTGACGCCTTCTAAGCTTCGCCGATGATCGAACCAGTACGGCGGGACTCACGTTGAGATCACTATACTTGACCGAGATACCGCAGCCTTGACATCGAGTAGAGCGATGAATGCAGGCATCGGCATGCTTTCCGTAGTCTTTTCTCAAGATTAACAGATCGCAGTCGTCTTCCGGGCAAGGAACCGTAACATATAGGCATGCATCCTTGAGATGAGATGCTAGAAGTTGACGCTGACAAGCGTGCGTGCACCCTGCTATCCGTTGCGGACACTCAACCAAGAGTTCGTCGACGAGCTATAAAATCCGTTCGAACTGAGGCGTAATCATCGGAATAGGAACACTGACGTGCTTCACGATCGGGTTTGCAGGTACAAGGTCTTCTACCGACAACGGCGTACGGTCGATGGGGCACTGTGGCGAGTGGCTGACGGCTTCCACAATGCAATCGCGACAGAAAGTGTGCATGCATGTCCTCGTGGTCGTTGGGTCCGCGAAAGGTGCACTGGACGCAGGTGATAAGTCTAGCTCATACGGAGGACCGCCCCCTTCCCCCTAACTCTACGTACTGGCATATACAACACACCTGAGAGGACTTGGGTAAGACATACACACATGGGCCGGTCAGGTAGCTTACCAGGTTGTTGTTGGGAGGTTCAATGTAGTTCAGTAAGGTCATCGTTCGACTATTGAGGACGTCTCCACTTGCTTCACGCTCGGTGGGACTCATGCAATGCTAGTTCAACCCCAAACCAGGTAAGTTAACTAGCTCTACTACGCAGCTTGCTATTTACAGTGAAATGTGGTGAAGTAGAGCTATATTTCGCGTCACAGATGAGTTTGGTCGTGCTGGCAGACGACCTTGTACTGCGTTCACGAGTCAAACTGGAACGAGGGATTAAATTCGCAGCGCTCCATATTCAAAAGATACGCACCGCCATCAGGTAGGACTCAGCCACTGTACGCGCTCGAGCATTTAGAGTAAGCTTCATCTCGCTGATTTCTTTATCCACTTCTTCCATGAACCTAAAAGCGTGATTGTTACTGTGCACGGTATTATGGGAGACTGCAGGTCTCACTGGATGATGAAATCGACGATTTTGTGCTTGAGCATCGTTTCGGTGTGGACATTGGTGATCAGAAAAGAGATGTCATATCCCTTCGAGCGTACGATGAACTTGCTAACCGCTGAAAGTTGGAGGATGCAAACTTACTGCCACCGGTTTCCGACGGAGGACGATGAAACTCTCTGCTCTTTGCATCATGAAGCGAGTGAACTTGTGGCACAGGATGTTTTCGATTTCATCGGCTTGCTTGATCTTGATGCTCATGCGTATCGAGTTTATGGACGGCTCAATCAAGACCCGCTCACTCTCGTTACGCGAGATCGTCAATGAATTGAGGAGGACTTCCTTGGAACCCCTATATAAGTCGTTAAGGTTGCACTTAACCCTTCACAAATGTTTGTGGAACCTTGCTTCCACCTCTGGCTTGTTGTGTCGCTCGACGACCTGGATAGTATCACGATATGATTACGATGAGCCGACCCTTCAATCACATTGATCATTTACTTGTGACGAGAAATTCTGCAGTGTAAGTGCCGCCGTCAGCGTCGATCTGACAGCTGAGAGATACGGTCTCAAGGAATTTGACTGCAAAAGTCACTGGTTCAGCGACAGAAACACGTACTGAAGCGCACACTGACCATCGTAAGTTTTGGTAGAGAGTCATTGCCAGGGCTTGCAAGATACGAGCATGTATCACGAAAAAGGGAAGCCGTTCCCACGTCTACTCCACGTCTTCAGAAAGTCAAACCGCGCTGCAGACTGGTCAAATCATCAACACACGCCATGTTTGGCAGGATATCCCTCGCGTTCATCGTCGTCACAATCGCAGCGTTCTTCTGTGCGCAATCTGTAGACGCTGCAAAGGGTCCAAAAATCACCCACAAGGTCTATTTTGACATCAAACATGGCGACAAGGACCTAGGCAGAGGTGAGCTCTACGTCGTTCGGGGTCGTGCCAGGTGACTCTGACAAGCATACTGCAGTCGTCTTGGGTCTCTATGGTGGGGTAAGTAGTCCACTTTCTAGTGTGTTGGCGAGCCAACCAACACATGTCGAATTATACAGACCGTTCCCAAGACCGTCGAGAATTTCCGCGCCTTGGCCACTGGCAAAGACAAGGCTGGCGATGAGCTCGGTTACGGGTACAAGGGTTCAAAGTTCCACCGTGTCATCAAGAATTTCATGTGAGCATCTTGCCCTGGCCCATTCTGCCGCTCGCTGACCCTTCCAAGGATCCAGGGTGGTGACTTTAGTGCGTCGAAGTTGCTTAACCGCAAATGAGCGGCTCATGGTTGTATTATGTAGCCAAGGGTGACGGTACTGGTGGCAAGGTTTGTATACTGCCTTTTCCTCGACACGTAGCGGGCGGCTAATATCATAGTTTGCAGTCTATCTACGGTGACAGGTTCCCCGACGAAAACTTGTAGGCGTCGTCGATGTTGGATGAAGTACGCGACTGAAGTCTTTCGTTAGCAAACTCAAGCACACCGGTCCCGGTACGCTATCGATGGCGAATGCTGGCAAGGATACCAACGGTATTTCTAGTCTGTCTTAGCATCCTTGTTATTTGTTGACACGTTTCTCGCCAGGTTCACAATTCGTATGTCATTTTCTTTGTAACCAATCTTTCTCCTGAACTGCCTTTTGAGTTTATTTGCACTGTCGTAACGAACTGGCTGGATGGTAAACATGTAGGTGCAAATGGAGTGTTCGAGAGATGATGATGTAACCCCGTTGTCCAGGTCGTGTTCGGCAAAGTTCTTGAAGGAATGGACATTGTTTACGCCATTGGTGTGTTCCGTTGCGGGCAAAGTGCAAACGATAAACTGATTCTTTTTGTACAGAGGACGTTCCCAAGGGTGGGAACAATAAACCACTGGAGGATGTTATCATTTTCGACTCTGGAGAGGTGATACACTTCGCTTTGGTGTCGAATTGCGCTTACGCTTCACCGCAGTTGCCTATCGAGCCGATCTACGACGTGGATGGGAAAGAGGTACCACTCCGTGCTGAGCTCTAATCCAGTACTCATGTTCCGAGCACCTTTATCAATAAAATATGTATTAAATTCAACAGGACTTCAATATTGAAATCACGTCAATTCCTGGACTCTCCCCTACTCTCAGCAATCCCGAGAGCACAGGTTCACCAGCGCTCAGCAAGAAGGTGGACACTACCATAGTGATCTCGTGGCTTCGGGAGAGGCATTATGTCGGTATATTGTTCGTGCTGTTGGCTGGTACCTTCGCCTGGTGTGTGTGGTGTGGAGGACTCCGCATTGTGCGCCGTATGCTACGTCGTTTACGTGGCACCAAGTATAGTCGTGTCAGCGACGAAGACCTCGAGAAATGAGCTAGCATTCCTTTGACTTGTCACTCCTTGATTCGATGCTTTCACACCGTTCTTCGTGGCTATTGTTATTGTATGATTCTGCCTGACAGTTTTTCCCTGGTGGAGCACCTACTCGACTTGATTTTTTTTTCGTTCTATAAACGTCCGAGACCGTCGTCTATATTATGATTTGGGTTGGAGGAATGACCTGTCCAGCGGATACGTAAACCTAGTCGTACAAGTACAGTAAAGCAATTATCGTCCCCCGACTTCTTCTCCAGTTGGCCTCCGCATGGGTCTTCTCCACGACCGACGCTCACACGGGCCACGTCTCAGAACACGGCGCATTGCTATCTTCGCTCTTCGTCTGTTCTGGGTCATCTCAACCATCTGGTGTGAGTTTGGAGTGTTCTTCTACAGTTTGGTGCACTGCAGGTGGCCGGACAAGGTGCTACAATTGCAAGTAAGTGTGCACTCTCAATGATTTTGACTTTTGGTTCACTTTACTTGGATCATCAAGTTGACGAGCACAACGAAACCTACTCGGCTGTTGCTGATTGCGGATGCCCAAGTGCCCAATCCCGCCGTAGTTGGGAGCCCCTGGTTCGGCGAGGACGCTGTCACATCGTATCTGCGCAAGAGTTGGAGGGTCACTTATCGTCTTCATCCGGATGTAGTCATATTCCTTGGAGACACGCTTTCCTCCGGACGTTACATTAGGAGCAAGGAAGAGTATGTCCACCTTTTGGTTTTTCCGTTTGCCCTATGACGAGTCATTGGTTTACCGGCGTGTGTAGATACGAATCCTACTACCGCAGATTCGAATCAATATTCCGACATAGCAACGACACGACTTTTTACTTCGTCCCCGGAAATAATGATATTGGGTAAGATGTTCATATTTTTGTCTGGACTTCCTCGAGCCTCTGCAGTTTAGGGCAATCGCCATCCTTCTCCAAGGATGCTTCACAGTTTTTCGCTGAGTATTTCGGGCCATTGAACCAAGCTATAACTATTGCTGGACACAAATTCGTCTTGATCGATGCTCCAAAGCTCGTAGAAGAAGATTATCACCGGCACGCCCATGACCAGACATTTCAGGAATGGATCCCTCTCAGTGGGGGGCCTATTGCCTTCTTGAGATCTACCGCGGATGCACTGGTCAACCCCGAGCCTCTCGTTCTACTCACTCATATCCCCCTGTCGCGCCCTGCGAGCAAGTCCTGTGGTCCTCTTCGCGAGAAGGGTTCGATAAGTGCTGGGGCTGGTCGCGGGTATCAGAATATGCTTGGAAAGCAGACTACGGAGTTCATACTGAAGGCTCTCCAGCCGTCGGTCATATTCAGGCAAGTCAGACTCCCCGGCATTCAAAAACACAGGTATTCACCATCTGGGCTAGCGGCGATAACCGCGATTATTGCGAAGTATCACACGCCATTCCTGGTCTTGACGGCCCAGGTTCGAAGGCAGAGGTCCGGGAGGTCACCGTCAAGTCCTTCTCACCCTCACGGCATATCAGATGGCCTGGGTTTCAGTTGATCTCCTTAATCCCACCAATCCCGGAATCTTCGTCTGGTCCCACCATAGCAGACACGTCGTGCCACCTACCCGACACTGTAGGCATCTACAAACGTATATACCTCCCATCTTTGGTGCTCACGGTGATCGCTCTCCTGTACCTAAACTTGCCCTCCTGGAGTCACTACCGGCGTCCGTCACCGCTTTCGGCAGTATCAGGTCGACGGCCGCCTGGTCCAGAGTCCGCAATATGGTCCACGTGGACCCCTCACTTACCAAGGTTTCTGAAGAGCCCGACTGATCCCCTTCCAATAAACCCAAGCGCAAAAGAGTCATACTACCATGTCACTTCTCAATTGGGGACACCCCAGCGATCACCGCTTCTCAGTCCCATTGCATTGTTTTCACCCCAGGACGAGATAGAGGATTTAATGAACCCACCACACAGTGCTCGTAGAAACCACGAGGACAACCTAGCCGATTCTTGGATAACAGATCGTGAGGATGGAAGTGAAAACCCGGACGTCGTTCCTGCGTTCTTGCCACAATCAGGTCCCTCTCCACTTACTCGAAATAGGCGGTGGCGCTGGTGGCTGCCATTTGACTTGAGGGGTCGACGGCGGTGCATTACCGTTCGTATTCCTCGAAGGGATAGTCGGCTCACTTCCGGGGGTCACCCGTTTCTGTTTGGTGCACCGGAGCTGTTGTGGGGGTTCGCCTGTGATGGTGTTAGTATCGCATTCGCTGCTTTGCTATCACGATTCGTTGTCGGATGGATCTTTTCCTCGGTCTGAGATATTGTTGAGCGATCATTTTCTGTCTGCACCTCATTGTCACAATTCTATTTTCACTTCTTTTTCTTGCATAGACGGACTCCTTTGGACCAATGCTTTGGTTTAGTTCGAGGATAGTATTTAGGACGTGTTGCGAGTGGTGCCAGTACAGTAACTAGTTCGCTGCTATCGATGCCCATAGACAATCTTCAGATTGATCGAGCAACTCAAATCATCCGTATCAATGCGTATCCTGCAATACCCAACACTGGGCAATGGTCAGAGAGTAACCAGCGGCAATAGTAAGGAGCGCGTACGATATCCGGTAAACTTCTCTAGTGGTGTATGGAAGTACAAGCTAGTAGTATAAGTGGCGAATAGCCAGATAGCGATGGTTCCCAAAGTGTACAGGACCGCATACTTATGTGCAGGCGTCCAAGGCGAATTCGATCGTGAGCGGAGAGACAGTGCAAGCTGGTCGGCGAGGAAGAGAGTGGACATCGTAAGAAGAAATATGTGTCCAGAGACGTCATGACCTCTTCTCATCCTCGGAACGATTGCCCACTGTCCCTCGGGAAGGAGAAGGGGCGATGCAAAAAGGTATGGATGAGTGTACGGTGATACCGATGACTTGGTGAAGCAGAACTCGCTCGGGATGGAGAGGGTCGCGCCGGAGGGCAGCGAGATCGTACATTCGCCTCCAGATACTGCGATGAAACGTTCGAGCAAAGCAGGGCCGAAAAACCAGCTAGTGAAGACTAGCCATATTGCCGTTGCGAGTGCCCACTTGGAGAGGCTCCGGATGGACCGTTGTTGACGTGGACTAGTTATCCAGAGGAAAAAAAAGGCGCTAGAAGTCCAAGCCCATGCACGTTTGATAAACAGAACATTGAGAAGATTGGCTTTCGTAGCAAAGTAATGTGTCTGGTGGAGATGATGTGGAAGGTGTGTGAGAGAAGGATCTGAGGTATCAAGATACGTGTGGTTTTTAACAGAATAAATGGTCCCGAGAAAAGTGATGAGCGTCAAGATTGCGAAGATTGCTTGCTGCACGTCTACCTTGAGTGACATGGCCTTACAGCGTCGTCGCCGACGTGTGCAGGACTTGGCCACGTCATGCACGTGACTCCACTCCCAGGGAAAAGTGCTTGACCTAACATAATAGCAGGATAACATTCGTATTGTCCGTGAAATCTAAGACTGGTCATCGACAACTAATGTAAGGAAGGTATTCTCATCGCGATGCCCAAGCATTGTCGAGACGATCCAGAACACTCTGGACTTCGCGTACCGCAGCCTTGCGCTGCTGTCTGGCCTCGGGCCAGTCAGCACCAGGCAAATGGAGAGCGTCGAGTCGCAGGAGTGACTGTAGGAGAAGTTCTGACAGACGGCTATGGTCAAGGGATGTCGGCTCTTGCGGTGGCACGCCGTCGGAAGACGCGGGGAAACTTCCAGACGTAGGCATCTGTGCAGGAGCGGGGAATGTGCTCGCCGAGTGAGGCGCGGGGACCAGTGGACCCGAACACGCGAGGACAAATGCATCTACATCTGGGACTAGCGTTGAGCGTACACGGTCCAGTTCAGCACATATGGTACTGATCGTGCCCTTCTCCGTTGGTGGTTCGCTCGATCTGGGCGGCCGTGGTTGCGGAGCAGAAGTTTGTGTGGACGTGTGGCCCCCGATGAGTGCGATCGTAGAATTTTCGCGAATCTTGTACGCGGACACTGGCTAAATCTTCAGCTAAAACGCACAAGAGGAGATATAGATGGCGTACGAGGGGCATAGTCGTCTTTCATGACTGCGCCCGCATGAACCAGCTTGAACGATGACGGGGGAAGGTGCGTATACTCCGCGATATCTGCTCTGAGCTTTCCCAGCGTTGTGTCGGGAGGCGGCACTGGAAAATGTAGTACATCTCTGCCCCACTTGACGTGAACCATGGTTTTGAAGGACTGGCGGGACGCAGTACGAAATGGGGTGAGGAGGAGTGCAACAACTGCACGAAAAAGCAGCACTAGGCTGACCACGACTGGTTAGACAGTGGTAAGCGATGTTGCGGTGGGGACGGTGGACTCGCGTAGGACATACCTGCGTGAAATGAACTCAGTTTGGAGAAAAACGAATCCACTGGAGCAGAATGGATGAATGAGTGGCAGCCGACTGTCCGATCCAAATACGGCTGGCCTCGACTCCTCCGTGCACGCTCTTTTTTTTGGTTCATTGTACTACAATTATCGGACCACTCCACCCACGCAATCGAGAGACAGCTTATGCTGTAGTCTTCGGTCTGGAAGTATATTTTTTGCTACATCCGTATCAAAATGATATACACCGTTGAATGAATCATGACATTCAGATCGAAGTGTCTGGAGCTCGTCTTTGTGGTCTCGCTGGGGTTACGGCCCAACAAGCTCAACGTTCAAGGTACGAAACCAGTGCTTTATCTTCCCAGGGAATGAGGCCACGATGAAGGTGGGTGGCATGGGCCTTCATCGAGCCAATTGACTGGGATCGTAACATACGCGGCTAGCTGTTGGAAACCGTCAGTGAGGTGGAACTCAACGATATCACTGAAACATTCGAGACCAAAATCATGATAATGGGATGTCCAGCAATATCTCAAATGGAGATCTGTGTGGAATCACGGAGTACACTCGGTCCTGAATTACTAGGCGGTTCTCAAACCAGCCATCTCGCTCCAGTCGTGGTACTTTTGGATGACCTCTGGCGTGAGCTGTCTACGTATAGCCCCCGCAGCTGCCTCGAACGCACTCTGGGGCACCTGAAAAGGACTCGAATCAATATGGCGTCGATGTAAAGGGCTAGAAATCGACCCTACAAATGGCGCATCGATGTCCTTTTGCATCGTCAGCAACGCTGCTTCCTGGCATAGTCCGACGATTTCCGCACCGCTACATCCCTCGGTCTTCAAAACGTCAGAAATGCTCCGGCATGCTTGTGTGAAACACAGACCATGGAGGCGATAAGACCTATATCGAGGCCTTCCTCGATGCTCATCCTTCTAGTTTGGATACGCAAAACCTCTTCCCTTCCTGCGTGATCCGGAGGTCCAATATACAGGATACGGTCCAAACGGCCGGGGCGCATCAGAGCGGAATCCTAAGTGGTTTGTTAGAGGATGATGTACGTTGTGCTAGGAAGTAAGTGTCTAAGCCTACAATGGCATCAGGCCTGTTCGTCGCCGCTATGACCGTCACGCCAATCAACTCCCGCACGCCATCCATTTCGTTGAGTAAGGTAGTTAGGACACCTTCATGAGATGAGGAATCTAATTCTCCGGCACGCGAAATCCCCAATGCATCAATCTCGTCCTACGAGGGTAGAGATAAATGAATGATCAAGGACGAAAGCCCGTGTAACGCACGAAGAAAATAATGGATGGAGATGCAGCACGGGCCCTACTGAAAATCTCCCGCACCGCCCGCTCTGATTCTCCAACGTACTTGTTGAGAAGCTACGTCATATAAGTTTCCATGACCCGTCTTATCAACTATCGTCGTGTGAACATACCTCGGGACCCCGTACTGCAACAAAGTTGACGCCGCTCTCGGTTGCGCATGCGCGTGCCAATATAGTTTTACTGCACCCAGGTGGACCGTATAAAAGGAGGCCTTTTGGGGCTCGGACCCCGAGCCTCTTGAAAGCTTCGGGATGAAGTAGAGGCCACTCGACCATTTCGCGGAGTTTCTGCGTGGCAGTTGTTTGTCCTCCGATATCTGAATACTTCACTGGAACGGTTTCAAGGAAGACCGATCTTAATGCTGATGGTCTGACAGCAGGCAGTGCGTCAGCGAGGTCTTCCGATGTCAACATCAGATCTATGGGTGAACCTGGCTCTTCCGACTCCAGAAAAGATTGATGTTTCATCCATCGTTTGATCGCAATAGTCCCGGCTTCGCGAACAACAGCACTTAAGTCAGCGCCGACATACCCATGAGCCCGACTCGCAATAGATTGAAGATCCCCATCAGATATAGAGTGAGGTGCCCTCGAAAGTAACACCTGCAAAATTGCGAACCGCGCTTTAGCGTCTGGCACACCTGGAGAGAGGTGGACACGACCGAGATGTGTTACAGCGTGAGCGCAAAGAGTCGATGAGCACACACCTATCTCAAACTCCCTGTCAAACCTTCCAGGTCTTCGTAGTGCTGGATCAATGGCATTCGGTCTGTTGGTCGTACCAATAACAACCACGCGCCCCTGGTTCCCATTATCATTCATTCCATCAAGGATCGTGAGTAGGGTCGCAACGACTCTTTTCTCCACTTCTCCTCCGGAGCCATCTTCTCTCCTGGGCACTAGCGCGTCAACTTCGTCCAAGACAACAATGCAAGGACTCCGATCCCATGCCTCCTTGAACACGTCGCGAAGTCGAGCTTCCGTTTCCCCGTGATAAGCTGATGACAACTCCGGTCCATTGATGACTAGAACTGATGATTTCGTGGATGCAGCTATGGCACGAGCTAAATGAGTCTTGCCCGTCCCCGGTGGTCCGTGAAGCAGTATCCCACGTGGTGGTTTCAACCCTGGCGCAGCAGATGAAACGGGTATGCGACAACACCGGAAGGGGATATCACTAACCGAGATGGTCGAAGAGATGCGGTCTTGTTAACGGTATCTCGATAAGGTCTCTGATTTGTTGGATGGTTTCGCCCAGACCGCCCACGGTGGCGTACGCATCGGATACTGGGTTATTGTGGAGGGACTCCACGAGCTACATGTAAGTGTGTAGATGTTCGTGATCATCGAAGGCCGATTTTTACAGGGCATACCTGGCGGGCACGAGGGTCCGTGCCAATTTGTTCGGTACCCAATATGTGGACAGTGGTGTCCCATCCTGTCAGCCAGAGTAGTTGTGAACTGACACTTAAACGTTCAACATCATCCGAGAGTGCACAAATGACATCGCCAGTGCTTGGCGTCGCTGAAACTGCTTCAACGCCAAAGTTTCGAAATCTTCCCTCATACAAAATCTCCACTACTTGCGAGGCCAACAGAAATTTCAATCCAACTTTTTTCCGGTCACAGTAACTTAGAAACAGTACGCAACAACCTAATCAGTATGAACGCACCAAGATGTTCGCGTAACGATAATGCGAGCCAGTCTCGACGTTTCTCGTCTCCTCGAGCTTCGGGCGAAACAGGAAAAAATTGTCCTTCCGCACTCTCCCGCAGAGTTTCTCTCAGACGAACCGATTTGGCCTCGCGGGCATTCTGCAGTGAGGGTAACCAGTCAGTGGCACCGCCAGTAAGCTTCCCTGACAAAGGGAATATCTGGATCTGGCTACCCTCTTTGACACGCGCCGTAAGTAGAAGGGATCGAGAGACGAGAAGGCCTGTGAATAGGTCAACGGTGGTTGCCTCATCCAGAAGAGAGTGCCCACTGTTTTGAGGTATGTCCAGAGAAGGCCACAGAATCCCGACCGCAAAGTGCTGTTCAACCTTAAGTTAGCACTAAAAAGAAAATTGACACTAGCCCACCAAAGTTCGTGATGAGTATGCTTTGTTAGCCTCTTCTCACCTTGTTTGCAGCGCTGTCGACTTGGCGTAGAGCAACCACATCACCAGAACATAACTTAGAAGCCTTCAAGACATCCGCGTGAATGATGACGCGCTTCGCAGCACGGTAATCCGGATCACCGTCCTCGAAGGGCCCAACTGTGAATTTTAAAGAGGTCATCGTTTGCGATCATACAGGTACTTTGTACCCGGGCAGGTTAACGAAGAGTTGTATTAGTCAGCACATCTACAGATTTTTCGTTTCGGTATAGGCGTGACCACACCCAGTACCATGTAAATCGCGTACACGAAATATTGACAGCCAACGATCTCCATGGCATCGAGCACTACTCCTGTGTATGGGAATTATCACGGGTGGGTTCATTAGCCAGCGGGTATGCCCGTTTTCGATCTAAACGTCATTCTGCAGTTACTACTCCAAGCGGCCGTCCGTACGCGATCCTCGTCTGTCGCTCTTGCCACCATCATTTTTTACGGGAAAAACTGTTCTCGATATTGGCTGCAATGAAGGTTGGGTGACATGCGAAATCGGTAGGGACTAGCCGTCTGCGCCCTTCCACTTCTAAGCACTTATTGTGCGGCAGCTCAACTGTGGGGTGCTGCACGAGTCGTAGGCGTCGATGTCGACGAGACTCTCATCCGTGGTGCGTGGAGAAGACGGCGTAGCCTCTGGAGTCAGCAGTCACCTGAGCGGGATGTAATCGAGCGAAAGGCAGACGACAATTCGTCACCGGTATCCAAACGTGCTAAATTAGACGGAGATACTGACAGTCATTCTTACGATCATTTTCCTGTGTCGTGCGAGCATAGTCACGAACCCTTTCCGATTCCAACCAACACATCACCGGAGGGTCGTTTTCCCACCAATGTCATTTTCCGCACAACGGACTGGCTGGCTGAACCTGTTAGCGAAGAATACGACATCGTGACTGCGTATGGGTGTCACCCTGCAGTCCATTTGTCTCACACTGAAGCATCTCGCAGCCTCTCGATTACGAAATGGATCCATCTCAACTGTGGTGACGATAGCATAAAGCGTTTCTTCCGGAAGGTGCACGAGAGTTTGAATGCTGGAGGATTCTTGGTTTTGGAGCCTCAGAGCTGGGAAACATATGCCAAAGCCAGGCGGATGGATGAAAAACTGAAAGAGAATGCGAAACACTTGAAATTGCATCCAGACGACTTCCCGGCTATACTACAAGACATCGGATTCGGTCCGCCACGGCACTTAGGATCAGTGGGAGAAGGAGGTGTGTATGAGGCTACCGTGCGTCCTCGGCACCATTAACATCCACATAGGTTTTCGTCGTCCTGTTGATCTCTACATAAAACTCTGATTGACTGGTCCAAAATGCACCTGTGGCAGCGCCATTTTGGTTGCCTGATTCGTTCTCCCTGGAAATGCATTGGCTGTACATTATGGTGCACCTAAGTTTTATGTTTCCACCGACTATCCATACATGCATGCATGAGTTTCGCAGAACCAAACTGGTAGGAAAGTTAGAATGGTGTAGACGTGGGAACTACTTCCCTTTTTGATCGTACCCATATCTTGAGATTTGAAGGTGCGGGCAGGAAACGCGCGACATGGACGAGGAGCTGGTGCTGAATCTCACCGCGGACACCATCACACCACCAAAGCTATCGGTTTTCAAAGGAAAATCGCGACGCTGGACGGACAGGCGAGTACTCTTCGCAGCTTGGAGAAACCACCTTCAACTTGGCAAATAGGGTAAAGGCTAAGAGGGTGCTGAAGCGCAAACTCAGGCCGTCCCAGACTACCGAACCTGCTGTTCAAAGTTATGAGGAGGCTCACTCCGAGGATGAAGAGGTGTCTCTTCGCCCGCTGAAGCGACTACGGTTAAATAAACCGCCTCATACAATGGTCAATCCTGCCGACGACCGACCAAAACCACCGATGCAAATCATATCCTCACTGTTCTCTCACAATCCAAAAATCGATATCCCGCAGTCCACCGCTGGTTCAAAGGCGATTTCCAATCCAAGCAATGCACCGTTAACGAACGCGTCAGGTTTTGCCGAGCTCGGCCTTCACCCACTTCTCGTTGCTCACTTGGAAAATAAAATGGGGGTTTCAAAGCCAACTTCTATTCAACGCGTGGCCATTCCCGCATTTACCCGTTCTTCAGACTTGGCTGACAGAGACGTATTCATCCAATCGCAAACAGGCTCAGGCAAGACCCTCTCATTTCTCTTGCCTATCATCCACGACCTTTTACCACTGAGCACACATTCTTACATCGACCGTTCCATTGGAACACTTGCAGTAATCATCGCACCTACCAGAGAACTTGCGAAGCAGATATCAGATGTTCTCGAATCACTCCTCACACTCAAACTTCGTCCAGAAAGAGAGCCAACGGAGGCGGAAAATTCCGTGTCGTACACGCGCTGGCTTGTATCTGGACTACTTTCAGGTGGTGCTACTAAAACACACGAAAAAGCGCGTCTGAGAAAAGGTATCCCAATACTCGTCGCGACACCCGGACGACTGCTTGATCACCTGCAGAATACATCATCACTTAACGTGGGAAAATGCAGGTGGCTAGTACTCGATGAAGCTGACCTCCTGATGGAGCTTGGATTTGAAAAGACCATTCAGGGAATCATCCAGGGTTTAGATGGTCGGCGGAGGCTAGCTATGCAAGCTGTGAAGGAGGGAAAGAGTTTGGAAGTCGGCGGCTGGGATTGGGAACGGCGCAGGCGGACGATTCTTTGCTCGGCAACTATACGAGAAGATGTTCAAAAGCTCGCCGGAACGGCTTTAATGAATCCGATCATGATCACCGCCTTTGACGACAAGCAACGATCGGAGAGGAATGTGTCTGCGGGAGGCGGAGCGCCTGCAGGGTCGACCAAATTTACTCCCCCAACTCAGCTGGCTCAGAAATACGTCGTAACGCCCCTCAAATTGCGGCTCGTCACTCTCGTTGCCCTGCTCCGTTCAATTCTTGCGCAGGATCGGACCAAAGACGGGCGTAAGATCATCGTGTTTCTGAGCTGCACCGATTCTGTAGATTTCCACTGGCAGTTGCTAGGGGGAACGTCGATGGGAGAGGATGCAGTCAACAATGATAATCCCGAGTCGGAGGGCGGCAACTCAAGTGGGGAAGAGGGAGTCAAAGGATCTGCTTTGGCAGGCGAAGAGGTCGCAGTGAGATCGCCACTCCTCCCAGATACGCTCGTATTCCGGTTGCATGGGTCTCTGCCCACTCCGATGCGGCTCGAGTCTCTCCGCGGATTTTCGTCCACGAAAGAAAAACGACCCACCACATCTTCCGTACTGCTATGCACATCCGTTGCCTCGCGCGGCCTCGATCTTCCCCTCGTTCGAGCGGTCATACAATATGATCTTCCGACCGAAGGTGGTCTCACGGAATATGTGCATCGTATCGGTCGGACAGCCAGGGCGGGGAAGGGAGGAGAAGCGTGGAGTTTAGTAGCTCCAAGCGAATCCGAGTGGATCAAATGGGTTCAGGAAAGGATGCGACATGACCTTCAGGAGTCATCGTCGGATAGCCAGAGCAAGAAGGTTACTCTGGAGGGCATCAGTGTGGAAGACCTTCTCGCTGGAGGTTTCGGTGGCAAAGGCTCAGAGTATGAGTCGCGTGCTACCGATGTGCAGCTTGCTTTTGAAAGATGGGTGCTGCGCCGAAAGGAGGTATGTGGCATCATTTTCAAGTCTGCTTACGTTGTCATCCCGTTTCCAGAATACGGAACTGGCACGGAGAGCATTTTTATCTCACATGAGGGCTTATGCGACGCACCCCGCAAGCGAAAGGCACATCTTCCACGTCCGGCATCTACACATCGGACACCTTGCGAAGTCGTTCGCGCTGCGGGAAGCACCAAAGAGCATTACAGGGAGCAATAGGAAGGCCAAGTCAAGAGCTCAAGCTACTGATCAAGTCCGGTCCAAAGTCAATAGGGTGGCAAACGCGATACACTCGACACCCAGCAACGTCCGCGTTTCGCAGCGGACGGGTAACGCGGAGGCACGGATGAAGGACGTTGTGCGAAAACAGGGGAGGACGTTGAAGAAAGATGGTAGGATGATAAGCAGTGGCATCGACGAGTTTCAGATTGCTTCTGGGACTGCGCTGGAACAACTCGTACAGGGGCACATGTCATGATGACATTTAATCTGGGTACATTATAATGTCCTCGATCGGGCAGTTCATGTGTGGAACCTGTGCGGTTAAGTTGTGAAGCTCTATTTTTTGTCATGCCTAGCCAAGGTATACATCAGTTCACACTACACCAGATAGCATTTGCGTTCCACAAGGATAGGAAAGAGCAAATACGTGGTGCATTGCTCTTTCCCATTGGCACCCCTTCGCACCCACCTCGTTGATTTTGAGTATCAATCGACTCTGAAGATCTGACGTTTGCAAAGTGCCACATCCGAATCAGTAGTCGTATGTCGCGAGCTTCATATTTTCTTACGACCACATTCCGCGACGTTCATATTATCCACGATGCTTCCCTTCTCTGCCCTTTGGAAACCTTGTCGCTGATTTTTTTTCACATCTGGCGGTGACTCCGCTACTTTAGACAGTGATTTGTAGCCTGGTGTTTGAGGTACTGTTGCAATGTCGTTGCCTCAAAGCAAGGACAAGCGGAGCATTGCCTTTCTCAATGAAATGAGACACAAAGCTGATGGAGTGCGAGAGAACTTGCCACTACAAAGTTCAACGTTCAACGTTCACGAACCGTAACGAATGACGCGATGCAAGTCCAACATCGCCGTCGAGCAGTGGTCACATTATTACATAGAAACCAAAAGCAGTCGTGCCATGTCAATGGCAAACAGCTACGAAGGACGCGAACTTCATGTAAGATCTGACGTTGCTTCCGCCTTGCAAAACTATCGATCGATTATCCACCGGTGCACTTCCTAATTGGTTCGTCTTCTCAGCACGAGATGTCGCACAGGACATGATAATGAAGCAGTCTAAAACCTACTGTGTCCGATCCGAGGTGTCCGAAGGTGTCAACACCACAAGCAACGTTGCCAGTGCTGCAATACTGCTGCACATTCCTCTGCTGATAATCGATGACTGGCGAAGGAACCGAACTGAAGGCGGAGCTTTCAATATAATCGAAGATACTGTGACCATTTTGCAGGTTGACCAACACCATGTCATATTTGTTCTTCCCCAATGACCCACCTACTCACCATGAACTAAGGCTCATTAATCTCATCAGATACAAAGCCCTCCCCCCCACAGGAGGAAAGTTTGTTGTACACACAATGAATACTGACTACGATGCATTGGCCGGTCAGCCTTTCGAGGTCCCAAGCCACTATTATGACCACGTGAGACGCTTCCTCTGGCGCCATCAGCTCCTCATGGGCGTGGAGGAGCGAAGCGGCGAGCTGGCCCTGGCGGTGGGCTTGTGCAGACGCACTCAATGTTACATCAGTTACCTGGATGCAATGATCGAAAGTCTCTTTGTTGAAGCACGAAGACCGCGATTCGGGCATGATTGGCGGTCAAACCTCTTTGATCTATACCTTGTGGTGGACTACTTCGTCCGTGGGCATGAGTATTGCCAAGGTATGCAGTGGACGTTGCGTAATCCTGGCCAAATTCTGGAAGTAATTGATGTCACCACTCTGGGTAAGTTTCACTCGGTCTAAATGTTCTGCTTTGACTGATGTGCATTTACAGACTGGGAGACCTTCTATGCTGCCGCAGACGATAGCGATCCGGTCTGGAGTGGTTTATCCTATCAGTTTGACATCACCAATGTAGGAAAAGGTGACTGGCAGTTCCTCGCTGATGCAGCTGCGAAATATCTTGGACTTACCAACCCAGAGCTCAAATGTGAGTGATTCTACTTACATCTACCATCTGTTCATGTCACCCACTGCAATATAGTGGGGAAAAGATCAAGAGGGCGTCAAGGAAGAGGTCGTCAAAAGAGAAAGCGTCGAAGTGCTGCTGGGTCGAATAATTAGGGTTAGGTAGTGTTATCTTCGTGTGCATCATGATTGGCACACCACCTTTTCTGAATCGTTCACATCGTATAACTGCGCTTGTTATTCACACCGTTGCAACCTCGCGGGGAGTGCTACAACGAAGGCTTTCCATCCATGGGGGTAAGGTATGTCGTTATATAGTTTTGTATCCGCTCTTTCCCCCCGCCCCCCCAAAAAAAACAGAAAAATAAATGCGCAATCCCTTAATTCATACCGGTGCATGATGTTTACCAAGGGCAGCGGTTCAAGCTGCTAGTGGTTGCCGTCAGCGACATGAGATATGCCTAGATCGTGGATCGAGGGGTACATGTACCGTGACACAAACCCATGTCCTACCGTGGAAATAGCAGACTCGGGCTTAGGACTCGTCAGAAACCACGCGTGTACTTCATGACGACGGCCGGGCACCCAAATTGATTGGATACATCACTTGGTGATGTTCAACACCACATACACTATGTATCATGAAGCGTTAAACTACCAGATCACGTCGGGGCTGCTGATTATAGACATTTTCGAAGAAAGGCTACGGTATACGGGAGGTTGTCGTGTGCAAGTAAGGGTATCCAACGGCCAGCGTTGATGAATCATAGTAAGGGAAGCGTATGGGTCGAGAAGTCGAAAGCGGGGTTACAAGTATAACCCGTTCGTAGAGGCCGAAGCGATAATCCGTGTGTTCGAGTCGCGGGTTAATGAATCAGTACGTAGGTGTGGAGAACGCGGCAAAGAAAGCGCGATTCCGGGTTGTTGAGGATATTTGCCATAACTAATCGTCGCGGCGTACGTTCTCATATATGTATTCCAGAACCGTGACATGAGACACGCACGCACGTCAACAACAGTCAGCATACAGATGTGCTGCATGTGGTGTGTCACAGACTCAGCAAAATGTGCCACCACCGGGTCTGCTAATAGCTCTTCGGGGAGCAGCGTCTCGATGCTCCGGGCCTTTCAGTGTGTTTCAGGTTCAGTCATATCGCGGATGGCCGTTGCCACGTCGTCCTCGATCTCGCCATTCAACGGCACGTGCTACCCAACCAGCCATATCGACTTCGCGCTTTACGTCCATTTGTATCCACGGATGAGCCTACAAAACCTTCAGTTCCACTTGAACAGTTGCATTCGCGTGCGGACTTACGAGAAGCTCAGCATATGAGGCCCGTTCCTCCGCTTTCTTCACCAAGCACCTGCTCACCCAGTGGCGGGCCTCAGGAGACCAACGCCTCCTGCTGCGTTTGTAATCGACGCCAAGTATACCATCCATACCCTCCTCAGGGCTCTCCTCGTCGTCATCAGGGAGTCCGGGGGCCTCCCCATCGACAATGGCGCTGAGCTGCGCAAACACGTTCTCATACGTTTCAGGAGGATAGGGGTATCTGTAACAGAAACGTGAGTGCTGTGCTCAGTGATGAAGGCACAAGATACCCACTTTCCCCTCGCAATCTCCACGATAGACAGACCAAGCGACCAAATATCGGCACTGACGGTGTATGAAGTGAATGAATCATCAACGTTGCTGTGCGATGGAGAAGAACCCTTTATCCGCTCGGGCTAGAACGATGTCACAACCCTGAGTGAGCGGGACTCAACGATAACGTGTCAGAGCACTCACAGCCATGTAGCTTTGGCAACCAACGTTGGTGCGCGCGATGCTTTTCTCGAGTTGGCCACTGACGCCAAAGTCACATAGCTTGACTTGGCCCTTTCGGTTCACGAGAACGTTCGTTGGTTTCACGTCGCGATGCATGACACCGAGCTCATCCTTTAAAAAGGCCAAGCCACGTGTCATCGATGATGCTATTCGTGCCAGATGTTCGTCGTTGATTGGAGCGGGGCTTGATGTCCATGCAGACCCGGGGCTGGACGACAGACTAGGTGGAAGAGAGACATTCCCGTTAGGGAAGCAACATAGGGAGGCCAGGGAGCCGCCATCCATGTACTCCATACAATAGTACACGCATGACTCGACGAAGAACGCGCCGTAGAACTCGACTATATGTGGGCTTATCGCACGGTGAAGGATGTCAAGTTCCATAAGGATTCCATTGAGCCTGGTCGAGTCCAACTCCAGCCGTATCTCCTGTGACCGACAAGAACAGAATCGTGACCACCAAGTGTGAGAACTGTTACAGGCGACATACCTTCATGGCCATTTCGACGTTCGTCGGCCTGTGAAGGACCATTTTTACGGTTCCGTAGTTTCCCCGGCCGAGTTCGTGTTTGAGGATAAGTTGGTCCATGTTAATGGCAAAAGAAGAGCCATTGGAGAAGTCTACGCCGGCAGCATGCAAAACTGCCTTTCCGGAAAAGTTGAGGCGGCCCGACGGGTCACTGATGGAGGCCATGAAGATCTAGATTGAGTTGATACAGCAAGCAAATAGACGTACACGATCTTGTTAAAATTGGCAAAAGGGGTATCAAAGGACGAGGGTGGCGATCGTCTGGAGGACTCAGCGAGGGAAGGTCTTCCAGCTCCCAGACCGGCACCGATAGCACCCCCTCCTACGTCACCATGAATGTCTGATAGCTTAAAACCAGGTTTGTTCCGTTTCGCTGGGGAGGGGCTTGCTCCACGGCCACGAGGCGAGGGAGATGACGGTGGAAATGATTGGGGATGGTGCACAAGAGGGTGCGCGGCTTCGCTGATGTGGGTTCGTTGCAGTGCCTGAGCGGCAGAGTCGATTGAGAAAGAGGTGGCGCCAGACGATGGGGGAGGTCGACGGTTGAGCATCTGACAAGGAACTGAATAAAAGTCAAATATCTCCGGAAGGGTACGCACCTCTATCATCTTGGCCTCTAGGGACCGCGGCATGGGAGGATTTCCTGGTTTGTTAGCGAGCATGCTGCTGAGCGTGTTTCTCGGGAATGAACCATGGCCCGCAGCCTGTCGAGGTGACAGTTTTTGCGAGACGAGGGGCGTTGGAACTGGTCTTTGTATCGGGGTGTCTTGCTGGATGTTTTGTTGGTCAGACGAGGACGAGGGCTGCATTTCAAAAGGGCGGCAGCTGCTGTCAACTTGAAGGGACGGACAACTGGGCGACGGTCGATAATCGAGATTTCCTTATATACTATGTACTCGGGTCGACATGGCTAGGCCTGTGGTGTCACGCATCACAGGTTCGCGTCACGCATCCTCGGAGCCAAGCTCGCTCGACAACGCTGAAAACGCGTGTTTTTCATTTCTGAATGTTTGTGCAGAAGTCACAGCCTCTGTGGATGCTGTGCACTCCACCGGCGAACGATCTCTCGCGGTGGACGCCATCATAGAGTGGGTGACGATCAGACGCTTGTGTGGCAGTGCTAGTGCTGAGTCAGCCAAGACCATCCAGCCACACCTCAAGTGGAAACATTTCACTCGTTCGAACTCCAGTTCATCCATGGTTTCGGCTCATCCAAGCCACGAAGGTTCCCAAGAACCAGCCCCAATCACTCCAGGGGGAACGTATTCCATCCAGGTCAGTCTGCCGGTCACAGGGCCCAGTCCTTGCGGTGCTTTTTTCTCACATGCCACTGGCAATCTGCTGACTCATCATCTCTCGAGACCGTCTCCGTGGGTTGCAAGCTATTCGTCCGGCGACCAACCGCAGATGGCAGCGAAGAAGAACGGCTGGCAGAAATTCTGTCTATCCGTGATAAACATGCAAACTCCTTCACCCGTCGGTCGACGGCAGGCAACCTGAAAGAGGAGGAACAAGAAGCACCCAAACCCGAGGACAGATGGGAGTACTTTGTACACTGGGATCAGTTCAACAAACGTTTGGACGAGTGGGTCATCGGTTCAAGACTTGTCCTGAACAGAGACTTGGAATGGCCTCGTCCAAAACCACCATCTGGAAAGAAGAGCGGGATTGGCGCACAGAAAGCGCCTGGCAAAGCACCGAGGTCACAGTCATTACTGAAGAAAGCAACAGCAAACGCTGCTGCTGCTGCTTCTCCAACGCCCTTCTCTACCCCAGGACCGGTTATTGGGTTGGCTGAGTATCATTCACCGTCACCTGCCCCGTCGCTCAAGCGTAAGAGTTTCCAAGAAGAACAGGAAGAGGAGGAGGAGGAGGAGGAGGAAGAAGAGGAAGAGGAAGAAGAGCCCGAAGAGGAAGATTTGGATGCGGAAGGCGAGATGGATGTAGATGCCGAAGGAGAATTGGAGGGAGAGACATACGACCTTGCTGCTTCCCCAACTGAGGCCCCTCCGTCCGTCACTGCATTCAGCAAAGAGCAGGAGATTGAGAAACTTCGAACATCCGGCTCCATGACCCAGTCCATATCCGAAGTCGCGCGCGTAAAAAACCTCAATCGCCTCCAAATTGGCAAGCACGAGTTGGACGCCTGGTACTTTAGCCCTTATCCGAGGGAATACGCTCATCTCCCAGTTCTATACATCTGCGAGTTCTGCCTGTCCTACTTCCCCTCCTCCTTTATGCTTGCTCGGCACCGGCACAGGTGCACATTACTCCATCCACCTGGCAACGAGATTTATCGACACGACGACATCTCCTTTTTTGAGCTTGACGGCAAGCGCCAGCTAACATGGTGCAGGAACCTGAGCTTGCTATCAAAGTGCTTTCTCGATCAGTAGGTGCCATTTCGCAACTCGTCGACCCTGTTTCACCCAATATGCCAGTAAAACACTATACTACGATGTCACCCCTTTCATGTATTATGTGATGGTAAGACTCTGGACTCTTCGTTATCTCCCCTTTAACTCCTCATCTTCTACCCCCTCTAGACCCAGCGTGATGCCAATGGCTGTCATATCATCGGCTACTTCTCAAAAGAAAAGGAGTCCGCAGAAAACTATAATGTCGCTTGCATCTTGACGCTGCCACAATATCAACGGCACGGTTTCGGCAAGGTCCTTATCGAGTTTTCATATGAACTTAGCAAGAAAGAGGGAAAGCTTGGCAGTCCCGAGAAACCACTCAGCGATCTTGGTCTGCTCAGCTACCGAGCCTATTGGGCCGAAGTCATTGTAGAAGTCCTACTCAACACTACGGACGACATCAGCATCGACGATGTCGCCCAGAAGACCTCGATCACACACGCCGATATCATGAACACGTTAGTTCCGCCTCTTTCCCTCCTGAAAACCGACCGACTAACACCACATTCGATACAGATGTACGACCCTGCAACTGTTCAAACACTACAAGGGTCAGCACATTATCTGCCTTTCTGATGCTGTCTTAGAGAAGCACGAGAAAACTCGTAACAAACGCAGAAGACGGATACACCCGGAACATCTAATCTGGAAGCCTCCCGTGTTCACTCGAGACCAGCTCCGTTTTTATTAATACCTTTGTGCGGCTTCAACTCTCGTTTTGTCTCATCTGTAGCTTTAGTACAAAGATTCGTTTTTGTAACTGTCCGCATCATACTCTATGGATACACGTTTGTCGGTGTGAAATAAATAGACTGTAACAATAACTTCGACCTTCAAGTGATTGATATTGTACTCAATTACCTTCGCCGCCCGTACGTTCTTGAGGTCTCCTTCTAATGGAGGAACCTGGCTGCCCCTCTGTTGCCTTGACGATACCACCTTCCAACATACTAAGCTTCATTCGCGGAAGTACGGGGGAAGACGGCTGCGAAGCCGCGGGGGAGAACTCGCCCACACCGGCTAATTGTAAATCATCTTCTCCAGCAAAGTAAGCCTGGGGTCTCGACTCTCCCTCTGCGTGGTTAGACTCATCGTATACCTCGTGGTTACCGCGCTCATCCGGTCGGCCAACATCGTTGACATTATGACCACGGTTGCGAGGTGTTCCTGAGTGCCACTGCCCCTCAGAACCACTGGCAGCACGTGGATGACGCTCTTTGGATTCATCGGCGAGGGGCGAGCTCTGCACGTGAGCAGTAGGAGCAGATAGAGACATCGTACCACCCTCAGCAGCATCGCCTGTGGATGCTTTCACGTCGTCAAGAATGCCGAGTGTACGTGCGATGATATAGGACGTAACATCCTGTGAAGGTCAGTCAGCCAGTATTCAGCAGTCAGGGGAAGGAACGGGATGAAGAGAAGTAGTTAGGTTTCTTTCCGCGAAAATCAACGGCGATCAGCGAGGTTGACAGCAAAAGTGTCGAGGAGTGGAAGGACAAGCAACCCGGATCAGGTGGCAGCCGGCGAAGTGAGTACGTACCAAAAGGGTAAGTATAACAACCGGAAGAATGACGACAACTGCAAGGACTCGAAATGTTGAAGCAGTTCTTGCGACCCAGGATTCAGGCTGATAATTCCATAGGTTCTTGACATAAGCGTTCCAGATAAACCCCGGGATGTCGGACCAATAGAATGGGATGTCAGGGAAGTATGAGAACATCGCAGCAGGTGCCCCTGAGTAGCGTCAGCGTTCCTCCCTCAACAATCCGCTTTGTAAAACGGACAACTCGAAGAGTGTTCGTGATTCAAGCTTTCTTTTACCAAATTTTGAGCCTGAATAGACCTTTTCAACGGCGTCCAAGTGATGTTGAATCGCAACACGGTCCGCTATAACCAGAGTAGCAGGTGCCAGAAGGCGGCGGAAGCACGGAAACACCGCCATGATGATATGGTAGGGGGTGACATTGAGGTACGTACGGGTTGATAGACGGTGGATAACCATAAAGCCGTCAGTAAGTTCGGGGGTAAAGGAAGCAACAAAAGTGTAATAATCAAGGGTCGAAATGGACATCCAAAATAGAAAGGCACTTACCCTTCAATAATTCTCACTGATAGACTGGCCCGTCAAAATATTAGGAGAGGCACAATACTGCACTTCAGTGGTGAAGGCTGCAAAGGGGCAACAGTGTAGGTCGAAATACCACGCAGAAGTCAGTTCGTAGTGCCTGCTATCTCGCGAGGGGCCGGAAGCCACTTGAATAAATTTACCCACGATCCTAGTTATGTCGCCCCTGTCCATACAGTGAAGACAGGAAAAAAGTACTCCATTCAGCCAGGCAACAGTGTACGAAAAGGAGGATAATACAAACATACAAGCTACATATAATCGCAGAGGGTCACAATCTCCACACCAGCAACGAAGGGTCCACAACGGAGAAGAGATGTATACACGATAGCAGATATGGAAACAAGTGCACACTTGACCATGCTACCGGAGGCAGGACCAGGCTGCCAAGCGCCGTGACGGTGATAGCACCACCCGACCGCGTGGAATGAAGGGGTATGAGGCATGAGGCAGGCAGGGGATATTTGAGGCCACTGCCGATACCAGGCGACAATGGACGGACAGAGGGGGGCAGCGCCGAAAAAGAGTAGCTATGGGTACATGATGTTAGAGGGGAACACAACGCCATCCGAGCGAACCATGACAATTGGTCGGCGCTTTGCAATCTGATTGTCGGGCGGTAGACACCCTAAAACCTCAGTACACCTCACCTCTACAAATGGCGAGGGCTCCGAGCCAAAAAAGATGTGAATAGGATCCCCCTTGTTGAAGTTTTCGCCATACACTGTCAGCATTTTGGACAGGTGTGGATTAGGCTTCGACAAGACTCCTCGAGATTGCGAACAATTCGTTTTAGGTGCCTCAGCGGCACGGTCAGGGGGAAGGTATTTCACCACAGCTGGAAAGGGCGTCACGGGTTTCGAAGGAATCGGAAATGATCCCATTTGTGGTGCGTTCTGGTTGTCGAACAGTACGGGTGGGACATAGAAGTTATATCGCACTTGGTCTACGCGATATTTTCCGTCAGACGCGATCAATCGACTCTGCAACCAGCCAACTTACCAGTGCCAACAATCGTCCACACGCTAGTCTCACCAATATCAACCTGCCATAGCGCACCGGAGGATGCTCCAGCTTCGCTGGACGACCCGCGCCGGCCTGAGGAAGCTGAGCCTGCCGAAGTGGGACGTCGTCGCCCTTTCGAGCCGGGATTCTTGGTGATCCCCCCAGCACTTGATGTAGAACGTTTTCCCTTTTTCACCTTTCCACCATCGTTCGAAAAATCGTTCGATGACGATGGCGACGCGGGTTCGCTCGCAGCAGCCCCAAAGTAATCCCCGCTCCCTGGTATAGATACGGGAGTCGACACCATCGGGGAACCGGGAAGTATCGGGGATATAGATTCGCCTGCTGCAGACACATTCCATTGCCGCCCTTCGAGAGGTCTGTAGGTATTCACTTTCTCACCCATGCATGACAGGAAGGCACCGGTCGCGCCAGGTGTTCCCGGCTCCGGTGCCCCCTTGGAGCCATCATACACCTCAAAAGCGACTTTATGCAATTGAGAAACAGGATCTCCACAGACCTCCCCGGGTACGCAGTAGTGGTCTGCGACGCCTTTCGCGCCTTCCTGCAAGCCACCGCCGACCACGGTTGTCTGGTGGTCCACCTTGCGGATAATAAGCACAGGTGACACGACACCAGACACAAGACACTGCAAAACGACCGTCTGGTTATAATATATAGGAATAGGCGAGCCGTTGTTGGTGAAGGGTATCGCGTTTGGAGGAGGGGATGGGTAGTCGGGTTGTGGAGGCGGGGGTGGCGGAATGTCCATCCCACCTGCAGGCTTGTTGACATCGACGATGTACATGATGAACGGATCCCAGCTAGCCGTGCGGGCGATGAAAGACGGTGTGCTTGACCGTGAGCGGTTGTCAATGCCAAGTAGGGGAGCCCCATCTGAACCCTTGAATGATGAGCCAGAGCCAGACACGCAAAGGTACTTGGTCGACACTGTCTGCGACCGCAGGCGGTGAAAAAGTGAGACGGTCGATCCATGGTTAATGCACACTGGGTAAGAGGGTATGATTAGCGACGTGGAATACACTGCATCATTATCATCATCATCAACGTACGTTCAAGATTTTTTGCGCTCTGCCTCTTTTTGCTTGGTTTGGAGATAACCTTTATGGGACGCGAGGGAAATGTGCCGATGATACGTTCCGGTTCATCATCGGACGACGGAGCAGTGATTTTAGCGAGAGCCTCGACCTTTTTCTTTTTCTCGTCCACATCCGATATGAAGAGCTGCTTGCCGACGCACCGGCCAATGTAGGTTGTACCTGTGGGTGCGTCGTTGACATCAAACGTTTTGCCCGAGGCAGAGGTCCACTCAATAGTGCCCTCCTGCGGGACGGGCTCGCCGGAAATTGAAATAGTGACACGTGGCGGGCACAGCTTCGGTTCTTCCCCGCGGCGCACGACGTCCGTCCACCACGAGTTGCCGATCATGATCGCGGTAGGCGGGGGACACAAAAACCGCTTCTCAGTCCCGTAGGACTTCTGGGCGACCTTGCTTGACATGACGATGACTGTCCGTTCACCAAACGCAAGACGGTTCGAGGCACGAATATACTGGTCGAGATATGGACTACAGACGTGTCAACGCCGGGGTTCAACAAAACATGCAAAGGTCCAATATTCAGGAAGAAGTTACTCACCGAATAAATGACTGCAAGTCGTTGGAAGAACCCAGGCCCGGTCTAATTCCAGGGAAGCCACCACCGATATTGGACATCAAAGTCGCATGAGGATTCGGACTCAGATACTGAGAAATATCGTCGTAACCTGGAAGGCCGGTGTCGGGCCGGAAAGAATGGGTGACCTGTGGCGCGATGCCTGTACGAAAGATGTCCGGACTGTGAGAAACATGAGGGGGAATGGAACTCGGAGAGAGAGAAGAGTGCGGAAAACGGCCATCTGGCTGGAAACGCGGCAAGCGCTCCTGGAAGGATTGAAGGGTAGGGAAGTTGTTGGTGGTGTTCATTCCGTAATCTTCGGGAAAATCGGAATGGTAGTGGGGACCATTGAGGCTGGATATCCGGCGCTCCGAAATGAGGTCCGAGTAGTGTCCGCTGGAGAAGTCTTTCTGGTGCCCACTGATCGGGAAGACTGGAGAATGCTGAATGCCAGCCATTGGGTCACTTGGGGTGAGCGGGGAGACTTTGCCTGAACTACCACTGTATGAGGAGGGCACACTGGACAACATGTCATATGAATTGTTGTTGGAATGCGCAAAATGGGGAACTGAGTCAGGAAGGGTAGGAGGATAGATGGGGTCAGACTGCATGTTGTAGGAGGGAGGCAGGGAGGACGAAGACGAGGAGTTGGTGCGGTACCGGGATGAGGCAAACGAGCTGCCATTGGGGGAGAAGATATCATATGAGGGGTGGTCAGGAACGTCCATTGGGTGGTTATGATCCAAATTCTGGGTAGGGATCGACTGGGGGTGATGATGATGGGAATTGGAAGCAGAATCTGCAGATTGGAGTGTGGTCAGTGGGTGATCGAGATCTGCCAGTGGGTACAGCGACGTATGTGATGACTGGTGTGCCACGGCTGCGGGGACAAAATCCATGAGCCAGCTGGTGAGGACTCAGATTGGTTGCGGGTATGGGGGAGACCCGAGAGACGATTGAAGGGGAGGGAAAGAATGAAATAGCCGCTTGTCCAGTTGCTGCCTTGACCTGGCGATGAGTCTGACGAGCACGCAAACTAAACTCTGATCGGTCGGTCGGTCGGTCGTCGGAACTTGCCGCTGTCACGTCCCAAACGGGTGCATGGCATGAGCTCTGATGGTCGTTGAAACAGTTGCAACGGGTCCGTAAACGACTTACAAGGCAAATTTTTACCGTTCGTGGGGTTCAAACAGCACGATAGCTGTGCCGTAAGACTGCCCTCCTGAACGTGCGACTGTCAGTGATGTCAGGTCCACGTCGAACGCACGTACTTGCCGTTGCAGCCGTCTATATTAGCAGCGTCTAGATGATGGAGCACGGGAGGGTGGAGAGGGGAGCGTCTTTTTTAAATACTGGGATGGTGGTGCGAGGCTTTGAGTGATGAGGCTGTGAAGCGTTCGATGTGTATATGTATATCGTGTGCTTGCTCCCCCCCTGCAGGGAAATGCGTGCCGCGGAGAGTAGGCTGTTGGACAAGCTTGAATCTAGGATGCGACCGCCAGCATCTGTTTGGTGGAGGAACTCGCTCTCCTTTATATCCTCGTCGATTGACACACCCAACTCTATATACGGTCGACACCACGGCGGGCGAGCGCTCATTTCATCAATCGAAAAGGTTCCGCTTTGGCATGCTATCACTGCCTGTCGGATTGTTCTGAGCCAATCTTGCCGTGAATTCTAGGTCTCCCATTGCTATCCGACATTTTTACCTTTTGTCTCACACACTTGGCGTGTACCAACAGCCTATCAGAACCGCCACAATCTTGAACCTGACTTGCTTGTTTTTCCCGATTAGATATCTTGGACTGACCTTGTGGCTTTGACGCTGTAGTCGTCGGAGATCTCCTCCATTTCCACGACCACTCGCTGGGATCTTCCCGTGGGCCGCCACTCAACGTGGTCCACCATCACACATAGTCTACATTCTCGTGTTGAGGGAAAGGTTGCATCATGATGACCAGTCGGGGATGTCATATCGCGTAAAGTCCCTCTCTGCAACATTCCATCAGTGGGTTTCCCAGAGCCATACTCAGGATCACAATTTCCGTTTGCGGTTTTTATGTTCGACGATAGGTCGTTTCAACGTGCCTGCAAGTTTGGAGCCCTCTTGACATGCAGTCCATTTACAAACCCCCACGAGTACTGGGAACACGTCTTAATATTTGGTGGCTATCAAATCCTGGTTGGAGGCAGGGAAGCGGCTTCTCCCGATAGATGCCGGGTTCCCTGTCCCGCTTGCCGCTCTAGTCAGGGGTGCATGCAGGTTGCAAATAAGCAACAACAAATATGTCAAACCCGATCTTGATCAGTTTTACTAATTGTGACTGGCCGCATCATGTTCAGCCCTAATTAGCATGCTCTCCTTACGACAACCTCGTCGTTATCGCACCCCACTTTTTATCGCTAGTTCATTCACACGCTTTGTTTACTTCCAATCCATACTCCGGTGTAAATCTAATATGTACAGCAGTTCTCGAAAGAAGAAAAAAATACTCATGTCGATCAACCCGTCCAGAGTCTCCTGGACGGTGTGACTTTTGTGAGTAAGACGTGTACGTACACACGAGGGAGGGGGCCGATTGCTAATCTTTTCAATGGCCAGTCATCATCATCCGCGGAATATATCAACCGTACATCGATAGAATGAATAAGACAGCACTCAATAGCGGCTATCCTCCTTGCTGAGGCGACATTGGAACAGAACGATCACTTCGGCGATCTAAGTGAGCATCTCATTGCAACTGATACATGTATTGCGTTCTCGCGTCCGTCAGCCCTGGATGACGACGTCTCACTCTGGTTACGCTCACCACCCTCGAGAGAAGAGAACACCGCGTTAGTTACCTGTCGAGATGGCCACTTTACCTTGTCTGCTCACCATCGGCGCCCTCTGATATTAATGCGAAGTTAACCGCGTTGACCCATCGGCTGCTGCACAGCCCCCTGTTACGATATGAGCCTTGTACCAAGGCGTGAAACTCTATTAAGAGGATTCAGAACACAGGAGGGCTGTCGCCCTCGGATCCCGCGCCAGGGCGTGGATTGTGGGATGCCTTCTATGTGTTAGCTGACCACTGTGGCAATTCTTGGCACAATGACAACGGCAGGTGCGATCCACCCACCCAGAGAGGATCTTACCTTGAAACTTCCCGTCTTCCATTCCTTCGTGAGCCACTCCAAAGCGACGTGAACCTGATGTCTTCTATTAACGATAGTTAGCCGACCGCAAGGGGGAAGGGTTGGATTGCTATAGAGGCTATGCATTGGTTTCGGTCCAGTGGACCGACGGCAATGCCAAGGGAGGACTCCAACACGTCAGAGCACATTGTGTTGCGCAGATACCAAAGCAACACTGGATGGTAAGAATCGGAGATCCTCGTGGACACGAGTACTGCACCTCTCCAATCAACCATCCATTCTTTTAAGCTGCGGTCGGTTTCACCAATGGGACGAAGGTCACGAGCAAGGTGCACCGGGCCGCTGGCACGGCGAGCCAGATCAATGATCTTCCTCGAGACAGGTGGTGTAGAGACACGCGTTAACGGTGCGCTCATACTGCAGCCACGAAGCTGTCGTGGTGCCGTGCAGGGTCATCACTATTCAAAGTTCCAAAACGGACCGGCTTGGTCAGGTGAGTGTCTATGAAACACGGACTCACGTGACAGGACCCTATCAATCAACCAAACAAGGGACAGTACTGGCGACTACGAATGACAGAAATGGGATCTAGTGGAGTGCGCACTCGCAATCTGCCATCTCTGAGCAAGCAGCTTGGCTTCTGCAGGGCATCTCTCATCCAGTATCTAATCTGACGGAGGATTTAAAGCAGCCTAGGACATGCATTTCCTTTGGTAGACGATGTCCACCTGAGAGGTCTTTGCTGGCCTTGATGGTGGGGAGTAGGCTGAACGTCCGACTCTTAAAATTCCTTAGTATACGCGCCAGGCGCTAATATTCGCGGGTGAAATCTCACACACACCCTCCCCCATCGTCGCTATATTTCACGCTGTGTGTATTAGTGGACGGGCCGCCCCCAAGTTTGTGGGGTGTGGCGCCCGCGTTACCAAATATGGCAGTGGACATTTTGCCTGGTGGCAGGCGGTCGTCGCAACGCAGCAACTTCAAGACTCCATCGTCAGACCGTCCCACGACTGCAATCCCGGTTGGCTCACTTGGACGTCCCGGAAGTCCTTCGTCGTCGGCTGTGTTTGCTCACAGCAATATTCTGTGAATATTTGACAGTCCTCCGGACCGTCAACCCACTAGTCCCAGTGCCACAACTGTTTCATCTTACCCCTCTGAAACAAAAACGACACGAACAACAGACTCCTTTTCAGGCCTCGCCGCGTTCGAGCAGGATTTAGAACATAATGTCAGGGTCTGTCTATAGGCTGGAGACCCCACGGGCACGTCCGCCACCACCGCCATTGCGCTCGCTGAAAGCTTCCTCGGCACCCGGCTCTAGTGGAAATTCACAGGCGCTCCTTTATGACCTCCCTTCATCCGTCGCATCGCCACCCAATAGCCCCAAAGCAAAGTCTGACTTCGCGTCACCCACATCGCCAACGTTCTCTGCTGGCAGATCCAGAGGGCGTCGAGGCGGTCGTCCAGGACCAACGCCACCGCCGTCTGCGCGAAATCGATCAAGCACTCCACTCGGTGTATCACGGAGCGATCTAGAGCAGTTTGCTGAATATTGCCATGCATGGTAGACATCGCTCATACTCATTCAAATCCACTCTCTGAACGTCGTTGATTGTTTGTATGGTTCTGTGCGTTACAGGTACTTCGACCAAGACGAGGCGTCGAAACGTCAGATGACCCAAATTCTTACCAACCTCAAACCTTCACAACGCGCTCCATACTCGAGACTGCAGGCCTCTGTGCGCTCAGCGTACCATGCGAGCGTGAACGCACGGCGACACGCTGAGTTTCAGGCACATCTCACAGCGACGCAGCCGGGCGGCTTCCTTGATGCCTCATTCACGAGCGAATCCGACCAGCTCTGAGGCGAAGAAGGAGCGCTTTGCCAGGTTGGATAGGTTTATGAGAACGTGGTGCACCATGGGCATGCCGGGCACGAAACCTTTCTTCGAGTCACTGTGGGCAATCATGCGACTGCAGGTACTTCCTGAAAATCTGGGGGGTGCAGGGTCGTATCGCATTCGGTGGGAGTTTGATGATGCCGTGTTTAAGGAGGCAGCGTACGTGTTCCCTTCTATAGCTCTGGCCAATTCTACTATTAGCCGAGGGGACCCCCCCTTTCCTGTTTACTTCTTCGAGAACGTTACGCCTGACGTCAATCTACTTTCTCACGCAGTGGCAAAGATTTCATGCTCGAAGCTATCGACGTACTCAAAGGGGTAGGTTGTAAATTTCCTCACGCGTTTGAGTTTGACTGATTCCGCGTAACAGGTACTTGCATTTGAGGATGTTCCTTCTGCAAATAGCAGGAGCGGCTTTGGGTATCAATCACCGTCTGCGCATGCCTTTCTGTCCCAGTATTCACCCTCGGGCATCAACGTGTCGGCGACACCCACCGCTATGAGCACCGAAACGAAGCGGACGCGAGCACCGAGCGATCCGTTTCTAGACATGCCCCCTTTGTCACATTCAGCGTCAACTCAGTCATCTAATACAACCACCCCCCATCTTCCTTCAGGAAATGAGGAACGTGCCCCACCGGTTATCTTCAACGAACAAGTGGACTGAAGATGGGGAAGTCCCGATGCTATTGCCGCCTTTGCGATCCGAACTGGACATGGAAGAGTCCGAGGTACACATGCGCACGTGGACGGCACCAGACCTGTCCAACCCGGAATATCTGTCCTTACTAACTGTATTCCCATCCTTTATCACTCGACGACCGTTGCCACGCTTCCCCGTGGCCAAGAACCCTCGGGTCACTGACATTGAAGAAGGAGAGGATGAGAGAGGAGAGGGTAAGGAAATCCGGTTCGGTACGGGTACAATGTGGGTTAGCTCCAAGCATCGAAGTGAGGGATATAGAGGACATTGGTGGACCAGGTTTGTCCTGTGGTGGCGCGGACTGTTCTGTTGATACCCGACAATTGGTTTGACGCTTTCCTTGGAATTGCCACATTGACTACTTCTAAATACTTCCCTCTTTGAAGTGACCCTCGTGCTGCACACTCCCCTTCCATATGTAACACCCATTGTTTATACACTTGCAATCATCCGCACATTCACATACGTACCTCTTTGTAGATATGTAGATGTCGGTTGGACAGGTTTCCTTTACCGCTGGTCACACGTGCGTTGTGACCGCGACCACTCTTTCGACGTCGAGCCTCTCAGACATGCTACCATCTTGCACCGGTGTACCGTCGTCTGGGCAGGTCGTCCGAGATTAATCCGCTCCACGTGGACTTTCTCGTGTCAGTGTCAGCACCGTTTTGGATTACTGACGCAGAACACGGCCGCCATCTAGCTGAAGGCACGACCATATCCGAGTATCAATCTGGTGGCGCACATGAACGTTCGGTTTGTGATTTCTGATGGTGAGCCCTCACTGCATCCGCGTCACTTGAAACAGGCATGGACAGTGCTGCCAGACGCTCAGCGCTGTCTTTCCGAATGCACATGGCATGCATACATGCACCAGGTGTTGGAATGCCGTCGGGAGACGGCTGACACAAGAGCATTCTAAAACAGTGTCCAGCGCGTGAGTTCACGTCCGGACAGCAGCTCACGACGCGTTGTCCCTTGGTCCGCCAATTTGGCTCAGATGCCGTCCCAGACTGCGTTATGAGTTGTCCCCAGCTTCAGGTGTTCAGGAACACAAGCCTCTACCTGTTTGTGCCATCCCGTGTGACGCATTCATTGAATCAGGTCAGCCCCTTTCGCGGTATAAATTTTGGCTGCTGACGTATCTGCAGGGGAGATCGCCATGCGGTGTGGGTACTCGATTTGCAAGCGGATTACCATGCCGTGGAATGTTCGCTACTTCACCATATGTCGGCGACCCACTCACACCACACCAGCTAGCTGTGGCTTGTAACTCAACAGAGGTCGGATGCTGACGCGTCTTTGCGCGACCGCGAGGGTCTTCCTCACTGCCTTACCTAGAGTGATCCCACCTTTACTACAGCTCTCGTGCTGAATGCTGTAGCAGACATACATCACGGATTGCATCAGTAGATTCCTGCACAATGCACCACACCATTGCATGTGCATTCATCAACCCGTTTCCAACGCAGAGGATACCTACCGAGTCCCCGGAATAATGCCCCGAAGAGGACAACCGTTATTATCGCCGGAAATAAAAGTGTCGGCAAACATGGCCGAACTCCTTTGAGCAGCATGAACAGCCTAATGCTTCTACCACGTGGTGTATATGATAAGCTGGGTTTTGCTGTTCTTCTCCTCATTGGATGGCCAGGTCAGTGGGGTCTCCCTTCCGTGATCCTTCGGCAGCACCTCTTGTTAATTAGTTCTGAGATAGGTAACTTCATGTGACCGGTCGATTGCTGCGGAAGCTGGCAGCAGACACACAACCTACAATCAGCCGCATCTGTACCTCTCGGCAACCATCTAGGTGCGAGTCAGATGTTGTGATCAGAGTCTTCACCCCCTGTCCTATAAGCGTCGCGAAGGACCAGCGGTCTTGTGGCAACAGCGTGGCCCGTTTGACCCCTAACTGTCATGTCACGCTGTGCCAATCTGACTTAGATCAATCCCCCCGTCTAACTCCATTCTCCAACCACCTGATGGGGGCCCAGATTGTTAGCATTTTTACGTTGATGAACCGATGTCGAGGATTCACCACCATCAAATGTTCAAGGACGGGAGGAAGGGATGAATACTCAAGAATATTCGTAAAATCACAATGTTCGAGCTGCTCAGGACTTCTAATCCTACCACCAGGAACGCCTGTGCGTGGGCCATGATCTTTGGGTTGAATCCCAGCGAATGGAAGCCACTGTGACCGGCACTGCTCGGTGTTATCCGACGGCGGCCAGTACATACTGGTCTCTCCCCACGTCCAATCATGGTTCCCTTTTTTTCCCCTGTTGTGCACGTTTACTTTGAGACGGCCGCATGTCATTGTAACTGGATCAAGATTGTGGCATGATGTAATCACGGCTCACAAGATGCTGCCAGAGCCCATGGCAACGAAAGACCCTCCCAAGAAGAGTGAGGATAAGTCAAACTGATATTGTCTTGCGTTAGCATTGACCTCGGTGACGCCAATAATCTCCGATTGGCAGCCGTGTGCAAAGGTGCAGGGATAGCCAATTGACCGTAATGGGGTGGGTTTGGGAAGGTTTAGTCGTTTTTGTGGACTTAACCAACCATTTCCATTGGCAGCCCCCATGTCCATAAGCGACAGAAGACGTCCTGGTCCTGAATTTACATCTACTTGTCCTCCACAGCTCAATCGAGGACGGATCTGCTGCATTCTGACGTGCGTGACATGCGCCGGTCGGGCCCAGCCTCTCCAGTTACACGTTCGTCGACGCAGAGACTGACTTCTATCATAGTCGTGCACCTCGACCACCAACGTTGAACCCTAAAGTGCGGGCATCGATCCAATGGGTTGACTCCCCGTTGCGACGTCAATGAACTCTGGAAAGATTCGTACCAGACGTAGGGGTTGTTGCTACTAAGTCCGCCGATCGTAGACCTGACCAGCACCCTGATTGAAGCCCCTACCCTCCAAGCTATAGTCATATGTGTGTCACTTCAAGGTGTGGCAGCTCGGTGGCTCGGCAGGGCTGACCGTCCGCAGCCAGTCGCTGCTGTAAACCCTGAGTAACGGAGTCGCCCGGGTAGTTGAGGATGCACCACGAGTTTTATTTATTTATTTCATTGGTTACTGAGTTAATAGATTGACTACACGTATGTACCGTACGAGATGCTTGTATGCGTATAGATCGTAGATGTCGGTGGATACAAGCAAGCTGCACCAAGTCAAAAGCGGCTAGCTTACGATGAAACGTTCACAGGTTACCAGCCGTGGAGCAGCGAAGCTATTTGCTGGTCTTTGTCGTAGTTGCTTTTCTTTAACCTGCGACCCAGAGAACGCAAGGACAGGGGATTGTTGGCTGTCTGTAACGTTTAAGCACGTTTTATTGACTCACTCTTGGACTTCTTTCTTCAAGGCATCCACCTGAGCCGTTAGTTCTGCAATGCGTTCCGCCTTGGCATCGTTACTGATTTTGAACGAGTTCTTCTGTCTCTCAGTTTTAAGAATATAATTCGCAACTTCCAACTCTTGCAACTGCTTCATATTCAGTTGTAATTCCTCCTGGGCCAGTTTCACTCGATTGAACACAGTAACGAACTGTTCACCGGGGGTCGGGCTACCGGAACTGGAAGCCGGGTGGAATTTCAGCAGGTTAGGGGCGGAGTCGGCCAGTGCAACGACATTAGAAGCAGGCTGTTTCTCGAGAAAAGGGTTCTCCTAGGTTCAATTGGAACAAGCGGGAAAGAAGGTCGACGATCAGGCTGATTTATATTATAAACGGTTATTGAGAGAATGAATACTAACCTCGTTTTCGACGGAACCACCTATGGTATCGACGACGGCACGTCCCTTGCCTTTGTTCGCGGTCGGGCTGGTGGGCTCTCCGACGTCGACGAGAACAAATCCACCTTGTAGAGCGGTGAACAGTCTTGGGTGGGGTTAGGAGCATGGAGCTCCCGACACCTGAAGACCGATTTTGACTGGGAGGACTATCTGACACAGCTGGGACCTCTGCTGGGGTCATGACGGGGCTGTCCAAATCTAAGCCGAGGAGGCTGCGACGCGGCACCTGTTTTGGCGGAGAAGGTGGAAGTTCTCGTTCTTGGTTTGTAGAGGAACTTGAACCTGCCAAGGACAGGGGTAGGGCTTGCTGCGCAGGTGATTCGTCGCCAGCTGTAGGGGGCTCAAAGACGGGACGATCAGCGGCGACAATACGGCTTTCGTGCCTTTCTTGTAATCCCTTTTCAATGTCCCGAAGCCGTTTAGACATCGGACTCTGAGGAGGATGCTGTATGGTTGACGGGGTACTAGTTGTGGCGTCTGGCACCTGATCCGCCCAGACTGAAGACGTGGGTCGTTGAACCATGATGGGATAGACCAGACTTACTGAAGTATTTGCACCCCTCAGTCGATGGGGAAAGGCTGCAACACCAGAAATCGCTATGGACAAAGAGCACTAGTTCAGCTAGTCACTCAGGTTCGTGATGTCATTGGTCATCATACCGATTGGGATTTCGCAGAGAGTGGCTCGTCCTCCTGACTGCCCCATGTTTGCAAGTTGGAACGCGCTGTGGACTTGTCCGCATTGCCTGTGATGGCTGGCTGGACGACATCTGATGCTAAGACGAGGATTGAATTATTGAGGTGTTGTTTACATAGGAGGTTCGAAATTCGAACCCCCTTACCATTCCTAATTACAGTAGCCAAGTTTCCAACACGCAATGAACGTCGTCGTGTCATGTCGCCTTCGATCATCGACACAAGAGTAGTGTACATTCCACCTGCAGAGTGCGAGCTGCCAGCCCTGGCTCTTCACATCATAAGCCTGGTGGACTCGTACATGCTCTGGTTAGGTGTCACCGAGGAGTTGCCCGACACCGTCCAGAATGCGCCGCGCTCGGGATCGCTGTGTAAAGACTGGGCGTGTGCAATGCCCCCTCCACCTGGGAGCAAAGTAGGTGTTCTGTGCGCTCACTGCCGACTGCTGCTGACACGATCGTATGCTGCTGATTGCCCGCCCTCAGATGTTGGGACCAGCGTCTCCGTTATTTCGCACGTCTGGATCGGACGTTGCGTTGTCGATGGCACAACGGCTTGGTATGTGTACTATTTACTTGTTTTTACGGTTAGCCGGAGGAGTGATGCACGGTATGATGTATGTAGCGCTGAAGTTTCGCAAACAAATATTCTTGTCCGTGGACATACCATCGGTCCATCTCGCGGTACCTTACGGGTCCCGTCTCTTGCTTGACGCAGAACAAAGGATCGTCGAGGTACTGGGGGCATAGTAGTAGTTACAAGTAGTAACCAACGATTTTTTCGTTATTACCAAGATCGATTGCCGACCCTTAACCCCTTCAAAATGCGTTCGCCGTTGTTGGGCACATACGTGTAGTGCACAGACCACTCGGCTCCCTTTGTTTCCTGCAGTGTTTGTCGACGACCAACAGCTAATTTGAACTTGGGCGTGGTAAAGCTAAGAGTTAGTCGCTGCGACGACGTAGCTGTCCAGACTCCCACCCCATCCTCGTCCCATCCCCATTTCCCTCTCTGCTGCTATTACCAGGGAGCATGTCGGAACCCGAACTCGCCTACATGACCAACTCAAACGACGACTTCGACCTTCCTCGCTGGCAGACCCAGGCTCACATCGAGCCTTTGTCGTCTTCGGCGCAGGCCGCGCAGGCCGCCGCAAGAGCTTCGTATCTCTACCCAGGTGCCCCGCCCCCGCCCCCGCCCCCGCCGCAGTCCCTTGCTACCGCTGGCCATTCCCAGAGATTACATGCTCTCCACCACTCCCCCAGCTCGTCAAGGCAGCCTCGTGTCACCCACGCTCTCGATCAAGATCAGCAGCAGTCCGTTTCAACCACCTCATATATCTCGGGTGCGCTCAACCAGCTATCCAGAAGCGCGTCTCTCGGCGCAAGCGCTTCGATCGGGGGCACAGCAAGGTCTCGTCGACACCATCAACCTGCTGACGACTTGGAGGGCGCATTCAACGTCGACGCTCAGTCTTCTAATTCTAATCCCAGGCCCATGGGCGCACCGCAGCCTCCATCCGCATATTCCCTCTATCCCCCAAGTACCAGTGTCCATCAGCCTCTTTCCTTGCAAGCCTCCTCCACGTCCAGCTCCAATCCCTCCCCCGCCACAGCATCCGAACCCTTCTCGGAAATGTACTACAGCGGTTCGGGTGGGAATGTCCCGAAGCGGACTCACACGCAGCTTGATCCTGCCTCCCAGTTCTGGCCGATCGCCAATGCGGGTAGCAAACGCCCTATTAGATCCGTATCAACAGCATGCGCAGTACTCCCCGACGACCACGCCAACGTATCTATACGGCCCATCTTCGTCTGACACTCAGCGCAGTAACTCGTCTGCTACCTACCAATCCCACTCCCGCAACCATTCGCAGGCCAAGGGAGACACGTCAACTCCACCAGTCTCTACACCCTTCTCGCCCCAGAATGCAGCTCATGCTGCCTATGCCGGGTACGCCATGGAGTCGTCGAGCCCTCAGCCCTCGTCGCAGCAAAATCAGTCTCATCTTTCTGCTGCTCAAGTCTCTATCAAAAATTCCACTTCAACTCCGAACACTCCACTTTCTTTTACTCACTCACAAAGCCCCGCGAACCAGTATTATCCACAGGATCAGGCCATGGTCGTCGACGCTCCTCAACATCGTCGCCGTGCGTCTGGTTTCAGGAGGGTCCGGGATAGCCGTGATCTCCGACCTTATGTAAATAACCAAGTGTCGGGTAAAAGGGTGGATGCCAATGGCGTCGTACTAGCGGTGTGTGCACCTTTCTCACCGGTTCACCATCCAATAGCTGATCTACAACATACATTAGCCCCTTCGGCAGCTTACGACGCACATCGTCGAAACGTATAACGTTTGTAATCCTCAGTTCCGATATGAGTCGGCTCACAATCCTCGTCGAGTCCTCACGAAACCTAGTAAGCCTGTACACAATGACGGCTACGACAATGAGGATTATGACTACATCCTCTACGTCAATGATTGGTTGGGCAGTGAGGACGGCCACAAGTAAGTCCAGATTGTCAACACGATGCAAGACTGTTTTCTGAGGAATCCGAATTAGCCGCTATCTCATTCTGGATATTCTTGGCCAAGGCACATTTGGTCAGGTGGTCAAGTGCCAAAACATGAAGACCAATGAAATCGTCGCAGTCAAGGTTGTCAAGAACAAACCTGCTTACTTCAACCAGAGCATGATGGAGGTAACCATACTGGAGCTAGTGCGCGAATTCATGCCGTTCCCTTGAGCTAATTTCTGATCGCCACCCAGTTGAATAACCAATGTGATCCCCAGGATGAGCATCACATCCTGAGACTACTCGACTCATTCATCCATCGGAATCACCTTTGCCTTGTCTTCGAGCTTCTCTCTTCCAATCTTTATGAACTCATTAAACAAAATCAATTCCAGGGCCTGAGCACCCAGCTCGTTAAGGTGTTCACAGCCCAGCTGTTAGATGCCCTGACGGTACTGAAGGAAGCACGGTTGATTCATTGTGATCTCAAACCGGAAAACATACTTCTGAAATCGTAAGGTTCCTAAACAACCTGTCGTGGCCTAGGTTCGCTGACTGCCTTCGACTGCCGTTCTTCACATGTCTTAGACTGCAGTCTCCGCAAATCAAGGTGATCGACTTCGGGTCGGCATGTCACGAACGACAAACGGTGTACACCTACTATTCAGTCACGTTTTTATCGTTCTCCTGAAGTCATTCTCGGAATTCCGTATACAACGTCGATTGACATGTGGTCGCTTGGGTGCATTGCTGTTGAGCTGTTCCTAGGGTTACCGTTGTTCCCTGGAACCAGCGAGTATAACCAAATTACGCGAATTGTGGAGATGCTAGGGTAAGCATCGTTCAGTCGTATTGATGTGGAGTCCTGCGTAGCGGGCAATAACTGATATGACCTTGCATGCGTTTAGGATGCCACCAACTTACATGCTGGACATGGGAAAGCAAACCAAACAGTTTTTTGACTCTTACGTAGATGCGTACGGGCAAAAGAAGCACCGGCTGAAGAGCCTTGAACAATACTCTCGTGAACACAACACAAACGAGCAGCCTGGAAAGCAGTACTTCAAAGCGACAACACTCCCAGAGATCATCAATACGGCGCCCATGCCAAATTTCAAGTCGCGCCAGGGACATGAAGTAGAAAAAGGTAAGGGGTCGTCGGCAGGTTCATCGCTGCACCTTCGTCCCTGAGATGGTCATCGGTACTGATATTCGGAATGTTCCCGTGCAGAGCTGAACAACCGCGCGTCCTTCATCGATTTCTGCCAGGGCTTGCTAAACCTGAATCCGATCGAACGTTGGTCTCCCCAACAAGCTAGGATGCATCCATTTATAACTGGTGAAAAGTTCACCAAGCCGTGGTCGGTAAGTGTGTTTTTCCCACTACGTTATCATTGCGTGCTACTTCCTATCTGTGTTTGTGTTTCTGGAAAATTCACGCTAAATCACAGCCCAACGGTCATATGTCGTCATCCATCTCAGGAACGGTCAGTGATCCAAAGCGGCCATATGGTGGTTTGGTGCCTTCACAGCCCAAGGGCACGCGAGCATTCCAGGATGCGGCATCGTATAATCAGCAACTTGCGCAGCACCAGGCGTATACAGCACAGGCTCAGGCGGCCAGTAACATCTACCGTAACCCTTATGTTGCTCCACAACAAGGTGTACAGCAGACAAACGTGGGAGGTGCAACACAAACTGCATACGCAACTGGACAGGACGGTACGGGTGGAACAACGTACGGGCCACAACCTCCCCCCACTCAACAGCAACAACAACAACAGCCAGCAACTCATGGACATCATCAGCACCAGTATTCGGCGTCGCAGCCATCTAATACTCAACTTGGTCTGACCTCTGGAGCTGGATACACGCCGGGAGGCTTGGGCGTTCCAGGGGTGTTACATCCGAACGCACCACCCTCTTCATACTTTCCTGGCACCCATGCTCGTGCGCGCGCGAACACAATTAATCATGATGCCATCCCACCTGCACTTGCCCGATTACAACATATGAACCAGGACGTTCTTGTGGGTGGACGGAATGCACTCACTCCCGTACTCAACCGAGATGATGCAATGCGCGAGTGGGAGCGCCGCCAAGCGGGGAAGCCGCCTGCGCAAGCACCCTATCCACAATTGGAGTACTTGCACCAGCAAGCAGAGCTCGCAGTCGCAGGGGGCGCTTGGCACGGTGGCGCTGGTGCACGGTACGGTGCGGCGCAGCCGTCCAAGCTATCACAGTCGTACCAACCGCAACCAACTATTGTCGTGGACTGATGATGGCAGACGTGACGCCATCATGTCGAACGTGCGATCGGCCGCGCGGGTCGAAGCGACTGCTGGAGCAGTGCCGAGTTCCGGGACATATAATTCGGCAGCTATGGTTACCAGCCCGACACAACCATATCCCGGAACAGCGACGGTTGGTGGGGGTCGGTATCAGGGCCCTTCCTTTGATGGGCTCGGTGGCCGCACCGACATTGGGACTTTGTATGTACCCATGCAACCCGAACAGTACCAGTCGTATGCAGGGGGGAATGTAGGAGCAGCTACAGGGAGTAACTCGTCGAGACAACCACCGCAAACGAGCCATCAACCGCCGTCATTCTACGGAACAGGGGTTGCGAGTGCTGTACAGAGCTCAGGTGCAGCTCAGCAAGTGCAGCAACGGAATCCGTTCTCGAATGCGAATGATGGAGGAGCTCCGCAAGGACAGGTGGGTGTGAAGGACGCGAGGAGGTTGAGTGGGATGGACATCTGGTCACGATGATGAACCTGTATGCTACACCCACTGCATTTATGTACCGTCTATCACTTACGTTTTATCTGTGCGTTGCACACCTTTGGCTCCACAAGGTCATTATCTGTGGGCCTGTCAAATGCTGCAGGGTTTCTTCCTTTTTGTTCATCCTCGCAATTCGACTCGTTTACAAGACATCTTTTATGGCCCGTGTGTTTCAAACACTGTCACAAATCAACCACTCTCCAACGTTTGCAGGATCATACATGTATCTAGCTCTATGGCAAGTGTGGATGGTACATGTACTTGCAGGTAGGATAAGTTATGGCCTGAGATCTCAGTTTCCCAGCACCTACTGATTCGCCGTTACCCTGGTTGAGCAGGGTAAGAGTTGGAGTTAGGTAGATAATTTCCCAAACACCTCTTCCACCTCCCAGGCACCCGCCCAGTATCGAACTTCGCACTTGAGCCCTTCCTTCTCTCCCTCCTGGGCTATTCGACGTTCCAAGCCACGGAAGCGACGACAGAGGACCATATCCTGGCTGTAATGAGATATGTCAGCAGCAAGCACTGAAGGAAGGAGCTGGAAGGAAGTGTCAAACGCGGACCTTCGCATACGGAGAATGGGGCAAAAATCATTCGCGCCATCCCCAACGTAGATCACACGGTCGTACGCGGGCTGGTGACGTGCAAGGAACGCTTCGAGTTCTTCCCCTGAACCAAGAAGCTCTCAGGATTGCCTGCGCAAGTAGGCCACGCCAGCACAAACCTTTGCACATGTTGGGGCTGCAGCCGACTTTACATAGGTGTTGTGGGCCAGTAGGGTCAATTCGCCTGCGAAGTTTCAGTAGGCCGGAAGGCTCAAAGGAAGCGGGATTGGTGATGATTTCCTCGAAGACGTCTATGAGTCCCTTGGACTGAGGCTCAGAAATAAGCATCAGGCTTCTCAAGGAAAGTGCTCGAAAGTTTACCTCGAGAATGGTGGATATGAACACAGAGTTTGCATTTGACAAGCAAAAGAACGTAGTGATGGGACTTGAAGCACTCTTGAGATTAGATATGGCCCTGACCATCGCCGGGTGCTGCGAACTTGTTAGATCATTTCATACACGACAAGCTTCTGAAACGCACGAAAGGCATTATTCTGAGGGTATTCTCGATGTCTTCCCTCGTTTTCCCGCGACAGTGCAGCTCTTCCAGGGATTGGGCTCTTTGGGGAGCATCGGACGGTTTCCCATCAGCGGGTACGAGCAAAACTGCGATGCAGAGCAGAGCGATAGGTAGACGATATCTCATACTCACACCAAGTCTGTCCACTGGATGTCGTCCTTTAGCAACTTCATTTTTCTACGGATGTCAGGAGCGAGGACTTCAAAAATCCAACGATCTGTGTCTTGGTCTGCCATGGACCTAACCGGGTACGATAATTAGCTGATAGTACTTTGAACAATCTTCAAATCGCGGGTTACCAGTCGAAATCGAACACGACCAACTGTCTCTGGATGTCTGGGGCCATGGGTATACTTGTGAAAATGGCTAGTGAGCGGCAAAAGTCGTTACCGCCACAGCACCAACTGAGGTAACTTTTGAAATTGCGTTGGCGGTACTGAGCAGTCTGTTACCGAGACTCGGATGCCAGCCATCGTCTGCACCGCTGAAGGCCTCGTACAAGAAACAACTCGGCACCCTAGAACTCACCGACACACACCTTCAATGGACACAAGACGGAAAGAAAGTACCGTCCGTGCAAATTCCTTTGCAGGATGCCGCGTGTTAGTGACGGATGCGTTTCTCGTCGCATCCGCGCTTCTGGGGAGCTGATACGACCTTTCGCGAGCAGCTCTCTTTTGTAGCAAGGAAGGGGCACCGCAGGTTCGCCTTAAGCTCGGTCTCGTCAATGACGATGCGGGGCACAACTTCACTTTCTCGTCCGAGCCCCAGACAGTGGCACTAGCAGAAAGAGAGACCTTCAAGTCCGAGCTTACGAACGTCATAAGTCGCAATCGCAGCGGGACCAGTGCCGCCCCGCCCCCGCCCAGTGTAGTATTGCCAAAAGCTTCAGGTGACTGCCAGTGCTTCCCTCTCACCTTCAAAGCCGAGCACGCCTGTGACAGTTCCGGCGTCCAGAGCCTCTGTCTCCAGAGCAACCTCTGTGGCGAGCGACGGACGAGCACCCTATCATACCAGGCGCAGACGCCGCTAGCGACTTCAGACTGAGGAAGAAGGTCCTCATGTCGAATCCTGAACTACTGGCTTTGCACAAAGACCTCGTAATGACAGGACAAATTACCGAGAGTGAGTTTTGGGAGGGCAGGGAGGTACGTCATTCTTTCAATCTAGAGTGTGGACGTATCCTGTTTTATATGATTAACACGAATCTCCAAAGCACCTCTTGCTCGCGCAGGCAGCCGCTGAGGCGCAGAAGCGTGGGCGACCGGGACAACTCGTCGACCCGCGACCCCAAACTGTCGAGGGTGGAGAAGTAAAAATTGTGATTACGCCGCAGCTAGTGCACGATATATTCGAAGAGTATCCCGTCGTCGCTAAAGCATACAACGAAAATGTTCCCAGCAAGGTTCGCTCCTTCGCCTATTGTTACTTTATTAATGGTGAATGCGTGTGTCGATTCAGCTATCTGAAGCAGAATTCTGGAAACGGTATTTCCAATCAAAGCTCTTCAATGCGCACCGAGCTTCGATAAGGTCGTCGGCAACACAGCACGTCGTAAAGGATGATCCCATATTCGACAAATACCTCGAGAAAGATGATGATGGTCAGTTGGCTCTATCTCTTTGACCTTGTATTCGCGTCTCTTCGACTGGCATTACTGTTTCCGGTGTATCTCACAACCCCTATTTTTCCCAACAGCGTTGGAACCAAAACGACCTCGCGAAGAAGTAGCGGACCTTTACATTAGCCTTGGAGCCACTTTTGAAGACCATGCGGAGGTATACATATATGCGGTTCCTCCTATACCCATACTCTAACGGCTCATTTGTACAATGCAGACCGGGAACGAAAAAGATATCACGATGCGGGCAGGTCGCCAGCGCGGTGTTCTCCCTCTCATCCGTAAATTCAACGATCACTCCGAACGGTTGCTTAATTCCACGTTGTAAGTGTGCGTTACCATTTCACATCTGTGCTTTATGACCACTGTTTCGTGTAATCACAGAGGGGACAATCCTCCACCTAAGCGGCGGCGGGTTGAAGATGATGGTCAGGTTGGTCTCCGATTTTATATGTGCCATGGTGATTTTCTTTGCCTCACCGAAACTCATGTAACAATGCAGGACAACTTTTCTCAGATAGAACTGGAAGACCTCTGCGACCCCGAATCGTCCATCGGAATCCTTCTTGAGATGCAGGATCGTCAGCGCTACTTCGAAGGGCAACTCATGCGTGGCGTAGCGGCGGAGCAAGTGCCGACGCAGCCTGTGGATATCTCTGAAGCGATTGTTGACTTTAGACGTGAGTTGGAGGATTGGGATGTGCGCTTCAACCAGGTATGTTCCTGACGGTAGAACGTACTGAAATCTCCTAGTGACCGAATTGTGCATCCCCTGATCAGCTGCGCCTCGAGCGGAAAGCTGCTGACGCCGCTCTGTTGTCTATGACGCAAAACGTGACGGCACGTTTGGACACAAAAACGAGGAAGAGTACATCTTATCCTTTCACTTAGGACTGCAGATTTTTGACGTGATCTGACCCAGACGGCTTGCCTGCAGCTCTTTTCCGCCAGCTTACGACATGCCAGACTGCTGCCAATGAATTCCTGCGCCAGCTCTGGGGTGCCACGTGTCCTCCGCCGATAGATACCCCCTTCGCTCCCTCTCCGGCCCAACGTTCAGCCAAAGCAGCCAAAATGGCGCGTTACCTTACTGGGACTCGTGAAAAGGTCGATGCTCTCGTCCGCGTGGCACAGGTTGAAGGTGCGGATGGCACTGCCGTTGAGGTGGTACGTGTTTTCTTCGAGCTACGTGCATCACCCGGTTTGAATGGTCTGCCAGGCGATGCAACCCGTCCTTGAAGCAGTTGAACGTGCACTTGCGTTCTACCGCACGAAGCACCCTTCGAAAGCAGCCCACCATAAGGTGGCTTAAGGACATCTGCAAACTAAGTATCACCGTTTAGGGGCCAAATCGAACAGTCTATTATCATTCGGTACGAAGCATGCATCAAGGCGTAATAGTCATGTCATCATTATCCTATTAGATCGTAGGTGTAGCACGGGTAAGTCTGGTCACACTGCGTAAACTATCATTAGTATGGCCCTGGTTGTACCTGCTGTCGTGTTCCCGGAGATGTTGCACACTCATACACCGTGAACATAACCATCAAATGCAGTGCGGTAGTGTAGCATATGAAAGCGGTCCTGGCACGGCGGTTACTCAGTATTGCACGGGTAAGAACCAGTACCCCTCGTTCGACCACGTTAAGGGCTTCGTACGCCCTTGTAGCCTCCTAAAACCACTTCAGTGCTATTGTGCAGGACGGAAGTAACCGGACACCTACACGCCCACGGAAAGCCTCGAATGGGTTCATGGCCTCCTCATAACGTTTACTCCATTTGTTAAGCTCGTCACCGAGTCGAGTGCTGCTGCCGGATGCATCGGCAGATGTCCCGGGTAATGGGTCAAGCTGCGAAACGGAGTCCTGTTCCCGATAACTCTGCATATACCGGACCTTTTCGTAAAGTTTTAGGTTGTCAGATTGGAGAGCCTTGATCTCAGTCCGCAGTTCGGAAATAGCGTGGAATTGTCTGCGGAGTTCCTAAGAGGGCAGCGGTCAGTGAGTATCTAGGAGAGTGAGTTGTAGAAGGACGCAGATAGCCCGAAATAGATGATTGCAGTGAAGACATCCCTACCTCCTCAAGCTCAGCATTCCTTTGCCTGAACCTATCTCTCTGACTCGTCACAATGGGCAAGATACTAGTATCTGCAGAAGAAGTGAACGGAATCGGGGTTGAGCGTATACTCGAAGACTCTGCAGTCGTTGCAGTATTCCTTTCGTCCCTGCCGATGTCACGCATTAAATCAGCAAGTGCATCGTCAGGGGCTGCGCGACCTTCTCCGGTGCCGGAAGGAACGGTGCGCTGCTTGTCGACCGCGAGAAGATCCATTTCTAATTGTTCATTGAGTTCCTTTTGCTTGGATAGTTCCAATCGTGTGGCTTCGAGTTCTGTTTGGGTGGCTTTGAGGGAATGTTCCAGGGATCCGTGGAGGACCTGTGGAGACCACGCAGGTAAATACATCATAACCTACACCACCAAAGGCCCGTACTCTGAAGCGCGTTAATTCTTCCAAGATCCGTTTATTCTTAGCTGCGAACAGTACTTCAAGGCTCTTCCCTTGCCGTGCATTCGCTTTGTCGGCGTTTGGGTCGGGAAGGTGTACCCCACTCTCGGATTCATGTGACGACCAGTCATCTGCATCCGCGTCGTCATCATCGAGACCACCAAATTCGACGTACTAGTGAGGTAAGTAGAAATGTAGGTGTTCCCGCAGCTGGTATAAAGCATATTGGCAAAACCACGCACCTTCATTATCTCCAGCTCGCGTTTAATCTCATCATAGTCAGCATACGCTGCGAGCTTCTGACGCAACCCTGCTGTCTCTTCGGCAAGTTCATCCCGTTCGCGCTGTGCCTGGCGTATTAACTCTGTGTCGCGTTGAGTAAGCTGCGCATGAGCCGTAGTGAGCTGAGATTGCGCTGTGGCGAGACGGGCGGTAAGGTCCGCATTGGCAGATTCGAGCTCGGATACCCGATCCTGGAGGGAGGAAACGCTGGGAATATGGTAAAAATACATACTCATAGGTGAGAGTGGACCACAAACATTGTACCGCTTTCACCCTCGGCACGCAGTGCCTCGATCTCTGCCCGCAAAGTTTCCTACATCGATGATCGGGGAATGAGGTGTTCAGACCATAGAAGTAAACGAGGCAAACACACATTGCGACCCTCAACGGCTGCTACCCTGTTGTTAGCACGCTCCAAGTCAGCGAGAACCATATCAGCCTCTGCAAGTCTGGAGACGAGGTCCTGGTCTAGTACAAACGTTACCAAGATGCAGTGGACAAGGAAGCGAGGCAGTCCTAATGTCAACCATCTGAAGCAAGTAATTACACTGAGGGCCACTCACCAGCCCTAGAGCTAACATCTAACAGCTTGGCCTGGCTAGTCTCATTTGACAACCGCAGATCTCGCAGTTGGGTTTTATAGAGGGAGACTTGACGAACGAGGTCCTGCTCGCTGTGAACGGGTAGATTCATTGACAAAAAGACCATGGATGGCAACTGAGCCGTTAACGTGAACACTCACCGTTCCTCATAGTTCCTCATCCTTTCATCGTATGTAGCATTGAGTTCATTCTCCTTTTGGAGGATTTTCTCGTTAATAAGGTCATCCATCTATGCAGCGACGGTGCACAAAGTTAGTGCTATTTCCACTGGAGAAGATAGTATCACCTTTGTTTCCAATACTTCCAACTTCCGCTTCGTTGCTTCTAGTGTACTGTTCTCTCGCCGAATATCACCATTTTCTGACCTAAGGCGAGACAACTCAGATTTGAGAGAGGCGACTTCTGCACTCAGCTGAAGCGTTTTCGGTGCTGGCAATGGCTTGTTCCTGTACAAGTATGGAAACGCGAGAATATTAGTGGGGCTGACGGACGAGACTCCACTGTAGCATACCACCACATTCTCTAGCAGGGGATAGGGATCTGGAGCTTCTGCAAGGACCTTGTATATGTTAAGAAATGCGGACTCGGCTACCTTTGAGCGTCTTGTGAGCCCATCAATTTCTTGCTGGTATGCTGGGTAGACAGGTCAGCGTTAGAGGAATGAAGGGCCCGCGTTGGACGTACCCTTGAGCAACCCTTTAAAAGAATTGAGTTTTTCATCATCGGGAATCCTCTTGAATTCTATGAGTAGCACACATAAGTGGTGACTCCTTAGAGGTGCATGGCAGGTGCAACAGCAGGCGTCCACATCGGTCAGAGGCGAGACCTACGAACGCCTGCGAGGGAAAAGGCACGACCACACACCTTTCGTGCGTTCTGCAAGACCTTTCCTGCTCAGGACATTTTCCTTCTGGTTCTCTACAATCTCGATGCCTTGTGCGTCGAGCGTTTTCTGGAGTTCATGAAGGTTGATAGCTACATTGAGAAAGGACTGTATCAGCTGCGAAGTAGACTGCATCGTACGCCGAGGACGCACCTTTCCAAGTAGCGAGTGCCCCCGAGAAGTTGTGTTCAGTTGAGCTCATCGTCGTTTACGGGGGAGAGGCCACTCTACATAAGCGAGACCCGTACACAATTACTGTAAATTCACCAAGCGCTTGTCAAGTTGTCACCACCCGAAACACATCCAAGTTTTGCTCGCGTCGGACGGCGACGACGAGGTAGGCGAGAAACATGGCCACTGTCGGTCTGAAGGCGTTCGAATTGTTTGCTAGCAGGCTCTCGTGCAGGCCACCCCGTCTTCACGTCCTTGCCCTGCGTTCGCTGACCACCACGGCGGCGACGACACCACCGCCTCCCAATTCTCGGTTCGTACCCCCTGCGTCTCTCGAAACCATGGACGAAGCACAGCTAGAGGGGGATGGCTTTGACGTCGACCGCCGTTCACGTAGACCGCGCCCCGAGAGCAGGCGACCGGTACCACCATCACCGGCTTTTTACACCGCCCGGTCACTGTACTACGACACCCTCGTCCAACTGCAATCCGCCCTCTCGCTCTCCCGTCGAGCACTCCGGGCACAACATCTTCTTCCCCTCCCCCCCTTTGCCTTGCGAGCCCTCCCACCTGCCCAACCCGCATGGGCCAACAAGGCCGAAATGAGCCTCATCCTCCAAGCACCCCTTACCGCTCGCATGTACAAGCGCGTCGTCATGCTTCTCAGGGAGCTCGATCAGTACGAGCGCATAGCCCGCGTTGCCGATGCCACCGAGCTGGAGGATGCTATCACAGACATCACGAAGGGCTTCGAAAGTAAAAAGGGTATCCAGGCACGCGACACTCGTATACGAGCGCGAGAGGTGAAGGAGAGAGGTCCCCTTGACAGGTACGGCCGAAGTTACACTGTCGGTCGAAGAAAAACGAGCGCTGCGCGTGTCTGGATGATCGAAGTACAAAAACCCAAAGACAGCACATCCGAGCCAGTGGCGAATACTACGTCAATTTTATCTTCGTCTAACGCAACTACCCCACCACCCCCTACCTCAACTAGTTCTCATCAACTCAGTTCCCATCTCAAACTACTTCCCTCTCCCTGCTGATCGTGAGGGCGTTCTTCGCCCTCTCAAACTTGCTGGTCTCCTTGGTGCGTTCAACGTCTTTGCCCTCGTTCGTGGCGGAGGTACCTCTGGTCAAAGTGGAGCCATCGCTCTCGCAGTGGCTAAGGGCTGTGTCGCACATGTACCAGAGGTGGAACCAATCCTTAAGAAAGGTAAGTGGGGTGCCAACCGTGCATCACGCGCAATTCTCATGCTCTTCAATAGCCAAGTTGCTGAGGAGAGACCCTCGCATGGTCGAGCGGAAAAAGACTGGGCTGGCCAAGGCAAGGAAGCGGGTAAGTGACTCTCTGTGTAACTGCATCTGTTTCGCTCTTGCTCAAAACGCCCGCGACAGTACACTTGGGTCAAGCGTTAGTCTACTGGCTAGGTGCCGTAACTCGACATCCACGGCTGCACCCCATCACTATCCACTTACTCCTACAGCATGTTTTAAGTGTTTATTGTGGTCTGTATCACCGGAGCCGCCTTTTTTTCTGCACTCGGGTACAAGCCCATCTCATTTCCGGTGTGCATCTGTTTCAGCGGAGAAGCAACTAAACTCAGTGAACAAGTTTGTTTGCTGTACTGATTCTACCTCTGTCTACATGCGTACCGAGGGTGAGCCGCAGTTTGCCACCAACAACGCGAGATTTTTTTTTTCCTTGGGTGAGGGCACTGTCACCGACTTAGTGATTTCTTTACTCCCGACGCTAGGAGAAAGACCATTGTCGGGACACGACCATTGTACTGCCATCTATGCCAATGCCTCGAAGTCATCGACTCGATTTTCACGGATCTTGCAAGAATAAACAAGTATAAAATGATATATATAAGAATACAAAAGACTTGTAATGATATCGTTCAGTAAGAGTAGGGTCCATTCACTCTTCTAAACCTAGTCACCATCTTAAACCCCAAGGTACGAAAGATGAAATTATGACCTGGATAGACTCAGATCGTAGAGTTGTAGGTTATGAGATGTGCGGCGATTAACGTTCAGCGAGGCGTATCGTATTGAGGGGTCACGGGGAGTGGACATCAGGTAAACTTCCAAAACTGCCTAGTTATTGAAAATACACCGTTTGAACGTCACTTTGAGCGAAAGCGAGGTTACAATGTGGGCACCGACGTTGTCGGGTGCTGATGCGAGTGTCCAGGCAGCTCCTGCAGAACGCTGAAAGGCATGTCACTAGCGAAAATAAAAAGATGTGAATGGCACGCACTATGCATGCACTTGGTGAGTACGACCTCTCGCATGCCTTGTTTGCATGTGCTGCACTTCATAAGTTTCTGTTGACACGCGGAGTAAGCTCTATCGAAACAATGGATCAACTTGCATCAAGCTCACCCAAAGTCCTTCTATTTCCTGGCTCAGAGCCTCCTCACGTACACCTACAGGTGCCGCTGCAGCACTCAGTTTCTTGATTTTCTTCTCCGTCTCTCTCTTCACTCTCGCCGCCTCTTCCTCGGCAGCCCTCACCTGAGACTCGAGCTTCCGTTGGAGTTGAGTACTCTCAGATGCATAATTACGAGCCTACATGTAGTGAGTCGAGAAGCGTCAGCTCACATACGAGGAAACACGTACCTCCGTGAAGCGCTTCTTGTCAGCCTCGGATACGTATTGCAATTTCAGAACCTCGGTTTCCAACATCCTTATCTTCTTGTCGGATTCTTCAATCGTTCTCCGGCTGAAGACGCTCATTTTTTCAAGGTCGCCCTAGAGTGCAATATGAGTTGCCATTCACGCCATCTGAAGTCAAAATGACATACTACTTGGGCACTGAGATTCTTTTCAACTTCCAATGCGCGTTCCACGGCCTTTCCTTGCTTCTCGAGCTGGCGAACCATAGCCTTCCTTTCCGATTCTCCCATCTCCTTCTCTCGCATGGCGGCGAAGTACTTATTCTCCGCTTTCGCTTTCTGTCCTAACACTCAGCGACTGTCACCATCAGTTATTTGTACATACCTCGTGCATAGTCTTTTGAAGTTTTTCCTCGAAAGCTGAAAGGTCGAAAACTTTCTTCTTTACCTGTTGGTCAAGGCTTTCCCAGGAAGAAGAGAGCCTATCAACCTCAGCACAGAGGGAAGACTCGGCCTGCGACTGTTGTTCCACAATCAAGCGTAACTGTTGTAACTCAGTATCCTTGTCCTGCAACCGACGCGCTAATGCCGAAGCATCCGACGCCTCTCCAAGCAAAGAACGATAACGTGTGAGCTCTTTAGACACCTGCGCAAGTTCCTCACGAGCAGACGCCTCGGCCGCGACATGCTGGGAGACATCTGGACATTCACGTTGCAGTGTAGATAGTGATTGCTCGAGAGCAACCAACTTCATTTCCGTTTTCCTGAAGGATATATCATATCAAGAAAAATTCACGCACAATATCTTGAACGTACTCGAGTTTTCGTTTCAAGTCACGGACATACTCCATGTCGTCGGCCTTCCCCTCGAAGAAATACTTCATGAGGTCCTCGTCACCAGAATGCGCAGCGAGTTTCGCCTTATGCCGAGCGATTTCCGACTGTAACTGTGCTATTCGTTCTGAACGTGACTCTGCCAGATCCTTGACTTCCTGGAATGACTGCAGTTTCACAGAATCCTTTGCCTTGCGCTCCGCCAGTTCGGCGCCATACTGATCCCGCGTCTCCCTTACCCGAAGATTATCGGCGTCACGTTTACTCAAGAGCGTTTTCAGTTCTTGTTGTGCTTGTTGCGAGGCAGCCTATGTGACGTGAGAACAAACCAACTGAAGATTCAAACCACGGACAGTAGTATCGTCCTCGAACTCTTTCCGAGAAGACCGAAGCTTATCGACTGTCTCGTTGAGCTGTGAGGCCTCTCTCGTATATTCGTCAACCGCGTGCTCCAGCTGAGAAGCATGGTCCATTAACAACTTATAGTGGGCGGTTGCCGCAATGGTCTCAACGGCGGGCGTCTCGACCTAAGGTGAAAGGGCTGTTAGAATGAGCACACGCATATGGGCCGAAGGTGCCACAAACCTCAATCTTGAGTTTAACTACCTCTTCGGCTAGCCGAGTGTTGTCGTTTTCTAATAAAGTTATACGGGCTTCTCTGTGTCTTAACTTCTCATAAAGCTCCTCTAAATCTCCGGCTGGGGTATGATCATGTCCGTTCAGTTCAGAATGCTGGTGTGGAATTAGCGTTTCGGTAAGCACACTTCCGGTAGCTACTCGCCGGTGGTGAGGTCGAGGGATTTGGACTGAAACCTTCGACTGGCCGGGGATCCTCCTCCATGACATCTTCCTTCGGAGGCGACTTTGCTTGTATAGCAGCGACTGTATTACTCCGTAGACGGTCTATCCGTATCTCCGCAGCGGCAAGTTGTTCACGATATTTGCAGCGCGTCAACTTCAGCTTCTTCAAGTCTCTTCCGCACGACAACCAATTCCGAACGCAGAGCTGTACACTAAGGAAGCTTAGCCGAAAACGTCCAAGTCAAGCACGAACCGCATACCTCTGTTTCCGTCTTGTAGAACTTTTCGTACGCATCGTCGACTGCTGCCGGGCTTGACTTCAAAAAAGCTGTGACGAGTCTCTGCGTCGCATGCATGTTCTGTTCGAGGGTGGCTTTCAAACCCAAGTCAGAGGTGACATGCTGGGAGATATCGAAAAGATCTACGGGAAATCATGAAATAAAGGCCAATTTGTACAAACTGACGTCAAACCTTGAGTATCCACACCCACTGCAGGTATGTCGTCCTGGAAGGTAAGCGTCCGAATGGTTTCTACCAACTATTGAAGGGTGTCATGGCCGAACGTTACTCACGACACCGATCTGCCCACCTGCTGCCAACAATGCTGCGATCGCAACCAAACCCGCCTCGCACGAGTTTTTCCTTTGCTCTAACTGTGCAATGCGCGCCTGGCTCCTCTCGTTCTCCCTCGAATAATGTCTCATCCTCCGGAAGATGGCATCCTTGCGAAAGAGCTAAAACCATGATGACGTGACTACCCACATACCAACGCATTGACTATTTTCTCCCACCTCAAGCTGATCATTCTCTGTGGGCTCTGCTGAATCGGCTCTCACACCATTAACCTCTGGGCTTCCGCTGAGACCGGTGACGACACGTTTTTTGACCTGGAAGGCATCACCGTCATCTGAATGGGGTCTCTTCTTCGATTCCATTATAATAAATGGATGGCAGAGACTCAGGGAAGCAATTAACGACAGGAGTGCAGAGCCAACGGTACTCTTCAAGGATTTGTCGGCAAGCGGTGGATATTTCAAACTCCGACGGCAACGTCAGTGGCTAAGGACATTCAGCGCCAGCTCACCGCGAAATCCGAGACGTATATTCTAGTCCGTACACAAGTATCAAATCTCAGGTAGCTTGAGGAACAGAGCTTCGTCTAGGTAAACCATCTCGCAGTCTGCATTTCCACCGTCTCCGATCTGCGTTTCTACACAAGAAAAGTCCATAGCCTAGTGGGCAAGCACGTCAGTCAGCTCGTGGAGGAGGCTCGAAAGATACTCGTACACTTTCGAGTACAGTCATCGGTTGGTCTGTGCTGGGTGTCAGATATGTACATGCTTCTCGAAAGCTTTCGCTACTCACGCCACACGGCGGTGTTGTACATTATTCCTTGTGCTGCGGTAGCAACAAATCCTCGGAGTGTCGACAGATCAGGCTTGAGGTCGTCGCCACTGAGCGCGACGACGACAAGGTATTTTTTCCCTGGTTCCAGCAAACCTTCTTCCCAAGAGAAACTACCTACTCCCATCGGAATGAAGGCTTGGGTCGTGTGTTTGTGTCGTTCGAGCACTTTCAGTTCGACCATGTTACTCGTAACTTTCACCGGATCGCAGCGGTAAACCGAAATTCCAGTAGTAGAACTACAGCCTTCTGGGTAGGACGATTTGATTAGAGCGAGTTTGTGGAATTTGGTGGCCGTTCCTCTATTTGCTGGAGTAATCTTCGTCCCAGGAGGAGCTGTGGTGTGATTACCATACGCCTGAATAACCTGGCCGAATGCCGCGAACGCTTCGGGTGTCAGAGGAAGTACAGGTATGACCTTCCCAAAAGTGACGCGCTGCCCAATCAGTGCTGCAGAACCGGTAGACTCCACACGGGTTTCTGAGACGGTATATCCTTCGTACTTGCCTCTTGTCCCGATAATTCTCAGTCGTTTAACGCCTCCGTCAGGATAAATCGTTAATTTCACGTGTGTAAATAAGCTTTCTTGATCAGCTTCCAGCTGGAAGAAATGTCGGCGATGTGGACCAAGCTTCATCCGTGGCAAGACTGTAACCCAATCGGCGCTATCGCTGTCCGGGATATCGCTCGTGGAGTTGATCGCATGAAGCTCGCAGCTCTCTGGAAAGTTTCCGATGAAATTGGCAGTATCTATCTCAGCAGTCTGCAATCTTCCTGGAGCACCCCTGAAGGGTGTGCAGTGAAAAATAACGGGGACATCAGGAGATACTTACAGTCTCACAATAACCCACTCCTTGTGATTGTGCTGCCTACTGCGTTTAGTTTCCCATCCGTCACTCATGTCTTTACCTGCGTCGTCGGCAGTTCATTGGTACGAAATCAAATTTCGGGGTGGCCAGTTGGAATAATTACCTCGTCCCGGAAGAATTAAGTTTGATCCAGTGCCAAAATGTTGATCGGAGGTAAAGACTACACGCCCCCCCGCAAAAATGTGGGCGAGATCGAATGGCTGAAAATCGTCCGCTGGATGAACCAAGGAAATATGTCCGTACACTCGAAACCTGGCCTAAGAGCAGTATCAAACCCCGGATCATCATCCATTTATGGTCATACGTCACTCACAACGCCACCATCTGGATACACGTTCAGCTTGACGTAATTGTAGCGGGAACTTTCGGGAATACTGAAAAGGTGTCTCGCGGATGGTCCAAGGGGTACCCGTGGAAGTACCTCTGTCCACTTGAAGGAAATTAACAGACCATGAAGTAATAGAACATGGTAGTCGTACTTGCGCATTACGTAGTCCGCTCTCGTCTTCGTTGGTCGAGAGAAGGGCGTCAACGGATACTGCGGGTACTTCGTTGCCTGATATCGGTTGCTTGAAGTGATTACAAAGGACAGAAGACGAATGAACCAACCATTGAAGTGGGAGGTATCGACGTCGAAACCAACGATAGTACCAGTGGCGCCCAACTTGATGATGCACCTGACGACCAGTGACTTTTCGGGCAGACTTCGATAGTGAGCTGGACCCACCAGTCATAGGTAGGATTGTGTCTTCGAGTCTCCCAGCCACTGTACAATGCACCATTTGGCCCATATTGACCCTGGAGACTGGGTGCAGGCTGCTCGGCGTACGATAAACCAAGTGGAATGCAATGAAGACATGTACTCACTTCGACTAGGAGGAGATGGTATGCCTCGGCAAAGAACTCGTCAGAGACTTGGACTGTCTTTCCCCCCAATGCCACGCTCGACAATTCTGCCACCAGACGAAGTTCACTGGGGAGGTCTGATATTAGGGGAATGTCAGATCCTTACCCGTCGTTGAACCAAAAATGCTGGAGAAATGCTCCAGGGAAATTCTCTGATAAGCCATGGTCAGCGAGTCGTTCGGTAGATGTGGGTTATACTGAGACGACGACGGACGTGGTTGAAAGCGGTACCAAGTTAACGTCTCACACGTGGTCGATAGGCTCACCTCCGTTTACTCGTCGCATGCCAGCGGTCGCACTACGAAAATAATACGGAATCGATGGTGCCTTTCGTAGGGTGAGAACTTCGAGGACGGCAGTCCATTCAACCGTTGATACGATAAGCGTTTGTGACCTCACACGACCATTCGTTCATTGGCTGATAGGCTCACCTCGTTTTATCAGCACACGAAAACTCGAGCCTATCCATAGATGCCCTTCCCGTGGCGAGAGCACGATTTATTGTTAGGTCAAGAGAATCATTCACCGCGTGCGCTGCAGCGTAAAAAGCCCAGGGTCTTATGCCACATAGTAGTGAGAACGTGACCTGAGTCGGCGACATCAATCACCGCACTGACATCCCAACAAACGGGTTGGCTATGTTTTCCTTGGTCTGCCTATAGTCGCACACGGTGGAAGACTGGCGTTACGGCACCGAAAAGAAGTTCATATCAACCCTCCACGAGATCTGGTTAGCCTAACAATGGTGCAGATTGCATGGTAAGCACTGTCCACTTTCGCATCCAAACTTGTCGTCGTCTTGACCCTTTACTCTCTCAGATTGGGACACCCGTGCACCACTATCTTTGAGACGTGCAGCAGAGTAAATGGAACAGTGGTCGACAAAAAGGGTTGCGAAGCAATCATCAAACGCCCACATCTGCCACGTGGAATACAGAATAGGCTGTCCGCCGCCCGTCCACTGAACATTTCGCCGGAAATCTAGCCTTGGGTGCCATGGACATATTGTCGCTCAGGCTGGTACCCGAAAGAAGCTGGTAGCAGCCCAATCCATATTGTCCTCCGACTGCACGAGGGCACAACATCTGGTTAGGTATATAAGGTTTGCGACCACGACAGCCTGCAGCCATCCCCCCTTCAGCTTCATCCCTCGGTGTCCCACGATCTCGCCGCGTTCCGTCTGTGGAAGATGTCCTGTAAGTACCATGACTGAATGACTGATGGAACCTGGCTTTCTGTTGACACTGTCTGGTGCTCTGCTCAGCTCCCGTACCTTACGCCACAGTTCTCACTCCAATGCGAGTTCCTCTCGGGCATTTCCCGATCGAAATTGTCCAGTACTGGCGTGGCGAAAGAGCTCCTGGACAGCCTTTCCCTCTGCATTGGGCCATCTTCGTGCGGACAGCGGGCTCTATCGGCAATTACTATCACGTTCTTGGGAACATCGACACTTTCAGTGTAGCCATCGAACGTAATATCCAGCAAACGATCCGTGGGCCATGGAGAGGCAGCCACATCGTTGGATTTGTTGCGCCACACCACTTGGCTGCCTTGGAGAATGCTCTCTATCGTGTGCCCGTCGTTAGATATGACCCTTCCTGGAACACGCAGAAATGGGTTCACGAGGCACTTCGGACAGCTTCGGAGCCTCAATTTTTTCGTCGACCCGGAGGTGACGATGGCGAAGCTACAAACCCAGATGGCATGTCTCATCGAGGCTTGGGAAAATGGAGAGATCTAGGTAAAGGTTTAGGGTTCTAAAAGCGGACCGTGGAGGTCTATGGAGAGGGCGATGAGCACTAATGACGGTTACGACTGCACGAAAAGACGTTTCTTAGAATGCCTCAGGCATTGTAACATTAGCAAGGGTTACGGTGTGGTGTATAACAGGTCATCATTTTCACGACATACCAATAGAACAAACGATTCTCGAATCTACATCCTTGTATCCAGCGTCATCGAGGGATCAATCCGATCGATGAGAAAACTGCCAAGGATCATCGACAGGCTTCGACCATCCAGCTGTCCAGCAGTGCGCGGCACGTTATATCTTACCGCAGCCAAGGAGAAAGCTGGAAAACATACGACCATATGAATCCATTGTCTATCGAGATATTCGCGGGGTAAAGCAAAAATAAACTGTATAAGTGTGCTGTCAAACTGCCGAAATTATGCGTGGGCCAGGACCACCCGCTGCTTTCCCCATGGATCTGTCCATATCTCCGTATTTCTAAGGCCGGCAGAGCAGTGTAAGATTTTTTCGACGTCTCCTGCTTGTCTATCTCCAACTTCCAAGGCGACGATAGCTCCATCTCGGAGTAGATCTTTCTGTGCCAGGAAACGAGCAATTATATGGTAAAAAGACAGACCGGCATTCTGAGTTGGGGATTCAGGCATGTCGCCAAGCAGCGCACGCGGATCCTCATAATCCTTGACAGAAGGGGGGAGTCGGACGTACTCCTGCATCGGTACGTAGGGCGGATTAGCTGTCACGACGTCGAAGGGGGCTTCCAGCTCCTTGAGCAAGTTAGTATCACGGAGATCGCCGAGCACGGGGACGAATACGTTGCGGAGGGCGTCAGCACCCGAACGAGTTGGGATATTACACCGCGCTGCATTATCGGTCGCTAATTCGATTGCTTGCTCTGAGATATCTACGCCGAATGCGAGAGTGCTGCCCTGGTGGCCAGAGATGACATAAAAGGAGAGGTATGCAACCTGAACCTGTGCACGAGATCCAGCACTGAAAGTGGACGACTGCTCTTCGGAGAGATGGTATTAGCTAGACGAAGGGTCCAGTCCTCGGTCTCCGGCCGGGGTATGAGGATAGGTGGCCTGGAAAGGAGGCTTAGCGGCCCAAATGGTGTAGTGCCTATAGATTTTGAGATTTGGGCGAGCTGTCGGACTAGACCCCGCGCTGTAACAACATACCCAGGATGTATTGAAGTGGTTCCCCCCGCAAGCCTGCGTTCCAGCATTTGCCGGAGCTGAGACGAATTCGGGCCTGAAGGCTTGAGGGACTGCCTCATCCATTTCAACTCGAGGCTGGCGCTTTCCCGCCCGAGAAGGGAGGCTAGCTTTTTGGAAAGTTGGCTCACATGCCACACGCTGGGACTCGGCATGAGATCCCACCACGCACTGGGGTCGACGCAGAGAGCACTGCCTATCAGGGCAATCACAGCGAATGTTTCGTGCGTGTCCGACTAAAACACAATGAATTCCAGAAACGTCGGCGTCGTTTTTTATTATTATTTCACGTAAATACCAGCAGAGCATATCATACGTGGCGAGGGACACGCAGGCCTATGAGATATATCCCTCATTTTTCACCATCACCCGTTTCATGAGGCGCTCGTCGCAACCATAATATTATGTAAATAATAAAATATCCAGAATTGCAATATTACATAATATCTTGTCGCGATGACCCATGATGATGTAAATGGGGGAGGTGGGACATCGGTTTGCGGCCGAATGTCCAGTCGTGGTGGGGGGCTAGCAAGACTTTCGCCAACGAACACCCCCTCGTCCTCCACGTATCTCCTTGCGGGCTTCCCTCGTGGCCAGCAAACGCTTGTAGCGTCTTGTTATATGTACCCATGACACGCTCGGTCACTAATTCCGCCCTCGTCGACACCTTGGCTTCGACAATGCCATCCACAACCGTCACTACCGCCTACGTAAACCCCGCACATATGGCCCAAGACCAGCAAACTGAATCTGCACCATCGAGGCGCAGGAGTTCTACCACTGGAAAACGAAGGCGCGCACCCACTCCAGACGAAAGTGCGGACTCTTCCTCACAACCTCCTCGAAAGAACAGAGACGGCCCAAAGAAAAAGAAAGCGAATCGCGCTTGTGCCCATTGCCAAAAGGCCCATCTCACTTGCGACGATTGTAAGTAATCAGGCCGCCGCCGCATGCTAGACGTCCTCACAAAACACCTGGCCTAGCGCGACCCTGTCAGCGCTTGTATCAAGCGCGGAATGGCTCATTGCTGTATTGAAGGTTATCGTAAGAAAGCTAAATATCTCCTTGATGATAGTGAACTCGGTATGACATCCCCACTGGCAACTATCTATCCCCACATTGCCGATCACGTGCACAACACAGAACAGCTCAAGAAAAAGCAGCCCACAGCCGAAGGAGAAACAAGAGCCAGTCATCGCTCCTCCCCGTAATTTCTCGCTGCTTATTACGCGCACTCTTTCGTACTGATTGCGATAGCGGAACCATTCCCAACCACCGATCCTCTCTTCAACCTGAGCTTTGACCCCCAATTTCCGTTCGGCTCAGAAGCTGCGAACTTGGAGTATTCCATTCTATCGGCGATACTGGGTAATCCAAGTCCACCGTCTGATTCCGCCAGCGCACCGTCTCCCTCCCAACATGCGATTCCTTCTGGTCTCCAGAGTTCGGCTTGGTCCCCTGAACCACTGCACGCTCAGCCTCAATACAGCCAAAATGCCTGGATTAAATCCATATAGCTCGGGTTTTGGAGATCAAGTACAACTTTCCGTGCCCTCGGCAGGATGTGATGCTTGGCGCCCCTCCGTCATCGACATTTGTGTCTTGCTCTCCTACCCAGCAATCCCCTGAGCTCCAGTATCCCCCGTATAACAACATGCAGGCACCGCAAGCCGAGGGGTCAGCGCGACCCGCCACTTCGCGGTATACCCGCGACGTGCTCACCTCCGCACCACCTGCAGTTATGGTGCGGGCACCTTCAAAAGAGACCGGTTCTCAATCTCTCGTGTCTTCGCGGCACACATCACCGTCTCCAGAAAATTCTGCGCATCAGTGCGGTATTGACCATCATTCTGTTAGTGTATTATCTCTTTCTTTCCCTCGCATCCAGATTAAAATGGTGCAGCCGCTGAACGTGACAGCTCCTTACGACTATACGGAAGGCTATCACTTCTTGATGAAACATCTTCCGACACGGTGCGTACATTCCCGCGTTGAGGCATCACGCGTGAGTGGCCCCTGTGGTCAAGTCCTGATGTTATGCATTGGATCTCTTGGACCGCGGTTGACACAGTTTTGAGAAAAATGACATCTTGCGCATCGTGCGAGCGCTTGCCATTTTTCGCCCTTCACTCATCGCGCTACAAATGCCATTGACGGAAGAAGACTGAAGTATTTGTGGAGAGGTGTTTTCAGCGGTCTTTGCTGGTGAGAAGTATCCCAGAACATCTTGTCTTCAAATAGTACTCAAACGAGTTTCTTTTAGGAGCTGGAGAAACTTATCTCGTACAGCGGGACTCCGACCGTAGTCTGGCGACGAACTGGGGAGATTTGCCTGGTAGCACCCGAGTTCTGCATGTTGACCGAATGGCCCATTGATGAATTGCTCGGGAAGCGGAAATACATATACGAGGTAAAGGTGTGATTCTAGACTCGCCGCGACCTAACTCACCTTCTACTCCAGCTCTTCGAGAATCAATCAGTTGTTGAGTACTGGGAGAACTTTGCGACCCATGCGTTTGAAAACACGACGAAATCCGTCTACTCGCACTGCGTCCTGCTGAAACCGTCGGGCGCACCGATTCCGGCAACGTTTTGCTTCTCCATACGTCGCGATATATTTGATCTGCCCAGTATCGTCATAGGTGCGCACCATCAGGTCCCGTTCCTGACTCCGTGATCGACTAATTAGCTCGTGCTTGACGGCGTGCCTTGGCATAAAGGTCAGTGGCTGCCGCTGCTATAGCCCTTTGCGGTGACACCAGCTCTCGTGGTGCTCGTCTTATCTTTACTTTTCCATTTTTATTCTGCTTGGTTAACTCTATGTATCCATGCTTTTTTTTCTTCTATCACAGCGGGAGTGTTCCTATACATCCACGAGCTAGCCTCTATTGGGGCATACTGTGTTACACACTTTTGTTACCCTGTCTTATTTGTCCTCATTTCCCCTACCCTCGCATCTCAGGGACGTTGCAGAACCCTGTTTAATAGCAAAAACCGTTCTAGCAAGGGTACGAAATAACCAAAACATACTAGAACCCAAGTTTCCTGCTCGGTCGCATCTACGCGTCCCCGCCACGCTATCATTACATGTACCCTTGCTAGCTGGTGCCTCACCTGTTCGTGCTAGATTTATTTATTTGTTCTGTATAGAGATGGTTGCTGTTGTCATTGTCAGGGCAATTCCGGCGTCTTTCTCGGTGGCCCGCCTTTACTAACGCTGGCCGCGCCATAGGTGAACGAATTGCTAGGTATGAGCTATAGTAATCGTCGAAGCAGAGTCGAGGCTAACTACTACGTGTGTCAGGCGAAGTAGTTTCTGTAAGTAGTCATTTTCGTAGATTTAACGCTTCGGGAGTGCATGTAAGATCCACTTCGTCGATTGCATAGCGAAAGCCATCGTGGCGTCGTCAGCTTTTCCCACATCAGGTACCCAGAGAAGCAACAGTTGAAATGGAGACGCGGGCAACGAAGATACGAGGACGCGGCGAGAACCTTTTACGAGGTGTCGACTCCATGCGCGATACGGCAAAATAAGAACGATAGCACTCATAGCAACGGGGTCGTTCAAAAAGAAAAGAAGAGAAACTTATCATACCGAACTGTGTGGGATCGTAAGGAATATGTCATGAGAGGAAGTCGATCACAAACTATTCCGTCGCGGAGACCCGATCGGGTAGAACCGAGATAGCGTAGGTCCGTGCTACAAGTCATCTCCAAGCATTAACAATAACGCGCGGGAAAGCCATCGGCCCATTGTATTACACTGATTCCTGAATAGACGTATACTCGCTCTCGATACCCGGCTCGATCAAGCATGCGTGTCCAAGAATGAGACAAGACGATGCGCCAACGAGCCAGAAGAAGGTCATGAAGGGCGATGAGAGCCACAACTAAGGGGATGCCAATCACGAAGAGGCCGGTGTACAGAGACTTCTGGGTGATGACATGGTCGCCCACTTGGACTGGGTCAGGGGCTGGTAGTAGGGTAAAGAGTCCTGTCAATACCTATTGTTTCGCGCGGAAGCGGAAAAAGCTTACCAAACTTGTTGATCGCTGCGAACCCGCCAGTAAGGAAGGCGAGCGAAAAGAGAAGGAGGGGGCTGGTAAGACTGGTTAAAGATACCGTCAGTGTCCTGTCTCCATGCATCCGATTACACTCAACACGGAAGAACAGTAAGGTAGTACTAACAGAGCGTAGACTCCCAGGATGGCCACGATGAACATATAATTCGCAGGAGAAGTACCGCGTGTTATATGATATCCTCTGCAAAAAAAAATAAGTCCCGTCAATGATCAACCCTGAAACGATCCGCGCAACCGCACGCGGCCCCTCGCCAACGCCACGACACTCACCGAAACAGCCTGGTTTACATCCGCAGGTCTCGATATGCGATGAAAATCGAAAAATTCAGGTTGGAGGGCGGAGAGCATTGAGGCGGGTTTCCTGTGAGGCGGACCGTGAAGAAACAGTCAGTCAGACATGCCTGTCTGAATACAGACGCCGATGCGACGGGGGTGGCTCCCGTTTTGCTTACTTTGAGCCTTTTAACAATGTCCGGTGACACGCGTAAGAGCTTCCATGGCTAGGTGGTTGATTCAAGTGGGTAGCTAATAACGAGGTTGGAGGTACGGTCGTTGGTGTCTTTGCGATGAGGGGAATTCTCTCTGACTGGGCGATGGTAAGTGGATAAGACAGGTGCAAGTGCTGCGCGGTGCCTTCGTCGCAGGCGGCGCAGTGACAGGCTTTGGTCGATCCAAATCCGTGCAATCAATTGATGTGGCCCTGCACCTACCACTGCTCAAGTATCTGCTGAGCACTCGCCTCGACAACGACAATGCTTCGCCGTCCGCCAACGATGATTCCAATGAGCGACTCTGACGTTCAGGAAATTCGCGACCTCGTCGCGGAGCAGAAGGCTCTACACGAACAAAAACAAAAGACCCTCCTGCAGATGAAGAAGATCGCCGAACGTCCGTTCACCACCAACGATCCTCAGGCGGTCGCTTTCCTGAGAATGATGTCTGAGCGGGAGAAAACAAGGGAACGGGAGAAAGAAGAGAGGAACAAGAGGCTCGGAATTTCACCAGGTCAAAGCCAGGCTGGGGGACAGGGCTCGTCGTCCTGTATGTACATTTACTTTGTCTCGTTTCCAGGAGATAAATTCTAACCAGTGAGCACCCTCCTAGCATGATGTAGTGTAGGTACGCGAGATGGAATGATCAAGTAGAGATGAAGCGTATGAAGTTGTACGAAACACTGTACATTTGGCACCAACTCTAGTTTCATAAAAATACCAAGCCACCTCTGGGAATTCATAGATCTCCTTGGAAGGCGCCTCTGAACCCTGCATGCGAGACACCATTCGTGGGTATTTCCATCGGACATACAGTCGCGGGAGAGGCTTACCATCCAAATCTCGACGGTCACACATCGACGCAAGGTCCACCCGTTGCAGATGCAAACAAGTGGTCTTCAGGCTGTTCCACAGTGCCGACGACGTTACGCCGCGCCTATTCGTAGCACCTCCAGTCTCCAGGGTATCACCTCCCTCGCTATCCTGCAGGACTAGAGCATCGAGGATGTGTGTGGCTGCTTCTTCGTAACGCTGGACCGAACGCGAGTCAGTCCGCTGGGTTTACAGACCTGGGATGGTACAGGTACGTACATGGAGGTTGATACAAGATATTCCTAGGTTGTATCTGAAAATCTAGCGTTGATTTTTTTCCCGCTGGGCACGGTTGTGGGAAGACGTACCGCGCACGAATATACCCCGGGTTTAGCTCAAGGGCACGGTAGTAATATTGCAGAGCCTCGTCGGCGCGTCCGCTGTTCGCCATCGTCGCGCCTACCCTGTTGTACAACAGCCAGTCCTACGATAATTAGCAGACGGATAGACTAACACGTAGCACACATACATCAGGGCGAACGGCTAGTGCCGTGAGGAAGCAGTCCAGTGCCCGCGAATAGTCCTGTTAACGAGGCGATCAACGACCAGCGACAAGGCCAAGGGAGAGTACTACCTCCAATGTGTTCAACAACACAGCTAAGGCGACCTGGACGTCCTGCGTCCACTTCCTGCACTGTACCACCAGATGCTCTCACCATATCGATCAGCAAGTCCACCAGCCTATAAAAATTGACGGATCCACTCTCCGATGAACTTGTCTTTCCATGCCTTAACCACTTCGCTATATCTGGGATCGGGATTCCTCAACTGCCCACTCCCGTACAGGCATTGTACGTTCCCATCCGGTTACTCTCAGTTCGTGTACGAAACAGGCAAGTGCCAACCAGGCAGGAAGGTGCGATGGGTCCAGCTCCAGACAACGTCGTAAAGCCTGCACAGCTTTCGTCTCTCGTTCATTAGACTGCTGCCGGACCCCAAGCTTCGTACCACGCGCGTCCATTGTACTGGATCATGCTGGACCGCCGCTTCGACCTTGAGGACGTTCTGCTAAGCACGACCGTCAGTAATCCTGCTTTCATCTTATGGTAATACAGAAGAACACACCTCAGTACATCCTCTCCACCCCACCGACGTGCATAGCGTGATGCCTCGTTCCCCCCCGCTTCCATGTAAGGGTTCTCTTCCTGGAACTCGTACTCCACCACTGGCCTGCACTCCGGTCGTCGTTGCTTCAAAGTGTTCCCACGCATCTTGCAACTCATGCCACTGTCCAACCTCTTTTCGCTTCTGCAGCACTGCCTGGCGAGGTCGATGTACCAGCGGTCGACGACTCAGCCGTGGAAGTCGATGGCCCGGTATAGTGAGCTTCCCACCATGCACGAAAATCCTCGTTCTCCTGCTGAAAGTATGCTTCGTGTGCATCACCCTGCTGCACAGAAATGGAAGAGTGGGTCTCCGTCGCGGGCGCGATATCAAGTATGTCCACCGCCCGCGCCTTTCCTTTGCCATTCATGCCAGCGGTGATCGTGGCAGCTTCCGACGTGGAAGGGGAGGCCGACTCGCTGGAGACGAATCCTTCCCTGTCAACAACGACCTCCCCATCTCGTAGCTGCTGCATCAAGCCCATGAACACGCTGTTTTTAAATTTTGGGTTTTCTTCGTGCTTCACTGAATCGATAACTTGTGCGGCGAGCCGAGCCATCTGGTCCGTGGGGTGTGACTGTGTTGACGCCGATAGCTGTTGCATTTGTTGGCTGAGACTTTCCTCTCGTTTTGCGGTGGCATCGGAGAGGAGAGATTCTTGAGATTGGAATTCTTTGTCCCACAGCATTCCTAACATGCATCACACATGCAGTTCCTGAGACAGCCTGGAGGATTAGACTCACGATCAGTTAGTCCCTGTACCCGCGTTTGGGTCTGTCCATGCATCGGTAGGGTCATGCTTCCCATACTCGCCGGACCCATCCGGTATCCTGTATACGTTCCCCATGCTATCCGTACCGTCAGATTTAGAATGCGATGTGTAGATGGGACAGGATTGAAAGCATTGAATGCGTACCTTGTGGACCCGCTGATACGGAGGGAAGTACAGGCTCCTGGATATCCCTGTTTGCTTATGGCAGACGAGGACGCCGTCCCCTGCGTCTGGTCATGTACTCTTATACTTTGCAGTTGTCGATGATGACTTTGCAAGAAATCACCTGCCCACTCCGCATCCGCGAACCCTCCGCGCGGAGGTTGTGCGGTAGTACTGGGAACCAGATGCGGAGGCCAGCTGGGGCAACGACTTCCTGCAAATGCAGCATGTCGAACGACTGCTGTTGGAATCGTAGCTGTCGCTGTTGTTGCGAGGCAGGCGTGCATCACAGACCTCCGTACTGTCGGCCGTGGGCGGGGAGAAGAACCGTGCCACATCTCTCTGGAGTTCAGACGGGGATGACTGCGAGGTGTGGAATGTCTTTTCGAAATCAGCACACGCGATCCGAGTAAGGAACGACGCAAGAACATACCTCTTTAGCCGGTCCCGCTCTCGCCAACAAGTCCTACGTACACGAAACGTTCGTTAGTGTAATGGCGAAACTTCGAAAGTATGAGATCTGAACCTGTTGTGGTCCGCGATCTTGGTCGAATTTGTTAGTGAGTCCTTGTAGGGGGTTCGTTGGCCCACACTCGGAACCCCCACCGACGAGCATCGACAGAGACATTGTTCACCTGGACGTAGATGGATGATGTAGGGTGCAAGGTAAACTAAATATACAAATGTCGGTGTCATGTGTTTATTCTTTTCGTGTGTGACGCCACCGAAATTGCCTATCCCCGCGCACCAGTGAACACGCAACCGTATGTACTGTGGGATCGGACCAGCTTTATAGCCTGAGCCACATCTGAAACTCGAACCTGATGCCGTTTTCCTCCTGAACGCCCTCTGGAATGTCAAAATCGACTAAATTAGTCCACGCAACGAGTTCGGCATGGGACGCCCTCTTCCACGACAATCCACCGCTACCACTGCCATCACGCTCGACATTCAAGAAATCAGGCAGGAGTTACGTCGCATTCGGGGAAATCTGGCTCGTGGATGCGAGTCAAGAGGATGCGATCAGCGTACAGAGACGGCAGTGGAAGGAGTTCGTGCTGAATCCGAGGGTCTCCCGATACAGCGTAGAGCCACCGATGATGAACAGGCGATGTACGTCTGGACGCGACTTGAGACGATCCTATGGCTGTTTGTAGATCGGGAAACAGACTAGCGTGGGCTGGCGGCCTGCGTTCATGTCAGAGACAAACGCGTTCGGAATAGGCAAGCTCATCAGGCGTACAGTGGGTATTCGCTGTTGCGACTGAGAACGGCGTTCATTCGATTTCTGAGAGGTCGAAACTTGGGCGGAATACTCTCCCAAGTGGCTCTGCCCATGACCACGGCATTGATCTTCCCGGGTGGTGCACGGGTGGTGACGCGACTGAAAAATGCCAGATCCTTTGGAATATGCCAGGGCATCTTGCCATTGTGGCCGATACCGTTGCTCCTCGTTGCGGCGACGACGATCGTCAGGCCGGACATGGGTTTGTCGTGTGCTGATCGCAACAGGGGTATTAGTATCACGACCCATCTTTGGCGGTGTAGACATTATGAAAAGGACATACAGAAATGAAAGAGACGGTACACTACTATGTGAAGAAAAACAATTGAACAACCCTCATAACGAGCCTACTCCTATGTACAGTGTGTCGTTGTCCATCCATCCATTGGTGATACATCTCTCGGTGTGCATTCCATGCGTTACTTGGTAGTCCCAAACGGAATTCGACAGATTCGTGATGCATAACTCTGAACGCCATCCACTCTAGGAAGATACACCCGACGTCAGTGCTGCCGTACTACTACTCGCCGCGCTTTGCGATGGCGGGGCTTGTGCAGGTGGTGGATGTTGTGTATGTGCCGGGTGTTGCTGAAGCTTTTGAGATTCAGCCGAGGACGGGGGGAGTGCTACTTGTTGCACCTGATCTGCTTGTGCTTGTGCTTGTGCAGCCTGGGCGACTTGCACGACCTGCTGTGCAACCTGTACAGCCTGCGCATGCACCTGCTGTTGTGCTTGTGCCTGCTGCATGGCCTCGACAGCTTGTCGACACTCGGCGCCACCCTCTGATCGGACTGTGAGGATGATTATCAGTACCCACCAGACCAGATCCGGCTAGGTGGAACGAGACTTACGGTGTCGCTGCGGAGACAAGCCGAGAGACGAAACGACATCAGTGCCCCCGATTCATGCAGGGAACCACAAGGCAATGGAAGGACTTACGTTGAGAGCATCTAGGCGACTGAACGTCTTCCTGCACCCCTGACATATGTTCGCTTGTGACCTATTTGCGTGTAGTGCTTGGTGGCGCCTGTACGTAGGCCATCGTGAGTAAGTGAATGGACAAGCCGGTGCGCGTGAGAGGGAATGGCGCGCAAGACATTGGAGACATGCGAGATGCCAGGGGCATCTGCCACACGCATGCACACACACGGTGAAAGAGAAAACGGAGAAGGCAGAAGAACATGTGTCGCTATCACCCACACGGGGATTGACAGAATGAATGAATGAAAAGAACGCGGAAGGATGGTTATATGAATGAAAGTCGGACGAGGCAAGTGAATCGGAAGTGGCAGTGGGCCATGGACACAGCACTCGGTGTGGAAAGCGAGGCGATATAATTAGGGGTGAAGAGAGAGATGAGAATGGCTTACTTGCAATCGTGCTGTCTTGCGAATCCTTTCTTGCAGTCTGGATATTCACAGACGTATGGTCGTTCTTCCGTGTGAGATCGAAGGTGACCTAGATACGACGGAAGAAGATGAGTGATGGATGATATGAAGACGGGGAAATGGTGAGAAGACGGGCAAGTGGAGATGGCGAGCAAGAGGGACACGGACCTCTGAGGTTGAATCGACGGGTGAAGGTGCTTCCACAGCCTGGGACGGGGCATACGAAGTGGGCCTCGTTTCTCCTTCTGGAAGCGCTGGCTGCCTGTGTGGCTGATGTGGTGACCTGCTTCTTTTCTACCTGGAGGATGGGAGGGAGACGTGTGACGCCATTAGCAAAGTGGCCCTGTGGGTCGGAGAGGGCGGCAGAGGACGCGATTGCCTGCGTGTAGAGTTCGGCTGCGCTGGGGGCATAGTAGGCTTCTTGTTTTAGGTCTGGTGGCGGCGGAGGGGGTAGCAGGGATGGTTGACCGACAGTGGCGGTGGGGGTGGGTGCGGGGAGGGGCGGAAGCTGGGGCTGAGCAGTGGCGGGGACTGGGTATGGGGCTGGGTGAGAGGTATGGCGGAAGGGAGAGTTGCTGTGGCTTCTTCTGTAGGCAGTGACCGGGTGGATAGTGGGCGTGCTGCTCGGTAGGATCGTTTGGGCCTGAGCCTGGAGGAAAGGAGGATGACGAGGAAGGGGGGGGAGACTGCTGAGACATGCCAGGGAGGACAGGATGGAACGACGCCAGATCTTCAGAGTACTGGTTCTGTCTGTCTTGGAAGACCATCCTGGCCCTTTTTATCGATCAAAAAGCGAGGGAAAAAAACAAAACAAGTCGATCTCGTGAAGACGTCCACCACCCGTGTGTGTTCGCCCTGCTTCCGACTCACACGCGCACACCGAGAAAACACTTGCAACCCTCCACACTCTTTACATTCATTTATACCGGGTCTTTCCCCCGTTCCCCCCTCTTGTCGTCTCTCCACAAACAGTGCCGCAGCACCGCCTCGATTTGTCATCCATTCCATCTAAATTGCTGTGTCACATGCACAGCCATCGGCTTCTTGGTTGCCGTTCCGTTGTCCCGTCTCCGCTTTTCCATTCCACATACACGGAATGTCACGGGAAGTAACACTGCGTCACAACGTCATAAACATCAGTATCCTAAATGTGTATGTGCAGTATCGAATGAGGGTGAATTAGAGCGAGCGTAAAGATATGAAAGGACACGATGTGGATGGTGCACCTAGATGAGCCGTAGGATGTCGAACGTCCGTATTAGTCTGGTAGGGAGCTGGGCTCGATCCGGTGCAGTCTGGGATAAATGAGAGGGAGTGGCCTGAGATGGCAGAGAGCTTTGAGTGGGTCACGCACTCATCCAGAGGGTGGCTTGTTGAAACTTTTAGGGTATTCACACTCCGACTCGGCTATACCCGTCACTGAGTGACTTTGCCTTCTGTCACACATAATTCTATATCTCAACGAAAACTGCGCGGGTTGACGCCATTTAACTTCGTAGGGTTTCCAAATGATAATTATTTTCACTGTGGTCGAAGCAAAATTATGCGTTACTGCGACTTTAACAAACTGACCGGGTATATGAGTGGTAGCCGATAGTACTATTCCCTCCCGGCTCACTGCTGACACTCAACTGCCGGTCAAGCGATCCCCCCGTGGCACTGCTGCTCAGCCGTTTACATGGCTCTAGAGTCATCTGTCCCCCCCTCTGATGTGAACAGGCCAACTAGTCAATGCACATGCTTCCATTTGTTGCATGTCCCGAGCTCGAACTCGATGCGCTGCTCATACCTGCATCAGCTTCAATTCATTTGAGCTCCCGGCACTCCATTCAATTGTTTGATGTCGGAGATCTACATTGTGAATCGTCTGAGCCCACCTGATTCATACTGCTCCAGATAGAGTAGACCACATGTAACTTTGCTGATATGTAAGCTGAAGCAGGTTCAAGACAGTGTAGATGTGCTCAGGTGGCTTGACAAATGGTCTCTCATGATGATTTTAGTCATGACCCTCTTTGAAGGCAAGTATAGTTCGTGTGGTGAGCATGTGCAAGGGGCTTGCATGTGTTTTTTTTTTGTGAATTACAGCACCCTAGCCATTTGGGCCTACATGGCATCGTGACGGATGTTTCGTCACTCGTCACAGCTCTTCGATAACCACGTGGCTATCTAAGAAACTCGATCGCGGTGCGCTGGCGACTCGCTGACAGACCCGAACGTCAAGGTCGTTGGTAACTACGACAAGATGACCAACATGCTCACGTCTATCAGAACGGAGGGTGAATAAGATTGAGATCGTGAACCAGCTATTACTCCCCCACACGACAGAATATTTGGAGATCAGTACCATCGAGGAAGCACATGAGGCTATCAAGTCTATGAAGGTCAGGTTTACTCGCACCCTGCAAACAAGTTTTAATTGGTATATATAATCTTGCAGATTCGAGGCGCACCTGCCATCGCAGTCGCTTCGCAGCGCTCACCTTTGCTGCCAACCTGTCGAAGGCCCTCGCTTCGCCGGACCGCCCCTCGTTCCTTTCCTCCCCGGAAGATCTCGAGAAACATGTCACACCCATTCTACATTACCTCTATACCGCACGGCCTACCGCAGTCAATCTTGGGGCAGCAACGCGGCGCATTGCACGCACATTGCAGTCATCGAAAGACGCAGGCAAAGATGCTGTTACCATTGCGCGGGACCTGGTCACCGTGGCTCGGCTCGTTTCCGAAGAGGACTATGCCCGTAATAAGAAGATGTCCGAGAATGGCGGTTTGTGGCTTGCGGCGTTCCACAATTTACAAGCCAGCGAACGCCTTAACGTCCTCACGGTATGCAATACGGGCTCGCTTGCGACATCGGTACGTGGATCAGTCACCTTGTGTTTTCCATTCTGTACTCCGTGATGTTCCCACAACTCCTCTCTGCATGCACACAATTTTAGTGACCGTTCTTTGTTCCAGGGTTACGGAACTGCTCTTGGCCTCATCACGTTCCTTCACGAGACCCAAAGGCTTGGGCGTGCTTACTTTACTCAGACCTGCACCCTACCACCAAGGATCTCGGTGAATAACACGACCCCTCAGCTTCCCGATCTCTTGCTAATTTAACTCTTCTTCGCAACATTATTTTACCTGTCCCCGTGTCGCCTGTTTCCGGTGTGATAGGTTGACTGCATTGGAACTTCAAACACTTCGGATCCCTTCGACGATGATCTGCGACACCATGGTAGGATCTCTGTTCCAACACCGTACGGTACATGCCGTTGGTGCGTTGCCTTTCCATTCTTGCCTTTGTACTTTCTTTGACTTTTTTTTCCCCAGCTGTTGGAGCCGACAGAATTGCGCAGAATGGAGACACTGCCAACTAAGGTATCGTGTACATCTCATGTTTATGCGTCATGTTCCGATGTTCCGATCACACCGCATTTTTTTTTTCTCTTCTGTCTGATATCGTGTTTTTCATGGCTTTTTTTTTCTCCAGAAGTTCATCCTCGTTGTATATATCACTGATTCGTATTTGACATATCCACATATCAGATCGGGACATATAACGCCGCCGTATTAGCAGCACGACACAATATTCCATTCATTGTCGTTGCTCCAATCAGCACTGTTGATCTTGACATCAAGGATGGATCACAGTGAGTTCCCATATATTTGTCCTTCGGGACGGCTGATCTCAGAATGGCTCCACACGATACAGAATTCCAATCGAACACCGTCCCCCCACCGAAGCATGCGTTGTCCGGGGTGCCCTTTACCCGCTCAGATTCGGCTCTGATGGGCGACGTGAGCTTGCACAAGGTCATGTTTACCCCGCCAGACCTAGAGTCTGACGAAGAGAACGTGTATAACCCCAGTTTCGATGTCACACCTGCAGAGCTCATCACCGCTATCGTTACCGAAAAAGGCGTCGCCTTGCGCAGGGAAGGGGAGAAAGTTTTCAATTTGAGTGGGGTTGTTTAGGTGGCACGTAGACGAGTCGGCGCGGGACGCCTGTCGCGTGGCTATACCTTCTTCGGCAGTAAATCACTGGGACCCTGAAAAAGATAAGAGTGCGATCTACAAGCGTAAAACAGAAATTTGAAGATAGCGGCTCAGATAAAACAAACGCAACACCAGAGGCTTTATAACCCCAAGGTTACGCCTCTTCTAAGTGCCGTACTCCGAGATGACAACATTCCATAAACCCCTCATGCATCCGGAAGGCTTCAAGGTGTTGCCGGGGAACTTGTGCCCTTCGCAGATGAGGCTTTCGGCAGGGAGAGCCTGCCGCTTTGCATATGTACCTGCGACATTACCCATCATTAACGCTGCGGAAACAGGAAATGGGGCTGAGTCGTTTGGAAGTCATCTGTGCTGAGGAGTAGCTTAAAACCGATGTGATTTAGACTTGGAATTTATCGTTCTGCCGTTCACTGCGGAGGGGAGTGTAATAGGCAAACGGAGGGTGGTCCGGTCCGGATCTGTCGGATCGGAAGAGGACCGGCCGACTTCCGGTCCTTCTTCCTTGTTCCCCCAACTGGGAGCTGTACATGTCGACGATATCGTTTGGGGTATTCGTTTCACTCGACAGCACCAACGTTCAATATCGGGATTGGAGGAAACACCGTTCGCATCCGAGGTGGTTCTGGGAAGTGTTACTTATAACTTATTAAGGACCGTGAAGAGTCCAGTGGTGACTCTGGTGGTAGTCTATCTACAAGTATCGCAAAGTGATCTGCGTGTTGCCAGCCAAAGCTCTGAGCGTGGAAGTTGAGTCGTCCGATGGAATGCCAAAGAATTTCTTTCCGTTCGTCGCTGTCACATTTTTTTTACGTGGCTTCACACGGATCCCTCGTGGTTTCAGGCACGTTCTCGAACGTCCAGCGCACGGACCATGCGTCGCACGCCGTGCCATGTGGTGCATCGCAGAGTTCGGTATAAGCTTGCTCGATGTATATATGGTTGGTTCGACGCCGCCACTGGACTGGATTCTCTAAGACGACCACCCGGTCTGGTGGGCTTCCCATTTGACATAATTTGACTGACCCCAGCCGTTTGCTCCTTTTGATTATCTTCGGCAGCCAAACAGCTCTTCATCAAGTGATATAGTGACAATATTAAATAATAAAGCCCCGACTTTTTTCATTCCCAACTCTGGCTCAGACTCCTCTTCCCTTGACTCTGTCGATACATGCTCGTCGTACCCGCTTCATCAAACTCTCAACGCGATGACCGAACCCCCCTGCTCTCCAACGCAGATGGGAAGGAGCCCAGAAAACCAACCCCGCTTCCCAAGGGGCAGATAATGATCCTCATGCTAGTTGCCCTCGTAGAACCCATCGCCAGCCAATGCATCTATCCCTTTATCAACGAAGTACGCATCTTCATTCGATTCCACGTGCGATTGCTGAAGAATAGTCGTGGTCAGCTCGTCAGTGGCCTCGACATCACCGGTGGAGACGAGAGAGCGGTCGGTGAGTCCTTTCACGCTACTATCGTTCCATCCAATCTCACTCGACGGTCAGGATATTATGCGGGCCTCATTGTACGTGGGGCTAGCGTGGGGTGGCAAATCCGTTCAGACTAATCTTTTTCTCCAGGAGTCTCTCTTCTTCGCGACCCAAGCACTGACAGTCTTCCAGTGGAGCCGCATATCCGATCAAATTGGCCGAAAACCCGTTCTTCTTGTAGGCATCTTCGGCCTCTCACTATCCATTCTCTGCTTTGGGCTCTCCAAAACGTTCGCTGGTTTGGTAATAAGGTGGGTCACGCGCCATCCGATTTGTTTTAGCGCATTTTGACGGTTGCGCCGTAGCCGGTGCATCACTGGGGCTCTTAACGGGAACATTGGCGTAATGAAGAGCATGCTCGGTGAGCTCACTGACTCATCCAATATGGCTCAGGGTTTCGCCCTCATGCCGATCATGTGGTCCTTGGGGTGTACGCTTGGGTACGTCGAGCGGAGTACTTTTGTTGTCCTTATTATGGCTTGTTGATGATCCGGTCTGTCCTCGTCCAGCCCCCTAATTGGTGGAACGCTCTCACGACCGCAGGACCACTTCCCGCGTCTTTTCGGCGCCCCTTTCTGGGCCGAATACCCCTACTTCTTGCCGTGCGGTATTGCATCCGCATTTGCAGTTGTCGTCTTTGTTGTTATAGTCTTCTTCCTGAAAGAGGTGGGTGTGCAATCCAACCCAAGAGTCGGCGTCTTATTGCATGCACGCGAACTTGTTAGACCCTCCCAAACATGTCTTGCGAAAAAATGTCGGCATCCAACGACTCTGAAGCAACCGCGGGGCGCGATAGCCATCGGTACGATACAATCAACGAGTCTTCCGCATATCTAACTCTCTCCCACACTCCACAATACGATGCTCCTGTCCCTCTACGCATTGTTACTCACTCCTGAGCGCATTCTGTACATCGTCAACTATGGCGTCCTTGCCATGGTTGAAATATGCATGTTCGTCCTCCTCCCACTATTCCTCTCCACGCCCATCGAGCTTGGCGGGCTCGGGCAAACGCCGGCAATGATTGGGCTGTGGATGTCTGGATATGGGATTGTAAACAGTCTTTTCCAGGCGTTTTTCTTCGCCCCACTCGTGTCCCGTTTCGGCAAGAGGACACTGTTTAGAGTGAGTTACGCGTGTTTCGTACCGATCTTTGCTATCTTCCCGGTTGTGAACTGTGTCGCTCGGAGGTGGGGAGTGTGGTGGGGCATTTGGGGTCTGATGGGTTGTCAACTCGGTTTGGCTGTCATTACTGATATGGCGTTTAGTGAGTCTTCCCACGTTGTGTTTTATACCTCACGAGCCTCTCTTATCTTCTCTGCGCTCGGTATTCAAGGTTCCATTTTAATGTATATTACTACTTCGGCACCCAGCCGTCGTTCCTTAGGCGCCATCAACGGCATCGCGCAAACCACAGGCGTCGATTGTACGTGCCATCGGGCCTGCGAGTGCTACGTCGATGTTTGCATACTCACTTCAGCATGAGTTGCTGGGTGGGTATGCCGTGTATGTGGTCATGATTGCGTTTACGGATGGCGACCATGAAGCTTGCAAGTGCGTTGCCAGAGGAAGTCGGGGAATGGGAGCAGAATGCTCGTACTACGGTGGCCGGCTAACCGGATCAAATACTGGTTAACTGGACCAGGGGTCTGACGAGAAGACGGGGGAAAAAAGGCATAAAGCACGAACTCGAGGGTGCCACGCAATGGACTCAGTCGTGGCACCCCTATATAGTGAACTGCTGCTCTTAAACATAGACGGTCCAACGAACTCTTCACGACACTGTCAACGCCTTCCACCGATTGTCTTTTGGATAATGCTATGTTGCCATGTAGATTAAACATAGTTATACCACGTCACTGTGTATTCAATATATATGGGTGTCTCCTTTGGATTTGCAAGCTGACTACCATTGCGATACTCACTACCATTCCGCTACGAACGTAACTTGAAGACGATCCTAACTTTACATGCATCCTTGTTCGTGACAGGAAGTTATCGCTGTGGTTCTAAATGTCAAAAAGGACGACCTGCTCCCCGCTACTCCGGTCAATGCGAATAAGTTTCTTCGCCACACAGGCGTATAACGCTCGCGTCCCGCCAATAGCCACCTTCAGTTTGTTAAGTTGCATTGCAAAGTTAGGTGCCGTCAGCAACGTGTGCAGGAGTTGTGCGGTACTGATCTGGTGAGTGGTCGGACCGCTTCTTGGGCTGGAAGACAAGGCCGAACTTGAAGAGGACACGCTGAAGGACGTCGGCGATTGCTGTGTCGGCGATTGCACGGCCAGTGATTGGATATGAGCCCTACGAACGATGATTTAGTCCAGTCCAAGGCGTGTGCACGGCAGAACTAACAACGTCTCCTTCGCTCTAGGCGGTTTCACACCGTTCGAATAGTGGTTACCTGGCGAAATCACTTCGCCCACTGTACTCCATATTTTTGCCTGCGAGAACGGATGCATCATAATCAGTGACCACTAAAGAAGGCTTCGTTTATGTATATCAACTCACTACAATACGTTCCAGTTCCGGTGTCGCTCGCACTTTTGGAGCATTCGTGGCCACCCGGGGTGGGTGGGGCTCTGCCGGCGGTACCGTGACACCGATATCGGCGTCGGACGCACGTAGGAGATTAGTACGGGTCGGAGGCGGAGATTGTGACGGCAACGATGGCTTTTTGCTGAGCACGACGGTTCTTTCTTCCTCTTCCTCTTCTCCTGCATCTTCGCCGCCGTGGTTATGTATCTCGATTCCTTTCGGCGTCTGGCTCAACGCTGATCCAGGTCGGTCATCAAGCCCGATGTCGTCTCCGTCTTTACCAGAATCGAAAATGCTGTCATCCATCGCAGAGTGGTTCGTATCATCAAAGCCTTCGCCGTCAAGATCCCCTCCAGCTGTCAGATTAGCGAAGACCTGAGCGCGGGACAGGTTCAGGACTTTCAAATGATATCGTAGAGAGGTCGCCAAATTTGATCTCCTCGTCCATCAACTTCTCACTGAAAGCGGAGCGTGCGAGCGGGCGTGGAGGGCGTAGACCAGAATGCGTCTTCATGGGTATCAGGTTCTCTTGAGGAAGCGGATAAGGGTGGATCGCGATTGCCTTGCTTTGCATTAGATGTTGAAGGATACAGATAGGGTTGTTGCGTCCCTTCGGGTTCCTTTGCTCGAAGTAGCGACTCCTTCTATAGAAGAGTTAGACGTGTGAAGACCATGAGACGGACGCTAGTCCAGCAGTAAGGGGTACATACCTGCAAGCGGAGTTCCGCAAGGCGGTCTTGTAGTTCATGTATTCGCTTTTCTTCGTCGGCGACACTTGAAGGTCTGTGTCGTTGGGACCGAGGTCGACTGCAGAAGACTGTCGACTTGACAATCATTCAACGCTGAGTGTCTACTTTGACATGAACGGACTGACTTCTTGCAAAGCTTCGCTCAGGTGCTTTATGTTTGCACGAACCTCAGCCAGTTGTTGGGAAAGTGTGATGACTTGCGATCGCGCTCGCGGCATCGGTCGTATCGACTGACTGCTGGATTCAGCAATGGGCTCTCCCTGAAAAAAAGCTTACGAACTATCGATCCAGGTATTTCAGCGCCGCCATAGCGTATACCTCGGGTTCGGGCTCCCTCGGCTTGGTTGCTTCGTCGCGTTTGGGTGGTGGTTTCCTCAGCGGAGTCGCGCCAGGAAAGCCTGCGCGCGATATTTGGCCCTGTCTAGGACCGTTCTCTGGTTGCTTCCTAACGCCAGCATCGGGGGGAGGTACAAGTGTGAAGAGACCGAGTTCTGAGGTGTCGATGTCGCGTATGAGATCGCCGAGTGGAGTGTCGAGCACGGCGCGCGTGAACTGGACCCGTCTGCGCGAATGGATTGTGGCCTGTTGGAACGATGGTCGTCGCCGATGTGCGAATTGCTTTTGCTGTCGCTGTGAGATGTTCGATGTGGTCTGACAGGGAGGGCATGACGGTGCAAGTTGTAAATTGTCGGCGTGACGCTTGGCAGAGATGCTGCTACCGCAACTTGTCAATGTCAACGTCACTCGCAATAATAAATACGCAGGTCACCAGCGTGCACTCCACCGTTTTATATCAAGTTGAACGTTTTGAAGGCGACCCCCTGAATGAAGTTGCACAGCCACCCGACAGTGTCATGTCCCCCCGAGCTGCCACTGACCTGAGTCATTATCGCCTGTCCCTCCTCGCAGCGTCGCGGTCATTCAATTAGTTCGAGGTAAGTGGTTGGTTTCCTTCCCGCTCTTTCCCTTCCACAGCACGAGCACATCGCTCGTGTGCCCTTTTCGATTTGCGATCGTGTCGACAGATGCCGCTGGGGCTTCCAAGAAGGTCCCACGACGACGGGACACGCACGCCCATCCATAGCGATGGCTGACTCTAATGATCATGCGAGCCGTGAGTCAGAGGGACACGGTGGCACCGATCACCGTCGATCTGCATCCTTCAATGATGCTGCACCGAGTTCGGGATCCTTTTTCAAGGGCTTGTCTGTTTTCCACCATGACAAACATCGTCGTTTTCAATCAAAGTCGGGGATCGATGCATACGCTAATCGTCCCAATCCTTTCACACCACCAGGGCGTTACAGTCGAAGTTACCAATACCGATCCGTTCGCCGCCTTGCCCCGAGTGCAGCAGCAGTATCAAAACATTCCACATACAAGGATCCTTGGTTTCTTCCCGCAGGTAGGCACCCCAAATCAGGCGAAAGGTTCTTCGCTGTCCAATTCGCACTCTCCGCAAGTCAGCAAGAGGGAGTTGCAGTATTTTTACTCGGTATTTGAAACAGCCACCAACAGCAGAGAAACTACGGATAGCCTCATGACTTCTGTGAATTCCTCGACCTACCCTGAACAAGGCTCATACCACATCACCATCCAAGGTTTGTCGTGCCGAAGCTCGACCCCGCCGTTTCATCTTCATTCGCGTAGCTAATACCACAATAGCCATCCACGGCCCGCACATACGATGCTAAATTAGTGACAAGGGAGATGCATCGGCTAGGCACGTTGGCTGGCCTTAGTCCTGTGCTCGCCCCGTCACTGTCGTCTGGCCCGTCAACTTCCACGCTTACCCTTCCGACTACCTCACCCTCGACTTCCACTTTTGCACCTAGTTCATCATACAACCACGGCAGTACTATGTCTGGTACCAGCATAACAGATAAAGACAATCCGTGGGGTCTATTACATGTACACGTTCTACCCCTGTTTAACGAGGAGCCGTTGCGCGTACCCATGTATGTGAATCCCTACGTATAGGTTCGGAGACTCACGTTTGTCAGAGAGGACCTTAACGCGCTAGTGAAGCGGCACATTCAGACCGTATTGGCAGCATCACCATCGAAGGCTCTTACAACTCTCAGTGCAGATGCAAGGGAGCTCATCGAAGCTGGTATGGTTACGTTGAACGTTAAGCTCCTCTTAGGGTCCGACGAGTTTCTTATGGGCCGGCTAGTGGAAGTGTGGTCCTTCTTCTGGGATCACGTACTTCCATACATAGAAGGCGTCAGTATAGTTGAAAACGTCTGTTTTGTTCGGAAAGGGATGAACGATATGCTACAGGTTCTACTCCCTTTGCAGACCGACCCGCTGCTAACGTCGCTGTATCGCACTCCCAAGCAACTTCCTTCGTCTTCACCCACACGACAGGGATCTCCAACAGTAGACGTGCGAAGCGTCGCACTGTGCGCGTTTCGCCACCGTGTCGTGATGCCATTGTCCAAGCGACTTCATACCTTGCTCTCACCACCCTTAACCAAGGAAACGCTCGCAAGGCTCGGGAAATATCGGTTGCCTCGGCTACAACAGATGTTTGTCTGCACATCTTGTTATCAGTCGACTTTGATTACTGATTCGTATCCCTAGGTTACTGGTCCTGAACATCCGAACGGCGTTCCCGGCCATCATCACCCAGGCTGTCACCATGCGCACCGACTGCACAACCCGACACAGACGAGGCTGCCATTAGCGAGCTTCTCCGCTTATTCTCGCAGGCGCGCCACAACCTCCATAATCAATATTCTCAGCGACGGTCCTTCACTCAATGCGCAACGGCCCGCTCCACGACTCCGGACTTTTCGTCTGCGAGGATTCCCCCGCGACCGAAGGGGGCGCATTGGGGGTGCACGTAATATGGATGCGATGATTCTCAATGCAGGTGGGTGGATGACGGACGGTGCAGACAGAGTAACAACTGCTACTTGCGGATCGTCTTCGGCTGGTAGATGACGAGGATGTGCATGGGGACTCTGACGACCTAAACAATGAAAGCGTGGAGACGCCACGGATTGGTGCAATGGAATCGGATAGGGAGATTCCGCCTGCGCTCCGTCCGTCGGTAGAACATCACCATCGCGCGAGTGGTGGCTGGGGGACTGGGTGCAGGGAAAAGAGGAGAAGCAGCGAGAGGAAGACGATGATGATGAGGCTATGGACTGGGACCAAGCTCAGGTGAGGTTTTAGATTCGGAATTCCTTCTTCGTTATAGTAACACTAGAAACGACCCTCAGGCTGTAGTAGAGCGAATGGTCGGGATGAAACCCCTCGAGAGTCCGACTGAATCACGTAAGAGGGGGGCTTAGGTATCTGGAACGACCGCGCATTTCACTTCCTGCGAAACGAGATTGAATGTGTTCAATACCCGATGCTGGAATACTAGCCCTTGCATTTCTTGAACGTACCATTGTTTGTTAAGACTTCTCATGGTCGGTAAACTTATGATGGCGACTTGACCCATGGCTAAGCAGAACTCACGACCGATCGTAGTGGCGCCGGACTCCTCGATTCTAGTTCAGGTGTTGTCGAGGAGAAGAAAAAAATACAGCATTCAACATGTACTCTGCTTCGGGGAGGATGCGAGTGGTCGTATGAGTTGAGGTGAAGCTAGGAGGCATATTTGGCAGCTATGGCGTTGTCGTCCTCCACGGCCTATCGCTAGAGTATACGGTCTACAATACGCCAATTCCATAGTTGCAGAATCAATTTCTTCGCTCGTGCATCATGGGTGACGGAACCCCGAGTAAGTAGCAAGGCCATATTGGGTCACTTCGTGTCACGTGAATCACTGCGTCACTGCGGCGTCACCGTTCTTATGGTTCGCGAGGGTGAGGAAAATATAAAAGGGTGGAAATTCACTTGAAAATTTGCCAAACGAGCTTTCAGTGCCCAGAGTAGCCACCCTTACAACTTGAGAAACAGAGAAAAAGACTATGGCAGGTTAAGTCGCTCATTTTTCACCTTGATCACATTCGCCCGGCTAATATGACAGTGCAACAGAGCACACCAAAGACACGACACGCGTTATAGCAGGGTTGAAGGCGGCCGTTCACAACCCAAATGTCTCCGAAGAAGCTAAAGGGCACGCGATTGAACGACTCAGGGAGATGGGTCAGAGTGTCGACGTCGCTCCGCAAGAAACGCCTGAAAAGTCTTCCGATCAGCAGGAGGGATCTCGTGTACTTGGGGGTTACAAGGCGACACTGAGCAGTGAGTCCGCGAAAATGCCGCGCAACTCTCGGATACAACTGACTTTCTTAGATCCGTACACCTCAGAGGAGGCCAAGAAACACGCTGAAGAAGTCCTTCGGGCTGCGGGAATTGTTGGGCATCAAGATGCAACAGACGAGGAGCGCGAGACTCGAGTTTTGGCGGGCTATAAAGCGGCCCTTCACAGTAAGTAGATTATCACTTACATCGTTGAGTGGGGTTTCCTGAGCAGATATATGTAGACCCTCGAGTCTCTGATGCAGCTAAGGAGCACGCACGCCAGTATTTAGAAGAGCGTGGAGTCGAGACTGACTGATTAGATCGATCAATCACTTCAAAAGATTGTTGTATTGTAAAGAAACGTAATTCGTGCTGTACCGAATCCGTATTCAGTGTATATTCAGATCAGGTGTATCATTCCTTGAAATATACCTTACAAGGATTTTCATTTTGAAGAGCGATTCTAACCTGTTGAGTAGGTTGTCAACCCGCTCCTCCAAATTGCCGACGTTGCCAGCGACAGTGTTACGGTTTGCTTCCAGACTGCCTTCGACACTCTCTACAGCGGTTTTCAGCTCATCCAAGGCCTCTCGCGTACCGCTTTTGCTCTTCTTCAAGAGCGCCAACCGTGCTTTGGAACTCGGCTGCAGATCCATGTAAGGCAGAAAGTGTCCTAAGGCGCGTCAGGATGTGGGGTATATGTGGCAGAGACGGAGCAAGGCGGGAGAGTAAAGGAAGAACGGCATCTTGAGCAGGGGTGCTTCCTGGTTGGGTATCTTGCTGGCCCATGTTATTTTGTCGTTTTTGTGCTTGGTTAGTCGATGCACGCTCAAGGTCAGACAAAAGCAACTTCAAGCGTCTCGAGACGGAGTCTATGTGGCGTGGTTGGGTGAGCAGCGTCAGCTGATTGTTCAGTCGCATTAGCATCGGGAGAAGAGGCGGCGTAAGGGGCGTTGTCTAGAAGAGCGCTCAACGGGGGGTCTGAATATGGGCACACGATGACCTACTTCGTCAAGTGTGACGTTCACTGATCCTATGAGTTTCTCCAGTTCGCCGACGCGTTTGTCCATCTCGATTATACCCTGTGTCTCAGGTGCAACATTCCTGTCCTTTCCTTGACATGACTACCTTTGGGCATGTCTTTTTCATTCCGTTCGAAGGCACCTTCATGATCCCTCTCTTCCGCACCTCCACCACGGTATTTCTCACCCAGCACCACACTGACCAATTTCCCCCGACCTTCTTTCGCGTTCCTGACCTTCTCCAACCTCTCCCGCACGTCGACGAGTCCCATGATCATTTCACCTGGATCGACAACATCTCCGCCCTTCTCTCGAGCCTGCAATGCTGGGTTCGATGGATCAGCGAGTTCTGCTTCGAGTGCAACTAATTCGGCCTGTAGCACAGCGCAATCGCTGCAGGGAGTGAGAGGTGACACGTTGGGGACGACGAGCGTGACGTGGAACGTGATCGACTAGAAGAAGGAGACGGTGGATAGGTATATCGCGTCCGCTGTCGACCTGCATTGCAGGGGCAGGCGGGCACAAGCAGTACGCCGTTTAATACGTGGCATAGATCAACTGGCTGGTCGATGACACATACGTTTCCGCTCTGCTTTTCTAAAGTGCTTGCTAGCCTCTTCTGCGCTTATGAGGTTGCTCGTGTCGAGCTCTTCACGACCAACCAACGTAGCATCGCCCGCGACCCTGGTGCGAGTACGGAGAGCAGATGGTTCGTCATCCGTCGAGTCGCCATCCTATTTGATAACGCGTCCGTGAGCCAGAGGTCTCTACAAATAGGCAGGGAACATACGTTTGCATGGGAGGATGGGATGACATCCTCAGTCTCGTAGACATCCGGCGCTGTATCCTGAGTCACTAAGGTCAGTCGATTTAACTTCTGCAGATGGAGGTGGTAACAAACAATATCGGGAAGGTTGGCATACTTGTTCGCGCTCATCGTCATCGGACGTGTGCAAGTATATACCACGTTCACTGCTATCGCTTGCGAGGTGAAGCGTGGAAAAGAGCTGGAAAAAGAAAACAAAAAGGGAAAAAAATCGTCACCTGAGCGATTCGAACACTCGCGGGCAAAGCCCAACCGCTTAGCTGTTAGCAGGCGATCCCGTTAACCACTCCGGCAAAGTGACTTGCTTGATCGTCGACATCGAAACCTTGATAAGCCCACTACGCAAACATGCCTACGGCACAAGGCGGCATCAGAGGGACGGGCTGTCATGAGGACCAGTCAGAACCGCTCGGGTACCATCGATTACCACTTGGTACCACTGGTCATTCCACTGATGAAGACTAGGCGATGTAATAGAATAGCCGCCAAAGCGACCCAAAAGAACCATTCAACCTCTGCTCACGTACCCTGTCCTCCACTCCGTCTTCGCTAACCTCTACATACTCGTCCTCATAAAGATCGACGGTAAGTATATCGACGATGTCAAATGCAGCCCCTAAATCGATTTTACTACCCTCATTCCTGCTAGTATGAATGAGTGGCGTGGTCTCACCAGCAGATCGCAGTGGATTTCCTGATACATCCGCGGGGGAGGGCCACGCCAATGTTCCCTTAACAATGAGCCAGGCAATGTACATCACAGCCATGACCGGTATCTCGATGTAGAGCGAAACGAAATCAACTGGGCGAGAATGTCGGGAATATAGAGGTCCAGCCTTGGACTGCAGTGGTTCGTCAGCTAGACCCACCGTGAAAATGGTTCTCTAAATGCAGGGCTTACTTAAGATCAACGCCAAAACGGCTACAATCTGTGCTGCGATAAGACGACGTCAACTCATCCATTCATTTCACGCACCACAAAGTAGGGTCCCCAAGGCCACGTCCAACCGACGCGAAACTTGAGCTCCTCTATAGGGCCTCCCTTGCAGTAACCAAGCCTTGCGAAATCTCCAACTCGCCAGGCCGATGGAAAGCCACGCGATCTGACGAGAGACAATTCGGTACGCATCACTATCCACCAACCAGCATTTCATACCTGATTCGAGACCCCAACGATGTTTTGCAGCCAGCCCCACAACTGACCACTCCCAATGTAACTGCTTCCAAAGCAGAGTATACTTATGCTGCTCGTCGCCAGCAATGCAAATACGGGTACACCAGCGGGTGTGGTCCGAGAGAATATTCGAGGGGCGTATCGCCGAGGTCTCACGACAGAGAGTCCGTAAAGGACTCTCGTACCTGCAAACAAAGCATGGTTGCCGGCGGAGAGCACGGAAGTGAGTATCACTGTATTAATGAAAGAAGCAGCTGCGGCTATTCCAAGTCATCAAGTTCGTTTCGACCATTGAACCAGGAATAGAACGCACTGGATCCCGCAAGCTGGAAGACGATCGTAAAGGGCGACGTCGTAGTAGTCTTGTCCGATAAGTTAGGGTAATCCCAAGGCACTAGGAACTTGATTTGTTAACTTGTCCTTGTAACGTGAGGGACACGCACCGTTCAAGCCGATGAGCAGTATACTGAGTACATAAAAGATTAAGATCCTACACAAAGTGTAAGAGCAGTCGGACAAGTTCAAACTATTGCAAGTCTACTTGCCGCCAAAATACAAATCTTACAACCCTCGGCATATTGCGAGAAGGATTCTTTGTTTCGCCTGCAGTGATTCCGAGACTCTCTGTACCACCATCTACAGGAACAGTAAGGTCTCGTATCCCATGATCTTTGGAGATGAATACTTACACGCAAAGCTGGCCGTCACAAAAACCCTCGCAAATCCACCAAATCCACCCACGAAAGGTGCACCTTGTATGGTCCAATTGTGGAAACCGATATAATGGTGTGATGTATTAACGCCAACGTTAACAAGTATGCCAACAATGATGAATATGACTATCGTTGCGACCTTAAGGAACGAAAGCCAGTATTCTGGACATGTGAGTAGAGAGACGATCGGTAAGAAAAGGTTGGCTCACCTAGTTCACCGTACGCTCTGACGTGGATGCAATTTACGGAAACGAGAAAAACCCAGAAAAGGAGGCTGATAACCCAAGGATTCCAAGTCGTCCAGAATTGAAGAACGAGTTGAGCAGCAGTGAGATCCGAAGGCCATGGACACGGCATCATTGAACCAGTAGTTCCACGAGAGCGCAAAGCCGTATGCAGGAGAAAAGAACCGGGTTGCGTACGCATTGAAGGAACCTACGATGTGACGTCAGCCAAGTACACCAGATTTGGACACGTGGTACTCACCTGCCACAGGGTATTGTGTAGCCATTTCTCCGAGTAAAAGGAGAGTGACATAGACTATGAATCCTACGATACTGTAACATATGAGCATGCTGGCAGGCCCACCCTCAGCCAGGGATAGACCTGTTCCGAGAAACAGACCCGTCCCTATAGTGCCAGCAATAGCTATCATTTGGACCTGTCGTGCGGACAGACCCCGGTGTAAGGTGTCGCGATGCACAGTGGCAGGAACTTGGTCTTTCGTACCGTCGGGGTGCTCGCATTGATCCATGGTGGTCAAAGGGAGCGACTAACCAGCACATGTCGTGCAAAGATGATGAAACGACATAGCCATACGATGGCGTGCTCGCCGAACCTATACAATTGAGGAAATCATTCACTAGTTCTATTCGGGATGCGGGGTTGCGAGTTCGAATCCCGCTCTGTCGGATATTTATGTCATTTGATAAAACTACGAAAACGGCGACAGGTCATCGCCCATGCTCTAAGCAGGAGGAAGAAAGACGGCCCACAAAACACAGCTCAACCCGCACCACACAACGCTCCATGCTACCCATGCCTTTCCCCATCTTGGTCGCTCGATAAGGAGTCGAGCAGCGGCCCAGTATGTCATGGGCAGTGAAGGCAATATTCGCAAGGCAATCTGAACATGTGCGCTAAATGTCAGAATGAGAGTAAGCGAGATACCGTGAAGGACGTGAGGCAGAATGGAAGGATTGAGGAATAAGGAATCCCTCAGTGGGAGATGAGCACTACTCTTCGACTCTTGTCGGGCAAAGCCATCGCGGAGGATGCGAGGGAGATGGGAGAGATAGAATATGCAAAAGATCCACACATTCAAGAGTATTGGTAACGAAATCAAGAAGTTCGGAATGTTAGAGATTGTCCAATAACGAAGGAAACCGACGTTCCAGTATTCGCGTTGCACGTGTGTGTATATCGAAGGCAATGTGCTTCCTTCGCACCATTGAGAGCGAGGGTAGGCCCCGGGTGGATGAACAAAACAGAAGGTAGGCTCTGTAGTTGTGATAAATGAAGGGAGACAGCGATACAACCACATAAGCGACTGCAGCGCAGTGTTGTGTTCACCGAAAGCTAATCGCAAATATTGGTCTCGGCGACACTAAAAGGCCTTGGGTGTACATACCAGGCTCCTTGCGACCAGACAGGAGAGGCGCCACAAGCATGTTCCATATGATAAAGCCGCAAGAGGAGTACAGCATTGGAACGGAAGACACCGGCGATCGCAAAGTACAGCGAAGCGAAGAGCCACTGCGATCGCACGCACGCAAGCATACCTCTGTAAGAGAAGTAGGTGAAAAATGGCTCGCTGTACGGGGCGAACCGTAACGCTGAAGGACTGCTCGGGAAAAATGAGAGAAGTGTAGCCAGGAACGCCGCGGAGGATGAACGCAGGTGGTAGAGCGAAAGCTGATACAAAATGCGGGTAGAGTCTAAGAGTGCTGCAACGATGGCCCCGCCGATCAAGAGAGCAGGCCACCCTGGTAGACTAAGACCCAGTAACGATAGGACGGAACCGGACCAACGCATGACGAGCGGAACCCCAGGGAAAAATGCCCATTCGTGCTCGTATACGAGTCCTTCCCTGGCTATATGTGCAAAATGGAAAACATCCCAGCGAAGTAGAGAACTCGTCCAAACAGAAACGTTGTCGTCCAGGAAGAGTTTCGGGGATGTGTCGAACAAGGTCAGTAGTGCCGCCGACGAAACGATCAACAAGCAAATGAGTAGCCGGCTAAGCAAGGACTGGGCAAGCAAGGACTGGCCATGGTGGATCGCTTGCCACGGGAGCCACCTTCATGGCGAAGACCGGCTGAGAACAGAGCTGTCCGTCCTGCCACGCTATGTCATTAGACAGGCGTAAGGTTGCAGGGCGACGTCGACGCACCTGATCAGCATGTGTCGAGCTTCTTCGAACGCTCGCTACTGACCTGTCGGTTGCACAGTGGACAACCTGGAAACCGAGCGAGGTATGGAAAGAAATGTCCGACTTTCTCTGAATGTCATAATCTAGACGCCCCCTAGTAATCACGGGCAACCTGTCCATCCCATGCCTAAATCTTCCCCGCCGTCCCAACTTACGACCAAAAATTCTTCAGATGTCACCGACTCCTGCAACAGTCCGTCCAGCTACTCCGGTGATGCCTCCGTCGCCCAATCCACCACCGACGCTCCTCGAGTTCGTGACCTCAACTCCTCCGCCGCTCACCTATGAGCTTGTTGCACTCGCACCCTATATTCAAGTAATAAGACATCTTCTGGAAATCGTGAGCTGGGAGTCTTCATGGGAAGAGAGCTGGTTGGCTCTCGGTGCGTGGTGGGCGCTCTGCCTATTCTCAGAGGCCACCCTCAAGTGCGTCCGCTGCCATAGAATGATATATGCCGACTCTTTAAACATTTTGCAGTATAGGTTCCTTATGCCATTGGCAATATTGTTCGTCTGCGGACTGAAAAAGTGGACATCATACGATGGCCCGCCAATATCATCTCAGCCAGCTACCGAGGCAACTGTCCACGCCGTGTTATCAGACTTAACGACAATACATGTTCTCCTCCCCTCGTCACCATTTACAGAACCTCCCATTACCTCCAGTCGTTAACGTTATTTCGTTTAGCGGCCTTCACCTATCTCCCATATCTCATCCTCACACATTATGTTCCGCTCCATATCTGTATTGCGATAACAGGAACACTCGTGCTCATTCATCGTGCAAGGTGGGCCTCTAACACACGTGCAAACCTAGCACGTAGTGCACACCTTCGTTGGGGATACTATCACCTCCGTGCCTTGCTCTCTGGAATTCCTCTTCCCTCTCCCTCCTCTCCGCCTCCCTCATACGATTCTCGACCCAGTCTTCTGGTTTCTCCGAGTATGCGAGCGCGACTTCAGCGCTTCGGCTGATGTGAGTGAGCCCGCCCCAGCACAACCTGTCCGCTTCCTCTTTACGGTGTATGAAAATCAGCGGTGGTGGATGGGCCTCGACTGGACCGCTGCCCTCCTCCCCGGTGAGCGCCCTGCGTGGTGTAGTGCCGCGCAGGTGCCTCTCCCGCCTCCAGCTGCATTCTCGCTCCCGCCGCCGACAGGTGTCATATGTCACCTTAGGTAACAGGTGAGGCAAGGGACTAAACGTGTGGCGAGCTGGGCGTGGGAAGAACCAGAATGGCGCGTTGTTATAAAGAGGGAGGGGCAGGACGGTGTTTGGCGGGTAGGAGAAGTCCCCGCCTAGAGATAAAGATGCGGGTGAAGACACTGCTGGGGCTGCAGCACGGATGTTGCGTGCAGCGCGTGGTAGGGATTCTGGCGGACTGGCTGGACCGAGCGACTGGCCCTGAATACTGGTAAGGCTGGGGAACAGCACTTCGATGATCCATCTGCCATCGCTGGTGCAGAGGACGACTCCGCAAGCGGACCCTGAAGGTTGGGTGTATGCAGATAACAAATGGGAAGGATCAAGTAGTCGAGGCGGGATTGGGAAATATACACGCTACCGTAGGTGGACGCGCATCGCGAGGTTGACGGAGACTGTGGAGGTGGTAGGTCCTGGAGAAGTAGGGAGTCGTTCGTAACTCCACTGGATTTCAAGGATTCCGCCGATGGCAACATCCTATAGTCGATTGTCACCCACGCGGTCTAGTTTATCTGATCTGGACAGCGTAGTGACGGCACCAGGAGCCAGCCAAGGAAACACAGTCCGAGCCAACGTTGCGGAAGCGCTTGAAGGCCGTCGTAGATGGTTCAGGTCGCTGATAATACCTTTACGATGCAACTTTTTCGATCTTGATAAGGAGCTAGGTGTATAATATGTACAGGGTTTATCAAGCTTGAAATTTTATGTATGTCTCCACACTTTTACTGTACCATCTGCACTCGCGGTTATCATCTCATCGGGTTGAGTGGGGTGATGCTTCTGTCCAGGTGATTACCTTATTATGAACCTTTGGCGGAGGGTTGGGTTGGAGAACGGTGGCCTGCAACGTGGTCACTCGAGGGCTTTCCTAGTCGAGAAGTCACCTTACATCTACAAGGTCCCACGCCCAGACACGTCCATCTTCATCACCACACACCACACTTGCCTCGGCATGTCCAAAACATGCACGGCACCGATACGAGGTGTGTGAGTGGCCGGTGAACGTGTTGAGCAGTTTACCAGTCCCGACGTCGAAAAGTCTGACGTGCGAATCGAGGGTAGCTACGAGGAACGTGGTCCCGTCTGCAGACGGAATGACAGAGGTGACTGGTTCTGTCAGGGACACATGAGTCAGCCACAGAGGGTGAGATAACAGAGAGAAGAGCTAACGGCCGATAAAGTCTGCTCGAAGTTCACCCTTGCGCAGGTCATATGTGCGCACGTAACCATCTACCGAGCCGGAAATAATAGTGGTGCCGTCGACATGAAGCGTCTGGACTGCATCTTTTGCCTCTTCGAGGACCTGTATGGGAGCGCGGCTTTGCGACCTTGTCAACTCTTAGGACAGACCGTTCAATGATCTAAATTATTGACCACAATACGCACCGTAGATCCCAGAGCCTGACGGTCGCATCGTAGGAGCCTGTCTACTACTGTCATTCATACTGGAAGACGAGTGATCGATGTCGAACACTTACCACTTGCAAGAACAGTCGCATCAACATTGAAGTCGACGGTAAACACCTTGCCCGTGTGACCTGCGAGGCGTCGACTTGTAAGACCGGCCTGCAACGTCCCAGACAAAAACAGAGCGGTCGCCTCCGGAAGAGGCGAACTTCGCATTGTCGTGGCTCCTGCCAAAGCTAGTCGGCGGGGAATTGGGTATCCTGAGACGACACATTCTTACACAGAAATGGAGAGGACTTCATATCCATGTGCCTCGAAAGCCTTGATTTCAGTGCCGAGGTCAGGGTTCCAGAGGCGTACGATGCGATCTTGACCGCCGCTGAGGATATACTTTGCGCTTCCTTTAGCATACCTGACGACGTGGACTGGACCTCTGTGAGTCCCAAGGGTCGTGTGTAGCTTGCGAGGGAGCACTTGCGGGCCTCGCGAGGGAGACATTTCAGAGAGCGGCTGCCCGTTTTGGACATGGCCCTGAGTGTCGACGATCTCTGTCCTCCAGTACTGATGCGACATGTCCAAACGTCGTTCCGTCACCAGCCACGCTGCCCGTCGCGAAGCGCCATGCTGGACCCCAGCTGTCGTCTGAACGGCACTCGGTCATTACCTTTGACAGGTGCCCTGTATGACGAACTCATCCTCTTCATATTCTCGTTCCTCGATCACAGAGACCTCTGCGCCAGTCGAGGCGGCTAATAAGAACTGCTCTCGGCTTGCGAGCGACGATCAGGTATGTTCAGTCCGTGCTTATTTCTTAGAGCTCCTGTGATCGATTAAACCTCTCAAGCTGTGGAAAGGCCTGTTTCTCAGGGAATTTGGTCGCCCTCGGTTAAGAGGCGGGAGGGGTTTTTATGGCAGGACCGACGGGAGGTTAGTTAAACCTACTTCCCTCGAGGGTGTATCTTCCGGAAGAGAATGTCCTCAACTGGAAATGGATGTTTCGCATAAGCTCAAATTGGAGAAATGGTGGGCACCGTCGGGGGTAGTTCTCTTCATGTCGCATCTTATCCACATCACCAAGGTCGCTGCGCCGTCGAAATCTTTCGGGACTGGGATGGCGTCGACATTGACCATTTACCGGGACCCGTAGTCATGAACTCAAAGGCACCCCAGCCTAGATGGCATGTATTACTGGCGGGGACCTTCGACCATCTTTGCCTCCGCTGAGCGCTCCGAACAACCAACTATCTTTGTCAGGGATCGCGGAAGCCCACCAATGACTTTCAGGTTTAATTCCCAGCTCAATGGCGGGTCATCAAGCATCTCAACCATGGTTCTCGATCAGTCTCCGCTTTCTTCTCGGGTCACGCCTCGCGGTCCCTCAGTGTCCCTTGCGGTTTTCCTATCTACGGGAGAGTTCTTTATTTACGACCACAAACCATCTGAGAGAAAGGCCGTTCCCAAACGAACTTACATCCCTTTACCTCAGCACCGCTTCCCGGTCACGCACGCTGCTTACCACCATCCCCTCTTGGTCACGTTATCGCAATCGTTCACATTGATGATATACGATCTCAGCGGTGACACTATCACCCATACCCAGACTTTAAGCTCGTTCACGAGCTATCCTCCTGCATCCATCGTCCTGTCTGCCATGTCAATCTCCCTGTCATTTAAACTAGTGTTGGCATATGCTGTCCCCGTTTATCCTTCCCATTGGAGTGTGGGCGCAACCGAACTCATAATATCCCACTCTAGCTCTATTCCCTCTTCGTCAATGACACTGGTTGAACCTCCGAAAGTTACCATTCCTGGGAATTTTGTCGTCAGCGAGACACGCTCGGCAAGAGCATTTGACGTTCCTCAGGGATGGATTGATGAAAATAAACTTCAGGCGATGAATGCTCAATGGAGCCGCAAAGTCACACAAGTTGCAGACACGCAGACGGACGGTAAATGGGTCGTCCTGGCACCGGACGATTCACTGCAATCACTCTTTACTACGTCCAACTCCACGGAGAGCAGTAGCTCCAGTGTATTCCAACCATCTGGCATTCTGTCCACAGAAATTCCTGCCAACGACATATGTATCCCCACCGTGTCACTCCTTCGCCCAACTCCAGCTGTACCGTCTGCACCTACCCCCGCCTGCCTCCTCGCATGGGCCCAAGCTGACATTTGTTCGCACGTTGCATGGACCCCGTGGCCCTATTTCTGCCGTTGCCGTTGCAGACTGGACGGTGTGTAAGTCTCGGCGCAGACGGGTCTATTTGGGTATGGGACTTAGAGAGTGGACGTTGTGCTGAGGTTGCGGCTCCAGTAGAACAATTGATCGAAGAGACAGACGCAGGGGTATGCATGGGCCGAGGCGCGGGCTTGTCGCGTGGGACGGTAGTGTTCGATGAGCGACGAATTGTGAGCACTGGGGTCAGGGGTATAGAAGAACGTAGGTTCGACGTCTGATGCGAAGCTGTGTGTGTATTTACTGGTCACGTGTATCTCTGAACAAGTTTCGACGGTCGGCCTTGCATGGGGGACGATGTAAATGACGGCGGAAGCGAGTAATTTCGTCCTCATGGGAGGAGGTATGAAGAGAATGCCACAACTTCGGCTTTAATGTGCCCGCCCAGCTGGTACAGAAACCCACCTACGTGAAAGTTTATACACGTCCCAAACAGATAATAGGGATTTTACACGGTACATGGGTGAGTAGACAGACTATATGAGTAGTACACGGAGGTAGGATGACACAGCGTTAGGAGAAATTGCGGCGTTTTATGACATACAACGAACCGAATCTTCAGAGACATACATTCTAACACGGCACGGGATTGCAAGAATCGACCACAGCAACGGAGGGAACGGGACAGAGAAAGGGGAATAGGATGACATGCGAGAGAGGCTCATCGGGGCATTTCGACCAGCGACGGGATATGAGGACAGGGTAACCAATATGGATCGTCGGGAGTTTCTATGGAAAAGGTGGCCATGGGTCGCGCAAGACGATTCCATTGCGTGTAAGCTTACGGCCGCGTTGAAATAGACCGAATATTCAGAAGGCGACCTGTCCCGCCAGCGCAGCCGCATTCACCTTGCTCATGCTTATGCCATGGTTGCTCATGCCATTATGCGCATCCATACTATACTCCCGGGGTTGGAGCTCATATGAGTCGTACACGTTCGCACTGTAGCGGATGGGAGAGTAGAGATCGATGGAGTCTTGCGAAGTCGAGTATCCGTATTGACGTGTGAGAGAGAGTAGCTCAGAATCAGGGCAGGAGTACGAATTTACGTGGCCGTCTGCAGGAACGAGTGCAGACGTTTGTGCGTGCCCTTGGCCGTTGGAGTATGCATGTCCGTGCCGTTGCGCTTGCATAGTTTCTGGCTGAAAGACAGACGATTCAGGACCAGAGAAACCGAGCATCTCGTCCCCATCGTGACTATGTTGGTGAGGGGCAATCCCCCAATCATGAGCCGGTTCAATGCGTAGGCTGGATTCTCCGCTAGCACCGTCATTGCATACTGTCGTCTGAGGACGTGTGGATATCATAGGCCATATCTCCGTCCAAATTGCTCGCGAGCTCAACCGGGTCCATGTAAACGAGCGAAAGTGGTCCTTCCTGCACCGGGAATAGATTGTTATTATGGACCCGTGCAGGATCGGAGTCACTTGATTCTTCCTTGGGGAACGGCGAGAGTTGCGCCAGAGGTGATAGTTGAGCAAACTGCGACATTTCCAAGTGAGCATTCGTGGCACGTCGATGTCGCCGAAGTCAATGAACCGCGATCGTTGTATGACGGAAGATACTCGAAATGCTCGTCCTGTGAGGAGCCCGGAGCAGCGTTTTGTCGGAGACTTGCCGGAAGTCCATTTCCATCTTCCCTACCGCCAGGGCTTGTGGAAGGGGGAAATGTATACATTGACTGTTGCAGGGATCAAAACGGTTAGCGATCGTGTCGAGGGCTCACACCAAAGATTACTCACGTATTTCGAGATGATTTTCTCCAGTGCCTGCGGGAGCAACTTCCAGTCGAACACCTTCAGGTCCTTTTCGATTTTCCTTGGTTTCGGATCGGGGAAATCCATGATCCGTTGGAAAAAGGTCTCGAAACCAGGCCTCGACTTGGATACCGTTGTTGGTCTGAGACCCTCGAGATTCCTGCGGATTCTGTTCTTCTCGTCAACCTCAAACTCGGCATCGACGAGTCGCTGCAGCAAGTGGATGATGTCGACTGATGTGACGCAGAAGGTATTTGTCTGCTCGCGATAGATGCAAGAGACGACGATATCATTCGGATCGTACTCTGCTTGTGAGATCGGCTCTGCAGAAACCAGGAGGCTATTGAGATCCTGCACGCGTCGGAACCGAACAAGCCGACGACCGGCTTGCAGCTCAGATTCGTCCCAATTATAGCAAAGGCTCTCTAAAGGCGTCAAGATATCGAGGACGGCATTCTGGCTATTGTGCTCGTTCTGCTCGGAGCCTTGCCGGGCACGCCGCTAGGACCAGGCAGATTAGGTGGCTGGTTGACGAATTGGGAGGGTCGAGGCTTAGACCGCGCAGGAGTGTAGTCCGAGTCAGAAATGGGTGTCGGGGGAACGCTGTAAGGACTCTTGCGCTTGGATGGCCGGTCTACCCCGGTGACTAAACGAAGAGATGATGGCGGCGGAGGGCTACCCGATGACAAGTCGTATCCTGGTCTCGACTGTTCCTGACGAGCCAAGGACTCTTCTAGCACTGTAGTTAATGCGTCAACGGGACAGCACGGGGATGAAAATCAAAACCACGCTCACCAGCGTCCTCGTAAGTGAATGCACCGAATCTGACCCAGTCCAAGACGTGGTTATCTTTGTCGACGGCCTCGATAGTCAGGGGGACGGTCGGGGAGTGCCATCTCGCCTTTGCGAACGATGGCACTGATGCATCCAGCAGCCAGCAGCCAGATCCAGGAGGGTTCGATTCGTCGACGTTTGTGGTTACTCTCAGGCTTCCGACCACAAGACGAATGCGCACGTCGAGCCCTATACCAGTTTTGCAGGTGAACGTGACCCGGAGGCGCGTTCCAGCTATTCCGTGGGCAGGTGAATAGCTTAAAACGGATAAATTCCCGCCCGCGGGTGAATGAGCTGAACGCATGAATTGATCGAAGATAGAGCCGTCGGCGTGGTAGTGACCGTCATCGTGAGGCGTGCCGCGATGAGCAGCGTCGCCGACAGAAAGGGTAGCAGCCGACATCCTGTGGAAGCTCTAGGAGGGGAGAGAGTGTGCCGTCAAATGGTACCGACTGCTACAAAACGGTATAGGCGAAGGGGAATCGGCGTTCGTCGCAGCTGGTGATCAGTGAGTGGCGAGGAGTGTTATGCTTTCCAGGTGGTCGACCCAATTGAGCACAGTCCGGGAAAGGACGAAATAAATGGGGAGCTGACGAATATTTAAAAATGTCGATCGCGGTGAACGGCCGAGTGGACTTGACGCAGTCCGCGGTCGCCAAGACAAACAGGGGGACGTTACGGGGAATGAGCACTGCAGAGTTATCAGACTCGGAGAGATGGCAGAAACTGACGGGGCGACGCGATGGCGAACACTTTATAGTACAAAGGGGGGGGGGAGGAGGAGGAGGAGGGCAGGTTAGTCCAGCGATCTAAGATGGCGGTGTGCCGGACAATCGGCAAGCAAGCATAAAAATCGACCATACCAGGTGAGATGAGATCGGCGCCAGGAACTGATGGGGGGTCACAGATAACCTCGTGTCTTTCTTTTTCCTTTTCCGTCACAACAAGAGCACCGTTTATTATGGAAAACACCGACGCGCTGACACAGTTAAAAAAGAGGATGCTTGTACCGATCACCACGTCTTGATCTCGCTTGCACTCGGCTAGATAGACCGCCTTCGCGCAGACACGTCTTCACCTGAGTAAGTCAGTTTATTTCGGGAAATTTGCAGTGGCGTATGTATAAAGACAGACCCTCTAGAGCGATAAGATGGGAGGACCAAACCAAAACGAGCATGAAATCTTAAAGGTTACATAAGCCCCGATTGCTTCTCCGGATCAAGAAGCCGCCATCAGGAAATGACCGTGGTAAAAACGTTAACTGACAGTTTATGCCTTCGCGGGGTACGGCTGGCAGTATGAACAAGTGTGCAAGCTGGGCGAGAACAATAACTTGTCTGACCAGACAATGCGGAATTTAACAATCTCGGACGACGTACACTGCACAGATGTGAAACGGGGGCGCATGCCGCACGTAACACCACTGGCATGTCTAATTTGTATGCAGGCGTGATCAGCAAGCTCGAGCTTGAGCTAGAGGTCTCATCGACTCATCTGCCGTTATCCGTCATTTGTGGGTCCACCTTCCTGTAAGTGTGATCATATGCCAGGTCTTCTTCGGCATGCTCGCTAGGTACACACGTGAAACCTGCTGCGTGTGTGCATCTGTTGGTACGTTATTCCTCTTCCGCGATAACCTTGCGCTCCAAAGAGCTCCCGGAGACGCCACAGCTGCCATGTCTTTTTTCTTCTTCTTCTGTTCCTTTTCTCATTTTCTTTGGAACTTCCAAATAACATATTTCTGAGTCCGCCAAACATGTTTGGACATCTCTGGTGATTTATCTTGTTCTGACAACGCCGCATCTTATCATTGCAGATGGAGTCCACTTGCACCCTGCATTCTCCGGTTTACCTAGGTTTCCGGTCTGCGCGTTCATTGGCTTTCCGGCGTCTGCCTTCAACCTAGAGACGCCAGAAAGCGAGATCCGCGACTGTTCTATTAGTATCGCTCCCATAAATACTACTAAATGGGTTTGTTGCCGCCTCAATTTATTCTGCGTCTCACTCATTCTCTGCCATATACTTTGCCTTATCTCGCAGAAGATAGTATGCCACATCACGAGGTCTGTTTCTTGGACCCACATTGTCCAAATACTCCCTAGGGCAGGATTTCTGATCGCATCCGTGCCACAGTCCTGTGTCGTGCAAACGTGACCTCGCGTTTCGGTGGCCGTCACCAGTAAAGTAGCCTAACCGTACTCTCGACGGTGACACCGACGTATTCGGATACCGGCTTAATGCAGGTTTGGAAGATACACAGGCGCATTCCGTCTAGCTGTACAGACAAGTAACATGACGTGGCTCCCAATGGTCCATAGAGTGGTGATCTGCTGCCTCTTTCCCGGAGACGACTTCCATCGCTTCCGGAGCAGGAACACCCGACTCCGCTTGTGCATTGTTTGCTCCCGCATGATCGTGATTTGAATGGGAGTGTGGGGGTGAGCTGTCCTTCGGTACCCATATCCTGCCAACAGGGGGAATGTGGCCCTCGACGGACAGTACTCGCTGGCAACTCGTGCACCGGTCTACGAACAACGTTCGGTAGGACACGAGAGCCTGCTGGATTCCAGTTGCAAAAACATAAGGAACAGAGCAGTTCAGGGTATTTCATACATGGCTACATACCATCAGCGTTTGCAGCGGTACGTGGGGGTGCGACTGCAGCATCTTAGCAAGATGCTGTGAAAGGACTTGATAAACCTGGTAATCTGATTGTTCGTGTGGAAACTTCTGTTCTCTCTCAAGCATAGTCGAGCGGGTGCATCAAGATCGAGACCACAACCACCGTCCATCCCAAAGAAAGCGAGTTATCAGACAATAGAAAGTCGCTGGAAAGCTACATCCGATACATACCCTCTCTCTCGGACCGAACGCGGTCACCTTCTCTATCACGAGCGGATCTTCTTCCCTTGCAAATACGAGAGATACATATGCAGTTAGGACCTCTGCTATCGTGAAACGTAGGGTCACCGGGCTGCATAGTTTTGTGATCTGATCCACAATGGCTCAGTTATCCCCACAACATACACGAAATTCGCATTTGCCGACCTCCGTTGTCTTACCAGATCGCTTTATCCGAGACCATATTGCAAGGTTGCATTTAGGCACCGGGATTTGCTCGATGTCCGGAATCGATGGGACAGGCGGTTGCTTAAATTCAGGCAGCGAGCCTTTGTTGAACGAACGAATGTATCCGACCAACGATTCGGCTCGGAGTGGTGGCGGGTCATCCTCCGGAGGGGAAAACAGCGTGGAAGAACGCGCCGGCGGCGGGACGTAAGGTTGTGGCGAGCCAGCGGGCGATAGCGGACGCCTTTATGGACGTTATAAGTCGGACGCTGGTACATCAGCCAAACACATGACAGCGAGAGGTGATGTATACTTTCGGTTCTCCCACCCTCTCTTCCCTAACGCCCCGACACCCAGCCCAAGGTCACTTTCATCGCTCTCCTTGCTTTCTTTCGCGGCACGCAACGCGTCCTGGACTTGAGCGGACCTCACAGCTTCTGCCAGACTTGACATCTTTTGGAACAAATCGCGTGTGGGGTTGGCGTCAAAACTTGCAACGGAAAAGTCCTGATTAACGACATCGAAAGTCGGTGAGAAGTTGGAAGGAGGTTTCAAAATCATAGATGGAACATGACGAAGTGCGGTCAGACGTGCGTGTATGTCTGTGAGGGTTTGAATGCGATCATGGAGGGTTGGCGGTGCCGATGGTGCTGGCGAGGTCATTGGAACCGAGGAAGAGGTGCTGTTGTCATCGTTGGTGTGCGTCGTTGGGTTGGATATGCCGTTGGTATTGGCGACCTGGGTGCTGTTGGCAGGGTCCGCAGTTTCCATCCTCGATTGACAAGCAACGACCTCCCACCCGAGAACAAACAAGTCGATCGATTCAGATATGCACGCGATGCGTGGCTGTGCAACAACCCACCCACCACCGTATCCATATCCAATCGAGGATCTATGTACCATCCAGTCGTCGACCTTGGGGAGCTATCTTGCCGCGCATTCTGGATCGACCCCAGAGCTAACGCTACACTCGTACCGGGTCGGTCGAATCAAATTCTTCGTCTTACTACAAACACTACGTCGATCACACTTGGGCAGCTTTTCTCCGCCCACCGTGTTTCATAATCACGAGTATCCCGTTATCCCGATTTCTGGGACCCCTCATTCCCCGGTGAGTTAGTTACTACCCACTCTCTCGGCGTTGCCATCCGAAAAAGAAAAAGAGAAAAAAAAAAAAAACAACCTCCGACAACCTAAGGTATGATTCAAGTATTCTTGGTTAGGGTCGCACATCGATATACTCATAGGATATGTTCGGTCAGGAATGTCGTTTGTCCTCTGATACGCGGGGCTACAAGCCAGCCGTATGGCAACCCTCGGCATGTGCGCATGCCAGTGCCACGGGTCCGTTCCGTAGGTTACGTAATGCTCAAAGTTGGCTGACATCCAGGACCTCCTCTGTATCATGTCACTTGTCACCCTCCCATGCAGAGCGAATCATTCGAAAGAATACAAACCACTGACACATACTCCTTACCTACCATATAACTTGAATCACATCAGCTTATCTCATGGCATGTTGGTCGTCCCGGAGAACAACGCAACTGATATGTAAATCTCTGGGACAAAATTTGCGCTATTACATGACCACCTACAGAACTGGGTTACTAAACGCACGCTTGCCAATCTCGCGATCGCCCGGCTGTGATGGATTCTTTCATGCACGGACAGGAGCAACCTTTACCGCGACGAGGAGTCTACCTTGTAACGAGTTTTATCTTGTCCCTGGACAACAAGTAATCTAGGACGTCGGGTGATCTGGCCACTTAATCCAGGGTGTCGAAAGGTTCAGGTTCCCTTTCTACGCCCTAAACTTAGCCCCCCGCCCCACAACCTGAAGGGATTACTATTGATCGCTCGCGCCCATTCATAAATCTATCTCGACATTCCCCTTCAGCTTGCTTGTTCTCTAGGGATGAACCAGCAATTGACTTGCAAGTATCTGCACGGTCAGGATTACCGTAGGTTTACTGTCTTGGAATTGGAAACAGCAAGGGCATAACCCCTCCTTCCCAATATAGAATACCCACGTACCAACTGCCGATCAGACGATAATCGGGCCAATCGTCATTTCAGTCAGCCCCGGGTGGTTGGCCGTGGTTGGCCCCGAAAAGGCTTCATCTAGGCAAGCGATCCAATGAGGATAATCAGGTTAGAGAAATGGGAGCGGCGGGGCATTACATCCATACGTTGAAAAAGAAACGGCCAAGTACGGAAATCTGAAAAGGCTGAGCAGCCGAAGTGGTTTAGAAGTCATCCAGGGGGGAAGGAAATGAAATTATTCCATCTCCCACCTCTGTTCCGCTCTTGACTACGTGCCGTCGTTCCCTCTTGACACTGATGGCCGTAGTATCACGAGAACTTTCAGCCGAAATGACTGCACTTACATGAGTGCAGGGCACCGGATGACGCTGGTCTCGGGCCCATCTTGACTAGTTCGCGCGATGCTTTGTCCTTGCCTCTTTAGCTGACACTCGGGTCAAAAGATATGAACGCCGTCGTAGTCTTCACACCTCTGAAAGTGTCTGAAGTTCGGTTGAATAATTTGAGGTTTTGTCTCGACGTGAGCTTCGTTTTGAGTCTTTTCTAGGCAGGTGCGAACCATGACGGACCCATAACTAGTGATCTATTTCGTGCAACGAAGATGTGAAACAACCTGCGCAGTATGGTGTAGTCTCGTTCCGAAAACGCACGCATTGCAGCTGATACACTAGTGGCGGGGGTACGTGTTGCCCTCTCCCTACCCCCTTTTGTCAGTAGCGCCTGCGGCGCTAGAAATCTCTGCCTTTTTTGCCTACCACCGGACCCACAAACAACACAGATCTGACATGGGCCTGAAAAGTACAATGGGAATTGCTTTCTGGATGGGATGCATCTACGCACCACAGCTTAAAGACTCGGCGAAGGAAGTGGAGGGACAAGGCAAACGTTCCTGCTGCGAGACGGTACTGAAGCTTTAGTGAGGTACAACAACTGGAGTTCGACACGCCTGCGTGTACCACCCACGATATCAAAACTTACTTGCGTACCTAAACATCGAAGCGACCAACGAGAGTCAAATTCACCAAAGTGAATTGTCCAAGTCCGAAGATGATATTTTGCCACTTGTCACTTTCCCATCAGAAGTGTATGTGGAGCGTCATCGGCTGGGGGAGGCACGTCTACTGGTCCATCTATCCTGTACATGTCGGCCACTCCTCACGTCAGCATTACATGTTTACCTGATGGTGGACCCTAGCGGACCCTGAGGGACGTGATTGCAGACGTCTGGAATCGGTCAGAAACGTGTGGTCAGAGTTAGATCATCGTTACTCGCCAAGTCAGTCGTGGCCGACTTTTTTTCTCGAATATTGACAGGGCATGATCTGAAAAGTCATTTGTTTACTCCTTGGAGTCCAGCGGTTCTCGCTTAATTGGGGAGCGACAAGCACTTGCTGAGGTGTTTTCAACCTTGACGCCCCCAGCTACGTACCGTATCTGCAGGTGGGAGCAAGACTCGTTTTGGGTTCGCAGTGGTCGCATCGGAAACCTGTCCTTTTAATTTCCGTCGGTCTCCCTTTGTTCGCGAATTTTTGCAGGCGCGAGGGTCATCGGCACACTTTTGATGGCGAGCGGTGGGAGTCAAAGATTGCGTGACACAACGTGGTGGTGTGTGACAGCGTGACCCGGTTGTGACCAGCCACGGTGGTGTTTTTTGGCAAGTATCGTCTTCGGGGGTAACGCGAGTCCGCTACACTGGTAACTGAACCTTTCAAGGGTGTACTCATATTGCATGCTGCGTTCTTTGGTGGACAGGAATGTCACCGTGAGCAGGTTAGTCAAGAAGGCGCATCAGGAGCCAGGCATGAAAATCCTACCGCCCTCTTACAGGGCCACCGAGTGCCTCGTCAACCGTATATCGTTGCAAGGACGACGGAGGTTAGCACCCGTACGGACGCTGGCCAGTCAAGCCGTGTGTGTTCGTTTTCTGTCCACTGTTACGCCTTCGGGGACACGAAAGCTTGCCGATGACAAGGTTCCTCCTCCGGGCACTACTGCTCCTCGGAAACCAAGGATAGACCTTAAACCTGGTCCAGTCAAACCTGTGACACTTGGTACCGATCATTCCCCTTCCCATCCACTCTCCAAACCTACACCCCGTAGTAGTCATTACCACCCACCTCGTCACCTACACCCACCAAAACCTTTCCAGATTCGAGTTGTCTGCGGTCGAGCTTGCCAAGAGGGACATTGCAGAGGCCAGTCAGCAAGGCGTTCTCGAGGCTCCCCCAGCGGATGCGGGGTCATTCAAACGCGTCTTCCATCAGGCCTTGCAGCTACTAGTATGCATCCCACACTCCGCCTTATCTTAGCTAGACTCCTTATTCATTCGTCGGTTTTCCTAGAAATTCTACTTCCGGGGTCTCAAGGCGATCAACACACATCGTAAACAAGTGAATGCTATCCGGAAGCGTGTCGAGTCGGGAGGTGCCTTGCCCACAAGGGCGGAGGTCCGGTTCATCCAGACTTTCAAACGAGATGCATTCAAGTACGTCTCGTTCCCCCCCTTTTTTTCTTGGTCATTCGTCGTGTTAATCATGTTCAAGGCTTGTGCCAGTTTATGGTCGTCGTTCTGATCGCTGAAGAGCTTGTACCATTCGTCGCTCTCTACTTTCCTCGAATGCTACCCTCTACGTGTGTCCTACCTGGACAACGGGACCGGATTCGCCTTCAAAGCACGGGCTGATCAGTTAGGTGCGCTCTACCGGAATCGCGGGGCATACGAAGCAATGTACAAGGACGGCGAACTGCACGGGCTTCATTCAGATGCACGGGCTGAAGGATCCTGTTGCGGTGTGTAGGTATGCTTTGTTCATTTCCGGCCTGCTTTTTGCTGGGAAGGTGACGTACTTGTGATTACAGTTTATTGGGACTATCTGCATGGGGTCCGTCGTTGCTTGCCGCTTGGCGCATACGTCGACACTTGAAGATTGTTGCTGAAGACGATGATTTATTGAGAGGCGAAGGCTACGGTCGTGACCTAACCATTCGAGAGTTAAACGAGGTGCTCTCTGAACGCGGAATGTGAGTGGTGCGATAACCTGGGCCCAATAGCTAACTCCATCGTTTTTCAGGATACCGACGCCGGAGCGCAGGTCAGCTGATGATCTAAGGGATCAGCTACGCTGGTGGTTGGACAACACGGAGGTCGTGCCACAAGGCGCCGACTCCGTCAGTAGGCGCTTGTTACTTATCGGACTAATTGGTTCGCAGAAATGACGAACTGATTGGAACTTCCGTTTGAACCCTGGGACTTGCATCAGGCCGGGTATTTACAACGACATTCGCCGCTCATTCATATTGCAACCGAGTACTTGTAGACAGGGATTATAGAGGCCTTCAAGGTTGCTTGCATGCTGACGCTGATCGTTCCAGGGGGATGATGCAATTTATCGGTCCCTGAATCGATCATGCTCAAGTTGTGTTTTGGGTATCGCCGCACGTAATACCGTGAATAATTAGGTTAGTGATTAAATAAGTACTTCGTATTGACAGACGCAAGGAAGAAGCCCCAAGCTTGATCCCAGCAATTTACCACTGACCACTCTCCGGGTTCCATAACGAACTATATATTCTACTGGGTCCCACCTTTCCTCTGCCCCAAGCTCAAACTCCCAAAGCGTGATAGTCGTCCTTTGATCGAGCCTGCACTCCCGGATGTTGGTGTACCGATGGAAGGACTCGCACGCAACACTCCAAGGCCATTACTATTGCCCACAGTTACCAGCGACTCGCGGGGTGAGTTTGGAGGACCATCGGCTGCCATCCCAATCCCTGTGTTAGCACCCACGCCATTTCCCGGGGGAAGTGTCAGATCGCCAACCCGTCGAGACGCCGGTGAGACCGTGCCGTGCCACATGTGCAGCGTGTAATTGGAGTGGCGTCGGTTTGCTTCCATGGCGGCCGTCCAAATGCGAGGGTGCTTGCGAATAAGCATGAGATGATGAGCGCACGTGTCCATGTGACGATAGGGACGAAGGTAATATAGGAACATGAATTGCCGCTGAAGACCCACCAAGCGACAGCGGAGCTGCTCCGCCTGCAAGGGAAGCGGACGATGATAAAGAAGGTTGGGCTTTGTGCAAGGAGCCCTGGTCATAGAATGATCCCAGGTCATGCACCGACGTTCCGGTGCGGGTGGGCGAGATATACGACTCTGCGGGGGTAACGTCGAATCCACCTTCTGCGGTGATCCGTCGGATTTCTTCCGAAAAATTCTTCCGGAAGAGCTCCTGAAGTGTTTGATGGAAACGAAGCATTTCCGGTGGGCATATTTGGCCATGTAACTTAAGACAGCTGTCGATGAGTCGAACCTGCAAAGACTCAGGATACTGGTAGATAGGTCACGCGATTCAGACTGTCGTACCTGATCATCGATAGCCGCCCTGAGTCGATCCACCTGATTCGTCCTATCGCGGTGACGTGAAACATAGCTAGGATGGAAGAAAATGTCCCGGTACGCTGGTATATTGTCCTGCGGAGGGTCGACCGCACTGTTCAAGCTCATTGAGAGCGGATTCGTAGAGAATGCTTGCACCGTCTTGGCGAAAGCAGCGTATCTAAGATGGAAAGAAGTAAGTTCACTTGTCTTTTGCTCCACCTCATTCAGGGCATTCTCCACAGGGGAGATCAGGATGACCTCGGTGTCAGTGATATCGGATCGCCGGAGGACCGTCGGGAATGCCTGCTCCGTCGTATACACAGTTTTCTCGATCCAAACCTCCTCGTTTCCCATCACTGTCGGTCTTCGTGACCTGCCTAGAACAGCTGAAAATATTGATGGAGCTAAGGATACATCAGGACGATGTACGAATAAATATTGCATTGGAACAACTCGCCTATGCTCATAGTAGCTCCGAATCGCCAGAGGAACATCAAGGCTAGTAAAGACAGGGAGGTTACGATCGGGCTCCGGTGAGACGGCCGTCACTTGAATATAATGGTCATTGCCAAACCGGACGTCCACTGGTGGTTCACCCATTGCCTTGAGTAGTTGGGCACCAGGGTGCTTGTTCAGCATGCGCTCACAGAAGGTGCCGTATCGCTCCCACTCGTATCCTCTGTACTAGAAACAAATAGTCATATTAAGACCATTGCACGCTGGATAAAACCATACGATAAACTGTTTTCCGCGCAGGGCATCTGGGAAGTCACCCCAGAACGCGACCCGGAAGTAGTCGGGGTAATAGCGCTGGTCTGTGGTTATATGCTCTAGAAGGGTTGCTTCGTGCCTCAAGATTTCCGCCAAGCGGGCGCTGCAGAGGTAGTCTTGTTGTGAGATGCTAGTCAAACGTGACAAAGTAACAACGCACTAGTTGAAGGTAACTTCAGCGTGTTGCTTGGCCAGTTCTTTACATATTTCTATGGCACTTTCATAAGCCTTTCCTTTACCTGTTTTGACTTGTCAGTACCCCACTCTTTGCACATGTCGTGCACCAACCAAGGTAGTCAAGGATGAGAAGACAAAGGGTTTCTTTGCGGTGGAATTGAGATTGCTGGGGAAGGCCAAGCTCTTCCATCGGAGGAACAAATGAGTAGAGATCCCACTCGTGTAGGTCAGCATGTAGTTTGAGCGTTAGCGCGGCTTCTACGTAGTTCTGGGACTGCAGGTGGGCCTATGAAACCGGTGAGCTTTTCTCACTATGAATGTCGTGCAACTACGCACATTCACAAGCTGGTGTACATATTTGATATACATTTCTTCACGCCCAATTTCGCGAATGAAATTCATCAAACGTAACTGTGGAGCGTCAGTGGAACGTTTCAAAGACTGGGCACGAATAGCCTACAGTCGCAATGACCCGGTCTTCAGCAAATTCTTCGCCCTCCGGCAGACTCCTAACGCTGAGTAGGAGTTTCAAGAAAGCATCCACGGAATCCAAGAAAGTCGAAACATGTTCACGTAGCTGCTCTTCGACTTCCGAGGACTCGAACAATTGTCTCAGTTGAGCGATGAAGAATGCACGCGAGATGTCATCGCCTTTGGATTGCGACATGAACAGCGAATCCAGCTTCTTCACGAGTTCATTTTCGATCTTGTCGAAATTGCCGGACTGCTGGTATTCGCAGATTATCATACCGTAAAGGATGCCAACGGCCGTATTACGGAGTGAGTCGTGGTGACTGAGACATAGGTTCACGATTTGGCCAATAAGCGGACTCAGTACATGTTGATATCCCTGTACAGGCGTGTTAGCACTACGATAAGAGAAGCAAGGCTATTCAAACCCTGTGAGTGGCGTCTGTTTCCTGTAGACTCCGGCACAATGAGGGCTTCCCAAAGTCGGCTTAAAATTTCGGCCCCTTCACCACGGATGTCACCACCGAGACGCCATACTGCACGTCTTTTCTGCAAGGTACATTAATACGGAAGCAGTTGAATAGCACCGAATATACCATACCTGAGCCGTGAAGTCCTCGATGATAAGCTGATCAGACGAAAGTAGTTTTAACAACATATGAAACGCATCACGCCACAAGTCTACCCTAATCTGTTTCGCGGCTGTGGGCGTTGGTATGAATATCCGCTTAAGCAGTGTAGAGACAGGGTCCATCATCTTGATTAGGACTTTGTGGGTCAGAATATTCACGTTTAGCCATGTGCTTGGCCAGGCATCGTTGTCAAGTATGAAAGTCCCAACTTTGAAGAATTGTGTCAGGAGAGCAGCGAAGTTTTCCCTCCCTTCTATTTCATAACAAGATTCGAGGAAGCTGTAGATGTGTTTCGTGGGGGCGGAGAGTACAAGGGCCAAGAAAACGATGGCGGTTTCACCTAGTCCAGGGTTGAAGCTCTTGCTGTCATCCCCAGACACAGAACTCCTTTGTGCATTCGGGTATGACGCCATCAGAGAGAATGGGTATGACTCGGGGAACGAGACAGGGATCGGGGCAGTAACGGTTGTTGGTGTCCGCGCGCGCTCGAGCGCACGGTGGTTTCCTGGGTTTTGGAATTCGCGGTACGTCTCTAGCAACCTAGCCAAATATATGAGACCAATAGTATAACGATTTCGAAAATTCACACCTAGGAAGGAGCATAAGCAAGTACTCCACGTTATCTTGCTCTTGTCTCAGCATAGCCCGATCGGCACCTACAGTTGGGGACACCAGCTGCTGTTGCAACTTATCGAGTATCACAGCGACGATTGTAACACACAACCTCATCGACTCCAGCCAGCTCACTCGCGACGCGTCCTTCACGCTTTCAGAATCGCCCGGCTGAGTCTGCGTGAACTCGTCATAGCGACCAAAATGTGGTTTGATCCAAAGGACAACGGCCTGCGTCAGGAGGGACCGAGCTTGCGGGTCGTCAAACAGAAAGCTTTTGACGAGTTGTATATACATGATCAGTCGCCAGATAATAAGCTTGCCCCTAGCAGCGCAGGTTGCATTCGCAAAGTTAGTCGCAATCGTCACGAGCTCTATTGTGGGGAAGATTTTTGCCAGCTCTGGTAATGTCGACGTGAAATGCTGGAGTGCAATGGTTTGAGTACCGATGATAGACGGAGGGGAAGTCGAAGCCATCATACGGTTAACCTCGACCAGATGGGCACGGATCTCTTTCTTGAACGTTGTTTCGAGGTGTTCAGCCGTTGCTCCACTTCCAACTTCTTTCGCCTTCTGGAGTTCCCGTGCGCGGGTGATGAACTTGAAGATGTAATGCCACACTTTGAGAGTAGCTCTCAGCGGAGAGGCCGTGTCCGTGCCAGTAGGGTTCCTCATCAATCTGTTCATCGCACGCAGCATAAGTGATGCAGCAGCTGGGCAGTTAAAGTGTTGCTCGATGTAAACGTCCAAAACTGGCTGGAAATTGCTGAATCGCCTATCCTGAACGATGCCGAGCACGGTTACAAGCGCGTTAAACACGAGGTTGTCCATCTCGCCAGCTTGGTTCGACGGCGAAATGAGGATGCCGAAGAGGGAATCAAAGATGTCACGTAAGAATTTGACAATTTCACCCTCACCCACGAACGTAAATTTGCTGAGCACGGTAGATAAGAGGACCTTGTCGGCCAACTGGTCCCACTTGAGTAAGCTAAGTAAGACAGGATTCTGCGTGAACTTTGTCGAGCATAGAGAGGAGCGGATGGTAAGGGTGTCGCGCAAGGGTGGGGCAAGCTTCTGGAGTTCCGGTGGTATGGTCAATTGTTCTGGACGTTGTGTCGGTAGCTGCCACGAGCTCAAGTACATGTCCGGCGTGATTTGGTTCAGTTTATCCGCTTTGTACAAAACCAAGGTATGACTTCCGTCTTCCAGGAACGCACCCTGACCGGGGAAAAGTGGCTGGAAAGCGAATGCAAATGGGCGTTCCGGGCCCAATGCGCGGTTCCCAGTCCGATTTCTGAAAGTGAAGAACAGATGCCAGTCCGGTATCCCAGTGAAGAGGAAGCTGCAGCTTGATAAGTTCACCAAATGTTGGCTGGCTTGTTGCGCGCAAACACCATGGAGTGAAAATATGTCACAGAAGGTTCGCCGGATCCCAGAGAGATCACGCGTTCCACTGGGTTTCCCTGAGAATCCCGTACCTCCATAGTCACCTGAATGTTCTGCGCCGTTGGCCCAGGACGAGCGAGGTTAACCATACTAAGACGGTTGGCAGGGACATGAGAAGTCGGGAAATCGCCAGACCATAATTTGATGTAGAGTTCATTGCGGACGTCACCGGGAAATACCACGTCGGGGAAACCAAGGCGCAGGGTGAGTGGGATGTCCTGCAAAAGTGACATATTCTCCCGGATGATTGTTGACGACTCGCCGTGGAAGATCTTTAGTGCCACAGCGACCATCTCTGCCCTGTATGCAACGTTCCTCAATCATCCAAGCCGCGCGTGTCAAGTGACGGGACGCACCTCGCCGATTTATCATATTCTTTTGAGTTATTCGCAATGATATCTTGATGCAACATCGAAAACAAAGCCTCATTCGTGGGGACATAAATAGGCATCGTATGCTCGCGCATGGGTGACATCTCCGTGCCATCGGCAAGCATCTTGCTTAACTGTGTCAACTCGAGTACTGCACACCCGAACGGACGCCGATAACCGATCGTTTCCTAGCGTAGGACTGATGGAAGACGTTGAACCGCGAAGTGTACCAAGTCCCTGTTCGTTGATAGAAACGGATGATTCGGAAGGACGTCGACTACTGTCACTTCCGCCTGATGCTCCCGGGGCACCGGAGCTCATGTGTGACGCCATCTTCATGGCACCACTTCTGACGATTCTACACACGAGAAACAGCGTGTCTTGTGCATCGCTCTGCGCGATATCGATGAACAGCGTGCGAGCACGCATTGTTAAACCTCCTTCCCGAACAGGAACCCCGTTGTGGTTGAGGACAACGCAAAACTCTTCTGTAACGAACCTAGGTGCATCAGAGTGTTTGTAGATCGAAAAGAAGAGTTCAGCAGTTTCCCCTGGGCCACATAGGGTGGCGACGAAAGCACGTAGATCGAGGAATATATGATAGAACTTGGCAGTTGCAGGTTTGCTACCTACAGCGTTGGCGGAAGTGAACGAGCCAGTTACACGGGAGGGGATGCGCGGACGGGCGACATCGGGGAACGCAGAGTGTGCTGGAGTGGGAATCGGGATCTGCGGACTGCTGTGCTCAGCTGGTCCAATAGTTAGTTTGGAGTTATTGGAATGCTTCAGTTGATACGTTCATGTACGCAAGAGCTGTTTGCATCGCATACATCCTGACTGCGCTCATCCAACTTCTTGGGTCGAACTCACCCTCGACATCTACGGTGACCAATGCGCCCCAAGTCGGATGCCGGACGATGATGTCCAAGTCCTGCACTACGTTTCCAGTAACGAGTCTCACCACACAGTCTCGCGCGAGGGCTATAGTTTCCTCGGTACTAAGTGTCTGCGCGAGCAACTGCCTCCTGCCAAGATGAAGAGCCTCGATGTGGCCCTTGACGGTGTGGAACAGGGTATAGTCCCTCCGCGCGAGGTAATGAAACATGAAACTATGCCATTCTCTGAGGGCTGACGCAATTTCGTCGACGAGGGGCTGCTCTGCTCCAGAGGCCGTGTCGTCTCCGGACTTGAGGGAGGGCCGCGGTGGGAGGGGTTTCTGTGGTTCTGAGGGGGAGGTTCCAGAGTACATACTGGCAGGGTATACTGTAACTGCAGAACGAGATGACTTGGCAGTATCTGGGGGAGGGAGTAACTTGAATTCCTTGCGCTCTTCGTCGTGATTGTCTTTGTCACGTTCCTTGTCTCGGTCTGGATGAGGATGACGATCACGATGAGGATTGCTCAGGTCCAGAATTGGTGCGCTCTCGTTTCCACTGAGCGAGGTAGTCTGCCGCGTGGGATGACATGGTTGGCGGAGGATGGGCGACATTTTGGGTGGTGGGATTGTAGATGTTGAGGGAAGTAACGAGGTCAGGAAGGCGGCCTTCTGCATCTGAGAGCTCGTCTCTGATGTACACGTGCGAGGCGGGAAAAATCCCAATGAAAACCTGCTGTGGCTCTTCGATTTTCACGGATTTGGATGTATCGGAAATTGACCAAGATATCGGCGGTCGACGAGCGGAACACACGACATAGCTATGTAGTCGAAACTGAATGATTCCAACTTGAAACGAGAGGTGCTGTGGTGAACGTACCCACGATACCACACAGCCTCTACTTCCTTGCCTCTGGGGACATACTTTTCGAAGGCGTACACTTCATCGCCGACTTCGAGCGAGACCACGTCACGATGTACGGCGTGTTCTTCGGTAGATCCTTCGGTGATGGTAGACATTGGTCTTCGGTTAGAAATGCGGGTATCTCGTTTCGACGGGGACAGTGGGTGAACCGCATAGCCATATGCGATGAGCGGAAGAGGCTCCCAGACGCCTTTCCGTTGACTCGTAGCTGGACTTGTGACCATGGGATGAGGGTAATGTTCGTCTGAAATACTGGTGCAGCGACGATGTCAGAGAGGTGGTGACGCGAGAGAGAGAGAGAGAGAATGGAAGCATACACGGGCTCGTTCACAGCCAAGTAGTCTTCGTCGTGTACAGCCCTCGGAAGCCGTGATTGATAATGACCAGTCATACGCACTTACCACGTCGTCCGAGACAAGACACATACACCGCCTGCGTGGTCGAGCGCCCTTCAAGATCACTAACCCAGCCTCGTCCTAGGAGTGCCCGTGAAGCACGAAATACGTACTTATTAATTCTGAGTATGGACAGCTGTTCCTTGGCAGCCTACCCCGCTCATGCACTGTGATCTCGCAGCCTCTGGATCTTGCACGTATTTAGGGCTTAGAAATGCTCTCTTCGTCCTCCCGTGCACGTCGCCCAGACTACGTACGTCCACTACGAACATTCACGGGTCACACTGACACCGTTCGATGCGTCGCCTTCTTTCCTGACAACCGTCGCCTCGTCAGTTCCTCCTGGGACAATACGATTCGGATTTGGGACCTCGAGACAGGTCTACAGACGCGAGGCCCACTGACGGGCCACACAGATGTCGTCCGCTCAGTCGCTGTCTCCCCAAATGGTGATCGAATAGCTAGTGCATCTGAGGATCACACCCTACGGGTATGGGACGTCCCAACAGGAGAGCTTTTGTACGATCCGGTAGAAGGACACGCATCCGGTCTCTGGTGTGTCACCTTCTCACCCGATGGCCGGAGAATAGCTACGACGGGTGATAATACGATACGCATATGGGATGCAAGTACTGGTGGCCTAGTTGCTGGTCCTTTCAGATCACACAATGGCAACCTCTATTCGCTCACATACGCCCCTGATGGACTCGAAATTGCCAGCGTTGCCAACGACAAAACTGTTCGGGTATGTGATTCGGACATTGGTCAGATGCTCGTCGGTCCAATGGAGGGCCACGAGAATGATGTCAGGTGTGTTGTGTATACACCGGACGGTCAGCGCCTTGTTACGGCCTCCGACGACGGTACGATTCGAGTCTGGAACGTCATCACCGGAGAACAGATAGGAGAGCCTCTCAAGTCCCACACAACCATCATCACTTCTATTGCCATTTCCCCAGACGGCGCCTTCCTTGCTACTGCAGGGCCAAGCACTGTCATGCAAATATGGAACCTCTCCTCGAGGCAGGAAGTTAATACCATTCTCCGCCACGCCAACGATGTCTCCTGCGTAGCTTTCTCTTTGGATGGACGGTACATTGCAGGAGGTTGTTGTGACTTCAGAATATGGCTCTGGGACGCCAGCCTACTGTGTCGTAGTCAATCCTCAGTCACTGAACTGGCACAACAAATTCCGAGTACACCAGTTCTCCCTCAAGTGAGTCGTCCGTCGGAGTAACATCGTAAGGTTCTCATGCAAGTCAGCTTCCCCTCCCTCCGCAAATAGACGAACCAGAAAATGACAGACGCTCGCCAACCACGGTGCCACTCCCTCCTTCTCCTTTGAGTTCTATTATCGGTGTGGTCTGTATTGTCCGGTATTCGATTGCTATTCAATCTGAAACCAGAAGTACAGATCCCTAGATCCAAGTACAGGGAAGACGATCAAGAGCCGGTAGTTCCTGCTAAAAGCTGCAACAGCACTTCCGTTGACACCACGCCTCGAAACAGAACACGGTTGCAAAAGAGTCAGGATGGAACAGAGTCACACAGAGCCAAGGGCATTGCACGATTCACCGCCATTTCTCGGCAGTTCATACAAGTAAGCCACTTGCATGAACCGTCGTTGGGCGTGACTAAGCATTGCACAGAGATCCCGACGTCAGCGGGATGAAGCCGGGAAACGGTCGCGGAGTCCTGCTGTGCATCTCCCGAACCCACCAGGGTAGTACGCAATTAAACCTAGATTCTGATTCCCCTTCACATTTCGAAGACGCGGATGAAATCCTTTTTCTCTGCTGTTACTTCGTGCGCACAAAACGCCACTAGTAATGTTTGTACGCTTCTACTGCTCTGTAGCCTCACATACATTTAAGCTGTTAGGAGCCCATACTCACCTTGTCCATTTGTTTATTCAACGAGGCAGGTAACAATCTGTATTACTCTCGCATGCTACTCGAGCAACCCATTCCAATGATATGTAGGTTCGACGGGCAGAAATTCGGGGCCACGATGGATTATGTAATTACCTCTATCCCAACCACAGAAGGACGTGCGGAAACTCGTTCCAAATCCGGATGATCACCTGGACGTGATGTGCTCATCGAGATGGTCAGTGTCAGCGGGGAGTCCATACTGGCATGATGTTCGGTGTTCTCTCACCGGAGCTCGACATCTTTTATTGTGGTTCTCTTTAAATTTGTTAACAGGATGACTGGTGAATGGCATCTGGGCATTGGTTAGGCGCGTATCATTGTTAGCAGATGCATGGAAAGCGCCTATAGCTGGTTGGAGCTTGTTAGTATGCGATATACGTACTGGACCAGTTATCCAAACGTCGGAACGGTATACTGTGCGGAGTCAGTGCCATTGATGGGCCACTGTCTAGTAATTGCAGAGCACCGGGAAATTCAAAGGGCGGTGCTTAGCGTTCTACCATTATGGCAAATAAGATGAGCTCAAAATCAAGCACTATGAAGCAGAATAGGTATTTCAGAGAGCCACCCGAATATACAAAAAAATCATGAAATGCAAGGTTCGTCGGAATTGTTGGATGACATAGCATACTAAGGTGTGTAGACCATCACCTGTGTGTTCAACAACAGCAGTAAAGGTAAGTTTACGAATATATTTATATGAATGAGTAAACACCAAGACAAATTTCATTTTATGCACATTCCCCTGGATCTAGAGGTCCAAGAGGTCCATATGCTTGGGCTGGTCGCCGTCGCGTATGGTCATCCGAGCTCTGAGTAGCATTAAAGGACGTCGGGAAGGAAGTAGAGGAAGATGAGGGAGTCCGTGGATCGTCGTAGGAACCTGCCGACAACACGGAGGAATATCCCATGAGGTGTTGGTGTGATGGGTTATCAGACAGCTGATATCGAGGCCCACTGAGGGTTGGTGTCCGTGACGGCGATGGACTACCGTCGTCAAACCCCATCTCCAGCATGACTTCCAGTTCTGTACCATCGACGAGCTTGCCTTCGTTGGCCGTGTGTGGTATTGGGAAGGGGCCCGCCGGGGGTGGTCGGTATTGGGTATACTCGTTGTATGCACCAATTTGTGCCCCCCAGTGATCGTCATCGGAAGAGGTGAGGGAATAAGTATCCGAGCCGTCATATTGGCTTCCCGTGCGTACGCTGAGAAGATCGTTATCGGCGGAATGGAAACCGCCAGGGTGCATACGCTCCATGTCGTGCCTCCGCCGTTCTTCTCGTTTCAACTTGCGAAGTCGTGAACGTTCCCAATCTTCCCAGCGACGTAATGGAACGGACGCTCCATGAAATATGCTACCACCCATATCATGACCCTCGCCCTTGGCCTCGCCTGCCACTTTTCTGTGAACCAGATTAACACTGCACGAGAACGAGAGGAAGAAGTGTCCTGACCTTGTCTCCCCCCACGAAAAATCATCAAAGTGCCAGAATGCGTATAGGGGTAATATAAAGTTCCAGACAGGGAGTGCCAAAAGGTAAACGAACATCCAGAATACATACACAACCTTGCGGGTCGTGAGCAAGATTAGGACCGCAGGGAGACCCAGTACAGAGCACAACAACAACAACGGGATCGCCTCCTGGAATGTCGTTGGTGGTTCAAGGACCATTCCGACAGCGAGAAGATATGTCAAGATGATAGCTACCGGAAGAACGACGGTTCCGAGTAGATCCATGAATACAACAAACTGCATGCTAAAGCAGAATGTACCGCAGAGATTGGGCACGCGAATAAGTTCCATCAGGTTGTGAACCGTGGAATTGATCCAACGACGCCGTTGGGAAAGGAGGACTGAAAACGTGTCGGGGACAACCGTGCGGCAACGAGCTTGTGGTAAGAACATCATCTTGCGATTGGGGAAAGTACGGAGAAGAATGGTTGTCAGGAAGCGATCTTCCCCGAGTAGGAGAAGGTTCTTCTGATGCAAAGTGGTAACCTCGCTCTGGCTATACTCTCGAACAATTTCTGGCTTAATGATGAGGGGTACCCAATCATCTCCATTTGCTCTCCGAGCCTTGAGCCGAAACATCGAGAAACAGCCTGGGAGACATGTAACACCACCGAATACGGACTCGAAAGCTTTTGCGAGATGGTGGGATATAAAGTATTCGAAGACCTGGATGGCTGTAACCCATGATTGGCGCTTGTTGGCTATCCGCGTCTCCCCGCAGACACCCATAATCATCTGGTCATGATGCATACAGTTGACGAGATACTTCAAGGAATCAGGGTGAACCTTGGTATCTGCATCGACCTATAAGAATCTGAGTTGAGGTGTCACCAGCATCGTCGACGGCAGCCATACCATTAGACAAACTTCGAAGAAATCGGGCGTTACGCCCATCAACATTTGCATCTTTCTAAACATGTCGAAGTCAAGCGGCGTCATGCGGTCGTTGTAGGTGACACGAGAAAAGAAGTTCATCAGGATGAGTTGGCTGTCACGTTTGCCACGATTTCCGGGTTTCTTGTCAGTAGAAGCCTCTGTCTCCGTTCCACACTTGACAACGATCAATGTAGGGGTCCGGCGACCAGCAACAGCTGGAGACAAAGACATGTCAGCCTGGGCAAGTAAACGGGTGACATGACGCACTGTAATGACCAGCGTAAACCATGGCGCGGTTTGTGCTCTTTGCTCCGGTGCCTATGGCAAGGTAACTCATTGGGACTGGGTCTCCGAAACGGGGATCAGCCTCCAGCAAGCTGACACAAATGTCTGGTGTGCTCCGCTTTTCCCCCGCGCCAGTGATCATCCCGTCAGCAATAATAAATAGGAGTTTCCTACGGTCAGAGTATGTTGTCAGGGATATAGAGTCCAAAGTGGTCCGCAGCGACTCCTCGCCCTCCGAGTAACATGTGACTAAACACACAGCAAACAGTTCAGCGCCGATTTGTGCCATAGTGATCATCTGGCTTGGTTCCGGAGGGACCAGCGTTGCGCTGGACATTAACGGGGTGTTTCGAGCACTCTTGGCAGACTTCAGAACTCTCTTTGTCCCTCCAGCGCCAGCCCATGGAGCGACGCCAGTCTTGTTATCAACAGATATGTTGGCGCCCTCTGGCAGGACCGCAGGACTGATTACTGCACGGTTTAACTCTGCGCTTTCGGGAGGACCGGCCAGCCGCGCAGAAATGAACCAATTGAATACACAGGCCATGGCGAAACGTGACAAGACGAGACTTAAGATGACAATGAGGCCGACATAGAGAAATAATGAGGAGATGAAGCAGCCAGGGGTGACCTTTGCAATACTTCCGGCGTAGTAGCGCTGAATGAGACAAGGGACGGCGGATCGTACGTCACTGCGACTGTAGAACAGATGGGTAGCATCTTTTCCACTATCTGCAGGCTGATTGAAGACTGTGCGGATTGCGAGATCGACATTATCTGATGCCACGGGATTAGGGTGTAAAGTGATGTACGGGTTCATGTTGAGAACAGCGCCATCGATGACGAAATAGTTAGACATGTTGGCTACTTGGTCCCAGTCGTAGCCAAGAAGCATGTTCGTTTCTTTGATGTTGAGTCCGGTGATTGTGGCCGAAGAATTGAGAGGGCCTAGGGGACAAGACGTAATGGTGCTACAAGGATTATCGGTGGCAACGTGGAAGGATAGGCCTTGACAGGCAGGGTAGTCGGAGGCGCTCCGAGTAAAATAGGGAGTGATATCTTGACCCGATTCTTCCTGAGCGAGAGCGATAAGGTTAACGCCTGAAGGGCTGCTTGCTGAAGACACATTAAACATGAAACCTTCTATACTCAGCATGCCGACAACGGATCCAAGGAGGGTATAGCTTGCAGAGCTTGAGGAATTTGGACACAAGACTTTCTCTGTGCCAACGGTGATGAATGCAACACAGCAGCAGAGCAGGAAGATTACGAAGCACAAAGCCATCTTCTCCCTCCAGGCTTGTATCTTTGCCTTGTCCCTCAGGCCGGAAAAAGAGCTGAGGAGAAAGGAGGGTGCCCAGAATGTGACTATTCTGGAGAAATGCCCGCCACGGATCGACACTGGTTCCAAGAAACCCACTAGATATCGAGCCGGATGCGTTAGGTGCGAGCGAGAGAGTTGGATTGATGAGGGGTACAGGTGCAACACTACGCTCCGGGCGAGTAAGTGTTTTAGCACGTCGAATGGTAGTACCCATAGACAACGGAGGTCGCGTTGTTGGCACTGGGACGTCGTTGGTGGTAAAAGTTGGCTGCGCGAAACGAGTTGTCATAGTGGCTCTATCGCGAGACAGACTGAACCGCTACGGTAAGGCCCAGACAAGGAGCGGTGGTAGAAAAGACGGAAGGCGAAACGAAGGACCGGAGCAGCCAGCTGTCGCGACTGCCTAGCAGTGGATGATGATGACGGTGGTCGACGTAGCGGTAATTTCGAAACTGCGCCCACGCGGGAAAAAGATCGGCAAAAAGGAGGGCAAAAACATCCGACTGGCAGTCAGTCGTGGCACACCCGCTGGACCGCCAATGAAACCCTGCCACACCACCAAGGGATGTTATTATCGGTTTGTGTGCAGGTCACCTCCCGGCACTCGCATGAATACCCGCTTTACTCCTCCAACAAGTAAAATAATGACAGAAAACTTTAATATATACCAGAATAACAAAACGAACGATCGTTGGAGATCTAGAGTTTCGTGCAATTACAAAACGGCTACTCAAAGCGAAGTCTGGTTAGTGGTTTTGGCTGCATTGCCAGTAAAAGATGACGCCTACGACGGCTGGGATCATCATACCATACTAGAACCTCACCAAACTCGAAGCAACAGACGTTAACTAATGAACGACTTGACATTGCAGCCGAGCTACCTGTGAATGATCCTCCACTGAGCGACGAAAGTAGGGTAGCACTCGCATGGGGAGTAGTCATAGATTGAGCGGCAGACAGGAGGCCAGCAAGTAAGACGAGGTCATAACTGTATGTTGTCGCAACACCGTTCCGGTTGACGTGCGGCCGTGAAATTTAGTAACCGTTAACGCCCACTCTGCACGACAGGACAGTGAGCTCAAAATAGTTATAGCGTACGGATCAATAGGTCATACCTAACGGTATCAGTTGTCTGAATGTCCAAGTAGCCCAGGGTATAACCTGCAGAGATGCCAGCGCGCCCTTCACGAGCTTCACATTTCCAAACGTTCCACTGTTCACTGTCCGACCCGGGGAAAAGACGTAGTCGGAGAATGCCCGGTCGAAATGAGCGTAAATCTCTCCATTCACCATACCGTGGCCTCCACGAAGTCGATAACGAGATCGGCATCGAGGGGATTGTAGATCTAAAAAAAAAACTAGTCAGCACGGCCTTACAACTGTACTTTGACGGGGTAACTTGCGTCAAAGCCAGCCTCGATCTCATCGTCAGAAGCGAATCCAAAGAGATTGTAGCGCATACATCGGTAGTAATAGGAAGCACATTCAGTCCTGGGGTTTGGTTAGCACTGAATGTTTCACGGCTGCTCTATACGGACAAGTGACACTTGTGGAGAGGGTCACTCCTTCCAGTGCCGGTTGGAGGGATGTAAATGGAGCACTTGCGACATCCCCCTTGACACTCGGAGGCAAGATGCCTCCGCTTCGTATAAAGCTTGTCGAGAAACTTTGAGAAACCGTGTCATTGAAAATATGCACGTGAGATCCTCGATATAGATCCTGCTACTTTGCCTTGCTAGTGAATCCCCTTCCATCTTGGAAACCACAAAGAGGATGACTTGAGAGGGGGAGAAATACCCAATCGTGGAGTGAGCTAGTTATGTATAATGTCGTGTGTCCGTCTCTGCAGGAAGATTGATGGACAAATGTTGCAGGCTGATCAGACCTGCCAAAAATGTCGTTTTCCGAGATCACCTGGGATTCACCGACAAATTCGGCTGCCTGAACATCGCCAAATCGAACAAGTAGCATGTTATCGGCACTTTGACATTTATCAATGTAATGTTGCCCCAAATTTCATCTTCGTTCAACGAGGACTAGTCGCTGACGCGGTGAAGCGACGATGTGCGGCAACTGTCAAAACAAGCCACCTACGATGGCATGCTCTACTCCGAATATCCCAATGGGAAGCGGTAGATTCAATTCGCTATATGGAACGGGCCAGTGCGACCAACATCCTCTATTTCTGCAAAGTTGGTACGAACAAGGGGGATATCACCCTCTTCTTCAATCTTTTTATTTTAGCAGTACTGGAAAGACCATGCTCCCCTCCGACCTGCTCGTCGAGCACCGAGGACCGTAGATGTGAGCATCTTCGAATCGGAGGGTGCTTGCTACGCCTAGTACGTTCGAGAGCTTTTCTGAGACCTTCCGTCAGCTCCATCCCCGAGAGCATCGTGTACAATCCTCGTGCCCGACACCGGCGATACGAGTACTAGAGGAAAGATGCGTTGCGCGTACCCGGTGGAGTACATTCCGATTGCCTTGCACTGTCGACAGACCTCCCTAAGCACGTCGTCTTTCAGACCCTGCCTTCGGTGTTCTTCCTCCAATCAGAGGAATACCTCCTGATTAGGCAAACCTCTCACTTCGTAGGTATGTTTTGGGTAATGTAAATCCTCCTATAACAGCCCCAAACAAGTTAGGTATTCAGACCCGAATTCTTGTAGCTAATTATCTACCACACCCCGGTGTCATGGGTCAGTACTTCAGTCAGCACTCCGAGAACATTGTCCATCAAGTTAACAGATTTTCTCCGGCGTGCATCCATGTGCAAATGCCGGAAAACGTAAATGGTTCATTATTGTCCTTTCCTTTTCCCAATTCTGTTCCTCAGATTCACCCTTTTCTCCTTGACCCCCCTAAGGATTCTGAGTGCTCTCCTGCCTACGCCCATACTCCCATATCTTTCACACATCTGCACGATGAGGTCCTCCAACGGATTGCAGATTTGCCTCTCAGCAACTTCACCGCTAGGAAAGCACGCGAGATGTACGGTCTCCATGTCCTCCTTGCCAGTGCAGATGTAGTCATCCCACCACGCGCTGGCAGACGGATGATCTTCCAGGCCGCGTACTACGATTATGAGCGGATGCCCGTTCCTCCCGTACAAGGCGTAGAACCTGCAGAGCATTAACCTCTGAATTTCGGCAGACTGCTCAGTGTCCATGTAGAAGATGAGGAGATCCGAGGAGCATTTTGTCCTAGTACGCCTCTCCGCCAACTGTTGAAATGTGACGCGCTCGAAACAATAGACCTTATCGCGGATGACCAGTGTGCAAGAGTGCCACTCTCCAACAATGCTTCCAGCGATTTGGGTGGTGTCATCGGATGCGGGAATAGCCGAGTCACAGACAACGACATGGTGGGCTGAACTCGAGAGAAACTTGGCAGCCTTGCGCCCGCTTCCTGGACAACACCCAGGAGGAAGAGCTTTCCGACCCCTTCTTTCGCGCTTTTGCTGCTTCACACGCCCCCTGCTTGATCCTGCGGATTTCTTCGTTTATGGTGGGCCCGCCTGAGAGGCAGTTTTTCAAAATAAGTTCGTAGATAATTTCCTGCGACTCCAGATAACGCCCTTGGAACTGCCCCGGTAAATCGTCCTCTGGTACGGTGGTAATGCATGCGTGGTCGTCGAAAAATATGTTCAAACGAGCGAGCTCTGTCTCGTTTTTGATCCACCAGTCGTTCATGCATGGGTGCCTTTCCAGACCCGTAACGACTATAGCAATTGGTACGCCAGGAGGCATGGATTGACGGATAGTTTTATAGGTGTTCTGTAAGGTGCGAGTGACGCGCCATCCTCTGGTACAGAGAAGGAGGAGGTGTATCCCACCCGCTTTGCTGATGTCACGGAGGAACATTCTTAGTCTGTTCCTGGCAGCAGATGAAGCAACAGCACCTCCGGGACCCTCGTCCAGACCAGGAGTGTCCCATATCTCGAAGGAATCTCTTCCAATGACCGTGTGGTAGTTCTGGATCTCGGAGGTGCATCCAAGAGAATCGTTTGACACTCCAGCGATGTTTTTGTTTGCGATGAGATTGATCAAGGAACTCTTTCCGACTCCTGTCTCTCCGGCGAGAACCACGTTGCGCTTGTGCGCTCTAAACCTTGCCTTGAATCATTATTACATGGGTGTTCAGGTCGTTGTTCCATTGGTATACTCACCTCCGCCTCCTCTTGAAACCGACCGATGCTAGATTTGCTTGACAGTACACTCATCTTGCGGGTCCTCTTCTCGTCACGTAGCCGTCAGCCGAGTAAGTCTTCCAAACCCAGGAATCTGAAAGCCTGGATCTACAAAATCCTCGAGCCGACTTGACCGTCGAAAGAGTATGTGGTAGAGTAGAGAGACTCACCGCTAGCCACAGCAGCACTGCGAATACGGAGGACCGTGGTTCCATTCTCCAGCGTTTTCGCTGCGAATATTCCGCTGTGAATTTGACATAGCCTTTCCCTATCGGCCACTGGTCATCCGCAATTTCCGCATGACGTGCACTGGCCATCCAACGAATGTTGATGTCGGGAAGGTAACGGTTTCCCAACAACGAGATAGGCTTGCCTAGACCAGTTCTCAGCAGCATCCAACCCTCCGCCCTACTTTTTTCCCCCTATAGTTTGCGCGCCCAGTCGGCTCCGATTTCTTTCGGAGAAGAGCCTGCAAGCTTGCCTCGTTTCATTCTGACACACGGAAGGCTTTGGTTGGAACATGCGTGTAGGGCATGAACATGCCAGCTCACGTGGCAAACTGCTTGGTGTAGGGCTACCTTGGAGCATAGTAGGACATCGCATGCATATGCAGCTATGTAATTGCCGTGCCCAGTGCGGCCTCTGTGGCAGCATTTCCCAGTTCCGTACCCTCACCGCGAATACAGATCGTTGAATGCTGCCTCGCGGCAGGTCGGTGAGTCCCTCGCCTTAATTTCTAAGCGTGTAATAACTTCCCCAGGACGAACAGAACAATGACGACCTACAACATTGTAATCTTCGGCGAGACTGGTGCCGGGAAGAGTTCGTTGGTGAACCTGATTACAGGGCAGTCGGTCGCGAAGGTTTCTCCGGACGTCACAGAGTGCACCACGGACATCGACAACCACACTTACACCAGGGGTTCTGTCGAGTATAATTTATGGGACACCCCTGGTCTCAAAGAGCCTAGGTCCAAACTAGACGACCAAGCACCGGCTATGACGGAGGCTTACAGACTCATGCGACTGCTCCGCGACCGGGGCGGAGCAAACCTTCTTGTTCACTGTATCTCAGGCGTAAAAGATATACAAGCCCCTTCTGTGCCACCGTCTGCGCTGCAAAGCCATTACAGACTATTCCACGATATCCTCTTCGCGAACGTACCCATCGTGATCGTCATTACACACCTCGATTCTAGGCAGCGTCGCGAGGAATGGTGGGAGCGGAATGAGGAGATGCTGAGACGCCTAGAAGTCTCGTTTGCAGACCACGCATGCGTGACCGCTCTTCCTAGGATTTCTACCCCGAACGCTACTGAATTAGAAGAATCAGCGGAGGACGCACGGGCACTACTAGCACACTGCTCCCAGAACTCCCACTGGAAGCTCAGTGCCGTCTGGAAGCAACTCGGGCTATCCAAGGAGGTTGCGAGATCCATGGCTTCCGTGGCATTCTCGAAATGGAACGCGCCTTCAGTTTCGGGATACATCATGGCTAGTAAGCTGGTAGCGCGTTGCGGGTTGGAGGAAGACGAGGCACTCGATCTAGCGGGACGGATGAAAGCCGCAAGGCAGCCCCAGCCTGCGTCCGGGGAATGATTCCTGATTCGTAAGCCAGCCTTCTGAGCTTTCAGCCCCGTACCTCGGAATGACCGCCCAGTCTGCGTTAACCTCAGCCGACATTTGGTACCCAGTGTTACCATCGAATGAAATATTGCTACTATCATCGGGTCACCTGGTCTAGCCCCCACATTTTGCGTACAAACGCGACAATTCTATATGATTATGCATTACCCGGTAGTGCACTGTAGCATCCTTAGGTACTTCTTCTCCCATCAGATTTGTCGGGTTGTTGGTGAAGTAACAATATTATTGTTTGAGGTGTTCGAAAGCAACGCCGTTGTCACAATACTCCGAAGTTGGACTTGAAACTAAACATACTTATCGCGCCAACGAAAGTCAATTTCAAGCTATGTACAAGAATCCGAAAGTTGGACGCCTATTCAAGACCGTGTCGAGACATAATGCATAAACAATAAATTCGTACCCATAGACCAGGTTGTCCATCCAAACAAAGATTGAAATTGCAGCCTCAAACCCATCTCGTGAGCCAGAACTATCGTTGTGGTGTAGTCCTAGGTTATTAGGGTAGGAGCACGCCCGAATGAAAGCCACTTCAGCATCGTTGACATCCATTGCAAAATGGCAACTCACTCCGGTGAACTTGGTCGTAACCATGTTACAATGGATGACACAAGTCCGGCAATACTCCGCTGTTGTGATGGACCTGCGTTGCCCGATACTAGGCGCGATCCACGGAGGCCACAAGTTGTAGATATCAACGCATGGACTATCCGTCGAGAGCATGCACGACGTTCCCTTAGCGCCGCAGAGTCACATTGTTCCTCGCCCAACGTCGTTACGCATGCATGGCCGGCAAAAGACATGCCACATCTTCGGAAATTCTCCTCGTTCTTTGTCCACCAGTTATCCATTTCTCCGGTAGCATTCTCGAGGCAAGTTATGACCACCACCACAGGAACAGCGCCCTCGCATATCGTAGAATAAAACGTTTGGTAATGTCGGACAAGGGCTCGTGTGGCTCTCGAAGCACGCACACAGTAGATCAGAAGATCCACCTCTCCCTTCTTGAATAACTTGGATAGAAAATGCTTCAGAGGCCTTTCTGCAAAGGCAGCGGGTAACCAATTGAAAGTCCCGCTATCCAGGCCGACGGTATCCCATATTCTGAACTTCCGATTATCTATGGTCACCTCATATTCCTGATTACGCTGGGTGCACGCTACTGCGTCAGAAGACGTCTCTGCTCGGTTCGACCCGATTATCAAGTTAACGAGGGAGCTCTTCCCGACGCCGGCTTCCCCAAATATGATGACGTTGTGGGCGGGCTCCCGGCTTTTCTGGAAGAAAGTGAACACTGCAACTACTATACTTCTGGTAGGAGGGTAGCTCACCTCACTGGAAGAAATCATGTCGGCTTCTTTGGAAAACGGTGTGAACCGTGCTATTTGATATCCCCCTGTGAGTCTCACTGATAAATCAGCAGCCCACCAACAGAACGAGTTGGCAACCTGATTTGTACATTAACCACTTGTGTGGATTTCGGTAGTACTGGAAAGAAGTACTGGGTTGAATGTAACGCACTGGTACGATGAGCTGGACGGTGCAGCGGTGGTGTACGAGTAAAGCAAAGAAGATGAAGTCCACATGCTCATGCCACACCACAAGATGGGATCTGCCTTGCGACTCCGGTCTTGCAATGGCCTGGCATGGACCTCGCCGACATTGCTTAGGGTTGCATGTTCAGAGAAGTCCTGGCAGTTTTTGAGCAACGTGGACAACACCCACAAACTTGTTTTCGAGAGATATGATCAACTGACGAGGGACGCCAGGTCGCGAGCTCGGCTTGCTTCTGCGAGCCGTTTACTGTCACTGGGTTCTAGAGACTTAGGTATGCCGCTGCCATCTTCCTTGCAAATAACACCGTATCACTGACTTTCATACAAACCATCGATCAACGTTCAACTCGCATGGTAAGTGGGTTGAGAGGAAGTTCTATATCATACACGCTGCATCCACGAGGTAGATAGGTGCCAGCCATGCATCGTGCCCGACCACTGTGCTTTTCTGTAACATACCATCCCCGTCCACCCTCGGTGTCGTCTTCTGTACGGTGGACGCACTCGAATCTTTCAAGCCATTGCAACGCATCGCTCTGCGTTTATATACCGTAGAAGGGGTCATACGCTACTCGCGGCGTTCTTGACCTTCTGAGACGAATTACCAGAACACCCTTCAAGCGTGAGTAGCTATGGGATGTTCGTCGGGTACCCATATCATCTGATATTTCCCAACCTAGTCCGGTTTGAACGAGTTCGCCCTCGCAGACAAAATGTCAGAACAACCCTCAAGCGTGAGTCGCGGGGTGTTCGTATGATGGCGGCATTATCTGACATCCTCCACGTAGTCCATTCATGATGATGCCGTCCATGTCGTCCAAAGAGACGAAGGGTCAGCACATCTTCCAAGCGTGAGCAGTGAAATGTCCGTATGGTGACGATACCATCTGATATTCCCCAATAGACCAGCCGTAATGATACCGTCCTTGTCACCAGCAGAGACGAAAGGTCAGAGCACCCTCCAAACGTGAGTAGTCGGGTGTTCGTATGGTAAACGATACCTATCTGATGTTCCTAACATAGTCCAGTTCCCATCAACATCGTCCTTTTCGGCGAAACTGGCGTGGGGAAGAGTTCCGTCATTAACCTTATTGCCGGGAAATCCCTGTGCCAAGGTTTCCGCTGACGTTGACGGGTGCACGATGTCAGTCCACCAAGTATGATATCCTCGTCGACTCGCAGCCCTATGCCGTTTATGATACCGTTGGTCTTGAGGAACCTCAGATGGGCGTCAATGGCTACTACGATGCCATAGAAAAGGCATACACTCTCATCAAGACTCTGGGCGACTCGGGGGGTATACACCTTCTTCTATTCTGCATGCGCGGTGGCCGGATAACCGCCACCGCGCAAAGCAATTACCGGCTATTCCACGAGTTCCTCTGCGATAGGAAAGTGCCTATCGCCCTCATTTTCACTGGCCTTGAGCGGGAGCAAAAGATGGAAGCTTGGTGGGAAAGAAACCAGGCCAGTATCAAGAGATTTGGCATTCATAGCGTCGGTCACGCGTGCATAACAGCGGTCCAGGATCCGGACGACCAGGAGCAGGTTGCCAAGTACAGTGAGTCAAGGGAGACCCTGCTATCGCTCTTGAAGAAGTGCACCGCAAGTGGCACGGCGTTGTCAATGGACACCCATAACTGGCTCGCGATGTTGCTTAGGCGGATGACCATTCTATTGCCACGAAAGCGTGTGCCGAAACAAAAGGATTATACTCGCGTCTTGACGAAGCGCTGTGGTATGGAGCCCGACGCAGCTAAGAGAGTGGCTGGTCTTATAAAGAGTGGCGATCGGTGACCATCAGGTCGGGAGGTCGTGCGAGCTATGCATTGGTCTTTGTCATAACATATATCGGATTTCTTTGGTGCCTCACAGTAGTAGTGTGTATCAACATCAGTCTTAGTCATGTCTACGCGTCGACGCGTACATACTAATAGTACAAGTAACGCCGCGAAGCTCGAACAACGTTTATTTCCTTCTGAACCTACCCATGTCGCTCTGGGTTGACCGAGTACGTTCCTCTCTTTTCCCCTCGTTCGCACAGAGGATTTTATTTGGAAATTCTAGTTCAGGCCGAAAACACTCGACGACCTCCATTACCACCATGACCTCTCGACCCGGCTGAAAGCACTCGCTGCCTCGGAAGACTTTCCACACATGCTCTTCTACGGCCCATCAGGCGCAGGAAAGAAGACTCGCATAAACTGTACGCTGCGACAACTGTTCGGCAGTGGCGTGGAGAAGGTGCGAAGACTCGGGCAGAGGTTAACGCGTACTCACCGAGGCGAGGGACACCACAGCTCAAAATTGATCAAAGAGTCTTCGTGTCACCCTCAAGGCGCAAGTTGGAAATTAACTTGGTACAGAGCAGCTACCATATCGAAATCACTCCCAGGTGCGTCCTATGTGCTACCTTCATGCACGAAACCAACGGATGGTATCACAGTGAAGCGGGGAGCTATGACCGAGTAGTTGTGCAGGATCTTCTAAAGGAGATCGCACAGACGCAACAAGTAGATCTTGGTGCGAAACATCGCTTCAAAGGTTCCTCGAAGTAGTATCGCGGTGTTGGATGTATCCTTATTTTTCCTATAGTTGTCGTCATCAACGAGGCCGACTTGTTATCCAGGGACGCTCAAGCAGCTTTGCGTCGCACGATGGAAAAATACATGTCAAATCTGCGATTGATATTATGCGCCAACAGTACTAGCAGACTCATTGCGCCGATCAGAAGTAGATGTCTACTCGTACGTATGGCTGCACCGACAACGCAGGAGGTTGGTGAGGTTGCTATTGACATCAGTTTCCACAACTTATCTATGGGTAGATGCAAGTGGTAATGGAACACTGTCGCAAAGAAAATGAAGTTCGACATCCCGCCAGAGGCTTCCCTTCAAATAGCGGAAGACGCAGCTGGGAATATGCGGAAGGCCCTTCTCGTGTTCGAAGCACTTAAGATGCAATCGTATGTCTCTGACACTCACACTTGATTGGTACTTGTCTTCGCGTGGAATTGACACCATGACTGCCAGTCCCGATCTTTCTGGTCCTCTCCACATTGCAAAACCAGATTGGGAGACTTACTGTCACAAAGTAGCCGATCTCATAGTTCAGGAGCAATCGCCAGCACGGGTCATGGAAGTTCGAGCAAAGTTTTACGAATTGCTGAGTCATTGTATACCACCAACGGTTATCCTCAAGGTTCGTCCATGTCTTATCAAAGTCCTGGGCCTTGGTTTAAACGATGCACAAGACTGTAGCCGAGAAAGTGGTGCAAAAGGTTGACGAGGCTGTGAAAGCCGACATCATGCATTGGGCTGCATTCTATGTAAGTTTGCAGTTCCCGCCCTTCCTTTCTGTACCTACGGTTCTCTATAAACAGGAACTGCGCATGCGATTAGGTAGCAAGAAGATATACCATCTTGAGGCCTGGGTAGTCAAAGTGATGTGTCTGTACAAGGTACGCGTAGAGAGTTCCCTTGTAGGTACTCAACTAACCAAGACGTCGTTCAAGCATTTCACCTACAATTTTGATATGTCCGAGTTTGATTAGGTGTAACCTCGCCACAAACAGTAAAACCGCTGCCCAGCGTACTTGCGAAGAACGTCGGCAAGCCGTTAAGCGGTTCGTGCTCCAAGGACGAAAAGAGGGCAGGTAGTAGCTTAGGCAAATTAGAGAAGTGGCGCGTCTGACCTGACGTACCTTAGTAGTAGGATTTCATTCTGGTAGTTTGTGTAGACCTAATTGTGACGCTTGGCTTAGTAAATAATTGCAAGTGGTCAGATGCCTCTGTCGGGGGCCATGTACAGATAGGACGACCAGATTGGACGTACTTCAGGCGGCTTACTTTTCTGCGCGACATGGTCAGTCTGTGCAAATGCAGTCCCCCCCTTCGATAACTAACCGTGCGCCTAGCTCATTTTCTCTGTGTTCAAGACGCTCACGGATCAGCGTGTAACTGTCGAACTGAAGAACGACTTATTAATAACAGGTGTCCTCAAGTCGGTCGACCAGTTCGTGCCATCTCTCTTATATCTTGTTTTTGTCGTCTACTTCCTCAACTTCCACCACCAATTGGTCCCAATATAGGTTCCTGAACATCCGCCTGGATTCGATTAAAGTCCTGGACGAGGCAAGACACCCGCATATGGCGAGTACAACCCCATGATACTTGGAGTTTTCTAGCTGTGTCTAACTCAAACCTGGATTCAGATGGCTGTCAAGAACTGTTTTATCCGGGGATCTGTAGTAAGATACGTGCAACTACCGGCCGAACACATCGACACGCAACTTTTGGAGGATGCGACGCGGAGAGGTGGGTTCATCGCGTTGTATCCCGTGTCTAACGTTCCAACTGGATCTGTCTACAGAGGCCGCCAGTCAGGCAAAGCGATAATCCAATCTTGTACCCTCCAGCGATCTTCAGTCTTTCGATTATAGGGAGAAAGAGAAAGAATTCAAAGGAATGCACAAGCATCATCCTTACTACAGACCCTCATTCCCCGTACGCACGTATGCCAACGTCTTCCAGTTCTGTACATTCCCTGGATCCAACATGATTGCTTTCTGTGCATAACTCAAAGCGTGCCCTTCCGTCCCATCATCGGCGACGCACGCTAGTGCGAGGGTCTCCTTTGCTTCCTCCAAACTACGCACTGCAGATTCGACCGCGAGAATGGCTTGCGTTGCCGAACGGTTACCTTGCATGAGTGTGAGTGACGCCAGGTCGCGACGTACTCTTAGGTTGGAGGGTTCAATGTGCAACGCTTTCTGAGCCATCCGGACAGCCTGTCCGATATCAGCCTAAGAAGGTGGAAGTCACTACAAGTCACCTCGAGATAAACAGTAAGAAATTGAACTTACTAGACCGAGATGGTGCTGGATGAGAAGATATGTGACATCTCCACAAGGATCGAGCTCTTGACGTCGCTCAATAGGCAGGGACTGCATCTCAGATAAAGCCGCGTCCACAAGGCTATCGTCTTTAGTGAGGATGCCCATCCCAGCAAGAGTGCTGATCGACATCAAGGCCTCCGGATCCGTGGTGATGCTATGTGACCATAAGCGAACAGGTCGGTGACGCAGAAAGTTTGAACGCCACCTGTCAAGTAATAATGCCTTCGCCGATTCCCTGAGTTCGTCTGTCCCGATTGCCCACATACACCGAGCGAGGAGTACGGTGACATGACATCGAAGAATGTGGTTGTCTACCGTGGCATCAAGTGCGGTTTGAAACCTCGTCATAGCACTTTGGAAGTCTCCAAGCTTGAAATGCGCCAATCCGCTCCCAAACAACACCTGCACTCTCAACAATCCAATATCAGGTTCACATTCACGATCCGTGGCAACTTGTTCGGGCAATAGTCCAAGCGCAATCTCGAAAGACTCTAGAGATCCAGTATAGTCATGTAAGCAAACCTTCAGTCGAGCAAGGTTGGCGTGTGCAATGGTGAATTGCCTTTCTATGAGGGAGTCCTCCGTGTCCTCATATGCGATTTCTAGAAGTGTTATTGCGCGGAAAATCCAATCTGCACCTTGCTCCAGCGCGCCAAGGCGCTCGCATATCAATCCCAAGAGGTGCAGGGCTCTTGGGTCGTCTTGGCGTTGTTTTGCAGTAAAGGTTTAGAGCAGCAAAGGCAGGCAGTAGTTCCTCCTTCAGCAGGAACACGAGCTTTGGCTTGGGGAGACATTGGTGGGAAAAGTCGAGCAGCAAACTCCATAGTTGCTGCTGGTTGCTTATGTCAAAAATCGGTCAGAAATGCGTTGACCTTATTCTAATGGGTTCGGACCTACCGCGAAGGGTGATAACCCGACTACAGTGTTCGAGCAACGCATGCGCATGATCATCGTCTCCATTTCTCGCTGCCACCAGCGCCAGACCGACCCACGCAACAGAACAGTCAGGATCCAGTATATGTGCCTTCGACAGTGCTTCGTACGCCAGGGCCACGTCATTATAGTACAAATATAACAATCCCAGCTGAGTCCAAGCAACTGTGTTCTGTCATCGGAGGTGAACTGTCAAGGTTGAATTGTACGATAGTTTGTCGAACTTGCCTTTGGATCCAACTCCAAAGCTTTGACATATGCATGTTGGGAGATTTTTGGCTTGTCAAGAAAATACATTACGGCGAGTGCTGTCCAGTAGGTCGGATCGTCCGGGTCCTTGTTTAAAGCCTCTTTCAGCGACGAGGCAGCTACTTCCAACGCCGGCTCGCGATCGGCGCCATTACCCTCCTTCGACCATGTATGCAGTGCTAGCCCAAGGTCATAAAGCGCGCTGCCCATCACGGTATCACTCGTTGATCCGATAGTGATGCGATAATCAGTAGCTAGCGACAGCAACTTGAAGGGCGTACGAGCCAGTTAATGGAAGGCAGTCCCGTATGGGGTTCAGAGTGAAAACATGCACGATGCGCTTGCTGGTAACGTGTTGCAGCACCGATGCAGTTTTCACAAATATATCGCGAAGAAGTTCTTGATCAACAAACGTCGTTGCTTGTGAAAGCCCTAGGAGTGCGTCCCCTATCACTTTCCACTGCAATGGAACCGTATCCAGAGCTCGCCTGAACTGTCGAAAGACACGTCGTAATGGCCGAGGCGAAAGTTCGTTCTGCTCGGGTAAAGAAGCCGCTACTCCATTCTTGTCGAGCAAGAGCCAGTTCGGTTAGCGCGAGAGACATCAAAACCCCAACCTCGTCGGATTGTTTCTGAAGTACTGATTTGTAAGAGTCCAGAGCCTCCCCGAATTTACCAGTCTGCCTCTGAACCTCTCCGATGAGATAGGTGCATAGCCAAACATCTGGATTGAAGCTCCTTTGCTCGCGCAAGCGCCTTCAAAGCAGCAGCATAGCGGCCTGCCTTACTATAGGCTTCGCCTAGGCGAAGCCAACAGACCTGGTCCTCTTCATCTGCCCTGAGAGCTATTTGCAATGCCTCAATGGACTGCGCATAATTTCCACGCGACTAAGTCGAGTGAACAAAGTCAGCACGATAGGTACCAAAATTTGGTCGCTCACCAATTCTACGACTCCTAGAGCTTTCCAGGCCCACGCGTTTGCTGGAAGATATCTACCAGCAACAACGCCACCTTCCGCTCCAATGCCGAGATCTAGCACGCCCTCACCTTCTATCGTCCTACGAGCGACGACCTCTACAAGATCCCATTCTCGCTCATTTGCAAAGCCATCGGCTAGTCTCCTTGCAGCTTCTACTTCTGCAGGATTCAGTTCGAAAGCTTTCTGGAAGCATTTCGATGCTCGGGTAGGGTCCGGTGGCACAGCGAATTCGGAGTAATAGACACCCAGTGATGTGTATGAGGGGGAATACTCTGGATCACATCTTAGCGACTGAATGAAATTTGCATAGGCTTCTTCGCGGAAGCTGCCTGGGTGTAAGAAAAAGTAGTGAATAGTCGGTCTTGACAATCTATATATAAGTGATTTTGACTGACCACCCAAATCCCAGCAGGCCCTACCAATGCGCCACAGACATCTTGCCCTGTCAATTTGGAATTCTCCTCCCTCTAGATCCCTCAACACGTCCCTTAGTGCTTTCACACCTTCGGCAATCCTAATCCTGCTGAGACACCAGGCACACTCTTCTCTGGCACGCACACATTTCATTGTATCCGGAGGGAGCCGTGTTGCAACTTTGGAGAAGACACCCTCGGCTTCCTCCCATTTTTCAGCACTCTGGAGTATATAACCGTAGGCGAGTAGGGCATCCACGTGGTCCGGGTCCTGTTTTAATACATCATCTAACAATTGGCGGGCACGTTGGTGGTGCTTCGGAGGGTATGAGTGTACTAGAGCGGTCGCCAGAGCGACATGGAATGCCTTGCGGACACTGTGATGTATCAGTGAGATCTCCCTAACAGAGTTAGACTACTTACTTGCCGAGCTTGTAGCCTGTGTTCCGCTCATGCTTTTTAACCAGCTCAAGGCCACTCTCCGCCACATGTATCACGCTTAGGTAGTCTAACTCTTTTGAGTAAACTTCGACCACCACTCGAGTAGCCAAGATCGAATCTTGCTGGGACCCAAAGGCATCCTAAAAACGATGATGGTGTGGATTGGTGAATAAGAACGACAGACTCACCGTGATGGCATTGAGTGGATCGTCCGTCGGTGCTCACCGGCTTTAGCGCGACGGTTGATGGTTCATCTGCTTCCCCGTCGATACTCTCATGGTTCGATATGCCCATGTACACTGAAGTAAGGCCCTTAGTAGTTGCGCCGGATTAGTATCAGGAAAGACCTCCATGAATCGCCTGAGAAGGTCAAGATCACATTCATCTAGATCGAGAAGTTTTAGTGTCACTGCACTGTGAGAGGCATGAAGTCATATTTACAGACTGTCTCTTGGTCCAGTCCTTCTAAAAAGATCGACCATGCTAACTGATTGCGTACCCCAATGGCCACAATGCCATTGACTAACTCGGCAAGCTGGATCCCAACGGTGCTCTTGTCTGGATCTGACAAAGGTAATGCATGGAATATTTGCTGTTTGTAGCGTATCATCCTGGCTTCGACTGAACGACGTAGTTCATCGGATGTTTTAGGGTGGTTCAATACTTCTTGGTATACAAGCGGGAGCTGAATCATGGCGTAAATGGGAGAAACCAGCTGCAGATCGGTCCAAACCTTTGACAGTCCTCCACACTTCTAATCCAATTTCGTTCCGCAATATATCTGGCGGGGGGGCTCCAAGGCGAGTACGTCTCTTATCAAACTCAACTTTCATAGACGTTTCTTCTTCTTGCTCAGTTAGGGCCATGATCTCCTCTATCACAGGGAGCGAATCGTGAATTGCTTCTTGTGTAACAAATGTCGTCGTAGAATTGGGATTAGTATGATCCGGAGGCGGCAGAGTTGACAGAGTGTCATAAAATGGGGAATCCGGAAGCAGATAAAAAAGTACTGTGATGATCTAGAAATAGTCGGTACAATGGATTGGTGGATGATCTAGCTTACCTGCTTCCTTGATCCATGCTGCCGCCTTGTCTCGATGAGTTTCTGCAAGGTCTCTGCCGCCTTCGTTGCGTCGCTGCTGAAGCCGCGGTGCTTCGAATCATGCGGGCTTGAGATATGACGGACCAACTCACCTGGCAGAAAATATACGCAGTATCTCTTCCAGAGCACCAGCAACAGAATCCCATTTCTCCTGTTTCTCGTACAATCGGGATATTCCCTACACCTGTTGTAAAAATGATACTCGGCATAAAAGTGGTACACACCTGCCAGGCGAGAACCTGATCAGGTCTCAACCCAATTGCTCTACGATAGAACTATAGAGTAATCAATTCTTGCTTGACAAGACACCTCAACAATTGGCAGCTTTACTTGCTCGCTCTTGTCATGGTGACCCAACTCTAAACATGCAAGCCCCAAAAAGACATGGCTAGAGGCCCATCAGAAGAGGGTCACGAGATAGTATGTCTAACCCACGCACGCGTTGTAATTGTCTGGTTCATAATCGAGAACTTGGGATGCTGCGTCCCGTGCAGTTTCATATTGCTTCTTCCCAAGTGCATCTCTAGCCACCTTGAGCTTTGATTTGACGAAGGGAGAAGACATGGGCAACAGTTTTGTTCCGCAGACTACTCGTGCTACAGCCTGGGGGGACGAAGTTGTCTATTTATTACGTAAGAACTACTGGTCTCCTATGTAGCCCTTCTAACTACACAGTGTTGGCTTCGTGGTCCTCAAGGCCGGAGTTGGATACCTTCTCAAATAAGAATGAAACTGTCCCACCCGGAACGTCACGAGCCGACCGTGCATCATCCGGCATCGCTGTGACGTAGTCAAGGTCGGCAGCTGCCAGCAATTTATTAAGTCTGGAAGCTTCCTCCGCTTCCGAATCATCGTGTGTTGGGTCCGTGAAATAAAGAAGGTGCCGGAGAATGTCATCTTGTAGCTCATCAGGGGCCACACGACGAAGACAGTTGATGTGTGTCCACTCTCCTAGATCTGCAAGTTCGGCCCTCTTCTTCTGCAGATCCTGTAATACTTGTTAGTACGAACCGTGAAGGCGAAACACAACAGTATTCACCGCCTTGTCTGTCTGATCCAGGTCGGCTTTGGAAACTTGTGAGGCCACCACGAAGTTATCGAAGAGTGGCACGGCCTCTTCATCGAAGGCTACCTCTATCTCACTCTTGTTATCAGCGCCTTCGAAAGCGGACGGTCGTCCACCGCAACCACAGCCCAGCAATGTATGGGTTTGACAACCAGTGTCTGGATGCACACGGAAGATGTCGCGAAGCTGTTCAAAGTAGTGGAGGTACGTCTGGTTCACGAGGAAATCGTGAAGCCTCCTACCTCTTTCCGAGTAAATGAATCCGCTTTACACCCGGAACCACCCTAGTTCGCGAGATTAATGAGAGAGCCAGTAGAAAATGTCACTCGTACAGTTCCCATTAAAGCTGCGAATGAGAGGCTGTAAGCTTTTCAGCCAAACGAGTTCATAACTTACAATCACTCAATCCGATCTTCGTAACCTGCCGTTGATAGATTTTCTCTGTTCCTTAGTGAAGATGCGTCCGCTTCCTCAAAGTTTTGAGAACACTGACCGTCAATAGTACCAGCGGTGAGAAACCTGTAAATGAATACCGGTCGCTTCTGACCGTCGCTAATGACCACGTCAGAATATCATCCAGCGCAGTTTGAAGCCGGAACCTACCGATGGATACGTGCCATGGACTGTAAGTCATGACTGCTTGCGGAGTTGGCATGAGGTTCACCGAGAAATTTGGTATGTACAATACCTCGGATTCCAATCAGAGTCGATTAAACACAATCGCGAAGCGCCGACGAGATTCAAGCCGACCCCTCCTGCCTTCGCGCTAAGAAGGAAAAGAACTAGAAAAGGGATCACCGCACAGCGCAATTAACTCATTGAAAAGGCTCACAATGACTGTGCTGGGAAGACTTGTTGAACACATTAACATATTCTTGCCGTTTATTTGCTGGGGTTTGCCTACATGTGCCAGCATAACACCAACGAATTCCACTAACTAGAGATATGACTTACCCATCTAAGCGGAGGTAGGTGTAAGAATTCTTCTTGCAAAACGCTTCGATTACGTTAAGGGTTGAGGTGTAATGAGAGACGATGATACACTTTTCCTCGGTATGCTGCCAACCCATCAGTACTATCTAACTCGACCTGGAACTCGAGTATACCTCTCGGATCGCTCTTAGTAGGTTGGCCATTGCGGTAAGCTTTCCTAGTCATATTCAGCATTCAACCACAATCACAGAAGCGATGATACTACTGACCACTAATCGAGAAATCCTCCATTGGTGTATTCTCTGGAAGTAGTTTCAATGCGTCCGATATCCCAGGGCGTACGATGGGACCCGAATTCGACAGCCTTGCTTTGTCTAGTTGGGCTTTCAAAAGCACGGGACTATTGCTAACTTTGGTGAGCATATTGATTAGTGCAAGGGATTCCGCAGTGGATCCTTCAACCACAGCGGCCAGCTTTTCGGGATGTAAAATTGCTGCAAACATTGACAATTGTAACTGGGTAGGAGTCACAAATACGACGTATTCATCTGGAAACATAGTCAGCAGAGAGCGCAAGTGAGGTAGATCATTCCATACGCTTGGGCGGCAGGTAATTCTTCAAAAGCGAAGCTTCGCGACGCAACACGAAACTCTTGCCTATCGATGTCAACTGGGGGGTCTGAATCAGCGAACAACCAAAGGTCTAGATTAGAATCTGTACTTGTGCCGCGCGCGCCTCACCGAGCTCCAATTCCTTGCGAGTGCAACCTGGGGCCCGACTCTTCAGAATGGGTACCTCGTATGCACGGCGAAAGGTAGAATAATCATCTATGTAATGTTCATAAGAGCAACGAACTGATGACTTTCAATGCTTACCGAGCAGACCGGGATTACAGAAATCGGCCTTTTGAGGGTCGAGTTAACTAAGAGCGGAACACAGCACATTCTGCTCACCATTGCATGGAATTCGCTCAAGTCATTCTGAATAGGAGTACCAGAAAGAATAATTCGGCGAGGCGTACGCAGCGCTTTAAACATTGTTGAGGTCTTATTGCTCGCCGACTTCAATCTGTGCCCTATGCTTTCTACGTCAGGTTGCGGAAGTGGAACACGTCATAGCAAACCTTCATCGCAGATAATAAGTCCAATCGGGGGGCTAGAATAAATCTCGTCGATAACCATTTAAACTTGCAACAACTATGCTTACTTGCAATATACCAGCTCGCCACTGAGGAAGTTAGGATCGTATTCGAGTACACAAAAAAGGCAACGCACATCACGCTACGCAATTTCTCATATCCGATAACAAGTACTTGGTGGATTCTTCTGGAAGGCAAGTTTAGATGACATTGTTACACTCACGACAGTAATGCCGCGTACGAATTTATGAAAAGTTTGATCGAAGATTTGTCCTTTTCACCGGTGAGTATACCGACACGGTCACGACCAAGCCTGCGAGGCATTTAGCCTCATGCATTATCAGCAGGAATCCCATACCATTTCCGGAATTCGGCGCGCCAATTCTAGTTCGTCTCAATCAAAGGTACTGCAAAAGACCCACGAGTACGCCTACATTGATGAGTGACACAGGGCATACTATTAATGCCTTCCCGATCACCCCTCCTCCACCGTAGGGATTTTGCTCTTCGATGCTTTAATATACGCAGTTTTCAAAGAGATATATGGACTTACTCAGTAACGTCCAGACGAGTGCGATAGTCTGGTGGTAGTCAGTGATCTGCAAGGCATAAACGCAATGGAGGACACGCGCCTGTAGTGTCTTGCCTAAACCCCTGAGGATGGCTATCAGATACCTGTGGTACTTTTGAAAGTAGTGTGATGACTGACATCTCATCCGCAAGGATGCATCCCTGGCCTTCATGCTTCCCCATACCCATAATACATTCATACAAGAATTTCACGCCTAACAAGAAGGGTGTTAATTAGCCTAGCAAAAAACCGAGCAAAGGGGCCCACCTTCAATCTGGTGGGGACGCAAGTGCCTAGCGATTATTGGATCCAGCACAACAGGAATTATAGGTAGCCCTCTGTGGCATGAAGTCAGGGCAGAGCCAAGTGAGCCCATGAAACCTACTTCTTGTTAAATTTCTCCGAGTGCACTTTTGTCGGTATTTTCATCACTACTGCACCCTCGACATCAGGGTTATGACTGAAACTCAAGTCAGCTATCACGTGGACAGCCAGCTGTACAACTTACAGAGGGCCCGTAGGCTTCGTCTCAGGTATCTGCCCGTAAAATGAAACAGGAGAAATAAATCCGTGTTGAGACCGTTGAATGCGAGTGGCATTATCCTTTCTCGGGAGCTGAACTTGGGGCGGTATGGATGTCATCGCGGGAGGGCTATCCGCGTCCTCAGCGCTGGGGTCATGATTTTCAGTTTCAGCCTCGGTGATGCGAGGCATCTTGGAAGCGTCAATGGGGGCATCCAATTCCACTTCCCTACTCCCGATATAGAAGCGGTAGCCATTCTGTAGCTCGTGACCACTCCAATCCTTGCGTCCAATTCTGTAGGGGAAACACGCTGAGCCAATATTCTTTGCCTTAGGAACGAGTACCGGACATTGTGCCCATCTGAGATATCACCGTCAGCTTCTTACCCAAAAGGCTGACAAAAGCGTCTCCGTCCCAGGTCTTGTGTTTTTTGCTTTGTGGTTTGCGCCTAGGACAGAAGGTTCAGTTGTTTCCAATCAAGCATGTAGTGACCTACCAATTGGCTGTCCAGAACCTATGAGTTTCTCGTCTCTGTAGAGATCTGCTCGAGCTCGTCGAACTCAAACCAACGGGCTCGAGTTCTACTGCTGGCTTCTGATGGGATGGCGCTTTATATGGCGCAGTGAGCTTGTTAGGTTTCAGTGGCACGAACTGTTTCGAAGATGCCGAACTGTTCGCAGTGGGAGTGGGTTGGGGGCCGTGACCAAAGCATCTTCTAGATAAATAATCAGACCGCGATATGGAATGATCGATTCCAATTTCTCTCCCGCCGCACTCGTACTCTCCACCAACCTCCAAGTCAGTAGTATTAAGTGAACCTGACCCAATGCTTTCCCGAAGGGTCTTGAGCAACGAAAACTTGATACCGGAGCATATATTCGGCTGCTCACAATTTTCCCTCAAGATCATATAAGGTTCCTCGGGAACCATTCATTACGAGGACTGCGTCGCCATCCCATGTCTTGTGTTTCTTGTATTGAGGAAATCGCCTGACGATACACAAACAATTAGAAATCCACGACCCCCGACGTTCACAGAGGAAAGTACCATTGTATCATCCAATATGCTTCCCCGTGGTTTGTGCTGTCACGGTTATTCTTGCGGGCATTGGAAGTGTCGAGCGCAGTTCTCTTAATCCTCGCGGGATGTTCTATTGACTCTATTGAATTCTGCTTTCGCTTTTCACCAAGCATGGTAGGTTCTTGTCCGAGTAGGTTGTGGGCGAATGCGACGTCAAGTGCTTCAAGTATGAATACGAGCAGTTGGGGGGTACCCACAACGCGTCGCGCTCGCCACCGCTCGACGCGTACCCACAGTCATTATTCGTTACGTAACGCAGAACGCGACAGGGAGGACATTTGGCCCCTAATAGTAACATGGCAGTTTCCACAGTAAAAGTATCGTGTACTCTGTAGCTCATGGGTTGACTCCACAACACCACACTCCCAGGCCTCCGTTGTCGACGGTTACATATACGACCGTCTCTTGGGTTCACAGACAATCAATCCGTCAAATGTACCCATAAACGGGGCGCCCATCGATGATAGTAGCCCGCACTTTCGTCTTCAGAATCTGATAAACCGGAATCCTCATGATATCTTGCGATAAAACAACGAAGTCAGCAAGTTTTCCAGGGACGATTGATCCTAGCCTTTCCTCGGCGAAAGAAGCGTACGCAGCGTTGATTGTCATTCCTGCCGCGCAAACGTTAGTACTGCTGCGTACTAGAGTGGTCGATCAATGGGTACGCACCCCTGAGGGCTTGCTCTCGCGTCAGGCGTTGTTCAGGAAACCTAGAAAATAGACGATGTCACGAAATGTAGTGTAATAAACCTTTTGACCGACCATCCAACGGAACCCTTGGGTGATGTGCCGTCCTGCGAGAGTCGCGTAATCGCAGCATAAAAGCCAGAAAGTGGATTCATATCTTCCACCGGAAAGTCAGAGCCGAACGCGAGAATTCCTCCATTATCATGCAATGACCGAAACGCATATAGCCCCTTCACACGTTCAGGGCCCTAGGAATGGTTAATGCATGCTGTACCGAAGAATGACATACAAGTGACGCGCTACCTACAAGACGCTCCTCCGCGTACCACATGTCGCTAGTCCTATTCGGCTATGTCAGAAGAAAATGGCAGCAATCTAGAGAACGTACGCATGTGCGGGTTGAACACTGGCTATCACTACAGACACCACGGCTGAAGAACATTGCAGTTGATTGCCCAAACGACGTACCTCCTAATCTACCGATGCGCATAACATCCTCCGGAGTTAACATTTGTGCATGTTCGAGCCGCGGGCGCAGGGCAGAGACGTTAACATACTGAAGAGCGTCTTCAAACGCATCTAAGACGGCCTTGTTTGCGCAGTCACCTATAGCGTGGACGTTCTGGTCGGGGATGTGGGTTAAGCCATACGGATGATGATCGCAAAATACTCACGACTTGCCAGCCGTCACGGAGATACTGGATGATCACCTCGTGCAGTAGCTGCTCCTCTATTCGCATGAAACCCTTTTCCTCCGGGTTATCGAAATACGGAGCGCATAACTTTTGAAAGAAGTGTTAGACGATCCACAAACCATCGTCATGGGTAGTCTTTCACCGCTGCTCCCCCAGATCGCAGTGCGCCTTTCGAGGGTCATGACACGCTGTTTACTATATGAGTGCGGCAAATACACGCACCATCCGCAAAGATTTTAACGCTACGTACGTTCAACCTACCGTTAGCAGCATTCAAGATGGGTATCGACAAATTCCCCAGGTCAGGACTCTTTTCATTGAAGTGCCTCATTCCATAGATACGGATCTGCTAAATCTGAACAGATCATACAGGCAGTCACTAGCGGCGCATACAGGAAGCGAGCCTTTGGCAGTTTGTCTGTGAACAATGGTTATACTTTTCTAGGACATTGCTGGAAAGGGGCTCTTACCTCTCAAAGAAGGCCAATGACACAGGCTGGAAACCCGCATCGTGAATGGAAGTCAATCCAAACGACAGCGCATCGTCAATGGTCGTAGTAAAATGTCTGAGTAAGTCTTGTTCAGTGGGACCAGATCCTTTAACCAAGGACTGAGCGCCGTCCAGTAGAACCCCTTGCAAATGAGTGAGCCTAGCGATGTTACTTCGCTTAATCGGACTAACCAGTAGGTTCTCCATTCTCTCTACGGAAGATGACACCACCTTCAAAGTCTCTAGGTAGCGGAGCAATCGATTCAAGAGCCTTCTTTGAAAGCCAAAGAGCATGGCCATCCTTGCTTCGTAAAACCACTGATCTATCCCTAAGGACTGGGTCACTTTCAAATGCATCCTTCGGTTGCATCGGTGATACCGGGTTAGCGTGTGCAGTGGTACCAGTTCATATAGACTAGTGTACACGTACAGCGGTTGGCCATTCTTTTACAGACCATGACAAATGGTCCCAGCCCCAGCCCTCAATGGACCTCAATTTATCGTCATACATCTCTGCATTCACTAAGATGTGCTGCCTCACGAGGGAGACAATTTCTTATGACAAGGGTAAGAACGGAATCAGGTGACATACTGACAGGCTACAGGAAAGAACAAACCCTGTATCGACCTAGCATCCCCTAAGAAAAGTTGACGGCTAGCCCCATACTCCAAGATGTGTGCATGGGAATCTAGCGACGTGATGGACAAACGAAAAATATCGACGAACGTAGACTAACCCATCAAACCCGGCACCTATGATCGAGCCACGGCTGATGTACCGGATCGGAAGCGGGAAGGAAGATCTCGCGAACCACCGTGAAGAAACGTCTTCTGTTCAATCACAGCGGGCTAAACAAAAATTTGAATTTAGGTGTAATAGATGTCAACTCACCTAGACTACCTGTGTCAACGATGAACGTATTATGAACTACAAGACATTGCACGACAGTATCGTTGTCGTCCACAGTGTATATTTTAGCGCCTCTGCGAGAGCAGACAGCGTAGGCTTCTGGTAAAGGTGTCAAAATGCTCAGATAAAAAAAACCGACGACGGGGAGGACAAGAGATATCAGAAGGATGAGAGATTTCCTAGTCTCTCCACCCTGTCCTGGATGAGTTTTCTTTACTATTGACAACGGAATCGCTGCTGGTGATGCGGGATTCTGTCATATCAGGTATATCAGCTGGAAGAGCAAACCACGATCGCATGCGAGATCGGGGTGTAGTGTTTCGAGACGCAACTACACGCCGTGAGTATCACGTGCGCACTGCGGTCTACGTTGCACTACTACGCTGCTCTCACCTGTCCTCCACAGTTGTCGTCATGCCCTGGCCCGATCTTGTGCGCCCTACACAAAATACAATTGTATCCTCGCTATACGCCCATAAGATGCTGCTGTATGCCCTAGTGTCCTCTGTCGCCGTGATCACCACCATTGCAAACGCCCTCAAGAGGCACAGTAACTTCTACTCGTTGACTATCTATCTGTCCAAAAGCAATCGGAGTGTACTGGTATGCTAATTGGTCGCTGTGGTGTACCGCATTAACGCAGGAGGTTTAAGATTCTGGCAAACTTTGGTCTCCTCTTTGCATTGCTATGTGGACGGGCTGCACAGTGTATATTTTTTGGGGCCCTCCGGCCTCAGGAAATAGAAGTATGTTACCCCGTTCTTTCGTCGGAAAAAGTGGTTCTCACATACTGTAATCATATCCAGCGCCTATACGATCGTCTGTGGTTCTTCGTAACAGAGTCTCTTCTTGCATTCACGATTTTCCGCGATGACTTTGACATACCATTCGTGCTCATGTTTGGTTTTCTCCTCTTTATCAAGTCCTTCCACTGGCTGGCCTCGGACCGCATCGAATGGGTCGGTCGTTCGTTTCTCGTTTACTCGTTCAGTACTCATGTTGAGATAGATGGACCAGCGACCATATCCCGGCCCACCTACCCAATTCCACATACGGATGGGGTCGCTAATGTTTCTCCTATGGTTCATCGACATTTCGATGTTTGCCTTTGCTGTGGAGAGTACCGCTAAGAATGGGGTCAGTGGTGTGATGATGTTTGCCAGTGAAGTCAGTGTCTGTCAACCCCAGAACCGTAGTATCGGACTAAGGGCCCTTTGTAGTATGCCATTTTGATGGCAAGTGCTTTGAACATCACAGCAAAGTATATTATCTGTGTTGCGGATTTACGGCGAGCTCGTCAGCGAGGCGGGGAAAATGCTCCACCTTGGCAGAACAAGAGTATGTGGGTGTTCTATGTGGAACTGGTTACTGGTACGTGTTGCACTCCTTTACGCTTGCGGTGTACAAGGACCCACGCATTTACTAGATTTCCTCAAACTCACAACATATCTCGTGTTTTTCACGCTCATCGTCGCATTCTATGGCTTACCTCTTAACATCATCCGAGATGTGTACCTCACTGGAAAATCATTCATTTCGCGCCTTCGAGCACTCTTTCGATACCGAGCGGCTACCCGTAATATGGAGGAACGTTACCCGGATGCAACTGAGCAAGAAATGTTGGTATTGACGGACCGTACTTGTATAATCTGCCGTGAGGAAATGCTCATCCGCGGTAACTCGGGTGAAGATGGCTCATCGGCATCACACGATGGGCCCAATACTACTCCAAAGAAACTGCCTTGCGGGCACATTTTTCATTTTTACTGTCTGCGCTCCTGGCTTGAACGTCAGCAAAGCTGCCCAACTTGGTAAAGTATTCCGCAGCCCTTTCCGGCACTTTCACTAACACATCTTCGCAGCCGTCGCAGTGTGCTTGAAAACGTAACACAAGACCAGAACCGAACCCAACAAGCCCCGCCGCCCCCTCCGCAACCGCAACCTGCAGCACGTCAGCCCAACGAACCTGGTTTTCCTGCTGCACAGTTCCCACAAAGAGACAACAATGGTCCGGCGGGAGTAATGGGCCGTTGGAATCGCGCAAGACAAACCCCTGCAAGTCCCAACGTTGGTCAACAGAACTTGCCAACCGTTCAAGGTTGGCTCCCAGGGCATGTTCCGGGTGTCGTAATACAATATAACATTCAGTATCAGACTGGCCCACATCTACAGGGGCAACCGCGATCATCTACATCAGCGGTCTCTTCACAGACAGTCCCGCCATTTACTGGATTTGTCGGACCTAATGGGAGCTGGTGTCATTGGGAGCTGAACCGACGATGGTTGAATCAAGATGAGACACGTTCCCGGGCGGGCGTAGGCAGCGCAAGCACTTCGACTTCCAATCCTCCCGTAGAACATTCGTCAGCGGTGGAGGGGTCAGGGGCCCCAACTGACGCAACTGCACCTCCGGCTCCCGGTCTCTCGTCTCATGCATCTACGCAGCAGAGTAATTTTACGCCAATTCCACCTACTCTGCCCTCTCTCATTCCCCTGGAGCCTATCCCATGTTCCTTCCTTACTGAATGCTTCCCGTACGGACCAAAATTCTCCACAATTGAGCGCCATGCTAGTTCCAGAGGAGCCCCAAACTGCGGCAGAAGCAACCGTATCCGATGAGCAGCTGATGCTTTTGGATCAATTAAGCCGCGAGGCCATCGACGAAAGATTGCGCATCCTGGAGAACGTGTCGAGGACAATAGATCGTTGCGTGGAAGACCTTATGAGGGTGAGAAGTGCACTTCCTACGACTACTGTTATGTCACGTCCACCAAACGATTATGGTGAACCTGGCCTATGTAAGCGTCACCGGGTCCGATAAATAAATTCAGACTAACACATGTTTAGGCCAAGGTGTTGCAAGTAATGCTTCTAGCACGAGGGAGCAAACGGAAACCTCCAGAGCATCTCTGTAAAGGAGTATATGGTTGAATTGTGGAAGTCGTATACTATTTGTGTTGAGCATTCTACTATATAGTCGACTGTGTGAGAGTTCACGAACAACGTGCCAGAGTAATCATTAATCAAGGACGGGGGGCGTTAGCCAGCGCCTCGGCCCTACGCTTGACGAAGTCCGAATCAACGTTAGATTTGTCTATCTTGGAGTAAAAGGCTTTGAGGATACGTCCAAGCATTTGACGAGGATTGACATCATCCGTCACACATTGGCCAACCGCTTCCTGAAGGACACAATTGACTTCGGTTTCCGACAATAAAGGAGGTAACAATGCAGATATTATCTCAGCTTCACGCGATTCTTTGGCTGCGAGATCTGGCCGGCTACATCTGATGAACTCGGTGGCAGATTCAGTCTAGAGTGTGACGAGCGTAAGCCGCAAAAGCTGGAGTAGCAACTAGTCAGAACTAACCCGTCGAGAAACTGCTTTTCGCAAAACCCCTGCTACCTGCGGGGGACTGGCGCCTTGGAGCCCTGTGGCCTTATCGAGATTGTACACTTCCGAAAGTACAGACTATCATCGAAGGGTGTATGAGAAAACAATACGGCTCACAGAAAAATATTCGACGCACTCTCAGGGTCGTAGAGGTTACCAGGTCCTTCTCCTGTGAAGACCTCAGCAAACAATCACCAAAAAGTGCCCAATGACAATACCTTCAAAGCCATCTTTACTGCCGCATTAATCTTCTCACGAACATCTTTGCGAGCAAGCCATTTGAGGTCTGTATGCTAACCCAAATGTTTTAAAAAATACCTAATTTGACGAGGCTTGAATGAAAGTAACGGGGAACGAAAGGACCCATTCTCATCCAGCGACGGAACGCGCAATGCATAGCGGCAGATAATCACCGCGTAACTAGTCTGTTACGGGTCCAGTCGGCAAGACAACTTTCCCTGCTGAGTTCACGATTTCAGGATTGATGTCCTCTGCGCTAATAAATAGAGTTGACTGACCTCAAAGTAAGCAGTTGTTAGTAGAGAAAAACAAGGGAGAATGGAGTCCGTCCGATCACGTGATCAGACGAGCGTTCGACTTAGGTGGGATGTGACTGTAGCACGTCATTAGATCCCCGGTCCACCTGAGATTTTGCACGCCATGAGCTCGCGTGAACATCGGGTTCCACTTCCTAATTCGAGTTACGTTTCCGAAGTGAAGAGAACTTGCTCGGCTCTGCGTGAAAGCCAGAAGATTGAAGTGAGTGGTCCTCTTCCTGACCAGGATCACACCCTTGAGATCACAATCACTGGCTGCGGTGCAGCGCCGCAGGCGGCGAACGATCCCAGTTTTTCTCTTTACTTTTAATTACCGAAGCTCCAGGCTGTGACTGAGGTGCAGTTCGACAGGTGTCCACGATTGTGATCAAACGCCTCCTGTTTTCCCCTTCTTTCTGTTCCTCGTTCAAACGCGTATCGGGGTACCACGGTTTGAATTTCCCCCTTATCTTCCCCTCTGTACTTTCCGAAGTAAATTTTCTGTCGGTTCTGTCCCTCCTGAACTTCGGCTCAGGCTACCGAGTACCACTTCATCGTCAAACTGGTCGTGGGGCTTGGGACGGTATCCGAGCTCTTATGTTTGGTCTTTATCTGTCCTCCTCGACAGGTCAGGGAGACCTACTTTCCGCCAAGGGCATGCAGACTATTAGCGAACAGCAAATTGCCGACCTCATGTCAATTAATTTATATGTTGAGCAACCTCACAGTGGAATACCGGGGATGTCCATCAGTACGCTTGGCGGGCCTCTTTATGACTTCGTTAAACTCATCGCCACAACGCTACGGGAGACGGGTCAGATTTTAGAGGACTTAGGGGATCCGAATCTGGGCACATTTGTGGTCAGAAGTCTCAGAGAAGTCGACGTAGCCAATAATAGTGCAGACCCCAATGCAGGTGTAGATGTTATCTTTGTCTAAAGTAAGTCTCACAACTCCCACTGCAGCTTACCGGCAGTTCACATCACCTTGCGATAGTTAGTCGGTGCTTTCCCGGCGTTTCGAGACATGGCTATGATAGACGAACAGCGTAAGTTGGCTTTCCTCCTGTGTGTCGGCTACTTACTTCGTTGCGCATGCTATCAGCCGTCTACTGTTTCAAAAAAGCTCTATTTCTTATCCACGCGATCGTTATTCGGTTTGGAAACAGCAACATGCCTCCGTTCCCACTTCCAAATTCCTCTCAAATCCCCGTGTTTACCGATAACGTTCTTCCATCCATACTCGTCCATTTGGGGGTCGTCGACTTGTCGAGGTCGACTGCACATGGATTACATGCTATATTTCCAGATGCTTCAGACAAGGCTAAAGTGAATTCCCGCCTAGCCCTCCCACCGCCACTACCGAATCCCCATCCACAAACAGGCCCGGACTCCGAGAAATCACTACCAACAGAGGGACCGGTGTTGAATGAAGAACAAGCTTACATACTGCGTGCCGCAGCACTTGACGCATGCGAACGGATTGTTCAGGTGGCGCGCAGTCTTGATGAAAACTGTCTGAAGGCGGATCAGAAATGGATCCAAAACATCACGTTGCCGGAGTTAGATTTATGGCTCTGGGCTGTAGCCAAAGACAGAGCAGACTATAGAGCGCTGGAAAGGTTTGTGCTGAGAGATACTGTTTTCTTTTAAATAGGTAGATCCTGGTCGATACAGCACAAGGGTTGTCGTAGGGCAGCGGATCATATGCGACACACATTTTCTCGGAGTTTCTACATGATGCGCAAGCCTTGTTTCCCTACTGATTACCGAAAAGAAGTTAGTGGAGTGATTGCTGAGTGGCAGCCAACCTCTAGCAAAAGCTGATGAGGGCAAGCACGTGTGTTGTCGACGAAAACTGAGAAGTCACAAACGCAAGGAGAGACATCCTTTCCGGACAGTTGAAATCCGGCATCCCGATGGCACTTTGCCGGACTAACATCCACTGGGGCCAAAGACACTGGAACACAGTTGTTGGCTTCCAGTCCTCGTCTCATGGAGAACATGCAGAGCCGCTAGCTTCAGGCATGTAGGGTGGATTCTTGTTCTCGACGTCGAAGCAGCCCGTCTTGGGAAAAAAGGAAAAGTTTTACTAATTCTACGACATGGGCAAAGGGTAACGATGCTCACCGTACCAGGGCTCGTGATGTCACCGATCTTATTTGTCGAAAGCGGCTCTTTACTCCGCCTATCAGGGCAGCTAGCACCATCATGCTCACCCGTTGCATGCTATACAGCAGTAGAGAGGGATTTGACAATTACACCGGCACTGGTGAGGAACGAAGGATGACCGTCTCATCAGTAGGTCAGTGCGAAACAGCCTGGTACGGGTGGGTCAACGGTTACTATAAGCGTTGCCAAGTCACCTCCACGAATGTCGTGAGTCTGATGAGCAATATGCAATCGAGTTCTGCCTCGATCAGAGTGCCCAGAAACGTGAGCCGAGGCGGGACGCACTGCCTGACCGTCACCCAGGCTTCCATCATCGGGAGCTCAGCCTACGTCGTCCGAGTGATGTTTCCAGGCTGATTTGAACCCATAGCGATCGGAAAAACCTATAAATTATAGGTCAGACGTAACAGAAAAGTTGGACATCCGAGCAGGACGTAGACCATTTCCCAGTATTTCTCCACCCGGATTCCCGAGCTAGTCGATTCCTGGGAGATGACCATCGTCGACAGCGAGGTATATTCCACACCACCGACTTCGCCGGTGCGGGAAGACGACTTGGCCTTGGAAATGTTTTCCGACAGCACCATACGCCCTTCTCTCTCCAGACGAGGTAGCCGAAATCGACCGTCAGCATGGCCGTCTCTGTCGCCACTGCACACGGACATATCTTGGAATTCCGACTTTGTGGTTGATAGCAGCTAACCAACGGTCGCCAACGAAAATTGAGACTCCACATCACGATGATGGCTCAGAGCGTGATGTAGCCACCCGCCCCGTTACACATCTCGAGTCACCGCTATCAAGCTCAAGCCCGAGTTCAATGTCGACCACAGGTTCCCCAAAACCCATGACGATGAATCCAAACCAGCTCCCCAAGAGGTCTCCTTGTTTCGTGCACTCTCATCTAGATAAGGGCGCCTCTCTACAAGACTGGCTCCGTGAGAGGGAAAAGGAAGTACTAGGTATCGACCTCGGTGTCGCGCAGTCGCTCCAGCGTGTCAAGCCCAGAGATCGTAACCTCTACCCACCGAAAATTCCAGAGTCACGAGGCGCAGAACCTGTGATAACCGAGAGTGACGACGACGACGAAGTCCATGGTGGAAGCTTAACGAGGCAGTTGGCAGAGACTGCTACAGGTGTTCGAGAACTGAGTCGACAGCTGGGTACCTTCGTCAAACTCTCTCACTTTTTCCGTTCCTTACAGTCCACATGTAGGCCGGGCCAGGATTCGAACTAACATACAAAGTGTCTTAATCGTGACCAAGGCTCGGGACAATAGACTCATCAAGCTCACCCGAGACTTGGCCCTCTATCTTATGCTCAAGCCTCGTCATGGAGACCGCGGACTGGTGGTGTGAGTAGTGGTTTGAACGTGACAGTGTTAGTGGCTAATGCCATTTGCAGTTATGTTGATCATCAACTACGAACGTCGAGGCGGTTTGATGCGGCTGGGATACAGCGCGATAACCCTGAGCTTTTCCGGCCAATTCCAAGACGAAGGTCGACAAGTTCTTCTATTTCGTCGTTGCAAGACGAAAGTTCCGGCCTTGAAGAAGGCCAACTCAGGTACTGGACAAGCGATTTGTGTGCCCGCAGCGCACATCTGTTCGACTTTGTTATTACGGCAAGGTACACCGACATTTTCGTTGAACCTGGCTCACATGCTTCTTAGCTCGGCGGCGATGGGACAGTCCTATTCACTTCTTGGCTGTTTCAAAGAATCGTCCCTCCTGTTCTGCCGTTCGCACTTGGTTCACTGGGCTTTTTGACGAACTTCGATTTTGCGGACTATCCTGCTGTCGTCGACTCATGTATCGATGCAGGCATTCGTGTTAACCTGCGGATGCGCTTTACATGCACTATTTATCGTGCAACGTTGGAGAAACGCAATTATAAGAAGGCGGTCAAGAAGGGCGAAACGGGCGAAATTATGATGAAAGATGTAAGAAGCGGGGGATGGGAAGCTGTGGAAGGAGGACTAGCCTCTCAAGACGTTGGAAAGTGCATGAAAGACAGAGAAATAATGTGCTTCACTACGAAGGCAGTGGAAAGCTTCGAAGTACTGAATGATCTTGTGGTGGATCGAGGTCCCAGCCCTTATGTCAGTTTGTTAGAGCTTTTTGGTGAGTCAGTCATCTTACCCCCGTGAGCGCGAGTTAACGTCGACCACGAAGGTGACGAGCATCACATGACAACTGTGCAAGCGGACGGCCTATGTGTTGCCACTCCTACAGGTTCGACGGCATACTCCTGTGAGCAGTATTGTTTGCGGTTGATAATTGCCCTGACATTATCGCAGCTCTCTGCTGGTGGTTCATTGGTTCATCCAGAAATCCCCGCAATGCTTATCACCCCGATATGTCCACATACTCTTTCCTTTCGACCCATGCTCCTGCCAGATAGCATGGAACTACGCATATGCGTTCCGTACAACTCACGCAGTACCGCTTGGGCTTCGTTTGATGGCCGGGGAAGGGTAGAGTTGAAGCGTGCGTGTGTCCTGGTTGCAAATGTTGTAACTAACACACACGTCCACAGAGGGCGATCATGTCAAGATCACTGCTTCAAAATATCCGTTTCCCACTGTCTGCGCTGACAAGCAGTCGACGGACTGGTTCCATTCCATTTCGCGTACTTTGAAGTGGAATGAACGGGAGCGGCAGAAGTCGTTTGTCGTGGTTCGAGGAAGGTTCTCCGGCTAAAAGGATCATGAAAGAGAACAACAGTTCAGACAGCAAAGCTGGTGTCAGGCTTATTGAGGAAGATGAGGAAGACGAGAGTGAAGATGAGGATGATTTTGACATCCACGACTCATCTCCTGAGGCCCTCACGAATGGGGGACGTGTCCGCCTGCCACATGGACAGAACGACAGGGACGTTGCATTAGGGACTACCAAAGTTCAAGAAGGCACATCGGTCTAAGGACGATAGCCTTTCCGCGCCAGAACTTGCAGCACTTGCCCTTGTTGGGCGACGGAACATGAAGAAGACCGGACGCTCAAAGTCGAGGTCGCGATCGAGATCCGGTCTCCGTTCGGGTGTTGACACTCCCGGACGTTTCGCCGGGCCTACCCACTCTCCTCCTCAGATTCTGCGACACCAGGGACAATACACCACACTTGTTCCAACTCCAGCGTCGCCCACTCACTCAGACTCATCCAGTGATTCACTAGCAACTATGGACTTGGTCCAACGGGGGGCACGCGATGACATTCATAATTGTGAAGATTACTCCAGCAGCCGTAGTCGCATCCCCAGGGGCAGAGATTTCGAGGACAACCCGCAAACGCCCACTATTCCGGATGCTACTCCTGTGAGGAACCAGCAAACTAGGAGTAGCTCCAGGGGTCGTCGCGAACACCAGCCATGTCGTGCATTTGCGGTATGGGGAGATGATGAAAGCGACAGCACTACGAGCGACGACAACAACTGACCACACTGCAGAGTCTGACTGTGGACTTCCACCCCACGCATATGCCTAGTTATTTCGTGATCCGGGGACTTCAGGACGAGTACTTTGTACAATCCACGAGGACTGTTGCCTTGTATGTATGTAAATTATGTAATAGGTGCATGTACGGCTTGAAAATGTTATTATACGGATTTTCCAATCACGTGAGTAGACGCGTCCACCTCGCGTGTCACAAAAAACTCGTGCGCTTGAACGATCACCAGCACCCTCAGCCATGCCTGCGGGTTCCATCGAACATGGTAGCCAACTGTCAATCCTTCGCATAAGCCGCCTTACACGGCCTCTTAGAACCAAATGCACTGCCCTCGCAATTTACATCGAATCCACTCGCAAGTCCTCTGGGACGTCGGCCACTCGGGGTAGAAGTTCCGCCCCACTGTCGGCTATCACGCACTCACCGGGGATGAGCAAAAAGTCCCAACTGCAACATGGCTCAGTGGCTGACCACAAACTTACACGACACATCAACGCAGTCAGTGATGCTTTTCGCAACATCATGGTGGCAATCTTCGGAATACCGTGTAGCGAACGCATCACCAGTCTTGCCGCCATATGTGGCTCAATTGTAGGGGGCAATATTCCTGTGACTATCTCTGATTTCCCGGGAAACGTTTCCCTAGATGATTCTGAGGACGAGGATATAATCAGAACATATGCGGAAGAAATCTATGAATCCGTGCCGCCTCATTACAGAAGGTATAGTTTGGTAATTCTTTAGGAGATCGCGAATAGCTCATACTGGCTTTTCCCAACAGGTTTTTGGTCGTGTCCCACGTTATATCCATCATCCTACATACTTCTCGCCATCATGCGCTCGTCAACAATCTTCTAGACGTCTGCATATCATTTGGCATATTGCATGACTGCACAGCACCTATTAAATATAGTGCTGTCGCAAGCTTTCACCCTAAACCCTTCCTGTCTCGCTCTTGCCACACATCCAGTATATGATACTCATCTTATGGGCCTCCACACTCGATGGATCACTGGGTATAGGAAACAGAAACCTGCACACGATGTGCCCCACTTTACAACATCCGCATTTTTCAAAGCAGTGCTTTCGACCTTTACCCTCTTGGAGGATCTTCCTTTACCCGCTTGGAATGCATTCATCAAACTGGTTGACACTATCGGACGCCAAGATGTTGATTCGTTTGTCTGTACCATTCATGCCTTGGCTATGTTTCTGTTCTCCAATGGAGCGCACACATTGCAGCGGGGTAACCTGGAGCCCAATGACCGAGAATGTCTGCATCAGCGAGATGCAATTTCGGCTCGTAGAGTGGTTAGGCGACCTGTGGGACAGCTTTGCACCGTTGTGGGGTAAAGCTGATTTGTTTTCGAACCAAGGATTATACCTGCTTGTTGACGTGTTAGATAACTGTTGCTCTCCCGGCGCCCGCAACAACAACGAGTTCGCAGCAGGAGACGAGCTGCCCATCGTCACGGTTTTCGCCACGCAATTGCTCTGTCACTTCGAAGATTTCGGTGACAGACTGGCGTCTATCTTACAGGGAATAACCCCTGTCCCAACGACTGTACCACAGGCTGGTCTTGTATTTGAGTCGACGTCAGGATACCCAAGAGTCTCGTGTCCTTTCCGAACACTTCATGTCTCAACTCAGGATGTATTCTTCAGTCCTGTGCTCTAGAAAGCTCCTGAAGCTCGATGCATCTCTGTGGGCGTGTGCTCTCAGCTACTTCGAGAGGACAATCAAAAACTTTTTTCAACAAAATTGCTCACTGCTTGCAGGAATATCGAAGCAATCTGATAGATATCGTTGATGCTGCTGAGCGTAGATGCTTTGGTCAGACTCAACCTGGTAGCAGTCCTCTGTTTTCTTTTTCCCTGGCATCACAAAGGGGGACGCCGACATCACCCACGGAAACCAAGTGGCCATTGGGAGTGGGAAGAAATGATAGGATGCTGGGTTCGCACCACTCCAGTACACAAGCGGAAGGGGCGACTTGGAAACGACCAACCTACCCCTCAAGTTCAATCGTTGAGACACGCTATTCGCGAAAAACAAACTTCAAAGGTTCGGATACGCATCTACATCACAAGTTTTGAAGAAGACTGGGAGACCTTCTTTCCGATTGTCATGGCGCAGACTCCCTGATTCAGACATGGGAGAGCCCGACGATACAGGAGAGGCCCACTCGGCTTCCTCGCCTCGGCATGGCCCTCCATCGAAAAGGCCCCGAATCAATTTTTCAACGCTACTTGCTGATGCTCAAACGAATCGAGTGGTCTTGCATGCCAAGAAAGGATCCTCGAAGATACCAGAGAAATTTGTCATTCCGCTTGCCGCTTCTCACCCATCCCCCGTCACACATCGGACAGAACCATCACCACATACCCATCAGGCAGAATCCATCCTTTCAGATGATTCGCTCGACTTATTTGCGCCATCCTCTCCCCGCAGTGAATAATAAACCTGGGGAGTTCCTGCGTTGGAGTGGCTCCAAGAATTGCATTGCAGCTTGCTTCACATGTTGTAAGACATGTACGTATGCCGGCCTCACCTGGCTCTCAATTAAGCACCCATTTATGCAATCGATTGAAGTCCACCGCCTCTCCATCGGATATCCGGGTGTTCTGGTCGCTGCGAGCTGCTGGAGAATCGAACCGAACTCATCCCCAGTGAGGAATCGTATTGCATGTGTATTTCGCCTACTATGGATGCGTTTCCATGAGGCCATGCGGTTGACTCGTGGCAAGCTTCCTTGTTTGCCTCCATGATGGTAATCACCGTGGACCGACCCGATCTGGACTAAGCCCCAGCATGTCGACGCGTTTTATTGACTATTTCGGTGTGAATTGAACCCTCTGTCCTCGTTGAGCACAAGCCTCCGCCGACGACTCCCTTGCTCTCGATTCCTAACGTACCTAAGCGTTCTCGCGAGCGAATCTCATCTTAACCTCCTACGTCGGTAGTACGGGCTTCACTTTACTCCGCCTAACCGGTATGTTCCCTAGTACTTCTCTCTGAGGACCCCGTTTGACACGTCGCGATATAGATGTCTATAAACATCATATTGTTCGGGGAAACGGGTGTCGGAAAGAGTTCTGTCGTAAACCTTATTGCGGGTCGCACCGTCGCAGAGGTTTCGCCAGATGTCGAAGGATGCACACTGCAGTCAAAGGAATACAAGTTTGACGTCGGCTCAATCCGTGTTAGTATTTGGGATACCGTCGGGTTGGAAGAGCCAGAAGTGGGGGTGGATGGCTATATCCCTGCGATCGAGAAGGCCTGGCTTCTTATCAAACGATTGAGGGAAGCCGGAGGAGTCGACCTCCTCCTCTTCTGCATCCGCGCAAACCGGGTTACGATGACCACCCAGAGCAACTACAGGTTATTCTACGAAGTCCTCTGTGGACAACAGGTGCCGATTGCGCTCGTGATTACACATCTGGAACGCGAAGTGGATATGGAGGACTGGTGGACTCGAAACCACAAGAGTATCGAGAAGTATGGTATCAAGTGCGCCGGGCATGCTTGCGTGACCGGAATACCGGATAACAGAGGGCCAGAAGGGAAGTATGGGAAATCACAGAAGGCAGTCCTCAGCTTGCTGCAACAGCACGATGGGTCAGGAAGGTACACCATGCCGGAAGGAGACTGGCTTGCGAGGATCATCAAGGGACTGAAGATCTTCACGGCCGGTAGGGCTGGCATTTCGAAGGGCAAAACCCTGCAGAAAGCTTTGGTGAAGCGATGCGGTTTAGACGCAGATACCGCACAAAAAATAATGGTGACAATGACGGAAAACGACGATTAACTGGCTTGGACAGTGGCTTGGGTTAGGGCTGCAAGTGCGACGTCCGAGTCTGCAGATACACACCTACACTCGGACAGCTAGTCATTCAAGTGGCTTTCTACTGCACGGATGTACGCGTTACTGTAGGTACCATGACGTCGCGGCGCAGAAAGCATAAGTACTGACAGTGCTTGTCTGTTACTGGGACCTCAAGGAACTGCTGCTTTGATAGAATACACTAAGAATTTGATTGCCACGGAAAGCGCTCGTGCGATAAGTACATGGAGTGTATAACTAGTCAAGGAAGTGCAGCTGTACAAGTAAAAGGCATCAATGAAAACCAACCGAAATCATCGCCGGTCTCCGTAGCGCAACTGCGCCGCCAAACTTTGCGCCGTTTCCTCATCGAGACCACACCGCTTGGTCAAGATGCGCGAGACGTCTTTCCCCAAAGAAGAGTTTGTCGAAACCAGCTGACGCCAGATGTTCAAGAAGTCGGATGAACCACGGGTCCGGCGGCATAGTGAATCTGCCCTGGCTGCCAGTGCTGAGATAAGGAGGAGACGAATTGCCTCTCTCGATTCGCGGACTTTTTCCTCTCTGTTCGTGATGCCAGTTACGCAGGCATGCCCAGCACATTTGATCCCATACTTCAAGATGTTGCCTTCATTCCTCGTCCACCAATCCTCCATCTTGTGTTCCCTCTCCAAATGTGTGATAACAAGGGCGATTGGAACCTGCTTGTCACAGAGAACCTCATAGAAAAGGCGGTAGTTGCTCTGTGTAGTGGCAGTGACTCTATTTCCCCGGATGCAGAACAGGAGAAGGTCGACACCACCAGCCTTGCTCAGTTTTTGGATTAGGCTGTAGGCCTTCACAATGGCAGTATAGTAGCCGTTTATGCCCATCTGAGGCTCCTCAAGGCCTACGGTGTCCCAGATTGTTATCTTCCTGGATCCAATCGTAAACTGGTAGTCTGTCGAGTTCATCGTGCAGCCATCAGCATCTGGCGACACCTCGGCTACCGATCTTTCGGCGATGAGGTTGATAACGGAGCTCTTGCCCACTCCTGTTTCTCCGAAGAGAATGATATTGAGACTATTTGAAGACATGTCTGCGTCGGCTGCTCAGTGCATGAGTCGTACGTAGCAATCATATCTCACCAGATTGATCAGGTCGGGTACACCTGGATAGTAGGTCAATACACCAGCGTCTCTTAACTGGGTGGCCAAGAAGCGGCTAACGGAATGAAGGCTGTAGGCTGGGTGTGAGATGCGAGACAGTGACCCTTAACCCACGGGTCGATTGGCATGCAACACAGCCTGGAGCATGAGATGAGGCCATGCGGATGACTCGTGGCCGGCTTCCTTGTTTGCTTCCAAGAAGGTAATCACCGTCGGCCCACCCCGATCTGGAATAATTAGGCACCAGCATGTCGATGCATTTTAGGGACTTACAGGCTCTGTGCAGACTGAACCATCTGTACCCTTTGTGTACAGGCGTCCGCAAACGAGCCCTGACGTGCCTAAGAGCTCTCGTAAGTTAGTCTCATATCCTGACCTCCCGTATCAACTGGTATGTTCCCAGGAACTCCTTTTTTGAGGGCCTTGCCTGACACATCGTTACATAGACGTCCACGAATATCGTATTGTTCGGGGAGACGGTGTCGGATAGAGTTCCTTCGTAAACCTATATAACCTTGCAGGTCGCCCCGTAGCACAGGGTTAACCAGACTGTCAAAGTGTGCATGCTGCAGCCAATGGGATACAAGTTTGGCGTATACGGCTCAAAATTGGTGTCAATATTTGGAATACCTTTGAGCTCCAGAAATGGGGACGAATGGTCGAAGTCCTGCAATAGAGAAGGCATATTAAGAGAAGCCGGGGGAATCAACTGACGTATCCCCCTTCTGCATCCGCACAAACCGGGTTACGATGACCACCCAGGGCAATTACAGGCTCTTCTACGAAGTGATCTATGGGTAGCAGGTGCCGACTTGCGCTCGTGGTTAAACATCCGGAACGCCAACTGAACATGGTGAACTGGTGGACTCGAAATCACGGGAGTGTACGTGAAGTAAGGTATTGAGTGTGCCAGGACATACTTACGCGACCGGGATGCCAGACAGCAGAGGTGCACCATGCCGGAAGAGGACTGGATCATCAAGAGACGGAGGTTCTACTTGAGCGATGAGATTGGCATGCCAATCAGGAGAAGTTTGCAGGGAAAGCTTGAGCCAAGTGATGTGGATTGGACCCATGTCACACGTGCGAAGGGTAATCCGGAGCTTGCGTCGGCGCTGTTGCTTTCATAAACTTTCTACAGCGAAAAACTCGAATATCACGCAGTGTGTTCGTATGGCATGTGCATAAGTACACGGAGTATCTTCACGCTGTAATCAGTCAAATAAATAAGGTCGAACAAGTAAAAGTCACTGCCGGTCTCCGTGGCCCCGCAACTGCCCTGCCAAACGTTGTGCCGTTTCCACATCCAAACCACACCGCTTGGTTAAGATACGCTGAGATGTCTTTCCCTAAGGAAGAGTTTGTCGAAACCAGTGACGCCAGATGTTCAAGAAGTCGGATGAACCACGGCTCTTGCGGCATAGTGAATCTGCCTCGGTTGTCGTGCAGAGACAGGAGGCTACTAATCGCATCCCTCGATTCGCGGAACTTTTCCGCCTTGTCCGTGATGCCAGTTACGCAAGCATGTCCAGCGCATTTGATTCCATACCTCAAAATGCTGCCTTCATTCCTCGTCCACCAATCTTCCATCCGATGCTCCCTCTCCAGGTGTGTGATGACAAGAGCAATTGGAACTTGCTTGTCACAGAGGACCTCATAGAAAAGGCGGTAGTTGCTCTGTGTAGTGGCGGTGATCCTATTTCCGCGAATGCAGAACAGGAGGAGGTCGACACCGCCAGCATTGCTCAGTTTTTGAATTAGACCGTGAGCCTTCACAATGGCAGCAGTAATAGCCATTCACGCCCATCTGGGGCTCCTCAAGGCCTACAGTGTCCCAGATTGTTATCTTCCTGGATCCAATCGTAAACTGGTAGTCTGTCGAGTTCATCGTGCAGCCATCAGCATCTGGCGACACCTTGGCTACCGGTCTTCCAGCGATGAGGTTAATGACGGAGCTCTTGCCCACTCCTGTTTCTCCGAAGAGAATGATATTGAGACTAGTTTGAAGACATGTCTGCGTCGGCTACTCAGTGCATGAGCCCTACCACAAGAATTGCATCTCACCAGATTTAAGAGGTCGAGTACACTTCAATAGTAGATCTGTACCACCAGCGTCTTTGCCTAGGTGGTCAAGGTGCAGCTAAAGCAGGGTTATGGGTTGGGTGTTGGTTGCCCTCGACCCATCACTAAAAGGCGAACGCGTGTGGATAGCCATGCACACACGGGCTGGAGCATGATCATGAGATCTGAGATGTCGCCGTGTCTCTGACTCTTCTGGCAGAAAAACAGAAGTTGTCGGATGTATCTCTGACCTAGTGCCCGCGACGTCGGTGAAACGGTATGTTACTACTGAAGTCCGAAAAACGAACCAGGGACTCAAACCACAAATGACCATAGCAGTTACTTCCCCTTGTGATTATTTCGATTTGATAGGTTGACTCTTGCGGGCACTGTACTCTCTCGAAGTACGCCCGACGGAGCACGCAGGGGCGTGTGCACTCGCAAGAGATGCACTTTTCTCGTCATATAACGCGGTGGACGCAAGCACAAAACCCAGCGCTTGAGCTTCCACTACTCTCGCATGAGTCAGGCACAGGTGTCCTCACCTCTAACTCTTCCGCGATTAATCCCTGTGTCCCAAGGATCCTTTGCAGCGTAAACCAACTCGGCGAGTCTTGCAGCAGTCTTTTTTTCCGTCTTTGCTTGATTACTGGTAAAGTTCGCAGTTGATCTTGCTGACACGCTCTGACGGTTCGCAGTCAACGGATATTTCTCCAAACTTTGACAGCGACTAGTACAGAAGCCGACCTACGTAGCGCTTACTCCTAGGTAGGATGTCCCCTGAACATCATTATCGTCGGCGAAACAGGGGCTAGTAAGAGTTCTGTCATTAACCTGCTAGCAGATACAGATATCGCCCCCGTATTGCACGATGCGCCCGCTTTTCCGGACTTTACGAGTCATTCGTTCAAAGTCAATTCCAATGAATCCTGTGTACGACACCGTGGGCTTTGGCCCAGCGGGCGGGAGTAGAGCGAGCCGCCTTGTCCCTTATGCAAGGACGCATGAGTTGTTCCGAGATTTGAAGAGCAAAGTCGACCTCAGTTTTCTCTGCACGAAGGGAAACAGGCTAAATGATGCTACTCGATATGCATACCATCTGTTCAATGATTTTTTCTTTGATAGCACCGTTCCGATTGCACTGGCTGCGACCAACCGGGAGGAGGACACTTCGATGGATGATTGATGGAGCAGAAGTTTGGAGGATATCCTGGGGCACGCTTGTGTCACCGCCCAACGTTCGCAGGGGATCAGTGTTGATATCCGATACCAACAGTCCAGAGACGCATTGATTCAGCTTCTTAAGGCTCTTCTCCAGAGCGGAGTCGTCTTGCATGAACAGGCGCATCCTCACCTCGATCGACTCGCCGCTGGCCCTGGAATCTTAACTACGAAATGCGGGTTTGTTGGCTAACGAAGTTGAATCGTTGACTGGCAACGTCAACTTGTTCCTCCGGATACCAAACATCGTACTCTTCGGGGAAAGTGGCCCAGGAAAATCCTCAGTTAACAACTTGATTGCTGGACGGCCGGTCGCTTCTGTATCGCTTGACACGTCGGCCTGTACTCTGGCTTCAACGGAGTATCGTCTCACTGCAGAGAAATCTCATTTTCGTATTTTCGATACCGCTGGTTTGAACACCGCGATGACAGACCCAAAAGACTACCTCGATGCCGTCAAAGGAGCCCACATCATTATCGATGGATTGAAGCGTTCGAGAGGTGTCGACCTCCTGTTATTCTGCCACCGTAGCGGATAACTATAAAGTTTTTCGTGAATTTCAAATGTGCCGGTGGCTATGGTCATCACGCAGTGGAGGGAAAAGCCGAAATGGAGCAATGGTGGACGAATACGCGTGTATTACTGCAATCGGCAGGGATGATGATCTGTTCAAGGTCAACAGTAGTGTATTCGAGGACAAGCTGGAGAAGTCGCGGAGAACCCTACTGGAGTTACTGAGGGAAAATGCGAAGGAATCAGGAAAGCCGTTTGTCATGGAGACAGACAGGTGGCTATCGTTCTTCTTGAAGAAGATGGGGAAGCTTACTCGTGGAGGTATTCCCTGAGAACCCTGCTATCAGGATAATGCTTGTTAAGGGGTGTGGAAATATCTCCAAAGCGTGCCGACGAGCTGCTAGCGCAGCTGCCACCATGGTTCTGGCCATTCAGTGCAAACTCTGTAGTTTGAACACGTACGTAGAACGGCTTCAAGTGTTGAGGAGGAATGGCGGAACTTGAAGTCGGTTGCCCAAAAGGATTGTTCCGTGACTTTGTCACTTGCTGTAAACTTCATCGATCACTCATGCAGTTCCATGCTTGATGGTTGAAAAATTCAGCGGGGCATGGGGACTTTGCACAGGCTTTGCAAGCTGTAATGCCGTTGGCCTGAGGTTCTATACATGCTCCTTCGTCGTGTTGTGTTGGACACGTTTTCAGCACATCGAAGATCGTTTCCCTGCAGCCATGCTCGAGCGCTGAGCTACTGCGAAGCACACGTTGCTCGACTGCACTGGTAACCTGCCCTTGTCCGTACTGTCCACGACATCAAACTCTCCCTCCCATAGTCGGTGACCCGCCTCTCGTACTCATTGCAATCAGACGCCCGCCACCGTGCAAGCCAACTCGCCGAGTTTCCCTGGATATTTGCTCCCCTCACTAGTCTGAACGAGGCCATAGTTGATTGTGCTTGTCACATTTCCCGGTCCGAGTTTGACGTGTGTTTCTCTAGGATTTAGCTGTGAGTATGTGCAGGGTACGAAAGCCGACATCGCTCATAATTAGTTAGGATGCCGCTGAACATCATTGTTGTTGGCGAAACTGGGGCAGGCAAAAGTTCCGTCATCAACCTGCTAGCAGACAAGGATGTCGCCTCAGTGTCGTCCGACGTCGACACTTGCACGAAAGCGTTCGCAGAGCACAAGTTCAAAGTCAATTCCACTGAAGTCTGCGCGTACGACACCATGGGCTTTAGCTCTGCGCACGTGGACAGTTTGAGCCGCCTTGTCCCTTACGAAAAGGCGTGCAATTTGATATCATCGTTGAAAAGTAAAATCAACATCGTCCTCCTTTGCACGAACAAGGACAAGCTGAGCATCACCACCCAACACGTATACCACCTATTCAACGATTTCTTCTTCGATGGCACCGTTCCAATTGTATTGGTTGCGACGTATCGGGAAAAGGAGAATTCGATGGATAGCTGGTGGGGTAGGAACTCGAAAGACATCAGCAAGTTCCGGTTGCGCTTCGCGGGACACGCTTGTGTTACCGCCCAACGTTCGCGGGGCCCCGGCATCGATCTTCGATATCAACAGTCCAGAAACGCACTGGTTCGGCTTTTTGGGATTGCTACCCCTCATAACGAAGTCGTCCTGAACGAACCGGTATATCCTCTCTTTAATCGGCTCGCCGACGCGACAGAAATTTTGACTGAGACATGTGGTCTCTCATCCAAAGAAGCCGGACTATTGACTCGCAAAGTCAACCCGCTCCTTCGGATAGCAAACATCGTACTCTTCGGGGAGACTGGCGTCGGGAAAACTTCAGTCATCAATCTTATTGCTGGACGCAACATCGCTCCTGTGTCCTCCGGCGTGCGAGGCTGTACTCTGGACTCAAAAGAGTATCGTCTTACCGCAAACGAGTCCCACCTCCGTATCTTCGATACCGTCGGTCTGAACAGCCCGACGGTAAACCAAAGTGATTACCTTCATGCCATCAAGAAAGCGTACAAACTCATTGATGCCTTGAATCGCGCGGGTGGGGTTGACCTCCTGTTATTCTGCATGCGTGGGGGGAGGCTGAGTGACGCTCAGCTGAAGAACTACAGGCTTTTTCAGGAATATTTGTGCGAGAAGAAGGTGCCCGTGGCGATAGTCGTCACGCATCTTGAGCAGGAGGACAATATGGAACGGTGGTGGGAGGACAACGGAGAGGATCTTAGGAGTTTCAAGATTGATTCTGTCGGGCACGCGTGCGTTACTGCAATCAACAAGAACACTCATATGTTCAAAGAGAGGCTGGAGGAGTCACGCCAAACCGTACTACGGTTACTGAGGGAGTGCGTGCGTGAGCCTGGAACACCGTTCTTCATGGAGACCGAGAAGTGGTTGTCTGCATTTTTGAAGAAGATGGGCCATCTTGTTCGTGGGGGTAACCTCCCCAAGATGCGTGCTATCAGGGAGAAGCTAGTTGAGGAGTGCAGAATACCTAAAGAGAGTGTCAACATGATCATAGAGGAGCTGCAGCGTCAAGAGTGAGCGGGTTTCGCCAGCGTAACTATGTTATTGTCTGTCCATAGGGGGTTTCGGGGTTATATACTAAATGCGACGTAGCTGGAAACCCGACAAAGAGGACGACACGTGTTCCCCGTCGACTGAATAGAGATACGGCCGTAGCTGTGCGTGATTGGACCCACACATGCTGGCTACACGTGTTGTCTGACCTATGAAAAACGAGGCATGGGTCGACTAATCGGCTCACGTCGTATGTTCGAGCAAGTCGTTGTTTGTCGCTTTTGATTCGGTTGGGTTTGCCTCGAAATCATGCAGCACAGCCACCCATCAGCACAAAAAAGCGAGCTTGTCGTGAATTGCTCCCACGCCTTCCTCTGTCTGTGGACTTGGCCTGGCGACGACGACGACGACGACGAAGGACCATCTAATAGTTTGACGACGAGTAGGACGACGACCCTCACACAGTCAAGCCACTCACTTTTGTTGTCGCTGTCGTCGTCTTTTACTTGGATGATGACGCGTAAACGATCAAGCTTTGCCTTCGTTTCCGCAGGGCAAGCTTTCGGTGCAGCAGCTACGGCGCTGTTCGCAGTGCGCGTATCCTCGCCTGCGATCGTTTTCCTTACGACCCTTTCATTGTTGTACACGAAGCCGTTTCCCTCCCCTTCCCCGTCACCGATCACCCCGGTTGTCGTCCAGTCACGCGTCCCGAGGACAACCCTCATCCTCGTCCTTCTTTCTCTCTCTGCCCTCTCCTTTCTCATTGACGGGCTGGCTTATATCGCTTATGCTGTCTTCAACAGAGTGTGGAGTCTCGGGACTGGTATCCCTCTCGCCTCTGTCCTCGGACTGGTCGCATACGCTGGCTTGGCTGCCCTTGGAGCCTGGAAGGACATCAACAACGTCCAAGTGTGGTTCCTTACTCGCGTCAGACTCGCCATCGCTATGGCTTTGGCGTTAGACATCACGCAGGTCGCCCTTACACTGTCCATCAACGCACGTGGCAAGTACACAGCTTTGCAGTAAGTGTTCTCTGCTAACGTACTACCTGTTGTTCCGGCACCTCTAGACCGAGCACATCTCTGCAGCAATCCTAAATTGTCCAAGTGCATCCCTGACATTTTTCACCTCCTCACGCCGTGCCTTCGTGTTCTCTTCCTTTTCACACTCCTACTCGTCCTCAACTCACCCCGTATCACCTACAATCACGTGGAAAGGCAACCTGAACCAGAGGCTGTCGGGGAGGAGAACACTCCCCTCCAAGAAGACGGCCCAACTGCAGAAAGCAGTAAATATGGCACTTTCACTACACAGGATCAATGCGAATCTGGCCCTCCTCCCGTGTCCTCAGATGTCAAGGTGAGATCCCGTTCATTGGTGGTTATCGCCTCATAACACGGTAACTCAGGAAATTCCTTCGAAGCGCGAATCATCTTTTGCCACTCTACGTCGCCTGGGCCGCTACATGTGTCTGTGCAATTCCAAAAGTCTTGAATTTGCTTTTGTATGTTTTCCGTTCGGCGTTTTTCGTTTTGCTAAGTTGGGCACGTAGGCCGTCACTACTTTCCTCCACTTGATCGTCCGTGTTTTGAAGCCATTATCGCCCATCTTCCTGGGAGCAGCTGTCAATGCATTCGTATCCCCGTCCGCCGTGGCTTATCCGATCCCCATGCCTCTTGGCACATCGCCTTATCCGTACATATTCCTTTTCGTCGCTACGTACTTCCTCACATCGCAAGGCGGAATTCCAGCACTGATCCTTACCCTTGGGGCTTGTATTGGGGAACGTGCGGATGCTACCCTCGAGTCCGCTTATGTTGCCCATCTTTCGGGCCTCTTACTTGGCAACTCTACCGGATTGAGGGTGAAAGGAAGTCTCTATCCCACGGGCGCAGTCTCTAAGCTGCTGGAAGCCGTCTCGGTTTGTGCGGCTGCCTTTCTCGATAGCCTCATTGGCGTTATCGTGCTAGGACTGTTGTTTGGATGGCAGGTTGCGTTGGGCGCCTTCATCGTCCTTAGCATTTACGGTGAGTAGAACGCGCACTACGTGTGACAACAGTTTAACGTGGCTTTCAAACAGTTTTTGTTACCAGCGTTCTTTCTCGTACCCTCTCACATTGCACGGTTCCGTATTCCTCTTCTCGAGTGTATCCGGCCTTCGCACTATTCACTCTCGTGCAGGCCCTCATTGCTTGTGGGGGCCTGCTCCTTGGTAGTCTGTATGTCGCACAGGGGGTTGTTGACGGTATCTGGAGTGTCGGTGGTTGGGTTGCTTGGGTCTGGTATTGGGTGGCTGTGAGTATCCTGTTTGTTCATGTTATAAAAGTAACCCGATTGATGTATTTGGACAGCTTGTGTTGCCCTTATCATCGATCCGTTGCCCGCATGGAACATTACTAGATGTTCGCCTCGTGCTCGACGTCCTGAACCAACCTGCTGAAGTTGCTGACTGCGGGAAGTTATCTCTCGAAGGCGAAGGTGGCGCGGAAGTTCGCTTTGGTTCGTATATCCTACTTGCTGGTAAGGCTACATATCTGAGCAAGTTGACAGAAAATGTATCTTTCACCTACCCCTACTCTGCCGAATATGCTCAAACCTACGGTTCTCTACTATCTTCCGTCTCCTTCACTCTAGCTGCGTCGTCCACTGTAGCCCTTGTTGGTGCACCTGGCAGTGGGAAGTCGACCATCATGAAGCTGCTCTACCGCCTATACCTGCCTGACGTTAACGGTGGCTCTATTTACATCGATGGCAAAGATATTCGAGATCTCTCTTCCCACAGTCTCCGTGAGAAGCTTGCAATTGTGGCAAAGGTTGATGCCGATGAACGGCGGGCGGCCATCTCGCGTGCACTTGCTAAAGCTGCGCGTGTTGTACTCGTCGAAGGTGACCTAGATGATGAGACGCTAACCCTTGTGAGTGGTGCAAGAACCGTCCTATGGGAAGCTGGCGCTACGAATCTGGGAAGGATTCAGGAGTGTGTAGATCAGTCAGTTGCGGTCATTTTGCTGCCATGGCAAAAATGTTCACTAGATTCTCAATGTTTCTAGGATCATTGTCTTGAAGGATGGCGGGATCGTCGAGCAGGGTGCCTTCGACGAGCTTGTTGCAGCGAATGGGGTATTCGCATCCATGTGGGCCGAGTATGCTCAATCGACGTCGGCTCTCGCTGGTCCGCCTCCCGTCGGATATGATGCCGAGGCTGTCGGTACTGAGGGCGATGGTGTCGTTGCAGATTCTCCACGACCAGCTACTGCTTCCCTTCGTCCCACCGATTCCGTCCGTGCTCCTTCTTTCCGTGCCCCAGCTGCTTCCATCCGCGCAGAGTCCACTGCACCCATAGTTCCTCCCAAAGACAACACCGTTCCCGTTTCATTTCCTACCTCAGGCGCCGAAGAGGACCTAGCTACTGCACCGACGCCTGTTGCGTTCCCCACTTCAGGTGATCCGAGTTCCCAGACCCCGGGGCCCGTCGCATTCCCCGTCTCGGATGATGCACGCTCTGTGGCGTCGCAACCGCGCCCCGCGATTCCAGGACATGTACAGGGTGCTTCTGTTACATTCGACACGACAACTACCCCACCCCGTTCTGGTACGCCTGACCCGTCCGGCACACCCAACGCCGACGCGACGGAGGGCAAGCGCAAGCGGATATCGTCGCAAAATTTCCAGCGTCTCGCCCGTCGCATCTCCTTGAGCACTCCGCGAAAAGGTGCAGGCATACCCGGCATCGCCAACATTGCGAATGTGCTTAAGAGAGACTCGAATTTCAAGGCCGACAACAAGGACAAGGATGAAGCGAAGACTGGAGAGTCAAGTAGCAAAGACGCCGATGTCGCAAGCGCAACTGGCAGCGGCAGTGGGTTGGCAAGTGGCGCAGACAGTGCGCGCAACTCCGGCGAGATAAGCAGGCAAGCCGAGAAAGATAAGGAACGAGAAGAGAAGAAGAAAAGGAGAAGGAGTTTCATGCAATTTGGAAGCAGCGGGTCCACCTAACAGGTGTAAGGTCGAGTTAAGTTCACGAATCGTTTTCATTTGATCTGATATGATCACTTTTTTTCGTTATCGTTCTCTTACTGCTTTGTTTTTTCATCTCATGCCTCGTCCAGGTCACACATCTCTACATCGACATACGGTCTCTGTTCACTTACATCATTCTCGGAGTGGAAGCCAATCTTGTTTGATATTATATCGTAGTTCTTTTACGAGTCGCCGCACGACCATCATGCCGAATTGTTATCATGAATTATCGTACACGAAAGGAATGTGGAGTCGATGCACGTTCTACCTTGTGGTCGAGAAGGAGACCGTGAAGAAGGACGGTGTCCAGGGATGCGGCGACGGCGTCCTCACATAGCCCGGAGTCGGGGATATCCGAATGAATGCTTCTACTATTTTGGCAAGTCGATTCCGCCCAGTGACTGTCTCCCAATCGCCGCGGACCGTCTTGTGAACGTTTTGGGGGGTTGCGCAGATCTCGTCTTGCGCAAGGCGTCTTTGCGGTGTGCTCGTGACCCTCGGATATATCCGTTTATCTCTATCTGCCCCTGTCCTCAGCGGGGCTAATTCGATCATCCCCCCAAAAGAGGAAGGCAGTCTAGATTCGGCGGAGAGGGTTGCCCTGTTAGAGTTCAGACCGGAGTTTGAAATGTTTGCCCAGGCTGGATTATAAAGGGGCACTTTTCGTGCGTCCCCTCCCCTTCCCTCTCTTTGACCGTCTTCTTCTCCACACTTTCCCTGTCCCCTGTGCACGTTTTGTGTCTGCGTACTTAGCGTTGGTCGACTCTCTCTTTCCCCTAAAAACAAGCCATGTCTGCTAAAATCTACGTTGGGTCAGTCTGCGTTTGTGTTTGACTCGTTTGGACACGTGCTTCCTCCGTTCCTTACGGCCACGGGGAAGCAAGACTGATTATTGGCTTGTTCCCCTGGTTCTGTGTAGAAATTTGAGTTGGAACACGACCGATGAGACTTTACGTCAAGTCAGTATCGAAATATAGCAGGATTCGGAAATGGCTCTTGCTATGTTGTCTCCGTTTATATCTAAGCGACTGTTCTTACACGCCTGCTATCCGCGACTCTCGTTCCTTTTACTTTTGGTCATGCTACATACGGTCGACACACGACCCTGCATGTTGCAATCCAGGCTTTCTCGCCGTACGGATCCGTGCTCGATGTGCGCTTTGCTTCCTGCTTCCTCAGAATGAAGCTTATCGTAAAATTCTCCCATGTCTGCTGCTGCTTCGGGTGCTGTGGTCCACACTTCAGAGTATTGTCATGCGCGACCGCGAGACCGGCCGCTCGCGGGGCTTCGGGTTTGTCACTTATGGCACATCTCAGGAAGCGGAGGCTGCTATTAGTTCCATGAATGAACAAGACTTGGATGGGAGAAGAATAAAAGTGAACCTTGCTAACACCCGACCCACTGGCACCGCCGGTGGCTATGGCGGTGGTGCTGGAGGTGGAGGTGGCGGTGGCGGCTATGGTGGCGGAGGCTACGGTAGTGCTCTTAATCGGAAGTAAAGTTTTTCATTAACCACCACACTTAGGCGGATATGGTGGTAGCCAACAACAACCTTCCTACTATGGTCAGGGCCAAGGTGATATTCCCTTGTGACGAAAGCCTACAAAACGCTGACCTATCGGAAGGTGGTTATGGAGGATATTACCCGCAAAGTGGTGGAGGTTACCAACAAGGCGGTGGTGGGTACGGGTACGGGTATTGAACTGTTCCAATTTTTGAGCCGAATGAGTACGCAAAACACGCCTCATTCCATGCATTCCTCCTGCAATCAGCCTGTGTTGACTTCCCATCATTTTGCGGCTTATGAACCCCTCATCAAATCCAGCCTTCTTACCCTGTAGCACCACTCCATCTTTTTTTTTGTTCAGTTCGCAACTTATGTAGTTTTTTTTTTCCGTTTATGATGCGTTTGTATATGTACGATATCGCGAGTGATGACCAAGCCATGTCCCCTTCATTCCCTATCTACACGATACCCCTGAGTCCGTAGTCGCCTCGCCTACACTTCCACATAGCAACGCGCGATCTTGATTCATATAACACACCACATACACCCGTCAACATATCAATCATCATATCAGAACTCTCGCTTGCGTAGCGAGGGTATCAACCGATTTTTACAAGAAAGAGACAGCAATGCGTAAGACGGCCTATCACAACCCGTAGCATGCAGGGATCCGTTCATGAATTCAAGCAGATTCGATCACCACCCGCTGTCACCGCGCCCGTAGCCGCCGCCGCCGCCGTACCCACCCCCACCACTACGTCCACCACCATATCCTCCACCGCGGCCACCACCGCCACCACCGCCGGGCCTAGAATTTGCCAAGTTAACTTTGAGCCGTCTGCCTTCCAGTTCTTGATCATTTAATGCGTTGATCGCGGCATCAGCCTCCTCAGCGCTGTTGAACGTAACGAAACCGAATCCCCGAGAACGACCAGTCTCGCGATCTTTCATAACGATCGACTGTATTTTAGAAGCGTGGGCATTGAAGACATGATCGACATTGATGAACGAGACATAAAATATGGGATTCATTCAGTAACATAACGCAGAAAGAAAATCTCGACCATCGTCGTGCGATGATGGAGGTTCGCGCACATCAGTGACCTGCCCGTACTGGGAAAACGCCTAGTAACAAATCGCAGGTGAAATCAGCATTCATCGGTCGCAACGTTACGCTTTGGAACACCAACCTCGAAAAGGCTGTCATCTGTTGTGTTCCAACTCAAGTTACTGCGTTGAGACGATTCAGTCAGGTATGCAAAAGAACTTTGGAAGAGTCGATGGTCGTACCCGACGTAAAGTTTGGCAGTCATGGCACGAAAACGATTCTTTGGTGTGGTCCTCACAACGGTCGAGAAGGAAGACTAAAGATTGCGTATTAAGGTTTGGTCGAGTTTTTATATTGCGCCCTCTATTTCAGACTCCTCTTGACTCCCCGAAGTGGGTGGGAAAAAAACTCAGCCCCAACGGCATAAGCGAATTCGGGTGCGTTTTTTGTCCTCAGGGCTGGTCAGACTCAGGCGTAGTTCCGATAGTGCATGCCAGCCCATTCACTAGTCACTGGCGAACCAAATTAATTTGTCAGTACGAGGTTAGTAGAATGCCACGTGTCTCCCCAACCGCTTCACGCCCTGCACGCAATGGCTGTACACACGATACTCCCATCTCTTTCCTGTGGGGGGCACGGGCAGTGAGAGTAACTGGCCAGCCTCGAAGTCTGCCACACTAAATCACACTGCTGCAATTGTTGCCCAGCTGCGATTTAGCCGTGATCGTATTCCCTCGGTGGTTCTCGATAAACACCACCCTTTCCCCGATTGTCAGCTTGCTTGCAAGGCTACCCAATATTCGTGAAACGTGGTCCCGGAGAATGCCGGAACATGGCCAGGTCCACACGTTTTTTAATACATACTGTATAGCTGTCCGCACGCAACGGTATCACGCCATCAAATACCAGCGATACGTTCAATGTAAAACTACGAGGATAACTCTAAATGAATTACTGTTCAAAAAACCTGACCAAAGAAAAAAAAAAGGGCAAGCAAGGCATAAAAGGCGGCATTTTCCCGAGTGCCCACGTGACTCGTAATTATCGAGGTGCTGAGGAGATATTCATTCACGAAGTCGGCACGTGCCTTCCGACGCATTTCCTGTGTTATTTCTCCATCAGAGAGGGCCACGGTAACTCGGGCGTGCCATCTGCCACCGGGAAGTCTGTGATTATTGATTGGTTTTCGACTCTTTTACCGGGTGCATAGCTACTGAAGCAGTCCTGGTGGACGAGACCCTGGCCCAGTCAGGGTTGAATCAGGATTCAGATGTACTACACAGGAGCATCTGTAAAAATCTCTGCGTCTCTCCACCCACAGAATAAAACATCAGGACAGTGACTACCCCACATCCAAACGACAGTTCGGGTCGTAAGTTCCGGTCAGGACCTATTCAGTGACCGCACGCAGGATTAATCATGACTGAAATGGAACGCCACCGTGTCATCAGTACGGTTATACTATGGCTAATGGCCACCGTGGAAGAATTGAAATTGTTTTGTCGTGCCTTTCGCCGACCCCGAATCTTGAAGGCTAATCTTCTGATACATACTATGCTGTGATGTGATTTGTCTCCTACAACTTGTATGTATATGCAGGCACCCCTGTCGTCAATGTCTCCGTTGTTTGCAGAGCCAACTCTATAATTCTTCTCGTATCACGGCACATACCTCTGTGTTGCCAAGTGAACTGAAGATTAGTGGCAGCCTCGGTCAGGTTGCAGAGGGTATTGGAAGTACGTCGCATAGTGATTGTGATAAAAAGTTCCGTACGTTGCAGCAGTAACTGTTCAAAAGTCGTAGCGGAGGTGAACACTACGGAGTTCGGGAACTATAAAATTCCGTGATCTCAATCAGAGGCCTGCCGAGTTTTAGCTCACCTAGCTCAAACACCCCAGTCTGAAGTTCCAGCGCTAAAATTACTAACGCGAGCGAGTAGCTCTGCTTCACATACGAACGTTAAGATTGAACTGAGATGGATTGCTGGTGAGTAAACTCCTGAATAGAAACTCTGTGGCACTCACCCACCCATGCGCCTGGACAGTGATCGCAGGTAGAGCAGCACCGCTCTCCCACCACATTACTACTGGATGGACAAGTATATGGCTTATATCGCATTCTTCAGTAACGTTACGAAGCCGGAAGGCGGTGGCCCTCATGCTTTCCGGAGGAGGCGGATTTATGTACTCACCGCAGACGATCGAAAAAAATGATGAGCTCTGCACGGGCGTAGTCCCCCTGCACGCCGTGGCTTCAGGCAGGTTTCTGTGGGTGGGCGGAGCAGGACAGACATAGCCCGGTGTGGAAGTTTTTTCTTTTTATTTTAACAACACGTGGCAAGCGCACGACCGCAATCGGAGGCCCATCGCACCAGAAAAGAAAAACTCGCGTCGCTTCTCAGCCATCGCTGCTGTACCAACTCATCGAGTTCCTACAGGATTTCAGCAAATTCAATGGACCCGGGAGGACCTGTTTACCGATACTGGTGTTCCGGAGGTGTCTGGACACCATAAAAGCCTTACTTGCAAAGACGGTTTGGGATATAAACATAACTCCCTCGATGTATCATCGAACACAATTGCCAGAAGGGACAGGTATGTCCGATAGGCAGGCCCAGTGGTCAACTCGGTAAGTCGGACTCGCGTTACGACAGACCTGGATTAATTCAAGGACCAGTGGCGATGGCGATATAACACAAGAATACATTCAGTCTTCGTCCTCGTCACATCCAAACGCACCTGCAGGTTACTCCGAGTGCGTATGCGATCTGCGAGTTGTTGGATCGGCTCATTATTGACTCGAATGTTGCTGCGTCAGTTTTGCTGGGGGTCAGCCGACTATAGCACAAGTCTCCCACGCTTATCCAGCCACCAACTACTTCATTCCTCATCCGTCTCAATCTGTGGTCTCACATCCCTCCTTCCACCATGGTGCCTATCTTGACATCCAACAAGGATATGGATTCGAACGCTACCCAGTTCCTTATTCGAATGCACATGTCCCATATCAAAACTATCATTCTCACTTCTCACCCATGAGTAACCCTCTGGATACCGCACATGCCACCCCTTTCGGCACGCACGACCAACCAGTGTCTAGGCAATTGCAAGGGACATACATCAGCCAGGATACCAACTCGTTTGCGCATCGTGCGACATCCCCTGCGGGTATAGCATCTGCCACTTCACATTCGCATGCCTACGACCTACACATGTCTCCCTCGCCTGGCTTCGATGGTGGTGTCAATGGAGCCACAACTGTGCAGCGCCCGTCACAGAGAACCTCGGCTGCAGCACGCTTTGCACCGTCCTCGTCCACAGCCCCACGACCACCCAGGACTTTCGAGGACCTCCCATCCCCTGACCCAACCAATGCTGTGTCAAGTATGCCTACAGCCACGTATGCCTGCATGTGGTCTTCGCGTGGCCGCCGGTGCGGTGGTCGCGTAGAGGGAGAGAAGAACAGTATTGCTCAACACCTGCGTGATTGTCACGGCTTCGTATGTGATGAAGAACGGATGACCTGCCGTTGGGATCAATGCGATATGGTCCTGCAGCGGCGGAACGTTGCGAGGCACATATTCAGCTACCATCTTGGGGTTAAAGTACTTTGCAAACACTGCGGCATGACACTTTCGAGACAAGATGCCAGCAGGAAGCACGAGAAATCTTGTGCATCAGCGCCGAAAGCAGGTGCGGCAGTATATCCTACTCCACCTATCCTTCCCTAATCCGGACTTGGTACCTGACGAGCGCTGTTTACTCGAATTCATGATCGATAGACTGTAGATACAATTACATACATACACTTTGCCTACACTTGATACGCTGGTGCACCTGAGGGGAAATACGCGCGAGATGCTACACCGACTAATAATAACAAAACTCGAAAGAGCGCAGTAATAGGTGTCGCGGCTGCGCTGTCTCATAATACATTGTTCATGATTTACCCTGCAAGCTCTGCATCAAAGTCCGTATGCCCCCGAAGAAATGCTTCGGCGGTGAGCGAGAGACTTCACTCTTGAACGGGGAGGGCTGCCACCCATCCACGGTGGAAAAGCCCATGCGAGAAAGCTTCTGTGCACTGCGTGTTGGATCCGCGTCCCGACCACGATTTCTTGAAAATCTCATCGCATGTGTGGATGATATGTGGGACAATGATAGACCGTCATTGAAGTCAGGGTCCACGTCTAATTTAGGGGTCCGGGAACGCGGGGGAGTATACAAGAAGCGTTTAGTATCACCCAACGTCGGGTGATTATCACGGCTGCTAACGGAGGCAGTCCGCGACGCGCGCCCTCCATAGACTTCATGCTCCTTGACAGATGTATCTTCGTTCATAGCGACTATCATATCCAGGTGAGCACACGAAACATGTGAGCTGCGTCGTTCACATACCATCTGCGCTGCGGGTCCTTGATATGGCAGTGTCAGGAGTCAACAGCCTGACGGAGGTGACCGAAGATCGACCGCGGTGGTGTACTCTCTTTATCCCTACCCCGTCCTGTCGATCTGACGTTCCTGCCTCTTTCAATCGTCGCTCAATGGCTAGGCTCTCCCCGTATGCGGCTAATTTCGCACTAAGTGGCGTTCTACCCGTTCCCGTGTCCCTTGTGGTATTCGCATCAAAGTGCTGCGCCATATTCATTATGGATTGCTGAGTTCGTTGCACCAGTTCTTCTGCTTGTGCATACGAAGATATATCCGAAACGTCTATATCAAGTACCAGAGGCTCCGCGCGATGAGGCTCGTGTGCCTCACGTACTAATCCGTTGTCGGAAGACATCTCACCTGGTGTAGGGACGATGATCGGGTGGGGAGATAGGTGTGGGGTGTCCGGAGTGCCCAAGCTCCATACCGCATCACTGGAGCTAGATGGTGGATTGGTACTCATGGTACCCGTGGTGTCCATGCTACTGATCGAATCACCCCGTAATCTGCTCTCCGCTGTTGAGGACGGCAACCCTTCCGTTGGTGGGGGAGAGTTTATGCTAAAAGGTAATGTCGAGCCAGCCAACGATGGGCTAGTAGAGTCGATAGCTCCAGAGGGAAGAGCTGTACTATTCAAAGGCACGCCATATTCTTCATCCAGGTCGTCTTCATCATCCAGAAAGTTGATGAGAATCGGTGGAGTTGGTTGCGGGGGTACGACCGGCGACTCCTCGATAGTGTCTGGAACGCCATCGTAATCCTCTTCACCTTGTCCGCAGGAAGAGGGATTTAAAGAGCGTAATGATTGTCCGACACGTCCGCTAGGATTGCGCGAGCGGACAATGGATTTAATACTCGAGGTTGAACTCTGAAAGCGAAGGATGCGGGAAGAGGACACTGGTTTCTCTGATGCATTCCGCCCTGGGGACGACGATCGGTTACGCATTCGAAGTATGCCCTGCCGAAGGGGGATTCCGGAAGGCACGTTGTCTGTAGATTTTCCTTCACTGAAGCCAGACACAGCACTCGTACCGGAAGTGGAACGACGAGGAGAATGATTGTCAGTAAGAGTATTCTGAGGTTCAACGGGACGTGGGGCGGAATGTCCAACTCCCAATGATGAGGCGGCGCTATCCGATTGTTGATAGTCGTGATGAGAAACATCACGAGGCGAAGAAGAAAGCGAGGTGGAATAGTTCGGTGGCGAACCAACGACACTGGAAGGAGGTGAAGAGTTGCAAGGCATAGGTGATGATGACGGAGGAAAACGGCCTTTATGTTCCGGTATAGAAGTCACGCTCGAACTGGATCCGTCATCTGTGGACTTCCTAAACAGACTGAGAAGGGATAACTTGGAGTGCAGTTTGCGAGAAGTTGTTTCAGCCCCCGTGCCTGCAGATCTGGGTCGGCGTGAGCGAGACAAGACGCCCGGACTCCGTCCATCGTCAGTCTGCGGTAGCGAAGGACCAGGTGCGAAATGGGTCGCTTCCCTAGGTTGACTCTGCTCTAACGAATCAGGATGTAACGAAAGAGATCTCGGTTCAACGTCAGGTGTACTGCTTCCGCTCTTTAGAGCATTGAGAGCATGATCGATAGAGCACTTGAAGTTCAAACGCCTGCGCAACGGACTTTCGGAGTGGTCAGTAGGGTAGAGCGTACTGCGACCGGCAGTATCACTGTCTGGTTTGTTATCACTCCTTGACAACCTCTGCTTCTCTCTCATGTCGGCCACACACTGTGCAAGGAGTTCAGCGCATTCGATCCACCCATTCTGCCGTGCGATGTGTTCGGCAGTAACGCCATGTTTATCTGCCCTGTCCGGGATTGCACCATGGGTAAGGAGTGTACGAACAACCGTCAGGTGACCATTAGCAGACGCAAAATGGAGGGGAGTAGATCCTGATGTGCCCACAATGGGCGCTGACGTATCACGGTTCCTGTCAGAATACCGCCGAGGTAATCTATACCCAGAGCGATGAAGGTGACAAAGAGATACTTCTGAGATTGTAAGGGAAGCAACGAACCTTGCTGCATTGACATCTGCACCATGCTTGATCAAGAGTTGGACCACAAGATCGTTTCCCCCCGCACAAGCTGCATGCAGAGGGAGCACGCCATCAAGAACCGAATTGACTGGCTGTCCATGGGACAATGCATACTGTACAAGCCCAACGTCCCCTGAGGCTGAGGCCGAATGCAACCCGAGATAAGGAACTGGATGAAGCGGAATGTGAAGACGAGGAGAGAGACGTCCATCGGGCCAACTTACATTCCGTCGTGACATTGTATTTGGCCTCCGTTCTATGGTTGCGAGACGGTGCTAGCATCTCTCAGTAAACTCCAGAGTCCGGTAGAAAATATGGTACAGAAGGTTGAGCGCAAATACAATGTTCGGAGACAAGTCGATTATAGCGATATTGATGACAACTACGACGCAGAGCTGACTGCAGCTAAGCGAGAGTAACAGGGAAGAACATCCAGACCGGCTTTCAGACTTGTCGTTCACGTCCAAGTGAAGCGGTGTCTTGGAGCTGATGGTCGTCGCAGCGAAAAGAAAAGCGCTACTTGGTCTGAGACAAAAGGCAGCGCTGACGGCACCGGGTATAGATGGTATGGCTTAGCTGACTAAGCCCATCACCTCGACACATCGATATTATCACAGGATCGAATGGCGAGCAGTGCTTTGTTCAACTGTCACCTTGATGGCTGTGAATGATATGTATCGCTTGTCTACAGCACGTTAGAGCTCAAAGAAGGGAAAGCTAGAAGGTCCTACCCACAGCACAGAGCCGCGAGAATTCCCGCATGCGGGATGAGTACTTAGCCTTAGACCCCACCTACTGCGCTGCATTGAGCATGGATATCGGAGCAGTCGTTGAACGTTGAACTGCCGTCAGTAATAAAATATATCACAACGGCCGCTCGCTGAAACGCGAGAAATTGACGTGACTGAACTAGTAGAAGATAGTCCGAGTTTCCTCGAAGGTGTGCACTTATTATCTGCCTCAACCGAGTACACTTACACTGGCCGAGAACAGCATTTCTTGCTGGCGGGATCATGACATCTCGTTCGCACGACGGTCTACCCACAGAATCAGTCCCCAAGAGAATCGATGTAAAGTCGGTGCTACCGAAAATTTCGGGAGTCTGGAGCAAGCCAGCAAGACGTGATACACGGCTGTTATGGGTCCCCCAAATAGATGCCCCTCGCCTATCACGTCGCTACGGACTAAGTACATACGACCTCGTCCAAGTTACGGGCTGTTGTGGGTGCCTTGAATTTATCGAGGATAGCGTTAGCGAGCTGACATCGATCATCTTAGCAATTCCTCGGTATCCACGGTAATAACTCGTTCCGGAGCGTTCGGATGACCAAGATCAATGATCCTTGCGTGTAAGTTGCGTAGGAAGCGGAGCGTTGAGCTGTAGTCAGCGGTATGACACGCTGGGTGTCTCATCTCCGACCTCAACCGTCTTCTCCACGTTTCTGGTACATGAATTCGAATTAGTTCGGGTGACATGATATGACTTAGGGACGAAATGATAGTCTGTCATTGCTACACCTCGGACTCCGAATGGTCAACGGAATGAAAAACTGTGGTTTGATCGCCCTGCTCTTTCTTTTCGAAAGCCAAACAGAAAGTGGCAATTTGAGGACGTTCATCGAAGTAAACGTAAGATGCGGAGCCACGCGTTGGCCGCATCAATCTTCAGGAGTTGGCTGTGTGACACCCGCCCTGTCTTGCAGGGTAGTGGCCATAATAATCGGAAGAATCACTACTTTGCCTTTGTCCCACTTCCGTCAGGCATAGCACTGAGTATCCAGGTGACCTAGATGGTAATTGCAGAATCAAACTCACGACATCCTCAGTCCAATACAGATCTTGCTCCACCAATCTCCGAACAGCCTCGAGATTCTCCGCTTCGTATAGCAATGCGGAGCCAACGAACTTTCTGTTTCCAGGGGCCGCATCTTGGGTCTCAGGTGTCAGAAGACCACCAGCGACCTCTTTGGGCATTTGTAAGTACGACGGGTCGGATGCACCCACATTCCTTATCATTACTTACTGAGGATTCCTTGTTTGATAAGCTTATTAGCAGTGACAAAGTGCTTCTGCCGAACAGCCATTCTCCTTGCCAAGGCTCCTTCATCGGTATAGTCTGGTGCCCATACAATATACGTCTGTTGCCTCTGAATGCTGGGAGTGAAATGTCGTCGGTCAACGGAGCGCGCCCCGAGGCGCGTTAAGGCGGTTGAAGACTGGGTCCTCGTGCGCGCTAGCAACGTAGAGTATCGCATACCCGTGCAAGTTGCAGTGACGGGTTCACGGTACTGTTGAGGTTGTAATTTGTGCAATTACATAACAAGCACCGTATCACTATTTCCTATCTCGGAAGTGTCTCCCCATCTACGACACATGGGGTTCCCGGTGAATACAACGTCCTACTCGTTAACGGCGCCACTATCTTTGGGTTGCAGCACACACTCGTGTCATGCATAAGCGGAGGGCTCACCAGTCCCCCATACATCAACTCCGTACCGCTGGAAATTTTTTTTTTTTGGCTCTTCCGTGATGTACGAAACAAAAAGTCTTCAGTGAACCGTAAGGTTCGCTCCATCGGGGGTACCGCCTACCACAGGACGTGGCGTAGCAAGTATGGACCGCATCTGACCCTTTTTCCAGTCTGCATAGCAATCCTGTCGTGAGATTCACGAAAAATCTGCTTATTCTGCTGGTCACACTTTCCGCTACGTTTCACCATCGCGGGGGACGTTTAGGAGATAATGAACACTAAACTCATGACCATCAGAAACCGGATCTTGCACAAGAGAGCGGAAATTTACGTCGTCCAACATAGTAACCGTGCACAGATGATTTCTGATATCGTATTTGCGCCCTCGATACGCCTGGATATACCCGGCCATAGGTCTGGTAGGTTTTTGCTACATCCGATACCTCCAAGCGGAACAATGATCGACTGGAAACGTCACCGATTCTTGACTAGTTTTGCAGCACGGTCTGTAAGCATTATCATGCACGTATCCAAGTTTCACAACCTGAACTTGTGGGCGTCACGTCACGTGCGGCGTTCTGCTAGATCTGGCCTTGGTCAGGAAGGGTTTGATCGAGCCCCGAGTACAGCGAAGAGAAAGAGGAGTCAATCTGTCATGAGCACGACATTTCCTCGCTAGATCCGTATTTCCTTCCAACGCCACAGCTGTGTTAGTGGACAACAAAGGTAAGCACGTTTGATCGATGGCGTACCGTTTCATCAAAAGGCTTGCAGGCGCTGTCGCTCTGTTAGGAGTCATAACTTCCCGGAGTACCACTCAGCGGGAAATGGTCGGCCCCGCGGTCACCCTGAGGACTGAGTTCCATATGCGCTACGGAAATGAACAACAAATGTGTTTTCTGCCGACTATGACCGTCCACCTGAACCTTAACGTATTTTCCATGGAAGAGTGACACTCCATGGATTCCACTCTAAAAGGACAAACCTGACTTGTGGTTTCATCGTGTTTTCAATGGGGTGTATGTGTGGTGGCGTGCTTGATGAGAGCCAGCGTTGCAGATTTGCCCCCCCCAGCGAGAAAGGGGGGATACGACCTTCATAGCATACACTTTACCGAACTTGGCAAATAAATATAAGAACCTAGAACTGCGTTGAATAATAGAAGTCATACTGTTCGCGTACGGAAACGTGGAAGGAGGAGCGAATAAGTATATGTACAACGGGGATAATCTGGACGGAAAAAAAGCAATCGTTAGTATCACGGTTTGTTACTACAGTTTACTGTCAATGACGCTGGCATCGCAAAGGGTAGAAGTACAGTAACCGTCGCCCCCCCAACCAACCACACTACTTTCCACATTGCTTTTCATGCCGTGACGCTACGTCAGGTCGACTCAAGGACTTGTTACACCGAGGACATATGGTAGTCTGGCGGAGATGGGTGCTTACTATGTGCCTACCCACATTCATCCGCTGCAGCGACTTATCGCAATTCCCCCAATAGCAAGGAACAGAATCCTTCTCATTCCCGATAAAATCGTGGAATTCCCGAAGGTGTTCCCCCATCTCCCTGTTCTTGCCGGGAGCCAGCATATTGCATGGTTTCTCGCCCCACTCACAGACATGCATTGGGATATGAGGCGGCCGTTTGACAGTAATGGCCTGGTCGGAGGGGTAAGGCGGGTATGAGATGCTTGGAGTTGGCTGTTGGGGCTGTGGCAGCTGAATGGAGGACGGGTACGGGGATGGACTGTCCGGGTGGGGAAGGTTATACGTGCCACCGAAGAGAGCCGGGGAAGAGTGTGAGGGAACGGTAGAAGAGACATCGTGAGGAATAAAGTGTGGTGAATTGCATTGATTTCCGTAGCTTGCGCACGGCGCAGGCAGGTTGTCGGGGTATCCTCCAGCATTCAAAGACTAAGAACCGCATTCAGCGGACAAGAATTTTTAGATGATATGGCGCTAGACATACCGAGGAAGAGGCAGTCACAGTAGCCATCGTATAGTTCACGTGTGCATGCTGATAAACGCCACTGCATGGTGGTTGATCGGTGTGGTAGAAGAAGCCAGACGACGCCATTTCACTGCTCAAGCACAGGAAAGCATGCCGCTTTAGTGGAACGACGATAAAGATTATGGGATAGCTTTTATCTGAGGATATGAGCTGTTTGGGACGAAGGGATATTACAGCTGTATAAAGCCCAGCAGGCAGTGCACCTGTGCCGTTGTTACATACCTGTTACAACATCGCCATCCTTCCGAGGGACACTCGGCAAACGCCAGTTACTATAGCTGGGGCTGTCCGGAGGTCCTGTAAATCCTAAAGAAAGTAAGCCTTGTCTGTAGAGAAGGAACTATGACGATGTTTCCTCCGCGGAACAGATGGGTAATTGCGAGGCACGAGTTGGACATATAATTTGTTCTTGTCAAGGTAGCTTATTGTGCGAAGAGGCCGAGTCTAAACTGTTTGCGACAAACGCGCTGTTCGAACTCATACCTAGCTGCCCCAAGTCCATCTTTTGAGTAGGCGGGGGGGCGTTACACTGCTCACCAGTCGGTTACGGTTGCATGGGGGCTGATATAGGCATATGAAGAGAAGATTGTGTGTAGCATCCATGAGCTAGACAGATATGTGACGCTGGTTAACGGCCTGACCTCCGTCCGCGACGATGCTAGCCAAATCAGTCGTGATCCGTCGGAGGCAAACCATTGGTCCAGAGATGATCGATGAGATTGGTACCGCTTTGAGGCATTTAGCAAAGACACACACACGAGGACGTCTGTGGGGGCGCACCTCGAAAGAAGTTTTGCAAACCCAACAATTGCCCGATCGCGAGCCCGACAGGCGCTTAGAATTGGCTAGACTCCCATGCACGACAAATTATTGAACAAGCGTAATGGGCCACATTACGGTAATAGTACCGTCACTGGTGGGTACTTACCCGCTTAGAAACAAATGATTTCGACAGATGTGCCTGTGCCCACGACAAAATCGCACCGGAATGTCGCTAAACCTGGACACGACCCTTGAGCACTGGCGACGGTCAGGGAAAACACCTTAGCGTTGCTAGTAAACAATCTCCAAGCTCTCGGAACGCCGGAACTAGCGGGGGGGGGGGGGTTGGCAACAATATGTGCGTGCAGGGTAACCATAGACAAGCCGAGGCCCCTGACTCGAGTCCAGTTGCGATTGTGTAAATTTTCAGTCGAGCGTGCTTGTCAGGGTTCAGAACACCCAAATATACGGTGGATGGCAAGCGAGCGGCTTCTCCTGACAGAAGACACAGTGTCGGCGTCGACAGCCGCGGCGGCCGCAGAGTCCACTTCTCAAATTAGCCAGCATAAAGCAACCTGTAGCTGTGCAACTTCGCCAGTCTTGGAAGCACATCCGTTTGGTAACCACAGTTTTTGGTCTGTGTGACTCCGATCTGTCTGAACACTTCAAACGAGGGGAGGAACATTGTGTTCCACTGAATCTCTCGTGTGAGCTGTACACATACATAGCTAGAGCCAATAGGTACGGCCCACTAACTGCCCCTGGCAAGCGAACCTTCCAATCATTCCCCCATTTGTGGTTCCGTTCAGCATATAAGTCATACAGGTCAAACACATGTAGCCTGCGGGGGGTTTCGCAAGTCTTCAAGTGAACAGAGTGCTTCTTGGTGGGGGTGACTTCCTGGCGTTGCCAGTATACGTGCACAGCCTCAAAGACAGCACAATTATCACCGACCTGGAGGACAAAAGGCCTACCATTTGCAGGGATGCCCGAACTTATTTGGAGAAGAAGTCGTGTCCATAATCCATCAAGATCTCCGAGCCAGGTTCTATGTCCTGCACTAACGCGAGCCGTTCTGATCGGTTGCTACGGGGGGGGGCATGGAGAGACTGGGAAACTTACGTGCAAAGATCCCTATTCGGTGCTCCCCGTTCACGAGGCGTACTGTACGTTAACGATCAATCACTGCCCCCCGAAAACTTGATTCCGACGAGAAAAAGGGATGCCCACCATATGCTCTACAGTTGGGTGGCCTTGTTTGGACGGCACTCGAGGAGTGGTCTATGAATCGCGAAGAATTACCGAGGTAAGAAGAATCCAAAGTGAATGTACTGTTCAGCTTGAAGGAGTAGCTTCGACCGCGGTGTGTAGCAACTTCGCTGAGTAAAGACGGAGTTTGTTACGCTTAGGGTGTGAAATCTCCTTTCAGTGACCTACCCGCGACTGTCGAAAGTGGGCTCATATATGAGCTCACCAACGTACTCTAACAGACGGCGGTGACGTTTACATAACACTTGAAATAGCAAGTGAACGGTAAAGCCAAGGCAGACTCACCTGCAAGCAGGTCATTCTCTTTAGCTAATTCCGTTAGAAAAGCCCCGAGGCCCCAACAACTTCTGCCTATCTCGAGTGCCTGGGTCACAAAAGCGATTAGCTGTAACTCCAATAGGGCATGTCCGCGGATAATGACCTTGTGCGCGCCCTTCTGTATCTGAGAATTGCGACATGCCGTGAGCTCGTCTACGCCACAGATAGTGAGGACATTGGACAGCTATCACGAACGTCCTACCTCTGCAACGTGGCGGCTATTCGTCAGGCATCGGAAATACCAACATACAAAAGACTCACTTGCATCCACAGCTCAAACAAAGCTCCGGATCACACTCCCTATGATATTCAACACAATGACACTTGGTCGTCGCACAACTGACGCCGGATTTTCCCGTGGAGCACCGGCAGCCGCGTAACCGACGGGGGCCTGTAAAGGGATTAATGTGTGGGAATGCGTAAAGTGAACGATCTGACACTTTGAAGGGCAGTGGCAATTACGTTGGCAGTGTGCCCCGTTCTGAAAACATGGACAAGCCCTGGCGGTGTCACAGGGACCGTTATGGCGGCAAGGTTCGTTGCTACCAGGTCAACTTGATTGACAACTGATGCACCGGAAGATCAACGACTGACTTACGGAGTGAACTGGTTGCAATCGTCGTCTGCGTTCCCGTTCGTACGATCCAAAATAAAAGAGCAGGAGTTCGTACCATAGAATTCTACTGCGTTCTGCTTATACTTTGCGTTGCGGACTTTGACAAGAGTTCCAGCGGAGTGGCCAGGGTTTAGGAGATTCCCATAATAATACACCTACTTTGTGTCATTAGGACCGTCTGGACTATTCCGTAGCGGGCATAATTCACCTCGCTACAAGGTTTCAAGCACATTACTGAAAGATCACAGGGGGACAGACTTGACGCTATCTCGAAAATCACTTGAAAAGACTCTATTTCACTGTTGCTCCAACAAGGTACCCCCTGTAACACCGTTACTATAGCGGAGAGTTCAGCGCAGATATTTAATACAAACCTGACTCGTTGCCGCGGCTAGAAAGCACTGGCGTTCGCATGGTGTTTCGACATCCGCCCATGTTTGAGTTGCCTGCTTAGGCGATGTCCTGGGAGGGGCCAGATCATTTGGTACCACTATGGCCAACAGTTGAGCTCTGCAACAGCCATACAACGAAGGTACAAAAAGTTTACCATGCACAGCACAAAGAGGTTCTACGCAATTGAGGCTAGGGCAGAAGAGGGAATTTACGCATTGCAGGCGCTGAAGCAGGTTGGACGGTAGGGCCATCGATGGGAACACATAGTCCGCAGGAATAGAATTTCCAATCCATATGAGACGGTCACTACTATACGTTCGTCGGGCGTATCGAGGCAAGGTGAATTGGACTTACCGCCTGCGGCTAATAGCAAACAACCCAGGCTTCCCTGGGCTCGAAAAGAGCTTTAACGGCAACACATTGCATTCTTCGATGTCCTCATATTCCAAAGAATGTCGAGTACGTAGTCGATACGAGGTCTCCAAAAGGATGACTTGCACTGTGTCCCTACTATATATGATCAAACCACAACGCTTCATTCTAGTCTGCAACTCACAATCCGGATCGAAGTCCTCTTGCCATGAGAATGACTCATACCATGATGAGTGATCGACTTGGTTAAAGGACGGGTCATCAGCATACGGAATAAACAGCATATTGTCATCATCATCCCCCTTGAAGGTGTTTCGCAGTGAAGGGGAGCAAGACTCGTAAGTAGGATGGGTATCTAGGACCGGCTCAGCGTTGATGACTTCGAGGGATACAGACACTTCTGAGACGACTTGACCATTAGGCGAGTACATGGTCTGCATGGCAGTTATAACGCCTGCGCGTGTTCCACGCCAATTTTGTTCACCCAGCCCAGCGGCATGGATAATGTCTGTCGGGGTAATCCCGGCCCTGTGGGCGTCAAAGTTAAGGTGCGAGGATTCTCGGAAGGTGGAGGAAAGTGTGTGTAGTACTTGCTGGGAATAGTCCCGGCTCCACAGCGCAAACTCAGTCTGCACTTCAGACAGCGCAGATTGCACCAGAGCTGAGGTCGACTGCGGCGCAGAGGGTATGAGAACGTTGTGCCGGTCGTCTGACATGATGGTAGGAGGCTCGTAGGTTGCAAATGTAAACGAAACTACAGTAGTTGTAGAGCACGCGTTTCACTTTGCACGGCTCACGATTGACAACACTAACTCTACGTCACGACAATGCTTTCAAGTTCGAGCCAGTCCAAGCCCGGTGAATGCACGTTTCGGTGGCGGAAAAACAATTTGAATCGAGAGTGACACGGTGGTACGACCGACAGCAGTACTAACAGTGGTCTTTGGCGTGCCGGGTCCTTTGTCGGTTGAACCTGCGCTTTGATCACTCACAAAGAAGTAGACGCTCCGTACGTCGGCGTCGAAAGCACCACAAAGAGGCTTTGCCGAGTCCACGTCAGGCGCCCTTTTCCGTGTTCGCTTCTGAGCCATCGCCCCGCTTCCTTTGTGCACAGGTGCCAAAGCAATATGCCAACTGCGGTGAGTTCGTCCACCGGATACCACACTCACCGTCGCGCTGTGGACGCGTTCGCTTTGGCACGTCGGATCAAAGCTGTGCTAACAATATGGACGAGCAGAGCAAACAAGACCACAACAACATCTTGGACCTACAGGGACCTACAAATAAGGAACAGCGGTCTCCACTGCATTTTCCCGCTCTTCGTCGACGCGTTTCCAGCGCCTTTCCTGACTGCTGTTTGTACGCGTCCTGCTACCCATCCAGCGTATATCTCGCTACTCACCGCAACGCTTTCCCCTCCTGGTCGTCACTGTACACGATGGTGGGCCCCATCCGAACCAACGATACTCCAACCGAGGGCGCGTCTTCCTCTGCTACTATCAAGGTTCAACCTCCACGGCCGCCGAACGCATGGATCCTCTATCGCTCAGACAAGCTGAGGCAGTTGCCACCCGCTAAGGGTAGAGCCCAAGCCGACGTTTCTAAGACGATCTCGGCGATGTGGAAAAATGAGACGGATACCGTGAGGCTCTTTTATGAACGCATGGCTGATGCGAGGAAAGCCGAACACCAGCGCCTGTACCCTGACTACCGCTTCCAACCCGTCAAGAGAGAGGACAAGGCGAAGATGCGCGAACAGCAGAAGGTCGCAAGAGAACGTGCCCGCGCAGAAAGGAGATCCAAACGCGGCGCCACGTCTACCCAATCGATCCAGTCCGCCCCTCACCCTCCACCCGTGCCCCCAACGAGTGCGCCGGTCCCGACGCCCCCTGTGGTATATGCCACACCGTATGGAATGCCACCCGGGTATGCCATGATGCAGATGTCATACTATATGACACCGTTTATCAGCAATGAAGCGCGTTTTGGACCCGCTGGTCCATCCCCCCCACTCTCAGCTGCATCCTCCCCGCAGGAGACAACAGCTTCTCCCGAACTCCAGCCTATTGGAGAGGAACAACCCACGCCTTCCACAAGTACTTCCGTCCTTCCTTTGCCAATTTCTGAATTGCAAGACTCGACTCCTTCGCAGTCTTCACTTATGGCCACGCATTACGCCCCGCAATCTCTCGACGCTCAAAAACCATCTCTAGTACCACAGTCAGATTCAGCCGCGCAGGTTCAAGCGGTTGAAGGTCATTGGCAACCGTCCTTACCTCAACCAGACCAAACCCAAGCGTCTCCGTCAAGCGAACCCATGCAATCACCCACGCCTGACTGGAATAATCTGACATCCGGTCAGCTGTCCGCTCTTGATACCCAATATCAGGTATGTCCCAGGGTTCCTACGAATTTTTCGGGTTGAAGCGAACATTCCGCAGGATTTCTTGAATTTTGATGTCGGTTTTCCTGAATGTCATTCATTTACTCAGGCACATCAAGGAATCACCGACGTCTTGCAATTCGAGGGTCTGCAGGATATCATATCCATGTCCACGGGCGATGGCCTTTTCGGCTTGGCAAACTTGGATCCACTTTCCTTGGTCTCACATCCTCAGGGCGAGCTCGAAGTGTCTGTAGGGTCGGACGCTCAACCACGCGATTTCTCGGGCGAGCTCTTTGCCAACTTCGATTTCTCCACATTCCAGCAGCCAATAGACTCAAGTCCGGACACTGCTGTTAATGACGCGAACGACCTAGTTTCCCTACTGCAGGCACCTAATGACCCGGAGGAGCAAGCTTATAGCGCTGCTCGTCAACGTCAGCCTAGTTTATTCACACAAGATGTGATGCAATTCCTCAACTTTGAGGTCGCAGAGGGTGTGCTACAGGATGCCACTTTACCTCCTGCTGCTTCTACAGTTTCCCCGCAGCAGGTGCGCGCTCCTCCACACCCCTCTTCGCATGCGCAACCGATGCCTATCTTCACTCAGGTGACAAATACACCTGTCGCGAGTAGCGTGGGACAGTACGTGCCTCCTGCGGGAGCGGCGAACTCGACGGTCCGTCGTGTTGGAGGTAGCTGGAAGCCTCCAGTTACGATACCTGAATCACTGGACGAGCAGACTTCTCAACAGTGGGACTTCTCCGCCACCTAAGCACGCGTCTGACCGAAAAAATCGGAGCCCCCGTAACCACTCACAAAAATCGTTGGAGACTTTCCTTCGGGATTTCTCATCCTTCCCCACCGCAATCGTCCGCCTCACATGCAGTTGATTCGACCACGTCGGTTTCCTAGTTTTTTTTCTGTGCTTTGATTATGCAGGCTGCGACAGTGCGGTCGCTGTAGAGACGACTCCATCCTTGTTACTTCACCAACAAATTTTGCATCATGGCCCTCAAGTTCTGCTCCACAACTTTGGCTCCTCGTTTTTCCCGTCGCTCCCAGCAATGTACCCTGTCTGATTACCCCTGCCCTACATGACACATTCCCCCATTGCACTCACTGTTTCATTTTGCCTCCTGATTTATGAATAAGTTCATCTCTAAGGAAATTAGCACTGGTATGCTAGACCAATGTTTAGCTGTATAACTACAACTGCTAAATGGGATATCGGAAAATGCTAGATATGGTGTCGATCCGAAGTGTGTCGATCTTGTCAAGCAGGACAAGAAAGAAAAAAGCAACCAAAAAATGTACCTTCGACGCCAGCAGGATTCGAACCTGCGCCCTCAAAGAGGAACAGATTTCTAATCTGTCGCCGTAACCACTTGGCTATAGCGCCTTGAAATTCTTCCTGGAAGACCGTACAATACGGGTCGTTGAACTAAACCAGTACAACTAGTGCAGCCTCAGTGCGAGCCGCCCCACCCAAATGCTTCGCCCGTGTCGCTACCGACGGCTGGCCTCGCTCGTTCGAACTACGCGTCGCGCGTTTTCGACGGATGCACACTCGAATGGTGCATCGTCCGAGTCTATTTTCACTACTACCGAGTCTCCATGGGATCATGTCTTCGCTGACATCGACTCCGTACGTCCCCTCCCACCCGCATCTGCTCGTGGCTCCTCCCGTCTGTCTGGGCGCTCAGCCGCGAGCTCTTCGAACGTGGCATCCAACTCCTCTATCGTAGGTCGACCTGGCAAGGCCCGCAGGCAAGCCATGACAGCACAGGAAATCAGTGCTTTTGACGAAATGTTCAACATGATTTTTAATGCCGTCTCTGATCGGCAAGCCGCTTCCAAGTCTTCATCACAGTCATTCGGCCACCAGCTACCCAGCATTGGACCTTCCTCTTCTACCGCTCCACTAAACAATATATTTCGGACGCTCCGTCGGCATTCGTCTCGTGTCCGGTGGACCACTGCGTCCGACGAGGAGCTTGACCGCAAGAAAGAAGAGATGGAACTCTGCGATACAGACCAGGAGCTCCTCGAGTGGGCAGAGAGAGAAGTGTTTTCAACGTCTCAGAAATATCTAGAGGATGCGAAAAAAGTTTTGGGGACTGCCAACGCCAGCGACAAATCCTCCCCAAACGACGTCAAGGACGGAGAGACACCCGAATCTACCACTGCGTCCGCACAGATACCACCTCTTCAACCCCCGACGTACCCGTACCTGCTCGCACACCTCATGAAACTCTTTCGAACCACCTACGCGAACCCGTCACTTTCCCTCTGTATATTCACACATGCGTCTCGTCTCTCTATCCCCTCCTATGTGTTCGGCTGCACTGCTCCAGCGTACAACGAACTCATACAAGCGAAATGGGAGGGTTGGGCGGATCTACCCGGTATCTACACTGCGCTGGAAGAAATGAGATTGAACGGCGTAAGAGGAGACGGTCTCACTAAATCAATCATCGAGAAGATCAGGCGGGAAGTCGCAGAGGCGCGGCCATTTCCAATGTGTGGCGAGAGCGACCCAGCAATGCATTCTTCGGATGCGAACCTCGTAGCACGGCGCCTCTGGGTCGACCTTGGAGAGACTGAGGTCGTGCGAATCCTCACGCGAATCGAACAGCTCACTCTCAAAGAGACCGTGCGCAGACCGCGGTCATCCAGGGCATTTTTCAGTCGAGAATCTTGGAAAACCGACATTTTAGATCCCGAAACGAAACGCGATGGGTGGGAGTTTGATAGTTGGAGTCGACCGAAGAGTAATGGGAAGAAGAGTCAGCAGAAGACGTCAGGGGAGGGCCAAGAAGCCTTACTCTCAGATGTGCATAGCGGTCCCCGCTCGACTGACTCGAGTCGCGACTGGTTAGGCTTATTAGACTTGGATTGTAACAGTGCACATCGGTAGCCCAGGTTTTCTCTTATCTTACGAATCATTTAATGGAATGTCCATACGCATGAACCTTTTCTCCCGTACGCTGGGTTAAAAGAAGAGTCCAATGTTTGAGCAACAAACGGTGAAAGAATACGAAAGAGATGCATGTCATTTTGCAGAAGTTTGAGTGTTCTTGCCATGTTCCCATAGCATTTTGCTCTAACAACGTCCCAAAGGTGTCACGTCACTAGACGCTAGTCCTCAACTCGGTGCTAGAGAATATGCTCTTCTATAATACTCATCATTGGCGTGTCATTGATATCAGTCGATTGGAGAAATTGACTACGAAAAAAAATGGCAAGAAAGGAGTGACTATTCGTGAGTATAAGTGTATGTCAGAAGATATCAATTCCGAATGAATGTGTAGGTATCAGTGAATCGCAAGTGACGCAGAACGTAGAGAATAGCTGTAGGTTGCAACGGTAATATAAAAAAAGGGACACGGCTAAAGATATGCTGACTAACGATGTCACGTACATGGGGGCGACCGTGATAGTATGGAGTCATGACGAGAGGAAATACCGTACATTTCGAGTGGCATTGGAGGGTCCATTTTGGGCTGTGAAGGACCGGTAAAGTTCGGTGTGTGCTTTATCGCCGATTGCGAGATTTGGAGATACGAGGTTTGGGAGAAGTGGGCGGGCTTGCACCTCGTCCATGCACCGGTACGTAGTCTTCATCGACTTCATTGCACTTCAGGTGCATGAGTAGATTGTACACGAACATCTGTTCAAACCTAGGGACAACGTTATTCGGAATCGGTACAACCCGAACATAACTCACTGCGCATTCGTAAATACCACGGTCATAGACTCAGAACTACACCTCAGGAGGTTAGGTGCCAATACGAGTGCCATATTTGCTGCCGTCATCTTGGTGCTGGCCAACACCTTCTCTTCTAGGAAGAGCTGCAGGAAGCTCACGACGAACAGCACCACCCTTCTGTTGATAGTCGGGAGCTTTTGCACGATAGTGACACAAGCAGGTGGATCTGGTGCTGCATTAATACAGTCGTTGTAAAGCTCCTCGGGGACGAGGGGGTCGCATAGTTCGCGGAGCCATAGCTTCAACAACGAGGCAAGCACGTGAGGATCGTCGACGTTCTCGAGGGTGTAATAACCCCTATCGATTCTGAGCTTGAGTTCGGAAACGAGGTCACTGTCTCCGGGAACACGAAAAATCCCCTCGCATTTTGTGCCGCCAAGCGCAAGAATTCCATCGGCCAGGAAGGGAAGTATGATGGGGATCTTCTCGTTAGGGTAGTTCCGCTCTTGCAAACGCATGGTCGCGTCTAAAGATTCTCCGAACGTAGATGGATTGAAGGCCGCATCAGCAGCAGTTTCGATTTCGGCCACAGATGGCGGTTTTCCGCGTGGGCCTCTCTTCGAGATGACTGCTAATCGTCTGAGGCAATACTTGGCGATCACGTCAACGCGGCCTTCCGATTGTGAAACGTGCTGGTGAACAAAAGAGCGAAGGTACGTCTCAAAATTCTTGGACGGCGGGAAAGAGGTTAGAAGGACGCAAAGCATCTGCCAACCCTTGAAAACACTTTCAGCACTGGGATTTCCAGTCAACTGTTTCATCAGTTGACAGTAGATTTCGTCCCGCAGTTCCCCGTGCGCAAGGCCTTCGCTGATTAGCCATCTTTCCTCTTCAAGAAGACCGAGCGAAGCGCATGAAGGAAGAGAGGTGGTAGAGCCGTTGTGCAAAGGAATCCCAGCAGGACGGTCGCGCTCCCGGTCACCCATGATATGCTGGATAACCTTGAAAATTTTGACAGCATCCTGCTTCACCGTTCGATTGAGAGTAAGGAGCGGGGAAGTCAGTGGTCCCTTTTGCCATGTCATCATCTGTGCGACGGGAATTTTGCGGCGAAAAATGAACCCGGTGCGGTGTGTTGAGAAGTACCGTTTAGCATACTCTGACTCCACAAATTGTTGGATATCCGACGCGAGATCTTGAGGGAGAACCGGGTATGTTTTCCTATGAGGAAATCGGTGAACTTGTCCAAAACGGGAGTAGAGACAGACATACCCTGATGCTAAGGTTGTAGTGGGCGCGTGCTGAGATATCGAGCGTGGCTGGATGGTAATCGGTTTTCCAATACCCCGGTTCTTGACAGGACTCATGCTCAACGTGGCCTCTGCAGAACCAATTGAATTGTATGGCTGCTAGGAGTGAAAGCAACTTACCTTGATTAGCTACGGGACCACTTATGGCCTTTCCATTGACCGTAGGTGGTGGGGGCGTAGACGTACTACGTACCATCCAAAAGGGTCCATGGGACGGTGCATGGGAAATCTTCGTCGGGGATGATGGAACATCACGCTTCTCCCTCTTGTCCTTGGGAAAGGTGGCACTGCTTGTGCTCTTCCGAGGCATGTTCTCGGCGCCCAGGCGAAGTGCAGAAAGGTGTCCATGATCAGACGCAGAACGTCCTTCTGACAAGGAAATCATTTCCAAGGCAGCAGTTAGGCTCTGTGGAACTGGTGACCTATATGGCACATAGGAAGATGACTTGGATCGCGACCGGGAAAGTGATCCGTCTTCGGTTTCGGAGACAGCTCCATTCGTTACACCCTTCTGTCTAGCACCCGGTCTACCCTGAGGAGACGGAGATGTCGATTTGCGTGACTTGGGTGTCGAAGGCTCTGTGGGGTAAGGGGAAGCGGGAATGGGAGGCAATTGGTTTCCATTCAACCGAGCTTGCTGCTGATCATTTGTGACCGACACTCTCGATGCGAGGGAGGTTTGTGTCTTCCGTGGACTAATACCCGCATCGCTGATGCTAGGTGATATTTTCCCCGGAGAATGGCGCACCGAAGATACCGAAACCCGTGGAAATGGGGTCTCCGAGTTATTTGATCGAAGTGAAACACCGCGCGTGTCCATGCCACTGGTTTGCGACCGAGACTTCCGGTATCCTACTCGATCCGACACGTCGACGGCGCCATTGATCCCATCCTTGCTGCGCATGCCGGTTTGGGATAACCGCCGACCCAGGGCAGTTTGCTGTGATAAAACATGTGAGAACCAAGCGTTGCTTATTAGAAGTAAGGTAAATTACCTGGATGATGGTCAGGGGAATGACGAATCCATCTGGGCGCTCCCAAACCGTTTCACCGGTCTTCGTCTGATAATAGTATGGTATACCTCCTCTCGATTCATCACTTAGCTCCCACCACTCGCCTTCCTCGCTCGGAGGCAGACTGACGAGGTGAGGGTGAGTTATGCTGATCAGAGCATTTCAAATTCTGACATCACTCACACAAACGTCCCCACTGGCGGGTCCCAACTGACTTGTCCTGTCGCTGGACACGCAAAGAAAGTGGAATTGGTCTCCAAACTTATCGTTAGCTAGCATCGCAGTTATGGAGGGAGGTGGCACGCACCTGCGGGTCCACTAATGTCACCCAGAAGTTTGCCCCCCACGTCGTCTTGTCGGATTTTCCTGGAGATCTGTATGTTCCTGAAGGTCGTGGAGTTCGGACTGGTTCCCCGTTCACGTTCACTTGTGGTACTGCTGGAAGGCCACAGGCCCCGTTCGCATGACGCGGCCCTGCACTCGCGTCGCCAGTTACCACGTCCGCAGAAGATCGTGACGCGGGCGGTGTGGGCGTGGTATGTAGAGTATTCTGATCGGTGCCATCAACAACAGTGGTGGACATCCTCTCACACTCTTTGGGCCTCTCGTGCGACGTCTGGGAGGATGCGAGGCAGCTCGGGCGCACAGTTGTTGTTCTGAAGATGTGAAATATTGATACAGATTACAGAGGAAAACTGCTAGTAGCGCGCTGAATGGCTGCTGAACCGAAGGGAGGGTGAGATATGTGACTTCGAGCCGGGGAAAGCTTGAACTTAGAGAGGGCGTGGTGAAGCAGATAGCGTACTATCCCCTTGTCCGTTGCAAACAAGCCGTAATCGCTCTCTGTAAATTACCTCCAAATGGCAAACCTGAGCGGACGTTTGGACCAACTGTCATAACACCGACCCATCGCTATCAGTGCATGTACACTAGTAGCAGAAACCTCGTTCGAGGAATGGCGAGTTTCTGCGCCTTCTTCCGAGTCCTACGTACGTAGATCACCACCGTGTACATACTGTTGCGTACCAGAATGTCAAGCCGAAGTAAATCAGTGCCCTGGATGCGATGTTCTTGTAGTCAAGGCGATTTCCAGGTTGTCATTACGACAATATTTGCGGGTGGTCGCGGGGGAAGACACAGTGCAAGTCGATAGAGAGGCTCGGTCCGTACGCATTAGCCCCGGGTTCAGATCTGGCATTTTCGACGGATCACTAATCTCCACCCCGCATTTCTTAGCAAGTTCGCGTAACTGGGCAACCCTTGATGAATATCACCCAAGTTTCCCGACGAAGTCGTCAATCTCCTGTATAAAGTTCACCAACCCAGCGTCATCGCCCGTCGGCGCGACGCATTCGAAAGCACAGTCAGGGAGGACGGGCGTCACTCCGCACCCCGACAGCGGTACCGACTCACGTGAAAATACCCACAAACGTATTGTCGAGGTTCCCGGAGCAGGCGTTTCTACGAGTTTGGGGTTGGACAACCGGGATCGCACCACATCTACAAATTCAGAAACTCTCATGACCACCCCGGATCTCTCTCTCTCTCGTCCGAGACTCCATGGCAACTCGAGAAGATAATTAACGCAGTTGCGTCTCTTGGCTTAACGACCTGTAATTTTCGCGCATCTGTACGCCCTTGACAGTTCCCGCCTCCAACAGTCGCAAATGCAATGGCATGGGGACGTGCAGTTCCCTCCGTGTAAACTGGGCTTCGAAGGCGTTCTAAGCATGGAAATTTGTAAGTTACTCGCCTCCATTACCGGACGGAGCACCCTGGTGAGACGACACAAGATCAAGTGAAGTGCATGAACCTATCCTTGGAACGGGGTGAGTGAATTACTGATTCGGCATGAAATGGAACGACCGACCGACACAGCACTGTGACAGGCAACAGTCATACTCGAGCAGATTTGCACGAGTGAGTGGAAACCGTCCCGTAAACTCGTTACAACAAATCTCACGTTGTGAACGGACTGGTTTAACTGGTTTGAAACATGCTCAGCGAGCCAGTTCTCGAATCCGATGTCATATCACATAAATAGCGCGCAGAAGCGGGACTGTTAACCCCAGCAAAAAGTCGTATCGCTGGTACCACCGGACACCCCGATGTCGAGCGCCTGCATGAAAATGAGAAATGTATCTGGTGACTGATTGGAAGACATTGTACTCATAAGATACGTGTGCTATGTGGCAGGAGCACTGGAGATGCGGCAAGGATCATGTCGGACCGTGGAGCAACCACCACTGACGTACCGTGTCGTTGAGAAAAGGGTCTCTGAGACAGCACGACCTTTTTTTTTTATGTCTGGGTCGCCCATGAACGAGGCAATGGTGCTCTGGTTTCAGGTCAACTTGCTTCCGAGGCTGATCTCCTTACCACTCGTAATTTACGTCAGTCAAGTCAGAACAGATGAACGCCGCGCTTCCTGTGGCGCCAGGAGTAATGTCCGACCATGTTCTGAGCCTGACGACCCCAACGACCACGCGCAAGTCATTTTTTTTGGGCCTGCATACGACACCCGCCAAAGTACTTCATTCACGTTCTCACAAAAGGTGTATCCACTTTCCCTCTTTGCGATTGTCACTGATGTTCTCTCACTTCGGTGCATCCGCACTCCGCGTTTTTCCTGCCTTCTCACGCAAAGGACACTTACATAGCGCAGCACCCTGTTGACTTTACGGTCACTCGACCTTCAACATGTCCATGTACGTCAACCTACACCCAATCAAGTCTTTTGTACGACATTACCCGGGTGAGTTCCCACCAGGCGTGCCATCCCGTGCGCTTTTGACCTTCCGGCTCCTCTAGCACTCAAACGTCTGGGCTCATCGCTGGCGTTCGTGTTTGACATTGTCCGTCAGAAGGCCTAGGTTTCGTTCTTTGTCTCACGGTCAGTATTAGGACGGAGTTCTAGTTCGTGGCAAGCGTGCATTGCCAGCCGCAAAGCGTGCTCTGGCGATCCTTGATGGGAACAATAGATTCGGCATGTATGTTTTCCCCTTCACCCCAGTTGATTTCACTCGTGCATGCTGATACTGGTTGTCCAGAAAGATACCTTATATCTTGGTATGACATGCATGCAGCTTCATCGATCAAACCCAATCTCTCCCTAGTTGACCAATGGTGGTGGCGTGAGCGAAGCAACACGATGCAATGAACTGAGTGAACAACTTGGCATTCAGGTCAGGCCCACGGCAATATTCATCCAATCCAGGGGTCTCATCGTGTAGAGACTGCACAGATCAAGTCTGAACAGTACATCCAAGCACACACCGTCGTGCGCTCTGTCGTACACAGATACAAAGATACCCCGGTACTGGTGCTCGGTGGCAGAGGTGACACCCTCCGTAAGGTTGCAGAAGGGTAATACTTGACGCGATGGTGATGCCGTTACACACTAATGTGATGTTTATCGACAGTTATGGCTTCAGGCAGGTTTACAACACTCTGGACGTGCTGGCATGGAACCCGTCGTGAGGCCCCATATGTTTGTCTTCTTAATACTTCTCAACTCGGCACAGCGTATGGCCGTTTCACGATCTGACGATAGAAGAGCGGACATCAACCAAGGTCAGGCTTTCCCTGGACTCACCGATCAACACTTCCACCCATCTTGCCCTCATGTGCTACATAGACCGCAGATTTCTCCAAAATTCCCATCGGTGCCATCTTCGTGTTTCACGATCCTCGGAATTGGGCTCTAGATATTCAAGTAATGTGTGATGTCCTGAGATCAGGCGGTGTTATTGGGGCACCACCGTATGTGTCAGAATGCGCGCGAAAGCCTGTCGACTTGGTGTTCTGTAACCCAGATCTGGTATGGAAATCAGAATTTGACCTACCACGCTTCGGTCAGGGTGGCTTTAAGGAAGCATTCCAGGCTGTTTTTAAGGTGAGGGCACCTTGACAAAGTTACCCGCAGGACGATGACCAAAATAGTATAGGCCCTAACGGGAACGATATACCCGTACACCCAGATGGGAAAGCCCACCGAGCTAACGTATAGGTTTTCGGAAGCCGTTTTGAGGCGTCATGCTGGAGATGATTCCTCACTAAAAATGTCAGTTCAGCTTCTAGGATACCTCGTGTGTCATGCTCACAATTTCGCAATTGTCTCCCAGACATATGATTGGAGGTAGGTTGCTATTCACACTGACCACATGTTCCACATGCTATTATATTTACTGACACTCGTTACAAGACAATCCGGAATCCGACATTGCGGGTGCAAACGCCGCAGGGTGGAAGTCAATTCTAGTACACACTGGCGTATACAACCCACGGCAGGGGCCGCCCAAGCACAAGCCCACCCATGAAGCTGAAGACGTAGAGGAGGCAGTCCTGTGGGCCTTGGAACGAGAGTTACAGTCATAGAGAGGCGAGAACGCTCGGTTACTGTGAGGTCGCCAGATGTAACGTTGGAAATTGACCATACTTGAATAACTTAGACGTAAGGGAGTGAAATGCTGTTGAGATGGCTATGAGTAGTCCATCCCTCTGCTGTACCGTGTACGTGACCGACTTAGGGCTGTGGTGTCGATCAGCGCGACCAAGCGGTTGAAGACTTCTACTGGCGTCCAACACGCGGGAAAGGACCCCGATCAGCTCTATAGGCAGCTAGACAAAAAAAAAGTCTTAGTACAGCAAATTCCCCCCAAACTGGCCCCGATCACCCCTATCAAGAAGCTTATCTTTTCCTTTTTGGGCAATGAAAGTGATTTTAAGTTAACTGGCCGAAAAATAAGTCGTTACTTGTCGCAGTGTTCCGTCACATCGGAGTGAAAGAAGATTGACATTCCTATGTATAAAGCACCATGACTTGAAATATGAGCTCTAGCTGACTTCCGACCCGTCCTTTGCCAACATCTACCATGGCCTACAGTGGATTGATCACTCGCCATTGTACAGATCCTGGTAGCTCCGCTGGACCATCGCCCCGCACGACTGTGGTCGAGTATCGCAAGGATGGCACAGTGTCCAAAATGCGTTCGCACAAGGGAAATGTCCCAATTCTCCCTCAGACAAAACTCTGCCCAGAGTGCCCAGCAAAGTTCACCCGCACAACCCACCTTAACCGGCACCTCCGCACCCGTAGGCCTCCATGCGCATATTCATTGGCCGTCATGAACTGACCCCGTCCTTTATGACTGCCAGACACGGGTGAAAGGTTGCATCGTTGTGATGTGCGCCCCTAAAAAATATTTTTTTGTATGTGTGTCTGACACTCTTTTCAGACCTGTGAGGCGCAGTTCACGCGCAGCGACCTACTGACGAGACATAAAAAAACATGCGGAGACCCGTGAGTGCTTTACAAGGATCTCTTCCTCTTTTGCCCTTATGATATGATTCTAGATCCCATGCCAACCGCACGAGGCGGCGGTCGTGTCAAGCCTGTGCTAACTCCAAAGTAAAGTGTGATTTACAGCAGCCATGCAGCAAATGCCAGGCACGTGGCAAGGAATGCGTGTTCGTTGTTCACCCACCCAGGTCATCAACGGTGGCAAAGATGACAGCCGCACCGGCCATCATACCCGAGCACACCGCCCGTCCCAACAACGGGCTTGGGTCAAAGTTTTCTGCAACCCCAGTTTCCTTGCAACCCTCCTCCCCTGTTATGTCGCATCCTACATCCTTGCATCCAAGCGCTCCGCGGGACCGTCAGGGTCGTCAGTGTCCTTATAACTGGAATGCGTCAGCATCCGATCAATTGGAGAGCCGGCCCGAAGACCTCGGCTTTCATAGCGATGGGTCATCTCCTTCACCATCCGAGGCAATATCGACGACGAGCGATATTGGTCCGTCACCTCCCTCAGACCCCGCAGCTGTTCAAAACCATATCAATACGTTCTACTCTGATAATGAGGTCTTCGAGCCATTTCTTCCTGGTGAAATCACCGGATATAATACCGTGTCTGTTGGCGACAACAGCACGCGCGAAGCTTACATACCGCATACACCACTATTATCGTCTTCCGCGGAGGAGTCCTTGCCATTTGCATCCCAGGCCGGGGGGGTGCAACAACGCCCCCATCACTCCGACACCCTGCTCTACCCGGCATCATGTAGCCAGCAGGTACTTTCCTCCACTGAACACGCGCGCCAATGTTATGCAGAAGATAATTTGATACCCCAATACACAACTGCTATAGACGTTTGCTATCAAGCCCTCTCTGAACATCAACACCACCGTAAGCAATAACGCAAGAATTCACCTGCTTTTCACTGCATCTAACATATTTCTCAATAACAGGCCACGTAGATTCTTCAGAGCACACCAGAAGTCGCGCGAAGCCCCCCGGTCCTTCCAGCACTGGTGGGACGTGGCGCAATTCATGCGAGGGGCTGGTTAATTCTCAGTTCCAATTCAATTATTCGGCTAAAAGTGCAGGAGACGCATTTTGTACGTGTCGCTAATCATCTGGTATTTACATTTTAGTTGATTTTGAGCAGGCGAGAAGCCCTACCGCTACCCGACAACTAACCAGCCGCGGGTAGGGATAGACTATGCCAACCATTGGCCTATTCCGCCGGAAATGGTACGGATGGCAATGAGTGACCCTTCGCGTCATGTTGAGGGTGGTAAGTGTTCCGTGAGAAACCCTTTCTTTCATACCATTTACGGCCGCCTTCAGACGGTCAGACATCCCGGTCCCATCGATCGGAATATTTGGCGGATGCCTTTCGCTGGAATGGGTATAACGTCATGCGTCGCCAGGTCACAAGTACAGATTTTGCATGAGCCTTAGGCAAGTCCTAAGTCACGAAACATTCCCTGTCCTCACGCTGAGTGATATCACCTCCCATGGCAGGTGTCAGTCTTATCTGTCATTGGAAAGGAGGGTACGCTCGGTGGACCCCTGACATCTGTAAGGATGTTGAAGTTGGTATAGAACCGATCATGCTTAAGAGCTTTCCAAAATCAGTATCTCTTCGTCGTGTACACATGAACTATCTTTTGTACATGCTTCGTCTTCATGTCATAACTAATCGTCACTACTGTGGTCAGGGGGGACACGACACGAACCGCAAGTGAACATAAGCAGAATTCGCATGTCACCTCAGTTTGCCTTCCATCACTGACTTCTCCCCGAGGGCTAAAGTGTAATGGAAGGCAGTTTCATGAACGTTTGGCCGTTGGTGTAATTTGCCAGTTCGGAATGCCAATAATACTTGCTTGTGAAGACCGGATGTCTTATAAACGGCCAGGCGTGAAACAGTGAGGTGGGGTATCTGGTGTCGCAGAAGTGTAATACATAACACCAAAGCAATTACCTCGCCATTGCTAGACACTGTACTGAGGACAGCACATTGCATCTGTGAAATGTTGGAAGATAACGGACGGCAGTTCTTGATCGGAGACTACTTGAGCATCTCGATGACTTCCAGAAGGACGTGCAATGGAAATACGTACTTATGGTGAACGGCCAAGCGGTTGCCATATGTCCCGGCGTTCATTATGGCCTGTAACGTGGTTTGCTGTTTGCAGGCCAGCTTACATGAAGACACTTGGCAATTGAAGAAAAAAAAATGCACACACAAACCGCGGAAGCAAAACAGAAAGGCTTCAGGGTTGATTGTGAAGTCTGAGGGGTGAGCTGCTGATTTGTTGTCCGCACAGTAAGTACGTGTTGTGGCAGGGGTGCAGACACCACATCAAAACGATCCACGACGCCTTCCTTTCTTGGCCCAATCTGGGGGTTCCCACGTGGAGCGTCAATTTGCAGGGTCTGCATGTCATCATGCTCCCCTTGCCAGCTCTGACCTCTCCCAGTTCAACAACCAGACGTGCTGGTTACCAACGGGAGAGTCGTCGCTTTCACTCCCCGTCAATCGCTGATATACGGGCGACACTTCGCTACCTTCGTGCGCGCTCGAGACTCACGAATCTTGGCGTCTTGCTGCTCGCTGCGTTCGCTTCCCTATCTCTCCTCCATAACCTCTCGTTCATATTTTCGACGGCCCCAGCATCTTTCTCCGATGTACATGAGGAGTACTCTCCTTCAAGCATACTTACTACGATAGAGCGAAATGAGACGTTGAAGGGTCTTGACCACCTCATAATTGTCCCTGGTCATGCCATTTGGGTGGGGTCGAGACCAGACCACGTCTTGGACGAGGAATACTGGACGCTGGAGGACTATCAGAAGGCTGATGGTCAAGTGCTAGCAATTACTGACCATATCAAACATGGGTATGCCCATCCTTGGCAATCTCGTTCCTCTGTTACTCAGGCGCCTTTTATGAAGGGTAGCGCTCGCTATGGAAGATGAAAACTCATTATTGGTTTTCAGTGGGTCAGATCGCTGTTGAGTTTTCCCAGTAGACATAAGTTGATCTATCTTGCAGCGGACAGACCAGATTGCTGTCGACCACCACCGAGGCGGAGTCGTACATGCGGTTGGCTCTTAGCTTGGACTTATTCAAAAATCACCCCCTTTCACCCGCAGCCCTCCCGCCCTTTCCACGCGCGACTACCGAAACCTACGCCCTCGATTCTTACCAAAATCTGCTATTTTCCCTCGCACGCTTCCACGAGGTTACTGGTCGATATCCCTCTCGGGTAACAGTCGTGGGTTATGAGATGAAACGGCGGCGTTTTGAGGAGCTTCACCGAGCTGCCATCCAATTTCCAGCGCAACTCTTTCAATATGTCGGTCTGGAACCTCCCACGAGCGGCGGGGACTCCGCGAGGGCTCGTGAAGGTGAGGTGAGCTTACATCCGCATGAGTGTTTTACGTATTCTGATTTCTAGTCGCGCGATCTGTAAATTTTTGTTGGATTGCCGTCCAGTTTCAGAATGGTTACAGGCCCTACACTGCCGACCTGTATGGCTGCCACGATTTCCTGCTCGCTAAGCGGCGGGCAAGGAACCCGTTCCTACGCTTTCACCCGTATCACACTTCCGCACCTGAGTTGCGTGGCCTGCTAGACTGGTGCCCCAGCGACCCTAGGACGATATACCAGGGTCCTCTACCCTGGGACGCAACCGAGTAGATGCGACTAGTACCCTTGCACCGCCCAGCCGTCGCATCGCATGAACTTAGATAGTTTGTCGTCTAATAGACGTAAACTAATGTGAAAAGACTTGCCGCAGACCGCATGGCATCAACCGCGTGGATGAAGGGCAATTTGCACCAATACAGTACCGGTCTGAGACTCTTTCGTCCGACTGCATCATAGCCCGATATGGAAAAAATTGTGAGCAACAGACATGCCGCTGTTTGCACCACCTACCAGCTGCGGCGTACACGATGTGCACGGCAGAGTAAAACAGTATGAAAACAGGTATGCTTGCCCCATTTTCGCTCGCGTCGGCATTCCCTAATTGGATAACGGCTGCCTGCCAAGTCTTGCAGGACCACTGGTCTTGAATCCCCAGTGTGGAGTGATGGTCTACCAATAAGTTATCTGGGGACTTTGGCTTTGAATTTACTTCGCTTCTCCATGTCACAAGGCCCTGCAAGGACGCAATTCTATGTTAGCCACATCAGAAGATTTCCGTTGCCGTTTTCTTGCAAAGCTTCGGAAGTGGACCGTTAACAACGGGAGAAGCTCATAACCGGCAGTTTCGTAGGATGAAATGTGGTTGGCTTCTGACGACGATGAAGGGTTAATAGTGTAGGCGAAGTCGACCTTGGATGCACAGAAGCCCAAACCAGCCATTCGGCGTACTCATGGATAGGAGGTTACCGTCGTGACTTCGCAGTACTGGTACGTTGACCTACGAGTTGCCTAGTTGTTTTGCGTAAGAACCACTAATGCGTTTCGTACACCTCGGGGTCTTTCTGGGGGCCAGAGCTAAGTATTTATTGGACAATTCCACGAGTCAGTTCTTTTGGTGGCAGTCAGTATATGTACAGCAGCTGCGAGCCAACGGCAGCACTAGTGTTTGTCTCAGGAACTCAAGTTGGATCGTGATTGGCCACTCACCCGCCCTTCGGTTATGACTTCCTCCTTGCTTCCACGGCAGAAGTTACTGTAGGTCGTGGGGCCAATCACAACATGCGATCGGAGGAATTCCACCATCTGGGAGTGAAGGAATGCAAAGACCGTTCACGTATGTTTGTAAACCCCGTTTCTCGGAGCCCCTCTTTACGGCCTTGAAGATGGAAATGGAAAGTGGCTTTCCGTCCAGGGAACCAAAGCTTGTCTTCTAGGTGAAAGCTGCAGTATAATTCACGGAGCCCAAAGCGGCGCAACGGGAAAGCGTATGAGCTGGGCATATTAAGAACTACTATGTTCTCGGGGCTTGGCTGGCTTGCAAAACCATGCTACTTGAAGTTCTGCGATGCTTTGTTCCGAGGCGAGGCGCCAGCGGAAATGAAGGAGGACGTCACTGTGGTGCCCAACCTAACCACCACATTTACACGGCTCAGCAGAGCTTCTCACTTGCTCAGGACCAAGGTTTGGATGTGGTAAATCACGAGGGTGTGGCAGGGCGCCAACTGAGCGATATAAGTCGTGAATTCCCGCCTTTTTGTTTTCAGATGGTGAAACTTCTAGTTGTGCCGAGAGCACTTGGTTCCGTTCCGCCGGGAGTTGTTCATTGGAACATGCTAGCTTGCTGGGCTGCATCACCGGAACCCCGTCGGACCTTGTTTGAGCGAGTAAAATATTTTACCGTGTCGCAAGGAATGCTGTTGTGGGACAACGGGCACCATGCATGCGCGCGTCTTTTCGAGTCCGTGACTGTGCGAAGAATTCTTGTAATGCAGCTCATTGTAAGGCTGTTATGTGTTCGTGCCGGTTGACCGGCACTGCCCGCTCCAAGAAAACCACAGGGCCAGTTGGAATCCGTGTGACGACCCAGTATCCATTCGTTGGAGGGAATGTCGTTATAGATCCGGTGTAGAGTTGCTGTAGTACCGCACCCTTCAAACGTTGCGTGTGGACCGATATCGAGCCCAAACGGGAAGTCGTTTACGGGCCACGGAAAAGTATCTGCAAGCCTGGGAGGCTTTTGTCTATGCCTCGTAGCCCTCCACGAGCTGAAAGTTCGACATCCTTAGTCGATGACACTGTAAGCACTGGTTCCATCATTTTATACCGTATTTCAGTTACAGATTATCTATTGATATGGCAGCGTACTCATCGACCTCTTTCTGTATATATACGACGATCAGGAAGCAAGAACCTCGTCTCGAGCAATCACGAATTCGCGGCTTCTGAAATCATTCATCTAACTCACAGCGAATGGCGAGTACGCCCGTGGGGGTGTCTTACCTCCCCCCAAAAGCCGTGCAGCATCATTTTGTCCTGTGCAAGGGAATCCCGCCGAAAGTCGATGCCGACTCCATTCCCATTTCACCTGGCGTTACCATCCGGGAACCGAGAACCAGATCTGTGCCACGGCGCTTTCCTCCTTGTGTTGAAACTAGTAATTCTATCCTAGTGGGTTGTACTGACTTCCCACTACCCGAGGTCGAACCATGACAGGTGCACTACGGCGCGAGGATGGTTGAAACAACTGAGTTGCACCCGATCAAGATGATGGAGCCCTAGTTAGATGTTCTGCATGGTAGGTATTGCACCGACATCCCCGACAATGACGCCATTGGGTTTGAACCAAGGAGGCCCTCAAGTGAAAACCTCCATGAGGGAGGGGTAGCAGCAACAGTGCTCATGACTTGGAGTAAACTATGAGTATCCAACAACGAGGCGTCATACCAACAACACTACTACGTAGCAACAGGGAAAACCACATGATCAGTCCAAGGTTTGTCGAAGATGCTGAGGCGGGTATAGTATACTATGTGGGTTAGCACTGTTTATATAGTCAAACTTTGGAGCGAGGAAGGAAGTGAGGAAGTGTCTGGGGAAAAGTTGTTCCTTCGAGCCTGAGTATTTTCGCAACCGAACGACCAAGAAATTCAGAGCCAGCAAAACTAGAGAAGAGTTTTCCAACCCGCATCGCGGCACTTTTTCACAAGTCGTTTGACCTCTTGGGACCGTGCACGAGTTGTCACAAGGAGGGTGTCGGGCATGTCGACAATGACCAGATCATCGACGCCAAGGCAAGTAATGAGACGGCCCGACCCGGGAACGACGATCCCTCCGGCGGCTTGTTCCGTGAGGACTAAATGGCAAATCCTTTAGATCCAAGCTATACAAGCCAACGAGCACTTACCGAGACTGCCGTCTCCGAGTATGCGAGGTTGATTAGCTTCTGCGGGGAGGAGCTCTGCGAGCGAAGAGAAATCTCCAACATCATCCCAACCTAGATAAGATAGGAGGCCGCATGGTTAGTTACTATCACGCCACATCCCGGTCATCAGTGCACGTACCGAATGTAGCAGGGACCACAGCAACCTTTCCTTCAGTAGCGGCAGGTTCGGCCACGGCATTGTCGATAGGGATCTTCTCAAGGCCTGGCCAGACCTCCGCGAGTACCGCCTGACGTTGCGCCTCGTCGTCCCAAACTTCCGCAATTTTGCGTAGGCCCTCAAAAACATCAGGCTTGTAGTCGTTCAACAGGTCCAGGAGGACACTGGCTTTCGTCACAAACATTCCAGCGTTCCAGCGATAGTTACCTGTGCCAATATAGGCAGCAGCTGTACGGGCATCAGGCTTTTCCTTGAAGCTCGATACAAGCCTTGCATTTGGAGCTTCTTTTATGCCTAACTTGTCGCCGAGCCGGATGTAACCAAACGCAGTTGAAGGATGAGACGGCGCAATGCCAATCGTTACAAGATAGTCCTTTTTCGCTACTTCAACTGCCTCGGCGATGGCAGACAGGAACGCATCATCTCCGGAGATCATGTGGTCTGCAGCGAACGAACCAATTATAGCGTCGGGATCTCTTTTCTGCAAGACAGCAGCAGCCAGGCCGATAGCAGCCATAGAATCCTTCGGACCAGGTTCGCAAAAAAGATTATCAGGGATCAGGTCTGGGAGTTGCTCTCGGATAGATTTGACGTGACCTGGACCAGCCACGACAGTGGTACGAGAAGGAGACGAAAGTGGTAATAGACGATCCCAAGTTGCTTGAATCAAGGACCTTCCTTTGAGTGTGAGGTCAAGGAGAAACTTTGGATGTCCCTCCCTTGAAAGCGGCCAAAGCCGTGTGCCAGCCCCTCCAGCAGGAATGACTACATAGAAACCTGGGATATCTCTAGAAGAACAGGGGAAGGGTGTCAGACTATTGTCCCCCAAGGGTGATGGAACATGAAAGGCAGGTGCGGCCGGAGTGACAGGGGGGATGTAGTGAGGGGAAAGGAAGGGTGACTTGGCCCGCAGCTGCGGACTCTCCGGCACTGGAGTGGTGAAACCCGATGTTCCGTAGACGCGACCGTTGTTATAGGTATAAGTGTTGATCTATGTTGCAAGAAATAAGTTGGACTACTCGACTTGGATTGGCAACGCAACTGACTTGCATGCCCTCCCGAACCTGACGCTCCAAGCTAGCATTTGCTTGTCTCAGTTCAGCACATTCCTGTCGTAGCTCCGCAATCTCTGTTTGCTGCAGCAGAACTAAACTGTGAGAATGGACTCGCTACGCCGTTCCAGAGGGTTGCGTACGGATTTTTGAACAGCCCCAAGGATCTGCGCGAACATGGTCTCGACAGAGGGCGCGCTCTGAGTAGAGGAGCCAAGTGGGAACGACATGGTAGTCGAGGTTAAGGGTATAATGAGTCAGTGCGACCTTAAAGGGTGTCTTTGTGTGGTTTTCACAAACGTGTGATTTGCGTGCAAGTGGTTGGTATGTGCCCTGTGTCAGGGTTTTTTGTCCTAACTCGGGTCCTGGTCGGGACCCTATGCCAATTTGAAAAGCTGGCTGATGCCCAATCAACCTCATGATGCACAACTTCCGTCTAGTATTTTGTAACGATCTACAATTCCAATACTGGCCGCTAAGTACCGATCGGCGTAGAGACGATGCAAGAGACGACAACATGTGTTCATTGCGCGCGAGCACTACCATCAGTCATGTATACATAATGCGGGGGGCTACTCCTCATCACTTGCAAATTCCAAAGCTTGATACTTCCGAGCTTTCTTATGGGGATTGGCAAGAGAGGCTCCCTTGGGGGCCTGCGTGACTACCGTAGACTCTGCCGCAAAAGGTTTGAGCTGATGCAACAGGGTGAACGCAATTTGCGCTCACTTGTGCCCGAGTTTAGCGGAGGAGATTTACTCTTCGCTTTCTGTGCCTTAGCCTCAGCAAGCTCAGCCTCCAGAACCTGGATCTTTTGCAGAGCTTCTGCAGGTGATGGGGATACATTGAGAACATCCTTTCTCTCCAGCGTTTTCGGCGGTGAAGGAACTCGCGCTAGTAGCAGCGTGCCCAGCAGCTTAACGGCGTTCACTTCAGTGACAAGTTACCCACGTACGTGGAGGTAATCTGGAGGTAGTAGCGGAAAAGGTTGGCGGGTTCAAGCGACATCTGCGAGGTTGTGCTTGGAGGGCAATCTTGGTGTACAGGTGTACATTAATCGTGATCCGCGACCCGTTGTTAGTATGTGCAGAAGACTTACTTCGCTCAAGAGGGCCGCTGCGTAAGCGGCACCCTCGGTCGGTGACAGTTCGACCAGGGGGACTCGTACAGGATTCTTCGATGTAGGGCCCAGCGTGAGCTAGAGTGAAGCTGGTAAGCTACACATTCACAGACAGAAGAAGTATTCGCCTTTATGTTTGCGCCCTTCTCGGGACTCCAATCATCGATTGCAAGTTCACCATTGACAAATCTCTCCGACAACTTTTCCGCTAAGGTATCTAGTGCTTGTGGGGTGGCGCTGTTACCCTGTAGAGCCCAATAAGTCGAACAAAGTTTTGAAATGGAGTAGGCGGACAATAATTCCAAGGATGTCTTGAGAGGACCTTGCGCCTCTCCACCAGCGTCCGCCAGGGCCCTTTAGAGCGATATGTATCGTCCATGCAGACTCGTCGACCTGAGAGAGCACGACAAACCGGTCGAAACCTTGATAGACCATTTGTATCAATTCATCTAGTCGCCCGAAGCGCGAAAGTACATCCATCATCGGTGCCGGTGATCACAGACGAGTTGCCAGAGTTCCGTTAGCACCGCCACTACCGTGGAAGTTGCCTCACACGTGCTTCCTTCCCGTCGCTAGCAGTGACTTGAATCGCCGTAAGGCCTATCCGTAAGGGTACACTCAGGAAATATACAAGTCTCTCTAAAACATTCGTAACGACCACTGCAGAAATCAGGCATAGTACCCGCTTGGTCGGGAAGAATATGCATTTCGGCTTAGTTTAATGCCTCGACAAGGCGGCAAGGGGAAGAGCACCGCACTCTCCGGGGCCGAGTCTAGGGTTTGACTATGTGGAATGACTGCCGACCGCTTTCCTGCGTTAAATTTATAGCCTAGTAGCGGAAGCTTTACACCTCTGAGATCTGGACGGAGAAAGGTTTGTCCAAGGTGCCAGAAATAACACTAGTCTTCACGTGATGACAATGTGCCAACGTGCCGAAACACCTGTCTGCAGTATCCATGCAACGACCTACTACAAAATCGGACAGAAGATGGTTAACAGGAAATACTTGGCTGAGCCTTCACATACCCTATATAGTTGCCTCATAGTCATGCCAGAGTCACGCCGCATCAACAGGGTTCCAGCTCACGGCACCGGCCTTCCCAAAGTCGAGGGCATCAAGATCTTCCATGTCCTCACGCCCTAGCTCGAAATCATACACAGCCGCATTAGAACGGATTCTGCTAGGCGTCGAAGATTTGGGAAGAGGCACAAATCTGTGGTACAGTGGTTGTCAAATCGGCCCGGTTGCCCCGCCTTATATTGTAAAACTGCCAACGCACCCATTCTGCAAGGACCACCTGATAAGTATCTGGGCCGGATCTCTTCCGTACTGGGAAACGCGGTGAGATGAAAGGGGCCTCGGCGAAAACACGTTGTTACTAAACCTTGTTCGCGACTGCCTGGATCGCCGAATGACCCATTTGCCCCCGGATGATAGGACAGTAGGCTTGCACCACAATGGCATGGGCACGGCAGTACTCCACAATTGGGTGCTGCTGGCACAGGGGATGAACCTTGCTCGTGTGAGGGACATGATAGTCTCTTGTATGGCACCGGGACACACGAACCTCTATTTGGTTGACAGCAGGCATGGGCAAACCAGCCGTTTTTATTTCGTCGAGGTGTTTAATGCCGCTGGTGGAGTACAGACATACGTGAAATCATTAGTTTGGTAAGAACTTTGAATGAACTTACTAGTTCGAGACTCCCACTGTCCTGATCTTGCCGGCTCTCTGAGCATCTAATAATGCTCTATACGTATCCAAACGACGCTCTGCTCCAGAAAATGGGTCGTGAATAAGAAATAAATCAATGTAATCTTCGAAATGCACATTAGTTAACGCAGAGGATTGCAAGAACAGTGAGCAGGCGACATCAGATGTGGTCATTTCTTACCGAAGCCAAATCTTGCTAACGATTCCTCCACGCCTTTGAGGGTGCTGTCGTATCCGTGCGTCTTGCTGGCGCACTTAGTTGCTTCAGTTAACGAAGTGCGGGTGGTTATGCACTCTCCATCGTTCAGGAATCCAGCGAAACCCACTAATGAACAATTCTTCTCGAGAGATACCACTGTCCCTCACTGCTTCGCCAACTGCACCTTCGTTTTTGTATGCTTGCGCTGAGTCGATGTGTCTGGGCTCGGTGATTAGGCATCAATAGTCAGCTAAGAATGGTAGAGGAAGTGAGGTACTCACCTGTAACCAACTTGGAAAGCCTCGAGGACTGAAGGCTTCGCGTTGTAGTTCTGATACACGCCAAACCCTAGGAGAGGCATCGAGTACCCTGAGCCATATACATTCGCGATGATCAACGTTGGCACTGGCCCCCACTTCTCAATCCTACCTGATGTCAGCTTAATTGTAGACTTGATGGTGAGCGTCATATCACTACTAGGCTTGTGCTGCAAGAGCACCGATTCAATCACAGCGGGGGTCGATGATGGTTAGCGGGTGGCTTTCCCAACCCAAGTGGGGAACTGCTTCGCAAAACCCAGAAAACGAACTACGGTCTCTCAAAAACTCGGGTCTTTTATCTTGCTTAGCCTGCTACCTCAGTGGTCTCCTGTCGCATTTTCTGTCATGTAAGTGTGTGAAGGGATGGTAACCAGTAGCTCCATTGTAAAGGTGAAACCATAGCAAAATCTCGGAAGTATGCTGAAGAAACAACCTAATCGATACGCATTAGTCTTCGTCCATCCCTGTGAATCCATCTTGCCGGCGCCGCTCCGCACGTTCCCTCATAACCTTGCGGGCGTTTTCAATAGCGGGCTGGAGTAGCCCAGCTTTCTCAAGGGCGAGCAACGTAGCATGAGCCAAACTGATATGGTTGTGGCGACGAAGGCTGTTCTCGAACTGTTACCGAAGATTCAGAGCTCCTAGGATAGTCAAGTGTCGGGACAACTCACAGCCCACTGCTCTCTTCGGGAAGTCTCATCTGAGATTTTCAGAAGCATTTCTGCTGCCGCTGCGTCACTACCCGCTTCTCGCAGAAGTTCCAGTTGTTTGTTCATCGCCAGCAGGGGATCATCTCGAACGGCTAACAAGCTAAATTCAATCTGGGGATGCAGAGTCCGTACCTGGTACAAGATACTCGAACAAAGCACGTACGGCGCTTGGAGGATATGTTGCTATCCGATTTTCAATGACTTCTCTGCAAGTGTGGTTACACCTGCACGTTCTACCATAGCTGGATAATTACCTTGCCTTGCGGAGCCAACCGTCATCAGAGTCCTCGAAGGTACCATGACGCACAGGATAGGGTTTCAGACCATCGAGCTCGTAAACGGATCCTGACGCGGGAAGATATACAATAAAGTGATATGCATCCTCGGTTTTCTTCGGGATTCCAAGGCCGTCTAATGAGATGGTGCTTGGTGGCGAGAGGTCATTGTGTGCTTCGCGCAGCCAGTCGGCGCTAGCAATTGCCATCCCACACGTTTGCGGATCCATACCGGTGGTGAAATTTAACAGCTCCGTCAGTCGGTAGTGGGCTTTTAGGGATGGTATGTTTCCGAGAGCATTGATGACAGCAAGTGTGGCGCACGCGTTATTGACCGTTTGATGGGCGAAAAATCCTGTAAAATCTGGGTCGTATTCACCCCCCAGACAGTTTTGTTCTTCCGCAGCCAGAGGCAGACACTTGAACAGGAAGATAAGTGCGCGTATGGGCTGCAGTGCAGAGAGGGCGTCGGGATCAAGGGAGTGTAGGTCGTCCACGATGTACGGTGTTCCTAAAGCTTTCAAGAGTTCCCTGTACTCCTTGGCTAGTCTATCAATTCATCTTTCGGCCGTCGCGGGGTAAACGTACGTGAACACGGCGGGGTCCGACTCTGTGAGGTGCCAGCCGCTTGAGTCGTCGTCTTCGGACATGGTTGTAATATAAGTTAAATCCTTGAGCCGGGCACTCCTCGGTTGACATTAATACGCGTCACCCACCCCTAGCACGTGACTCGCGAGTTACATAGCTTTCACGCTGAAGAACGCCAAAAAAACTAGATGTCCGGTCTCGTCGACGACACTAACGCCTCGCCGTCACAAGACGTGCGCGAGGAAAATAGAGAGCGGTTTGAACTCGAGTTAGAATTTGTGCAGTCCCTCGCAAATCCTTACTACTTGCAATCGCTCGCTCAACAAAATATACTTGACCAACCGGCATTCATCAACTTCGTCGAGTACCTGCAGTATTGGAGAGAAAAAGACTATGCTAGGTTTATCCAGTGGGTATAACCGCAAGTGTCTATGTCGTGATCGGTGCTCAGCTTCACAGCAGCTATCCCCACGCGCTGCACCATCTGGAGCTGCTCCGACATGCTCGTTTCAGGGCAGAAATCAAGAAGGACGAATGGAGAGAGTATATCAATCAAAAGCAATTCGACCATTGGCGTACATGGTGTGATCATGATCGTGCTACGTTGTATCGGCACACCTGATCCCATCGTCACAGGCGGAACCACCCCTCCCACGAACCAACCCCTATCAAGCGCGAGCCATGATCTTAGTCATCGCGTGTATTAGTCAGCATCAGCATACTGCAATGCGAAACAAATCGTTTTTGTTTAACCTTTAAAACGTACATACTCCCGGGGAATGTCAGCGTACGGGACTTCACGCCATCACCCGCCATCGTCGTTCGCGACGTCAGCGTCAGTGGCGCTCTTCCGCAGACTCGCATGGGAGGGCACGGTTCCCCTTGAAATTCGCGTCGACCCCAAGGAATTGCCCGCCAACTCAGATCGCGGGCTCGAGTGCTACTACATCCAGGCACCCCGCGTGAGCTATCTGCCTCTCCTCATGCCCGAACTTCGACGTTTCTTGATGGATGTCGTCTTTGACGATGCGGCAGCCAGGATACTGAAAGAGGAGGATTGGTGGTTTGAAAGCGAGGAGGGCGCACTACTCAAGTGGTAAGCTCCTGAAGTGTTCTGTTTCCCCGGTTATCTTCATCCCCTTGAAATTATGGAGGGAACGATTGAATACGTTCCTGTCGTATGCTTTGTGTTATCACTCGGTAGATATATTTGTTGGGGACTCATGCTAACCTACCTATTTCGCGCATTCTAGGCACTGGCCGATAGGTCTGATCTATGACAACCACGCAATTTCTGCATCAGCCCGTACGTCTTCCGCCGCGTCAATCAGCACAGGTACCGGCACGGCCCCAGAATTACAGATCACACCGCTCAAGTTGATCCTACATCTTGCTTCGCCTCCAACAGAAAAGCTACTCCTCCCTCCATCTGCGGAGGCGTGCAAACAGGCCTTTATGGGACAGCTTAAAGAAGCAGATTTTATCCGCTGGGGAAATACCAAGCGCATGACTGGTCTTCGAAAAGCGGAGCAGGACGGGATATGGGAAGGTATTCGGGAACGTGAGTGGCTTCTTTCTCTTGTTCCGGTTTCCAAATACTAGATATCTTTTAACGAGAGAGTACGGGATTCGTGCTAATTTCCTCCGATCCATCCATGTCATGATGATCAGATAATTTTGACGATTACTGGCGAGTCGCGTCGAAGATCGTACCTACCACCATACCGGCCACACGGCCCAGTTCGCCGCCGCCCTCCTCGTCGGCCTCTGCCCATACACGTCCACCGTCCAGCGATCCTCAAAATGCACAAGATCGCGATGGTGCATACAACGTCCGCAGTGTACCTGTTAGATTGTACTTGCCAGATGGACCTGTGATACAAGACCTTGCACCCCCCATAATGGAAGATGGTGAGTTTATCTCTTGCGTCATATGAAGGACCAACGTTGTAACTGGCGGCCACCTGATGTCTTGTCTCGTTGCGACACCGTCAGGGACTCCAAATACGCTCACCCGCTACCTATCGACACATCTACCCTTGTTATTCCTGTCACAGGGACCTACTCCGGATCTCGCATTCCCGCTGGTGCAGGGCATCATTTTACCACCGGAGACCGAAATGGCATGGCTAGGTGCGTGTATGGCAGGCGCAGATGGCTGGGTAAATGTCTGTGTTGGGTTACTACAATAGGGAGGGGGGGAGATTGCAGAGGCCTATACTACCTGATACTCATTTTACTTTTGCTGTTCGTTAATGGTCGGATACCCACCTCGCCCACTCGATTAATGTTTCGTTCTCTACCACCGCCAACGTACTTTTGACGTGTTGATGGGCGCCGGCTCAGCAAGTGACTGTGAACGAGCCAGTGGACTCGCCGTGTGCCACACCGCAACGCGTCTTCAAAGTACCGTACCTGTTTCATGAGCGCCGCTTAAAGCATTGTGAGGTACCTATCCTGCCCATTGACCGCCGGCCCGCACAGCGATAGGTCACAACACGCTTCCGCCGCGATACGCTGACAGAAGAGGGATGAATCATGTTCCGTCCATTCCAAACCACTCGCCGTATGTTGTCCACCTCACGTCGCGTGTGCATGTGGTCAGGACATACACGCCTTCCGCATGTCCTGATGGAAATCTCAGATCAGTACCATTTCGGGATATGATGGTTTTCAAGCTTTGATTTGGATGGAAAATAAGATGGTGAGAATGAGGATGACATTATCAAGTAGCCCAGGTGACACTACCTTGATGGCTCAATGCAATGTAGGAGTTTAAGGAAAGGAAGATACAACATGGATACGTAAGGAAGTGTCAGCTTGCAAAGCAAAACGATGGCGCAGGAGCTCGCCACGGATGCGATCGGCCGACCGGTTTGACGCGTAGTATCCGATGTTTGGGTAGGCAACGTAGTCATTGACGAGAAAAGATGACAGGAACGGTGCGGCGGAAAGCCAAGATATTCCATGGAGTCACTTGATGATCAGGACCTGTACAAGAGAGAAAGGGACAGTTGAAGCATGTACCGTCTTCCCTTGACAAGAACCCACTCGATGTTGCAAAAGTGGGTGTGGTGGGGCTGTGAGTGCTATCGGTGAAGTCCTGCAAGTAGTTCAGTGGAGTGGTCGTGTCAGTGTTGTTTGGTGTTGATGGAAGTGTACTTCATTGTCTGTATTAGGATGAGCGGCCGCAGCGCAAATGATGTAAAAGTGAGTCTCGCGCCCTGGATGGTCCCGCATTGCTGGAGGCATTTTTGTGGAGTCATTTCCGAGCCACCGGAAACAGTTCAGGTAATAAAACCGCAGAGGCACTTCTGATGAATTGGTGATGCACTTGATGTGATAATCGGAAACTTCTGGATAAAGTTCTAGTGAATAAGAGGGAAATGGATGGTATGCTGTTGACTGCTTGAAGATCGAGCGTTGTCGTTAAGAGCGAAGCGACGGCTTCCGTCAATTCACGTGCCAACCTGCTACCGAGGTTTTGATCAGAATTGCTGAAAACTCGTTATGGTTGGGTAACGCTTACTTTATCCTCTAAAATGAAAATTGTATGTGAGAATGAGCGTGACAAGTACATAAAATTCATTCTGAGGATGCGTTGATCCAACGTTGCAGCGATTTCGACGTCGTAAATATCGAATCACTGGCGAATCAGATAATTGATGCAGTAAGTCACGGACTCACTCCCGATAACCACCGCGATAGCGTAAACGCGTCGATAGGTCATACCCAGCTGCCCATGTCTCCGTGAGTTCATAAAGAAAGAAAGCAACGTAGAAATGCCTGCAGCCGGCAGTGGTAGACTTGTAAACGATACATAATTGTATCTCAGGAAAAGACTGCACGGCTCCTATAATCAGAAGTTGAGTGAACACTAGAACATTGGATATTCACGGCGCCGTGCATGGCCTAATTTTTCTGCCTAGGAGCTTAACCGAGAGAACGGAAACTCTAAAGCCACAGCAACTGCTTGCCGACTCAGGGTGCCCCTGCAATTAACGGGGAGACGCGGGTTATCGTTAGGAGTAGTATCGCGTATGGCAGTGCTGAACAGCAGGCAACCTGGGAGAGTATGCAGCATCCTCCGGATTTGACAGAGAGACACAAGCTGCGTATAGCACGTCTGTGATTCTGGGATCCTTCGCTGCACGGAATTGGACTACTATGAAGCACTACAAAGTACGACTCCACCTCTGTGTGGATAGCATGCCTGACGTTAGGAAAACATGAGATGAATTAGCGTGCCTATCATTGGGGGAGTCATCAAGGAGAACATGCTCATAAGCGCATTTGCTCATAACGAGAATGCTTCTCTTCTAGTGGTCTCGAGCACGAGGACGGACGAGGACTGGCAATCGAATAGGTACAAACAGAAGTAAACACCTCGGACAAGCGGTTGCTGACATAATTGCCATTCCAAACGACGGGATCAAATTTCGAAGTTTGTCTCACTGCCTCCATCAGCAAATCTGACCATGTGAGTGAACACCCGTGGACCTCCTTGGAACACGGGGGATATTCGCAGCTTCATCAAGCTGGCCTTACCCAAGAAATAGCGCCTGGCGCGATGACCAGAAACTGCGCCGTGGTACTGAGCTAAGTTCACTTCAATCAGGGAATTTGAAACTCTTTCACGAAGTATGTTAATCGGTCCCGGGCTGATCACTGGCACACAGCCGAACCACTAGCACGTAACAGATTCCTTACCACCTTCAGTATCTCCACGTTTCATTGACCCACTGAGTTTTGCGATGTACAATCTCCGTCGCCCCCGAAAGGTCAACGCGGAATAATTGAGAAATTCAGAGAACGTCTGCAACGTGTTCCTTTGTAGTTTGCGGTTACCTCAACGAAAGCCCTGGGTCCTTAACCGTTGCAGAAGTACTATCTGCTGTCCGTTGCAGCAAAAAGGAAGTGAACAGGTGCGGTATCTGCCGGGTCCAAGCGCTTCAGCACTACCACTGCTGGTGGGTAGATAGACACTTCTTCACTTTCCATTGGTTTATGATGCTACGTAAAGCCGTATCCACCTATCTTGTTGGACACGATAACGAAGGGTTTGAATCCGTGATTTAAATCATTCAGTGGGCCTGGTCCCTGTAAGGATCATGATGAACTGTCTGTTGGCGACCGTTCCCACCGCGATCAGAGAAGTATCATCCTACACAAGCACCGAATTTCCTACACTAGGTGTGCTACTCTGGGGGTTTGCGAACCTCAGTTACTCGTCAATTCAATTTTGCAATCCACGAAACACAAGGGCGATGTCACCACCCTGATGGTTCTTTTGGGTGATAGGTCCAATCCGCGGACCACTCATCGTCCAGCTGGAAAACGCCGGCGAGCAGGGGCGGAAATGCAGCTAGTTCCGGCGACGTGTGGGCAACAACATTCTATTCAGTGTCGGCGTCGCGGTCATCATAATGCTATAATCTTCCAAAGTTTGACAAGTGTATCCTGATAGAATATTGAGGTATGACAATAGTGTGCAGTAATCTACATATCTAGGCTATGCTGGGCTGATGCAAGGTGATGGGGACAAGATTGTAGTTATGACCGAAGTTGTGTCCATAAATATCCCATGGGTGTTTGGGTGAATCTACCGGATAATGTGCTGAGTTACAGCTTGACTTTTAGGCCTTCGAGGCTCTCACACTACCGAGCGCATGCTACCATCGCGCATTGTTTGAAGGAGATCATGTTAGTACGTCTACACTGTCGTCACACACGGGTTTGCAAGAATATATCCATGCAGACTCGCGCACGTACCAGAAGATGCATAGAGTTGCATTTGGTTGACACTGGTCCACGTTATCCGGACTCTGTTTTGATACGGATCGTACGGACTGAGCTGTAGTGATTGTTCCGACAATCCAATCGCCATGGCAGTGCGCATAGCAAGCTGTGGGAACCATCAAACAAACCAATGACAATGCAGAAGCAGCACCGACATCACCGTACTGGCGAAAGCCTGATGATATTAGATACGAAGAAAGCAAATTCAGAAGAAGCGCGGACATACCGTGGGGACGCCCAGCCTTATACTCGGACCACGCAAGTAGCATTACGCAATGCAAGGTCTCGAGAGTTGGTTGATTGAGAGATGCGGTCAGTAACTCCTGCATTTCAGCGTAGGCGAGGCTCACAAAGTGAACGAGAGGGTGACTTACCTTGGCAATTTCGCAATAGGTTTCTGCAACAATTGATGGGCCCCTAGCAACTACTTCAGGGATCTCCGAGGCCCTATAAAACTCTCATTAGGAAAGGTGTAATTGGAATATTTAGAACGTACCTTGCGCCCAACCCAGCTATACAATTAGCCATAAGGGCCGACATAGTCTGGCGACGCAACCTGTCATACAAGTCGTCATACGTGAGAAAGGGACACTGCCCGCCCATATGGCTGATGAACAGTGTTAAGAATTGAGACATCAAGTCACGCCGGGGAAAGTGGGGTTGCCCGGGTTCAAATAGCTGAGGCGAACGATATTGGGAGGGTTGGTTGACGTGTCTTTCATACGTTTGTGAAGTCGAGGCACTTGCGCGGTGGTGGATATGTTCGTCATTGGATGAATATCTGGCGTGTGATAAGTCGGATATGACCTTCATTTCCTTTGGTGTGCACCCACCTTGACACTCCGGAAGGTTTCGAGATGTCTGGTGATGCGTAGGATTGCGATCTAGCTTGGCAATCGTCACCGTAGCCATTTCCAGGTGGCGAATAAGAGGAACGTTGCGAGGAGTGTATCGTTGATGGCAGATTGCTGCAGGAAGCTTGTGCTTGTTGTCCGGAAGAGTAGTCTGTCGGATTTGCATCAGCCGGGTGGTCTTGCGCGACCGTGCTACTCGCTGGTCGTATATACAGGGTGGGGGCGCTCGGTCCAGCGATGGCCCGACTGCGTTCGGCAAAGTATCGCTCGCGATCTCGGAACCTGCAGGGAATTTTGGCACTCGTGCATGCTTCACACTGTGACTCTGGAGTCGGCTGCAGACATTTTATTTTCTTCAAACGACTAACAAAGAGGATGGTAAATGGAACACAAACGTGGAGCAGGATACACACCAGTTATCGCATGAAGTAACGAGACGGGGGCGTTTCTTTTGGCTTTGGGCCGCGTTGGGAGACTCGAAGATGAACTGAAAATTAGTGTCCATGGGGGATGCCAGACTGCAAGGCCAGTGACGATGGTAAAGTTTATATCCGTGGGCTGGTGTGGTACCGCGAGGCGGCAGGTGCCACTGGTGAACGGAGGAGGGTCCCAACGTTTGCAGCCCTGCAAGGTTTTCTAAGCGGTCACCGCCAGCGCAGCATTTTTGCTAGCTACCTACTTACTCAACTATTAGCCTTGACTTCCAACGCACTGTATTAATCAAGATCAATCAAGAAATTGCAAACCCGCCGGTGGCATTATTAGTCAAATCCCCTGCGTGCCGTAAACGGATTGTCAGGACCTATCTCATCACACGACGGAAAATGATGGTAGGTCAGTGTGGCAAAAGAATTTAAACGCGGCGGGTGGCCCACCAACCTCCCCGGCCGGGCGGCGGCTCAGGAAAACAGACCCAAGCCCTTGATGCTCGGGAATGATCGCTGCGGACAGCCTGCAGTACCGTGACCGACCATGTGGAGCCCATCTTGTGGTTTGACCAGACGGAAAAACATGTATGTGTGCATGACTTCGGCGCGTGGGTCCGGCCCAGGAATGTACACCGCCAGATATGGCACTGATGTCACACGCCACCTCCAAGTCGACGTCAACTGATGTCCTCGATGAGCGCCCGCCACTCCGTAGTACACTGTGATCTCCAGACCATACCACTGTAAAATCACCCGTCTCCGATCATACAACCGGGCTCGGTTGTGACTCCACGCTCAGCGGGACAACTCCAGAGTCTCTTCACTCACTGGATCAGTGAAACAGACAACTCACACATGATCCCGTTCACCACACATACCCACTGAGCGTACGTACGTTTCGGATACGCCCAGTAAAGTCATACTTCCAATTCTGATTAACCATAATTAACGTAGTGCGGAGATGTCAGTGAACGAAACCGGGGTATCCTGCCTAACTCGCGGACAACGATGAATGTATAGGCGATGTGCGCCGAGCGAGATGGCGGACCATCGTTGGTCCAGAAATCGTGTTCTCATGTGTCTCGACTCTCTTCACTGGCTCGGCCACTCATGATTGCAAAACTATTTCCGTCGGTTTGCATTAATTTTGATGCCCTGATGCTCCGAAGCTCCTCGGCATCTTCCTCGCCTACGTCAAGCTCTTCGCTTGAAAATAAAAGGTGCTGGTGTATCTCATCATCCTCGTGGCGCTTCGTGACGTTTGTCAGTTACTAATCTAAGTAAAACGCAAAAGGTAGCTCACTTGTAGGCACGCCTCAAGCCGTGCGGCTTGGGGCCTTGAAACGTTAAGCTCGAAGTCCCGGCCGGGGCTTAGAATGCTGTTGTCATCGGCTCGTATTGTGTCACCGAGTGCATCGTGGGAGTCAACAGTTTTTCGGTACTTGTGATACGTAAAGAGTGCAATGCCTGAGGACGCGTGGTACATCATACTTCTCTACAGTGAGACGAACAAGATCATCACTCACCACAAGTAGTAATAGCCACGCCAGTGATATTGAGGGGTGTGAGTTCGTCGCCAAAAAACCAGGCCGATATCGTGATGGTCGAGACCTCCTTGGCTATTCCTGCTATTGACATTGGAAGCACACCTGCACGTTGAATTATGCTTGACACCATAAGCTAGGAGTCAGCCTCGTTGCAACTTCGTAAGTTGAGGTAGAGTTCTGAGACGTACTAGTATTCGCTCATGACCATACAGAAGGCCAAGAATCCGGGGAGTGTCAACATCACTATCGTGTTGATTGTGGAAGCTAAACTGCCAAAGAAAGGAGTGGAAAATACTCTGTCCCATCCTTCCCAAAGTATACTAATGATAGCCAAAGTTGTAGCCATGATCGGGGACAACCAAAAAATGGCCGCAGCAGGACTATCCATTCCCGTCTTCTTGTCTCGCATCAAGAGTTGGGTAAGACTCCACCGAAGGCCACTGCACACACTTGCGGTCATAACGAGGATGAATCCAGACAGCACGAACGCGGTCTCAGAAGCGACCATTAGCAATACACCTCCAAATATGACGAGGATTACCGCAACCAAGCGTAACGAAAACTTCTCGAGGCGAAAAAGGAAGGCGAAGATGAGTACGAATATGAGAGAGGACGACTTGCACATGGCTGAGAAAATATCAATTTTTTGCCGTAATTCAAACATGCGGTGTGCCCTTCTCGCTTATTCATCGGAGGGCACGACATCGCAGAGATGAAGATTGAACGGAGACCCACTGTAGAACGAAAGGGTAATCGTCTTTAGTGAAACGTTTGACAGTCCAATATCCACACCGGTGGAAATTGCGGCAGGAACAGCCTTGGTGCTACACACCATATTCAATGTTAGGGGATAAGGTCATAACGGATATTGTCATCCTGACGCACCCATAGACTCGTAAATCTGGCCTGCATTCGGGACGAAATCGTCGTGGGTGTATGAATCGCAATGCCGCAGCGAGAATAAATTGGATACACATATGGATGGTCGTCACAAACAACGGGTAAGGGAAACCGAAATGGTCGAGCGAGAACATCCATTTATTGTACACGGACAGCACCGTTGCGAAAGTGAACCTTGTCAGACAAATCATCAGCTGTTCAGATATGGAAAATGCATTTGCAGACGAAAAATTGGGCCATGGCCAGGAGGCAGAAACAGAAAGCCATACCATAACACGATGAAGCAAGTGTTGATGGCTGCGCTCCTCCACCAAAGCCGTCTCTTCTCCGACGAGGATACGAGATGGACACCTGTACCTCCATTTGCACGTAGTTGGGACTCTAGAGTGTCATATGTCGAGTCTCCAAGACCATGGTCGGCCATGGACAGTGTAAGTTGGCAAGCGTGGGAAGGGTAAGCTCCTGAGGGCGACGCCGTATGTACTGTCGAGGAAACAAGCGTGTTGCTTAAGGCTTGCAGGGGTACGAAAAGGCCTCACCAAGAACGCCAAATATCGACATTGATACAATTTAACTGTACGACTGTAATCGAACGATCATACGTAGTACATAGGTCGATATTCATGACGTTGTACATGTACCAAGTGCAGACTCCAGGCCCCGACTTCACCAGAGGAGAGAGACGCCGAAAGCATCCTCTAATAGTTTAAACGAGCACAGATCTGTGGTATGTTCAGATTGATGCCCAGCGGACACAGTCACACTCCGAGTCGAGAAATACCGTGGTCAATGCTTGTGAGATGAAGGTTCCGCCGGTCACACGATGGAAACATTGGAAAGTAGTACCTGTACAGTGCTGTCGATAATTGCCCACACCTCTCACCCATTTGTTTGCAACACCACTTAGACAAAGGTGTGCATCACTCGGTATGATGACCGTGAAATTGCACAAGTTTCTTCTCCAAGAATATGCCTTTAAGGGTGTAGCCCGCCAGAAGTTCTATACGCTGATCAGAGTATCAAAAGTTCTCTGGGCATCCCGGGAGTGCAGACAAGTGCACACAAGTGCACACAATGCAACATCGTGAGAGGCGTTACACTGATGCCAAGTCCGACTCATACAGGTAATCTAAAGGCGGAGTCCCGCAGCACAAGGTTGGAGCCATTTGCATCGCCGGCAGTCCACTGTTATATGCAAAGGCCTTGTACTGCAGTTTGTAGGATGTGATATGACGAACACTGCCGGCTCGTACCTGCACGGAGGCCCCGCTGTGGACGTTGGTGACAGTCGTGCGAATTCAACTTGACAAGGAGTACTGGTGTCCCGAATGTGTGTATCGGCGATCGTATCTCGGTGTCGACCAACCGTCTGTAATGTGCATCATGTTGGTCTGCACGAGGGAGATGAATAGCACTTGGACGCGTCCCTCAACACGTCCCCAGAGGGCATCGACGCACAGAACATTTGACATGTTTCCGCGCGGAGGAACGTTGCGGTAAGTACTGTAAGTCACCTCAGCAAAATACTGCACACACCTCCGCTGACACGACGGGCTAATTGACACTGGTGGCTCGCAAGCGTGGATCTACCTGTGTTTTTCTTTCCTCTACCATGTGACTGGTCTGTGATTGTGATGATTCGTAAGTAAACCATCTCTTCCTCTGGGGTTAGTTCTCCCAATCGTCCGCAGGACCTTTTGGTTGCGCTGCGTTATAAACACACAATGCGGCGGGAAATACTCAGCGCCGCTGGTCCTAAACATAGTGCGAAACTTCGAATAAGTTTTTGCAGGGAAGAGCTCGCATTTGCAGAGAAAAGCTGCATCTAAGAATCTGGGTATGCAAACAATAAGTCTTACCTTCAGTTTGCGCAGAATATTTATCAGAAATTCCACACTACATCAAGGACGGGTCTAATTTACCGTCGCATGGTGTTAGTTTAGCAATCATAAGCCCGACGTACTTTTCGCTGAGCCGTCCACAAAATACGATGACGTATGTATGGTGAGAAGGAAGAGTCCCGGGAGTGGCGCTCGCGCCGCTACCTACCTTTGATAGGCCAGCACATGTGTTCAAGTGAGGTGACAGTCAGTGGTCTGACTGCGGGTGGCAGTGTTGTCAACCCGTGCGGTATCCATTCACCGTCCGGACTCCGCAGGTATGCCAAGCCCATGTCCTACACTGCTGGACTCACAGCACACTGTTGAACCGACGGATGGGATTGTCCGTAGCAATCCGTTGGAGTATCTCAGACGTGGTCCTGCAGCTCGGTGTTAGCGCCCGTCACTGCCTTCCTCGTGCCGACGGCATGCCCGCGCTTTTGGGCTTCCCCGTCGGAGAACTTCTGCTACGCTCTTCCTTTCGCTGATACTTATACTGGCCTGTGAGTGAGTATCGCTCCACCCCCTTGAGTCATGCTTCTCCCTACATGGCGGCGGTTCGTACCTCTGCTCAGTTTGTTAGCACTTGGCACAGTCGGTGCTGGTAAGGGCACTTCAAACGACCAAATGAATTTTACTTACCGTTGGCGTGCAGCTCAAGACAGCAATGGCGAGACCATCGTGCAAATCGTATATAGTGAGCTTGCACTTCTCCGCGTGCCGCAGCATGGTGCTCAAGGGTTTGACCAGACTATAGCCCCAGCCAAGTAGCTGCTGCAGTGGCAGGAGCCTTGTATCTTCTTTGTAGTGCCTGTCTTTTTGCTCGTACCTTCTCAAATCGAGCATGGTGGGGATTGTGCCTTCCCATCGGATCGACCAGTTGGTGTCTCACTTCTTGGAGAAACTGTTTCTAACGTAACAAATTGCAGGTATTGCTATAGGGTTCTTCATTCGAATCGCACTCCCGAAAAACCCCAACAGCTTGATAATATTCATACTCCAGCAGTTGTTGATTTTACTCTCTCCCGCCGCATTTCTGGCTTTCAATTACATTTTATACGGCCGATTCGTTGCAAATTGCGTGAGCCCTAGCTACTCTTGGGTTCCCCCTCGCAAAGTCGCGACTTGGTTTGTTACCAGTGATATAACTACCTTCTTGATCCAGGTCAGAAGCCACTTTTTCCGTTGACCTCCACTGAACAAAGTTCTAAATGCTTATACATGGCAGATGGCTGGTGGAGGAATTCAAACGTCCAAAAATACATCGACGGACACCCTGGGAGCTAATGTTATGCTGGCTGGGCTTGCCCTTCAAGCCGTCTCTTTTGCACTTTTCATCTTGCTGTTCCTGCACGTTTGTTGGCGTATTCGTGCAGACGGCATCTCACCGTCAAGGGAGGCTTGGGGCCCACTTGTGCCAACCCTGTTGTTTTCGTCTGCCATGTTCATGGTGAGTCATCATCGATTTGACTGCTCCTAGTTTGCGTAACGTACGTTTCCTCGAAGGTACGTTGTGTCTATCGCACAGTTGAACTTGCCCAGGGAAGTGGTGGCTATCTCATGACCCACGAGCGTGCGTCTCTTCGTTCGTCACTTTATCTGGCTAACTAACTCCTTTCACTTTACGTCTAGTTTGGTTCTACGTCCTTGACACCCTCCCGCTCTTTATTGGCATCAGTGTCTACGTTCCCTTCTGGCCATCTAAGTACATTGTCGCTAGAACAGACCTTCCGACCTCGAAGATTTGAAGTCTAAGTGCGCTTGCAATCCCATTTACTCCATGTGCGACTCTACACTCTCTGGACACTACTGGTACATACAGCTCTTACCATGTCGACATTATCCAATGTAGAACCGATATTTAAACCACTATGAGGAGCACGCGTGTAACTTGTCTTTGTGGTCCCCGGAGAAACCGTAAGGCCAGCCTTCAGGTGCCGCAAGCTGGGCAACTCGGTGCGCTCACTGGTCTAGGCAAGCTGCCACACGCTGAGCGACATCGGGGCGTAAATGACATCTTTTTGTCAAGATACGGACCATATCCCTTCCCCTCAGAAAGGCCTTATCACCTACAAAAGACACAAGTCCCTTTAACAACCTCCCGATCCACGCTTCGGATGGCATCATAAATTTCCCCTGCTCGTCGTACTGCAAGAGAAGCGCACGAATCGCTTCCTGAGACTGTTGATACTTGGAATGTCCGACCACGCCTGTGATGCAGGCATGTCCAGCAGTTATAATGCCATATCGCTCGAGCATCTTCTCGTTTCTAGGCCACCAATCCTCCATTTGCTGTTCGCGCTCGAGGTGTGTAACCACCAGAGCAACTGGAACCTCTTTACGGCCAAGGACTTCATAGAAAAGTCGGTAATTATTTTGTATTGTTACGGTGATGCGATTTGCGCGGATGCAGAACAAGAGGAGACTAATGCCGCCCGCAGCGCTCAGGCTTTTAATTAGTTGGATTGCCTTCTCGATGGCATTGAAGCAGCGATCTTCGCTAATGGTGTCAGGCTCTTCCAGTCCAACGGTGTCCCACATCCGGACTCGTGCCAAGCCGATTTCGAATACGTACTCGTCGGAGTCCAGAGTACACGCATTGGCATCAGGGGAGACCCTTGCAACCTCTTTTCCTGCCATGAGATTGATCAGAGAGCTCTTTCCTACGCCTGTCTCACCGAAAAGGACAACGTTGAGATTTCTGGAAGAGGTAGACTTTGGTGACCGGGAGCATCTTTGTATAAGCTGGTGAACGGCAACCTGGCATTTACGGTACCGCCCGATCGTTGGGGGGTGGCATTCGTCAGTCAAGGTGGTGATGCAGGCATGCCCGGCGAAATCCATGCCGTACGCCGAGAGTCCGTTCTGGTTGTTCTCCCACCAGATCTCCATTGCTTCCGGTGAGTCTCCAAACTTCTCTAGCTCAGTGATAACGGCCGCGACGGGGATGTTTTGGGACACCTTCGAGCATATACCTGTAATGGACATGTATGTTTGTTGCATCGTCCGTGTGACTTTTGTACCCCTGAAGCAGATAACGAGGAGATGGACACCATGCGCTTTCTCGAGCTGCATTAGGAGACTTCGCAATATCTCTTCAACCCGTTTCGACGCAAGGCTTCCCTGTGTCCCCTCGTTCAAGCCGGGGGTATCCCATAGGTAGTAACTGTGTTGGAATATCGTCGTAGGATGGCGCGTTGTCTCCAGCGTGACTCCGACAGCATCGTTCGATGCCAATACCCTCGCTTCACCGAGAATAAGGTTGATAAGGGAACTCTTCCCTACTCCTGATTCTCCTACTATAACGACGTTGCGAGTGGACATCGTGTTCAGCAGGGTTAGGGTGCTACCATACGTTTCAAACACACTGGAACTTCTCACTGCCAACCGCACATACCTTATGCAGGGCACTCGAAGTGTTCTAACCCAAGATGATTTCGATTGATGTGCGCAGCGATTGCCTGAAAGCCGATAAGTTGATACAGCCTAGAGGCTCAGTGAGGAATAGAGCATAATCCTCACGGTGTCTCGAACGTGGTTTCTACAATCGACAGCAAAGAGACGGATCGTAAATGATCGGGAAGATGGATGACTGTTGAACAGGGCGTGACTTTGCTCTATGCGATGAGATTGATGAAGGGTGCTTGGGGGTACGGATAGCGGACGGTGTTCTGATCAACTGCATCTCGGCGGTCGGTTGCACGGCCCAGCCTGGGCCTACCCATCGAAGTTACCGCCACACAGAACGCTGCTATGACCATTCAGGTAGTCCACGAGGCAAACGACGCCTGGATGATGGGTGCAAATGAACACAATGCATTGTAAGAATGCATGTGACCGGAGGGAAGAACTTCAAGGGATGCAGTAGGTAGTCCCCGGGAGTGCTAGTGCTAGTGCGATGCAGGACGGCCAGCGATCGAAGCCAGTGTGGCGACATAGCAGAGCATAGGGAGGCCTGATACTAAACATACCTCGTGGTTGTGAGCTCGATCAGCCACCAGCATATTCGTGCAAAGTCTCCTCAGGAATTCTTCGCGTGTGTTCGCGATCGCTTCTAAAGGACTGCAAATGATCCTTTCTAGCCTTCAACGACGACACGGACGGGAGACGTTACGCCTGTCTACTCCCGAGTCTTTGTGGCCTGCCTAGGGGAGGCTACCGACGGACCAACTGTCATGCCCACAACCACTCTGCCCAACACAGGTGACTTCACTGTGAAGGATTCCGATGTTTAGGTTAGATCCCAAAACACATTGTAACGGGTCTGTCAACACCATGCTTCCAAGGTTCATTCTTCCGCGAGCTCGGCGGTCAAAAGATTGACTCGAAGAGTCCGAGACACCTTTGCAATGTCAACTGCAAAGTGAAACTACCAAGGTAGAAGACAACCATGGGGCAAATACAGGGCCGGGACCGAGCTGGGCGTACAATGTTCGTTACATAAATCTCAAGAGAATGAAATTGGCGTGGGTTGTCAGTCACACCAATCCAGCGCAGCCTCCACCTTTTCATATGATTCGGACCCGCAGCTCCAAATATTCTATCAGTGTTTTTGCAGACTCGAAATCCATCACAGAATCACACCAACTGCGCCATTAGGATGCGCGACGGCGGCCTTGATCTCGTAGCCCCTGGATGAAGTGGGCCTTCAAGCTTCAGATCTCGGATCGTGCCCTATGCGGAATTTTTTCATGTTGCTCTTCCAGTGAGCCTGATAGCAAGCGCAGCACCAAGCATTAGCCCTGAGACTCGACTCTAATAGGATCGAAGCGGATTCCTTGAAAACTCGTTGGGCGATGGCGATAGAGTGTGCGCGGGGCACATGCGCAAATACTAACAAATATACCCGGGTATGGGTCACGTGCAGTGGCTGTGTCTAGTTGGGGAAAGATGAGGTGAGTGGCGGGGTTCCGTCCTGTGAGCAAAGACATGCTGCCAGCCGACTCGACGGAGGCTTCCTCCAGCGCTGAACCAACGTTTCCACCTACACTAGCAGATTTGAGTCGGCATGCGTCTGTGATATCGTCTTCTTCCGATTCGGAATCCATCCATGAAATACCAACCACCCCACGTCCTCGGCCGACGCGTACTTTCTCTTCTCCCCGCTCCCGCAGTCCACATTCTCCGTCGGCGGTTCGCCCTCCCAGCTATCTTACTCGTGAGTTTGCTTTGCTAGATCGAGAACCCAGATCTCGCTCCGTCGCCGCGCACACCCGGTCAAAGTCTCGGAGACGGTCTCGCTCTCAGAATCCCTCCGCAAACAACAGACCCTCTCCACAGGACTTTTCCTTTATGTCCACGCTTGGGGAGGGCTCCTACTCCACCGTGTGTTATCTCTGTATCTTATATGCTTACATACATTTACGTTACACACAGGTCATGCGTGCAAGGTACACTCGTACGGGCCAGGAATACGCTATCAAGATCATCAGCAAGAGTCATCTCATCAGAAAAGACAAGATGGCTGTCGCAATGGCCGAGAAAAACGTCCTTGTCAAATTGGGCACTGGTCATCCCGGCATCATCCATCTCCACTGGACGTTCCAGGATGAGTGGAGCCTTTGTCGGTGTTCACCTGTTACCTTGAATGTACCTCACACATCATACACAGTTTTCGTCCTCGATCTTGCTATTAACGGAGAAATGCAAGCACGCATTTCGCGCATGGGCTCTCTCTCTTTAGCCTGCGCCCGACACTACGCGGCACAAATCATGGACGCCTTGGATTATATGCACTCGAAAGATGTCATCCACAGGTATGTGAGCTTCATAAATACCCCCATTACTCTTCCTCACTCCATCTGAGGGACCTTAAACCGGAAAATCTCCTCCTCGATAGTGACTTCCGCATAAAAATTACGGATTTTGGGACGGGAAAATTACTCGAGCCCGGACGTAAGCTCTCTGTCACTTCTTCGCTATGTTCCGCTTCACAAATACCTCCAGAGGAACGCGCGAACTCGTGGGTGGGCACCGCTCAATACATCGCTCCCGAACTCCTCGAACGCAGTGAAACAAGTAGAAGGTTCGTCTTGATCCGTGACGTGCGACGGAACTGTTGGTGACAATACATTGGCACCCCCCACACAGCTCAGACCTGTGGTCTCTTGGGTGCATCGTTTACCAAATGATCACTGGCCGATTTGCATTTCACGGTCTGTCTGAATACCTAACCTGGCAAAAGATCAAGGCTCTAGACTACACATTTCCCGAGGGCTTCGACGGGGACGCCAGGGATTTTGTACAGCGGTTGCTTGTAAGTCGTTTTCGTGTACTCTGTCGTTCTCATTCATCAGCACCTTTTCCGATACATCTCCGTTTTGGGTCCCAACTCCAACGCAATATGTCGATCCTTGTAGATTCTTGATCCGTCGCAACGGCTCGGTGCAGGCGCCGAAGGGAGCCCAATCTCCCGAGCGGCGTTACGTGCACACCCCTTTCTCTCCTCTGTAAAGTGGGAGACGCTCTGGACCGACCCTGTCCCTCCGCTTGAGGCGGGGTTGGTGAAGAAGGAGGTACGTGAGGCGACAGGGGACGAGGGAGATGGACGGATGTTGGAAACTACGGGTAGTATGTGGGATTCACTCGTTGGCGGGGATGGATTAGATGAATCGAGTGGGGTAGATTGGGACGATAGGGATGAAGGAGATGGAAGTGGCAGAGTCACCACTACCGGGAATGGGAACAGAAGAGGTCCGAGCAGACCCTTCGGAAACAGCCATGCTGATGACGATGGATTAGGGTGGGCGCACGATGCAGAAGGTCCCGAGTTTGAGCGGTTTAGGTTGAGGGAAAGTCAGTGGCTGATGCGGTGCGATGAGGGCGACGAGGACGAAGCTGAAGACTTACGGAGCGGAAGGCAGCGAGCTGATGTTGACAAAGTTGAGGGCTCAGTGCGGACCCCGACCCCGTCGTTTATTCAAGGTGTACAGGATGTTGTGGACAAGGCAAGTACAAAGGACGGAAGTACTACCACCCCTGCCATAACAGTGCAAACCATACCCATACCCACATTGATATCTCCACCTTCACCTACGGGAACCCCTCGCCCCTCTCCATCGGTCTTAGGTTCAAGTTCCGGTTCGGGATCGGGGACGAATTCGCTAGGTGGAAGTTTTGTGGAAGTGAGCGATGTTCAGCCAAAGGACAGGCTTGACAATCCGGCACAGTCTACTGTGGATCGTGTGCTGTTCCGCGTCCCTGGATTGGGTCCCGGCAGTGGGGGAGACACGAAGGAACGAATGGGAGTAGTAGTGGCAGAGGGCAGTGGAGAACGGGGTAGGGACAGAACGTTGACGCCCGTACAAGGGAACATGTTGCTTGTGAGGAAGGTGGACTGGTGCGGTTCTTCCTTTTCAGATGACTACAAGGGTAGCTGAGGTTTTCTTTGGCCCCAACTCGTCAATGGCGTCCTGTTCGTGGCCTACTGTCATGGTGCGGTCACCAAGGTCGCCAATATTGATACCAGGCGAAAGTGTCATTTTCCACACGTGCGTAGAAGCGCGCTCGCCCAAACGTCGTGGTAGCCGGCTGCTGCTACCCCTCAATGTTGTGTCGACGGTGAGGTCGAAGCCAAGGGAGCTGGTCCTCACGAATCACAGGCTTTTATGTTTGAAAAGGAGGGAGGCGTTAGCCGGATCAGGGAGTACTGCGAACAGTTTCAGAGATGGGAGGAACAGCAGTGGTGATAGAAACGGCGTGGGAACGGTTTTGCCTAGCGTAAGCTTTACGGTGAAGACAGAGTTATGGCTCGCTCGTGCTGAAGGGAAGGGAAGGGACAGCAAGGACGGGAAGGATAGGGAAAGGGAGAAGGAGACGAAGTCAGTTGTCGAGAGCACAGAGAGGAAGGGGGAGAGGGAGTTCGTAATATTAACTGTGAGTTCGCCTTTCTTTTCTCCAACTAGGCTGACAGTTTTGGCCATGTACGTACGCTACGTAGTCAACAACATCACAGACTTACGCGGCTGAGACGAGTGCGTTGTGCGCACAGTGGGTCGAGAAAATCAACGCCTCGTTATCACCTCAACAGCAACATTTGCCCCGCAAATGCTAGAATTCGGTGTCCTATTGGCTTACCCTCTGCAGCTGCCCCGCTGTCCACCAGGCTCGTCTTGTGTTGTGCAGAACTTTTTAGTCATCGCTAACCTCGTAATGTGCATACCTGCTCGTACGCTGGAGACGAAACTAATCATTCATTCATCCCAAAGAGTGACTCCGCTCTCTATCGGTTTCCTTTTTTGCGTTACTCTCGTTCCTACTTGTCGTTTCATTCGGGACATGATCGTATCTTGTTGTCTTCTGATTTCAACGGGGATTTGTAGGTTGTCGTATCATTCACATCTGATTGATTTCTAACACGGTTAATCTGTAATCAAACTACGTGGAGCAAGAGCTGCATCGAAAGTGTACTAGTCAGTTGCGTGTACCCACCGCATGAGAATTCTGTTACGCACTGCCAAATTAGTATGAATTGACTGCAGGTAAAAACCTGGAGTGCGTAGAGCCAGGACTGAAGATGCTGTTATCTCGCCACGACTCCCACCTCAGCGATCTAGCCCCTCCGAAATCAAAGTTCATCGCAGAGCATGTTCCCGACATGACTGGTAAGTCGTCCTGGGAACAGGGGCGAATGCTGGAATCGGAAAGGAAACTGCCAGGGTGCAGATATCTGTGTACCTCTTCCCTGACGTTCATGTTATAATGAAACCTGGCTCCTATGGTTTGACAGGTACTTCTCACCAAAAATGCCAAAGTTTGGATTGGCTGCCGCGACGTCAGCAAGGGGGAGGCCACTATCAAAGACCTGAACGATCGCACAGGTCGCGAAGCGCACATACTAAAGCTAAACCTCTTCAACCTGCGCTTTATCAAGGAGTCTGCAGGGGACTTTCCGAAGTACATTTCTCTTTCCGTTAGCACCATTTGACACGCGTCCAATTCACTCTTATGTGTAAGAAAAGAAACGCAGCTGCATGTCCTGTTTAATAACGCGTGAGTGTGCTCGAGTTGCTCAGCCCCCTCGTTTGTGTCGGGATGGGTCTCCCCGTCGAGCGAGTCACATAAGACGGGTTCGATCTTCAGTTCGGCACCAACGTGCTTGGACATTTCTACCTCACTAAACTTCTCCTGCTCTCTACTGCAAAGTCCACTCCGATGGGCATCATCAAATGGGCACTTATTCTCTGGACTTGATTTTGACACGTTCAAAGACGGTCCAAAGTAACGGGCGAAGGCCGGAATGGCGTTGTGCAGCCAGAGCAAAACCGTATGTCCCTTCTTTCTCCGAGTGCGAGTGTTGAAGTGACCGGATTCACAGGGAAACATCGTCTTCTCTGCGGAGCTACACCACTGGTATCGAGATCAAGGCCTCGTGTCCACCTCTCTCCACCCAGGTTAGTACTGAGAAGCGTGCCCTTCAACGAGCCTTACGTGGGCCTCAGGTATCATCCGGTCTGAACTTCAGGGAGGCTTCGCCCAATGGATCTTCGCACGTCATACATTTTCTGCTCGCCAGTCGAGTGACATTCACACTCTTGTCATGCATAGAACCTTGTTACGTATGACGTCTCATATGGTGCCATCACGCAGCTGTACGCAGGAACCTCGCCAGACGTTGTCGGCCTCGGCGGACAGGTATCTCATTGCATTTTTCCGTCGTATCGCCTAAGGGGCTTACTTCATGTCTTTTTAGTACTTCAATCCGTGGGCACGAGTAGGTAAACCTCGTGCCGATACACAGGACCACAGATCGGGAAAAAACTCTGGACTTACATGGAGAAGGCCGCGAACTTGTAGAGTCTGCGCGGACTTGTCTTTCCCACTTCCCATGATCAAGTTACTCGTATGCACAGGTCCAATTGTTGGTCTTCCGGATGCAGAATAGCTAGAAACGGTTGACTTACTATGTATTCTTGAAACGCGGCGTCTAATGGCCGCGAGAACTGGGCTCTCCCGTATTCCAAGACCATAAGGGCACGAAAATCAACAACCGTATCACGACGGTTGTAATGACGCGGCGGGAACCAGCGACCAGGTTTCTGAAAGTAAAGCATCAACCCAAAGTGGAAAAAAAAGTGCTAAGTACAAGGTAATGAATACCAGTACATCTTCTTTTTATGAAGCGACTCAACCCCCTCGGGCCAACCTAGCCAGAGAAACCAAGTTGACTTCAATATGAACCTTCACATATCGGGGGTCCGCCCACTAATTACAAACGGATCCCAGTGCAAGGTAGGGTATGGAACGCGGAAAGCTCAACCAGGGGGAAGGAGGCTAGCGTCGATTGCACCATTTTCGTCCGTGATGTCGTCGTTCTCGTCCAAAGAACGCGCAAGTGGCGTGCGCGGCATCGCCATGAGACCTATGCGGATTCCATTTATCAGCTTTGTTCTTCTAGCACTCTAGAAAACGCGGGGCGTATGTGGAACCACGGATCCCTCACTCACCCGTTCTCGCTGATTCAAGAATTCCAAACGGCTTCACCAAGCTCAAGAATGCGTTCACGCGACTCGTTTTTGCCGTGAGCTCGACAATGACCGAGTTGTCGCTGATGTCGACAACCTTCCCACCAAACTGCAGTACGAGAGCTGAGATGGACTGGAGATGCTGGTGTTTGAGGCGGAGGGCTTCCGACGGGGTGAGTGGGATTGGGGTATGGGCATGTGCATGGTTCTGGGAGGAAGGCGAGCCGTGTGCGGGCTGTGCCTGATCTGGATGACCACTCCGCTCAAAGTTCTGTGCTAGGAGGGTCTCCTTCTCAAGTTTCGAACCCGGCTCACGAGTTGGGACACCCCGACGGGGTTCATGCGAAGGTCCGCCGACAAACTGATCCTCAAGGTATTCAGGGCCTAGGATAGATACTTTGACGAGAAGGAGCTCGCGTGAGATGACATTTGTATCTGTGTAGTCGAGGACAGCCCAGACGGGGACCTGCATCGGAGACATCCGATTGCGTCGAAATACAAGGGGACCAAGAAAAGTCACAGTTGGAAGAAAGAACCTCATCGGAAAAAGACGCAAGGAACAAATAATTAAGGACGTACGAGATCCTCAAGCTGCCTACGCGCCTGTTCGACAACACTATCCTGACCAGATATGACGATGGACATACGACTCAGGTCACGTATCTCAGTACGACACACTACCAGGGAATCGATGTTGAATCCCCGTCCAGCGAGAATACCTGACACCCGCGAGAGCACACCGGGTTCATTTTGGACAAGGCAATTGAGGATGTGTCTGTAAAATTAAAGAGTGGCATGGCGATATAAGCCAGAAACCGTTGGCATGAGGGAGATGGAAGAAAGAAACGGACAAGAATGATGAGAATGGCACGTTCGACACGGAAAGTAATACAACGTACTTTTTAAAGGGCTGCAAGTTCGGCGGCGGTGTGTTGTACAAAATGTTGGTGACAGCTTCTTCTGCCGTGCGGGCACGCGGTACGTCACTCACAGGGAGAGGTGGCGGACGTATGCGCTGAGCACGCTTGTAGTCCAGTGCAGAGGTCGAGTCATCTATTGATCGTGGAGGTTTGGGCAGCTCATCAGGTGCCCGGACGATCGACGACGTCGAGATGCGGCACGAATGACGCACAACAGTCGCACAACGAAACCGCAGAGCGAACAGACTCATCGCCAAGGCACTAAAAACGGTGTCAGCTAGTTGACGTCGATCGCTGGAAAGACGTTCGTTCGCGCTGAAACTTTGACCGGTCGGCTATGAGTAGTGATTACATAAGACGCCCTCAGACTCTCATCCGTTCCGATATATTAAATAGTCTTGGGCAAGCTTTCTATACAGTCCCTAATAAGTCGCACTGTCTCCGTCTTGTCATATATTACTGACGCGCACGCAGTATTCGGACAGCGAGCCTCCCAGCATGCCTTTGCTTCTGGCCACTCTTGCAAACCGACATTCAATACCGTGTCTCCAAGTGGTCTAGCGTCCATCTCCATAAGGATCTTGTACTTGAGCTCTCTCCATGTATGATGGTCAGTTTGCCTGCGACACCGCGCACAAAGCGCGTCTGCACTGCAGCTCACGAAAGGATATTCTTCCAACCTCTTTTGCACTCCCTCTCTCCTGGATCGATGCAGTTTCAAAAGATCAAGTGCAGCGGGACCGTCGACCCTCCTTAGCATTTTCCAGTTCTCCTCCGACCATAGGTCTAGCGCAAGAGTACGTTCCGAGGCTACCCGGGCTTCATCGATCCATCCGAACCGAGAAGATGAGGCGTAAAGACGTAGGGGCTGATCAGCGAGAGGGGGTGTCAAAATCGCAATCCGCACAAGCGAAGCCGGACCTGGCATATCGTATTTCTCGGACGCGTATAAAACCGCATCAATGATGTCGTAGGACGTGATGGGTGTTATCGGGAGACCACTGATCATCCGTAAAACGATCTCGAGCGTCTCAGCGTCCTCATCGAGATGGATGGTTTCTGGTGAAGAGGCGGTTGGTGCAGGATTCGCTTTACTCGGAGTTCCAAAGTCATCGGAAGAGGAGGACACAGGACGCGGAAGGGTGAACAAAGAGCGGAACCAACCCGAGGTAGTCTTGAGTGTGAATGAGTGAACACGGAAGTATGTGAGGTCCCTGGATACGATGATGATATCCGCTTCAGGTGAGTCGAACGCGGGGTGAACCGATGTCTCCCGCTTGGGAGGTGACACGACGTCCGTACATGCGACGTCTGCAGGCGATGTTTCCATCGCCCAATAGTCAGGCCCCAGGGATAAACTATGCCTTCGTGAGCCCAGTGGATTTTGGTACTCTCGAAGAACACCCTGTGCTGGACTGTTGAAGTGTCAGTGAACAGCGACACCGCAGCCAATATTCCTGCTTATCTAAGCGTCTGGCGTCGTTACCAGACATCGATGCCAGCGGACAAGTCCAAGCCATTTGCACTAGCAGATACGCTGCATGATCTAGCCCTCATACGCGCATCAGATGTCGATCTCTCGGGTCTCATTCCTGACAGGACCACGAGCATCACTGAGGAGCCGGGGGTTTTGAAGTCCGTAGAGCTGTCGCACGAGTTTGTGGCTGAGACACGAGCAGCGTTGAGGGCGTACAACAGTGGTGACATGCAGAGGAAGAACGTTGAAATACGGAAGGCACAGGCGCAGTTGGAGGAACTGCTGAGAGGTCTTTCACCGTAAATTCGTCCAAGTATGCTCTCAACGTACAACCTTACCCCTCAGACTGATCCACTTTACGCAGCCTCAAATCGTGTCCCGTTGGTGCTTTCGTACGGCGGGGACTTTCCATTGTCAAAATCACTCTGTCCAGGTTACCTGCGCACCCGTTACTACTCTGTCTTCTTTAGCCATTGATCAGGAACCGGGACTTTTGTTAGACTCCAGACGTCCTAGGGCTATGGCTTTGGGCAGTTGAATCGCCGATACTTACCAGCGTCCGTTGCACGTGGGCACAGCGGATGTTCCGAGTTCAACGTTCAATGCTAGTCCCGGATTCCGAACGCATGTTAGAGGCACCTTGAAGAGTGCTTCCAGCACACAACCCAATAACGACGAGAACTACGGTCACGTGCCCGAGTTGTCAGGGCTGAAACGCTTTGAAGTTCCTTTTCATGATGCCGTCACATACATGTGTACTTCAAAGTTCAGACAGTGGCGGCAAGACTGTTCCCGCACTCGACACCTTAGTAACATTTTTTTTTTTCAACCACCAAGCAGAGGCCACGAGTGAATCAGTTGTAAGTAACTCGTACCGGCATGACCGTGAAGGTTGCCAAGGTGAAGTCGGATATCCGATCATAACTCGTGTTTCAACTGAGAAAATCAAGGTCTTCCCTTTGCGGCAGGCAAATTATGGTACGGGGGTGCGTTTTCCGAGCGTTTGGCAAAACTTAATCTCACCGTGGGTCTTTGTTACTGTGTCCGTTCGCCAACTATTCGTTTCCTTACACAGTGATGGTGACAGTTGTGATGGCAGTGATCATCATAGCACCCACCCACTACAACCTGTGGAAATTTCCCAGGTTGCTCAGGATATGCCCAAATTGCGATCGCCTGCGGGAACTTGTGACGTGACGCCACTGTCAGATTCATACATGTTTCTTTTTTTGTTGTTGCGACACCGGTGCTGTGTGCAACGACGAACGTCGTACTTATTCAGGTACGCGGCAACTTACAAGTACTCGTCGACTCCCAAAGGCCTAATTTTTCCGCCATACTTTTTAGGCGTCGTGCAGGTCTCGAGGGAGTTAGATCAGCGCGTTACGATTTTAGGAGCATCTGGTGATTGCCGTCAATCACCTTTGACTTTTTTTTTCTCTTTCACCTCTCTACGACCGATGCGGTCTGCAATTACGCAAGCCTAACAACCCTGGTCCTTGGCCAATTGTAAATGGACTGCATCGTGAACGCTGGTGATCTGCCAGCTCCCCGCTGGTGCCCTGAACCATGTAAGTTTCTACATGGCTATCGCAACCCGGTCTTGATAACCTCATTTGCCCCAAAACTCGTCACATCTATTGTCATGCTGAGATGCTGAGGGTTACAGCAATGGCTTCCCGTCTCTCGAGCATATATATGTCCACGGCTGCATCACGCGAGTGATCTAGTCGTGGCACGCGGAACTACTCGAAACCTAAATAGCAGGCAACGTTGCGGAGATTTTTGTGTTGCTTTCCTGATCCCAGAATGTCACCCCTGACATCTTCCGGCGGTGACATTCATGCTGGGTCGGCCACCCATGCTGATAGGTTGGCAATCGGCACTGCACGTGTAGGTCCAGATCTGGCTCAATCTGGGACAAGTAAAATCTCGGAAGGTATCGCTGGCGCAGCAGGTTGCAAGAGATCTACCTCGGGACTGTCAACGCAGCCCGCCGGCCTGTCTTTCGTCCCGCAATCTGATGGCAGCGACTCTGCCAACTTACCCTAACATGCAAGCCAACTCAGCCTCGAATCTCCCTGCATCGAGTTATCTACCGGACCGGCGTTGCGCGAGGTGGTTGACGTTGCGAACAGTAAAAATTGTTATACTCGTGCAGTTGGTACCTGTCCATAATAGCGCCAATACAGCATTGAGAAGCATTACGCAACCACCGCCCGTCCGCCGTGGTGTCGTGATGATTGAGATGTACGTTGCTTTTCCGATGGGGTTTGATGCTCCGTCCTAGGCTATCGTTCTGGCCCCTCCGTATAAAGTGGCATGGAATGGACATCTATTTTACTTCAGTTCCCCATCGATGGCCACGGTTCCAGTACTCACCTCTGCGACATCTAACAAGGGAACTTCGCAGGTATATCGAGAGCACTTTACTCCATGGACTGACCGACACTGTCAGCTTTCTCCACGGTACGTTGTGTTTTGCTGCAATCACTGTTCACACCCTCAAACGTCCTGCCATCAGTTCCCTCCTTTCGCTCGGTGCAAATATGCGCATTGATTACTTGTCCAGTACGATCAACGCCGTGTCCCCAACTCCAGACCATCATCACCTAGAGAGACCCAAATGTCACGACCAGAATGCATATTACGATACTACGGCCGCGGACTGCTCCTCTATCTGCCATCGTGCCTTTCCCGCCACGCAAGGCGATGACACGAACTATAACCACCAATTGGATAACATCGTTGATAATCCCGTCGTTAACCCGACATTCATAGAAGACTTTACTCAGTCCGGAAGGCCTGCGTGGCAGGAAGTTCCCATCCGCGCTACATCACAGTTCCACGGAGGGATTGGTCACTCACTGCCACCCCATGGAACCGACATAGGTCTAGAGTCTCGGTTTACCCTATCTGTTCCCAGTCCGACCACTTTCTTTGTACACTCTCCCACTGCCACTGCAGTCACGTTTTCCTCCCATACGCCTCATACAGCTACGGAAATTCACTCCATGTACGCAAATATGCAGCGCTGCCAGCCAGCGCCTAGCTCCATCCGTCCAACGATGACCTCACCTATCGGAACCACAGAGCATGTCCTGAACATGTGGCAAGCGGATCGGGAGAATGCCGAAGTCCATGGCACTTCAAGTCCTACGACTCGTTCTTACCCGTGTGCTTGGGAGCTTCCCTCGTCCCCGTGCCGTGTACATGTTACTGGCGATCGCAAGAGCCTGCGAACCCATCTTAGTCAAGTCCACGGTTTTGTCTCCACGGGCAGGCAATCCGTCCGGTGCAAGTGGGATGGGTGCGGCAGGCCGTTGCAGAAGGAGAACATGGTGCGACACATATTAACGCACCACATGCACATCAAGGTTCGCTGCGACTCATGCGGCAAGGACCTATGCCGTCGCGACGTCCACACAATGCACTCCAAGAAGTTTTGCCCGGCAAAATTCTGATCGGTAATCACGTTTAAGACCAATTACACGCCCGGTAGTATACATAGTTAATAATCTGATAGCGTCCTGTTTCCTAGTTACAATCCACTCTTAGCGACTCTTGATTGTAGTGTCTGTACTAATGATAATGTACACGAACGATAGCTCACGGAAATTTAGCAATTTGGAGGGAAGTGTAATGCAGAATCGGGGCATCAGGAAGTACGTTCATTATGCGATATATGTGGCAAGTTACGAGTGAGTCCATTCGGGTTTGCGTTTCTCCGCGAACGCCGTCATGCCTGTATCAGGAGTGTATCAGTGTAAGCGAGGACACCACTCAGTACTGTACTCACCCTCTTTCTGGTCTTTGGTAGCAAACAAGCTGTGGAATAACCTCCGCTCAAACCTTAGCCCTTCCGAAAGAGACAGTTCAAAGGCAGCGTTAACCGCTTCCTTTCCGGCAGTGACTGCCACACGACCTTTGCTCGCAACTTCCTTAGCCAGCTTAATTGCCGCATCCACGACACCACTGTCCTCACGCACGACCCTGTTTACCAAACCCCAGCGTTCAGCTTCTTCGGCATCGATAATGCGACCGGTGAGGACCATCTCCATGGTACGAGATTTACCGATTAAACGGGCAAGGCGCTGCGTACCACCGCCTCCCGGAATCACTCCGAGGTTGATTTCGGGTTGGCCTAGTTTAGCGGAAGGTGCCGCAAGGAGAATGTCGGCCTGAAGGGCAAGCTCAAGTCCACCACCAAGCTTTCCGACGAGTGTTACGTAGATTGCGACATTCCCCAGAGAGGTGTGACAGTGCCAAAATAGCAGAATGTTCAGCAGATCAAGTCCGACTTTGACAGAAAGGACTTTGCACTCACTGCATATCCACTGACCGCTGCGATGACTGGTTTTCGGAGCTTGGCAATGACTTCCCAATTGGCAAGGTAATTGGACGTGTAAGCTTCTGCGACTGAAAGGACGGAATGTCAGTTTGACATGTGAGGAAGACACTGGTCCATCGTACATGTCTTGTCTTTCATTTCCTTGATATCGGCACCGGCTTTCCGCGAGTTCGTCAAGGGGTACGGTCTCGTCAAGGGTTATCGCACGTACCAGCGAACGCCTTATCAGAACCTGTGATCACCATGGCCCCAGTTGCTGGATCTTGATCGGCCTCTCTGAGGGCGCTCGATATGTCATTGAAATGGGCAGCGTTGAGCGCATTCAGGGCATTGGGACGGTTCAGGGTGATCAGTGCGACAGCCGGGTCAGGTTTAGACACAATCACGTTCTCATAGTAAGCGAGTGGGCTCGTTGTAAAGAGACGAACGCCTCGCGCGGTGCGAAGACAGCGGTGGACGGAGGAAGAGAATGTTAATGCCATCGTCGGTCATGCAATTGACACTGGAGTCTGAGCTGAACTGGTGACCTACTTCGAGTCGCTTACAGCAGCCTCGTCGAGTAAGACTTGGCGCTTGGGAGGAATTTTCCTGCAACCACAACTCATTACAGACCCTTCCCGTGCATCACCAAGTGCTTTGAGATATCCAGACGTATTTCTATGCTACCAAGGCTTATCCGAGTGCACAGGCAGTGTGAAGCATAAAGTATGTGAGCATGACAATTGGAGCCGCGTACTTGGCCTTTAAATAAAACTCGAATTTTGTAGGTGACACCTTCAGGGGACTGTCTCTGCCAACCACGGATTATAAGCCCATTGGTATGCCCACCGTTCCTCAGATGTAGTACCCAGTCACCTTGGATCGAGTTGACAGTGACCAACGTCATATGTGTAATCTGGACGCCACCGAAGGTGTCAAGCGCGGTGTGGTCCGATTCAACCCGAAGATATATACAAGCTCCCTTCTTGACCAGGTTGAGCACCGACGGTGCTACTCGTCCTGTCATGTGCATGAACCCTGCATCTCCTGCAGGCCGCAACAGCGAGCACAAAATACCCCTACCACCCGGAATTCATCTCCGTGTCATGAAGACCGCCGACCTACACGAGGTCCGCAGACTTCATGTACGTACACCTGCTCTGCCATGCCAGTTTCTCGCTGATTTACTAATATGTTAGGCGAGCCTCCTCCCTGTTCAATACCCCCTTACCTTCTTTATCCAGCTCCTTCTTCAACCCCGATACCTCTGCGTCCTCGCCACGCACGAAGGTTCAGTCGTTGCCTTTGCTTCTGCTGCGATCGATACCTCTCACGGAACTGCACAACCTGAACGCGAGAATAAATCCTCAGCGCACATATCGCTTCTCACATTGGGGGTTCAGCCAACTCATCGACGACAGGGAATCGGACGGGCATTAGTACATGACGTTGCACGTCGGTTGCGCGCATCATTATGCAGGTGTGAGAGGCAGTCCGGACCTAGATCGGCCGAAGGCGTTCAGCATGGGCCTGGACATTCAACCGTTTTCGTCCAAGCCGAGGTTGCCCATTCCAATACAACGGGGAAATTCTTTTATTCTCGCCTTGGCATGAATGTGGAACCTAGCCCTGAATGCCATGTGCCGCAAGTTGGATTGAAAACACCAACGTGCATTGTGGGCGGTGTGCTGTGTGTACTAGAACTTGGTGGGGATGAATCCACCCTAGCCATTAGTGCGGATGAGTTATCTTGAATCACTTAGCTATGGGGCGGATATATACCCGAGTTCGTCGAGGCAATCAGCGGACGGCGCCTAACATCGGATAGAGCATCTGCTTTAGTGGCATAATTTATGTAGGATAATGTTAACATGAGAATGTACATTTTTGATGGTTCCAATGACAAACAGGAAGAGGGGTTTCCGACGAAGCGACCAAGCACAGCACCAAGCTTCAAGCATTGGCTGTTATACCCAGGGATCAGGAAAGAATGCGTCGAACGGACCAGTGCTTGTTACTAGGTGGGAAGGTGATGATTCCTGTGGATTGACTTCGCCTTGCAGATCAGCAATATGCTTGACAAGTGCCTTCAGCCGGAAATCCTCGACCGGTTTTGTCACCACTGTTTTTCTACAGGACGGACAGGCATATTCTGGCCGCATCTTTCGCAGTTTAGCGAGAAGAGTTTTCAACTGCTGCCGCACACGTGGATTTAGGATTGCAGGTATGCTTTTGAGGAGTACGTGGAGTTGACCATGTGCCATGGCATGCTGTGGATCATAATCGGGGTGGCTATTCATAAATTTGACTTGCGTCGTAGTGAACCAGCCCACGAGACAGTCCTGGCAGAAACAGTGGCCACAGTCGGGTAACCTGTTGCCACATATACAATGAGAACGGGATACATGGGTGTCACCAAACGAACATACAGGTAGGGTTTCCACATGTTGTGTGTACAAACTTCACAAAGGATATGATCTTCGAGTTCAGAGAAGTCCTACGGAGCACATACGACGTAAGCTCTTGCCGGGGTACAAAGAACGGGTGGGTACTTTGCTCAGTGCACTTCGAAGTGCACTTATTTCTTCGGCCTGAGTTTTCTCTAAAGACTTGAGTTCTGAAAGTTCCTGTGCAGCGCGCTGATTGGCAAGTCTCAAAGCCTGCATATCCGCGCATGTGGTTAGGACATATAATGGGAGCGTGCGTGCCAGGGACGAAGCATCACCTCTTCGAGACTGTTGACAGCGCGCTGAAGGTGTTCAGTAGTGCTGCCTTCCGTCTTCCGTTTACTAGCCGCTGGTGGGGATGGCTGAACTTCATCAAAATCCGATATTTCGAGGACTTCCCCCAGAACTTGGGTCGGTAGTCGGACTGGTTTTCTCCTCTTCGGGTTTCTGGACGGCTTCTTGATATGCCCAGCACTGGCAATGGAAGAATTTTCGTCTTCCGAAGAGAGTATAATGACTTCCGGGTAAGGTGACGTCTTCATCGACTTCGCTGAACCACCAGGACGAGGAATGGGGGTTTGGTAGCGTTTTTGCTGCGTTGACGAGGAGGAAACACCTGTACTGGTGGCGCGGGTGACTGGCATGTCGACGATACTTGTAAGACTTCGCGGTGGCCCAGGGAAAAGACAGCTTTTCGACAACCCTCCGTCAACTTACGTCACGTGATGGCCGCCCGCTGCGATGCCACAGCTCTCGGAAAGGGGGCTTGCGACAATGCAGAGCCTTCGTACAGTCGTTCCACCGTCGTGTGCAAGTACAGTACACGCTGTCTAAGTACCGAACACGCATCGTTCTTGACAGTGGATCCATACAGTCGTCGGATTCGGAATGGAGTCCGTCGTGCACACGTGATAGAGCGTGACGTCATAGTTTACCCTGTCGTCATTGGGGGACACGCTTATATAGGAGTCCACCCACAGCGCGAACGATTTTCCCTCATATTACACGCTATACAGCACTCAACACCATCGCACGAGCGTGTCGATCCATCGCAATGCACTATCAGAGTTTACAACGTAGCGTGGCAACAGCACGCTTCATGAGATACCCTAGATGCATTCCCGCTGTAAATTTCCATTCGCCGCCTTGACTGTCAACAACCTGACCGACTCTTCAGACATGTAGACCACTAGTGACCGGCTCACCGCCCCCACCATCGTCGGGACGCGAGGAGACAAAGAAACACAACGACGCTATCCTGCTCGGTGCTGGAGCGGCGGTGCTCGCGGGCATTTACTATTATTATACTCGAGATCGGCGAGGACACGATCGGCCACTAAATTCTTCGGAACGTGCTGCTCGTGAGGAGGAGGAAATTCGCCAGAAGATGCGGGAAGCACAGGACGATGCGCGACAAGCCGGCGAAGCAGCGAAGGCGCGCGCGGAGGACGCGATACGGCAGACCCAGGATAAATACGGAGGGCTGAAGGTACGTTATTCTTACCGGGTCCAGTGCCTCTCGGAGTGGCTTCATCCGCATTCCAGGCTAGCACAAAAGCAAGAGCAGAAGAAGCTGGACACGAACTCACAGAGCGGGCGCGCCAGGGTATGCAAGCTGCACAGTCCAAAGTGGACGAATATAAAGAGGCCGCGGAGAGGTCATTCGGAGATGCACGCAATGCTTCAGGGAGAAGATACGATGAGGCTAAGGATACGGCCACTCAGAAAGCTGGAGAGGCAAAGGACTCGGGTTGGAAGTTGTTTGGGTATGGGAGTCAAAAGGCGGAAGATGCGAAGAAGCAGACGGGTGAAAAAGTTGCAGGCACCGCTGAAGACGTCAAGAGGAAAGTGGAGAAATGAAGGCAAGCGTAATCAGCCGGGACATATGATGTACACATAACCTGTGCCGATTAGTCATCTTATCTTATCTGGCGCTTGTCGCTTTCATCGTTTTGTTTTGCGTCTGGACTGCAAGCGTACGTATATACCCTCGTTCTTTGGCACAGCATGGTCAATACCAAAGTCATTCTTATCGGAGTCGGGTAAAGACTATCACTCAGAGTAATGCGGTCTATTTTTCGATGAGCCTATCTACAGAGGAGCTACGTGCTCGGGGAAGACAACCCTTGCAAAACATCTCTGCAAGATTCTTCCAAACAGTGTCATCGTTCATCAGGATGTGAGCGTGCCACGATAACGTGAATCACCCTAATATAACTCGCGCTACCATAGGATTTTGCTCCAGTACGTGGCCAAAGTATAGACCCATGGCATCTGTCGATGACCCCGGATTAGCCTCAGGAATTGATTCCGATTCACCCTGTGTACAACGTCCAAGACTGGGACAGTCCTGAGAACGCAATAGATTGGCGTAGATTCAGGCAGTTCTTGGAGAATGTGAAGCGAGACGGAAGAATTCCGTCGGGCCATGTAAGCCACGACCCTCTCAACGAGCAGAAGGAATTCCCAATCGACGCCGAGTGCTTCGCAAAGTGGAGGTCACATTTTGAAGAAGTCGAACGCCGTGCTCGCGAGGATCACGGGACAGAGATTTCATGGGCTCTGGTTGACGGATTCCTCCTCTATTGGGACCAGGTACGAGCACCTGAGCATGGTATACTCTAGTGTTGCGGTGGATGCGACTTTGACCGTGACTACTTAGGAGTCGATGGATCAGTTGGACATCCGCATATTTTTGCGTGTCCAACATGACACGTTAAGCGAACGGAGACGCGAACGTGATTACTATATAGCAGGTAAGTTAAACCAGTGAAACGAATACTCTGTGTGCAGGATGTGGATTAATCCGTTCCGTCTATCGTGTTTTCTCCCCCGCGCGGCTTTCCGATTATCTCCACATCTCCACACACGACGCTCCATCCTGCTATCTCCGCATCTTCAAACAAAAACTACCTTTCATTCCCATGCATTCTACTATGGATCCCACGCTCGTTCGACTACGGACCCATTCTACTTACTGCGGGGAGCGCAATCCAATTTAGATGGCTATGTTTGGCGTGACCCCCCACAGTACTGGGAGCACATCGTATGGCCTGGATACGTTGCGGCGCACGAAGACATGTTTGAGAGCGGTGATGTAGAATCTGGGCGGCCGACCGGGGACAAAATGCGGGAGATGCTGGTGCTTGAGAACGAGAAAATGTCGACTACCGATGTTGTCGACCGGTGCTGCAAGGAAATATCGGCATTCCGCGGGTTTCCACAGCAAGGAGACCCCCACGACGAAGCGTAACGCATTTTACCGAGTTGGTGGATGTAGCATGTTTGAATGAATTGGCTGTTATCTTGTGTTTTTCTGCCCTTCCATGCCAGAGCCGGCTGATGTAAGCACTTGGTAATCACATGCCAGCTCCTAATTATAAAGTCTTCGCGTCTGATTGGTTTGCCGGCGTCCGACAAGTATCGCAGCTTTCTTAGCGTCGGGTTTCACTCATTGTCCACTCTACGTGTACACGGATACGATCATGGCACAAGTAATTGTCGTCGGCGGCGGTCTGGCAGGTCTTTCAGCAGCTCATACCCTTCTTGAACGAGGAGCCAATGTTCTCCTACTTGACAAGCAGGGGTACGTCTCACCGTTAAGCGACTCAGTCATTTCGTTGTTCAAAAATACTCTAGTTTCATGGGTGGAAATTCTACCAAGGCCACCTCCGGCATCAACGGCGCAGGTACTCAAGCCCAGCAGGAGTTGGGCATTCCTGACAACGCGAAGATTTTCTTTGAGGACACGAAGCGTTCCGTGAGTTAGCTATCACTTCTATGTGTGGGATTACATTGACTTTACTACCACAGGCCCGTGATCTCGCCCGTGACGATCTTATTCGGGTCTTGACGGGACGTTCTGGTGACGCCGTCAACTGGCTTCAGAACAAATTTGGCTTGGACCTTTCCAAGTTGCTCGTTTGGGTGGCCACAGCCAACCTCGCACACACCGCGGAAGTGCTCAATTCCCTGGAATGGTGCGTTTTTACGCTACGGGCTGGGAGACAAACTTATCTCCGCACGTGCACTTGTCTAGGTTATCACGTACGCCCAGATGGAGCGACTCGAAGACCTGGCAGTCTCTCAACCGGATCGGGTGAAAATATATAAGAAAGCACGGGTGACAAAGCTCCTCAGGGACGAATCTGGCGCCGTTGCGGGTGTAGAATATACCCGTAGTGGCAAGACAGAGACTGCATATGGTCCTGTCGTCCTTGCGACTGGAGGTTACGCAGCAGATTTCACCCCAGACTCGCTGCTGAAGAAGCATAGGCCCGAGTATTATGATCTACCAACTACTAACGGCGATCACTGTACCGGTGACGGTCAGAAAATGGCCATGGCAGTCGGCGCTAATGCGGTAGACCTCGAAAAAGTGCAGGTGCACCCCACGGGTCTGGTTGATCCCAATGAACCCAACGCGAAGGTCAAGTTCCTCGCAGCCGAAGCACTCCGTGGCGTTGGTGGTTTACTTTTGGACAACCACGGTGACCGGTTTGTGGATGAGCTCCAACACCGTGATTACGTCACTGGTAAGATGTGGGAGAATGGGAAAGTAAGATTCGTCCTATCATAGTGTCAGAAATGTGCTCATGACGGTCAGTATCCCATTCGACTTGTCCTCAACGGTCAAGCATCGAAAGAGATCGAGTGGCATTGCAAGCACTACGTTGGTCGCGGGCTGATGAAACGCTTCGAGAGTGGCGAAGCTCTTGCAAAGGAGATGGGGATTTCGCCCCAACACCTCAAGGAAACCTTTGACAGGTACAACGCGGGCGCAAAGGCTAACAAAGATCCCTTCGGTAAAAAGGTATGTTCTCTATGTTTTAACAATAAATGACTTAGGACCGACCCATTTCCAAGTTCTTCTCTTCAGCAGACTGGAAAATGAACGACTATTTCAATGTGGCTGTCATGACTCCTGTCCTCCACTACACCATGGGTGGCCTTGAGATCGATGCCGAGTCTCGGGTTGTTGGCAAGGACGGGAAGCCTATCCCAGGTTTATTTGCAGCAGGAGAAGTTGCAGGTGGCGTACATGGTGCCAATCGGCTTGGTGGTTCTTCCCTTTTGGGATGTGTTGTCTTTGGCCGTGTATCCGGGGACTCAGCTGCCGCTTATCTCTTGCAAACGGCTGGTAAGCTTGTTGAAAAGGCCGGGGGTCGGCTTGGGGCACTTGCAGGCCAATTGGCTGCGCCGGCCGTCTCGCAGTCTTTATCAGTACCAGCTCCCGCCGCGGCTCCTCCGGCATCAGCTCCGGCATCACGGGAATTCACTGCTAGTGAAGTTGCAGGTCACAACAAGAAAGACGATGTGTGGGTGATCGTGAACGGACAGGTTCTCGATGTTACTTCATTCCTACCTGACCACCCAGGAGGTGAGAAAGCAATCCTTTTGTATGCTGGAAGGGATGCAACAGAGGAGTTCAATATGTTACACGATCCCAAGGTTCGTCGGGTCGCTGAACAATTATGCACGACCATTAACTGTTCTTTTTAGGTCATTCCGAGATACGCCCCTGATTCAGTGATTGGCACCCTGAAGAAGTAAGAATCGGGCTGTCAGTCTCGACACAGGCTCCCGAATCAGATTTTATCCTCCTATACTATGATCAGACAGCCTTCTATGTACTGTGTTCTGATCATGTGTAGCGCTATTCGCCTGTTGTTTTGAGCGTAATTTTACCCATTTTACCAACTCTGCGTCTCGTGAAATGGCCATCGGAGCGAATTGTTCAACGACCACCACCCACCGAAAATAACGCTCGTGTTTGGTTGTAGGAAACACCAGAGGACGGCTTCTCCGCCTCATGCTGCTGGACAACTGTACGCAAATGATGACAAAGTGACAGTTTTCAGCTAACAGAAGTAGTCCGTGCAAGTTTTCATAGAGCAAATACAAGCGGACACATCATTCCAAGTCTACTTCCTCCTTGGACGAGGTTTCACTGTTCTACCCTTCCTCGCTTTCTCGGGTATTGGCCCTTCGATTATCTCCACCTCGTCATCTGTTTCCGCCTTTCTTTTGTGTCCTATCACACCCACTTCTGCTATACCAGCTTCAACATCCTCCATCGTCTCACTCACGGCTGACAAAGGTGCTTTGGCTCCCATGCCAGGGCTCAACCTCAATGACGCGCTGCTTCCACGCGCTGACTCCCTTGAGCGAACTGAGGATGCAGGCGAAGGTCTCCGTGACACAGAATGTATTTGGGCGGGAGGTATAGCGAGGGCACCGAGATCATCGCCACCGTCTCCGCTCGTATTCTCGGTGACTCCAGCGTGTATATCGCGGTGAGCTTCGAGGCGTGTCTCACGCCAGTCTCTTGTGTAGACGGTTTCCGCCGAGAGGCCGTCCTCGAACGTCCTCAAATCTCCTTCTAGTCTCATGTTTTCTAGATCTGGGACATCCTCGTTGGGGCCCCGAACTGACGTTCGGAGGATGTGGTCTCCTGTCGGTCGTGCTGCGAAAAATTCGAGGGATAGCGACGTGGCATTTTTGATAGCTGGGTCGGCTGCGGGCCGTAAACCAGTCTCAACGGGAGGTTCTCCTAAGTTTTCGATCCACTCCCAAGGTCGATTTTGCACCGAAGTACTATAGGTAAGCTGACCTGAAGGGTCGCGGTAAGCGTGCACCAGACCCTTGACGACGTCATTAGGTGGAAGTTGCGGGAGCAAAGAACACAGCTGTGCATAAAACTCCGCTGGGATGCCTGGGGGAAGTTCGGAGTCGAGGTGTTTGGGGTAAAACCTGAAGGGATCGGGTGTGCCAGATTTTGAATGAGAGTTGAGTTCTTTGGGGCGTGAGGAGAGGGTCTGTAAACTTTGGCACAATAACTTACCGTCAATGACGAAATACAACGTATCTAATAGCAATGAGAAAGCAACTGGATCGAAATGGGCACCCGTTACGTACACCTGTAAAATGTTAGAGATCCGGACGATTCGAAAATAAGGACACTTACGAGTAACAGGCGGAATAGGACGGCCATTAAACCTTCATGGATTTCCATGCAAGACGTCGACCAAGGTCCGTTAAATCCGAGGTTGAATTGTAAAAGACGTCCAAGGAAAATAGTGCACCGCTTCACCTCATGTGAAGTATTGGTTGATTTTGACAGCATCGTTTCAATAGTAATAAGCGTCTCAAGTATTACTTTAATGAGCCGCTCTTGTACGAGGGGATCCAGTTGGAGAACAACTCCTTTCGTCCGCAGGGGTTCCGCTACATGGGAAAGAACACGGAGTAACTCTCCAGCACGATCTACTCGGTCGAAAAGCGTATCACGTGAACCTGGAAGTAAAGTGCGGGCGAAAATATCGACAATGCTTTTGAAGCCATTGTTGAAGAACTGGTTCGGGTGGTAAGCTTGAAATTTGGGGCAGAAATCAATATTTTACCTTCTCTGCAACGGGACCGTCAATGTCCCGTGCTGTCTGTGCGATGAAGTAGGCCTCGTCCGATGCCATCGAATGGTGAAATAACATAGAGGTCATCTTGTCAAGAGATGCACTTGCTGCTTGTTTCGTTGCGTCGTGAGCCATCGCTCTGCCAAGTTGTCGAAGGCCGAACTGAAGTTGGACAGCCGTAGCCGCAAGCCGCCACGGACTTAGCTCCGAAGGACTACGACCAGTAAGAAATGCGTTCACGTCCGTTCCTGTGAAGTAGCTCCAGTGTTTTCACAGCGCCATTACTGGAGTGCCTCACCCTCACTGGAGTCACTCAATATCACCTTCAATGCATTAACAAGAGGCTCGAATAGGGCCTCCCCGATGGATCCAGATTGAATAGGTCGTTCGAATGCCTTCCGTATGACGTCGAGGTCGCGATACGCTGCCTGCCTGAATTCACGGCTTTCGCATGTCCGGATCCGGAGGTCTTTCGCCATCGTCCGAAGCTCCGAAGGAATGATCTCGTTGCATTCAATCAACAGAAGAGTCGGCATCTCTTCTGCAAGCTGTGGAAAGTGTGGCTCGCGGAAGACATTTTGACGCCGACTGTGGATTCGATGAGTGTCGAGCAACGAGGATGGCGCCATGGAAGATATTTGAATTTCTTCGTGTAGAATCAAACGGTCAAAAAGTCCATTTGCAGATTGTACGAATATACTTGGCAGTTGTGCTGAATGCCCTGTTGCGTTCGCACAGATATGCCAAGCTGGGTACACGAGGCCACGGAGAAGGCTTGTCGTGGACAGGGCACCGTGCGCGCTCAGGAAGAGGAGCACCACGGAACAGACATCCCAAGCATCCGCAGTGAGTGCTAGGATCTCCCCTTTACCTGTTCCCAAGGACCATTGCAAAACATGATCATCTATACCCTGCAGGAAGGTGTTGATCAATGTGCAGGAGAAATTGGGCGTATCGCAGAGCAATAGCATGTCGCTTATTGATATCCGGAGTCATCAGAGGCACTTGCCGCATGGACGCAATCGTGTTGTCCCATACTTTCCATCCCCAGTCTAGAGCCGTACGATACTTGTACCATAACCCATTAGCGAGTATAGAAGGAGCATCCAGTTTAGGGTCGTCCGCTAACAACAAGATCTCGGGAAGGTGTTCCGGAACATGTCCGGGGTCCGTGGTGTCAGGAGCCAGCGCCTACAGGTGGGTGAGGAAGGCGCCAAGAAAAGCTTATTAGTGAACTAACATGGGTGAAGGACGAGATATCTGCAGAGATCTGTGCCCTTTCAGATTCATTTAGATGACGACCTGCATCCACCTGAATCAACAAGGCCAATAGTGATCGCACTCGCATGCCCCTATTTTTCCATCCCACATGGGCGGAGTAGAGAGCTGTTGTTATGGCTCCCGTACAGCCCATTGAGGTCCATACAGTTGCGAAACGATGAAAAACCTCCCCAACAACTTCAATTATTTGAGGATTTGAAGTTTGGGACAAGACAGATAAGCTGAGCTACGAGGGACATCTCAGCTCGCATCGACCAACACCATATGCAAATACCTCAAGTAGCGACCCATAACAATTCGTGTAGCTTAGTAGTTCTGCAACAATACTGTATGTTTGTAGCACAGCACTCTCATCGTATGCATCCGAACTAAGTCACATTAGCGAGCTCCTTCGTGTAAAGACGCCACTTACACAGCCGCAAATTTATTGTAATTAGGAAGCAACCACTGCTTGAACATTTTTACTTGCTCGAATCTTGGAGCCTGTATGGTGGTGCTACAGCTTTCGCGGAGGGCGGAAATAGGAGGGGGTGACAATAGTGCAGTGCCTTGATCCAACCGTTAGCACGGAATGCCAGCGGAGCGAAAATAACACTACCGCCGAAGACCAGTGGTATCACAGTCCTTACTTCTCGACGCATCGCACGCTCGCATATATCCTCCGGTGTTTCTCGTGCGCGAGCGCCATAAAGAATTACTTTGCGCTGGTGGGATAGTGAAGACGTCGTGCGATGCAGTGGTATCCAACGGAGAAATTCACGATGTTTTGAACCAGACACAGTCGACTAACAGGGCGGTTAACATTCCGTGTTATTGCACACTTCCAAACCGTACCTGCGCATATGAAAGACTCTCTTCTCCCCTCGCCACAAGTCTTTGCAGATAGGACGCGTAGTCGAACAGACCGTCCTTCACAAGTTTACCGAAAAGGGCCGAGACACTTCTGAGGTTTCCGCTCTCCGCTGCCACCTCGCTCGTATCCAGCCAGTCAAATAGGTAGTCCTGCAGTGCGCTTAGGGACACCTCACGCCGCGCTGTGCGCTGGCGATATTGCGAAAGGAGAAACACAGCCGCATATGTGCGATGAGGTCCGAACTGAAGAGGGGTAACACTCCAGGTCAAGAGAGTGTCAAGTTTGTTGTAGAAAGTGGATGTGGAGTAATTGTCGGTCACAGTACATGAGAAAAATTCAACTGTAGACATGTCGGTCGTACTCGAAATGGAATTGAGAATCTATGCAATACCTCCTAAATACCTGATGATGCGGGCCGAGAATAACATACCTGGATATCAACAACCATCGAGCCAAGCCTCTCCAGGACTCGAGGAGGGAGATTGCGAAAGAGCATGGCGTCTGTACGACGTTGGATGTCACTGATATTATGATGGAGAACCCGCTGTGTTTCCCGAGTGCGCGTGTCGCCGGGAGTAGAGTTGCTATTATTATCATTGGACAGTATTGGCACCACGAATGACGCGTTATTTGCCCATGTGTGAGGACTGACAAATGCGTCCGGAAGAGTCAAACATACGCGCTAAGGAAGTGAATCAAGGGCCGCGTCGATAGTCAGCGGACTCACCTGCAACAACAATTTAAGCAAGGCGTCCAATCTGGTTAGTTGGTCCGGGAGGAATGTCCTTGTCTGACGGGAGATAAGCACAGCTCGTATAGCAACAGCTCACCCACCTCGGTCAGCTTCGCAATACACGCATCTACAAATGGCTTTGAGAGAGCCCTGCTTGACAACATGTCGTCCAGGTATTGATCAGCAAGATGTGCGACGAAGCCAACTTGGGCAAGGTTGCAACCCGACATCTGTTGTACCAACCAAGTAAGAAACGTGCGGCGATCTACGAGGCCTTCCGCATAAAATGGTCGCAAGTAGCTGAAGACTAGTAACCCGTGAGCTAATGAGCATTTTCAGAACAAGATTCCTTACCAGTAATTAAACCGCGATACCCAGCGCTCACGCGATTCGGAATCCGAGAGGACACCTTTGAAGGTTTGCTTGATGTTCAGTCCAGGTCGAGGTGCACTGGGCAGTGCGATCTCGGCGAGTTGTTTCCTGATATACCCAGTCACTACGTTCGTCCAGTCGATGCTATACTGTGTCGGGTTGAAATTCGGTTTGTTTCGGAGGCCAGCCTAGTAGATGCACTTAAAAAGGAGTGCAACAAAAAGTAAAGCCACTCCACCGTCTCATTGGCACCAAAAACCCTCAAGAACCAAATTGCGCGAGGGATCGCTACATTATTAGTCTGGAGAAGATCCAAGAGATCGTGCCCTTTAGCGCCATGAGGTACACTCTTCCCAAGTTTATGAAGCGGAACATCTGGATTTGCAAGGTCAGCGAACCAGGACTGTCGCCTGGTATCATTGAGAGTAACACGAGATGGTATTTTGAACGTCGAAGCCCTGCCAAGATGCGCTGAGCGACGCCACGGTAAGACCGAAAAACAAACACTCACGGGACAACAGGCGCATACTGCGAACGTCGACAAAATACCTCGTGCATAATAGTTTCTAGCACTGTGACGCTATCATCGTCAAAGAGCTGGCTCCGCTTCGACTCCTGTGGAAAACGTGATTCGACAGCGCCAGCGTGCTCGGACTGCAACAGTATGAGCGTTCTGCGAGAGCAGCTGCTCGCTCTCAACTCACCTGAACGTATGGGGCTTGGCTGAAGCCAGCTTTGATATTTACATCAGACAAAACATCTTCCTCCTGACCGGGATGTGGAGGATCGAACCCAGGGTAACCTTGATACGAGATGGATGAACAATGATAGGTTCCAGACGCTATAGACGGAATGCTCACCAACGTCCGCTACCCTGTGTGTAGAAGGCACCCATGCAGGTGGATGGCATTCATAAATGGGTAGAGGGTGGTCGCCCTGACTGTCCTTGTCGCGTTTGGTGTTGTTCTTCGTCATACCAGACTCAGACAAGTAGTTCCAAGTGAACGAGAGAAGTGTCCCAGCCGTGAAATGTGCTCAGAGCTGATGATACACGTCTCCATTACAACAGCGTGCATGTATGTACTACACTGTGATTGGTAGCAACATGTAAACTACGTTCTGATTGGTCAATATTCGATGTCGTCACCAAGAGCTACTTCGTGTCACTTGTCCAGGTACTGCACCTTGATTCACCGTCCAACCTCTGATCACCGCAGGCATGAGCGGGGAAACAGAACCACTGATACACGGAAACTCTTCGGAACAGAGAAATTATGCGCATGACGACGCAGAGCACGAAGCTGCGCAGCAGCAGTTACGAGCACTTCGCATCCGCACCGTAGTCTGGTCTCTTTTGGGACTCCTATTCATCGTTGGTATTGTTATCGTGTTAGTTGGTCCTGACCATTATGCCGACTATGGCTGGTCCGGGGCGCTTCCCAAAGACCCAGACCTGGCCGCTCGGAGGCTGCTCGATATGGCTCCTGTCATAGTAAGTCTGTCGATAAGCACATGCCTTCCCCTCATTAACACTGACTTATTCTCGTTTCTCAGGACGGGCACATCGGTAAGCCAGAAATATATGTCATGTGTGGTATATGCCAGTAATGATGAAGCGAAATGCACAAGATTTGCCTGCAGTTGTACGCTATGGTTGGCGGAATAACGTTTCTGCTATACCACTGCATGACAAGATGCCTATGCATGTTGATATCCCTCGACTTAGAGAGGGAAAGGCTGGAGGATTCTTCTGGTAAGAGTTGATAAATATTGCCGGCCCGGTAATAACGAACATAATGTAGGTCAGTATATGTCCCTTGTCCGAGCGCGTCTGCTGAAGGCAAGAAGTTCTTGAACGCGACTTGGAGGGTGAGGTAAGCGGCAGAAAGTCGTCTGCCCCTCACGACCACTGACCCGGTCTGCAGGGACACATTGGAACAGATCGATGTTGCCAAAGGGTTGATTAAGAAGTATCCAGAGGTGAGAAACGAGCAATCAATATCAGTGTTTGAAAACGACGTTCTGTACCAGACTTTCCAGTATGCAGTGAGCTCGGCCGATGTAAAGGATTCCATTTTTCAGAGAAAAATAGCTAGTCTGCTGGGGGTTGAAGGGTTTGGTGTACCGCATTCAGATAGGTTTATGCTGAGTACTCCTCCAGGGCACATCAACTTGGAAATTCCATTGCAGTGCTTCGACAATACTATGACCTCGGAGTCCGATACGTTACGCTTACCCACGTATGTCACAATGCGTTTGCGGATTCTTGTGGTTCTCTTGCGATGATCCCACCCCTACACCTTGGATTAAGGTAGGATCTCTCCATGCCAGGTTTGCAGGAGTGACTTCTCTTGCCACAGTCCTCTCGGGTTCAAGCTCGTAGAAGAGATGAATCGGATTGGCATGTTGGTAGATCTCTCGCACACATCAGATATGACCGCTGCACAGGCTATTATGCATTCCAAGGCCCCTGTCATGTGGTCACATTCATCTGCAAGGGCAGTACATAATGTTCGCACGCAACGTGCCTGACGAGGTGCTCACCATGATTGGAACGGGTGAGGGGCAGAAGGATGGAATCATCATGGTGATTGCTCTCTTCTCTCAAGGGAGTCGTCGATCTCATTCTGGGCGTAACAGGTCAATTTCGCACCAGCCTTTGTTGCACCTGAAGGTGAAGCAGATGTAAAGAGAGTAGCAGATCACGTCGAACATATAGCGAGGGTGGTCGGTAAACAGCAGTAAGCACGTTCAGGTCCACCTCAGACGTATCTGACTACATCTGTTCCAGCGTCGGTATCGGTAGTGACTTTGACGGGATTCCGGACACTCCCAAGAATTTGGAAGATGTTTCCAAGTATCCGAACCTTGTGAGATCCATCAGTTCTTGTCATTCACTGACTGACAATTTTCTCCTAGGTCGCAGAACTTCTGCGCAGAGGCTGGGACAAGTATGAGCTTGCGGGTCTTACAGGCGGAAATTTTCTTCGTATATTCGCTGCGGTGGAGGACGTCGCTCAAAAGCTGCAGTCAGAGGGAACTTTGCCTGTTTATGATGTTTATGAGGAGCGACAGGATATAGCCGTTAAAACCAGGGGGAGAAGCCTTGTGACTTATAACTATTCTGTACGACACGTATGTATTAGTGCTCACGCCTCTCGTTCTGCACTAGTCTGCCATTGGTAACAGGTGGAAATCCTGGAGTGCAAGCTAAGTTGTGCGGGATTGATGTACAGGGGCAGGCCCAGGTAGTGGTTAGGCCTTGAGGACTTACGGACTGCGTACATGTGTACGTGTTGCCACTGTGGTCCATACGCCACCGTAACTCGTGAAGGTTCCTCAAGCTCGAGAGTATTTCTCTCATTCACATCATACGCACGGTTGCAGCCTTATTCGTCGTGCATCTGGATTTTACTCAGTGACGCGGTACTTCATACACGATTCCACCGAGTAATGGAGTACCTGCGTAATTTAGGCTCTGCAGCTGTTTCAACGCTTGTCCAGAAGTCCGGCATCAACTTGCCGTTCATGCTTGGCCCCAAGGTTTCCTCCTGTGAAACGTTCTGGACTTTGTTTGATGCCACGAAGCGGGTACAGGAGTCCACTTCCCACCAAACCGGGCTGTCCTGACGATTCCCGTGTAGGACGACGGAACCCCGGTGTCCGTTTTCGAGTATGACCTCGTTCATCCTCTCAATAAACCCACCGTACCCCTTGCGAGGAATGCCCTGCGAAAACTGCGGACTATCCGACACCCCGATATCCTCAAGTTCATGGACGTCGTCGAATCTGATAGTGCAATCTTCATCATGACGGAGCGGGTAAGACCCCTTCAGACAGCTTTACAAGCGATGCCTCCTCGAGGTGCGCAAGAGAAAGAAGAGTGGTTGCTGTGGGGCCTGCACCGAGTATCGGTGAGGCATACTTTCTGGGAACGTCGACAACATAACCAGCTTACGGCTCGGCAGGTAGCTCTTACTTTCATAAACTGATTCAGCCTCGTCCACCCATGGAAATGTCCGTCCCAAGTCCAGTTTTTATTACGCCCTCCGGAGAATGGAAACTCGGTGGTTTCGAAATTCTGAGCAATCCAAGAGATGATCTCGCAGTTTTATATGTACGAATGCATTCAATTCACCATCGTCAATGGAGTGATTCCGATTGCTAGACTATGGGTGGCTTGTTACCTGAAGCCATGTCGTATGCATCACCGGAGGTGAAGAAAAGTGGCTGGTCAGCTCTGAAGGAGTACGATTTTCACCGGTGCTTGCGAAATAGTGTACTGATATCCGGAACAGTGGGCCCATACACGCTGCGGACGGTTATGCACTTGGACTCCTGCTCCATGCCACATTCAACCCGACAGATCCACTCCCTGCGACTGCCCAGCCGCCTCACCCTTCCTCCACAACCTTCATCTCGTGGTGCTATACCACAATCTTGTGTTCCCTTCGTTCAGGAAATTACTTAACCCTAATCCAAACACTCGAATGTCACCGAAAGTTTTCTTGGATATCGGAATGGCTGAAACGGTTGGAGAGGGTTCGGGTTTTTTCTCTGACAATCGGTTAGTGAAGGTTTGCGGTGGGTTAGATCACTTCGGCTTAAGCAGCGAGAGCGAGAAAGGGACTCTCATCCGGTATGCAAAACATTCGAGACTTCAGGGAGCTGTGAACTCATAATACATTATCAGCATGCTGAAAGATTCTGCGTCGTCTTTTCCTCCCGAGTTTGCGGCTTTCCGTATCCTGCCATCCCTTGTCTCAGCACTTGAATTTGGCGGTGCCTCGGCAACTAGTATTGTTCCCCTTATCCTACAATTTGGAAAGAACGTTCCCCCAGATGATTATTCACGCACCGTTCTCATGCCGCTTGTGAAACTTTACGCAAATCCCGACAGAGGAATGCGGATGGCACTCCTTGACAATTTGTCGGAATATGCGGAAAAGTTGGAGAAGAAGATTTTCGTCGATCAGGTCTGGCCACATTTGGTGCGTGGACCATCCATCCCACGGGATCATTATTTGCTAGAATCTTGAATAGCAAACGGGCTTTTCAGATACGGTTGCCATTATTCGTGAGGCCACGGTACGCGCGATGGTCCTTCTGTCGCCGAAAGTGCGTACGCACTACTAAGCTCCTGTACTTGATGTTCACTGCTTCCACAGTTAAATGATCGCATATTGAACAACGACCTACTCCGCCATCTCGCACGCCTGCAAAGCGATCCAGAAGCCTCCATCCGGACGAATACATGTATTCTTATCGGGAGGCTTGGACCGACAGCTAGGATATAACACCAAGCGGAAGGTGTTGATTCCTGCTTTCTCGCGAGCTCTCAAGGACCCTTTTGTCCGTGCGAGGGTTGCGGGGCTCATGGCATTCATGGCCACCAGTGACTTGCTACGATGTGGAGGATGTTGCAGGAAAAGTCATTCCTAACGTTGCTGGAGCAACTTTGGACAAGGAGAAGTGGGTGTCAGGACCTCCACCCATTGCAGCCATCTTACAGTCACCGACAGAATGGTACGTGATCAGGCATTTAAGGCAGTGGAACTCTTCGTCAAGAAACTAGAGGCCCATGCGGCTACCATGGTGAGTCCTTCTGTACTTTCTACTCGTTTTACACCTCAGACTATTCTTCCCAGCCAGAGACAGTGTTTACAGAAGGCGACGGGACAAGCGCGCCTGAATCCATGCCGGGATCATTCAGCCAAACAAGTATTGTGAGTTCCGCAGCTGGCTGCTGCCGGCACCCTTGCATCTTGGGCTATTACCTCCATCGGGAGAAAGGTGATTTCACAAGTCGTCGTCCTTTACCCTCTGTCTAATGAAGCTTTCAAGCTTGCACCAAGCGACCTCCAAAGTACGATTCTCTAGCAGTGTCCGAACCGCTTGTTGCTGTTTCGTCAGCAGCAAGCGCCGCACACACCATTACTAGTATCTCTCCCGAGTCACCGCAATTGAAAGGCTTACAACTCGGCAAGAGCAAGGCGAATATCGACTTCATTGCTGCGCAGGTATTCACTGAATCATCTACCGAAGACAATGGGTCCTGGGCAAATAATACCTCGAACGATGTCTTTGCAGACTGGGGACTGGGGTCAGTACTGATACTTAATTCGGCTATCACCGACGCCTCATGACAGTGTACAATTCAGGTGCGTTCGAGAGCGCCCCGTCCATTGCTGGACCCGTGCCCAAACCGGCGAATCAGACCTGGCATAGGGTTTTCCCCTTCAAATATCGGTATTTCCCATGTTCGATGAGGTAGGTGTTGTACATCATCTGATCTTGTTTAAGGAGATTGGGGTTCTAGTCCTTTCGCCGACAAGCGTCAACAACGAAAGGGGGGTGTCGAACCCACCGTCGATAACCCCACAACTTGAGACACGCGGGAAAAGGACCAGTGTTATTGTACCCACCGTGGTCGCATTCTCGCCTGCATCGAGTGCACGCCCAACGCCAATACCCTCGCCCATACCAGCTGACTCCGAGAAAGAACGAGCCATCAAGCCTATATCGAAAGAAGAGAAAGCAGCGGAGATGGCAAGACGTAAGGAAGAACGACGGCTGGTGTGTACTTATTCAGCTGTCCATGCAATACAGTTGTTAATTGTGCATGAAGCGCATTGAGAAACTGAAGGAGCAAAAGAAGAATGTCAGCAGCCACAGCCGAGTCATAGGACCAACCCTTCCGTTTTACCCGTCTTTTGATATCCAGGTGGGCCGGTGAGATTTAGCCGCGAGGCGTCCGCTGTAAACGATTACAGGTAGTTTGAATTTTCCATTAGCACGCAATCCTGAAACCTGTGATTGTTCGCATACCCGAAAATGTGGCATTACTCTCCACTAAACGGAATCAACCAATGCCTCTTAATTAGAAATAGTCTTTTCTCTTCCCGTAATCAGAGACCAGGCAGGAGATCCACACGTGGAAAAAGTAATCTATTACACCCTTGAGAGACATGGGGCTTGCTATAATACAGCTTCAAGGAATTGCGAACTAAATTCCGGTAATCGAGTCTGATGCAACGGGTATTGGTAATTCATCGGCGGATGCGGCAAAGGATTCATAGAGATAGATGACTCCAAAAATCAGGAAGAGAACGGCTCCTCCCAGAGTAACTGCGAAACATGAGGAACTATCCAGGACAGGGTTTCTGGTGACGAACCATGCTTGACAGATATCTTGGTGGAAACATACCGACCACCCATTACGGCAAGCGCAGTGCATGCAGTATGGCCAATGATCGTCCCCAGTGTCACGAGATAAACGCTCTACAGCGAGTTTGAGGTCATTCAAAATAGGGACCCACTTGACGGCAAGACCCTTACATGCGTAGCGCCCAGAGCAACTGTCGCTATTTGGCTACGATCTCCCCATTCGCCAAGAAAAGTTAGGACAAAAGCTTGCACGAAGACAGGGCCTAAGAGGAGATTGCAGAAGTTGCGCGTGCCTTCGATAAGGCTGTTTTTCTTAGCGGGTTTTCCAGTATGATTGGCCGAAGATGGAACCTGACCCTCTTCTATGCGTTCCAATGGAATGGAATGACCACTGGCTTTCTCCACACCAGCCTCGTCGTTTTCAATCTCCTCTTCTGCTTCTCGTATTTCCTCATCAATTTCATTGCTGCTGTTCGTCATTGCACGGCCCTCCATTAACATCTTGCATCCAAAGGCCAAAAAGAGGACGCCTGCAGCAAGCTGGGTCCACGCTTTAGGTATGAGGCTTGGTAGAATGTGGCCCATGGCAGCGGACAGCAGAGACATTAAAAGCAATGAGCCAAAAGCACCAGCAAAGACAAGGAGACGAGGGTGTCGCATGGCGAGGATAGCTGCAATAAGGAAGGTCTTGTCTCCTACTTCTGAGAATATTATGGTAGCGAAGGAGCGGAAAAGAACCGTTGTATGGTCTTCGGGGACATCACTGCTCGTGGACATCGCTTCTGCTCGTTCTAACGTCAGTATATCAAAAAAAAAACGGTGGGTGTAAGCTTTCGGTGAGACCTACCGACGTCCAGGAGCAAAGCCTGAAAGTGCGTCAACAACTTATTCGACGGCGATGCGGTACGCCTGAACAGAAAGACATTCAAACGCTAGTGACGGACATACTACGTAATACTCCCACGGCCAACAGTCAAGAACCCCTCGCGCCAGGATCCTGAAACCATTCAGGTATAAACTCCTCGAGTGCTGCTCTACCTCACTTACACTGAGCGGGTACATCCATAACAGTATACCTATCACGAACCGCTGCATAGACGTGACGAGAATGGCTTCCGACTTCCTAGACAGATCACAAGGGCTCCGCGGCAGAAATGTAGAGCACTAAGTACAACGACGGGGTATGGGTGGACTACAGAGTGTACGATGCAGGTCATTACGCACCGTTATTACCTCGAATGAACGCGTCGCCATATCGATTGGTGATCATACCATTGACGTGTTCTTCCGTCTGTTCCAGTGCGATGTTCATATAACCATCCAGACACGACAGCACACCTTGAGACATATGCACGATCCGAACATGGTCTGCGAGAGATGCAAGAGATATGCCTACCACGGTAATCTACACCCGAGGTCAGGCGAACGATGACGCGCTTTCCAACGACGCCTTTTAAGAATTCAGTGGGTGACCCTGAGGCTGGTGGTGGTGGTGGCGGCGGCGGCGGGGAGTCGTGGTCGGGCGGTGGAGGCGTCAATTCATCCATGTCGTTTCCAAAAGCCCCTTCCTCGACATCGGCCTGCAACGATCATAGGCTTTGGTCGTGTTTACACGCTTTCCTCATTAGGTAACCACTCTGGTCTGCACCCAGACCGTGCCCCCGTCTGGTAGTATGCCATCGACTGAACAGCCCATGCCGGCTAGCATCGTAGACCGCGCTAATGCTCACGGTTAAGTTAGTAGTCCTCGGTTCCTCAGGCGTAGGAAAGACAAGTCTCCGCGGGCAGGTAGGTTTGATATTCAATCGTACATTGCTGACGCTGATAATCCACGCGGACCGCAGTACTTATCAGGCCGCTTCTCCACCGGATACAGAGCTACTATCGGCGCGGATTTCATCGCAAAAACACTACCCCACCCTACACGACACGGGGAGCACGTCTCTCTGCAGATCTGGGTCGGACCTTTGTTCCAGTCATGCGACGACCGTGTCTAACTATTTGATTCAGGATACTGCCGGTCAAGAGCGTTTCTCGAGACTCTCTTCGGCATTCTACCGGGGCGCCGATGCAGTGATACTGATGTTTGACGTCAACCGACCCGACACCCTCACTTCCCTAATCAAATGGTGGTCGGAATTTCGTGAAAGGGCACCCCTCCCTGACGAGGAGATGGATGACTATTGTTGTGTCGTCGTTGGCAACAAGGTCGACCTTGTCGACTCTGATTCAGTATCGCCCGTCTCTGAAGCAGAAGCATCTCATTTTATTGAACAACTTGTACCCCGGTTGGCTGTCCCTCCGCCTTCGACCACGGAGGAGCTCGAGGTTGCAATTGAACTGCCCGAGGACGACTCCAATGACTTACTCCATGAAGGACATATGGACATCTCGTTCACCATCGCGCGATCCCAGCATATAGATATCGATCGTCAGCGTACTGGCAGTCTCGTCAAATCCCGTTCTCAGAGCCGCTAGTCTGTTGAACGGTACTGTGTCGTCCGCTCATACAGGAAAAACCTCATTTCATACCCCATCGTCATCGTTTTTTGAGGCATATGCCTCTGCTCGTTCATCCCCGTGGCCATCCTCACGGCCTTCTTCTCCCAATCGTGTTCATACGCCACGACGCATGTCCTCGCAATCCAGCACTTCTTCTGCCGCCACCGTCACACCCAGTTTATTCACCCGTGCCCATGAAGAAGCAATCACTCCGCCTACTCCACCACTTCTCACCCTTACTCCAGAATATGCCGCCACCTTTCCGCCGCAGCCAGATCGTAGACCAAGGGTGTTTTTCACATCTGCGAAAACCGGGAAGGGTGTTTCTGACGTGTTCGAATATATCGCTAGACGGGTAGTTATGAAATGGGAATATGAAGAAGCCGTAGACGCATTGACGCTTCATGCCCAGGACCCAATGCCAACCTCAGGGGACGCAATCCGGCTTTCCAGGAACGCAACGAGGTGGCCCTCCGGTAACTGTTGTGGACAATAAGCTACTCTTTATTGATATATATTATTATTATCGCTTCTTATACACACTACTGTGCGTTACTAGCGACAAACGGCTACTTCTGCATAGCTACGGTGCGGAGGTCAAGTTTTTGTGTTCAGAATATATGTTGTTTGTTATCAATTCCCTCCATTTAGGAACGGAGAGCAGGATTGGGCCCGGTCGCCTCGTGCTGCTGCATGCAGCATGCAAGCTGCCATTGCATTATCTGGGTGAGTGGCTCCTGTCGAACTGGAGTGCAAACGCTACCCCTCTAAAGGCACGCTGGGGCTCGAAGAACGTTTGTGTTCAACAGCATGTCACTCTACCTTCAAATACAACCACGGTATTGCAAATAGCGAAGGCCATAGGCACATTAGTATGAGTACATGTTACTGTCCTACAATAAGAGAGCGACAGTTATAAAACACGTTTTTCTGGGGCCTTGCGGCGTGTCAACCTGTCCCGGACAAAAAATATTGGCCAACCAAATCTTCGCCAGGGACTGCAACCAGGTGGATGAACAGAACTGTGGGGCTGCAGTGCTATGACCAACCATACGGTGAAGATAGTGAGAGAGAGCGTAACGGCCACGTAACGTGGCAAGGTCTCGGGGGCGGGAACTCCATTAGGATCTCCGATGAATTCTCGCACATTCATGCCGAAAAGAGACTAACAAGGCATTTGATGAGGTGGATAAACCGAATAGTGGAGGAAACGTACTGCAGTGAAGCTCGCAGGCAGGAATACCATAGTCAAGTAGGAAATCTGGAAGCAACACCTCTCAGCAACCTAGTATAGATTTCAAGCTAATCGCACACCTGTTTCATGGCTGCAGAGTCGCGCACGGTCGCCTCTGTCAGTCGCTTCGTGTACCTACTGTCGTCAATGTTCACAGACGCGAACGCCTGAGAGATATTTCTAAGTCACCGAATCCACGAGTATGAGATGTACCGACCAGATCCATGATATTCTTTAGCCTGTCACTCTGAATCATTCTCAAACTCTCCAAGCGTGAGATCTCAGACAACAGGTTATCAGCTTCTCGCTGTAGAATTTGTGCAGACTCGTATTGTTCTTGCTTCCCCAAGACTGACACGGCTGGGTTTCGAGTATCTCGCACAAACTCAACTGATTTCCGGAAGGCCTGAAGGAGGGATCGGTAGTGGAGTAGGTGTGCCTGCACTATATGGAGTTGCCTAGTTAATTGAATGTCGTTTGTGCTGAGCACCTGGGTCTCCTACAAGAAGTGAATATCAGCCGAATATTTGCACAACAAAAGAGACAAACATACCAACCAAGAGATATACTTGCAAAGTTCTTCGAAGGTCTCATCCCAAGCATACAGGACATACCAGAGATATGTAAGGAGTAAAAGCGTAGGATCACTTGATGCTTTAAACATCTTCGACCAATACACACTGTTGCTCGTCCGTTGAATCAGCGCGTGGAGACGTTTCGCTGACGTTCTCTGACGGGGATGATACGATATGATACTGCTGGATTCCACATGCCTAACCATATGGACCGCGAGAAGGTCCTGAACCAGCACCCAATCACCTGAAGTATGGGTTCAGTGAGTGGCGGCCGGTTCAGTAGAAGATCTCACTTGGAGCTAAAGGAAGCGACGCTTGAGTATCGATTATTTGATTCGAGTCTAAAGGAAACCGAAAAGATGAGGATTCGAATGAGGGGAATCAGCCAAGGATAACCTTCCAACGGCGCCGGTCCGGATGTCACGGAGAGTGAACTCGAGGACCTCAAGCTGACCGGTCTTACTTTACAACCCTGTCTCGCCCGGACGAAGGGTAGTATAATAGTTATATCTGCACTGCATGAACCTGCAAATGTCCCAACACGGAGTATGCCCGCTTACGATCGCCTTCATTATCCTTTTCCGCTTCTTGGTATCTAGAGGGTATCCAATTCATAGACGATGAGAAGAAGAAAGGTTCAATATTGTATCTGCTACACGTGAGATCGCTTGTAAGGTTAGAAGTCTGATATCACGCACTTGGTTCCCAGCATCTTTAGAACGTCTACAGTCATGTTGTCCACAAAGATAGCCCGTAACCGAACGTTTTCTGGTCGCTGAGTAACTGTTCATTCCACGCTCTTCGTTACTGTGCGGTAATTCCAGTACTGACCTTTACGTTGACACTTTCCCAAAATTCGTCCAAGCCACTAACAGGGACATCGAGAACCTTGGACGCCATATCTCTGTCGAAAGTCCCATTCTTGACGACATCGACTGTGTAGATTTTGCAGGTGCCAGAATGACACTTAGTTAACATCCCGCTGCGGCCGACTTGTTCTGGAGTCCAATTCCCGAATAGGTTCTGTGGGTATCCTTTCCATGTACCATCAACCTCAGCAGACAGAGATGACGACGTATGAGGGTCGACGTCAAAGTCCATCCACGGCCAAGGGCCAGATGGTGCAGCGTGACGATATCTGCGTAGCGTGGCGAAAAAAACGTCCATCGCCTCGACATTACTGCTTGGATGGACTGTAAACTCACGTTGGCGCAGGAGTTCGCCCCGGCATATTGTGTCTGTCTCTGCCATAGACGGGTGGAAGAGCCAACGTCGAGCTCATTTGCATCCTGGCGGTCAAACGTCAAGAAGGGGAAAACAACGTTGTTGACATGTTGAGCATGGTAAATTGATGTGGTGATGCCTGCCTTGTTGAACGCGTAACGGCAGCAGCCGTGTTCCGCCACATCGGGTTATTTTACCCGCCGGAAGCAACTTCTAGAATCCGGTATCAACGAAATCCGACTGTGTCGGTCATTTATTCTGTCCCCCCATTAGCTGAATCAAGTACGCCTTCACATGCTCAGCATATTCACTAGTACCACTGACAGCCACTTGCAGTCCTACAATGCAGTCTATTTTTTTTTTTTTTTTTTTTTTTTTTCATCTCCGAATCCCAGTGACAACAATAAGCTCGTCGTCCCAAGGGCATAAAGCATGCTGTGGCACTGGCGGGATAGGATGGGAGCATGAAAGGATGAAACTACATAAGACAATGACAATGACAAGAATATAACTAAGGGAAAATGAAATAAGGATAGACAGGTATCAAGTGTCTATGTGAGTCAGGATGAAACACAGGGAGTCTAGATGGAATCAAGAATAAATGCATGTCATCACAGGCAGCTCTAATTTAGCTGCATTATCTGTGGATGTAATGCATGCTGAGGGTGTAGAACATGCCAAGAGCACGGGGCAGGCTCTTCAGATTCTACCATTTGGTCATCCATAATGCTGGAATTAAAAGACATATCTTTTGTTGCACCATTGGGGAATACAACTGGAAGAGTATTGCCATACTGCATCACGTGAGTTGGGATGTCGTCAAAGTACCTCCTCCGTCGATTTCGTTACTTGCCCCTGCCAACCAACTTGCTACCTACCGTCGTGTCCATCCCAATTTTTTGATCTACGATGAATTCGAGTTGATCCCCAATAAAAAGCACCCTCATTATTTGTCACCTCTATATGTACCCACTCCACCCTCGGCGTTACCTTGGATGTGCCAGTGCTGTGCCAATCGTAACTGGCTTATCTGCACGCATAAATGTGCGGCTCATTTCCCATATATCATGGGTGCCTTATCCCATGGCTATGCACCGCTCGATTGATACAAGACCGCCATTTCCGCACATACTACGGCAAGACCCGTAACTGTCATCACAAGCAGTGGGAGGCAATTCCGATAAGCGAACTCCCGCTGCTTCACAAATATCTTCTTTTGCGCAAGTATATCCTTCCACAACAACCCTGCCAGACTAGCCGAGAACGTGAAGCTGACAGCACCGATGTTACTTGCGACGGCGAGTGCGATGGCTGCAGCACGGGCGGAATGGGATGGGAGCGCTGCCGCGTTCACGATTTTGGTAAGTAAAATGGTAGCGCCAATGTTGGTCCCAGCAACGTTGCACAGAATGACACCGAGGACGCCAACAAGCCATATAGTAGGGTACATCTGTTTATTCGTTGCCTTTGCCAGCCAACCAGCGAAAATGTCTACCCAGCCCTGGTGAGCCAGAGCCTGGATAAGGATAAATTGAGAGAAGGCGAATGGCACTAGAGCAAAGGGCAGTCGAGGCAGAGCGGTGAAAAACGTTGGGAAATGCGCGTGGAGGCGGGTGTTTAATGTGGATAGCCGAGAGTGTATCCGTGTGATGAACGTTTGAGGAGCTGGTGACTGTGGAATCGTTTGGGGAGTATCAAGAGAAAGTGGAATAGAGCCATTGGTAGTCTTTTCGAGGGTAGTCCCCCCTGCAGTCGATTGTGACTCTGACAACGAAGTATATTCAACAATGTGTTGGTTTGGGGGCTCGTGGTTTATGGTTTCTGTGGTAGGCGGTCCTTTCGGTATCCGGCACCTGGTGACGGGTGAACGTGTAGTGGTCCGACGCTAAGTCGAAGATGAACTTTGATACAGCAAAGGGTAAGCTGATTTCCCAGACGTCTATTCCAAAGAAGCTGACGACCAAACACACAATGAGTGCGGAACCAAGTATGACGCTGCCAACCCAGGCACCAGTCACGTTACGTAGTGCGGACCGGGGGTCAACATCGGCTTTCTTGTCCAGTTTGCGTGGAACGTGTCGGTCACTGTGATATTGGCCAGCTAAGGCGCCAAAGCATACGATATTGCATGCGATGAAGGGCAGGATGGTGTACGCAGTGTATGCTGCGTTATTGACGCTAAAACCCTCGCAGATGACCACCTTGGTTAGTTGATCAGTATTCCATGGATGGCAACGCGGGAACTTCGTGGCCACATACATTGGTAGGGTTTCCAACGAAGAGAACCATGCTTGCAGTGTTCGCCGCCGCAAACTCTGACATGAGCCAGGGCATGGGTTCTACCCTTGCGGCGGTGGTGTAATAAGCCAAGAAAGCCGTTCCAGACAGGATGACCGGATCGTTGCCGAGGAGGATGGAGAGGAGGGTGAGCATGACATAAAAGTAAAAATACGATTTTCGTCCGTTTGAGCCACCCTTGTTGCTAACCCAGAAAGCAGCAGCCTCGAGGATACCGGTGGTATCAAGGGTGATGGCCATGTAGGCCAGCGAGAAGAATAAAATAAGAATATTGTATGGTTTAACGCCTCCAGTTCCTACGATACCATTTCTGATGACGGCCGAATCGATGCATTGAGAAGCCCATAGAATAGCGATGGCGAGAATGGGAGCAGTCGTGAGGTTGAGATGGACGCGGGGTATCGAGCGAACACGAGTGGGTATCGATACGGGGTGTATGACGAAGCCGATAGACACGATGAAAATGACCAACGTCGCAATGGCAGAACCGTCCATCGTAGGCAGAGAAGGATTCGTTTCAATCTTCGTAGGTGGCACTTATAAGACACCCGGACCCTTTCGGCGATTACCCTAATATACATATCCGCAGGGCGGTGGGCTCACACGTAGAAAGTTCCCTTCGAAGATGTCATGCTTTTGTTCATCACAGGCCACTAATTAGGTAGATGGTACATACATGTTCCGCAGGGGAGCAGTGCAAATAGCTTAGAAATGAATGCCGCAAACATTCGGCGCTGGAAGTAGACTGGCCCCCACTCCTCATTCCACCGATGGTACTAAACAAAAATACCTGGGTGTAATTACAAAGCGAACGATCGTATTATGGTGTGTAATTTGGCAATACGGCCTCCGAGAGACAGCAGCACCGAATCGATCGATGCATTAGTATCCACGGTGTCATCGAAGGGTACCAAAACCTGCTTGCTCATCATGATAAGTTGTGCTGTGGTGGCAGAAGGCACGAGACGAGGAAACCACTCGGTTGGTATTAATTGGTTGGTTTGGTCGGGGACCAAGGGTCTTTTATGCCAATTATATGTACCTACCCAATGGAGGGCCAGACAATACATAACGCTGGAGGCAGGATTCCCATCCACCGAATGTCCCAAGACTTGGAGGTGGGACCCCATCAAAAGGACACGTTTGTTCGCCTGAAGTCTAGCTGTCAACGTCAGGGATGGTGGTCGGGTTGAGTTGGATAGGGCAAACAACCCAAACTCGGAACACAGACACGACACTAATACGCTACGTTACACAGTAGAGGGAGACTGAGGTTCCCGTCGTCGCCGACACTGGGCACATCGACGAACGACCATGACGAACAAGCACGCTCGCAGCGCTCAAGCACCATCGTCGCCTAACCCACAGCACGGCCCCAAGTTACCCAAGTTTTTGCAGAAGCAGAGTCGTGACCGGTCAAAGTCTATGATGGACACCCCAGCGAGCGACAGTCCTGCCAGTCTGGCCAGCTCAAGCTCTTCTATTCGAACTTCCCAAAGCACATCCTCCCCGATGCTTCAAAATCCTCAGTCCTCGACCACGTCCAACTCTGACACCAAGGACGATAATACAACCAACCTGCCAGAACCCGAGGGCGAGTCTGAGGATGGATTTGACGAACCACCCGTAATTGTCGAGCCTGCGGATATGCCACGAACTCGCACGCGCCCAGAGCGCCCACTCAGCGTGGTGTCTGACATCCAACCGTCAATATCCGTATACTCACCCACGTCGACATCCCGCATATCCGATTTCCCTACTCGTTTATCTGGCTGGTTATCACACACCTTCAGCAGCTCGACGACTGACCTCACCCTTCCTTCCCTCCTATCCCAATCTCCCATGGTCACACAGTCACCTAAGGGCAAGTCAAACCCTCTCGTGACTGCTGCCCGGCATGGCAAAAGTCACCTCGACCGCGCAATGCGCTTCATTAGAGATAGCGACGCCATGCCCGATAAGTGTTCTGAACCCATCTGGCTACTTGGAGTGCAGCATCCTGGCTATGAACCACCGCCCCCAACAACACCCGGACGTCGTTCCTCGGTAGAGTCACGTCGCTCCCCCTCTCTTCGTTCCAATACATCTTCTTCGGCAACGGTCTCCCAGCTCTCTCAATCACAGCCACCTTCAGCTAAGAATCCGGCCGCCCACTGGCCTCCTGTGTTCTATGCTGATTTTACGTCCCGGATATGGTTGACGTATCGCGATCAATTTCCCCCCATCCGGGATTCAACCCTTGCCGCACTTGATTCCGATCTCGCTTCGGGCGTTCAATCAGTCACCCCGTGTAGTCCACGGCCGAAGAGATGGAATTGGCCGGGCACCGGTGAAAAAGGGTGGACTAGCGATGCAGGGTGGGGATGTATGCTGCGCACCGGTCAGACGTTGTTAGCGAATTCCCTGCTTCATCTTCATCTAAGTCGAGGTAAGGCTATGTCTTCGATTATAAACCCATACGTCTTACATCTATCGAAGACTGGAGGTGTCCACCGTATCCAGTTCGCAGCAAGGATTTTGCAACTTACGTCCGGATCATAACCTGGTTCCTCGACACGCCATTGCCTCAAGCGCCTTTCAGCGTGCATCGTATGGCTCTCGCAGGAAAAGATCTCGGGAAAGACGTTGGGCAGTGGTTTGGACCTAGCACAGCCGCGGGTGCAATCAAGTAAAACATCCCAGGCTTTTGCAGTTCGACGGGACTGACGAACGTCTTTCTAGAACGCTTGTCCATGCCTTTCCAGAAGCCGGCTTAGGTGTTGCGGTGGCTGCGGACGGCGTAGTTTATCAGACGGATGTATATGCGGCTTCCAATGTCCACATGCGCTCGCCACGACGATTGGCGAGATCTTCTTGGGGCGACCGTGCTGTTCTGGTTCTGGTTGGTATCCGTCTCGGGCTCAAAGGGGTCAATCCCATCTACTATGGAGCCGTCAAGGTCAGTTCCCTCGTGCGGCGTCTGTAGTACAACAAACCGATTACTGCTACCTACAGGCGCTTTTCACGTTCCCACAGTCCGCCGGCATTGCTGGGGGACGTCCTTCGTCTTCATATTACTTCTTGGGTTCCCAAGCCGATAATCTCTTTTACCTCGACCCCCATCACCAACGCCCGGCAGTACCACTGCGTCCCGCTCCACCCTATCCGGTGGACGATTATTCCGCCGTTCGCAGCCGAGAGACTACGCCAGACAGCGCATCCGAGAGTCGTACAAATCAACGCTCTCCAAGGGCATCATCATCCTGTTCACATTACCACCGCGCTCCAACTTCCCCTTCATCCGTCAGGACTGGATCATCAACATTCTCATATCATTCACCACTTTCACCTTCTCCCTTACAGCACCAGATCTCCACCTCTTCTAGCGTGTCCAGATCGTCTTCGATCTCAGCCTCCTCACAGCATGCTTCGCATTGGCAAAATACAAGTATGACGACGTCACCCGGATCCACCACCCCCGATCTTGACCCCCGTGAGCTTGGTGTGGAACAGGAGGATTTGGATCCTGTTGCGGAGCATTACGTGACCCAATACACAGCTGCAGAACTTCGTACCTTCCATTGCGACCGGGTTCGCAAAATGCCACTCAGTGGCCTTGATCCGAGTATGCTCCTCGGATTTCTGTGTAAGGACGAGAAAGATTGGATAGACTTGCGAAGGCGAATCAACGAGGTATTTATTTGATTATCTCTTAATCATTACCACGGTATGACGTGGACTGCATTCCAGCTCAACCAAGAGCACAAGACTATATTTACGATCCAGGACGAGCCACCATCTTGGCCCTCAGACTGTGATGAATTTATGGGCTTGGAGTCGATTGATGAGCCTGATGACATGGACATGGACCTCGAAGACGAGCCCGACGACATGGAAGGCAGTGATGACAAGCAACACAACGATGGTTTTTATGACACTCGTTCGGCCTCCGTATCTCCTGTGGACAGCAGCGTCAAAGGAGGCGCGAAGGGCTCTGAAGCCGATACTGAGGACGACCCCATTGGCCCCATCACCCCTGGGCACAATTCCGCCTTTGAAGTCGACAAACAGGAAGACGGGCATGAATCGGGATTGTCGAAAAATGAAGATTTTGAGGAAATCGATGGGAACGAGGAAGATGACGACGAATGGGTGGACCCCTCGATGCCAACGCCTTTGGCACAGCCACGTGAACGGCCATACGCGCAGCCGATGAAGCAGACCAAGTCGACTGGGTCAACTGGTAGCACGGCCAGCAAAGGTAAGGGGAAGAAAGGGAAAAAGAAGAGAACGGCCGTACCGTTGGTAAAGGCGCCGTTTCCTCCTGCGAGAGCCGAAGAACACTTCCCGTTTCCGCGATCGTTGGATGAAAGCTTTCACGAACAGACCGATGGAAGTGGGTTTGAAAAGCGGATGAACAATACTCGCGCGAGGGACGGTGGACGAACCGAGAGTGGGGGCGTAAAAGCGGTATTGACCGAGGAGGGGACGCCGAGGTAATCATCATTTATTCTGACTGACTACAGCGGGGGATGCGTCTCGTGTGGCCAACGGATGGGTATACTTTTACGTTCTATTTCTTCTACTGGTGCCTTCCTTTTTTTTACCCTTACATTATCTTGCCTCGCGCAGTTTTCATTGAATCTTCCTGGTCATATTCTCGCCCCCATTACAGTCTTCTCAAGTGTATGGACGACTCTCGCTACTTATAACGGATGACCGTATGGGGTGTACCTCGTGTAGTTATGTATGTGTCCGGCCCGTCGCTACTGATACCCTCTCACACGCAAGCTTATAGTATTTTCTACCTTTCTTTATTTAGCGTCGGAATCTCACTCCCCACCTCATGTGTGGGTTCGATCAGATAACAGCGGCGACATATCGACCGCGTGTGATCTTGCTTCGGGACTTGACCAGCTGTATCGAGTACCATGTCTACTCCCACTGTCACTTGTACGTCGGGGGGCAAACCGACTTACATCTACAAACTCGTTAGTCCACACTTCTCCAACCCCTGATGCTGTCGAGGGTCTCCCGGAAAGGCTTCCAGTGAGCTCCATCGACCAATCCTCGGGCTTTCTCCACTTCTCCACCGCGAAGCAAGTCCCCAACACCCTAAAACACTTCTTCGGAGCTGACCCCCACGTGTACATCTTGCGTATTCCGTATGACAGGGTGGAGAAGGATATTAAGTGGGAGGATCCTAAAGCAGAGGTTTGCGGACCGCGTGGAGGGGAGGGGGTGTTCCCGCACCTGTATAACGGATTGAAGCTGGGCAAAGAAGAGGTCGAGAGCGTGAGAGTGCTATATAGAAGGGCTGACGGTGACGAAGGAGGGGGATGGGATGCAGCCCTCCGGGAATCTGCAGATTGGCTTAATTACTGAGCCTGGACATGATAGGAGGTAGGTGGCCCTCGATCTATTAACAAACTTCGAGCATTGGTTTTTACTTATCAGGACTGGTCTTAGCAGTCAAAGGCGGAGGTCGTTGGAGGACGTAATCTGTCGTGAAACACAGGATGTACAAGCAGATACAGCAGAATTCCGACATCTCAATCTCAGATCCACTGATCCTCTTCCCGGGGGAACGATAGTCTTCTGTCGAGTCCCCGGTCTCTGCCTAGGGGAGACTACTTTTTCCCTCGACTGCAGTAGATTCTGTGCCACGCGATTTCGAAGAGGGCACAGTACAATCTTCAGTCTTGTAAGTGGCGAAAACAACTGAGTCCGCGCCTGTCTCAGGGAGGGTGTGCATGCCCACTGCCCGACCTTGTGCAACGCGAATGATGATGATAAGCTGGGAGCTAGCCTAGAGGACCGGTCAGAAAATCTTCTCGACATGCATGTAGATTTCGAGCGTTACCTGAACGTGGCTAATAGACAGCAATACAAGGTTGGAAATATTCGAGTGAAGGGCATAAGAAATGATAAAGATGATGCCCAGGACGGAATACATGGCGGCGGACTCGACGACCATGGTCACAGCCGCATTGTATGTGCGTAGGTGCTCGCTTCCTACAAAGCCCTCCAGTCCTCGTCGGAATTTGAGAAGTCGCCACGACACGAGAAGAGTGTACGCGACGGTCATGCCCACTTCAACGCAAAGGTAGGCTAGTTGAGTGTTGATGTTGTAGAACACCGCTCCACTGGCGCCCGCCAGGACGCCAATCGAAAGTGCTTGAGAGAAGCAGCTAGTCATTGGATAAACCTACGAGGTATTTGCTTGATACGTACCGATCATCGTCAGAAGAAGGGAGGTCATGAAGATTGCGATGTATCTATTCCCATTCCAAACTACTACACACCGGTGAAGCTATCGAGCATGGGGTTCAGCCTCGTATGCCACGCGGGAAGAGAGATATCCACCAGAAGGGCTTGCATGAACCATTCCATGACATAGTAGCTGAATGCGTCGATGAATCTGCAACGGTGGTTCCATGGCTTTCGTACACGTACCAAGTTAACGCCATGACGTTTATCCAATAACTCAATTCGCCCTCAATTAGAGCCACTGGTCCCCCTGGTGCGTCCCGCAGATCGATCCATATCATTTCGGTATACTTGAGGTTGGCTGCAAAGCCTATCGTAGCCAGGACGAAGGTGACGACGACGTAAGCCAAAAGCCACGGACGGTACACCGCGCCGTTCCCGTGTCTACGTCGGGAGAGGATGGCCGCCACAGCTTGGAGGGTAAGTAAAAGTAGGACCCCTTTATGCATAGAGAGAGGAGTGAATTCAATTCCGAGAATGAATAGCTTAAAACCCACCATATGAAACAGCGCCCAACATCATGCCATCGAGGCGCGATCGTTCGAGCCAGAGATCAGTGGCTGGAGTGTAGGAGGTCATTTTGCGAGAGCCGGCGTAGCACAAGCACCAGCGTACTGCAAGCCTCCGTATCCCGGAGGCAGATTGGAGACAGTGAGGGAGGCCATCTCGGTGGGTTGTTATGGAGCTTGATACGAGAAGTCCAATTTCTGCTCGTTATGGCCGCAAAGCGAAGCTGGCCATCCTGTAGGCATCTTACGAGATTAATCGACATCTCGAATAAATCATTTCCTTCCTTTCACACGAACCCATAGCAGCCCCAGGGCTGCCATGAGAATCGAAATTTCCGTTACAGCAAATGACTGGTATCCCCGGTAAGTGAGTAGACGTGGAGAACATAATATCCGAGTGGAATGCCTACTTACGACCGTCTCTGAGTGAAGCTGGTCGAACGTTCGTTCAAGACCAGTGGCCCGAAGTGTACTTTGCCAGAGTTTTTTTACGAGGCTGCCATCCATCCAAAGCTGCTTCTGACAGGATCCATGATCAAAAGCCGAACATGATGTCACGTTCATGAAGGCGACCAAACACGAATTGCATCAAAAATGCAAAGAATTCGGTCTGAATGGCTCAGCGCTGCAGAGGCAACAAAAAACGTGTTGAGGTCCATTATTAAAAGTCGAGAGCCGTAAGCTCCTTTAACGCCAAAGGCTTGCAATCGCGTCTGAAGGCAGAGCAACTTCGGCTCTATATATAATCCTTCCCCGAATACCCTTCTCGGGATCGCAAGCTACCCACGCTGGGAACCGGGATGTCTGACGGTTGAGATTGCGAGATTCCATTATGGAGATTGTTTGTGAGAAACCGTCGCCATTCTTCCCTTCAGGCCACATGACTGAAAACGAATCTCGTCAGGGCAGCGTAACGGTTTTTCCGTGCTTGTCACTTGACCGTGAATCTGATTGAGACCGAACAGTATCGAACTTCTTGCCAGCTTATCTGCCCAATCACTGCAAGTTGCGTTGCACGGTAGTCTGATTCGTAGTGCAAGGTCGAAGCTATATTATGTAGAAAGAAGTCGATTCAATCACCGATCGAACCGAATCCTCGGGGGTCACGTTAGGGTCACAGTCGTCGTCGGGTGGACTGCATATATATATCAGACTGTTCGCTGTTGCTTTGTAGTTGTCACGACATGCCCACCGTCTTCACCCACGAGTTCAATACACCCGTCTACAAAGGCAAGGTATCCTTCAGCACCGGCCTCTTCATCGACGGCCAGTTCGTCGATGGTTCAGATGGAACTACGATCGAGTGAGTTCTGTACTTGGCTTTCGTCCCCGATATCTTATCGCTACGTGTGACCTGACAGCGTGGTAAACCCAAGTACGTCTCCTGCCCCTATCTTGGCTACGGAACGCACTCAATCACCTTCATCTCCCACTAGCCAATGGTACAGTGGTCACCTCCGTTTCTGAAGGAACCCCAAGGGACGTCGACCTCGCTGTCGATGCCGCTGAGAAAGCCTTCGAAACTACTTGGGGTCTCAACTGTCCCGGTAGCAAGAGGGGACTTCTTCTTAATAAATTAGCTGCACTTGTGGAGGAACACACCGAAGAACTTGCTGCCCTTGAGGCTCTAGGACAATGGTGTGTACATTATGCTATGCAGTCGATTAGCGGTTCCGTCACCAATCTGTCTTCCAACATAGGTAAGGCTTTTAACATGGCACGTAAGGGAGACCTCGCTCTCGCCGTCGATTGTATCCGCTACTATGCCGGCTGGGCTGATAAGATCACTGGCCGAGTGTTGGAGGTACTATCTCCACCAAGCAATACACGCTGTGCCGTCTCTCAAACTCCTTTTAGACGGGAGAGGACAAATTCAACTACACCCGTCACGAGCCCATCGGCGTCGTCGTAAGCATGATGCATACTAGGTTTTCTTTCCCTTAAACTCGTGTACAGGGCCAGATAATCCCCTGGAACTTCCCTCGTGCGTCTAAACATTTGTATCACTGTTCGCCAAAACTTTACTCGGTCTTTAGTCCTCATGTTCGTCTGGAAGATCGCACCTGCCCTTGCGACGGGCAACACGATCGTCATAAAGCCTTCGGAGTTCACGCCGCTGACGGCGATTCGGATGTGTCACCTTGCTCAGGAGGCAGGTTTCCCGGCTGGCGTCTTGAACGTCGTCACGGGATACGGCAACACCGTTGGTAATGCCATCTCGTCTCATATGCGGATCCATAAGGTCGCATTCACGGGAAGCGCCCTCATTGGGCGCAAGGTCATGGAGGCTGCTGCCAAGAGCAATTTGAAAAATATCACCCTCGAGCTTGGTGGCAAGAGTCCAAATATCGTTTTCAACGATGCAGATCTGGACCAAGCTGTCAATTGGGCTGCATTTGGCATTTAGTGGGTATTCTAAGTTTCTTCCGTTGCCTTCCAGAGGGGATGAAGGTTGACTTCGTGGGACTTCCTGTTAACAGCTTCAACCACGGCCAGTGCTGCTGTGCGGGCTCGCGTATTTTCGTGCAAGAAGGAATCTACGACGAGTTCTTGAAGCGTTTCACGGAAAAGTCACGTTCAATCAAGGTTGGAGATCCCTTTGATTCTGACACCTTCCAGGGACCACAAGTCTCCGAGATCCAATACAACGTGAGATTTTACGCCTGTTTCTTTCGATTGCCCGGGAATTGACCTTGCGCAGCGCATTATGGGATACATCGAGTCCGGAAAGAGCCAAGGTGCCAAGGTTCACATCGGCGGCGAACGCTACGGTAGCGAGGGCTACTACATCCAGCCGACAATTTTCCTCGACTCCTAGTCCGGATATGCGTATCGTGCAGGAGGAGATCTTTGGACCCGTCAGTGTCATAATCAAATTCAAGGACGAAGAAGACGTCGTCCGTCAGGCGAATGATACTGTATACGGTCTTGCTGCAGCAGTGTTCACAAGGGACGTGAGCCGTGCCATCACGACAGCACACAAACTCAAGGCAGGAACGCTTTGGGTGAATTGCTACAATCAACTGAACTCGAACGTCCCGTTCGGTGGGTTCAAGCAGAGTGGGATCGGGCGGGAATTGGGAGAGTATGCATTGAGCAAGTACGTTCTCTTCTCCTTCCAATTTCGTGCAGGCAGTGACAGGTTGTCGCAGCTATACCGAGGTCAAGGCCGTCCACGTGAATCTCGGGAAGAAAATGTAAACTGGGATCCTTCATATGAAAAGTCTGAGTGCCGTATGTATATCTTGGAAGCCTTTGTAGTGGCCGCTGAATCGCTGGCCAAAAACTACTTACAATATGTATGAATATGTTACTGTAAGATATGTATGTCTGTTTGGCTTGGCCAAAAGGATATTTGTTTGTATACAACGCCTACTCCTCACTGTAGCACCCTCGAGCGATCACAAATATTTTGCACCACCTGAAAACCGGAAGGGAGAGAAACTAGGGCGTTACTATTACATGATGTTTGTAATGCCTCCCATAACATCCAGACGTTCAAAGTTTCGGTTTCAATGCAGGAGGTAGGATAACCGTTGGGAGGGGCTCGAAGTTAACATCCTTGTGACTCTTCGATTTGGCTGACAGAACGGCTTTTAGGATGTCCTAGATCGTCGTCAGCCTTTGAGATGGAGGGAAGTGTCTCCCTGACATAGAGCATAAGAACTCACCTCCGTCTGGAGCATAGATGCGTTCCACGTAGCCGTGTATTCAAGGTTTTCACCGACACTGCAATGAGCTGTTAGCCGCACAAAACAAGATGCGAAACGTTTCGCCCGCGCATTACGGCGCACAGAATCGCTCAAGGTACCCCAAAAAAGATTCTACCTACCTATGATTCCTCGCATGGATCAATAAGTGCTTCGTCCCCGTAACGGCGACAGGACTTTTCCGTGCTACCTCTTCCGCAAGGGAGAGTGTTTCTCTGACAACCTCAGTCCATCCCACCTTCCACCACGCGTGATACCACTCCAAGGTTGAACGCCTCCTCAGCAGAGAAGGTGCGTGCAGTGTATGCGAGCTCTGCACCGAGGGACGCATTGGAAGAGATATGACGGAGGCGTGCGAGTGTGCCGATGTCGGGTGCGAGACCAACATCAACTTCCTGATTGGCAGGTCATTCGCCCGGTTGTTGGTTAGCGACCATATATGAGTCACGCGTACCACATGAACAAGAACCCTCACGCGTAGGGGGAGAAAACGCACCTTGATCGAGAACCGTGTGTTAGATGCAGCATACCTGATGTCGCACGCCGCAATAAGATCGACTGCGAGGCCGTATGCTACACCGTGAACTGCTGCGATAACCGGAACAGGGCATCGCTCTGGGGAAGACATGGCAGCTTGGAAAGCGAGAACATATCTTCGCAGAACCATAGCCGTGCGGGCAGCGTCACTCGAAGTCGACTTCTTGAGATCGAGTAAGTCGTCGACTACACACAGAGGTTGAGTAAGAACGACACCATTCCAGCATATCGGAATGTGGCCATTCTGTGGGAAACATGCAGACAGACTTACAGTCGATACCCGCACAAAATACGTTGGGAAGAGAGGAGGACAAAACAACGGCCCTGACGTCCCCATACCATTCGCGCATGTTGTCGAAGACGGCAGCATATTCTTGCCAGAACCTACGCAACGGGGGTATATCGTGAGCGTCCAGCGATAGCACATCATTCTCTGAAACATACTCAGCATGAAATGCGTTAACGGGTTCTCTGTACACGATGTGTATTTCAGTCCAATATGAGTGATAAAAAATTTGCCACGACTCACCTTGCGAGTTGTACAGTGTACCACGAATTCCCTTGGCTTAGTGACTTTAATGAAGTTCAGCTTTACGGTGGCAGACATATCTTCCTTTTTCTAGGGTTGCAGTGGTACAACGAACACACCAGTGGTGAACACACGCAAGGCCTGCTGGCGCGCTTGGTATCAAGTTTCAAATTTCAAGCTTCACGTTAGCTTAGCATCAGCTGTAATCGAAGCTTGACAGAATGGCCTGCGGGCGCTGCTTGGCTACAGATAGAACTAAGTAACGTCCAATGAAGACGACATCGCCCACGATCCGACCGCCGCCGAGTACCTAGCCCTTAACACATTTGATAGCGATGATTGCCTGAAGTACTAAATACAATCGACCTGTATTACATACACTGAAACTTACGGCCCAACCAAACTCGAGGAAATTATAAAGTGAGACCTGCTCAGGGCTGTCGGAGGGAAAGTGTCGGAGACCTCATCTCTATGCCAGTAGGCTTGTGTCGGTAGTGTAACGGTAGCTCAATGCCATCGATATGATACTGTTCACCGACCAATTGTTTTGTTGTGATCATCAGTCGGTCCAACCGAGTCACAATTGCGAATGCTGTAGAGACACCGACACAGAATGTTCTATGTAATGTAGTTCGTCAGCCTACTGGCGCGTATTCAGACGCTCACTGGATGACTTACAGGTACTGCAGGCTCTCCAACGTGTCAAGCGATAGATGTTTCGGTAGTCCAAAGTCGTCTTCTGATTCTTGATGAACGACATTAAGCCCATGAGATCCCTCCATGAAACGGTCAAGAAGTGGAGAAGGCGTCACTTGGGGCAATGGATTCCCAGTCCGCAGAGATGTTGAAATCAAGCCTGTGGAACATTGGGGGAAAGGGCCAGCATTTTATTCACGAGTAACTCACTAATGACAGCCAGCACGTCACCCTGGAAGTCTGGATCTAGTAATCGCGTACGCTTCAAAAATGCTCGTGCCCATGCAGGATTCAATTGGCTAACCACCGAAAGTAAATCGGATAACAGATATGACAATTGTCTAGTGAGGCGATTAGTGATGAATGATAGTCGATTTAGAACTCACAGTTGAGTGTCGAGTATCTTCTGGTACCTCTTTGAGGGCCATTTCCCTCGCATAGAGAACTGCCATGCCCATGAGTTCAACTAGAATCATGATGGATCCTGTTGTTCACTAACCTCGTACATCACGTTCGTCCTAGAAACCCTCGATCGCTTCAGCTTGCTCCGAATGGCGAGTAGGCTCTGAACGATGAATGTTATATCATCTTCCCGCCGCGTGCTGGCGAAAGAAATGACAGAACAGTATATTGAACCAAGCTCCGCTACAGTGGTAGCCAGGGCTCTTCGCTGATACTTCCGGATCGTTGTACTCGGGGGGAAAAAAGAAAATACACTAGAGTGAGTGAGCACCTCTTGAGGCACCACAGATAAATATAGCCCTACCCAGCAGCAATCACTCCGATGGCCACTAGTACAAAACGTCTCTGGAGTGAAGACTTCAGGAACCAATGTGGGGGTGGGTATACTGCGCCTACCCATGCAACGTCAAAGCCCCACCCAGGGGAGGATGAAGTAGGCAAATGAGTATCTTGGTACGAATACCCGATAACCTTGACACCATGATGAAACTACATTGTACATCGATTCGCGTCACCTTTGCTTACCAAACCAGCAGTGACGAATATGATTATGCTTGTCATAGGTTGCACGGGCCAATAAAGCCTGACGAAGAAGAAAAGGGGGAAGCAAACGAAGCAAACACCGGCCAGGCCATATGGGTTTCCACGGCCAGATCCAGTCGATATGTACCTGCTTTAGATATTACTCTTCGTTCAACAGCAGGACAGAGGAATTCGCGGACCATATAACGGTGCCTAATAAGCCGCCAACGAAGGTGCTAAAGATTCGAGTTACAAGGCCGAAGACCGTGTCGCCACGAAAACGAGCGAGGGTGGTCTGAGCCATGAATCTAATAGCAAGAACATTCCATTTATCGGATGTTTGTTGACAGAGATAAGAGACTCACACTGCCCATATAAATTTGTTTTCTATAGCGGAATCAGCATATAAAATGAACATTGACATACAGATTCACTTACCGTACGCAAACGTTGCGGACGATTTTATAAGAGAAGGCAGCACCAGTATTACTAACAGTATAATTAGTGCCCCGAATGTTCGTGTGAAGAGAGCACCGACCTGAGAGCACCCCTCCTTTGATCGCGAATAAGGCATTACCACCCCCTAAGCCAGTAACCATACGGTATAAGTGACCCATGATTGCTTCTGATGTGTTTCGGGGAGGAAGCGCATCCGGGTCTCTCCGAACTGCTTGTCCGAGGTCTGTCATACCTGAGGGGTCTAAGCCCGGGATGGTCTCTGCAGGGCAAAATTTATTAGAATCATGTGGCAATGCCCGGGTAAACCAACATACCAGGATTCTCATCGTCATCTTCGTTGGAATTTTCTGAAGGTTCCCACGTTGACCAAAATGCGAACTTTGAGAGTTTCAACGACGGAAACCAGACCTTAGGGCGCTTTCTCTGCATGTCGAGTCTGATAATTTCCTCAAGCTAATAGGCAACATGTCAATGAATTACCGTCTAATTCTCGCAGTTACATACCAATGCTTGCAGGGTAGCAGCAAATCGCATGACGTGGTATTGATAAACGTAGCAATGAAAGAGATATCTGTGTGGAGGAGCATCATCACACGAGACAAGCTCGTCAGCAGTGTCAAACATCGGGCGATAAGGTTCCAAAACCAGGAGCCTGACGAAGGAATGACATGGTGAGATGCATGTTAGATAAAAATGCTGTACAAATACCTCTTCTTCATGGTGAACGCATCTATTTCCCGCGAGAGTTTAGCCAAGAGGCCCTGAAACTTTTGAATACGGTCCTCGCGAATCCGGTTTTTCTCCTCTACGTTCACCCAAAAATCAAAACGATGCTCTCGAACGTGAGAAAGCCAATCGCCGGACTCGCAAAGGACGGCTTCGCAGATAATGAGTAAATCATTACAGCTCATGCTCAGAAGTTCTGTAGACCTTGCTATGTACTTTTCAGCCTCCGGATGTGTGAAGCGAGTCGCTTCCAAGTTGAGATATCGATACGATTCAAATACCCCAACTGCCGATTCCGTCCTCGGGTTGCGAGACACAGAGATGTGGAGGAGCCTACTGTGAAGAACACTGTGGTGAGAGTGGTGAGGACTATGCTTGTAAGAATGACGGCGGAAAAGGTGTGGTGACGAGCTGCCGGAGGGTGGAACTGAGCCTGGGCGGCGGCGAGGTTTGTGAGTGACATCACCAGAACTACCTTCGCAAGTATGCGAGCGTGGTAGGTCAGGAGATGAGGGCCGCGAGGGCACGGGCGTGATTACAGAAGGGGTATTATGGTTCGATTGCGCAGGGGTAACAGGGAACCGTTCTCTTGTTGGGTCAATGAGAGTGTAGTAGACACTCAGACCATTGGCCACAATCACCAAACGCCTCGCCAGCTGATGGATTTCGTTATAGTCTGTGGGAGCAATACGACAGTATATGACGTCCAGCTTCAAAAGACGACGAGTCGCAGCAACTTGGGCCAGCACCTCTTCTGCTTTATCAACAGCGGCAGTAATCGGAGCAGCAGAGAAATTAGGGGACGTGACATCCGCAGTAAGGTGCTCGCGATGTTCTTTGATGGCATCCGCTAAAGATGAAAGCACTCCTTGAAGACGAGTTGTGAAAACAGTGGAAATCGATGATGGAAAGACAAGGATCGAAGTTAATAATGCAATAGCGGAGTGGAATGCAAGCGGAACCATGATAGTTTGTCCAACCTATGATCCTGTCAGCAGAGGAAAAGGAAGCGGCCTGATTGGTCGACTAACGCGGTAGTAAGGATAGGGATACAGAGCAGCGGTAATGAACGAGATATCTAATTCTATAAGTGGCAAGGGGTTTGAAGATTGAAAAAACGACTCACCCATCCCTAGGCAACCCATAATACTTGCAAAAAGGAACGGTCCCGGACCTTGGCGAGCCCTGACATACATATAGAAAGTACTTCCGAAGAAGAAAAATACAGCTAGTATGACACTCGGCTAGGGAAGTGTTAGCAAGATAACGGGCAGGAAAGTGTGCCGTACCGCAGTTTGGAGGTATTGACCGCTTACAACACTTGTTGTGGTGGGATCGGTTACATGTACGGTTCTAGCAAGATCAGCGAACTTGAGGGCGAGACACTCCCACCTGCAGAATGGCGTATGGGTAAGTTGATTTGTGGTATACAACCTACACTCACGCCCAGCCCAAGCCTGCAAACAAGAGGATTATACACTCACGTTCGACTACGGCGACAAGAGGGTCACTTGGCGCGGACAGGAATGACGCTATATGAAGCCTTCGATGAGGAACGGACATTGTTGGCAGAAGTCCGGCGTACCGATGAGGATAAGAAACGCGGCCTTGCGATGTCTCGCATAAGTAGAGGTTACGGATTCGCGAAGAGGACCTACCTGACCTAGTACGTTCTCCACGCTCGGAATAACAAAGATGACGAGAGCGACCCATGCTGATACGGCGCTGCGCAAAGCTGGCTTCCACCTGGACCAAGTCCAGTTGGCGGACACCCACTGCAGTCTCCGGGGAAGTTTGAGAGATGATTGTTCTAGTCGTGTACCCGAGTCTCTCGCTGAGCCACTGGAAGCCTTCCCCTTGCACCTGGCTGCCTGAGCTGAATCACCTCTCGTCGTGTCAGTGTGCGAAGACGGATTATTGTGAGCACAGCTAGAAGAGACGGCCCCATTGGCTACTATCTGCGCTGGCCTTGGCAGTATCCTGACATGAAGACGGGGCTTACCACGGCCCCGCTCACCCCGTTGATCGTCCGCCATGTTGGCGCTCAACAGCGGTGGAGGTACTTAAACAACGATTTTTTATACTCCGTCATCGAGCCAATCTGTCAAAAGTCAAAGCCTCTATATATGACGCATTCACGGGCCGCGTGACGCGTGACGATCGTATCATCAAGTCACGTGCGGATACGTCCCACAGCGCACTCAAAACGCGCAAGAACAGGGACGTCGGGCTTCGGGAGGAAAGCTAGCAAAATCCACCGTGCACGTCGACACGATGGCTCCAAGATCTTCACAATCACGCGGGTCTCAGAACGGCCTATCACCAGTTCATTTGCTCGAGCTACGGGCGATATGGAAGGAAGACCAACGCGTTCCGTCTGTTGCATCCAGACGTGCTTGGGCCATCTCTCGTAATGCAAACCCCACCCTCGTCAACAGCTGGTTTCATCGTAGAAGAGCGGCAGCCAAGCGCGCAGGGGAACCGATTACTCTTGAATCTTACGAGCTGTACCCTAGAGTCGCGCCTCGACCACGGTTCCCCTCTTCTTACGGGGCTAGAAATTTCTTTCAACGTCTCGTCAGATGACGAAAAACTGGGCCTCAATAATGACTTCTCGGAGTACATCGAAACACCTGGCATGTCTGTTGACGAAAGCGATGATTTATTACATCTCCTTTCAGGCGAACCGTCCGAAATAGGGTCATATATGCGCCGTGCATCCAGTCCAATGACCTTCGACTGTAGTTCCCAACAACCTCTAAGGTTTACTAGGTATCTCGCTTTTGAAGTCGCTTACTCTTTCCAGTCTCAGTCCAGCCGTTGCACCCGAGGACTACTATAATCCAGACATCCAGGGCAATGCCCTTGCAGATCCGCCTGGGTTCTTAGTAAATATCGTCCGCGAGCAGGGCGAGAGGGACGACACAAGTTTCACTCCTTTCCTCTGTTCTTCAGAAGGTGAAACTTTGAAGCACTAACTGACAATTATTCCAGCGTCTGTCCGTACATGGTACTGACAAAAAGTTGATAGCCGATCTACTTACTGATGATCCCAGCCAAGCAATCCCTTACCCGCTTGTCACGCACTCTGCTACAGAACCAATCATTTGCCGCTTAGATCCCACCCCTGATACCCTCATGGAGCTCTCTGCAATCCCATTCCTGTCGCATACTCCCCGTGCTACGGCTTTCCAACCTTCGGCTGACTACAACCTAGAAGGAGATCTGGAAAGCGTGGAAGACATGCTCTGCTCTTTGGTAACGGAAGGCAAACTCGATTTCTCTTTTCTTCGGGAACCAGACCTATGGGTAACAGACGACCCTTTCACAATTTGACACGGAGCACGATGCCTCCATCATCTGCGTTCCTGGCCTCACGTGCCTACTGTACACACATTAAGTCAGTCTTATGTAGTCCGCCGCTGCGGTTCCTGACACGGATTTGCACCTGTTTCACCACCTGTGTATGGGAACGTCCACGTTTTTCGCCAAATATTCCTGGGCTACACGTATTTTCGAAATCCGTGCTTGGTCCGCGCAGTGTTTCATCCAGTTGACGGCAAAGTGGAATGCAGTCACTTTCTTGTCGCACTTCAGAGCATCCCACACGTAATGAGACCACCCGGTGACGTCCTCATGTATCAAGACCTAATGCCGACCCAAACGTCCCGCAAGCTCGATTTCTAGAAGTGTGGTAACTCCCGGTGCTGCTACACGCGTACTTAACACAAGTAGTCGCCAATAGAATGCACTTATGTATCCGATCCATTCCAGAATGCCAACATACGTGTAACTGCTAAATGTGTCCGCGTCCTATTTCGACTCTGTCGAACCAGACTTCGGCCCGCTCCTGCACCGTGGCGCCCAATCGCGCACGCTCTGTCTGACGCCCCACGAGTCCAGACACTCCAAACCCGATGACCTTTCCATCGCGAAGGACAAACTCTGCCGTTGCTGTGGATGTACCTATCTCTGCAGTTTCAAACGGAGTGGAGTCCTTGCCGTACCCCGTAGGAAACAGAGTTGTCATATACAAGTTGAACGTGGCTCCCTGAACATGCCGCACGCGAACGTGAGAGGACCAAACACGAGGCCATGCAGCCAGAAGTTCATGTTCAGTAGCCACACTCAGACCACCACGCACTCCATCGATGGCTGCAAAGTCAGCGCGGACTTCAGAACAATAGGTAGACAGGTCATTCGGACTGCAAAGCGTGAGGGTGCCGTAGCCGAGATCAGTATATGTTCCTGCGAAGTCATCCAGCGGTAAAGAGATGTTCCACACAGTCAGATCATCCGTGGGTTTGGGTTTGCGAGAGTCAGATAATAGTCTAGTACATGATGTGAGTAAATCCAGAGAAAGAAGGGTAATGAGAACCTTTGTGAAGGGTCTGATTTCTCAAGGCGTAGAACCGCTTCCAAAATGTGCAATGCAGTGCTCATGACGGACGCGTCCTGATCACCCCCGTTCGCAAACACTAATACACCAAACTCTGCATACGGCAAAAAAGATGCCAGCGTGGATACTCCAGGGATGCCGCCGGTATGAACCACCAGCTAATAACCCGCACGATCACATTCGTCAGTGTTGGGTATCGCCTGAATGAAATGGAATCTCCCTACGTCATAGCCTCGATAAGACAAACGGGACCAGCCCAGTCCATATCCGCCAATTGAGTTGTAGTGGTCCACTGGGTGGTCCAAGTAAACGGCATACGAGGAAGTGGTATTATGGTAAACTGATCCGGGAATGATGAATTTTCCTCTGTGTGTTCCTTCATTTAGCCACATTGATATCCATTTGGACTGTAAGAGAGGCATTGTCCATCCAAAGTTGTCTATGAGCGGCATTTCAGATTGCATAAAGGTAGAGTGCTCCTCACCATGTCGATTGCATTTGATATGACACCGCCTGCTCCAGCTCTTGTGGACGCGATTTCTTCGGTAAACCACTCTGGAATCAACCGTCCCCCTTTAGTCCACCCTTGCGTATACTTTCCTGACGCCGCAGCTTCCCTGGGAGAAAAGGTCGATGATGTCATATTTAACGGTACAAATATTCTCTCCTTCACGAAAGATGTATAGGGTTGACCCGCATATTTCGAAACGATATGAGCGGCAGTAATATACATCTGCATAGTTTCACTTGAGTTGTTGTCGCCTATCTCAGAGGTGGATGATGGAACTTCACAATGTTATTGTATGACCACTGCTCCCGCAGCTCGAAAGCCGGCTTTAGGTGCTTCAGACGTCGAATCACGTCCAGCGGTGTCTCGTAGGGTCCGTAAGAAAAGTCATGCCTTGCGTGGAGAGATTCACAACACCACACGGAAAGATAAAGACAGCGGTCGATTGACTCACCTTGGTACTCCGGTGACGTGCGAAAGGATATCCTTCAGATTTGCTTGCTCCGATGCCCATTCATCCATGAGCTGCCACTCGCCTGGGAGCAGGTCTTTTATTTTAGTATGCCATGTTAGCTCAGTCAATCCTGGTGGAAGTGCCGTGATGTTCCTCCCATTCGCGAAGTCATCCATAAGGATACCGAGCGCCGTCGCGCAGAAAGCCTTCGAGATGGAAGCCATGTGAAACAATGTCTGACCGAGCGGGCCAGAATCAACGTGAGTATACGAGCGTTTTCCAACAACCTGCTCCGGACACGCGAGGTGCTTACATCCGAGGTCATATTCTCGCCATCCTCCGATCTGTAGCCCCAGGCTTTCCACTCCGGCTCGCCGTTCTTGGGCACTACGGCCACGGATAGCCCAGTAATGTTCGATGCATCCATCATGTCCCTGATGAACGTTGCGACCTCTGGAGTGATATAATCACCACCCGTGCCATTATCGCCCTGGAAGCTGCCAGGCCACAATGACTCTGGAATCCACTTGATGGTGTCCAGTAGATTGAGGTGTATGCAGGCCAGTGCTGAAACCACGCCCAAAAATAAGAAAGCTGAAGGAAGGGTCGTCATTCTTCACTCCAGCTTACTGTAAGATAAGAGGCCTACATCCAGTATACGCACGAATTACATATGTAACGAATCCAACACGTGCATAGCATCATCGACGAGCCAAGTTGATCCATACATAGATACCAAGTAAATACCGGCCGTCACATCAAATACTAAGAATCTGGGCCGGATACGATGCACTCCGTGTTGTCCCATTCGATTTCTTGCTTCAACACGGCTCGCAGGATGAGCTCGGTGGAATATATTTTGTATCCCTCCTCGACAAGGGGTCGCCATATAGATGCATCTTCTGGGCAGGAAATAACGTAGCGATTTCCCTTAGCCTTGAGAATCCTAACAGTAGGTGTAGTGTTCTGTACCTAAAACATGGTCAGAACGGTCCGTAGAGTCTAAAACATGAGCTGCCCACCTGCCCACCGGCGCTGGAGACAACAGCCTTAAGCAGCTTATGATCAATGGGCACCTTCGGAGTGAGGTAAAAGGTTAAATGTTTGAATAGCTGGGTACCACGGTCCTTCTGCTTAGAGCGTTGCAAAGCTTCCGAGAATTTGAAGCCCCATTTCCTCTCAGCAACGGCATCCGAGAGCAAGTAGTCGTGTTCAGCTGTATCTAGCTTTCAGTAGACCAACAGGAGATGTAATAATAAGCATACCTAGGAGCTTTCCACTTTGGATAGACGCGTTCACCCATTCCTCCTTCAAAACGTAGGGTGAAAAGGACATCGCGCAGAGGAATTTCTCTGTGCGGACGATGCCCCTAGCTACCAGGTGGGTGCAGTCGGTCGGTTTGGCAGTCATCCTCACTCCCATCTTCGACAGGCCCTACGGAGCTGTATATGTAAGCCGTTCTAGCCAGTCTGTGGTTGTGCAAACCTTTATAACCTCATCGGAGAGAGTAACCCCCGTGGTCATCAGCCTGACGCTCTTCGTTTCTGACGCGTTCCTATCTCATACGAGTCAAATGATACGACCACGTTGATATGTCCCAACTCACATGCCATATGATGCTGCCTTCTGGAGTCCGCCTTGTCCTTTCGTGAATCTGGATTTCTCCTTCGGTATTGCGACAACCAGCTCCTCTTCTTCGTTTTCCTCGTGCTGCTTAGCCTTCTTTCCCTTGCCCCCTGTGTCGGCCTTAATACCCTCTGGTTCAACCTTTCTCTTCTTCACATGCCTACTCTCGACCGCATCCTCTTCCCGAGAGAACAACGCCAACTGACCCCCGACGCTTCTCCTTCGTTTCTGGTTTTTTCGTTCATTCTCATAGTCAATCACATCGGGCATAACCACATCCCTCAACTTAGCAGTAGCCTTATTCGCTGCACTCCGCCTAATCCCGCCACGGACAGACATAGTGGCGATTGTATCACCGGAGACATACCCGTCGCCCACGTCAACCACGGACGCCTCTGACCGACGACCCTTTCGATTGGAGGGCGATGTCATCGGTTTCTTCCCCACTGCATCTGGCGAATCTATCAACAGCAGCCCGCTGTTCCTTACTTGATGAAGCCTCCGTAGCGACAGCAGAGTAACCGGGAACACAGGAATCTTCACTATCCGTGTTCTCCTTCTCCATTGCAGGTTTCACCTTACTGCCTCCAGGGGTGAAGTATTCTTCAGGTAGAGAGGGTACCAACACAGATACCGTTCTTTTGGGCGTGCTCATCGACTTGGCGGGGGGGGAAAGAGGGGGCGGTGAGAGCGTTGATAGACGGCGTAGCATGCGTCCTTTTGTAGTGCCCTCTGCATTGGGCTGTGCGACGGGCTTGGAGGCTGCTTTGTGGGCTGTGGCTCTACGACTACTTGTAGGTCTGCCGTTGGCCGCCCCCTTATTTTCAGCGCGTTTGGCAGGGGGTACTTTGTCCTCCCGGTCCTCCCGATCTACAGACTTCCGGCTACGACCAGACTTAGACTTCGGTTTCATGCCAGACTTGATGGGAGTCGGCGTCGATGCTTTCGAAAATCGACGGGGAGAAGCAGGCTCGGAATCTGAACCTAGCTGAATAACTTCATCCCCGCATCCAACGGCGTCCTTAGCTTTAGACAGTCTCCATGACAAAGGACTCTTGTCGACCCGCTGCTCCGATTGTTCGCCGGGTTCACCTCGAGGCAAATTTGCAGTTGAAGAGGTTTGGTCCCTCCGGACAAGTTTAGGACGCGGCTTCCCGGACGCAGGCGACGGACTTGTGCGATGCGGTGCCAGACTGGCTGTGGATGGTTTAACATTGGATTTAGCCCCGGCTTTGCCCTTCGATCGTGCGACAGTACGTTCATCGTCGTCATGAGATTGACTGTCGTTAGACTGAGGGTGAGGTGAAGCTCTTCCTTTGCCTTTCGAGGTTGTCTTGACTTTGGCAGTGAGCTTCGCACGCGTCAGCTTGGTATTTTTTGGCGCATCTTCGTCCACATTCATCACGCTATCATCGATGTGCACGATGTCAGGGACTCCATCCTGGTCGCCATTGAATGCCAGCACTGCTTCTACCTCTCTCGTGCTCGTGGAAGTCCCTTGTGGGGGAGCATGAAGCGATGAAGGTTTGGAAGCAGACAGGGACCTCGTAGTACCAGGTGAGGATTTAGGTGTACTGACCGGAAAGCCCTTCACCGACGATCGACGTTGCTTGCCCTTCGTCGTACGAGCGTCATTATCGTCGTCCTCAGGGAGATCGATGATCCTGTCCTCGTACGTATCCTGGAAAACAGAATCCTTTGGCGGAGCAGCACGCGCAGATCTAATGGATCTCGAACGCGATCCGGCAGGCCTCTGTTTATTACGCAGGACCCTGTCTGTGCTTCTGCCTCTGCCCTTCTCAACGGGAGAACCTTTGCCTACTCTGCTTTCAGACAAGACAGCCCCTCGGATGGCATTGTCTTCTTGGCTCGCGTTGATGTCGAAGCTTTGTGCGTGCTCAGTGTCACGCGCTTCCTCACAGTCCACATCTACAATACCAATGCCACGCCCGCTCGGAACAACACCCCCACCTAAAACGGTGGTGTTTCCAGTTGCGGAAGGTGAGCCTACAATGCAGTTGAGACACAGGCCTCTAGCACATGCACGATTTGACTTATATCTAGAGAGACAACTCACCTCCAGCATCTGTATTCATAAGAACCTTCCCAAAGTCTATCCCTGGAGGGAAAACGACGTAGCGTTCGAGGCCGACAGTAAGCGCCCTAACACAATACCGGACAAACGTGATGTCACCATGAGAAGAGAACAGAATAGTGCACTATACCAACAGATGGCACTCACCGCCACTCAACAACGCAGTCCTCAAGCCATGTGTGGTTCACTACCGGTATTGACCAAGCGAGGGCACGTGTTGTCTTGGGAGAGGGTTGGCTGGAGGAGCACCAGGGCATGGAAAACGCAGCACGAGGCCAGGGTTAGACGAGCGCGGACAGTTCAAACAAGAGTTGTAACCCACAATCCTGCTATCAAGACTTTGTTATCCATACTCAAACTTGGAGTGAACTTTGCACCAGTCAGCGATATCAAACGCTTGAGGTAATCCCGAGCGGTGCCAGTGTAATTAGTTATGGATATTTCCTATTTTCGCGAGTTAGGAACGCCTAGAGAAACTGTGAGCCCTATTATACACTCACACAACCCGCCAGGCCTGGGATTCCACCTCTTGGGACAGGGTACCATAACAAAGAATCCAACGGAGAATGGAGGGTTCCGGTAGACTCGACACTAAAGAGCCACGTAAGAGTGCCAATCAGGCGGGAAGCGCGCGCAGCCTGATAGACGGGCAATTAGGAGAGCGATTGAGACGTCAGTAAGCACGTCAGAAGGAGAGGGTTGTACACAGACCTTGAAATACGCCTTGCCACTTCTCCATCGCGTTACGAACACATCACACATGTCCACCGCTCTTTCCTCCGCTTCATCATCGACTACACCTTCCACTTCGACCACCACACCTCCAGAGCGTTTTATCCCAGCCTCGACGGCACCCCGCTGGCTCTCACTTAGTTCCAGAGACCGAGACAGAAGCACCTTCCTTCCTTCCCAAACCCTTTCCTTCTCACCTGCACCCGACAAATCGAAATCTTCTCCGGTAATATCGGATGTCCTTGGTCTCTTTCGTTTCAAATCGCCGTTATTAATCCCATCCTCGTCCAAAGTAAGCGCGGCGCCAGGACGCAGGACGACTGGATCTGGCCATAAGTAGGGGGTTTCTGGTAGCCGGCGCCCAAGGTGAACGGAGTCGTCGAACCAGTGCGGTGCAACGATTGACATATGAGTGTGTGGAGCAAAATGAAGAGCGGTATTATACTTTGGATCGCGGTGCAGAGTGTAGCAAGTCATGGGTACAGGACGGGCACTAGTGAAAAGTGACATACCTTGTCACTTCCTGGACGCAGAGCGAATAGATGCGTGACGTCCCTCGTCAAACCGATACGCCACTGACCGCCTAGAGCGGTAATCCCTGCAGACAATACCTCAACATCGGATGCTGGTAGCTGTCCACTCTGCGTGTCAAGCGACGTCAGCTCTTATGAACCCAAATACGCACATCGGTAGCACAGGCTACAGTTCCTGAGAATATCATGGCCGGGTCAGGGGAATAATACTGCTCTCTACCCGCACGCATTAGTAAAGGTCGTGCCAGATACAGCCTCAATCGAGTTGCATACGATTGAATTTTTCCCATCACGATGCTCCTGTCCACCCATTTGTCGCTGACAACTTTGAGGTTTGTATTGGCTGATTCTACGGGTTGTTTGTCGTGATGCGAGTAGGATCCACCGAGAGCAATGAGGTGGGTGTGTGGCCCAACGCTCGTCGCTCCGTTGAGATCTAAAATTGAAGCCAATTCATGCCTGCGCGAGGGGGGTAAGGAAGGGGAGAGTATATAGTGAACCCCATCGAACACGACCATTTCGCTATGCCAGCTTGAGGTGTGTCTGGTGGCGACAGCGCTGGTGACGTGACAAATGTTCTCGTGAGCCGTGACATCACGCGTTGGGTGACGCAATACCAATGGTAGTCTACACTGTCTAAACCAGTTACACCCCCATCACCCTAGCTGGTCGTTTTATCACTCTAGCATAGACACTGTGCCGCTACGAAACCCGGTTTTTGATAGTTCAGTCTCGTTCAATCTGTCCTCGTCACCGATCAACCGTCGCAACCACACGACGAAGAAACCCCGTTAACCCAGAAAGTTGAATGTCTATCACCAGACCTAGATGCCAGATGACCGGCGAAGGCCTAACCGAGTGGACTGCCAACCATCTCTGCCGTCGCGCCCTATTCTTGGGTTTCTTTACTCAGCGGATAAAACTTGTGTGTCCCCTGTTTAGTATTCTGCAGAACCAGTCGTTTGCACTTAGTTACTATCAGTGATACACGAATACATAATCAGCTACTCCTCTAATATGCGTGGCAGATCGCAGGTAAATAAAACTCAAATGTACAGCACAACGTCGCCCACCAAACACCAAAGCTTCTCAGTCTAATGTGGGACCAGCCAGCCGCACGCTCTCCCTGACGTCTCCCTCGTAAAGCTTGAATGCCTTCTGGAACATACTTCCCAGCTTTCTAACCTCGCGCTCAAATGCATCCTTATCTGCCCACGCCAACCCGGGGTTGAGCAGTTCTCGAGGGACGCCCTCGATCTTGGTGGGGATCTGCAAACCGAAGACACCGAAAGTCTCGTACTCGGCATCAAGCAGTTCGCCCGAGTGGATGGCATCGACGATACGACGAGTGTATGAGAGTTTGCAGCGCTTGCCAGTACCGAACTTTCCGCCTGTCCAGCCGGTGTTGACCAACCAGCAGGAGACGTTGTATTTGGCCATCCGTTCTGCGAGCATGTCGGCATAACGAGAAGGCTTTAGAGGATAATGAGCGATGCGGTGGAAACTAGGGTAAGAATCTTGGACGTACGTGGAGGACTATGAACGGTGCACTGTAGCACGTCGAGAATGTTGGGATAGGCTCCAGTACGCCGTCCTCGGTTCCCGGAGTTTTTCTGAACTCCTCTCAGTCCAAGCCATCCAAATTATTCCAAGATGTTGCACTTACGAAGTGTAACCAGCCAGGAAATGATAACTAGCCTGCTCGGGCGATAACTTGCTGATGGGAGGGAGTACACCGAAGGCATCGCACGTTAGCATGATGATGTTACTCGGCTGCCTCTCAACGATGCATGGAATCTTGGCATTCGGAATGTACTCGATCGGGTACGCGCAACGAGTGTTCTCGGTGATGCTCACGTCATCATAGTCAGGCTGGCGCGTCAGAGGGTTATACACCACATTTTCGAGGATCGAGCCGAATCGAATGGCGTCGTAAATCTCGGGCTCCTTCTCCTTCGAAAGATTGACGCACTTGGCGTAGCAACCACCTTCAATATTGAAAACGCCGTTATCCGACCAGACATGCTCGTCGTCACCAATGAGCAAGCGACGAGGATCAGCGGACAACGTAGTCTTTCCCGTGCCAGAGAGACCAAAGAAGAGAGTGACGTCCCCCTTGTCCATGCCAACATTTGCGGAGGAGTGAAGAGAGAGCTGGCCGAACTTGACCGGTTGGAGGTAGTGCATGACGGAGAAGACTCCCTTTTTCATCTCTCCAGCGTATTCAGTGCCAAGGATGACCATCTCCATGCGCTTGAAATTGATTTCGACCGAAGTCGTCGAAGACATACCCTTGGTGAAACGGTTGGCGGGGAACTGGCCAGCATTGTAAATGATGAAGTCAGGCTCGCCGAAGTTGGCAAGCTCCTCCTCTGTTGGACGGATAAGCATGTTGTTCTGTTTAGCGCTGTCAGAGACCCCGGGAGGATTATCGGAGACATTAGCAACGGACCATGAACAAGGCATGATAGGCGCGAGCGCAGATCACTCGGACCTTGATGCGGTACTTGGGGTCCCACTAATACGGAAAGTAAGCCAGGACGACAGAGGGAATCACATGCGCGGGATAATGCTTACCCCTGCGAAACCGTCAAAGACGTAGACATTGTCGCGGGTGTTGAGGTAATCGATGGCACGCTCGCGGTTAATTTCGAATGTATCTGGAGGTGCTCCATGAGTAACCGAGGTTCGAGATGAGGAACAGAACTAACGTTCGTCCATCTTAATATTGACAGATCCCCACCAAATGTCGTCCTTGCTGGTCTCCTCGTAGACAATACGTTTGTCTTTGGGGCTGCGACCAGTCTTCTTGCCAGAGAAGTTGATGAGGGCACCAGAAGAGGAAATGACGGCGCCTTCGTTTTTGATGGCATCCTCGTAAAGTTGGGCAGGGGAGGCATTGCGCTTCAATTGAATACGGTCCATGTCGAAGCCGGCCTGCGAGAAGTACTCGAGGTCACGACCGATGACTGCTCAGTCAAGTAGTATCGGGCTGAGGTATCCAAAGGCTAGAAGTGTACGTACGGTTGTTGTTGTTCTCATTGTCGTGTGCTTGAGCGTAGTTGCGATGAAGGATGTGTGGGGTGACGTAGGGGGTTTGGTGAGGGAGGACCATGGCTGCGTGATAAATGTTCGTGAGATCTACGGTATATCTATGCGGACGAGAAGATGTCACTGCCACCCGGATACCCCACAGCAGACGTGCGGCAGGAGGCATCCGTGTGTGAGTGGGCACGACGACGGAATATGCGCTTACCGTGCTGGTTGAAGATACAAGCAGTAGGAAAGGAAGATGAGGAGACGGGTTGGAACTTGGCTGACCCGTTGCAGAATCGCGTGACTTTATAGCTGTACCCCGTACCTTCCTGCCAGTAGCCACACACCCGCTCTCTCTCGTCAACCTGAATCCCACAATCCTCCGATTAATAAGGTTGCCCGTAACTTCCCGTTTCCTTAACAGCTAACGAAACCCAAGTTGCCAACGGTGTGCATGCGCCGAAACCTCCCGGGGTTCCCAGGTGTCTGGCCCGGAGGAGAGCAACACGTCGGTATCCGCTCTCGTCTCCCTGTCAAGCTAGTCAAGCTCGAGCGCCCTCTTTGCATGGGCTATCAACCTATGTTAATCCCTTTTTGGCACACTTTCTGGCACTTAGACGAACTCGTACTCGTAGACTACTGCACGATTATCTGTAGGTCGGCTTTGTCCGGCCAGTCGTACGTCGACAAACGCGCTCGAGTGTCCCACCTCCCCGGCGGCTCCACCCGCCCGACGCCTCTCGCCGTGTAGTCATAGCCATGGACACAATCCACAAGACTACAAGGTACGGACCCGGTTCACTCCGAGACGTCGCCCCCGACATAATTCCCTCATCAACGTTGTCCGATCTCGTCGCATCGCGGATGCGCTGCTGACCCGGGACAGGTGTCGTTTGAGACTCCCTGGATCGCTCCTGCAAACGTCATACGAGGAGCTCAGACGTGGATCGTCAGTCCCGAATCCCGATGTCAAGTCTTACATAGCTCTGTGCACATACTACATAATTGGCTCTGCCCTGAGAATGGCCTGAGGGTCGTTCGCTGTTACACTAACGTCTTCGCAATCTAACCTTAACAGAGTTACTTCACGACCTCCCAGCCTTCAATTCTTGCGAAGTGTGACACGATTATGCAAACGATCGCTCTAGAACCGGATGCACCTGTGGACAAGTATGGACTGTCGTTTACAATTGCGCGCATACTGACACACAACCCCGGATCGGATGAGTATGTTTCGCGGATATGATCCTATTGATCCTGCCAGTTTCGATAGGCGCGCCGATAATCACCATCGAGAAGAATATACGTCAGTTTATTTTCACAGCCAAAATTTATCTATGCTTGGCTTTTCTGCTGTGTTCTTTATTCGAGGCTATGTAGAACGACCACCGGAAGGAACCAGGACGTGCTTGACGGCGATAAATATGGAAGAGCCCAAGTGTCTGCTTCTGACGCCCTATCGAGTCCATACTCACATTACTCCGCGGATCCTCGAGGTGCAAGTTATACTTGCATAGTTCCGAGCTGGCCGTCAATTATCGGATCCTTCGTGGGCACGGTACACCTGCGGTAGTGCGGTAACTGAGGACCACTCGTAACGGTACTTACTACACAGAAATCTTATTACCTGACTCTGGTGAGACCCTTCCGTTACGTTGGAGGTGGAAGGGACGACTCGAGTGATCATAATAGTAACAAGGTTGAGTTCACCACCCTCGTTCAACTTGGGCAAAATCGCGCAATTCCGTATCCGCAAATGAAAGAGGTCATGAGGTTTCCGTGCCGTAGTCGGCCACGGTCTCACGACAATGTCCATGATATCGGAGGGAGTGAATTTTGAATTCGCAGGTAGGACATCGTCGTTTTTGGGTTTCTTTCACCACACCCACTGGCATGAAACTGACGGCGGCATACACCGTATCTTACTTCGACCACCCAGGCACCAGGGGATTGCCTCGCCGAACTGCAGAAGGGCCTGCAACGTGTTCTATTGTCATCCCAAGCGGGGTACACGAGTCCGGTACAACATCACCATCACCACAGCTGCCTCGTGGTCTCGACAATGAATTATGGGATCAAGGAAAGTGCAGAATGGAGGGAGAGGGCAAGTTGGCCTTCCGATATGAACCCCTTCACGCTTTCGCCTCACACCCAGCAACCCCCTCCACGACTCTCCCTCGTGCCAGTGATCCATATCGTATCTGAGAGTTCTCCTCCCTTCAACCTGTCTGGCCGCGCTGCGCGCGCCCTGCTTGATCCATGAGCTTCCCATGGACCTATATCAGGTCCGTTCTCTCGCTGTGTCTATCTCAGCTTGAGTCGGTCTCATAGGAAACAGATCGTGAACAACACTATGCATACTTTTCTACTCCTCTCGCTGCTTATTCTCCGTAATGCTTGCCCCGCGAAAGCCCACGGTTACGTCGCCCAAGTCTCGATTGACGGGGAGATATACATGGGCAACGTACCCAATGCTCAACCTAGCCCTTCTATTGTCCGCCAGATCGACGACATCTCACCTGTCAAGGGCGCGTCTAACCCCTACATGAACTGTGGACAAGCAGCTCAGCTCGCTGCTCTTGTTGCCGATGCAAACCCTGGTAGTCAATTCCAGTTTTGGTGGAAGGATGGCGATGGAACCAACGTGAGCGTCGTGTTTTCTCGTCGCCGATGACTGTTGCTAACCGGTTCATGGTCGTTCATTTGTAGTGGCCACATGATATAGGCCCAATCATGACTTACATGGCATCGTGCGTAGGGACGACGTGTGACAAGTACAACTCGACAAATGCAGAGTGGTTCAAGATCGAAGAGACGGGCCTGGAGCCAGGTAATATGACATGGTATCAGCAAAATATCAGTGCGTCTCTTCTTAACCCAATTTCTTCCTCCTGTTCCGGCTTTCTCTAGTCTCACAGTCTGTTTCTGTCCCTCCCCCCTCACCCTTGCAACATCACACGATTATGCTGACGTCGAAGGTATATAGTGGATGGCTGGCCTGCAAATGTAACCCTTCCATCTAACTTGGAGCCTGGACAATACCTCATTCGCCACGAAATCATCGCCCTCCATCTCGCCACGGAATTGGGGGGAGCCGAATTTTATCCCTCTTGTACACAGGTACGTATGTATCCGGTCTTTTCATACGCACGATTCACTTATATTCGGTCAGGTTAACATCCTCGGCAACCAAACTGGCACCCCCACATCGAACGAAGAAGTCACCTTTCCCGGTGGCTACTCTGATACTGATCCTGGCATATATGATCCAACGGTTTTTGATACGCCCGTGCAATATACGTTCCCGGGCCCTCCCGTCGCTACGCTTGTTACTTCATCGTCATCTACCTCGTCTTCGAGTTTGTCCCCGTACACGATAGCAACGCCAGTGTCCAGTGGTACAAGCACCGCGACGCCGACAGCCACGGGTCAAGCGACGTGCAAAATCCAAGTCCAACAGACTTTGGCCGTGAAGAAGCGTCATCCAGGGACTCTATCAAGGATAATGGCAGTATTGATCAGGGGAACGCATGGCTGAAGCTTTTTTTCCACTGAGGTGTACGCTGTGTGGAGTAGGATAAGCTGTATTTATATAAGTGAATATTTTGATAACGTTGCATGTCCGCGGAGAAATGATACACCGTATTCAATCGGAGGCTGCGAAATCACATCCGTTGTTTGGCTGAGCCCCCGAACACCCCCACCATGTATAGATTCTACTTTCGGCAGGCAAGTAATGTCCGACGTCCGCTTTTGCGGAAACATGTACATGCATATCCCATGGCTCAACGACTCTGTAGTAGGGTTCCGTGGGATCCGACGTCAGATCTTGTCTGTATCTTCGTTGCGAAACGATGCCAAGCGCATCTGTCAATTCAAGTATCAGTCAAATTGAACTTCAGAGTCACTGTTGACATGCGTCGCCACAAATCAGGCTTTGAGCAATGATCCATACGACGAGCTGTCATTCAACGTTCAAGTACTTACATACTCTTTGGTGGAACGAGTCACACGATCAGCAGTAACCAGGACGCATTTATCATTCTCTAACAGGCTGGTTGTTCACTGCACTTGCAACTAGATACTAACTACATCAACGGTTAAGCTACGTCCGACTCCAATAACTGACACCGAGCAATCACTCAAATACTATAAGATCACACAACGCATGTACATATCATGGTTTAGCGAGCTTACACATAACCAGCTAACCATCAGCCCATCAACTCACATGTCAACCAAATAAAATGGTGATCAGCCACCAATGATCCCAAGATTACCACGTAGAAGCATGGTTATGCACGTAATTTCACTGGGAAGGTTTCAATGGTTTGCAGTCAGACGTGAACACCACCAATATTTTAAGCGAGGAACCATTAACGGCTACCTCCGTGATCGACTAACGCGCAACCGGTAAGATAATAACAAGACCATGAAATAACACGGCGCTTCTATCGATTGGTATCATATACTCGTGTACACTTAGCGCGTACCCCACATATATGGCGTACGCCCTCGACACACGTGGAGGATAATGGAAGGGGGGTCTGACAACGCTTCATCAGCCTCACTCCATATCCAGGAATAAGAACTTACATATTTATGAAGAAAGGTTGAGAAGCTGGAGAAGGGCAGCCACACCAAGAGTGTCAATAAGGGGAACGAATGGAGCCACGAGAGGGCCGAGGGAACCGACAATGCTTGAAACAAGCTTGACGACAACCTGGAGGATGGCCAACACTGCGTTGAGAACCCCAACAAGCAAGTCGAAGATCTGGCCAGGCTGAGAGTCGATAATTTCAAGGATCTGGGCAAGAGCTTTGAAGACGAGCTATAATCGAGGCAAATATTAGCACGGAGCAAGACAAAAAAAGATTGCACGTACCTCAAGAGCATTCAAGACAATCTGAGCAAGTTCCTCGACCGTAATGGTAACACCCTCGACGTCAACGAGGAGCTTGGAGACCTCCGTTCCAACCAACGCCTCAAGTTTGGGGACAGCAGCAAGGAGAGAGTTCGTGATCGACTGGAGGATGGGAGTGACAATGGCAACAGTTGCATTAGCGGGAACGAGGTCGACTGGAGGTACGAGTGATCAGAAAACATCAGCGCACGTAACCCGGAAAGAGTACATACCCAATTCCTCAACAAGAGGCTCAATATCATCAGCGAGAGTGGTCAGGATGCAGGCGATAGAAGGGGTGGAGCAAGTGTCACGGGTAGTCAACTGAGGAGTGGATGGCACCTTTGCAGCAGGCACGCTTGGGGGGCTGGGAGAAGGGACTGGGGTACTCGGAACGCTCACGGAAGGAGCTGGGGCGCTGGGAGCGGCTGGCTGACCACGGGGAACATGAGCGACCTGGCCAACTCCATTGACCACAGAACTGGCAGGGGAGCTCGGAACACTCTTGCCAGTACTAGTAACTGACTTGGAGGAAGTATCCAGAGGAGCCGCGAAGACAGAGGTGAAGAGGAGGGCAAGGATAGCAAAGGAGCGCATTTTAAAAGGAATGTGTGGGTTGTCGAGGAAGACGGCTGGCAGATGGCGAGAAAGAGAAGACGAAACAGTCAATGAGGGAATGGGAGAAGAGGAGACACTTTATAGGGTCGGATTTTGTATTGACGGTGCTTGGTCCGCTTAGCATGTCATTTTTTTATCCGTGTCAACGGCGGAGAATTTTGCTCATTTCGGAATCAACTTTGATCTGTCACTTTCGCACACGCATGGTGGGCAGCAGGAAGCCAACGAAAAAACAAACATCGTGTGGTGTGACGACAACTTACCGAACCACCGCAAGGGACGCGACTACATAGAGCGTAGCGACCGCTTCGGTCCCATCGCACTGTCCTGCTGGGCATTGCGCATTTCACGTAGAAAAAAAACGGATTCTGGGCTGGTCGTAAGTACGTTGCACCAGAGAATTGAATTTTTGTTTTGGAACTACCGATCGGAGGGCCAGCCAACATCTACGAAATGGCTGAATTACAGCATGCACTTCCGATAGTTTTTGAATTCTTTGAGTGCTCAGCAAGTGCCTACACATACTATATGGGGAAGAAGTGACTGTTAAGCGCTAGAATGGCCACCCATTCTGACGCTTAGCATTTGTAGATGAAGTTTGAGAAAGACGTCAGAAACGGTTTGGCCTTCGATCCGTCAAACGTCTGCCGACAAATACTCCCGATCAACCAATAATAAATTCCAAGGACCCCGGAAACCGCTAACTCCACCTTCTCATTAGGGCAATCGAATCGCAGAGACGTCGCCGCGTGGCATCTTGGAGCTTGGATACTGTGTCCGCCCGTGTCTTGAAGGGCCATCGGTGGGTTGCACCAAACGTGGACGGCCCGCAGCGATGACATATTTGTATGTTAGCCGGAACCTTTGAATATCTTGCTCTGAGACGACACGAGTCGCCGCCATTCTCCCCCCAAATGACCTTCGATCTGAGCAAGCTGTGTGGCACAGTGAGGTCAAAAACACAACCAACTTTTGACAAATAAAACCAAATCAGCTGCCTGCAGCTTGTCCACTGTCCACAGCTTGCCGAGCCTTGTAAGCCACGCCTTGCTACTCACAAGACAACAATGTGTGCATTCATAGGGAACTTCACAAGGGTATGCTTGTATCTAGTGTGTTAAATTGCCGTGTTCTTCAACGACTGCATCAGGGGGTGGTGGGTGTTTGTGCTGGGGTGGGGACGATAGGTACGACATATTGTCTTGTGCTCACGAGACGGCTGACGTGGGTTCGTCCACCCAGCTTGTGGATTACTGTACTATGGCCAGAACTATCTCATATACCCCTCTGCATTTCCTCCGGAATCACGCTCAGGTAGGCATTCAGTGCATTGGCATTGCCTTTCTCTTTGCTCAATGCGCGCTTCATCCACTCACTTACCCCTATTCTTTCCCGCGTAAACCCTTCTTCCCCAACCACTACCCTTGTATTGACACCTTGAACTGAACCCTAAGACGTTCCAAAGCCTGACATGTATGGTCTTCCCTACGTGGACGTTGAGCTGAAAACAGAGGACAACGTGTTACTGCGGTGCTATCTCTTGATGCAACGAAAGGAGGTTAATCATTCGTGTGCACTGCAGCTTCCGGTCGACGATGGGATGTCGAATGACGAGGTGCGTGTTCAAATTATGGTCTTCGTCACATATCTCAATTTTACTATTTCCGTCCTGCTCGCCTCACCGTAGTTTGCAGCAACACGCCCAACAGTAATTATGTTCCATGGTAATGGGGGCAACCTCGGACATCGAATACCCCTTGCACTAGTGTTTTATTTCGCGATGCGCTGCAACGTTTTCATGCTCTCTTACAGAGGGTGTGCATTATGTACCTCTTCTCCCGTCGTGCGCTCAACGATTTTTTTTCTACAACTTGTTGCAATTATAGTTATGCCCGTTCCGAAGGATCACCCTCAGAATCTGGTGAGTTCTGTTCCGTTCCTCCTGTTTGCACTGACAGACGGTGAGTGTGTAGGCCTCTGCAAAGACGCACAAGCGGCGCTTGATTATGTACTTGCCAATCCAGTCTTGCAAAAAACGCCCGTGGTGCGTAGCTTGTCCAATAAGCAATTGCGACTGTCTGATTGTACTGACTATGCTGAATGTGCATTGGCTGTATTGTCGCCTAGATCCTGTATGGACAATCACTTGGAGGCGCCGTCGCTATCCACCTCGCAAGTCGGAATCCATCCAAGGTGCGTATCCTTCGTCCTTGACTGTCCCCCAATCATCGATTGACTACTTGCAGTTCCGTGCACTTATCCTTGAGAACACCTTTACTACCCTTCCCCGAACTATCCCCTATGCTGTCCCGATTCTGTCTCCTTTTACTTTCTTGTGTCACCAGAAATGGGACTCGGCATCCAAGCTTCCACTCATCCCCCGTGAAATGCCGATTTTGATGTTGAGTGGTGAGAGAGACGGAGTTGTCCCCCCACGGCATATGAAGGAGTTATGGGAGATTGCGTCCAGGAGACAGGGGACAATGGTGGATGGTAGGAGCGGGAACGGAGACGTCCGAGTAGAGTCAGGTGGTCAAGATGATGACCTGAGTCCTGAAGTGGGGAATGGCAGGTCGAAGTTCGTGAAGTTTCCATATGGGGGTCACAGTGCGTCATCTGTCGTTTTCCTGACTCGGTTTCTCCAGTTGACTCTGGGGCGCCTTAGATGACACTTTTGTGCAAGCGGATTATTGGCCCACCGTCGTGGACTTCGTGAAAAGCGTGTGTGCATGAATTCCTCGCTAGACTCTCCCCCCTTCACGCGCTGAAGCCGGCACTGTCACGACGCTATGCGCACTACAAGCCAATGATACTGCAGGGAATTGATAATTCCCTGTGCATGACCCTATTTCCAAGCTCTCGATACAAATCCCGTCATGCAGGCCCCATGAGTATTGGTCAATATTATGCCGTTGCCAGATGTACAGAAGTGTAGCCTAGTATAAGCACGTGTCTGACCCAACGTGCTCATGAGCTTACATAAAACGCAATGGATGATACCAGGACAGCCACTGACTGACTCGTGGAGACCGGGTTTCAAGGAAGATGAACATCAGCAGAAGTTAGGGTATGGTGTAGCATCGCGATTGCCATCTATGCATTCGCTAGACTGCAAAACATCCCCTGCTAAACAATGCAAATGATGTGGCCGTCCCAGCATCATCCCTCGTACCGATATGCAACCATGGCCTCGATCCTATGTACGTCCGTCGAGAAACTTCTCAGCTTAACCTGCTGGCTCTTGCTGGCCTCGATCGCGAGTGGATCTGTATCAACCCATTCATCTGCGGGGACGTCCGCCGAATCTTTAGTGTACGCTAGGATATTGAAGACCGTCGGGTCGTCGATGATAGGAAGGAACGTGACTGTGGAGACAATTTGTTTGAGGATGGAACGAATCTCAGCTTGAATCTCGGACTCAGGTTTCTGGGATGATCTGCACCAGGAATTCGAGACAGGGTGAGGGGTGATGAGGTGATGAGGCGGGAAAGGGACATACGGTTCTGTGGAGTCGGAGGGTGGTTCGACGACATTGATATCAAAGACCCATCGTTCAAGCGATGTCCGCGAGTCTTTTGAAATGATGACGAGGACGAGTTGGGTGACTGCCCCCGTCAAGAGCCATTCTAAGGAAATCCAAACCAGCTACACATTGTTCCGCAGTTTCACTGAGAAAACAAGAGCTTACTGTTCACTTGTTTCAGAATCCTGAGGAGGCAAGCGAACGGGATGAATCAAACCTACGAGTCGGAAGATTAGAAATGAATCGATGCGAACCTGTCAAGGTAATTCTCCAGCGCGAGATCTTGGGTCACAAGCACTGTCTGTCCATACTTCTTTACCATATGAAAGTCGTCAGACGGATACACGCCACGCTGGAAGAGAATCCTGCGTGCACATCACTGATCAATGACCATTCGACCGAGCGCAGGGGCCCACTGAGCCACGAGCAGTGTCACTGAATGAAACACGCACGTGTTGGCGGCATACTTGAAGAATTCGGTGACCAGACTACATGAGCCCTTGAGCGTGATCGCTTGCCTAGTTGGAGCTTGAGACGTAGCCATGTCTCTAACGTCGTGTGTCTAGCTGTTCGTGAGTTGCTCGAGTTTCGACAATGTTTTGGACGACCTATATATCCCGATTATTCAGCCTTATTAGCCACGTTCCAACACGCCTTCGTCATGCCTAATTTGGCTTCTCAACTCGTTTTTCTCAACACCAGCAATACCTCCCGCCCCAAATACCGACTACCTTCATAGAACTGGACTGCAAAGGTACGATGGCCGGCAGGCACTGCTCGGCTACGTGCCGTCATGCCGCCCCGCCTTTCGACTTCTTTCACACGCCCCTTCTCCCGCTCCATTATCATCGTCGTTGTCGTCGCCGCCGTTCTCGGCGCTGTAGCGTCGCTCTTGCTGTTCTCCACCTACCGACTCACGCCTCAAACGACTCAAGTAAGTTTCATTCCCTCTCTAGCGTCCAGTTCCTTCTCACATCTGTTCTCACACTCCTCATCACTGCCGTCATCATCGCTATCGCCCCATGCACTGTGCCATCGATCTTACCATCCCCACCTATCGACTCATGCCCCAAACTATGCAGGCAAGCCTCGTACCCCCCCCAACATTGCCTATGTCCCAAACACTGCCGTTCAACCCACTATGTCTCGTCGGACCTCAACTAGGCTCCCAGGACTTTCAAAGTCGATATCTCTTCACGGGTTCAGAGGACGCGTTCGACGCACAAGGGTATTGCAGGCAGGGAGACAAGCAGATCACCTCTGCAACAATGACAAGCAGCGCGTTGCAGATATTCAACGTACGTCCTCTTATTATTTCACTGATCCCTTGTGTAATCTAATTAACACAGTGTTGGCCGCTGAGGACCAGGACGCCATCGACCGAATGTTTGAAGACCAAGGCATGGACTTAGGAAATGGCAAACCCGTACCCTTCAGCAGCCCAGATTCAGACAGTGATCATGAGAGTGATCATGAGTTCTCAGGACTTCCGGAACACGTCTCAGGATGGTGGGCTATCTTCTCTTGTGTAGATTTTCTTTCAATAATGGTAGTACACTAGGCGTCGAGCAGATTGCCAAGATCGCAGGGACCGTATCGAACTTCAAGTCAATTGTTGGGACGCCCAGATGCCTCGCCTCGTTGAGGCCTACCTTGATTTTCGTTCTCATAGCTCTGACAATTGTTCCTTAGCGGAGGAACATGCTGAGGCATTCGCGGTGCCTGCAGTTCCTCTCCCTGACATTATCACTGACATAGAGCTTGTCGATATTTTTAGTGAGTCGTAGAAGCTGTGGCATTCAGGCAGTACCCTTTTTAAATTGTCCTTCCATTCAGCCCGGCACAAGGCGACACTGCAGGCGCGCCCGCACCATATATTCCCCAACGAAAATCTCATTTACCATGGATACCTAGGCTGCTCACCCATGTATCCAACCGTTGCTTTCTCTCTCTGTACTCTTGCTGTTTTCCGACAGGCATGCCGCACGTGCCCGCATTTCAGTATCCACGCGCAATGCAAGATGTTATGTCATCTCCATAATGTAAGACAAATTCATATCGTCATTTGTTCTGTATTGACCCATTGACAGATGCCGTATCGTCCATACCTCTTCCAACAGCTCACACAAGCCTTCGACGTGTATTTGGATATCGTTCATCGTGTTAGTCAGAAAATTCAAGTGGCCCTTCACCGCGACACTCGAGAGTGGAGACTTCGAAATGAGTGTCTGGCGTGCTTCTACCACGTCAATGATGAGCCAACACTTACATTCGACTGGCTCGTTTCCGTTGACGGTAACAACAGCCTCAAGCGATGGGACCCAACAGTGTATGGTACCACTCCTCGTGCCGATCACTGCACCCCAAGGTCAACCTATTGGTTGAGTAACGAGGAAGTCGACAAGTTCAAGTATGAAGTCAAAGCTAGACAGGTATCTCTAATTTGTTAGCTCGTCGTCTTTGTTGACCAATCAGTGCCATGAAGATGCAGGGTACACATACCGACATAAGTGCAGAGATTTATGACGACGATTGGTCCGCAGAGGTACCCAACGTCCCCAAAGAGTTTAACTGCGTCGATCAATGGCGCAATGTGAAGGCTGATGTGCGGAAGAAAACCTTGAACGTGTTTGAAGAGTCCGGAATCTTTATCGCAACTTGTCGGCATCGTTTCATTCTTTTGGCTTGCGACATGATGAAGAGTGGTGAACTGTAAGTGTCAGGTTCTGACGCAGTCTTTAGTAGTACTGACAGCTCCAGGGCAAAGTATCCACTATCGATGATCAACTGCCTAGTTGCCGCATATGGTCCGAATGGTGCCTGTGCCTACGATATTGGCTGCGCTTTCGCAAAAACTGCAAGTACCAGCAGCATCGGGCCAAGGATATGGGCGCTCGGTCTATGTTTCATGGTAGGTGCTTTTCATGGACATGTGCACAATCATCTTTGCCAGTTGGGCTGGCATCCAATGTACATCGAGGGCACTGGTAATACGGAGGGCGAAGGCTGTGAACACGTTTTCTCAGCATTCAATGAGCTGGCCCAAAGTACACGCCATGCAACCCAGTTCCATCGACATCAAGCTATTGAGGAACACATCGCATTTTGGAACCAGGATAAATATGAGGTGCTTAGTACAGATTGTTCTCATCAAAATTCGCCTCCTTCTTGATATGTCTATCAGCACGTTTTATTAGGAACCATTACCGAGAAGCGATGGACTCAGTCCGTCGACTCAGTAGTGAACTTACTTTTCTCAAGGCTGCATTAAATCTTTCTGATGAGGATTTCCCCCGGTTCATTGCCGAAGAGCGCTCATATCTCAATTCCCTGAAGCAACAGCCGGTTCAAGACACGCAAAAAGTTCGTTATGTCCAAGTCCTTGACGATCTCGAAGAGAAGAGGTACATTTCATTTCAGTTACTCGGCGCATTGCAGATCTGAATCAGGCACTGTCCTATTAGAATGGAATGGAACTCTGCGTGCGAGGGTGCCAATGCAGCCCTGAGCAGCGTTGTTGAAGGTGACTTCACCACAATGGCAGCTGCCCTTAATCAGGCTCGTGTTCGGGTCGAGCTTGCGTATACGAAATTGCAAAACACGGAAGCATTGGCTGCGCATATCCAAGGCCAGCTCGGTCTCGAGTCGCCCTGGAAAGTCGGTGGTGAGGAATATGCCCACTACAGAGAAGAGGCTATGCTGGGCAAGTACCGCGAGGCATTAGGCGAATTGGAGCGATTGGTCGTCATGCGCCTTTTCGAGCTCTCAAAGCTCGCAATGTCGGGTACTGGTAGGTAGTTTTACCTCTTCTATTTGCTATACTCATGCGGAGCAACAGGGTATAAACTCCGTCAACAGATCAGCAAGGGCCTCCAACGGAGGTCTGAAGCTATTCAGAAAGCGATTACATGGTACAACATTCAAGCAGGAAGACTCGATCCCCCTCGCTCCCCCATCTTGTGGAAAGACATTGCACAGTATTCATTTTTAGGTGAATTCGATCTACTACAGCATGCACACGATGATGTTCGAGAACGCATGTGGGCTAAACCGGCTGTCCGTGAGGCCACGACCAAGTTCTTCAAATTATGTCGTGCAAAGGAAGAAATCACAAGGTTAAACGTCGAGATTCGTCATTTACGAACAGCTATACATGACGAAGAGCAAGAAGTATCACAAACCATTGCCAACCTCCGCCACTCCGACCCACTTCTTGCACTTGAATTTGAGCGCCGTCACCAACCACGCGCAGCGGCGAATGCAGTTCATATACACCGCTTGGACCATCTCGAGAATCAATATGGGTTGCCACAAAGTAGCATCGGCACCCGTACGCAGGTATTTCGTTCTAATGATGATAGCGTGGTGGTGCCAGATTCTGTCCGTCAGGATGAAGACATGGCGACTGAGACTGGTGATGTGAGGAAGACACCGCCCGATTTTCGAAACGAGGCATCTCCCCAAGGTGATTGTCCATGTCCTCTTCTGCAATACACTGCCCGACTTATTTATTAGAGCAATCTTCTACTTTTGATGATATCTACGTGCTTTATATCAACGATCCAGGAGATCATGACCTTCTGGATGAAGAAGAGGATATGATGGACGTTCGATCGATGGCAGATTTCCTGCAAGAGATTGCAGATTGATGGATGACAGTCAATATTCTTACCATCGGTCTTCAGTACGCTGCTACCCACATTTCTCTGTGCTGCTATCTCCCTTCCTTAGTCGCTGATGCAGGTAGACTGCATCAGCAACCTAGGAAGGGAATAGTCTCGGCTCGAACTTTTTTGCCTGTTACCCCTTCATGCATAGTGCTACCTGTAGTTCATTTCCAAGTTACAGAGAAATTTAATTTAAAAAAAGATATGCAACGAATCTTATGGTGGGTTCGAGAGGTGAATATGGTAGAGAGTAGTAGCGCTATTGCATATGGCTGTACCACCAGATTAAAGCAGTCGCATTTAATTCAACACCCTAGGGGGCTTGAGTTTCAGTCAGGTGTTGTATAGTATTGCTGGCACTGTAGCGGATGTTTCTTATTTGGGGTATGCCTTCATGTTTCCTTAATGAAAATGTGCAACCTCATTGCTTCGTCATTTTTGCAAACTGCTGCAAGAGGACACTTCAGGAACTGCACCGAGTCAAGCAGTACTATTGTTTCATCCACAACGGACTACAACGCAGTCTACATGGGTGGACAACGAGTGGTAAGCGTTTTGATGTGCATCTGACACACAGTGGTAACGATTACCAAAACCTTCAGTATGTAACATTTAAGATAGTGCGAGGTACTCAAACGTACCTCATTTGCCTCCTGTCAATCCTCGTCGATACTACGATGGCTTTCCAGCACGCTGACCTCGAAAACAGTGGAGGTGGAATGGCTCCATTCCAACGTCGAAACCCATTCACGGTTGCAGCAATCACATCCTTGTATTCCTCTCCTTTTGCTGAAGGTTTTAGCATTGGCCAGCGCCAGGCGGCCATACGGGCCCTTCTCAGATACGGTGCACATGAAGATGGCATGCACCATCACACCAAATCACCGGGCGGTCTCCATCCAGCTTACGCAGCCTTCAATCCCGCTGACAAAACTGAGGGTAAGGTCATTCGCAGGACGGAGGTGGTTGAAGCATCGCTTGGCGATGTTTTTGATGCGGTGAGTTCAACGTCCAATAAGTTGCAGGCCTTGCAGGATTTATGATATACCAGATTACCTTGCAAGACCGTTTAGACAGCGGATTATCCGTTCTCATTAGATGCCCAGGTTCCGACTCCCCCGTTGCCGCTGAAAAGCTGTCAGTCGATGTCTACATTACCCCCCGCGAGGTCCTTGGAAATGAATGCGTGTCTGGTGACTCCGCCATGCTCGTCCAGGCTTTCTGTCAGGAATTTGCCATCCCTCACCTGTGATGCTTCACAGAGCGGTGCAAAATTGAGTCAATTAGGGTGCCCAAACCACGCTGTAAGTCTACTAGAATACAGTGGCTCAAACAATTGTCCCAATGTTTGTGGGTTTGTCACTAATTGCAGTGTGGCCAGTGCAATATGATGATCTAGTTCAAGGAATTGGTGGATGAAATGAAGTATTTGGTCATGGCTTTCTAAAGAGTGCCATTACATAATATTTGGATCAGAATAGGTGACAGAATAACTGAATGAAAATGCCACCTCATTGGGACAATTGTTTGACTTTCAGCTTGGAAGGTGGGATCTAAGCCAAATGAGAGGGTATTTGTAGTTGTTTGGTTCTACAAACAAACCAGAGCATATCACATGATATAAAAGATGATTTGTCAGCACATAAACAATGCCAAACACTGAATTTGTACCATCAAGCCTCCCTTTGTTACCACAACTCAAGAAGTCACTACTCTGGCTCACCAGGGTTGTTCATTCAGGGAAATCTCAGAGGATATTGGTGTCTTCTACAGTACCAATAGTATGATGCACTATCATGACCATCAGTCATATAAAAAAGCTGCAGAAAGTCATCCCTGTGTTGTTTGCCCCACCACTCCTGATGAGCTTTGTAACCAATCAGTACTGGGATAGCCAAAATGTCATCAACATTGAATTAGCACTTCAGGATATGATGAACCAACCATTACACTCATGACTAGGGCACTTTCACCAATGGAAAACTTACCTGAAGGCTGGAATGAACAAAACTCCTGCTGCACCTTCCAGGACTTTGGGATAGATAGCCAACTAAGCTGGTAGAGTGCAGATAACTTCCATCTATCTGCCCCAATATATTTCCTGTGGCCCAATGTGACTAAATAACCACTTCCCATTCATCAGTGGTTTGGTTCAGAGCACAATCTAGCCAACCCTGTCATGGCCCTCAACCTGCAAAGGAAGGTTTTGCTTCACTCCAACATTCAGGTAAGCTTCCCATCAGTGAAAATACCCTAGTTGTGAGGGCATTGGTTTGTTCTTCATGTCCTGAAGTGTTATTTTAATGTTGATGACATCTTCAGCTGTCCCAATACTGATTAGTTGAAAGGCCCATCAGGCATTGTGGAGGAAAACAACACAGGGATGACTTTCTGCAGCTTTTTTATATGACTGATGATCATGATAGTGCATCATACTATTGGTACTGTAGAAGACACCAATATCCTCTGAGATTTCCCTGAATGAACAACCCTGGTGAGCCAGAGTAGTGACTTCTTGAGTTGTGGTAACAAAGGGAGGCTTGATGGTACAAATTCAGTGTTTGGCATTGTTTATGTGCTGACAAATCATCTTTTATATCATGTGATATGCTCTGGTTTGTTTGTAGAACCAAACAACTACAAATACCCTCTCATTTGGCTTAGATCCCACCTTCCAAGCTGAAAGTCAAACAATTGTCCCAATGAGGTGGCATTTTCATTCAGTTATTCTGTAACCTATTCTGATCCAAATATTATGTAATGGCACTCTTTAGAAAGCCATGACCAAGTACTTCATTTCATCCACCAACCCCTTGAACTAGATCATCATATTGCACTGGCCACACTGCAATTAGTGACAAACCCACAAACATTGGGACAATTGTTTGAGCCACTGTATCCCTTAGCTTCGCTAACTTCGGCGCAGTGGGCGCAGAACCCATCAGTCTCAGTAGGCCCAATCACCTTCCTGCTTCTGTAAACCCCAACTCCTCACGAATTCTATGCACGGCGTTCAGCCCTGAGGTAAAACCTGATGCGGAGGGCGATGAGTGGCATCTGTCACCTTCTGCCGCGATCCATGAGACTGTTGATTTCATTCCTAGCACAAGGAAGCTACAGTCTCCGGGCACTCCGAGCACTTCTCTTCACCAACGATCTACCCGCCATCGTCGCCCCGCAGATGCTTTTCTATATCCAACTACTGCCGTTTCTTTGGAGCCGATTTCACCTGTCACTGCTCCCGACCAGTCGGTCCCGGGTTCGCCACTGATTAGTGTTGGACCAAACACGGATGCCGTACTTGATCATTTTGGTCTTGGGGACGACTTACTCCCTCGCTTGCACGTATTGGTTCGGACAGTATGCAGCAGCCATTGGGAGGTTGTTTTAAGGGCCGCGCCATGGAGTTTGACATATGAACAAGCTTCCAATTTATCCAGGGCACTGTTGGCTGACATCAAAGGAACACCCGAATTTCATATCATGACGGTATTTCCCCTTTGTATTTCCAGTTCCCCGTGATGTCTAACTAATGTTATAGAAAACGACATGGCCGATCCTTAGCGTTCTGCTAAGAATCCTTGGTATCACGACCCTGTCAGGTGTGCTTTACATTCTATTTCTCATGGTATTCTAGTAAATCCTGTGTTCCGAATTCATGCATACTGGTCATTCTAGGTCCTGAATATATCCGGTTTTTACCTCCCGTTCTCAATAGTTAAGTATTGCCGCATGTCGGGGGACCTTGTCCCCTTCCTCCTAATGGTTTTACAGACCATTTATGCTTCCAAGCCCACTGCCCAACACGTTCAGCCCAAAGCATGTCCACGTATTAAGGTCATCCTTAGTGCAAATGCCCGCGCCGCATTGAAGTTGAACCAGTATGACAAAATGGAGAAGTTTAAAAAGGACCTAGACGATGCATGGCAGTCGCTGGACAAGGTAACGAAGACTCTTGCATCCAAGCACCACAAGAGTGTTCAGCGCATCCAAAATGATCTTCATCTAGGTCATATGAAGTTCCGCTCCAAGCACAGCAAAATCAGTGCTTGGAACACCTTCTGTTGGAAGAAGGGGTGCACGATGAATCAATCAAATGAAAATGGTATTTACATCTTTTGATTGTATTCTATGGGCCATTTACTTGACTACATTGCAGCGGCCGGTAGCACGAGTACACTGCTCGACCTTGTCCGTGAGAATCAGATGGAGTATCACGAGCTTTCAGCCGAAGACAAGAATCATCTTGTGGAAGAATTCAGTGAATTTAGGGAGTCGAAGGCCATTGGGGTTCGTGTCACAACAAAGTCAAAAGTCAACGATATCACCCACACACTGAAGGCAGTCGAGAACGAGGTATGCCTGTCCCCCCATCCCCCCGCTATCTCTATCACATATCACCCTTTTTCTAGCTCCATAATCTCAGGTCACGGACCGGTGTCGAAACTGTACTGTATGCAACATGCAGGACAACCGATCTTCCGCTTCGAGGTGTTGCATTTGCAACTGAGGGCATTGCTGACTTCATGGGATCTGTGATGGGCATCGACACACAAGATCTTGTTAGTAAACTGGAAGGCTTCGCTGTACAGGGAATCAAAGGTCTGTAATTCTTTTCTACTGTAGAAAACATCAAGTTACATTATATCTAGGAGTGGCCGAGAACCATCGACAATGTGTTTCAAACATCCGCGCCACTATTCGCAACCTCATTAACTGTCAGCTACGTACATTTCCTCTAAATTTCTCCAACAGATAAATTATTAAGTCGTTCATACCCAGGGGACATTACCGGAGATCTGAAGGCAAAAATGCAATGGGCGCAATACTTTCAAAATGTGGTCGCTCGCTACCGGGTTATCATAGATGGATGGCCAGAGGCCATTCCGTTTGCAAACCTCAGCAGCATGTCCAGTTCACTCCCACAGCTCGAAATCTTATTACGAAAGTGGGAGATGGGAACGACTTGCTGGAAGGCACTCTCAGATGACGAGTTCAAGCAGCTTCAGCAAAAGAGGTCTGAGGAGTTGGAAAGTGGGGGGATTGAGGAATGTTCACGCTGCACATGTTCAGACAAAGGTAAAAAGCATACTCATCATTCCTCAGCTACTGCAAGCAATAAGAAGTACAAAAGTGCTGCCACCATTGATGATGAAGATGATGAGGGGGATGTGGGGCCAGGTGGAAGTGCCCAGGCATCTGTGCAACCCACAGGTGTCCCCAGAGATGTGGTGGCTACCAATGACAATAATTCTAATTCTACAGGGCAGACTACCACCACCATGGATGTTGGGCCCACTGCAGCCCATACCTCGGACAGTGCCAGCGTCGTAGATACTAATCCTACCATGGTGAAGAGCGTAGCTGGCCAAAGTACTCTCAGTCCCAATTTCGGCACCAATGATATGGAGTTTTCAGCAAGGACCGAACGGCAGGAATTTCTTGATGATTTTGCTGATAGCATACTCGACTTTGATGCTGCCACAGTATCCCTATACTGAATACTCGATTCATAATTCATCTGTGTTGATTACATGCTTCAGAATAATACATACCCGACTCGAGTGCCCTAAAGTAGGGGAGGGAAGCGCAGACGTAGTCCAATGGTCCATTAGTACTGTCTGTTACGGAGCGTTCACTGACGGGATACGCACAAACATTCAATGGTCGCATCCCAGCCCGCTGCGTATAGATTTGGTTGATGTTCGCCAATCGTCTCGCTAGTGCATCCGGAGTAATTTCATAGCCATACTTGTACCTCCAATCTGCAGCTTCCCGTTGAGCACAGAACACCTGTGCCTTGGCATCAGCTGCAGAACACCGATGGTGGATATATACTAAGATCTATGAAAACAGCGGCTCACCTGTTAGGCCAGTCACCACACACACTGATAGTAGGGGTTATACTGTGAAGATGCATGACAGAAGACACATCAACGAGCCTGTTATTGAGAGGGAGGTGAGATGCCACAAACGTTGGTAAGACTGACTTGGATTGAAGGTGACGGGCAGACAGTCGAGAGTATGTAGTCAAGAACCATTGGGAACCCACTTCCAGCCTCACGTTCGCCGCATCCATGTGGCACTGCGAGATGTTGCGGACACATGGCGATGTTGAGGTCCGACGAGACATAGTGGGTTGAATGGCAGTGTTTGGGACGTAGGCAATGTTGGGGGGGGGTACGAGGCTTGCCTGTGTAGTTTGGGGCATGAGTCGATAGGTGGGGATGGTAAGATCGATGGCACAGTGCACGGGGCAATAGCAATGATGACGGCAGTGATGAGGAGTGTGAGAACGGATGTGAGAAGGAACTGGACGCTAGAGAGGGAATGAAACTTACTTGAGTCATTTGAGGCGTGAGTCGGTAGGTGGAGAACAGCGAGAGCGACGCTACAGCGCCGAGAACGGCGGCGACGACAACGACGATGATAATGGAGCAGGAGAAGGGGCGTGTGAAAGAAGTCAAAAGGCGGGGCGGCATGACGGCACGTAGCCGAGCAGTGCCCGCCAGCCATCGTACCTTTGCAGTCCAGTTCTATGAAGGTAGTCGGTATTTGGGGCGGGAGGTATTGCTGGTGTTGAGAAAAACGAGTTGAGAAGCCAAATTAGGCGTGACGAAGGCGTGTTGGAACGTGGCTAATAAGGCTGAATAATCGGGATATATAGGTCTTTTGGACGCGAGTCGGTCACGTGCCGGACACTAGGCGTAACAACTCTTGAGGCTGCCGTGTGTCTTGTCGTCACGGCCGCCCTGGCTTTATTTTGTACGCTGGAAATCTGCGAGTAATAAGATACACTGAACTACCAAACTCTGTTGGTCACTCCAGTGGTGCGGGCTTAATTGAGGCATCGAAGGAAGGTTCGTCCTGGGTATACACTTCCGCCTCTTCTGTTCTTTCACGGTAGAACTATGCATACTGTCGCAGAAATATAAGTGACCCTGTGATCGTATGTATAGTCTGTTGATCTGTCCTTCGAGACGTTTTGCAATCTGTACTAACAAATTTTCATGCGTGCTGGCGCGGCCCACCTAACCGTACGCCGTGTCTCCCGGAACGATCTTGCACGGAAGTGACCTGTAAAACTTCTCGGTACGTTGTCCTATGCGCTATCATTGCATTCTTGACTTTGGATCCGACCTCTTTATGGTACTAATTGTCTAGGTCCTCCGGGCCCTCGTGACGAACCTTGACATGACCTTTTGCGGGATGCACGGTGCCTGTACTACGTACGTATACTCGTAATTATCTAGACGCCCGGAGGTGGCATTCGGTTAGCGAGGACGAAATGTGGTATCAAGCCTCCAAGTTATTCACTGAAGGAGGGCACGTATGTCATATAGAGACAGTTTGGCGATTGGATGAACCTGTTGGCGGCATCAGACTCCCGAACAAGCACCCGTCTCGACGACTACAAGTGGTATGTTCCGGTCCACAGTTACTTCCAATTTCCATTCAGGCAACACGTGCCTGGCCGTTTGCCACGACAACAACCAGCGCCACGGCCCGCCCAGGGCGAGCATGTATGACAGCTTCGATTAAATTGTACATGTCGGAGTGGGTTAGTAGTAGTCACCCAATAGGCTACGAACCTCTCTTCCAATCATTTTAACGGACCCTTAATTCCTCTGAACCTCTTCTCTCCTTCTGCTTCGTTCCTGTCGTGACCTCGTCGCCTGTCCGCCGTTCTTTGAAGTGAAGAACAGTTTCATGAAGAAAAAGTTGTCATTCTCGTATGCCTCCTTTGGCGTCTCTACTCCGTTTGACCGGTCCTTCACTCTTGTTACTTCGCCCCTCCCTTTCCTTCCCCCTTCCGTGCTCGGTGCTGTCCGTGTACTGTTGGCTGTGTACACGCTCCTCGTGATCGTCGTCATTTTAGGACTCGAAACAACTGTGTATGATAGTGGGTCTTCGTGAGTCTCCTTTTTTTTCTTCATCAATGTTTTTTTTTCCAGGTCTGAGGGGTGTCTGATGTCTGTCCTTCGATGCCGACGGGGCAAATGATTTCGGATGCGTGATACAGGTACTTGTCTTACTTTACCAGTCTCTCCTATATCGGGCTATGCGCGTACTTCTGGGCCTCGGGTGTACAGACGATTGCATTTGCTCGTGCAGTAAGGGACTTGAGGAGTGTGCAGGATGACACCGGTGCAGATCAGAGAGGCCAGAAGGAGACCGGGAGGGATGTCAGAGTGGAGCACGTAGACACGGAGAGAAGGATATGTTATCCGTTGCAGAAGTGGCCGCGGCCCTTGCAGCTGATGCATGCTTTGCTGTATACTAGTATCGTGGTGTACCGTGAGTTTCTCGTCCCTTTCGTCTTCGGTGGAACAGGAATGAGGCGTACTCACCTGTCCATGTAGCGATAATCGTGACCATCGTGTTTTGGAGCCTACTCTCCTCGCCGCAGACGTTGGAGGGCACTTACAATGGTATGTGCTTGCCCTTCGTGTCCAACATCGCTCACGTACATTCTTCTACTCTCCATCTTGCCTTCAACGTGGCGTAAACCTCGACTCCCAACGCCCACGCACAGCTTGGGGAAACATATCGCGGCACATCCTCAACTCTTCCTTCGCGCTCTTCGAAATCACCTGCACCAACGTTTCCCCGCCACCATGGTCACACTTGGGACCTGTTTTAATCATCCTTGTGCTTTACCTGGGCGTGGCGTATATCACACGCGCAACGCAGGGGTTTTACAGTACGTCGGTTTTCTTGTATTCTTACAGTGCTGTCCACGCTCGAGATGTTGCCTTGTGCTGACCAACCAACGACGAATTACAGCCTATACCTTCCTTGATCCAGGCTCGCACCCAGGCCTCGTCGCGGCATACGTATTTGGGATCGCAGCAGGGTGTTGCATAGTGTTCGCCGTCGTAAAAGGGGTCATCACACTGCGATGTTGGCTATCCAGGCGGCGCTGGGGGTCGGAGGCGGATGCAGGGAGACCCGGACAGCCTGAGGCACTGGATGAGTGGGAGGAGGTGTAGCATAGGCGAGTCATCGTCGTTTGTGGTTCGAGTATATCTATTCTGGTATCTGATGGTGGATATTCGGGCCGGCATTTTGTTTGATCGCCACACTTCAGTCCGAAGGTGAATCGATGCCACTCCCGTAATAACACTCATTAGCAAACGACTGATGCGAGGAGAAGACGGTGGGTGGTACGACGGTATAAGAACACGGGGCAGCGGTCTCTCTTTTCCCCCCGTGCACAACTCTATCCACGATGAAACGCGTGTATACTCTTCTAAAACTGACACTCACCTTCGGCATTAACTTGGTGCAGCGTAGATGGGCAGCATCGGAGAGCAACAGCGGGATCCAAGCAGGTCAAATGCAAAACCTGGTCACGTTCGGCGATTCGTACACGGATACTTCGTTCTACCCATCCGATGATGGGGGCTACTCCTGGCCAACGTACGTGGCAGGATACGGGCCATTCAATCTGTACGGTGGGTCGCGCCGTAGCGTTTCGCGCGTCGGGGCGTGCATTTGATGGGCAGTACCGTAGGCTTCGCGAGAGCAGGAGCAACGTGCTCCAACAAGCTCACACACAGACCCTTCCCTCCACTAACAGAGTACCAACTCCCCGACTACTTCAACGCCACTCGGAACGGCACTATCCCTCCCTCCAGCATCATCCCTCACGAAACCATGTATGCGATCTGGATTGGGACTAATGATGTCGGAGCGAACGCGCTGCTGACACAGGACGCGGGGGTGAGAAGAGGCGTGTCAATCGTAGAAGTGCGGAAGTGCGTGGTGGATGTCGTTCGGGCGTTGTATGAGAGTGGTGCAAGGTATTTTGTGATCATGAATGTCAGTCTGGTGCCCTGTTTCTGACCAAGGACTGACTAGCAATGTCTGACGCACGCAGATGATCCCACTCAATCTAACACCTCTGTACTCACCCAATTCCTACCCGAGTAAGTATTGGACTGCCCCTCGCAACAGAACAGAGTGGAGCGTCTTCATGCACGAGCTCGTCCGAGCCGGGAATGCAATCACGGATCTAATGCTGCGAGCAGCCGTGCCCAGCTTTGATGGTGCGCATATCGGTGAGCAGATATCCTCGCTTGTCCTGTTCCGTCCCACCTATCCTTCATACATTATACTTATGCGTACACGGAACTCAGCCTCTTTCGATGCATTTGCCCTCTTCGCCGATATGTATGCCAACCCGAGCGCATACCTTAACGGCACCACCACCATAGGAAACACAACGGTTCCTGTGTACAACGTGACGGGAAGCATCGAAGCATGTGTATTGAAACTCAATGAGAGTACTGCGGATCCTGGGACGTGTACAGTCGTGGAAGGTCCCGCGAGGGATGGGTATTTATGGTGAGTCACGTATTCCTCGAAAGAAGAATCCTAGCGACGCTGCGCCCGTGTGTCCGGACAATCCTTCTCTGACACATTATGGATGATATTTTGTAGGTGGGACGAACTTCACCCGTCCGAACAGGCAGACCGCATCGTTGCGAGGGAAATCACAGCGGTAATGCAAGGGGAGCACAGTAGGTGGACAACGTGGCTGAGCTAGTCCGTTTGCGAACCGAGGGGACCTTTATTGTGGTCGATGGGGAAGTCTGAAGGTTAGAAGTTTGGTAGATGTTCGACAGCCTGTAGTGTATGATACTGAATGACAGACTTGGTAAGAACCTTCTGGTAACGGGGTTCGGATGGCACAGGTAAAGATGGTACACTGTAAAGGTTGGGCTGGTGGTAGGGGATGCAAGTCCAGATTGCGTAGTATCTGAACACAAGGCGTTGACCGGATTAAGACAAGCCGATGGGGACACCCCAGAGAGGGCAGCAGTAGCCAGCCCAAGTCCCAGAGAGACGACGCACGTATGAGGTACCAGTGCCAATCTCCATATCAACACGCTTTTGCCCGGGTCAACCTGAAGAAACAGGCACTTCTTTTCCAACCTCCTTGGTGCCACGATGTGTACATTCGCCTTATGTGCAGTCTCTCCTACCTTGGCCAGTTGCTGTTGACAAAATAATAGATCTGCGCAAGTCCATTGACCATACTCGAACAACAAAGGAGAAATCCAAGATAACCAAGGTATAGAAATCCGCGTTACCGATCACACACCACGTATGCACTCCCATCCGCAGCCTTTCCTACCACTTTAAAATAGGCCAGCAAGGTCAGCAAACGGATCTCGATTTTGGGCACCGGCTGGCTGAGGCTGCGACGACGGTGTTGGCTGCAGCGAACGTTGCTGAATAGACACGCCGCCCGAAAACCGAGGCCCTGTAAACGACTGCTGCGACTGCGTCCTTGGTTGCACTGCACTTAAGACTTGCGGCCCAGTAGAGGCGCTCACGCCTGTGCCATTGGACAGCGAAGGAGACTGGGCACGTGTTGGATGACCCAACCCCGTAACTGAAGGTGGTGAACTCCCAAAATAGCTACCACTGGGACTCGCCTTCCTAGACGTGGGAGTACCAGGGAGCATTATGGAACCGAACCGTGGTCCTTGAGGCGGGGATTGTGTTGGGGCAGATATCGGGAACGGTGAGGATATAGCAGGACGGGTAGCATTATTGACCGGTGGCGGCTGGGCCGAGGAGGCGGGTGTGTTGAACAAGCTAGTGAGGTCATCCACCAGATTCCCGTTGTTCCCGGCTCCAGTCCCCAAAGCGGACGGCCCATCATCGAATTCAATAAGCGACGTGCCTCCCTCAGGTGATGTTGAACCCACGGAAGTAGGTATCGAGGCGACGGCATTGTAATCGCCACGTTGAAAGGCTTCAAAACGGGCTAGGGCAGTATTGATCTGGTCGTTTGCCTCCAGGAAGGCACCTATCGTATATATAGACGTCAAGTTCTCCTCCAGCGGACATGTTAACTTACTCAGGGATTCTGGGTCATCTGACTCTGCGTCGGAGACCCATTTTTGCAATTTGGGGCGGGCGGATATGAGTATGGTGGCTACTTGCTATAAGAATCAATCCAAGTATGCGAGCCGTGAACCAAGAATATCTTCTAGCGATTCGGATATATCGACTCACATCATATGCATCGCCCTTGGCGAATTTCTCGCTCTTCTCTGCATCAACGTTATCCAACAGTTCATTCAATAAGACGACCTTGCTCTGGAGTTTAGCGAGCTCTGCTAAGGCCTGGGCGCGGTAGTCAGGTTTGGAATCTGGGTTGGCGCCGGCGAGAGATTTCATGAGTTCCTGTGCAGCGGCGAGGTCACGAGGTGTCCCTCTGCGGATGAGTTCCTGGAGCTTGGCGGATTGGGCTTCGCGGTCTTCAGTTTCCAGTTCTTCGGCAGTTTTGAGAGACTATCGACGGCGCGATGAGCCAGGGATAGAGTGCGTTCAAGGAAGGGGATTAAATGTGATGAGAGGAGAGATGACGCACCATTGTGGGCTCGGCGAGGTTTCTTCTCGGTAAGTCTCTGAAACGATATCCCTTGAAGGTCAGCAACCGATGCATGTCGCGAATATTACCCAAGTCCTCCTTCCACCTAGATTCTGCGCAGATTCCTTCCTTCCAACCGTGTATGACTTCCAGGATACGAGACATAACGGGGCCCAGGAATGGTGGAGGGCGTTCGGGGAAGCGACGAACAAGTTCGTTGAGGAATTCTTTGGTGGCTATTTGGAGATGGAAGGGATATCCGCACGATTGGACGAGAGTCTCGAGGAGGGCAAGGGCGAGGAGGGCGATGTGGGGATTCCGGTGATTCGCAAGGCGGGCTATGAGCATCGATGCTTCACGGGGTCTACCGTATTGTGGTCACAACAGATTGAAGGTTCCATCGTCGAGTTTGAAGATGACGGGGGTAAATGAGTAATCCACATAGTCTACATGAACGGGCACTGAAAGAAACTAGGGCTCACGTATTGGCTTTCTTAGTGTTGATGTATTCAGCGATTTCGAGATGGTGGGCAAAGTTAGGCTCATGAGCAGAGGGGTCACAGGCATTGGTGATGAGGATTTCAAGCCGGGATGCTTTGAACCAGGGCGACGCTGTCTGTCCTAGCATTATGCCTTGAAGTGTTTGCAGTAAAGAAGTTGAATTGTCAACTGTGGCCTGCTTGGAATGTCGGGGATGACGGCGGGCGGCCTGAAGCCGGCGTTCGACGATAGCCACATCCCCATCGTGGGAACCACCACATCATGGCACTCCAACGGTAGTGGTCACGTCGGGAGTACTACACTACCATGTAGCAGGTAAGTGGACGTCACTCCTCGATAACCAAAATCCGTTTCCCGACAGGTATATCCCATGATTAATCCTGCTGTGCGGTTTTCGCTGTGTCAGTGTGAGCCCGACGCTGTCCACTGTATCCTCATTCCCCGAGCACCCCCCGCCAAATTACATGCTTGTGTCAAATAGTAATAAGAAAGTATCCATCACGAAGGTTTTATTTTCCTGCTTTGGTTCCATCCTAACGCGGAGGAGCGACCCGAAATGACTCCTTTGCGCCAGCCGATCCTCGTCCTGTGGACTATAGTGAAAATTCTGCGCTCCTTATGAGCCTCGGTGAGCGCGAAAGAATCGGCGATCGTGTTGTGTTCTGGTGCGCTAAAGTTCTTATTGTTCGTTGGAAAGTTTTCCGGGCTTAACCAGTAATTGAAGAGGACGCTTTGACAGAGTGGAAGGTTCGCTCGTTTTAATGGTGATGACATGTGGAACGTGCCCAAAGAGGTACCCGAAGAATCTCTGCATTGTATGCTGTACACATTCAACAGCACAACGCTTTGAGACGTTTATAACCGAACACGTTGGAGGGTAACTACACATTCTTCATCCTCCCCCGCAATTCAGAGAATCTGGTCATTCTCTTTCCCCCGTACTTTTTTCTTGCTCTATACCCTGTTCTTCCGTGGTCCGATTACACTCATATAGACGCCTTGACCGATGACTCAAACAAGCAAGGTAGGTCACCACGGTCGCGTTAATCAATATGGAGCATGACGGTTACTCCAACATTTAGCAACACGCCTGTAATTTTCCCCTCTGCGGCCGCGTCTTCAAGAAGTCAGCCGAACTCTCTCAGCATGTAAATTCACACAGGGATAAAAACATGTATGTCAATTTTCTCCAACTTCTTCACTTTGGTTTATCTCCCCGAAGGTTGTTCCCCTGCCCCGCGTTGAGGTGCGACTATAGTGGAACTACCAAGAGAGGACTGCTGATACACTGGCACAAACAACAGTAAGTATCTTAGGTATCTTCTTGAGGCGTGTCTTCTTCTAGATACTGAATGAGATTGATGCACTCCCCATAACAGTGCGGAAGACACAACCTCTCCGTCAGATAGTTCAGACAGCTCAGACGAATCTTCTCTCGAATTACTCCACTTCTCTGCGGACATAGGAAAGTCATGCAAGTCATCGATGTACCGCCAGCAGCGACGTGCAAACCAAATCAGTGCATCCTCCGAGGGTATTCGCGGCATTCCTTGGAAGGGGCGTATTTGGCCCTACGATTTCCTGAACATTATGGAGGATTCCGCTGCTCTGAATGCTGCCACTGGCGGGTGTATTTTCCTGGACACCCCAGACGGTAGAACAAACGTAGCTGCGCACACTCTGCTTCCACAGATCTACGAGCAATACGGCTTGATCGCAGAGTGGATCATCCCTTTGGAGGAGGAGGAGGAATGGTCCTTGGAGTCCGAAACGCGCCGCTGGGCGGCGAGCTACTCCACCGCAATGGACATGGATGAAGTCACGGTGGTCCATGCAGCTCCGATAGGATGTCTCTGCCCAGAATGGATGGTCGAGGCAGGGATCTGGGACCCTGCATATCTCCGATCCACTGCATGCACTTCGGATTTTGACTGCGAAATCTCAGAAAGCATTTCTGTCGGTGTTTAATAGTGATGATCATCGGACCCGTCTGCGCCACTCCTTTCTACATTTCAAGCATCATATATCACACTGCGGGCTGTTTCTAACTCGGACACTCATATTCTCTACGCTTTACACTTTCACTCCTTTGTATCCATAGGCAACTGGGCATCTGACTTTTGTTGTAGTCCCCTTCATGTGTCGTCGCTGTTGCAATACAGTCATTAGGTTCACTCGCATACTTGCCATGTCGGCCATATCTGGGCGCGCTACTTAGGCCTTCAAGCTTCAGCACCAAACAAAATGGTTGGATTGGACTGGGTTAGCTGACTATGCTACTGCACTGGGGTTTCCGCGCTGATATATGTGATAGGCTTCAGCGTCTTGCTCCAAAGTGGAGCACCACTGCCTGGCGGGTCCGGAAAAGCCACTAAGAGGACAATGGGTCCGCAGCGCCGAGATGGCACCCAACGTTCAAGGGGGGTAAGCTTCATAAACCTGATAATCAATCGTACAAAGACAAATGAAGCTAGTACAACGACCGGGTCTGCATGGGCACTTGAGCCCACGCGTTCTTTCCAATCCACTATAGGAATAGCGACCGAGAAAACGCTTTCCCTGACTGTGGGTCCGGCCTGGGACATTGTTCACTATGCCCAGTAGTCAAGGAACATCTTGCTCGTTAATTCCCAGGGAGCCGGACTTCCGCACTTACAGCATTCAAGGCATCAAGGGTGAGAACACGGACAAAGGACAGAGAGTGTGTCTTATTTAATTTTGATGTTACTGGAACGGAGCTGACAATAGGTCAGACCACCGACGACGAAGAAAGAAGCCATAGGCTGAGCAACACGGCAGACCAGTAAGACGGTGACAAGGAGGTAATTCCCTGTTGGCTCACACGTTGGAGAAAGTGGAAATCACGCCCATGCTTATGGTGACATCATGTAGGCGGCCCTACTAACGATTTGGCACTAGCAGCATGTTACAGAGAGTGGGGACCCATAAAGCATTCAGCTCACTCACTTGACTACGTGCGCAGTATTTGAATCAAATTATGCCGAAGTCAAGCTTGCAGTGTCATACATATCGCAGTAGCAACCCGGAATCGCGGTATTTCATATGCATTCCCTGCTCCCAAGACGACCTTGAAGTAAAAGTGATCATGACAACAAAGGCTCGAACCCTCCGAAACATCGAATGAGACAATAGTTGGCATACGCGGGACCGGAAGGTGGGATGATACATCCAGAACGATTCGATCTGTCACTTCCCGCAGCCATGTTTTTTTTTTTTTTTGAAATTCCTCGGATTTAACTTCCCATCTGTCAGTGGGAAACCATTAACCAGATCCCAGAAGCGGAGACTTTTCTTTGAGCGCCCGAGGTGCCATGATGCTATGTGGAGTTAAAGGAGGGTGATCCAGAGCCGAAATCGAAGTAGTGAGAGCACGTAGCGGGAAGCACGAACGATTGCTCGACGCGTGCTTCTTGCCGACCCGATGAGCCTACCTTAAGCTCTCCTGTAATAATGTAGTAGAGGTGCGGTGGAATCCTCGGCAGACAATTCGTACATTCAGAGGTTGCTGGAATCTCTCCAAAAGGGACCCGCCGGTCGAGATTTCGCACAGAAATACAAACGAGTGCATATTTTCAGCACAGATCTATCTTAGAAAAAAAACCTCGTTCCGCCGTGAATCACGGTTTCAAAAAAATATGTGCATCCCGTCAACGGGTTGCCTAGAGAATGAAAATTAAGGCAAATGCGACGGTAAAACCAGCAACGACTTTGGAGGACAAGAGCTGCGCAGCACCACTTGTCGTTGTCGGATGCGGGCTCGAGTTCGCAGGTTGAGTTGAGGAACTTCCCGGCGACGATGCGCTACCGTTCTGCACGGACGTGATGTCGGCTGGGACCATCAACGGTGTACTGCCTGCATTGCCGAGGGTAACACTTCCGTCCTCGTTAAGGGTTTCCGGGTTGGCGGCCAGGAACGTGCGAGTGTACCTTTAAAATATCAACTCAGGCTCCCGACCTCAAGTAAAACTTACATCACGTTCTCGGCCACGGATTGATAGGCCCACTGAGGCATGCCAGACATATCGATGTTACCTCCCCAACCAGATGCCATGCTGTTGTTCTGAGTCGCCATTTGCGTGTACTGCCACATAGCGCCCATGCTTGAACTCTAACGAACCGTTTTAGCAAGTAAGACGAAAATCTGGCATACCTACTTACGTTGGCAGCCATAGCCGGCATCATGCCGGATAATGACATGTTGCTCCCCATAGCAGCGTTCGGAGGGTTTCTGACGAAGGACATCAACTTCACGAAAAACCTAGTAACTGAGAATTTTCCAGCGTACATGATACCGAACATGCCTTTCTGGCAGTGGCCTGGTGTACCGCAGTAGAAGTACGTGCTGTTGGTGCTGTTGACCGTTTGTTGAACTTGAAGCTCATGTCAGTGAGATCACTAAACACGAAATTCTACTACTCACAAACGAAGCTCTTGTTTTGTTCACCCGAAGCGAACGGAGCGTCCATGGTCTTATTGCAAATCTAAGTGGTCGCGTGTCAGATATCTAGTGGTCAGGGGCAGAAGAGTCACATTACCGCCAGTTGCGACGACTTGGTGACGGTATGGTTGTTCGCGTTCCACAGGAACACGATGGTGTCACCAACTGAGGCATTGACAACAAATGGTACGTAACGGAGGACACCTTGAGTCGGCGCGACAATGACGGTGTAGGAGGTGCCGCCACTAGCGGTGCCAGCGGTGCTTGTGGCAGTGGCGGTAGTAGCACACGGAGTAGTCGCTGGTGTGGTCGATGTCGTGTAGGCATTACCACCACAAGTGCAGGGAGGCGTTGGCCACATCCCGCTCGAAGTCGTGGTGTTAGCCGGTGGCCATGCACCTGACATGGTGTAGCTGGTGACCGAAGCCACGCCGCTTGAGGCGTTATAACCCGCTGGTCCGGCTACCGCAAGTCCAGCTGCGATTGCGACCAAAATTATTTCAGAAAACATCGTGCAAAAGGGAGTCGAGGATCAACTCGACCGAGAGAAAGAAAAGAAAGTGGGAGGTGAGGGGAACGACAACGAGCAGAGCTCACGAATTTGTTGCTCATGTATATTTTCAAATACCTAGTATCTCAAGTCAGCTTATGCCCGGGAACACCGAAACAATTTGAAAACCCACGTAGCGATGATCGAGTTCCCTGCAACCCGATCCATTGGGCGGACGATCACCGGTCACACCTGTCTGCAGTTGACTTGCTCCCCACGGAGTCGGGGTGGACGTGCACTTGTACTACCTTAGATATGTTCCGGCGCATTGTTGTTACTGTATTTGGGCATACAATCTCGACGGTTTCAGAGCCGCCGTCCAAACTTTTCTTCACGTTGAGGCAAGGAGTTGATACACACTCGTCGGCGCTTCCCTTGTTATTTGTGTTTCGCGACAGGAGACTTTGTCTGCCGCCAACTCACAAGAGTACCATGAAAAATGAATACGAAACAGTGCCCACTTCGACGGCGCCAACGACTCGAGGGTCGCTCTCCGAGAAGGATTGTCTAGTGTGCAAAGTCATTGGAAGTACTGCCTTTGCTGCCACTGGACTGTACGCTTTGCATGCTTCGCGTGCAAGTGCTCCTGGGAGCGTAATTGGGAAGAGAATCATGGGTGGGCTCGGAATATGTGAGTCCTCGCATTTTCACTCGCCCCACGTTTGCTCTTTTGTTCCGTGTGAGGCATTGCCACTCCAAGGGTTGATCGGCTTCGATATTACAGGTTTTTTGATAGGAAGCGTGATGAGATGGCATATGTGATCCTACACTCCCTGGTCTATGCGACAATGATTATCAGATGAAAAACGGACTCTAGCTTCATTGACCTAGGACTACTGACTCGCGATAAAATTCTGGCAATTGCAGCTGTCAGGTTAGTACGGTGTCCTTGCTGGCCTCGCTCGACTCCTTCATCACCCCAGCACTTTCGAAGTGTTCAGCGCCCCATCATCGTCCGCGTTAGTACTGCAGATCGCACGACCCGGGTCATTCCAGACGGTCGAGTGTCTATTTATAGAGTTGAGCACTCAAACAACTTATTCATCTTAATGCGCGTTTACTTCTAAGAGTGCTTCCCTGTATAGGGTGTTCTGCTGCGACAATTTCTCGGGAAGGAGCAAGTTGGCAACTCAGAATACGCCGTCGCTGTGCAATTGTTCCAGACTTTTACAAACTATAGCTATCGATTGAGTTTTCTGCTCCACGCTCAAAGAGCGTCACACGAAAGCGGTCCCTAGACCATCTGACGACTATCCTAGATTATGATGGTTAGGATTATCTTTGCGGAGGCCAAGGCAAGTTTTCAGAACTTTTGATTCACTTAGATTTTTATGAGGCCAAGTAATCGAGTTCCTCGAGGTCGCGTCATGTTCAGACTTCCGCGTAGGATACTTGTTGTTCACAGGCAACCCTTCCGTACAGCAACTCTGGTGGCCCACTACCTCCGGAATGCCTGGCACAGACCGCTTTTACCAAGTAACTTCAATTACCAACAATGGCAATTTTCAAAACCTTCACCGACGCAATCCAACTTTTTTTCCCGTTCTGTCAGAAGCTTTCTAGCCGAGTGGCTCACTCTTTTACGCGGGTGGCACCCCCTGGTGCTTGGACCACCCGGTACGATTGCTGTCTGGAAAATGACCTAAATAGGTAATTTCCGTTGTGGCGGGGCAAGTAAGGAAAGCAATCCAATATCAAGTGGTCCAACGGTGCGGTGTGTGGAATGCCATAAAGGAGGGGGCGTGTGGGCTGTATGATGTTCAAGCCCGCTGGCGCCCACTTCCCTCTGATCCGTGTTACGAGACCAATCACACCTCTACCTTTCTCTGCTCATCGGACGAACTCCCCCCTCCCCCCGAAGCCCATCCCCTATCCCATCATATATTTTGGAATGCCTGCCACACGGACTTCCCCTGCATTTGTATGTGATTCGCAAGAGCCCCACGTACGAATTTAACGATACGAACAGGAACCCGCAAAGTGCCTCATTTGTGGCAAGAAGTTGAGTCGGAAAGCCGATCTTCCGCGTCATATGCGTACGCATGCAACAAACAAGAAAGATTTGTAAGTGGGCGCCCCAGCTTCTTGGAGTTCATGGTTCTGACACCAAATATGTAGCATGTTTCCTTGCCCCTATGCAGGGTGCGAGTATAGGGCGCTTCAACGTTCTAATCTGGCCACACATATTCACACCCAGTATGTCCCGTTTGACGCATCAGTGGTTAGTGCATTAGCTCACAGCGCTCCCATTAGCACCGGTGCCCGTCCAAACAAATGTCCTCATCCAGATTGTACCTACACAACCTCCGATCCTGGCTCCCTTACACGTCACCGTAGGAAGGCCCACGGCTACGATCCCAAAGCTAAGAAAACCAACCCAGCAACAAAAGCCTGGAAAGCACCTCGGAAGCAGGAAAGGCACTCTCCGTACTCTGTCTCATCGCTATCTTCTTCCGATAGTTCAAGCTCTGACGAGCTTGCATGGCTTGAGCATCACCTGTCTGAGCTCGATGAGCTCCTCGCCGAACAGTCCTGTTCTACCTTCATACCTGGCCTTGTAGCACCTACCAACACATATCCCGCACATGACAGTGCGCTGTCCACTCGTGCTACTTCCTATGGCAACCTGCCCATGGCATCTTGTTTGGTGGAGGATGCCTTCAACCCAGAACCCTCGCATTCTCGAGACATCAACATACCGACTATGTCCTACCCGCCAATCTTCCAAGACTTCAAGCAGGAGTCGTCATATATTTCAAGCGACACAAGTATCTCTGGTCTCTGGACTTCCCCACTCTTCCCCAGCGACAACGGCATCACCTTCGCTGACCCCGTTTACAACGTCTGTCAGCAGGACCTTGTTTCCCCCCTCCAACCCCTTCAGAGCACTGGTGTTTGGGCTGACAACCATTCACTACCTCTCGTACCTGGCTTCTCACAGCCACTTCTTACCGATCTCAGTGGAGGTTTCCAGTTCACGGGCGAACTCGGCGCTTCTGGATACCCTAGATTTCCCAGCTTAAATGGATTCGGCTCAGGTGCAATCGACAGCTTTTCACACATATGCCTGCAATGCTAGAATCGTCTGCTCATCACCACACTCCCCTCCGCACTTGGCATCCAGCATTTTCATTAATCATTTGGCATTGGCATATTGTATCATTAGAGCACGGATGGCTTGGACATCGCGACCGAAATCCATAACGAACTTCTTATTCTTCATTTATTTCGGCGCACTTAGTACGTTGCTCGTGTTTGAGCTGGTGTTTGCCTTCGACTTCTCCCCTCGCTCGAGAATTTTATTCGTTGAAGCCTGTACATATTTTGTGACTGTCTGCGTAGCACTAAGTATTGGATGAGTTGCCAACTAGTGCGATACGCGTGACTTCTGGCAATCCCAAATGCGCTGCTACTATCCTGTGATCGGAGCAAGTTAGGCAACTACGCGAACTACGATTCGTCATCAACGCCGGAGTGTTTCAATACCCAAATCCCCAAGCGGGCGTTCCCGGGGACGGCATCCTTGTGACACACGAAGACAAGGATATTATCGTGTTGACGGGTAGTGGGGACACGGTGAGTTCCACCGCCTTGGGCTCTGCCAACCTGCGCTTCAGGTGGCGGTATTGGATGAAGTAGTGTGCGAGTCTCCTCGTCTTCCGGCTCATCGTGCAAATACTCATTGCCCAAGGCATGCTTCTCCCATGTTCATTTGCTCGCTCGCCGTGTCGTAGGCGTATAACTTTTCGCTCTCTTCCATAGACAAGGAGAGGTACAATCTCGGCACATGGACTGTAGCTTTGAAACCCAAAGACCCAAGAACATGTTGATCCCGAATGACACCACTGAATGGTTGAAATTCAAGGACGACGTCTTATCACGAATCCGCACCAGACAAGAGCTTCGCTTCGATACTTCCTTCTTCGACACCTTAACACTGGAGCAGGACAAGGGTCTAACGGAGCTGCTGAACCGCGACGCAGAAGCCGCGTACAAGAGGCACCTTGACCACCTTTCCCGCTCGGCGATGAAAAGAACGTTCTAACAGAGGGTCTATAACATGCAACAGTTTTGTCCTGCCTTATTGTCTGTCAAATACCGTGCCCCGATACCTGCGACGCCAATAGAAGATCACATACTAGCGAAATATCTTCCCCGAATGACTGGCCTCCGGGGCGTGCTATGGTAGCATTCACTACGACATGCATAAGTGTCGTGTCATTTGTACCACCACCTAACTACATGGTGGTCAGCATGCTCCACGATGAGAAGGGTTGGTTGGAATGCCAGGCTGAAAGGATGACAGTTGAAGATGCACAAACTGCGGTTGCCCATAGCGCGAAGATGAGAATGTGCCAGCTACAAAAGATGGCATTTGTCACGAGGTGATGGAAGAAGAGCAATGCACCGGTTGCTCGGTTTCGCATCGACATGGCGGCGGCCAAGCCGCTATGATCTTCGTATGTCACTTACTGCCGCGCTGACGATAGGGGAAGCAAAAGAAGGTGCGCAGGCGCCCAATGAGTTAGATACGTACCACACCTCCATGAGGCATGTAATGCATGTCATGTTGGAGACCTGAGAGGCCGAGATGTGTAAACGTGGGATGACGTTTTCCTTGGTCGCGGGGAGTCACGTGACAAGAGGACACTGAGCACGCCTCCTCCACGTTCTGGCTGTCCTCTCAGAGCCTAGTCTGAGTACCCTGGACGACCGAGACAGGCAGACGTGCCTCCACATCGTTCGCGCCCGCTGCAACCGCCCACGCCGACCGCTGGCCCTCACACAACACCTGCAACCTCAGGGGCATCGGCTTCATTTCCGATATACAAATCATTTGACTTTTCTGCATTCCGAAGCTCACAGGGACACATTACTAGTGCTGTCGACGCTACTCGAGCATTTGCACCCAAACTAGCACGCTTCATGACCTTCTGGCATGATCCACTCCAGTTCGGAAACGACAGCCAATTCACCAGCTCCGATTAGTCCTTTCTCTACCTATTCAGTCGCGAGTGAACCTACGTCCGATGGTGAGTCGTCGTCTTGAGGGGCTCATTGCCCCCGTTGGACCCTGGCACTGACCGGCAATTCCCCAATCACAACATTTCCTGTGCTTCACTCCGTACTGTTTACCCCCTCATGTTGGTCCCATGACGTTCCATTTCTACTTTCTCGCCCGTCCGCATGGCCGATCCAACCCGTCGGCTTACCTTCCCACCCAAATAATGCATTTCAAATTACAGAGGCGCCGGACCTCGGTGCCTTCACGTCAGTCTTCCGCGAGTTCCAGCATCTTCAGACGGGTCCCCCTAGAGTCTTACACTCGAATAATAATGCCTTTGAACACGACGTAGACGGCCCTCCTTCAATATCTGACTTGCTCACCGCGTCAGTCCTTCAATCTGCGGATTCGGAAGCACGCGCAGATTCAACAGTATGGAACCAAGCCATCCTTGCACCATACCTCCACTCCCACACCCCCACTTCTCTATCTCAAAGTGTCACCCACGACAGACCGGCGGTCGTTGTTGACAGCACGACAGATCATGAAACCGAAAGCAGCCCCAATGGAGACTCGACTGACGACCTCGCTCCTACAGTCGACGACTCTGAGTCAGAGACAGAAGGTGAACTAGACCTTCCCACCCTAGTTCCAGGTTCAGTCGAACAGAGCGACATCTTCGTGGACCACGACCATCCCACGCTTGGCACTATCGACAGTGTTATCGAGTTCTTGAATGCGGAGCGGAATAGAGTACAGGCAGGTCGACAAGCGGAACCAAAGATCGTTCATTATAGCTCTCCATCAGACGTGGGGACACACAGGAGCCGCGACCCGGAGATTCGACGAGGCAGGCGGCGCAAGCGGAAGAGAACTACGAAATCAGTAGAAATCCTGAGGAGAATACGAGACGCCTCGGTGTCCGTTTCTGAAACCATAACTACTACCCTCGCGGAGGATATGAGTGGAGATGCTGATAGGGATGATCATGCAGCACCAGATCCCAACCTGAATTCATCTTCCTCGTTCGAGAGCTTTCCAAAACACCACAAATCTACGCCCTCAACTCCACCAAGGACGAAGGCTTCCTCGTTCGCTCGGGAGAAATTGAAGCACAGCAGGTCGACTCCAGCGTTACAGGTGCAAACTATACCCCCGGACCCGCAAGTCTTGAAATTGCGGTGTTTAGCACACAAGTTGCGACTCAAGTTCCCAGAAGACTATGATCGAATTACTGCTTTACTAACGCAAGATTTTAGTGGCGGGGATTCAGACTTCTCTGACCCGAGAGGACCAGCGCCCCGCCCAAGGGATACCTTGATCCACGTATTTATTGACCAGTTTAGTTTCACTTTGGTTATGACATTGACCGCTCGTCTGACCGGTTTGCTATGATCATTGTTATAGTTCCAATATCCTGATTGGCCTTTTGACATATCACAAGAAGCATCGATCAGCTCCTCGACGCCCAAGGCACCTGTCACATGCCGCCTTAGCTCTACTCCTTGAACGTGGTCGTCCGATAACACGACGATGCCTTGTTACTTCATCGCCTCTCTACCAACCCATGGACACCGCCGAACAATTAGGGTACGAAGTGCGCGTATATGTACGCGTGCTTGACGATGGAAAGGGGCAAGACCGCCGCCCTAGTCACGGTCACTCGCATACACCGGATTTGTCCACGTTCCGGGGCGCAAACCGGCGCAAGTCTGAGAATGGGACGTCACCCGCTCCCAAAGGGCACGCGCGTGGTAGCTCCGTAGGGAGTGATTCTGATCCCAACGGCTTATTCGACATGAGTTCGTCATCGACGCGCCCCCAGGGAAGCGTACCTGCACGCATGCGGTACCGAGAGCAGGGAGTAGATGAGCTATTGCAGCTCAAATTACATCAAGCAATCGCAGACGTGGACGTTCCTCCTCCCAACGCGACGATCGTCCTTGCCACAGGTGATGGGAATGTGGGACAGTTTAATGATGATGGGTTCTTGGGGCCCGTCCGGACCGCACTGAAGAAGGGCTGGAAGGTCGAGTTATACGCGTGGGAGGATGGGTTAAGCCGAGCGTGGAGAAGGGAATTTTCTGAGGGGCCATATAGAGACCGATTTAGGATTATCAAGATGGAGGATTTTGCGTATGATCTTTTGGAGGTAGGCACGGAGGCTAAGGAGTAAGTGTCTCTCCCGCCTGCGAGTGTGATGTCCTCCGATGATCGTGGGGTGCCAGGCTTTTCTGACCGTAGAGTTGTGACATCCGTCGCCTGCGTAGGTTCTTATCTTCTCGCCAAGTCTCGTTCGCATGACGTTCTCATTCCTACTTCATACCTCAAGCACTTTATATCGTTGCATCACCGGCATGCTATTTGTAACCTTGGCATTGGCATTGGCATTGGCATTTTGTTTCGGAGGTGTTTTTTGTGGATTAAAGTATGGTGTATTTCACTAATCACAAATATGGATCCCTTTCCCGTACGGCTTGCATCCGCTTATATCTTTCGTCTCATGGGTGGTACTTCGCATTCTCATGCATAGGCTATGTCCTCGCGCCACTAACGTCCGACTCAAGATGACATCCTTCCGATAGCACGCGCCTGTGGTAATATGTACACATCTCTAGTTGTTGCTTTCAGGTGGAATTACTGGCACGTAACAGCGGAAGAAGAAAAACTACGCGAGATTAAACGTTCGTGGACTACACCACGCATTCACCACGTTTTCATGTGGAGCGCGTAAGAACATGCCTGGAGTTGAGTCGCTAAGTACCGCGCCGTACGATAGACACATTGATAAACTGACTTGGGTGTATACTGGCAGATGCAGACAGGATACTTGGTGACAACTACGATCTAGAGAGAAAAGTTTGCGCCAGCCCGTGGTGTATCTGCAGGCGTATGCGAAACCGCGCGGGTGCGTTTGACTCCGGGGGGTCGGTGGTGCTCTCCTTTTGCCACATTTTTGGACCTGACGCGGCTTGTGAACTCATACACCGGTCGATTGATGGGAACACTCGCGAAATGCCGCCGCTGGCGGCCTTTGTACCTTGCTTGCAGTGTTTGGCATACACTGCAGTAATGTACAGACACTTCCGTGTGTCAAAATTGACATTGCCACACCTCCCTGTCTGGAGCCCTTAATCTGTTCAATTTATACGTTGCACTGTCGAGAAGCCATGGCCGATCCCAAATATGCTTATTGTGTGATTTTGACGAGAACATCTTTCTGAAAACACACTGTAACGAACTTCTGATGGAGGACGATCGGCTGGAGGAAAAGAACAGTCAAACTTGTAACTGGTGGAAGGCCTTTTCACGTTCAATGGAGAAAAGTATATCGAGATAGTACGACTGCATTAAAAATATAATTTGCCTTGAATCTCGCACCCGATGACGGAAAGACAACAAGCACATAGAGAACACTCAGCACAGGCAACTTAAAAGAAGCACATAAGGATGGCGCAAAATAGCGCACAGACACAGGTACTGGCCAACGGCATCTTCCGGGACTACGTTCACACGAATTATGGGTTCCATAGCCCTTCGCGAGCGGCATCTCCCGGGACTACGTTCTCACGAATTATGGGTTCCACAGCTCTTCGCGAACGGCATCTCCCGGGACTACGCTCCCACGAATATTGGGGTTGGAGAAACCTTGCAAGCAAGGTAACTATTTGGCATTTTCTTATGGCCTTCGTTCCAAGTGTAGCTTCAACATCATATACTAAAATACAGTAAATGTCGTAATGGAAGATATACTGATCGCATTACGAGGTGAAAGTGAGCATGACTCGCATACCTTGCTTGCCATGTTTCTTAGAAAAGATCAACTACACCACGACCTTGTGAGATGACGGCAGCGACTTTCCCTTCAAAGCTAAGCAAATCTCCTCTGGTGGTAGCTACCAAATCCACGGCATCAGAGTCCCGGCCAATGCCGAGCAGCAGCTCTACATTGGTAGAGGCCATGTTTAATGCTGTTGCAGTGTCAATGACATCTGGGGTGTTGATAGATGCCTTGTAGACAACTCATAAGATTCCCTCGTTGAATTGACCTGGTTTACTCACCCAAGCAGTATCCCGCCTCATATTCTGTGCTGCCCAACTGGTCAACATGACAACCTCTTCGACACCTTGGTGTCTGATGCTGACTGTAACATTATTCTTGATCAACATCATCAAAACATTATCTTTTGTCAACGGAGGACCGGGGAGACTAAGGACAGGGTGTCAGATCGATTGGTGGTGCAGAAAAGTTTGTGGACAGATGAGCCAGATACCCACGCATGGTGACCTTCCCAGTAGAAAGGAAACAAATGGACAGGTGTAATAATCACTCCTACGTTGGCACTCGCAAGTTCGGGGGCAAGTAGGTGCACCTCTGTGCCACCCATGATTGTCATCTTCATCGGCATGTTGGATTGCACTTCAACTTCTGCTGTTACGCCCTGCTCGCTTAACTGTGTGGCCCATCTGGTTCTCACCGCACGTCGGTGACTCGGTCTACACCACATCGTTGTTCTATCTTACCATGGCATGTTTCCTTCTCTTGCTTCTTTTCTTACTGCTCTACTTGTATCATAGTATGCATGTGGGCACTGCCCCCAGTCACGTGTGAGTTGCAACGCATCGATCATGTGACTGACACGTCTCTGCCTTTCCCTTATCCCGGTATGTGATTACTGTACCATGTATCGGCCTCGCTCCTTTCCCTTTCGAGCGAGTGCCTGTTCCTGTTGCCATGGACATCAGTTTCTGCAGCCTCCACGGCTCAGCTCATGTCCTTGGATCTATCTTTATACTTATGACTCTTGTTGAGTCGTTCCGCTTGGCAGCGCCGATCAGACGCTCTTCATAGGTCGGCTTTGTTTCTATGGTACAGCCTACTTACTGCGGAGCTGCGCATACCTGTGCCAGTGACTCATCCCCGAGTCATTTCCCTTAGACAGCAGTATGTTCTCCAGCCCGCCCTCATGTATCGTAGGAGTATATAGGGGCTGTGGATTGTTTGTGATCCCCAGCTTTTAGCTACCTTGCAACGAGCCTATTCCTTTCACTCTCTGTGATCACTACTCTGGTCAACCGACTTGAGTAAGGGTTCGCCAAGCCCAGCTCAAAGTACTATCGCTGGCCAGGTCTCTAACTCTCATCTAGAGGGTTTCCTATAGGCCTTGACTTCAGTCTTGCTGTCTCTGCACGGACTTTCGTCACAGCCTAACAAAAGCTAAAAGCTCTCCCTTCCAAATCTTCCGCCAAGCTTTCGCCCGCATCGCTGTCTGTTTACGTGTAGCGAAAGCAAAGCACCCCTATCAACTCTACCCTACATGATTGTTGTCTTTGCACATCACTAGGTCAAGTCAACCGACACCCTACTTGGATCCAACTAGGCAGCTGACTGGTACCTAGTCTGAGTATTGTCCCTACCACTGCATCTCGATCTTACCTCGCTATACTCTGTCTTAGCAAGTCCCTAGCCAGGCCCGAGGTCTAGGCACCCCTGCTTTAAAGTCAAGACGTCGTCACCGCGTGGAACTCCCCTGGTCCCGCCTTGACAAGGAAAGGAGCGTGCAGAGCCACCGCCTCTACCTCCTGCCCCTTTCAGTGTCACCCATAAACGATGATACACGTCGGAACAACGAACCAGATCTCGATCCGCTCTACCCCCGTATTATGTTCCGACCCCATTATCCAATCCCGCCTTTCTGCAAACTAGGAACCCCCGTGAGGGAGACGTTTCAGATACTGATCAGGAACCGGATTTGCCTTCTGAACTAGGATCTGCCTTGGGTGATCAGGATGTCGATATCAACGACCCTCATCGTGAAGAAGAAGTCGAACATTTCGCTTCAGGCTTCGCAGCTATGACGTCAATTGAAGGACAAAGCAGTGCAGTTCCCAATCCTGAACTTAATCCCATTCCCAGGCAGTCCAAGCAGCTGAGCGCTCCTGCCTCTCACCCTACCGTCGGACTCCAGCAGCAGCTCACACATGAGCAGGCTGAGTACTGGCACCGCTTCTATCATCCAGAGCTAGATCACACCCGATCGAACTCTAACGGTGTCAATGGAGGACGGGAATTCAACATCAACAAGCCCGCGATGTTTTCCGGCAAGTATGGAGAACTCTGCCCCTGGTTAAACCAAGTTGCCGCCTATCTCGCTCTGAACGCACACGTCTACACTAGCGATCATGTCAAGATTGGGCTGGCACTATCCTATATGACCACTGGTGTGGCCAGAGCCTTTGCCTCCAACTATATTGCCAAGTACGTCGATGGATGGGAGGACACTTATCCCGATACATGGGCAAGCTTCAAGGAAACCTTATATGTGACCTTCGAAGCCAGAGATCAAAAAGCCCAAGTGGTCATCAAACTCAAATCTCTTACTCAAGGTGACCACCCTCTCGAGAACTATACTGCCGAGTTCTTGGGCCTTTTCAATCAAGCCGGACTTCTACCGACTTCTATCGAAGGAGGTGTTCTATTCACTCAAGGTTTATCCCGTAATCTCTGAGATCACATCTTAGATCGGCAGGATCCACCCTGCAACGTCAATGAGTGGGTGAAGGCCACCGGAGAAGTTTACACTTCGCAGATCTCGAAGGATATCTATAACAGGAGCCCTAATGCCCCCCACCGTCCTAACCCATTCACTTTTCCATGCGCAACCCCCCGCAATCCCAATGCGATGGACATCGATCAGGCAGGATGCACTCCGCGTCATCGCTGATCTGTCTGTGCCGTCACCTGCTACAACTGTGGCAGGGAGGGACATGTGAAGAGGGAATGCCAGGAGAAGAAACACGTCCCCAAGTTCAATATCAAATGTACCGAATGCGGTACTTACGAAATCGATCCAAAGGTAGCCGAAGAAATCCTCCACAAGCAATCTGGAGAAAGGTCTGGAGAAAAGGTGTTTGAGGTTTCGGAACAAACCCTGAAGGATTTTTAATCGGGCAAACCACCGCCACTGTGGTACGCCCTCATGCACAAATTCTGTCGCTAAGATCTACCTGTACTAGTATCACAAATGAAGATGATATGTCTGCCGATTCCCTGACCGGCTCTCTTTATTTGGTTGACAGAGAAAATGTGGCAATACCAGCAATGATTGACTCCAGTGTGGAGATCAATTCAATCGACCCCCGTGTGGTCGAGAAGTATAAACTGAAGACCTACCCGATCGAGTACCCTCTCAGGGTTACCGCCTACAACGGAGGAGAAGGTTTTCAAATTAAATGAAAGGTCACTCTTCACGCCAAAGTCCACGATCGAACGATGCACATCAAGGCTTATGTTATCCCCCTTTGACGCGAATCGATCCTTTTGGGCATGCCATGGCTGAAGAAGTTCCAGCCCGATATAGATTGGAAGACCTGCAAGATCCGAGGATGGAAGGATGAGGAGTCTATCCCCAGAGCACCCCGTATGGAGGGTGCAGTAAGGAAGATGACCATCTCCACTGAACTCGAGGTCAAAGCTTCCGCAGGAAAGGAAGAAGTCAAACTTCCCAATCTGTATCGAGAGTTTGAGGAAGTGTTCTCCGAGAAGGACATCCCCTTACCCCCACACCGACCCGGACTTGATCACAATCAAAACCAAGCCGGACTTCCCACGACAAAAGGGACACATCTACCCGATGTCCCAGGACGAGATGAAATCGCTTTGCGACTTTGTTGATGAAAACCTCAAGTGTGGGAAGATCCGAGAGTCTAAATCAGATCAAGCCACTCTGGTGTTCTTCGTAGGAAAGAAGGATGGAAAGTGCCGACTCATACAAGACTACCGACATCTAAATGAACATACCATCGACGATTCCTATCCCCTTCCCAACGTTCAACAACTCATCGATGAACTCTGCGAGTCTCGCTTCTACGCGAAGTTTGATATCTGATGGGGCTTCACCAATATCCGAGTCAAGGACTCTGACATATGGAAAGGAGCCTTCGTTATGCCCCTCGGGCTATTCGAACCCCTCGTAATGTTCTTCGGACAGAAAAACTCACCACCGACATTCCAGCGGTACATGGATGTAACTTTCCATGAGCAGCTGATGAAGTGCCAGCAGGTCGGATACATGGACGATGTCGTAGTCCACGCCAAGACCCGAGAAGAGCTTCATTGCCGTGTCCGCAAATTCCTAAACATATGCTGTCGAGAGCAACTCCGGCTTAAGATCTCAAAGTGTATCTTCGAGGCCAAAGAAGTGGAGTTCTTAGGATACGTCATTGGCGATGGACAGATCAAGACCCATGCGGTCAAGACTGATGCCATCCAGGAATGGAAGGAACCCGAAAACCTAATGCAACTCCAATCGTTCTTAGGGTTCACAAACTTCTACCAGAAGTTCATAGCTGGTTACTCCGCCATATCCGCCCCACTTCACCATCTCTTGAAGAAGGATGTTCCTTGGAAGTGGGATCGAGACCAGCAGCAGGCTTTCGACAGGCTAAAGGCCGCTCTGGGATCCTCTCCTGTCCTGAACATTCCTGATCCAACGAAACCCTTCGCACTGTTTACCAACGCTTCGCAATCGGCAACAGGTGCGGTATTAGCTCAAAAAGGAGAAGACGACGAGTGGCATCCATGCTCCTACCTCTCCGAAAGTCTCAAGGGCGCCGAAAAGAACTACCCCGTATATGACCTCGAGTTTCTTGCGGTCATACGCACCATCAAGGCTTTCCACCACTACCTCATATCCCCTGTTGCACCCACCATCGTCTTCACCGATCATAAAAACCTCGAATACTACAAAGAACCTCAGAAGTTCTCTCAGCAGCAAACCCGCTGGTTTTCATATGTACAGGGGTTCCCCCTTAAGTTCTCTTATACTCCAGGTCGTCTTATGACGGCCCCTGATGCACTATCTCGACGCAGTGACCACTCTCCCCCTGAACCTGTAGTCGCCACTCTGCTCCCACTGAGCTCGTGGCTTGAGGGGGGGGGTGAAACCCACTAAACCGACCATTTCCCTCCTGAAAATGCCCCCGATTTCGACAAAGCCCACTTTGCCGCCCTCTGAGGAACCCATCAAAGAGTGAAAGCGCGGTATCTACGCACTATCAGCAGAAGTCTATGAGCGCACCAAGAGCGAAATGCAAAAGGACTCTAGCCTCTCTGCCAAAAACCCCGAAATCACCTTGCACTCGGATGGAACCAAGCATCGCAGGAACCGTGTCTACATTCCCCCTGGTGCTCATAAAGAGTGCCTTCTATCCTATCACGATCACCTGTCCACCGGACATCCTGGAATCAAGGCGATGACCAGGAAGATGGTCAAGGACGTGTGGTGGCCTGGTATGTGGAAGTACATCCGTGACTACGTCAAGGGCTGCGCTGTATGCCAGTCTGCCAAGGTCATCACCCACCCTGTCACTCCGCCAGTTGTTCCCAATGATGTTCCGAAGAATCTGTTCCCCTTCCAGCAGATCTCTATGGATCTCATCACCGACCTCCCCGTATCCAACACCTTCGATACCGTTCTCACCATAGTCGACCAAGGCCTAACCAAAGCAGCCATGTTCATCCCCTGTCGGAAGGACGTCGACTCCCTTGGTATCACCCAACTCTTCCACAAACACATATACTCCCGCTTTGGTCTCCCCGAGGCAGTCATCTCTGACCGAGGACCGCAGTTCACCTCTGCCTTCACCTGCAAACTCTACAAGTCCCTCAGAGTCCAGTCTAAACTCTCTACTGCCTATCACCCGCAAACCAATGGCGAAAGCGAACGTGTTAACCAGGAATTGGAAACGTATCTCCAGTGTTATTGCGCTGAACACCCTAACAGTTGGTCATCCAAACTCCCGGATGCCGAGTTCGCACATAACTCCTGTATCCATTCCGTTCATCAACAAACGCCGTATAGCCTCCTCTATGGCTATGACCCCTCCCCCTATCCCAAAGTTCGGCTCACATCAGTGCCCAGCGTCAACGAACACCTGGAACGACTTGCCAGCTGCCATGACAATGCCATACTCGCTCACAAGGCTGTGCAAGAAGTTATGAAATGCCGATCAAAAGGAAGCTATGTTCCGTTCAAGGAAGGCAATCGAGTCTGGCTCGATTTGGGTAACCTCCGTGTTCAAGGGCAGTCCCCTAAAGTCACCCCCAGACATTTCAGACTGTTTGAAATAGAATGAGTCATATCCCCGGTGGCAGTTCAACTGCACCTCCCTGATACGTGGCATGTGCACCCAGTGTTCCACACTGGTCAGTTACTCCCCTATCATGAGATGGCTGAATATGGAATCCCCAATCCTCCGCCACCTCCTGAAGTAGTGGATGACGAGGTGGAATGGGAAGTCAAGTCAATACTAAATCATAAAAACACAGGTCATGGTCGTCAAGCGCACCGCACTTACCTCGTAAAGTGGAAAGGCTTTACACATGCAGACAATTCTTGGGAACCCGAGAGTTCGTTAAAAGACCACGCTTCCGACCTCCTTGACCAGTACAAACTTTCCCGCCGACTCCCACTCACCTAAACCACCCACTCATCTACCATGTGCGACAATGTACCTGACTTCCAGCGATGTGACGGTTACGATGCCCCACTTAACACACGCCCCTACGCATTGTTCGACTCAGCGTCCAACAACCCCGCCCCATCACCCTTGCTCTCCAGTATATCGTCCCAGATCGACTTATCCTCCCTCGACTCCTTTGACGAGGTCCCCCCACCCCGGTCCTTCCCCGGTCAGTCATTCTCCATCTGCCGCGTCCCAGCTATGTGCAGACGACTTAGAAAGGGAAAGGAGACCGAGCAGGCCTCCCCTCTTCACCAATCCATTCTCTTCGCCGACGGTTCCCACCCCGGTGGTGTATCGGCAGCCTCTGCCTGTTCCACCCATGGACGTGAACTGGAGGGCCCATCCTCCAGCTCTACGCTCGAGGTCCCCCAGATCTGTATCACCCCTGCCGAAGTACCTCCCTTCCCAACCGCCTCAGATCCAGTACCCGACCACGGGCACTTGGTACCTGTGTTGCCAAACTACCTCAACTACATTTGGACGCTTGTTATCTACGACGGAAGGTACCCATTCGACGGGAAGACAGAAGAACAGAACGACCGCATTCGGCTGTTGTCTGAGATCTACCGAGGAACAGACATAGCTCTCGACCGAGTCCCGGAACTTCTCCATCACTCCCGCTCTGTTGACTCTGACTCCGTCACTGGGTCCATCGAGAGGCTATTGTCCAACCTCACAATCAACGTTTCGGCCCTACAGTATCAACTAGTCCTCGAACTTGCCATCATCTTATCCCCCGAGGAATGCCGGTCCTTTCGTAACCGAGAGGTTGACCGGTACTCCGAGGCCCAAGTTTGAAATGATACTGGCCATGATACTCCAGCAACAGCAGGATCGACAGTGGATGAGAAGTGTGATGACGTAACCATCAAGGCCAAAGAAGCTGTGCTGGACCCCTGGTCCACGGAGCCATTAGAGTTTGTAGCCAACGACGGATATAGCAAGAAGCATGAGGCCACTTTTAGCGAAACCGCTAAGTTTCTCTCCGAAACCACTCCCACTGCCGCCTCTGCTTTCTTCTGGCAATCTTTCCTAGACGCAGCAGCTTGGAACAAAGCTGATCACGCTCTTCACAATGCCATCAACACAACCACGCCCCTTCTGCCTGCTACCTTCCATCCCATCATTGTCGATGGGATGCTCCGACTCTACCTCACCAGATGTGCCCCCATTCCCCTCACCCATCCCCTCTATCAATATGCCTGCTACAACTGCTGTCACTCTGGACATTGGTCCTGTCATAACGGCCATGGCTCCAGGTGGACCCCCGCCTCCAACCTATCCCCCGAGGATGAGAACGAGGGACCGTGCCACTCGATGACCCGCCTGCTTCGCTCCTCCTGCCGTCGCTCCCTGACTCCCGGGCCATCTGTCAACCCTGGTCGATCAGGTGTTCAACGAGCCTGAGGGGGGGGGTGATGTTACGCCCTGCTCGCTTAACCATGTGGCCCATCTGGTTCTCACCGCACATCGGTGACTCGGTCTACACCATGTCATTGTTCTATCTTACCGTGGCATGTTTCCTTCTCTTGCTTCTTTTCTTACCGCTCTACTTGTATCATAGTATGTGTGTGGGCACTGCCCCCAGTCACATGTGAGTCGCAACGCGTCGATCACATGACTGACATGTCTCTGCCTTTCCCTTATCCCAGTGTAAAGAATGATGTAGGAGTGTGGGGGGAGATGCCTGTGGGTCTCCCTTTGGAATGGTGGGGTCAGTTTGACCCAAGGGGGCTTGGAGTTGCCTGGTAGAGGTCAAAGAGAAGTGAAAAGACTAGAAAACGCGCCCAAAAGGATCCAAAGAATGTCGAGATATCATCTAACGAACGTCTGATAACAGAGAAGTGATAATCCGAAGCCTATGGCCTTCGAATTCCATCTGAATCTGTCTCGTAGTAAGGTGGTTGTTTTTTTTTTCTAAGTATGTACAGTATACTCTAAGTACGAGTCTGGCTTACATAAGCCAAACTCGTCCAAACACTAAGTAAAAGGTAGAATAAAAATATAGAAACAAAAAGTAAGGTAAAAGCAATGAAATATAACAAATCACCTGGTAGGGAGGAAGCCCTCCCTACACCGGTATGTGATTACTGTACCATGTATCAGCCTCGCTCCTTTCCCTTTTGAGCAAGTGCCTGTTCCTGTTGCCATGGACATCGGTTTCCGCAGCCTCCATGGCTCAGCTCATGTCCTTGGATCTATCTTTATACTTATGACTCTTGTTGAGTCGTTCCACTTGGCAGCGCCGATCGGATGCTCTTCATAGGTCGGCTTCATTTCTACAGTACAGCCTACTTACTGTGGAGCTGCGCATACCTGTGCCAGTGACTCGTCCCCGAGTCATTTCCCTTAGGCAGCAGTATGTTCTCCAGCCCGCCCTCATGTATCGTAGGAGTATATAGGGGCTGTGGATTGTTTGTGATCCCCAGCTTTTAGCTACCTTGCAACGAGCCTATTCCTTTCACTCTCTGTGATCACTACTCTGGTCAACCGACTTGAGTAAGGGTTTGCCAAGCCCAGCTCAAAGTACTATCACTGGCCAGGTCTCTAACTCTCGTCTAGAGGGTTTCCTATAGGCCTTGACTTCAGTCTTGCTGTCTCTGCATGGACTTTCATCGTGGCCTAACATCTGCCTTGAGGGCGAGCAAGGAAGCGATGATATCCGCGTTCTTGGCGTCCACAGCTAATGTGAGCGTACCCTGTCAAACATCAGCTTCAGAACCTGGCATGAAGAACAACAGTGATCCAGATAATCACATTATACACCACCTGGAACATTTGCCCTCTACGTGAGTTGTCGTGATTGAGAAGCAAGTTACACAATGTGGCTATTTGCATGCTGACGCTTGCACCCATGCCTCTGTGTAGTATACCAACATGCAACGCAGCATCCCGTTTCATGACCGCACCCTTCTCCAGTTTGTGTTTTGCACCGAGGGAGAGGAAAGTGCTGATGCCCTGGAGGAAGCCGACGTTCAGACTGTCACCACTAGCTGGAGTAATAGGCACAGTGATAGACGATGTCACACCAGCGTGGTATGTGAGCCTAAGGAAGTGATCAGTACAAGGCATGCTTGAGGGAAGATGAATTTTACAAGGCATCTCGGGTACGAAACATGAGACCATCATAAGCAGAGACGATTCCATCATCTACTATACCTGGCATTGAACCCAACAGGGGATCGTTAACAGGACCATCAGACGTGGTCCTCTCCAACGGAATCTCTTGCAGACCGAGAGCTGTGCCTACAGAAGTCAGGGCAGGCATGATTGAACCACGTTGGAGATCTTTGATATAATACCCCGCATAATTGTCCAGAGGGCATTCATCTCTGGATCCAACACAAACGATAGTGCCATCAAATACAAGCATGCCTTCGTACTCTGCTGTGGAAGCCTCATAAACAAGTTTTGCACCACTGGAATCTCTCAGCCAAATGCTAGATGCGTTGCGAAAGATGCTGGTGGTTACAACCTCCTTGGGATCGAGAGGGGGCAAACCTTCGTAATTTACCATGGCTCGTGCTTCATTGTCGAAGTCTGGTGTGATGGCTGCCTCCTGAAACGACTCCTTCCGGACTGAGACGGGATTCATGAGCTGAGGGATCCCATCAATGAATACTTGCAGAGGTGTAGCCCCCAGGGCCAATGGGTGACTGTCCCAAATTACAAGATCTCAAGGAGTGGGAATTATAACATGCCAGAAACAGAGAAAAGAATTCAATTTACCTGTGTCATAACCTGGAAAATTCTTCAATACTTAACTTATCAACATCTGAGGAAACCTACCTTCTTTGATGTAGCCAAGTCAGTAGTCAAGACCGAGCAGGTTGGCAGCCGTAGTCATGACGGAAGTGATCGCAGCATTCACAGGAAGGCCATAGTAGTAAGCCTGCTGGGCATCGTGAAGAAGCCAATGGGACACAACCGCTGCTGGGGTGTCGCTCTAGTAGAATCGGAATACTGAATCAGTAAAGTGCTTAGCAAAAAAAGCCCAATGCTTACCTTCATAATGACACCAACACCCGCTGTAGGGAGTCCATACTCCCTAGGGCTGAATGTATCAGTTATTAGCATCGTCATCACCGCCCTACACCACTTCCCGCAGCAGGCTGCCCCTCCGAAATCATCGCCGCCGCTCCACTCTCGGCAAACTCGGCTAATTGAGCACTTCTTTCGGCTAGAATTACCGCCACGTCCCGATTAGGTCGTATGCCCCTATCACCGCTACCAACATCGCCGCTGACCCCTGTCCACCGTTCCCTTCGAGCTCTAGCCCCTATCCGCCCCACACTACGTCGGCTTTCGGTCTCCAGACAGGTATCACGTGTCTACCGGTCGTCGGCAGCCTCCACCGAAGGCTGTGACGTCGGTAACTCGGCCTCTATAAGCTCCACTCGAGTCTCCGACGCCCGCCGCCGCCAGTAGCACTGCCACACCGCCCCAGACCGCTTCTCTTGCTCCTGCAGAGTCGGTCAGTGATCCATAGACCGTAGGCATGCTTGTCTTCGCCGCTTCTCTTCCCTTTTGGCTTGTTTTTACCTCCTTTTCTCCCTTCCTTTCATACCTACAATCTGTAGTGCCTTACTTCGGCACTTTTCTCTTGAATTTTTCTTGACATATGGCAGTTCCGAATTTCGCCGATTAATACCTTAGTGACAGCTCCTCCTACGCTACAAAACACCGCTGTACTTAGGAGGAATATAACCACTTTTCTGGCATCACAAACTGTGTGTCTAAGAGTCATCCTGAGTCCCCAGAGTCGCTTTCAGAGTTTTCTTCGAGTCTTCTGAGCCCACTTCGAGTCCCCAGAGTTACCCATCGAGTTCTACTGACGATTTCGAGTCTCCTTGCATCTTAAAAATTCTGCCAGCCCTCTGAGTCGTCCCCTTCGCATCTACCGATTTTTACTACAGTCTACAAGAGTCTACTTTCGCCACCGACCAAGTTCCTAGCTTCCCAACACCACCTTATCGACTAGAAAAATCCCTCTTCGCCCATTTTGAGGCGGAATTTCGAGTTCTTCGCCGCCTACACTCCCCAGGCCTCAGGGAAAATTTCCCAGACCCACCAGTTACCTCCCCTCAGTCTCCTTCCGACTCACGACCCCTTGGGACGAGCCTAGGTCTACCCTACAGCTTCCCCCCTTTTCCCCTTTGCACTCTCGCAAGAAGAGTTGCCCACACCGCGTTGTGTAGGATGTGGGGTGCATATGTTGAATGTCTATACCCTTCACGCTTGAACCTCGCAAAAGAGCCAAACATTGCAACTGCAGGTGTGTGATCTGCTAGGAGTTATTAAAAGCGAGGAGAAAATTGCAGTAATAAACAGACTGTAAGCCTTCTTGAGAAGTTCTGGTATGAGATAAGCCTCGTGTGCATGGTGGAATGTGGCGATGGGGAACTTGAACTTGTTTGTCAACTGCAACATGGGTCCATGTCAGACAAGCCCTTGAATGCCAAAAATCGAAGTCCTCACCTGAATGAAAGCATCAAGGTCAACTGCCTCATAACAATGAATGTGGACCTGTTCGTCAGGACTCAGCTCTAACTCACGTCGAAAGGAAGATGCGCAACACGACCTTGACTTTGCCACGCAGTGTATTGACTACCGCCTCATACTGCAAGTCGTCTGGGAAGGGACCAAGTTCTTCTGTTGCTGTGCCATTGAGTACTCTGGCACAATAATCATCTTGCTTTTCTTTCAGCTGTCATCCTTTGTCGTACCTGCCAAGAAGTGAAGAGTCAATATGGGTGGGTTATTCATGACACATACAAAGTTCTGTATGCCCAAATGGTGTCCATTCTGACACCACCAAATGACTTTGCTAAAGAGAAATGAGGATGTATGAGCAATGAACGACCAGTATCTTACTCACAGGGATTCTCTCCTGAGATTGAGGAAGAAAGGTTAACAAATGAGTACTATGTTGGAGATTGGCGGTTTTACCTTCTAGTTGACAGTGCACAGCCTTACATAATCATACTCGTACATAGGTTGATTCTTTTTTCCGAGTCACACCTCAGACTGTCTCTTTCGAGTCTGAGGTGATTATTCTTTCTTTTTCGTGTTCCTACACTATTTACTGATAGCTTGTAGTCTCCCTCTCATAGGTTAGACTACCATAATATAGACTGTCTCTTTCGAGTCTGAGTCTCCCTCTCATAGATCCGGTTATCCTCACCTCAAGAGGTTATGAGCCCCGAGCTCTAACTTAAACACAACTCGAATATACGTGGTACCACTACTAGTCACAAGAAATGTCATCGAACCCCATTCCTTCAGTCTCAACAGCAGGTCCGACGGGATCTAAGAAGACTGGACCATCTGCGAGCATGAGTGCGTCAGCATCTGGAAGTGCCAAGTATACACAAGGCTCCAGCAGACTATACGACATAGCTGCTCTCGCAGACGATGGTTCAAATTATCAGATGTGGAAGTTTCGAATGCAAAAAGTCTTGGACGTTCGAGGTCTCTGGAACGTAGTTGCTGGCACGGAGGTAAAACCTCCGAATGCAAACTCACATCCTGACGAATATGAGGAATGGCTAAACCGTGATAGAGAGGCAAGCGCTCAAATAACCCTTACCCTGAAAGACGAACCTCTCAGTGGTGTCATGTATGCCACATCGGCAGCGGACACCTGGTCAAAGCTGAGTGAGCGGTACGAAGGGAAAGGAAAACAGAGCATAGCCTACCTTATTGGCGAACTGTTTCGTGGGACTCTCACTGACGATCAACCTATGGAGACCCAGTTGAACTCCATGCGTCAAAAAGCCCACATCCTCTCGTCTCTCGGACAACCACTCGACGACTCCCTAGTGGCCATAGCAATGGTCATTTCACTCCCACAGTCCTACTCTACTCTTCGAACAATCCTCATGTCATCTAATGACAAGCTCACAGCCGAGACCGTCATAGCCCAAGTTCTCATCGAAGAAAAATCTCGACAAACTTCGAAGTCGCACTCTGCTCTTGCTGCGAAAGTGAACACGAGCAAGAAGTCTAAGTCAGCTGACAAGAAGAAGAAAAAGTGCGCCTACAAACCTTGTGGCAAGACGGGTCATGTCGAAAATGACTGTTTCAAGAAGAAGGCAGATGAGGCTGCAAAGGGGACAGGCCAGTCCTCCTCGCAAGCTGACAAGGACAAGCCAAAGGAGAAAGCGGAATTGTCAGCTAAGATCGTGCAAGTAGATGCAGGAGAGGACTCACCCCTTCAACTCTTTATGGCGAACTCGAGCCTGAATCCAAATTCAAGTGAATGGATAGTCGACTCAGGAGCTTCGGCACATATGTGCTGTCAGCGTGCATGGTTTGTTTCATTCCAGAAACTGAACCCACCACAACCAGTCATAATAGGCGACGGAAGGTCCATACTTGCCACTGGAAAAGGCAGAGTCGAGGTCTCTATGCAGCTCTCGAATGGCACAGCAAGCTCCACTATTCTGTGCGATGTCTACTATGTCCCAGATCTCGACACCAATCTAGTGTCGGTATCTGCTCTAGCCTCCAAGGGCCTTCGTGTTACCTTCGAAGATAGGTCATGCACAGTTCGTGCAGGTGACCGAGTAGTGGCTATAGCCTACAAGCATAAAGCCCTGTACATCCTCGAAGCAAACACAACATCCGGAACCCATTCTGCATACGTGGTCAGCTGTCCGAATGCCCTCGACCCCACTCAACCATTGACGGCACTCACCTCTCGTTCATCCACATCCAAAGCCTCGTTGACTACCTGGCATCGACGTCTAGGGCACGCGAATATCAAAAGCGTACTAAAGCTAGAAGAAAAGGACATGGTAGCTGGTATGGAAGTGACTGGATCGAAGGAACGAAGCTCGTCAGCCTGCAGTGCCTGTCTAAAAGGGAAACAACATCGAGAGCCAATCACGTCAAAGTCAGATGTGCAGAACCCCTCTGTACTGCATAGGACTTACTCGGATGTCTGTGGACCTATGGAGACGACGGCTCGAACAGGACATCGATACTTCGTCACATTCATCGATGGACACTCCCACCATCTGGTAGTTCGGTTGGTTAAAACCAAAGACGAAGTCCTCGGACTCACCAAGGAATACTTCACTCGTGCAGAAGCTCAAACTGGACACAAGGCAAATTTTTTGCGTAGTGATGGCGGTGGTGAATATGGCTCGAAAGACTTCGAAACCTATCTCAAGTCAAAGGGGATTCACCATGAAAAAACTAATGCCTACACACCTCAGGAAAATGGCGTAGCTGAACGCATGAACCGTACACTGGTCGAGTGTGCACGTGCCATGCTAAACGATGCCAGCCTACCCAACAAATATTGGGGAGATGCAGTCCTACATGCCGCGCATATAATAAATCGCCTTCCTACAAGAGCACTCGACTCGAATACTACCCCACACGAAGCCTACACTGGGAACAAACCCTCTCTTTCCCACCTTCGAATTTTCGGCTGCACGGCACACGCCCATATCCCTGAGGAAAAACGTCAGAAACTCGGAGTTAAGTCCCTCGAGTGCACCTACCTTGGATTCTCGGAGAATAAAAAGGCCTATGTATGTGTGCATCGACCCACTGGAAGGATAATCGAGACGAGGGATGTTGTCTTCGATGAAGGCGAAGGGGGAGAACAATCTCGTGTCCAAATCGATCTAGTAACCAAGGAGACGAAGGCATTAACACCCAAAGTGAACGCCCATACCCCTCGAGAGAAAACCCACCTGCGAGTCGAGATCAAGGAGTCTGATGACTCTGGAAATGGCTCGAATGTCGCAGATAACGAGCCTGGGGGCTGGGACATGCCAAACGAATCAATCGAGGGTGCAACGAGCTCACCAACGACTGAGGACGAAGCTCGATCAATGCCCGAGCCTGCTGAAGCTGTAAAAGCTGAAAGCATGTATAGTAGATCGAACCGTGTGCAGGAAAGAGAATCCACGCACCTAGAACGCTCTCGTCGAGCTCCTCGATCGAACGCCCGACCTTTCGAAACCTTACCTGGACCTCCAGGCCCTTATCCGAATCCCATCCCTCCACCAGCCTTACGAAGGTCCTCACGAGCTAAACGCCAACCTGTGCGAGACGATGATCAGCGATTCTTCGTAAATGCGTACCAAAGAGAGACCTTACCTGTCTCGAAGGTCATGGAGGGGAGAGACGTAGTGAGTGCGGCTGAAAATGCGGCTGTAGAGGGTGTGGATGCGGCGAGGCAAAGTGGTGATGAAGCCAGTCAACAACAACAAACACAATCCGCTTACCAAGCAAGCACGTCCTGCGACAACGAACCAACGACCTTCGCTGAGGCTATGAGGCGCCCCGACAGTGATCAATGGTACGCTGCAATGGCTGAGGAGCTGAAAATGTTTGTAGACATCGGTCTGTATGAGGAGGTAGTGTGCCCACCCGGCCGCAAAGTCATAGACTCGAAATGGGTCTACAAGGTCAAACGAGGACCAACCGGAGAGATCGAGAGATACAAGGCTCGTCTCGTAGCGAAGGGGTTCACACAGGTGTACGGTGTCGACTACACTGATACGTTTGCACCCGTAGCTAAGTTTTCTACCATTCGCATCCTTCTGGCACTAGCCGCGAAGCACGACTTCGAGATACATCAAATGGATGTGAAGTCCGCTTTCCTGAATGGAAAACTGGAGGAAGAAATCTATCTTCGACCTCCCCCTGGCTTCAGAAGCTCGGACGACACTGTCTGGCGGCTTCACCGTGCTCTCTATGGATTGAAGCAAGCTCCGAAATCATGGTACACTCGCCTACGAGATGTGTTTGAATCTCTCGGGTTCACTCGTAGCAATGCTGACCACAGTCTATTCTTCAAACTCGAGGATGGTATCCTAATCATCGTTGCTGTGTACGTCGATGACAAACTCATCCTTTCGAAGAGCCGCAAGGCTATCGAGCGCCTGAAGAAGAACTTAGCAGCCGAGTATTCGCTCACTGATCTAGGTGAAGCCCGATGGATCTTAGGGATGGAAATCATTCGTGATCGAGCGAAGGGGACTATAGAACTGTCCCAGAAACGCTATATAGAAATTATCCTCGAACGAATGGGGATGCAGGATGGTCGATCGGTTGCCACCCCCATCGAGCAGAATCTGAAGCTCGAAAAGTTGGCCACACCCGAGTGTGACCTTGAACTCTATCAGAGTGGTCTCGGAGCACTGATGTACGCTATGTTAGCGACTCGACCCGACATTGCATATGCAGTGGGCGTCTTAAGTCGACATGCATCATCTCCCGGTGACTCACATCTATCTTCGTTAAAGCGAGTCTACCGATACCTCCGCAAGACTGCCGAGACACGTCTCGTGTACTCTAGGGAAATCGAAGGCCCGCTCGAAGGATACACTGACGCTGATTGGGCTGCAGACATAAATGACCGAAGGTCAGTCACCGGATACGTGTTCATACTATCTGGTGGGGCTGTCTGTTGGTCTTCGAAGAAGCAGACATCCGTAGCTCTTTCAAGTACCGAAGCCGAGTACATGTCTGTCTCGGCTGCCTCCAAAGAAGTTATCTGGATCCGCACATTACTTCGTGAGCTCGACACAACCGAAACCTTGCTTCCCACTCCCCTACGTGTCGACAATCAATCCGCTATAGCTTTGACAAGCAATGCCATGTTTCATGATCGTACGAAACACATCGCTATTCGTCATCATTTCATTCGCGAGAAAGTCGAGGAAGGGGAAGTCGCAGTTGAGTATGTGCCTACCACGGAACAGGTTGCGGACATTCTCACCAAGGGCCTCTCACGCGAGAAGCACCTTTTGTTTTCTACTGGTATGGGACTTATTTTCTAAGGCTAGTCACACTGAGTGGGCGTGTTGGAGATTGGCGGTTTTACCTTCTAGTTGACAGTGCACAGCCTTACATAATCATACTCGTACATAGGTTGATTCTTTTTTCCGAGTCACACCTCAGACTGTCTCTTTCGAGTCTGAGGTGATTATTCTTTCTTTTTCGTGTTCCTACACTATTTACTGATAGCTTGTAGTCTCCCTCTCATAGGTTAGACTACCATAATATAGACTGTCTCTTTCGAGTCTGAGTCTCCCTCTCATAGATCCGGTTATCCTCACCTCAAGATACTATGATGACATACACCGCTGACCACAAGCATGCCTGTGATGTAACAAAGCATCAGTGGTTGAAGAAAAAATATCATGTATGTTACACACTTCATGTGTCGCCACAGTGGTGGAATGGAGTAGTCAATGGCAGAACCATTCAATCCATAAGGAGGAGTGACAAGCATCGAGGAAGAGGACTTCTCTTTCGTCACTCGCATCTTAATTGTGAATGCCTGTCCCCCTGGCCCACGTGATACATGGTCACTCTTTGGACATGAAACCGGTGATAACACCTACCAATTGCATTGCCTGAACCTGGCAGAACAAGGGATGTGGTAACCCCTCCTGTGACAGAAAGGTTGTAGGCGTCATCGTGAGTATTCAGGCCATCCAAAGACTGCAACCAAGGTTCGGTGATTCCTTTGGGAGAGTTTGCATTGTCTGCTCCAGAAAGCAGGGGAGAAGACATAACACCATGGTGTGAATGTACATCGACAATGCTGTATAGAGTCAGATATGGTGTCATCGACCTATTAGAGTTTCACATACCCTGGCATGACCCAGGCACCCTGTGAATTTTCAGGTAAGGAGCAACTCGCCTTTCAAGAGTAAGAGGCCCACCTGAGCATCAACAAGTAAAGTGTCGTTGGGGACATCAAGTTGTGTGCCCATCAGCTGGATAAGGCCGTGGTCTAACAGAATGTCGCCAGCTAAGACTTCATTGCCACCAGTGCTACCAGTCCAGATGGTGGCGTTGCAGATTAGAACAGCCAATGTACCAAATTCATACCTGTCAGACACACTTCGACTGTAGAATTCAGGGGGCGGGCTGGGAGACATGTCCAGAGCACTACATCATGCAAGGATATCGGTCGAGATGAAGGGAGCTCGGTCCATATGGCTGTCACCATCGGTCACCAGTTGGAACCTTGGATAAAGAGAGAAACCTAAAGCCACAAATACGAGTAGAGGGAAGGCCAGAGACTTAAGGTTAAGCCAAGGGTGCCATGGCATCTGTTGATTGTGTTGTTCAACACTGTGGACTGGAAGCCCCTTCTCTATGGTGTACATGGGTGGTTGGGTGATGGCAGTGGTGAAGATGCATGGAAGTCTGGAGCAGCTTTTATATGTCACAGCGCTGCGCTGCTCTCAGCATTAAGATGGGAACTTACTGATGCCTGTTGAAAAGAATGTTGAAGGAGAGTGGGGGGAGTGACCAAGAGGTCTCCCTTTGGAAAGAGTGGGTCAGTTCGACCCAAGGGGGCAAGAGTTGCCTGGTAGGGGGTCAGAGAGTGGGGAAAAGACAGAAAATGCACCCAATAACTCCAAAGGAATGTCAAGATTCATCTAAAGAACGTCTAGCGATAGGAGAAATAATATTCCGAGCACCTCGGTCTCAGAATTCTGTCTGTCTCATCTCTAGTAAGGTGTCTATTCTTGTTCTAAGTATGTACAGTGACTCTAAGTGCAAGTCTGGCTTACATAAGCCAAAACTCATGCAAACACTAAGTGAAAGGAGGGTAGAGTAAAGATAAAACAAAAACATAAGTAAAAACGAGAAAATATACCAAATATCCTAGTAGGGAGGACTCCCTCCCTACATCCGAGGGTGGCTTTAAATACTGACTGTCCCCAGTCATCACATACCAAGCTATATCATAAGACAAGGCAAGGGGTATCATCCTCAAAACAAAGCACACTAAGTAGAATCTCAAAAAATGCGAACTCGAAATGAAATAGACCGTGAAAAAGAAACTGAAACAACTACTCAGCTGAGAGGGGACACAGTTCGAAGGTAAATTGAAGGTCTTCGAGGGCAGAAGGCAGCTTGGGGGTGGCTCGAAGCGATCTCGAAGGGGCTTGAAGGGGTTCAAGGGTCTCTCAACAGTCTCGAAGGTGTTCGAGGGTAGTCTCAATGGTCTCGAAGGTGACTCAAGGGTGGAGTGACCCTTTTCGAAGGCAACTCAAAGGGAGAAGAACCTACTACTGAGCTAGCACCTGCATAAGAGCCTGCACGAGTGGGAGCCAGAGCGACATTGAGGGGCAATGAGGGAGCACGAAGGACTGGCTTCGAAGCTCGGAGCTCCTCAAGCATAGGGGGGATCGAAGGCAAGACCTACCTTGAGGCTCGGCTGGCCTCGGAATGTGACTTGGGGGAGGTGGTTGACTCGAAGGGGATGCAGGGTCTCGTGAGGGAGAAACAGACCTTCGAGAGGCTCTAACCAGCCTTGGGATTTGACTCGGACTCACCTCGAGGGCTCGAGGCTTCCTATCGAGGGTCTCTGAGGTGCTCGAAGGGGCCTGGCTAACTTTCAAAGGGGGCTGGCTTGCTTTTGAAGGGGACTGGCTTGCCCTTGAACTCGCAAGGTGCTTGGGGGTAGTCTCAGGGTTGACTCGAGGGGAGGAGAGGGGCTGGACTGCCTTCAAACTCAAAGGAGGGGGTGATACCTTGTCAACAAAACTTCCTGGGCCTCAAGCAAGGGCCCAGAAGTCCAATCGTGCCTGCAGAGTGTGCCCGAGTGCCTCTTGAGGGATCTCCTCACCTGTGGGCAGCACGACTCGACCTTGAACCAACCTACACCTGCCAGCAGCTAGATATGAAGCACAGAGCTTGCACTTTGCTCGAATATGCCCTTCACAACCACAGAAGAAGCAAAAAGAGAACCTTCGAGGGGGAACTTGGTGCCTCGGGGACTCTCAAAAGGAAGGAAGCAGCTCACTTGAAGTCACAGGCTCTCAAAGAGGTGACAAACCTCTTGACACTCTTGAACACGACTCAAAAGAGGTGGGGGCAGGCTTTGACATCGAAGTCAAGGCCTCTCGAAGTAAAAATGAACTACCTCGGGGTAACTCGAGATGCGAGGGTGACTTCGAACAAGTCTCGAGGTGAGATGAAGGCTTCGAGGGGGTCTTCAAAGGTGTTTCGAGGCGAGGCGAGAGGTTCGAGGGGGCAATTGAAGACTCATGGCATCGAAGGTACTGATTTGAGGTCAAACTGAAACCACAAGGTGGCCATGAACCTGAGTGTTGATCTTCTCTCGAGCTACGAAGCTGGTTTGAAGCTGAGTCACCAGCCTGCCAACTGGGGTCACTCCTACGTGGCCTAACCACAGGGTGCTGCGAGCCTGCATCAGTGACTCGGAGGGGAGATGAGCTGCTCGAAGCAAGCTCAGGGTTGGGAGAGGGGTTCTTCGAAGTTCGAGGGGATGCCTCGAAGGGGGAATGAGGGGGGAGCTTCATGCTCAAGCTTCCCTGGGAGTGTCTTCTAGAGCAAGACCGAGAGCACTCCTCCGCAGGGGAACTCAACTGATGGCCGACCGAGGGCAAGTACGAGTGCCAAGAGGGTCCCTGGAGTGACTCAAGACCTAACGAGGAGTTCTTCAAAGCTAGATGCATCAGGAAATGTGCAAGGTTGCTTCTCGCACTTTCTATTCACTTTTTGACTGCTTTTACTACCAATGTTACCAAGTGTATGAAAAGCATCTTCAAGCTTATTCAAGCAGATCTTATTCCTTTTTGGGAACTTTTTTGAAGCTTTCCTGCTGCTTCGCAAAGTCACACTTGCTTTCGAGAGCATCAAAAGTAATATTGGGTATAAAGAAGCCATTATACTAGTACTGACTGCTGTACCTAGTTTGAGCGACGAGCGGACGAGAAATGAGTGAAGCTGTAGTCGGATACGACGGGAACAATCGGCTGGCTGGGGATATCCAAAAACGAAAAATGCGAAACCTGTGAACAATTGATGAAGGTGGGGTGAGGGAATGGCATTTGCGATTGGCAGAGATGAAAAGTGGTGCCCCGGTGTAGGGAATGGTATTTCCCTACCAGGGGATTTTTGTTATTTTGTTGTTTTTACTTTCTTTTCTTTTTCTTCTGTTCATTTACCTTAGAGCTTATTTCGTGTTTCGAGTTTAGACACGTGAGTTGGCTTAAGTAAGCCACTCGCGCACTTACATTACACTGTACTTACTTAGAGAAGGAACAAGTCGTGTTCCGAGAGTTTCAAGAGTTTCGAGTTTCGAGTTTCGAGTTCGGGTTCGAGAAGGCCTCGAGTTGCCTTCATTCGTGTTCAGACAGCATCAGACAGCATCAGACGTCTCTAGACAGTCTCTCCAGGCTATAGAAGTCCCTCTGGAAGAATTCCTCCCTCAGATCTCTGCTCATCCCTTGACTCACTATAATCTTTCTCTTCACTGGGGCATTCTAAGATACCCGTTCAGTACAATATACATGGCGAAAAGAAATAAAACATACACATGCATGCACGTGGGTCAAGAGACCCACACTCGTTGTCAGCATTGTTGACCGGCAGATCATTTCCAGCACACATTTCATGGGCAATTGAAACGATCTCTTGAAGGGCATGAGCCTCTCAGTTGCTGATGGAGGCAAGGTAGAAACCAGTTTTCTCACCCCAGTTGAGCTGCAAGAATTGGCTTGTAGCTGAGCTCTCTTTCCCCAAGGCCTTGCTCAGAGAACAGGGGGTCTTCACTGCAGCCTTGCCTTTTCTGCAGATACCAGCAAGCTGGTTGGTGATAGTGTCTTCCCCACTCATTGCGTATTCACACACGACCTTGATGGCGCGCTCGAGCTAGTATTGTTTTGTAAGTGAAATAAATATACATTTATCATCACTTACCGCAGCGGTGCTCATTGCGAGTGCCCCTTTGATGCTGCAAGCATGTTTCTCTGCTAGCTGGAGTGCTGGAACGTCCACCCAGCCATCAACTTGCTGGAGATGTGCAGTACTGAGGAGTTCAAGTACAAGGGACGAGTGGAAGGCCTTGGTCAAATCACTGGTATCGAGGTCCTCATATGCAAATGCTTGATCCTCCAGGAGAATGTCACAAAATGTCTCGATGTTGAGGTCAGAATTTTCCTTGAAGAAGTCAAGTACGAGAACAACTGCTGTAGATGCAAAGTTATGCCACCAACGCGTGAGTCTCTGTATTGTCTGCAATGACAAGTGAGCATATGGTCAATCACAACGAGGTGGCTTACCAGTCCATAGATCGCCGTGCCATGATGAATTTCATCAAACCTGTCAAACATCGGATACACCACCTGAATGATGGCCTTGAGGACATGAATGACATCCTCTTCAGATATCGACCAGACATTGCCCTTGTCTCTGTACCAAAGCAAAAGGGAGGGAAGAACATTCTTAGCAAATTTATAGTTGCGATCGTTTCGCAGAAGGGGTGGGAGATCTAGTTTGGTCGCTTTGCCTTTCAACTTCGTAGACAGTGTGGTGTCAGAGTGGCTAACAGTGATGTCGCCACCCACTGAGGATCCGCTCACAGAGATAGAAATGGACTTCAGAAGCGCTACTTCTTTGGCCTTGGTAGTCTTTGATGGGGTTGGTTCTATCACCATCAGAGATGTCTGCATAAGAAGAGCATGTCAGTGGATTCAATGTGAAAAATTGGGTCAAACCTGAGTAGTCGTTTGGGGTCCATCCATCACAAGGTCTTCTGTGTCTCCCACCTCAGTATCTAGTTCAAAATCAGAGACCATATCTCCATCGTCTTCAGCAGCACGCTTCCGCTTGAGACCTTGAGTGGCAACATTCAACTCGTCATATCCATCAACCTGTTGACATTTGTGACTACTAACAAGAATGATGATCAAACTGTACTTACATCAATAGCTGCTGCAATCCGAGTGCTATGCTGGATGGCACTTGGAGTTTTACGTGCCATTGCTTCTTCAGCACCAGTGGCACTGTTCAACTTGTCATATACCTCAACCTGTAGACATGTGAGTGACAAGAAGTGTGAGCAAATTGTACTTGCATCAGAAGCCGGCATGATCCAAGTGCCATGCTGGATAGCATATCCATGTTCTTGACTGTCGTTCTCTTCGTCAAGAATGTCCGGCTCCATGGTATCCTTAGAAGAACAGCTTGGAGGTGGGGCAGCTGGGTTGGAATGGTGACTGGTGGGTGTCGCATTCGCGTTGATGACGCTTGCCCAATTTTTGACCTGTCCAGCAAGTAAAACTTTCTTGTCATCGAGTCTGTGCTCCCAAATCCAATTGAGGAAAAAGACAGTGGAGTCAGTGAGGAGTAACATCGCAATCAACAGCAGCCACTAAGGGTGAGAATGAAGTGGGACTTACAACATGGTTTCATCCGAATTACCTCGCATGCCTTTACATGTCATTCCACTTGCAGCCTCCTTTCACTTCTTTGGCCATGCCTTGTTTATGGCATCTCGAAGCCTGATACTTGAATCACTGTGATCAGCAGACTTCACCCTGAGAGGCTTGCTAGGTCTGGTGACCTTGGCTGTGTACACGTTGTGAAGGTGAGTCTGAGTCAGCATGCTATACAAATACTGACCTTTTCCTTCCCCATCCTCCTGGTGCTCATCTCTATCCACCGCAGGACGAGGTACAAGGCGAGGCTTGGGTCGCACAGGCGCCTGGCTGCCATTCACAGCAGCTGGCACTGCTGTCACTTCATCTTCCAGATCACCCAGTCCTAGGTAAACTGGTTACATGGGTGAGTCCAAGTCGACATACTACTGTGGAAATACTGACCCACTCCTTCCCTATGCAATTTTGCCACAGGACAAGGCTTGGGTCGCATGGGCGCCCACTCACCCTTCACAATGGCTTGTGACACTGCCATTTCCTCCTCCAGGTTGCCCAGTCGCTGGTAAGCTTTCTCCATACTCGCTTTCTTGACATCCTTTATGTGCTGAGCATGCTGTTTGTCAGCCTGCTTCTGTGCCAGAGTCCTTCATGGGGCTGGCTTGTCAGGCAGCCCAGGTTTGGCTGTTGCATTGCTAGGCCGAGTTCTATGAGGGGAAGGAGGTGCAGGTGCCCCCTCATTGTCTGGGATGCTGATGCTGAATGGAGTGGGAGCTCTGGCACTGCTGGCCATGGTAAGGAATGTTGAGGTGAAGGGAGAGAGGTGAAAATTTTATGAAGGTTTGTTCTAAACTTTCAGTCTAAGTAGCCAGCCTGTCATTGACCCTGTTGAATTCTGGCATGTCCAGCCAGGTCAGCACAACTGTCTGATCTTCGGCTCCCAATCCCAATCCTGGCCTCCATCCATCCTCCATTCTCTGCCAGTTCTCCATTCCTGCCATCCTGACTACATAGGCTATGAATCCCCATACTTCTGATCTGACTGTCCATTGTGGCATCCAGCTGCACTACCCTTGTAGTGCACTGGGCTGTAACTGATGGTTCAAAAACCAGTCTGGCCTCACTCAACACCACCATGCAAAACATCCATTCTTCCCCCCACCAACTGCTGATCCCCAAGTTACCCCACCGACTTGTCATGCTTGCCTGGAGCCTGCTGAAGAAGACCACTGGGGAGATGCCCTTAATGAAACTGAGAGCCATGCACAAACTCCTTCAACCAATGATGAATTCAACAGCGAGTTTTTTGGGTCAGGCAACCCGGTCTTCCACAATTACCACCCCATCCTAATGGGTATGTCATCTGCATCTCACCCTGTATCTGTATTCACTTTGTCTTCAGGAATTCCATGTGGTATCAACGCTCAGCCTCTTCCTCGCAGCACCCCTCCGCAACCACCTGAACCAAAGTCACCGGATGACTGGTTCCCTTACTCCAGTCAACTTGGATTTGAGCTTGCTGATTTCCTCTATACCTGGAACCAGATGCCTGCAGACCATATCGACATGCTACTCGACATGTGGGCTGCATCACTAGTTGAGGCAGGGGGACAGCCAAAGCCGCTCTTCACATGTCACAAAGACTTGTACAGTACCATTGACAGAACATGTTTAGGTGACGTAAAATGGCAGAATTTCTCTATCAAATACTCCCACAACCTCGACGAGCCAGCACCATGGATGCAAGCCCAGTTTGATGTCTGGTTTTGCTGCCCTCTAGAAACTATCCGCAACATGCTGAGCAATCCAGACCTCGCTGCCCAGATGGATTATAGACCTTACCGTGAATATGACTTGAAGAGTGGCAAACGTCACTTTCAAGACTTCATGTCTGGTGACTGGGCATGGGATCAGGCTGTATGTGTTTCTTTCTTTCTTTTGGCCAGGTCACTCGTGCTTACAGTGTTTCAAAGGATGTCATTGCCAATGATCACCCGGAGTGTAAGGGGTCAACGTTTGTCCCTATCATCCTTGGTAGTGACAAGACCACCATTTCTGTTGCCATGGGTCAGCATGATTACTATCCTCTCTACTTGTCAGTAGGGAACATCCACAACAGCATGCGCCATGCCCACCACCATGGAGTTTCCCTCATCGCATTCCTTGCTGTACCAAAAAGTAAGGTAATACTGTTCTTTCTGTGACGATTGTATCGTTAACCAGTTGTCTGTGATTAGCTACTCGGGAGTTTGCACAGATGGCACCATTCCACAAGTTCCATCTACAATTATTCCATGTTTCCCTCTCTCGCATACTCAGCATCCTCAAGCCATACATGACGAGGCCAGATCATGTTTGCTTTGGTGACCACCACTACTGCTGGGTTGTCTACAGACTTGGCCCTTACATTGCCAACTATGAAGAGCAGGCATTACTAGCATGCATAGTCCGAAACTGGTGTGCAAGGTAAGATCCATAGTATCATTCTTTTACTCTACTGACCTTCTTTCACTAGGTGTCTCGCTACGCGAGGCAACCTTGACGGGGATGCATTAAATAGGTCACGAGAACATGCTGATACTCTCATTGCAGAGTTCGACCTATTGGACCTGTGGGATGAGTACAGGATTGTGGGTGACATCATTGTGAGTATTGCCTACTCTTTGTCAGACATTTGTGTATGTGGATATTGACATACTTGAGGTAGCCTTTCACCAACAACTTTCCTCGAGCAGACATTTACAGCCTCCTATCACTGGACATCCTACATCAAATTATAAAAGGTGCATTCAAGGATCACCTGGTTGAGTGGGTAGAAAAGTACTTGATCCTTAAGCATGGAAAAAAACAGGCAGAAAAGATCTTGGATGACATAGATCGAAGGTGTGTTCTTTTCAGTGCCGATACCATTCACGGCTTAATACTAATACTAGCAACAGAATAGCAGCCGTCACTCCATTTCCTGGACTCCGTCGCTTCCCCAAAGGTTGCCATTTTAAACAGTGGACTGGGGACAACTCAAAAGCTTTGATGAAGGTATGATATTTTACTAGTCATCGTGTGGGACTTCGTCACGGTGTCTAATGCTCTTGGTAGGTCTATCTGCTGGCCATTGAAGGCCATGTCCCCCAAGCTGTAGTATGCACGTTCCATGCATTCCTCGAGTTCTGCTACCTTGTCTGCAAGAGTGTCATCACGGAGAGTGACCTTGACCTCATCAATGACACACTGGACCACTTTCATCACTATCGTGAAGTTTTCAAGACTACCAGTGTTGTCTTCACCTTTTCCCTTCCACGACAACACTCGCTCAAGCATTACCATGACCTTATCAAATTGTTTGGTGCCCCGAATGGTCTATGCTCATCCATTACAGAGTCGAAGCATATCAAAGCAGTGAAGAAGCCTTACCAGTGTACGAGCCATTTCAAAGCATTGGGACAGATGCTTATCATCAACCAGCGTTGTGAGTCGACGTGTGGATCAATGGCAAAAACACCAAAAAAAAACCAACACAAAGACAATTGCCAAGTTGGTGGTTTTCCTACGCGGGCTTTGGCTCGAGGGATCTGTTAAAATAAAATGGGGGAGGGGTTCCATGCACCTAGAGGGGGCTAGGGCAGAGGGTATAGGTGCTCCTGATGAAGGGGGAGCAGGGGAAGACTGAAAATGCGAAGAGAATAGGCTGCTCTGAGCCTAGAAGCGACGTAAGATGATGAAGATAACAGTAAGTAGACCCTTAATGGAGCCTCAAATACTGCAGGAATAGAGATAATGATGAGGGGCTTAAAAGCGACGATGAATGAGCCTAATGATGATGATGATGAGTGAGCAAGTAGCTTGGCTAGTAGCTGCTTTATTGCTGTCGACGTATTGGTACTTTATATACAAAAGGTAGCGTAGCCTGCAGTAAATATGGAGCAACACTTTGTAAGTGATCTGTAAGTGATTGGTAAGGGGATTGGTAAAGGATTGGTAAGGCTTTGTAAGGATGAGTAAGGACAGTAAGCAATTGGTAAGTAAAACCAGTAAGCATGACAAAGATTATCACTAATCAATTTGAAAATGGAATGAGTCATCAAGGAACGGATGAATAATGCGAAAAGGGGAATGAGTAAGCGCACTGGTCACTGCTGATTAAGGGATATGACTGCAAATGAGTCATAGTGACTCCTAGATCTGAGATCTAGATGCATTATGGTAACTTGCTGCACGTCCAAACGAAGAATGGTGGGGGTTTCTGCCAGGGGCCAATTTTGGGGGTCTCCAGGGTAGTCAGGGCATAGGATTTCACAACTTTTCCCCCTTTCCTCCTCTCTGTAAAGCAACCTGCATTAGCTGCAGCTAGTGTTCTGGAGGGTTTGAGGAGGAGGAAGGGCCATCTTCTCCCATAAGAGCAGGGAGAAGTGTCTCAAATTCATCATGAATGTGATCAGATAGACTGGATGACAGTAATTGGTATTGAACCTGTCGCAATTTTGGAAGAACAAAGGATGAGATTGAGAGGTAGACGTTGCAGGGCACAGGGATGAAGGATCCATATGCTTCTTCAACTGGAGAAACTGAAACAACCACATATGATTTTTCAAGCCTGATAACAGACCTGAGACGACCAAAGAAAGTCCTCCTCGATGTCAGACTGACAAGGAGAACTCGCTGTCCCAAAGCGATAGGATGGGAGGTCATGGATGAGGGAGGGATGAACCAGGAGGCTTCAGGGCGAATGCCAGCGGGGACTCCTGGCAAGTACCCGTAGTTACAGTGGCTCAAACAATTGTCCCAATGTTTGTGGGTTTGTCACTAATTGCAGTGTAGCCAGTGCAATATGATGATCTAGTTCAGGGGGTTGGTGAATGACATGAGGTACTTGGTCATGGCTTTCTAAGGAGTGACATTACATAATATTTGGATAAAAATAGGTGACAGAATAACTGAATGAAAATGCCACCTCATTGGGACAATTGTTTGACTTTCAGCTTGGAAGGTGGGATCTAAGCCAAATGAGAGGATATTTGTAGTTGTTTGGTTCTACACACAAACCAGAGCATATCACATGATATAACAGATGATTTGTCAGCACATAAACAATGCCAAACACTGAATTTGTACAATCAAGCCTCCCTTTGTTACCACAACTCAAGAAGTCACTACTCTGGCTCACCAGGGTTGTTGTTTCAGGGAAATCTCAGCAGATATTGGTGTATACTACAGTACCAATAGTATGATGCACTGTCATGGCCATTGGTCATATAAAAAAGCTGCAGAAAGTCAACCCTGTGTTGTTTGCCCCACCAATCCTGCTGTGCTGTGTAACCAATCAGTACTGGGATAGCCAAAAATGTCATTGACATCGAACTAGCACTTCAGGATATGATGAACCAACCATCACCCTCATGACTAGGTCATTTTCACCAATGGGTAGCTTACCTGAATGTTGGAGTGAAGCAAAACCTTCCTTTGCAGGTTGAGGGCCATGACAGGTTTGGCTAGGTTGTGCTCTGAACCAAACCATTGATGAATGGGAAGTGGTTATTTAGTCACATTGGACCACAGAAAATATATTGGGGCAGATAGATTGAAGTTATCTGCACTCTACCAGCTTAGTTGGCTATCTATCCCATGACTCCTGGAATGTCCAGCACAAGTTTGGTTCATTCCAGCCTTCAGGTAAGTTTTCCATTGGTGAAAATGACCTAGTCATGAGGGTGATGGTTGGTTCATCATATCCTGAAGTGCTAGTTCGATGTCAATGACATTTTTGGCTATCCCAGTACTGATTGGTTACACAGCACAGCAGGATTGGTGGGGCAAACAACACAGGGTTGACTTTCTGCAGCTTTTTTATATGACCAATGGCCATGACAGTGCATCATACTATTGGTACTGTAGTATACACCAATATCTGCTGAGATTTCCCTGAAACAACAACCCTGGTGAGCCAGAGTAGTGACTTCTTGAGTTGTGGTAACAAAGGGAGGCTTGATTGTACAAATTCAGTGTTTGGCATTGTTTATGTGCTGACAAATCATCTGTTATATCATGTGATATGCTCTGGTTTGTGTGTAGAACCAAACAACTACAAATATCCTCTCATTTGGCTTAGATCCCACCTTCCAAGCTGAAAGTCAAACAATTGTCCCAATGAGGTGGCATTTTCATTCAGTTATTCTGTCACCTATTTTTATCCAAATATTATGTAATGTCACTCCTTAGAAAGCCATGACCAAGTACCTCATGTCATTCACCAACCCCCTGAACTAGATCATCATATTGCACTGGCTACACTGCAATTAGTGACAAACCCACAAACATTGGGACAATTGTTTGAGCCACTGTATTCTCCCTGGCAAAGGGGATGAGCGAAGAGATCGTCAAAGAGGTGGCCATTACAATAAAAGTGGCGAAATGGGCATTTGTTGGCAGAAATGATGCAGAAAATCGTGGAGGGCGAGGATCGTCACCAAATTTGGTAGGCAGGATGGCGTGGTCGAGAGCTTTCTGTGAGCGTGGGAACGATGTCGATATCTTTAGAAATGGCTGAGATATTCGAAAAATCGGAATGCCGTAAACTGGCACTCAAAAACTTTTATTCGGCGCTTGAGCAGTTTCTTCCCTAATGTTAAGGGTGGTTCTTGTGTGACGGATGACTGCTAGACACTCCAGTCATTCTGCGCATTAGGGCTAGGCTTCTCCGTTCTTCATCATTCAGCTTTTGGGTCCATGCTCACGTCGCCAAACACCTTTGGTGCATGACAGCATCTGGATAAGCTTGCATCAGCCCGTACTGACTTTTCTGCTTGAGGCATGCTCTCTTCCGCTGCTGGGGTATCTGCTCTTCTCAATGCACTCGGTAAGCATATGTGACATTCAAACATTTTTAGCCAAAGCTGATGCAAAGCACTTGAAGTTGAGCACAATCGACTCAAGGATGGTGCACGGGATATGACAAATGTTGACTCGGAGTGCGACACAGAAGATCATGTGGCCGAGAAGTCGGCCAGCCATATTGACGACCCAGAAGATTCTGGAGAGGTAGCAGGACCATGTGTGGAAGCGCATGTTCTACTGGCAAGGACACCCCGTGAGTTGAACCAATTCATCACATTTCCACACACTAACATCAACTAGAACAAAAGCAAGCCAAGCATATACCCACTTTGGCACATGAGCTCTCAATCCCATCACTCGCTCACCTTGTTCGAGCGTTCCTTTTTATCCAGCTTCATCCCAATGATCCACGTCATCCTTCCAAGGTTCCACTTCTGGAATGTCCCTTCTATGAAGGGAAAATATCGATTTTCTCCTCCGCCTCTTCAATGTTTTATGCACCAAGTGACTTATGTGGTACTGGTGGTATGTGCTGTGAATATATACGTGCGACATTGAACTGGAGAAATGAAGGCCCATGAAATGACTGCGCATTTATTATCACTGATCCAGACCAAGATGGGATGCGAGGAATGGACGTCACTCGCATACATTGTTTTTTCTCCTTTACTTTCCAGCAGACCGTCTACCGCTGTGCTCTTGTCCGGTGGTTTGATTGACATGGAGACTGTGTCGATGAAGACACTGGGATGTGGGTAGTCAAACCAAGCTTCACGACGAGTCATCAGCCCAACCTAGTGGTCATCCATATTGACACAATTTTTCAGGCCGCACACCTCATCCCAGTTTACGGTACATCAGACATCCCTCGTGGAATCCACCCGAATGTTTCGTATGACATTTTCAGATCTTTCTATGTCAACAGGTTTGCAGATCATCATGCATTCGAAATTGCATTCTGATTATGTAGCAATGGTGACCGTATTACTAACTAGTAGTGACTACTACAAAAAATGCGATTTTTTGGTTCCACCTTTTTGAGCTTTCAGCGTGATCAGATTGCTTTCCCTAGAGCATGGTGCTTCGAGCACTTCGTAGCTTATGAATCGTACCTACTTATAATTAAAGTTTCGGTTAGCTCAGCTTTGGATGCTTATGTAAGCTTTTGTACCTTTCCGAGCTTTCGTGACATTGGAAAAGTATCAGAAGTCGAAAAAGCACCTTTGTTAATTTCCTGATGTGAGGGGGTGAGCAGCCTACCCCATCCTCGATAACCTCCTTCGTAACACGAACAATGACCTCGATAGGCCATAGCTGGTCTGACTGAAGCAGGGGGTACCTGGACACGAGCCTCCTCGAGACCTTGACCTCGACTTGTGGTGGAAGGCCTCGAAGGAACAATCGAGGCTGGTGGCTCATCTCGAGTATGTTGCCCCTTACCATGGCCAAGAACAAGAGTCGGAATACACGAAGGTAGTTCCCCAAGGCTTGAATGGAGCTCAGCTTGCTGCGACGAGTCCCCTCAAGGAGGGAGTAGAACTCCTCGAAGTACTTAAGAATGTCCTCGACTGCTTCGATCTCGGGGTACTGAAGGGTTACGAGCTCCTTGAAACTGCCCCATTGCCTAACAACTGGGCTATCAGCAGCGAGGAGGCACCAGAGATTTCTGTCGAGGGGCGGGGCTCCCTCGATTGCAATTGTCATTAGGGACAGGTCCCCTGACCTTCCCCAGGCCTTACCATACTCCACCACTTCTTCAAAATAAGCTGGCAGGTTCCGTGCCTGCCCCGAGAACTCTGGGTGATGCTCGAGTGGGGCTCGAGACTTTCTCTTTCCCCTTTCCATCAAAAGCAGTATATATGGGGCTCAAACGAATATATTTCACGTTGTAGTTGATTATCGACAGTAAAACGAGGGCAGGCCCGAGCCTCGAACGTCTGCGACGACCCCATGTAGTCAAATTAGTCACAACTCATGGCCAGCCTGCGTGCCAAAATGCCAAGGCTTATGTAAAGCCTGCGGCAGGCCTGCCAAATCAAATAAGCTGAGACTCATAAGCAGGCCTGAGGGCCAGGTGTGACCACAACTCATGAGTAGGCCCTACATGACGGTATGTTGCAGAGACCATAACAAAAGGGTGGGCCCATCTTGTATGTGTAAGCTGATGCAACTGACCATGGACGGGCCCTTGTGGCATGCCACAATCACATGGGAGGGCCTGTACAGCTTACTGCAGGTGACATGGAAGGGCCTGTGTGGCTTTCCACGGGTGACATGGAAGGGCCCATGCCGCTTTCCACAGGTGACATGGAAGGGCCCATGCAGCTTTCCGCAGGTGACATGGAAGGGCCTGTGCAGCTTTCCATGGGTGACATGGAAGGGCCCATGCGGCTTACTGCAGGTGACATGAAAGGGTCCGGGTGACATGCCATACATGGCATCACAACATATGGACAGGCCTTTGGTTAGTAAAATAGACTATGATGTAACATGTGGAAGGGCCCATGCAGCTTTCTGCGGGTGACATGGATGGGCCCTTGCAGCATGCTGCAATCACATGGGAGGGCCCATGTGGCTTACCATGGGTGACATGCCATACATGGCATCACAACATATGGATGGGCAGGGTGCAGTAGCCATTTACCATGGGAAATACATTGCAGAATGACATACTGATACAGTAGTGTCATACATATTATAGTTACCAATAGGCACTAAACCTGCTGAGCTGAACCACCCGAGGCAGCTCTTCTGCACAAGCCGCACCAGGTCTGTGCGGTATCCATTTTCTGCAGGCAATACATTTCAGAATGAGTTCCACTAACTGGATGCACATGATGGTTACCTGTAGCCACTAACCCTGCTGAGCCAAACCCTCCAAGGCAGCTCTTCCATGCAAGCTGCACCAGGTCTGTGTGGTATCCATTTTGCACAGGCAATACATTTCAGAATGACTTCCACTAACTAGATACACATTATGGTTACCCATAGCCACTAGCCCTGCCGAGCTGAACCACCCGAGGCAGCGCTTCCACACAAGCCGCACTGCCGCCAGTATGCTTCCATACCAGGTCTGTGCGGTATCCATTTTGGGTGGGAAATATATTTCGGAATGAGTTCCACTAACTGGATACACATTATAGTTACCTGTAGCCACTCAGCCTGCCAAGCCGAACCACCTGAGGCTGCTCTTCCATGCAAGCCACACCAGGTCTGTGTGGTATCCATTTTCCGCAGGCAATACATTTCAGGATGACTTCCACTAACTAGATACACATTATGGTTACCCATAGCCACTAGCCCTGCCGAGCTGAACCACCTGAGGCAGCGCTTCCACACAAGCCGCACTGCTGCCAGTATGCTTCCATACCAGGTCTGTGCAGTATCCATTTTGGGTGGGAAATATATTTCGGAATGAGTTCCACTAACTGGATACACATTATAGTTACCTGTAGCCACTCAGCCTGCCAAGCCGAACCACCCGAGGCTGCTCTTCCATGCAAGCCGCACCAGGTCTGTGCGGTATCCATTTTCTGCAGGCAATACATTTCGGAGTGACTTCCACTAACTAGATACACATTATGGTTACCCATAGCCACTAGCCCTGCCGAGCCAAACCACCCGAGGCAGCACTTCCGCACAAGCCGCACTGCCACCAGTATGCTTCCATACTGGGTCTGTGTGGCATGCATTTTCTGTGGGAAATTGATTGCAGAATGACATACAGTAATGTCATATGTATTATAGTTACCCATAGGCAATAAACCTGCCAAGCCAAACCACCCGAGGCAGCTCTTCCATGCAAGCTGCACCGGATCTGTGCGGTATCCATTTTCCGTGGGAAATACATTTCGGAATGAATTCCACTAACTAGATACACATTATAGGTACCCATAGACACTAGCCCTGCCGAGCCGAACCCCCTGAGGCAGCTCTTCCACACAAGCCGCACTTCCGCAGGTATGCTTCCATACCAGTGTAGGCGCGGCGAAGCCCCGACTATGGGAAATGAGGTAGATCGAGGATTCGAGGGTAGTTCGAGGGTTTGAAGAGGTAGCGAGAGGTTTCGAGGGTGGTTCGAGGGTTGGTAGGAGGGTGTTCGAAAGTGGAAGTAGGTGGTTTGAGAGGTGCGAGGAGGGCTTCGAAGGTGCGAGGGGGTCTATGGGGACTTAGGAGTGAGAGGTGAAGTGGCAGGAGTTGCCGGGTGCTGACTAAGCTTGCACAAGAGTTCAGCCGCGGGCAGCAGTCGAGGGAACACAACAACCACCATACGAGTTCATAGAGTCAGAGCCCAGGTCTGGGGCTAGAGGCCTTTTGTCATTTTTCTCTGCAACATATACCCTTTTTCGAGGCTATTTTCATTCCTGTGCTGTCGAGGTTTCGAGGACCTCCCTTAGGGACATAACAAGTCTCGCAGTACCACCACTCTTAGCCTCTCCGAGGCACTCTTAAATTAGTTCTCTTCACCGGGTCTGTGTGGTATCCATTTTGGGTGGGAAATATATTTCAGAATGAGTTTCACCAACTGGATACACATTATGGTTACCTGTAGCCACTAATCCTGCCAAGCCGAACCCCCCAAGGCAGCTCCTCCACACAAGCCACACCTCCACAGGTATGCTTCCATACCGGGTCTGTGCAGCATGCATTTTCTGTGGGAAATCAATTGTGGAATGACATACAGTAATGTCATATGTATTATAGTTACCCATAGGCAATAAACCTGCCAAGCCAAACCCCCCGACACAGCTCTTCCATGCAAGCTGCAGTGGGTCTGTGCAGTATCCATTTCCCGGGGGAAATACATTTCGCAATGAGTTCCACTAACTGGATACACATCATAGTTAGCTGTAGCCACTAACCCTGCTGAGCCGAACCCCCTGAGGCAGCTCCTCTACACAAGCCACACTTCCACAGGTATGCTTCCATACCAGGTGTGTGCGGTATCCATTTTCTGTGGGAAATACATTTCGGAATGAGTTCCACTAACTGAATACACATTATGGTTACCTGTAGCCACTAATCCCACCAAGCCGAACCCCCCGAGGCAGCTCCTCCACACAAGCCACACCTCCACAGGTATGCTTCCATACCGGGTCTGTGTGGCATGCATTTTCTGTGGGAAATCCATTGCGGAATGACATACAGTAATGTCATATGTATTATAGTTACCCATAGGCACTAAGCCTCCGAAGCCAAACCACCCGAGGCAGCTCCTCCACACAAGCTGCACTGCCACTGGTAAGCTTCCATACTGAGTCAGTGGAGTATCCCTTTTCCATGGGAAACATATTGTGGAATGACATACAGTAATGACATACATATTATAGTTACCAATAGGCACTAAGCCTGCCGAGCCAACCCCCCCGAGGCAGCTCTTCCATGCAAGCTGCACTTCTGCAGGTATGCTTCCATACCAGGTCTGCATGGCATCCATTTGCCATGGGAAATAAATAGCAGGATGATTTCCACTAATTATTATGGGTACCCATAGCCACTACTCCCACCCCAGAAGCAGCTACTGGTTCCATACCGAGTTTGTGCGGCCATTTGGCGAGGGAAATCAATTGTGGAATGAGCCCTAACTAGATACATATTATGGTTACTTTTAGCCTTGCTAATCTGACCCCCTGAATTAAATTCCCAGCCTTTCCAATGAGTGGATTAAGGGATTACCAGTCGCTTCAAGGTCCCAGAAGTATTTAATTTTACCCAATATCAATCAGGCAATCCAACCCATATACTATAAACCAATGTAATTGAGGGACTTGCTACATCCATACATGGTTTTGATGTGAGCAACCATCTTGATACTTCAGCAACAATGATTGTATATGGGTATGATGGCCAAAGTGTCCAGAAACATGAAAACTTGATTAAGTGCATTGCATGTATTCTTGCTAGACTGAAGGAGTCTGATAGGATATTGTTGCATTACACTAATTGTGGGTAGATATGATCATATAGAAATGGGCATGGATAGTGATTAATGATGATGGGATGTGCACATGCGATCATGTTCCTGATCAACCCTGCCTCCTGCCTCACCTGCTTTGGTGGCTCCATGGTGCCACACTGACTCCGAGTGGCACATGAGCCCCATGGGAGTCTAATTGTGGAACTTGCATGAGTAGTTACATAAACAGTAGCATTACAGTGAGCCCCTAGTGCCCCTCATAAATTTCCCCTGAGAGAGCTTTCTAGTTAGTGGAACTCATTCCGAAATGTATTTCCCACAGAAAATGGATACCGCACAGACCCGATGTGACTTGCATGGAAGAGCTGCCTCAGGGGGTTCGGCTTGGCAGGGTTAGTGGCTACAGGTAACCATGATGTGTATCCAGTTAGTGGAACTCATTCCAATATGTATTTCCCCTGGGAAATGGATACTGCACAGACCTGCTGCGGCTTGCATGGAAGAGCTGTGTTGGGGGGTTCGGCTTGGTGGTTTTATTGCCTATGGGTAACTATAATACATATGACATTACTGTATGTCATTCCACAATCGATTTCCCACAGAAAATGCATGCCGCACAGACCCGGTATGGAAGCATACCGGTGGCAGTGCAGCTTGTGCAGAAGCGCTGCCTCAGGTGGGTCGGCTCGGCAGGGTTAGTGGCTATGGGTAACTATAATGTGTATCTAGGTAGTGGAACTCATTCTGAAATGTATTCCCACCAGAAAATGGATACCGCACAGATCCAGTGCAGCTTGCATGGAAGAGCTGCCTCATGTGGTTCGGCTTGGCAGGTTTATTGCCTAGGGGTAACTATGATACATATGACATTACTGTATGTCATTCCACAATCAATTCCCCACAGGCAATGCATGCCGCACAGACCCGGTATGGAAGCATACCCACGGAAGTGCGGCTTGTGTGGAAGAGCAGCCTCAGGTGGTTTGGCTTGGCAGGTGGAGTGGCTACAGGTAACTATAATGTGTATCCAGTTAGTGGAACTCATTCCGAAATATATTTCCCACCCAAAATGGATACTGCACAGACCCGGTATGGAAGCATACCCGTGGCAGTGTGGCTTGTGCAGAGGAGCTGCCTCAGGGGGTTTGGCTCAGCAGGGTTAGTGGTACAGCTAACTATAATGTGTATCTAGGTAGTGGAACCCACTCCAAAATGTATTTCCCCTGGGAAATGGATACTGCACAGACCCGCTGTGGCTTGTGTGAAAGAGCTGCCTTGGGTGGTTCAGCTTGGCAGGTTTATTGCCTATGGGTAACTATAATACATATGAGATTACTGTATGTCGTTCCGCAATTGATTTCCCACAGAAAACACATGCCACACAGACCTGGTATGGAAGCTTACTGGCAGCAGTGTGGCTTGTGCAGAAGCGCTGCCTTGGGTGGTTCAGCTCGGCAGGGCTAGTGGCTATGGGTAACCATAATGTGTATCTAGTTAGTGGAACCCATTCCCAAATGTATTGCCCACGAAAAATGGATACTGCACGGACCCGGTGTGGCTTGTGCAGAAGAGCTGCCTTGGAGGGTTCAGCTCTGCAGGTTTAGTGCCTATGGGTAACTATAATACATATGACATTACTGTATGTCATTCCACAATGTATTTCCCTCAGAAAATGCATACCAACAGACCTGGTATGGAAGGATAGCCGCGGAAGTGCGGCTTGTGTGGAAGAGCTGCCTTAGGGGGTCTGGCTTGGCAGGTTTAGTGGCTATGGGTAACCATGATATGTATCTAATTAGTGGAACTCATCCTGCTATTTATTTCCCATGGCAAATGGATGCCATGCAGACCCAGTATGGAGGGCCCATGAGTTGTGTCAGCCTACTTGATATGAGGGATGGGCCTGCCCATGAGTTGCATGGCATCCATTGCTATCACAGACTGGCCCACCAATGAGTTGCATGGCCCCACTGATATCACAGACTGGCCCACCCATGAGCCTCTGCTCATATCATGGGCTGGCCTGCATATGGGTTATGTGGCATTGGCTGGTATTGCAGGCTGGCCAGCTTATGAGTTGTGTGGCCTCTGCACATATCACAGGCTGGCCTGCTCATGAGTTGCATGGGCATCCACTTATATCACAGACTGGCCCACCCATGTGTTGAAACGAGGTCGAGTGCAGAGTGAACTAAAGAGTGTGAACTCAGTCTTCGAGTTAGGACGAAGTCTGTATCTATTAACCAACCTAAAGAGTGTGAACTACCCAAAGGATAAGTGAAAATAGGCTATAGTATAGAAGAAGGAACGTTACCTCAGTCTTCGAGTTAGGACGAAGTCTGAGGTGTAAAGGAAAAAAGATGAAGCTACGAGTATGGCATATTATGTAAGCGGTGCTCGCTGTACTCGGAAGTCACAAAACTCCAACACGCTCCCTCAGCAAGTCTCCGGTTGAGAAATAAGCCATACCGTGTTAGCCCTCTTCATTGTAGCTATAAAATAGATATATTTTTGCAATGGCAGTGGCCCCGAGGTGTCCCATTAAGGTGTTGACTGGCCTTGTCAGGTATCTCGAGTGTGTTGCTGTGCGTGCGTGATTTGTAAGCAGCCCGTTGTTGATCGTTGTGACACGACTCCACAGCCTCGCAGTGGGCTCGTTTTCCTTCTACCCCCGTCACCACGCTCCCTCCACTCGCGTTGTCTCTTGTTCCATGACTGTGGGTCCCTAGTGTCGCTCTGACACTGTTAGATTCAAGGATACAGCTGTTTTGGGTAAGATAGAGAGGCTTGAGCTGCTGGGGTGCTGGTTTTGACTGATAGGGCAATTTCAGGCGAGAACTCAGTCGTTGCGGGCGACGTAACCATTCTCTGGCTTCGGAGTGGGTGCGAGAATGTTCTGATGGACTGGCAGGTGGGTTTGCAACCATGGTTTCTTTGAATTTCGAGGCGAGAGCCTCAAAATGTACTGAGCGCTTTTCAGGCTCGTTGGATGGCATCGAAGGCCGATCGAAGTCGACGAGTGGCTCGTTTGGGTCGTGTTGAACATTCCTGTGTCCCCACTCAATGTTTCGAGTGCCCGATTTAAGATCTGGGCTCGTTTGGTCCATTTCTGTGTGCATGCTGCCTGCATCTGCAGCTGCAGGGGTAACCGGTGAGTTTGGGGGCCTCAGCTCTGCTTCACTGGTCGTATCCTGAGTGTTTACAGGTGGTGCACTTGTTATCACTTGTATAGGGTCTGTAGTATCGCTTGTTGGGACTCGGATACTGGGCGCTAGGCCTGAAGTGTCCCGGTTTTGCCTGTACATGCATGTAGATGCATGCGGGGTCCTCGTTAATGCGATGTGCGAGTCCTTGAGTGACGTAACAGCAGTAGGGAGTTGAGGCTCGGACGTAGGTATGTGTACGGAGTGTGTGATCAATTTCGAGCAGAGCGCTGATCGTGTTTCTCCAGTGACAACCTCGTTTGGCTCGGTGTCGAGTGTAGAATTATTTTGTAGATGGTTTTGGGTTCGACCTGTGTGTATTATGTTGTGCCCCCGGAGCTTGTCAGGCAGAGCATACATGCGGGTGGTGCGTTTGACTACGTTGCTTCGCATTCTTGCCTTTGGGTTCTCGTGGTGGTTCCCCTTGTACGCGAGGTGGGTGTTTGACTCCATCGAGCCATATTCACCACTGCCTTTGGTAATGGGGAACCCAGGACCTTCGTTGGTGCCGATTTCAGCCTGGGAGGAGACTTGTTCAGTCAGGCCAGACCTCTTGTCGTTTAGCCAGTGGTGCGTCCGAGATACCAGTTGTAGGTCTTTGCTCATAGCTGAGTAGGGCCGATTGCGCACACGGGAGTCATCAGAATAGGATGTAGATGGGTTTGTCTCATTTGGTGGTTTCCCTTCGAAGCTTGGTTGGCGCAGTATGCTTGAACATGGTATGTTAGCCGCAGTAGGGCTATACAATGTGTGCATGGCCGGTTCAAGAGTGCGTGTTCTGGTGGCGAGCTTGTATAGAGTGTCGTGCTGATGAGCTACTCCAACAGTTGTCTTGCCAGCAGTTAGACTGCACTTGTCCCATTCGAAGGTGGTATTTATTCCTTGGCTGGCAAGGCACGCAATCGAGAGCAAGTTCGAGGTAAGGTTCGGCACATAGTAGACGTCATGTAGGATGACGTGGCCTTCTCCCTCGTTCCCCAGATCTGTATCGAGGACTATTTGTCCAACTCCGACCGCAGACACAGTATTTCCATTTCCAACTGTGATTGGCTGTGTAGGTATGAGCCATTTGAAGGTGGTGAACCAGCTGTATTGACAGCACATGTGTGCAGAGGCTCCGGAGTCTAGTATCCAGTGCGTGCGAGGGATGTGGCTGTGTGTTTGAGCTATGAAGAGGCGGAGCGGTGCATTGTGCACAGAGGATATGTGAGCGAGATTTGCTGAATGCTCGTCTTTCTCCTTGTCTCCTGATTTTCCCTTGTGGTCAGATGTCGAGTTGGATCCAGCCTCGTCGGCTTTCTTCTTTCGACATTCATCTTCGCTGTGCCCTTTCTTTTTGCAGTACCCGCATTTCAGTTTCCTCTTATCATCTTTTGTGTTTGACTTTGAATGTCCAGATGTTCGCACAACGAGTGCACTTTGCCCACCGGAGGCAAGCTGCTGTGACTTCTCTTCGACGAGCACTTGGGATATTACGGAGTCGATCGAAAGTTTGTCATTCGAGGACATCAAGATGGTACGGAGTGTTGCATAGGAAGGTGGTAAGGAAATTACCATAGCAATGGCTATGAGGGAGTCATCGAGGGGTTGACCGAGTGACTTTAGTATGCGTGCTTTTTGCCACATAGCGTTTAGCTGGTTGTGCATTGGACTGTCTGCCGAGAGTGTACCACGGAAGAGCTCGCCTATGAGATAGGCAATGGTCTGCTTGCCGTGCCCTTCGTACCGCTGACACAACTTTGTCCAGATCTCTGCTGCTGTTGGAGCATGGAGGACTCCGGTAAGGGGTTCGTCCTTCAATGTGAGTATTATCTGGGCTCGGGCTTCCTTGTCTTTGATCATCCAGTCGGCATGGCCTATGGGATCATTTGACGAGTCTGGTGCAGTAGTCGTGTTTCCTCCAACGACATCCCACAGGTCTCATACGTCGAGTATCATGCAGATCCTGACCTTCCATGTGTGGAAGTTCGAGCCATCGTCTTCTAGTGATGGAATGTCATAGAGACGGCTCGAGGCTTGCTTGGTTTTCACTGACGAGGCAGTAGTAGGTGTGGAGGTGGGTGCTGTAGATGCTGATGCCCGAGTGGGGATCGCAGTCGAAGCAGAAGGGTTGGACATTCGGTAGGCTTAGATAGACTGGTGTACTCTTGACTATAGTTCCGCACAGGCGGGGCTCATAACCTGTTGAAACGAGGTCGAGTGCAGAGTGAACTAAAGAGTGTGAACTCAGTCTTCGAGTTAGGACGAAGTCTGTATCTATTAACCAACCTAAAGAGTGTGAACTACCCAAAGGATAAGTGAAAATAGGCTATAGTATAGAAGAAGGAACGTTACCTCAGTCTTCGAGTTAGGACGAAGTCTGAGGTGTAAAGGAAAAAAGATGAAGCTACGAGTATGGCATATTATGTAAGCGGTGCTCGCTGTACTCGGAAGTCACAAAACTCCAACACCATGAGCCTCTGCTCATATCACAGGCTGGCCCACACATGGGTTGCGCAGCATCAGCCAGTATTGCAGGCTGGCCCGCCCATGAGTTGTGTCAACCTACCTGATATGTGGGATGGGCCCGCCCATGAGTTGCATGGCCTCTGCTCATATCACCAGCCGGCCTGCACATGGGTTGCATGGCATCAGTGGGTATTGCAGGCTGGCCTGCCCATGAGTTGCGTGGCATCAGCGGGTATTGCAGGCCAGCCCACCCATGAGTTGTGTCAGCCTACCTGATATGTGGGATGGGCCCGCCCATGAGTTGCATGGCCTCTGCTCATATCACCGGCTGGCCTGCACATGGGTTGTGTGGCATCAGCAGGTATTGCAGGCTGGCCCACCCATGAGTTGTGTCAGCCTACCTGATATGTGGGATGGGCCCGCCCATGAGTTGCATGGCCTCTGCTCATATCACCAGCCAGCCCGCACATGGGTTGCACGGCATCAGCCAGTATTGCAGACCAGCCTGCCCATGAGTTGCACGGCATCAGCAGGTATTGCAGGCTGGCCCACCCATGAGTTGTGTCAGCCTACCTGATATGTGGGATGGGCCTGCCCATGAGTTGCATGGCCTCTGCTCATATCACTGGCCAGCCCGCACATGGGTTGCATGGCATCAGCCGGTATTGCAGACTGGCCTGCCTACAAGTTGCGCAGCATCCACTGATATCACAGAGCTGGCCTGCCTATGAATTATGCATTCTCACACCTAGTGTTGTCCAGGCCCGGCTCGGCTCGAAAGCCGCGGCTTGGGCTCGGCTTTTGAGGGCTCACAGCCTAAGAAATCTCAGGCCGGGCCCTGAGCCGGGCCAGGCCCTATTGGGGGCTCGGCCCGGCCTCAGGCCCCGGCCTGAACAAGTTGAGGTGTAAAATTATTAGGAGTCAAAGAACAGCAGATATCTCGAGAAAAAATGGGTGCATCACCATAAATAAGGTATCATCAGATAGCTGTGAATGAGTGGTACTATCATGCAAGAAAGCGAGAGGCCCGGTGCGAAAATGGGAGAGATACATCGTCCTAACCTCCCTGCTCTGTTCAGACTCAAAAACTGACATATCTTTGGAACCGTGAATGCATGCACCACATTTCATGTATTGTCTAGTAGGGTTCACCTAGTAGATTAACATCTAAAAAAAGCAGATGATTCTGTCCAGAATTGCATGAGTTATGTCCCAAATATGGTAGGGGGCATGAGGACAGTGTCGCATTGGCGAGGAACCACTGGGTATAATTCTACAAGACTTCCATAGGTTATAGAGGAATATACAGAGAGTTAGGAGAACAAGGAAGTAGGAAAAAAGGCCCACCCAATCCCAAGTTATTCCGAATTTCATTCGACAGAGCCTTTCTCCAGGAAAGTGGAGATATCTCCGGAACTGCTGAGGCAATTGCAACAAAAAATATACCACTCGAAAGGTCTTGTTAAGTAGAACTTGAATCCAGGTTTGCGAGAGGGATGGATGAGTGGAGGTCAAGATATTGCATGGACAGTGTGGGGAACAGTGGCTGTCTGCGGCTGACCGAGAATGTCAGCAGCACAGCCACGAAGCCGCAGCTTCAGGCCGCGGCTCACGGCTTTCAAAAAGGCAGGCTGGGCCCTGAGCCCCCACAGGCCGTGCTCACAGCTCGGCTCGGCTCGGCTCGGCCTAGGAGGGCCCGGCCCGGCTCGGCTCAGGGCTTCAGGCCGGGCCCAGCACAACACTACTCACACCATATCACACATGGGCCTGCTCATATCTTACTGTCACTTCTGGCACTCAGGCCTGCTTATGTGTCATGCCATTTTATTTCGGCAGGCCTGCCACAGGCTGTACATAAGCCTTGGCATTTTGGCATGCAGGCTATCCATAAGTTGTGGCTAAGTGTGACTACTATATGTGCTGCGACTGGCCTCGAAGGGGTAAACGAAGGGGTGGGGTCGCCTTGATGCGGCCTCAAACGTCTATGTGGGAGTCGGTGGGGTGGTTCCTGTACACGAAGGGAGTGGGAAGGGAGTGAGGGTCTCGTATACACGTCTCGAGGTGGACTCAACCACCAAAACTGAAATTAGTCGCTGCTTGCGACTCGAAGTCTCGATTCTCAATAATGCAGCCTCGCTCGACTGCAAAAACGCGCAGATAATTCAATAGAAAATGTCTTAATACGTCTATAAACGAAAGCAGATGCGTCTAACGATCGTCTAGGTCTCGAAAGTGTCTCGAAAGGGCTCGGAGTGCGTCTGGGAATCTCGAAGCGGCTGGTGGTGTCTCGAAGGGGCTTTCTTATGACTCTAAGATGATAGGGAATGGGTTCCTACAACTCAAAATTGCGCGAAAAATGCGAAGGGAGGTGCCAGGGAGCTAAGCTGTGGCAGAGGGGAGGACGGCAGTGCGTTGGGGAAGAACTACTGAGCGCGATGCTACGAGACTTCGGGGGGTAGTAGCAGGGATCTAGAGGTGTTGGGAGAACAAGGAAATATAAAAATACGTGTACCCAATCCTCAGATATTCGCAAAACGGTCCAAATGAGTCTGTCAGCGCGAAAAATGCGATATGTCCCGAGGTATTGATGCGAGCGCGATGAGAAGGATACCGCCTGGAAGCTCTCGTCGAGTTCTACTATGCCTGCGAAAAGCGAGAGGTATGGCACTGAGGTTCGCGAGAAAATGCGTGTGCAAGTTGGAGGGTGGGGGAACTGCAGCGCGTTGGCAAAGAACCGTTGGGCGGAACACTACAAAACTTCGGGATGTAGTAGAGGGCGTCTAGGGGCGATGGGAGATCAAGGAAACGAGAGGATCTGCACACCCAATCCCGAGTTATGCCAGAATCTGTCCTACTGAGCCTTTCTCCAGCAAAAGTGGAATATCTCCAGAACCGCTGAAGCAATCGCGTCGAAAAGGGTGTCTTTCGAAAGCTCTCGTCGAGTAGATTCAGAGTCTCGAAAAGCGAGAGGTTAGGCGCGTTGGTTCTCGAGAAATCGCGTGCATGAGCTCAGAGGTAGGAGGAAAAGTGAGTTACCAAGCAACACAGCCCCCTCGCAGTGGGCTCCAGATGAAAAGAATGTTGAAGGAGAGTGGGGGGAGTGACCAAGAGGTCTCCCTTTGGAAAGAGTGGGTCAGTTCGACCCGAGGGGGCAAGAGTTGCCTGGTAGGGGGTCAGAGAGTGGGGAAAAGACAGAAAACGCACCCAATAACTCCAAAGGAATGTCGAGATTCATCTAAAGAACGTCTAGCGATAGGAGAAATAATATTCCGAGCACCTCGGTCTCAGAATTCCGTCTGTCTCATCTCTAGTAAGGCGTCTATTGTTGTTCTAAGTATGTACAGTGACTCTAAGTGCAAGTCTGGCTTACATAAGCCAAAACTCGTGCAAACACTAAGTGAAAGGAGGGTAGAGTAAAGATAAAACAAAAACATAAGTAAAAACGAGAAAATATACCAAATATCCTAGTAGGGAGGACTCCCTCCCTACACTGTGTTGACAATAAAGGCACCACATGATATTTTCAGTGCACGAAAGAACTCACCATTCCACTGGAGCTCCATAAAATGTTGGAAGCGAACTGTGGGGAACTGGCGGGGAAACCCCATTACCGATCTTCCCAGCATCCTCGTGCTTTACGAAGAGAGCTCCCTGGAGATAAAAAAGAAGGGGTGTATCATGACGTGAGACATCTTGCATGGATGCATTCATTGAACCTGTCATGACAGAAAAGACAGCTCGCACGAAGGATCGCATTGTTACACGATGCCCAGTCTGGTGACTGGCAGTAAAAGTTACTGGCGTGATGCAGTGCAACGACCGTCCACTGCATGCAGTGGTGGTGCTGCAGACAATGGCTTTGGCATGAGACGTCTCAGGCAGTTCCCAATCACGCGACTCAAATAAAAATCAAAGTAGTTAAAAAGGTTTGACAAGAGCGAGATTCGAACTCGCGCCCTTTCGGACTGGATTCAACCACCTGATTCCAGCGCCTTAGACCGCTCGGCCATCTTGCCTTGGTTGACTTTAAGCAAACCCAATCAACAGAGATGGAATCACCCCTGCTTATCGCTTCACATACACACACAGGAAATAGCTATGCAGAACAACGTTGTAACTGTCTGGATGGAAAGTAGTGGTTTGACCCCGTGGCAAAGTTCGCTGCTGCTGGATCCAGCCTCTCGGGAATTGTTTTCCAAAGTGCGGAGTTGAAACCAGAAGTGCAGAGCGCGGTGCTCGGCTGGTCGCGAGACTACGCACGACGCGGATGGACTGCTTGATAACTTGGAGCAAAGCTGGTTAGTTCGTGTCAACCTGGTTCCCTGACCCGAAGGCACACAATCCTTATCTTTGACATTCGACCTTCACCAAGACAACCCACTGATAAGGACCCGTCACATAACGCGTATAAAAAAACTCATCCGCGATGGCTTCGCAATTGCTCTGTCCCCGTTGTGTCCCCTATAGCGTGTTCTCGTGACCATGTCAGATCAAGTACTTCCCCAGGGTGCGGGTTATGGTGTCGGTGAGCATCAAACTGTTTCAGTATTTGCAATGACGATTAATAGTTGCAGTGGTCGGTGCGTAGAGTTGAGGCCGTTCGCGGTCCTAGGTTACTTATCAACTCGCAGGAATTGGTCTATTCTTTAGTGCCTTCATGCTCGGGTTAACGGCCATGCAAGCCAGATACACTGGAGTGTCTCCAAAGGACTCCGAAGAGTTTACCTCCGCTTCTCGAAGTGTGAAGCCCGGTCTTATCGCATCAGGAATTGTTTCGGCGTGGACTTGGGCAGCCACACTGGTAGGTGCTTCCATAGATCACCCTCGCGAGATTCTCATGTCTGGAGTTCAGTTGCAATCTAGTGCCGTTGCTTACAGATATGGCATATCGGGCCCGTGGTGGTATGCCGCGGGTGCCACAGTTCAAGTCCTTCTCTTTGCACAACTCGCTGCCAAACTTAAGCTGAATGCGCCGTATGCTCATACTTGGCTCGAAATTGTTGCAGTACGATGGGGAACAGCGGCCCACCTGATATTTATGTTCTTTGGCCTTGCAACAAACCTAATTGTCTCGTCCATGCTGGTTCTGGGAGGTTCAGCTACTGTGACGGACCTCACTGGAATGAGCACTATCGCTGCATGTTTCCTAATCCCCATGGGAGTTGCGATTTACGTGGTCGTGGGTGGCATGCGCTCGACGCTGCTTTGCGATTAGTGAGCCCTACTCATAAATAAAGAAATAAACGGATCTGACTGCGGGTCACAGCACTCACACTACGGTCCTCTTCGCCATCATTCTTACGTTTGTATTCACCGTCTACGTAACGTCCGGGTACATCGGTTCAATCAGCAAGATGCACTTCCTCCTGTCTGAAGCCTCTGCGGTCGCCCCTGTCGCTGGAAACGCTGGTGGATCTTACTTGACTCTGCGTTCGAAAAACGGCCTTATCTTTGGTGTCATTAATTTAATCGGAAACTTCGCCACCGTTTTCCAAGATCAGGCATACTGGCAACGTGCGATCGCTAGCAGGCCTGCCACCACAGTCAAGGCGTACCTCATTGGAGGTCTCGCTTGGTAAGTTTATGGTGGTAACCCTTTGCGCGACAATATTGTATACTGGACAGGTTTGCTATCCCGTTCACGATGGCCACTACCCTCGGGTTGGCTGCAGTCGCTCTAAGCGCTGTGCCTGCATCATCGTCATCTGCACAAGTACCTACCACTAGTGGCTTCGTTCCGTTACTACCTGCCTTGTCGGATGCACAGATCTCAGCGGGGCTTCCAGCACCCGTCGCTGCTGCGACACTTCTTGGCAAGAGCGGCGCGACTGCCATGTTAATCCTACTTTTCTTAGCTGTAACGAGCGCAACCAGCGCGGAGTTGATTGCGGTCTCCTCCATTTGGACCTATGATATATACGTCCGGTACATCAACCCCAAAGCGACTGAGCAGCAGATTCTCCGGATGAGTCACTTAGGGGTGAGCTATCGTATTTCACACCAAGGACGCTTGCTTATTTGTGGTGAATGCCAGGTTGCAGCTTTCGCACTGGTGATGGGTGTTGCCGGCGTGATCTTCTACTACATTGGCATCTCTATGGGTTGGCTTTACGTGAGATTTCTTCTATACCACGTATTTACCCACCCACTGATTGACTGCGTCAGACATTTATGGGTGTCATTCTTGGGTCCGCTGTCGTGCCCATTGCTCTTTGCATCACCTGGCGCAAGGCTAGCAGAGTCGGATGCCTCGCTGGGGCTGTTATAGGATTCATTGCTGGTCTGGTAGCGTGGCTCGCAACAACTGCTGGACTGAACAACCATGTGATCAACGTTACTGTGGGTAGTCGTGTCCAACTCTTTTTTTTCTTCGCGTGTAATCCGCCTTTTGTTTGTAGACCAGTGGAGGTGAGATCAGTGCACGTCAACCTGTGTACGTGTATGCTGACACGCGTTATACTGACTAGGGAATTATGAGATGTTGGCAGGCAACCTCGGCTCCATCGCCATTGGAGGCATCATAGCTACCATCGTTTCTCTGATTGTGAGCGGGGCTTCCTCTGGTGCTTTAGTGACCTGTGCTAACATTCACATCGCTTAGTGGCCCGAAGACTACGATTTTACTGCGACACGTGCCATCAATTTGCCAGCATCCCACCACAAGACACCAGCAGTGGACGAGGGCGAGGTATACGTGGAGAAAAAGGCACCTGACTCATCAATCTCCTCGGTCGTAAACGAAGGTCCTAAACTCGACAACGAACTGGACCCCGCTGGCCTGAATAAAGCTTTCAAGTTTGCTGCTTGGTCTTCTGTTGCCTTGGTACGTCCTTACCATTGACCAAGTTGGCCTGGGGGTGTTAACCTGTTGCCCCACTTACAGACTCTGATCTTCCTGATCCTCATTCCTCTACCCCTCTTCGGTGCCTCGACAGTTTATTCCGTGGCTGGTTTCTCGGTATGGGTTATTGTTGGTATCGTGTGGGCTTTTTGCTCGGCATTCGCCGTTGTGCTCTACCCCCTGTGGGAGAGTCGTACCGCCCTGGCCTTGATATCACGAGGGATTATCAAGGTATTGTCCCTGTTTCTGTCGCCGATCGTGACTGTCTGAAGGACGGGGGGCAATAATTTTAGGACATTTTTGCGAGGGGTTCGGGTAAGTATGTTCCCCCAGAAGCGGCCGTCGACACTCAGACGGCAGCGTGACATCATCCGTAATCACTGGGATCGACTGTAGTTCGAGCGTTTTAAGAGTCGGCATACAGACATATCCTTGTTTGCGACGCGAACATCCTAGATAGCCGGTGAACGTATGTATGTATTACATACCTACCGCGGGCAGGGTACGAGTGCATACCCACCCATATATACATTCCTCAGGCCCACCTGGATCCAGGATTGAGAATGTTGGTTATACCTCAGATGTGGTTGTGACAGGAATATGAATTGGATATCATGGGGATGTACGTGCGCGCGAGGTGTGGAAGGAGTGGTGCGGAGAAAGCGTGTGGGTATGAATATTCACCCCCATGCAGCTGTGGTGCTATGCGAGCATCGCATGGCGTGTTAGACCCTTCATTATTGGGGCGGTATAGAGAGGAAGGGCGGGGAACATACCTATAGTTCACTATAAGGTGCCCGTCCGTCGCGAACGACTACGAGAGCAGAGTAAGCTAAGTGTACGAGCTGATATAACATGGAACAGACCTTATACAAATTAGATACTGTATCATCAGGAGCGGGGGAGAATGCGAGATTGATGTATGTAAACTGCAAACCGCGCAGTCATGCCATGTCAAAAGAAGGGAGGAGGGGGGGTCATTGCTTGTAGAATCTCGAGCATACGTGGTCGCACACGAACCAGAGGATCTCCAGCCTTCCAGGCAAGCTCCTTCCTCAAAAACTGTATGACAGCCTGGAAGCGGTTCGCCGCGGTAATCTTGTAAAAGTTTTGCTTCATAATCGGCGCGTTCCCCACAGCTTTGAAGCGTACAATGACTATTCAACCCAGATATCCAAGTTCGAATCAACACGGGTTTCATGGACGAACCGGAGGCAGGAGGAGAGGGCAATGGCGAAGGAAAACGGTACCTTTCGAAGGATCCTTCTTCTTGTAGGTTTCAAGAGCTTGAATTGCCGGTGAGACACCCTCTCCACTTTCCCCTGGGAGAGACATCTGACGTCCTGGCTCGTCAGGACTGCCCGGTGCTTGCGCCATTGCCGAAGCACTGAACAGTCTGAGCCAGCTCAGTTAATTTCAGGATGGCGATTACCAGAAAAGGAAACGCAAGTTGTTTTCGAAGGGAACAACCAAGCGTACCTAGAGGAAGGTTCGTTTGCTTCGCCCTTACCAGGATGGGACCAGAACTGCTACGCGAAGCATGCTGCATGATGCATGACCATCGACACTAACTACTACCTACTAGGTAGGTTAGACAAGTTGGACCTCCTACCTACCACAGTACAGTTTGCAAATACTAAAGAACAATCAATTTCAAGCTCCTGCACGGTTCGCCTCACGCTCGAGTCTCCTCCATCAGAATTTTCAGCGCTTGGTCTGACCTCGGTTTAATTGAACACTTGAACGGCTTCGGTATCCTGATCACCCAACTCGGCAACGACGTTCGAAGGAAGAAGTACCATGGCTCACCTGAACACAGAATTGTCAAACACGATCTCTGGCTCGATCGCCGACTCCGCCCCTCTGAGTTCCGCATTCAATCTTGGCTCGTCCGCGCCTGCGACCCTTGCCTTGGATATATCCAACGTCGCGAACATGCTCACCATCAATAGCCAGAGCGACGACTCGACTAGGTGGGCTCCAGGACATCGTCTGTTCGTTTCCCGAAAACACTCCGCTAAATATCAATAACCCGTGCCTTCGGGAAAAGCTTACCGCCTGCCAAATCCAAAGACGTATGTCCTCGGGTCCCGCCTCCGCTCTGCGGCGTTTGTTTCCTTACCCCCCACATGGTGTTCTCCAGTAGAAAGAGTCCGTGAACCCGATCCGCTCGTCTGCGCCGCGGAATCTGGCACCGGCGTATGGGCAGGATTCAGGAACCGCTCTGGTTTGAACACATCAGGCTCAGGGTAAAGCTTCTCATCGCGCAAAATTCCCCTCAAGAGAAGGAAGTATCATTAGCATAACAACCTTGGCTCTCTCGTCTCTTTCGATGAGACGGGGAAATCATATCACATACCATATATTCCCAAATACCTGACATATGACATGAGAAATGATTAATTGATTCCCCAACCATGTCATGCACTAACGCATCAGAGTGACGTACCAATGACCCTTTGGGGATGAACACTCCTTCGTACACGTCGTCTTCCTTCAATCTGTGTGGGAGACCTGTGCCAGACATTCCCTTAGCACGCTAACTCGAGAAAAAAATGATGGAACGTACTCAGAGGCACTGGGACGCCCCATCTCAAGGTCTCGGCGAAGACCGCATCACAATATCGCAATCGCTCCCTATCTTCAAACGTGGGAAGCCTTCGTCCTCCAGTGACATCGTCGATTTCGGCTTGCGCTTTGGCCAAGACATGCGGATTCTGCACCATCGCAAGTATAAAGAGAGTGAGAAACGCCAGGCTCTACAGTGGTGCGCGAGGTTGAACGTTATGGCATAGGTTGGGAGACGTAACTTACAGTCTCGATGCTAACATGTTAAGATAGGTGTCAGCACGTGTACAGAAGTCGATGGGAAGCGTGAGGAGAGAAGGAATAGCAAGATTTTGACACACTGACCTTCCGGAATATATCGAATTAGCTGTCCATCGCAGATCGCGGTCCCGCGTAGTCGTTAAATGCGGCTGCTTGGGCTCCTTAGCATGCCGGAAGATGTTATTATTATCTTCGTGGATGCCACTCTCCGATGCCTCAGCACCACCATATGTATCTGGATCGACAAGCATAGATACAAAACAAGGCCTCGCCGTTCCTTTTTTCTGTGCATGAGTTGATGAGTTAGCCGAGGGCGAAATTCGAAGACCAAAAGGGACGGAAGAAACAGGTACGAACCATTTCATCCAGCGCGAAGCTGTACGGCCGATCGACGAACTCCTGCATCATGGCTTTCCACTGAGCTGCTTGGCGTTTGAAGGAAGCACCGGGAAACCAAAGTGGAATATGTTTCACTGTTTCCGTTACGAGACAAGCCATAGACATTTCCGATAAGAGAAGGAAGATGAGATGGCCGGTTGACTTACAAATGGGGAACACGTCGACTAGCCAGATCTTGCCACTCGACGCAATCCTATTGGCAAGTACGTCGACACAGTCCTCTGCAAGTCTCAAAAACTTATCGTCGTTCGACTTGACCTGATGTCCATACACGACCAAGAGCGTTAGACCACCTGCGTAGCTGTGCCGAGGCAGGTTGGTGTTGAAAGAGTTGACGTAAAGCCAGATGACGCACCGCCTGATATGATCCATATAGCCCGCTGGGTTCTCCAGGAGTCTTCTGAGGAATGGCTTCGTCTCGAGTTCTAAAAGAGGGTGGTAGTTCCGTATACTGGATGGCCCAAGCGCCGTTTGGAGGAGTCGACGTTGCCGGCGGGATGTTTCCCCATAGGGGGTAAATGCAACCATATCTTCGCAGCCGCACCTGGTCGATCGTATGTTACGTCAGAGAGCGAAGGTTGTGATTTGGATTCGAGTACGCACAGTTCGTTTGCCATGACAAGATGTGGTCTATCAGAGTATATCGACCCGCGTTTATCGAGGAGCTCGAAAACTGCCTCGGGGGTATTCAGAAAAACCACTCCCAGTCCAAATATGTGGAGGTACGTGATACGTCCTGTTAGGGTTGCCGTGAACAGCACTTGCAGTCACATACCAGATACCGCGAAATCTCGCCGACACTTACCGTACACTCTCTTCCACGTTTCTGCACGCAACCAGAGCTCTTTCCCGACAAGATCGCGTAGATTGCCGATGAAGGGAAGAGGTTTTGGGCCTGGGGGGTAATGTGAAGATGATGGCCTCAAATTATGGATGAGTAGGCGATAGAAGACATAGGCAGCAATCGCAAGTGCGGAAGCCCAAGTAGCGGCCCACTTCATGGAGTTAGTTCAGAGAAGAAGGTAGAGCAAAGGAAGTGTCAAATGTGTGTGCAATTTTATACGAGCGAACGGTGGCCCTTGGCGCCTTCTATAAACCTATATACATAGGTTACCGGGGGAGCAACGTTGCAACACGGGAATTGGTAGCCACGATTAAGCCCGATGATCCTTCCCATCCTTGGTGGATAGTATGAGGGGCGGTAACCTAGCTTTACCTTTTGAACCGTTAGCCTCGAAACCGGATAGATCCGGTGCAGGTCGTATTCTACGTTTGGTGGCCAGACTACCCTCAAAGCTGTTTAGATGGTTTGCAGGGCAGTGTTTAGAATGTACACACATACGCTGCGAGGGTGCTGTCCCTCTCATAGCCTCTGGGCAAGAACGAGCCTCGGTTCCCGCGCAACCAATACCTGCTTGCCGAGAAGGCCAATTGCGGGCGAGAATTGCCACCAATGATCACCCTGACAGAACGGTGCGCGAGAAGTACGGCCCGAAGAGTGGATTTCTGTTCTGAGAAGGGCATGCATGATCTGCCCGACTGCCATGCAAGGCCACGCGTGTTTCAGAACTGACTGAGGCTGGTAATCCGGGGGCCGACATGTCCGATTCGGATGAGCCAGGCCGGAAGTGGAATCGACTTGCCCCTTTCTCGCCGTGAATTCGTGGGCTTCGCAAGGGATGTGCGCGAAAGGAAGGGAGCAACCCAATTCTAGGATGATGATAAAAGGACCAGCAGACAGCGACCCCAGGCAAGGAGGGATCAACAAACGTCAGTCAAAGTACTCAGCTGCAGTGGTGCCGCAGAATAGACTTCCGCTTGCCGAATAGCACCGAGGTCAGCCCCAGACAAGCGTAATAACGACAAAAATGGCACCGACTGCTCTTCTCTTTATGATGCCCCGGTCATGACGGAAAGCCTCTGGTTCTGCCTCCACTTACCATATCAGGATAAACATAACACATTCTGGAGTCTATCACAGTACCACCCTTCAAAGTGTGCTGTTTAGTGGACCATCAAGCTGCATTCACAATCTCACAGAAATCAGGATCGTCCACCGATGGAAAGTACAGTGAATGAGGGGAAACAGTGGAACAAAGAAGTTATCTAAACACGCAATGCCCAACAACTGATTCAAAGTAGCACCTAACCAATCCTCGGATCCAACAAAGTTGGATTGCTATACCTGCTTCGACCGCGAGACTCACAAACACCCATCACGACATATACCACAACTTACAAGGACCAAGCTTTGAACCGTAGTTAGCAATGAGAATCGGACCGTCAATAGAGATCAACAATCACTACCTTCGCCACTCTCGACACATCCTTCCAGCCGGAATCTTCTCCTGATGGCTCCTCGACTGAGCAAACGTCAACAGCGGGAGCAGGAGGAGCTTACTGCGCTTGCGAGCAGTACACCTGAGCTCACGCGATCAGATTCACGCGTATCCACCGATGACCAACCCGTAGTTGCACCTGCGAAATCTGGCTTCGCTACGGTACGTAACGTCATTTCAATACGTATGCTTGCGTGCATAGTAACGACGATACCAGCTCTTTACACCGGACGATGAGCCAGAGACCCCAGACGAAGACAGCGAGGACAACGTCCAAAAGCCTAGCGAGTCTCGCAAGGTAAGTTGCTGTGTACCATCTGACTCTCGATCAACCTAAGCTGATACCGTGCATCAGGCAAAGAAGAAAAGAAAGAAAGCCACCGATTCTACCAACAACCTGCTACCAGACAAGTCAGGTGCTTCGTCGATACGACAAGCAGTGAATTCTAAATCCGCAACGGCGAAAAAGAATAAAAACAAGAAAAAGGATGACATCGGTGATGTCGACAAAGCATTGGCAGAATTGTCCGTCAAGTACGTCTCGACAAGTGTCACTTCGTAGTTTCAAAACAGACCGTTCGAGTGTCGCATAGATATCCCGACCTCAAACACATATCAAGTTCATCCACCGACGAACGAACTAACGCTCTCGCGGGTCTCTTATCAGTTTCGCTAGCTCATCTCGATGCAGAGTCGGAACTCCGTAAATTCTTCGGCTCAAAAGCAGTCACGGCGGCCGAATCGTCTGAATCGGGACCTTCTCAATCTCATAGACGACGGCGCGGGATGCCATCTAGTGCGTCGCGCTCGCAGCTCACACGTCCACATCAATCCTGGTCTCTCGTAAAGCCACGAGAGGGACTCTCTCTACGTCCTCTTACGGAGGCGGAAACGTCCGGAAAAGCCAGGAGAGGTCCTGCGTGCTCGGGTAGATGGTGGACCGTAGAATACACAAGGCGCTACAAAGGTGCAACTAGAGACTTCATTCGCGCCGTGAAGGGCGGAGGTACGTGGCCTCGCCTGTCTTTTCTGAACCTCTCTAATTCCTTAATTGACAGCGCCTGACGCATTGTGGGGGGTTTTACGCGCCTTTCCCTGGCATGCAGATACACTATTGCAACTCGGAGAACTGTATAGGCACCGTGAGGGTAAGTGCGTCACCGCGCTCCGCTTGGTCCTCTATCTTCCATAATGTTATTCAGAGTATAGCACTGCTGTGGAGCACGTCTCGCGAGCCATATTCGCTTATGAGCGCGCTTTCCTTGGCGCCTTCAGCTTCACCAGCGGAAATAGCAGACTCGACTTTGATTTCGTTGAGAATCGGCCCTTCTTCCTGGCCATACACCAGCAGGTCATGTAGGTTCACGTATATAGCGCATCCGCGTCATCGCCTGCAGAGGATAATATCTTTCCTAGCGATCTTCAACGGCGTGGCTGCCCACGCACCGCTTTTGAGCATGCCCGTCTCCTGTTCTCGCTCGAGCCCTTGACTGATCCACACGGGTCACTTTTACATCTCGATTTCCTTGCAGTCAAAGCGGGCATGGGTGACTGGCTGTTGAATGTTTGGAACGTTTACCAGTCCCGCCACGATGCCATTGAGGATGGGGGAGAGTACTTGGACCCTAGCGTACTCCCAGGATGGGCTTTTGCAAGGGCACTGCTCTTGAGAATGGAAGAGAAAGCCAAGCGTAACCGTGGCGAGGTTGGTCCTACGTTGAAAATCGAGCGGCTTCATCTCACGTGTTATGCGATACTGCATTAGGACGTCAAGGAAGAGAGCACAGAAGCTCTCAAGCAAGCCATATCTGCCTACCCCTCTGTGGTGCCGCTACTAGCTGACAAATGTGAAATAGCCCTCTCTGCAGACATTCGATCACACAAGGAATTTCGCATACGCACGGACAATGTGTAAGCAGTCGCGCCTTACCGTAGTGTTCTCGGCTCATGGCAGCTTCAGTGGTCCGAGTCGTGCGGAAAGTGTCCTCCACCTCCTTTCACACATCTATGCCATTCGGTCCGCATCTTTATGGAAGTTGCCCGACCTCAGCTCTTGGCTAGCGTCAACGGCATCAACCCTTCTTCCCTCCACGCGTGCCCGTCCATTCCATGACCGGTTTCTCCGCATCTTCAACTCCGACCACCTTTGCTACTCTGTTTATCGACATATCATCGTACTTCAACAGACTCACGCACAGGAGCAATATCGCATTCTCACGGCCTTTATTCCGCGAGGTGTGTTAGCTTCCCATGAGTACGCATGTGATCCACTGCCGCCGCCAACCGCACGGAGTTCCTACGACGCAAAATTCTTTGAAGGAGCCGAAGATCTTACTTCCCCGAGAGGTTCTTACCGACGTACTCGTGCCGAAGAGCGTCAACTCGAACGCCTTGTCCCTGATGCGGCGGTTCGTGAACAACTAATCGCTCTCTTTGAACGGCTTCCTGGCCTTGGGGCGCAAGTGCCTGGTGGGATGGTGCAGTTTGTGCAGGCTCTTGCCCAGATGGGTGACGAGGCTGTTGAGGACTTGTTGATGGCAGGCTTGGGAGCACAGGAGGAACCCGCACCTGAAGCGGAACAGCATCATCTACGAGCAATGCCTGGGGGCATGCCTGAATTTGATGACGAGGTCGATGACATGCCACCTGTGGATGCCACTCACGAGTTCGAAGCTGCGGACGAGGCTACGGATGTGGACGACGAAGCAGACGAAGCAGAGGCTGCTACGGTGAGTACTTACCTTTTTACTGCTATGATATTCTATCTGAATAGCTCTTGCATACTTAGCCACTTCCTTTACGTGTCGTGCGTAACCTACTCAGTAGGCTTTGGGGAGGCACACAGGAGGCACGGGAAGAATCGTCTGATGATGACGAATCGGTGGTTCGAGACGAGGGTGGTGTTGATTAGGTGTGCAATACTACAGTGGCGGTACCGGACCTTGACAGGGAACCTTGGCATTAATTGATGTTCCATGTGCTTTGTTTTCCGTCGCCCTTCATTCCGACGTCAGTTGGAGCTGAGATAAGGCATGTTCTTAGGTTGATTGCTAGGCGGGTAGAACAGGGTAGAACCGGCCCCTTCCGCTGACGCTGCCAACGACCCGTATTCCCTCTGTGCGAGTGTACAAAACTTGGCAGCTGCGCGAGGTCGAGTCGACTTGCAACGTTCTGAAATTCTGCTCTGTACGAGGTACGGCAAATGCGTAGTAGATGGGAAATCGGTAGTTATGCATAATGAAGTGTCAAGCAGTGACTCGGTTGGCAGTAAATTTGCTCAGTTCTCCACTTCCTTTTCTCTACCACTGTACCACAGTAATCATGTTGTCCGCTCGTGCCGCACACCTGTCGTCGCGGGTGGTCAGGAAGGCCCTTCTGCCAGGGCCCCGACAGGCTGCCCTGACAGCTGTACGTCGACGAGACAATATATCTGTTCGTTCCATCCAGTCGGTTCAAACTGACCGTGTCAGTAGGCAGCGTTCATACCCATCTACCCGCTTTCTAACGCTACTTCCGACAGGACACAATCACACGTCTTCTCTACTCACTCGGCTCGAAGCGTGAGGTCGAGCGTCATCTCCGCATCTTTTCGTCCGCTTCCAACCCGACCCAACCTGCTAAGTTCGCCGTCATCAAGGTCGGAGGGGCCGTCTTGGACAATATTGATGACCTTGCTCACTCTCTTTCGTTTCTTTATCGAGTCGGCCTCTATCCCGTGGTCCTGCACGGCGCAGGGCCTCAAATGAATGATATCCTTGAAGCAGAAGGCGTAGAGCCCGATTACATAGACGGCATCAGAGTTACAGGTAGGCCCTTTGCGTCTTATCCAATGCAATTCTGATGATCTCCATTTTCCAAAGACGCCAACACCCTTCAGATTGCACGCCGCGTCTTCCTCGAAGAGAATCTTAAACTCGTTGGGGCCCTCGAGAAATTGGGCACCCGCGCTCGCCCAATCACGTCTGGTGTCTTCACCGCCGACTACCTCGATCGTCCTCGCTACGGCCTTGTTGGTCGCATCACGCGTGTCGACAAGCGCCCAATCGAAGCTTCTATCCGTGCTGGTGCCCTTCCCATCCTAACTAGTTTGGCCGAGACACCGGAGGGTCAAATCCTCAATGTCAATGCAGACGTCGCCGCTGGAGAACTGTCCAAAGAGCTTGAGCCGTTAAAAATTGTCTTCCTCAACGACAAGGGTGGTCTTTTCCATGGTGTCACCGGAGAGAAACTCGACGTGATCAATCTGGATGAGGTATGTCCTCCCCCCCGCCTTCGTTCACCTTTACTCGGAGGTAAAGGTCTGTTGACATGTGTCTCACTTGTAGGAATACGATCAACTGATGAAGGAACCCTGGGTCAAGTTCGGGACGAAGCTCAAGTTGCGGGAGTTCAAGGAGCTCTTGGATCACCTACCCCGATCCTCTTCTGTTGCGGTCATTTCCTCTGCTAACCTCCAGCGTGAACTTTTTACGGATTCAGGCGCTGGCACTCTTATCCGCCGTGGCTATCGTCTAACGAAATATAATACCCTCGCAAGTATTGGGCCTGACCGCTTCCGTCAAGTCGTGCACGAACGTGACCCAGACGTCCGTGCAGGGACGGCTAGTGTTGCAGGAATTCTAGCAGAACTCGAGCGTACCCCGTTCACAATTTACGCCGATGAGCCACTTGATTCGGTTGCCGTCGTCTCCCACCCCGAGGGCGAGATACCCGTACTTACCCGCCTCCTGCCATCTCGCGCTGGGGTGCTCAACGGTGTTCTGGACAATGTATGGAGTGCCGTACGCAAGGATCATCGTAAGCTCTTCTGGACAGCCCCAGTCGATGATGAGAATCGTGCCTGGCACTTCGAGCGTGCAGATGGAAGTTTCACGAGGGGCTCAAGGACCCTGTTCTGGTACGGAGTGGCTGATGCGAGTGAGCTCGAACATGCAGTGCGCTCTTTGGAACAAAATAAACGCATTCCTCGTACTTTTCTCCCTGTGGGGCCCTCTCGTGCGGCCAATGGTGTCGGTGGCTCACGGGCATACTCGACGTCTGCCAGACGTGCCCCCGCGAATACTCGAGGCTACGCTACCGCTACGGCTCCTGCACCACCTGTACAATACACCACAGAGCACAAGCGCCTTGCACTTGTTGGCGCGCGTGGATACACTGGTCAGGCACTCGTTACGCTGCTCTCCTCTCATCCTTACCTGGATTTGACGCATGTTTCTTCGCGCCAGCTGGCGGGCAGGGCGTTGGAGGGATATACCAAAGGGTCTGTGACGTACAGCAACCTGGGAATCGAGGATGTAGAGAAGATGGAGCGTGAAGGGGCAGTAGATGCATGGGTATTGGCACTGCCGAATGGTGCCGGCGCTCCATTTGTCGCTGCGTTAAATAACGGGGCTAAAGAAAAGGAACAAAAAGGAGTGAAGGCCGGTGCGGTGGTGGATTTGAGTGCGGATTGGAGGTTCGACGATGGCTGGGCGTATGGTCTGCCTGGTGAGGAGCGCTTGTAATCTATCGTGCTAGGAATGTGAAGTTCATGGTTTTCGTTTTCTTGCCCTGGTCTACATGTTTTCGTCGTTTTCCATATTCTGTCAGAACTGTACAACCGTCCTGCTATCCGTGACTCTACGCGCATTGCCAACCCAGGATGTTATGCGACAACGATTCAACTCCTGATTGCGCCCTTACTACCCTACCTCAAACATGGGTGTTGGCCGACTGTATTTGGAGTTTCTGGATACAGCGGCGCAGGAACCATCCCCGGTCAAACGGCTGACGGGCAACCAGCGAGCATCCCTAAAATTCCTGCTGAAAGCCTTGGTGGTGCCATCCGACCATATTCTTTGACGGATCATGTACATGAACGTGAAGCCGGACGTCATCTGTCGCGTCTTTTGCATGACCCGAGTGGGGGCAGCAAGGTCTCAGACCCCATGCAAGTTGCCTTCGTTCCCGTCGTCGCACCTTGGTTCAGCGGCATCATCTGCACTCTCTCGATGCCTCTGGCCTCCGAAGCAACAGCCGCCGATATAAGGGCTTTGTATGAGGAGAAGTACAAAAACGAGCGTCTCGTGCGCGTGCAAGCTGCCGTACCTAGTCTGGCAGACATCGCTGGGAAGCAGGGTGCTGTGATCGGTGGGGTACAGGTGCATAGTGGGGGGGAGCGAGTGGTCGTAGTGGTGAGTTTCGTCGCCAGAAGCGCTTGCTTTCCGAGGCTGACCGACCTTCGACATCATACAGGGCGGCTTGGATAACTTGCTCAAGGGGGCCGCCACGCAATGTCTGCAGAATTTGAACCTAGCGCTTGGATACGATGAGTATGAAGGCATCCCGGATGATCGTTAAGAAATCTTGCGCAGTGAAAAGTACACCCCAGTAGTCCGCTTCGAAATCTCTAGCTTCCTGGGATTCAAGTAGGGGACTGAATGTACACAGCGTGTCAGATCGAAGCTTGGCCTTTCAAGATGCTTCAGCCTCCTGGCATTGAACTGATACCCAAGAACTTTTCTATACATAGATGAAAGTAAGCGATGGGGCTTATAATGAGAATGTCTCCGCTATGAGTATTTTGCGAGGGCTAGACCAGTGTACATGTGTTGTGTAGTCTCTGGTCTGATGCATCTCTTCCCGGACATGAACCTACATCATCGATAGTCTCAAGGTCCCTTTCGATCCAGATGAGCCGTCACTTAGAGTTGCCCACCACCTCTCCTTCGGCTTTGTTCCGTTCACAGCCTTTCCCTTTCCCTTCGCACCTTTCCCTGTTACTTCCTTCACACCACCAACCCTACGGACAACGGTAGATAGACCTGACGATACTCCCTGCCGCCCTCGCCCCCTCATGTTATCGTCAGTCGTTCGCGGCCTTTTCTGCTTCGGCATCGTGAAGTCTGTGACCAGTGGTAGGGCTGCGTCTGATGGTTCGGAGAACGGACTTCGAGATCGAGATTTACTGCCTGTTGAGGACGCAGTGGGCTCACGGGCTCGTTTACGCCCTCGAGAATCATTAAAACTGGTTGGTGATGGTATGGGACCGTCACTGAGTTTGGACTTGGCTTTTATTGAGGTATTTACGGCTCTGAACCCACTCTCCCACAACTTCTTATGAAGCCGAAAGAGCGCCATAGTTGCACGGGCGTCCGTGACCTGGAAGGCAGGTAAGCAGGGTCGCCCGAGATCCACTGAGCAACCCCCCGGTTCAACCTGGGGGCAAAACTGCCGCTTACACTGTCGTGTTCTCCCTCCTGGATGCTTATTCCTAGTTCTTGTCGCACGAGTACCCGAAGAGCAGGTCGACGTGACTTGACCAACTTATGCTTAAACGCCAGTGACTGGGTATCGCGAAGTTGTGGTGCAGGGTGGGAAAGGAGCAGTGCCTGGCGGAAAGGTGGGAGTCAGCATGATTCGTCAAGGATAAGGAGAACAGTAAAGGGACCCTACAGCATGCCTACCTTGAGATCATTGTGCACGGCGTGTCCAACAAGTACTCGGTCTTTAACTAGATCTGCCACAGTTTTTTGTATCTCGTTGAATGGCTTTGCTACGAATCAAGTTAATAACCGAAATCTCTTACACCAATCGATGGTCAACGAGAGCTTAACAGCCCACCTTCTTCGCCAAGGTCAGCTCTCCGCACTCCACTCCATTTTGTTCTATAATCGACGACGCGCTCCCTCTGCCGAACGAACGCGTCAAGAACGACGGCACCTTTGAAATTGACTATGCTGACGCGGGCTAGCGATGATTCCGATCCTTCCAAGCCGATGCCAACCATTTCACAGTCGATGGCAAGGTATTTTCCAGTACTGATGGCATGATGAACCGACAAGAAAAAAAGAAAAAGAAAGAAACGTACGCTGCCTCCGAAGGCTGGTATGAATTCATCCCAAGTACCATTTTGCGGAGACTTGCTATGGATTCGCCGTTCTTGATTTCGGTCGTGTCCAAGTCAACATGTTCTAACGTTCCTCGTCGCAACGATGTCACTGAAGTACCTCTGGGGAATATTGATACCTTGGAGGTCGAGGGAGGCGAGACACTCTTTCGATTGTTTTGTTGAGAATTTTGTCGCTTCTTGTTCCTTGTCGGCTGGATGGCCTAGTACTCATCGTTACGGTCTGGAGACGGGCCGTGAATCATGTAACGGACCTTCTTCAACTTAAGCCAGTTAGAAGAGGGAAGAACACTGGCACTAGATTGATGAGCGACAAAAAAAAAGGATGGGAATACAGCTTACTTGGAGGAGGATGCGGTGGACATGCCAGATATTGGCAAGGACGGATGCGGCAAGGCTGATGCAGGCGGACTCTTCTGTAAGACCAATACCACAGAACTCAAAGACCGTTACAAGAGAATGTATCGACAGTGACGTCTCTCTACGAAGGCCATGGATATCTGATACTTTGATTCTTATAGGCCACCCAAGGGTTCGACCCGGAAAAGAGCACCCGTCGATGGCTCGGCAACGCACACCCCTGTTAGTTGCATTCTACGACCTCCGATGTTAAGAGCCTTCTGACTCGCAGCGTCTCCACTCTTCTGTCTACTGCCGCATGCGTGAGGACAGACCCTCGCGGAACAGCTCTCTTTCCTACACTATCCTCGCCCGTTCAAGAACCCAAATTACACGAAGAACCTTAACAGGCGGACGAAGAACCTCAAGACGGTATTGACTCAAGAGCGGGAACGAGAGCGTGCGGAGAGGGAGCGAAGGCGGCAGGAGAAAGAAGAGCAGGAGCGGATAGCGGACGATGCCATGGACGTCGACACCGCTGACAATCCAAACAAGGAGAAGAACAGTGGGTCTTCGGCGTCGCGCCTTGTTGTCTTGGACGAGGACATACCAACGTGTGAGTATATGTCGCTCGTAATCTCAGTCAATTCTTCGTTAGGACTGATTGCAGGTGTCATTCTGTGGTGCCGGCAGACACGTCCATCGAGGCGCCGCCCTCCTTGCTCCCACCTCGACATTATTGTGATATCACTGGCTTGGAGGTAAGTGTATCCGGTACCTCACACCTTTCGCGAAGACGGGACCTGAAATATCGTAGGCCCCATATACCGATCCACGAACTGGCCTAAGGTACCACGACAAAAGTGTGTACGAGCTTATCAAAGGACTGGTGAGTATCGGTTGCGTTGCCGTTCATACCTGTATTCCTCACAGTTGCCTATCAGAGTCCTAGTGTAGCTAAAGATTACCTTGCCGCTCGAGGGGTCAATCCTGTTGTTAAGTAATTCTCATGGGCCCATGTCGCATTGTGCGGAGACACATGGGTAGGCCGCTGCATTCTATCACCAAGTTATCGAAGAAGACCACGATGGAAAGTATCGCCGTAGTTATACTACCGATAGTTCCCGGGTAAATTGGATCAAACCCAAGCATGCAGTCCATATTATTGAATTCAAAGACTGATACTCCTCCCAAAAGGCTACTTCAGGGGACGAAAGGTGTGCGAAAATCACCGCAGCCGTACGAAATGGAGGTCAGTAGCTGACGACTCGAATTTACACGTCAGAGAATCGTATCTCACACCGGTAGATGGAGCTGATGCACTGGGTAGTGGCTACACCCCTGTCAACTCCCGCAAAAAGTCTACGGCAAGGGATGTTCGGTATGCATGTACATTATGAGAGAGGAACCCCACTTACCACGCGTCAACTCAAACGCAGCAAATGTACTCGCTGCTGCCGGTATACTGTACATGCATGAGTTAAGCTGGGTCCACACTACAGGTTACCCACCTTCGAAGTACTTGTAAATACAAGTCAATAGGCCTGTATTTGGTGAGAAACAAAGAACTTACACGAGGGTGACAATCCGCGGAAAAGGCCAGAACTATGCGACGTGATCATGGCAGAACAGTAGCAGCGAGTTGACGTGAATTGGCACGAGACAAGACAATCATCAACCTTCTGCCGACAGTACGAGAAACGGTGACGTACACCCCACTATCTGCGACAATAGATCGCAGCTCTGCATTGATGTATGTCCATGGTCGCGACGTGGGTGGCGTCGGACGAAGTTGGATGCGCGACTTTACCACGTCTAGTAATAAATAAGGGAGAGTCAGACGTGGCGGAATACGCTAGTTGCCAACGCACCTAGAGGGTAACAGCAAAGCCAGTACGCAATCTGTAAAGGAAAGAAGTATAATCATCATCAGTAGATGGCGCAGGCAGCGTTTAAAAAAGGTATTCACCCCTCCCGTCGCTCCGCTAGTGAGGAGAGCCCAGATCGGTACGTGTTCCCCGTACTGCGATTGAAACTGCCGTTTTGAAAACTCGAAGGCTGTCACAGGAATAAGTTGCTGCATCCTAGAAGGTGACCGTTGCTCAAACCTGAGTAGAACCTATTGATACATGTGTTTGAAGGAAAATTCTCTCCGCATTGAACTTGAGATCGATGTTACGTACCCAGCATACGCAGGAATTTCTCTGGCCACCGTAACCTGTGTGCGCAAAGCTGCCGGTTAGAGGGGGAAAACGTCGAGAGCCCGAGGGCAAATTTGCCACCGTCACCGCAAGGGGTGCAGAGCGTCTTAAGACAATGTACACACCCAATATCCGCGCATGATACCCCGCTTGAACCCCCAGTCTTGCCACATTTCCCGTGCAACATCACGCAACCGCTTATCAGTCGCCGCGCCGTATTGTCCTTGCATACGGACTTTAAACATTTCGACTGGGATTAAGGTTGCAGCGGCACGCAGAGATCTGCGTAGATGGGGGCTCACCGGGACTGGCAAGGACGGCATTCACAGCACCCGCCATGGCGCCAGCCAAGGCGATCTGTGGGAGTGTAAGCTGTGGAAAGGGAGAGACGATGCGTTTCGAAGTCGCGTAAGATGCGAAGAGGAGCGAGTTCACGCCCGCAATGCCAATCAAGGGGCTCGCCATGCCTGGAGAGAGGGTGTGGAATTGAGACTGAACGATCCCGCAAAGGTGGTTGGAGATACCTTTGTATAGTGCAAGGAACCCTTCCGTTCGGATCGTCCGAACGAGAATATCCATTGGTCCTTTCTAGAGGAGGTTAGCCGCGCGCCAGAAGACCAAATGTAGCGGGGGACATACAAACATTTCTTCTATTGTCTGAAATGAGTTTAATAATGAGAAAAAGTAGTATCGGACACACTGGACGCTATCTGAGCGCGGGTTTTTATAGTGTCCAGAGGCTGGCCGACGAGGACCTGCGCTGCACCTCCGACGCTACCTGCAATGAGCTCATTTGCGGTGGAGGCAGAATGCTGCGACATGTCGTTGCGATGGGAGGTTGTGGTGAGCTGGCCTCGCTAAGATGACGGATACTCTCACACCACCTCATCATCGAATCCCAACACCATTTTTGCGTGCTCGTGTGCGCTAATCGACGACGCCAACGTCCATGACGTCGCATGTGCAAGACCTGTACGCTGGCGGCTCCCAGTTAGACTCTGATCGCGACCCCGTCTTCCCGGGAGGGACGTCTCAGTGGGCGTCTGGCACAAATTTCACAGAACGGGCTGTTCCGCATGTCAGCAATCCGATCCTGCTCATCTCATGCAACTCGTATTGATACTATCTCTGTTTCTTTGCACTCGTAATCGTCTGTAAAGGTTACTCCGCCAATGACTTATAAGCCAACCGACGAGCAACTATTCATGCGAGACGCACGCGGGGACCAACTCCCCAATGTCGATTTCTTGAAACAACACTTCGTACGAGAAGGCCGCCTCACTGAAGGTCAGGCCCTGCACATCCTCCACAGAGCGACAGCTTTACTCTCAGGAGAGCCCAACCTCATCCACATTGCAAGCCCTATCACAAGTGCGTGCGTTTATGCCTGCTGCATGCAGTCAAGGGACCCCCCATTCTGACCACCACATCTTCCGTCAGTATGTGGAGATGTCCACGGCCAGTATGTGAGTTATTTCGCTCTGATAGTTCAACCTTTTCATCTCATAAAACTTGGTTGCTGTGCCAACCACAAGTATGATCTCATGAAATTGTTCGAAGTAGGGGGAAGTTTCTCTAATAATCACTATTTGTTTCTGGGTGACTATGTTGATCGTGGTAACTTCGGCATCGAAGTAAGCCCATCATTAACTGGTCTTGCTCAATGATTGTATACGCGGCCCAGTGCTTGCTGTATCTCTACGCCCTCAAACTCCAGCGCCCGAAGGATATCACTCTCCTTCGTGGGAACCACGAATGTCGGCATCTCACAGAATACTTCACCTTCAAACGAGAATGTGTGTTACATCCGATGCTGACGATGCCTTGCTGACTTGAGTATATAGGTCTCCACAAATATTCTGCTGCTGTGTATGACGCTTGCCTGGATTCTTTTAATGCACTTCCCCTCGCAGCCATCGTGGATAACCGTTTCTTCTGTGTGCATGGCGGCATATCACCAGAGCTCAATACGCTCGATGACCTACGCAAGGTTCGTAGATATTCGTCGATATCCCGTGGTGATCGTGACCCACTCTACCATCCTGTCCGTCGGAATAGCTGCACCGATTCCAAGAACCAGGTTCCAGCGGACTCTTATGCGATCTACTATGGTCCGATCCAATAGCTAATTTTGGATACGAAGACCAGCCTTCAGAGCATAGACCACCTCTCCCGCCTGGAACTGCTTGGGAGCATAACGGGATGCGTGGATGTTCGTACTATTATACGTGAGTAACGTGTCTACCCTTACTGTTTACTCAAGTGTGGAAGGTACCGTACGCAGGTACCATGCGGTATGCATGTTCCTTGAACGCAACGGACTTCTTGGCATCGTTCGCGGACACGAGGCACAGGACGCAGGGTACGTGTTTTCTACCTCCTTATCGATGCATTTCTTGAACTCACTTGCTATCTTTGGTTACGATCGCGACCACTCGTATGGGATCTTGGGGTCCATGTGGATGATTTTGCCTACGAAGATTTCAGATGTACCGAAAAACGCCAACAAAAAAGTTTCCCTCTGTAATAACGGTCTTCAGCGCCCCCAACTATCTCGACGTCTACCACAACCGCGGGGCGGTGATAAAGTATGCAAACAAGAACATCACCATTCGCCAGTATAATTCGAGCTCTCACCCATACTGGCTTCCTAATTTCATGGATGCATTCACGTGGAGCTTACCATTTGTTGGTGCCAAAAGTAGGTGTCCGTTTATCATCACATTCAGCGCCATCTTAACCCGTCATGTAGTCACTGAGATGCTCCTCGCTATTCTATCGACGTGTAGCCCCGAAGAACTCGAAGACACAGATGATGACGACACACATACAGTGGATCTTGCGCTTTCGCCAACTGAGGTTGCGACGCGGCATCAGCAGATCAAGGACAAGATCCTCGCTGTGGGCAAGATGCAGCGAGTGTTTCAGTTACTCCGGTACGTCGGAACGTCACCTTTTTCCACACCGACTCTTCGTTTGCTCTTTGATGAGCATGCTCACGTAATCTAAATGATGCTCCAGCGAGGAGGCAGAGAATGCGACAGAATTGGCTACGGTACCTTCTGAGGATCGGCGTGGACCAGACATGCTAACAGCACAAGGTGCACAATTGAGAAACTACATCCGGACCTTTGCGGATGCGTGAGTGGCGTCGGCTCTTACGGTCCCTTACTGTATTGATCACGTCTTTGCCTTTTCTTCGTCCATCTATCCACCTCTCCGTCTTAATCGTGCAGACGGCAGTCGGATCTCCTCAATGAACGCTTACCTCATTTTGAGCCTGCTGATGAGGGGTTTCCCGTTATACCGGCTCCAAGTATGCGGCGCCGCGTGAGCGGCGATATTGAAGGTGTAGGTAGGGAGGAACTCGTTCGGCGTATGTTGGAGGAAGATGGGGAGGGAGGTTTGGTCGAGCGCATTGCAGACCGGATAGCTAGAAGTCGAATGGCAACGGGAAGGCCGATGTCGCTGAAGCGATTCGAGACGACCTAATACCAGGTACGGCCGGCACAACATCGGATTCGGTCGGTGTTGGAACGACGGGACGATGGGGCAGAGGGTCATGCAGACTCTAATGAATGTAAGATACCAAGGGCGTCTTCCGTTGGAAAGAGTTCGCACGGAGCGTAAATCGCGTATATCCTCAACTATACCAATGTATGTAGGTAGCTCTTTCTGCTAATTAGTTTCCTTGTTGCATGACTTTGAATTGTGTGAAGGGTTCGATGTACTTTATGTTTGGTGTGATCATCGATGGATAATTGTTCTATCAGTATGGCTAGTCCATGACCGTATTGTAACTGGCGGGTTGAAGGGGGAAAGTGTTGGAAAAGAAGCTTCCGTATATTACAATATTGGGCTTGGCAATGTGGGCTGAGAAGTATGGAGACTCTCAAACTAAGTGCAAGAGTGAACTCTAGATTTTTGGGTAGGTCGTCAAGTCTCACCTTCCAGATAATCAGCTGCTAAGAGGCTACAAGGCCGGGTGCAATGCATCAGAGTACACGGTCGGGTTGCGAAACGTGAAGGCTTACAGTTCTAAGGCCACTTCAGGGGGTATGCGCTCCGCGAATTCGTTGAGTGGAATCTCTTCCTTGGGACCTGCATTTTCATACTGGGCCTTAAAAGCCATGTACTCGCAAACCTTTTCGACAAGAACGGCACTGTGCGAGACCTGATCAGCGGAGGCGCGGCAACTAATGGGGGGACGCGGCAAACTGCTCACCGTTCACTTATCGTGCAAGTGTTTGCGAGTGCCTCTCTGAATGGGCCTGTGTAAAAGTCTGGAGTCGACCCGATGCAAGGAGAGAGGCTACCAACTATCGGCGCTCAGCATTGTCTTGAGCGTTCCACTGACCATGGCAACGTTGCGTTTGACGAGGAAAGAGTACCCGTCAGAACTGACTAGTTTAACCCAGTCATCATTTTTTCCTGTATGGTTCTGCAGTTGAAGGTCAGAAGACTTATAACATGCACGCACGCAAAACTCACGTTTGCTTGGGTCTGAGTAGACATTTTCAACTTGTCGAGAGACCTCAGAACTCTTCCAACTCTGACGAGATGTAGGCGTGGGAATCTGTAATTACCATAAGGGAATGATGAGGGTCTCGTTGCTGATGGTAGCTTCGTCGTCGTAGTCGCACTCGACATTCGGCCGTTTTTCAGCGCTCACACGACCTGTGCTCCAGCCCTTGATATGGCCCTACCGAAAGTAAGAACATACTTCGTGTTTCTTGCCTCTCGTTGATGACCACAACAATCTTATCCAGCGTATTATAAAGGTGGGGCCACCCCTTTGTGCCCGTATCGTAGTCGTGATGGCGCCTCTTGCAGCCGCAGAATACTGACACCGCCGTACTACTAGGAAACTGAACGACTCGTTGCAGACCCCGCACCGGGCATATCGGCCGCTCCCCACGAGGACAATCTGCGTTACTTTGATGTAACTATCGAGGGTCCTGATGGCAGTCCGTTCCAGAGTAAGTTACTCGTCTCTCTGTCGAAACGTTAGAGTCGAGATGCACGCACCCGTATGTTGTTTGTAGACGGGGTGTTTAGGTTAGAGTTGTTCCTCCCAGAAGAATATCCAATGGCTCCGCCCAAGGTCCGCTTCCTCACGAAGATATACCACCCCAACATTGGTGCGTCTTCCTTTGTCCTCCCCTCTCTGACCAAGAATCAATCACAGTATCTATTAACTTCTATCCTAATGTTGGTTCAACAGATAAGCTCGGTCGAATCTGTCTGGACATACTGAAAGGTGAGGGTCAATCGATCGGTCTTGGTTCCCAACGCTCAAAGACGGATGCCGTGGGTCTAGACAAGTGGTCACCTGCATTACAAATTCGGACGGTACTACTCTCTATACAGGCACTGCTGAGTGCCCCGAACCCTGACGATCCACTCGCAACGGACGTAGCGAAGCATTATAAGGAAAATGAGAAGGACGCGCAGCGGGTGAGCCGCGAGTGGACAGAAAAGTACGCATCGAAGTAGCGGTATGACCGCAACCAGGTTGCATCGATCCGACGGACATCCCGGTGTGTGTAAGCTGGAGGAAGGCTGGTGGGGTATTTGCGAAAGACCTGTGTGTTAGTCACATGTACTACTATGTAGAATAAAGTTTTCGCTGAAATTCCGGGGAATGATTTAGAATCCGTCGAGTGCATGCCGTACGGCTTTCATTCTGTGGTAAAAAAACGTTTTTGACGTCAAACGAGTCTAGAACGGGGCCTAGAACCCGCGTCGCGACTGTGTTAGGATTGGTGTCTGGCGGACGCTGATCGCCATATTTTTGCGCATGGAGGCTGGAATGGGGACGGCACACCTCATTCGCGCGCACCCTTATCCAGCCCACGTACAGACGGGGGCCCTGAAAGTCCCTCTTGGCGTGGACAGGTGCGCTGTGAGCACCTAACATTGACTGCGTAAGTCACTCCCGACACATATACATACGCCTCCTTCCTGCTGGTCCCTGTCTCTTGGCATCCAGCGACCAGCGTTCGTCCTGCCACCGCACCCTTGCCCTACAGAATCCCCTCCTCCATTGTGATTTTACACTCCAATTCTCGTGATCGCACATGTCGATCCTGAACGGAGACGTTCTCCACATAGTCAGCAATGAACTATTTTACAGCGAAGGCGGAGGAACGGGGTCCTCACTCTTAAATTTGTCTATAGTATCTCGTCTTTGCCGCCAAGCCTGTCTGCCCATCATATTTTCCGAAGTGCGCTGGCCGCGCAAGTCAAAGACTAATCCAGACGACGAACTGTGCTTTTTACCAGAATCGTTGCGGCCGCACGTTAGGTTAGAAATATTCGTCCAGGATTACACACCACTGACAGCTGTTTCCGATAAGACATCTCCAACTTATCTGGCACGATGAGTGGACAGAGCCAGGTCGTTTGCGTCACGGTTGCTTCAATCGCGACGGCATGTACGTACCGTTCGACTTGGGCGTCGTTTCTTCCGCCATAGTGTGCATGCCCAAGCTGAACAAGATCACAATGAGCTTCCCATTCATCCCTCCCCAGTCCCTCTTTGTGGCAATTGGGCAATGCCCCTCACTCACGTCCTTCTCGCTCATGGACACCCCCATAGATATGGGTCTCGTGTCGGTGTATCCTGTCTCCCTGTCTCGCGTAAACCTTACCCCGGTAGGACAGTCCTTGCGCATCGGGGATGGGCCAACGTATCCAACACTTTGCGATATAAGCTACTTCACGCGAGACTGGAGGAGGAAATACCGTATAGAAGCACAGTATCGTGGGCTCAGGGAGCCGCGGGCCTGCGGAGTATTCCTTCGTCAACAGGCACCGTGCCTCACCCATCTTGAGGTTTCGGGCGACCTCTGTTCTTTTGCGACCCTTGCTGCTGTGCAATGGCCAGAGCTGCATACATTGGTGCTGTATGGACACGTACCAGGCACGCAGACATTGTGTCCGTTCCCTGTTACTCCGCCCCCGGAAGCATCGATTTGGGACGCCCTTGAACGTATGCCGGTGCTAAGTGATCTGCGACTACTATTCTCTCCTTGGAGAAGAAAACTTTTTTCTTTGCTTCCAGAAGACCGGTTTCCTGATCCCAAACACCTGCAGAAGCTAGCATCGTTGACGAATTTCGCAATCTCCAATGCGTGCGAACTCGACGGTATTCTGAAATACTTTCCTTCACTTCAAAAATTGGCTATCCTCGCGATGGTCGACTTGCCCCGGTGGCCGGTTGCCCTCAACGATGCCGAGGCTAATCGTGTGGTTGCCGACGTTGCTGAGAGTGGCTGTCCGCTCAAGCATTTGCGCATTATCATCGAAGACAAGCTCACCCCAGAGCTCTGTCATCTTATCGCCTCCCTGTTCCCGCTCTTGGAATTACTTGAGATTGAACGCTGTGGGTATCACGATGGAAAGTCCATGTCTACATGTGTGCGTGTTCTCTCCCAGCTTTCACATGATCCCCGTCGATTCCGGAACAGCTGTTCCGTCGCAGCGGGATGGGGTTAAATGGTTTCCTTGATTGATCGGTTTCATAGCAGGAATTCGTCGATGCATTATTGCCATTGTCTGCCCTCCAGTCTCTTCGACTATGCATGCAATTCCCCGAATACGACGAGGTAGACGAAATGGAATCATGGAAAGCTGTGCGAGCCCAGAGCGCCGATCTGTTTGCAAACCAGCTCAAGAACATCCGCCAAGTCGGGTTCGAGTATCGTAAGCGCACCGGGACGCACCGGTATCAAGATTCCTGGATTGATTTCACGATTACACGTTGCGAGGATAACAAAGAAAATGGTTGGGGCACAGCACTTCGGGGAGGGTATAGAGATCAGCGGTGTGTTCTCCGTCAACTCCCAAAATCGTGGTACGCGTTCCCGGAGGTGTGGACGCCTACGCGGCTACCATTTTGAGCGCATGTTACGAAAGGTTTCTTTCTCTCCATTCGGTGATCCGTTCTGTTTTCCTTCCAGAGGGGAGCCATGTGTTTGGCATACATGCGAGACGCGCGTGCTGCCTGTAGGGTGTTGGGTTCGTTGTATCTTTTTCCGGGGGTCACCTTTATTGTATCAGCATCACAGGTCTGTTGTATTGCTCCACGAGTTTGGTTGCTTAAATCCAGCGTTTGCATTAGGCCGAATGCGAAATGCTTCATGGCGAGTTCACTGTACGTATAAGGTGAGGATCCGAAGTTCATGTCGTACAAGGTGGGTAGAACGCTGGGCTACATTGTGACCTCCACATGAGAGCTTGTCATCGTATACGTAATGGACTTTCGTGACGCAGAGGGTATTCGTCCATACATCCCTTGCGGTTTCGAGTTGTTGATGAAAGAATTTATCCCGGGTGCACGTTTGTCCCGCGTCTCCATTGCCGCCGCACTGTCACGCACAGATGTCCTTCCATGTGCAGAATGAGATTCTGCCACCGTTAGAACAAGTTCTCACCGAAGACGTGGTCATTCGGCCTGGACCTCTGAAGGAAGAGGACACGCGTCCCGTGAGACCTAGACTGCAGCGTTTAATGCGTAAATTTTTGGAGGGAGGAATGCCGTGATATGGACAATGAGTCAACCAGTGACCGCCAGTCTATTCCTTTGTAGGACTGCCTCGCGTCCCACGGACATGGAGGCTAGCTCGGGGCGCATTGAGGTGGTGGTCTAACACACGATGCGACATATTTATCGTAACTCTCCTGCAGGCACGAAAGACGTAAGGTGAGTCGCATGGTAACTGCATGGTCGTGAACGACTTTCTGGTGCGTCCGTCGCTGATATGAAACGCTCAGTGAGATAGATAAAAAATGCCGATGAGGTATAATATTGCTATGGCTCGTCATGATCCGGCCCGTATAAGATGATAGTCTACTTAGGGAGCATTTTAGTTTCGAGTGGTGGCACGAACGTCCACCACAGTAGCACTCACTTCGTGGTCGACTTTCTTCAAGTCTCGAGGTCGGGCGGACCGGTGTGAATTTGAGGGTGGTGTGAATCTTTCTGTTCTGATAACTGAGGCCCGCGTCGAAAGACGCCGTGAAACTTTGCGTCGCCTCGCAGCTATAAAACAGGGTATTGTGCTCTTAGAGTGGCTCAGTACGCACCAGAAACTTTGTCCCCTTAAATGAAATTCGAGACTCAAAATCCTAAATCCCCCCAGCGTTATATCACGCGTATAGGTCGGAGGGAAGGTGAATCATTGCAAAGCGACCAAGTCGGACTTTATCGTCGCTCGTCGCTTTAATACCATTTATGTGCCTTCTTTCACAGAGAGATGTCATAAACCACCCGACTTCATATGGTGAGAAAACCGAGACCCGTTGGCTGGAATTCGGCCAAGTATAGGTAGAATCTCGGGAGGCGACAAGCTCAGGGACCTTCTGTAAATTACGCGCCACGGCCTGGCGCCTCCTATGTGTCAGTTTCAAACGTGACACTCTTGAAACAACTCACCATACAGTATCTTTGTGTCTCTACCGTTAATATGCCACACAGCTCCGTGACTTGCCATATTTTGGGAGTTTACCTCCGTCGTCGGCGTACTGCAATGGCCTCTTCTCGTCTTCCTTTACCCTGTTTGCATTAGTCGCATGTTCGGTTTTGCACGGTAGCAATCGCTGGTACGCACATGACCAAACAAGTTCAAACTCAAACTACACGGTCGCCATTTTCATGACAGGCGTGGCCGGTGCCTTCGTGTGAGGCAACAACGATTTATCGCCATTGCACGCTGCCAGCATAAGCCAGAACCATATCAGAGCGCGCTCCAGAGAACCGCTTTCACATCGTTGTCGTCATCACTGACCTGTCATCGAGCCGCAGTATACGTGCCAATCGCTGTACAAAACTAATGTGATGCTGTCTAGGATCGTGATTCCGGCAAGTTTTCTGATGGCGGCGAGGCCTAGCCTCGAGGTGTGTTGGCTCGTAAGGGTAATGCTGTCTTACTGGTCGGCCCTGCGTATGGGTGTTTAGCAGACTACCTTAGAAGTAGTCTTCGAGCGCAGTCCCAGTGGGAATACCAGTTTGGCCCTTGCACTGCTAACACAGTGAGGTGAAAAGGTGCAACACATGTATTCTGCGAGGATGCCATCGACCCGTAAATGCGCAGGCTGAGGTTGGAATGAACGCTCGGTGACAGTTTTTTTAGTCAGAGGGGCTCAATGGATGTGGCGATGTCCCCCCTTCGCCTTGCCATTCTGTGACCCTCTTGCCAGCACCTGTCGTTGTCCTGCATTTTACCTTGAAGAACCGAACATCCACCGGTTACCCTTTGTCCTTCGTTAGTCCAGCGCAGACCACCCCTTGGTCTGCTCAGATGTCCTCGTCCTCGGGCTATCGTCCATCCCACCTTCACCGCGTCAACTTGCAGTCCAACGGAAAGCGCCCGTTCGAAGAATGCGGGTACGATTCCGATCCTGACCCATCATCGCTCAACAGCGGGACCCAGCCTAGTGGAAGTGGCAGCTCAGGAAGCTCTCATCACTTTTCCAGTGGCTCCAGTAGCAGCACCGGCGCCGGTGACGGGAGGAATAAAAGAGCTCGAAGTACAAGCAGCTCCTCCAACAGCGGCCATTCGTCATCGTCCGATGTTTCGACTTCTACAGGATACGACACCGCTCCATCCAGCTCACGCAGCGATCTCAGCTTAAGTGGTCCGTCCGCACTGGCTCGAGATGCTGTAGATTGTCCAATCTCCGCTCCTGCGTTGTTTGACTCTCAAGACGAAAGCGTAGCTAACTTAAGCATCGAGCTGCCTCGCTCTACGTTCACTGCAGGCATCCCAGAAACTGCTTCTGTTTCCTCAGAGGACAACTTACGCAGTTCTCTGCAGCGTTTCAACGAGTTCGAGCGTCATATCGCTGCGCTGCGTAGCTCCATTGCAACCTCACGTCCCTCACTCCTGCCACAGATGGGATCTTCCGAACACGCCCCTCACGAGGATTGGCATGCTGGATCTTCTACCTTTCAGCCGATGAACAGTGGTGGCCTCACCGCTCCCGACACCAGCGATGAGTCCACCAGCACTATTCAAGATGATACCTTTTCCTCAATGTCCTCTTTTGGTTCTACCAATGGTTAGCATCATTAACACTCTGAATACTCATACGAGCGTTATCTTATACAATCATGCACAGGAATGTCCACAACGCACCCTTCTGCTTCCTCCACCGGTGGTGGACTGTATCCTTTTCAATATAATAACCTTTCACCTCCCTATTCCCCCATGTCAGGAAGACCGTCAGCCGAGGGCGAGCGTTCTGGAGCAACAATAGGCTCCAGCCATGTGCCTCCCGGTATGGAAAGTACACGCACCAACGTTGGCATAAGGCAACCATCGGGTTCAAGGCTATCCCCTCCGCCGCCACCACCCCAGCTACGTCCTACTCGCAGGAGCCCCTCACCCCTTGTCTTGGAACCCGCAGTGTCTCCATCTAGTTCAGATGATACTAGTTTGACTAGCAACAGGGTTGTTGATTCAGATTTACGTCTCCCAGTAACGCGCGGCCGTCGTGATGACATCTCTCCCGCAGGCTTCTTCGACAGACAGGCTGGTGAGATATCCCATCAGTTCGGTACGGGCGATGACCGTCTCACAACGGCCCACTTGATCCATGCAGAATCGCAGGCTGAAAGAGGTCGGTTCTTTGATCGATCGCTTGTCGGTGTGCTCTTACATTGTTGCTTTCAGTTACCCCCGATTTGGCTGAGATCAGACATCGTGTACTCAGACAACATTCTGCTGAGCGTGGGCCTACCCCGTCCGTTTTTGATGTTTTTCGAATTGGGGACTCGTTGTTCGAACATGATGTTACTAGGCGTAGCCAGTCACCAGCCCGGGATCGTGCAGCTGTCTCGGTGCGTGTGCCGTCCAGTACGGTGGATACAAGAGGTAGGGATGGATCTTCTATCTTATCATCTCGGGATTTACCAGGATGTACCCTATTCTCTACAGCCGGAGCTTCCGAGTTTCGTATGCACGGACGAACACCAAATATAATATCCTCCAGTACTCGCTCGAGTTTTCATCCACGCCTCTACTCGATGCCATCTACAAACTCTCTCATGTCTGAGAGTGCCGCAGAGCAAAGGCAAATGATTGCTCGGGAACATTTTTGGGCACCATTTTATGAAAGTAGTCTCGACCTTCCTGGCTACACTAGCGACGATTCGTACTCAGACGGCCAACCACCGGGTTTCACGGACAGCCCACCACGCACAGAAGGATTTATGAGGTCTGGGGTGGGTCAGGAGTCGGGACATGGCAGGTCAGGTCGCGGTGAAGAACAGACTTTACATACGACCTCTACTGAAAGAGGGTCCGAGTTGGCCGCGGTTCGTAGACCAGAGAATCCTTTCGGGTCAGATCCCCGACCGTTCATACCACATCCTTCCGACGGGCAAGGTGCCTCCATTCCGCCAACTCCGGAGTCTGGGCATGCATTTTTCTTGGGTGAGGACATACCTGCAATTCTGTTGTCTCGTAGCAACGACGCGCATATAGAAAGCTCGTCTCACTCAGGTGAATGGTCACCACCACCGATCTCTCCGCAACACCGAGCACAACGAACTGGTCCGCCCTACTCATATGACAGTCTTAATTTGGAACCGTTCCACTCAGGAATATTTAGAGACTCTCTCCGCCGCTCCGTGGAGGTTCGCCGACCTTCGCCGGTATCTCGCTTTCCATCGTGGGCCTTAGATGATAGTGACTCTAGCGACGAGATAGACTTTGACATTATTAGATCCCGGCGACCCTCGGTAAGTGTCTGGAACGTCCAGGCTTAGCATTGCAGCTGACTTGCTTGCCAGTCTCCCGCCCTTCGTGACAGGCTGCGAGCCTTTGCGTACGTCCACTCATTCACATGTGTTGGACGAGGTCTAATTCACCCTCAGCACTGTCGTGCGTTCCCAACGACTGGGTGCATCTAATCGAACGGGACCTGAGCCTACCAGTGCGAATGATGAGTCTAGCATGTCCAGACAGCGTGCTCAAGCAAACACACGAGGTCCGGTTGGCTCAATTCCGTTTAGTAGCCAGAACGTGGTAGGAGGTGCACAGCCCTCGAACTTGTCAGCCACTGCTGGTGCTCGATCAAACAGAATGTCGCCACCGGTGAGATCCACAGATCACATGGCACATCGTAATCCGCGAGAGGACGGTGGACGGCGTCGAAATTCAACTCTTGGTCACCCTCGACCGAATGCAAACCTGACGCCCCGCCCCGAGCGGATAGTAGTGGATGATGAGCCCGCGTCGCGACGACCGTTTGGAGGTGGGATTTTACAACGCCTAGCAAACTTCCAGAGACCTTCCGATGGCACTTTGTCTTCGTTGCCTTCCCAAACGGGCACCCGTGTGGTTCCTCCACCTCTCGGCGCGAGGCCCGCACTCCCTAGACACCGCCGCGTAATCCCTCCAGATCCTATAAACGACGACGACCGTCCATCTCCGATGAGTCGTAACTCGATTACACCATTACCTACTCTCGAATCTGCACGGCGTCAATCTATTGCTTGGCATCCTTTCCTGTCCGACGGCAGAGGTTCAGAGGCATCGGAAGCTATCCCCGGATCTACTGCTTTACCCACGCGGGAATCTGTGCCGCTGAGCTCCCTAGAGGGGCATGCTCTTAGACATCATGCGCCCCGGCAAAGGGCTCAGCTTGACCGTGGAGGCGCACCAATGCAGAGAATGCATCGTCCTAGTGTGTGGCGCTCCGCGGCATTAAGGCGGAATTTTGGTGCTGGCGACTACGTAGTAAGCCGTTCGCACACATTGTGATTCGGCTCATTGCTTAATGGTGGTTTCTGACAGCCTGATGAATTTTTTGATACATCCTATGAGGCCCTCCTGTCGCTGTCGGATGCGATCGGAGAGGTACATTCCAAGGCTACCCCTGAAGACGTCATAGAATCTCTTCAGAGTGGGATGTATAAAGAGTGGGCTCGCGAAGACAGTGAAATGAGATGTCCGATTTGTCTCGACGACGTAAGCCCTTCATTGTGGTTTACCGTGATGATGATTAAGGGTTTCAATTTGCAGTACGAGCCCTCTGATGTTGTGACAAAGCTCCTAGAGTGCCCTCACTGGCTACATAAACATTGCCTGGAAGTAAGTAGCCTATGAAAATCCGGGTGACATGTCCTCTAATCCGTCCTGTAGCAATGGCTTAGGACAGCCAACACCTGCCCTGTGTGTCGTAAAAAGGTCAAAAGCTCACCTTCTCCTCGCAGAGGTTGCCCGTACCAGCGTAGCCGCAGTGCTTCTACACCGGGCACAAGTAATGAAGCAGGACAAAATGACTCTATCTTGCCCCCCAGCGGGTCTCAGTCGAATTTCCGCATCAGTGTTGTCTCTCCTGCAACTCCTTTTGTCTCTCCTGGGAACCTTCGGACCGCAGTTCCTTCTCGTCAGCAGCCTCAAATGAGTCGTGCCACACGACCCGTACCGACGCCTGTTGAGATGGAGACACCAAATTCTATCCATTCAAGGGCTGCACGGGAGGAAAACCGTTCACTTGACCATCTTACTCATCCTGATCATCGTCACGCCGTCTATGGCGTCATCCCACAGCACTCCCATGTTCCACATCACACCCATATTCGTCCGCCCCGTCCCTTAGCATCTCGCCCATTGCCTTCGCAAGTTCATCCGGTTGTATACGTACATCGACAAACGGAAGAGTTGCGTGAACCGCGAGGAGTTGCGTCTGAGCAGTTAATTGTTCCGCGCACGCCCCCTACGGACGGAAACAATGACAACCAATTTCCACCCGCCTTCCATAGCCTGGGATCATCGTTGTTTCATATGGATGGAAGTCGGCCGCGCGTGCCGCAAGCAGATATAGGCACCAGGTTACACGCCTCGGAGGCTGGGCCGAACTCGTCGTTGACTCCATCCGCATTGTCCTCTTTGGTGCACCCTACTCCCCCGAGTAGTACGTATGTAACCTCAAGGGCTGATGCACCGTCCACCCTGAGTTCCATTCAAAATGAAATGGCGATCAGAAACAACCATCAATTCGCGACCAATCTCACCATCGAACACACTGAAATGCCGCACCAGCCTGTACACCCGGACGCGACCGGTTACAGTCATGTCCCTCCCCAAGCTGACACTGCACGTTCGCGGGGACAGGATACCAATGTTCGGTGGCGAATGCGCTCATCATCGATACCTGTTCGGGACGACGTTTCGAGGCAAAATACTGGTCCAATGTATCCGTGGATGGCGCAGTAGGTTAGAGCCTTAACGTCTGGACTTTGCACTGCCGGTCGTGGCATTTTTCTTCCAGACTCTGACCCATTTTTCGTACACGCATATTCTTGAACTCCATCTGTACGGAATGTCATATTTAACCCTTGTAGTTTACATAGTTGTCACAGACCAGGGATTTGCTACTCATGCCAGGATCTATCGCATTGCTGTTGCATACTCGGGGAGGACACCATTAACTGATTTTGCTATTACCAGCTGAGCTAATTTGCAACGACTTGCGAGGTGTCGGTCTTTTCTTTGTAAACCGATCCACTGAAAACAGCTATTTGCTACGTTAGAGGGCATATCACCGGGGTTTCCATAGACTACTTCCAGGTAATGCTTGTGGGCACTCTAGGAACTTTGTCACAACATCAGAGGGCTCGTACTGATTTGTAGTGCATGACTGTGACCCGCCGTTCAAACGTTTTTGTGTATCCCATACACGAGCCACCAATACCCAGAACTTTGCATAAATCTGCCGAAGAGTATACCGCCCCCCAGATCGCAGTTGCAATGTAGAACGTAGTCGGACCATCAGGCTTAAAGAATAGCATTCAAGTTAGTGGGATATGTACTAGTATGAACCAAGAACTTATGTAATAGTATACGCAGGGTCACTGGGTATCGAATATGTCGGCGGTGGTAGGTATCACTACATACTAATAGTCGTGTGGAGGTAGCGTGCAAAGCATACATAAGACTGAGTAAAGAATGAAGACAGGTGGAGCAGGTAACATGTCTTTGTGTACAATGATCGGGAGAATAAGTTGACGCAGATTAAGATCTCGGAAGGGAGATAGACTTTGTCTGTCGGCTGGGCATACCAATGGTAGCGTGCGTGCGTGCCTGAGTTTGTCTTCTTACTTGTGCTTCCATCTTGACGCGTTGCTTTCGCACATCGTCGTCTTTTAGTTTCATGCTGAAGCAAAGAGACAAAAGATCATCTGCAGAAGAAGGTAGACACGCGACGGGCGGGTGAGTTAGGCTTTCCAGTACGCTTTCTTCGGAAGTAGCTTGCAGAAGAAGGCGGCGCACACAGTGTATGACAGCGAGACCAACTCGGAATAAAAATGGCATGCCTTCAGGTAATCAGTCGATGGGCCTCTTGAAAAAATATTTAGAAAAGTACCTTCGTACAAGAAAATGTCCCATATTCGATGAAGATGATCCACGGGCAGCGTTCCGACGAACAGACTAGAGAACCTGTGCAGTTGTAAGATACGGACAATCGACGTGATAGGTAACTACTCACCACGGCCGAGTAATACTCGCGGGAGCCATCTGGAGTGACACGTACAACTTCTTGTGAAGAGCGGGGTCATTAAATTCTACAGCCTTACTCAGTAGTGCAGCATCAACCTCTATCTGAATCGTGCTCGATGAAAAGTATGACCGGAGGTGGGCGTCCATCACAGAGGCAAATATCCAGAAAGCATCCTCTTCTGGTGCCAGGAGCAGTAGGTGTCCCGCTATAGAAGCTAGTGCTGTGGCGAATATCATACATCGGCTACTAAAAAAATTGAGACCAAACACGTACCTGGACTATACTGTATATCAGGAACCATGCTCAAATAGGCTTGCAGCAAAGACGCAATAGGGCCATTTGTGTTGTGCAGTTGTGGTTGGTCGGGGAAGCATCTTGTTGCATCCTTTTCGATCTCCATAAATGCAGGGACACGGGGTCGCTTGCCTAGTTTAGTGTACACCCCAGGAAGAGCACGGGCTTTGCTGTCCGTAAGATGACACCAAACGAGGTAGCGCAAGGAAGACGGTACACCATCCTGGAGAAGTCGCCTAACTTTTTTGTTCTTCCTCGCTTGCGAAGGCGAAACCGCCGGAAGGAGGGCCATCCATCGAACTTCTCGTTGGCGGTGAGCATCCGCAGCAGCCTGTATGTCCGTAGCGGCCCCTGAAGCTTGTTCGTTCGCAGCCAAAGGTGATCGAGGTGCACTAGAGTGCATGGAGGCAGTGTCAGCTAATAGACCTGGAGAACTAGGATCTAGGCGAGCCTCTTGTCCGACAACGGAATCCTGGCTAGCACGACCACTAATGACCGGAATAGACGGTTTAACAAGCTCAAAATCCATATCTTGGACCTGCACGGTCTCATTTTCGATACTACCACCCAACCCTGTGTGCGAGGAAGCAATGCTAACAGCGTCGTCGAGCCAAGGACGCGTATTTGACTTTCCACGCAAGGTAGGCAAACTAAGCTTGTTACGAAGGGCTGCCTCGTGCATAAGAGGGAACGATCGATTATTCTGAGAATTGTCTTGCACTGGGAGTGGCGACTCCATCGAAGAGCGAGAACCGCCAGAATCAGAGCTCCGGCGTGGAGGGTGACTATTGGTTGAATCTTTCTCGTGTCCACCAGGAGAGACTGAGCGATTCTGTGTTAAAGGTAGCGGGACAGTGGGGCTGCGCAGATTTGGCAAAGGAGACACATTGCCTGTCGGATCCGACGTATCTCTTTCTTTGGCGACGGGGCTTGGTGCAGGAGCCGAAGAGGTGGATGTTAAATCTACAGGTAGGGGGCTACTACTCGTTTCTAGCTGAAGCCCAACCGTAGAAGCGTGGCCCGTAATGAGTGTAAGAGGGGAGGGTACCCGTCTGGGCAAGAATGCTCCTGTGAGCTGGTCTCGACTATACGGTAGTCAGCCAAGAAGATACTGAGATCGTCAAGCAACAGCCTCACCTGCTCTCCGAAACCTCCGTTCCAATGACTTTGGCACCTAGCGCAGAAAAAGATCTTGACCTTGGACGGGCGCCCCGGGCACCTCCGACTTGAGGTACAAAACCTGGACGAAGAGCTGGCAATGTCGTCGTCATTACCTGTGTCGCTTCCTTCACACTCGCTGGTGGGGTGGAAGAAGCTGTGGCAGAGCGCCTAGGTAGTCGTAAGGGAGGCTGCTCCGTGGAACCGGATACAGATACCTCTTCCTTTGTCTCGCTAGATATAGATACATCGGGAACAGGAGATCGCACTCGAACTGGTGCTGGCGGATTTCCGCCAAGGAAGCCCTTGTGCGCTGGTGGAGGTAAGGTCGCAGATCTTGTTGGGGGTACTACTGTCGTGGAGTTGGGGCTGCGAGGGGGCGGACCGCTAGCAGATGAGGTCAAAGGAGGAAGTGGCTCTAGCGAAAACACGATTGGTACCGGTCCCATGCTTGTACTGAGATCAGGCTGGCACTGTGCAAAGATGGTCATTGGAGGATGGTGTAGAGCCGCTGAACTTTGTGCAAGTGAAGCGCTGCGCAGGCGATGGAGTACTGGTGCGGCAAATGTACTTGAGTTGGGCGATGGTAGAGGGTACGGGTTGCTACCGGGTCTGGCATTAGGAGGGTCGACATGGTATGGCTGAGTTTGTGAGGGGCGTGCATACATCGGGCCAAGACCTTGATGACCAACAGGCTTTGGTGCATTAGGGTGCGGAAGGAAGATAGAGGAACGAGAAAATGGATGTGCGGTTCGATTCAATGAACGCGCATGCTGGGAAGGATCTTGTTCTGTAGGTGTCAACGACGGCGTCGGTGCACTGGACGTTGGCGGCACGCCTGAATAGTTGGATGTGGAAAAATGGTCTCCGCGTCCATCTGGTAGCTGCCTACAATGATCGTCGTCTACTAAAGTGGCAGTCATCTGAAATCTTGAAGTGGATACATCGCGTGATGAAGAGCCAGTGGCAACAATGGGTGCAACAGACCCATGCTTGCTGTCCATCGCGGCCCTTGATGCTGATGCCAAGGCCCCTCCTTCAGCAGAAGCGTTCGGACTGTCGAAAGGAGACTTCATAGCACCAGTCGGTAGATTAGCATCGTTAGGATACTGATCTACCAAGTCGCGAGTATACTCTGGTCCATCTTCTGCGTCGGCAGGCGCCCACAGTGGGCGTGGAGAAGTGGAACGTAATGAGGACAGTACTGCCGTGTTGGCTGTCGTTTCATTAGTTTGTTGAATGTGGTCGCCTGCGACGAGAGTTCGCCCAGCCTTTGCCTCGTCGGTAGTCCCTTCTTTAACATGATCCTCTGTCGATTCGTGCATGACCTCCATTTCCATCTCCAGATGTGTATCCTCCCCGCGTTCCACGTGGTCGTCATTAACTATCCGAAGACGCGATTCGACACGCACTGGGACGCCGGTTGGCACCGCCGGGAACTGCGAACTCAAGCGATCTAGCGTCTGCGTCGAATACAAGGAGGACCGCGTGTCATCCGAAAGAGAGGGATCGAATGTCTGGGTTAACGGGTGCTCGTTTCGCTGTGAAATGGAGGATTCTGCAGACGCTGCTGTTGACGTCGACTCGAAACTTGGTCGCGAATACAAGCTCGGGCGCTCATCACGCGCGCTGTATTGGCTTGGCTGATCACTTGTGACACTTCGTTGTTCGAAGCTGCGGTCTGTCGAGAAGCTCGGCCGGTCAGCAGACAAGCTGGGGCGCTCAGTAGGGAAGAACGGAACGGGTACGGGTGGTGCACGTGAACCCTTGGAGGTGCCCGACGCTTTTGAACCTGCGGACATCTTAGAGACGACGCTCATCCGACGCGACGCTACTGAAAACCTTTTCGAGGCCAACGAATATCGAGAGTAGCGGTAGTCATCGTATATATCGTCCCAGTAACCACCGTCCTCGTCCTCCGCTTCTTCAAGTTCTTCGTCGGCATCATGGGACGGGTTTCCGCTACCTGCGAAGTCTCCGTCGCCCTCGGTACGTATTGGGGAAGTGGTAGCATGTCCTGTCGTCGTTGGACCACGTGACAAAGCTGCTGTGGAGACCACAGGCGTTTGTCTGTCCCAAGGCATGGGTGTACTCCCGCTACTTCCTGAAGTCATGGCACCCAGATCACTACGCACCACACCCAAGGGCACGTCCTCGTCTGAATCATCGCAATCGCCATTCAACGGTCCCATCAGCGAAAGCCCAATCCCAACCTCACCGTCCGAATTTCCATCTTCGCCATTAACAAGTACATTCGAATCTCCTTTCCGACTGCTGTAGCGTAAACTAGTCTTCTTTTCTGTCCCAGTGTTGCCTTGTTCAGAACTGCGATCGCCCGGGCTCCCTGAAACGTTATCGAGCCAACTTCCCGACACCATGCCATCCTTTTCGTCATCTGACTGGAAAGCTACGTTTCCGTCATCTTCGTCTTCATCACGTAACTCTCGGCGGAACGCGTCCAGGGTCGATAGACGAGTCGAATTACCGTCGTCGAAATCATCCCCATGTCCATCTTCTTCTGACATGCCCTTCTCCACGCCTGTCCTATGCGCTTCACCAGACGACGGTGCGGGAGGGAGTGGGCCAGTTGGCGGTGCGGATGGTGGGGGGGTTATACTCACAAGCCCACCGGTGAGGGTAACGTATAGACTTGTGGGGCCCGGTCCATACGGGTTTGGAAGGGGAGACGACGAAGTCGATGCGCCGGATGAAACATGAACTTGAGCTCTTGACGGGAAAGTGGGAGAACGGGGAGAAGGGGAGTGCGAGCCTGGAAATCCCGATGAAAGGGATAAAGCTGGTGAAAGGGATCCGGAGAGGCCAGAAGAAGGTACAGGGCTCGCCGACGAAAATGACCTCGGCGGCGCAAGGGATAGTGGGCTATGGAGAGAGGGGCAAGACCCCAGCAGGCTGGGAGAAAGCGAACCTGGAATTCCGACTGATGGAGCACCCGACGAAGGCGAGGGAAGTGGTGATGAACCAGAAGGCAAACTCGCCGGTGCTTGTCGCGGAGACTTAGAGAGCCTGAGTGGTGCAACTATCGGTAGGGTGGGTGAAGAATTAGGAACAGAAGCGAGAGTTCCAAGGCCGAACTCAGATGTGGGTGATGGGATAATGATGGCAACGGGCTCCCTATCGTCAACGCATAATTTCACGTCAACACAGTCCCTAATATCGTTGGAATCTGTGCCTTTGGAACGGTCCGGAACGGTCGTTGTAGAAGAAACATTGGAAGAGAAATGATGGGAGCTTACCAGAAGGAAATGATGCAGATGGTAATGATGCATTGGACCCCGTGTGATCCGTCTCAGTAGCACCGGAAACCACTGAACCACTGACAGAACTTGAGGTCGAGTACGCGGAAACTGACGTAGCTGTTGACACCGAACGTCTCGACCGGGTGGTATACACCGAACTTCCGGACACCGAGCCTGTGGAGCGTGGCACTTTGGCGGATTTACTCTCCTTGCTGTCTCTCTCCTCTCCGCCCAATTTGAAGCTTGTGCTGGTTGCAAAAGACCGGGCATGCAACTTCTCGGAGTGCGTCGGTGATGGCGACCGGCAGGGCTCTCTCGACGCCGACCATCCTGTTGAGTGCCCATCCAAATTATTTGTTCCGTCGCTCCTACCCAAATTTGTGGGTGCACTCCGCTCTGCGACCGCAATCGACATCCTCTCCGCCCCACTAGCAACACTTGTCCTCTTCGTTATGACGGGCTTCTTGAGTTTCCCATGGAAACGCACATCTTTGGCTGAGAAGCGACCGACGACGCCCTCGCAGTGGCCCTAATGCAATCGGGCGGTCAGAGGCATGTCCGAAGGAGGGCAATTGTCGTGCTCAGCGTAATACTTACTAGGTAAAACCCCTCCTCTGGAAGTTGCATTAACACGGTAATTTCGTCGTCCTGTCAGGGAAACAACTCAGTCTTCATCTTTACCGCCGACCAGATCAGGTGCAAGAAGGCGTTTTGGACGGGCAGCTACATCGACGAGACCTGCATGAAGTTGTAGAATGCAATCAGGCATTACAAGATCGTACCGTAGTCTCCGCATGCCACTCCTACGAGACACGGCAGAGCGAATGCAGGGTCCCAATTCCAAAACCACAACTTACAATCCCCTCCTGAGTTGGACCGCACCAACGAGCTCGGATGATAAAGAGGGAGAATCTCACCTTCAGAAACATCAAGTCCTCACCCATCTCCTGCGCGACGCAGTCTACAACAGCGGTGCACCTCCCAATGCCACCCTTGGTCGCGAAACGCGTCCAACGAGCAAGATCATGGGCATTCATTGCGAAAGCAAGACTGGGGAACAAATGCGCAAGCGATGTATGACTGAACAACTAGACTCGAGGCAAAGCCGGGACGCGACGTAGTAGCGAGTCCTTGACGAGACTTGTTTTCGAGATGCGCCCCGGCACGTTGGACCTTCGGAACCGACACGTAGGTGGAGTTGATACGTCACGTTCACTTGACGCTGGAAACGCGGGGGTAGAATGTGTAGTCCGTAGTTTGTCCTGTACTTCAAATACAACGATCGTCAATCATGGACGGACATGTGACGAGTGGGCAACATAGGAAGACAAAGACAGGTGCACGCGAGCAAGGTTGGACTGGGCAGGTACCGTTTCACTCATGCGATCACATTGCCCAGACCTGACGAGTGCCTGTTCGACGACCAAAAACACGGGCCCTCTGCATTGCAAATTGACCAAAGTCACCACTCACCTCCAACGTTTCCTACTCAGTCCCAAACTTCCCGCTGCCAGAAGAAAGAAAGAGAGAGAAAAAAGTGAACCTGGCAAAAAAAGTCCAACTTCAGCACGCCTCCGCCATCAATTTTGGTCCGATCAATTTCTTTTTGGTGTTCTGCAGGCAATTATTATGTAACTACCCCATTCGGTGTCCACAATCCGTCAGAATTAACGGAGCACCGCCGACCTCTTCGGTCACGGTGGCCGACTAGCTCAGTTGGTTAGAGCGTCGTGCTAATACCGTAAAGGTTTACGCGAAGGTCTTGGGTTCGATCCCCACGTTGGCCATGATTTTTTGTCCTCCTCGCGACGTTGAAGTATTTACCCGTGGCATCTCAGTCGATTGGAAACGTGCTGACCCGGAGATTATTGACTGCATTGCAGGTGTGAAGCGTGAATGACAGCTTTTTATAATAATAGGTTGGCACGTTTACGGTACCAACCACATTCTAGCCTGCGCAACGCTCACCTACGGCCGAAGCTCGTGAGCACCGCGTGCCTCCTTTGCATCCGCGGTGCTTGTACTTTCCTCCCGCCCACCACCACCATTCTTCCACTGCTCAACCTATCACTCAGAATCCCACTGTCCTTGACTAACTTTATCATTTACTCAGAACCTATATGTGGCCAATCCTTGGGTGGTTGGCATGTTCCGCTTGGCTAAATGGCGTCCACGCTCAGACTGGAGGCACCTTCGTGCAGGCTGGCAGCACCCTCGTCAGCGCCATGATGGTACGCCCACACCATCTATCGACACATGCATTCCGGCTCATCCACTCTTCCAGATGTTTCTTGGTAATGAAGAAAAAGTTTATATATTAGACAAGTCGGAAGGTAACGCAGCACAAATTAATGGGCACCCGGCTTGGGGTTCAGTCTGGTCCGTTTCTTCAATCGCCCCGCCCACTTCAGCGCTTCATTTTACTTGCCTTACAGGGACATCAATGCCCGCCAAGCTACTGTAATGGAGGTCGTCACAAATACTTTCTGCGCATCCGGAATGCATCTTCCCAATGGTTCATGGGCCACGTTCGGAGGCAACGACGCCGTTGGAGTCGGTACGCCATCCAATATCGTTTCCACCCCTTCGTTCCGTGACTGACTGGTTCACAGGTGGTGCATCACCATCTGGCAATTATGACTCAGCCTACGGGGACTATGACGGGAGGAAGGCTATCCGTATTTTGAATCCTTGCACGGACGCGGACAATTTCTCATCTGCTCAGTGCCAGTGGTTTGACAACCCTGCTGTTCTTTCAATGCAAGAGGATCGCTGGTACTCTGCTGCGGAGGCACTTGCAGATGGAACGATCGTTCTCATCGGTGGTTTCACAAGCGGAGGTTACGTCAACAGAAACTACCCAAACACGGACCCAACGTACGAGGGTGGTGGTGCGCAACCCACGTACGAGTTCTACCCGAGTCGCGGTGCGGCAACCCTAATGCAATTCATGACCACCACATCCGGATTGAACTCCTACGCGCATACTTATTTAATGCCTTCGGGGAACATGCTCGTGCAGGCGAACCTATCCACTAGTAGGTCATCATTTTCCTCTCCTTGTCACATCTCAGTTCAGCCATTTAGTTTTGTGGGACTATAACCAAAATATTGAGTACCCGCTTCCCAATATGCCTAACGGTGTAGCTCGTGTATACCCTGCTTCCGGAGCTGTGGCCATGCTTCCCCTAGTCCCTTCCAACAATTATACCGCCACTGTCCTCTTTTGCGGCGGCTCCGACATGCCTCCAGACTATTATGGGAATTATTCCTGGCCATTCTACAACACTTGGACTTATCCAGCATCTAGCGACTGCCAACGCCTGACTGCAGAACCACCGGATGGTTCCTCCCCAGCCTATGAACAAGACGACAGTCTACTGGAAGGGCGGACAATGGGTCAGTTTATCACCTTACCGGATGGCACCATGCTGCTCGTAAACGGCGGTAAAAATGGAACAGCGGGTTATGCCAACCAGACGCTCTATGTCCCTTCTCTTGATCAAATGCCGTACTACCAGTCTCTGGCCTCGGGACCTATCGGCACACCTGCAATCTACAACCCAAACGCTCCGCAAGGCTCCCGCTGGTCCACCGCAGGTCTTTCGACGTCCAGCCTAGCCAGATTATATCACTCCTCTGCAATTCTATTACCTGATGCGTCCGTTCTGATCGCCGGTTCGAACCCAAACATCGACGTCACCCTCGACTCTCCGTATCCCACGACCTACACGGCCGAAATCTTCTACCCACCGTACTTCTCTTCTAGTGTTCGTCCCCAGATATCAGGTGTCCCAAGTACCTTGAGTTACGGCGGAAATTATTTCGACCTCAACGTATCTTCGTCGTCTTATACCGGCGTAACGGCAAACCAAGCCGCAGCAAATACGACCGTCGTGCTGTCACGTGGTGGCTTTTCCACACACGCGATGAACATGGGCCAACGTCATCTCCAGCTCAACAACACGTACACAGTAAATGACGATGGTTCATACGTTCTGCATGTCTCGCAAGTCCCCCCGAATCCCAATTTGCTCACCCCCGGTCCTGTGTTGTTATTTGTTGTTGTGAATGGCATTCCGAGCAACGGGACGATGGTTATCGTGGGAACTGGGCAGGTAGAGACCCAGCCTACTTCTGCCGCCAGCCCTCTGCCGCCGAGTGTTACTGCGACTTCAGTTCCTTCCTCTTCTTCCAGTGGGAAGACAAGTGGTGCGATAGGCTCGAAGGCCGATCCTACCCTGATCTCTTGCCTGTGTGGCGTGGCGATTATTATTCTTGGGGCTTGCTAATAGGTTTGGGGTGCCGGGACAAGATGTACTTTCTTTTGAAATTCGAATGTATCGGTTTACGATGCTTCCTGGGTTACGCAGTTCTATGGAGGTAGCCCACGGACAAACAGACATACAAACCACATAAATGACATACTATCCTCCATCGGGACGCATTTTTGGACTGTTAAAGTAGTAATACACATGGACCTCTGCTGCTTCTCATGTATGTAGATGTTGTCTACATGATGAGTTTTTCGTAAGCTTCGACTCTTCCGTCGTATTAACATTTCCATCGGTGAAATTGGGTCCATTTTATGACGCGCACTTATTCACCTGACGTCACGTTGGATACTGGGCAGAATGCGTGCTCAATATTCCTTTGATCCACGCGTGGAAGGTTCGTTCTACGGGTTCGTCATCTGGGTGCTAGCACTCAATAAAGGGACCAAAATTTGGTTTTCCGAAACGTGCTCGTAGTACACGGAAGCATGGTATCGTCGTCCCGCGGGCCAGAAATTGACTCTGAATAAACTTCCGCCTGTGAGCCCCCTAACCACAGCGGTCAGGCGAGTCCGGGGGTTGATCTTACATAAGACGGGTGTCTCGGATGTAAAGATCGACCCTTTTATTACTCCACGGAAGCATCGCGGACCACGACCGTCCCGCTCATATGTGAAAATGACCAACTGACTGATTCATAGGTACTTAATTGCTCGACGTGACTGGCGAGCGCCGAGGGAAAGCGCCTCTCGCCAGTCAAGTCAGCTCTGAGCCCGCCACGCACGCTGTACACGACCGCGACTGCATCAAAGCATGTCCAATGCACACTCCGGACACACTCACTTTTCTCGCCGCCAAGACCCTTCTTCCTGTAATGTCTTACCCCTCGTACTCGGCATGTCACAGTGCAATCATAATTCCCCATCCTCTAACCGGTTTCCCGACATTAGTCCGCCCGATACCCAACCCACGGATACTCTCATTTCCTCAACCTCCAGCGCTTCAAGTCAGTGGTTGCCTACTACCTACCAAGCGGCTCCGGCATACACTCCATCCTTATCCTCCAATTTCCTTGTCGACGAATATCCCCAGCCGCGTACCGCCCAATTCGTCGACATGCTGGAAACCCGTAGTAGCGGCGTGCGTATCGCTTATCCCTCTCCGACCGGTCCTGCACCACATCCTCCTGCTTCCTTTCTTCCGCCATATCCCAGCAATACCGTTCTCTCCTCCACGTGTCACCACTCTCCCATATCACCATCCCCCCTTTCCCACATCGCTCACTCGGCCTTAGCCATATCCAACTCGACACCAGACACTGGCATCCCCAGGCGTGCCGTCGCAGGGTCACTGGATCCTAGCACTGGGATATTCTATAGAACCCCGGAACCTCCGCGATTGCGAACGGCACAGGCATGTGAAAAGTGTAGGGTGAGGAAGGCAAAGGTGCGTGTGATCGCATCTCGCAGTTATACGATTCGAAACGACGCGATATATGATTAATCGACGTACAGTGCAGCGGCGAACACCCTGCTTGCCAGCGCTGTCTCTTGCGAGGCCTCGCTTGCATCTATGCCCCGGAGGGGCGTATCCGTGGACCAACCAAACCAAAGGTGAAGCCGCTGACCGTGGTCTCACCATCTGAATCTCGACCCACCCGTCGCAACATGAACCGATCATCTTCCAATGGTAGCTCTTCGTCCACCTCTAGTCCTACTTCTAGCACGTCTGTGTCTTCCCAAAATCAGTCACTGGCATCGCCCCCCGATTCAGAGGCCACCCCCAAACAAACCTCTCGCCGACGTACTGGCTCATGCTCGGATGTCATATCAGACCATCTTCCATTTGGAGTTCCAGATGAAGACAGTCCGGCGAAAACCCGGAGGAGAAGTTTGGTTATCGATACAAGCGTTCGTTTACCCGATGAGAGTATATCTCCGTCTTCCCTGGTCCTCGGTGCATCGAAGATAAACGGAGAGGATACCAGCGAGAGAAGCAACGGTAGCCGGGATTGCTTGTGAGTACAACTGATATTCTCTACCATTTTGGAGTTCTGTTGGCATCTTCCATTCTCTGTCTCGTGCTCGATATATACGCGTAATTACGTTTCTTACAGCCCACCCACCACTCCATTACCGATATCGCCCATCACGCCCCCTACTTTTACACCCGCCAGTTCGACCGGATCACCAGTCACGCCAGGATTCCATCCATCGGTTGGCTTGGTTACCTCAGGCTCCCAGCCAGCAACGTATGCCCAACCTAGCTCATCTTCCTGTTTGCCTTTGACCCCTTCGTTGTATGACGACTACTTTACCCAAGACAACGGCGAGCTCGACTTCGGGTACAATATTTCCTCATTCGGGGCTAATCCTACGTTGCACCGACAAAGTGCATCAACACAGGCGATAGATTCAAAGACGGGAGCTACGATAGACATCGAGGGCGCTTTTGGTGAGTATTTGGACTGGGCATGTCTGAAGGACGTCAGAGAACACCGGGAAGGCGACCTCAGCGACATGGAAACGTTGTTTAACTCCGCATGATACCTCCTCTGGTTGTCCCGCGAGACACAATAGCATCGAGTAGGCCTCAAGGTCAACTCCTGCCAGTGGATTGCTCACGTCATCCTCGGTCCCGCTCTTGCATGTCTTTCACGTTCCTTTTGGAATGCTGTACACTCGAACAATTCCAGTACTGGGGACACGACAGCCAGCAAGCAACCTGGCGGACACATGTTTGTTGACGACATTGATTACGATATCTCCACTCCCCTAGACAGCGATGTGGCACGCACATTCTAGTATACTAGTATATCATGACGGACATAATGGATAGACATATTCTTATGCAGCGGGTTGAACAGTCCACGACTCGGTCGCACTCGCCCGCAACAGGTGTGACATGTGACACGTGACTCCACAATCAAAGCGTTGCGTCGATCGTGACAGTATCGTGGTCGGAGGAAAAACAACCTACTAAGAACAAAGTGCTACTCGAGTGCAGTCCGTGACGACCTACTCGATGATCGCGTGATGTAGTACTTTGACCTTCTACACAATCTCAAACTTTGTCATTCCGCTTCTGTCTTGGTTGCTTATTCTTTGTTCTTATCAGTGCGTCTGCCACCAATCGATACATCACATCGGGCATGTAGCGAATCTGGCTGGCTGAGTTTTCAGAGCCCTGACTGCAGCAAAGTCAGCCGCTGTACACGTTCCGCGGTCCTTTGGCAACTGTCTTGCAAGGCATGACACCGATAAATATGGATTCGGTGCTGGGACCCTTACTAGATGCACGAAAAAGGCACCCGTTCCTCTTGTCGATCTAGTGGCGCTTTGTTCTCGTTCACGGTCGCTTTGACCTCGACGGTGGCTCAAGCGTTGCATTGCAACTTGTAATAAAGAGAAGTCCATTCTGCTGTGATGACACCACCTGTCCACATCCCTCCATTCACCCGAGCCTTCCTTCGTCCACCGGCCATTCTTCATGGTTCTTGAACGAATAACATACGCTTCCAATGGGAAGAAGATAATCCAGCAGTATCCGAATGGGCCGTATGCCCCTCCTCTCCCTCCAGTAATAATCGATATCCCGGAGTGGTCGACTATATCCCAAGAATCATCCGTGCCCGAACGCCTTGCCCCGGGACCATCCACTCATTCGCTCAAGCGATATCTGAGACAGGCATGGATGCCAGCTTGTTGCATTGGAAGGCGACCGAGAAGGTCTGATAGTAATGGTACCTGGTGCTATCATCCCGAGCTTGAAGTACCTCTTGGAACGCGTAATTTGCTCTTCATTAGGAGAATTCGAGACATCGATCTACTCAGAGCCTTGAGTACTTGTAGGCGGTCCGAAGTTTAACGGATTCTCGAACTAAGAGCCTGCTTCACAGGGATGGACGGTATTCCCGACTTTAGCATTCCTGTTACATCCACGTCCAATGACGTGACGGTCAATCTTGCTCTCCCTTCTGCTGGCATCGCAGACCTTGCCGACGACGATGCTGATATTTTCGACACTCACGAGATCAACTGCGTTGCAGACCTGACTGGTATATTGAAGATGGTTACTCTTCGAACGGTTGAAACGGCCTACCGGTTATTATCGGAATCAGCTGCAGCTCACCAAACGACATTTCATGACCTAAACGCACGGTTTCCCATCAAAGGTTCAAAATTCGATATGCTTGGACTGGTACGTATTGCTCAACTGCACGCCTTTCCCGATTCTAAATTCCGATTAGCCGGGATCGAAACCTGGTGAACTTATCGATGGTTCTGATCATTGTCCCATATTGGGAGGTTGATTATGGCAATCTAAAAGACCTCACGCACGAGGGCAAGGCAGGTCTTTGACGACAAATTCTTCCCTGTCTCGGACTGATCTCCATTCCGAAGCAATCTCCGGGCAGTCTTGACATGATTTCGACCAGCCGACCTCCGTACTACTCCAGTGTCCTCTGGGCAGTGGTAAGTTATATGGTACATTACATTGAAATGCGCTGTTAGCTCATTCTTCGTCCAACCTAGCTTTGGGACGCGTGCAAGAGATATAATTGTCGCTACTTCACCGTTACTACTTACAACCACTGGACTTTTGGAAATTTCAGTAACCGTAAGTTTCTAACCAAACATCAAACGATTCAATCATGCCCACCGTTGCAGGTCTTGGGACCGCTCAGTTAACGGAACAGATCGAAGCACCGATATTCCTCCACGACTCTTCGCCCAGTCTGCAACAGATTGCAGAGTGCCATCAACCCAATGTTCTTGAGTGTCTTCTCTTCTGGATGGCAGCAGCCAGGGATTCAAACCATCGTCTTCTCCGGCTACCTCCCGACCACGTCATTACCGAAATTGAAGCCTTTTGCGCTTAATCAATGGCTCGTACTTGTACTACTACTACTACACTAGTCGTCCAATGCCCCTACGTTGATCGTGCACTACGTACCTTGTACAAACTGTTGCGACTCACCTCCGAATCCAGAGGTACCTCTGTCCGAAAGCTCACCAGTCGTGAATCTCGAAAAATATGAAGCGCGCCGTACGACGACTGTTCGACACGGGACTATGCACAGAGTCTGGCCGTTTTGCGTCATTTCAACTTATTTACACGTGTTTTACGGAGAAGTATGAGTGTCCGACAGGCGTAGAGCTATACATGGAGTAAACGGGATGACAAGCACGCGTAGAACAAACTTCAAAAATTCGACATCGGAAGGTCTGTCTTGACAACAAGGTATTTGGATGGCCAGAAGGGAATGTAAACAATAATACCAATAAAGAGCGGGAGGGCATCGAGAAGGTACAGCCAAACTAGGATGCGGAGTAGTTGATTAACTAGAAAACGTGACGAGGGAAGGGACGTACGCTCGTGGGTCATGAGATAGCCACCGCTTCCCTGGATATACTCAGTTATGCGATAATTACAGCGCAGCTGTCGGGAAAACGTAGATTACACATACGCACTACTAGCAACAGTCAATCAACAACGACGTACCATGATCATGGCAGAAGAAAATAACAGGGCTGGCACAATTCGGGCCCCAGGTCTCGCTGGACAGTGAGATGCCATCTGCGCGAATGTGCTTATAGACGTGCAGGCATAGGAAGATGAAAAGTGCGAAAGGGATGGTTTGGATGGCAAGCCCAGCCAGCACCATGTTAACACCCAGTTTGTCCGTCGATACGCTTTTAGACGTCTGCAATCCTCCGCCAATCGTCTGTATGTATGAGCGTCAGAACATTGTTCAGCAGAGGTCAACGGAAAAGTCGTTTCTGACCTGGATCAAGGAGCTAACCAAATTACTGATGACGAACCAAGTTGCGGCCTTGCGAGGCGGAATCCGAGAGTAGCTAGGGTCTAGGCAGTCTGCAACAAATTGGCCATATAAGAGATAGTTGAAAGCCAGGAATGCGGCGGGAGAGAGTAGGATCAGTAGCTGCTGGGATAAAAACAGCATCGAACTGTCGGGGTTGTTCGGGAGCACAATTCGAATAAAGAACCCCATGGCCATATCTGTAATTAGTGAGTTAGAGGCACTCCCTCTAAAAACTGAGGCACTGACTCATCGACCCAAGGGGAAGACACAGTGCCCACCATGCTCGATTTGAGACAGCACGAGCAAACAGACAGACGCTGCAAAGAAGATACAAGGATCCTGCCACTGCTGCAGCGAACCCGGTTGGGGTCATAATCTGGTAAAACTCTTGAACAACATGTTTTGGTGCGCAGGAGAGTTCAAGCTCACCGTATACGATCTGCACAATGGTCTTGCCATTGTTGTCCTGAGCTGCATATCACGATAAACGAACCTTGTTGCGCAAAGATCTAAGGAATGCCCTCACCAGCACTGACCTATGCCGACAAGTGCCGACAAGCTAAGCAGGAAACGAAAACCACTGCATCTTAGGGGGAATTATCAAGGAGATGGTGCAACACTCACTCACCGACCAGTATAAGTAGCAGGTGTACTCCGACGGGGGGAAATCCGAATATGTGACTATGCCGTCGGCACGAAAAAGGCAGTGACTGACATTGTAGAACATATCTGGTACTCCAACGGATTTCTAGGACAAATTCACTTGGTTTGACAATATCCTAGTGAGCTTGCTGTGTGAGGCATGAGCTTGGCGAAAATCTGTTAGCGATAGTCGGTAGACGGACGCACGGTGTACGAGTTGACAACACCGCCACCCGCAGTGTAGTGTACATCTGCAGGCGGCCCATGGAAAAAAAAGCCCGCATCATGACCTTGTGAACCTTGCTTGAACACAATTGCCGCACCATTTTGCGACAGTTAGCTTGTCGAAGGCGACGGCGCGGGCACCGGTCCCTCAGGACTCTTCGATTTCAAGATTCATGTCATTGTTATAACCACAATCCTCCGAAGCACGCCACGAGCCCAGTGTCTAGTACTAGACATCGTCTCGACGAAGGATTAGCGCGGACATTAGCGCACGCAGCTTACTGTCACGTCACGGCGGAATCGGGCCGTCAAAGACAGTACCACGACTGCGCCCGGGAACAGACTGAACATACCATGATCCAAATCTGAGCTCGTTCAAACTGCCCAAAAAAAACTGCTTTCAGTGTTTCCTGTCCTTCGGTAGAAGTCTTGGCAGAGCAGTCATGAAGATCTGCCACGTGAAAGGAATTTGCGGTGGCTGTGCGCACAGCCATTGAAAACACGTGATGACACTCATAACCCCTGAAACTTACGTGGCTGTGCCATCCAGCGGGCGCCATTTGCCGATCCGTGCGGATGTGCGAGCTCTTGTCCTCCTCCCCTGCGTGGTTGTCTGTGATATCCATCGGATGGGATCGCAGTTCCTGCTGGGCGGCCGACAGTTTGTAGGATTTTCCGCTGCCTACAAGGGTCTGTTCTGCTTTTAGTACCGCTTGTGTGGGTGTGCGCTACGGCCGTGCTAATGTGTCTGAGTTGCTTGGTGTCGCGTTTTCTGAGCGTGGGTGCCACTCCTTCATCTCATAACAGAGAAAAGGCGCTCTACTTATGAATGTGCATGTCCCAATGACGACTGAGAACACTCCCCAGCACGCACATCACCGAGATGCCTCTCGACAACCAAGTATGTGTGAGCTGGCGGCTATTAAGCTAAGCAGCACTGACGTGCCTCACAGACAGTATCGGTTTCACCAGGCTTTGCCTAGAACCCAGAGCAGCGGTACATCAATACAGGGACGATACAATGTCAGACCCCAAACGAACCATGAAAGGTTACTCCCTCACTAGGCCATGTTACTTTTGGGAGTGCCATTGCCGCAAGCTGCTTGGTCATGCGTCCATCGCGCCCGGTACCTTCACTTCCAAGCGACCTTCATTACGTGGCTCCCTCTCTTTGTTCACATTCGTAACAGACGATTACATTTGTTGAAGAGTTTCGGTTCCCCCAACATTCATGTTCAAGCGCGCGTCTGTGTGCGCTCATGTCCCTGACTCCTTGCTTGATCACAATTCGGCTCACATGAAGTCTCCAACAACTACAAGACAAGCAAAGGAGGCACATACTCATGGCTCGTGGTACTTGAAGCTCGCAACTTGGATCGCTGTTACTGGTACAATCAACACGTCGACCCCCTCAGAAACCGGGACCGGAGTGGATACGAAACAAAGATAGGTATGGATGGAGGGACTAGCGCCTATCAAAACGCTAGAAGGACCTTAGGCGTTTCATGGGATGATCGCTTGATGTGACATGCTGCACTTGTGGAAATGAACCTAGGAACTCTGATCAGGCTGCCATCGCGTGTAGGTATGGAGATCAGGTTGCAATCGCGTGTAACACGAGGTATGGAGAGTATATAGTTGCCTCGGCATGCCCATTGTCGAGTTTCTCCTCAGGCTCCAGCTCCCCGCTTGAGCGTCTAGAAGCGCACCTCGGTTACCGCTCCTTCCACTCGGAAACACAGGTGATTCCTCTCGCGTGGACACTCATTAATTACTGCATCTCAAGCAAGGATAGGTTTTTAGGGAAATATTCGGTGGATGTCTACCACTCAAACTACGAAATCCGAAGAAGGATTCGGAAAGGTTGAAGGTTCTCGAGAGCAATTGTCCCCAGAACTTCCTTCAAATGTGACACGCCAGACATCGCATCAAAGCCCACATCTGGGGAAAACCAGTGATCAGCCAACGAGTCAACTGATACACCACACCTCCCACAGAAGCACTACCATGCATGACGCCACTGCTCACTTGGATGCACCGAGTCCTACGCATACGAGCGCCCCTGCTGGGGAATCGCGTTATCATGAGGAGACCTCAGCGTTATCGCCTACCGGCCAATCAGGTGTTGGAACTGGGGCTGACGGTGACCACGAGATTTTGTCTCGAACTCACACCGTGTCCAGTCCTCACTCCGAGTCACACCAACGGAAGGCCACGGAAGCGAGCCCTGCGGCTGATAAGCCACATGAGGCTCATCCGCCACAACCCTGACCCTACACGCATTTCGACCACGCACCCGATGCCAGGTCTGCACTCTGGCGCGCACGAGTATGCCCAAACCCGTTACGTGGAGATGTTACTTGATCTTGACGATATTCCAACCAAGGACAAGGTAGCTAGCGGGATTTTTCACTTGGATATTGTTGGCTGGTTTTATTCTATTCCCCGGGACGTTCGCAACGTGGGCGGACAAACCGCCCAATACTACGGAGCACGAGGTCGCTGCTATAATTAACAACGTACCATTGTAAGTGCAAACCTGTTGTAACCATCCGCAATTTAACTTGTATGAGCAGGTTGGTGATTGCATGGGTGTGTACGGGGGTTGGAGCAGTGGGTATGGTTTTACTGTGGTGGCAACGGAGAAAGAACTATATTTGGATTCGTCAACAAGATCTTCGTGTGAGTGGGCGAGTGAATAGCCGGAAGCTGATCTGTTGACATTCCTATGCCAACAGCCCCGGTCTCTTAAATTCTCTCGCAGGACTAATTTCTACTTTGACGAACATCTTTAGCAGTGCAGGTTCATTGTCCAGCATTGACGGCACCCTTGGCGCTCTGGTCAGCACGACTGCGTTGTCAACGATCATCACCACTGGTGCCATATTAGTGATATGTGCATTGCTGGTGGTGATATATCAGTTCGTGTTGATACGGAGGCTGAGGAAAGAACATGACAGGATAGAGCAAGAAAGACAGGCAGGAAAGGGGAAAAAAGAGGTCTGAGGGAAAAGCGGGATGGTGTAGCGTATTTTGTCATCCATTGTTGTATGCCCTGGTCACGAAGTCAAGAATTTACGATCGACTAATCTGCTCCTCCCTCCGTTGAGTATTTCGACTGTAGCGTCGAGGTTAGTGTTGGCCCTGTCCACGTGACCTCACACTGAGGGGCGTCTAAAGCAAGAACGTTCCGGTCCACTTTTACGGCCGACGTCAACTGTTGGTAGCTACATAGAGTATACACATCAATAAACGGCCACCGTGCTGTGCGTCATTACTGATATTCGCACGCTAGCCTCATCAGACGCGCAAGGAGATGACCTTAGCTCTCAGTCCAGACGATTACACGAGCTTGAAAGAGCGAGACAACCGGTTGTAAAAATCGAAGGAACATTCGAGGATGGCGGCCGTCATCGCGATTGGAAGATACTCTATCAAGTGATTCCACCCGTGTCGCTTGTTACTCACCTGACGTCGCAATTGCCGCTCACCCAGGGCAGGAAATGGTGGCTTTCTCGGTTCCCCCGGATCAAGGTGATCTCCACACCCGAGTGTGAATTCAAATTCAGAACACATGTCCTGTTTTACCTGTCCGGGTCCTAGAAATCGCGAAGAGTGATTACGGCAAAACAGGCATGATCGATGGAACTATGTTTTCACTTCTCGTGCCGCAACCGTAACCTGGGTTGGCAGAGTCGAGACGTCGACTGTACGAAACCACGAACCCCTAGGAAATTCCTTATGTACCACGACTTCTTGGCAAGCAGGCGCTAAAAATAAGTCGGCGTCTATCGGTAGAAGTTGCGTGGGCGCTTACCCACAGTGGATTGAATGATGCGGTGATACGCCCCATCTGTTGCGTGGCTGAAACTGTGAAAAATGGACAACAAGCCATCGTGTATGACACGAGGCGCCCAGGATATAAACTCTGCTACCCACCGATATGATCAGCGAAGGGACTTGGTCTAAGATTCTGACTGACAAGGCTGGAAACTCCCCCTGCCTGGGTTGTCCGTCTACAAGCCACCAGTGCCCGAGGCCTCGTTTAAACAAGATTAACTTCTCACCTGCTCCCCAGTTCTTCCACTTGCCCACACAAGTGATTCGCTCAGCACTACGTTCGGAGGCTGCGTCTCAAAGAAGACAATTTCATAGGGAAATATTCAGACGCACTTACCTATAATGCCTACCGCCGAATCTACGACAATTGAAGAAGGTTCTGTGGAAGGTTCACTTCCGGACCAAGAGCAAACCTCCCCAGAACCTCATCCACATGTGACGCGCCCGATGTTCCTTCCGAGCTCGCATTTGGGGCAACCCAATGATCAGCGCTATGCAGTAGCGAATCAGCTAGCGCATTACTTCTCGCGCAGAAGTGCTGGCATGCACGACGCCACTTCTTGCGTGCACGCATCGGGCCGTACGCACATAAATACTGTTGCACTTAAACCCTGAGGAAACCCCAACACCATCATCTGCGGGTCCGTCAGTTGCCACGACTCGAGTTGGGAGTCCTGGGACCGATCGCAAGGCTTCATTGCGGGCATACACCATGTCTAGTGACCACTCCGAGCCGCGCCAACCTACCGACGTTGAGGCCGAGCCTGGCGCTGATAAACTGCATGAACCTGGCGATCCCGAGTCTATTCCTCCCCACATCTCGATATTGCACCCAATACCGGGCCTACATGCCAACCTGTACGAGTATCAGAGAACACCCTACGTGGAGATGATACTTCGCGATAGATTTCATTCCAAACTGGTACACGCTGATGGCAGCATTCTCTACCTGGATATTGTTGGCTGGATTTGTTCTATTTCCAGCGACATTCGCATTGTGGGCAACTCGACCGACCGAACACTGCCGAATACGAGATTGTTTCGATAATCAGGAACATGCCATTGTGAGTAAAACCCCCTTGTTACTGTATAGGATTCCGGTGATTGAAACTGCCAAGACTCGTGATTGCATGGGTATGCACCGGGGTTGGAGGGGCGGGGATGATTGGGTTGTGGTGGAAGTGGAGACGAAACTACATCTGGATTGTTAGCCGGGTCTTCGTGTGAGTAGGCGGACGAGTTCATGGATGAAGACTTGCCTCATACCTCATGACGCCAGGCCCGGTCTTCTAAACTCTGTCGCAGGGATAATCGCTACCGTGACGAATGCCTATGAGACGCAAGGCAATTTAGTCTAGCTCAAATGTGCGGGCAACGATTATCGTCACAGGAACTGTTGCGGTGATTTGTGGGGTTCTGGTGATGATATACCAGTGTGTGTTCATACGGAGACTGAGAAAGGATCACGAAAGAATAGAGAGGGAGAGGAATGCTGGAAGGCAGACCGAATCAGAACAGAAGGGGGGGGTTTGTGTAGTGTAACTTACCGAGTCTCTGTCGTTATCCGAGCTACTCCTTTATCCTCTCTTCACATCATGTGCATCAGTGTAGTTCCTATACTTTTGATTTCAACGTGTTTTCAGACCTGTAATGCAGTCGTCGTCAAGTCGAGGTGGCTCCACTGCGGATAAGATGGAAGTGATACCAATGCGAGGTCTCGACGTCATCGAAATGAGCAGGTACGCTATTTCGATCGAAATCGAGAAGTTTGTCTTCCCAACTTGCTAATTGTCTAGTTTAATGAGGCCATTCTGAACTTCTTTTCTTTTTCTTTTGTGTCAGGTTGACGTTTATGTCCGCCTCAGTCATTGTGCCGTTGCAGCCTCGACGGCCACAGTGACCTCCATCCTCCAGGATGATTACTCGTCGAGCAACCGACCCTGGAGTACCACACAAGTCTGACAACCCTTACTCCGTACGCGGACCCAAACCGGGCATTCACACAGTGACTTGTCCGTGCAGGCTTTAGCTATACAGCCGTCCGCTGCTTCACTGCAGCTCTCAGTTCATGACCGCACTTCCTCGAGGCGGGGAACCTCTTCTGGGACACAGCACGACCCACTTAATAAAGATCTTCCTCCCCCACCTGTGATGCCCATCGCCCAACATTCCCGTTTCGACGACGGCCTCGGCCATGCTCAGGGCTATTCAGCCCACCAACAGCACGGTCTTCCAGCCGGATCTCGCTCGAATGTGGCACGTCAAACGTCCCGTCATAGCTCTCATCGAGAGCAACCTAGCGGACAGCATGACCACACCTCGCGCACACACGGCAATTCTGCCACCCATCGGATCGGTCATCATAGTACCACACATCGTCCTCGTTCCCGGTCCCGATCCCGTCCCCGTCCTCCGAGCCCCGTTCCTCGTAGACACCCTTCAAATCCAGGATACCCTGACGATGACCGAAGGAACTATACAGTGTACAGGTCATCTCCTGACCGACGTGCTAGCGTAGATCGCGGTGAATATGACCACCATGTCTTAACGAGGACGCATACCAGAACAAGTTTACACCAGCCGCACTCATCTAACGTCGTCGAGACGATGCCCACACATTCGCCTCATAGACTACAGGAACCGCACCATCACACAGACCCCGAACACATTTCGGACGTGCACCCGATGGCGGGTCTGCACTCCAACATGGGTGATGGCACGAACGATGTACAGACGCGCTATGTAAGGATGCTGCTTGCACTGGACGACATCCCAGAGTTGTACAAGTTACTAGCAGCATTCTTTACCTGGATATTACTAGCTGGTTTTATCTTGTTCCCTGGAACTTTTGCTTCATGGAACAATCAACCCGCTGGAAGTACTACAAGTCAGATTGCTGCAGTCATCAACCACGTACCATTGTGAGTGCAATCTGATGCCTGACGCGGCGAAGACCTAACCTCGTGCACGTGGTAAGGCTGGTAATTGCGTGGATATGCACAGGCATCGGAGGCTGCGGGATGATCTGGCTGTGGTGGCGATGGCACGATAATTACATCTGGATCGTCAACCGAATCTTTGTGTGAGTGGTACATTCCGCCAGGTCCAGGCTGGCCTGACATTTCCGTATTATTAGCCCTGGCCTTTTGAATTCCTTTGCAGGAGTTATATCGACATTGACGAACGTTTACGGTTCGCAAGGGGGTTTCTTTAGCACTACTGCGAAGTCGACCATCATTGTCACAGGAGCTATAACCGTCATTTGTGGAATCTTGGTGTTGGTATACCAGTTTGGGCTGATACGAAACCTTCGGAAGGAGCACGAGAGCATAGTCGGCCCAGAGAAAGCTGGTCAGTATGGCGAAGGTGTGCCAGAAGAAATGAAGGGGGAGGTGTAATATTCAGTTGAGCGCGAACTCAACGCTGCTTCGAGACGCTGGAGAATCGCAAATATTAGCGTACTCAGTTGTTCCCTGACGAGCTTCCACGAGAACGAGCGATCCCTCCGATTCAACGTGTTTATCACTGTGGATGGATTTGTATGATAGGTTTGGAACTTTCAACTGCTCGGGTCCCGATGTTGGCGCAAACAACGCCTCGCGTGAAAGGCAACGAATCCTTGAGGCGAGAGTGCAGTGCTAAGCACCGCATCATGCAGACGCACTCACCTGTACGAGACGAGTACTTGAGGAACAGCCATTCCAGAATTATCCTCGTCATCCTGACTTCTGAACTGCAAAGTTGTTTCCACGCGTCAAACTGGGCTACACTGTAAATAACGCCGTCTTATTTCGGTGGTCGACGGGATAACGGAATGGTCATGACCCGTTCAAGAGACGGGCCACTCTAGAAGTTACATCCCCTGAAGATAGATTATCTAGTTCAACGTGTTTTTCCACACCACGCCCTGTAAATAGGAGCAACTCAGCTAAACCCAGAGAGGGGCGCAGCGCACGCTGCAACACATGAACGAGGAACGCACCAAAACGTGCAAAAACGCGTGCAGGTGTTCCGTTCGCCTCCCTGATCAGAATGGGCAGGTCTGGGTTGTGTTTCTTCATAACAGGGTAGTTTGCAAGGACAAATTGTCTGGGAACCGGTGAGCAGTTCCGCCTGATTCCGCGGACAAGTTTTGCTTACCGCGTGCCTTCAGATGCCTGTCCTGACTGACAAAACAGAATTCGGACCTCACGAAGGGTAGGCGACAGTGCCTTTGCAAACGAGGACATGACGGAGATGAGCTGGTATACGCCTGCGCTCGACAGTGTTGGCTGGCGAGTTCGTTTCGGATACGGCTGTATTGATTACATAATACTGTCTAACCACACACGGTCGCATGTGGGAATTCCATTTGGTTGGTTGCTTTGAAACGCCCTCAGCTCGCTGGTAGACCCGGACACGGTCAAAGTCCCTTCACCAGGGCGTCCCCCCACAGACAGACAAACGACATGGACGACGAGCAGAAGAAACAACAAGAAGACTGGCTCAACAGCCGCAAGCACAGACTACCATCCTTCACAGAAGTCCTGTCGAGACGGACGCGACCCCCCGTCGACTTGTTTATGTTTTAGTCAGTCTCGCCCGGCGCCCTCCGCATCCTGGTTTAACGTCTATTCTGTAGCTTGTTCCTCCAGCGTGAGGGGGCGGAAGACATACTGGACTTTTGGCTCGATGTACAGCAGCATGAGAATCTCTGCAGGGCTTACTTCAAGGACGTCCGCAAGTCGGGACGCACGATCAAGGAGGACTGGCCCCAGTACTGGGATTTTGCGAGGAGACGTGGGTCAATTTATGGCACGGTCGTCGGTCTCCAACCCGGTGCTCCCAAACGAAGTACCACTAGTACTGCTGACCTTCTAAGCGACCAGGAAAAGCAAGCTTTAGCCGCTACAAGTGACGAAAGGCACGGCGGGGAGCACTCTACCAGTCCCCCCTCTACGAACTCCTGGCTTCGAAAAGGAGCGGATCGCGTCAGCATCGCCCCCAACAGCAGACTACGACCCTCCTCGCTCGACGACTCCTTTCTCCCTTTCAGGTCGCACTCCCACTTTTTTCATGAGGCGGGCCTCACGGGCGCCTACGATCATCCCCCGTTCCGCAGCCATCACACGCATGGATCTCATCGCTTCTGCAGAGCGTATCTTCTATCGCTATCTCTGTCCACCCAATACGGTCAACTCTCCAGAGAATCACGAGATATACCTTCCTCCAGCACTTCGAATCCACTCATTTCCGTTAAACAGCACACAGGAGCCCAAGACACAGAATGAGCTGAACCTGTTGGCTCAAATCCCTGACATGTTCCATGCACAAAAGGAATATTGCTTCCGCGCGATGGAACAAGATGCGTTCCCACGATTCCTTCGGGCCAAAGCTTTCGGAAATTTGACGCCCCTCTCCGCCCTCGTGCGACTAGTCGTTGGGTTGATTGTCTTGTGGATTGGCCTCGCAGTGGGGTTCTCGCTTATTTTTCTCGACGTGCAACCAAAGTCGAAGCGATTTTTCGTATGTTACCTTTTTCTTTTCGAGTCCGTGTCGCACGTTGACCCAATTTGCCCTGCGATAGCTCTTCCTTCCCTTCACGTTTGCAATCCTATTTCTTATTTCACACCAGTATGAACTGGACCCAATCCTCGTTTTCTTCGGACAATCCGAATCGACACCCTTCCGCACTCTCACCATCCGCGAGCCATACGTAAAGAAGCTCCTCCTAGGGCGGGCCGTATGGGTCACTACCCTCGTCGCGCTCTGCTCGACAGCACTAACATTGATCTTCTGGGCTGTTCCGGGTCATCGACTGTGACGGCGACGTGTGGTAGCAAATAATGATGAACGTCTGGAACGACGACGAGGGTTGGGTGGTGGGGTAGCAGCGTACGTGTACGAGATCGTGAAGGATGGAGGACCCAAAACTCGAATTGAAATTTTGGCGACGGATCGTTCCCTTTTCTTTATTTTCCTATCTAGCTTTTGACTCTCCCTCGCGCCAACATTTTCCTTAATCGCCTTCTAATTCGTTCGCGTTCCTGTGCGTCCTTCCCATCCTTTCTTACTTCCCTTCCCTCAATGACGGTATACCTTTACTTTTCTCTCGCTCTCAGTGGCGCTCATACTCGGGCTGTCACAACTGAGGAACGCCCCCATGTCAAACACCTTCGCTATGTTATTGTGCATCTCCCCTCTCCACGAGCGGTTGCTGGTTTGTCCCAGAGACTTGACATTCTCGTCGAATTTTCTATGGGTTCTGCCCACGATTATTCCCTTTGGTACTTTCTATAAATCGTATTCCCCCCGATGTAGAGGTGGACAAGATACTTTACAGTTTGACATTATGTTTATGACTTCTTATCGTTGCCGCGTGATCCATACATACTTCGCGATAAAGCATTTGAGAAGACACGAGGACTGGAAAGTATCAGCTCATCGATCTGTCAAATAGATAGTTGTGCCGCCAAACCCGAAAGCAAGCCTAATTACATGAAGCTACACGGAATTCTGCCCCCGGCCGGCCTGCAACTCTTCCTTGTCCCGATTGTAAGCAACGAAATAGGGCTGTATGACAGGTTCAACGGAGGAGAAAAATTGTTGAAACGAACACGTACATATTTCTCTTCCTCCGACATACCACGCCACCGCTCCCCTGCGACACGACCTAACCGAAGGATGGATCGTTCGGAGCTGGTCTTGTCTTGCAGAATAGCGTTTCCCTCGTCAGTCGAGCGGAAAGCAACGGCAAACCTTGAGCGGATAATAAGATATGAATGAGCCAGAATGTATAGCAAGCTCACCGCATATAAGGGGTCAGAAGGGCAGGCTGCTTAGGTAAACCGCGTAATTTGGGTTTTCCGCGAGCCTTGCGCTGCTTGTTTATGGCTCTGAGTATGCTGGGGTCCAGCTCGTTGAAGTATTTTTCTTTGGCCTTTAGGTGCTGAGACTTGAGAACTTCGTACTCGTCATAATAAGGCTGCACGATGGCCAGCTGTCAGTACAGTATGAAGGGGTGCAGTGAAAATGTCCAATGACCTGCTTTTCTGCCTTGAGTCAACGAAGCCCATGCTTCGCTGCAACGCCTGGTGATTTCCACCACGTTACTCTCGTTGAGAGATCCGATGCTGTCGGTATTTTTCCTGAACTTGGAAAGGAAGATGAAATATGGAGGAGTAGGTCGTTTGGGTGGTAAATCTTCCTTGTCCACGCGGGTGGTGGCTGGCTCAACGCGTAAGAACGCGTAGTGACAGACATTCGAAACGGACGCACCTGACTTTCCCTTTGCTTTTGTGGGCTCCTTTGGCTCTTTTGTTGACTTCTTCCGCGGGCTTTCCTTCTTGGGCTTGTCAGAGCCTGTCGCCTTCTTGTCTTTGCTTGCAAGAGGTGGGAACCGGAGTTGTGGGGTAGTCAGAAAACTACGACGCGCCGAAGGTGCGACGACGACGAAACACGTTGCACGCGAGACGGAAACGCGCTGGGTCAGGAGAGACAACATCGTCGACGAAACCACTTCAAGAACCGACAGGAGCGAGGCCCATATATCATTTGTCACGTGTCACACAGTCACGCGTCTTTTTATGGTAATCAAGAACATATGCATGCCAGGGGGAGACGAAGTGAAAAATGTAGCATATGTGATGTCGACGCCAACGACGACCAGACCAGCCCCTCAACTCGTATTTGACCCGAACTCGTTGCCCATATCACAGCTCGAGTCGCTGAAATTCAAGGCAAACCAGATTATCGAGTCTATCCAGACCCTGCAGCGAACCATCGAAGCCGGCGGCCAGCATGTGATGCCACCGTGGCCCGATATTCTATCCAAGTACAATCTCATACTCTCCCAGACCCACAGCTTCTACTCATCTCTCACATCGTCGCCGTCTGCTTCTCAGCCTAATGCTTCCTCGCAGACACAAGTAAGGAGTCCCTATGAGAAGATCGCACTTCATCCCAGCGTGGGCATGACGGATGCCCAGTTCGACAACGAAATCATCCCACTCCTCCGGAATCAGCAGACTACCGAGGTCCTTCAACAGGAGAACGCGACCGTGCGTCGCCTCGCAGAGTGCATGGCCACGCGTGGAGCGCTCGCGATTAGCGGCGTGCAAAATCAAAGTCAAAGTGATCACCCTGCACCTGGCTCAGGCATTGCCAGATCCCAGCGGGTCACAAGCGAAGATGTCCTTCGTGAATGTGCAGAAATACGCGAGGCTCACGACCATCGTACGGAACGTGCGGTTCGTGCAGGTTCTCATGCTTCGCGACAAATACGATTGGAAGCAACGTGTCGCTGTCGAGGTGGAGGAACCGGAGGAGCTTCAGTGGGACCCACGTCTGTCTCAACCAGCCATGGACGCCGTCATCGGCGTTGGGGTCGAGCATGACGCAGATATCGACGCAGATGATGGACAAAGCAGCGACGAGGAAGAAGTAGTTGAGGGCGAACTTGCTGGAGACGATGGTGAAACCCCATCACCTCCTCGTGGCGACGTCGAAATGGCACCAGCTGACAATTGATTTGGAGCTCTACGACGAATCATATTCGGTCGGATATACCCTGGTATACTCTTACACACTCCAGCAGCGCTCTAATAACACGGTGCGTCCTTTAGGGCCTTGACACACTTAGGGAGAACCTCCCTGGCCCACTGCACTTTATCCCTTCCAGTGCTATCCCCACCTTGACCTGTCGCGCCCTTGTTGCCTCCTCTCCTTTCTTCCGCCAGCACGAGCAATGCCAGATATATAGTGTACCACACCCGTTTCGTTTTCTGCCTCGGAAATACGATTAAGGTGCCTTCACCCCCGAAATATCCCTCCTTGACAGCTTGACTTGGTCCAGGCGGCACGAACCACGTTTCCATTAGTGGATCTCCCCATAGCGCATGTGATAACGTCGGCAGCAAATATGCAATATCCGCTTCCGCCTCTATTTCATCTTCAATTTCCGTTCCGTCCTTCAGGGGAAGGGACACCAGCACGTCCGCCTCGCTTCCCGTAACCCACACCAAGCCAGGTGATTCAACGTCGTCGAACAAAAATGCCCCTATTGCACGAGAAAGGTACCGTCGTAACTCTTCTACGTCGATTCCCAGTTCCTCGCGCAGGCTAAGGCTGGATGCCCCTCTATCCGCTTCGCATAATTCGGCAATCAACTCCTCCAGTATGAGAACGAATGTGTCTTGCCAGCTGTACTTTGACCAATCCTCTGCTTCCTCCCCCTTTTCATTTCCACTGGTTGTCTGCAGGAAAGAAGGGAAAAGTGTAGGCCCAGATTGAATCATGGTCGATTCGACTGGTCTTCCGAACCACTCGTTCGTCACCCCATGTAGTGCACGAAGATAGGTGCCGAGCCGCAGCTCGACACGTGCGAGTTGCCGCGGGGAGAGAGTCGGGCGGAGGGATGCGAGAGACGAAATCGATGTGGACATATCCGCAGGTACCTGTGAAGGCTGGGGAATGAGGAGTAGGAGCCAACCAAAACCCCATCGTCCATTGCCACCTGAGCTATCTCGAGCGACGGGCTTGGGCATTGGCACATTCGTACATGACACGACCCTCGTTAAAAGGGCAGATATTTCCTGGAGAGTGGCCGTGATTGTGGGTGACGAATCATGTTTGGAGTCGGAATGGAGTGGCGAAGTGAGGAGCAGGTAGCGTGCTGAAGCACTGGTCAGGGTGATATCATATATCCTCTTAGAAGCTGTGTAGCTACAATACGAACGTGATGTGTTCAGCTCGATGGTTGGCCTGTATCTTTGATAACTGGTTGCGGCGCACCTAAATCCGGCGTTCCCGACCTCTACTAACGAGGTGACGGAGACTTCATTCCCCTCGTACTCGGCCACGATATCCTGTGCTTCTTTCAATGTGATCGCTGGGGTCATCGAGGTCTGTTGTATCTCTGGTTCCAGTGCTGCCATTCCTGTCTCCTTCGAGGCTCGTGCCAACTCCGTAAAATCGGTGGCATCAAGACATCGTAGTATGCTATGGATTAGATAAGATGGCACGATCTTGAATGATAATTGTCGTCAACCAGTTAGACTTCACCGAGCACGAGCAGAAAATGAAGAGAAAAGCGGTCCAGGCAATTGCGTGTGAAGGTGTTCATCGTTTCCAACCGTATCGTTCGACGTTCACATGTCACAGCTGAAAGTGCGAGCCCCGTGCGTGGTCCCAAGTTTACCTCTCTCAAGTACCTTGGGTTTTCGCTGTCCTGATCGTCGTGGGTCAGGTCGAGACATCCTCACAATTCAACACGCTGTGAATCGTACGGGTGGTTTACTTCGTTCAAGCCATACACGTTGCTGACGATGAGAAAAATATGTGCACAGATATGGTCTCGATACGTGCCAAGGACGACAACCGCAACAGTGCACCGTAACGTAGTAGCGATAGGGAACCCACAAGCCCAACCACCCATTTAGATTCGTTGCTGCCAGATATCTCTCGCCGCGATATTGTCGGGGGACAAAGGAATTCCGCCTGGCACGGGCCAGCGTTCCTGAAGGCCTGATCAACGGCCTGGAAAACCATGCATTCCATTTGCAACAGTGTCGAGTGCTGTTGTTTAGGAAAGCGTCACCGACAACGGTAAGTCCTTACCCGTCCGGTTGGCTTAGGATACGACCGAGTCATCGCGACCGAGTACTGAGGTCGTGGAGACACCGGTGTTTGGGTCACCTACGGGAAATGTTATCACTGAACAGAAAGGGTGTGACCGCTTCTATAAACCATCATTAAATGGGTGGTACTGCAAAAAAATACTATTCGAACAGGTCAGAATACAATCCTAGACTTGACTGTGGTACAATTCAAGAAATCTATTTCCAATGGTCTCTCTCACAGCGGACTGGTTGTCAAGCGAGATTAAGCGGAAGGGAGAGTTTCTTCGATAACCTCCCCTTCTAGCCGGCTCTTTACTGTAACACTTCCGTCCTGCGCAATGATAAGCCCACCTTCTACTACATCGAGAACGGGGATGGATTACCTGATTTCCAAAGTAAGCAGCCTGAGCCATGTGGCAAAACAGACCAACTTCCACGACGCCGGTAAGCAGTTTTATCCTTGCCATAAGCTATACGGGATTGGTGTCAAATGGAGACGGAGTGACCGTTGGCGCGCTGACATACCTTGTAAGGATCTCTCATGGCCTCTACAGGGAACGGTGCATCGATTATGAAGTTGCCGTTGTCCGAAACCACTGGACCAGCTTTAGCTTTGGCCATTCGCAGAGTCGCATTTGGTGAACCGAGTCTATGATGCAGATTTTGTAGTACTTTTGCGTATGCGAAAGGGACGACTTCTATAGGAACACCCTGGGAACTGACGTGAAAAACGAGGAGTCAAATAAGTATGTGACGTCATCCACGCTCCGCTAGACGAACTCACGTTAGTTCCCAGGTACTGGACGTTTTTCCTGTAGTCCGCAACTAGGACGAACCTAGGAGGGCATTAGAACAGAATAGTTCGTCGTGGGAGACCACGGTACGTTTCTGCTGCTTCAGCAAGCACTTTCTCCCTCAGGTGGCAAGCACCGCCTCCTTTTATACAGTTCAATTCGCTGTCAACTCTGTTACGCATAGGTGTCAGTTGAAGAACCGGTTATGCTGAGGAAGCACCACACGAACTCGTCGGCCCCGTCTACTGTCACGTCAATTGTGGGGAACTGGTCGACATCACCGAGGGACAACTTTGACACGACGATAAGCTCCTTAGACTGGAATCCGGTGGGAATGAACACGCGGTCCTTGTTCAGCTGCTCGCCTTGTTGGACAATGCGTTCGACGACGTATGGCACGGTGGATCCTGGATAGTAACCTCAGAAGACGCCATGGGATGGTCATGGATATATGGATCAAACCTGAGCCAATGCCAATGACCTGGATTCAAATGGCTTGTCAGTCGATATATACAGAGCATGTATCTCTCAAAACCTTGTGATGAGGGAGAATGTGCTGGTCGACCGCAGTGTAAGCGGCTAGGCGCTTCGACTGCTCGATGACCGATAGCTTAGTCGGCGTCACTGAGGGGTGTCAACATATGCGTCTAGACCCTGTCCATGCTGACTTACTGGGGACAGCGGAACCTGTTGGCACGGGCATGGGGACTGGTCGAGGGATGGCGTTTGTTCTGAGGGCTGAGCACAACTCGACAGAGTATTTAACGTCGATCACTTACAAAATCTCGTCAACGTAAGGCAGAGGCATCCTGTTCGCGGTGACAGAGCGACGGAAGGCAGTGGTCGTGGCAGATGGTCGGCTCGCAAATAAGATCAAGGGGAGCTTGGCAGGCGCTGCTAATACATGAATCATGTGGACAGTCTCAAGAAACAGGCTGCCTTCGGTTACTGCCATTGGATTATACGGCAACCCACGTTTGTCCGTCTCACTTCCACCTGCAATTAGTTTCTCATACGTGGACTGGCCGCACTGATCGGTTCTCTACTTGGTGGGATGAGAGCGATTAAGGGTACGTTCACACAACCGTTTATATGAGAACACTATCCTGAAAACAGTCGAGGTGTCCTTCTCACATGGTGGGTGCACCACGGATCTCGGAAAATGCTGAGGAGCGTCTGAAGGACAGCCCTGCTCATTCTGAAGCGACACTGCTGTCAAGCAAATCTTACTTGCGATGAATGAGAAAGATCCCTTCATCATAGAGGATCTGGACGACTACCACATCGTAATCAAGGCGGACGAGGAATACAGGGTACGAAAAGTGCTGGAAGTTGAGGTGTGTGCAGTATTCTCTTCCGTATGGTGTCCATGATGACACCTGATGCCAGCTGGAGAAGAACACATACAGCTTGGAAGCATCTTGAATCCAGTTACTGTACTAAACATACACTGCAATATATTGTGATCATTCTGAGGCACACAATTCGGCCCCTTGATCGATGCTTGGTAGCGGGCCCGGTTCCCATACTTATAGCTTGGGATTTATCTAAACAGCTGCCGATCAGGTTGCTGTTCGGTCATGCAAACGCGCTATCAGCCCCAGGAATTGAAGCGGGACTTCCATTGCACGAAGTATTTCGAACTTCAAGTATCCGAGGTAGGTAACGACACGCGCAGGAATGGCCAATCACTGGACCTTCCCATGTCAACGATACCTTCTATTCAGTTCGCCGGTGTATGACCGATAAGTATCAAATGTGCTACAGGTACCAGGCTAAAACGTTTCAGCATCTTCGGGCGGTTTCGCGAGCGGGGATATTTAGGGGAACGCCAGTCTAACACTCGTTAGTAGATAACGGAGACTGCCGTGTTCAATCGAAGATCGGGTCCGGTCTTAGCTTCACCGGTCACCAGCGGAGGGTGGACGGGCCGCGGTGCGTATGGGCCAAGAAGTCGGTGTAATGTCATTCCCGGTGCATACGCCGTCCTATCACTCGTCTCGTCGAGTTAGTCGCCGAGTACTGAGTATTCCATGACTTCGAAAAAAGGAACTTACACATCTCGATGTGTAGCTTAATCCCCCGCAGAGGAGGTAGTTTAGAGTCTATGCGCTGACACAAGTGACTCAACAGGCGGCACCGTGGGGATTCGAACCCAGGAGCATGGGCAGTTTCGACCGTGCGAAAGGTCTCATCAGAGGGCTTAACCGCTGCCCTAACTGTCCCCTGTTGAGTGTGACCCACTACTCTCGCCTCTAAAGGGGAGTTGCGCCAGCTACCGTGCATCCCTATCCCTCTAGTGAGAGCCGCTTAGACTTTGGGTTAGGCCTGGACACCTTCAGACGCTACGACCAAGGCCGGGGCTCTCTCCAGGACCGGGATTTTTCTCGTGTGGCACTGTGCGACCTCCTATGGTGCCGTCCCACTGACGACCAGTCTCCTAGGATACGGAAGTCGTGGGAAAGGAATCACTTGGTAAGCGAACGTAGATTATGCACTCTATCAAATCGTGCTTGTGCCACGGTTCTGCCTACACGTCGGTAAACTACAGAGTAAAAGAATCCTACGAAGTACAGAGACAGAACAATCAAGCCGTGAACAAACTGAAAGCATCTAACCGTTTCTACCGCATGAGCCAGAGACAGGAAGCGTCGCTTCAAGCATTGTACCACTGTAACACCTTTTCTCTCACAATTTCCCTGGGGCACCGCCTTCCCGTCCAGTGCTCAAACTGTGCGTAACCCTGTTCCAGCAGAACCTCTACACCAGGTACGGTAGCCCATGTAGGTGCGATGCGCTTGGTGAGGGCCAGGAGGGGAGTTTCAGCAGGCTTGTAGGCCATATCGACGACAACGCCTTTGATTGAAGCGTCGAGTAAGTTGGGGGGTAAATACACCTTACTCTCAAAGCCGGGACCGGTTTCGATCGTCGTTGCATCGGCAGGTACCGTAGATATGACTACGCTCGGTGCGCCCGCGGGCCAGTTGCCAAGCTTGTCAAGTACACGAACGGGTATGCTGGAGAATGCCTCAGCGATAGCGGTAGCTTCGAATGTGTACGGTTGTAGAGATATATTTGTTTTGTGCCGAGGGTGTGCAACGCGTACACAGGCTGCACGCGCCGTTCCACCCGCTCCTAGTACCAGTGCCGAACCAGGGGCACGAAGCCCAGGAGATACCGCATGAATGGCACCAATGATTCCAAGATAATCGGTGTTGTCGCCCAAGAGCAGGCGAGGTTTGCTTGCATCAGGGGATTGGCATGGAATAATGGTGTTGACGGCACCAATAGTGGTGGCGGCCGCCGTAAAACCATCGAGCACGGACATGATATCAAGTTTCAGCGGGATCGTCACGCTTGCTCCCCCGAAGTCTGGGCTCGCAAGGATGGCGCGCGTTTCATCAGTGATACTCTCGCCCTCAAGGAGCCCATACGTGTGCGGCAGCCCGAGAGCAGCGAAACCAGTATTATGTAGAGTGGGTGAAGGCGAACGTGCAATTGGGCTACCGAAAAGGAAAAAGCGGCGCGCGGGAAGTAATCCAATGAGGTGCAACGCACGGTGAATATCTGACACGGACATCTGTCCAGGAGCGGCTGCTGTAGGGAGAAGGGGATGGGTGACCGGCGTCAGCGTCGTGTTGAGCACGCGCGAGAGCTGTCCTGCTGCCCCCATGTTGATCGCTATGAGGGGCTTTGATGCAATTGCCACCTTGGCAACGAAATCCTGTAGTTTGAAGTTATCGGAAACGCTGTCCGCCTTGCTGATGAGCTTCACGACATCCCCAATCTGCGCTGCTGCTTCGTATTGTGCTTTCATGGCAACACTGTCCCACTTCACCGAGCCAGTCCAATCATGGAACGATGCGACAATGTGTGAGGGACCTTTCAAAGAGACGATGTCCAGGATCAGTGGAGCAGGCAAGGTTGTTTCGACATCAACATATTCCACACCGAGGCGCAGCGCGAGTTTGAGGAGCTTCCCCGCCTCAACCGGCGCATCGTCCGGGAATGCCCCTCCCTGAGAAACGGTTCGCACCGTGAAGACGATCGGGAGTGTCGTGGCGCGGCGAAGAGCAAATAGCTGAGCGGACACGTATGAAAGGCTGGGGATTTGCAGCCCAGATTCATGCAGGAGATCGACACGCAACTCCACTGCATCAACACCCGTGGTGAGCTCAGGTATCTTGGGAAGAGCGGGTGCTACGTCAGGGTAGGTTAGAGAAAGGAAGTAAGAGCGGTTGGCGTTGGTCGAAACCAGGTTTGGTCGCAAACCCGATATGTGTCCGAAGAACCTACGAAACCTCGGCCTCCAGCGCTCCAGATCCCAGCGCAGACGCGCCGCCAGGGAGTGCCGTGTGGTTCCCAAAGACGTAGTTGGCGCACTCCTCGAACCAAGGAGCACGCCTCTCAAGAACGGCACGCACTGGCTCGCCGTATGCTGGTCTCTCCGTTTCGCTTTCCAGGTACCGCTCAATTTCCTCGGGCTCTCTTTGCACCCACACAACACATCCACCCGCCTTGGCGTACTTCTTGAGTGCCTCACGTGCCTCCGGAGTCTCCACAATACCACCTCCAAGGCTGACTACCCACCCGCGCGCATGTGCCTTCATCAACTCGAGGAGAAGAGTGATCTCTGCCTTACGGAACTCCGCCCAGCCTCGCTCCAGAACGAAGCTGCGCAATGGTTGCTGGTACACGCGAGAAAATTCGGCGTCGAAATCGAGTAAGGGAAGAGAGAGCGCTCGTGCAGCGAGTTCCCCGATGTACGTTTTACCAGATCCACGCATGCCAACAAGGAGGATACTTGGGATAGTTTCGGGAGTCTTTGGGGCTGGGCTGGTGCGGACTGTTTTGGCGGGTTCGGGTAGCTGGACACCTTCTACTTTGACTCCGAGCTAGAAGAAGTACTTTATTAGAGGTATATTCTCGCCGAACACGTGTGTAGCAAACAGGAATGGGGACTCACCTTATTTTCGAGGTCATCCCACCAATTGGGCCATGTCTTCTCTACACACCGTTTTTCCTCCAAGATGGTTCCATCAACGACAGTGGCAAGGAACGGCAAATGCCATTGCAACGCGGTGATCATCGTAGCAGTGTATAGATGCACCGCGCGTGAGCTGGGAGAGCGGACGGCCGTAGACCTCGAGTCCATCCGGAAGTTCTCGTGTTGATATCCCAAATTTAGCTGTGGAAGGCGGTTGAAAACGACTGAAGGTGAAGGGTAGGTGCTGAAACCTACCCAGTTGATCGATCATCGCCTGAATCCGGTTACACTCCTTAACACGCTGGTTGGCGATGCCCCTGATCCTCGTTACATTCTTGCCCTCGCCGAATCTGCGCCTTCGCCTACACCACCATCCGTTGCAACAGCTGCGACTGCACAGGCGGTCAGGAACGCATCGGTCATGGGCTCCATATCAACCTCTCCTCTGGCTCTCAGCTTGCCCTTGGGTGGGCCCGTGACAGTCGTCTCAGTCTCAGTCTGTACGACCTCGCACCCCATTGGTTCCAGAACTTCTTTCGCAAAGCGTGCATCGCCCTGCAGCGAGGAGGAGCCAATGTTGGCTAGCGTGCACCGCGTGCCAGTGATGGCAGCGATAGCAAGGGGATACGTCGCGCTGCTTGCATCGCTTTCGATAACAAACTCGCCGCTCTCGGGGGCACGATAAGTTCCTCTGGGGATGTGATAAACGTTTAGGAGGTCTCCGCTAGCTGCGTCGCGTTCACGAGTGACCTCAATCCCGAAGTCACGCATGAGTTCGATTGTCATGTCGATATACAATTGGGATATCACGGCAGGGCCAGTCAAAACCAGCGTGGTCGGCTGTGCAGCGTAGGGTGCACAGAGTAGGATAGACGAAACATACTGGGAAGAAAGAGATGCATCAAGAGTGAGCGTACCACCAGGGAGTCTACCCAAGGGCTTGATGGAGAGAGGAAGACAACCTTCGGATTCGAGATAACCGATGGTAGCACCTGCACCCCGAAGGGCAGTGACCAGTGGTGCGATTGGACGTTGCTTCATGCGCGCATTTCCGGTGATGGTAGTAGTCTCTGCTCGAGACGTGTCTGTCGTGTTCGGGGGAGAGACAATAGTGCAGACCGTTGTAAGGAACCGCGCAGCTGTGCCTGCATTGCCAAGATACAATTGCGTGCCAGGGTGGTGGGACGGACAGAGCACCGCCCGAACCAGTTACGACCAACGTCTCTCCATTGTCAGTCCATGTGAATGTAGCAGCCTGAAAGTGCAAATCAGTGATGTATAACAGGAGAATAGCGAGTGTAGGATGCCACAATACGTACCTTGAGTTGTTCGAGAGCCGCCATCATGACCTGGGTATCATCGGAGTGAAGGAGATTTTTCAACCTACAGGTCCCCTTGCAAAGTGCAGCAAGCACGAGGGCACGATTGGAGATGGATTTGGAGCCAGGGGTCGAGAGTGTAATGTGAGGGATATCAGTGGCAGCCTTTCTACTTGGGGCCGAAGTTGCCGATGAAACTTGGGCGATTTGTGCATTGGGAACAGGGCCCGACAGCTGTGTAGGGTCTGCATCGGGAAGTTCCAGCATCGGAGGGGGGAGAGGGGGTTTCGCGTAGGTGCCAGGAGTCCCTGCTACTACACGCACAGCCGGGCAGAGGACCTTCCTGATATCCTCATCAGCAACGCCAGTGGCACGGAGTTCACGAGTCTTCCCAATGCGCTCGAGTAAGACTACCCTCTTCAGTTTTCCTGCGTTTTTCTTGTCGACTGACATCCGATCAAGCAGAGTGTCGACGGAGATAGGTTGACCCCCTGTTGCCACAATACGCTTTTCGGCTTCAAGGATTCGTTTGTCCGAAAGCGTGGATGGAAGGCCATACGATTCGATACAGCGGCGCAGACGACCGAGACTGACTTGCCCGAGGACGCCAGCTGCGCGAGCCAGTTCCGCTTCGAGGACCATGCCCACACTGATGCATTCGCCATGAAGCACATAAGGAGTAACAAGTGCCTCGATAGCATGGCCGATAGAGTGACCAAAGTTAACGAGACCCCGAAGGTGTGCTTCGCGTGGGTCACGTGAGACGATGGTGGCTTTCGTGTTGATGGAAGATATGATTAACGTCAGGAGCGGGTGGTTTAAATCGAGCGCAGGCGAGGACGAGGAGAGACAAGTCAGGAGGGTCGAGGAATTTGCTTCGAGAAGAGCAAAGGCAGTCTCGTCCCAGATCGCTGCGGTCTGTAGTAATGTGTGAGATTGAGCACGGTTGCTATAGGGTGAGGTTATACCTTGATGACTTCTGCAAGACCATTTGCGAGTTCTCGTACGGGGAGCGTGCGGAGGAAGGCAGCATCGACGAAGATGTAGGATGGCTGCCAGAATGCGCCAATAAGATTCTTGCCCAAAGGGGCATCTACGGCCGTCTTTCCACCGATGGAGGAGTCAACCATGGCAAGCAGTGAAGTGGGCACTTGTACTACGCGTACCCCACGCATGCTGTGATGGATCAGGGACTGAGATGTGGCAAATTTTTGAAGTAACACACAAAGTTGCAGCAACGAAGCCAACGAGATCACCGATGACGCCACCTCCAAGGGCGATGATGACCGTGTCCCTAGTACATCTATGACGGAGGAGGAAGTCCTCTATCTCTGCCTTTCCCTCGCGAGTCTTGGTTGTCTCGCCCGGTGGGATGGTATAAGTGAGGAAGCGGGGTCTAGCAGGATCTGATTTGTTTGGAAAGCGAGCATCTGTCGCCAGTGCGAACGTGGCAGCTATCGGCTGCAGGTAAAGGGGCGCGATGTTAGTGTCTGTGATCAAGACATAAGTCGAGGATGGCAGGGTATCTAAGAGCGTGTCTGAGATGTGCTGGACGAGGTTGAACCCGACGTGGATAGATTCTTTGCCTAGAATTGAAATCTTTTGTACAGACATGGCAAGACGAACGTTTGGCAGATGCGTTTCAGGCCGTGCGATGGGCTTTTAAAGTGTCTCCCTCCCTCGTCTAATTCGTCGGTGCTTGCTCGGAGCAGAGATCAATTAGGTATTGCCTAATACGGCAGGTACGAATCGGGAATGGTCGCCACGCGATCATCGCATTATCTAATCAGTCGTGCACAGCCACAGGCATCAAAAATCACGGCGCCGGTAATTTATTTCTGGGAACATTTTGTGAGTTGGCACGATGACACCGGCACAATTGATGGCGACCAGAGGTATTTGTCGTCGTCATCGTCGTCGTTGCACGCAGTAAAACAGCTCACCATTCTATTGACAGCCTTTCCAGTTGCAAGGCTTCCCTTGCGGCGTGCTCTTCTTCCCCACGTCAACCGACAGCTTGCACGCCCACTGTCCACATCTCAGGACTCTGTGAGTACTGTATTCCCTTGCCTCCTCACGCTCATCTCATCACCGGAAAAGTCACGCATCGGAAATAAATGGAGAGGCTTCTTGCAGACGCTAGGTCGCGTCACCCTGGTCACCGTCGTCGGAGGCAAGTTGGTTTGTTCGTCATGACTTGTCTTTTCCCAACCCGTTCACAGCCGCCGGCACATTTTGGTACATCACCTATAAGGATCGCAACCCCGGTCCTCAGCTTCCGTTTGACCCTTCCAAAAAAACCCTCGTCATTCTCGGCAGTGGGTGGGGTGCTACTAGCCTTCTAAAGGGTCTGGATACCACCGATTACAATACCGTATATGCCATTCCACCGCAAAGTCTGTTTCACCTCACTCTCCCTACAGATCGTCATCAGCCCGAAGAATTTCTTCCTCTTCACCCCTCTTCTGCCGTCCGTGGCAGTCGGTACACTGGGCGCTAAATCGATATTACAACGTAACGTCATTTATATCACCCGTTGGAGTTAAGTGGTGTTCACGTCGCCTTGTCCCTGCTCACAGCAACTCGCTATGTCGCCCGTCACAAGGCTCGCCAAGTGTCCGTCATAGAGGCAGAGGCCACGAATGTTGATGTATGTACAGCTATTTTCGCATGAGCGCCCACAACTGACGCGACCTGTGCTAGCCCGTGAATAAGACGGTTACCTTCGCAGGTATGTGGCTATGGCTGCTCCCTGTACGCTGGTTCGAGTGATTTGCCCTCAGACACATCCCCGCTCCGCCCACTTGAACCAACGCGGACGATACCTTATGACTATTTGGTGTACGCCGTCGGAGCAGAAACGCAAACGTTCGGCATCCCAGGTGTGAAGGAACGTGCATGTTTCATGAAGGAGATCGGCGATGCAGAACAGGTGTGTAGTTCCGTTTATTGGTGATCGCCGAATATAGCTTTCCCACCATGTTTATTCACCGAGTAACGACGGATGGACTGACATGATTGCATTATTAGATGCAGGCGCGCTTTTTAGATTGCATCGAGACAGGCTGCCTTCCCTGGCACAAGTGAGGAAGAGAAGCGGCGGTTATTACATATGGTGCGTTTGCCTTTGATGGGCTGTGCAGCGGGACAGAGTCGGCTTACTGATCTCTTGGCGGTATGCTCACGTTAACGCAACACGTTGGTTTATTTCCACTGCAACACCGGGACTGCGGGTGCGAACAGGTGGTGGTAGGTGGCGGTCCGACAGGCATTGAGATGGCGGGAGAGCTACACGACTTCCTTGAGGTATGGCACAACACATTTCCTTGCCGTTTCCTGGGGATTACTAACCCTTCGCAAACAGGAAGACCTCAAGTCATGGTACCCAGAACTTCACCCCTATGTACGCATAACGCTCGTTGAGGCTCTCCCTTCCGTACTGCCAAGCTTCAGCAAAGAGTTGATTGCATACACGGAAAGGACGTTCAGGGAAAGTAAAATCGATATCCTGACGGGAACCATGGTGAGGTTGGAGCGCACGGTTGTGGTTTCAGTGGCTAATATTTGATGATCAGGTCAAAGGAGTGAGTGAAAGCAGTGTACGATTGAAACCCAAGGACAGTGAAGAGCATGATCTGGCTTGTGGGTTGGTTGTATGGGCTGCAGTGGGTTTTATCCTCAACAATTTCCTTGATAGTAGACGCTGATCTGCAAGATGCAACTGTTTGATATCCTGTAGGGCAACAAAGCACGAGACATCTCGCGTAACCTGATGGCGCAACTCTCAGAGCATCAGACGAACAGGCGTGGAATCCTGGTTGATGGTTCGCAGCGTCATTGTACATTTCAGATCGCACTACTGATAGATGGCTGTAGACCACCTCCGTATGCTCGGCGCACCATCGATCTTTGCTGTAGGGGATTGCACCGCAACGTCCTATGCACCGACTGCACAGGTTGCTTCCCAGCAGGGCGCGTACCTTGCACGGTTGTTTAAACTGATAGCAAAGAGGGATGAATTAGCACGCAAACTCGAGGAACTGAGCAATGCAAACGATGGGAAAGATGTGGAAACGCAAAAGATTCAGGAGGCGGAAAGTCTGGCGAAGCAGATTGAGAAGATTAAGTTGAAGCCATTCCACTACTCACATCAGGGGTCACTCGCGTGAGTTTTTGCGTTTATCCTGAACCTCTAAGACAATGACGTGGTTTGTGTAGATACATTGGCTCGGATAAAGCCATTGCCGAGCTACCCATCTTCGGACGAGAGGTACGAGTTCACTTCAATTTGCAGAACATGTGACCTCCTATTCACATCACACACAGTGGACCAGCGGTGGTGTTGCAACGTTCCTCTTTTGGCGGAGCGCATATATAAGTACGCTCTTTTCCCTCCGGAACAGAGCCCTCGTAGCCGGCGACTGGATGCGCACTAAATTCTTTGGGACGGTGAGTACTTGAGTCTCCGGTTTACTGTTCTTTCTTCTGCATTGCTTTACGGGATGCTTTGGCCGTATCCCACGTACCGGTCTCAATGTTTGGCCATTTTGTTCTGCTCTTGGTGATTGTCCCTGCCACCGGCAGGTCCTTGTCCCGGACTATCGGCCAAGCCCACTTACAACTTGATGGTCACTCTGGTTCCGCGCAGCGACGAACAGCGCTGTAATGCACTAGCTCGTCTGTCCACATGTATGACTGCGCCAAGAGCCCGCACTGATGCCTCTTGGGTGCCACGTTCCAAGCGACCGTAGTCGTAGTGGCGTTGAAGAGCAGTGCAAGCATCCCATTTGCTCTTTTCACTTTATCACCGTTTCTTCGGTGTGTTCAAGGCGGTGTATCCTCTGCTACCTGGCGGCACACCCGACATCCGTCGCATGATAGTGCCGGGTCCGCGTGCTAGCTTTGTTTGCTCGACTTCACCTTTCTAACTCCCATCCGATGATTTTCTCATTCATTCCATTTATAACGCAGTGACGTGAGCCGAGAATGAAGACTAGGACATTGCTCGCAGCTTAGGTCATTGACCCTACCTGGGTCATACTCCCTAGCCTTGCTCGGGTGTGTTTACTTGCCCTTGTGAAAAGCTATTGGCCTGCCATATCTGTTGCGGTTTGTCCCCGCTATTGTTCCCCTTTATCGTCTCTTCCCATATTGTTACCCTTAAAAGAACTCCCCCGTTGAGTTCCATTGTTCCTTCACCCTAATCACCCGCTTGCCATAGACTTAGTAATTATAGGCTCATGTGTAATGACCCACGGATTGCTCGACCGACTCTACCCGTTCTTTTCCCCTCATAGACTTCATAGATGTTGACCAGGATAGATCTCTCTCTTCTCTGATATTGTATGGATTGTACATATGCTGTATGGGTGCACCCTGTCACGACACAGGATCAGAGTTTGACTGCCCCTCTTTTTCTTGAGCTCACTGCACTAGACTTCACGTACTCACTCTAAATTTAACTCGAGCCAACTTCTTTGCCTTGCTGTTGGAGCATGAGACAACTGTAGCTGGCAGGGATCGTTGTGATTGTGTGATAACCAGCTGAATATGAGACATTCCTACCTATTTTTAAAAACGCGTTGCAGAAGGGTTCGAAATAAAATGAAAAGTTCACGTGGCAAGTAGAAAGTCTATCAGTCCAGGAGACTGGCAGGGACTGTGCCGCAGTATTCCATCAGGTAACCGCGACAGAATTGGGGGACGGAACAATGGAGGGTTGATGGCCATCGATCTACGTAAGGGAAGGAAGTGAGATAGGACCCAGCCAACGACGGGAAACTGGTAGAGAATCACGTTGCAGACCACGATAATGCACGTGGATAACCGACCTATTTAAAGTTTACGATAGCAGGTTTTCAGGATGTGCGAGACACCCACTGGAGGCAACGCAGTAGCGCAGGCTGATGTTGGAAGTTCAGTGAGACGAGTACAAGAGTTTGTATCTGACATTCACTTGACGTCATCTTGAATGGGGTCACCTCGAGAAAACCATCGCTTTGTGGTGAGACACGGTAGTAGCTTCCGTGATACGTTCATTGAATCGGTGAAACCACAGTAGGAACGACATTATGGATTGCAAGGAGGCTTCGAGAAGAACGCTGCATTTTTCGTCCACGATGGTCGGAGAAGCACCCCGATATGTCGAGGCCTGCATTACCAAGCGCGGAATGAATGCCAGTACTTGCGTTGAAGCAAGACGGCGCGGAAGTTCGAACCATCGAGCATGCCACTCCGGAGTCCGCAGTCATAATTCAAGTTGTTCCACCTGCTCATTTTCTGGAACAGACTGACTTCCGTGTCATTCGACAGTCCAGGAACTCCGTTCCACAATAAAACATCCGTGCCGGTTTTGCCGTCCATTCGCGCTTACAGCTGATTGCGACACTCTGGAGGCTTTGGTGATTTGGAACGGCACCTTCGAACATTGAGATATTGGCTTCCCCACTTGTGCGCAGCAGAGCTCGCATCACGTATTGGCCCATCGTCATGTACCGTCGTGCCTCGATAACGGGTGAATGCATGACCCCACGACCCAGCACGGGGAAGGGCATGCCTCAAACACGAGGTCACTTCATATCCGACCAGGATGGTCCCCGCCTGGTATGTTCCCTTCACTTGTGTAATGTATACCTGTTGGGACTGCCCTATATGTAGCATGCGAACGTAGTATTGCTCGCCTTTCCCCTTCCCTTCCTTGTCTGCGCGCGACGGGTACCCGCGATTGACATTTCCCTTGTGTGTAGGGCCAAGTGTCCCCATTATTCTCAGCAGGAACTGTGTTCCGGCACGAGAACTACTTATAGATCTCTCTCTTTCGTTCCCTTTCGTTGAGGAATCTGTCGTTCAAACTCATTGAAGCTAGGATCAACCCTATCGGCATGTCGGATCCTACCCTTCTGCAAACTAGCCCAGGCTCTAGCGGATCTGTGGACGCACTTTCACTCGTTTTCCATGTCGATTTATTCATACTTGCAGTGGCTGCCGTGTTTGCCCTAGCGACGCTTCCCCGAGCATTTGCACGTCTTTCTCGCAGTGCAGAATGGCGGCGTGGTCACATCCTCCGTTCTACCCGCCTTGATTATCGCCGGCCTCGAAGGCCGCCGCCTCTTCGACCACCACCCACTCCAGCCAAGGAGTCAACCAAGACACCTCCGGAAGAACCCCAAGCCACATCCTCTTCTGGCCACGATGGTATCACTTCTGAAGAATCACATACGTACGTCTCGCATACCAACCTTATCCGGAGACCTTCCACTGGAAAGGCTGCGGCGAACTTTCTCCCTCCACACGTGCGCGCTTGGTCGGCCATTCTCCCACCAGTCGGTAATCTACTAAGGTACAGGTTAGATTCCGGGTTCTCACTGGGACAGGCACTGGTTCTTGGACTTTACTCCGCCATACTTGTTTACCCAGTGTTCTTGAAGTCGGACCCGTTTACAGATCCCCTGCGGACTGGATTTGTGGCCATATCGCAGATCCCACTTGTGTACATGCTTGGGACGAAGAACAACCTTTTGGGCATGTTTCTTGCCTTGGGTTACGAAAAGGCGAGAAACTTTGCGTGACTTCGTATTCAGCGTCTTACGAGCAAGATAGCTCAATTACGTGCATCGGTACGCGGGTATGATGTTGATATTATTGTCCAATGTGCATGCCGTTGGCTATAGTAAGTTATCAGCTTTCTTCCCTGGTCGCGGCTGGATGGACACTTTGTCAGTTTATGAGTGGGTTTTTCAGGGCAAACTTTCAGTGTACTTGAAGGAGCCCTCGGTTATATGGGGTCTGGTAGCCCTTGCCGCAGTAGACACGCTCTACCTATTCTCAACTTCCTTCTGGAGGCGCAAGGCGTACAATATATTCTTCGGCAGTCATATTATTTGCTTCATCGTATTCCTTCCAGCGGTATGTGCCGTGACTCCGTCAGTCTGGTGCTAATGACTGAAATCTTTCCGGGTAGGTGTATTCCCATCAACCAGCGATACTGTACTATGTAGTCGCCGCTGCAGGAGCGTACGGCCTAGACCACATCCTCCGACTCCTCAAGACCCGCCTCTTCCACGGGAGGATACGGCCTATTCCCGACCTCTCAATGACGCGAATAGAGATTCCAGAGTTGAACGCTGGCTGGAGAGCTGGACAACACGTCCGGATACGTGTCCTATCTAGTGCAATGGGCTGGATTGGCTGGGCCGAGGTACACCCATTTACGATCGCGAGCGTGGCGAAGACGCCTGAAGGACTTGTCCTAATGTGTAAAAATGTGGGTGGATGGACGAAGAAGTTGTATGAAATGGCGAAAGTAGCTGGGTACGGTTCCGAAGATGGAGGAATGTCCAGATCGGTGCTGATGATGGTAGAGGGGCCGTACGGTCAGTGTTGAGTTGATATTGTGGAAGGAGGTAGGTTAACGGTGTTTGATATGCAGGTGGACCTGGACATTCGGTTTTCGCAAGCTACTCTGCTGCAGTGTTTGTTGTCGGTGGGAGCGGTATCACTTTTGCTCTCTCCGCACTTCAAGACCTCGTACGGGTGGGTTTTGCGATGGCATAAGCCTGTACGGTGCTTAAGGATGATCACAGGTAGATCTGGAGGGTGCAAGTAGAGTCAAGGTCATAGAACTCGTATGGAGTGTTCAAGACCCCTGTACGTCCACTCCCGTCTGGTTCATCCCTATCGTCCCCTAAAGAAAGCGTCTCAGCATCTTTGACACCCCTCCTACCTCAATTCACGGCTCTTCCTGCAACAGAGCACCTACACACCATTACGGATTTCTGTGCATTACACTCGTGCAGCTGATACTCTACCATCGAAGGCGAGTCTCCCCCCAGGGGTCACCTTGACAGCGGGCCGTCCCCGAATCGGCAAGATACTAGATGCAGTCATCCAGCGCACGTTGTCGTACGGGTCGGGTGTGAAGGCATCGATGGACATCACTGGTGTGATCGTAGGTGTGTGTGGGCCCGTTGGACTGGGCGACGAGGTTACGCAGGTCGTTTCGTCTATCGATGCCAGTCGACGATGGGCAGGTTGGCGGGATTGAGATGCATGAAGAGTGAGTTATATTTTTTATGATCCTAGGCGTGTGACTTTAACTGTTCACTACTTGCAGGACGTTTGGCTGGTGACCGAACGTTGAAGAAGTAAGGCTGGCATTGTAGAGATTATGTAACTAATTGTCTTGTCTCTGAGGAACGCGGGTGTTCCCGGAAGAATTTCATTTACTGCGATCCTCTGGACCGGGCCGTTGTTCCGTAGCCTTCCGCCGGCTCCACACTTACAAATCTACCAAGCAGTGAGAAGGCAGTGGTATTCGGGGTCCGGCCGTCGGTTTTGTTTTGTTTTGCTCTGTTGTGTGTTGACGTGCTGTGCCATCGTCGATGCTTCTCACACATCGTTAGAAGTTGCCACTCAAGTTGAAGCAGATTTGATGCTCGCATGCACGTCATCTGCCTGTGCATAGTTAAAGTATGTAAATATCTGCTCCGTCCGATAATCGATGCATAGCGTCAGACAGTATCGCAAAGCAATGTTTACTCAAGAACGTGGGTGCCGAAGGGGTGCAGTGCACTGAACTCTGTAAGCGCCGCAGTATCCAGCTGTGGTTTTGAATGGTAAGCCGGGTGGACCTATGGCATCAAGCTCATTGCGCCGGTCTGAGCCGGTCCAGATTCCAATCGGAAAAGCACGTCATCGACGATGATGACCCGACATTTTTTCTGGGAATTCCTTTGCCCGCAATGACGCCCTTCAAGATGGTAGGCGAATACACCGGAACCGGGGAAGGGTTGGAACTCTCAGGCAGAACCGGCCGAATCAGACCATTCGCGCGGTATTTTCCCCATTGATTCTGGCAAATGCCAGAACAATTTTCAGAGTCATTTTTTGCCGTGCCTTTTCTCGGCACCTGGTCGTGGCCGAGACTGATGGGAATGCTACTGTAACTATAAAAACGCGTCTACTGCGATGGCGGGACTTCCAGGTTATCACTCAAGACCATGTCAGGCCTCCTTTCGTGCGCTCTCCCCTCCGAGCACGATCCTCGCCAATGGAGCAGACGGAAACGGTGGATGATAGCTCTCATCATTTGGAATCTCATTGCTCCGATGTAAGGCTTGTACTTCAGCGCTACGTCGAACCCCCGCTGATAATGAATGTTCTCTCAGTGATCTGGCGATGACATTCTACGTGAGTTCGTAGAAGCTTCACGGTAGTCATTGTTTTGCACTGATCAATCATTCGGCACGCAGTCTGGGGTACAAGGTCAGATACAAGATGAGTTTGGCACCTCCAACACCCTCGCGACCTTGGGCGTGGGGTTATACAATCTCGTGAGCTCAGCTTGTCTCCCCCATAGTTCTTGTTCTCATCCTACTTTCTAGGGTGGTGTGTTTGGGGTCCTAATCGGAGGACCACTGAGCGAACTTTATGGCCGTAAGACCAGTATATGTCGTCTGTTCTATATGCTTCGTTGGTATGCACCTTTTCTCACTGTCAGGGGGTTATACTGAGTTCTTCCAGTCTTCAGTCTCGGTTCGACACTCTCGCCAAATGTATCTACTCTCCTGATCTGCCGGGGTCTCATGGGCCTACTTGGGAGTCCTATCTTCTCGATCTACGGTGGCTCAGTCGCAGACCTTTTTACGCCAGAAGAGCGTGGCCCTGTGGTTGCGCTGTTTACGCTCGTGTTACAAGGTGCTCCAACTATCGGACCCGTCCCGTCTTCTTTCCTAGGGCCTATTTTTCCTTGGAGATCGTTATTCGGTTTTATAACCATCTGGGGTGGGGTTCTTGCCGCTGCCACAATAATGTTCATCCCCGAGACTGAGCCTAAAAAAATTCGAAGGAAGATAGCTGAATCCGAAGGTATCGTCGTAGATATCAAGGAAGTAAAATCCTCCAAGGTTTGGAGCAGAGCACTGCTTGCGCCGATCAGTAAGTGCTTTCTCTCTGATTCATCCATTAGGTGTTCATCTACCTCGCCCCTTGTGTAGCCATGCTTCGTTACGAACCTATCATGATCTGGACCACGCTATACCACTCCTTTGTCTTTGGACTCCTATTCCTTCTTCTCGAGGTTCGTCGACTGTTTACTGGTCATTTTCAGATCTGTATTGTCTCTCCTCTTAGGCATACCCGCTTATCTATCGATACGCATTATTCGATGTCCCGAGAGCAAGCAGACCTGGTCTTCATTGCCCCATTCATTGGCAACGTGCTTGGCGTTCTCATATACTTCGGATATTACAAACCACAGTACGAGGCGCGCCAGCGCATCATCCAGTTGGAGTCGGCCGGTAAATCGGAGATCGAGCCCGAAGCTCGCCTACCAGGCGTTCTCCTTGCATCACTTCTGGTACCTATCGGGTTATTCTGGCTGACGTTCTCAGCACGCCCGGACGTACACTACATTTTCCCCATAGTTTCTGGTGTTCCGATTGGGATGGGAATGACCCTCTTGCAGCTCTCGTTGTTCAACTACTACATCGACCTTTATCCAACGATGTCGGCATCTACTATCGCTGCAAACTCCGCCGTCCGTGGTGTCGTAGCGACTGTTCTGCCCAGCGTGGGGCTGCCACTATACACTTCTTTGGGTATACGCAATGCGAACGTGCTGTTGGCATGCATCAGCTGTGTAGGGTTCCCGACCGGTGTTATTCTGTATGTCTTCGGAAGAAGACTTCGTGCGGCGAGCAGATGGGCAAAACAGGCCACAGATGCTGACTCGCTTCCGCACAGGAACATCGAAGCCGCTGCGCCTTTACTTGCTCGATCCCCTCAAACCCATTACGGAGGAACGAGTTCCTCCGAGTAAAAAGTGACATGAGTTATGGCACTTGTTTCTTTCCTGTTTGATGTTCTTACGAATTCAACATGCCGCATCACGACCACGACATCTCAAGTCTGACTGTACTTCTTTTTTCAAGTGAGTGTACGATCTTGAGGTTCAAGATAACTTTTAGGCAATTAGACGTCCTCGGGTTGTACAACATTCACCTGGCAGTAGACTTGTTTGTACGTATTTAGATTATTCTGTCGACATACAGGAGTAATTTAAACAAAGTTGACGAACCCTCCACAAGGGCTGAAAGCTGTCAGGGAACTTCGTTACTATCGGAGAAGTCGCTTCGTGGGTTCCAGAACTCTGATGGATACCGACTAGGTTATTGATCGGAGTAGTCAGGCATGAACGATATACAGCTAAGGCGAGTTACATAGACGGGTCTTTGTCCGGTACAGGAAAGCAAAACTAGGCCCGACACGGCAACAAAAGGTCACCTGAGTAAGGCGAAAAAGAAAAGCAGTCGAACGAAGGGCATCAGAATCACTCGGAACTTGGAGGCGAAAATGACAGGGCCGCTCTCAGGATTTGTGTCGTGGTGACGACCCGATCGAATGTCACGGGTTGTTTCGAGCCTGGCAGCGCAGTTCCGACGACCACCAAGCAAGTTGTTCACATGCGACACGCACATCGAACATGGGCCAGTTACACTCAATAGATCGAGTCTGCGAGGGAATCGAGACAAGTTGTCCGGGTTACCGTGGGAGCGCCCTTTGTTCTCAACCAGGGTTCCCCTTTTGTTTAGTAGATTCTTTGTTCGTTTGAATGCGCAGTAATACTCCGACCGTTTAATTTCTCTCCCCTCCTCGACTGACGTTGCAGGGCTTGTAGACTGTCCTTTCTTTTCACCACCAACTCTCTTTACCTCGCCGTTCCTTCGACGACGCCGGCCGTTTCAGCATGTCATCTTCTGCACAACTTGCAACCTCAGCAGCTCCAACGAGCAATTCATCCAACCTCGACATGACTCTCGCTTATCATCTCGACATTGTCATCATTATCGTCATCCTTCTCTTTGCTTTGCTCAATGTCCCCCGTGCAGTCGCTCGTTTTGCGAACTCCTCTGAGCGATTTCGTGGTTATCTCCTGCGTTACGTTCCTCTCCGTCACAAATCCTCGCATTAACCTCAACACCCAATCCATTTACTTGTATTCCGACCCCGAGAAATCTGCCATCGATCTAAATGACAGCTCAGAAGGATGTACAACGACATTCAAGGCATTGCCAGCTCTGCCTACACAACCTCTTGGAATTACCACGAACGGGTCGCCCTCCGGTGGACAAAAACTGGTGCATATGCCCATGCTCTCATCGCTGGTCCACCCAGTAACAAATATCTTGAGTCGCTCCGTCCATGAAGGTTATACGGTTGGGCAGGTCCTTTTAATGGCTGGATATGCTGCTATGGTTTTCTACTGCGGGTTCTATAAATCAAACCCGTTCTCCGATCCTCTGCGAGCCGGTTGGGTCGTGACCTCTCAAATTCCTTTTGTGTATATTTTTGCATCCAAGAACAACCTAGTCGGCGCGCTGGTCGGCGTCGGATATGAGAAGGTGAGTTGAACATATTGGACATGCCATGGCGGTGTTCATTTTTACCCTTCCGCAGCTCAATTACCTGCACCGTCTTATCGGCCGCCTGCTTGTCGTGGGAGCCAACGTCCACGCCATTGGTTATGGTACGCCGCTATTGCGCCGGTAATGCGGACTACCGACTTATCCCCCTTTTAGTTTACAAGTGGAGCCTTGCAGGACAGCTATCTACTGAATTGGCTCAACCATACATTCGTTGGGCTTTTGTTGCGCTCGTTTGTGTCGATCTTCTTGGCTTCGGATCTCTTCAATTTGTCAGGTCCAAATCCTACAATCTCTTCATCATAACACATGTCCTTGGGTCGTTCGTATTCTTATTCGCCGTAAGTTACTGCAGAAGTTTCATTCGTGAAATCGTATCTCATCCGTAGACGCCAGGTGTGCTATCACTCTCATGCCTGCATTCCATACATTGCAGTCGCGTCCGCATTTTACGGCCTCGACCATCTCATACGTTTGGTAAAGACTCGCATTACCACTGCCACTCTCCGCCCGATTCCTGAGCTGGGGCTCACGAGGGTCGAGATTCCTTCGCTCAATTCAGGTTGGCGAGCTGGTCAACATGTCCGCCTTCGGGTACTTTCAACCGGTATGGGCTTCTTTGGCCTTACTGAGGTTCACCCCTTTACGATCGCAAACGTTGAGAGAACGGAAGAAGGAATGGTCCTGATGTGTAAGAAGGCTGGAAGATGGACAACAAAAATGTATGAATTATCTGCAACAGCAAAATATGGCGAACAGGGACGTGAAGTTGGCAAGAATGTCAGGGTGATGGTGGAAGGACCGTACGGTAAGTTCTTCCCGAAAATAACCCCGATTCCTCGTACTCAATGTCCTCCTTAGGTGGCGTTGGTAACACTGTCATATCCAGTTACTCTGGTGCACTGTTCGTTGCAGGAGGTAGCGGTATAACATTCGCATTGTCTGCGGTGCAGGAGCTTGTACGGCTCGGGAATGACAGCAGCGTAAGGACCATCGATATCGTGTGGAGTATTCCCGATGCTGGTGAGTTTCTCGCACTAAGACCACATGACATCCCTTACTGATTTTGGCATCTTCAAAGCATCCCTGACTCCCATGATACCACTCTTTACTTCCCTCATTGAGCAGAGCACGTCGGCTCGCCTCAGGGTTTTTGTGTTCTATACCCGCGCATCGAAAGGGTCGTTCCAGGGTATGTATCTCCCACCAGGTGTGACGCTTGCCCCCGGTCGTCCTAAGGCGGTGAAATACCTGGATGATGTGGTTACCTCTACGCAGAGCGTAGGAGGTGCCACAGGAGTCTTTGTTGGTGTCTGTGGGCCGCCTGCACTTGCGAGGGACGTCGCAGGCATCGTCAGAGTTTTTGATGTACACCGGAAGAGAATGGTTGGAGGTATCGAGCTTCATGAAGAGTGAGTTCTTCCTGTATGTCTTCTACTGTCCTTCTGAACATATCTCAGGGTGTTTGGATGGTAATAACCTTGATACAAGTGTCGAGAATTTTTGTGGAGCACAGTTACCTCCATGTGACTGTAGCCGAAGGCTTGACGCCTTCCTGTAATCGATCTGCTAGCTGGCTGGGCAGTTGTTCAATTTTCCCGGGGGTAGCGGCCAGGTTGTCGTATGTATGAGTGTACAAGTAGAGACGCACAGCTAGATTTCGCATGTATGTACATTTACTTGACGTCCTCAACCAGGCAGGCTTGGTTAGACTTACCAGGTTAACCTTCGCATCCCACTCCTCAAGTGTGACATCACTACAGCCTTAATCCTCTTACTGTTCCTCGCAAACCATTCTAATCACCCGCGAATCAAGACTGCAATTATTATTCATTTGATTACCTGGTCTAGGGATCAATGAATTTTCCCTCCGTCAAGGACGGGCAGTCCGTCTCCCTGGCGGGAAAACGGTGAACCTGGTTTCCAGGGTATATGGTTTTTCGAGGTCAGTCTCCAAGGACTAAATATTCGCTGTGAGAGTACGTGAAATGTCTAATTCAGGCAGGGTTCAGCCCATCCTCTTTTACCGCACCGTCTATCAGGAAGAACAAATGGAGACGAGATAAGTAGGTCATATCAGGAATACCCCTACTTTGTTGCTGGAGTATGCTGATCAACGATAGCCTACCCTGTCATGAAGCGCGCATTTTCCATGGCCAATCATTCGGTGCCATGGTACTTGTTTTTGTCGGTGGGGCGTAGAAGAGCGCGGAGCCCTGAGCTGCGTGTTGCATCTTGAAACGTGTCCAGGTGCCAGTAGCTGGCATTGCTCTCCTTGCCTATCGATGGTGTAGGGTCGATTCATCTGATCACTAGGACGTACTCTGCGGCAATTCTCGGCACCTTCCCTATTTGCTGTCGCACAGTAACCTCTCTTTCTCTTTTAAACCCCTTCAAATGTCTCGTTCCAAGATCAAGTTTACTGTTCCTCCACCACCCGCCTGCTTTAACCGTCCATTCTTCAGCCACATCTACTGTCCCAAAAAATGTCTTCCATACCCAGTGAACGCTTGGGTAACCCACCAAACCTTGATATGACTCTCGCCTATCATCTCGATATTACCATTTCCATCGTCGTTGGTATCTTTGCCTTTCTCAATGCCCCCCGTGCGATCGCTCGCTTTGCAAACCGCTCCGAGAGATTTCGGGGTCATACCTTGCGCTATGTATCTTTGCATCACAAGCCTCCCATCAACACTAATTCCGACTCTGTCCACCTTGCATTCCGAACCCGAGAAATTCACGATTAATGCCAATATAGATGACAGTTCGGAAGGATGTAGCACGACCTTCAAGGCATTGCCAACTCTGCCTCTGCAAGATACTACCAGCAATCCACCGTCCGGCGGACAACAATCAGTGCACATGCCCATGCTCTCATCACTCGTCGCAACAGGGATTCTAAGCCGTCCTGTTTATGAAGAGTATACAGTTGGACACGTCCTTTTGATGGCTGGATATGCTGCCATGGTTTTCTACTGTGGGTTCTATAAATCAAACCCTTTCTCTGATCCTCCGCGAGTCGGATGGATCACCGCTTCTCAAATACCTTTTGTATACATTCTTGCATCAAAGAATAACGTAGTCGGCATGCTGGTCGGTGTCGGATATGAGAAGGTGAGCCGGTCATATCGGTCATGTAATTAAAAAAAATGATTTCGTGCATACACAGCTCAACTATCTGCACCGGAACATCGGCCGCTTGGTTATCGTTGGAGCCAACGTCCATGCTCTTGGTTTCGGTACGTCACCAGTGTGCCAGTGACACAGACTACAGAGTATCCCCCTCTAGTTTACAAGTGGAGCGTTGCAGGGAAACTGTCTATCGAATTGGCCCAACCATTCGTCCGTTGGGGTCTTGTCGCACTTGTCTGTTTCGATCTCCTCGGAATGGGATCTACTCAGCTCGTCAGGTCCAAGTGCTACAATCTTTTCATCATAACGCACGTGCTTGGATCGTTCGTGTTTTTGTTTGCCGTATGTTATCGCCAAATTTTATCCATGAAAATTGCATGTCTTACTCGTACACTCCACATACAGGCAGTGCTACCATCGTCCGGCCTGCATTCCATTCATCGCAGCTGCGTCCGTATTTTACGGCCTCGACCATCTCATACGGATGGCAAAGACTCGAATTATCACTGCCACTCTCCGCCCCATCCCTGAGCTGGGGCTCACAAGGGTCGAGATTCCATCACTCAATTCAGGTTGGCGAGCTGGTCAACATGTCCGCCTTCGAGTGCTTTCAACTGGAGTGGGCTTCTCTGGCCTTACCGAGGTTCACCCCTTTACGATCGCAAATGTTGAGAGAAAGGAAGAAGGAATGATCTTGATGTGTAAGAAGGCTGGAAGATGGACAACAAAGATGTATGAATTATCTGCGATGGAAACACGTGGCGAACGGGGTTGTAAGGTTGGCAAGAGTGTCAGGGTGATGGTGGAAGGACCATATGGTGAGCTCCTCGTAAGAAAATATCCGACCCCTTATACTCAATATATGTACACACTCAGGAGGCATCGGTAACACAGTCATGTCCAGCTACTCTGGTGCACTGTTCATTGTAGGGGGTAGCGGCATTACATTTGCGTTGTCTGCAGTTCAGGAACTTGTACGTTCTGAGAACGACAGCAACGTGAGGGTAATCGACATCGCGTGGGGCATTCGTGATGCCGGTAAGTTTCTTTTAGCACTGAACCTACATGGTATCCCTTACTGATTTGTATACTTCATGAAGCAGTCCCTGACCCCACTTGATACAGCTCTTTTCTTCGCTCCTTGAGCAGAGCACGTTGGCTCGTCTGAGAATTTCTGTGTTCTACACCCGTGCATCGATGGGGTCTTCTCGTGGTATGTATCTCCCACCTGGTGTGACCCTTTCCCCTGGTCGTTTCAATGCTGCGAAGTTCCTGGACGATGTGGTTACCTCCACGCAGAACAAAGGAGGTGCCATGGGGGTCTTTGTCGGTGTCTGCGGGCCATCTACACTCGCTATGGAGGTCAAGGGCGTCGTCAGAACTTTCGATGTGCACCGTAGGAAAATGGTCGGAGGTATCGAACTTCACAATGAGTGAGTTTTTGTGTAGTTTGTAGTCAAGGATATTTCCTCTGATCGTCCTTTCAGAGTGTTTGGGTGGTAGTTGGCCTGGATGCAAGTCTTGAGACTTCCCATGCAGCCTCGGTGTTTCGAGATGACTGCGGATAAAGGCTAGACGCAGTCCAGCAGTCATTGCCAGCTGGCTGGGCACTACGCAGGCGCGTTTTTGCATAAATACCAAGCTGGTGAGGATGTAGTCATATGTATCGTTGTGCTATGTAGTCTACCGCTGTACTATGTTCCGTGATCCACCTCACTTTATAGACAAAACTCTGCTAGTTCCAGCTTAATAACAGGTTGCGACTCGAGCACATTAAAGCCATGGCATGGACCACTCAACGATGCTACGGGATAATGTCCACCAGATAAGCTATGTTTGCACTGGGAACGACAGGATAAGGAGGGGATCAGCACAGCGGGTAGAGTCACAAAAGGCTCCTAGCGTTGGACGAAATATTGCCGGCTGCTGGGGAGTGAAATAATAAAAAGATGCAAGCCTCCAGGAGACGCGTTGGCATAAATTAGGTGAGGGGGAACAATACTCGACCGGTGTCAATACAGGCATTGCCATCCGTGGTACATTCCCCTGCCTATTGAAAAGGAGACTCTCAGCTTCCCCTCCTTTAAAATAGTCTCGGGAGGATAGCATGAATTGAAACGAGCCCATGATTTGGTGCCGCAGATGTCAGCGTCTCTATCGTCGGAGCGGGCGCGCATGATAATCCTGAAGGGCGAAATCTACTAGTACGCATTGTGGCGTTTGTATTACAAGATTATTCTGGCTTGCCGGCACAGTCCGACAGGACTAGTTAGTAAGACCAAAGTTAACTGGCAGCATGAGTGTGACAAAGGGTACACCAGAACTCTGAAGACGAGATGGCTATGGGGTCTTAATGCCGCTCAGCCTCACTACCAGTGGCAATAGAGTAACGTTCTCGCTCGATGCATAGTACTGCACGCAGTCCAGATGGAACTGAGGTTCAATGAGATATACTGCGCTTATGTGCGAGAGTGCGCGGTACACGTACCTTAAACCTGTGGGACGGAAGTATATTTGGTTAGTTAAGTCATCAACTAGAAAAAAAAATATTCCGGTACGAACCAATGGTTGAAGTTCGACTCGAACTTTTTCAGAAATTCCCATCGCTTGCTCATAGCCTGATCTCCATCGCCCGCCTCAGCTGCGGCAAGTGCCTGGTTGGCGGACTTGGTGAAAGAAGAGGAATACAAGGCGAATGTCGAGCAAGTTACTGATCAACCTTGAGTACGCCTGACATTTCCCCAGCGTGAATTAATACAATCTATGTTCCGGGCACATGTATAACAAAGTCAACTCACCCTGAGCAGCTTTGCACTTGTGAGCATGCACTCCTTCAGGCAAGTATCCAAGAAGTCGACGTGATCTCGTAGTAGTTGGTCTACAGTTGTGACCTTGGTCAACTTAACTTCCAATGAACGCCAGTTCGGCTCGAGCACCTCGAATGTCACGAACGCGAGAATTTGCTGGATGAAAGAAAGCATCCGCGTTCGGAGAAGAGTAACGCGTAATCGCCATTGCTCAAATTCCGGATGATTAGGGTACGGGTCGTCGCCAGGGAGTCGTCTTTTGCTCTATCCACATGGACGCAAGAGACTGTTCCACATGCTTGAGATGAAGCAGGAAGCGGAAAAGCAATTGATAACGCAAAATGGTCTTCCGAGAAATAACGAGAGAAAGGGGGAACTTCACTGTATAATCAAGTGCAAGTGCATCGATAGCTGTAATGCGAATTAGACATGGAAAAGCCCAACCAACACTGAGCTCACCCAATAATGCCTTCTTTTCGTCTCTGTCCTTATCCCTGTCTTTTTTGGGCTCCTCATGAGCGGCTGCGTCATGGTTGCCCTCACCTTCCTCACCGCCGATTGTTCCCACTCACGCTGATGACCTTCAAAAGCCACTCATACAAGCCGGTACTAGCCATGGTAACCTTTACATCTTCGCGGAAAGAAGCGTCCTCGCTGCTGAGCGAAAGGTCTAACAGACTTTGCAGTTTCACTATACTTGCTGACTTAGCCTGGCTTCTTCAACTCAGTGTGGGCTAAGTCGAGAAGATGCGTGAGAAATGATGCTTGTGAGAGGAAAAAGTAGCGTTTGAGGGAGCGTAGACGTGGAACCAGTTGTTGGTCTTGCAGGAGGAGGTGCAGTAGTGTGCGGTTTGCATGGGTGTATGCATCTTCGACGAATTTATACAGCCTAGCAAGATCGCCCCATTAAAATAATTTCGCTCGAGTAACCGAACCTGCTCACTTTTCGTCGTCTACGGAAAACTGCGCTTCATCTCGTTGATGCTGAATACTCTGTGCTTGGATACCACATTCCCGAATAACGTTTAAATATTTTCCCGAGAGCAGGACTTTGTGCTTCCATCCTTCAAGCATCGGGGGTATGCATGCCCCACCCGGCAGCCGACCCCCAGGAGTCCTAGGTGGAGGCACTCCTGCATGCTGCCGTTTGGACGAAAGTGTCGAGCCATCGCGCAGCTAGACAACCAGTACAGAATCAGCTTGTGCCGCGCATCAGTTATGTTTCATACTGACAGGTATAGCGTCGTTCCCAATATTCGTCCGTGTAGTCCACTTCGAGAATCCCCTTACTGATGAACTTACTCTCTTTGACGCAAAGTTCTTCGTAGGGGTCGTGAAGTCTCCCAGTTGTTGCCCACTCCCGTAACATCTCCACGTAGGGTGCACCTGCTGCACTCATCAGTGTTCCATACACCTTGCGTGCTGTCGGATCTCCTGACATTCCCTGCATACGTTCGTATATCACCTGTTAACACCTCTCCTCCTTTGACAGGAATGGCAGCACTTGTCGAGGACTTAGTGATCTCCGACAGAACGGCCTTGAGTTTAGCTCCGCCCAACCCAAGAGCTTCATCTCGCGCTGCTTGTTCTGGATCATCAGAAGCTGACGAGATCGAAGAACCGTCGTCATCCTCCATCGTTGCCAATTCAAGGATGAGCCGGTATATCAAAGAGAGTGTGTGTACGGTTGGGTGTACATAGAACCACAATTTCTGGAGTGTGAACTGCGGAGATGTGTTGAAAGCATGCTCGAGCTGCGACAGAAGCGTTTGATACTCCTGGTGCAATATAAGAGAGGTGTGCTGTAAGACAGTGGTGAGGCGAACCTTCAACATGTCACGTATCGCGGCACAAAGAGCGTGGTTGACAAGACCAAATTCCAGATGACTCCTACTTTCGACAAAGGCCGATATGGCTGTGTAGTAGGTGGCGAGTGGTAATACGCGCTCTACCAAGTCATGTATGGAAGGGTCTGTTAGGCACTGATTAGATAGATGAGCAATGGAAGAGATAACTATGACCCGGCAGTCACAACTGGTTTATGAAACACTTGGGACAGACTTGGGGATATAGCAGAAACGATGGAGATGCGTTGATGATGAAGCTGAGCAAACTTGCCTAGGGGAGACACAATCGCAAAACGGATTCCTTGTAGTGGATCGTCATCCTCCGGAGAATAATCAGGATGATAAGTGATGTGCACCCCTTCGATACCCTGCATCGTTCGAGTCGGTCTTCCTAATCAGAAAGTGAGGCTGGGGCTCACCATCAACACGAACAACAGGTCTTCCAGGATCATTGCCTCCTGTACATCGAGAGGGAGGTGATCGAGGGAGTCCTCCTTGCTCTTTCCCTTGTTCTTCGGACTGAAACTAGTTGTTCCAACGCGAGAATTCAGAGGTGCACGGACGAAGGAAGGTCTCGGCTATGAAAGATGGTTCTTGGCCTATGCAGCATCGTGAACACGACAAAACTATACTTGGGAGATTCAATGCGTACTACTTCTACGACTTCCACGGGCCGCGTGCACAGGTCCATCGAAGTCTTCGTCGATATCATCGCTAAAATGTCGGTTTCTGCGAACGGACGCGATTGTCCCGGTGATCTACACGATGTAAGCCACTTGGCACGACGGCGGTCAGCGGAGAGTCCAGTCATTACTTTAGTATATTCCTTTGCAGATAGTGTTAGATTCTTTTTGCGTGCTCCTGGACGCGCCCGTGGAGTGTACTGGGTCCATGTTGTTGTAAGGATACCGTGAGTGACGTCGAAATAGCGGACGCGTCTTTCTCACAGCCAACTTCAGGACGCCCAACCAAGCTTGAGTAGCTCGCGACGTCGCCGACACTCGACGTTGGACATCGTCGCGTCTTTCGTCTACGACATCCATTCTCTGCCTACCAAGTGAATCCAATTCTCACATTTTCTTTGTCCTTCACATGAGAGACGCAAATGCGTTCGCACTCCGGAGGGCTTTGCCTCGGATGGTCCGTCAGTCTGTCCTTCCGTGTAACGCGTGCATTCTAATCTGTCGTCGCAGAGCTGGTCTGTCAGAAATCTTTTCAATCTCTGGCAACGCTCCCTTGGTAACAAAGTCATCACATTCAATAACACCAGCAAGTCGCTCTTCCAGCAGCGCTGGACAGCAAAAGCTCTCATGCGAGCCTACCACGGTGACTTCATTAATGAGAAGATATTCAAACGGTGGTATTTGCCCGCTACTCTTCCTGACGTTCGACCCCGCAACCGTACGCCTATTAGCGACACCCTGGACCTTGGACGACTACGCTGGACGCAATGAGCAGTTAGAGAGGGCAATCCGAAGAAAGGAGGAAGAAGATAGGAAGGGGCTCGCTCCAGTTGGAAGTTTAATGATGGCAGAGGTAGAAAGGAGAATAGACGTCTTCATCTTCAGGTGCTGCTTTACACACAGCGTTTATGAGGCACGACGGCTGGTCATTCACGGTCACGTCCTTCTTAACGGGAGGAAGGTATGTTATTCCACTCTCATGGCTTTCATTTTCTTTACCCCATTCGTACCCTTCAGCACACGAACGCCAATACCCGCCTCGCGCCTGGTGACATGGTGTCAGTGGATCCTGCCTCTATTTCATTCCTTCAGGAGTCTGCGAATGTGAAGGACGGTCGCGCGCAAAATACTGATAACAATGCTGCGGACGCTGCAGAGCAATCACCGCCCCGCTCTCCTGAAAACGTCAATGAAGAAACCTCCACCGAGAATCTAACACCTTTCAATCTCCCGCCCTATGCTTCTCCATTCATCTTCCTCCCCGCGTATGCCGAAGTTTCCTTCCCCACCTGTTCAGCCGTCTACGTCCGTCATCCAACTGCTCGTCCTGGATACAGCGAAATCCCGACAGCCATATAATGCGGACGGTGAGATCGTCCGTCTCGCGTGGGAGTGGTACTCGAAGCGTCGGCCACGGAATCGGAGCAAGGCGCAAATGGCTAGAATGCCTGAAAATCGACACTAGTCATTTTCAGCACCTCGTGGAATAATAATTCATCTTAGTTTTATTTCTCTTCCTAAGGTCGACTGATCCTCAACGTATCTTCGACCAAGGAAATCTCCATAATGCAAAAAATCTCGCATGAGGGCCTCCAGCGAACGTGTCACTGAAACAAAATGGTACATTGGGCTACCCCTCAGAGAGTACAACATTTTCCCATTATTTACCTGTCAGTGACTCGGCCAGGATTCTCGGACTTCAACGAGAACCGGACGGCCTACTTCCCTATCTATCCGCTTGTATATCCACTCCCGAGCTCCATGATCCCACATTACAACAGGTACTTTCATCTGTCCCGAGCCGGAGTTCGTCACCTCGATTCTCCATCTCCTGTATTCGGCAAATGTCCCTGGCTTCAAAATCCGAATGGTGGGCGGTTTCATCTCCTCCGTGTCAAGGCCAAACTTGAACTGCGGATTCAAAGCGACAAAGTTCATGGAGGAGCTTGTCAGGAGCGTCATCAGCTTCGGGGCCTTTACTGAGTTTAGTGATGATCGTAATTGGATGGGCAATGAGAACGCACCGAGTTCTCGTTGAGTTTCAACGAGGTACCCAACGCGACGGGTTATATTACGGTCGTCGATTACGACCGTGAATTCGATTAGAGACCCAAGTTTGTCTTGAACCGCAAGAATGGCCTTTGCAAGGTGTTCCTCGGACAACATAGCGCCTCCCAAGCGCAGGGCAACGCTGCCTGTCGTTAGCCATACTGTGCACACATATCCGCTAATCCTCACTTTCTGCGCTCCACATAACGCACCACCGGTGAGCCGTCATCGGGATCAAATCCTTCGATTTCAATGACGTCTCCAAGACGGTAACGCCACATCCCGTCGCGGTTGGTCAAAACAACTTCATATTTTCCCCCCGGTTGGACTTGCCACTGGACTCTAATTAGAAACCTCCAGTAGAAACAGTGTGAAAGTGACGGAACTTACAGGCGCGACAAGATTGGCTGCAACTTCCTCCTTGGAGACATCAAGGTATTCCACGATGTCATCGGATGCCTACCTTGTACAGGTTAAGGTTTTCGGGGTCGTAAACAGTCCCGATGTAGGCTTCGCTCGCAGTGAAGCCTAAGCTACGCAGCTGTACATCTGGACCCACGTAGTGTCGCATCTGAAGGTTGGAATAAGTATTTCTCTGAGCAGGAGCGTTGAAAGGCAGACTTTGGGGATGACGGCTGCGTAGACGCCGCTAGCTATACCAATGACCACCTTGAGCATGGGCCATACCCTCACCAGCCAGCCAGGTTCTTGGGCCGTTCGACCAATCACGCGAAGTTCGGCAGCACGCTCTGGAGACGCGTGGAATTTCGGCTGATCAAAACAGTCCCAGTGAGACACGCCTCGAACCAAAAAAAAATAAAAGAATGGGTACCACAAGCCATTGGCGGACGTGATCGGTTCCCTCCCAATCTGGGAGTTCACCGGTCTCGATATACTGGAGAAGGTTGTCCCACTCTTCTTCCACGTAGCGAATCATATCGATAAAGATGGTTCCAAAGAGCGTGTTAATTGTCTCAACCTTGGTATCGGCCAACGCGAAGAGCGCGTGCATGAGCAAGAACGATCGATATTTACTAATGAAGCTGACAGCGATGGGAGACGTGGCACGGGGGGCTAATGCGTATACCCTTGTTACCCATCTCGATAAGTTACAAAGTCAGAGCGCGTCACGTACCAGTGTACTGAAGCGCCCATGTGTCTTTTTCCACGTCAATGCCATTGTGCATGCGGATCGAACCAGACGACATCAGAGTAACAGGGAGTTTCTTGACCGCGTCGCCGTCCCGGTTCAGCACGGAAACCAATTGTCGGTAGTTGAGGGAATAAACGATGCAATTCTTCCCCCCAGTGTTGGAGACGGGATTTGCTCCCCTATCCACGGTCTCATACGAGCCCCCCGGTGGGTGTTTGTACTTGGCGAAGTACTTGGGCTTGGTGCCGGTGGTCGAGCTTGAAACGGCTACAAAATACGGCAAACCAGGAGAGAACATGTCCCGCACGTCGTCCTCCTGGCAGTTGCGCTCAAGGAATTTCTTCACGAATGGTTCATAAGAGTCGTAAGTAGTCAAAGGAATGGCAGACCGATAGCTCTCCAGGAGCATATCGTCCCGAACCTCATCATCGCCCCTGTCCTTTCTGAGGTGTCCCAGGGCACTGCGGAAACCATCGAACACAGGAGACTCAGTGACATAGCGAGTATCCTTATTCTTCTTGATGAGGTCAAGCAGTGTGCCCTCAGTCCGCTCCTTGACTCTTTCAAAGAGTTCGGGAGACAGGACTCCGATGGGTTCGGGAATTTTCGATCGAGGCATGGAGACAAGAAGACGGGAATGGACGACCGTCAGGATTCCCAAGTGCCAGCCATTTATACGCAACGGGTGCTTGCAAGCAGGATAGCCCACAATGTGCAGAGGCAGTGCCATATGATTGAATTTCCCTTGCGATGACCTCAACCCTGAGCAGGACCTGGTACCATGTATGTCCGATCACCAACGGATAGCCTTCGCCATCATCGTGCGTGCTTTCGGCGCCAGGAACGAATTAATGACCACTGGCCTTTTCACTTGCACCAAAAGTATCCGCATCACCACACGCAACATTTCATTCTATGATTTGAACAATAATGCGTCATCGCGTGGAAATAGATGGAAGTGCCTATACTAGACGTGATAGTGAATTGTCTTCGTGTCGGGTCTGTTGCTCCCGAAACACGAAGCATAGCTTCTTCACCCGGCAATCAAATGATTCATACGAAGCTATTGTCATGCAAACGCGGTGGTCTACGCTGGGTAGACGTGGACAGGTGCTCGAGGCTGTGTGGCGATGGTGACCAACAGGAAGCAAATCAAACAAGTGTCATCTTTGCCCATACGCCGCCGTAATGGGTGTGCTGGCGTGCCAGATTGGAACGTCCGACCAAGCTACTCTCTGAAAGTCGACCACCAGCAGAAACTAAATACGTAAAGAGCGCTCACGAACGACATTCGCAAGTACCGTACCGTCTAGTTGGCCACAAGCAAAGAGTGTATGGGGGTGAGAAGGGGGTACAATGCCATTCGCAGCAATTATTCACAACATCAAATAAACACATCAAAGAGGGATCAGTCAACATCTTCAATACAAGACCCAGCGGGGTGGCAACTCGAAGTTGGTTGTCACTCAGAAGCACTTTCATTCTGTTTGAGCAAGCATTCGTCTGGGACATACACTTAGCATCCAGGATTCGGGGTCGGAGAAACAGTGGGTGCGTACTGTCGAGCTGCTAATATCATCTGTGCCTTTCGTTCCCGCAAACTCGCCTCGCGCTTCTCAGTTGTATCTTCCCACTTTGCTTTCCCACCTACTTCTATAACATCAGGGGCGAAGTTCACGCCGTCTACGCGGTCGTGTAAATTGTAGCGCTCTATCAAGGATGGCTGCTTCGCACTCGATGACGGCGAGGAAACCGAAGTGGTGTTGGACCCGTCCGGTAGCTGCGGTGCAGATGCCTCTGCACGAGGATAGATTGTATAGTAGGCTGGGGGAGGCTGTTAAAAAATGCCGACTGATGAGCACGTCTAGTGGAAGATGCTCGGGCCCGACAATCGAGGAGAAGTACACACCGCCTCCAGAAATCCACGCTCCAAGATTTTATTCGACGTGAGCTCGATGCTACCAGTCCGGAGAAGATCGAAGCGAATGTTATCTCTGTACCAAGTGATCAATACGCGGCAGAAGTGTGAGAGGTTGTCGAAGATGCATAACCAGTAGGCACGTACGGTGGGATGTTCGGAAACACTGCATGAACGTGATTGACCTGTATACGACTGATCAGTCAAATCCCCGAAATCCAGTGAGCAGTTCAGCGCACCATCTCTTGCGTAACAGGCTTCGGTCGGAAACCTAACGCAGGCAGCAGCAGATCTTCTTTCATCACTAGACGACGAAGAACCTGGCGGATGTGTAAGCTAAGCGGAAACAAACGCGGCGAGGTAAATCCACGAGGAGGGGGGGGAGAAGTGGCACGCTCGATATGGAGCGGTATCCACTTCGGTTTGGCGACAGAAAACACAGACCTGAAGTAGCCCAGCGGAAGATGAAGAAGATGACTGCAACGGCTACGATAGCATTGACCACCTCGCTCATCGCTAATTTTGTCCGTGCCAGCGGGTAAGTACGGTCAGGGTGATTGACGTGGCGACTTGTGCGAACCAAGATTTTACAACACCGAGATCCGAGGGTAGCAAGATGGAGGGACTAGTCTCGATAGTGGTTTGGCTGTCGTGCGGTTAGATAGAATGTCGGTGGCAAGAAAACGTCGACGTCGGTGTGGGCAGTGCACACTACGTTGTGGCTTGTAAGTGGAATCGATAAAAAAGGAAAGTACCTGCGTAAAACATTTGGATGAAAATCTTGGGTAAATAGATTTCCTTGATTCCGAAAATGTTATCGTCGGAAGACTGCTTGTTGCTGTCCAAGGCTCAGGAAAGAACGTAACTCGCGTGTATTCAACAGACGGTATCAAAACCGTCCTGGTGGTTTATGTAAATACTGATACAGATTATAAGATGGGGATTTTCTGATCGCGGACAGTTCATGGCCTCGCCACACTTTCGATTAGCACTACTGGAATGCAGTCGGCCACTTCCTACCACTCTTGGCAAGTACAGACGGGTCTATCAGACTTGGCTGGACGCATCCCTTGAGATCGTCAATGCTTCGAGGACCGGTGCGTGATCTCTTTCTGGGAGGTCTGCCATCATCTAGCTCACATCGCAGAAACAGAACCGGTAACATACACCCTCGACGGCTACGATGTGGTGGACGAGATGGAATACCCTCCCGACGATATCGAGTACCACGGCGTACTCATCACTGGATCCCGTATGTCACACGACTAGCTGGGTGTCGGACCGGAATTGACGCTCGTCGAACCAGCATCTTCCGCGTACGAGGACTTGGAATGGATCAATAGACTCATCACATATGTCAAGCGCATCATCTCGGAGGAACCCAACACGAGGCTATTCGGTAAACTTGAACTCTCACCCACCGGTCGCTACTCACGAGTTCTAGGAATTTGCTTCGGTCATCAAATCATCGCGAGAGCTCTAGGTGGGGAGTGCACACCCAACGATGGAAAGTGGGAGGTTGCAGTCACCACTGTTCAGCTTACACCCCTTGGCAAGTCAATATTTGGGAAAGAAGAACTAGTGAGCACGAATACTTGTCGATTCTGTGGACGCGTGTGCATGATTCGTGATCGTGTGGTACTAGGACGTGCAACAACTACACCGTGATCACGTACCTACGGTTCCCTCAGGTTGTCACCTACTGGGGTCGACCGCCATCACACCCAATCATGGCTTCGTCATGTTCGACTCCAAGTCAACTCCCTCTGCAGAATCGCTTGATTCCGAATCAGCTCAGTGTACCACTAACATCTATCCGCATATTTACCGTGCAGGGTCACCCAGAGTTTACCCCGATAACTGTGCATGCCGTATTGGATGCACGAGCAAAGATCCTTGGAGAACTCGTTACCCGCGACGCGCGAGCACGAGCTGACGGACTACCTGGAAAACCACGTTCTGATGGAAGGGCTTGTGATGGCGTCAGTGTCGTTGGGAGAACTATTTGGGGTATCCTGGGAGTTGCGTGATAGGACCCAACTTTTTTAGGTGGGGTCAGTCTGATGGTCACCTGGGTACGACCAGCTGTGCGTTAAATTTTGTCATGTCATCGTTGGATAGTAGAGTAAAAGAAGGGAAAAAGCCAAGGTCAATGAAGATACGACGAATTACGTTTTGAAAACTACAATGAGAACTAATAGTACGAGGATGAGCAGAACGATCGTCACTGTTGAACCTAGTGAAAACGTCTCAGTTCACCGCACGTGCACAAAACATTCCCGGCCGTCCACAGCATCGGGTAGAAAGGAATGCGGTCCGTCTTTCTCAATTCTGTGGCGGAATACACTCACCGTTTTCCTTCGCTCCTCGTGCCACGCGTTCAAGCCGTCTCCGTGCGCTCCTCATGCGCACATCGGTGCCGTCCAGTTCCGTGTCTAAGCGTGTCAAGTAGTCCTGTTTGTACTTCCAATTCATCGTTGATCTGGAGGGATATGTGATGCTGACGACCGATGGACGAAGGAGAGGTGTGTAAGATGAGCATCTTGGTCTATAACAGAGCGTACAAAAGCACCCGACAGCATGTCGTACGATCGAGAGCATGGGTTGTTATACTTTACGCTGACCTAGACTGGAATGACTTACCGTCCATTATTCGTCTTTGCTGTAATAGAATTCCACCTTCGTCCAAAGCCGGTGCAGAATCTGGGTCGTCCGTATATGGTTCATACACAGGCTCTGGACTCATCTTCCGCTCTCCGAAACAAGGAGGATGTGGGTGATGGAGGGGACGGAGGTGTAGGAAGGGGTATACTAATATACACCACCCCCACATATTAGTTTGAAGCATCAAAACGAGAACCGGCAATACCGTTCGAGACCTGCTTTCCTCGCTTCCTCCTCTCCTAGGATTTCTAACAATCGTTCATACTGCGCGCGAAGTGGCCCCGCAATATCGTCGACTCCCTGGCTCTCTGCCTCGATTACACCGGCACGTAGTAGTCTGAGATTTGAGACAATCTGTTGTAAATGCAGTGTAGGATGTGTCGTTTGAAGACGCTGCCGCTCGCGAAGGAGCGATAGTGTAGAAGTTGTGATGGCCGTGAGCCTGGCTGCTGAGGACATGGACTTTCGAACTGGGCAGGGAGGACTGAAACCGACGACAAGTGTATAGCTTCTTCAGCAATGGTATAGTCGAGAGCACTTGACACTTAGGCAGCCGGTGTGCTGTTGACCGCTTGGTAGCTTCTGCAAGTGAATTGGACGTCGGCAGTGCGCTGGCCCTCGAGGGAAGGACGCATATCGCTTATGTAATTGTCCGGTGTCAATGTGCTTGCAATTTGCCCCACTTTCTGAGCAGAGATCTGACAGGACACCACAGTCCTGCCTGCCAAACAATTCTTGTTGCAAGCTGCTACTGATCTCTGGACAATGGAAGGAATGCTAAAACCTTCCTTCATGGGTTGCGTAAACCAGCTACTGGGGTAATCATTCAATGCATCAGGTAGAGCATATCACTGGTCGGATTCACTCCTACCTAACGATCCGATTCAGAGGTTATCGTTAATGCAGTTCGTCGATGTCAATTTTCGTCACTGTCAGTGGTAAGTACTGCTTTCTCTGCCTCTCTGTTTACCCTTTGTGTTGTCCTTCTGGCACTCTCCACCAGCGAGTCTCGACTGCCGCTGTGGTATTCCGTGTGAACGTGTTGGCTATCTGTACTGTCTTTGACGATCGGTGGATTAGTTGGCTTCGTCTACAGGATCACAGTCGACTGGCTGCAAGCAAGTGTCGCTACTGCTACATGTCCTCCCACTGCTACCCTTGCGACGCGATATTGTTTCCCCGCCTCTTTGCACTCTACCCTCTCCAATACACTTCGGGCTATGCTGTCGAAGATGCTTGCATTCTCACTCTGCGTCAACTTTACTCGGGTCGTGGTTGCTTGGTTGATATTTCAAGCCCATGCAATGCGACTCTGTATGCAGGACTCCCAGCTCAACGCTTATACCAGACCTGCGACTGTGGATGCTTGCCACTGATTCTTTCGCATATCCTGACTTGATCGCTTAAATGGACAGCGCAAACAGCAGACAATATGTGAGTCGGTAAACTTCCGAGAGAACCCTTCGAAAGGTATTTTATTAGTCTCTTCCTTCACAAGCCCCATGACCGCACGGGCTGACTAGAACACGGTGAGTATGCTTTCCCATATCCTAACGGGTGCCCAGACGGTACTGCATTTCCCGACATACGGCAGATGGTATACAAGCCGCATCCACCGAATCTTCTACATTTCCACCGCCGATTCCGTCCTTCCTCTTATCATCAGCACTCTAGCTAATAGACATCTTCACGATTACTTGGCTCCTCCCTGTCGGAGAGTTGCTGTCGCTGATCAACAACTTCGTATCCGTCATAGGTACGGTAAGCGCGATGCTCTGATTCTCGGATCGGAATGATTTTGGACTCGCAACTGAATCACTATCCTACAACACGTTCGTGTTCAAGTGAGGGTGCATGACGCTGCAGTTAGCGGGTCTGCTACAGTTGGTACGGTAGACTTGAACGATGAACCAGTGATGCATAGCAAAGAACACGCCACACTGACGGAAGTGGGTAAGTGGTGGTTGGAGTGATTCTCCAAGCCCTCTGAAGGTTGGGTCCACATCATTAGCCCATTCATATGTGTGTACTTGCATGCGGTACCTCCTTAAACAGTGGGTTACTACGTATATTAGGTTCTCTGTAACTAGAGACAGAGAGGGTGCCTATAATCTACGCAAACACACTGGGAGGTGGATTACTGGTACCGATCTCGACGACTTCAGGCCTTGCCTTGGTCTACGCAAATCCACTTTCGGCTCATGAAGACGACCTAACACGTTGTAGCCGTCGATTATCTGTGCCATACTCATTTTATTTATTCGGGATCTCGTCCGATGCGCGCCGGCATTCGTTGCGAAATTTCTGGAGTGCAACGGACCCAACACTATTGGTTACGTTCTGGAGCACCAAAGACGTAGTTAGACAAGTACCAGGGTAAAGGCGAATAGCACAGGGATGTACCTTGAGTCGGAAAAATGGGTCTATGACACACACTTGGTGTTCCGATAGCTTTGGATCCAGAACTGCCAAGTCGTTGCGATTGCGTATGGGCCCTTCCTTGATATCAAGGGCTTGTTGTTCAAAATCAAATATATATCCCCAGAAACTTCGTTGAAAGCATTATATTAGTCGTCGCTCTCTGCCCACTGCCTCGCCACTCCGAAAAGACTTACTGGAACCAGTCCGCTACGGTATCATCGAGCGAAAGCGGTGGATAACAATCCGAAGACGTCACTTCGCGGAATGTCACGTCACAATTGTACACGGCTTGGCTTCTTGACTTGCATTGAGCGGCATATCCAAAAAGTTCTCCCTAGTCTCCAAGCCACCCTGTAAGTTCAGGGGCAAGTTTCTTTGACTCCATTTACGGTGTTGTTGGCATTCACCGCAATCGCGACAAGCAAGGCACGCACCTGAAGCCATCCGAGCGTCATCAGTGTTAGTGCATACGTGCTAAAGGTCGTCATAGGTCCCCCTGATGGGGTATTCAGGCCAAGGGGCCGTGCCCATAACTTGATGGCTACCAGCACCGTACGCAATCCCCGGAAGGACATCACAGTAACTACGAAGGAGATAGCTATTCATGAGGCCCAAGCGGTTATTAATGTTGATGTCAAGCGATAGTTGTGTCTGAGGGTCACGAAATTTCACTAATAGAAAGTGAGGGCAATAAAGACCGATTCGGGAAAGCCTCACCAATTGGCACGCTTGCAAACGGGACGGGTTGCACATTTGTGAAGCCCGCTCTGGAGAGGATAGTCGCGAGTCTCCTGTACATGAGCATGGCTTAACGGATGTGATACTGCATTCGGCATAGGACGTGCATACCACATATTGTAAATGGCTGAACACATGGAAATTCATCCCGCCCCAACGCTCCTAGGAGAATATACTACGTACCTGGCAGCTTTTTCACTGTCTATGTCTGGTGAAAAGCCCAACGGTCGGTCCTTATCCTAGACCAACAGTAAGTCCTCCCGTTTTTGAGAATCCCTTCCACCCACAAGTACTACCAAATCCAAATCTCCTTTTGAAAAGTTCTCCATACCTGGGGTATCTTGCTTTGGGAAACGATCGCTGGTCCACGTCAAATCCACGCATGTATACTGGTACTTCCAAACGGTACTACTTCATAGGCCTGTCCCAAATCGTTTCCTTAATACGGAAGAAATGCGCCCGATGACCGCTTCGCGTAAACGAGAGCATGATGCGATTGTTCGAGAAGTCTGAGAAGTCTTGTCCACATGTAACAGTTCCTGTGCCGGTAGGCGTGTAGCATGTGTGCTTGTTTTCGAGGTTTCGGGATGACGGCTGGTCGGGGGCTGGATGTGGGACTGGCAAACTCATCAGCTTTTTCAACATACTGAGGAATACAAGAAACTCACCTTTCCCCCTCTCAGCTTACCGGTAGCGAGCGCTGGACGGCCAGACTTGGAGCGTTTCGTCTTAGCAGTGATATCTATCAGTCTCCGTGTCTTGACACGTTTTTCTATCGACTCCGAAGAGGTCCCATGGATGCGGCACAGTGCTGGCGTTGCGCGGCCCACTGCGATCAGCTGCAGTGTGAGAGAAGTTCTCGAGGCATGGTACATTTATATGAATCCGGCGCAGGTCTAAACAGCACTTTATTTTTTTCAGTGAGGGTGGCCGCTCTAGACGAAAATTTCACGTTGAACGCACCTATGATCAAGTTGCGCCCCACTGTCCAAGCCAAGAGGTGTTGAAGGTTGCGTGCAAGTTCCAATACTCTTTGGTCACGAAGGCGATCGGTTTATGTACCAGTACGCAACCCGCAACTGCCAGTGTACGAATACAAAAGGCCAGCAGGAATCGGCGCATGGTCGCACGTGTAAGCAGTACATTTGGATAGCATACACATGTTTAGGGAGACAAAACCAAGAGACATGCTACACAAGTACTAGTGCTCTGCCACCCCACACGAGACCGAGCTAAACAATTTTTGACCACGCCACCTTTTGACCACTTGTCCTCGGAGCCGTATCCTTTGAAGTATCCCCTTTTGATTCCCCACCTTTTCCTTGAGTTCTTGCACCGGGTGGGGTTAAAGACACAGGCAGCGGTGATGCACGAAGACCGTCCAGTACCCGTGCAGCATGCTCCGAATTGCGGATGAACCATCCAGCGTACCTCCTCCCGACAGTAGACTCCGCTATATGGATCATGTTCTGGAAATGCGCGTAAATCACAATGTGGGGACACGCTTATCGCGAACACGGAGACATACCTCGTCGATGACGAAGTTCAAATCACTAATCGACATCCATTCACCGTCGAGAAGGCTGCTGCCTGTGCTGCCTCCGTTGGCGGCAGAAGCACCAATTTTTTCATCCTTGTCTGCGCCAGCGGCTCCTCGGACTCGGCCAACGCATCGTCCGGCATTCTTCATTACCATCATCCAACTCAAGACCTCCTCATCATCAACGCCTGCGTCGAGGAACCCAGTCAATTTACGAGCATCCAACGAGGTATATAACTTGAGGAGACTACGCAGGGTAGGAACAGGGCTTAACGCCAAGTAATGAGCAGAAAGCGCACGGAGGTGGCGTTGGGTCGGATCTGTTATTGCAAGTGTACCTGAAGTAGCCGTTGGAGAGGTTGGGGAGGTGGGTGTTGGTGGGTTGATCAGAAGAGCAAGTGCGTTGGGGTCATCATATGGAGGAGGATTGGCAGTTATAAATTTTGGACAGGCATAAAGGAAAATTTCCTCGAACGTGCCGAGGCCTTCCTCACTGGTGAAATGATTGAGAACTAAAATAATACTGAGCAAAAGGCGACACTAACCCCCGGCCCATGCGTGTCATTTGCTCCCCATACTTCTCCCTCACGGCGTTAGTCACGTTGTCATCCAGACGAGTAGGAGCGAGGGTCTGGCAAAGGGCGAGTAAAGCATACATGCGGTCTGCAGTTTTGTTGATCTGTGCAAGCAATGAGTCACCCAGCCTTTTCGAGAGATGAGTCAACTACTGACCTGATCGTATTGGTAACTTCTCGTATGATATTGTCTCGCCCTCATCACCCAGTTGAGGCAACCGGTGAACACTCTCGCAGCATCCGTGAATCTTCTCAACATCAAGTAGCACACCCCTGCGTGGTATGCAGTGCTCACGTGTGCTGCCGTGGGTGCTGTAAAAGGTGCTTTTTCGCCAACACACAGCCCGAGGCCTGCGTTGTCCATAACCTTTAGAGCGAGAGTGAAATCGCCTAGCAGGACATGCACGCGGAGGAGGCCAATGAGTGAGAAGTAACCAAGCTGGCGGTACAATGGCTTTGTTCCATACTCGCCAACGATTTCGCTGCCTTAACTGTCAGTATGAAGTGAATTTCATGGCGGTAAAAAGGGGTGACTGACTCGATCTCTTCCTCAGTCTTCCCTTCCGCGCGCGCTTTAAGCCACTCGTTGACACGACTTTTTTGGATTAATGAATAAAGGACGTTAAGCACACTATAGCTACTCCACGCTTGGGCTCCACCTTCGGAACCGAGCATGGTCAGCTCCTCGTCGGTTTTGTTGGCTGGACGGGAGCGGTAAAGTGCAAAAGACTGGAACTGATAAATAAATTCGTCGATAATGTCCCACAACCACTGCGGTGGAAGCGACAGAGGGACAGGACCACCATCGGAATCTAGAACACGTGAAAGACTGATTGGTAGGGGCTGCAGCGGTAATGCACCTACTGAGAAGATAATTGAACAGCTCGCAGCTATTTTCATAGGAATGGAAACGGTCGTCTATGTCGGGCTGCAATCGTGAATATACATGGCGATAATAGAGCTCGCGGTAGAGAATCAGAAAAATCTGATCGTCGTTGACGAGCGGGGCAATTATCTCGGCTTCTGGCCACTCTGTTCTGGCGTAGAACTTCTCGGTGAGACGGTTCCATCCGGACTCGTACGCGAGTGTTATTTCTGGAAGGTTGTTATCCAGGACAGCTTGGTGGAAGTGGACGATGAACTAGTGTTGGATGAGGGTGTCACTGAGATCATGTGAGTGAGATAAGCTGGCTTACACGTTTGACGACATCGGGTAATTGGGCCAGTGCGGTCTGCTGGGCTATCTGCGCCTGTGCAGCAAGGAGTGCACTTTCGTCAAGCTGGAGGTTTGGGTCGTCGTACAAGTCGGCATTTTGATACGACGGTATGGTGAGGGGGATGTCGACGTCGTTGATATCGTCATCGAGATCTGGCTCGGCAGCCCAGAGCGCGACGCGTTGGGCGGACATGGTTACTTGCGGTGGTGGTGGAGGCGAAGTGCAAGATTTTGAGTGGTCAATCGAAGTTCACACGCATGTAGACTACTACACCAGTACAACAGCAAACCAGTACGTTATATGACTGGTGTAATACACGGTAGCAAGCACGAAACGGACACGTCGAAGACGGTTCAGAAGCAGTGTCGAGATCCCAGCTGGCCGTCGAATGATTCGGCGCTGATGGTGGAGGCAACTTGATTAATATCAGCAGATGGATGGTGGGCAGTGCATCGTCATGTGGGGTGGGGTGGGCACCGTAGATACGCATTTAATGATGGCACGCTCACTGTGCCCGTCTGTCTCCTGCCAACATCCTCCTCGTTGTCGTCGTCGTCGGGGCCGACCGTAACAGTGACAACCCGTCGGAAGTGGACACACCGGTCACTGCCACCACACACGGACTGCCCCCAACCGATTATTAGTCGATCCACGAAGACTGCAGGGCTGCGAACGCAGATAATCGCCCATTCACGATGTCTTGGAAGTTGGGTGCATCCAAAAGTACGTCCTATTCACCAGCGATCTCCCTCTCTCCGACACTGATCATGGTATATCGACACCATCACCCCTCCTCGACACTCCCCCTGTCTTGAATGCTCCAGAGGGCAAAGACGCCAGAGAAAATGGCGTCGTATCCCGCTCAGTCACACCCATTCCATCGAGGCCAACAACCCCAAGGCCATCCGACCCACACGCACACCTCCGTTCGGGTATGCTCACCATCCGCATATTCTCAGGTACGCAATACCTCCTCGCATTACTCGCTGCACACGGCCCATGCAACGACTCCAGGTCGCGGCCTTTCTCTTGCACCCGGCGTGCAAGTACCAGACATAATCCAAAAGGCACTTGATTCGTCCCCGTCGACGAGGCGATCTCTCAGCAAGCGAGAGAGCCTTCAGAGGAAACGAAATTGGTGGCTGCCATACGTCGTCCTCGAGTTCGATAACAATCAGGTCCTGGTTGACGCCATGGGTGGGGATCTCTCAAGCCCAGTGTGGAACTATCGCGCAGCCTTGTATGTATCGTCCTTATCTCATTTTTGACTCTCGCCGCTGAGCAGTCGTCTAGCGACGTATCACGCACATCCAATATATCCGTTTCAGCATACCTTAGGACCGCTGCAGTCGTTCAAAATCAAGAAGATATGGGGAACGACCTCCTCATGGCACGGGTGGACCTCACCCCAGCGCTTGACGGCCATGTAGGTCACATGCCTCTGTCACCATCTCTGCGTCTGACACACCTTCCTTCCTCAGCACGCATCCGATCAATGGTACGTGGCAACAGTAGGGTCCGGGTCCTTCCACCTCAAAGTAGACTATCGGCCACTGCGCAACGAATCACTTGCGATTGAGGCCTTCGATCTGCTCAAGGTGATAGGGAAAGGTTCCTTCGGAAAAGTCATGCAAGTCCGGAAGAAGGACACTCAACGGGTATACGCCCTCAAAACGATACGAAAGGCGCACATTGCCTCACGACCCGGGGAGATCACCCACATATTAGCCGAGAGAACTGTCTTGGCACTGGTGAACAACCCATTTATCGTTCCGCTCAAATTTTCCTTCCAGACACCCGATAAACTCTACCTGGTAATGTCGTTTGGTAAGTGTTCATTCGATACCTGCCTTTTCATCCAGACCGAGATTCCCATATGACCAGTCAATGGAGGAGAATTGTTCTACCATTTACAACGAGAGGGCAAGTTCGATCAAAATCGTAGCAGGTTCTATGCTGCAGAGTTACTTTGTGCATTGGAGCACCTGCATGGGTTCAACGTCGTATACCGGTGTGTACTGGACTCACCCGCGTGATTCTCAGTGCTGACTCGCAGGAAAGTGACTTGAAACCGGAAAATATCCTTCTCGACTATACTGGCCACATTGCCCTATGTGATTTTGGTTTGTAACTTCTTTGAACTTTTCAAATATCCCATCTCAGACTATGTACAGGCCTCTGCAAGTTGAATATGTCGGAATCCGAGAAAACAAATAGTAAGGCTGTTGTCAGATTCGTTTTCCATATCCAACTTAGAGTCACGTCAGCCTTCTGTGGTACTCCCGAATACATCGCACCCGAGCTCCTTGAAAGTCAAGGCTACACTAAAACGGTTGACTGGTGGACGCTCGGAGTCCTCCTTTACGAGATGATGGCGAGTGTCGTTTTCTCTGGAACCTGAATGTTATCCTTACTTCTACCAGACTGGCCTTCCACCGTTTTATGATGAAAACGTAAACACGATGTATCAGCGTATCTTGTCAGACCCTCTTATTTTCCCTCCTGACATGCCGTCCGAGGCAAAGAGCGTCATGACTGGTCTGCTTCAACGCGATCCGACCCGGCGTCTTGGTGCGAATGGAGGAGAGGAGATCAAAAGACATGCGTTCTTTGCCAAATACATCGACTGGCCTCGGTGAGTGGCTTCCCCTGTCAAGAATCATGAGACCGACAACCGTGTCTCCAGTTTACTTCAGAAAAAAATCCAGCCGCCATTCAAGCCTAGCGTGGTGAGCGGCTAGAAACTGAGTACCGAGGAGGCTTAGATTCTGACATTTGCCTTCCAGGAGTCTGTGCTTGACGTCGCGAATTTCGATCCGGACTTCACCAACGAAGAAGCACAAGATTCGGTGGTCGAAGATTCTCATCTGTCGGAGACCGTTCAGGAGCAGTTCAAAGGGTTTACATACAACCCTGCCAGCGAGCACCTGAGCGAGAGTGTAAATTATTGACACGTCATGGGTTAAAGCTGGTCATATGCCCTTGTAAGTGTTTTGGCACTGTCGCATACGCGGGGAGCGTACTCATGGTCACCAGGCCGTCCATCCACGTGAATGCTGCGCCTTCCGTGTTCTTTTTTTCTTTCTTCTTTCCCTACCATCTCACTCATCACAACTCATTCTGTGGCGAAGATTCCCCTTATCATATTTCGTTTTGTCTTCTCTTTCTTGTAGCCCCCCTGTCCCCTTCTCTCCAACTTCTACTCTCGAGATGTGTCATTAGCTTGCTTTAGAAAGGCATTGCGTGTGCCTCTACCCTTTCGCACATTTACTGCTTTGCATGGAACATGTATGTAACATGGGTTTGCCGTCTCTTTCCCTTCTTGGAAAATGTGTGTCCCTAGTTGCTTCAAAGTTTGGACAGTTCGTTCGTTCGTGCCAGAGCTGTCATTTATCTTTTTCTTTTGCGGGGTCGCTCTTGATCTCCTATGCATACCCGCCTCCTCTCCCAGTTGTAGTTGTGTTGTTACGTCGATCGTCTCTCCGCATCTGGATGATGCTTGTCTTTCGTTTGTCGGTCGGAGTCACTGAGCGATTATGGAGGATGTCCAACTTTCAGGATACTAGTCTCACGTATTTCAGTCAAGTTTCGAATAGGAAATTACCATATCGAAGCATTAAGTCATGGGGGGAGAAGATATCGAGCATAGAAAGCAACAATACAGGGAGCTTCTCTCAGGTGGTGTCAAAGGAGCGTGGATGCAGGTGAAGGAACATGTGGATTTGACTGTGTGAGGACAACGGATGGGCGGAGAGAGAAAAAAAATATTAGAGAAGGGACGAGTTTGGGCTTGCAAAAACAGAAAACGACAACAGAAGAAGGCGATGGCGCCCTCAGTAAGACGAGCGATTTGAATAGATAAGACGAGCCGATGCGGGTAGCTGGGAAGTGTACCGACGATAGAAATGACAGGAAGGGAGGAAGGGTAAGAAGGGCTATGATACTCCTGAGCTCAGATGTTGATGCAGAATATGCAGTCCACGATCAGGGAACAAGATGACGTATCGCACCCAGTGTCAAAGGTTGTAAGGAGACAACGGAGGTGCCTAGATGATGTTCGCCAGCCATGGAAGTTGACCAGCCCACTTCCTGAAGTTGAATGATCGACAGCGTGACCCTATTTAGCGAAATAGCATTCCTCAAATTCGTACAAACGTCACCTTGATAGATCTTACATCTCCCTCCGCACCCGCCATCTAGACGGAACATTGTGTTCACAGCGTTACACGTCCACGTAAATAAGCAACGGTTCTCCGACGCCCTCAATCTCTGGGATAACGCATTTTAAGTCGAATGCCTTGGCAAGCACGATCTTGAATATCTTTTGAACGTTGATCGATGCGGACGTTGAACAGAAGATCAGGGATGCATGCATTGCCTTTGCAAATCGCTTCGCCTATCAAAGGGCTCAGTGCAAGGAATGGTGCGGCAGCTACTCCGCCCACCTGCTTGGTGATCTCTTCTTGCTCATCCCTCGGAAACGTTGCGAAGGTGTCGAACTTGGTACCGATGAGGAAGGGGATCGCGGTCTGTACAGTAATATCAACATCCAGATCATACGGGACAGATATATGATCCAGGAGCATCGTATGAAAGCCACTCGATATACGCCCACAGATGTGGCTGGATACGATGAGGAGACACTCGGCTCTTTGGCACTGACCTTGTTGAATCCCCTTGCCTGTCGATACCATTCTTTTACTGAGTTCAGCGTTGACTTTCGCGAAAGATCGAACATGAAGAGAATGGCGACAGCATCATTACAAACGAGGGGCAGCATGTTCACGAACTCCCGCTGTCCTCCCAGGTCCCAGATAGAAAATGTGATCGTCGTTCGTCGCACCGTAATCGTTTTCTCCATGAAGTTTACGCCTGAAAAAAAAGAGGGCGGTGAGCGCCATAGATGTGAATGCGCGAGGGATGAGGGTGCCGACCTAGCGTTTGGATGTAATCCTCATCGAAGCTGCCTTCTACGTACTTGACCATCAGACTCGTCTTGCCTATTTGCGAGTCTCCCACCATCCCGACTTTGATGACAACGCTGTTCTTCTCCTCATTATTCTCCACCAAAGGATGTGGATTCTGACCGCTTGGGCCGGCCAATGCAGAGGAAGCAGAGCCTGTCGGAGCGGACATCGTCGGTCCAAGCAGTATTGGTATCTGGGTTTACTGGCGTTGCAAACGTTGGCGTGTGGAACTAAGGCAGCTGTAGGATCCTTCAGAAAATGGGGGTATCAAGTGGTATGAAGTCAAATGAAGAGTAGGAAAGAAAAGGAAAGGGCGTGCTGTAGTGCGTTGGCGAGAGGTTCGATAAGCGCTCCAGGTCTGATTGATCAGCCCACGCTCAGTGTGGAACGGAACTGAAGCGTGAACAGTCTGAACTTGATGCGTCGTCGTCCGTCAACCAACGCAAAAACAGGTGAGACGAATGGGCAGGGAAAGTTGGCGCAGAAGGACGTGTAACCTTGTGCTCAACCGTGTTGCCTATTTCGCAGGCTCGGCAGATCAAACAACTACAAAATTCAGGCTCTCACTAAGTAGCCGTAGTCATGTACTACTTCGGTTCAAGTTCACGGCAGTACGAGCTCCAGAAACCGAGCCATCTCTCTTCCTATCGTAGGCCGTGACCACCAGCGATTTTTTTAATGGGCCTGGGCGTCTTATTCTGTCATTTTTCAGGTTTTCGTCTGCCTCATGTGGGACGCGCCGGATTTGTCCATCGGAGGATGTCTCAAGTCTAATTCTTCTACGTTCACTTCATGTATGGCTATAGTAGAGAGTACGAGCGTGAACTGTGGGCGAGAACTTGGAAGTAATGAAAAATGCGACCGACCACGCCGCGGGACGCGATCAAGTCACGTGACGGCGGCGCGCTTGTCGCGTTGAATGATCTGTCGGAGTTCGGAAGCAGTCCACCCGCTTTATGTAACGCGTGCGAGCGACTTGGCCAGCGGAAACTTTCTTGAATCTCTTCCAGCAAGGACCACTTGGAGGTCAGTCAGCGCTGCGGGTTGTCCAGGCTAACAACCGTCGTCGCTGCTATCCACAACCATGCGAACGAGGTCTCAAACTTCAGTGCTCGGCAAACGACCGCATCAGGCTGATAGCGAGCCAGCCTCTGTCGTATCCACCGTCGACCAGGCATGCTCGCAGGGCCATACCCACCCCCGAACTTACACCAAAATCGAAACGTGCTCGTGTTTCTCTCTCCCTGTTCGATGGGGACTCCAACAAGGAAAACGTCCCTCCCTTCCGTACCGAAGGATCGCTTGTGTCTCCAACGAGTCCACCTGCATCCCTAAGGCGTACCAGCACCGAGATAATTACACCCTCACGTGCTCAAGCTGGTAAGTCCTTGCACGCATGCCGTTCCAGTGTCATCAATGGCTCTTTACAGGTAGAGGTCGTCATGCATCCACGTCCAACATCCAAACCCTGCCCATCACGCATATCTCTGCTCTGGCTCTGTCCACTCCCCCACCAACTCCGCACGCGACCTCTTCTTCCCATTCATGCCCGCGCACGTGCTCTTTTACGCGCGAACCTGCAACGACAAATCACCCATAACCGGTCGCGTGACCGAACGGGAAACCATCAAAAACTTTATTCGTTCGTCTTGGGAATCGCAGTCGACATACACATCTCTTTTTATTTCGGGAATGCCCGGTACTGGCAAGACCGCCCTGGTAAATGCCGTCCTCAACGAAGTGGAGGAGGACCACGATGTCGAAGTAATATCCGTCAATTGCATGACTTGCCACAACGTAGATGCGCTCTGGGACCACCTCCGCGACACTTTGGCGACATCTCCGTCCATCAAGGGTAGCCCGAAGAAAATCAGAGCAAAGCTCAAACCGCTTCTGGACGACTTCCTTGTAACAAGGAAAAGAAAATGGTATATATGTATTCGATGACTGGCCTAGTGATAGGCTAACGGGTACTTGTAGTCTCCTCGTCCTCGACGAGCTTGACCACATCGCAAACTCCTGCCGGTCGCTCTCGGCGATATTTTCCCTTGCTCGTAAACACGCAACAACTCTTCGCATCATCAGGCATTGCCAATACCCACACACTCACCGCGTCGACTACGTTGTTGGGTGACGATGCCACGGAGATCCTGACTCTTCATTTCGGAGGGTACACGTCGCCTCAGCTGCTGGATGTTCTAAAGGCCCGACTTTCTCCGTTATTCGAGCCCGAGGATGATCAAGACCTTAGGAAACGCGCACAGAAGTTCCTTCCTATGGCAACCCTGACCTTTCTGGCGAAGAAAGTCGCAGCACAAACCGGGGACGTTCGCATGCTCTTCGGTGTTCTGCGTGGGGCTATCGACAAGGCCATGTCGTCGGCCTGTCCAAGTGCTGAGGAAAATCCTCTGGCAGCCTCAGTTCCCGTCGTTACACCCAATCACATTCTAGACGCCCTCAAAGCGTATCTACCCTCCAACGACGCTCCTCGCAATAACGTGGTGTCCTACTACGGCGTCTACAACCACATCTTCAAACAGCGAGATTGTCACCAAGGTGCGCGGTTTTGGGTTGCAAGCCCGACTAGTTCTACTTTCTATGTTGCTGGCCACGAAGCGAATGGAAGCCCTTCTCCCCTTAGCCTTCTCTATTTCTTCCCCTCCTAAGACGCCCGTGAAACGTACTGGCTCAATGGGACTCTCCAGCAGACCCACCGGCCTCGACCTTGCTCAGATACACTCCTACTATACTTCACTTCTCTCCCGTGCGGAACACAGTACATTCGTCCCAGTTTCTCGAAGTGAATTTGCAGATCTGATAGGTGTGTTGGAGACATCTGGACTCATCTCATCGTCCACTTGTTCCTCTGTCGCGTCTCCGTCCTAAATCGGGTCGTCGTGGGTTTGGTCGCTCGACGTCATTCGGTGTAATGGCGAAGGGTACTGCAGCAGGTCCAAGACATCCGTATTGCAGGATGCCGTGCGTATAGACGAAATTCCTTCGCGGCCTGGGGGTCGCCGATCCTCACTGCTGAAATTACGGATCCACGGGAGGAAGAGGTCAGAGCGATATGGGTCCGCGAGAGCGCAAGGATAGCAAAGGACGCCAAGCTCCGCACGCAGGCGAAGGCCAACTTGAATCGACTTGATCGAGGGGGCTTTTGAGAACTGATAGTAGACATACGCATGCTGAGACGAACTGTTGCACCGGACGAAGGTAACGGTAATTTCTTTGTAGCCATATCATGTATCCTCCCCACCATACCATTCATCCACGCTTCATCTTTTCATATTCACACAGTGGTGTTCTTTTGTAGTTATGTTTGTGGCTTTTCTACGCCTCTCACTATGCGGAACGAACATGCCATTGCTAGAACCAACTTTTAGACAACATCATAGATGTCATATCAAACTTCAGGTTTAATTTTGAAGTCCCAGCGGTATAGGGTGAGACGAAGCAACATATCTTCCGATAGGAGCTGCCTAGATAACTATCCAGTTGTGTCGAATGGGCAGAGGCCCAACACCCGCCGGTTGATTTTCCTGAATGTTGAGCGTGGATGCCGGTGACGTCTATCGTGCGGTAGCAGTCAGGGCGGCTGGGTGGGCAGGAATGCCCATCGTCGTGATGCGGTTGCTTGCTAGTGGTACATAGGCTTGTGATACATCCAGGCCGGAAGATGATCAATCCATGCGGTACATGAATTGAGTTATTTCGCACTCTCAAGCGATACAGTTATGCTTCAGGATCGGATTTGACGTCATAGTGGAAGACGGATAAGACCTCCAAGTTCGTCTTTGACCCGCCCTCGTTAAAGGTAAGGAAAGGTGACTTTGGCGTTGTCGGGGAAATCGGGGCACTAGAAGGCATAAACGACGTTCCTGACACAGAACGCGACGCATGGCCACGTGAGGAACCCGGGGCAGCGCGGAGGATCAGCGTCTGGGAGGACACACACTTATAGCAAGATGTTCAGTCCATGAACACTGTTCCCCTGGAATACGGTGACTCACGGTTAGCATCACGTATAACGAAAGGAACGCTACAGAGACGCCGCTTTCAAGAGCGAGGGTCACGAGAAACGCTATCCCAATCGTTGTGCGTGGTAGGGCAGACCTGATGATCATCGAGACGGCACAGAAATACCACCGCGGATAATTGAGGCCAAAATTCTTGCGGTTCCCCCGTGCCATGATCAATATGCGGCCACATAACGTCGACGTGATCAGGAGGTTCAGAGCGATCGCCACCGCGTAGTACGCGACGGCTATATGTGCGGCTTCTCCAGCAAATATATTACCACGCCTGGGTAGCACTGTATGCACAGAGAAGTGCGCCCAAAACTGGGTACAACAGGTCAAGACGAATTTTCGGGTCATGACAGGTGAGCTCACCTACTGTTCCCACCCATAGTATGAATGGGAGAACGAGGTCCCATATCCTTTTCTGCAGAACATAAAGACGATGAATCTGTCAAAACTCAGCTCCAACTGTCAAACGATCGCCGAAGGTACGCACAAGGAAGGCATCGGAAGTTAGTTGCAACGCAACCATAGCCATCAGGCCCAAAATCTGGTACCACACGAAAGTGTGGTCGGCGTAGTATTGTTCCATACCCCCGCTGTAGTCATAGTGGATGATCCACATTTCCCGTCCGAGGGTTGCTTGCACCAGCACGACGATGCTCGAGAGAAATAGGAGAAAACCGCTTAAGCATCGATGCATAACTACGGTGTTGTGTGAGAGAGAATCCGAAGACTCCGTCGTAGAACAGCGCATCGTCTGATAGCAGATGCGAAGTTCAGCGCCTTGGAATAGCGTTCAGTGATGGGCAAGGTTGCAGTGAGGATGCTTACCATAGAGAATGGTACTTAATATATTGCCAACATAGAAGGAATTCTGCCATAGCGGACCTGCGTTTATCATGATGGAGTGAAAGCGATATGTGAACAATTCGAAACTGCCAGTCAAGAGCGTACCGTCTTATACTTTGACCACCAGTGGTGGAGGATCCACGTAGAATTGACAACTATTACCTCCAGTACTTGCCTTGGACATCGTGAACTTTCCGAAGATTGGGCAAGAATCCAAGATGCCTCCCTCCATTTCCGCTCGATATGTCAACGATGGAGATGGGAACGGGTGACTGCCCTCCATATGCCGAGCTGTAGTTTCGTGGGAAGAACGCCGTTACTCACAACTACGAGTCCTTACTGTGAGGGCACTCCTGGCAGCTACCCGTTAGCTGTCTGGGTCATACAGCATGGAGCGATGAACTGGGATTGTTTCAGGTCTCTGCTCAACGTAACACGACTATATATCCTACTATACCCGGTATGTGGTACTGACCTACTTCGCAGAGAATAGCACATTTTTACGCGTCAGTAGGTGGCTTGTTGTTCAAATCAACATGCAGGAAATTGACACACTGATAGGCCCACCTATCGCGCTGCATGGCGGTAGCTCATCAATTTCCCTGTATACTATATTTCACTCTCGAACATGCAAGCCAAAATTCTTTACTGCCCTCCTCCGTCCAGCCAAGAGGACCTAAATCGCACTCCGCACAGATGAGCCATTTAAGCGTTCTCGTAGGGCCTTACAGCAGGGTTTCGGCACCTGAAGGAAAGTCTTTGGGAACTGCATACCTGGTGTTTCTCCACTGAACTGGACCGCTCGAGTGAAACCAATATTCTCAAACTCCATCGGGGATGGGGTGATTAGCCACCAGTGAGTAGTGGCAGGTGGTACTGGAAGCGGAGCGAGGTCCGGGTGCAAGGGTCCTGTTAGGGTCATCCATCTAGGATAGCGTGAAGATATGCACGGGGAATGATACGACTTCCTTACTCCTACACTGGCCCCCTCCACCCACATTCCTACGTCGCGCTTCAGAATTACACATCCACATCCAGTCCGCGGGCACGTTAGGTCGTATTTATTGATCAACGCCCCTTGTTTCGTGGCATCCGCGCTGCATGCGTCCATTACACCGTTATCAAAATCTTGAAGACTGCGAGAGATAGAATTCCGCGCCGATGGCCTCCGCAAGGCCTCAAATAGTCCAGGTGGTAACGATACCGATTGATCAGGTCCAGCCGCAGGGGCCTAAGCCCTGCAGGCTCTTTCGGCTGTGAAGTCTCGCACATTTCGTGTCACGGTTTCAACCCGTGCTGGACTGCTGCAGGGCCAAGATCGACGAGATACATTGATTAGTAAGCTAGTAACACTTTCTAAGGCTTGGTGGCGACATATGACACAAAAAAAATCACCATGCATTTCACTGGAAGTAGTTGGTAGCAATCACATCGAAAAATGTTGCTAGTTATTTGAGTATTTTCAGGATTAAAAGTGGCACTATAGCCGGGAGATTTGTACGAGAGCACCAAAAACAAAAGGATGCATTAAGAGGGAATCGAACCCCCGGCGGGTCGATGGCAACGACCCAGGTTACCACTACCCCATTAATGCGATGCTGGGTCTTTCATCATCTATATTACTCGAGCTGTCGAGTGAATTGCTTAGGTGGAATGAAATACGTAGTACATCATTTCACTTTTAAATGTCTTAAATTCGGAATGTTCTTGACTGTCCCGGGGTTACTTCTGAATCGTCCAACCACACGACGGGCAGTAGTTCACATTGACATCCCTCACCCGGCCAGCAACGTCGCGGTCAACAGTGAACTTGGCCATATCGAGTCTCCCGTATTTCCACGAGAGATCGAGCGTTATACCACCGCGTATTCGTGCACCTCTGACCGAACCGGACTGCCAGCTTGGAGGCAATGCGGGGAGAAGAGTAACTTCAAGAGGGATATCTGTGCCTGGCTACATCCGGAGCCTGTATCAGTGCGTTCTTGAGCAGGCTATCAGATTTGTCTAAACGCTTTCATGCTAAAGACTCACGAGCACTGCAGCCGGGTATCCCAAATTCGCATCAATTTGGAAGATGGTCGATCCATAAGTATATAACGAAAACAAATTCTGCGCGAAATTCCGCTCTATTGCATACTGAGCAATCGATGTTAACGGCGTGGAGCAACAAACTGGAGAAGAACATACGGTCAACTCCTTGTAGAACTCGGTTCCATTGCCAAGCTGTGCCCAAGCAGCAGCCCTCCAAACTTTCTCCCAGCCCGCATCAGCATCGGGTCCTGTCCCGTTACCTCTATGAATAAGACTAATTTCAGCGGCCTTGAGAATTTGCTCCTTTGTATAATTCATGAAGGTTCCGTCGACGATCAAACCGCCCTGCAAGGAAGGGGAATAAGAGGTGATAGCATATCCGGGGTATAACTGCTGGTACGTTTAGTCGACCTGGTACAGGCACCTGCAGGTCAAATACGTACTCCTATCAAGTGACTGAGGTGGCGATGGGTATCTGTCGGTTGGTCTATATCCACCTTCCACTCTACAGCCATCGTTGAGCCAAGGAGGAGGGTGATATCCAGAACCTGAGAACGTCTAACCTTGAAGCTGGCCCCATCGTCCGATCCGGAGGCCCATGTCCATCCTTTCCCGGCTTGTTCGAACAGCTGCCGTGGATCAATCGTCATCTCAGAAGGAAACAGACCGTGCACGAACCATCAAGGAACTCAATGTCGCTGTCACCGGCAGCAACAAAGCCCTTTTCGACCGCATTAAACAGTTGCCAGATCAGCTGCTGAGAATGCGCACATCCTGTCCATCACTGGAATCAGGTAGTTTGACATGACAACTCGACCCGGAACGTACCAAAGGTAATCGGAGTTTGCTCCGGTGAATTGCATGGTACAGTTACAAGAGTGGAGTCATTGAAATACAAATCCTCGACGAGCTTCTCCAAATGGAAGCTCGCGGCACCCTAATAAGGATAAAGCAGTCCAATTAGCATGGCAGGACACATCGAGTTACCTTAAGCAAGGGCCATCCTTGACGTCTCCACCATTGGACGTCGTTAGTATAATCTAAGTGATCCCAGACGTGGATCATCTAGGGTCAGAATCGGTGAGTCACTATCAACCAGACTTGCTGACAAGAAATGCAGACCGACCATCCAAGCGTTCGATTCTGCAGCAAACTTCAGTACGGCTCTCATGCACTGACAGGCCCAGAGTCATCGTACCAGGATAGTTAGCCCACTGAGCAGAATTTCCTAACAATTTCATGCCAGTATGCCCAAAAATCTGCAACACCACGACAATGAGGGTGTCTCGATATGTTTGAACGAAGACGTCTTACATTCATCTAGATCGAGATCGAGTCAGAATTTTTCGCCGTCACATATTAAGCTGACCTACCTCGTTGTGTGTGACCCATCCGTGACTGACAGTTGTACAGAACTTCCGCAGTGTACCTGCCACGCGGCACCCATGTATTCTGCCTCAGGTAAGCTTCCAGTCAATTTTCAGGAAAAAAAGGAGAGTTAACCTCGAAATAGTTGAACAAGGAGCTCGTGACGTCCAGATTGGTCATCTCAGCTAACCAGTAGTTCATCTGGATATTGACATTCGAGTCTAGTAACCAGCTCAGCACCTGAATACACTTCACAAACTAAACCGCTTACGGTAGTCTGCAGTGGTGAAAAGCATCAGCGATCACTTGGGGGGAAAAAGCGGCTAATACGAATCTTACCGGAGCCCCAAGCATTGACCTGCGCATCGGCCCATTTGCCCTGCAAATTTGCAGGCAACGTACCTCTAGCACTACTAACTAATAGATATCTTCCATAATTGAAGAGAAGCCATTCCAAATAGGGGTTGCCGATATGGCTTTGGTATGATGCAACGATCTGATCGGTAGGCAGTTTGAAGTCCGGAGTTTGACCGAGTGAAATGGAAAACCTGTCCATGAGTGATGTATAGTCCGAAATGTGGGCGTTGAGAACAGCGGTATATGAATCAGTGCTCGCATGCATAGAGGACATAAGGTCGATGAGGTTGTTGTGAGGGTCAGGTCCTTGGAAAGAAAAGTTGGAAGTAAAATCCCCAGCCGCCATGTCATAATCCTGTATCCCCGAACCAGGTGACCCACGCTTCCGATGCGCCTATCACGGTAAGTGTGGCATTGTTGGGGCTTGAATCAGCATTAGCCGTACATGATACTTCGCCACCTGGAGCCTCGACACGAACAAGAAATTCGTAAAGCATGCCGGGCTTGAAGATAACGTTCCTGACACGTAGTGTCGAGCTATCGAAGCACGGTTACGTTTGGTAAGGGGAGTCCCTGTCTCAGGAGCAACTGAGTAAGCATATGTTAGTGTAGGGAGAGTCGACGCTGTAGGTGTTTATGAACTGCACGCAGGCTTGCAAAGGGTGGGAACAGAAAGACTTCTCTGTCAGCCTCCGTGTTAGATAAACGTCCCTTGCGGAGGGCTAGATGTGTACCGAACAAAACGGGCACCCTTTTGCGACCACGTGGTACGCTGAACAGCTGCATCTAGGTCAAGCCACCTCGTATAATCAGATACTGGGCCGGATGCATCCATTGTTACAAGTATGTATCCTGCTCCCGCGTACGATCCTTAGAAGAATGCTGGAGGCGAAACTTTGAGTGCAAATCCGTAACAGAATGCGTCCACCTACCATAAGCACCCGCAGGCGTCATAATCTCTGCAATGTCTTTATAGGAAGAATGTTAGTTTGATATCTGGGACATGGACTGATCAAGTAAGACTTACTTTGTATGGTGCCACTTGGACTAGAAAAGATATTTTGACGAATCCTCTGTGTGGCCTCGGCGAGTTGAATTCGTTGCGAACGCAAGTTATTACCACCATTGTAGGTCTGCAACCCGCATCAGCAAATAGCAATAATCCCTTTCGAGAAGTGATTTTCAGGATAGGTGTGCCATAGATGAACACATACAGAGTCTTGAAAGGGTCCCTCCAGACCACAAGGACTCGATGTTGAGCTGGATCGACTCCTGAGTAGGTCCCTCCTAGGAGCATAGGCTGTAAGACAACCACTGATTCAGACTGCGAGCATGGAGCAGGCGCCGGAGAATTATACCAGCCAAGTGTCCGTTCCCGACCGGGAGTAGATCCTTTGCCCACCTTGTGCCTGGAGAAGTGTACCACAGGCCGTTTCCCGAGGCTGGGAAGCCGGAAGGGACAATGCGAATTACTGAAGCACATATTGAGATAGAAAGTACGCAAGAGATTTGATTCAGCCACAGTTGGACGTTCTGGGGTAGGATGCGACGTATCAGGTGGAATACAGGGAGAATGACTGCCCAGGGACGACCTCCGAGCAATGCGATCGGCGAGTCCATGTTCTTCTTGGTAGCAACGGAAGGCTAGTGATGGCAAACCTGCTTCTTTGCGACGGGTTTCCAAAAATGTTAGAGGCTCCAAAGCACTGCCAAGTTTTCCGGTACGGTAGTCGTGCAGCACGGCGAGGGCAGGAACTGATACCTAGAGGTAAGGTCACTAGCCTGGGGCTTACCTTCGCAGACAGACGTGCTTAAATACGAGGGCGGGTGTCCAATTCCCCCGCCTACATCAATACCGGACGGGCCTCAGGTGACCGGACAGCGGCACTTGTTCACAGCGGAACACCTGCCACGCACCGAAATGTCACAAGCATTGAAAGTCACGTGCTCGACATCTCTTAATAGTATCCACCTAGCATTTGTTCAGCGTAGGTTTTGTTTCCAGCGGCGCACCCGCACCGAAACCAGTGATTTTGGCATGCTCGGTGCTTCTGACAACACGCATTTCAAGCACCATCTCAGGTCACTGGTGTTGGGATGTGTACCTGCTCATGCCGTCGCATTAATGGGGTAGTGGTAACCTGGGTCGTTGCCATCGACCCGCCGGGGGTTCGATTCCCTCTTAATGCAGTTCTTTTTTGCCCCACTGCTCTGTTTCATACTACTTAGGAACTACTAAGGCAATATATCATTTACATTTACGTTTTCTTTTATCCTCTGCATAGCTTCACTATATACCTACAGAAATGAACTTCAATGCGGACGAAAGCCTGGAGACAACCGTCATATATTTCCGGAAATCAAAACTTTCAAGAGTCCCAAATTGCTCATTTGCAGTACCTTTTTAGGTGAATGACCTCGCAGAACTCGGACTGGTGTCATGTTAATGAAGAGTGAAACACGTTCTTTTTATGGCCGGATATGCTGCCAATGCTCCTCGACTTCTCGCGGTGGCAGATTCCCCCCTTTGACCGGGACAATTCCCGATAGATCTGCCTCAAAACGTTGTGTAGCGACGTGGAAACTTGGCGACAAATAACAGGGCTGGAGTCCAACCTCCAAGTAATGTGTAGGCACGATATTTGCTGGAGACGAACGTCGTACCGAAGCAGCACCTACCATGGTAGCCCTGAACCAGGGAAAACGAAGGACAGGTGGATGGCAAAATCGAGATCGGTGGAGACGACGGTATTATAATCACCTACATAGAGTATATGCATCGGATGCCAAGCTGCGAGTGCCGGTAAAACATTCGAGTTCGAGACAGTAGGAGATGACAGTTCTGGTAATAAATAAGGTGAACAAAGTAATGTTCGTTCCGACACTATGCAAGAATGGGATAGCTTAGAACGATAGTGGATAGAGGGAAGGACAAAATGTTCGAACAAGCACGTATCACGTTTCGTGTTCTGTCAAAACTGCAGAACCAAACAGTGGCGCGCCGACAATCACCCCAAGACCGGTAATAACCTGCCATGGAGATAAACCCGCGGTGTTTTGGGCTGCACTAGTAATGTTGCTAGGGACTGAGAAATAAGTCAGCAGCGCAACTACATCAGCAACTACTCAGGAACATACTTAGACCACTACCGGATGAGGAACCACCACCGGAGGAAGAACTACCACCGGACGAGGAACTACCACCGGACGAAGAACTACCACCGGGCGAGGAACTACCACCGGACGAGGAGCTACCGCCAGACGTAGTTCCCCCAGGACACTAGCGGTAGTTGATGGGGAGGCCACGAGGGCCTGAAGTAGAGGAGTGAACAGGTGATGAAGAGGGAGAAGCAAACGTAGGCGAGGGTGACGAGCCACCAGCTACCACTTTCCGCCAGAGCTACCGCCACCCGTGCTACCAGCGGAGCAGGTATCCCCCAGTCGTGCAAGTTGATCCAGTGGGACAGCCTGGACACCGCATAAGCAGATGATAGCTAATCACAGAGGTGGAGGACGGGGTACTCACAACCGCCATATTGGTCATTGCAGCAGAAGGAACCAGATCCACAGCACCCACTGTCGTTGGAGCAGCAAGTAGAGCCATCAGGGCAAGTGAAAACTGAGTTGCACTGTCAAATGATCAGGATCGACAACGCCGTTGTTTGTTAAATGAAGGCCTACGCAGAAGTTGCCATTAGGGGCGCAGGTTTCGGGAAAATAGGTACACTGGTCTGCATAGATGTTCAGTGAGACTCGCACGAAGAAGGATCACAGGTAGATCGACATACGATAATTATTGGGACATCCCGATGACTGCCTCGCTGCGAACTTGGCGCTACGGTTCAAGAGTCCGATGAGGACACTGGGCATGTGAGGGTTGTGTACACGCTGGGTTGATTCATCCGCGTGAACGAAAGTGAACTGAGCAGAGAGCAACAAAGACATGATGCAGAGGCGACGGAACATGACGGTAGTCCGTTGCTGGGTAGAGGGAATGCTCGGGAGGAGTTGACAAGTGAGCCCGACATTTTATACGGGCCAGATTGATGAAGTTCTCCAGGGACAACAGTCAAGACAATTATGTGATGGCAAGTACGAAGGCTTGGCGGGGAACGAAGACGAAGAATGCATATGAATGTTGTAAATGTTGGCCAGTCTGCGAGTGCCATGTCTACGTCAACGAGGCAGTGCACCGTCAACTTGGAAGAACATTGAGCTGGCCATGCATGACTTGACAGGTCAGTGACACGAGGCCATCATCTTGATAGTAGTCTCTAGACAAGCCGCCTTGCACAGACAGGTTCCCTGGCCGGGTTACTGGAGTGCGGAAAGTGTGTTAATATGCGCCAGTGTCGCCGACCATTGAACTTTGTCCGAACCTGCAGCTGCTGAAGCGCTGAGCTGTGTTCGCTTCCGTGAAGTCGGACGCGCAAGGTGCGATCATCTCGTCTTTCATTTTGGTCCCCGAAATGCTGATACTGGCTGTCTATCCAAGTTCAACGTTCAACGTTCATCATGGGCTGTCAGCCAGACTCGCAGAATTTCTGTGCATTAGACCCCAAATGTCACGAGCGACCAGCCGAGGGATTAGGACGCAACTACAACGTAGTTCATCATAATGCCAGGACAACAGTGGATGTCTACCATCAAATTAACTTGGCCTTTCAACCCTAAAAACACACATGATGCGGTACTTTGATCCAACGTTACTGCACATCCGGCACCAATTCTCTCCACTAGGCAAGCACAACTGATACAAGGCTATATGTATATATGGACTCGGTGACCAGATGTACGTTTGTTCTCAGTCCTCACTATACCATGCACCGCATGTATGCTGAAGAATATCCAAGCTGGTCTGCCCTTTTACGACCTTTCGGAAACAGCTCGAAAGGAGTCCGTCATCCAATGGATTTCGCCGATTCCAACAAATCCCGAACATGACCAGCGGCTCGCCCACACGATTTCCACGGACGATTTATGGTAACTAGTTCTGCCCTTCAACCCCCGTGACGTGCATCCGCTGTTGTGGGCATTACTGGTCTCGGACATCCATTTCTACGATTACCAACTCCCACCCAGAAATGTGGCAATACATTGTTCGGTGACCCCTTGGCTAAGCCATATCCTGCAGGCAGGAACATTGCGAAAGACACCTAATGCCTGGAACTGACTCGTCGTAAGCATGTCATTTATCCATCTTAGGATACTTCTTGTTGGAAGCCGTTTCCATGGGAGTTGTAAGCAGGGCTGGTTATTCTCGACAAGGAGTTTTTGTGCACTGCCCCATGCGTGTTATGCTCCGTGGATTGTGGGCAAGACCGAAGAAATTTGATGGGCTCTGAACAACATGTAAGAGTTTGCTAACAATGTAGTTGAAATTCCACAGGAACTTCAGGGGAGGTCGTGGTACAAATCTGTAGGTAGTCCATCTCACATAACCACTTATTGTTCCAGCGACCAGCTCCAACTCCATCCCGGGTGTAAGTAGTGTGCACCAATATTTGCAGCCCGCAGAGAAAGAAATCACAGGGAAAACGTAGAAACACATTTTGGAAAGGTACAAAGAGGCCTTCAAGTGGCAAGATCGAGCCGAAACAAGCAGTACAGCAATGTGGCACTCTTGCATACCGGTCATTCAGACTTGGTTACGACGGCGTGTGTGATGCACCTACGACCATATCGTCATCATACATCGCAGGTATTTGATCCCAATATAGCTGAAACGAACTGCTTACAGAACGGGTGGCCACGGATTGTAGTCGTCATGTCTTCGCAAGGATCACGACAACAAACTCTGCAATGAAGCCGCAACTCCCTCTTGGCAGGTGGCCCGGGAGAGGGCTTGTTTTCCTTTGTAGGCTTGAAAACCGACTGCCATCAACAACAGATTCAAAGTCGAGAGACAAAGCAGGAGGCGACGAGTCTCCCGGACTTGAGGGTGGCAATGATCTCGCGCTTCCACTTACCGCTTGAATGTGGTTGTCTTCAGCTCCCACGTATTCGATGGGGAGACCTGCATTTGTTCCCATGTATCCATGAGAGGGTGTGAGGTCTCGTGAAGATCTGGACAGAGTGGGTGAAACCTTATCACAACAGAAGCCCTGCGTGTGGATTGCGGAGCTGTCTGCACCTGACGGCCATGTCATAGCTACCCACGGAAAGGGTTGATGAGGCTGCAATATACTGTCACAGATCAGAATCACTACGCCCTGCTCTGTGAAATGGAACTTACTCCTTCATCCAGAGAGGCCCGAGTCAGCAGGGAGGTGAAGGAAGGAGTAGATCCCTAGGAAATGTGATACAGGTTGCGGTGGTCCGAAACATAAACTTTGTATAGACTGCGACAGAAATATATCAGGTTGACCTGCATGAGAAAAGAGTCGCGCTAACCTCCATTGTGGTCAGGATCTGCAGCATGTACAATGCCATGCTCACTCTCAAGATGCTGTCGATCTGTGAGCGGCCAGACAGCATTATCCTAGAACCAGGATAGACACAGTCTCGCCGGGCAGCATGTCAGGGCTTCCCATGATAGACCTGCAAATAGTGCATGATGGGTGTCCTGAAGTATAGTGTAAGTCAAGACTTTCCTGGCAGGAACACCGCGTCTTCGCAGTCCCAACATACGACTACTGGATACTCTACTTCTATATGCTGCGTGTTGTCGCCCCTCAGTTGACACTCCCCCAAAAAGGCTGAAAGACGAAACTACTCGGTAAAGGTCCATTTCATTGGCGAACGATTCCTCACATTTTCGACATTGCAGGATGGATTTCGAGGCGATCACTGAAGTTGTCAGAACAACTGTACGTTGCACATGGTACAATAGAAAGAGCCCCTTGCGGCTAGGTGATTGCTCCAGCGACATGCCATCCACAAAGTGGACTGTAACAATATGCACAATGAAGAGGGATCTCCGACTTCACAAACTTGCAGGTATGAGTTTCAGGAATCCTCATAGGACTCGTAGACAGTTCGATAGGAGGAACAGCAGCTCGCAGCTTGATTTTCATCTTGTGGCACCTCTATGTTCATCAGTAAATTTACACTTACTGACTTATTTTATGCAGCAGCTCTAACTGCGAGCTCAGTCAAGATCCGAAATTCCCAACGGCATTAGTCCCTTCAAACCCCAACATACTTCCGATAGGCTCCCTGCTCCAAGTGTCTGGCTTGCGAACAGCACTTTCCACGGCAGTCGGGACGCACGCCGTAACGGTGTCACAGATGTTATGCCCATATTTACATGACGAAAGGTAAGCGCTCAAGCACACTGGCAGCTACCCATTTTGACGGGGATTTAGCCAGCGGGTGTCTGCCATAACGGCTCGTCTAACTTACCCAAAACTATCGTGTGTGCCACCTCAAATCCACGATGCAGTGGCAAAAGCACCTCGCGATCTGTGCCCAAGTGAACGTCAACGTTGTCAACCTCAAATCCATAATGCACACGGTAAAAACACCTCGCGATCTGCGCCGAAATGAACGTCAAAAAATTTCTCTGTACCCACGTTGAAAGGGACACCAGCGAGTAGATTGCGTCATTGACCCAAAATTGTGTTTGCATGTCATGCATCATGTTTGACAGGCACACCGGGTTCGATGATCTTGCGCGCATCCCCATTCACTCCCAGTGACCCTATCAAATCCACAATCCACACCAGCGTGAGTACTGCAAGTATTACAATCGTATATGTAGAAATTACCTTTCCAAGACAGCGGTCTTTGTTACTGTTGAGGATGCGACGTTATGTAAGAGGGCTGTGGACAAACGGACTCCCATGGCTGTGTGTCCCGCAAGGTACGTTAGATGAACAATAGGAAACTACTCATGCGGCCCTAACTATCCATCCGTCAACGATACGGAAGCGCGACGGGGATAGTCGGGCATTCTGTTATCTTTACGCTTCTCGCATTGTGAATGCGTAGCATCTGGGGCGTTTGACGGACGTCTTGATTACCATTTCAACGGTCCGTGCACAATTTCTGTTCCACTTGTCGTTGGGGACAACACACGTGTAATCAGCGTCTCCTAACCTAGGACACCACGATCAGTTTCTTAAGACGGAACACACTTATTTGAAAAAAAAAAAAAAGACACTTAAGCTGCTGAATATAGTAAGTTGGCTGACATCATATCTAGTCTACTACAAAGAACTGTAGGTGTTTTCCAAAGACGTGTGGTAGTGTACGACCCTGAATGGCACACAACAATGTTAAATTCTGATGAGTACAGGGTTCCTGGGTCCCAACTCTGTTCAAGAAATATTGCCAATCAGCACGGTTGATGAAAGGAAGGCAGATTGGCATCCGAGCCGGAGTCGTCCGACTAGTACGACGTCATGACGTCACATCAGAAATACACGTTTCCGCTTCGGGAACAATTCATGCCATACATGTACGTAATAAAGCCGTGTTTCACTAAAACATCTCATCTGGTACGTAATACAAGATGTCTGTCACCATCTAGTCCACCTTCCTCGAGCTCCGCCGGCATGTTGGGTCTGCATAATAAGGGTATGAGTAAAGCCAAACAGACTAAAGTAGCTCGTAAACTGGTACGTGCCCGTTGAACGGCTTCCGAACCAAGCCAAATTTCCACAAAACCGACGACACGGATCGAATGATTGGAAGAAATATCCCACCGTCGAACTGCTTACTAAGTATGACCGTTGATCTGATTGTGCTGCGATGATTAGTTCTTCCTTCGAACGTATCAAGCAACCCGTCGTCATGACCAATACAATGGCCTCATCAGTATGGTCACCACAAAGTTTACGCACAGAAGGCGAGCCTGGCTTTTCGCAGGGCCGATGGTGCACCACGCATTTAAGTGTGTGCCTGAACAAATAAAATCTCAATAATATCTGTCCATTATATGCCCATCATTATATCAACGCATTGCATCGTGTATCGAATGTGAACTTGTCATCAATAACCATAATGGTAATGAGATTGCGGGAGTCGTGCAGAAGGGGTGGTCATCAAAAGCTGTAAGTCGGAACCGTCTAGTCCAAAAAATAAGCACCAATTGTGAGCACAGATGTAATGGTGATGGTACTTGGTAAAATGTCAATGTACTTGGTCGAGTGGTAAGGAAAACAATAAGAAAAAGCACCTGCAAATGACACAGGAACAGAGCAAATTACAAGACACACAGCACCGTGCCTAAAAGCAAGCAAGTTCATCTCAAACTGCGCAAGAACTGGAAAAAAAAAGAAGGAATACCTACCACTAGAGGCACTCAGCACAACTGCCACATTTTCGCATAATCACTAGGTGCACCTGTTAGCACGTTCGAGATGGCTGCAGAAAAGGAAACTGACATCCTAAACGCCCTGTCATCCGCACTGGAAGGCCACGTTGCACTCCACGTGCTCTGTGCCGAAGCGAAATCGCGCATCGCCGCTGCGTGCCGCATGTCAGCCGGACGAGTAAGGGCAGACACGAACACTGTACTGACTTGCGGACCCATCTAACCATGGCTTATTGCCCTCATTGTCAGGGAACCACCCACTCGTCCCTCCAGCTGCGAGGTCGATGACCAGGTAGAACTCTGCAGGTCACGTTACCTTTTTGTGGACGTGCGAGGACAAAAGAGAACGTGCCCTGATCAAATGGTGCAGCTGCACTGGCCCCATATGCAGTCGACCACGGATCCTCCACGACGATATACTTGCCCGAAGTCAAGTTCATGGCTACGCTGGGGAAATTTGCCACATTCCAAAAGTATGAATCCGAGTTTTTCGAGCTTATCGAACTGAGATCAACCATGGCTTGCAGCCTGTTATCGGTGTAGAAACGCATCCAAGGATCCGGTCCATTCCATTGCATAGACGTGGAAGGAGTCTGCATAGGAGCTGCGTTTGGTAGATATCCAACCGTAGATGCTGTTCATAAGGTTGGCCATCGTATTTCCCGTAGCTAGACATGCGAAACGTCACAATCGTGACGGTAAGGAGAAGAGAGGAGAGGAGAAGCGCACTGGTGGCGATAGGTGTTGTGCCTGAGGCGAAAGGACCATAATTCAACGTCGATCTCACATAGTTTGATCCCTGAGCGGGATAACTTGGCGAGTTCCCTCTCGCTTCCATTATCTACCAGCCTGTCAGCTTCTCAAAGATGGAGAATTAGCGAGTGCACTCACATCGATCTCACCGCTGACGGGCCAGGCACCATAAACGCCAGTTCCCTGTGCCACTGACCCGTTAGTGGAGTTCCCCACTGGTAGCATCCAGATAGCAGGCCAAAGCCAGTCTCCTTGGGGTAACTTGGCTCTGACCTCGACTTTACCATACTTGATACTCTTCTTCCCTCGTGTATTGATGCGTCCACTCATGACTGGGTTGATGACGGTCCCAGAGGATGCAGAGGAAACGGCGGTGCATGGGTTTGACGACAGACCACCGGAGGTCGTGCTATTGCTAGCTGTGGTGGAGTTGCTTGACGTCGTACTGTTTCCTGACGAAGTAGAGCCACCTGTAGTGGTTGAATTGCCGGTGGTGGTGCCATTGCCTGTCGTATTCCCATTGCCGCCGCCGCCAGTGGCCTGTTGCCTTTTTTGGAGAATGAAGTCCGCGAGAGAGGGGGCTGACGGCTCGACCCAAGCTCCGATGTCGGTAGTCCCTGAGATCGTCAGCTTGAACCAAAGCCACCACGACGACGACAAAGAAACATACCACTCGACGCAGTGCACCCGTCGAGAGTGTATGTGGCTCCATCCATGACTGCGCCATATCCACCGCTGATAGAATCGCTCGTGAGTGTGGGCATGATGTACAGCTCTCCATTTGAAATGTAGATGTTATTGGCAGAATTGGTCGTCATTTCGAACTCGCCGTTGCTGTTGGTGTGTCAGTCGAGCGCGTGTATGCGCATATACACGAGACCACTCACCCGTACCCACCCAGTTCGACGTCCATACTCCAAGTGGTGCTGTCCAAGCTTCCCCCGTCGAACTCGTCGTCGAAAACGAGGCAGAGCTGATTGGAGGTGAGCATCCTGACGTTGTTGTACCCATTGAATGCGATCAAAGCAGAAATGGCGAAACCGAGGAGGATGCCACCGAAAGTGACCCACTTGCTAGCCCGTTCGAGGGCTGATTTCTTGCGAGCGAGCCACGGTTTGTCCTGTGGAGTGAGTTTCTCGCGCAGCCTGGTGCTGGGGATGGTCTTCTTCTGGACGGGGAGAGGCAATGCAGTGGACGAGCCGTTGCGCGATCCCGAAACGCTGAAGGGGGGAACCCACACGCTGGACGGTCTAGATGCAGGGGACAAGAAGGGACCCCGGAATATGGTCGTGGCTGAGCTTGCTCTGGGCAGACTTGCGCCTGCCCCCTCCGTCATGGCAGCGGCGGCGGATGTGCGATAGACGGTCGAGCTCGAGACGGAGCCAGTCGAGGTGCGGTAGGGAGAATTGGAGGCCACGAACGGAGGCCGCGGAAGGGGCAACTCGGAGTCGGACATGGCTGTGCTGAGGGGATCCTGGCTCACTGGACGCGCGTTGCGACGGGGCGTGCGGGTGGGCGACGTGGCGGTGGAGCGCGATACCATCTGGATGTCGGATGAAACGCTGCTGCGTCGGGATATACGGCCCGGGATGGGGTCTGGGTTGCCAGGGTAGGCTTGGAATGGGAAGGTATACGACGACGGCGGGGGTCTTCGGCTTGGAGAAACGACGTCAGAGGCCAGATGAGGATGACCGTGTTCGGAGTCGGCAGAGAACTGGCTTGCACCTAGTTGGGATCGCCTACGGTGGTGGTTTCTGGTCTTGGGTGCGACGACGGAGTTGCGCGGGGAGTGGGCAGCTGCAGACGAATCCGAGTCGGAATGGTTGTCCGCTGCGTGGTCTGGGTCAGGAGACACTCTTAACGATGCGAGGAAGAAGGGCCGTGGTGGAGTGAGAGAACTGCTGGCATCCTCCTCGCTAGATGGGGCGCTGTAGTCGCCGCTGGCACGACGACGGGACATGGCTCGACGACAGAGAGAAGCAACACGCTAGTTGATTTTGTGTCCCCCTCCTCGTGTCGCGTGGATTACCTGCAGGGGACGGGAGGGGGAAGAGCAAAAAAGATTCACACCACGATGAACTGGCGAAGTTACGTGCGGCCATCAGATCTCAGATCCACGATCCATGTCCGACGTAGTACGGCAGTCAGTAGCCGCTATCTCGTGGGTGTGGCTGACATAATACCCCACTACTATATTTAGGGGATTCGCTGAATCGCCGATTTTTTTGTGAACCAGATCTGTCAATAATTGGGTTACTTTTTCATAAGTCGCAGCAAAATCGACTGAACATTTTGGTCCGATCACAACCATGTTTGGGCGTTCTGCTCGTGCAATAATGCCTCCGTTGGTATCCAATAACCCAATTTCTGGTTGTCATTTGCCGCCATCTCCGAATCCGATTGCCCCCCAAAACAGCGGTCATCATGTCCTCGCTGCCTGCACCCCTCCTCCCTTCCTTGCTTAACGTTCAACCTCCGCTTCGTCTTTCTGTCGTTCTCTGTCGTCCTCTCGCACGATGGACTACGACAGATACGACGCTACGTTGCACTGGATATTCAAACAGACTCAGAACGACGCCTGGTTTCGTCCAAACGAAGATGCTCTCCCCGTTGGCGTGTGTTTGCGCACCCATGACGGGTCCTTCCGCGTATTCCCCTACGAGGTTGCAGGCCTCGAGCCTTTTGAGCTCGCTGTCGCTGCCCTCAACCCCCTCGTAGCCGTTAAAATTCGCAGTGCAGCTGTACATGCGGCACTCGCGGAATGCGCCACAGACGAAAAGGCAGACTGCATCTATGTCGACAGTGACACCCGCATACAGATCATGGACACCATGGTTCTCCTTCCTCAGGCAGATAAGGAGCAAAACGCCGCATTCATTGTGAGTATATGTGCATATAATCCCCTACACAGATATCTTTGACCACATTCCCCTCCTAGCGTGATGAACGCGTCCTTGTGGTCTGGTCAGATTCCCTCGATTCCATAGTTCCCATAGCACGGGATTTTGAAGACCGTCTCATCCGTCTCCTCTGGAGAAATCGTGCTCCTGTCTTTACTCCGATTCAGACGTCTTCCTCAGGCCCTGACTCCGTATCTGGTCACTCTCAGGCTGGCCTTCAGCTATCAGAGAAACCCACGCCCTCTTCTCTTCCCACTGTACAACCGGAGGAGAAGAAGTACAAGCGCACGTGGTACGGGCGTAAAATACCCATATCCAATCTGGACGATGCGGAAAAGGCTGTTAAGCGTACTCCCCGTTCGACCATGCTCTTTGCGTCTATATATAATGGCCTCGCCGCTGGTCTAGCCATCGGTGCGTGTATATCGCGCTATGCAAGGCCCCCACATCCTGATTTTCCCCAGTTTTCATGGGTAACGGCGTCAAAGTCTTGCTGCAGGAATGGCGGCTAGACGGACAATTTGTCCATTTCGCCCTCGTCGCGTTGGTTCCTTTCTTGTTTGCGGTATCTTTGGTGGGATGCCCTATTACCCTTCTAATTTGGACGGCACATTGACATCCCCATTCAGTTCTTCACACTCCAGATATTTCAAAATGTCTCCATGGCCATCGGACCTATTGCACAATACTTCAAGAACTTCGCGTTACTACTCTGCCGTTCCCCCTTTGCCAAGCAAGGAAGTTGATACCGCCCTGCCACACATCACCATTCAAATGCCCGTCTACAAGGAATCTTTGGAACGGGTGCTTCGGTCCTCATTCGAGTCACTAAAAAAGGCAATGCAAACGTATGCCCGACAAGGAGGAACGTCTTCCATATTTGTGAACGATGATGGCCTTCGACTCCTACCTCCTGAGGAGGCAGCTGCTAGAATTAAATATTACGCAACGCACAACATCGCATGGGTCGCGAGGCCCGGTCACTCGTACCATCCCAAATCAAACCCTCAGGGTAGGCTGCCGTGCCCTCTTTGAGGCTATCCACTCATCTTGTGCTAGGTTTCAATCGTGCCGGTCGTTTCAAGAAGGCTTCCAACATGAACTACGCTCTCGATCTCTCCCTCCGCCTGGAACGCATCCTCGAACAACTCCAATCCGAATCTTCTTCTTCTCGAAACTCCTCATCGGGAACCACTCCTTCTGCCCACAATAGGACGTGGCTCTACTTCCACTTCCAATTTCGAAGGTGGTGCTGGTCCAACGCCAGGTACGTACGGGTTGCAGTATGAAGGTCGTCCGGGGAACGATCAGGCCGTCATTCTGCCGTATGTGGGACCTCTTGTAAGTGGAGGAGGCAGTGGAACGCAAACTCCGGTGAGGTCCAGTACGCCAGGTACACCGGGCAGGAGCGTATCCGGTATTACGCCAAACGGGGAAAGGAACAACAAGGACATGATATCCCAAATCGAGGACCTGGAAGAGAAGGCATTACAGTTGGCTATGGAGGAAGGCAGGTTCTTGCTACTTTCTGCTCAGCGACGACTAACCGCGTGGATGGCGTAGTGTATCAAGAATCTGGGTGCCATCACCGTCCATGGGCAGCCAATGCTCGCGGGACTACGTATCGGTGCACTGATCCTGCTCGTCGACTCCGATACGACTGTACCCGAGGATTGTTTGAGGGATGCGGCGAGAGAATTTGCAGAACCCGAGAGCCAAGAGCTCGCGGTTTTGCAACACGAGAGCGGTAAGTCCTGCGTTCGTTGTTTCCATCCTTGCAATAAGTTCCTACCTAGCCACTACCAGATGTCATGCAAGTCGCGCACCACTACTTCGAAAACGGCGTCGCCTACTTCACCAGGACGTATCAACAAGTGTATCTCTATGACCTGCGCAAACGGCGAAGTAGCCCCGTTCGTCGGGCATAATGCCTTTCTAGCGGTGGTCGGCGCTTCAAGATGCCGCTTTCAACGACCCGGCCGACAAAGATAAGATAAAAATCTGGTCCGAGTCAAACGTGTCTGAGGATTTCGATATGGCGCTACGTCTCCAGTTGAAGGGATACGTTATTCGGTGGGCAACATATTCTAAGGGAGGATTCAAGGAAGGTGTGTCTTTGACTGTGGACGACGAGTTAAATCGTTGGCAAAAGTACGCGTATGGGTGTTCAGAGTACGTGATCACTTGTTCCCTGTCAACTATCTAGTCCCGTTGGGGTCACAGCTGACCGGAAAGACGCCACTACAGACTACTATTCCATCCGCTGCGTCAGTGGGTATACAAGGGACCTATCAGCAAGCAGATACATACCTTCATATGGTCAAGTGCACCAACGCATTACAAAATCTCGATGATGGCTTGTGCGTTTACTTGCACCCGTATAGCACTGATCTAACTGTTCACGACAATTTTGAAATAGACATGTTTTCGTACTGTGCGCTGCCGGTTCTTAGTCTCCCGCAGACAACACTGACTCTTGTTTTAGTCGGTATAGCAGCATCGGTCACCATCGCGACCATCAATTACGTCCTGCTCGGGTTCCAGTTTCCAGTTGATGCATTCTACATGCACTCCTTCGAGGTCTGGCTTGCTACCACTATCGTGTTCTTCGGGTCGGGGAACGTGGGTTTCTCGCTACTGCAGTATCGGTTGGGCGAGAAGGGCTTGGTGTGGGCATTTATCGAGAATGTGATGTGGATACCATTTTTGTGAGCAGTCTTATCTTCTTATCCGCTTTGGCCCCACTTTGGGAGCTATGTGGAGCGCGCCGCTGACATGTATGGGTCAGTTTTTTTTTCTTTGGTGGCCTCGCCATCCCACTATCGCAAGCGATCCTGGCACATTTGTTCTCGTACAATATCACGTGGCAGGCTACCAGGAAGGAAGTTGAACGCTCTAATTTTTTCAAGGAGGTCCCTAAGATATTAAAACGGTGCGTTGCACACCAATTTCTTGCTAGTGTACGATATCGCAGCGGTGGTCATGGTTTTCCCCGTCATGAAGAGACGGGCGTACTTCAACGTGTTGGCGCACGCGCCATCGGGCTCCTCTTTCGTCGTTGCTCATCTCCGTCGCTTCGCCGTCCCATACCCTGGATATTAGGCGAGGATTGCGCGCGTCGTTGGAGCACCGACTTCCGAGCTGACGCATAACACGTTTTCCTAACCTACCGCACGGCGACTGCCATCCAACCCTTTGTGTGCATCTTCAGGGTGGAGCGTGTGCTAACGCACCATTGACAGCTTTTGGTTCCCGCTGCTCGTATCCACTGTCCTTATCTTGGGAATGATAGTTATCAGCACGTCACTTGTTCCGTACCAGTGGAGAATCGACGGAACGGGATGGGCCGTAATCCTTCCGCTCAGCATTGTTTGCGGATGCCATATTCTATTCCCCGTAAGTTGAGTTTCTTTTCGCTGGATGCTGGCTCTGTGTTGCGCTCCGTGTCTTTTCACTGTTCTCTTCGCACCCTCATTTAGACAATTGGATCTCTTGGATGGGTGTGTATTCGCACCCTAAGAACGCATTGCCTCCATATCTGTCGGGCAGTTTCGGATAGGTTCTAGGGTTCACTCATAATGAGTGGCGAGTTATATCATGACACGATTCTCACGTGCCCAGCACATGCTCACCGACCGGGATGCTGACTATACACCCTTTTCTACTGTAGGTCGTGCTCAACCCCTGGTTGATGATCTTCTCTTACTAGAAGAGACATGCGCTAGAGAGAAGATTTTCACACCAGAGAACAACGAACATGCGTACGACTTGCGCAACTCGTATATCCTGGAAACTTCCTATTCCCGGGTATCGAAAAGCCTTTACTTTGACTCCGCCAACTGTACTGATCATTCAACCACGCACGTAGACTGTTAATAGTTTTCCGCACTGACTATAGACCCACCGTATTCTTGTGGTCCGGAGTTGTGCCCATACTCTGGTACGCGCACCTCCAGCCGTTACTCATCTCCACATCCCGTGCACATGTTACTTCCATTATTACTACCAACACAAGTATCCATTCATCCATCGACCACCCACTATATTTGTAGTGTTATGTCTTTTTTCCACGGGTGGTCACTTTCTTCACGGATTTTTTTTGCTATAATACACTTCTATTGGTCGCGGGGAACGATCGGTTGAACACTGGCCCGTATTCTATAGGATATCCTGTATCCTTGTCATTCCTTATCCACGACCTTCTCTTCTACTCTCACCCGCTATCGGATATTCCGTCGTAACTGCTCTCTTCCCGTGCATTGCTCTGCTTCTTGATACAACAAAAAGGGACCTCTGTTCCGATGACTGGCCGGCTTCTTGCTATCGTCCAATGTTGCAGACGTGTGTCCTGTTGCATTCTGATCACAGCCGTTGGTTCTCTGTGTCACCTTTGTGTCGTTTCTCGCGTCATTGTTCTATTAAACCGGCGTTGCTAGGATTACGAATATAGTTGTTCCATTTAGTTTCAGGAACACCGCCTTCACAGGCTATGCACGTACTATCGTATTTCCGGGCGAGTCCCGTACAAACGAGTTTCTGACTTGCAGACAGCAGTCGACATTGCCATAGGATGGGTGGGCTATATTCAAGCATGCGATAAATGTGGGGGACGCACTACTCTTGATTTGATTTGATGATAATGACGGAGACAACGGTGATAAATTTTAGTAGCACAGATGATACGATTTAGTAGTTCCAAAATTCGAACCCTGCTTGACGCTTCTCAAAAGAATCACAAACGCTGCGAGCCTCCCCTCTGGTACGGCGGCGACTTGCTCTCAAAAATGGACGTGGTGTGAAACAAGCCGACGCGGACCCGGCGGTCGTCGATTTCATCAATATCATACCCATAGAATAGCGTTCTAGAAACTTTATGGCACATATCGCAAGCTCCGACTGGCACATACTTGCGACTATGGACGGGCGTCAAGCCGTGAATGGGCAATCTGTTCCAGTGATTGTAAAACGTACCCGAGTACATACCCGTATCGATTCGCGGAGCACCTGTGACATTTACTTCGGGAGGCGACTTGGTCTGGTTCAGATGCATCAGACTAGCATGAAGTGGGAAATACTGCAAGCTAAGCTAACTTCCGTGGTCCATATAGGGTCTTCAGTAGCGATGCCTCGGACCTGGTTCGCAAGAAATGGAATCAGGAACAGGACTGGCGAAAGGCTAGAATCCCCCCCCCATCCCGTGAATACTGCGTGTTCTCGGCAGACTGCACTCCACCTGAAGTTTGGCATTCTTCAGTATCGGGGCGTCACTCTATCCGGAATTGGTACCCAAAGCTTTGACGTAAAGCATCAGAGACCAATGGATGGCCATACTAGACCCGGTAGCTCAAGACCTGCACAAGAGGTACAGTTAATTGATCAAAAAGTATGTCACCGTCTACACCAGATATATATGACCCCTCTTTTGAGAAACTTACAGACAAGCAGAAGAACGGACTTGAAAACATCCAATCACCGTGTGCACTGTCAAGGTGATATTGCATGGGGTGATTCATCGGCCGTTGGTCCGTAGGTTCGGTACAGCTTTTCTTTCTGTACGTGAGGTCTGCCTGGGCGGATGAACAGCGCCGGGAGCGAGCAAAATAACAATAAAAGCAACTGCATTAAGAGGGAATCGAACCCCCGGCGGGTCGATGGCAACGACCCAGGTTACCACTACCCCATTAATGCGATACTGTCATGGACACAAGTCGCACAGACAAGAGGAATTTCACTTGAATTATGTAATACTTGCACTCGATGCTAGCTTGGTGAACTGAAGGACGTCCATGACTTAGGTGGCATTAATGGGGTAGTGGTACTTAATGCAGTTGCTTTGTTTGCTTTTTGTCTGTTCTTACGAGTTCCTTCTATTTCGTATGGATGGTAATCATTATCTTTCGACTGACTATGTGCTCGCTCAAGAAGGTGGACCAGCTACAGGTATGCGTCAACGTCATGCTATCACGTATAGAATTTCCTATTCAAATTGGGGCCAAAGAGGTCCACCCGAATCTCTGGAAGCATCTTAAAGATACAAGAATCAGCATGGGGAGTCTGCAATTGTGCTAGGTACAACGTACCTTGTCTTCGAGTAACCTCAAGCGTTCGTCTAAAGTATTGTCGATTGTTATCCGCTTGTTGCCGCTAGCCAATTTGATACCACCAGCACTAAGGAGGAGTGCGTCTAAACCCCCAATATCTAGGATGCCGCTATATCCATGGACGCACCTGTTTTCTTCCAATGTTCCTGAGACGTCGAACGATACCCTGCTGCCCACTCAGCTGACCGTATGTCTCAGTGGCAGCAATCCCTGCTTCTCGCAGGATTTCTACGTCTGCAGGGCGGGTAATAAGGGTGACCTTTGACTCCATGAGTTGGAGGTAGCCCTGCAAGACGGCACCTTCCAAGAACTGGGAGTACCGTCCTTCATCTTGTGCAAACTTCAAGATCTCCTCCCGTGCAGCGGCGAACAACTCTTGTAATTGCTCCTCTCTCTTATGAAGAATTCTCAAGCGCGATTTATTTGTAAGGTTGGACTGGGCACTGGAACGCGTAGTTAGTTAAGACCAAATTGGTATCAAGGAACTCGTACATTTTCTGTGCAGTCTCGACGCCCTTGCGCTTCTTTTCATACTGAGCATCGATAGCTTGTTGTTCTTGCTTCACGAGCTTGGCCTACTCTCGTGAAGTCGGAGGATTGTCCATGGTTGGCTTGTTAGGACTGCGCACGAGGGTTGGAGCGCACCTTCTCGATGGCAAACTCTTCGTCTGCCTTCACCTTGATCTCTCGCGCCTTCTCCATCGCCTCCTGTTTGATAAAGGCCACCTACACATATCAATCCATAGTCAGACACGAGACGGCAGCGATCAACACTGAAGCGTACCATCTTGTTCATCTCGCTCAGAACTTCATCATCATTGAGTGGTCTGGAAGCCATTGCAGTTGTGGAACCGTCTACTGCGGCTATGTTTCGGTTACAGTATGGAGAACTTCGTCCAGAACGAGTACAACGGCAGACGGACTGATTGTACTGCGAACGGTGTCAACTACCATATTTGGCTAACCACGCGCTACGGTTTTTGACCTAACCGGGCCAGCTTGGCCAGTCTCATCCCGTCTACAACTTGGAGCCAGCAATGAAGGTTTACTCGTTGTCCGTTGTCTATGCACCCCCTTCATCACCCAGCGTAATCCTCACCTCGGCTTCTGACCTCTCCAGTTTCTCTTTCTACCAGCGTGGCTCGGTCGGCGAGTTCTTGACGTTCTTCTCTAAGACGGTCGCCGAGAGAACTGCTCAGGGTCAACGACAGAGCGTACAGGAGAACAGTTATGTCGCTCATGCGTACAACCGCGGCGGTGCAGAACAACTGGCAGGTGAGCCACCCGTCTTCTAGGCGCGTGTACGCTGCCTGACAGTGTCGAGTGCAGCAATCATCGTCACTGACCAAGAATATCCCGTTCGACCTGCTTTCTCTCTCCTGACAAAGATTCTCGATGATTTTACCACCAAAGTTCCCCAGTCTTCATATTCGAATCCTGGATCTATCAACTTCCCTGACGTTCAGACGTACCTCACCAAGTACCAGGATCCCCGGCAGGCAGATGCCATCATGAGAGTGCAACAGGAATTAGACGAGACGAAGATAGTCTTGGTTTGTGCCCCAAACACATGCCCATACCGTCCACGTTCATATTGTTCACTTTTTCAGCACAAGACGATAGAGTCGGTACTGCAACGTGGAGAGAAGCTCGATAACCTAGTGGAACGATCCAATGCATTATCCGCACAAAGCAAAATGTTCTACAAGACTGCGAAGAAGGTGAGTCTGCTGCTACATTTGCGTATCGCGGCAAAGCTAACTGTCCCTTAGCAAAACTCTTGTTGTGTTATCATGTAGAATGTATACTGTCGACGCTCTCTGTACTACAATAGTTCTTCGCTTCGCAGACCTTACATGTTCGGCTCCATGATCACATTGAAACATCCTCCACTACCCCTCTTCTTTGATAATACACACCCATAGGACATGGCTTCCATCCACTTCTGGCATCTAGTAGTGTCCAACCCATGAACTGAGCTAGCGGAAGACTCGTGTGATTGACACCGGGCGACGCTGCGCTTATTTCGTCCTCAGTCTTCCATGGCGATGTCAGCTGAGGACAGAACTTCAAGGCGATGGTCCATTTGTGCAAGAACTCTTGGATCCCATATCTAATGCGTTGTTACCCGACCGTTTGACACCCAAAACGCGGATCGTACCTCCACTGGGATATCCCTCGTACCAGCAAAAATGAGGTCGGCGACACTCTCCAACTCCTTACAACCGGAAGTAACACTCTGCAGTAGCGTGGTCAGACTGAAACGTGTTCGTCAGACGAATAATCGTGAGTTGAGAGACCCTACATGACAGTTTTTTCGGGTGACGCGAACTTTCCGGGTAGCTGAGTCGGCGAGAGTGCAAGGAGAAGCTCCTTCCTCAGTTGGTTTTCGCCCTCGGATATGTCATCCCAAGTCTGAATCGCCCAAACAACCCATCTTGCAAGATATTCGTTGTAAGTGACGTCTCTTGGGGAGTCTTCTGTCTCCATCTCGAGTGCTGTCGTTCCCGGATCTAATTGCAGCGAGTTTCCAAGCAACGAGTGGACTGCACGGCTTATAAACACCGAAGGGAAGACGGGATGATGCAACCGAAGATTATTGAGCAGCACACCCCATATTGCTTTTGAGGATGTTGTGGGGAGGAACGGGTCCACTAGGAGCATGTCTCTTTCTGCAGAATATTAACACGTACTTCGACATTTGATAGGAAACATTCTCACTTTTTGGCTAAGGGTACCAGAGCGCCTATGTCGAAGAGGGCATCACAAAGCGGTTCCAGGGCAACCCTCTCTTTGGTGTCGCCTCGATAGCTTTCTGAATGTTCGTCGAATCCCCATGCAATGACGTTAGTTGGCAAGATCTGCCGATACCATCGCTTCCGCTATCCACCGCTCAATTTCACGTATGACAGCGTCAATATCGCTCCTGGTGTCGTTTGCGCAACGATGCATCCCGCGTCACAGTTTTCATCAGCTGCTTGTAAGACTTTAGCAGCGGCGCAACCGACCGCAATGCAGCCGAACGAGGGGGAGGGGCGGAGGGGTTTAAAGTGGGCTGAAAGTAGTTGTGGAGGAGCCACGAGAGAGACTAAAGACAACGGATCACAGAACTAAACTGTGGTCGTCAGGCGTGCGATTTGGATGCTGGACTTTACCTCTCGAGCTGCTTCTCTGAGCAGTTCAAGACTGGGCAGGTCCTCGTGGGTCGCTGCATGTCTGAGTTCAACGAGCCAAGGTGGCAGACCGAGCTGGGCAGCTATGGATGCTATAGACCTTGCAAATGCGCCCTACTTGGAGGGGGTCAACCAGGCCATTCACCATACGGGTGATTGCTGATGCATAGGCGAGACGAAGATTCAAAGCAGGAAACGAGGGCTGAGACGGTCTGTCCTGAAGCTGCACAACCAAAATGGCCAGGGTGGATTCCAGAGCATGAGGGAGTGCAGTGGTCGCCTTCCACGCAGACAACTTATAGGAGTGTGAGATGCACTGCGTGGCCAACGAAGACAGACTCACTTACCCTGTTCACGGCCAATTTTATTGCTTCGAGATCATCCCGGTCTGCAAAAATCCACGCACACATCTGTTCCAGCTCACTAATATGTGCCCATGGCATGCGTCGGGGAAGACGCATGGCGGTGGTGGCTGTGTTGTCGGACTACGTCGACGACGAGCACGGGCATGGCATGACTGTCGTTCTAACTGTCCTCTGGGTCACCTGCTTCTGGCTGGTCGTCTACTGCGTGAAATACTTGTCAAGGAGCTCCAGGCAACTCCTTCCTTTCTTCCAGCCGCGCAGGCAAACTGTGGAGGTTTCAGTCAAGGACCTTCACCTTCGCATCAAAACCAATGCGTTGAACGTGCTCCACGATGAGCTATGCGACTCACTATCCTCGGATGAATGCCGTCGTCTTAAGAGAGCTCTACTGCGCTTGTATGACCTAGGAAGCCTCGTCGGCGTTATTGGCATGATTGGAGCGCTCCTGTTACTTTGGTCTATCACGGCGAACTTGCTCATGTCCATGGCCTGGGCATCGCTCAATAGATCCCCCAGCTCATTAGTAAAGCGAGGTCTTGAAAGTGAGGTCGGTGAGCTAACCCCCACACTCGCCGGCAGTGGCGCATTCTCTGTTAGAGCGATTGTACGTGCAACATCTCATATCAACCCCGTCGTGCACGTTCATAGACACCTTGGTTTCCAGATTCCTGGGGTGACAGTCCCGCTCAGTCACCTTCCAATTATCCTCGTGGCGTTATGTGTCTGCCAGATAGTCCACGAGGTCGGCCATGCCATCGCTGCAGCGATGTGCGTAATTGAAAATTATCTGCATTTGTCGTCTTACCTTGCCCTTCAGACGACGCGTACCAATTCTCTTCTCAGGTTTCGCTGTCACCTGTCATATTTCCTTCTTTTTTTGTTGTCTTCCCTGTGATCCGACTCGAGAGGTTACAGGCAGTAGACCGCCTACGGGTAACGGCTGCCGGTTGTTTTCACAATTTCGCATTTTGGTGTTTGTTGTACCTGGCTACATGGACTAAAATAAGTACGTTCCTGTCCGAATTTTTCTTTGAAGACGTCTCGCATCTGGGGAAAGTGGTCGTTGGAGTTCATCCTGTTCGTGGCATCTCTTACGCTTTACTTGCTGAAGCCTGAATTCCCACAGGACTCACCGTTGCGGAATCATATACCATCCGGCGCTATAGTCACCATGCTGGACGATACAATGCTTAGTGTCACAGGAATCGCGTCAAGCAGTGATCCTTGGGATGAATTTTTACTGTCTCCGTCTATCCCCGCGGCCACTCGAGGGTGGTGTTTCGAAAAATCTGGACTAGCAAACACGTCGAGTTAGTCAGGGTGCAGACCAGACGTGCGGCTTCTCATGCGGACTTTGCTTAGGTTCACCTGAATGCCAATCAACGGACGGTCGCTTTTGTTTCGTGCTGGTGGATGACACAAATGATCAGTATAACTTAGACCCGGTCGCAGTCCTTGCAGGGAATTTGACGCGTTGTGACACCTCGGCGGACTGTACGCTGCTGTCGTCCTGTGTGGTGCCGCAATACGGACAGCAACTAGTGCGAGTCGCTTTGTTGTCGAGCGGTTTGAGCAGCAGCGAGGAAGTCGTCCTTTGGAAAGGACCTCGGAGGGAGATATGGGAACAAGGTGCGCAATTCGAGGATACGAGAGCGGCTAGGCTGATGCAGCGTGTCCGCTTTAGTGGAAGTCAGCACGCTCAAGTCACGCATTCCATTAATCTCTAACAAAGTCCGTCGTCGTGCGTTGGATTTCATAGAGTATACTTCCTTTCTCCCCCATATGGACGCGTATTGATGCTCCTCAAGATACACCACACTGATTAATTTTTCGCTCTATCTAGTGAACCTGCTACCCATACCGGCACTAGACGGCTTTCAACTCCTTATAATCCTACTAGAACTCACACTTCCCCAGGAACAAGAAAGTGGTAGTGTTGACCTAGAGGTTGCAGGCCACAACAGGGATATAACAAATCGCACCAGAGAGACGTTTACGCGGAGGATCATCAAGGCAACCATAAGCACAAGTACAATTGTGATGGTTGCACTAAATATCCTGGTACCAGCGATCCAGTATATATTACACTGACCTGCATCAGGCAGGGGAAACTCTCTTGCTTGAACTCGAACGAGATTGTGATATTATGTCTGGTGTGGTGCGACTCATACATACAGTGTATCAGCATAGTGCATGTTCAAATGCATATCGAGGTCGCATGGAAGCCTCCTAGCCTCTTTGCTCCCTGAAGTCGGATAAAAAAGAAGTCAGGAAACCGCTAGTCTACTTCTTCTTTGACTTGGTGTCGATGTCTACGACGGTCAAACCTAGCAGAGAAAAAGTACCGGCTGAGCCCCAATCAAATCGCCTGCGCAGAGGGAAAACTACCTGGCGGCAAGCTCTGCTTGAGCTTTTCGGCCTTTTCTGGGTCATCGACGGAGAGCGTGTAAAGGTATCGTGAACACCGAACTTTGAACTTGGTGATGGCTTTGCCAGTAGGTGTTCTAGCAGTGACCTTTTTTATCCGGGCCTCTACAGCATATCCGGGGCGTAGACATCAGTGCGAAAGCACGGTCACGGGCGAGATGAAGCTCACGCGTAGCATCTTTCCGCCTTGCAATGGAGATGAATTCTTTGATGTCCCGGATTTCCTTAGGCTATCAATGTGAGGTTTGAGTGAAAATCGTCCAAGGTTAGATGAGTTCGGCGTACCATGGCGATCGATGAGTCTTAGACTTCACACTCGCTGCAACGCGCGGACGTCTGGGCCACCGGTGGACTTGTGGCTGAACCTTGCTTTACCAGTTCTACGGAAAATGCCGGTAGTGGGTTACCACAAAAGGTAAGTGCGTGCTACGTATCGTTTGCTATTCACCAGAATACAACACCTAGGAATACATACTATAGGCTCCTCAAATCAAAATACAAGACTGTCCTGAAAAGCAACATCGAGCATGCGACGAAAGAGGGAAGTGAGAAGTTATGAGCCCTTGTACTTCTTTGGCGACCCAACGGAAGAAGCTGTAGAGCCAATGACAGTACTGCTTGAGTCACTGACGACAGACATTGGCCGACTTATGCGATTCTGGAGGCGTTCCACCTGGCGCTCGAGTCTAGTCCCAGTTCAGAATTAGAAAGACGCTTTCTACAATTGACTCACGTCAATGTGGCTTGCTTGGTATCTGTTGCCGTCTCGCTCAAGCCTTTTATTCGAAAGTTCCAGCTTATTTGCGTGTGATTGCTGGAACGGACATGAGTCGGTGAAGACTGGGTTCAAGTCCACATACCGCTTTAGTCGAGTTTTTCTCGAAGGGATTCTATCTGAGATTGGGAAGCCTTCCTATCACTCTCGAGCATTGCGCATTTCCGTTCAGATTCCGAAAGCTGTAGCTGCATTTCTCGGAACGCCTTCTCCGAAGAGCGGAGCGGAGTGGAATGTCGCTTATCACTAGATGCTTGGTTCAACTGTGTAGTGAGTTCCTCGATACGAGCTTCAAGTTGGCGAACGGCTGGGGAAGGCTGGGGCAGATTTGCGTAGGCCTTAGTCTCCAAATCAACGATTCGAACATTAAGTTCCTTGACTTGTTTTTCAAGCACGGCCTGGAATGTGGTTACGTCCGAAAACCAGGTAACGAAAATAGCTATTAACTTACATTCTTCCTCTCCAGGTCCGTGTTCTCTAGGCGAATTTGGTCTAGTTCGAGCTGGCTTTGTGCTGCATGAGTCTCAGCGTTGCGCATGCGCTCCGACGCCATAGCCACACGATCTTCTTGTTCTTCCAAGGAGCGCTCCAAGTCCAGTTTCTCAAGTTGCAACTTTTGCATTTCTCTGTCAGATGACATTTTGTTCGCGTCAGCATGATCCAATTTGATCCCTTCTAATTCAGCTTGTAGCGAACGGCGTGCTTTTTGCAACATGGCCCGGTCGGCTTCTGCGTCGTTAAGTACGCTCCTGAGTTCCCGAACTTGAGAATGCAATGCAACAATTTGGGCTTGTTGGTCCGATTGTGTACCAGTAGACGTTTCATATGCTTTCGTGAGATCCATGATCTTCGTCTCAAGGCGTTCCTTCTCGCGTTTCCAGGCACCACCATTGTAAACCTCCTCGTTGAATCGAAGCCGGAGTTCGTCATAGTCCTGAGTGGATTTTGCGATTCTCCTCGCGGAGCCTGCTCAGGGTATCTCGCTGTGATTGCAGTTCTGAGGAACATAAGTTGACTGCACAGACTCAAAGTAAGGAATGCCGACCTTCACTAAGTTGAGCAAGCTCCGCTAAGGGAAAAAAGAATGAGTGATTAGTCGGGAATTTGGCCCATGCAACGTACCCTGGTATTTCTTGCGGGTCTGATCGCTGGCGAACTCGCGCTCTGCCACATCCTTCTTGTGTTGTTCACGTTCTTCTTGGAGTTGGTGAACGAGTCTGTGTCTGTGAATACCAAGTTCAGATGACTCGCGCTCCTCCTCTTCGATCACATGTTCCAGCTCCCTAAGTTTGCGTTCAGTCGTGTGCAATTTTTCCTCAATAGCCTTCTTCTCTGCCGTGAGTTCATTATGCGCTTTCTCCAAATCAGTATATGTATGCCGAGCTGAGAACAGTTAGCCAGGTGAGTGTGAAAAACATTTGAACACCTACAGAAACCTTCAGCATGTTCCGCTTTCATTCGCGCAGCTTCAGGACTCCTGTAATTTGTCTGACGCGATCTTCAATTTCTGCCTGTAAGATTCAATGGCCTCTTGAAATTCTGGTGTTGGTCTGTCAGTAAAGTCGCAGGTCAGTGTACCGATTGCTCAGCATACCTGTTTGTTTGGCAAGTAAGGCAGAGGAGCTGATTTGAAGCTCTTGTACTTGCACCTTGAGTTGCGCATGTGCACCTGGAAACCAATGAGTAAAGGTATTTTGTCCCAGAAGAGTACCAACGAACTAGTGGCTTCTGCTCTTGCAGTAATCTCAGCGTCAAGCTTGTTTCGTACTTCCACTAGCTCGCTCTCGACTTGCTTCTTGGAATGGGACACTTCCCGGAGGCGTTTGCGGCAGTCCTCCAACTCTGCTGCGGAAGTACGCCGCTGGGCGAGCTGTGTGATGAGGAAGTTAGGCAACGGCAGGACTACCCACAGTCAACGACATACCAATGCGCTGCGAGAATCCTGTGCATCGATGTCGTCCGCAAGCTTAGCAAGCTCGTTCTCGAGACCAGTCTTGGCTCGTTGTGCCACCGCCAGCTGATCCTGGGCCAATTCCAACTCGCTCCTCAAACCACTCAGCTCAGACTGTAACCGGCGACAGCTAGATTCTACAATCTCTCGGGACTTGCGTTCCGTTTCGAGTGCTGAAAGAGCTTTTGATGCCTTTTCCTTCATTGACCTTCGCGGTTTTCTCAATGGCCCGAAGTTCCACCTGCTCCATTTTTGTTTCGCGACATAATCTTCGGCTTCCCGAACCAGTGCGTTCTTCGCCCTTTCGAGCGAACGAATGTACACTGCATTCTTCTGCAGTTCTTCTTGCGCCTCTTTGAGCTGCTGGTCCGTAACCCTTCTTTGCCTTCTCCAACACATGCACATGCTCGACGATGGTTTTCTCTTGTCGTGACTCCAACTGCTTTATCTCCCATTCGCGGTCAGAAAGGTCTGCTAAGGCCTTCTTCAGTGCGGCGTCGAGTTTACCAAGGCGAGCCTTATCGAGGTTTAGCTCCCTTTTCTGGTTTGCGACGGCTTGCTGTAGCTGCTTGCACTTAGCTGACTCTGCCTCTAATTGTTTACGGGACGTTTCAAGCTGCCGCTCACGGGCTCGAGTATCTCTCTCTAGCTGTAATGCAGTGTCCTCGATCTCATTGTACTTGCTTTGAGCAGAGACAAGCTGTCTTTCCAAGGACTAATTACGTGAGCATTGTCTCTGGAGACATTTGGGACGATGATACATACCTCTTTCGCCCTGAGAGCTTCGGAAAGCTGCCCATCTGTATCAATTTGCCGAGAACGAAGTGCCTGCGTCCTCCGACTCTAGAGCTCTTTTGACTTTCTCCAGTGACGCAACCGTGGCTTCTGCTTTCGTTGAATTTTCCTTGGACATCCGTTCGCGCTCCAACAACGAAGAATATGTGGCCTCGATTTGCTTGTATTGCCCGCTCAAGCCGCTCTAATTCGAGGGTAAGTGTACTCTCCTTTTCAAGAGCGGCTTCGCGTTGGGTGCTCAGTTGATGTTGCAGATCTGTAACTTGATCACGTAGATCAACCAACTCCTGCTCCATACTCTTCTGTGCTTCACGGCGTCGTGTTTCTTCCGTTGTCTTCGTTTCCATCAAAGCACGAAGCTCATCCAATTCCATTTGCAACTTGGCTTTCGCAGCTAAGGTGCGTCCAGCGTCTGCCTTCGAGGCGCTCAGCTCCGCCTGATGCTTTTCTGCTAGCGCGCGGTGTTCTATGAGCTCTTTCTGTAGTTGTGCAAGTTCTCTCTTGGACGCAGAAACTTCCGAGGTGAGTCTAGCAGCTTCTTCTTCTTTCCGTTGGATGATTGAGGTATATTCCGTAGCCGTACGGGTTAGCTCAGCAAGTTGGTCCTTGGTATGCCTTCCACTTCTTTCAAGCTGTTCAACCTTTCCGGTGAGAAGTGTCCTGATTTACCAATCACCGATACTGTCAACGGATATGAACCAGGACACGTACGTGGTGCGGAGTTCTGCCGTGAGCTTGGCTTGCAATTCATTTGTTCGAAGATTCCGCACGTTCTTTGAGCCGAGCCAGGTCTTCCTCGCGTTGAGACAATAAAGTTGTGGACCTCCTCGTTCACTTTCTGCAACCCGTCTCTCTCGTCTTGCAGCTGAAGAATACTACGTTCCATCGTTGGGAGAAGATCCGTGAATTCCCCCTCTTTCCTCTTCCACGTATTTTGTTCACTTTCTAGGCGGACGAGGATACTCCTGCAGCTTGGTCGAACGCCTGTCGTAGTTGGTCATACTTTTCGTCGCTCTCCTTCTGCAGTTTAAGAGCCCCGTCTAACTGAGAATCGAGCGCATCCAAGTCCGCGTGAAGCGCTACTGATCTCCTCTTCCAGCTCGACTTCACGTTGTTTGCTTCTTTCCAGCAGGGTGTCCTTGTCCAATGTAAGGGCTCGCTCAGCTTCTAGCTCAGTTGACGACCTTTTGTTTTTCGGCCTCTAGAGTCATCTTCATGTGCTGCAAGTTCTCTCGCTCGCGCTGGTCGCGTTCCGCCCTCTCTTTGATAAGTTGCAGTTCTATCTCCTTCCGTCGCAAGTTCCTCATCGTTACGGGTAGCCGCAAGCAATGGTCGCACCTAAATCCCAGATCGGTATATAACAAATTGATTTGAAGCTTAGGACGTGCCTTCGTGTACAGTTGCCACCACGGCCAATCTCTGAGCTCTCCGTATAGACGAGCATTTCGTTGGATCGTGCGAATAGCAACGGCACGGTTCAGAATCTTCTTCATTTGTCGTCTTGCCGAGAACTTCCGAGCGACTGCTTGTAGCTTTGAGAAAACGTCGTAAAGGAGAGCATCTCTAGCGCTCCTCTAGTTCAGCTAGGACCCCAGCCTTGAAGAAAATCTTCGAAGTTCCAACAGCGGTATAGCTCGCCATCAAGTTCCAGTGCCTCCACCATCCTCAGACATGCCTTGCGTCCGTCCATGTAACCGCGTGGTATTATACCCGGCGTCAAAATTTCGTAGCGTTGACGGAACTCCACGAAGGGTAGCCGATTGGGGTAACCAAGTCTAGCAATTCGTATACCTTCTAGGACACCGTTACAGCGTAGCTGGTCGAGGACGAGCGGTACATCGATCCGCGCAGGCTTCTTGTTCGTGTTCGGGACTATGCAGCGAACAAAGTGAGGCTGAGTGGCATGCAGCTGAGCCATGAGAAGAGAGAGCTGTTCCCTGTGCCTCTGAGCAACAGTTCTGAAGGCACCCTTCTTCACGCTCCGCTTCTTCCCCACAGAATAACCCACACTTGGAGAAGGCAAGCTCTGAATATGGGTCTCCATAGTCCTGGAACAACGAGGCAATGTAGGGCTCAGTGGATGCCGCCAAGACACGGACAAGATTGTCGTTAAGGGGGTCTTTATTCTTCTCTAGCCATCCGTCGGTGCGGTATTCGACCTTGCCAGCGTAATGGGTAATGATGAAGCCTTGTTCGAATTTTGGCAGATTGTACTTGGAACGTCCCAGATGAGGCTGTTCACCCAAACGCAGTTCTCCAGCTCCACATTGAGTGCACTTTCTCCGTGAATGTAAGGTCAGTTGCCTTGGGCATGATGCATTCTTCGTCTAAGCAACTCAAGATGCCGATAGAAGTTGGCCCGGTAGATTCGATCAAGTCGATGGTAGGGCTGGAGATCAAGCTTAAAGTTGACATAATCCCATTCGATGCCTTCGCGCGAGTATTCCTCTTGCTCGAGAACGAACATGTGGTGGTTGAAAAACTGTTGCAATTTTTCGTTTGTATAGTTGATAAGCAGTTGTTCGTATGTGTTGATGTCGAAAATCTCGAAGCCCGCGATATCGAGAACGCCGATAAAGGTCGACTTTGAAGTTGGACGGTCCAAAGCGCGGTTGATACGATCGACCAAGGCACCAAATGATTTTTCATACAACGTCTTGCATAATGCAGCGAGTTCGTCTAGAGCTTGTTGACCAGTCCGCGTCTGCATGACCCACTCCCTGCCAGCAAGCACTTTTGGATGTAGGACAGCTTTGGTAAACTCAGACACAGGTATACCTAGTAGATGGCAGACGCGCTCCGCTTGTGATGGGTCAGCCATGGCAGCGTCGTCGGTCCGCGTAGAAATGATAGCGATGTTGCCGATATGAAGGATAGCAGCAACAACTCGGAAGAGGTCGAATTGTTCGGCCCGAGAGAATCCGACCACTTCAAAGGCGTTCTGAGAGGGATAAGTAGGAGTTGAATGTGCATAACTTTTAACCTACTATGAGGGTATCCCAGTCATCCCGATCGTTCACCCCATCTACTTCTCGCTTACTTCGGTTCAAAAACTCGTAATCCTCAATTCTTCCATCCAAGAGTAAGGAATCTGGACGTCGTCAGTCCCAGAGCCCATGAACAGACAGTAAACTCACCTTTGATGGGAATTCCACCGGACAAAAGCTGATAAAAGACATGGAAGTTTCGCTCCGCTGGACTCCTCACTACCACGCGGCTCTTCTCCAGCAGGTACCAATCAATATTAGCACCCTGATATGCTCCCATCAGGAGAAAAGCTAATCCGGATGAACTTTCCGAATCGACTGGAGTTATTGTTTCGTTGCGTTTGAGCATTTCCAAAGGCCTCGAGGATTGGGTTTGCCTGTATGATTTGCCGTTCCAGAAGTCCAAGGCGACCTTTCGCCGTTAGCGAACTACCCGAGCCAACAAGTGAAACTGATTTTCTCCTGAAGGAAGTGCCCCTCGGTAGCCCGGATTGAGGAATAGAGGGAGAGTAGACGTGCAGATTTCCCGGCGGAAGGGCGTCAGTTGCGATGGCGGAAAGATACTGTATAACCTTCTTAGTACTTTCGGTTTTACCTGCGCCGGACTCTCCCCTGACCAAAAGCGCGTCAAAAGCAACGAGAAGAAAGGTGGGAATTGACGAACGTGATCAGGATACTTTGGTTCTCGCGTTCGTTTTGCATGTTCACCCATGCTCGCTCTGACACCGCGAAGATGTGGGGTGGATTTTCATCGCGCCGTTTGTTCCGGTATTGCTGAATGATTGCGTCGGTATATAAAGGTAAATTCTGATATGGATTAATTGAGACTAGAAAGAGCCCAGAATACGTCTGCCGATGTTGTCAGATACGATACCCGAAAAACGAACGAAGTGGATAACGCGTCATGCATGGGAATGGCATGGAGAAAACGGGACAACTCACATAGATAGCGCCTGACCCGTACCTCAGACGTAAGTTGTGCACAACGCTGGCTTCGTTAAGAAATGTGAGGTCCGCAATGTCATCGACACGGTCAAACTTTGGAGGATTCATCTTCGATAAAGCATACAGAGGAACGCGTCGTATCTTGGCCCTGTATGTCAGTTATTGTTTAACTGTGGAGTAAGACAGTAATCCTACTTCTCCCCCGGCAGACATGACGACTTGCGCTGCAGCTTCGTCTTCGTGGTTGACCCATCCGGCAAGGTATCCTTCCTTCTCATCAGGGACCCACACCCATTTTTTCTCGTTGAACTCGGCTTGCAGTGCTGCTGCACGGGCTACTTCCGCGCTTTGAGAGTGGCGCGGTACATTCATATCTGAATGCCGCTGCGACGCGTTGAACATGAAAGGACACTCAGTAGCGAGAGTAAACCAACTGCCACCAGTCGAACCCAAATTAGGCAACTCAGTACGTTTTTACAACGACGGTCGCGTCGCTTCCAACCAGACTCGACGGACGGAAGGTGAGAAAGCATTCGTTGAGGCCCCGGAAATAATGGAAGCCGTGAGCCACCAAGTTACTCGAAGTTCACATTTATCCCGATGACAATACTACGGAGGAAAACCATCTGTCGATGTGGATTCCCATGCATCGGCAGACGCTTTCCCCCGTAGTGGGGCCGTCGTGATCGGGGTCAGCTGGCTTGAGACGGCCGCCCGTCCGCCACTGGGTCTCATACTTACAGGCCCTCAGCCTAAGAAAACAATACTGGACGTAAAGTACGAGCGGTGGTGTAGGGAGCGGCGGCCAGCTACCTCCGATTGATTTTTGCACAAGGTTCACCAGGCGCTCCGGTAACAATGTCCCGATGCCTTAAGGCTCTCAGCTGTCGAGCTACGGGGATTATCTGTTTTATATAGCCTTTCGAGGGGGAAATCACCTGCCCGCAGTAATGGTAGGCAAACTCCCGATTGGCGAATACTATCTGACAGTCGGACAAAAAATATGTCTTTTTACTCTCGCCCTCCCCCCCACCAATAGACGCGACATTCATTTTCTCGCCCTAAGAATTCATACTGACGGGAGGATCCGCGCGCCATCCACTCAGCCTACATCATAACTGAAATCTAGCTGATGCAGCCAGACTGTCTCCCTCATACACACTTCTACGACGATGGCGTTGCCTAGGATGGAGTATTTCCTACAAAAAAACCCCGCAACCTCGGAATATGCAGTGTAATTCCAACATCAGCAAAGACGGAGCAACCTTTCCAAGACTCGAAGGTTGGTGGGGGCACCCACCCTGTGTCAGTCAGGTTCGGTGGAGTCAGCACAAGCGCCGCATCTGTGAATTTTCACACGTCTCGTGGACATCAGATGATGGGGACCGACGATCCACAGGTACTCGCGCGTGAAGTTTCGAAAATAACACAACACATGGAATAAGTGCGGTCCGTAACGATTTCTAGCCGGCAACATGCTCGCACAACAGCAGTGTGAAACTCCAAAAGGGCATGGGCACTGTGCATAGGGTTGGGGACAGTCGAAGCAAAGGGTAATCGATAACGATCCTCCTCATTTGACATGGGCGGGTGTTCTCCGCCGGCCCCTCGAATGACGCGTCCCTTTGGTTACGAATAATTCGTCATATCGCAAGGACATCAATACAATGTCTGCTGTAGGGGGAGTCTAATCACGGACTTCCTTGGAAATCAATGGCATCGAAGTACTGGCCCCGAGCAGCTTGACTCTGACGAAAATAGTAACAGGTTGTAGTCGTACTACTCGATAACTGTGTTGCTGTACGTATCCGATTTCCCCTTCAGTCACCACGCTGCGGCATGGCCTGTCAAAATGTTTCCCCTCGCCACTTCGCCTTGTTTCCGTATCACCCGGCCAAATAGCGGCCTGGATTGCTAGGTATAGATACCAGAAACGTGTTAACCCTTGCAAGCGTTTTTCGAGAAAGCTACAGCAGCTTCAGCATGCACTGCCACATCCTGCGTGTGGCACGCACTACTCCTTCCTCTTTGTTTTCTTGAGTTCCCCGTCACTAGTACCGATCTGAGTCCTGCCTTTTGGTAGTCGCTGGCGGTCGATAAACCATATCACCATATCATAACCGCCCATGATATCTCAAACCTTCTATGTCGAGGCGACGATTTCATTATTTCCGAAGCGCCCCGTCTGAGCTTAATTGGGCCGTGTTGTGTACACGATCGCGTGGAATCCAGCATTCCAACTATACAGCAGGTAACAGGATGGCTCGCCCAATACGGATCTGACAGTCTGACAGTGCCCCAGGATGTCACCCGCGACTTTCTGCAGGAAAACATGCCCTATTGATTTGCATGCTACTAGACTTGCGCGCCACCCTCGAAATGCAAACACAAATCGGGCCCGTCATCAGCGGAGATGTGCAACTGAAAGCTTCTCGGCCCCATTTTCCGACAGCTTCTAGCGACTGAGGACACCATAGAAAGCCGGATCAACTGCATTTAGTGACAACTGTAGAACAGCCTTGTCACCGCGTGTACAACACGAGGGTGGACCCGCAGATGTCAACACAATCTGTTTGCGCTCTCGTGTTCTGATAAGAACAGCGCGACGCGCCACGTCCAGAAAGTTGCCTCAAATCCACCCCCTGTGTCCGCCCATACATCTCCCCTCCCACAATGATCGATGTCATCTATGAGTATGTCGACATCCCTGATGACCCCGCTCCCAGTCGTGAGAGGTCCCTCCCCTTACCACCGATGGACGATGATGTCGGAGCTCTGAGAGCCATGTATGTCTCCTCCATGCGAGAAATCTGATCCATCTCACTCGCCCTAATTGCAGACCAGAACTAGGCGGTGAACCTTGTGTTCGCACTAACGTCCTCATACTTGGTATGGATGGTGGTAGTAGGCACACGCAACCTCTTAGACCATTCCCCCGGTCGTGTGGCGCACCTACGATGCATCGTAACTACCGTGACGACGATGTCAGCTTTCATCATTCATGCTCTTCAACGCGTTGATGTCTTTCTTTTCTAGATCCTTTCAAAATCAAGCAACATGGGATCGGAAATCAATATGCCCGACCTGAGCCCCGACTCGTCCCCAGCGAGTGGGGTGTCTTCAACCATGTTGATGACACCAGAAAGTGGCGTTTCTTTGGCTGATGTCGGAATCTCTCCCTTCCTACCGCTCATCGACAGTTACTTCGAGGATTCTGTGTTCGGGGGTGGTCATTGTGTGGACTACACGACGACATCCTTCGATGATTTGGAAGATAGTCTGACTCCCGAATTGGCATCTTATCCCTTCTTGGATGCCATACCAGACGGGACAACGTGCCAATCTGGTGATGAAATTGTCCATTCCACCCCTACACTGCGACTCGAGCCGCCTGTGTCGGATCCTACTCCACCGCACCTTCCGTTTCCGGAGACCCAGGCACGGCTCGCTCCCTCGCGGATTGGTGCGGAAATTTCAGAAACTCTGCCCTTGATCCCGAGACCTCAGAGCAGGAGTCGGTCTACTTCTCCTGCTGCACCCGCAAATCATGTCCAAGGTTCAATAGATTCTTCTGTCACGCCCACGGACGATGATCTTGTAGCTGGCGAGCAGTTACCGCAGAAGAGTAACGAAGAAGAGTCTCCTCGATTAGGTTCTCCACCGCACTGTAGTATTTCTACTAAGCGCCGGAGGATGCTCGAAACGGACGATGATGACGACGATTACGTTCCATCTACACGCCAGACGCATTTCCAAGTACCCTCCAACAGCCGAACGCTCTCGAGTAAAGGGGGACAAAGAGCCAAACATTGCGTTACACGAAAATCGCGTTCTTTCCTGAAATCTACGTCAAAATCGAGATCTCGATGTCCACACTGTAAAACATCCTTTACGCGAGCCGGCGATATGGATAGACACCAAAAGTCACTTGCCTGCCCTGTACTAAAGCGCAAGGCGGAGGCGGACGGGACATTGGACGAAGCTAAGTGGCCGTGTCCAGTCTGCGGGGACAAACTATCGCGGAACGATTCTCAAGCACGTCACTTTGAAAATACCCATCCAGGTGTCAACCCAAACGAATACGGGTTGAAACTCAGGAAACGAGAGATAATCCTGTAGAAAGTTTCATTCATCAGCATCGCTACCTGTAAAACAACTTGATATTCTCTTATTTTCTACCTGCTTTTACGGCTTTACGAGGCTCCTGGTGGATATGATGCGGATATCCTGCCAGCTATACCTCAGTCCTCTGTATACCCGTCCTGTTGTCACAAAAGGTGTCAGAGTCCGTTGTACACATGCTCATACCCAATGTCGCGCACTCCTGTACATATTTTTTTTACCTGGAAAAGCAAAGCACTGCTCTGGTTGAACTGCATGATGATATGTATGGCCTGCTTCGACCCGATCGGACTCATTTAGGGCCATGTTGAAGGATGACGTAATACACCGCAAGGACTACCACCTCAGTACCTGTCGACAAGCTGCGGAGGTCTGAGAGTTTCGTATGAGTGCCACTCACTGCATACCCGACGTTCCAACCACCTCGTCATCGGGGAACCACTTGTGGGTACCAGACCCGGAGCCAAGTGATCTTCCAAACGAATCGAAGCCATCTCCATCTCATTCCACGCAGCTGCTGAAGGACAGAATTTACGTTGGGAATCTGGGTCCGGTAGTGGACGAGTCAGTCAATAAAGACATCATATCCAACTCGTGAACTCACAGTCACTAAACAGGTACACCTTGCTTCAGATTTTCTCAAAGTACGGAAAAGTCACGAAGCTCGACTTTTTGTTTCATAAATCAGGGCCCAACAAGGGGAGGCCTCGCGGATACTGCTTTTATCGAGTTCGAAAATGAAGCGGTAAGTCTCCTCAGTGCCTTAGCGATACTGCCAGCCTTTTAACTTGGTGTCTTTTTATACTATTGGGATCCTATGATGGACTGGCATTTCCCTCATACTTGCTATTTGAAGAGTCATTTCGACCATGGTAACTGACTACACTCTTTCGTCGACTTCTAGGACGCAGAAAAGGCACTAGCCGGTGCGAATGGCAAGCTCCTTCGTGGTCGGAAACTCGTTGTCACGTTCGCACACCAAGCTCCTTTAAATAACTCGGAGATTAGTGGATCATACTGGCAGCCGACCCAAAAAAGCCGATAACACGCCCACGGCTTTGAGTATGGTAAAGAGCACGGGGGTTGGTCGTTCTGAAATGTCGGTGGGCTCAGTTTTCTAAATCCCTGCCATTTTCTCACCGCGAATTCAGTAAGACTTCGAGAAAAATTGCAATGTTAGAGGCTAAACTGCGACAGATGGAGTCATCGTCGCCGTTTACGGAGAAGTCGTCATTACCTCCGAAGCCCGCACCTCCCACTGGTCTCCCATCCGACTTCTCCAAGAGCCGTCTTCCTGGAAGGTCGCAGCAACGCCTAGCTGCGCAACGATCTACGCCGCTTGACGCGCAGAGATTAGCATTGGGCTCAAAATGTCAGCTGGTACCCCCGAGACAAAACGAGATTCAGAAGGCCGATCCCGGATTGTCCACAGCGGCGGCATCCGAGGGCCAGGGCAGGCCGCCCGATCTCACCAAACCGCCAGCCTCACGTAGACTGAATATACCTGGTGTCAAGATCACAAAAGCACACCCAAAATGATGGCAAGTTGTCATCGTAGTCTTTGCCTCCTTCCCTCTGATTGATTCAGAGTGCAGAAGTACAGCTGCGTTCTGTTTCTTTGCTCAGTTTGATATATAATTGTTGTTTCTGTTGTAACCGGCCCGACTCTGCTAGGGCGTGTAAGCAGCAGCGGCTAAGACGTTGAGGGCACACGACTTTGCTACCATTGAAAGGTATACTGCTAATGCATCATTGATCATTCTGCAGGCCCTTGCGGGAATGCAGTTGCTTAGTAAATCCCACCACGAACTGCATGCATTCGCGTAAAAGCGGGGACGTTCCGCGATAAATGCGTGGGCAGTAATGCTTGCAGCGGTCATTTGATCAGGGTCCCAGACCGTGGTAGTCCGTTTACCACGATCCATGGGAAAGGGACGTATGGTGTGTGCTGCGCAGTCCACTCCTGGCCCGTAAAGATCTGGGAACAATTCCAAACTTGGGTGGCCGATGTGGACTCCGCCCGATGACATGGCCGGTGAGAAACAGAGTGCTTTGAGGGGACGTAGCACGACCAGGCTGACCACTGCTGTCGTTGCACTTCCTGTACGGACTGCAAATGACTGCCAGCTGAGCAGGATGGAAGTTGGAATGAAATGAGTCAAGAATACGACCGACCGCGCTGATACAAGCTCAGTCTTCGGTATGAAAACACGCCCGACAAGTTGCAAACGGCGGCGGCCACGGTGGCGGTCACGTGCCCAAGTTTAGTCAACGATGATGTCACCACGGTATGCGTTATCATCAACTCGACACAAACCGACGCCCCTTGGCACTGCGTAGGCGGTGGCTTCATCTCATTTGCCATGATACACTCACCAATCATCTTTGTTTTACAAGCTAGCCTGGGACTGCGAAAGCAAATATGGTAGAACTTTCTGGAGTGAATTGCCAGCCCTTCCATGGCTTTCGGCCTGGAAACGAGCCCATCCTGGGCTCACACCAAGTAAATGGGAAACACGTATCCTGTATCAAAACGTGACCTCTTGGAAAGCACCTGACTCTCATTCGTAAGACAGCCCCAACTGCACATATATATAAACCAGGCCGCACATCCTTTTCGAACCGTCTCTCTCAAATCCATTCTTTGCTCCATTCTCACTCCCAGAATGCCTTCTCAACAGGTCTTCAGAGCAAAAGACGATGCAGGTCTACACCACTTCCAACGGTGCCCCTGTCGCGGTGCCCTTACGCTGCTCAGCGCATTGCTACTTTGGGCCCCCTCTTGTTGCAAGGTTTGTCGTGTAGATGCCCACCTGGTCCTACAGGTTTGAACCATAGCTGTGATAGACTTCCATCACATCGATCTTCTTGCCCACTTTGATCCGTGAGCGTATCCCCGAGCGGGTGGTGGGTGTCTTAACCAAGTAGTCGTGCGATCGTGGCGCTCAGCACTTGTCAGGTTCATGCCAAGGGTGCCGGTGCACATGGTTACTTTCTGGCGACACACGACCTCAGTGACATTACTTCATGCAAACTCTTCACATCTGTGAACAAGAAAGTGCCAGCAACTGTTCGATTCTCCACTGTCGGTGGAGAGTCTGGCTCTGCAGACACTGCACGTGACCCACGTGGCTTTGCCATCAAACTGAAAACGGATGATGGAAACTTAGACTGGGTATTTAACAATACCCCTGTGTTCTTCATCAGAGACCCGGCCAAATTTCCCCATTTCATACACACGCAAAAGCGTGATCCTCAGACTCACTTGAAGGATCCCGATATGTTTTGGGTAGGTCCATCTTCCTTTTTTCTTTCTTCTTTGGCTGACGGTAGGAAACCTAGGATTATATTTCCCAGAACCCTGAGTCTGCGCATCAAGTGATGATCCTCTTCTCGGATCGCGGAACTCCCGATGGTTACCACAATATGCATGGTTATTCTGGTCACACTTTCAAGCTTGTCAAGGATGATGCTTCCTTCGTTTATGCCCAAATCCACGTCCGTGCCGATGGGGGTTTCAAGGTCTATCTCTTTTCAGTCTCATGAGCTGGTGATCTAAAGCTGTATCGTAGACCCTCGATCATGCGACTGCTACCCGTCTGGCGGGCGAGCAGGCTGATTACGGTATTCAAGGCCTCTTCGAGACAATCGAGGCCGGGAAATACCCTTCCTGGACTGTATACGTGGTTAGTCCCTCGTCTCGCCAAATTTAGAAGCGAAGTTATGTACGCACGTCGTTAGCAAACGATGACTCCAGAGCAAGCAGAAAACTTCCGATACAACATTCTGGATTTGACGAAGGTTTGGCCCCACTCGGACTATCCTCTACGTCCCGTCGGCAAGCTTGTCTTGAACGAGAATCCCCAGAATTACTTTGCGGAGATTGAGCAGGTAGGTGAATACATAACGCGTAAGCAACGGTTATCCACCTCGTCCTAGGCTGCGTTCTCTCCCTCTCATACTATCCCTTACTGGGAACCCACTGCCGACCCCGTACTGCAGTCCCGTCTCTTCTCCTACCCTGACACACATCGCCACCGCCTTGGTGTCAACTACAATCAGATCCCTGTCAACGCTCCTCTCAACCCTGTTGCTAACTTCCAACGCGATGGTTCAATGGCCTTCAACAACCAGGGCGCTCGTCCAAACTACCAGAGCTCAATTGTACCCTTGAGCTACGCTCGCAACAAAGGCAGCATGAATGATGAAGTCCATGACTATCAAAGGGCTTCCAAACACGAGACTTGGCTCGGTGGCGCTTTCCTCGATTTGAGCGAGGTTACGGAGCGTCAGTCTTAAAGCAGATTACGATAATTCCTCATCACTGACTACGTTACGTGACTGCAGTTGACTTTGAGCAGCCACGTGCACTGTACTGGAAGGTAATGAGTGACACTGACCGCCAGCACCTAATTTCCAACATCGCTGGTCACTTGGGTGGCGTCAAGAGTCGAGAAATCAGAGACAGGACTTGTGAGTATCGGCGCGAGCTTACGGTCTTGTGGGTTCAACTGATCTTTGAAATTCCTTGTAGTGTCATACTTCGCCTGTGTTGACCAGTCTCTCTCTGATCGCATCGCCTTGGCCATCAACGCACCCACTGCAAAGCCCCTTCCAGTCGAGCCAGCCTCCGAGGCAATTCGTTTCAGGACTAGATTCACTGTATGAGGAGCTCAATATCCCATATTGATCCCTTTCCTGACGCGTAACGCTTCGTTTTGCCTGCTAGGATGTACCTCTTGATAACAACCTGTACCATCGTTTGTGAGCGAGTTTTAGGGCTGCGACAACTGTTAGAACGTAATGAATTTGGTCGTTCAAGCTTCCCAGATATCTCGCGATTTAAAGTGCAATCCAGCAACTCCTTTGTCTATCTATGTGCTGCAGGAGTGGTTCTAGTTGCCGCGATTCTCAGGTTCTCGATATAGGGTTCGTGCAGGCGAATCTCTCTCTTGGTCATTGTTGGCAACAGCACCTCGCCCACATATACTGCACTGTATATTTCTCCTCGCATGTAATACGATTTCCATATGCTAGCTTCTTATGAAGTTACAAGGCTGTGAGAAGCTCGGGTGACAGAGTTCACGGTAATTACTAAGCAGACGAGTAGATAGCATCGTGTGAAACATGAGCCTGTTCTGGCGTCTCCAATTGCTCACCTCAATACTTTTTATTCATCCACTTATCAAAGTACCCTTGCCCACAAGTGCCGCACCGAGGAATGGCGCCAGATTTGTTTTCGTTTCTTTCGAATGCACCCCAACAAGTTGATAGCGATGATGAGGTGCTGGAGTCCCTGTCGCAGGAGCCTCGAGGAGGGACCCAACGAACCCCTTCAGCATTGGCTACCGGCCAAAAGCGTAAACCGAGCCCCTCTGGCAAAATAAATGACGAAAGTCGACGGGATGAGGGGAATACAGCTAATGCAGATAGGCCGCCAAAACGACCACGCGGAACATCACCAGCGCCAGTGGTTGTCGACGATTTTCGCACCGAAGCCAAGCGAGAGATGGCAGCAAGTGGTGGCTTAACAGGTCCTGTCGATGCTAGTTCGAGACTGGAGTTGAGACATCAGGCACGTATTGTTGTTCGTACAACCATCCTTTCTCACCCTTGGTAGGTTCGACATCAAGTAGCTATTCCTCCAGGATACAACTACGTTCCGATTGCCAATCATGTTCCTCCCGCAAAACCAGCTAGGGAATACAAGTTCACGCTGGATCCCTTCCAACAAGTTTCCGTATATGCCATCCAGCGGAATGAGAGCGTATTGGTATCGGCTCATACTAGTGCTGGTAAGACGGTCGTGGCAGAATATGCCATAGCACAGTGTCTTCAGAACCGGCAGCGTGTAATTTACACTAGTCCAATAAAAGTGAGCAGACCCAAACTCTGTGCGTGACTTGGGTAGTGAAGATGATATATTTCCATCCTGTAGGCACTCAGCAACCAGAAATACCGCGAGATGCTTGCTGAATTCGGCGATGTGGGTTTAATGACTGGCGACGTTACTATCAACCCGTCAGCAACCTGCCTGGTGATGACTACTGAGGTGAGTACCCCACCAAATGTGGATACACGCATATGAATTGTACTCTTCAGATTTTGCGTTCAATGTTGTATCGCGGTTCGGAAATCATGCGTGAAGTAGCATGGGTAATCTTCGACGAAATCCACTACATGCGAGACAAGGAGCGCGGCGTAGTATGGGAAGAAACCATCATCCTTCTACCGCACACTGTCCGTTATGTCTTCCTTTCGGCCACTATTCCCAATGCCATGCAGTTCGCCGAATGGATATGCAAATCACACGAACAACCGTGTCACGTCGTGTACACGGATTTTCGGCCTACACCACTGCAACATTATCTCTTTCCTGCAGGTGGAGATGGGATTTTCTTGGTGGTGAACGAAAAGGGGGAGTTTAGGGAAGAAAATTTCAGTAAAGCCATGAGTGCACTGCAAGACAAGGCAGGGGACGATCCTGCGGACCCTCGTAGTGGGAAGGGTCGCAAAGGCAAATCTAAAAAGGGGGGCGAGAAGAAAGGTATGTGGTCCATTTGTTCAAATTTTGTATGACATTGACAACTTTACAGGCTCCTCCGACATCTCCAAGATCATCAACATGATTATGCGGCAAAACTACAACCCAGTCATCGTTTTCGCCTTCAGCAAGCGTGAATGCGAAGGGTTGGCACTAACCATGTCTAAGTTCGACTACAATACGAGCGACGAGCAGGATCTTATTACCAATATCTTTCAAAATGCCATAGAGAACCTCTCTCAGGACGATCGAAACCTTGCGCAAATATCTAACCTCCTCCCTCTTTTGAAGCGTGGCATAGGCATTCACCATGGTGGCCTGCTACCGATCCTTAAAGAGGTCATCGAGATCCTGTTTCAAGAAGGCCTGATCAAGGTCCTTTTTGCCACGGAGACCTTCTCCATAGGTTTAAATATGCCTGCCAAAACCGTGGTGTTCACTGCGGCAAGGAAATTTGACGGCCGGGAATTCCGGGATCTATCCTCTGGCGAGTATATTCAGATGTCAGGCCGTGCAGGCCGTCGAGGTTTGGACGACCGTGGAGTGGTCATTATGATGTGCGACGAAAAGCTTGAACCCGCTTCTGTGAAGGAAATGATCAAAGGGGAAGCCGACCGTCTGGATTCTGCTTTCCACCTTGGTTACAATATGATCCTCAATCTCCTCAAGGTGGAGGGCATCAGCCCAGAATATATGTTGGAGCGATGCTTCTTCCAATTCCAGAGCAGTGCTGGTATTCCTGTGCTTGAAAAGGGTATGTGCAAAGTTACACTCATCACCGGACAGACCTGACAGATCACCACAGAACTGAATGCCGAAGAGAGGCGGCGTGATATGTTCAAAATTCCCGACGAACAGCTTATCGCGGCCTACTATGACTACCGCCAGCAGCTGGACAGGATGGGAGAGGACATGCGTGCTGTCATAACACATCCGGCGTACTGCCTTCCATTTCTCCAGCCTGGTCGCTTGATACGCGTGAAGCACCGCGAGGCTAACTTCGGCTGGGGTGTAGTCATTAACTTTCAGAAGCGGCTGCGCACCAAGGTTAGCATACTTCGATTGACAAGAGGCTGACGACTCAACGTCCATTTCTGGCTGCAGACAAAATCCGAGTTCCAGCAAGTCGATGATATATCCCCGCACGAGCAATACATCGTAGAGGCCCTACTTTACTGTGCAGATAGTACCACGACCACGAGAGACCGCAATATTTCTACCGCAAGCCCAGGTGATTTCCAGCCATGTCCACCTGGCGAGAGGGGTGTTTCGCTTGTGGTGCCGATGTTTCTGTCCGCGATCGAGGCTATCAGTCACATTCGGATTGTGTTGCCCAAAGACTTGCGGCAGGACCAGGCTCGAGAAACCGTCTGGAAGAGTGTCTTGGAAGTTCAGCGAAGATTCCCTCATGGCATTGCACTCCTGGACCCCGTTGAAAACATGGGAATAAAAGACGAGAAATTTCTTAACCTCATCAAGGTAAAGTTTTATTCTTCGCATTCGAATAGTTCAACCCTCGAAGCGAGATTTCTCATTTGGAACACCAGAAAATTGACGTCATGGAGAAGAAGATGTTTTCGAACCCTCTGCATAAGGACCCACGTCTACCCGAGCTATATACCCTCTATGCCAAAAAGCAAGAGTGTCAAGCAAGAATACGCTCATTGAAAAAGCAAATATCTGCCACACATGATGTCCTGCAGTTGGAGGAATTGAAATGCAGGAAGCGCGTGCTCCGCCGTCTTGGGTTCACGAACTCGGCTGACATCGCAGAAATGAAGGGTCGTGTCGCGTGCGAGATTAGCACGGGCGACGAACTTTTACTTACAGAACTGATCTTCAATGGTGTCTTCAACACCCTCTCGCCAGAACATAGTGCTGGACTACTGAGTTGCTTCGTATTCTCAGAAAAGGTATGCCCTTTCCCCCTGGTTATTTCCAGCAACTCATCTACTTCCGGCCAGAGCGAGCAACAGACAAAGCTTAAGGAGGAACTTGCAGCACCCTTACGTGTTATGCAAGAACTTGCGCGCCGTATTGCCAAAGTATCCCAGGAATCGAAATTGCCTATCGTAGAGGATGAATATGTTTCCTCCTTCAAGGTCGAATTGATGGAGGCCGTTGTACAGTGGTGTCGCGGTGCATCATTCGCAGACATATGTAAAGTGCGTTAACCTTACAGTATATGCCTGGTTTGCCGTACCTAAACCGTCTACAGCTGACAGACCAGTTTGAGGGTAACCTCATTCGAGTGTTCAGACGGTTGGGAGAGCTCCTCCGGCAGATGACACAGGCCGCTAAGGTGATCGGTAATTCTGAGCTGCAAGAGAGATTCCAGAAGGCATCGGAGATGCTCGAGCGACCGAATTCGGTTATTTTCTGTTCATCCTTGTATCTGTAGAGATTGATCGGAAAGGATGGTACATATGCATTTCTAGTCCTAGTGGAGCACTGTGCCAGGAATAGTTTGTCAACCATTCGTGGCTAAGAACGACTGGACAGCTGGGCTTGTCCAAGGAAAATTGTTGGTGTACGTGCGCGGATTTCACAAAGCGAGATAAATGACTGCGCGTGATTTCGACGTCTGAAGTATGACGTACAGATTGAACTGTTACATGTTCCATCGCTTACAGGCAGTCATTCCAGTGCAGTTTCTAAGCAGAGTGGGCGAACATACATGAGTACCTTTGCTACGACCTCTCCCGAACCTCGACTTTTTTGATAAGACCTGTTCCCATGCGTTCGATTTCATCTAACACGGCCTGCTTGTTTAAGACGACAGTCCCTTTATTTCTCTCGCTTGTTTTCTGGTCCTAGTGATATCATCGATTGAAACCCTAACCACAACGAACGATGTCTTACCTGGGAAACTGGCATACTGGAGAACCCTCCCATTACTCTGAAGGGGCGAACACCCGAGACGATAGGCAGCCAAATAGCACCGATGTAGCGACCGCCGTAAATATCATAGAAAAACTTGAGAGTATCAGAGTATGTCGCCTGGAAGACCGGTCAGCTCATCAAAATGATTCAAACATAATTCATTTACTTGAAGGTCTTGAAACAGCAACCAGGCAGGATCAAAACCAGGCCTTGGTATTGCATCATCTTCCCGAGAGTTCGTGCGGTCCTTCGACCAGGCGGACGAATCGACGTTTACGGATTGATGATATCGAGGTAAAACCATCGGGTCGAGCTGGATGAGGACATCATAGTCGTCCGTGGAATGAGCGAATAGTCTCTGGAAAGTTGTGAGAGCGAGAACACGGGGAAAACAAAAAGCAAACCTCAACACTCAAGGAATCGATGTCTGTGCCGTGCAGTATTTTACACCCCTCTTTCGCGATTGCGCGTATCCGTCGAGCAGCAATAATATCCGGTCCACCGGAAGTCCACATCCGCCCGCTCTTATCTTCCGAAGTGGAGATCGTCCATACGCCCTGCTTTGAGCTGACCGCAACAACGGTAGGCTCAGAACTTGGTGTACTTTTTTCATATATAGGGACAAAGATAGGTTCCTCAGGTTTCCAGTCTCGGAGAAATTCGAGGAGCAGTGCGAAGCCACGTTCCTTACTTCTCGGGACACTTGAAGAACCATCTGGATGGTCGGTGCCCGAACCAAGGAAAGGCCGTGCGGCGATGATTTCTACGGCCTCTGCAGAAATGTGGGTCACGAGCAGCCAATGTGCCGCAAGCCAACGCTTTGCCAGCCGGACAGTCCCTGGGTACGCAGTAAAGCGATGTGCAAGATTGGCAATGGCTCGGTGATGACGAGGTGCGTGAATGAATTGGCGAGTATGTATTTCAAGTGCTTGCTGTGCCTCGCGCTGTTCACGGGGGTTGGCCGCAGACGCAGCAAGTAGCCCCACAGGAGTCCGTGCTGAAGCGGACAAACGCTCTAGCAGGGTCGCCTCCCTGTCATACCATATCCGCATGGAGAACGCCCAACCCTCCGTAGTGTACACTTCCAAGGAGGGCCCTTGCTGGCCGGTCGACTCGGAATAGTCGGCAGTGCAAACACTGGCACGAATCACTCTGTTTGCACTCAATAAAGCTGTGGCAATCGCCTCTAAGAGTGCAAGTTTGACCTTTCGGACCGCACGGATATCGTCAGGCCATTTTGTGGACTTTTCGAACTCGAGATTGACGTCAATAATCGGAAGATAGCGATATGAGTCGGGTAGCGCTAGGTAGGCAGATTGAGGTATGGGAACGGGACCTAGAGCACTTGCATAACGGAGATACTCCGAAGTGGGACTGACGGTTGACAGTACTAGTGGAAATTGGTCACCTAATGACTTCAGGCTCTTCACAAGGCCGTCAAAAGCAGTGAGTGCAGACTTGAAACCACTGGAAGATCCTGAGGCCTGAAATATATTTGAAACCTCCTCCGGTAGTCGCAATTTTGCGTCGAAGTAATTCTGCGGGTTCCGTGTGTCGTTTATCGGGATCCCGAAGTGGTAACGCAGTAGATGTCGAACAATGGCGACTGGTATAAAGGCGCGGTCGTCAGAAGTCTTGACTTCCCATACAACACTTTCAGTGATGCGCCCATCTTTGAATCTACGCAACTCTGCCTTTTCGCCCCACAGCTGACGAAACAGTCGACCTGCTTCTGAGTCTTGCTCCTCAACGGGAGGCCCGTGGTCAACAAGCCGGAAAGCATTCTCAGTGTTATAAATTAAGCCGATATAGATCGTTGAAAGTAGAGGACCGTGAGCTTCTGAAACAGAGCACATTGTTGAAGATGGGTGGAAGATTCCAATCGCCTGTACACGGTCACTCAAACCACGCTGCAAAGTCTGGGAGATCGCTGCCAGCAGGGCGTTGTCGGAGCTCCCATACTCTACGAACTCGTGAGCTGATCGCTTCTTGGACGCGCGAGTAAGATCCACCCTGCAGAACGTCAGCAATTGATGGAAGAAATCTACCGTGGCTTGCCTAATAACAGCATCACATCTCTTAAACAGTCGAGTCTGATCGTTCAGGAAAAGTTGAGCGAAGATGTTGTCACTTTCTGAAGACATGTTTAGCTTCTCCAGTGTTTCGCTGGCGTCATATCTGAGCTGCACAGTCCGCTGTCAGAGGCTTGGTAGAAAGAATTATTGTCAAGACATACCATGCCAAGGGACGTAGAGGGAACATCTGCGAGAAGATTAAGTGTGGACGTCGAGTCCACGAAGACCGCAGAATGGTGAGAAGTATACTCGTCTGGGGAGTACTTCACCACAATCAGAGTAAGGTTGACCTACATATGCTTGACCTACTTTGTACCATTGGTCGACTTGACGTACACAGCTTTCTGCGAAAAGTCTTGCCTGGCTGAAGTCAGATTGTTAGACCACAGCCCTAACAAACCGTTTGCGACTCACCCAAGACATCGAGTGCAGCGCGAAACAATTGATACGAGCTCAAACCTTTTCCAAGTGGTTTTCTCACATTTGCCTTGTTCGCATTAGTGGGCTCTTCCCCAAGAACAACCAGACCAAGAATTTCATTCCACCAACAACCCTTTCCTTGGAAGCCTCTCACGCATATCGGTCCCTCTCCATACCCTCTCTGATTCGCCCATATGCGTAGTAGCGCATACGCGTCCGAAAAAGCTGGGGACAAACGTTTGAGGGCGTTGGTAGTGAGTAGCGAGAGTTTGGGGTACGTGGCCAAGAGAATGTTTGTGTTGTAAATAGGGGTAGGCTGGGCACCTGTTGAAGATTTCCCGGGAAGACGAACATTAGCATGGGATGGGGAAAGTCGCGGTAGAGGCATAGGGTTGGATGAAGAGATTACGGGTATGACATGCACTTCGGCGTGAGCCTTGGAAAAGTCATTTTGGCTCCCTAATGCAGAGTGAGTAGACTCAAATGTTGCATTGGCTAGTTATCTTACCCTTCCTTGGTGACAGAACTAGTATAGTCAGACGTGGATCCCCGAGTGCAGATTGGTAGAATATGTCGACTTCTAGCGACGTGGACAGACTCCGCGCAACAACCGCAAGATAGAAGGAACGTTTGTGGAAATACCTGCTATCTAAGTAGTCTTTCTCCTGAAACAGAGACTGTTGTGCAAAACAACGCGCATACCTCAGTACCGGTGCACCAGAGATGTGTGAAATTGACCTACGTCAGGCATTTCAATCGTCACGTCGACTGTGAATGGCGCCCCCTCTTTCCGCTTCACGCAGATCTGATTTGCCCAGCTTCCAACGATATTAACATCACTCGGGGGTTCAAACCCGACCTTCCATTTGGCATCCTCTGTAGGATGCGGGAGAGCAAATGGAACAGCTATGCCCTGTTTAGCCAACGCCCTGTGCGGCAGACACTGGATTTTGTGGCTCGACTCGCACGCATGGAAACCAGATGGGAACGGAGGGAATGGAGAAAATGTTCTAGAGGTGCTTTTCTCGAGTCCTTCATGCTCGGGCGAACGTTCGGAAGGAGTGCGTCAACCTGGAGGAGTCAATCGTCGCGTTGGAGAAGGGGAGGCAAAACACGGGCACCTGAAGTTTGAAGGAGCTCGACTGATAGAGGTTTACAGCATCCTTGATCACTCGAAGTTCTTCGCCAGTCGGAGGTTTGCTGGTATGATGTGAAGTTGCACCTGGGTCTCCGGGTGTTGGTTCCACCCCATCCATTGAGACCTCCTCGTCTCCGCCGCTGTCTTCAGGTCCTTCGTCTTCCAAGAGTTCCCCATCACTTGGCAGCCCGACGGATGAGGCATCAGTACCGACCTCTTGTCCACGTTCAGCACCTCGCACGCGTTTGCGTTTCAGACTTGAGGGCATCTGTCGGTGTACATACCCTCGGCATGGACGGGACAGGTAAAAAATAATGATCGGCAACCACCCGGAGAGGGGTGTGGAATGTAAGAAAGTGTATGACTAGCCCGACAACACATATATAACACCTGGCCGCCTACCAATGCATGTAGAAAGAGATCGTTTTCGAAACTGGAAGGCTACTCAGGATTGCAGCACGCAAACAGTCCCATCGTAAATAATATACGACCAGGCTTAAAGCTTGATAGGTGCCATGCCAGAGAGACAACGATGACGGTGAGCATCTAGCTCACCCTTAATCGTCAATAACAATGACGTCGCCAGGTGCATGTGGGTCCATCGACGGTCTGGACCCCGAAGCCCTGCTCCTCGTTATGCGTTTTGACCGCTCTTCGTCTTCTACCAAGTCGATGGTGTCCACTTCTCTCTGTCGTTTCCTCCCTGCAGCAGCCGCACTCGACGAAGCAGAACCAACTCGCACGTCCTGATCGTCGATAGTAATCGTATCGAGGTTAGATGATCGCTTAGACGGAGCGGTAGCACTGCCAGAGCCCGGATCTATCGACATAGAGGTTGCTAGAGGAACCGCTCTTCCCTTGCATTTCGGTCGACCATTGGCAGTGGTCCCCGAGCGTACTGCTGCAGATGTGGAAGGGACTGGTGCAGGTGGAGGAACAGGGAGTGGGCGGGCATATAACTCTGTCCAGCGTTTTGCGGTACGGATCGTGCTTGCTGCCGATTTCGCATGTACTCAGTGGCAATAGGAAGGCACTGGACAGCTATGTTTCAAAGGTGGTTAAGGATTGGATGGTGGTTGAAGCTCACCTAGGGGGTCCTCTGAGTAGAAGTCAGATTTGTCAGTGGCGCGTCATGTGAGCACCAAGAAACGGACGTACGGGGATTGGGATCCGTAAGTAGCGACGACAAGGAAAGCATGACTTTGAATAGTGAGAGCGCCGGAGACCAGTTCTGTTTGAGAATGTCTATACAAATTCCGCCCTTGTCAGAGATGTTCATGTGGTATATCCTTGAATAATCGGTCAATCACCAACGGCAAAGCGAGCGAGGAACTTTTCACGCACCTTGTCACGAAGGTGACTTTGGGTGCAGAGAACCTGCGGGAGGGGCGAAGTCGATCTCGGGGACAGAATGCTAGTAACCATTCAGGGGAACGCACGGATAGTCAAGATTGAGTTGTATGTCGATGTTGAATACACCTCCTTCATAGGGACTTCCCTGGGGCCCTGGAATAGTACCCTTCCAACGGTACAGACTTTCTTGTGTTGGAGTGAGAGTGATAGCGCCCAAGTCTTCCTTCTGGACGTCTGCTATCTCGCGGTGGATGCGTTTCATGGTCATCTAGGATGGTATTACTGTAGCTGTCCCTTGCAATGTACGTTTGCAAGACGTACCGCTGAGGAGAGTGCTGGTGGCATGATGGTAGGTAAGTCTGGCTGCCTTTCAAAAGGTCGTCCGTAGTCCACCCCGTGTCTGTCCTTGTGCTGGTCACTAAAGTATGAGGCTGACAACGGCTAGACGCTGTCATGACCCCAGCATCACGTGATGCCTGCCAACGGAATCAGACCTTGACCGATTCCGAGTCAAACAATTCGTACGCTTGACTGCAACTTCCAACAACCACAACGATGCCATTCCGAATATCTAAAGCCGTGTAGGACAAACTAATAAAATACTTACAGCACAATGTTTGGTGAATCAGACTCCGAGAGTCCTCGTGTCCCGAGCCCCTGGGACAATCTCACGTCTTCACCTCCGACAGGCGCCCTGGTCCAGACAATTCCTCGTCTGATCCCGGAAGTGGAGGAGGTCTGCCAATATCCGTGCTCTCTACTTCATTTGCTTACCCTCAGTTAGGGGAACGTGGAGTATAAGCTCCAGCTCCTTGCACCATCACCAGCCCGTTTTGCTCGCCTCGTTACCCAGCTCAAATGGCGCCTCCTCGAAGGCGGGGGTCAGGCTTACTACGAGATCGGTGTGGCAGATTCGGGTGCCCTACTTGGTCTTCCCCGTTCAGAATTGGAGGAATCCCTCGAGACCCTCGAAACCATGGCCGGCGAGATTGGTGCTTCAGTCATCGTCGTCAAGGAGATTGAAGTCCCACCTGCGCTGTCTGGAATAGCACAGAGACAGCTGGTGCATTGGGAAGGGCGAAGAAAGAAGAGGAAGGACTTCCTAGGGGCTGTGCATAGCGTTGACTCGTCCTCCGCAACATCCACCACCGAACCCGAGACAGAGGTGTCTACCACAGACCCAGAGGACAAGCTCGGCGCATCGAATGCGTTCCCCGATGTCACTCACATTCATTGTGCTGACCTGCGCACTTCTCACGTTTCTTTACCCCTTGAGTTTCCCGGTGCTATCTTTAACATGGACTCAGATACCGAGACTGCCGCGGATGTTGATGGTACACGTAATATCATGCCAAAGGACACCCCGATAGTTTCTGTGGACCTCGAAATCTCATCCGTGTATAAGCCACGGCCAGTGAGGAAGCGCATGAAGCATACCTCCGCGCCGTTAAATCACCTCGACAAATTGGCAAGGCAGACGAGCGGGAAGAGGGCGAACCAGTGCACGCTGCACTCGCCACAATCTGACCACGTAAGTACTTCCACAACAACAACAACAACAGATGGCGAAGGAGAAGGGGCAGACATTGAGGAGTCACAGCCGACACCGGCCAAGGCGCAGAACCGTAAACCCACACGAGACAGGCGACGTGGGCTGAGGAACAGCGCCTCACGGACACATGTATCCACGCCGCAGCGCCATGTGGCCCACCAGAATTGTGACTCGACTCTGGCTTCCCAGGTAGCCAGTGATGCAAATTCGCTTGCATCCAAATTTGAAGGACTACACGTCACCGTCGACCCTTCTACCTGCAGGCCTACATCTCCAGAAGCCTCGCTCGTGGATGCCCTTGGTAGCGACGGTCAAGCAATTATGGCAGTTGGAAAGACCAATAGAGTCGACATCGCAAGCCAGGAGCCGAGGCTTATCGTCGAGGCCTTGGTGGTGCGAAAGATGTCCCTGGAGGATTCATTCCTGGACTTTGGAGGCTTTTCGTTTTGTTGAACATGCATTGTGCAGGTAGTTCCGAGAAGCCAGGATACCCTAACAGTATCATTTATAAAGCGAGCTTTAACTTTTGTGTTCCATGATGTTTTCGAGAACTCCTGTGATCGTGTAATATTGTCTCCCGTACCTAGACTGTTATAAATTGTCGGTAGCATCTGTGAATAACGTGTCGATTTTTTACCTCTCCTCCAAGGCTCGCCATACATCTCCTGCCATTTCTTGCATAACATTCCGCCACACTGCCCCGCCAGCACTGTCCTCGTCGGCCTGCTCCTTACTTGCCGTAAGTATATAGGGAACACCGCCATCTCCACCAGTGCTGACACCCTTGACGAGTGGGAGCTCACCGAGGACGGGAACATTTAGCGACGTCGCGATGGTGCGGAATGCCGTCGGTGAGCCAAAGACGTAGTGCGGAGTCACGCAGGAGGGGCAGACAAAATATGATTGGTTAAGGACAGTCCCCGTGACCTATATAATGGAGCACTGTGATCAGTATGCGCGGCATACGAGAGAGCGCTCAAACCCACCGGTACAGAGACTTTGCGGAACATGGATATACCGCGACGGACGTCCGCGAGAGCCACGTCCTGTGGGGTAGAAACGATCACAGCACCTGGAAAAATCGTGCAGTCCACATCTCAGATGGTCATTTGCCATCGAACACACATACCATCGACAACGACAAGCTGACCAAGTGTCAACTGGACGTCACCCGTACCAGGGGGTAGATCGACAACTAAAATGTCCAGTCCTGGACCATGCCCAGCGTCCCTCCAGTCCACGTCAAAGAGTAACTGTTGGACTGCTTTCTGTACCATCAAACCACGCCAAACCACTGCCGCATCTTCACGTGAACCCGATTCAGACTTGGGTAGTAAGTAGCCCATCGACATGGTCGGAATGCCATGATTCGTGACAGGCAATATCGCGCCCGCTGAAGGATTTTTGGGTTAAAGGACGGCGTAAACATTATTTATTCTGGGACGTACCAGAGGTCAGAGGGGGCTCGTCGGTGCGTTGGAGACCCATGAGCATCGGAACGGAGGGTCCGAATATATCCAAGTCAAGTATGCCAACACGCATTCGTCGCCCAAGGGACTCGGGCTTGAGCATAGCAAGCGAGAAAGCGAGATTCACTAAACCATAACTCAGAATATGATGAAGGGGCAGAAGTGGAAACGTTACCTGCAACGGTGCTCTTTCCGACGCCACCCTTTCCACTTGCAACGGCGAGGACTTTTTTCACATGTGGTATAGGTCTCTTCTGTATGAGACCGCCTCTGCGGGGTAGTTGGGGAGCGCGGTCTGGACGACGAGGCAGGCCCTACTAAACGTACGTCGAGAAATTCCCACAAAGTAAGAAGCGTACGAGTGGGTTATCGTGCTGAATTCTACGAGCACTCGAAAAGAGCCTCGTCCGCAGGCCAAGTCGGCACACACCTTGCTGAATGAGTTTTGCTGCCATGTTTCTCGCCGACGTCAGCCCCGACTTGTTAGTGGGTACATGTCAGAGGCTGAGACCCCGGAAACTCTGTATTGGACTCGGAGGTGGGCTATAACGCAGTATCCTTTATCTGATACTCAAAGTACTCGGCGACAATGGTAGGTCACAGCTTCAGTCGACGATGGAAAGCTCAAATACGGCCAGGACGTCGACCCTCTCGCAGACACGGCGCCTCCTCGGCATGCCATCGAGTCCGATGACGAAGATGAATACGACCTACCACCAGCCCAGCCAAAGCGAGACCAGCTGTCTATACCAGATGTCAAGTTCATCGGCAACTTCCCCACCAAATCACCACTCCTCCTGGCTTCAGGTATTGCAGGCTGAGGCATGGGCGCGTGGTACCAATCTCGGCCAGCAGCAAGGTAGCATTTACGTCGGCGGCAGCCAAGTGCGTTAAGGTGATGGTAGCGCGTCACATCGAGTCACTGACCTACCATAGGTTGGCCTCCTATTCATGCTACCATGGACGCACGCTGCAGTTGTTGTGTCCGAAACATTTACACGGCTTCCGTTGTCTGCGATGAATTGTTACGCCGCTGCTGTCATCGACCGCCTACAGCCCACCAGGTTAGTGCACTCCGTTTTACCCACACTGAAATGACTGACTCCCCAGTCAAGTATTTCTGTGCTGGATACATATTCAGTCCAGGGATACATCTCCCCCAAGGTCATTTCTTGGGACGAGGCACCTGTACGATATCTCTCGACGAATGCGATTCCGATCTCGGTGAGAGGACTGCCGCGTTTTTCAAGTCTACCTGACCATAGATTCACAGAATCCAGAACTCGAGCTGTTTGCTCCACCAAATCTCCTGCAGTCTACGACGGCTTCCTTAGCCTCCAACATCTTCTGGAAGTCACTGCAATCAACGGAGAGTTACGTTGCCACCTCTCTTCCTCTTACCGTCTCCAAAGCTGCCTGTCCAGCCACCCACTACAATCAAACCTTCAAGCTTTCCGCCCTCAGACCACGTCCAGTGGAGCAAGAAAACATTGCAGAAAGTGCATCAGTGGTTGTTTGATGTGATCGGCGAGGGTGAGAACGTCGTGCAATGGGTCGAAAAGATTAGTGGGTCTTCTGGGCTGAAAACTGCGAACAAGGGTTTGGCACGAGGTGAAATTGGAGAAGGTGGCATGTATATATAGTCTGTACCGAAGTCAGGGTCAAAGAGTGTACGAGCTTTTGATGGCGTCCACCTCATGGAGTTGTGACCAGGGCAAGCTGACGATACGCATTGGATCTCATACCAGGTACATATGAGAAGCGACGAATTCGCAGTGTGATATCGAAATGGTCAAGTCAGTCATAAACTGGCCTAGAGAGCAGCAAGAAAGCTGCTCATTAGGGGGTCTGCCTGATCGGTGTGATTATGTAATCCAAGATACCGAAGAGACGCAATGAACCAGTCAACCGACTTGCTAATACTCGAGGGTAGATATGGTGAGATCTTCAGTGAAACCTTCACTTTGACCCTCATTTCTGACGTATATTAGAGCGACAACGCAGGTATTTCCGCGGTCACGCTTAACCTCCGAGGCGGGCGCGAAACTAATAGACGGTGCCCTGACAGAATACAAGGAAGCGTTTGCACTCTTCGACAAGAAGGGAACAGGTGCCGTCCCGAGGGAGGTGTTAGGCGATTTGCTTCGCGCCCTCGGACAAAATCCTACACAAGCAGAGGTGGCGGAGATCGTCGCATCTGCAGCGCGCGAAGGTGCGCGGCGGCGAGACCTGTGGTGGACAGAACTGACGTATCCTTGTGCAGTGGATTATAAAACCTTCCTGACCATCCTCAACCGACCCGATGGGTTTAAACCTGCAGGAACGCCTGGTGCGTCGACATTACCGACTACACGGGCGCAACTGACATTGGTGGCAGAGGAGTTCATCCGGGGTTTCCAGGTATTCGATAAAGAGGGCAATGGGTTCATCGGCGCCGGGGAGCTTAGATACGTCCTGACACAACTTGGAGAGAAAATGACGGACGAAGAGGTCGATGAGCTTTTGAAGGGCGTTCAGATAGGGCCGTAAGTCCGTCGACATTTTGCTCTGTCACAAGTTAACTTGCATCCAGCGACGGCAACGTGAACTACGAGTCATTCGTTAGAACTATCCTAAGTCAATGATGATGCTGTATAAATAGTCCGACGGCCAAGTGTCTATGCCCCTGTACATAAGTTCAGTCGCTCTCAGATTCATACTGATCATCTGAGTCGTGTCCGAGAGATTTCTTGCCATTACCCAGGTCACTCGTGACTTCCATGACAAGCTGCTCTCCATTTTTGAGTCCAGCCTCGGCCAGCGAAGTGTTCGCCCTCCACTTGATTTCCCGCCTAGGGTATGAAAGAGCAAGTTTAAATCCCCACCACGATTCCGGACCCTGCACTTGCGAATGAATAAACCTCTCCAAGGTTTCAACGCCTCCTGCAGAACCTTCTGGTGGATGCTCTGGGTCATCCTGGGGTTTCATGTTCGAGGGAATCGTCTGGCTGTCTACAAATGCATAAAGGGCCGTTACGGTCGAGAAGGATGGGAAAGATCGGACTACGCGTCCGCTGGGTAGTCTGATTGCAAGACGGATACTGTCACCACCTCGCGGCTCGGGGGGAACAATAGACCGGCGCATCCAACGTCTCCATTGGGAACGACGATGTTTGATGCTTTCCTGTCTATCCCGCTCCGCTTGTAAGCGCCTCTCTTCCTCTCGCTGTGTTTCTTCTTCTTTTCGAATACGCTCCGCTTCTTCCCGTTCTGCTCTGATCTTGGCCTCCATGCGCTCGCGGTCTCGTCTTTGAGAATCCTGGTACGCCCTGTCTTGCTGTTCTCGAAGCAACCTGTCCCGCTCACGTTCTTGAATCTGTGCTCTGTGGCGCGTGAGGAAAGGATCAACGCGCGGAAGGAGTTGTCCCTCCAGGTGGTTTACGAGCGACCGCGCGGAGGTGGGCCCTGAATCGGGCACAGAAGGTCCGTAGTGACGGGACAGGACAGTGAGAACAGGCCCTGAAGAAAAGGAGGACGTCGAGGTGCTACGATGAGGTTGCAGAGCAAGGAAGGCAACAAATGGATACGTTGTAGCTTGAAGTTTCTGCGCAGCTGGTGCAAAGTGAGAACCGGAAGTGCAAAATTGCGAAAGTGTAATTACCATCCCAAGGAATCCTGTCTCTAATGTCTCCTCCCCAAACGACAAAATTATTGTCGCTCATGATCCTCACGAGGTCAGGGTCAGTTAAGGTCACTCTACGAAGAAATCAGAGGCATTAAAAAAACGGAGCAGCATGACAGACCTCTTAAATGCTGGTACGTCGTCGTGTTCCTCGGAAACGAGGATCACGCAAGCAATTCTAGCTTCCTTTTGACAAATATCCAAGACTTCATCGTAGGTTCCATCAAAAAAGTCTGGTAATACTCTAGTAGTTTCAGGGTTGGCCGGTGGGTACGTGTGACGCCTCGAAGTGGAGGGATGATTGTCGCGGCCGGTAGCGACTGAGGGAGATGACTTGATATTGTATGCCCCAGTCTCCTCCTCTAGCGCAGTTATCCAACGACGAATCGCACCACGGGAATCCTGAGGGTGTCTGGGTGGCCGATACGTGTTGGAGCCGAAGTTCAAGGACAAGAACGGAACCCGGAAAACGCCCAGGATGAATCGCAAGATGCCGGTAACAACATGGAAGGGTAATGATAACACCGCGAACACCGTGTTGGCGAGGGACTTCAGTGGCTTGAATGAGCGTTGCATAAGTGACAGGGAAAACACACTTCTACAGTACTCACTCCAGTACCCCTTGGACGTTCTGGTCTGTCAACAGGGAGTTGACGTGGTTGGTCCACAAAGGACAACGTGCTTTCCGACGAAGCGCTTGGATCCGGATGGGGACCGTCTAGTAGAAGCTCCATTGCACTCTGCGGGCCACTGTTAGACGAATGAAACTTGTCCGAGCTGCGGTCACATACGTGGACACTCCAGCCAACACTTTGCAACACGCTGACGAGCACGTCAGTATCATAATGTTGCGAGTCAAGCACAGCTTGCAACTGTCTGACCGCGTCTCTTTGGTCTTCTGCGAGGGTGTCCATGGTCAAAACGTGAACAGCTGAGCGCAGCATGGATAATACAGCCCAGTCACGTGCACACCCTTACTGACAGCCCAGAAGTATTCATAGCGAGTTCGTCTCATTTGACCATAGAGTGGGACAACAGACAGGAGGTACGACAGAAAACAACTACAGCAGATCTCAGAAAGGTTCAGCATACGTATCTGCCTCGTAAGCAGGTTCCTGAGCGTAAGCAGCTTGTTCCTCCACTGCTGGCGCTGGAGCAGCGACGACCGCCGGCTCCCGGGACTCGGATGATGGTTCTAAAACAACCTTGTCGAGCGGGGGATCCGTAATATGAACTGAGTCAGGAAGGGGTTTCTTAAGACCGGTCTGGCCCTCAGGATCCCAACCTTTCATGCTGTGACGGCGTAAGATACTACCCGCGCGCATCAAAGCTAATAGGCTCACATTTTAACTTTGATACCGAGGACACCCTGTCTGAGCAGAACGTGTCTGACAGCATAGTCAACGTAATCTCTCGCAGGCTGACCGGAATGGATCATGAATCCGTCGGTGAACTTCATGGATTTAGCGCGAGCAGCACGCAATTTGCCAGAGACGACGACTTCACAACCCTTGGCACCAGATTCCATGACATAACGCAAGACACCATAGCAAGCCCTACAATGTGACTCAGGTAAAATTGATCAGATCTCGGCGTAATACTCACCGGCGAACGGCCAGACCTCCAAGTAACTTGTATCTCAAACTCTCACACTGTGCAATGGCAGAGAGACCGCGGTATTGCACCTTCTCGGCATACAATTCGAGAGTGTTCTCGGCGAAATTGAAACGTTTTTGGACAAGAGCAGTCAGCTCACGAATACGACGGCCCTTTTCACCAAGGACTTCCTGGGTGTGGGTAGCACGGATAATAATCTGGACGAACGTAGTTAAAGGCGAGCCGTATGATAGTGTAGGCGATCAGCACCTCAGTACGGGCAGTGAGTTACACGGACATCACAGCCAGAGTAGCCTTCCTCGGCGAGTTCACGAGTGAAGAATTCGTTGAGTTCGGCGCGGAAAACACCATCGGCGACGAACTTGCGCTTTTTACTGATAGGAGCAGACATCTTGAAACACTAATCGGAGGGGCTACAGAGCAAGAGATGAGCAACGGCTCGGGACGTTATCTACTGAGCAAGGGAAGTAATCCAGCCCCTGTGGAGGTCACTCGTGGCATGCACCGAGTCCATATCTGCTCCGAAGACAAAATCTAGACACAATCGAGACACGAACCTTGCGAATTTTGATTTTCGTCGTCGTCGCCGGAGGCGTTGGTGGGCTGCTCCGTACATTGGGACGCATCAAGGGGATTGACACCATCGTGAGAGTTCGGCTCGGTATTTGCCGAGGTCACCCGGCATCACGGCACGCTGTAACCTCGTACTCGTTCTTCATGCTACGTTCAGCTTGCAGCAAGATATCATGTATTAGTGAACTTGCAGCGTACATACGCGACACCTGCGATACCGAGTGCACTTCGCCAGCTCGAAAAAGATGGTGCTCGCGTTCTGCGTGCCGTTCAAACACTGTGTGGATACAAGAAACGAAGTTTTGGCCAAGGCAGGTGCAACTCTCCAAGAGCCCATTTTTGCTAATGCGAGGCCCTGAAGATGTCAGACAACGTGACTTCTCGGGAGGAAATTGCACGGGCGCGGCACATAAAGGAACTGGAGCCGCTGTACGACGCGTGGATATCGTGGACAAAGACTAGAGAGGTCGGTCATGTTTTCAAGGTCTCAACGTTTACCCTTATCTACTACGACAGTAGTCTTTACTGGAGACACTTCCCTCTTCTGAGTGATCCCGATGAGACGATGCGTGCCTTGGCATCGGACGAGTATACAGCCCTCTACGACACCCTGTCGAGACACCTATCTGCCACCTTCCCTTCTCTTTTGGTTCCTCCGTCTCCTACGCGCTCTTTGTCTGCGTTGTTAGAACTAAAAGCTGGTGTGGGTGGGTCGGAAGCAGCCTTATTTCTAACAGATCTCCTTCGTGTCTACACGCGACACGCAACTTCCCGAGGTTGGCAATCATCAATAGTTCAGAGCAGTGAAGTGACAGGCGGGGGCCTCAGGGACGCAATAGTAGAAATCAAAGGGGAAGGAGCATATGATACGCTTCGATGGGAGAGTGGAGTGCACCGTGTGCAAAGGGTACCAGCAACGGAAGCCAGGCGGTCGAGTCCATACCAGCACGATAACAACCATTGTACGCTTCTGCTTTGGATACTGGATTCCTGAAGGCTTATGGTTAACAGGTTCTTCCTCTCAGCGATGAAGTGGAGCCATCCGGCGATGACAACTTATTTAAAATGGAGGACATCAAGATTGAGGTGATGCGAGCCCGCGGTGCGGGCGGACAGGTGGTCGGCTTGCTTGTTTCTTATGACATGCCTCTGATGAGACCTTTTAGCACGTTAATAAAACCGAATCGGCGGTTCGCTTGACACACATACCAACAGGAATCACTGTGTCGATGCAAGACGAACGCAGTCAACACCAGGTAACATTATATCTTCATTCCAGGATTCACTGGACACGACTGAAACGTCCTCTGATAGAATAAGAGACGTGCATTTCAAGTTCTCAGAGCCCGACTGATGGACATCAAAATCACTAAAGATATCGCAGAACGTCGCGAGACACGACGCAGTCTTGTTCGCTCAGCTGATCGAAGCGAGAAGATCCGGACGTATAATTATGCCCAGGCAAGATCTTTCCCTCATCCCCTACAGCTCGTTCTGAGAGCGTGACTCAAATAGGATCGCGTCACGGACCATCGGTTAGGATTGTCACTAATGAACCTTCAGTCAGTTATGGAAGGCGACGGAATACAGGAGTTTTTAGATGCCCTCCGTAAAAACTGGGAGCAAGAAATAATGGAAGATGCCATTGATAATACTAAGTAGCGGTCTAACCATATCCTAGAGCGGAGTCATTCAATAGACCCTTGCGCCTTCACCATTACTAAACCATTAAAGCGCATTGCTCCATCCAAGCAAGTTAAATAGATAAATCTCCGCATGACAGTCACCAGAAACGAATAGAAGTTGTCAAACGATACCAGATAGAATAACGTTTGTCCCCCAAAAAACTGCACCTTTGTTCTCCGCTGAGATCTACATGACGATGCATTCCGTGGTCCCAGGAAGCCCGAGTTCTTGAAGTTCCTCTTTTGCAGATTCGAGCTCATTGGCCCGCAACTTGGCGCGAGACTCGACCGGGAACCAGTCGGACATGAAATTGAGAAGTGCATAGTCGACGTTGTCTGAATGGTCGTCGCGTCAGACCGCCGCACGTGCAAGATTTTTGAACTTACTTCTATCGGCCTTCAGGACTGTCGGTGCTCGACATAACGGGCAATTTGGTTTCCCCTGCTTCTGTAACTTGACGAGGCACCTAACGCAGAGAGGTGTTAGACACAGCGCTACAATCCACAATAACGCATACCTGACGCAGAAGAGATGCCCACAGTCAAGCCTGACGGGTTTGAATGCAATGCTGGTGCAGATGAGGCAGCAATAATCTTCGATATAAGGTATGACCGGAAGAAGTTTCTCTCCGATAGCCTGGACCAGCAGCCGTTGCAACGGCATTAGGGGCTGTGTAGATAGTACCACTTCCGAAGGAGGGGTATCACCTGGTTGGGAGAGAAGATACGCAGGAATAGGTAGTGCAGTGCGTTTGGTGTGTTTCTTCAGGATCTTACGTGTAGCCTCCTCAGTCGCAAGTCGAAACTGCAAAAACAGGTAAGTGTGAATGTCTGGTCGCTTCGAACGTGCGCACCTTCTTAACATCTAGGATGAACGAATTTATCTTGAAAAACATCTCCAAGGCTTCTTCGCTGCAGCGGAGCCTCAAGGACCTCGCTTTCTCTGCTACTCTTCCGCGAAATAATACCAGTCTTTTTTCAGCCTCATCTATACTTCTCTCTCCTCTGTCTGCTTCATTTATCCCTTCGAATATTTCGGCCTCAACATACTTGCTGAAACACCTCCCGCCAAAAATAGAGATCTGATTTTCCACATGATCCCGGACGTACAGAAGTCACATTATTGGCGGACAGAAGATAAGCAGAGAAAGTGTGAGGGGCTGACGAAGACACGGGACGAGCAGTGGAGGATATGGAAGTCGCAAGAGCAATGAGCTTCTCCGTGAACTCGCTGTAAAGTGTAGCAAAATGGTCCGAGAGTGAGGACAATTCCGAGGCCAAAAGGCAAAGAAAGGCGGTATCAGAACGAAGGGGTAAGACGATATCTTGGATATTGACACTAAGTAAGGTCAGTCAGCAGACAAAAGTGTACACCGTTGAAATAAGGACTTACGTGTAATCCGCGTTCTCCGACGGCGGGGATCCTGTTTGTTGGGAACCAGGTTCCTTGGGTTTGGGGCCCGCCAGGAGAGGCGGTGTCCAGAATACGCTTGACGAGTGGAGAGGTGGTACCGTCCGATAACTGAGCGCCATGACGGAATGCAATGCGCAGTCTGGGCTGGAAGGAGGAGGACTTGGACGAAACCTCATATGTCACGGTGGGCCTATCTTGAGGGGCCGCAGTGTCCTTGCACGTCGAAGCCGGGATATCATGTTCCCTTTGCTCCAATAGCTGTTGTAGCACTGCAGGAGTGAAGCCAAGCGAGTAGAGCTCGACGACGGTCTCGTTGATAAGCTTCTTAAGCTGTTGCAGTGGTCGGAAGACCCAGTAAATTTGCGTCCGATCAGAATATTTAGGGCCTTACCTGTCTATACTCTATCGCGTTGTCACGAAGTTCAGGCGACAATGTGAGTAGAAGTTGTGAGTAGGTCTTCGAATAGTGCATGGGAGTAGGTCAGTGACACGGACATGTCAAGCTGGCGGTGTATGAGTTGGCAAGTTGTGTGAAGGATGGTAACCTCGTCACTGATCGCTTATTGACTGATAGGGTTCGGACTTAGTGGCTGTGCTGACAACGGATCATGGTACCACTTCATACATGGATCACCACTTCATACATGGATCACCGCTTCATATCATTATTGTAGAACATTGTTACTCGACAAAATGAAGTAGTTGATGTAAATATACTGAACAATAGATGAGAACGAGGAGACGCCAAACTGCGGGTAAATTAACAATGATCGTGTTCCAAAAGTGTGCGCCAAAGCGTAATGGTAATAGGTAGTGTCACTCAACGATATCTCATAGGACTTATTGCCTCGCCACTGAATATGGGGGTAGTGACGACGTGGAAGACGAAGGTGTGAGCGGCTGCCGGGTCAAAGCAGGGGCCCTTCTCTACTGTTCGTTGTTCCCACACTAATGTCGCTAGGGGTCAGCCCAGGGCGTAACAGGTCGTGAGGAGTTAGGCGTGTTGGCTTGAGAACGGTTGTGAACCAAGTGTGCACGAACGAGGTGACCGGCAGCCAAGGCGCTGAGGAGCGAGAGTTCACCTGCCATGACCGCTGCGGCAATGACACGGGCAAGGCGTTGTGCGTTTCGCCCCGGAACGGTGGGATGTGAACCCTTTAATCCAAGCATCTCCAAAACGGCACCCTGAGGAGCTAGAACGGTGCCCCCGCCAATGGTACCCACCTCGATGGCAGGCATAGTCACCGTCATGAGAAGATCTTCACCATCATTAATTCTGAGAATGTGGCGTGAGCACCGAAGAACCTTAGTGCAAAGCGTGGCACTTACGGTTCCATGAGTGTCATGCAGTTAGAACTCTCGACGTTTTGTGCAGGATCCTGCCCGGTAGCCAAGAAAACGGCAGTGAGAATGTTCGCAGCGTGCGCATTGAAACCACCAATCGAACCGGCCATGGCACTACCGACCAAGTTCTTCTTTACGTTCAGATTGCACAGCGCCTCGACTTCAGTTTTAAGAACGCTCCTCACAACCTTTCCAGGAATAACTGCCTCAGCAACAACGCTCTTGCCGCGTCCCTCGATCCAGTTGATTGCAGCAGGTTTCTTGTCCGTACAGTAATTTCCAGACAAGGCGAGGGTGACCATCTCGGGAAAATGTTTTTGCATCGCCTCAAGAGCTTTCTCTGTTCCTTTAGATATCATATTCATGCCCATCGCGTCGCCAGTGGTCGTTGCGAAGCGCACAAACAGTGTGCGACCTGCAAGGGCTGTCTTCAAGCGCTGTAACTTGGCGAAGCGGGAGGTCGACTCAAAGGCATCACGAATGATACTGTAGCCCTTGTCAGAGTCCACCCATGCCTTTGCCTCAGCTGCCATCTTGAGGCTGGGAAAGTCGATCGCAGGACCACGTGTCATGGCATCGTGGGTGAGGACAGTTGTCACCCCTCCTCCTGCATTGAGTGCCTTACATCCGCGAGAAGGTCGATGCAACAAGCGTGCCCTCCGCAGTAGCCATTGGGATGTGCACCTGCTCACCATCAATCTTAAGGGGTCCCTGCCACGCCGAGAGGAATAGGGATGTATCCGATGACGTTTTCGCAACATGCACCTTGCACGCGAGAATAGTCGTAATTAGCATAAGGCACATCTGAGTATTCCAGTGTCTTCGTTTTGGTCGCTCGTGCTGGTGGCTAGATCAGACATAATGCGAGACTAGCAGCGAGATTACTCACAGATTAGTGCTCTTCTGATGACAACAGCGCGCTCGAGATCTCCAAGGACTTTCTCCAATGCGTAAGGTGCGATCTTGCCATTCTGTGCGAGTAAAATAACCTCCTCGTCGTTCAGTGTCGCCAGCGCCGCTTGCACCGGTTTCGGTCCATTGTTGAAGACCTCGATACATTCTTCCAGGGAGCGCACAGGTAGCTTCTCCTTCGGTTCCGCGCTCCTAACTGCAGCTGGTTGTGCCCTGAGTTTCATGTCTAACAAGAAAGCTGGAACTCCGTTTTCCTTGTTCACATGAAGAGCAACTGGTGCCACGATGGATGTCAAGACAGGGGGTGGAGGTGGAACATCAGGAGTCTCGTCCGACTCTGTGCTATCGGTTACGGACTTGGGCTCAGCACCAATGGTGAATGAAGGCCGACTGCGGGTGGTAGTCGGTTCGGCTTCGGGAACATCTTTGTCATCCGATTCCTTCTCCATCCTAGTGCTAGGGACTGAACGAAACCTAACACTGGGCGGCTGAATGCTCCGGATGGCACCTTCGGCAATGCCCTTTGAGGAGATAGCCGTTGAGTACAAGGCTACAGGAGAGAAGGAAGATGATCCATTTGGACTAACAAAGGGTCGCCGATGAGTGTAGTCCAGGCAGTCATGAAGCTTTCAATAAGTTCTCCGGGTCTGGGGAGGCTACGAGTAGATTTTGGACTCGTAGGGATGACCAGAATGTGGACGGGTGGCGCGATTTCAACAAGAATGTCACCAGATGCTTTGTTGACTTCAGCGGGATGAAGGATGGCCAGATTCCTCAAGACGTTGGCGAGGCCCGGGGAAGTGATGTCGACCTTTGGGAATGCGTAATCCGTAAAGTGGTGGATCGACGTGCGCGAGTTCTGGTGTGCAATTGTTACTGGCTGTTAACGTAGTCGTGAAATTGAGAACATGTAGAGTCAGGAACGACGCGATCTTATTGTTGTGGTCAGTGGCCGGAGCAGTGCCAAATTACAGGGGATCGCACGCACCAAAAGTAGCTTCAGGCGGGCGGCTGGATTTTCGTCCTTGGCCTCGATCGCTACGTTATGCTGGCGCCTCAACATGGAACCCTTGACTCCGAGGAGGGTTTGCGATATCCTGTGCCAAAGACCAGTGTCCGGCTGGTGGCTGCGTTGAGCGAATCAAAGAGCTTGTTTTGCCTTCGTTTTTGATACTTGCAGAGCTCCGTGACCGCGTCATCACACGCGCCGTCCGAATCCTTCGGACCTTCAGACAATAAAATCATTCAGTGCTTCGCAAACGGAAACAGCACGTGACGGCTTACCTCAACCATGATGGTCAAGATAGCCGTATAGAACGTGCCAAAGAGGATGCAGTCCAGTACGAGCAGCAGCCCAGCCAGCGCACAGAACTCTTGTAAACCACCGACTTTGCTTCGGGCGCCCATCGCTAGGATGACGATTTCAAGCGCATAATCGCGGAGGATGCCGTTGCCAGCTCTTTTCCATAGCTTCCAGTACGATTTGACCTGCAGGTTTCATCTGACCTCTCCAGCGCCCTTCCTTTGACGGGAACGGTGAGGTGCTGATGGTTGAAGACCGCACGAGCAAGCCGTAAGGGCTTATCAAAACCGACCGTGCAAACGAGGAACGGCAGTGCTTCCGTCAAACTAACAGGATCCAATGGGATACTAAGGTAGTGTGACAAGGGCAAAGCCAGCAGGAAAGCCAACAGGGAAGAAGACACGATGGCAGTACTCAGCCAGAAGTTAGACCCCAAAGCACGGGAAGAAAGCAAGACACGGATAAACGATGCGTGCATGAGGACGTATCCCGCGAGGATGATAAGGATGTCAAGCGAATCTGCTTTCTGTGTTGAGTCAGTACCAGTACAATTGATGTCTGCCAGCATGGACTGACCTTGGCCAGTTCCCAGAAGCGAACGACGAGAGACTTTGCAGGCATATGCAATCCATTTGCCACTTCTCATTTCGGCAATGGACTCGGTGGGTTGACTCTCGATATGGTACCTGACTCCATACGCATCCTCTGAAAAGACTGGCAGCGTTCGTTGAGGGCATCTACGAATCCTTGGCGCGTTCCTGACCGAAACGATAGAGTTAAGACCTGCGACTTGGAGGAATGTGAAGACGATGTAGCAAAGCAGGGGTCTTGAACGTCGGATAAATATGGAGAAACGGAGGCCCTATAGCAAAGCGACGGGTAATTGTTGCCTGTCGGAGTTAAGAGGTCTGAAGAGATGTGATGGGTTAAGTTGTCGATAGAGGATGCGAAGTGAGCCAAATCGAGTGGTGCGTATGTTGTAGTCTATAGGAATGTATTGACGTCAGTGATCGAACAAACCCTCCGAAGTTGGGTGACTTGCCAGCATCCTCAGGTCGTGCCGAGGCAGATTGGGAGGAGAAAATGACCTGTTGAAGTTCCACAGAGCGTGACTTTGGATCGGACGCGCGCCGCTTGTACCACTCTTCGTCGACACCGACCCATTCCCCATCACGGAGAAGAGCATGGGCAGCTCGGAGGGTAGAGGGAAAGGTTGGGGCAAAGAAGGCGGAGTGTTTGATGGCCGAGAGAACGTGGAAGTAAGCTAGAGTACCGACGATAGAGAAGAAGGTAATCGTCTCTATCGGCGAGAACACAGCACGCCGAGCGAGAGGAAGGAGGGACGCGCGCATGCTCGGATGAGAGAATGCCTTTGGGGTCGACGGTGACTCGAGTTCGGACACACAACACAACGATGAATAGATTGAACAGACCTGACCTGGACGTGTCTGAGGGTGAACTGCACGACGTCGACAGGCCAGACAGGTCCTCGTTGTTGAGAACCGAGGAGGGGAGACGGGTTAAGTGCGATTTGTGGTACGACCACAAATAATATATTGACATTTTTCTCGGCTAAATCGTTCAGGGGGCTCCGTGCACAGACCCCCCGGACACCCCTGTTTCTGATTTCATCTCAGTTACATGCACACCGGCGCTGTTCTCTCAGTTCCAACGTTCACGAGTCCCAACTTCGCAATACATTAACTGTCCAGACCCGGTCCTTGTCATCGCCCACGTCTCGTGTTCCACGAGGAACGGCTTGTTCAATCCGTATCTATTTCCATCCAAATCGGCTCCAGCGTTGTCTGTCAAGACAAGGCGGAACTCCTACGGATGCATTCTTGTTCGGTCCCACAAAAGCGAGGAATGCCAGTGCTACCGGTCATGGAAGGCAGCATCATACCGGAACGGACTGCACGTTCAGTTGACGAAAGTACCGGTGGGTGTCGGTTAGCTTACATACTTCACACTTGCAGTGACTGGGGCTGTCCTTCATGAAACGCTCCCGCCCGTCATCTTAGATCGGGGATATGTTTGGATCATGCAGTGTTCCAGGAGGCTTATCGAATCGGCCCGTTTTCGTACACGTTCTACGATGCCTGACATTTAATGGTGAGAAACACCATTCCTGCCAAACATAATATATCTACCAGGTGACGGGAGACCCACTCATCTTCTGCTGGAGCGTGGCTCCAAGTTGACTTCAACGCTATCTATAGCCGCATCGGTACTTGTCGAAAACGTATTTACCGGTGTGTGCGATTTACACGAGTATTTACGCCATTGTTCTCCTGGTGCACGGCTTGGCAAGGGTGAGCCATGCATGAGTACGATTCAGCGTTTGGTGACAAACACATTGTGCCTCATGCAGGTGCAATGCTTGGATTTGATAGGGGCGTCGTGGGAGTCGCTACATGCTGCATACGGAACGTAGTTCCTCTTCGCCGTCTTGTCGGGGACTGTGTGCAGCCGAGAAGCGAAGAGCCAATGACGCCTGAACGAAGAAGTACACGGTTGGTGTCCAATGGCAAGGTAGATGCGCGACTTGTTGACGATCAAGTCTTACTCTTTGATAGGCTGTCTCTGATCACCGTGATCTGTGGGCGCAGGTACACACACTTTACTCCCACTTTATTCACCCCTCCCCCCCTGAAACACCAGTCATCATTACGGCCTGGGGTCTGATCCAGTGAAGACCGCAAGCACATGTAAGGTACGTTTCATTTCCCTCAGATTAGTCTAATAACATGAGAACTTCTCTGCAGGAATCCAAAGGGTTGTCCCGAGTTGGAGGCAGTGTTGGTCCCTCTGACTATCTGGCCAACCAGTGGCCGTCCTCGGTGAGAAGAGATAAGATCGCGGCTCCTCGGTAACGTAAGTACATGTGCCCCCTGCCGAGGACCGGTCGGAATGTCCCTGCAAGCTATTTCGGATGCCACACATCCTGTGCAGTGAGCTTCCCGCCTCAAGGGGTACGGGACTGCCAATGCCTGATGTATGTAGGTTGAATTAAGTGCCCACACACAGCTCGTTCTTCACGTCTATACGTAGGTAGAGTCTCTCAGCTGCTCTAGAATCAAGACTTGGAACCGCCTTGCGACACAAGGTCTGTCAACAACTGGCCCTGCAAAGCAAGCACCACACGTCACATTAGTCGCGTGGAGCCCTATGATGTCGGACCTGTCTGAAGGTAAGACTTAAGCGAAATGGAAACCGCATGTGAGGGTGCTACGTCGCGGATGACGCTATTGCCCATTTGCATCCGTAACATCATATTCTCATTTATCCGAAATATCCTAGTCGCATTTATTATCATTGCATCTCAACAACGGCCAACCCAGCAAGTATATGTAACTTAGTTATCACCACCAAAACCTGAACCGCACAATGTTTCATCTATTGTTAGGGTCGCGCCCGATTATAATGCTCTTGGATAAGTGCAACTTTGGGGTACTCCATCATCCCCCACATCCTCGGCGGTATCCTCGGTATAATCGGCTGTTTCGATTCACCTCCATCGAAGGTACTAATCGTCGCTGGTGAGATAGTCAGAAGGTAAACCAGGTAGTCGTATGCTATGCCTTACTCCGAAGATTCCCTACGCAGAAACAAGTCTATTGCACCCGAAAATGCGGCAAATGCCAGCCCACCACCAAATGCGGCCTTGGGCCCTGAATGGCGAGCAAGGACACCCCCTGCGACAAAGCCAGCGGCCACGGGGTTGACCATGTCATTTTTGGCTCGGTACTAGAATCGATTCAGCACAGAATGGGACGTCAGAAACTGAAACTCTTACCGCCTCGATGACACACTCTATACCTGCAAATAATGCGCCCACTTTACCGAAACCTTTACCCGTTCTCCACATTCCCCTGCCCATCTCTTTAAATACTTCGCGAGCTTTCTGGGTATTAGTCATTCCGGCCTGTGTTTGTTGTCGTAGGTATGGATCCTCGTATGCAAACGAAGCGGACATGAGGGAAAAGAAGGCACCGATGCCTAGACCTACAGGGAGACGTCTGGTCCTGAACCTAGGAAAAAGTTTGCTGATCCTCTAGTGACGCGACTTACCACCTACTCCGGCCATGACAGGTTTTAGCAACGCAAGATTCCATCCCCATGACCATCCATTGCTGGTATTTTTTGGCCTGCATAAACTTGTTCCCGGTCCTCCTCTTTGAGTCCTGGTGGGAAGAGGTTCCCTCCCAGCCGGATAGAGCGGCGCTACTAGCAGTTGCATTGGGTGCATGGTTAGCGCGCACGACCCTTTGAGCGACGCGATGCGACGCTGGCCAGTCCTGTACTGATGAGCTGAGCAGTGGTAAACGGAAAAAGCAGGAGTGTTCGTTGTGTTTTTTGAGGCGGTGTTCGCTCTTGCCAAAAGCGGTTACCACATCCGTTTCTGGACGACCGCTCAAACGTGTGGTGCTCGGTCTGCAACCACCAGCAATGAGCAGCCCGGCATCATTCCTGGGCGATACTGACCCTGGTGACCCAGAACTTCCGCCAGGATTACCTCCAACTTGTGAGTCTTCACCGCCTGCAGGCACCCCGTGCTTAGCCCTGCCACAGATAAATTCGAGGGCCCCTGGTTTACGACACAGTTGTTACTTGCATCATCGATTGGATTAGTTTCATTTTTGGTGTTCTCGTATTGTCGCTCACGATGGCCATTGGTCTTCGCCTCGCGCACGAAGCTAAAGGGTCAGTGCCACTGAAGTAAATGCTCGAAAATGTTGTCACGTTCATCGCGATCATAGGCTTCTCTCCTCACGAAGCTCATTCACAATCCGCCTTCTTTGGTTGGATCTTACCAACCCTCAGAACATCCGAGTTTACAATTCTCCAGATTGTTGGATTAGACGCAGCGGTGGTAAGTTGCACGCAAACGACCCTACTGCAGCGGTTCTTCACCACACGACAGCTACTCGGTTTCTATAAAACTTCATTTTACCTGTTCTCTGTATGCTCCATGTTCGCGGCGGTCATCTTAATGCCCATCAACTGGAAGGTATGACTTGGCAGTCACTGAGAGTTACCCGAAGCTCATACTTCCAAGAACAACGCAGGCATTGGCGGTGGTGCAGACGATGACGATAATGATTGGCCGCAATGGGTCACTCCAACATCCGACGATTCGTCATCTCCCGGCCGCGACTGGCTCGATCTCATCAGCGATGCAAATTCATACCTCACAGTTCATTTCCTCTTCACGTACCTTTTCACTATCCTCGCTCTCTATTTCCTCTACAGAAATTACCGACGTTACATACGTGCTCGTCAGCTCTTCTCGTTAGAGCTGGTCCATTCGATACCGGGACGTACTGTCATGGTCAGCTCGTTACCGGTTCACCTACGCTCGGAGCGTGCTCTCGCGGAGTACTTCGAGAACATGGGGTTAAGTGTGGAGAGCGTTTCCGTCTGCAGAGAAGTGACAACATTGAAGACTCTGCTGGACCAGCGAACGAAGGCGTTGTTGGAACTGGAGAGCGGCTGGACAAATTATGTCGGTAACCCAAGTGCCGTGGAATCGTATGACCCTTCAGAGAATGTAATTTCGCAAGTCGACCCATCGGGCTTGGAAAGTCAACCCGGCAGATTGGTCGTCCCTCATCGGAAACGTCCTACCATTCGTCCTGGCTGGTTCGCCGCCAAAGTTGACGCGTTGGAGTATCTAGAAGCCAAGTTCAAGGAAGCAGATGAGAAATTGAGAAAATGGAGACGAGTCGGAAATTTCAAGGCCACACATGTTGCGTTCGTGACTTTTGAAAAAATGTCCAGTGCGGTAAGGTGCATCGACGTATCTTGGCATCGATACACTGACCAAGTTTTTGTAGCAAATAGCAGTCCAGACAGCACATTCTCCGGACCCATGGCAAATTAAGACTCGTCAAGCACCAGAACCAAGGGATATCGTATGGGATAATATCGGTAATACCCCAGGTGCCCTATTTTCACGGGACCTGTTGGTTCTTGGCGCAGTCGGGCTACTACTTTTCTTCTGGATTCTTCCAATCACCGCTTTAGCTAGTCTGCTGAGCTATAAGGAGATCAAGAAAGTTATGCCATGGCTTGGACAGCTTATCGACACCAACGACAAGATTCGAGCTATCGTCCAAAACTCCCTGCCGTCAGTCGCTATAGTCACTCTGAATGCTCTGTTGCCATTTATCTTGGAGGGTATGATCACTTTGTATAACAGCGTCATGTTCTTCGGGATGACCGACCGCCTTAGGTTTGACTTATACTCAAGGTTACAAGGCACGTAGTATGATTGAGTACTCGTTATTGCGCAAGTGAGTCCTTTGTCCTTTCATCTCAGGACGGTTCTCATTCATATCTGCTTCAGATATTTCTTGTTCCTTCTTGTGAACGTGGTCTTCATCTTCCTGTTGGCTAGTACGTACTGGCAACTAGTTCGAGACCTAGCGAATTCGCCTGCGAAGATTCCCGAGAAGCTAGCGGAAGCTCTTCAGAAGGGCCGAGCGAAGTAAGTGAATCCATGCGCTACTAACATCTATCACCTAACGCGAATGGTGTAGACACTTCTTCTTATCCTACGTGATCCTTCAAGGTAAAGCATTGGATGGCAGCGCGAGACCGTCGCTTGACATTGGACAGGTTTTGGTATCATGCCTCTACAGTTGCTCAACCTCGGAGTAATCATACCTCGCATGGTTTTACGGGTTTTTGACACTAGAACCCCCCGAGGCACGTTTTCTTTGATTCCATCCCCTGTTTGGCTGATCGATGGCAGATTTCGCCGAGTTGAACGCCCCACCTATGATTAACTACGGTGTTGTATACCCACAAGCCATCCTCATTTTCGTCATCACGATCCTATACAGCGTGGTTCAGCCTCTCATCGTGATTTTCGGTGCCATCTACTTCGGGGTGGGATACCTAGTCTACAAGTACAAGCTCTTGTTTGGTACGTGGTTGTTCACCCGACCAAGAGCGGCAAATGAACCGTCTGCAGTTTTTTTCAAGCCATACGAGTCACAGGGTCAAGCGTGGCCGAATTACCTTTGTTCGTCTCATATGGGGCATCGTCATCTTTCAAGTCTTTATGATTGGTATCCTCACCTTGCGACAATGCTACATTATGACGTCCCTTCTGGTACCGTTGGTGGTTGGTACGATAGCGTGGTCCTGGTACATTCATAGCGCAATGCGTCCACTAAGCCACGCAGTCTCTTTGACTTCTGTGTGTGAAGTGGAGAGAGGAGAGGAAACTACTGTAACCAGGCTTAGGGAAGAGCGAACCAGTGTCATGGTCTCAGAGGTAATGATTGTGTTCCCCTCAACTCCACATGTTCACATGTCTGTTTTAGCAATTTGAGTCGAAGAAGATACGCCCAGAATGATGACACTCTTTACGTCGCTCCCGAAGACGAAAGAACGGACTATGTGAGCGGGTCTGTTCACTTCTTCGAAACTGAGATGTGAATACGAACTTGCAGTCCCAACCACCGATGGCCAATTGGTATTACGGTGTACTCAAGTATGCTGTGAAGATATCGTTAGTGTATAATTCACTGATGACCTTCTAGCACTGGAAAACGTCGTTACGGGCACCCTGCACTGACTGGGGTCTTGCCCGAGCCCTGGCTTCCTTTGAAGAAAGGGCAAATTCTTATGAATGGCGTACGCAATGGGAACTCCAGGGCTGTGACCGACTCGACACAGGGCATCGTGCTTAGTCTTCGCAACCGCTACAGCGCGCTGAGAAACAAGATTCGATCTTCTCGTCGGTCGCGCGATACTGCTGACGGTGAGAATGCCGAGGTCGGTTCGCCTGTTGAGGAGCGTGGCCACGGCTCTGATAATAGTACAACGAACCCTTGGGCCGGTGCACGTGGTTCGCGCACGCAATCAACCCTCAGTCATCGTCTGAGCTTTGATCCAGGTTCTGGGGTTATCATGCTACCGGAGGATGACGATTGGCTGGCGGAGGAGGAGGATTCTTCCGGCGAAGACTACAGCAATACTAGCCCGCCCTCGGGGGACGGTCAGGGTAACCTATCACAGGAGGACCTTGGTATGTCCGATGATCATGTTTCTTCTACTCCGATGACTCCGTCGCCGAAACGTCGTCATGCAACTTATTATCACCATCCTGGGCGTCGCCGAGCGACTGTGCCCGGAGCCTTTCCATAGGTGCCTCTAGCTTATGTCCCTTGTTATAGTTTTACCCTACCCGTTATGTTACTCTCAGTTTTCTATTTACCCAAGGAGCGCATGGAGTGTGGGATTGTCGATCTACGCGTATATAAAAGGAATTGTACCAAGTAGGGTGACGAGACTCGGAGTGTGTCTTACTGTCTCTTAAGCACACATGTCTCGATCTTCTTCGCGTTCTCGGAACAATTTGCCATCGACGTCTGCTCGCATTCGCATTGCCAACGAAATATCCGAACGCGAACATGACAGGGAGGGTCCTGTTCCCTCCAGCCTAAGTCTACTGTCCGCTCGCAGGCCGTCGTGGGCACCAGCTCCACTACGACAATCACAACTCTCAAGACAGGATCATAGCAGGGACTCGCCTCTTACCGTGATGTGCCGACATTCAACGTCCCCAACCAAGCCGACAACTCTTCTCCTGAGATCGATGGAGGCAACTTCCGCAGGAATTTACATATTGACATGAAGGACCTCGTCGGGGATGCAGTGGGAAATGTGAGTTATGTCGCATGTGCGCCGACAGCCAGTTCAACATGCAATATTGCAGATGAGTATCAGCCCAGTCGGCCGTGATATTGTCCTGGCTGCGTAAGCCGTTCTGTTCGGGCATCGCTGTTCCCTTGTGCACACTCTTCCTATATAGCCGTCGAGGACTGTTTATCATCGACCTAGAAGCTCCCCTGGAAGTACCACGATTTCTACCTCAAGGCTGGCACCTGGGAAGTCGCAGGACGTTCAGTGGAATCCACACCATCTCCGTGCGGAATACATCGTATCGACGTCGTCAGGAAAAGCTGTAAATCTATACCTTTAGTTCTTCACTCTATCGCTCACTTGTATCCTCAAGTCTTATATGGAACCTCTCGATGCCGGGAATATGTCAATAGAACACGTTCTGCGTTCGCATTATCGTGCTATAACTGACATCAACTGGCATACTTCCGAGCCTCACCTTGTGTCCAGCGTTGGGATTGACTCTTGGATATGGACATGGGATCTACGAGAAACTCGGAAGCCTGTCTTAGGTGCGTCGTATGTCGAAGTTGTTTCCACCCACTCATGTCCCTCGCAACAGGCCTCTGTGCGTTCAACGGTGAGTTGCCGCTGCCCCAGAAAAGATGTTGTCTGAGACTCGGGCTCTGATGTAGCCGGTGGCACTCAAGTAAAATGGAACCGCCAGGATGCAGACGTGCTGGCATCGTCGCACATGGACGAAGTTCTAATATGGGATCGCCGGGTTCGTATTTCCTGTACGTTCCAAATGCGCCGTCATGTTTTGATCGTCTGGTAGAAAGGTTCTCTCCCCACTGCGCGGATACGGGCCCACAGGTGCAAAAATATACGGCATCGACTGGGCCCACGCCCGTGCCAGTGACATTGTCACCTGCTCTCTTGACAAATCAATCAAGGTGTGGAATGTCAAAGAAGCGATATCCACAGAAGAAACGGCTCAGCCCCAGCCATTGACTACAATTACAACTCGTTATCCCGTTTGGCGCGCGAGGGACCTACCATTTGGTAGAGGCGTGTTGAGCTTACCGCAACGAGGAGAGACGATTCTGGAAATGTGGGCCGAGCACAATCCACTGACGCCCGCAGAAGTGTTTCGCGGGTCATGAGGACGTCGTAAAAGAATTTGTTTGGCGAAGAGGCAGCACAAGTGCGTTAAAGGTGACCTAGCTCTTCTCTTATGTACTGAATACCATCTCGGAAGGTGGGGAGTATCAACTTATTACCTGGTCGAAGGACCGGACCCTTCGCTTCTGGCACGTGGGGCCTGATATAATGGAAGTAAGCGTGCCTTTCGTACTTGTAAGTCGTGTCTGCTGACAAAGTCTACAGAAATTTGGTTGGAAGGCCGGGACTACCGTCGCGGAAGCCCAACCTCAGAATCTCTTTGATCAGCGTCAGTCGTTCCGGCATCCTCCGCAAAGTTTGGAGCACTGTCCCTACGCTCTCAGCGCCCATTGGTTCCCGCAGTATATTGGCCGAAGTTCGTGCAGGTCCTCCACAACCACCGCCCAAGCCGACAAATCCGGTTCTACAGCCTCATCATGGCTCAGCAGCCCGAGGTAAAGGCATCTTGCTTCTTGAACCTGGGGCAGCTGCATCTTCTCCACGTGGTCACACAGTTCAGCCTATCTACAACCAGACTCATCGCCCAATTCCGATCCCAGCAACTGCTAAGATTACGCGAGGAAAGGCGATGGGTGGCAGATCAGCGAAGGTGGACCCCATTGTTTGGCTATCAAGTGTGAAAGTTGAGAATCGGAGGGATGAGAGCTCTAGCAGCCGTGTCAGCTCTAGCTCCACCGCCTCGCCCCAAAGAGAGAATAGCTCAGCAGCACGCAACGGGAAGCGTAAAAGAAGCCTCAGTAAAGTAAGAGAGAACAAGGATGGTGACGGGGAGCAAAGTCTCTGGCCCGAGTAAGCGTTTCTATGCATTGCTAAACGTGCGCCCCGCTAAGGGATTCAAAGGATCACTTCTGTTCTTACCAAACTAGCCTCCTCTAACAAGATTCGCTTAGAAAAGGTTTGCACAAGATATCCTACTTGCGATTGATAGTTGACTTTCCTCAGAACGACCTAAGCAAAAGGCGGACGTGTACAATTGGGCTGCACGGACCTTGGGGTGAATCGTCCTCAGTGTTTGTTCGGGTCTCGTTCCGCTTCCCCAAGGGCTACCCTCATGCTCCACACCCTGAGGGCACACCAGAGGTCGAACTTGAACGAACGCCGTTAATATCCCGCCGGACCCGAGCTATCATGCGCAAGAAGTTACGTGCTCTCCGTGAACGCCACCGACCTTGTCTGGAAGCATGTCTACGTTTTCTCTTATTCGGAGACGAGGACGATCAAGTCAGTGCGTCGGTCAGTTCGGAGTCTTCTTCAGAAGACGAGGATCCCGGACAACTTGCGCCTAAGCCAAGAACATTCACGGCGGCCCTCTTAAGGAATAACAAGAAGAGTTTAACAGAGCCTCGCACCTCTCAGGGAGTTTTCGGCCCAAACGGTATTTCATGACGTCCTCCAGGCCTTGACGGTCAGCTAAGTTACGTTGCAGGTGAACTAGTATGTTTTTTCTGGTCACCAGCGCCGAGGGCCTCGCAATTCGGAGGCTGCGTCCTCAGCAAATAACTCCTTGTCTCCCCCGTCATTTCGACCTCTTTTTCAGCCCCCTTCCTTACTTTCGGATGCTGTTCGTCGTCTCGCACTCGCTGCTTGCGATCAACAAGTCGACCGGGCAGACTTCCGGCGCTCGGATGAAAGCGACTATACAGTGCGTATAATGACGAATCTTCTCACATTTTCGGCGCAGAAATCTAGGCGTAATTCAGATGGCCATCCGGCTAATGATGGCCCCTCGCATTGTACAAGCACCAGTCAAGCCTGCCTGCCGCACCACCGTGTATATCAGGCTTCCTGATGACGTCAACCTCTTTCGACGTAAGGTAGCTTCTGAGTATATTTTTGACGCGGCCACTCTTCCCAGCCTATGTGCTACGAATGCCCGTATCGCCCGTGAACACTGGTCAATTTAGTCACGAACGGGTATTCAGAACCCTTGAGAGTTTGTTCCCCCCTCGTGAGGCGGCCTGCTTCATTCAATATCTTCACTGTCACCGGCTTACACATAATCGAACAACTGTAAGTAGACGGACATCCCTTCCCTGCATTTTCACTGTAGCTAAGATATCGACGTAGACATAAGCACTTTTGTGTCAACTATGACATACAGATGTTGGCGATGATAGCTGTCGTATTTCTAAAGGCCTACGCACGAGTCTCTGTACCAAGTGCGGTAGTCTCCATCGTGTTTTTTGTTTACACCCTAACGAGAGCTGTAGTTATCCGACCGCCGTCTCCAAAGGAGCCCCCTTCTGCCGTCTCAAAGACGGACGACGATTACTTTAGTTCACCGGTGGTCAAGGACCCGCGAGCAGCGGTACTGTCGCCCGGTTGGCCGCGTCTTTCGTCCGTTTCGCCAACAGGTCCTAGCGTCCCGGCCGCATCTTTGTTGTCGAACCTCGACCTCATCTCGTGGATCGTGGTCTAGTTTATTCAACCCCTGGTTCGGTGAGGCAATTGAATGTCCGGTGTTCCGGAATCCATTACTACTCCTCTCGACGCTATGTCGCCGAGAGCCCCAGCCAGTCCCGATCCCTATCTGGCGATATCATACCTCGGACTGCCTAATCCTGACTCGCCACGACGAAAAGCACTCGGCAAGGATGCTTCGCCCTCGTTGACAGCGCCTTTATCGAAATCTTGGTCAGAGACGCACGTGATACCTCTTGCGCGTCCCTCGCTCTCGCAATCCTCCAGTCAGGGACGTCGACCGACTTTTCCGCGAGTTGACAATGTCCAAACAGACAGCATCGCAGAAGAAGTTGGTCATTTTCGACAAGGAACCGGAGAGCAAGGAGTCTGCAAGGTTCGTGTGGGCTCCTGTATCGTGGAAAATTTTGTTTGACAGTACATCATCGCTCACAGCGCAAACGTTTGCAGAGCCTTCTTCCAACCTGACCGGCTTGCGCGATTAGCATGCCATATTATATCGTATGCAGAAGTCTTGCTCAAGTGGAAGTTGGATTTTAAAAGGTTGGAGCTCCTGAATGCGGTAAAAACGTCAGAATTCGTGAAGATCCCGCCTGTGTCGCAGCAAGAATTTGGTTTCGGTACGTTTCTCCACGTGTCTTACGTAGAATGGTAATCAGCCACCTGTGCTTATCGTCTGCTAAGACATTCAGCCGACGTGCAAGCGATGCGGTCAGAAACAGACAAATGCAGAAACATGTTCGCTCTGTGGTGCACGACCCGGCAAGCCATCGTGTTCGATTTGCCGACTCCCAGTTAAAGGTACGTACCGTTGCGACTTGTCCATCTCACTGCTACAGTGAGGAACCTAAATGACGATGCGTTGCGCGTAAACAGGACTTTCAATATGGTGTGGACACTGTCTACATATCTCCCACGTCAAGTGCTGGCGTGACACCCAGTCTGACGTTTGTGGGTCTGGTTGTGGTTGTCCATGCAGTGGATCCCGCAAACCTTCTTCCAGACGAGATTCGCGCACACACTCGCCTTCACCGTTAGTGGTATAATACAGGTTACCCTCGGTGTATGCCACAGCGTCCGACACCACATGATCGAGTCGTAACGCCTTATTGAGCTGAAAGGGCAGGTACGCGGGCGAGAAAACGTCGACATACAATTACATATACAACTTGACACCGCAGCTGGCAGCCCAAGACGCATTAGCACGCCTGTCAGACGTCGACATTCTCCAGACTAGCCAAGCCGGAAATCCAGGGAGATGCAAGCTACGAAGTGATTGATGCAGCGTATTATACAAGCGATGTCTATGCTTACTGTAAGCTCGATCTAAGTAGAAAGGCAGTCCGATTTCCTCCGGGAATAATACTGGCATAATACGAATTAATTGGTCAAATGTGCGTCCCGCGACGACAAGTGTTGCATCAAGAGTTCGTAGCTGTGGGCCGCAAAGGGTGAGCGAGGATGACGACGATGACGAAGGGCTGATACTCACGTTAACAGGGTAACGGCACTATTAGGTACGGTCCGAAACAAGTTGACAGAGAGCCCCTTGTACAATCCGGACCAGCCCTCTTTCTGAATGATCTTGCGAGTGATATATATAATGCCGCGACGGGTGTGCGTTTTGATCATACCGTCCGAAGACATGTCCTCGGCGATGGGAAGACGAAGGGTCTGCAATCGGGTTCTGATGACTTCATGGGGGTATGTGGCGACGGATGCCGTCATTTTAGCTATGGCGGAACAAAGAAGGATCGTGTGACTGTGCAAGGGGCCATCGGAGTCGCCCTCTAGGAGGGGGGAGGAAGGGTATGAACTGTGTCGATACCGGTCTGGATGTATATGTACTTACGTGCCCATAGCTTGAGTTGTTCGTACAGTGGAAATTGCACAGCGACATGGAGGATTCCGAATAAGCTGGGTAACAATCCGCGATAAAAAGCGCGAATGCCTTCCGTTTCGTATATTGTCCAAGCAGCGTCGAAGGTAGTGTCTGTATCTCACTTCTCTTCGCGATTGGGTCTAATGGGAGATAAAAGAGACTGAGGATTCGCCGGACGTCGTTCTGTGGATAGAGAACACGTACCATAAAGCGGGTTTTGATGACCCAGAGGGGCATCGTACAGGTCGTACTGACTGCTCCGGCCACCATGGCGGAGAGTAGATGGAGTGTCCAGGGATGGTCGCGCATGACGGGTTGGTAGCCCTTCGGCTGTGCAGCAGGGTATATACGCCTCGGTTTTTGACTGTCACCCAGGGGTTGTTCTCCAAAGCGGGTCTTGATGCCGTCGTAAACTGCAAAGTAGATTGCCCAAGTGGGGAGGTAGCCCAGAATGGTTGGACCGAGACCGCGGTACAGCCCTCGAATGCCATCGTATCGCAGTGTGTTCTTGAGGATATCTGGACGGGCGGCGTGTCAGGAAAAGAATTGGGGGTGAGGGGGAATGAATTCCACGGGACACGGACCACGAACGCCTTGGTAGTTCTCATGACCTGGTACTGCTTGCTGAGCCTGCAACTTCGTCTTGACGACGTCGAGTGGACAGGTGGCGATACTGGCAACGAGTCCGCCTCCAGCACCGGCTGCACTGGTGATGAATGACGATATCAATACGAGCGACATAATAAGAAGACGATCGAAGTCGTTATCTTCGGCAGGGCACTAGCGCCGAGGAAGCAGTCGCACCCACCTATGACGCTGTTTGCAAGCCATCTTGTTCTTCTTGCCTGACTGCTGCATCGCTCTTACCCCGCAGAGGGGGGACCAGGCGGGGGTAGGGGAGAGGGGAACGACTTGTCATTATTAATTATTATTATTATTTCACATGCACAACCCGGCTCCTGCCGATCGACGCAAATCTCTCTCCCAAGTAATAAATGTCCTCGGCGACGAGACGGCTGCAGGCAGTCCAAAATGCTCTGACAGCTATCCAGGCAGGCACTTCTGTGGATGGCACTGATTTCTTGGTTTTGCCAGATGGAAAGAGAGTTGAGATGCTTGGAGGACCTGGGACATCGGACCAGCACGTTCATTTGGACGGAAAACCGGTCTGCCTCCTTTGCTTCTCCGGTCGTACTGCAGCACTTATACTATCGGGACTTGGCACGCCCCATGAGCACACCGCGAAGCATATACAGGAGTACCCCGTGCTTGAGGTCCATGTCACGAGGGCCGTCCGACCAGGGCAATCAACCTGCCAGACTTGTGGGCTGTCATTTACGCACTGTTCACGAAATATCACGAACAAGAGACGATCCCCATCGTTCTGTCGGCTTATATCATCAAATGCTGCAGACTTGCGCTCCTACGTTCTCAGCTCAGGGCTCGGCCGTGTCTCACCCAGCCGAGATATATCGCAAGAAGTACCTGTTCCTGAATGCGGGCCACGTTCTGGCAAGGGAGCTGGGCAAGCGGGATTCCACGAGCGTGGTTGGCTGCCACCTTCGCATTCATCCCGTCATGCACTGTCGCCCTTCCCTTCCGTTCAGTCGTTCACGCGAACACCACTTGTCATAGCTGCACACCCTCTTCGCCCCCCAAAGCCAAAGCACGGTGAGGTACTCTATAAAAGATACTGTCCCTACCATCGGACAGACGTTAGACTTTACCTACTTTGATCTCGGTTCCGGGGAGGGTGTCAGTGCGCATCTGGAGGCTTTCCACAGGTGGCATAACGACGAGCGTGTCAATAAAGGCTGGAGCGAATCAGGGTCTCTCCAGAAACACTTGGAATACGTAAAAGGTGTCCTGGATAATCCAGCAATCTTACCTATCATGATGAGCTGGGACGGGGACCTGATGGGATACGTAGAGATTGTATGGCTGAAGGTGTCGTCGACTCTGTCTATGTGCTATTGCACGATTTTTATCACAGAACAGGAGAACCACATCGCTACTTACATTCCCAACGGTCCAAAAGATTGGGACAGAGGTATGCATGTCCTGGTTGGGGAAGAGAAGTACAGGGGCTCAGACAGAGGTCTAGTTTTCCCATCCATGCAGGCGCTGGGCCGTAATCCTAATGTAACTTCACAGCTCAAGCATGGCTTAGATCTATCTTCCACTATTGTTTCCTTGCTGACTCGAGGACGGAACGGGCGATTGGTGAACCTAGAGCCGACAATGCCTCGATAGTCAAGGTTTCCCTTGACGCTGCAATGCATATTGAAACGGTATGGCTCCGACAAGTATCTCACAGCGACACTCAACGGACTGTACAGTGCAGATATTCGACTTCCCGTACAAGCGTTCAGTTATGACTTGTGTACCTCGAGAACGCTTCTTCAAGATGGATGTCCTGTGATGGGCTTGCATTGGTCGAGAACTCGAGAGTGACTCGCCGTGGACTTCGTCTCATACAAGTCTGAGTCGGCGCGTAATGCGAGATGTACCGTTGGTAACTTACACGCTTCGAGTACCGTCACGTGAGAGGCATATGAGGTCACGTGTCTGCATCGACTGCAATATCAGCGCGCACTGCGGGCGATTACAACAACGTTCCCCAACGAAGTGATCATAAGGGATCAATGTCTAGTTGTCCTCATCATAACGAATTAGAAAGGCTTCAGCCACCAAAGCTGAGCCAGTCTGTACATCGGGAAGAATGTACGCAGTGTTTCGATAATCAGGTTAGTGCAGTGGTACGCTTTCGTCGATCGGCCCCTGCCCATGTTTTCGTAGGACGGAGATGTGGGCGTGGACGTTTGTTTGCAATGCTTCAATGGAGCTTGTCGTGATCCAGTTAGGACATCACGCTTCGACCCATGTTTCGCGATCGGGTCATTCATTCACCTTGAACATAAAACGCACGCCTAAATCGAAACCCCCTAGTCGTGTGAGTTCCTTCACCAGGCCCTGAGATTATCTGCTGGTGGTTGATCTTGAGCACAACGTAGAGCGATCAGGAGCCCCCTACCAAGATGACAAAGTTGGCTATCGTGCAGGAAGCGTGAGGAAGATAAATGGGAGCACCACACCTCACTGCAAATGCTGGAAGTGCGATCCCTGTGGAGGGGAAAGAGATTTTGGCTAATGCTGACACAGTAAGTCGGTGTACTCTGTGTGTATTCTGGAATCTTTGAAATTTCGCAGGTGAAACGGTTGACAGATGGTGTTATGCAGTCACTGTCGTCTGCCCGCCAGTCTGAAGTGCAGGCATGGGAGGAGGAAATTACCCCTTGCGAGCACACGCTTCTGCTCGAACAGTACGCCAGAGACAACATTCCAGCTGAGGGTATGTAAGAACAATGCCTCCTTACGTCAATCAAAAACCCCTCATTACAGGCCTCGCCCGCTGTGCCTCATGTGAGCTAACTTCAAACCTCTGGCTTTGCCTCACCTGTGGTGCCCTCGGCTGCGGACGTTATCAATACGGAGGTACCGGCGGTAACAGGTCACGCGCTGGAACATTTCACTTCCACTCAACACCCGGTGTGTGTAAAGCTCGGCACAATTACTCCAGAGGGTGGAGCAGGTTCGTGCCTCATTCCCTACTTGCTTAGGAAACTGATGGATATCTGCATTATGCAGATATTTATTGTTATGCTTGCAACGATGCGCGTATCGATCCCGATCTACCAACACACCTCGCTACTTTTGGCATCAACGTCGCATCGCAGAAGAAATCCGAGAAGAGCATGACAGAGCTCGTAAGTCTAGTTGTGGATAAAGGGGATTTATTCAGTCGATTCATTTTCCAACAGCAAATTGAACAGAATCTGGCCTTCGATTTTTCCCTTACTGCGGAAGATGGAAGTGCTTTAAGACCTGTATTTGGTCCAGGTCTCACCGGGCTAAGGAACCTCGGAAATAGGTAAGCGTAAGCTTGGTTTTCTTTTCTATTATACTCCAAACTCAGAATTGATCAACTAGGTAAGGAGTAAAACCGAAGTGCTACACTGCTGTTTCACATCGCCCGCTCTAGCTGTTATATGGCCTCCGTATTGCAAGCCTTGTTTTCCCTCACCCAGTTTCAGCAACGATACTATGGCGGGGCGTTCACGGGAACCGTTTCGAACGGCGTGTTTGAAAGAGCAGCCGCACACTGGGAGGCCTGCTCGCAGTCGCTTCCTGCTGATTGTCTCGAGTGTCAGATGCTTAAAATTGCGGATGGCCTTCTCAGTGGACGATACTCCAAACCGCATGTCGAGCCCCGTCAGGAAATTCCGTGTTAGTTGGGAATACAAGCCACTGACCTGCTCCTTAGCCCCGTCCGGTGGATTAGCTCATTCTACCCCAGAACATACTCCCTGGCAACTCGGCTTGAAGCCTGCTGGATTCAAAGCCCTCGTTGGAAAAGGGCACGCGGAGTTTGCAACCATGCGACAACAAGATGCGGAGGAATTCCTTGGACATCTCCTGACTGTACTCCGGAGGTTCAATCATCAAGCTAATTCCTGGCGCACCTGGTGATACCTTTTCCTTCTTGTTTTCGCTTTGAAATGCTGATAGACTCAAAGACGAGGCCGAACCGACGGGAAGCGTTCGCATTTGGGCTAGAGCAGCGATTGCAATGTTTGTCTTGCCGCAGAGTTAGGTATAGAGTGGACAACATGGACATTCTCAGTTTCGGCGTTCCCGCACAAGAGCTTCCCGCGGATACTGGGTGAGTAGGAGAAATAACAACGTCTACCACGTGCGACAGAGCTGATAAACTCATCAGACCAAAGTATGCTCCCGTGGCACTGATGCAATGCCTCGGCCTGCCTCCTCGGTATCACGGGCCAAGAAGAACTAGAGTACCAATGCGAAGGTGGATGCGGAAAATGTCTCAGGCTGTGAGACTCCTGCAGTTTTCCACATTCCCAGACATACTCGTGTTACATGCGAAGAAGTTCCAATTGAAGAATTGGGTCCCTACCAAGCTCGGTAGGTTGTAGTCCAAACTTTTGTGCAAGGAGTGATACCAAGGTACTTCTGATAGACTATTCCGATAATTTTACCGGCAGGGGATGAGCTTGTTCTTGATGCATTTCTAGGACAGGGCTTGCAGCCTGATGAAGAACAATTCCTGGAGCCATCTTCGGACCCCTCGTCCAGCTCACTCCCCCAATTAAATGTGGAAGCATTGGAACAACTTGGAGGGCATGGGATTTCCCTTGGTAAGGTGCCAGAAAGCATTGCTTGCCGACCGCAAATCAAGGATGTAGAATCTGCTATGGAGTGGCTTTTCAGCCATATGGATGACCCTGGTACGCCTTGCATTGTTGCTCATCTTTCTCTACCAAGCTCATACTACTCCCATGGAAATTAGATATCGACGAGCCTATCCAGTCCAAGTCGGGAGGCACTAACGCGGACCCCAGAGCCTTCGTCCGACCAAATTGCAATGTTAGCAGACATGGGCTTTACACATGCACAAGCCCGGAAGGCACTCATTGAAACGGTGCGTGATAACGACAAGGCACCTTGAGGATATCTGACATGCGTTCACAGGACGGGAACCCTGAGCGCGCTGTGGAATGGTTATTCAATCATCCCGACGACATAGGAGAAATTGCACAATCTTCAAGTGCACCTGTCCAGAAAAAGCCAGGTACCAGGTTCTTCGCGCCTGCCAGCGCGGTACCGGCTAAAGGCGTTTATATCACACAAGGGCCCTAGCGTGCACTCGGGTCACTACGTTGCGCACATTCGTATACCTCCGACTCAACTAGGCGACGGAATGGACGTGGAGGGAAACGACGAATGGGTACTTTTTAACGATGAAAAAGTCGTAGTGGCCGACAAGACGAGCGTGGACGAACTGAAAAAACTCGCATACATGTACATCTTTGAGCGGATTTGAAGACAGTAGGCAACCGAACTTCACCGCTCGTGTATGGTAGGTTCTTACACCGTCATAGCGGGTGGCCCGCACGAAAATGGAGGGACGATCGCATCACCTTGACTGAATCCCAAGTTCACTGTTACATGGGGCACTCTAGAGGCGCTCAGCGTTTAGAGGGATGTGTACCTGTGACGGAGTAAGACAGTACTAGGAAAAAGCAACAAGGATATGTCCCGTAGAAAATGAAAAAAAGAAGGGTAGAGATAAAAGAAAGACAACGACCAGTATTATCAGAACCCAGTCCATGCTGTTACGTATGAGTCAAAACATTCCAAGTCCATATACCTATAGTTACGACCTATGACCTTCCACCCTACGTATACCGTCTGGATCTGGATTATAGGGATCATAAGCGACATCGCTTGGTCTCCCTCCAAAGTCATCTCGGTACTGCAAGCTGACGCTGCTCGCGTTCCACGCCAAACTCGGGTTATCTTGCTGTAAGGGTACGAACGCGCTTGAGTCGGAATGTCTTGCACGATCGGCAGCCGCGGCTCCACTTCCCACGTACCCACTTCGCGTAGTGCCCATGGCATACGCTGCAGCAGGATGTTGGCGACTGGCGGCACGTCGTCGACGAGCCATGCATATACCGAATGCCGCACCAATGATACCGATGAGGGCGATAGCACCGACGATGGCACCGATAATCACACCCGTACTCGGTTTGGAAGACGAGGACTGGTTGGAGTTACTGCCACTGCTGCCTGCACCTTGTGCAGCATCGTTCAGAACGTTCGGTGGCAAATCACTGACTGCCGATGTCGGACTGAGTCTCAACGTTACCAGAGCCCACGATGACCATTGTGCCAGTTGCTCGGGATACCGTTCACCACCACGAAAAGGAGAGCAGGCCCGGGTTGGAAAATGTTGGGACTGGGTGGAGCTTGCGCGACGTGAAGTACATAGGATCCGTCGCTGTTCACGGTGAAAGTGTTGTTCAGTTGTAGGTGGCGTTGGCCCATGTTCATGGCGTGAGTGGTGAAACCACCGCGAGAAAGCACAACAGTCGTGTTTGAAGCTGCGGCATTAGCCGAGCCACTGTACGAGGTAGCGGGAACGGTGAGATTGAAGTATGCACCGCCATAAGAGAAGCTGGGTTGGGACACCAGTGGGCTGTGGGCGGAACTGAGGCGGAGAAGTAGGGGAGGATAGAACACTTCGACGGTGTAAGTAGTCGGGTAGATTGTAGACGTATTGACAGTCGATATTGGGGTTTGAGCCTGCGATCATGACGGACGCATCGGGAAGAAGCATTGCGGAGGAATGATACAGACGGGCGATGTTGGAAGTTCCCAAACCAGCGTTAGACCACCGGCTGCCAGAGGGCATATTGGGGTTGTAGATTGCAGGGTGTGCCCACCGGGCCAGCGGACAAAGATTCACCATAGGGCATGTTACCGAAGTTGGGTGTCATTCCTGTAGCTTGAGCGTATCCAGCAGTTCCGTTCAGAGCACCATTCACGACGAGCAAGGTACCGTCTGGAAGAGCAATGAACTGGCCCATCGTGCGACCCTCGAGCATGTCATCGTCTTGCTCGTAAGCGGGCGAAGAGCCGTCTGGAGGTTCTGGTGTGAGACGTTGACAGTCCTTTGAAGCGGGATAGTCCCAGGTATTATAGTAAGGGTATGAGTAGTTACCCCAGTAACTGTCGGGCATGTCAGATCCACCGCAGAAAAGAATGGTTGGAGTCCAGTTATTGGCGGGAGTCAAGAGGAAGCATAGCGACAGCTCCAGACTGCAGGGTATACACGAACGACGTTTCCAGGCATACCGGGGAAGCGGTGTCTCTGCGTTTGTATCGGGATCCCAAAGCACTGCGCGCGACGTCAACGTAACCATTCGTGTAGGACGGACTGACTACTTACTAGTCGATATGTTTGCTTGTACGAGCATTTTCCCGGAAGGCATCAAGTAGGTATGTGCATACGAGTTCAAACCGGAAGTCGAGACCATGAACTGCATTTCCGTTGCAGCTCCGCGTGAGGGGAAGAACTCGTAGGTAGGTTCGGCTGCCCCACCTTCGTATGCAGGGTCGATGTTGGGAGTGTTCCTGTTGATGTAACCGCCATTGACGAAACCGCCGATCAAGGCAATTGTACCATCGCCTAGAGGTTCGCATGCAGAGTACCAACGGCGTTTTTGCATGGAAAGGACGGTGGCATTGTCAAACCACTGACATTGTGAACTTGACCAGTCGTCAGGCATTTGTGCAGGGATTGAGAATACGAATGGCAGGTTCCACCGTCGTAGTCGCCATAGGTTGCGTCAGTATGCGCCTGAGCCGGCGTTGTTTAAGACTGAACCGAATGTTTCCACCTGGACCTACGGCGCCGTTGCCACCAAAAGTAGCGTAGGAGCCATTGGGCAAGTGCATGCCAGAGGCACAGAAGGTGTTTGTATACACTTCCATCAGCGTTGCGGTGTGAGAGTTGATATCCCTTGATCATTGGAAACGGTATGGATAAGAGAGGAGGGAAGAAAGGATACCGTATTCACCAAGCAGAACCCCACGCGGGATGGCCATTTATTTGGGCACTGTTCCCTTCTGCCTTGTCGAGAATGTAGACTTTTTCCTCGTTACCAAGGAACATCTGGGATAAGTCGGCAAGGATGTTCGAGGAGGACGCGACGAGTGGACGTACCATCATTGCACTGACGAGACTGTTGCCGACTTGTGCGATGGATCCAGCTGACTGTGCATAGACGAGGCGAGAAGAGGTGGCTACCCCGAATGCCAGCCAGGGTAGGGAGGGGAGCATCGTGACGAGGTCGTTCTGAGGAGAAAGAAAGAACAAGAAGAAGAAGAAAAAAAGGAATGTCAGTGTTTCGAGAAGTTGTGGGATGGGTTGATGACGGGAAGTCCGAGCGGGGTGCCTTTTTTCAATTATTTTTATTTTGCAACAATATAATACAATTGGCGACCCTTGTCCGCCACTTGTCAACCTTCTCCGTGCCTGCTGACTCTTTGAGTTATCCCGTATGTACACCAGAGAAAGTATTCAGAAAACATCTGCAACACGTTCTCGAACGAATCCAATGCTGTACCTGTGAAACAATGTAATGTTCCGCATGAGGGCTGCAAAATCTATAGAACACCCTCCAAGATTGCTGTTTGACTCATCTCGGACCTTGCGATTATCGCTGACTCCGTGGCAGGTACAGAATAACGACTTGGGATGCAATAAACGTATGACTGTAGGATAGTCGACAAGATAAGATACCGGCCGATCTCAGGCTCAGCCACTCCATCCCGAGGACAATATTCATCCTTCGCACGGCTGCACGCCTGGCTTGTGTAGCGATCGAACGATGCCCATACGACCCCCCATTAACTTTCCGAAGTGGTTGGATGCCAATGCCCATCTGCTCCAGCCCCCAGTGAACAACTTTTGTCTGTATAGGGAGAAAGACTTCACCGTGATGGCCGTCGGAGGTCCTAATCAACGGAATGACTACCACGTCAACGAGACCGAGGTGACATTACATCGTAACCCCTATCCTCCGGTCGCTGACTTGCGATGTTTTCGATACACAGGAGTGGTTTTACCAGTACAAAGGGGCCATGCTATTAAAGGTCGTAGATGAAGGTGAATTCAAAGACATAGAGATCGAAGAGGGTGCCATGTTTCTGCTCCCTGGTACGGTGCTTCTTCGAGATCTCCCATCTGCGATTCTATTTGACTCTGGTGTCGCAGCCAACACACCTCATAATCCTGTCCGGTTCGCGAACACGATCGGCATTGTCGTCGAGGCAGTCAGACCGGAGGACTCCAAAGGTACGTGATCACGAACCACTCCTTGCACACGACCAACGACCATTTGTCTATCGCAGATGCCTTGCAGTGGTACTGCCGCGAACCAGTGCACACAGAACCCGTTATCATTTACAAAGAATCTTTCCATGTGCACGATCTCGGCACGCAGCTCAAACCCGTGATTCAGCGATGGATGGCAGATGAAGAATTGAGAAGGTGCAAAGAGTGTGGCAAGGTAGCACCTCCCAAGTGAGTTTGCAGTTATTGGTCCAGGGTAAACCATATGTATCTACAGAGTATTTATTGTACGTACAAGTTATGCCATGCTCCGATCCTGTTCGAGTGTTCTGAGTATATCGGAGACTCTTGTTGAGCGTGTCAGGTTCAATCGTGGGAGGACGAGCGTCCTCGTTCACTGCCATGTCGTCTTCGTCGAGCGTTCACGATCGCCTAGTTACGCCCCGATGCTATAACATGGAAGAGCTACCCTGAAGCGACATCCGAACGCACTCGTCTACGCGAAATTCCTCTCCAGATCCAACGAGGAGCAAATGCTCTTGGAGAAGCCGCTAGCCAGACACCTCTTAGCGCGGGCTGGCGTACACGGTCGGATCAGGCGCTGGGTTACGATCCACCGACACGCGAAGAGTGCCTCGCTGCGTTCGTCATTCCGAATAAGGTGGGATTGACGACGGGCTGCCAGGGCATGGTCGAAGCATGGTCATCGGTCGCAGGGCACGCCAGGACCAAGCTCAGGTAGTGCATGCGGTGGGGTTCAGAGCCGCGGTTGGTGGGGAACGCCTTCGGGGCCCGTGGCTGAGATCAATGAAAAGGCACTGACGCTAGTTCGGAAAGGTGGTGGACCACGCAAGCATGGAGGAATTTGCATTGGCTGCCACATCAAGTACTGGTATACGAAGTGCGGGTCGAGGAAGGGTACGGAATGCGTTGGTCGCAGGACTGGAGCAGTGCGATGGGGCAGACAGGGAACGTATTGGATTCACTACAGCAACCACGAACTACCACCACCACCACCACCACTACCACTACCAGCATGTCTCCTGCATGGGTCTTCAGGGGTTTCGTAGAGCCGATGATAGTTGACGGCCACCAAGTTGGGTGGAGACACTGAATAAATGATGAAACGCGTGACAGTCGCGTGACCGAAACACAGATTACGTGTCACACCCACCTATTTGTACTTCATACACTGTAGCACCGAGCGCTGGCAAGGCTCGTCGCCAAATCGACTACCTGCCCGTGTTCACATCAGCGCCGTACACAGTGCATGCAGCGTTGAATATCCCCCCCGCATAAGGCGAGATTCAAGACTCCGATTTTCAATGTCATCTACAACCGAAGTTCCCCGCAGAGGCGGTCGTTACACTCACGCAGAGGCAATCCTGGGTCCAGAACTCTGCGGTAGACTGGCTGACACCAAGGTCTTGCTTGTTGGCGCAGGAGGTATCGGGTGTGAACTGCGTGAGTCCCTCGACTAAGTTCCAATGTTGTATGTCTCGGAGACGAGTGTCTCACCCTTTTCATCTCCGAACAGTCAAGAATGTCGTGTTGACGGGGTTTGGACACATAACCCTGTTAGACTTGGATACCATAGACCTCTCCAATCTCAACCGCCAGTTTCTCTTTAGAAAGAAGGATATCAAGCAGAGCAAAGCCATGGTCGGTCTTCTATATCCTGTGCCAAAGCACTCCTAATGTGGTTTGCACTGGGCTTCCTTAGGTCGCAGCACAGACCGCGGGTGCATTCAACCCAAATGTACATATCTACCCTATCCACGCCAACATCAAAGAACCTCAGTTTGATATAGAGTGGTTTCGGGGATTCGACATCGTCCTGAACGCACTGGACAATCTAGGTGCGACACTTCGAATGGGCACGGGTGTATCGTTCATCTCATTTGTTCCATCAGACGCGCGACGGCACGTGAATAAGATGTGCATGGCTGCTGGTATTCCATTGGTCGAGTCCGGCACTGCCGGATATCTTGGCCAGGTGCAACCGCTGTTGAAGGTCGGTCCTAGGATTCCAGCATGGATCTTGCCGTATCCACTTTCTACAGGATCGAACGGAGTGTTTCGACTGTGTACTGAAACCCTACTCCAAAATCATTCCCGGTTTGTACGATCCGGTCCACGCCCTCCCAACCTATCCACTGCATCGTCTGGGCCAAAAGTTACCTTCTCCCGTGAGTTTTGGCACGCAGGACCTCTGCAGCGACTTACCCATGCGACGAATAGTCAATTATTCGGTGAAGACGAGGATGGTACCTACGGAGCTAGATGATGCAGAAAAGCAGGGGGAAAATGGTGGCTGTTGATTCCTTCGAGACGTGCGTATCTTGGTGCTGACGTACAAATCATCTAGCTCAAGAGATTGCGGCATTGCGTAAGGAGGCTTTGGCATTACAGGGCCGTCCGTAAAGCGTTGCGCGCCGCTGAAACAACGCACGATGCTGCCAAGACTGTCTTCCAAAAGGTTCATACATGACTGGAGTTGCTATCTTGCCTGTATACTGACATTCCTCGCCTGGAAGGTTTTTCACAGCGACATTCTAAACCTTTTATCCTATGTCGGACATGTGGCGATCGAGAGCTCCGCCAACGCCACTTGATTTTCATGCCATAGAGAATCACTCATTCGTTATTCAAGAGCCTTCGAAGTCGCACACAGCGACTGGCGGTATCAACGGGACATCGTCAGGTAAACCGGCAGCCAATGGCCACGTTAATGGCAACGCTGCTTCAGCTCCTATCCAACAGAGGAATGGGACGAATGCAGGGTCTGAAGGATCAAAGGGCATTGAGCCTACAGGACAATCTTGCACTCTTCGTCTCAAGGTCAGACCCACCGTACGCCGGACAATGCAGGCGCTGATTGAACGTGTGAAGCACAAACCGCTTGGCGGCCAGGTTGCGAGCCGGCGAAGAAACGATATCGTTTGATAAGGATGATGATGACACCCTCGATTTTGTCACAGCTGCTTCCAACCTTCGTTCTGCAGCGTATTACATCGAACGGAAGACTCGGTGGGAAGTCAAAGGTATGTTCATCTGCAGAACTTCTGACCTCACCGATTCTTACCCTACCACAGAGATGGCTGGTAATATCATACCCGCTATCGCCACGACGAATGCCATCATCTCAGGGCTTATTGTCCTCCAAGCGCTCCATATCCTTCAGAAATCTTATGGTGCCCTCAAGATTGTCCATCTACAATTCAAGCCGAGTGTGCCGCTTGGTACCGTCAACTTGTGCCCTCCCAACCCGAAATGCGCGATCTGTCGGGACACATACACGACAGTGTTGTGTGATCCAACAAATGTGACACTTGGAGAGATCATCGACGGCATTCTTGGTGATGGCAATGGCGAGCATGGTGGCACGGGTCGGCGAGAAGTCAGTGTGTATGAAGACAAGCGCATACTGAGTGATCCTGACTGGGATGACAATTTGGAGCGCACGTTGGAAAGTCTGAACGTCACAAGGGGTAAGTTCCTGACGATTGTTGATGAGGAGGGTGAGTGGGGAGACATCGCAGTTGCATTGAGTGTGCTTCCGTACGTCACGTTCAATTGATGGGGGCTTGACGGCTAAAATGACCCCTCCTAGGCCTAATCATCCTGCTGATGGTCCATCGTTGATATTACCATCACCTCTACCCAAACCGACACATACACCACGTCGCACAAGCCCCGCACCCACAGTGTCTCGCAAACGATCCGCCCCCGATGATGATATCGAGGAATCAGAACCCTTGAGCAAACGACCGAGGATAAATGGCGCGATCACCGTACCACAGATGGGTAGCCCTAGTAAGAAACGGAGATTAGAGGACGAAGGGACTGGTCATGCTTTCGGGTGCGACGGACGAGGTGGATGACGAAGTGATCGTGATAGACTGAGGCTACGCTTTTTCCTCTGGGATGTCACGATATTATATTTTTGTGCTGTAACTGACGCAATAGATTAATCTCTATCTAATCACCCCAGGTCAGGTTCGTGACTTCAGGCTTTTGTTAATCAAAGATGGGAACGCATGCTCACTAAAATCCAGTGCCGACTCGTGAAAAAAGCTACATGGTGACAGGAAAAGTCCGAACGCATCGAGGCTCTGCTCGAAGTTCCTTTATGCAACCGTCCATCAAAATGCGGACTTGTAACGGGGAACATCACGTTGCATCCGGCTCTGTGCTGCGAAGCATTTGCGATTTTACATGACTGGCGCGAATGGAATCATGTAAAGAGCAAGATTTTAACATTTTCCGCTACGGCAGTAGCCCATCGCACTGGCCTTCAGTGCTGGATTATGAGGGTCACCTCAATGCTATTATCCCCATCGTCGGATGACTGATCACTTGGCTGCCATGGCTGAAATGTCAGGTATGTTATGTGGCGTTTCATCCACGGGATCACTTCAAGCATATCGATCAACACTCGCAAGGTTGATCGGGAAAGATCTGTCCTAGGATATGCGGAATGAGTCTCGAAGGTACATCCAAGTTATCTATCAATCTTTGTCTAAGTCGGCCTTGCGCCTACGGACAGAGTACCCGGAGCTGTCGCCTTCACCGCCTCTAATTTGTCCATCGACTCCATCCATTCAAGCATTCGTTTGCTGAGCACCTCACTCTCTGGGATTGTCCGGAGGTCTGCGAGAAGAGGGTAAAGGAAGAAGTCTGCCCAACTCAACTTCCCCCCAAACACGTAACCCTCAGGAGACATTGCCTCCTCGATAACAGCTAGGAATCGGCGCAACCGCTCGACGCCTGGTTTAATATTTTCCCGGATTTCTGCGTCTGTCGCCTTGCCCTCATCGCTGAGCGCCACACGTGGTTTGACAACACCGGCCTCTACCGCAGGAAATCCTGGGCACAGAGAGAGAAGTCAGGCATCGTCCTCAACCATCGGCGTGTGGGAATGATTTACCGTATGATGCTACTAAGCTCACGAACTCCCACATCTGTTCCTCGATGAGAGCATGACCATCGCCAGGACGTATACAGAGGCTTGGCTGCGGTGCTACTCTGTCGACGTACCTCGCGATGGCGAAGCTTTCTCGTAACTTGAGCGTGCCTTCTCTCCCGTTGGTTTCAATAACAAGCGTGGGCAGGTATCCGAATGGGTGATGCTCGTCCGCAGTTGCAGAGTGAGGAAGAGCGCGGATCTGGTTAAAGGGTAGACCCTTGTAATGCAGACCGAGGGTGATCGTCCGTGTAAATGTACTGAACGGAGTCCCTATAACGGTGAACAGATCCGGATACATGATCGATCGCGGAGGAAGATGGCAGCACCCTCGTACGCCTTATAACTGCTATATCTCAAACCTTTTGTCGGATAAATCCGATTGACGATGAGTCAGTAGTGTGATGGGTCACTAAGCGTTTCAAACAGCGGTGCTGGTGGTCGTGGCAAAGGAATGAGTATGAGAAATGGTCAAGAAAAACAAAGTTGTATTGGATATGCCGAAAACAGGTCACACCAGGTGTGGGCAGATGTTGAATAAATCGGGCAAGCCGAGACATCGAGCATCGGTGGGTGTGCTGGGTCATTCAGTAGCCATAGAGTTCCAGTAGTGATCCAAGTAGTTATGTATTGGAAGTGACTAAGTCCACAGTCAGGATCCAATAACAGCGGTCCATGTCTCAATCAAATCGATCGTACAATATCCCCTCACAGGGACATATTGCTTGGTGATGATTTTTATCGTCTCTTGCGCGATCATTCCTCCAAGGAAGGCTGCAGTCGTCGGGAGTTCTGCAGACGGTGCGCGAACACTGGGAAGATCACGTTTGTATCACACACTTTTGCAGCAGATCATACCACTTACACCTCTCCAATGAAATCATCGAGGCACTCCGGGAGCTCTGCTTCGTCTCCAATAATAGATATCACCTGCTTCCGAAGAGCTTCCGTAGATATGGGCAAGTCAGGACTTTGGTCCTTCAGCGTTGACAGGGCTGACAGAGACAAGTGCAGGCAGGCAGCCTTCGGATTCTCAGCCAAAGCGTTGACTGTTCACAGGAGTGTTGTCAGAAGTATGTGCCACTTTGACGAAATAGACATACCGAGAGCCGTGCGATCGAGGGCATCCCATCTAGTCCCCCTAATAACACAAAGAGCGTGTGCATTTTTCACGAAGAGATCGATTGTCGCGTCATCAACTGGTGCACGCAAATGGCTCTTGAAGGCATGTTTTCTCCTCATCAGCCCGTGTCTTGTATAGTTTCTGCAAATGAATGTAGTTGGTTGTGTCGGCTTTCATGTCAGGTAATGTGGAGGTGAGGGGAAGTGTGTGGGTTTCAGACTGGTCTGTAAACTCCTTGAGGGCAGCAAGGAGATGGAAAAATGGTGAGTGGCTTTCCCGAAGGGCTTCAGGAGAGATGGCTGTGTCATCAAACAATGAGGCGATTTCTGGAGGAACCTGGAAACAGCGTAAGTAATACATTCACCCGAGTCACACCAACGTACAGTTGTTTCAGTCCAACACCGGTAGGCTTGTGCTTCCGCCTCATCAAAGTTTTCCTCGTCAGGCTTGACTTTGAGCGCAAGGATACTCTTCTTGAACTCCTGCCGTTCTGAATACGTTCTCGGAGGATTTCCATCATGCTGTCTCATCACTAGCATTAGTATTCAGTAAATCTGAATTGTGAAGCAGACTCACCGGATCTCTTCCAATCTTCCAATAAACGGACGAGGATGACGACATACGGTATGTGGCCATGTTCTGTCGGGTCCATAGACGCAAAATCGAGAGAAAGGGCGTGTTCTTTTAATGCAGGGAATGGTTTGTCGATTCTCAGAGGAGGTGGAGTTTCTGAGTGACTTTCGATAACTGTGAATAGATGATTATGAAACGAAGGATCAGGGATGCAAGGTTGTAGACATACTGGTATGTTCATACACCTGAATGAAGAATTCTGCCAGGAATCCAGCGGAGCGAACAACTATGAGGGTCGGATGGGATGGATGTTCCCACAACAGCGATGATAGCTTGGTGAGAATTTGACTATCTAGGTTATGGGCGATGACTACTGTGAAGGAAGCTAGCCAGTCTGGGTTTGACTCGATGACACTCCTCAGCTGTCGAGTGTCTGCATGGCCATCGACACTGTCATTCAGCTCGCGAAGAAGTCTCACTGCTTCAGAAGCTCTTGGTTTCCCAACACTCTCTAATCCTTCTAAGAAGAAGTTGTTGCCTGCATCAGCATGCGAGGTGGTGGCGTGATCCAGGATCGTGAAGTGGCCGATCCCAGGGAGGACGAGATTCTTCAGTATCGAAGTCGAAGTAGCAGAGCCAGATAGAACGAGAACCCTGGATGACTCGAGAGCGCATTGGCCCGTAGCAGCCCATAAACTGGACGACGACAGCTTCTCAGGACAGGAGAGCTACGATATGTGAAACGGCTCACCGCAATTGGCGGTCATATCTGCGAGCCTTGTTATCAGGTTGTACCCTTGCCGAGGTGTAAATAAACGGCAGCTCATGATTTAGAAGTGACTCGCGTACTGTAGGGCTGTAGTTGCACTTTCGATGTCTTGGGACGCCATAACGAGGTTGGCACAAGCTGTCAATTAAATCACATAGGGACACAGTGTGTGACGCGTGACATAACAGCAGCATCACGGTGCGATAACGTGTCACGTTCCTGAAAGATCTGATACATAGTACTACTGGGACCATGACAGACACGCGTCAGTTTGGAGATCTCGCGACCCAACTTATCCTCGAATCGCGTCGCTCAACGCTCGCTGATACACTCCTGAAGTACAACGACAACCTCGTTCGATCCGTCATCAGGGAGCAGCGCGATCTCGAGAAGTTGACGGAGGGTGCAGAGGAAGTCAGTCCCTGCCCTCTTGATCTACCAGACCTGCCATCATACGAAACAAACGATGCCTGCTGGCGTACCACAAGCACCGCATGGATAGGTTGCGCGATATGTACTGGGCTGCTGGTGGCGCGCTTCCACACATCCTCAGCAACCAGGACATCCGGAGCAAAGCTCTCACCACATGAAGTAGATTTCCTTCGCCAGTACAGTTCATCTGTCATGGATTATCGCGCGGAGTTTTCCAACGAGCTGGATATAACTGCTAGCATTACCCACCCACCCAAGGACTTGCATGTTCTAGTCCGCGTCGTGAGAGACTGTGGGGTCATACAAACCGAACTTGGGAGTATCGACTTTCAGAAGGGTCAAAGATTCATGGTCAGAAGGGCCGACATAGAACATCTGATTGTCCAGGGATACCTAGAGGAGGTGTAGTAGTGAAAGTGAGCGCAACTACACAACTGGAGACTCTGGGGTGAAGTGGCTGATTCGTCTCTCTCTATAAAGCTGTGGCTGTGGCCGGTCCATTTTGGGATACCTGTTGTGCTCAACGCTGGCGTCGAGCAAGCACACTAACCATCAAGCTGGTCATGAGGCGGTTCCCTAATTTTACACCCGTTTCTCTATCTGGTCATCTTCGAACTCCCCGCTCTTCTCTGCGTCGGGAACGAATACGGCATTCTAGTTCATCGTCGCCTTCGTCTGGCGACGACGTCGACCGGGGTAACCCTGGGGCGATCTCGGATCAGGAGTGGGACGTCCGGACAGGTGTGCTGCAGTCAAGAGTCTCTGTGGATACTCTCAGATACGACGTGTAGCTTCTTGCCGCGTACTTGCCTTCGACGCGCGTCGTTAGGTCGTGCGATCTACGTCCTGCAACAAACACTCCCTGGTTTCTTCCGAATCGGTCTGGTGTCGAACGTCGATCCCACGCGGGGACCAGACTTAGTTTACAATGTCCCGTCAGAACAAACAGAAATAGAGAACATTTACAGCCCAAAAATACGGCTGACGTACACTCCCCCTGTTGCCCTTCCTTCGCCATTCCCCAGGATTTTGTCGATAGAAGGTAAGCTACGCGATAATGGTTTTTCTTTTCGCTGTGGGTCTTGAGTTGTCAAACAGGGCCTGCCTCTCTACCTGGCATCTTCTGTTTTCATCAGGCATACAATGAAAACTCTGTACTCGGATTTGCGAGTCGAACTTCGCAAAGTAGTTGTACAGTCACCTCCGCTTACCCCTAAAAGCAATGAAGCTGGACACTCACGCAGCACCCGAGAGAAAAATCTGTTTATAGGACTTACGGTTCTCGGCACGGCGCGTGTTAGCGGTGGGCTAGGTGAATGGCAGATGTGCGTCGATATTTTACTGAACATCCGTATCACTAATGGTTATGACCAAACTTGCAGAGATTCGACGTATTCCTTTTCGCCGCTTACCGGCCTAATAAACCTCCACACAATCAATTCGATCCAACCCGCACCTCATCAAGCGGCATATGACGCACTTCGTGCTTCCTTTAGCAACGTATTTGGGTTAGGTGGAAACATTCAGCCAGGCGGAGCCAGAGCCGTCGACTCCACCAAGGCATGAGCGTGATGGGGACAGCTTTTGATCATTTTAAGTCAAATCACAGTAGAATACGGGCAAAGTAATGCGACCGTGCAGTATAACATTGCATCCCTCTCTGCTATGGAAGGCTGAAGGTGTTTCACCAATTCCTCAACTGGATCTCCTTTACTTTCTTGACAATACTCAGGCTCACAGAGATCACGAATTTCGCACACAGCTTGCTACGTCTCATCGAAGAGGTGCCTGTACCCGTTGAGGGTTCCGTCTCTCGTGACGGCAGGCGTTCAGAATTGCACAGGTAATCCAGGGTCACGGAGTACACCATCGATACAGGATTCCTTGTTACTCGTGCGGCACGACGATGAAAATACTCTTCAACAAACCGCTGCCCATGGACATTCCAAAGTCTATGCCAGCCTAAACTCCAGCACCGCAGTCTCAGCAAGGTCGTACACCTTCGCCAGCCTCAACCCGGCAGCGGAACTAAGAAATTAAGAATTCAGGCAGGTCAAATGACGAAGTGACAATTCCCTTACGCCAATGCGATCTGATCATCGACCGACCGTTCTTTGGCATTATGGAGGATCCACATGTTCAGATCTTGCTGGTACTTGCGACTATTGCCTGCCCCGAAGTTCGGTAGCATCGGTTCCGGAGCCTAAACGATATGATCAACTCAGAGGACAACAGCAAGCTCTGAGAGATGACGAACAATATCTATTTCCAAGTGCTCTTCATCCGGACGACGATTCGCACCCGTGATAACATAGTCAGTCTGTTGCAAAGTGTACTAGGTCAAGATTGTCAGTCGCTACCTAAGGTAGAAACAACATACGGAATGAGAAGGACGGCTGTGAGATCCCATAGCTTTACTGATGTTACGAAGGATAACCGCAGCTTCAGTATCGGGCCAGTCGTGAATGATGTTTCGAAGCTTCATCACGGAAGTCAGCATCTCGCGCGTTTTGAAGTAAATTCCGATCACTACATAGTAAACATCTTTGCCTGCTACGGGAGCTTCTTCGAAGAAGTTGAGAGTGACAAACTCGACTCGTTGCTCTTGAAGGGCTTCAGGAGCTTCCCTTTGCCAGACCTGCAACCCGAAAACAATTGATGTAAGAGGTGAAAACTCGGTTTGCATCCTGGATGAGGTTACGAACATCTCTGGCTGCTTCCAAAACTTCGGGTAGATCTTGATCAGTAATTCTAAGATGAGGATGGGCTTTCGAGAGAGGGATAGAGACAGAGCCGATACTAGCGCCAACGTCACAGACGGTAGCGAACTTCATTCCAAGGGTAATCTGCGAGCTTGGTGGGAAGATACCGTACTTGAAATGGAACTCCCATGACTTACGGTGGAGAATCGACAGGGAGCCCATGACGGGTCCAAGAGCAATCATAGCACGGTGGTAATCCTGGTCAGCACATCGTTGGTAATTCAAAGCAGAGATAAGTTGTTGGGTACCTCCCGTCTTTTTGCCTGACAAGTTGAGTGAGCAGGTACCTCCATAGCATCAACAGTGACATACATCTGCTTTCATCCAGTCAAAGAAACTTCCCTTCAAACCCTTTTGTTTTAGGACGTAGATCATGGGCGCCTTATCGGGCTCGTATGACGTTGCGTACTCCGGATCTGTTAACGTTTCGTAGAGAGCACCCGCTCCCTGAGATACATCCTGAGCATGTATACCGGTAAGACAACTGCAATCGTTCGAGCTCTTCATAATGAGTGAGAGGCGGTTGTTGGCGAACGTATCTGTATCAACTGAACGGATGAATAGCCAATGAACGACGGTACTGCAGGCAGAACGGATCACGATTACCTTCTGAGAAGCATCCCTTGGATGCAAGGACGCGGAGAATCCGTGCAAGTTTAGCTTTCTCTAGGCCAACGATCTGGGATAACTCCCTGACATGCAAACCCGAGGGATACTTCTCCAGGGCATCCGCAATTCCTTTCCGTATAGCAGCACCAGTACAAGCCCAGTCATAACATTGGGCAAACTACGAGTTAATGATTGAGTGACACGTTGGCACACCGTTACACAAACACTACTTACGTTGATGACAGTATGTTGTGGGGGAGCCAAAGATGCACAGAGCTGTTGGCATGCGCCTTCCAAGGGACGAATGACCTTCTTGAGGGCCACCGTGTCCGTGGCAAAATCGAGGGGGTGGAATTCTGTTGAATGGATGGTCGGAACGCTGTTACCGTGGTTCTTATACTCAGCTATTGCTAGCCGTGCCGACGAATTAATGATTTCCAAGAGTGCTTCAAGCTGGGCCTCCCCGGACATCGCCATTGCTGAGGATTGCTTCGAGAACAGAGAGATAACGGCTCAGGGAGCGTCTGGTGGGACGATTGCAGCCTTTCGACAGCATTTTAAACCTGTCCTCGGGGAATCCCTCGTTCTCCCTCACTATACTGGAACTGCTAGAACCCGATCCAGCCTTGTAGGACATAGTAAGCTCGTTGCTTCCGTCAATAAGCAACGTGTTTCAGTGTCAGCGGAGTCTGAAGACAAACGGTTACAACTTACGAATCTGTGAAACTGCGAACAAGACAAGATTCTAAACCATCATCTGTGTGAACGTAAGTGTATGCAATGTGTGTAAGCTCCCAGCGATGTGGAACAGTATGAGAAAGCACTGTCCATGGTCACTCGATGGGTCCCATAGGTTGACACTGCATGAGAACATAGAAGTAGACACGTGCCTACTACGACCTGACGCCGTCTGCGACACGGGAAAAAAAGTGTAAACCATGTCCAGTGGGAGAACCTAAGGACGGGCAGATTGGAGCAGGAGGTTACCTGTACGACGCCATCCTGGCTAGGAATAACGGTGCACGGAACGACTAGTATAATAACTGAATATCTTCCCCCTCACCTTACGAACAACTGGGGAAGATGTCCAATGTTGACTTTACATTTCGATTTAGGTAGGAGCAAGCGACTTGCGTTCGTACCGCAGCCGTCCGTCGTTGTCGTTCCTAAAGACACCTTTCCTTTTGGCGAACCCCTTCTACTCGTGATGTATATGATGCGCCAGACCGAAGCCCAGTCGTGCTGGCAAGATGGCCGAGCGGTCTATGGCGTGTGACTCAAGCGGAAGCTTGCCTGATTCTTCAGGTCTTCTCATCCTCGTAAGAGGGCGTGGGTTCAAATCCCACTCTTGTCATCACCAGCTTTTTTTTTGTCGGGGGTCACTAGCATGACAGAACTACTTGATGTCTGATTGCAAGGACTTCCCCCATCTTAGCATGTTTAGAAAGATGGACAGTAGATCCGAGGTTGGTTTGCAGTCCTACACAACCACCTCGTCACTTTTGCCCAAGTGGATTACCCGGCACCCCTATTCGGACGCTGCGGGAAAACTCGTGTGTGGAGAGGCACGGACCTGATCCAACGCCTTCCCGAACGATCAACTCATTGGCATGACATCTTCCACGTTGCTGGCGTCTACGTACCCACTCTCTTCGAACGAGTCTAGCCACTCACACGAGAGGCGAGTAATTCCAACTTCAGTCCGAGTGTTTACCACCTTCTCCAAAAAAAGGTCACTGGTCATTCTTTGTACGGTTCCTCTCACTAACGGGGGCTAATGAGCAGTTCTAGGAAATGTTTAGCACCCCGTACCTGTTAAATCCCGCACCGCCCGTGACTCAGGCCCAAGCTTGGCCTTCATACTAGTCATCGTGTTTCATCAAAACCGTGAGTCAGCCAAATACCCGATGTACACCTCTGTGTGGCTCCAGCTCAATTGGGCGCCGACTCATATGAGATGCCTTGGGAGGTGCGTTGCCCGCTCCGCAGGTCTGATGTGGTGTAATGTTGCTGACGTTTGGTATAGTAACGTATGCCGACGAGCCACGCCATGATCATTCCATCCCGTATTACGTGTCTGAGTCTGAGTTGTAGGTCATACTTTGAGCAGAGCTATCCTGCCTTGAATAACCCGGTTGTGGAGGTGGCCCCTTGCAAAATCTGTCTCCTCGGCAGCAAGGGGTTGATCAGCAAGCTTTTGTCATTGGTCTGATGAAGCGTCCTTTTTACATCCATCATTCCCTGTGGTATAAAAGACGTCGGGCTCTCAGTTACGTCTCCTCAGTCTAACTCCCCTCGCATACATCATGTCCAGTGCGGCTAAGCTGAACTATACAATACCCCCTGACGATGGTTCTCGGGCCTTCACCCAACTTTACCCCGGCTCAGTACCAAAAGAATGGCCACGGAACTGGCGGGAAGAACCCCGTATTGTCGAGATCGAAGATATCCGTGGGAAGGAAGGTAACTATGGTCTCGACGTCGCTGGATTCCAGTACTCCCGCTACCCCGCCAAGCACACCAATTTCACAGACGAAGAAGAGATTAAAGAAGAATATTATCCGGAGAGTGTCGAGCTCATCAAGAAGTTTACTGGCGCTACCAGAGTTGTTATTTTTGATCACAGTGGGCTGACTTCTTCGCTTCGAAGGTCACTTCTGACTTCTTATTAGCTCTTCGCCGCAGACGTCCCGGAGAGAATGGTGCTGACCCGAAGAACCGCCAACCTGTCACTCAGGTCCACGCCGATCAGACTATGACAGCCTCCATTGCCCGGGTCCACAAGCACCTTCCCGCCAGCGATGTACCTGCTCTTCTTCGCTGTCGTTTCCAGATTATCAATTTGTGGCGCCCAATTTCTCACCCGGCGGTCGACTGGCCCCTTGCAGTTTGTGACTTCCGCAGCCTTGACACAAAAACAGATCTCGTGCCAATGGCACTGAAGTTCCCCGACAGGGAGGGTGAGGTATATGGTATCAAATACAACCCCGATCATAGATGGGTGTACAAGAGTGCTATGGATCCGGAGGACTTCGTCTTGCTTAAATGGTCAGCCTATGTTCAACTCAATAGTTGCACTTCGCTAATGTGGGCCTAGCTTTGATTCCATACAAGACGGTAGTGTTGCTACTTTGGTGCCCCACACGGGCTTTGAGGATCCGAAGACTCCAAAAGATGCACCATTCAGAGAGTCTATTGAATTGAGAGCTCTAGTATTCTACGAGGAGAAGTGAGTGTTAGGAGGGGTTAGTCAGGATAATGGCAAATGAGAGACACTCTTCGTTGAGAATATATCCATTGTTACACTTTACCTGGAGAATGATATTCACCTAGTAGCTGGTGTACGATGTCATGAGTAGTGGTAATGGAAATGACGGGAGAGGGGTGAGCACGTGATTCCTGTATGTGGGTGACTAGCGTGAAGATTACATACTCAGCAAGGAAGAACTACACGTCCACTTCGCAAGTCCGTGGGAACGGCACATCATCAGGTCATGCCTACCGTTCAAAGAAGTACGAAAAAAAGGCCATCTGCCTCACAGGCAGGCCCGACGGCCTAAAAAAGTCAGGGTCACCACAACGATTGCTCCGCGAAGAAGTCGTGAAAAGACGCAAGCAGCCTGTCACACTTCCCGTAAGGGAGTCCGATGATGAGAGTTCGGACGAGGGTAATGAAGATCAATTCGAAGACGTGGCTGAACTAGAAGACGAGGATGAGGATGCGGGCAGTGAGCCGGCCGAAATGTCGGTGGACGCTGCTGGTCAAAAAGACTCAAACGGTACTCTAACAAATGATTCGTCTTTGAGCCGAGGTATCGTCGATCTGACATTGTGTCACAGCTACTAGGGAATCACACAAAGTACAGCGTGCATTATACGAACAACGAAAAGCTGCCAAACCACACTCCCAACTCCTCGTAGATGCAAAACGCGTTTGGTCTCTTGCCCGCCAGAAAAATATACCCCCTGCTGAACGCCAACAGCATGTTCGTAACTTGATGGGAATTGTAGAGGGAAAAGTAAAGGACATTGTGCTGAAGCATGACGCGAGCAGGATCATCCAGACGATCGTCAAGTATGGCGGTCGAAAGGAGCGGGATCAAATCGCCTCCGAACTCAAGGGCCATTTCAAACAACTTTCTCAAGGCAAATATTCAAAGGTATGTCGTTCCCTCCTACCGCGCACTTATCGAACATAAAGGTTCTCCAAAGTTCCTAGTATCGAAGTTGATACGGCATTGCTCTTCCCATCGTGAATCTATACTCTCTGAGTTCCACGGGTGTGTTCTACGTTTATTGCTGCACCGGGAGGCATCAGGCGTGTTGGCGGATGCATTCGAGCTTTACGCAAACGCCTACGAACGTTCAATACTGTTACGCGACTTCTATGGGAAAGAGGTCACTCTCTTTTCGACGAACCATAGAACTGAAGCCGACAGGGAGAAAGCAAAGCGGGGTTTGCGAGGAGTTTTGGAGGATACTGAGGGAGATAGAAAAAAACGAATTTTAAGTGCCGTTAAGGAGAATTTGACGACCATGTGAGTACCATCACACCGCATTCGTTTCTGATTGTATCGTCCGCACAGATTCAACAATCCGGATAAAGGAACAGTTACGCTTGCTATCGTGCATCGTGCACTTTGGGAGTACCTAGCTGCTATTTACGACGTGGAAGATGAGCATGAGCGAGAAAAACTCCGCCGAGAGATTTTCGAGAGGTACTCTGAGTCCGAGGGTATCATATTTTCATCTAATCTCTATCCTTAGCTGTCAAGACATTTTGGCCGAAATGGTGCACACAAAAGACGGCAGCAGGGCTGTCAGGGAATTCCTCGCGTTCGGCACAGCCAAGGTTTTCGGATCCTAATCTGCATATCAATGATGTGCTTACTTTATTCAGGATCGGAAACATGTAATCAAAATCGTCAAACCTCATGTCGCACGCATGTGTGTCGACGACGAGGCACAACTTGTGATATTTACCGCTCTTGATGTTATTGAGTGAGTCAACGTATAATCAACGTCGTTGAGATGGTTCTTGACATGTCACGCAGTGATACAAAGCTTACGGCGAAGTCATTGGTCTCTGACATTACTTCAAATGCAGAAACTTTCGTGACTACTCCCCAGGGTCGTCGATCCCTTTTCTATCTCCTAGTACCTCGCACGCGACGGCATTTCACCCCGGCACAAATTGGCGTTATTGCAGAAACAGATAGTATACGTGAAAAGACAAGTAAAAAGGATAGTGATGTGCGGTCGGCTGAAATCCGACAAGCCGCGAGCCCGAGCTTGCTCAAGTTTGTGGAAGAGAAAGGCGCTGAGGTTGCACGCGACACCGGTGGAAGCCTTGCCGTCCTAGAGATAATGCTTTATGCCGAAGGAGGTCTGTGTCTGTATCCTTGACGCTTGTCTATTTCTGACCGAACGACTTGTCTTCAGACAAATCTGCTGCAATCTCTGCTCTTGTCCAGCCACTTGCATCAACCTATCCATCTGACGATTCATCGCGGCCTCATCCTATCGACCTGCCGCACACATCCAGGATGTACAAAAGTCTTCTTCAAGGGGGCCACTTTTCTCACTCCACGAAAACCGTCGAGCGAACCGAATTTTTTTCACCTGCCGAATTTGCCTCAGCCTTACTATCCACAGGTGAGCAAGGAGACCACATTGGCTATGGCTCAAGGGGACGGTACCTTCGTAATCGCCGAACTCCTCCAGCGTATCCAGGAGGAATGCAGCAGCGAACTAAAGAAGAAAGTGAAGCATTGGTTTAACAAAAGTGCTGTGTCCAGCATAAGAAACAGCGACGTCAGGGGTAAGGACATCCTCATCGAGAAAATATCGGCGTTGTCATAGGATTCCTATGTGTTCTTACTACCACCTGCTCATACTCGCGACGTGGCTAATATGACCAGACGTCACCCAACGTTCCATTTAAGCGATGCCTATACACAAACGCAATTCGTACCCCAATACATAGCGTGACACTAATCTATAGCTGAAATCGTCTGCCTCTATCACCCATTGCTGCTAACGGCCTCGTGGACGTGAACTTCCTGACAGTTGTGGGATGTCTAGTCGCTTGGGGTCGGGTCCGGCTGGCAATCCAGAGCAATTCTGCCGCCTGCAGATTATCAGAGGGAATTAAAAGTTACCCAGTGCTCTTTGCCTCTTACCCCAATTGTCGGAAGCACAGCACGCTTGTATACGAGGACTAGGACTACACCAAGCGATTCAGGTGCGTTCAGCTTCAAAGGAAAGTTTCACCTACCAATTAACGAGAACGTTGTTGGGGGAGGTTTCAATGGGGAAGCACCCCGTTCCCACTGGGTAAACCGCCTCTGACGATGACACACCCAGAGAGTAGATGATAGCTGCCATTTTGGGGGTTTCCTCGTAGAATAACTTGTGGCAGCACAGGGGATTGCTAGGACATGATTGAGCAGTCGCCCGCAAGGCAAGAACCGCTGCTGCGAGGATTAACAAGATAGGGCACAACATCAGTGCAAGCGAGGTATGCAACCCTTGCTCTTGCCAGTGCCAATTCTTCCAGCTATATACACATCCTGGAGGCAACGAGCACGTGCGTGATAGATCTTTGACGGCGAAACAGTCTTTACGTGGTTCGTCCGTCGGGGGGATCGTGGTACCATGCTTGCAGGTTTGAGACCTGATAATCTCCTTCGCGCAGCGAGCGCTGAGTCTCTGCGGGGATACAAATGCCAGCATATTGGAAGACCTTGGTACCGCCTTGTTCCCCCCCCGGATAACATGGCAAACTGGTAACGCGACTACTCCGCTACACCTAGACTGGATTTAGGGGGGTATTACTGAGGATTTAGCGATGGAGTAAAGCCGATGGTTGTCACTACGGCTATTCTGAGGACCTCCCAAAAACCTCCGGGGACACCCTACCTACGCCTAAGATCACTGAAATCGGGGGGACATGTTGGTAATGGGCAAGAGAGACCAGGTACGCCGTATGGTTGGGGCGTTGGCTTCGTCCTCTGAGCAGGGTTGATGTCAGATAATTTGCATCCCTACGCAATGACATCTAGATAGCTGTCCAGGATATAGTTTCCACCCTCGCAGTAACTTACATCGTATATACAACTAGCCAGGGTCGCCCTCCCCCCCCTCCGATGGGCATGAGCTAAGAGGTATAGGGGATGAAAAAAATAGACTGTCGTTGCTCCCGTGGTTCCACAGGTATTAGTCAATTCTCATAAAACACGAGAGCCCTAAGCTCAATGGATTCCCTGAGAGGGGTGTCCTTGGGAGTCTTTGGGTCTTCAAAGGCGGTATGTGGTGTCATGGTAGCAACACTACCGTCTTGAACGGAATCGAAACTAATCGGGGTCAGGACGGTAACTGCGAACCACAGTCAATCAGTCAGTACTGACCATTTGAGTAAGACGAGATCCTCTGGGTCCATAGCACTCTTGTACATCCATTTCTGATTGTGAGTGTATTTGACGCCGTATGTCTCACCCTCCCGGTCAGGATAGACCAGTGCAACCGGGACGAGATCCTCTTTGATATCTAAACCGCGGAAGTCGCAGACGGCCAATGGCCAATCGACTGCCGAATGAGAGATTGGACGCCATAAGTTTATGATCTGGAAACGACCGCGAAGCAGGGCAGGTACGTCCGTGGCAGGAAGATGTCTGTGCACTCGAGCAACGGAAGACGCCGCAGTTTGATCGACATGGACGAGTGCAAAAGGTTGACGTTTCTGCGGGTTGTCATCAATCACGCCAGGACGCCTACGGCGGATAGCTGACAAGACGCCATATGTAAATCCAGCGGCCATACACGAAGAGGAAACCCCACTTACTATGGTCAAAGATAACCACCCTGCTGGCACCAGTAAGCTTCTTTAGGAGCTCGACACTTTCCGGATAGTACTCTTCCTCGATCTCCTTATTGTTGGTGAATTTGGTGTGCTTGGCCGGGTGGCGATAGTATTGGAATCCAGAGATATCCAGACTAAACTCATCCTCCTTTCCGCGGATGTCCTCGATCTGGACAACCCGGACGTCTTCGTTCCAGTTCTTTGGTCGTTCCCCAGTCGCCGGGTCGGCGTTTACGTGGGAAAAGGCTCGGGAACCATCAGCGGGGGGTGAGAAGTATATCAACTTGGCTGCTGTGGACATGTCTATATGAAAGGACGTTACACTGAGGAGAAGATATAGAAATTCTGTCAACCGCTGCACCATTTATACGGACGGTCAAACGCCACGGGGAAATATGACGGGAGAATAGCGCTTCAAGGTGAATGCGGCTTACTGAACAGGCTTCCTTCGCTGTGGAATACGGGGTATCATTGAAACTGACACGTGGACTCCGAGGCATTCCCCCACTGAACATGTACGATCCACCGGTGCTCACCCAGCAACCTGAGGCTCATCTGTATTGAACTGAAGTGTGTCTCCTGTCAGTATGTGCCAGTTAAAACTCGCTTGTTACCTGAGGGACACATAAACGGACTGCAGCGGGCCGGATCGACAGGTCTTTAAGCCAGCGTGCTTAGGAACTTCTCCCGGAGAGTCACGGTATTAACTTGGGCCGCTGCAAGACCAGGGTCAGCGAAGTAAGGAATTGAGTTGTTCCGCACTCAACAGCCATCCTGGCAGCGCAGTGTCCTGACTATGTGTTCTGGAAGGGGCAGACGATCGTTACTTGTGGTGAACCTTCACTATTAGGGTACGGGGGTGCAACCAGTGACTTATCACTGTAAAGCAATCAGCTTGGCGCCACGCCTCTCGAGTTCAATACCATCAAGGCATCTATCAGTGCACGATACATGACCATTTGCTGCGTCTTCCCAGTTGACTTTCCAATCTTTCCGATGTCCGTGATCCTTGCGGGAGTACCGGTAGTCACTACAGGGTCAGTGTCTGCTAACCATGCTCTTAACGCGCGATGGCGAGTTGTCAAGACTCATTCTTCAGCAATATTCACATAGTTGGGGACATAGTTGGGAGTGGAAAACCCACAGACGCTGTAGTGCATTATGTCGCTTCGCTTTCGGTGTCGCAGTGTGAGAGAACGAGCTGAGCAAGTAGTGACCAATCAGGGTATCGCCAATGGGGAATTTGCCGGCTCACCCGGTCACTCGAATGCATATGGTGCACCGGACGGCGTCGTGATTGACGACACTTGATCACCTTGAACCATGTCCATCAAGCCCGTAGTAGCGCCGTCGCCAGCTGACGTCTTCAAGGGCGATATATTTCAAGGCAAAGTTTTGTTTTGCACTGGCGGAGGGTCTGGGATATGTAAAGCAATGACGGAGGCGATTGTACGTGCCGATCCGTCCATTCCCATTCTCACTGACGGATTGAATATTTTCAAGATGCGTCACGGCGCTAATGCAACCATCGTTGGCCGGAAGTACGTCTACACTGACTTTCCTTTTCCATTGAATCCGGGCCTCTTCACACGAATTCCTGGCAGACTTGACAGACTCACGGAAGCCGCGAATCGGACTCTCGCAGGCCACAGGTCAAACTGTGTGTAGCTGCGCGAGCAGACGTCAGACAACCCCAACAACTCAAAGAGGCCTGTGGCCATGACCATCGAGCGCTTTGGCCGCATCGACTTCGTTATTTGTGGTGAGCGTTTGAAAAGTCGAGTTGCTTCCCTGAATTCGAGAGATGTGGGTCGCGAACAGGTGCAGCGGGTAATTTTTTGGCTTCTATCGATGGCATGTCCGAAAACGCGTTCAGGGACCGTCGTCGAAATTGATACGGTTCGTAAGGGATTGATAATTATCATATCCCACCGGACTGACTGCAGTTTCTAGCTGGGAACCTTCAACACGGTCAAAGCCACTCTCCCATGCGTTAGAGCATCCCGTGGCGCCTATATCCACGTCAGCTCGACCCTTCATTACAAAGGTTCTCTCGTTTGCAACAGTCCCTTTCCCCGCGTTTGACTTTGGAGGACTCATCTTTACGTTTTCCAGGAACGCCATACCAAGCACACGTATCCGCAGCCAAGGCTGGTGTTGATGCGTTCTCGGCTGTGCTTGCATTGGAAGAAGGTCCGAAAGGAGTGCGTTCTAACGTCATAGCACCAGGTGCAATCGCCGATACCGAGGGCATGTCGCGGCTCTCGAACCAAATGTCACGCTCAATTAACTCCCCACTTCCCTATCCTCTCGGACGCGCCGGTGAAGTGCAGGACGTCGCAAGTGCGGCTGTGTTCCTGTTCAGCCATGCGGCGTCAGTATATCACTGGCCAGGTATTGGCCGTAGATGGTGGCTATGAACATGTCAGAGCTTCTCAATTGCCTTACCCTCAGGCTGTCCTCGATCCTGAGAGCATCAAGCAAATGGTCAGGGGTAAATTGTAGTATATATAATCACTGATATGCGGCGCTTCACCAAGTTCACACATCACACCATTTGATTAGTCTCATGGGCCACTGAGCGGTAAATTATCCTCGGGTAAGGTAGTAGGTTGTGGGTATCCATAATTACAAACGAGTGAACAGGTGCGAAGCAGCAAAGCAAGTCATCTATTCGATCGACACCCATTCGCGTTGCTCACGCTCCTTGACGTGGATGGACGCATGTGAAGGAATGCCATTGACACGATGGTAGGCGTTAAGGTTCTTATGAAGGGTAAGTTGGAAGACAGAGGCAGATCCCTGTCGCGAGATGATGGTCGACCAAGCAAGGAAGAAGACCCAGATGCGATACCATCTAACAAAACCATCAGCCACCGGCACGGCAGAGAACGAAACCGACTGACTTCTCGCCGTATTTTTCGACAACCTTCTCCCGGTTGCCTACCCAGTTGAGGTACCATTTCCATAGCGTGGCAGAATAATGAACGCCAAGGACGTCGATGTTCTTCACCTCGAAGCCCGCCGCTTCGACCTGCGAGACAACCCAGCCAAGGGAGCAGGAAGCATCGGCGCCAGGGAAGATGTACTTGTTCATGAAAAGACCCCTGCTCCTCGTGAGATACATGGAACAGTGCAGATGACGGCGACGTACCAAATCAGGTCCTCATACTGCCATGACGGGCGAATACCGGCGACTTGGAGTACGAAGATACCGTCGTCGTCCAAGAGCTCGTACATTTGCCTCATGAATGAACCGTACCGTCTAATACCAACATGTTCGGCCATTTCAAGACTGACGATCTTGGTATAGTGACCGGCACCACCGGGGATGTCACGGTAGTCCATGCAGAGGATGCGAGCCTTGTCGGGGGTGACATCGTTGTTTTTGATGCGGTCGTTGCCAAACTTTGTCTGGTTTTTGCCGAGGGTGATGCCGGTAACGTCACAACCGTAGTTTTTGGCGGCAAATGCAGCAAGGGTACCCCAACCACAGCCAACGTCGAGAAGACGGTCATGAGGCTGTAAGTTGAGCTTTGAACAGACAATGGCAAGTTTATTGTCCTGGAGCTGTTCCAGGGTTTGAGGTTCGGTAGTGGTCGTGATGACCCCAGAGGTGTAAATCATGCGAGGACCCAGGAACCTGAACAAGAATCAGCTGGTACAGAAAAGACAAAAGAGGGGGAAAAGGACCATTCATAGAAGTCGTCACCTCTGTCATAGTGGCCACGGACCTGCTCTTCGTCTTGACTCTGAGAGTGAACGATGACTTCCGGAAGCAAGTTTGTGAACACGTATTTAAACAACTCTGGCGTGAAAACCATTTTAGCCCAATCGTGGCGTTGTTCCATGATTTCCAACACGTCGCCTGGGGGACACGCGTCAGCTTGCAAAGCACGTTCACATGAGGCGTTTTCCCTACCGTTGAAGTCGATTTTGCCGTCAAAGTACGCGTCGTGGAATATTTGCATGGGGATTTTTTCCTTTCCTTGGTAGAGGGACTTGAGTTGTTCGTCCTTGATGGTGATGTACTCCTCGATGTCCTTGCCCGGCAGAACGACTTTCAAATTTTTTCTCTTACCGTACATGGAAGCGACGGTCCAGTAAGCCACAGTGATGGGCAAGCCAAGGACGACGACGAGGAAGACATAAGTCTTGAAACCACCGCGGTTGACGATAGGGAGGATGCGTTTGACAAAGAACGGCACGCCGAGGACGAGAATGACGAGGTGGGTGTTCGAAAAGTACCCATTGCCCTCAGCCAGCCCAGCGACGGGCGCATTCTTGATGGCGGGCGTGTTCGTCACGCGCACGGTCGTCGACGACATGCTCGATGTTGAAGGGTCGGACTGGCACACGCTTATTATACGAGAGGGTGCTTATTTGTCGTTGTTTGTCTTTCCGCTGCCTACGGCGATACGCGACGCAAAAAGACACGACAGCGACGACAAGCGACGCACAGACCAGACAATGAGCAGTTACTACTCGCGGTCACCCCCGCCACTGCAGCACCCAGTCCCGACCCATCCCGCGTTCATACCTGAACCGCCCTCGACACCAGGCCCGGGCTCACCCCCACAGGGCTACCACCGATACCAGCCACAACCACACATACCCGATTTTGCAGCATGGGGCATGAACGACTCCACCGCCCAGTTCGGAATGCAGCTCGGCCAGAGTGCTGTCGCAGCAGGCCATGAATATGTACAAAAGAACGTGAGTGTCCCTACCTTACATGTGTCGTCTGTCCTGCTCACTCCGTAGTTCCCAGTTTGGTGGTTTCATCCCCCTGTCTCACCTCAAACACCACTTCAACGTCTCCAACTCGTATGTCATGAAGAAACTACAAATTCTCTTCTTCCCTTGGAGACACAGACCTTGGTCACGCAGAGTGCGCAGGTCGGAAGCAGGTCACACCGAATGGCAGCCCCCCCGCGACGACATCAACAGTCCGGATCTCTACATCCCTCGTATGAGTCCTCTGTACTGATGCGAAAGTGCTCATAGCATACTTTTCTTTCCAGTCATGGCGTTCGTTACTTACATTCTCATTTCTGCTTTGCAAACCGGCCTTCAAGACCGATTCCATCCGCAAATACTCGGCGCATCTGCATCGCGTGCTCTCGTTGTCCTTCTTCTTGACCTCTTGTTCGTCAAAGGTGGTTGCTACTTGCTCAACGTACAAAGCTCCAGTCAAGTCACTGACCTCGTCGCATATGGCGGGTACAAGTTTGTCGGGTGCGCATCGCGTCCCTACTGGTCACGTGCTCCATCCACTCACCCATCGTAGCGTCATCCTCACTCTGCTGACCGGGCTGGTAAACCCCAGCAGGACGATATACCTGCTGGTCTTTTCCTATGCTTTCGCAGCTAACGCGTTCTTCCTCGTAAGTGACATCGATCGTCTTGCGGAGAAACATACTGACACCCCCCACTCCGCCAGCTCCGTTCTCTCCGTTCTGTCGTTCTCCCGGACCTGTCTTCGACAACGACACCTGTGACAGTGTCACATGCCCAACGAAAGCGCCGAATCACGTTCCTGTTTCTTGAGGCTGTCATGCAAGTGATCTACATGGGTATACTGATCAGGGTGTAGCGTACAATTATTAGTCTGTCACTGTCTATGATCACTGCGATTGGATAAATAGGTGTGATTATGTCAGCAGAAAGATTTTACGACGCGCCAAAAAGTTGCCTCGAAGGTCTCATCTACGGCGTATACCCAACCCACGCACAACACCCAGTGGTTCATCGCTGGAAGATGGCTGCGAAAGAACTCCTCCCGAATGGAACTGCGGAAATCCACAGTAGCGTGCCATCTGTCATGCCTCCAATAGTTGGTATAAATTTCGGCAACTCGTATGCGTCCATCGCTGTCCTCGTCAAGGTATGATTGGCAGCTGGAAGGTGCAGAGTTGTATTCTTACCGTCCGTGGAAAGGAAGGGGTGGCGGAATGCATCGCAAATGAGGACGGTGAACGTCAGATCGCTTGTGCTATCGCGTTTCAGGGGGAAGAAATGGTATTTTTTTTTAACGACCTTTCGTCATTTTCTGGCAGCACGCTGATGTTATTTCTAGTACATAGGAAATCCCGCCAAACACCAACTAGTTAAAAATTCTCAAAATACTATAACCGGTTTTCGAAACCTGCTCGGTAAAAAGTATGTTGCACCTAATCGTCTCTGATACCGCCGTTACATTAAGTTCTGCATTTAGATTCTCCGAGGTGTCGCAAGCAACACTTTCCGTGTCTGCACCAGTCATTCAACATCCGACATTTCCAGATACGCCGGCCTACAAAGTGAAAGTTTTACAACCTGCACCATCGCCCCTTCCAGCCACCGCAACAAACACTCCCGCTGCATCGCGGGTAGCCACCCCCAGGTCAGAACCGATTGAAGTGGAACGGTTTCTTACGGTATCGGAGGTTGCGACCATCTTCCTTGGCTCATTGTTGAAGTCTGCGGAGGACTTTCTAGGACACCGGGTGATTGGTGCCGTCATTAGCGTTCCAGCATGGTTTGATGACGTTCAACGCGATACGTTGACGAAAGCCGCAGAAGACGCCGGAATCCACGTCCTCCAGCTATTGGACGACGTTGGGGCTGTCGCCGTCTGCACCTCCACTAGTACTGACGACGTTCCAATGGACCGCACTCAGCTCGTAGTCGATCTCGGGGCTTCTTCGCTCGAACTTTCTCTGCTGTCTATTAGAGAGGGTCTGGCTCATTCGCTGGCTACCCTCTCAGACGATAGTGTTGGGGGAGATGAGATAGACTCTAAACTCATAAAATACTTCGCCAAGGAGTTCACCAAAAAGACCAAGACACCTCTTACGGTTGCGCCCGCGAGCGACCCTCAAGACAAACGTGCAGAGGCAAAACTTCGTCTTGCTGTAGAGCACACGAAGCGTACACTGAGTGCAAGTCCAGGCGCCGCCACCTGTTCCGTAGAGTCCCTCAAAGACGGTTTAGATTATACCGGTTCTATCAACCGCCTTCGCTTCGACTTGGAAGTCCGCTCGATTTACGACAAAGTCTATGACAAAGTCAAAGAACTCGTCGCACGTGCAGGGATGGATCTTTTTGATATCGATGAAGTCGTTTATATTGGAGGGTCTGCTTGCCTTCCCGGGTTGGACGAGACCCTGTCTCAAGGATTTTCCGAGTCTGTAATAACTCCCTTCAAGGCCGGTACGGTCGTTGGTGGAGGTGTCGGCGATCCTACCACTATCTTGGCCCGAGGATGTGCTTTGCAAGCCCAGCTTCTATTCACTCTATCCCCCCAATCTCCAGATCTCCACAACGTTTTTAACAGGGGAAGTGAGCTAACAAGTACCACTGCCACGAATCGCACCATAGGTCTTCTCGTCCCTCAAGAGGGAGCTGAAGGGAGCATGGGGGGAGTTTGGATGCCCCTCGTGTTGAAGGAGACACCCCTTCCTTGTCGGCGAACGCTGTCCCTCGAAGTGGATGTCGCTGAGTCCGATTTGAAAGTTGGTTTCGAAGTTTGGGAAGTTAAGGAAGGCGTCAAGGTCGACCGCCTTCCACTACCGAGGTTCGAGGATGAAGAGCCAAATGATGACGACGATGAATTCGAAGAAGTTAAACAAAAGACGCTATCGAAGGAGGCCTATCTCTCGTCATTGACACTGTCTCCTCGGCGTGTTGTGGAGGGAAAGACCAAGTTACAAGTCCAAGTGAAAGTATCAAGTTCTGGGGATGTCGATCTCAGCCTCAGCGAGGTGTTGGAAGGCAGCTTTGGAGAGGCTGTCACTGCTACGATTCCTGCGCCATAACCTAACGGTTAGATGTCCATGTTTGTCTTGCGAGCGATACAGCTGGTAGGTATACATCCAGCAGCTTCTGAGCACTATAACTCCCCGATATCCTCATTCCATTCCTGCAAGATTTAGATCTTAACGAGCGTAGTTTTCTGGATTAGAAATGAAATTTGCCAACCTCGGGCTTTTCGTGATGAAACGCGCCATGAGCTCCTTGCATTCAGTATCATCGATAACCCTGACTTCGACCCCATGCTCCTTCAGTAACTTCTCCCCTCCCACGAAGTTCTTGTTTTCTCCGATGACCACGCGGGGTATCTTGTAGAGCAAAATTGCGCCTGTACACATTGAACAGGGGCTGCATACGCTTATGATTTCTGCCCGTGCTACACGTTACAGACAAAAATTACCTGAGTGTTGTGTACTGACCATCTCGCCGCGTTAGAAAACGTCATCAAGGGTAGTTTCGTTCTTCTCACAACCTACCATCGTGGACTTCGCATAGACGTCCGCTTTCAACCGTCCAGCGTCCTCTAAAGCGGCTATCTCAGCATGCAGTGTTGGTGATGACTTCTGAATTCTCTGATTATGTGAACATCCCAGGATGACTGTGTCGCTGAGAACGCGCGAGGAGCCGTGGTAGACTAAGGCAGCGCCGATTGGTATTCCGCCTTCGTGATAACTCTTCCTTGCTTTCGCGAAGGCTGTCGCTAGGCCGAGCTTGTCGAGACCATCCATAGCAGGTCGGCGCTAGTGTGACAGCCTGAGGATCACACCGATGCCGAGTATGCCGAAGCGGAGTTATAATACAGACACTGCTCACCAGTACTTACTAATCAAATTCTTGCAGCTCTGAATTTGAATCCTGCGGTCGGTAATTGAATACAACAACCTCTGTGACGAATGAGTCATTATCCTGTGACATTTGTAACTTGTCCGAATCAGTGGTCCAACATAACCAAAGTGTAATAGTCCCAAGGTATAACTAGTACATATGGATAAGGATATGTAATGTGATCAACGAATGTTTCTACGAAATGAATGACAAAGAATTGTAGCAAAGCGATAGGAGAAGCGTCTGCAAGAACTCAGCACTAGCAATCAAACACGGACGACAAGTTCTAAAGGCCTCGTTTGCAACCTGACATTTACTGCTCGGAGGGTTGACCACCTGCACTTGGTTGCTTGTCAATTATGGCGGCCCCAGGAGTTTGATAGATGTATGCTATGCCCGTGCCACTTTGGTAGGAAACGTACTCGCTACCAACAGGTTCCGCAGTGCTGATGTTCGAGAAGACGTAGAAGGTGGTTTTCCCCCCGGCACTGTCGAACTGCTCGAGAATGGGCAACGGAAGAGTGTAGTTCCAAGTGAAAGGCACGTAGTCCGTATTGGCACAGCCGGCCAACTGGGCCTCAGTGGAGGTATGGTTGATTTGATTGACAGAAAGCAGGTTACTGTTGGTACCCGCGTAGAAGGTGTAAGGCACATATTCCGTACCGCGAATTTCAGCTCGGCCAAGGAAAAAGGCGTTGTACTCTGTATCGACGACTCAGATGGAAGGACAAAACGCAACAGACAACAATTTCCTACCGCTCGAATTTGGGGCGCGCGAGTTCTCGTAAATGAACGTATCACCAAAGGCCGTTCCCGTCGAACGAAAAGCGCGGATGCCGTAGTTAACAGCCAGCGATTGAACGGGTTGCTCGGCGAACATGTGTAACAACACGGACTGAGCGGTAAGTGTCACTGCCTGACCAGACGGAAATTGGATAGAGCCAACGTGACTGGGACGATAATCAGCAAGGGATTAAGAGCAAGGAGATAGCTTCCTACGTATGGCCACGCGTCACCGGGATACCACTGAAGAGGCCTTCGGTCAATTGGCCAATAATCCAGCCTGCATATGGAGAGAACTTGTCCAACATGATGCTACGCGACAACAAGTGAGCCTCGTGAAGAGAGGCTACATGTAGGTGAGACCACGTACGACTCGGTTCCAAACGAACCGGTTAACCCATTCAAGTTCAGCGTGGTGTTGAACCAAGTTTGACTGTCGTCCCACGTGAGGGTATTTTGTCCGATTGAAATAGAGTACGGTGAAGAATTAGTATAGGTAAGCTTCTCTCCGGTGATGCGCGTGTAGAAGATCGTTCCGTTCGCGAACCGCGCGGAGACCTCGAACGAGCCATTAGCTGGCACAGAATTATAGCAGGAGGGGTCGCCCTGCAGCCAACGCAAATTCAGGAAGATGTCCGACTGATAAATAGTCAAGTCCCATCGTTCCCAGCCACTCGGGCCGTCTGGACTGATGTTAGGGAGTGTATCGATAGCAAGGTCCGAAGGACGCGAAGTGAGGGTGCCAGAGCAATTGTTGTAGGGCCCAATAGTAGAACGACCAAAGCTACCTCCAGGAATGAACTCAGCAGCGACCACAGGTGCCAATGCTAGTAGGGAGCGTAGGACGCGCATCTCAACAGTCGTGGTTCCTCCGAGATGGGCTTATGCGTTTGACGTTCCATGGGAGGGCTATTTGTACAAAGTCAGTTCATGGGCGGTGTGAAGGTGGCATGCCGTCAGTCGGCAGGGAGGCGAACTTGAACCAGTTAGCAACTTGATGGTGACCATTCGCTGAGAGTGCGGCTGCCATCCAAGTTCCAAGGTGCTAATGCGCCCCCTACACTCACCCCCATTGAGTCTTGAGCGGACAAGTTTCAGGATGAAGTGCCAGAAAAGACCAGCTGTGCTCTCAGGCAGGCACCCGTCAATGACAAGGGGGCACAAGCTCAGATGTTTGATTGGCGTTGGGCACTTAAGCGGCTGATATTTGTCAGTTGGTTCCGAAAAAGCTCGCAGTGGCTGGGCGCACAACCGCAGGAGCTGTCGTAAAGTTGACAGCTACATGCGATCAAATGGAGAGATGCGGTGAGGGTCATTACCGGGATGAAGTTTGGGTTGCCCACCGTGTAATACACGGCCACACCTGAGTTCTAAACCGACGTAATCTGAGAAATTAGGCAGAATTGACTTGCGTGAGACATGAGTTTGGCATATTCCTGATTAGGGCGGGCTGCATATTCAGAGCAGTTTGTGACTGACACAATCTCAGAATGCAATTTTTTTCGAAACTGCAGTGGATACAAAAAAAAAAAGGATCTTGACAATCGGAAGCAGTGGTTGATGTTCAATTTTTTTGTAAGTTCGAACTTGTCAATTCTCGCTATCGTTATTTGCAACAATGGCCGAAGAGTTTGCAAATTCGAAGTGTAAGTCCACCTTTCTATCTGCATTACGTGTTAAGCCTCGCTGTATCCACGACAAACGAATAGTCTGGGCAACGGGATCTGGTCGCAACCAGTACAAGTGGACCTGCCTTGCCTGCAAGGACAACAAGTGGTGAGATGGCCGTGCTGCTCGACAACATGAGAAGACAACCCGACACAACGAGAATGTCGACTACCTTCTTTCCCCCCGTCTTTGCCCTTCGAGTTCCCCGACTCGACCCGAGGTCACCTCACCACTATGGGAGATCTTGAGAGGTCTCACGGAACCAGTATCCGCTCCCCACAATCAGCAATACACACCACCACCCGACGACAATGCGGATAGTTTTTGGCTCGACTGGGATGCGATTGACCACGATCAGCTCTATTTGCCCTCTGCACACGATGAGACGCTAACAACGATGACTAGCACCTTGGCTACATGGTTAGCCAACGGCGACGACCTAATTGCATCGGATGGAGAGGAATCAGACTCCCCTCAGGAGCTTCCAGAAGACGATTTCAATCCAGGTAAGTCAACTCGGTGGATCCAGTTGGCTTTCTCCTGATCGCCTTTGATCTATTCACAGAGCTGCTCCAGCTGGGTGCAGTGCACCCGCCGCAGCGTGTTGATACAATGTCTAGAAATCAAGCATGGTTTCCATGGCCAGACAAACAAGTATGTATTATATCATCCTTCGTAATGACCAGGGTATTTTCTGACGCTCATTGATAGACGTGCATACTCGACATCCTCCGGCACCTCCCACGCTCGTTATTCTCGGACACGCAACTTCATGTCTTCCTGTGGGGGCTTTCTGTCCTCAGAGTTGATGGCATTCCATCTACTAGGATGCTCAAGGATCTTGACAACTCATTGCAGTCCCAATACGGGGTTCCATCGATCCGTTATCAAGGTTCACTCGGCCATGTTTACTACGTCAACCACCTGCCTTCCCTCATCGCACAAGTAAGTTCAAGTATTTGAGAACTCATGATTTGTAAACTGATGATGTTGGCGTGTACAGGAAATGGCTAATCCACGCATCCGCATGCATATACGCCATTACCCTGAAGATGCAGGCGGTCGACTTGATCAACCATGGCAAGCATCGAGATGGCTGCACAAGATCGACCCCAGCATTGCCACGCCCATGATTCGCAAGGGTCAGCAAGACTTCTATGTGTTCGAGCTGACAAAATTAACAGATGGTACCGTGGTTGTACCTGAGCGTTGGTACACCAAGCCATCCATTCAACATTCTACGTCACCATCCGACTTGGAGTACTGGGCGCATGCGTGGCGAACTCAGCCGATTGCAAGTGGTGGTGCAAGTGGATATGTGATTCACAGATATGACACTGTCAAGGTGACGGCGAACCAACTTCTCCTCTCATTCCCTCATCTGCTTCAAACTTACCAAGCGGATCGTGAACCTGACCCGTGCAATATCATAGGTAGGTATCATACAACTTGTCTTTCATTCGTGTGCATCCATCGTTCATATCATGGGCTATGGCAGGTTTGATAGAGACGAGAGGGCACGGTGTCCTGCCATGGACATTAACTGACCCCACTGTTGGTAATAGGTGGCATACACAAGCACGAGGACGCCGCGTACTGAGTTACATGATTTGGCTCTACTGCGATGACACATCCGGCAACGCATCCAAAAAATGGAACAAGCGCAACTCATTCCTATTCACTGCAGCCGGACTCCCTCGTGCTATGGTCCACAAAGAGTGTAATATTCATTTTCTTGCGACGTCTAACATCGTGCCCCCTTTGGAAATGCTTGATGGTATTGTGGATCAACTCGAGTGAGTTTTCACTACCTTGCCCACGAAAACATCTCACTCTGTTGGAATCAAGGCTTGCACAGATGCAGGGCATCTGGGCATGGGATGTAGCAGCAAGGGAGATGGTCCTCGTTGTCCCTGCCATCCTGGCAATGCTTGGTGATAATCCCATGCAAAGTGAACTTGCCTGCCATATTGGTCTGCAGGGTAAATTCTTTTGTCGTAATTGTTGGGTCAAAGGGGTGGACTTACACACAGCCCGTGAGCGTGTGGACGGAGTCATGATGGGACCCAATAGGGATGATGCTCCGAGTTCTGTGGAAACCAAGTCACGTCTGTCCGAGTCTGAAGAAGGGTCAGCTCAAGAAGATGTCACGCATCGGTCGAAAGGCAAGGGTTGCTGTTCGGAAACGATGCAAGATCTCATGGATCGTGCACGTCGCTTTCTTGGGGTAAGCTTTCCATAACCCAGTTCACTTCCGCTGATACCTCATTAACTTAGCCCAATGCACCACGCACACGCCAAGACACCACAGATAAACTCCGTGGTATGTTCCACGAGGTTGCCAGTGGAATGAGCAAGGTGCGATATGCAAAAATGAAGACCGATACGGGCATCAAAGATACCCACATGGACGTGTTTGTTGAGCGTATCCTCAAGCATGTGAAAGGTTTGCGTGCAGGAACAGATAAACATACTGAGGCTGTCAATGCAGTACTCCAGGGCCGTCCTGTTGAACAGTTCATGAGCCCTGTGTGGAGGTTAAAAGGTAAGAATTTTCTGCAAGCACTGAACAGTGACGGTGGTGTTTCTCATCGTTTTCAGGTCTTGATCCTCATCAGGATACCCCGGTCAAAATCTTGCACGTCATCTTACTAGGATTTGTAAAGTACTTCTGGCGTGACGCGATGTCGAGGTTGAATGAGGTTCAGAAGGCTGAACTGCAAGTCCGGTTGGCCTCATTCGATGTTACAGGACTTGGCATCCCTGTGCTCGCAGGTCATACACTGGTTCAATATGCAGGGTCCCTTACCGGTCGAGATTTCCGTGCTATATCGCAGGCAGCACCCTTCATGTTATATGACCTTGTTCCCCGTCCCTGCTATGAAGCTTTCCTTGCGCTTTCAGCCCTCGTCCCCCTCGTTTGGAAGCCATGCATCGAGAACCTTGAAGAACACCTCATGCGTATGAGTTAAGGGCGTTCTACTTACACTGATGACATTCAGGCTGTCCTGCAGGTGGCCATCAACCACTTCCTCAATTGCACAGCCCGATGGACGCCACAGTGGTTCAATAAACCAAAATTCCATATCCTCCGCCACCTGCCAGACCACATCCGACGTTTTGGTCCGGCAATCCTGTTTGCCACCGAAGGGTTTGAATCTTACAATGCTGTGATCCGTGATCACAGCATTCACAGTAACAGACAAGCACCCTCATGGGACATCGCTCGTGGAATGGCACGATGTCATTGTGTCCACCATTTTTTGTCCGGTGGTAAATTTCACGCATGTGAGCCCATGGCCACTGACCTCCCTTACAGTGACAATGAGCACGAATGGCTTGCATGTGGGTCAGCGGTGCAGTCATTGGTCAACATCAACATCCCAGGACACCGCAACGTAATTGCAGATTTTTTTGGGATCAACGGTGATGCAGTCCTCCCAGAGGCCAGTGAGTCAATCATAGCACTGAATACATGGCACTCAGGTCTGGCTAATCGCACGTTCAAGGATCATGTATACATGACAAGACCTGACCCCGGACGCTCGACAAGACAAGTACGGCCTTGCATGTACCGCATGCACTCCATCATGTCGAGCGGCGACTTTATCAGACTTGTGGGTCGGTGGTAGCATTGAATGGGGAAGTTTGTTGTACAGGTGATTTCGTCCTTGCACAAGACACTCATGCCCCACAGGCACTCCCGATTATTGGACGCCTCTCTGAGATTCTTCAAGTATGTCACTCACCAGCTCAACATCGGAACCAAGCCAGCTTGTTGTTGCTCGAGACATTCCAAGTCATTGGGTCTTCCGATATCTATCTCCTGCCACAAATCCAGCCATCTGGTTGGGTCGTGCTATCTGCCACAGTAGGTACTTTTTATGCATGAGAGGCCGCTTCTGAACCATGATTTTTTCGTTCAAGGCACTTATTTGTGGTGTCAATGTCCAGCACAATTGTGCTGGAAATGGGTGCACTGGCACTTCCACAGTGCCAGTTTATGAGGAACGTGAGAGGACGACGAAGACTCAGCAACAGATATCGCACCGCAACCCCTCCGACTTCATACTGAACACTGCACAGATGCGCGATGCCACTCATGTGCAACAATTCCGTGTTCAGGCACAGCAGTTGGATCGTGATTGGGCAATCCACATGGGTGCTGCAGCTGAATTTGATGCGCGGAAGCTGAAGGCACAGAAGTTATCTAAAACTGACCCTGCAAGAAAGCCTGCCGCAAGTCCAAGAGCAGTACCATCACACTTTATCAACATATTTCATTGCACAGGTAAGCACATGTTGATTTACATTGCCGGTGTTTGCCCACAAGACATGCAGATGCATGAACACCACACAATTTCACATGACCATATCATGGTGACAAGTCTGTTTGCTTGACGTCTCAAAAATACAGCAGCCGCAATATATTTTTTTAACAGGTGACAGTATGTGGTGCCAATATCTTGAAAATATAAGACGAGTCCTGTCGCAGACCTTTTTTTTTTCCTATCCCCCATATACCCGTCTCTCACGTATTACAGACCAGATGTCCCAACAGCAGAACCCCTACGGCAATTATAGTAGGTCTGTTGAAGATCTGGGGTCGAGTTTTTCGGTCCCAGCCTCCAGGTCTCAACGCAGCACGACAGGCAAGTATCATTTGCCATTTAATGAGTTTTGAAGTTCAGCTGACGCATGCAAAGGGACACCACGACCTTCTCAGCTCAATACAACACGCATGGCAATCCCTGACACATCTTGTAGTACTCCCGACGCGTCTCATGGTATTCCTGACGTGTCTCGTTTTACTCCCGACATGTCTCATGCTATACCTGACAATGATGATCAACATGCCCTCGGTTCTGACAATGACGGCCCCCGTACTACAGACATACCGTCACAAAGCCTTTTTTCATTCGACCATAGTCCCCAGGGCTTTTACCCACCCATTTCCAGTAACCCCGACGTGTCACGCAGAGGAGCCGAGCCATCAGAAGATGAACTCAAGTGATTAAAGTTATGGGCGGAAAAAGTGGCATGCAAATTTGAACTTAAGCCGACCCAGTTCTCAGAGCTTGGCACGCTCATTTATGTAAGTGGCATGCTTCTTAAGTCTTCACTGTCATTTTGAGTGCATGCTGTGCACCCAGGTTGGCAAGAACTTGGACACCGGAGATCTTCGCTCACGAATCTGGCAGCAAGCAACTAATTACAAGGTTTTGAATGGAATTGAGGAAATCAAGGTAGACTTGAAGAACATGAAGAGCACGGTGGAGGCAGTCACTTCAAGATTGAAAGGTAGCTTTGAACTTAGCGTTGATCAGATGGTAATGTGTGTACTTAATATCCTGTGTGCACGCTAAGTAGCCTTTCAGATGCAAGTTACCATTATGTGCAAGGACATGCTCGTGCAAGCAGGCCATACAAAATACAAGGCGCTTCATACTGATGTTGAGGTACGTCTTGCCAACTTGCATGTATCATCTACCATGGTCTTCATCAGCATGACAGGAGCGGCTCAGATCGCGTGCAGATACACTGGGATTTCAGAATGTGTTTGGAAATTTTGGGAACGAGCAGGTGCTCCGTGTGGCCATTAAGAGGGAATGTAGTGCAATTCGAAGCAAATTCTGCACATTGGTGAGTGCACACTGGCCATTAATGCTTGCACGTACATTGACTATCTACATAGTTGCTTGAAAGCACCAGGCCAGTGGACGGGAAGCCATGTATGACGCTGGAAGAACTTACATGGACAGTACTCAGCAAATACAAGCGAGGCGGTGTCACGCACCAAAGGTGTTTGGCGACGTGAGCATGGACCCAAAAGCTGAATGATGAAGAATGGAGAAGCCTAGCCCTAATGCGCAAAATGACTGGAGTGTCTAGCAGTCATCCGTCGCACAAGAACCACCCTTAACGTTAGGGAAGAAACCGCTCAAGCGCCGAATAAAAGTTTTCGAGCGCCAGTTTACGGCATTCCGATTTTTCGAATATCTCAGCCATTTCTAAAGATATCGACATCATTCCCACGCTCACAGAAAGCTCTCGACCACGCCATCCTGCCTACCAAATTTGGTGACGATCCTCGCCCTCCACGATTTTCTGCATCATTTCTGCCAACAAACGCCCATTTCGCCACTTTTTATTGTAATGGCCACCTCTTCGACGATCTCTTCGCTCATTCCCTTTGCCAGGGAGAATAACTACGAGTACTTGCCAGGAATCCCCACTAGCATTCGCCCTGAAGCCTCCTGGTTCATCCCTCCCTCGTCCATGACCTCCCATCCTATTGCTTTGGGACAGCGAGTTCTCCTTGTCAGTCTGACATCGAGGAGGACTTTCTTTGGTCGTCTCAGGTCTGTTATCAGGCTTGAAAAATCATATGTGGTTGTTTCAGTTTCTCCAGTCGAAGAAGCATATGGATCCTTCATCCCTGTGCCCTGCAACGTCTACCTCTCAATCTCATCCTTCATTCTTCCAAAATTGCGACAGGTTCAATACCAATTACTGTCATCCAGTCTATCTGATTGCATTCATGATGAATTTGAGACACTTCTCCCTGCTCTTATGGGAGAAGATGGCCCTTCCTCCTCCTCAAACCCTCCAGAACGCTAGCTGCAGCTAATGCAGGTCACTTTACAGAGAGGAGGAAAGGGGGAAAAGTTGCGAAATCCTATGCCCTGACTACCCTGGAGACCCCCAAAATTGGCCCCTGGCAGAAACCCCCACTGTTCTTCGTTTGGACGCGCAGCAAGTTACCATAATGCATCTAGATCTCAGATCTAGGAGTCACTATGACTCATTTGCAGTCATATCCCTTAATCAGCAGTGACCAGTGTGCTTACTCATTCCCCTTTTCGCATTATTCATCCGTTCCTTGATGACTCATTCTGTTTTCAAATTGATTAGTGATAATCTTCGTCATGCTTACTGGTTTTACTTACCAATTGCTTACTGTCCTTACTCATCCTTACAAAGCCTTACCAATCCTTTACCAATCCCCTTACCAATCGCTTACAGATCACTTACAAAGTGTTGCTCCATATTTACTGCAGGCTACGCTACCTTTTTGTATATAAAGTACCAATACGTTGACAGCAATAAAGCAGCTACCAAGTCCCCTGCATAGGAAGCAGTCCCCTGTGTAAAGACTTACCTGCTCACTCATCATCATCATCATTAGGCCCAATCATCGTCGCTTTTAAGCCCCTCATCATCATCTCTATTCCTGCAGTATTTGAGGCTCCATTAAGGGTCTACTTACTGTTATCTTCATCATCTTACGTCACTTCTAGGCTCAGAGCAGCCTATTCTCTTCGCATTTTCAGTCTTCCCCTGCTCCCCCTTCGTCAGGAGCACCTATACCCTCTGCCCTAGCCCCCTCTAGGTGCACGGAACCCCTCCCCCATTTTATTTTAACAGATCCCTCGAGCCAAAGCCCGCGTAGGAAAACCACCAACTCGGCAATTGTCTTTGTGTTGGGTTTTTTTTTGGTGTTTTTGCCATTGATCCACACGTTGACTCACAGCGGGGTAGGCTCAGGTTCGAAAGTGGAATATCAGTTACACTTTGCTTATCTGGTATGGCACATAAATTCGCTGCTGTTTGTTACTGATATGTGAAACTTCTGTTAGCGCTATTATGCGAGGGCACATCAATACATCCATCCAGGGCTGGATGCAAGTGAAGCCAGTGGGATTGAAAGCAGCGAAGAACCAGGTGCTGAGCCACCGGCGAAACGTGCAAAGACAGTGAGTCACAAAGCCCCCCCTGGAAGAGTGAAAACGGGTCAAGACTTCTGGAGTGCAATGGACCGCCTTTTGGTGAAGGACCTCGACCAGTATGGAAAAGATATGAAGAATGATCAGTGGCACGAGTGAGTGGCACATTATCACAGTATCTGCAATGATGATGTATATTGATCATCCATGTCTGCATACTCGCAGTTTCTTCATCGAAATTGTCCTTACTGATCAAGAGCACTATGGAAAGAACTCCGGAACCTTGTTACCTTCCCTTCCAATGACATACACGGAGTCGCATGTGGCTACACCCGGTACCACATCCAAAACCATACCCCGCCCACTCCCTGCTACTACATATCACGGCCCCTCTCACATGCAGTCCCTTGGTCACCGTCCTGTGACTGGTGCATCTCTGCACCCCTCTCGTGGTGACAGTTTAGACTCTCTGCCCGCTACAGATGGCACTGAGGAACTTTTGGGCGAGGATTTCTAGAGATTGACAAAGAATTATGTGTACTCGACTATGTTTATGGTACCCTATGCAGTGATACATGCATTCTATGTGTTTTCCGTGGATACGTGTGCGTGAACACGAACACCGGGCTGAAATTCGCAACCCGTACAAATCCTGCCTGGTATGGTTCCCAGACTTGTGTCTGGCACAACAGACGTTTGCAGCTGTCATATCTGTCATTAATTTTTGTCAGACACAAAGTGCACGCTGCGATGTCTTGCTACATTCCAAATTTGTATCTGATACGTGTCACTGTCGGCGCAATTTTACATGTGTCTACGGGGTGGCCGTGTAGCTTGTCGGAGTTACCGTATTTGGAATGCCGCTCTGCCAGTGATCCGGTTCACCGTCGTCATCATCCGCTGCTGACAGTCCGGCCACACCAAAGCTCGTGGTACTGAAGATCTCGGGCATTTATACTGTTTATCAACGCGATGAGCCGGAACCGGTATATATATACCCTCTCCACTGACAGAGCACCGTGGTTCGCATGGGAATTCCACTTAAAAATGGATACACCTCGGGAGTCTTCAAGGGCAAACCATAGAACTTGCCTGGGGTGTGGGGCTGATCATGTGGACTCGGGTAAGCAAGCTAGGGTAGTTAAATAGAGAACAACCGTTCAAATCCGCCTCTCAAGCAAATCCAGCGGTCCCGCGTGCAAAAACCAGAGACTCGACTTATGTAATCAAAGCACGACCAACTTTCGGGGATTGCCGTTTCGCGTTTAATGGCCTTGGACCAGAACGAGCCGTGACCGCGACCACAACACTCTAAATATCCGCTGAGGGTCGGGACGGATTTATAGGCGTGGTTCCGCAAGTCAAAGGCCAGGTACTCCGACGCGATGCTGAAGCCCGACATATCGGAATTTGCAAGCTGGGATGGCAATCACCACCCTCGAGATCGACGTCAACACCCTATCCCGTCAAGTCTTGCTTCCGAGTTGCGCCTGGCCGCAGGAAATCATCAAAACCACTTCGCGTTCGAACAAGCTCAGCTCCAGCCTTTTGAACAGACATGCAGTTCCGGCGTGTCCTCCGACTCCGAGGTACAGATACCAAAGAGCTTTACCTGATCTTCCTTACTCATGCTCATGTTGACCTTCGTTTCTTGTCTCAGATACTGCGACATCACGCGCAGTCGTTTACCCCAACCACAGATCTAAGCCCTTATAGTCTTTCAGCTCTTTCAACTCCATCATCAATATCTGTACATTTACCCTCCAAACAGCCTGAACTCCCGGTCCGTGATTTCTATCCATGGTTCCCATCAATCTCAATGTACTCCTTATAGCAAGATCATGGTGAAGTAACTCTGCAAGACATTCCACCACATAATCGCTCGATGTGTCCGCCAGAGGCGTCATCGTCTCGAACCATAAATTGTGAAAACAATCCCCGAATAATCAATGGATCATCGAAAAGTGTCATACCGGCAAAAGATCATCCAGAAGTCATAGATCTCACCCTTAGTGATGACAATGTCGAGGAACCTATCGTGAGTCTCGTGAACTACGCTACGACGGGATTTTAACGTGTTGTTTCCCTTTAGCTAATTACCATTAGGGACTCTTCTCCATTGGAATGGATGGAACCGCTATTTACGCCGCCTCCCACAAAGAAGCGGGCACGCGTCCTCATGGACCATGTGGCCGTTCCTGCACTTCCAAAGGGAATAACGAAGGCCGAATACGAGCCAATGTTTGCTCTACCTGCCCCGTCTGCACATCTGTCACGCGCTTCCGTTTTCGATGCACCTGAAACTGTTGTCAGCGGAAACAATACTTCTTTGGGGAAGGGCAAAGGTAAACAACGCACTGATCCCCCCATTTCTATCTCCTCCCCTGCATCGGTTCCAAGGAAGAAGAGAAAACATGCTCCGGCGTACCTCGGGGAAGGCGTTGACACAAGAGGGAATGTCATCATCGACGCCTTCTGTACGCACACTGTACTTCCTCTCGCTAATCCCGAGGAAGAGTCGCTCCCTCATTGGAAAGCCATGATTACCGATGCGCGGTTTACATTTACCAAACAGGCCGACAGACATATGCTAGCCTCGACCCCTGAGGTAGTCGACTTGGTCACCAAGTATCATATTCAACGCCCAGAAGGGAATTATGTCGACTCCCAAGATGTGCATGCGCATGTCACATCCGTGGGCTCGGATTGTATGTCGTTACAAGAGCGGCCTGCTTGGGAACTGACTCCCTCATGTGCTTCGCCTAAGATCACCACTGCCGATGGGAATCGACATATTGAACAGACACAACCAACATCGAATTCGACACTTCATTATAGTGATGCTCTCGAGTCTTACTCTTCGAGACCGTCCGTGGCACCACCACCCGCTTATCCAACAGCCGTCAGCGGCGCTCTTCCTGACAAAGGTGTTGCATTTGGAATTGATGAGGACGTTGATTTGAACCTGTACTTCAACGGGCTGGGGGATTCGCCGAGTAAAAAGTTGCCAGCTCCTTGCGAGGATACGTTTAGGTCTCCTTTCCCTGGCACATTGCGTTTCAACGAGCAACATATGGGGCTGTCGTCATTTGGAGGGGATGGCTTTTTTGGTGTGCCCCCCAGCCCTAGTTGTGGTGACTCGGGGCAACTTCCCGCTTCTGTGTCACCATCCGTCTTCTTGACGGGCCATGAGGATACTCCGCTAGACTTTCATGACAGCCATTCATCGAGCCAGTGGACTCTTGGAAACGACATCGATTCTCCTCGCGTTGGTGACGTTATGATCTCCCAGGAGTCTGGCACCATTGATCCCTCCCTTCTTCGTGGGTCTGCAGCATCAGAGGAATCTACTTCCAAAAGAAAACACCAGCCGCGGTTGTCCATGCCAGAACCAATCGTCTATGTTCGCCGTCCGCAAGATGTGTCCGGCATGCGAAGTGGCAAGAAGCCAGTACAAATCAAGTTTCGAGAGCAGGAAAGCCCCGAAGACAGTGGTCATCACATAGAGGGGATCTCAGTTGTGGCCCCACGAAGCTCCATGACGAAAGGTCAATCACCTAGCGACGAAACCCAGGACGATCCAGATTGGGTTCCTAGCGGTTCCAGAGTTCCCTCAGCATCTAAGCGTAATACGAAGCCACGGGCCCCCATTAACATGGTCGAATCGGATTTGGAATTATCACACCCGCCATTAGCTGCTGCAAATGTCCCTTCAATATCCCTCCAATCGAATGGCGACAAAATTCGCATCCGCCTGAAGGGCCCTCGGCCACCTGGAGGAGTTACACATGGTATTCCTAACACGGTGGAGAAAACATTCTGCCATCATTGTCGGAATACGACCAATCGTCTCAAGATGCGATGCTCGAACGATGTTGGTGGTGGGCAGGCATGTGGCAAACGGTTTTGCCAACGGTGCATCGAGAAACGGTATGCTTCCTTTTATTCATTTCTTTTGGTCTCGTCATTTGTGTTCATATATTCCTTCCACCCTCGCCTCAATGCGATCGCATAGATACCCCGATATCACTTTCGACCGGTTCAGTCGCAGTTTCCTCTGCCCATTCTGCACGAACACATGCAATTGCTCGTCGTGTTCCCGGAAGAGAGGAGAGGATTACGTTTCGATGCGCGCTACCTCATTTACCGGCCCCCGCATTCAACCAAACGTCAACGCCGTGCAGAATCGTACATCAGCCACACCGGTAAGCGGGGATGCAAGTACTACTGCAGTATCAAAACCTTCTGCGGAATCCAACTTCTGGGCACATGTGTATAATTTAGAGGAGCAGCATCTTGGGGCCGCATACAGGGAAGAACCATCCCCTATACCCAAACCACTGGAGAAACGAACGCCTAGGGTCTTCATAGGACGTCCCCTCAAGTCTTGGAAGGTTCGTTCCGTGCGGGATCTCGAAGCTATGTCAGACAAGGTTACGACTTTCATGGAGAATTTGGAGAAGCAAGGCAAGGGAAAGGGTAAAGGCAAGGCTGTTGAATCCCCGCTACGCTTATTTATCGGAAACCGCGCTGCACTTCATGAACCATTTGGGCCAATGTTTTCTGCGCTGTCGCCAGCGTCGTCACGATCACCGTCACCTGAACTTGGCTCTGAAAACAGATTACTACAGATCCCTGAAGCGGAAGGATTTTGGCCTCAGCCCGACGTTGGTGAGTCGTGCGTTTGGAGACCCCCGCCTCTTCTCGGGTTGGAACGTGGTCTCTCACTGCCTTTGTCGGATGAACAAGTAGCAAAGGCCATCCAGGTCGCGCTTGCTGCTCTTTCGTGATGTTTACAAAGGCAGTTAATCTAGGCTTGGCTCATTATAATCCCCACTTCATGTAGTCACAATAAACGTATTCCAATCCACTACTGGTACATCAATTTTGCACGAATCATTCTACGTAACTGCGGCAAATCTGGGTGCCGGTACAGGTCTACATGAGAGCGAGAGGAAGCGAAATCTTTGCAAGTACGCGGTACCTATGTAACGGAAACTGCGGCTGATCGGTCAGCCAAAGAGTAGTCTGAGCGTGTATGCGGTGAGCCCCGTCATAGTTCCAATCATCAGAATGTATTGAGGAATCAGGTACGCCGAAAGATGTCCGGCAGTTCCTGTCCCGGAGTACACTTGCGTCAAGTAGACCTATCGAACAGATCAGAACGACTTCCCCATGAGTAACTGCAACTACCTGTGTCGTCGCGGTAGGGAGGCACGAGAAGAAACTAGCATGAGAGGATGAGGATGACATTCTTCTGGAAATTGCATGAGACTAACATGCAAACAAATCTTAACACCTTGTCCTCAGCGTTGATGAGGCCGATGCGAGTTAACCCTTGGGATATGAGAACTCCCAGAATGGGCATGACGATTAAGCGTGCAGTGGCTAGGGCACCGATTGAGGCGAGAGGAAATTTTCGCCAGCTACCGCTTGTAATTTCGAGCCTGGCTATGGCAGATCCGAGCGTCATTATGCCAATAGGTACAGAAGCTGCTCCAATGAATGTTGCTGTGTTTAGGAGGAAGGCAAGTGGTGGTTGACCATCGGGGGCGGGCGGCATGTTCACTCCTGGAACATTGGCGACGAACAGCGCCTTCAGCGTCGGAACCACTGATATGATAAATGATATCACGATTGAGACTGATGGCGGAGACGAAGCGGACCGGACCGCGTTGCAGAAACCGCGAAATATCCGCGTTCCCGTGGGGACATGCGTTTTGGTTGTTGTCTCCGATTTTTCCTTTTTACCATCATGCTCCAGGGTGGCTGGGTCCGATATCGCATTGTCAGAGTTGGTATTTTCTTGTGTGGATGTCACCGTTTCGCATGCTTCCACGTCACTGTCAGCACCTCCTGGTGCAATTCTTTCGCTACGGTAACATAGTAGCCGAGTGGGGAGCCTCGCAAGACTGGCAACCACTGCCTTTTGTTTGAGCCGAAGTCGTGCCCGTACTTCTTCATCCTCCACGTCTGGGCCATCAAAATCCATCTCTAACCACTTCACAATCCCGGTCGTAAAGAGCGTGACCTAGAAGAGAATAAGTTATAGTACTGTCAAGTCGCAGGAGGTCCGTGCTGACACAAAACACCAGAAGAAAGGCTGCGAGGTATGCCACTGCCAAGTTTTCATCCTGAGTACCATTGAAAGGCGAGGAAGCCATCAAAGTCATGACCACCGACGTTGCTGTAGCAATTGTCATAAAACGAGGAAATGATGCATTTTTAGGACATACGAATATCCCCTACGTTGGCCCATCCACCTGCGATAATGATACCGTAGCGAAACCTGTGTGGAACCCAGAAGATTTGTTTGATCAGCCACGACAACGCTATCCCGATAGCTTCGTAACTCAAGGCCACCAGAACGAGCGGACCTAATGTAATCGCAAAACTTACTAACGCCTAGATAAGCAGGGATGTGGGAATGCCTACCAAGCGCGCTGATATTTTGGGAACTAAAAGCCGGAACAATCTTCGAGAACATCAACATCGGGAAAGCGATCCCCTGAGAAGATCAGCGCGAGTGTTAGAGAACTTTGTATCGGTATGACTCTGGTCTCATACAAGTACGATCTGGCCTGCCCCGCGTGCGACGACTGGGGAGATGATTCCAAGTTTTGCCAACAAAAAGCCGCATCCTACGTTAATAAGTCTGCGGCGGTGAAAAAACCTAGGGACAAGACTACGATAATCTCGCTGCTTACAGACGTATGATGGGTTGAACAGAGACCCAGAGGAGCGTTCCAGAGGAGATATTCATGCGTGAGAGGCATGTAGGAGGGTGAGCTTGGCGCATCCTATAATTGAGCAGCTGAATAAATACGGACCGCGGCCGCCACAGCCGCTGGCGTAAAATGCTCAGTGAGGGACCCTTCTACATGCTCAAAGTTTGCACTGTTACGCCCATGGGAACTACTGCCTATCAGCTGGCCAGAGGATGATGGTTGGGGGTATCAATGAAATACGAGTACGTACGGCAGATGTGTTACCGGAGCGGATTCCGTGCGTACTGAGACATCGATATATACTATACCGTTGGTGACAGCTGTCCACGATAATCAGGAGGTGTCAAAGTTGACCAACCCGCCTTGCAGAAGATATCCGGTGACGTCGTAAGCGTCCAGTCTGTCCGTCATTTTTTAATCTTAATAAGGGGTAAGCGTGGGACTGACCTTCCAAACGCAGCGGGTCCCTCACCGTCCTCGAAAGCGAAAAAGCGGGGCTCCGAGGCCCATTTACCATTGCATCGCCGTTGTTGTGTGGTTCGATGACTCCTGGCTTACCTTGCTCTGTCCAGGAAACTTGAACCATGATGTCGTCGTACCAAAGCCCCTCAGTCTACAGCCATGGTGCTACCAGTGGTACGGGCGTGGTATCAAGTTCTTAGTGGCAAGCAGCTTACCCGAACCTATCAGGTACCGTGGAACCGCTACGGCAAGTCAAGCTGCTCTCTGCACTCCGCAGCGGTCGGTGTTGTTGTAAAATCTCTCGACCACCAGGATATGCCTAACCCTTCACCCAGGTGACCCGTCGTTGATCCATCCCTTTCTGACCGAAATAAGCAAGGAGCGGCGTGGTTCACAGGACGGAGACCTCAACACGGGTGCAGCGGCTCTACATCTGGCTATCCGTTGCGCCTCTGGTATGTATTCCCACCATCCCACCCCCTTCACCACTTACATGCTGTAGTGGATACCGTACAGTTGTTATTATCGCATAAAGCCATCTCTCCCAACGGCGTGCATCCCCCCGATAGTGGCACAACCGCTTTGCATCTTGCTGCTTCCCTCGGTCGTGCAGACATACTCGGTCTTCTCCTTGACCAGCCAGATATCGATGATACACTGCGCGACAGTCATGGGCGCACGTGCAGGGATGTTGCAAAGGGAAGGGAGGTTGTCAAAGTACTCCAAGGTAGATTACGCATATCTAATTGGTGCATAGTACTAATCCAGTGCAGATTCGCGTTCATTTCTAAACGCATCCTACAGGTCTCTCTTCCACTCCTATGTCCTTTCCAGCATCGACGCACAGCCGAGCGCATCGCTCATTTCTCTTCTTGAGTCTCCTCGTGCACATGCGCTAGATCTGTCGTACTTGGACGATACTTCTGGGACTTCGTTATTACACGAAGCAGCACGTCGCAAGGACCTCAAGCTCGTTGAATTGGCAGTACGTGCAGGTGCGGACGTGTTCGTGCGTGACCGACGAGGTAAAATGCCGTATGATGGTTTGGGAAAGGATGACCGTGTGCGTGTCTTCCTACGACAATGTAGGTTTCCTGTCATTACTCAACCCATCTCCGCTGATATCGACGCAGTTGCTAACCACGATACTTCGCTCATCGATGCTCCGGTATCCGAGCCACCTGTGTTGAGGGGATACCTGAACAAGTACACGAACGTTGCACGCGGGTACAATACCCGCTGGTTTGTCCTCAAAGATAGTGTCCTATCCTGTTCGTTGCTGTGTATACCGGTTGCAGTGCAAGTTCCTCACTGTCTTTCCCTAGATTATCGACACCAAGAAGACGAAAACGTCGCAAGTAGGGGTGCTATATCCCTGAAGAGCGCTATTTTAAAAACGGGAAATAACAGTGATAAGACCCGGTTCGAGGTTCATTCCGCACCGTCGCGCAGTCATGCTTCTGGAATTCAGAAGTGGTACATGAGAGCAAATCACCCCGTTGAAGCAGCGCGTTGGACGCAAGCCATCAACAACAGCATGGAGTGGGCAAGGCGGCATGATGTCGGACAGTTATCCCTTCCCAGAGAAAGCGGCGACAGCGACCGAAGCGCATTAAAACCAGGGAAAGTGGGTCTCAACTTGGGATTCAAACGGAAGGTAGATCTTGGTACACATAGCATCCGAGGATCACAGGGATCGTTTGCGGACGTGCGAGAAGACGGCGGAGGCGCAATTGTCGGTAACATCAGCGAAGATGCTATAAACGACGCGTACGACACCGAAAACGATGAGCGCCGTAACGACAGCTCGCTCTCTTCCCTCTCGACGCGACCCCCGCATGAGTCGACTTTCGATTTGCAAGGAAATTCCGTTGCCGCGCAGATGGAGCTCACGGTGCAACTCCTTTCAAGTTTACCTCCTCCGCTGGACGCACCTCAGCGCGCGAAAGAGTTGCGGGAAGCATTAAAGGGTTCATTTTGGACCGTGCAAACGATGGTGAACGAGTACGTGCAAATGTCAAAGGAACGGGAGGAGTGGTGGAGATCGCAGCTGCAGAGAGAACGCGAACGTCAAACTGTGTGGGAAGAAAGTCTCCAGACCGTGGTCCGGGAAGGTGAGACGCTCGAAAAGGAACTCCGAGCGCGATCCCGTAAGCGCGGAAGTAGGTTTTTCGATGTCACCTCTCCCAAGATGGGGGGAACATCCAAATCAATGATTAGGAGCCCGCCATTGTTGCCCACAGTCACGCAAGAACATGATGCTTCAGAGGACCATTCTTCTTTCCAAGAAGGAAGTGCACTTCACCCTGTCGCATCTGCATCCAGAGACATCGCATCTGTACAGCCAGCGATGCCTACAACGCCGACACAGCAAAATATCTCACGGTTCCAATCACCGAATTCCGAGGGAGATGAAGGTGTGATAGATACTGACGAAGAAGACGAGTTTTTTGACGCCATAGAATCCAATAACCTTCCGAATCTTGTCGTCAGCGAGCTTTTGACTAGTCCGACACACTCCGTGCTCACGCTACCTCATGTCGTCAACTTAGAACCCTTCGTGGGGTACACATTATTCAGGACCCAACTTCCTATCGACCGCGACAATCGTCCATCGGCCAGCCTTTGGTCTGTTCTTAAGCACAGCATTGGGAAGGATTTAACGAGAATAAGTTTCCCTGTATTTTTTAATGAACCCACCAGCATGTTGCAACGGATGGTAGGCGTCTGTCCTCAGCGGCATATATAAGTACTTACCCTCCTGTGTTAGGCCGAGGACATGGAGTTTTCTGAATGTCGTCAGTAATCTCCCTAAGAGCAAATGAGAATCCACGTGCTGACCATGCTATAGTGGATGTAGCTGCTCGAGAAACCAACCCACACCGGCGGATAGCTTTCGTTGCTGCATTCGCGATGTCTAACTATTCCTCAACTATTGGACGTATTGCAAAGCCTTTTAATCCGATGTTGGTAAGTCTCATGGTTTCTATTGTCGTACCCTACCTTACCCCGCTGTAGGGCGAGACATTTGAGTATGTTAGATTAGACAAGGAATATAGGTATATGTCCGAACAAGTCAGTCATCATCCCCCAATTTCAGCCTGCTGGGCAGAGTCGCCGTATTGGCGGTATTATGGAGAGGTCAGGACAGGATGGTATCCACGTTTTGTAATGTTCATGGCTCACGGATACCGTTCGTCTAGGTTGACGCTCAAAATAAATTCATGGGAAAGTCATTCGAAATCCGCCCCACAGGGGTCGCACACACTGAGCTCCTCTTGCCAGAAGAGTGGGCTCCTCGATACCCCAAGGCGAAAGGATTCGGTGCGGAGGGGAAGGTGGTAGAACACTACTCCTGGAAGAAGGTCACCACCAGTGTGTCTGGGTTTATTCTAGGGTCACCTACCATTGACCACTATGGGGACATGATTGTGAGCTCTCTGCGTAAACGAAGGCTGACAAGGTACCCTAATTGCAAATCTCAGATCACAAACCATCGAACCGGGGATCGGTGTATTCTGACATTCAAGCCGCGAGGTTGGCGTGGCAGAGACGCCTATGAAATTTCGGGTTCGGTACGGACCGCAGATGGTCAAGTTACCTATGAGATTGCAGGTCGCTGGAACAGCCAACTGATTTGTCGCGCCGTGGGCACTGGCAGTGGGTTCCTCCACCCGGATGCGACTGTTAGCGGGCCTGCATCTCCGAACTACATGGCGGAGTACATCCTACTCTGGAGAAATTCGGAGAAAGAACTGGCGCCATTCAATTTGACCCCATTCGCAATCACTTTGAATGACTGTCCCAAAGATACCCTTCAGCCCTATCTCTGCCCCACTGATTGCCGCCTGCGTCCTGACCAACGTGCTTTTGAGATGGGGAAATATGAACGAGCAAGTGACTTGAAGGTCAAGCAGGAAGAGAAACAACGAGCAACTCGAAGGGCCAGAGAAGAAGGGCGGATACCGCCTCATCAACCGAGATGGTTCACCGCACAGACGGACGGCGACACCGGCGAGCGAGTGTGGACACCTTCGCATGTAGGTGACGCACTTGAATATTGGGTAGAGCGAGAGAGAATCTGGAAATTGGGTGGACATCAGATGTGGAGGAATGTAGATCCTATTTTCATTGACGATTCACCTTAGCGTCATCGGCTTTCTACACACCTATTATTTCATATTTGTTTGTTCGTTTTATTTACAGGAAGGTTGTTATTGTGGAGTCCTTTGCATTGCTTCTCGACTTGGGCTTATTCGGCATCATGGTGGGAGTCGGCGAGCACGTCGAGCCAAAGGCGTGGCAGACACTTGATGTAAATGTGTCAGGCTTCCCGTGGAAGAGGAGAATGTGAGTTGCGATTATGATGACACTAATCACCAAGTATCCGACCCAATAAAATGAAACTCTTAACTGATACACGCCAGATAGATTCCCCATGTTTCCGTCGTACATCCTGTTGTGAAACAAACAGCCGCTGTCGATAAAAAAAGACAGCTACTGTCGGTATTCTAGAGTCTGAGATTACGGGTTAATTTGCGACTCCCTATGGATCAAACTGCCCCGTTGGACACTGTCAGTCGAGATGGACTGGAAGGTGAATATATTGATCACGTGTCTGATAGCGAGGTGACGAAGTTTATAGGTCCCATACTGAGAAGGCACTGCCTGACGTAATTAAAGGAAGCTCGGGGAATGCCGAGCACGCACCTCAAGTTGGTGGCTTCAATTTGTCTTTCGTGTAGCCTTGGAAGTTCCAGCTCGCGACACAACCTACTTTCGCCAACGAAGAAGCTTAAATACTAATCGTCGACATGGCACGCAGAGCGGCCCCACAAAATCCAGTTCCAGGCTTGTTTGCTCCCCCTCCCAGGCGCGCCATCCATGACCCCAACGAGTCTGCCCTCTCTCGCTTCATACGGGAAGAAATTCTCGCACCAGAAAAGATTTCGGGAAACATCAGCATCGTGACGGGAGTTGCTGTTTTTGCTGCTGGAGTGTTCTCTGCTAGGATGTGGGGTGATATTTTGGTACCTGCATAGGTAACGAACTGGAGGTGGACCGGTCATATAATGAAGAGTCATAGCTCTGGTGTAAGTTCCCCCTTTCGTCAATACTATCAGGGCAACACTGACCGTTCGTCAGGTGCTCCTCAGTGTTGCAATCGCATCTTTGGTTTCGGTTAAATTGTATCTTGAAAAAGAGAAAGATTATTATCCCAGCCCAGTCATGTGTCTCATCCTCAGATGTAGAGAGGAATAAATGATTTCTACTTTACCTTGTCTTGATGAACCACTTAGCGGCTTTGACAGAGATCTCGGAGTCAACATTCCCAGTTGTTCCGGATCATGTCGTTTACCATCACCCGAATTTTCTTGCAACCCTCCCAAACTCCAAGAGACACACATCTACAGATTGGAAGAATGTAAAAGGAGAAATTGAATCTTAATGGTTCCGTGGGGCTTATAGTCACCAGCCAAGAACGGAAAGGAAACCAACCCTTTGCAATTCAATTAATTTACCAGTTGCAGTCTTGTAAGTGCGTATATATTTAAATGGTCGTGTCATCCTAACACTGAGAGTGTTCCTCGTAATTTCTCAAAGTCTCTGTGAACTCGATCGTGTCAGGAGTTTAGAGCACGTATGTTCTGAAAGTCCAACGAGCCACTACACGGGCGTGATGATTGTTCTGTGTTCAGTAAGTGTCCCTCCGAGAAACGGGTACCTACAATTTTCAGCTTGGTTTAATTTCGTAAATTGTCTTTTCTTTCTCACTGTCTTTTTTTTTTCGGAGCTGGCCGTGTGTTCCTCTTCTTAGGTAGCCAGGAACATCTACCGGTGGCTTGGGTCCCGCGTGTTGTTCTGTCTGCTCTACAGCTGCAGTTTATACATCCATGAAAAACTTCCCTCAAAAGCTCTATGTCGGCTGGCCGATGTCGTCTATTAGTACCTCCCTCTCAGCTGAGGCAGCGCGAAAGCGAAGTTCGGGCCCACCAAGAGACGTGGGCGTGGGTGCGCAAAAGTTCGCATCGGCCACAGATGACCAGCGTTACCGCCTGAACCAGTCTTCCTCCACGTGCGATGGGTATGGCCACAGTCCTTCCTGAACTCTCCTTTCCCTTGTTTGCCCAGGGCTGTCAACGGCTACTACTACTTCGTTTCCTAGTGGACGTCCCCGATGTTGACCGGCACAATATCCTGCAGCCGGCCGGGGCTCGCTTTTAACTCCCCCCCCTTCCATGGAGCGAAGAAATTAGTACACTAACGTGTGGCATGGGAACCGGTGTGGGCTTGATTACAAGGATGTGTAGGTATGTCGACTGAAGTACTCCAGCTTCGAATGTAATTTGTAACCCACGCTTTCAGAGTGAGACGTCCCTCTCATACCACACCGAAGCGGCCCACGTGCTCCCTTACGCGCTTCGCACACAAATTCAATTCAGTTGACGGTGATCGTGCTGGTTGGCAGCCCCAACCAGCCGGCCCAACGATCTTCCCAGGCTACCGAACTGTCGTCAATTACCACCGCGCTTACCGTGCCACGTACTAGCCCCGTATCTTGCGCGGAGTATTTGGTGACGACCATGCAGCGACAGTTCAACGTAGATTCGTTGCTCTGCGGAAAAAATTAACGAGTCAGGAGAATAAAGGGAAAGGTTATGTGTGGTTGTATGTTCGTAAATCATGATAACTTTCAACGTGCTTGCGGCCATCAGCGGGAAAATCCTGACTGCTACATAAGCCAACTGGCGGACCTTGTGAACAGAGCTGAGCCCGCGGCAGATTGATAACCCTCGTGAGCGCTTTGAAAATTATGGCATGAATGGAGAATGGAATGCAGTTGCTGGTCCGTGGTCTCCGCAGAGTGACACTGCTGTACCCCACGCAAGACGTCCAAGGAATTTACCATAGGCGTCCCGTAACGGGACCAATAAATTCTGTGGGCTGCTAGGTTCATTTGTTCAAGCTGAAAGGCGGCAAGCGCAAGGGTGAAACGACTTGCAACGTTGGCCCGTGACGGGACAAAGTATTGGTAACGATTTTCTGTGTGAATTCAGAGGTATTCAAAATAGTGACTCACTGATCACGACATCGCTGATAACCGGTCGATCCTAAACAAAATGATGAGCCCCTCGGAGCCTGGGAGGGTAGTCGGACAGCGTGCTGACCGTGGAAATCAGGAACACGTTACATTGATTGCCACAGAACACATCAGCGCACCGACAGTGACAAGGGGGTAGGGGACATAGGCCATCCATATTCTACACCAACCGAACGTACTTGACAGTAGTATACATTGCAGGATGCGACAATGAAGGGAAAGTGTTAACGACGAAAGCATGCAAAAAGGAAGCTTGGCATTGTCATAACGAATGTAATGCGCGATGGGAATGAGAAGTGTGTAGATGGTCCGTGAGGGTTTTTCAGCTGTCTATAGTCTTCCTTGGTCAATATCTGTGCTGCCGCTGTGAGGTATCCAACCCTGAACCAGGGGTAGAGGTCGGATGTCCATGAGATTGACTGGTCAAAGGCTGCGAGGAAGGCACGACGCTCCTGACGGGTTGATAAGGACCACTACCCGGGGAGGGGACTGAAAGATAATTTGAGGGAGGGGCCGGTTGGGAAGGATACGTCATGGCATCGTAGTCCTCGTTCGGCCTACCTTGCAGAGAAATACCCTGCATTGCAGTGGCAGCCGGGTACTGTTGACCAACGACCGTAGACTGTGAAGGTACAAGAGAGGGATAGTTGTCTTGGGAACTGCGTTGCACTGGGAGGAGTGCAGAGGTGAGTGTCGGCATGTTATAGGATGGATGGACTCTAGACGGTCCACCAGACCCGGACTGTCCTGCACCTACCCATTTGTGAGGGGGCCCCTGCTGCTCGTATCCAAAGCGTCCGTCGTCTCCAGAGTGAATGGGACCTGGACCACTCGACCAGGTTTGAGCATGGATGCGTCCCGATTCCCCTCTAGAAGATGACGGCCAAGCCCCACCCTCACCACTTGGTCCAGGAAAGTAAGATGACTGCATTTGCGACGGTGGGTAGGATTGGTACAGAGCTGTCGAGTCCAACGCGCTGGCAGGAGCCTGCGTCGACAATCGCAAGCCAGCATCGGGAGATCGCCCATGGTGGGACGAATGGTAAGAGATCTCACTTGGTAGTCGATAAATGGATGCATCGCCGGGAGGATGAGTGTTTTCCTTAACGTGAGGTGCCACGTAATGGTCACTGGATGCCTCGGCCGGGGTGGTTGAGTAACCATCGTCTTGAACGTTGTAGGGAGGTTCATCCGCATCAACGGGCGAAGGGTCTGGACCATCAGGGATGTAATCGTCGATAGTGGAATGCAACTCCGACGAAGGACCGATAGTCGCATCTGGTCTCCTACGTCTCCTACTATTGTTGGGTCTGCGCCTGTAAACGTAGTCCGGATACTTCTGATTAAAGTTGTCCTTCAGCTGTTTGGCTTGGTCCAAGTAGAACTGCTTTTCTGACTGGAAATGCATGTGATTTCAGCGATACGTCCTAAGCAGCGATGCTAAAAATCTAACCGGATCCATCGAGTTCCACTCTCGACTAAGTATCTTACTTATTTCGCCAGTACGCATAGATTGATTCTCTGCCGAAATCTGAGGTCGCCTTCTGCGTGCAAAAATCATGAAAGCATTCATGGGACGTTTGGGGGTCCCATCGGGGTTTAAGGATTGTGAAGTCAAGGAAGCGTCAAGATCATCTGAGGAACTACGAGTGGTAGGGGGCATGGTGAAAGATAGAGGAATTCCATACCGTCCATGTCTGCATCCATTTTTTGGCCATCTGAATAAACCAAATTTCCGATGTCATCAACATCTGAACCGGAAGGAGATCCCAGTTCATAGGTATATCCTCTGGTGTTGGATGGGCCGGAATGTTCCGCCGCGGTGCCGTGTCTCGTGAGGTCGGGATTGAAGCGTTGCATGTCAACAAAAGGAACCAAGCAGGCAAACTTTCCCAGACAGAGGATATCCAACTATGGAGAACTTGTCGAGGAACTGCGTGACTGCGAGGCCAACTAGCTCAACCCAACCCGCTGAGGAGCAAGGATTAGCGGAAGCGCACCAGACAGACACAGACCTCGATAGGAAAGTGTTGCTGTCAAGCCAAATAGTCCCCGGCTGCGGATAAAATGATTGGGGCGTTCGTTGACGTATTCTCAAGAAACAAAGGATTTAAGCACGGCGATGCTGGCGAGTCAGACATATCCAATTCTCGTCGGAATAAACCTGTGTGATCGTACGAAGGGTTTGAACCTTGAACGCCGGTAAACCCTCCCACTTCGGAATCGCGGAGTCTGATAGGCACCGCTTGCTCGCTTCTCCAGGGTCTATGGTGCTGTAACAAAGCGTCAGCTCCACTGGAAAAAAAAATATAGTACAAAGTTTAACCCATCTCAAAGCCGAAGACGTTGATGTTTTCGCGGCGTTATCACCAAAGGAAGGCTCGAGGAAAGCAATTTTCCTTTGCGGTTCCTCGCACCGGGCAGAAACATTCGCGTTCCACTTGAGGCTAGATCCTAAAAAACACCTTTTTTCCAGAACCCCAAAAGCAAACTCACGTGTTAACATACAGCGAGAAAACGCCAAATTTTATTTCATGGACCGATCTGATAGGCTCGTGTGTTCGGCCAGGCTAATGTGCACAGCTTACTTGAGTCCGTGAGGCACTCGAGAAGCTTTTGTCAAGCTGGTGACTGGTCAGTGCAGGGGCTGTAGTGCTGATCAATGTTGGTGTGACAACTGCAGGGTTTTCGACCACACCCGTAACCGGCGGAGATCGCTGAGAATGTAAGGGAAGCTCCATTTCGGTGAGATATGTGTGTGTTCTACCGGAGGCTGCGATTCGATTACTCTCACCCACTCTGGTCGGCGTCAGACTGTGCACCTTGCCGCTCTCGCGGCAACCACCAGAGTTACTTACTTTAAGGTATACCATAAGTATCATTAGGTTTCGGAGATTTGCCATGCCTGGCGAATTACCACACTCGTGCCTTTGACAATGGACACTTCTGAATCACACAAAGTATGTATGTACCTCGCCTCCTCCGTTCAAGCACGGGTGCTTCCGTGTTTCATGGACAGATAAACGAATCCATTTGTTCATAGAGCCGCATCAGGGAGCACCCTAGAACCCTGCACGCAGGTTGGCTCACAGTGATATTATGTATATCCGCCACAATCTGATATTCCGTCAGCGCTTATCATAGACCGCTGCCTCGTCGCACGGGACTCCTTCTATCCGAAGATGTTCTGGCTCGGTAACTACGTATCGATCTCTGCCTTCGTCAAATCACTTCTGAGGGGGCCGTCAGTTACTTACCCTCACATGCTCGAGGCAGATTTGCAGCACCGTTGCGAATATTTGAAATGCTGCCAACTCTAATATTCTCTGTGTCCATCCTTTAAAGGCGGGACGCGCAGATTCGTATAGCACAGGCCAACGTGAAACGAGCACGCGAAGTTCGTCCGGTCCGCAGCCTGTGAACAGAAGGTGCCTCGAGTCTTCGTATTTTTCACAACGGCCATCATAAATAATAAACGAATCTCGCATCTGCAACATCCTCGGCGTAAACTAGTCAGAAGGTATGTCACGGGACACAGTGGACCCGCGACGGGTCACTGGCTTCTTGCAGCGACATGCTGTCAGTTGTTATCTACCACTGTCCTTTAGAGAATCCCACCGAGAGGTGTGCAAACTAGAGCGAAAACGTAGTCTGTATGGATAGCCGGGACTGCACTTCTGCCTGAGGAGCAAATCGAAGCCGAGGATGGCGTAAGAGCTGGGATAGTTGTCGCCCAACAGTCGTTCAGGCCATACCTACGGATCCTGGTAAGTCATAACGGTGACGTCCTTCTGCTATCCATTCAGGTGTTGCATGCTAGTGCTTGCAGTCTTACGAGCTAGTGCAAGTTTTGTGCAGATTCCACGGTAACTTACACTATGAAGATTAAAGTGTGATGGTGTATTCTTAACAAGGGAGAGACCTTCCATACTCAAGGGACGTGCCTAGCCTTCAGCTTCAGGTACCACTGTTACAAACAAGGTATACAGATATCCCGGCGAACATAACACACTAGAAGTCTATGTAACGCATGCCAAATGAAGATTTACGACTGTGACTGTGCGATGGAATTGGTGTGGGTCGCAGCGGACATTGTCAGGCATGGAGTACTGGCGTGGTTTCAATGAGGTTAGCTTCTAGAGTCAGCAAAGAGCCACTCACGAATCTAGAATGGCACGTGTACGGAGGGGGCGTGTGAGGTGTCACGTCACCTCAATGTAACCACTACCCCGAGTTCTTCCAGGGATAACACCTGATCTTCACTAATTGGCGGGCAGTCTTCCAAGTGGATGCACGTAATGCCCGTGGGATGCAAGGCCTCTTCGATTGGGATAAGAGTAGATATAGTGCCGGCAACAGTATGTGATCCAGGATCGACAACGTGGATCGTGTTGTCTCTAGCACTGCGAGGCCTCTTCAGGGGACGTATCTTTCGACCCAAGACAGCCGAGGCCACATCCACCCCGACCACGCCCACATCGGGCAGCGATACATCGGCTTCACCTGACCTGGCATGCACCACCGAGAACAGAGATTCAAAATGGAAGTCATTACAACTCCATAGAACGAGTTCTTCTAACCGCGGGCAAATGCGTACTCCACATGTTCTTGGTGGACAGCTGCCTCGCCCACTTGGAACAGACCCGTATGATTCCGCGAGCGCCTGTAACACCCCGTCCACTCCAGTGCATCCTCCGAGTGTAAGGGAAATTATGCAGGGCATGTACGCAAGAGTTGCTTTGCCATGGCCAGGTAGGATATCGAAGTGAGAGAGTGAAAGGTGGGTAAGGCGAGGAAGGCGTGGATCTCTAAAGATAGACTCCAGACGAGATAATGCGGGTAGACCGGGTTCCTTGCATAAACGTTGTCCCACGAATGTAATATCAAGTTTTTCAAGAGAGGGGAACAGAAGCTGCCTGAGCGATGAAGCAAGTGTGTCTTCGCTGTGACAGCTGATATTAAGTTCCTTCAGCGCGTTCAAGGTCACGACGTTTAAGAACGGCTCCGTATGCGTGACAGAATCCTGGTTTTGATTGTGATTACCGCGGAGGTTAGAGGCTCCATAACGCTTCGTGGGGGGCTGTCCGATCAGAAGATCAAGACACTCCAGGCGAGGTAGCACAAGAAGGGATAAGAAGGGATAGATATCTTTAGGATGTGCATATTTCCAATGAAGGCGCCTCAATGAAGGAATTTCAACCGAATTGACGGGTATATTATCCTCCAAGAGACGTACGACCTGAAGATCTGTTCGAGTAATGTCCCAAGAAAGGGTCACGCCTGTTATGGTCAGCTCATGGAGCTGGGGAGTCTGGTGCAACAACTGGGTCATCCCTGACATCGATTGTATGAAAAGCTCCGGCCTGGCAGTGGCAGTTCGCCGTGGCGGATATGAGAGCTCGAGAACCCTCACATTCCGCAGCAAGTAGGATGGAAGTCTCGCGGGCGGCACTTGTTGTAATCGTAAGTCCGTGAGAACGCTGTCTGTTCGTGTCTCATTCTCACTAGGCACATCGTTCGTGGATAAAGGAGTCGGCCGGGTAGCACTGAGGAACTGGGAACAAAGTGCAAGATCAAGGTAGCGGAGTTTAGGAAAATTTGTGTTGCATACAGCAGAGACCACCGGCAGCATTGACGCCGCGAAGTGGCACTCAAACGTGATAGATCGTATTCGAGAGAAATGTGGTTCTAAGACCTGGATGAGTCGCTCCGAGGTAATACGTTCGGTGCCAGCCAATTCCGAGGCATTTTGCACGTCACCTGCCAATGGTGAGACGAAGGTGAAGGTGATTTCCGTGCCTCCTGAGCGATCTATAAAGGTTTGTACTGGTGGTAGTTTGAAAGGACCGCTTCTATAGGATATGAACGACCAAAGCTGCGACGTGGTGAGCGCAAGTTGGCGCCACTTGCGGCATATGTGGGAGATGACCACGGGGGCTGGATTATACGGAAGACGAGTGGTCGTGTCTTCTGCGGCAAAGACAAGAAAGATCTGGATTAGGAGTTCCGATGGAAGCCAGTTGACAGGGATCTTCTGGCTCTGAAGCTGTGCAACCCTCGAGTTCAGTATGGCTCTCTCTGCTTGAACCGACTCCTGTAGCCTGGTCATGTCAGTGAGTATGCGAGCGAAATCATCCTCCCGACGTTGCAAGACAGCGACTTGTGCTCCAATGATCTCTATTTCCCTATCGATGACCTGTGGATCGAGTTTTGCCATCCAGACTCCAGAAGGGATTAGTTGGAAGACAACACGGAAGCTGAGGGGCACACGGCAACCGCTCCCCGGGTATAAACAAAGGTCGCACTTGCGCACACGCGGCAACTCCACCGAGATTACCCTTATGTACTCAATGCAACCACGCACAAGGCTCTCTGAGGCTCTAGATACCCCTCACGGTATCACGTCCAGTGCCCGGGATGATCGAGTTCTGCTGTCGCCAACTCATGGTTTGTTCATTCTACTCTAGTAGAAACTGTTCAATATCCAGAAAAGCCCTTAACATGCAGCCATATTTTTTCCTGATGTAGGCGGTCCATCCTCATTCGCCAAATCGGAAGCACACCCCTGATGCTTCGACTATGTCACTCTCACCAGCAGTCGCAGTTGTGGCACACTGAACCCGAAAGTCAAACCGAGTCTTCTATCGACACACCCGAATGCTTCTTCGCGAGGATGAGTGCTTATTTCATTGCTCATTCGTAGTCTTTGTATCGCCCTCTTTGATTTCTGTGACTTCCGTACCTCACTTCTTTGCAATAGTCAGCCCGTTGAAGTCGGTTTATTCTCGATTTTCTACAACGGTTTGCTCCTTTTTTTGAACGAAAAAACGGCCTTCTATCGCCAAGGCCACCGCGCTTGCGTCTCAACGTTTGGATGGATTAATTTCAGAGACAGGTGATGCTCCCGAGAAGGGCAGGACCTTTTGGTCCTTGCATATAACACGGTATCTTTTACACGGGGAATGCACTGTGGTTCTGTACTGCAAGCTGCAAGGGTCGACTACCAGTCCGCCGATGACATGCCACTAGATAAACTGGAAAGGTTACTTGGAGGGTTTACTCTGTAACTCTAGCACAGCTAACCACCGCCTGGCATCATTGCTGACCTGACAGCAGGAAATCCGTAACCATTGTTACGCGGAATTCTAGTGCGCGAATCATTTTTTTTCGTCACCTCATTCATTATCTTTTTGAGTTCGCCATGGGCGTCTCATACGCCGGTGGCAGTTAAGTCGCTCTCAAATCGCTACACTGCCCCGACGTTATTACCCGGAAACTCTTCCCACTTGTTGGGCCATAATCTCATCTCCAAACCATCGGTACTGAAGCAACTTTTAGCTATCTACGGAGATAGCCTCGCTCGCTGCGCTGGCCTTCGATCATCGAAGGCTTTCCCACAAGCTGGCGTCGAAGAGTTGGTTCAAGACTTCCAAAATCGGATCTGTCTGCTACGAACGTTTTGTAAAATTTGGGCGAGTTCACTACTTGCCGCCGGATTAGGGGAAGTGCATTTATCTGTAATGAAGTGGACCAAGGGTGGACAACGCATTTACCTTGCGCAAGGCACTAGTAGTCTCCGATTCTATGTGAGTGCCTCGTACTAGCTCATATACCTTGCTAAGCTGAATGAAGAGTAGGCCCCCTGCAACGGATTTCTACACACTCACTTCCCAGGAGACAGGACACTCCTGACAGTGAACCATTACGTAAGTCCCAATGAACCTGCCAGACTGTCGTGACGACATTACGGAAGTGGAGAGGGTTCATTGTATGAGCGTTCAAAGAAACGAGTAAACGTTGTCTATGGTCGTACATATCTTTCTGGTAGGCTGGAAGGCACGCTCGCTACTGTTTACTTAAAATGCGGTGATTTCCATGCAAGTAGTGGCTGGCGTTGAGTGATGAGTGCAGACCGTGCTACAGGTACGCCATACTTGCTGGGACGCGTCGTGGCGCCCATCTAACGCCACATGACGTACAACAGATTCTACTCGAAAGAAATCACGTTTCATGGTGACCGCTCGTTAGTGGCCAAGCCTAACCGAGCGGCTGCCGAGCGGGTATCCCCACCAATTGTAGAGGGTTCACGATTGTGGTACGACAGAGGTAGGTGCGAGGGGTATGCCTGCGACGCTTTGCATCATCCAGCCAAAGCCAATAAATTTGTTCTGACTGCGTGTCACGTTTTCATTGAGAGGCGGAATAATAGCCAAGGAGGGTCGCAGACAATTTGTGTACGGTAACAATATTTTGACTGCTTCTTCCGTTTCGGGTCGAGAAGCGTTGAAGAAGTTTGGTAACATTTGTTCTGCTCGGGTTAAAAAGCCCAAGGGCACCATTTCAACCGCTTATCCTTTTCTTTCCCATTCAACCATCACCTTTGACCGCCTTGACCACCATGTCCGACACTGAGAACTTGAAAGCTCACTATGGTCCCCGGCCAACCAAAATCGCCAACCCTGGTGCACTGTGAGTTGCTAGCACCAGTCCGCGGTCGATGTCGCACCCAGATTGCTGATCCATCATCAAGTGGTCTGTTCTCCTTCGCATCGACAACGTTCATTCTTTCTCTTTACAATGTCAACGCTCGTCACATCACTACCCCCAATGTCGTTCTCGGTATGGCTGTCTTCTGTGGAGGTCTCGCCCAGCTCCTCGCTGGCATGTGGGAATTCCCTCGCGGCAATGTGTTCGGAGCAACTGGTGAGTTTATTGACTCCTGCATCAAGTGCACATGGATGCTCCACGTTGGTCGCCTGCGATCACGTATCTGGCCGCTGTTGCGCGTGCCGCGAGTGTGACAGGGGATGAACTATTTGCCATTCTGCTCCCGTTTGTCACACGTCACGTGGATACTCTCTTTCTGTCAAGCTCTCCAGCGCGCCCATCTAACGGGAACTTACAGCATTCACGTCCTATGGCGCTTTCTGGATGTCCTATGCCGTCATCCTCATCCCAGGATTCAACGTCCAAGGTGCATACTCTACTACGGAGGAGTTCGATCAGGCTGTCGGAATCTACTTGATTACATGGTTTGTTTTGACGGTCATGCTACTGTGAGTTTTTTGTGCATCGTTATAGCCCTCGCCATCCCTGACAGGGATCCTGCAGGATCGGTGCCCTCCGTCGTAATGTCAGTTTCATCGCACTGCTTTTCTTCTTGGCCATCACTTTCTTGCTTCTTGCCATCCACGCGTGGTCGGGCAAGGTTGTCATCGGCCAAGCGGGCGGCGGATTTGGTATCTTGACCGCGTGGATTGCGTACTACTGCGGCCTTAGCGAGCTGCTTGTCAGGGGCGAGAGTTGGTTTACCTTGCCCCTCGGTGGTATCAAACAGGAGCGGATCGATTGAAATTGGAGGCGTCCCTCTTACGCGGCGTGGTGATCATCGGTTCTGTTTCATCGATCACTTTTTGAGTCTCATGACTAGTCTGCAATATAACACACTCGTTTTGATAGTTTCCTATGTGTCTTATGATTCCCGTACATTCGTCCCACCTTCGTACTTGATACCTACGGCGCCCTGTTCGATCGCCACGTCATGGCAGGTTTTGATCGGAAGTCCTGACGTTGAGCGCATCGCTCGGAACTGCTATTATTGTTGTAGTTCGATACCTGTTACGATAATGTCGAGTTCGTGGTATCGCTGTTTACCTTTTGACGCCCTGGTTAGCCGTTGGCAGAACAAACTACTGCGGACCGTAGTCCGCCAGTATATCCACGCACGTGACATATCATGGATCCGTAAAACGCATCAATGTCAGCTGTCCGATATTGTTATATACGCCCCAGCCTGATCCTGCAGTGAAGATGATATCTATTACTGATCCGAGATGTGGAGCGGTCGGCGTGATGGTCACTCGGTGGGTGCGTACGGGTTCAGGATCTTTTAGGTCAACTGCAAGCTGCTGTGTACTAGTAAGAACGCGTGTTAAGGGGCCTCGAGGAGGGGGCCCACGGCACAGACCGAAACTCCGCTCCTCACCCTGTCCTGCCCGTGCGCCTCTGATTACCTTTCGCAAAATAAGCGAGATATCCTCTTTTTTTCTTCGTACCCACCATGTCCTCCAACGTCCCCATCTCCCAGAACGACATCACTGCCCCAACACCGCAGAACACGCCCTTGACTCAGGCTCCAATTGCCTTCGGTCTATCTCGTCCAACGGTCCCTGACATTTCAGAAGATAGCGAACCCACGGAGACCGATGGTAACGATTCAAATCTCCCACCCGGTGCACATTCTGCAATACTCGGTTTAGTTCAGGGTCGTCTCGCGGATCTCGTCGGAAAGAGCTCTGGCTACCTCGAGGGCTTACCTGTCGAAGTGAAAAAGAGCATCGAGGCACTTAAAGGGGTGCAAGTGAAGCAGAACGAACTACAAAATCAATTCAGGAGGGAATGTCTAGAGCTCGAGAAGAAGGTACGTCCATCACTTCGTACATCTGTGTTCTATCTCATCAAACGACCTCGCTCTTCCCGTCCCGTCAGTATCTCGAACTCCAAAAACCGTTGTATGAACGGCGTCTAGCCATCATTTCCGGTGAGGCCAAGGCCACACAAGAAGAAATCGATGCTGGTACACAAGCCTCCCTGAAAGATAATGAAGAGTACGCACCGATACCTGCGGATGCCGCTGGAGACCCTGCCCCAATCCCCGAGTTTTGGCTCACTGCCCTGCGCAATCATGTGGGGCTGTCGGAACTTATTACAGAGCGCGATGCTGCTGCCCTCAAACATCTTACTGATATCCGCCTTTCCTATCTACCCAGCGATCAGCCAAAGCCAGGCTTCAAGATCACGTTCCATTTCAGCCCCAACGAATACTTCGAGAACGAGGTTCTGGAGAAAACCTACCTCTATCAAGAAGAGGTTGGATATTCCGGCGATTTCGTATACGATCGGGCGATCGGCACGGAGATCAAGTGGAAGGAGGATAAGGACCTAACGAAGGAGTTCGAAATCAAAAAGCAGCGCAACAAAAGTTGGTTATAATGACCCCGTTTTTTTATATTTATTTTTCGGTGAGATTCTGATTTGATATCAGACACGAATCGTACCCGTCTGGTCAGGAAGGCTCGGCCAACCGACTCGTTCTTCAACTTCTTCAGTCCACCGGTTCCTCCAGCCGGCGAGGACGAACTTGATGACGAGGACCTCGAAGATTTGGAAGAGAAACTTGAGACGGATTACCAGATCGGCGAAGATCTCAAGGAGAAGGTTCTGTTTACCCGCCTTTTGCCATCATTGTACAGCCAATTGACTTCCCCCAGATCATCCCGCGTGCGATTGATTACTTCACTGGCAAAGCTCTCGAGTACGATATGCTAGATGAAGAGGACGACTTCGACGAGTTTGATGACGATGATGACGAGGGTGGTTTCGACGACGATGTATGATTGCTCTTGCTCGCAGGGCACGTACGTATGTTGATAGAGTTCGTAGGACTCCGAATCGGACAACGAGCCTCCCGCAAGACGACGAGGTCCTCCAAAAGGCCGTGGTGGCAGTGGGGCCGTTAATCCAGAGGAATGTAAGAACCAGTAAAGGGCGGCTGTGCTGTTAATGTCACCATTTCATGAGTTGGCTTTGGGTTCCTCTCATGTTGCCGTCCTTCAATGAGCTAGCTAAATTTGTCTCCTCATCCACGCGTGTTCTGACCTTGTACTCAAAATTTTGACCTCTCTTTTCTTTCATCTTGTCTTGCACATATTGTGCTGCTGGTTACATATCATCTAATGGGATTGTTTGTTGTTACGGTGGCTCTAAAGCAAGATGCCGTTCAAACAGTTCACTATGATGGTGCCATCTCTAGCGTCGAACGGAAATCAAAGATGGTCAGTGTGTGATTTTTGTACTATCAGGACAGTTATGAATAGTCAGTTTGACTGGCCCGGTGTCTCCTGCAGCTCAGGCAAGCAAGACACACTTTCTGAGACTAACATCAGATGAGTGGAGTGCCATTTTGAGGAAATCTTAGTTGTTTACATTATTATATTTTTTGTCAAATATTCAGAGGAACCTCCAAATATAAGATTTTGCCAAAGATAATACTATATCAGAACATAATATGTTGGTCTAGAATCATTTTCTGCCTACATCAAAATCCTGAAACCTCCCATGAGGCCATCAGTAAATTTACAAGAGTCTTTTTTGTACTTATTGTGACTTATTTGTCTTTGCCAAGTAAGATCTAACCACAATTTGCTGCCTACAGCAGAACTAGTAAATAAAATACTAGAGCATGCATTATCTAATATATTTCTGTCAGAATTGGGTGTGGAACAACCCTCATGATAATATTTGTGATACAGTGTAAGTTGGCTTGGCTAGATAAGCTTACATGGGACTCTTGGAAATTTACTGATGATCATGTGCCACAGGTCACTCACTACCTTGGTGCAGCAGCAAAATCTGGTGTTATGACATGCTTTCTTTTCTTTTCTTTTCTCTTATCTAATCTTTGTCCCTATCTTATCATATCTCCCTTTCTCATCTAATCTTCTACATATCTATGGATCCTTCTGGACTCTTTCCATGAGGCAGATGTCCTACTCCCTTCCAGAATGCTGTGCTCTGCCATGATGTCAGCATGACATCATACATCTCCTTCCCCTTATGTTGTGCCTCATGGAAACCTCATGTACATATGTGGGTATATAGTTTTGCCTTCAATCACCCAACTAGCCCCAAGCTAGTTCATTTAGGTTTCACCCCTACTCAGCTTCTAAGCTCTCCTCCCTACCCTTGTCTTTGTTTCTAGCCTAGTGAAAGGCTGTGAGCCCAAGACATTGTCTTTAGGATTGTAACATCTGGGGGAACAGAACCAGTACAGTATCTCCCCTAACCATAAATCTGGCCCTAATTGGTCTAGCATTAGGGTACAGTGCCTCAAAAAAGCATCCCAATGTTGGGTTATTCTGGAAAGATCATGCTGTTGTGAGTGAACCACTAAGAATCAACTCATGGGCTTGCAGGGAGTATGAAAGTATTAGGTCTTGGCTTCACAATGACACCTTAGTCATGTAATCCTGTTGGCATGGAGGCAAGATATGATCATTTTAAAACAACAACTCATTGGGACACTTTTTTGAGCATGTGTCCAATCTATGGTTCTGGGATTCAGTATGCCCTCCTTCCATTCATTTGGTTGCACAAACAAAGCATTACTGTGTCACATGATCTGACAAGTGGTTTACAAGTGTGTAAACAATGCCAAACATTGAATTTAGGCCATTAAGCCTGAGTCCTTTGCCACAACCCCAGAAATCATCTTCTAGCCCATCAGGGCCAGTCTCAGGGGAATCTCAGTAAATTTCTGTACAAACCACAGTATCATCCTTATGACATATTCTAAACTCCATGAGTCTCTTCAGAATGCCACTGGAAGGCATCCATATGCTAATTTCCTTACATGTGCCTGGGCTGTTTTGCCACTCATCAGTACTAGGACAGCCAGAAATGTCCAGGAGGTCAATCTGTTGCTTCTGGATATGAAGAACAACCCCATCCCTCCCCAACCCATCCACATGTACCAAAAGGAAACTGACAAAAACACTGGGGTGGAGCAAAATCCTTCTTTATGCTCCAGGTGTATTGGAGGGATGGCCACTAAGCAGCAAGGGTGCAGATATTTTCCTTGCACCTGACCCTGGATATTTCCCCTGGCCACCGATGACCCAATGACCCATGCCCAGTCATGCACAAGTCAACTCAGGGCACAATCTAGTCAACTCTCATATACTGCTTGGATCGAAAAGGAGGCCTTTGCTTCACCTCAGCCTTTGTGTCAGTTTCCTTCTGGTATGTGTGCATGGATTGGGAAGGGATGTGGTTGTTCTTCATATCCAGAAGTGATAGATTGATCTCCTTGACATTTCTGGCTGTCCCAGTACTGGTGAGTGGCAGGAAAGCCCAGGTACAGGTAGGGAAATTAGCATATGGATGCCTTCCAGTGGCATTCTGAAGAGACTCATGGAGTTTAGAATATGTCATAAGGATGATACTGTGGTTTGTACAGAAATTTACTGAGATTCCCCTGAGACTGGCCCTGATGGGCTAGAAAGATGATTTCTGGGGTTGTGGCAAAGGACTCAGGCTTAATGGCCTAAATTCAATGTTTGGCATTGTTTACACACTTGTAAACCACTTGTCAGATCATGTGACACAGTAATGTTTTGTTTGTGCAACCAAACAAACAGAAGGAAGGCATACTGAATCCCCAAACCATAGATTGGACACATGCTCAAAAAAGTGTCCTGATGAGTTGTTATTTTAAAATGATCATATCTTGCCTCCATGCCAACAGGGTCACATGACTGAGGTGTCATTATGAAGCCAAGACCTAATACTCTCATACTCTCTGCAAGCCCATGAGCTGATTCTCAGTAGTTCCCTCACACCAGCCAGATCTTTCCAGAATCACCCAACATTGGGACACTTTTTTGAGGCACTGTAATTATGCCCAGGTCTGACAGGATGCTATGCTACTGTTAGGGATCACATCAGGAAAATCAATTTGCTATGTAGCACAGCCATCAGGTACATTTGTGACATATAGGCACCACAGTGCTATGTACACTCAGGCACATGCTCCATAGTGACATGTTGCTGGCATGGCATAACAATAAGTACTGAGTAGCTCTGTTAGCCTCTGCAGACAGTGTGGTAGCACTCTGTAGACATTGTAGCATCCTATCCTACTATTGAATGCTCTTAGGATAACTTAGACTATGTAGATAAACACTCTTTCACATGTGCTGATGTCAATTGCTCCTTGGCCCCATGTGTCAAGAAAATAACCAGACCCTTAAGCACAACACAGTTTGAATGGTAGACAGACTATTCCAGCAACAAAAATGTATCTAGATTGATGTATGAATTGACAAAAAATGATGCCACATTCTCCAGAACACTATCTGCAGACCAGTCCTTACTGATCTCCCTTTCACACCATCCTTGCAGGTGGCACACATGGTCAATATGGTCAATACTGATTATGGAGGCATTGCAGCAGCAGTTCCATGTGGAGCAGGTGACAATGAACAGGCCAGACACAGGGTCCTGATGCTGGAGGGTAGTGAACCACTTGATGTAAGTGAGAGGGTGGGGGAAAGTCCCAAAGACTTTGGGTAGCTTGAAAATGACTTGGACTTGGGCTAGCTGCATACCTGACATAAGACTAGTTAGTGCAGTACTTATCATGGTGGTGTGATAATATATACACATATTTGAACATGCATGGTGTGAGTCAATGTGTGGATCAATGGCAAAAGACACCAAAAAAACCAACACAAAGACAAATGCCAAGTTGGTGGTTTACCTGTGTGGACTTTGGCTCAAGGGATCTGTTGAAAATAAAAAGGGGAGGGGGTTCTGTGCTCCTAGAAGGCTAGGGCAGAGGTGGTTGGTGCTCCTGATGAAGGGGGAGCAGGGGAAGACTGAAAAAGTGAAGATATTTGGCTCCTGTGAGCCTAGATGCAATGTAGGATGATGATAATAACAGTAAGTAGACCCTTGATGGAGCCTCAAATACTGCAGGAATGATGATGAAGGATAAGCTAAAGGTGATGATGAATAGGCTTGATGATGAGGCAGATGATGAGTGAGCAGTTGGGTCTCTACACAGGGGACTGTAGCTGCTTGATTGCTGTTGATGTATTGTACTTTATATACAAAAGAGTAGCATAGCCTGTGGTAAACATAGAGCAATACTTTGTCATGGGTTCATAAGTGATTGGTAAAGGATTGGTGAAGGATTGGTAAGGCATAGTAAGGCTTGGTAAGAATGAGTAAGGACAGTAAGTGATTGGTAAACAAAATCAGTAAGCATGACAAAGATTATCACTAATCTATTTGAAATGGGATGAATCATCAAAGGAATGGATGAATAATGCGAAAGGGGAATGAGTAAGTGCACTGGTCACTGCTGACTAAGGGACATGACTGCAAATGAGTCAAGTTGACTCCTAGATCTGAGATCTAGATGGATTGGGGTGATTTGCTGCATGTCCAAATGAAGAATGGTGGGGATTTCTGCCAGGGGCCAATTTTGGGGGTCTCCAGGGTAGTCAGGGCATAGGATTTCACAACATTCCCCCTCTCCTCCTCTCTGTAAAGTGACCTGCATTAGCTGCAGCTAGTGTTCTGGAGGGTTTGAGGAGGAGGAAGGGCCATCTTCTCCCATAAGAGCAGGGGGAAGTGTCTCAAATTCATCATGAATGTGATCAGATAGTGTAGATGATAGTAATTGGTATTGGACCTGTTGCAATTTTGGAAGAATGAAGGACAATATTGAGATATAGATGTTGCAGGGCACAGGGACGAAGGATCCATATGCTTCTTCAACTGGAGAGACTGAAACAACCACATATGATTTTTCAAGCCTGATAACAGACCTGAGATGACCAAAGAAAGTCCTCCTTGATGTCAGACTGACAAGGAGAACTCACTGTCCCAAAGTGATAGGATGGGAGGTCATGGACAAGGGAGGGATGAACCAGGAGGCTTCAGGGTGAATGCTAGTGGGGATTCCTGGCAAGTACTCATAGTTATTCTCCCTGGCAAAGGGGACAAGCAAAGAGATCATTGAAGAGGTGGCCATTATGATAAAAGGTGGTGAAATGGGCATTTGTTGGCAGAAATGATGCAGAAAATTGTGGAGGGCAAGGATTGTCACCAAATTTGGTAGGCAGGATGGTGTGGTTGAGAGCTTTCTGTGAGCTTGGGAACAATGTCGATATCTTTAGAAATGACTGAGATATTCAAAAAATTGGAATGCCATAAACTGGTGCTCAAAAACTTTTTATTTGGTGCTTGAGCAGTTTCTTCCCTAATGTTAAGGGTAGTTCTTGTGTGAAGGATGACTGCTAGACAGTCCAGTCATTCTGTGCATTAGGGCTAGGCTTCTCAGTTCTTCATCATTCAGGTTTTGGGTCCATGCTCACATTGCCAAACACCTTTGGTGTGTGACAATGTTAAGGGTGGTTCTTGTGTGATGGATGACTGCTAGACATTCCAGTCATTCTGTGCATTAGGGCTAGGCTTCTCCATTCTTCATCATTCAGCTTTTGGGTCCATGCTCACATTGCCAAACACCTTTGGTGCTGACACTGAGCAGTGTTGCATACTTCCCTGATGCTTCAAGCACCTACCAGAGGACCAAATGAGGCCATTGACAGGCAAGTTGTACAAGTACATGATCAACCCAATGCAAGACCAGTTTAGCATACATTTTGTAATATGCTGATGGCCCACAGGTTGCTGAGTGAAGCACACATTAGAAATATGTTTTTCAGTTCATACTCAAGCAGAGTGAACTGCATGATCTTTTCCAGGTTATTGCCAAATTATGTGGACAACATTGAACATAGTATGCCACAAGTATGCATCCAACATTTGTGAGAGGGCACTTGTAACGCTGTCAATGGAGGAGGGGCACTGTAAGGAGGGCAAGCCCCTCCTTACTACCAGTAGATAAGTACTTAAAAGCCGAGGCATGTTTAGCCCCTATAGGAGTCAGGGGCCAGTGCAGAGTCCGTTGGACTCCGGTATTGTATAGGTGTTATGTAATAATGAGCGCCCACTCATAACAGGCACTTGAGGTACATGTAGCTTTTAACTTCTATTCTACCCTACTTTGACACTCGAATATAACACCGGTCGTGTTTATATCAAGTGATCAGTACTTAAGTGGAACAGAAGGACAGACCTTTACAATTTTTTAAACACCCGAACGTGTTATGGCACCCAAGTCGAACAAGGGATCTGCGCTGCAGAAAAAGAATTCTCGCAGCACATCAAAACCCCTCGAGCCTGATAAGGATTGACAGGATTTATATGGTGACGATCTGCCACCATCGGAGAGGACAGATGGATACCAGCAAGTGCAATCGTCTGAGATGATCATGCGAGAGACTCCCAATGAGGCTGATATCGCCATAATCCTGGATGATGGGCCTAGTGCCCTGACTGAGCTGACCACCGAAACTGCTCTCATAGAAAATATGAGAGCAGAAGGATCAGGGAAAGGAAAAGAAAAAGGACCTGATACCAGAAAAAAGCCACCCACCTTCCCCAAGTTCATCTGAGAACTCAAAGATATCCTGGCCGAGTGCACCTCCCAATGGGAGAACTTCAGTGACCACACTGAATGGGGTCACCAGGTACACACCTTCAGAAAGTTATATGACCTCGTAGATATGCCTGACATCGAAAGTGCACATGACAGAACTGGTGAGGAAGGCCAAGCCCCTGCATGTGCAATGTGGGCAACTCTTCTTGCAAGAGTGCGAAGGGGAAAGGGGGAAAGCTGTAGGGTAGACCTAGACTCATCCCAAGGGGTCATGAGTCGGAAGGAGACTGAGGGGAGGGGACTGGTGGGTCTGGGAAAATTTCCCTGAGGTCTGGGAAGTGTAGGCAGCGAAGAACTCGAAATTCCACCACAAAATGGGCAAAGAGGGATTTTTCTAGTCGATAAGGTGGTGTTGGGAAGCTAGGAACTCAGTCGGCGGCGAAAGTAGACTCTTGTAGACTGTAGTAAAAATCGGTAGATGCGAAGGGGACAACTCAGAAGGCTGGCGGAATTTTTAAGACGCAAGGAGACTTGAAATTGTCGGTAGAACTCGATGGGTAGCTCTGGGGACTCGAAGTGGGCTCAGAAGACTCGAAGAAAACTCTGAAAATGACTCTGGGGACTCAGGATGACTCTTAGACACACAGATTGTGATGCCAGAAAAGTGGGTGTATTTTTCCTAAGTACAGTGGTGTTTTGTAGCATACAGGCAGCTGTCACTAAGGTAAAATGCGGCGAAACTTGGAACTGCCATATGTCAAGCAAAATTTGAAAGAAAAGTACTGAAGTAGGCACTACAGGTGGTAGGCATGAAAAGAAGGTAAAAGAAACCAAGCAAAAAACAAAAAGAAAGGAGACGTGGCGATGTACTACATGCCTATGGTCTATGGGGCACTGACTGACTCTGCAGGAGCAAGAGAACCAGTCTGGGGCAGTGTGGCAGTGCTACTGGTGGCAGCAGGCATCGGAGACTCGAGTGGGGCCTATAGGGACCGAGATGCCGATGTCACAAGCATCAGAGGGGACTGCCAACGGTCAGTAGAACTGTAATATAGTCACATAGGGCCGAAGACCGACGAAGACAGGGGTTGGACATCATGTGGAGTCAAGAATAGGGGTAGGCAGCAACTTGTTGTGGCAGTAAGTGTCGGTAATAGGGGCTACTTCCTGATTAGGCAGCAGCAGCATTAGTAAGCAAAGGAAGCTGTTGAATTAGCTGAGTTTGCCGAGAGTGGAGCAGCAGTGATGATTTCAGAGGGACAGCCTGCTGCGGGAAGTGGTTTAGGGTGGTGATGATGATGCTAATAACTGATATATTCAGCCCTAGGGAGTATGGACTCCCTACAGCGATACGAAGGGAAGTCCACTATGAAGACGAGCCTGCAAGATACGACCGCAGACATGAAGACACTCCACGAGGAGAGAACCCTTGTGGAGTGGAGACAGCCAGATATCAACCAGCTAATGACTGGCCAGATCGCAATATCCTGCCTCACATGGGAAGAGGTCTCAAACAAGAAGAAACCTACATCTGGGGAACTGGCATGGGACACCCAGGCAATGACCCAGGTGATGACCCAGATGATGACCCAGATGACAATCCGGACGAGGATCACTGTTGAAGAAATAATCGTGACAATCATGACGATGATCGCAGGAGAAGAGGACCCCCAGCTCCTCCTCGTCGAAACCAGAGAGATGACGAGGAGGAGGAACATGATTGCAGATACCAAGGGCGATCGCAAGGAATTCACTCACACCGAGGGCTGACCCCCGGCATGAGTGGCTACACAGAATTGTTCCTAGAAAAATATCGTCAGAGAATATATGAAGTGGTAGGCTGTCACACGGCTCCTGCAGGACCAGAAGTGAAAGCCATAAAGATTGCACAACCTAAATATTATAAAGGCCAAGACGACATTGATGCCTTTGACAAATGGGTCAACCAGACTTTGCACTGGTTGAAGATATACAAGGTGACAGGCCCAGCCCATGATGCAGACTGCATCACATATGCTGGAACCTGCCTAGAGGGAATGGCTGCGCAGTGGTTCAATCAAGAAGTTGATGGCCCAGATCACATGATATGTGACTGGACATTCAAAGACTTCATGTAGGATACATGCTGGCAGAAATGAACGCTGCCGAGAACATAATAAATCTCACCCTCGAACATTTGGGGGGTGCGATGGATGGAAGCTGGCCAACAGTCAGTGTTGATGGGATGCACCAAACCCTGCTCAGCCTGGGATGTCTGGTAGTGAGAACACGCCAGGCAATCCACCCAAGGGAGAATGATGCCTCGATGAGTGCACTACCCTTGTCGAGGCAGACGAGGATGGCAAGAACAGACATCAATAGGATGGGGGAACTCCTCCAGGGCATCTGGGGAGCAATGACTCGCAATGAACGGTGAATGCAGCAGGCACTGCAGGAGAGTGATCACCTTCGGGGGGACCTGCAAAGGTTGGCCAACAGGCTCTCGCAAGCACGCGAGAGCCTCGGTGGGGAACCATGCTTGTATATTGATGTGGAGACCCCGGCCATCCCAGATTGACCGACCACCAGTGGGCCACCATGCCCTAGTTCAGACGAAACCCAACAATTGATGGCCCTCTGTCCAACAGAAGAAACCACCCATGCATTCCGATATGGAATGTGCACCAATAGCACAATTACCCCGAGACCAACAGTCCCCCCACAAGCACGTGCTTGTGTTATAGTAAAAGCCCAGGTCAACGGCTGTGAAGTGTTGACCATGATAGACACAGGGAGCACGACCAATTTTGTGAGCCCTGCATTTGCAACTGTAGCCAAGTTACCTACATTCACCCTGGCCTCCCAGTTGACATTGCAACTAGGATGTGTCGGAAGTCATTCCAAGATTATGCACAGCTCCCAGACAAAGTTGCATCTAGGAGCCTTCATGTGTGATGCATACTTCAATGTCACAAATATTGATCAATACGACTGCATACTCAGAATCCCCTTCCTCTGATCGCATGGTGCATGATTGAAATTTGATACGAATATGATAGTAGAGGTTGGGGGAATAACAGTTCCTGCACACACAGAACTGGATCTATCCAGTTCTGTGGAAAATTGACCACAAGAAAGAGGGCGATGCAAGGACACGTTGTCCTCGACACGAAAGAGTACATGACTGGCGGGTGGGGCCACACCGACGAGGAATCTACCTGGCCCCACAACGCCTCAATGAGGTCTTGAGGCACCAACATTGGCAATTGAGGACAAATGGCAAGCCATGCTTGCACACATGAAGCCCTGAAAATACTCAGACAAGGATATCCCCCATCTGAGGGAAGAACTATATAAAAAATATGAGCATCATATGAGGGGAGTGGTGCCGAAGATGCCACCACTCTGAGAAGTAAATCACTGCATACCCTTGATCAACAAGGGCATGTGTTACACCTACCATTTACTGTGCTGCCCAGATCCGCTGAAACCTCAGCTGGCAGAAAAAATCCAATTGTATATGAAGGCTGGATGGTGGGAGAGAGCAAGTGTCTCACAAGTGGTGCCGATGCTCTGCATCCCGAAGAAAAATGGGAAACTCAGAACAGTCATTGACTGTCAGAAGTGCAATGACAACACAGTCAAGGATGTTACCCCATTCCCTGACCAAGACCAGATTTGAATGGATGTTGCACAAGTGAAGTATCATTCAAAAATTGACTTGTCAAATGCATATGAACAAGTCAGGATCGATCCTGACGATGTCCCAAAGACAGCCTTCTCGACTGTCTTCGGCACCTTCCTGAGTCACGTCATGCAGCAGGGAGACTGCAATGCACCAGCCACCTTCCAGCGGCTAATAATGGTGATGTTGCAGGAATACATAGCTAGGATAGTACATGCATACTTAGATGATGCATTCGTGTACAGCGACACAATAGAGGAACACATGGAACATGTGTCCCTCATGCTTGACGTGCTCATGAAGGCCAACTTCTATCTTGAGAGGGATAAGGTTGACCTGTTTGCTGAAAAGCTAGATTGCCTCAGCCACATAATCAATGACCAAGGCATCCACGTGGATGAGGACAAGATGGCCCACATCCGCAACTGGAGGAAGCCCACGAACCTGAATGAAGTACAGCGGTTTGTGGGCCTAGTAGAGTATCTGGCACCATTCTTGCCAGATGTATCCACCTACATGACACCTCTGATGGGAATCCAGAGGAATGGTCACCCCTTCCTCTGGCGTGAAATCCACGACAGATGCTTCCAGGCAATCAAGGACCTCACCTGCAAGTACTCAGTGTTGCGGCCAATAGACCCAAGATCAGACGAGCCAATCTGGCTCATCTGTGATGCGTCTCTATATGGCATAGGGGTGCTATATGGCCAAGGACCGACCTGGCAAGGCTGCCAACTGGCAGGGTTCATGTCAAAAAAGCTCACGGACACCCAACACAACTATTGGACATTCGAGAGAGAAACCCTCGCCATACTCGAGGTGCTGTTGAAGTGGGAGGACAAGCTCTTGGGGTTCCACTTCAAGGTTATCACAGACCACAAAGCACTCCAATTCCTTCGCACCCAACAATGCCTATCCAGCCATCAGATGCGCTGGATGGACTATCTGTCACGATTCGACACCAAGATCATATATGTCAAGGGAACAGAGAACAAGGTAGCCGATTGCCTGTCTCGATACTATGAGACAGACGGGGGAGACAACGCACAACAGGAGACTGTCAAATGGGCAATGGCTGACATTTGACTTGATCCAGAAGGGGACGACCTCCCCATTGACAGGTTGCAAGAATTGTGTCTCACAGCGATGCAAGACGAGACACCAAAAATCAGGGAACCAGTAGAGGAGTGTCAGGTAGAGGCCGACGTGCTAAGGGAACACGCAGAGGAGAGGAGAGAAGAACCTACTTGTACACCCACGAGTGAGGATCCCACTCTTCTCGACTCTGCAGGGGATCCACAAATGCTCGTCACCCACTTCCAGGGGGAGCATGGCTTCCTTGACTGCATAAGACAGGGATATCCAACAGATCCTGTCCTGGCAAAAGTGATCCTACACCCAGATCACCACAAAGGATTCGATGTAGAGGATGGGCTGGTTTACTTGAAGGCCACAATGGGAGACAGGGTGCTCTGCCTCCCTCATGTAGACTGGAGAAATGACCGACTGACAGTGCAAGTGATTGAGCATGCACACAAGACCCTCGGTCACTTTGGAGCCTTGCACACAGGGGACTACATCTGTAGGTGCTTCTGGTGGCCTGGCATGGGCAAGGACATTGATTGATTCTGCAGATCATGCCTGGTGTGCCAGACCACCAAGACTGACAACACTCAACCAGCAGGATTACTCCACTCCCTGCTGATCCCCAAGAGACCATGGAACTCCATAGTGATGGATTTCGTCAGCCCCTTCATCAGGGAACCTGTGATGTGCTGGTATTCCCAGTTAATTATGGTAAGTAGTTATCTGTCTGATATGAATTGGATAATGGTGTATAGGGCATGATCATCTATAAATCATAATGATAATAGTCAGATAATGCATTACAATCCTGAGCAGACATTTTACTATCTGGTCAACTGCATATAGGCCTGATATAAGAATTACAATACTTTTGTCATCATGATGTAATGATGACAAGAGCTGATATGCCATATACAATAATACTATGTATTTGACAATACATTATAATTACTCATCAGATAATATCATCATATGAATGACAATATTCTTTTCAGTCTGATTTCACTTTGATCATCAATATCTAGTCTTGTCATCTATGTCATTTTATGATCATTTGAACAACTCTTTCCCAGCCACAAGTGTGGGAATGTCTTTGTAATGACTGTATAGTACATGTTATATAAACTCATCCTCTCTCCCCTTCTCTCTCTTCTTCACTCTTGTCTCTGAGTTCTACCTCAGGGCAAGAGTCACTCTAAGACTCTAAGTCTTAGGGTTCATATCCAGGTAAGTGTACCCTTGTGTGAAGTCATCTGTAAGTGTCTTTCTCTGCTTTATTTTCGCTTTTTTGGAGGTATAAGTAGTTCATCATACTTAGTAGTGTACTCAGTAGGTACTCATTATGTAATTTATATTGAATGAAAATGCTTTCTTGTAATATCATAATTGATATGTTCAATTGAAGGTTGCTATAGCAATTTTTATTTTAAGCTGTTGGTGGTGTCAATGACAACTGCTGGTAATGTCTGATAATGAAAGACATATATGATCTACTGTTTACATTCTGATACATATGATCCACTCTACCTGAATGATTAATTTTGACCCATGCTGCCAAGGCTCCCAGAGAATATATAGCATTACCAATGTGTATGTCATTATGATATACCTTATAGGGCTATTCAGGGTAGATAAAGTCTTATATAACATAATCATTTCATCACCATTTCCCTAATGTTCCCAGAAAGCAATGGTGCCAACTACTTGTGGGTCGTCTTGTGTCAACTGACATCTATGGTCCACCTCGTGCCAGTCAACACCACCATACAAGCATCTGAACTCGCATGGGTCTTCGTTCGGGAGATCGTGATGCCAAGTTCACGTCACAATTCTGGCACGAGGTGCACCGACTTCTGAACGTGAGGTTACTGACGTCCATGGCATTCCATCCCCAGACTGATGGAGCCTCTGAACAGGTGATACAGAATGTGTTGCAGATACTATGGGGACTGGTCGCTCCAGACCAACGAGATTGGGCTGAGAGGCTACCGATGGTCAAATCTGCTATCAACTCGAGCATCAACAGCTTGACGGGGTTCACACTGTTTGAGCTGACATACGGATACCTGCCATGATCACTGCCCAATGTTGAGGAGCAGTTGATCATGACTGCCCCTGGGGTGACGTCCTTCATCCATCGGGCAAGGGAAAACCTAGCAATGGCGCATGATGCAATAATCGAAGCCTGTGTGGTGCAGACACACCACGCTAATAAACAACGAAGAGAAGGAGGGAAGTACACTGAGGGAGATTTAGTATACTTATCAACGAAGAACCTCACCTTACCCAAGGGACGTGCTCAAAAACTACTCCCCAAGTACATCAGCCCCATGAAGGTCATCCATGCCAACCCCTCGACTGACACCTATACACTGGAGCTGCTGAAGCAGCTCTGGGAGTGACGTATCCACCCCACATTCTATGCAAATCTGCTGCATCATCATGAACCCAATGATGACGCAATGTTTCCCAAATGTGATGCCCATGTCTTCTATGACATGGGTGTACCCGATGATGCAGAATGGCTGGTCGATGAAATAAACACCCACCATTGGGTGGGCTGTCAGCTGGAATTCTTGGTCAAGTGGAGTCTAGGTGACTCCACTTGGGAACCCTACCTTCACTGTAAAGAGCTTGAGGCCCTAGATAGGTACCTCGAGCTGCATGGAGTAGACAACCACCACTGACTGCCTAAACGCAGTCGGCACACTATGGAAGCAAATGCGTAAGGACTTCAAGACTTGTGACTCGCACAAGTCCCCCACATGTGATCCACATGTGACCACACTGCCATGCACCATCTCATCATTCCTCACCCCCATTTTTGGACCTGCTGCTGGCTTTTAGAATGTTTAATTATGACAAAACTTTATCAAACTGATTATGCAATACCTTCCTTTTTGAAAATTTTCTCTCATTCATCTCTCTTCCTTGTTCCCACAACTACGCAGTCACTGTACATTCATAGATAGGTATGTCCCATCGTCCCTGTCCCTCCCACACCCCAGCAGCATCCTCTCGTGAGGATGCTGGTGTCCCACAGGACATGTCCATGTCCCCTGATGACTGGACACATTGTCGTGCTTCCAAATGGCCTGTGAGGGACAACACTCCCCCTCGCAGGCATTCATTCTTGTACTCATGGTCCCCCTCCCCTTCTCGCTCATGCTCATGCGATGCCAAACATCATTGTGAGCATTCCGTCTCCCCACCACATCGACACTGGCATGCCAGTGAATTCAGTGTGCTCATTCACAATGACTGTGGCTGGATGGCTGCAACACGTGCTCCCAGTACACACTGCATATGGCTCAAGATCTGGTCCTTGGGACCCCCAACCTTGTACATGCACGATCCGACTGCATGCATGTACTATCATGTCCCTTGGGCCTCAATGATGTCTCAGACCTATGACGAGAGGTCGACCAACTCTGGGCCAACTGAGATTACTGGCATACCCATGCTCACCACTACCAAGACAAGTGTGAGCAGCTTGAGGAGGACCATGACTTCGATCAAGCATGTGTGGCCTCATTGGTGTCCCAACCGTGCCACAACTGCCCACCCCAGCCTGCTGGTGTGGGGCCTTCGTCATCGAGCCTCATGGCTTGTCTTTCAGGGGGAGGGCATGGGGAAGCCCCCACTGTGTATCACCAATCCCCACGAACCCCTCCTTGTGAAGCCACCACCCCCCCAACTGTCCCCTCTGCATCTCATGGGGAGCCCCACAAGATGCGAAACACCAACACTGATGAGCCCATGGAGACACAGCCTCATCTTAAACACCCCCTCCTGACCGACTGCCTCAAGGAGGCACACACCATGTTCCCAATCGGCCAGGGGGAACGACCCCACCAAGCGTTTGTTCTGCTGAATGGCAAGAAGTACTTGCACATCTGGGTTCAGCAGAGCCTATACCAGTTCGAAGCCCCTCTCCATGATGACATGGAGAGGGTGATATCTGCAGGCTATGCTCCAGCCTTATTCGGAGCAGTACCCCCAGGTGTAGCACACCTGTTGAACACACCCTGCAAGATAGATGAAGTCTATGCTCGCACCGCCAGAGAGAATGACGAGGGCCGTGTGCCTAATGCCAGGGTGGCCCAACACCTCATCACCTGGATCAACAGGTACCTGGCCGACATCGATAGGTACACAGGGAGGAAGCCAGCCAAGAACCCTGTGGCTGCCTATGCGCTCTTGCAATGGCACCCTCCTGCTTGGATGGCCATGAAGGGAAAGTCCAAGCGCGAAAACTACAAGCCCTCTGTCACAGGGCTTGCCCCCAACCAACCCCTGGCTTATGAGGAGTGTCAAGCCGATCTCACTGAGGCTTGTGAGGAGCCTATCATCACTCATGAGCTGAACCCTATCCCCCAGGTGGAGAGAGCCCCACCTGTCGTTGAACTACCCCCTCCTGCTGTAGTGACCCCTCAGGTCACAACTCCGATTGCCCCTGTGGTCCCTCTGGTGATTGACTGTTGGGACCACAAAAAGAAATGGTACCAGGACTGAGGTCCAAAGAAGGCCCTGCACTGGGGAGCACCACTCTCTGAGTGGAAGGAACACGTCCAGAGATACCTGGACATCAATGAGACGTTGTATGTCCTGGGAGTACCAAGTCCCCTCAAGGAGCTCGCAGAGGACAAAGAAGCCACTCTGATTCGACAAATCAGAGGATTCATACTGGAGGGGTACTTCACACCCTGCTTCTGCTACAACTCCAACTGTCATGGTTGGCATTGTAACTTCGCTCGACTCTTCGCTGCAGTGGGCCGGTACAGGACCATTGTTGAGAACAAAGGAATGACCATCGTCCCAGGGGCCAAGGGCACCTGGGATGCCCCCACAGACATTGTGCCCTCGCCTGCTGACATAGCCCATTACCTTGCCAGGAACAGGCTGAGCTTCCAAGAGGCTGATGACCTCTACTCCTTTGGCATCAGCTTCCTGGTAGATGAACATGATGCATTGCAGGAAAAGGGTCAGCATGCTCATGATGGGCTGATGAGGAGTGACTATCTGCGTGGCACTCTGGAGGATTGGATGGCTGTGACATGCCCCCTCGAGTACTACCTGGAGCACACCCAGGAGTTGGGACTCCCAGATTTCCAGGACATCGAGGCTGTCCCAGCGAATGTGAACTTGCTGAGTGGGGTCAAGGTGGTAGGGGGGTTAGTTGCTGCCCTCAATGATGATGACGACTGGGACCTTGATGCCCCGATGTCCAGCAATACCCGGGGGCAGCAGATGGACGTTGATGACACAGGCCTGGCCCCTATGTAGGAGTCCAGGCATCTTTTCTTTTCTTTTTCTTTTTCTTTTCTTTCCTTTTTGTTTCTCTGTTACTATACCCAGTCCTGTCTCGCCTCACACTTGTGTATCTACATGAGTGTGACTTCTAATTCAGTTGTTTGTTTGATACCATGTCTCGCATTCAAAGAACCCATAGTTGGGTTCTTCAGGGGGAGGGTGTAAGGAGGGCAAGCCCCTCCTTACTACCGGTGTGGGCAACTCTTCTTGCGAGAGTGCAAAGGGGAAAAGGGGGAAAGCTGTAGGGTAGACCTAGGCTCGTCCCAAGGGGTCGTGAGTCGGAAGGAGACTGAGGGGAGGTAACTGGTGGGTCTGGGAAAATTTCCCTGAGGCCTGGGAAGTGTAGGCGGCGAAGAACTTGGAATTCCGCCTCAAAATGGGCGAAGAGGGATTTTTCTAGTCGATAAGGCGGTGTTGGGAAGCTAGGAACTCGGTCGGCGGCGAAAGTAGACTCTTGTAGACTGTAGTAAAAATTGGTAGATGCGAAGGGGATGACCCAGAGGGCTGGCGGAATTTTTAAGATGCAAGGAGGCTCGAAATCATCGGTGGAACTCGATGGGTAACTCTAGGGACTTGAAGTGGGCTCAGAAGACTCGAAGAAAACTCTGAAAGCGACTCTGGGGACTCAGGATGACTCTTAGACACACAGATTGTGATGCCAGAAAAGTGGGTATATTTTTCCTAAGTACAGCGGTGTTTTGTAGCATAGGAGGGGTTGTAACTAAGGTACATTTCGGCGAATTTCGGAGACGTCATATGTCAAGAAAAACATGAAAGAAAAGCGCCGAAATAAGGCACTACAGAACGTAGGTACGAAAGGAAGGGGAGAGAAAGCAAGAAAAGCCAAAAGGAAAGGGAGGCGGTGTAGGGAGTCCATACTCCCTAGGGCTGAAATCATCAATTGTTAGCATCATCCTCACCCCCCTAGCCAGCCCCCGCAGGTCCACCGCCCTTCAGAATCTTTGCCGCCGCTCCACTCTCGGCTATCTCAGCTAAGTCGAGCGCTTCCTTCGCTTACTAATGCCGCCGCCGCCTAATCAGGAAGTAGCCCCTATTACCGACACTTACCGCCGCAACGAGTTGCCGCCCACCCCTATTCTCGACTCCACACGACGTCCAACCCCTATCTACATCGGCCTTCGGCCCTTTGTGCATATATCACGTGTCTTCTGACCGTCGGCAGCCCCACTCCGACACTTGTGACGTCGGCAACTCGGCCTCTATAGGACCCACTCGAGTCTCTGACGCCCGCCACCGCCAGTAGCACCGCCGCACCGCCCCAGACCACCGCTAAGAGTCCCCGCATCGTCGGTCAGCGGTCTACAGTCACCTAGGCATGTTCTCCTTCGCCGCCTCCCTTTCCTTTTGGCTTTTCTTGCTTTCTCTCCCCCTTCCTTTCGTACCTACGTTCTGTAGTGCCTTATTTCGGCGCTTTTCTTTCATGTTTTTCTTGACATATGACGTCTCCGAAATTCGCCGAAATGTACCTTAGTTACAACCCCTCCTATGCTACAAAACACCGCTGTACTTAGGAAAAATATACCCACTTTTCTGGCATCACAATCTGTGTGTCTAAGAGTCATCCTGAGTCCCCAGAGTCGCTTTCAGAGTTTTCTTCGAGTTTTCTGAGCCCACTTCGAGTCCCCAGAGTTACCCATTGAGTTCTACCGACGATTTCGAGTCTCCTTGCATCTTAAAAATTCCGCCAGCCCTCTGAGTCGTCCCCTTCACATCTACCGATTTTTACTACAGTCTACAAGAGTCTACTTTCGCCGCCGACCGAGTTCCTAGCTTCCCAACACCGCCTTATCGACTAGAAAAATCCCCCTTCGCCCATTTTGAGGCGGAATTTCGAGTTCTTCACCGCCTACACTCCCCAGGCCTCAGGGAAAATTTCCCAGACCCACCAGTTACCTCCCCTCAGTCTCCTTCCGACTCACGACCCCTTGGGACGAGCCTAGGTCTACCCTACAGCTTTCCCCCTTTTCCCCTTTGCACTCTCGCAAGAAGAGTTGCCCACAGCGGTGAAGGAGAACATGCCTAGGTGACTGTAGACCACTGACCGACGATGCGGGGACTCTTAGCGGCAGTCTGGGGTGGTGCAGCGGTGCTACTGGCGGTGGCGGGCGTCAGAGACTCGAGTGGGTCCTATAGAGGCCGAGTTGCCGACGTCACAAGTGTCGGAGTGGGGCTGCTGACGGTCAGAAGACACGTGATATATGCACAAAGGGCCGAAGGCCGACGTAGATAGGGGTTGGACGTCGTGCGGAACCATGGACAGGGGTAGGCGGCGACTTGCCGCGGCGGTAAGTGCCGGTAATAGGGGCTCTTTCCAAACTAGGCGGCGGCGGTATTAGTAAGCAAGAGAAGCTGTCGCATTAGCCGAGTTTGCCAAGAGTGGAGTGGCGGCAATGATTTCGGAGGGGCAGCCTGCTGTGGGAAGTGGTGTAGGGCGGTGATGACGATGCTAATAACTGATATATTCAGCCCTAGGGAGTATGGACTCCCTACACCAGTAGATAAGTACTTAAAAGCCAAGGCATGTTTAGCCCCTATAGGAGTCAGGGGCCAGTGCAGAGTCCGTTGGACTCCGGTACTGTATAGGTGTTATGTAATAATGAGTGCCCACTCATAACAGGTGCTCGAGGTACATGTAGCTTTTAACTTCTATTCTACCCTACTTCAACACTCAAATATAACACCGGTCATGTTTATATCGAGTGATCAGTACTTAAGTGGAACAGAAGGACAGACCTTTACAGGCACATGTTAGTCAGGGAAATAATGATGCCAGGAGGCTGATGGTGTTAGTCCAATCATGTCCATGATGAAGGATCAGTTTGCAAGTAAGTGCATCCTTCATACTCACCCTGTGAAGGCCAGAATAATGTTGCAGACTATGTTTTGCAATGGGCTCTGACTGTTGCCAAGAGTGGTCAAGAGGAACTATTGGTTACAAAGATTCTCCTGCAAGTATGGCTTCCAGATACATCCTGAGGGGTTCGAGAGAGGGTTGAAGTGGCTGTATGGGAACACTGGCTGTATGGTGTGTGTGCCCTTTTGATTAGACTTCTCCAGCTCTCCTGACCTCATTATAGTGTACACTTACTATCTAAGACCTTATGTCAAGGATTCCAAGTGGTTCTGTGGCTGTCAAGACAAGTCAGGGTTACTGGATGGCCAGATGGCAGGATGTGGTAGGCATTACGTATCTTACCAGCATTTCTGACATTTTCAATCATCATTTTGACTCTGCCATGTTGTTCTTGAGGGTTGTAGAGAGGTGCACAATTATTTGAAGGTGGTTCAGATGGCACAGGTAAGCCATTTGAGCACTTGGCCTGATTGGCACCAGGCCTGCGATATTCGTGCGACCAGGTCAAACAATTCTCAGAAGAAGCATGAAATGTTCAGAATCATCCTACTGCAGGTATGTGTATGTGGGGGTTACCCATGCTAATCCCTAGATTGTAGATGTGCCTATGTGACTATTACCTAGTAGATGACTGACAATGGAATGGTGGGATGAACATAGAGAGATAAATCTTCCATAATCCTGTGTGGAAGATGATGAGTACTGGCAGTGGAACAGCAGCATGAACATAGACAGGTAATCTTCCATAATCCAGAGGGGAGGATGACAAGTGCTCAAAATGTCTGCCAGAGATAACAAGGCCATCCCATATATAATCTTCATGACAATATCATTGCAATTTAAGTAGCATCATTGGCAGTTCCTGACAATCTTGGGTCTTAATGCAATGTGCAGATAATACATGCTCAGGGCTGAGATAGCTATTACTAAGGTCATCTGAATTACATTTGTTTGGCATATTTAACTGGTTATACCATCACCCCACCAATTTCATGATGGAGCCAAAGTCTATGCAGGTAAACCACCACTTGGCATTTATCTTTGTGTTGGTTTTTTTTTTGGTATTTTCACCATTGGTCCACACATTGACTCACAATGCATCAATAACTCCCTGGTAAAGGTTTTGCCACATGGGCTCCCCAAACTCATATACACTTGTGCAGAAGACTATGGAGCATTGGATTTCAAATTATGCTCACCTGCTCAACTTATGTCTCAACACTAGCCTATTTACATGGGATGCTAGGTAATGGTTTCCCCCACTGCCATTGAGCAAGTGCAATGCCTCTATATCAATCCTAACCACGTTGTCTTTGACCTTGTGCCACCTTCACTCAATGTGTTCATTGAGGAATGCTACCTCCAGTTGGGTCATCCCTCTGTTGGATGCACATCCATGTGGAACATCTATCATGAAATTCCCAATCTAATGCAGCACTGTGCAGATGTCCCTGCCATTTTGACAACATCCATGTTGCAGAGGACATCAAAGAGCTCAATCTCCTACCTGGCCTTCAGGATCTTCATGAGACAGAGGTTACATGGGTGGTGTTGTGAATGGGCTGGGTCTTCATAAGTGATTTCTCATCTGTTCAACTTCCTTTCTATCTGATCACTTTTCATTTCAGAGGCCAGCCATTTACAGGTGATGGACACATTAAATCATGACAAGCCTGATATCCCAAATGAGATCAACACTGCCCCTGTGCTGTTAGTGGCTTATTTTTCTTCAGAGGATGAAGATGACAAGGCAGACAAGGAGGATGTCAATGTGAGTTTATAAGTGTAGCATTCTAGATAGATTGTGTTATAAACTTCTTTGTCAAATGTCCAGCTTAACCACTTAGGACTCATAGTTGCTTTGGTTATCATGCTCATTCAATATTTTGATCAGACATATGAAAACTCATGTAGCACACAATGCTGATACACTGGTAGACTTCACCACATTTACATATGAAGGGGGATGAGATTAAGAATTCATGCAGCATGTATGGCCCATGAGGTGTGCTTCCTTGATTAGTGAAATCAACCACAGGAATAAAATGGTGCCAATGTTCTCCTATGGAAAGCAGCTTACTTTCTCAAGGGTACCTCATTATGTACCTACTCTTGTTCTTACCCAGCTCCTTTCTTGACATGCCTGGTGATCTCTCATTTATAAAGTGGGGTGATGGCAAGCTGTTAGCCCTCACCAATGCCATGGCCAACACAAAACAATGCTGGGTTGTTATTGGCAGTGACAATATTGCCTGTGGTTATGGGTCTGAGGACTGGTATGTAATTCAAACCTGATTTTACCTTTGAGCACTCAAGTACACTACACACTTAGTCTGTTCATTGCATGCAGCTGTCAGACACCAGTATTACCCCTTGCAATTCAATGTAAAACAAGGGATGAGGCCAGGCATGTTGTGAGGACTCTTCAGCCTACTGTAGACTTGCTTATGCCAGGTGCAGACCACACACAGATACTTGCAGCATTTGACAATCCACCCATATGGATGTTACTTGAGGATGAAGCCAGCTTTTATGTGATTGTCATTGGTTCATCCCCCAGTACCCATTGCACAGTGTAAGCCTACTCTGATACTATGCAGTTCATAGCTTGACTTGGTGCAGTGAGAGTGCAGCACATGCCAAAGGATTGTTCAGATACCACATACACAGGCAAACCACTTCATTTTGGATGGTGTTAACCTTCATGATTGTCAAAGGAGTCCCACAATGCATGCTGCCTGTGTTGACATACAATAAGACAGGTACTGATGCCATGCCCAATTTGTTGGCAGAACAAATCCATCATTCACTAACTATCTCCCCTCATTCTCCACAAACCATGTCTACATCTTCTCTCACTTCCTTACCCTCCCCTGGTTCATAATTTTTCACCTCATCCACTTCTGAGGGTTCTCTCACACCATCCTCAACCAGCCCTCCTAGCTCAGAGGCCATCTCTCCTATTATTTACAGTCACATTCATAATCTGCATGGAGTCATCTCCAGCAACTACCATCCAATGTCCACCAGGCACATCTGACACCTTGCTCACCCACTTGGTGATTTGGCAGCTTGCTACCTTGCATCCCATGGATATGGCACTGAGGACATTGATCATATTATTCAGGTGCACAGACATGCATGTAGGAATGAAGATCTCACTGCATTTCTTGCTAGGCAGGGTATGTCTGTAAACAAAGCCTATTTTTTGCTGCAACTCATAGACTTACATGGTACTTTACTGAGGTAAAACTACATAGCTACCTTGACTTGTGCTGCAGTGTTTGTTGATTAGTTTGGTGACTGAGACACACTACACATTAGTTAAATAGATTAAAAAAATTGCTACCATGTTTTTCTTATATGACATTATGGCATTTGAACATATGATTTTCATGATTACATGTCAGGATGTATCAACTTCAGTGTTTTTACCTTGAGCTGTTTCAACTTTGGTCATTTGCACTTAAGAGTTTTGTGGTTTTACCTTCAGGCAATTGGACTTTGGACATTCAGATGTAGGCAGAAAAGGCAATTGGGGTCTCACCAGACATCATTTTCCAAAAGTAGTAATGACTTCAGGAAAAAGTTGTCTGGCTTTAAAATTATGTGGCATGAGTGTCTGGCTTTCCATAAGTGCCAAATGAAAATTTTGAGTGCCAGTTTATGGCATTCTGATTTTTTGAATATGTCAGTTATTTCTAAAGATATTGACATCATTCCCACACTCACTAGAAGCTCTCAACCATGCCACCCTTCCTTCCAAATTTGGTAATGATCCTCACCCTCCATGATTTTCTACATCATTTCTGCCAATGAATGCCCATTTTGCCAATCATCATCATAATGGCCACCTCTTTGACAATCTCTTCACTTGTGCCCTTTTCCAGGGAGAATAACTATGAGTATCTGCAAGGAATACCCACTAACTTTCACCCTGAAGCATCATGGTTCATCCCTTCCTTGTCTATGCCCACCCTTCCTATTGCTTTAGGATAGCATGTTCTCCTTGTCAGTTTGAAATCAAGGAGGACTTTCTTTGATCATCTCAGGTCTGTTCTCAGGCTTGAAAAATCATATGTGGTAATTCCAGTATCTCTGATCAAAGAAGCATATGGATCCTTCCTTCCTACCCCCTGCAATGTCTATCTTTTCATCTCATCTTTCATTCTTCTAAAACCCAATCTGATTGCATTTATGATGAATTTGAGATGCTTCTCCCTGCTCTCATGGGAGAAGATAGCCCCTCAACTCCTCAAACCCACCAGAAGACTAGTTGCTAATGTGGGTTGATTTACAGAAAGGAGGAGAGGGGGAATCTTGTGATATCCTATGCCCTGACTACCCTGGAGACCCCCAAAATTGGCCCCTGGCAGAAATCCCCATCATTCTTCATTTGGAAGCACAGCAAATCACCCCATTGAATCTAGATTTCAGATCTAGCAGTCAACTCAAGTCATTTGCAGTCATATCCCTTACTTAGCAGTGACCCATGAGCTTACTCATTCCCCTGTTGCATTATTCATCCATTCCTTTGATGACTCATTTTACTTCAGATTGATTAGTGATAATCTTCATCATGCTTAGTGTTATGTTTACCAATCACTTACTGTCCTTACCCACTCTTACCAAGCCTTAGCAATCCTTTACCAATCACTTACAGATGACTGACAAAGTGCTGCTCCATATTTACTGTAAGCTATGCTACCTTTGTGTATATAAAGTACCATATGTCAACAGCAAGCAAGCAGACATCTGCCCACTCATAATTCACATACTTACTCCCAGGAGATCATACTCCTGAAATATATCTTTGCCACTCATCTTATCTGGGGTCTCCTCATCTTAAGTTGTCTCTAGGCTCACAGGAGCCTAATTTGTATCTTTGCCTCTCAAGTCTTCCCCTGCTCCCCCTTCATGAGCAGGACCAATGTCCCTCTGCCCTGGCCCCCTAGGTCCATGGAGCCCCTCCCCATTTCATTTTTAACAGATCCCTCAAGCCACAGTCTGTGCAGGTAAACCACCCTCACTCTATCATTGTGTTGGGTTTTGGTTGCTTTCACCATTGATCCACATGTTGACTCACACTGCTGCTAACACACATGAAATGTCAGCAGCCAATGATGACATAGGACATTCAGAAAATGTACTCAGAAGATATGGCTGGAAAATGGGAAATAATAGAGTGTGTGGCAAGGTGGATTGCTCAATCCACTGTGGCTCACATTACTTGACATGACTTCTGGCAGGAGGGGGCTTTTGTAGAGGGGGAGAAAGTGGGAGGTAAATGAGAAGTGCAGCTGCAAGCTGTGTGTATATAAAGCATTCTTGTGGTACATCAACCTGTTGAATGAACTTTGACCTCATTTGGACACACAATGAAATGTAATTCAAAATTCAACTATCACATGACCATCCACATGATGTGGAGATTACAAACCTTGAATTGCTGGCATTGCCTTGATGATTACCATGTTGAAAATTTGTGGTATTGTGTCATACTCTGTCAGTGAGAACGGTTTCCTACTTACATAATCAGCCTTGGACTTAGCCGGAATATTTTCTGCTCGTACCTCAGTCTTCATCCAACTCGAAGCCTGAGGTACGGTTTACATTCTCTATTCTAAGTTACCACAGTACTAATATCTACTTAGATATTTACTTTCCTTTTAGGTTGGTAGAGTAGTCTTTGTCCAACTCGAAGCCTGAGATATTTACTTTCCTTTTAGTCTGAAACTCATCCTTCATAACCTTCAAAAGGTTATGAGCCCCACCTGCATGGTGTAGGGAGGGAATCCTCCCTACCAGGTATTTTCTTTTATTTCATTGTTTTTACCTTGCAATTTTGTGTCTACACTTTACCTTATACTTTTACATAGTGTTTGGACGCATTTTGGCTTATGTAAGCCAACCTTTGCACTTAGGTTACTTTGTACTTAGCAATAAGAGGAACAACTACAGCCACTAGAGACAAAAAGACAGAATTCCAAGCCTGAGGGACTCAGAATATATATTTCTCCCCCTCAGACATTCTTTAGATGTTATCTCGACTTATTTGGAGTTTTAGGGTGCATTTACTGTCTTTCCATACTCTCTGACCACCTACCAGGCAACTCTTGCCCCCTCGGGTCAAACTGACCCACACCTATCCAAAGGGAGACCCTCAAGGTATCTCCCCCCACCTTCCTTTATCCAACTTTACAATGGCTCTACTTCTGAACTTCTGAATCTAACTAGAAGGTCCTTACAACAAGGCTCTAGTATACAGATATGTCAAACCCTCCATCTGCATCTATGGCAGGAAGGTTACCTGCACAAGTGATGTCCTCAACTATAACAACATCTGGAAGAGTCACTCAAGGCTTGAGTTGACTGTATGACATCCCACCTTTTGACAATGATGGGTCAAGTTTCCAGAACTGGAAAGCATGGGTGGAGATGGTGTTGGATGTGTGTGGACTCTGGTCTGTGGTTGGTGGTGTGGACATGACAGCACCCAACCCCAATGTGCACCCAGATGAGCATGCAGAATGGGAGATTAAAAATAGGGAAGCACAGGCACAGATCCTCCTTACCTTGAAGGATGAACCATTGAGTGGGGTCCTGTACATGAAGACTGCAGCAGAGGCCTGGACCAAACTCAGTGAGTGGTACAAGGGAAAAGGAAAGCAGACCATCGCATATCTAATTGGAGAGCTATTCTGCAATACCCTCACAGACAACTCCTCACTTGAAACACAGCTAAATGCAATGCAGCAAAAGGCATTGATCATAATGGTCACTTGGTCAACCATTGGATGACATGCTAGTAGCCATTGCAATGGTCATATTGCTTCTGCCATCCTATTCCACTCTCTGCACCATTCTCATGTTGATGAACGACAAGCTCACAGTAGACTCTGTAATATCACAAGTCCTTGTCAAAGAATGGTCGAAGAAGTTGTCAAGTGGGCAAACTGCCCTCACAGCAAAAACTGGAGAAAAAGGAAAGGGTAAAGCAGCAGACAAGAAGAAGAAAGGGAAATGTCACTACTGCAAAATCCCTGGTCACTTCGAGAGAGACTGCCGAAAGAAAAAGGCAGATGAGGCTGCAAAGAACATGCAGACAGGTGAAAAGGACAAGGATAAAGAGAAACCGAAGGACAGAAACAAGTTGTCAGCTAAACTTGTGCAGGTTACATCTGGAGATGTCACAGAGTGCCTTGAACTCTTCATGGCTCACACAGGAGGCAAACCAAGCATGCACGAGTGGGTGGTTGACCCCAGTGAAAACTGGACATCACCAGGTGTGACTGTAGATTGTGAGGCGTGAATTTCCTGATTAGGATTATGTTTAGATAGTATCAAATATTACTGAATCTCAAATGCAGGCTTTGCAATGCATCGCTTTGCCTTTTGCAAGCGGGATCTGCCCAATATTGTCGACCTTGGTGTTGCGAATGTTGCAATGCAAAGCATTACTTAGCTTTGTGAACACGCAAAGCAAAGTAGTGCTTTACACTTACTGCACTAACTACTTACATGCAACAGGCCTCTGAACAGCAGCCCACTGTGCGCCAACTTTATGACTGCGTCTGCATCAAGCATGGCTATGGGTGCATTCACAAGGTCTCCCACATGGCATGGCAGCAACATCTGGCCAGTGCAGGTTCAGAGGAAGAGCGTCACCAAATACATGCTGCCAGGCTCTTGGGAGAATGGATTACAAGTCTCCTGCCTCTTGTTGAACATGCCTTTCCACTGGATTGTAGATCATCTGTGCCTCCTAGTGTGCATAGGGCTGAGGCATGCCGGGGACTTGCCACATGGGCAAGAGAAGACCGAGACCCAAATGAATATGTAGGACACTGCAAACATGCTCATGTGCAGCAGCTTATCTGGACTAATCAGAACGGAGTAGATTCCGGACTACAGGTGAGCTCTTTTTCATATCTATGTGGACTTGTGCTAATGGCATTATCCCAGACAGGTGTTGACAAGACTGCTATGCATTTGGATGAAAGTGGGTTGGATATTAGATATCCAATCGATCTGACTGAGGGTAATGGAAGTGCCAGTGAATGTTGTGATGATCCTGAGCCATTCTTCCCTTCCCCACCCTCTCTGTCCCACTCTCCTCCACCAGACGAGACAAATGTACCCCCACCACCTTCGCCAAATGAGACAGGTGCACTTCTGCCAACTCTCCCTCCCAATCATGTGGGCATGGCTCCACCAGAGATCACATACCAGCAACATATCTGACCTCAAATTGACATCCAAGACCTGTCCACATGCATGACTCTTCCCAAATTACAAGAAACTATGCAGTTTATTACTGCTCTCATATCTGCCACTTTGGATGACCCAGTCACAAAGCTCAGCCCAATGGCCCTGGATCATCTCTGTAATCCCCCTTGTCAATCCCTCCAGATCGACAATCCCAGCCATTGTCACAGTATATCGACTTATCTTGCTATGGAGCATTTGTCCAAGGATGCCTACCAAAAAATCTGTCAATCCACTGCTCACAACTTCCCAGGTGCACAGGGCATTGATGACATCCTGTCCTTCCATAGTGTAGAGAATCTCATCATGTCTCTCACTGGCATTGAGAAGGTTCAACATGATATGTGCCCCAATAGCTGTGCGGCATTTACAGGTCCATATGCCGGTTGCAACCAGTGTCCGCTATGCACAGCTTCACATTGGAATGAGGAAGTCTTATGGGGTACCAGTGGCTGGAGCAAGGTTCCAGCCAAAAGATTCACCACTATCCTGTTAGGCCCACAACTCCAGGCACTATATTGCGACCCTGACCTGGCCCATCAAATGCACTACTTACACAAGTGTACACAGGAAATTCTCGCGGAGCTATGACAAACTGGATTGATATCTTTGGTCGACGACATTGCAGCAGGCTGGGATTATCTCGGAGTGGTTCTCGATGGTGACATCAAGCAGGACGACATTGTATTAATGGTTTCACTCAATGGTGCTCAACTATATGAGAGCAAGCAATCTGACTGTTGGATATATATCTGGGTTATTCTCAACTTAGTGCCTGACAAGCGGTACAAGAAGGTCCACATCTGCCCAGGTGGATTCATACCAGGACCAAATAAACCCAAGAATATTGACTTGTTTCTCTTCATAGGTCTCCACCATATCGCAGCCCTTCAGCATGAAGGTCTGTGCATCTGGGATGCATCCAAAGATCGCATCTTTTTGTCAGGACTCTATCTTCTTTTCATGACAGCCAACAGCCCAGGTCTTGTCTGCTGGGACAGAATGGTGGGGCATAGCGGCAAAAACAGTTGTTGAGTTTACTGTCCAACACCTGGCAGGGGCAAATTCCATGGAACCCACTATTATCCGGCCCTCTTGAAGCCACGAGACAACTGCCCACCCAGTAGTGATCATCCAGACATCAACATCTTCCAGCTTCCTCTTGGTGGCTCAGGCAATTATGCTCACAATCTCATGTGACTTGTTAGCGCTCCCAGTCAGTGGCAGTGGGATATGCACAAGACAGAAACTGGTATTACCAAGCCCCCTTTAATCCTTGGTCTCAACTACTCTTGTTCTCTTGGAGTCCCTCTCTGTATGATGACTGACCTCATGCATCTCACTGGGAATCTCTCAGATCTTCTCATCTCACTCTGGCGTGGCACAATGGAGTGCAGTCACTGGACAACAAAGACTCATGGGATTGGGCAATTTTCCATGATGAAGAGGTTTGGGCCACACATGGGCAAGCTGTTGAGGATGCAGGCAGGTCTGTCCCTGGTTCTCTCGACTGCAAACCACACAACATCGCAGACAAGATCAATACTGACTACAAGACATGGGAATTTCACCTTTACATATTCTGCCTTGCTCCTGCACTCCTGTACGGCATCCTTCCAAAATGATATTGGTTGAACTTCTGCAAGCTGGTCCATGGTATCCAGATCATGTCTCAACATGCCATCAGCAACCACAACCTCACACATGCCTATGTTCTCCTCTGCTCTTGGGGCCATGAATTTGAACTTATATACTATCAACTCAGGCAAGACCAGTTGCATTTCATCCACCCATGTGTCCACCAAGTTCTTCACCTCGTTACCAAGGCAATGCACAAAGGCCCACCCATATGCTATGTGCAATGGACAATGGAGCACACAATTGGCAATCTAGGTCAGGAAATCCGGCAGCCATCAAAGCCTTATGAAAACCTTGCTGAGGAAGGAGTGTGGCGGTGCAGGGTAAGTACCATAACTCTAGTATCTGGGCATTCAAATTAACTAATAACATTACTAGGTAAACACACTACTTGCAGTCATGCCTGAACTCAATGACAGGATCAAGGGACATCCAATGGGTTCTGTAGACCTAGGAGAGGGCTACATTTTACTATGCAAATGTGACAAGTGGCCTTGGCTCCCAACTGGAGTGGAAGCACGTATTATTGGCAAATTCATAGGTCAGAATCAGCCCCTTCAACACTTCAAATGATGGGCACAACTTCACCTTCCAAATGGACAGATTGCATGATCTCTGTGGCAAGAAAATCTCAAATCAGGAATGCAATTATGCATTTCAAGGAATGTGAAGGTAGGTACAGGATCACTCACACTACAAGATGCTAACAATAATCTAGTTTACTTATGATGGGCGCGAACATTTTGGGGAAGTGCAGTACTTCACCAGACTTGCTATGGATGCCACGTCTGAAGAAGGTGCCAATGAAGCATGGCGGTTTGAAGACATTGCTCTCATCCATCTCTACTCCCTTCCAGATGAAGCACTTCTGAAGATATCATCGCACACATTCGTGTTGTCAAAACTTCTAGGTGAATTCATTGTCATGCATGTCAAGTCAATCAAAAGCATGGTCGGTATGATACCACATTGCCTTCAGCATCCTTCGGAGGACCACTTTTTTTTAATGGAGAAACCAGGACTTGACATTTCACAAATAGGTTTACCATACAGTGTTTATCAGGACGATGATGATCTGGATGCAGACATCAAGTAGTTTAGAGTATCATACACACTGTCAATGGTATATGTGTGGCAAGAAAACATGATGTCATGAGACACATGTGACAAGAAAACACAAAGTGATGGTATTACAGTAAGGAGGTATGGGTGGGTAATACACATGCACTGAACAGAACCATGCAAGAAATGGGATATGAACAGGGAAAACCTCTAAGATACCTCCAGCTTGGGGTGCTTGGGGATGCAGCCTGGGGACGTGTCAACTGGTGCCAGCCTTTTGGCATTCCTTTTCACAAGTTGTGAAGGGATTTCCAATGATTCAAACAGAATGATGCAGTAGGCCCATGGCTTGGTCAGACTACTTGCATCTGGGTTGGGATTTCCGGTATAGTGGGCAAGGACTCTGCATGGGTTAGCAGAAGTACATGCGAAGCTGTAGTGGGTGAGATGAAGATTCTGAAGTGCCATGAGGACATAGGGAACATACTGTAAATTCTTGCCATCCAAACCAGGCTCCATGTGGGGCTCACAGTTGACCTCCTTGGCCTTAATGGGCTCCATCCCATCGAACTCTGCAGCATCTTGGAGAACTGACAGTTTGTTGCGAATGGTGTCCAATCTACCACTCACATCAACCACCTGGGTAAATGCATCTTGGATGCTGACAGTTCCTTCATATGCCTTCCATAAAGCCACATGAGCATCCTCAAGTCTGGAGCTAGCTTCCTTGACCTGGTCTAAAGCTTCCTGCTCCAATATGCACTTCCTCTCAGTAGGAAGACTGCAGCTAGTCATGTCAGCACTTGTGATGAGAAGAATTGTTGCCTGTGTGTTGTGAGTCGACGTGTGGATCAATGGCAAAAACACCAAAAAACCAACACAAAGACAAATGCTGAGTTGGTGGTTTTCCTACGCGGGCTTTGGCTTGAGGGATCTGTTTAAAATAAATGGGGGAGGGGTTCCATGCACCTAGAGGGGGCTAGGGCAGAGGGTATGGGTGCTCCTGACAAAGGGGGAGCAGGGGAAGACTGAAAAAAAGCGAAGAGAGTAGGCTGCTCTGAGCCTAGAAGCGACATAGAATGATGAAGAGGACAGTAAATAGACCTTTAATGGAGCCTCAGATACTGCAGGAATAGAGATGATGATGATGAGCTTAGAAGCAACGATGATTGGGCCTAATGATGATGATGATGAGTGAGCAGGTGAGTCTTTACACAGGGGACTGCTTCCTATGCAGGGGACTTGGTAGCTGCTTGATTGCTGTCGACATATTGGTACTTTATATACAAAAGGTAGCGTAGCCTGCAGTAAATATGGAGCAACACTTTGTAAGTGACCTGTAAGTGATTGGTAAGGGGATTGGTAAAGGATTGGTAAGGCTTTGTAAGGATGAGTAAGGACAGTAAGCAATTGGTAAGCAAAATCAGTAAGCATGACGAAGATTATCACTAATCAATTTGAAAACAGAATGAGTCATCAAGGAACAGGTGAATAATGCGAAAGGGGAATGAGTAAGTGCACTGGTCACTGCTGATTAAGGGATATGACTGGAAATGAGTCATAGTGACTCCTAGATCTGAGATCTAGATGGATTAAGGCAACTTGCTGCACATCCAAATGAAGAATGGTGGGGATTTCTGCCAGGGGCCAATTTTGGGGGTCTCCAGGGTAGTCACATTTTGCAACTTTCCCCCTTTTCTCCTCTCTGTAAAGCAACCTGCATCAATTGCAGCTAGTGTTCTGGAGGGTTTGAGGAGGAGGAAGGGCCGTCTTCTCCCATAAGAGCAGGGAGAAGTGTCTCAAATTCATCATGAATGTGATCAGATAGACTGGATGACAGTAATTGGTATTGAACCTGTCACAATTTTGGAAGAACGAAGGATGAGATTGAGAGGTAGACATTGCAGGGCACAGGGACGAAGGATCCATATGCTTCTTTGACTGGAGAGACTGAAACAACCACATATGATTTTTCAAGCCTGATAACAGACCTGAGACAACCAAAGAAAGTCCTCTTCGATGTCAGACTGACAAGGAGAACTCACTGTCCCAAAGCGATAGGATGGGAGGTCATGGACGAGGGGGGGATGAACCAGGAGGCTTCAGGGTGAATGCTAGTGGGGATTCCTGGCAAGTACTCGTAGTTATTCTCCCTGGCAAAGGGGATGAGCGAAGAGATCGTCAAAGAGGTGGCCATTACAATAAAAAGTGGTGAAATGGGCGTTTGTTGGCAGAAATGATGCAGAAAATTGTGGAGGGCGAGGATCATCACCAAATTTGGTAGGCAGGATGGCGTGGTCGAGAGCTTTCTGTGAGCGTGGGAATGATGTCGATATCTTTAGAAATGACCAAGATATTCAACAAATCGGAATGCCGTAAACTGGCACTTGGAAAGTTTTATTCAGCACTTGAGTGGTTTCTTCCCTAATGTTAAGGGTGATTCTTGTGTGATGGATGACTGCTAGACATTCCAGTCATTCTGCGCATTAGGGCTAGGCTTCTCCATTCTTCATCATTCAGCTTTTGGGTCCATGCTCATGTCGCCAAACACCTTTGGTGTGTGACAGCATCAATGACCATGTCCTTTAGATGGAGTGCGACTTTTTTGATACCAGGCAATGGAATATGGACTGAAAAACAGTGGGTGTCCCACCAAGAGAGGGTGCCAGTGAGCTCCACATAGATAATGTCATCCACCACATTGAGAATGCGTGTGCTTGGTGTACCTGGTGTCGAGGACATGTGGACTTACGTGAAAAAAGGGGATCAGAATATGCTGACCAGGGGCCGACCCACAAGTACTTGAGCATCAGGAAAATTTTAATGAAATGATAATGTTATATAAGGCTTTATCTACCCTGTAAAGCCCTATAAGGTATATCATAATGACATACACATTGGTAATGCTATATATTCTCTGGGAGCCTTGGCAGCATGGGTCAAAATTAATCATTCAGGTAGAGTGGATCATATGTATCAGAATGTAAACAGTAGATCATATATGTCTTTCATTATCAGACATTACCAGCAGTTGTCATTGACACCACCAACAGCTTAAAATAAAAATTGCTATAGCAACCTTCAATTGAACATATCAATTATGATATTACAAGAAAGCATTTTCATTCAATATAAATTACATAATGAGTACCTACTGAGTACACTACTAAGTATGATGAACTACTTATACCTCCAAAAAAGCGAAAATAAAGCAGAGAAAGACACTTACAGATGACTTCACACAAGGGTACACTTACCTGGATATGAACCCTAAGACTTAGAGTCTTAGAGTGACTCTTGCCCTGAGGTAGAACTCAGAGACAAGAGTGAAGAAGAGAGAGAAGGGGAGAGAGGATGAGTTTATATAACATGTACTATACAGTCATTACAAAGACATTCCCACACTTGTGGCTGGAGAAGAGTTGTTCAAATGATCATAAAATGACATAGATGACAAGACTAGATGTTGATGATCAAAGTGAAATCAGACTGAAAAGAATACTGTCATTCATATCATGATGATATTATCTGATGAGTAATTATAATGTACTGTCAACTACATAGCATTATTATATATGGCATATCAGCTCTTGTCATTATTATATCATGATGACAAAAGTATTGTAATTCTGATATCAGGCCTATATGGAGTTGACCAGATAGTAAAATGTCTGCCAGGTTATCTAATGCATTATCTGACTATCATCATTATGATTTATAGATGATCATGCCTTATACACCATTATCCAATTCACATCAGACAGATAACTACTGACCATAATTAACTGGGAATACCAGCACTTCAAACCCCCCCTGATGTGATGGAGACAACTTCCTGAACAGGCCACAAGTACTTTGCAACCTTTATCGATGGGCACTCGCATCACCTAGTCATAAAGCTAATGAAGACAAAGGATGAAGTGCTGTCAATACTGAAGGAATATTTTGCAAGAGCCAAAGCAGAGACTGGCAAGCAACCCAATTACCTCCGCAGCAATGGTGGAGGAGAGTATAGCTCTTGGGAGTTTGAAGCCTACTTAAAATTGAAAGGGGTACATCATGAAAAGACAAACCCTTACACTCTGCAGGAGAACAGTGTCTCTGAATGAATGAATCAAACTCTTGTGGAAAGTGCTTGGGCCATGCTAAATGATGTGGGACTCCCTAAGAAGTACTGGGGTGATGTGATCACTCATGTGGCATACATCATCAATAGGTCACCAACTCACATGTTGAAAGATGGCATGACTCCATTTGAAGCCTAAAGTGGCAACAAACCCTCACTCTCACACTTGCAAATATTTGGGTGCAAGGCTCATGTCCATGTCCCAGATGAAAAGAGAAAGAAGCTGGATGTCAAGTCAATAGAATGCATCCACATCAGGTTCACAGAAAATAAAAGGGCTTACCGGTGTCTCCACAGGCCTAGTGGGGTGATAATTGAGTCAAGGGATGTAGTTTTCGATGAAGGGGACCCAGATGGACCAGAACATGTCCTAATCGATGAGGACATCGAAATGGGGGACCTGAAAGAGTGGTCAGTGCGAAACATAGACCCAAAAATGCAAAAGCCTTACCAGGAGGAGAACCATCTGCCACACAGCAAGGACTTGCCAGATCAAGATGATTTTGTGCAGGCTGGTGACAGGACCACTCAGGAGCTGGGGGGAAGTGAAAACAAGAAGGGGGATGGAGCCAATCTTCCCTGATCTCCCTCAGAGTGCACAAACTCACTAAATGAAGGAAACTCAAAAGTTGAGCAAAAATGTGCTGAAACACCAGCTAATACTGCACCTGGTGGGTCAGGAAAGGACCCTCGGCCACCCATACAATGCCCCAACCAAGTGAGAGGGCCACAGACACCATACCCACACCCAATTCCCCCTGCAGCCATCAGAAGATCCTCTCGAGCTTGAAAAACACCTATTCGAGATGACAACCCAAGATATATGGTAAATGCTTATCAGAAGAGCACTTTACCAAGGCATGAAGGTGACTTACTGGTTGACAAAGGTGTGGCAGAGCTTGAGGGCCCACAGAGAAGTGGGGAGGATGACGTGCAGCCAGCTGAGGTCAGTGTGGCTGTGCATGGGAACAATCAACAAAATGAATGCTCATACCATGCTGGAGCCACTGACGATGGCGAACTGACTATGTTTGAAGAAGCTATGGCATGTGCTGACTCAGATAGGTGGTATATGGCCATGCAGGATGAGCTGTAGGTGTTTTGGAGAATTGGGCTGTATGAGGAGGTAAATCGCCCTCAGGATTGAAAGATCATTGACTCAAAGTGGGTATTCAAGATAAAACAAGGTCCCACTGGCAATATTGAGCACTACAAGGCCTGTCTCATTGCACGAGGCTTCACACAGACCCAGGGCATTGACTACACAGAAACATTTGCCCCCATAATGAAGTTCTCAACCATTTGAGTCTTACTTGCACTTGCAGCTCAGTATGACCTCAAGATCCACCAAATGGACATCAAGTCCACATTTCTCAATGGTGAACTTGATGAAGAAAATTATTTGAAGCTCCCTCCAGGCTTCTGTGGTACAGGTGACAAGGTATGGTGCCTATGATGAGCGCTGTATGGGCTGAAACAGGCCCACAAAGCCTGGTACAGGCGACTCCATACTGTATTCGAATCCCTGGGTTTCACTCGAAGCCATGCCAATCACTCTGTCTTCTACAAGGTCGAGGATGGCATAATCATCATCATTGCAGTATATGTAGATGATAAACTAATTCTTTTGAAGTGCACAAGGGCGATTGAGAAGCTAAAGGAGGCACTCATGAAGGAGTATGACCTGTCAGACCTGGGAGAGGCAAGATGGATCCTCAGAATGGAGATCATATGAGATTGTGACAAGCAGATTATAGAAATTTCGCAAAGGTGCTACATCGAAGGTATCCTTGAATGTTTTGGGATGCACGAGGGTCGTGCAGTTGCCACACCAATTGACCCTAACTCGAAACTGGCAAAGTTAGATGAGCCAGAGGTTGATAACAAGTCTTATCAGAGTGCACTTGGTGCGCTAATGTACACTATGCTAGCAACCTGACCCAACCTAGCATTTTCAGTGGGTGTGTTGAGCCAGCATGCTGCCACACCTGGGGAGGCCCACTGGGCAGCCCTCGAATGGGTCTATCGGTACCTATGGGGAACAACTGATGCATGTCTAGTGTACTCAGGTGATTCAGTGCAAAATCCCTTTGGCTATGTAGATGCAGACTGGGCCTCCAACATAAATGATTGATGGTTGATCACTGGCTATGTTTTCATTCTCACGAATGGCACAGTCAGCTGGTCCTCAAAGAAACAAACATCTGTCACACTGTCCAGTACTGAAGTGGAGTATATGACTGCATCTGCAGCAACGAAGGAAGCTATTTGGATTCAGATGCTAATTCATGAGCTCAACATGATTCCCTCACCTGAACCAACTCTACTCCTACTTGACAACCAATCAGCTATGTCGTCAGTGAAAAATTCCGCGTTTCATGACCGTATGAAACACATTTCAATCCAACACCACTTTATTCATGAGCAGCTGGAGATGGGCGAGGTCACAGTTGACTATGTTTCGATGAATACTCAAGTGGCTGATGTCCTTACCAAGGGACTCACATGGGAGAAACATATCTGGTTTACCAAGGGTATGGGCATTATTTAAATATTAGAAACCATTTATTCACTGAGTGGGTGTGTTGAAAATTTGTGGTATTGTGTCATACTCTGTCAGCGAGAATGGTTTCCTACTTACATAATCAGCCTTGGACTTAGCTGGAATATTTTCTGCTCGTGCCTCAGTCTTTGTCCAACTTGAAGCCTGAGGTACAGTTTACATTCTCTATTCTAAGTTACCACAGTACTAATATCTACTTAGATATTTACTTTCCTTTTAGGTTGGTAGAGTAGTCTTCATCCAACTCGAAGCCTGAGATATTTACTTTCCTTTTAGTCTGAAACTCATCCTTCATAACCTTCAAAATACCACCATGTCTTGCTCCCTGTCAGTACAATCTAATCACTCCCTATGTTCATGAGGACCTGCTGATTTTTCTGATGTGGAGAAGTCCAACCCCAGGAAGGTTCTGGTGAAGTGGTCAGAAGAGGAAGAGCATGCACTGGTGGTTTATTTGCAGGAACATGCACCTGCAGCTGGAGATGACTTGAATTTTTCCAAGAAGCACTTCAACAATGTGTGTCAGCACTTGAAGGAAAAGCTCCCAAATCAGCATGGTGGCAAGAAAACTAGCAGTACATACTTGTCAAAGTGGACTAGTGTGCATAATCTCAGCATTTGTCTGTGCCACTTGGGGTGCTAACAAAACACCATAGTTAAAGGAAGAATACTTCACAGTTATTGACCTCAAGAAAGCATCCAGCTTTACATGGAGCAATGAGCATGGTGCTGGGATGAGTAGTCATGATGTTGTCTGGAAAGATTATGTTAAGGCATGGTACTATAATATTCACAACAACATCAGGTTCTCATTTGTAGTACAGATGCATAGATGTGCAGCCTGTTTCAGGAACAAAGGTTTTCACCTGTTCACAGTAATGGCAGTGATGATGCCATCACACAACAAAGGCATGTATGTCTTCTGTCTGGGCAGCAATAATTCCAGCACACATCCACCTGGCATCACCTCCCCTTCATCTTTGGCACCACAAAGTGCAGCATTCACTGCATCTTCACTGTCTGCTCCACTGTCCATGCCCTCTTCTTTCCTTTCCCCCTCAGCAGGTGGCTCAGACTCCTCATCATTGTTAACAAGCACAAGTCCAGTGCTATATCCAGTGGTATGTCTGTCATAAATAGTATGATTTCAGAAGAAACCCAGAAGTGTGCCTGCAGTCCCTCAGCTGGCATTACTGTGCAACTGGAGCATGCAGGAGCAATGCAGAATATGTTGACCAATTTTCAGATGATGTTGAAGGTGTTTGTTAGTTCAGGAATTTCTACTCACACTGACATCTATAAGGATGCTGTGGCAAAGCTCAATGGCCATATTCATGATATATTGGTGGACAATTTCATGGAACACAGCAAGCATTTCACTACCCCCAAGAACAGACAGGATGCAATTATTTTCACTGGAATTGAGGATGCATTGCACTGCAAGTGTTGGTTGGAGCTGTGCCTTGAGGAAATCAAGCAAAAGGCAACATGAGGTGTTTTTTTATACCAAATTTTACCTGTATTTCATGTTGCTCACATTTTTGGTCATCCCTTTCCTTTCATACTCAACACATGCAGTGCATGTTGTAATGTATGCTACATACAAATCATGTACTATGTTGGCAATGCAATTCCATGTCATCCACACTCTGCAGTATAGTCTGCCCACATAGCCTCTGAGATTGCACCCTGCCAAAGGTTTGCTCACACTGTCTCATTTCCCTCCTGTGTGACCTCCTCTTGATCCCTCTGCACAACTGGAACATTGTCTTGTTCAACTGCAAGAGAGACCAATTAAAGTCTGGGTCATCAAACACCTCAGCATTGAACTGATTGACAAAATTGTGGAGCACTGATAATGCCACAGGTATGTGGGCTTGGATGTCCATGGAGTATTCAAGCAGGTTGTTGAGGACATGCCACTGGCACTCTAGCACACCAAAAATACATTCAATAATGTTGTGGAGCATGGTGTATTGAAGATTGAACAATTTTTGAGGATTTCTGGGCCTGCTACAATTAGATAGATACATCAAAAATTCTGACAATGTACCTGCTTCTTCCCTGATGCCATTCCTGTAGATGGTAGCATACACTGCAATAAGGCACAAGGAGGGAGTTGCAGGAAGGGAATCCAGTGTCTCCAAGAAGGTACTACCTGTCAGCAGGTACCTTCAACCTGTTCTCTGCTGCATCCCTCCACAGCACACTGTCAGTGACTGACATGTCCCACCTGCACAGCATGTAAATGAAATTTAAAATTGAAATCACATGCAAGGAGGCAATTTTGAGATAAAAAACCTTTCCTGTTACAAAGGAAAGCATGGTTGTTGCTTGAAGGAAAGACACATATGTGAGAGCTGTTGACAGCTCCAATACACTGATCAAAAAACCTGAAGTGGGGGTCTCTGGTGATCTTCTGTGATATTGGGGTGTTGGACATAGGGAATTGTACTTGTGATTCATAAAACAGGGGAGATGAAAAAAAGGTGATGAGACATTTGAAATATCTGACATGAAAATGTGGTGAGACAAAATGACTTGTAGAAATAACCACTTACTTGGTAATGGTATCCATTGAATGCTGGAAACATTCACCAACCAAATGGGAAGACAATCCTGTCATGCACATATAGAGAAAGATACCCATTTGTTCTTCTACTGCTATGCTGTTTTGTGATTGTGTGATGCTGTTCCAATCAAGGATGTTTATGATTGCTGAGAAAATGTTGAGAGACACCTAGGTTTGTCTTGATGTGGTCCAGGTGCCCATTCATGAGCTCAAGGATCCAAGTGTGGCTGGTTAGGATGTGCAGTAGGGGATGCATGGGGATGCAAAGTTTAACACATTGCATGAGATCTGGGCAAATTGCCACTTGTGTTCATGGCTGCACTCTCTGTCATGAATGCTACACCATATTGCAGGGGTGCTAAGGAGACTTGTGACTGCAAACAATTCAGGCCATGTACCAACAATGCCACACTGTTTGGAGTGTTCCCATGGTATCAGCAAGCACCTGGATGCAGCCTACATGCAAGTCTTAGCTTACCAATCATTTCCCACACATTTGCTAGTTACCATATACTATGTAGTCTACACTCAGGAAGTGCCACCAGTGGCAGTGCTGTGTGTCATTGTGTGGATCAATGGCAAAGATAACCAAAAAACCAACACAAAGACAAAAATGAGCAAGTGGTGGTTTGTCTGCATGGACTTCAGCTCAAGGGATCTGTTAAAAATAAAATGGGGAGGGGTTCTGTGCACCTAGAGGGCTAGGGCAGAGGGGTTTGGTGCTCCTGATGAAGGGAGAGCAGGGAAAGACTTGAGAAGTGAAGATATTAGGCTCCTATGAGTCTAGAAGTGACATAAGATGATGATGAGGACAGTAATTAGACCCTTAATGGAGCCTCAATTACTGCAAGACTTATGATGATGATGAAGGGCTTAAAAGTGATGATGAGTAGGCTGATGAGTGGGCAGGTGAGTCTCTACACAGGAGGCTGTAGATTGCTGTCAACATATGGCACTTTATATACAAACAAATAGCATAGCCTGCAGCAAACATGGAGGAACTCTTTGTCAGGGGTTTGTAAGTGATTGGTAAAAGGATTGCTAAGGGATTGCTAAGGCTTGGTAAGAATGGGTAAGGACAGTAAGCAACTGGTAAACAAAATCAGTAAGCATGACAAAGATTATCACTAATCAATTTGAAATGGGAACAAGTCTGTTACACCTCTAGACTTGATGTCACAGGCTCACAACAACTGACACTAGGCAAGCAAGAATGAAGGGGGTAGATGGGATTCTTAGAAGCACATTAAGGGTGAAACCCAAGTGAACTAGCTTAGAGCTAGCTGGGTGATTGGGATGAGACTATATACCCTAAGGCATGAGGCTCCCATGAGGAGTAGGTAAGGTATGATGTCACAATGACATCACTATGGAGTGGAAGGTTCTGGAAGGGAAGCCTCATGGTAAGAACCTGGAATGGTCCACAGATAAGAGAGTAGATAAGATCAAGAGATAAGATGAGAGAGATTGGATGAGAGAAAGAAAGGAGAAAAGAAAAGGAATGTATCATAACAGAGTCATCAAAGGAATGGATGAAAATGGTGACAGGGGAATGAGTAAGCTCACTGGTCACTGCTGAGTAAGGGATATGACTGCAAATGACTTGAGTTGACTGCTAGATCTGAAATCTAGATGCAATGGGGTGATTTGCTGTGCTTCCAAATGAAGAATGATGGGGATTCTGCCAGGGGCCAATTTTGGGGGTCTCCAGGGTAGCCAGGGCATAGGATATCACAAGATTCCCCCTCTCCTCCTTTCTGTAAATCAACCTGCATTAGCAGCTAATCTTCTGGAGGGTTTGAGGAAGATGAGGGGCTGTCTTCTCCTATGAGAGCAGGGAGAAGCATCTCAAATTCATCATGAATGCAATCAGATAGGGTAGATGATAGTAATTAGTATTGAATCTGTCACAATTTTGGAAGAATGAAGGATGAGATGGAAAGATAGATGTTGCAGGGCACAGGAATGAAGGATCCATATGCTTCTTCAACTGGAGTGACTGAAACAACCACATATGATTTTTCAAGCCTGAGTACAGACCTGAGATAACCAAAGAAAGTCCTTCTTGATGTCGGACTGACAAGGAGAACTTGCTGTCCTAAAGTGATAGGATGGGAGGGCATGGATGAGGAAGGAATGAAGCAGGAGGCTTCAGGGTGCAAGCTAATGGGGATTCCTGGCAGATACTTGTAGTTGTTCTCCCTGGCATAGGGCACAAGTGAAGAGATCATCAAAGAGGTGTTGAACATTCATGTGATAACATGGCTATTTCATAGATGTGGATTACTGGTCAGGTGACTAGTAGTTCCACTATGTCACAGGTGCTATTCTTACCATACAGGAGAAAGCAAGAGACATACCTATAAGGAAGGTCCTCATACTTACACATATGGTAGTAGATATGATGGTGCAAGCACACATGGTCCATGCACACCAGAAGAGTATATATACACTGTACCTCCATACAGATACGAATAAGACTCGAGCTCACACTCTTATGTCCTACCAAGTCCTATACCTCAAGACCAAGGTATCAACTGAAATAACAGGCAAGTGCTCAGCCATAGTCCCTTGCCCCCATAGTAGCACCTCTGCGCGATAAGAGGTGGCCATTATAATGGCAAAATGGGCATTCATTGGCAGAAATGATGTAGAAAATTGTGGAGGATGAGGATCATTACCAAATTTGGAAGGCAGGATGGCATGGTCAAGAGCTGTCAGTGAGCATGGGAATAATGTTGATATCATTACCAATGACCAAGATATTTGAAAAATTGGAATGCCATAAGCTGGTGCTCAAAAGTTTTATTTGGCACTTGAGTGGTTTCTTCCCTAACATTGTAGGGAGCATGGACCCTCCAGGGCCAAAACCCACCACCTTTTGGCATTCTTCCACTGCTACAACTTCCCCACCATCCTTAGGGCCTAAACCCACCAAATTGCAGCATGTCCCAACCTTTATGACATCTGTTATCATGCCCATTGTCATCTATGAAATTCTGCCACAATTCCACCACCAATCCAGCCAGAACAACCACTGCTACCATCTAAAATAATTCTGTCCACCCTTGTGCCTTCCCATCACATCATATGCCCCTGTCTCCACCACAAAAAACTGCCTTGCTCCCAGGTCCTGTGTAGAGAGCCTAGTCCCCATCTACCTCAACCTCTGGGTCAAGTAAATGGTTCCTGTGACCCACCTTCAATTCCAACACATATTCCACCTGCAATTCTGCTTCCAGCCCCCTATTTCATCTCAACAATTCTGCAGCTTTCCCTGCACATCCTAGCTGTCCAGGCATGTTGTCTATAGCCTCTCTCTTTACTTACATATTTTTCTGGATGGTTTCACTTCACTGTCCCTTACCTTAGTGTGATGCATGTGATTTACCATACATCAGACTTTTTCTGTCTTTTTTTTTCAACATTTGAAAGCCCCCAAAAATCCTGATTTCTTGCATAGCTACCACTGTTGCTATGTTACAAGTATCACTGCCTTACTTAGGAAAATATCACCCACCTTTTGGCATCACCATCTGTGCTTTGGAGAGTCCCAGAGTCCCCAGAGTCAAGTCCCTTGAGTATTTTTCAAGTCTTATGAGTTTTCACTGAGTTCACAGAATTCCTTCAAGTCTACAGAGTCCTCTATGAGTCCCAAGAGTCCACTTCAAGTTCCCAGAGCCCTGTTGAGTCCCCAGAGTCTCCCTTCGAGATCCCTAGCATCTCTGAGTTCTCCCTTCACTTCAAAAACTCCAGTGTTTCAGAGGCATCCCTACTGAGTTTCAGAGTCCTAAATTGCTGCCCTTTGAGTCCCTGCCTTTGCCAACCTTCATAACCCTTTGGAATTGCTGTATTCACTCACCTAGTGGCAGAACTTTGAGTTCTTTGTCACCTACACTTCCCAGACCTCAGGGAAAATTTCCCTAGCCCACTAGTCACTTCCCTTCCATCTCCTTCCAACTCATGACCCTTTGGGACAAGCCTAGGCTCTGCCTACAGCTTTCCCCTTTCCCCCCTTCACACTCTCACAAGAGTTTCCCACAACATTAAGGGCAGTTCTTGTGTGAATGATGACTGCTAGATGTACCAGTCATTCTGTGCATTAGGGCTAGGCTTCTCCATTCTTCTTCATTCAGCATTTGGGCTCCATGCTCACACTGCCAAACACCTTTGGTGCATGACACCATGTTCATTGTCTAAGTCAGAACAAAGATTCCTATGTATTTTCTTCATGGGGAAGACCCTTCCACTCGACAAGATATTCAGTATGTCCATGGCAGACACACTCATCAAAGCCTTGACTTCAAGTTTGTAATGATCTCCAACAAGAATGGGAGGTGGAGCTGGTGCAGAAACTGGAGGATGGTACGGGTGGAGCAGGGCTGTGTGGAAAATGGGGTGTACCCAAGACCATGAAGCAGGGAGGGTGAGATGGAAGGCATGGGAACCAACCTTCTTGATGACCTTAAAAGGGCCCAAGTGATGGTCATCTAGTTTCTTACAAGGACAGTCAGAGACTCAGAGTGTAGGTAGGTGGCATCAAGGTAAACAAGGTTGCCACATCAGCAAAACCACCCCCCTCCATACAGGTCTGTATAGATCCAAATTCTGTACAGATCTACCCCAGACTGTTTTGGTATACAGATTCCAACCACCCAACTTAACATGTAGAAGTTAACCAGTAATTGAATTGTATTATTATAAAACTACTTTAACTACATGGCATGGTACAGGGACTACATATCTATTCTAAGTGGGCACAGCCTTACAGGGAACCCACCAGAGGGAGGGACAATGACAATGACAAGGAGAGATGGTGGTGGTAGTGGAAAGAGTTGTGGTGTTGGAGTGAGTAGGTTTATATAAATTTTGTTTGCTTACCTCTGCACCTTTTGAAGCCAGCTGTGGCACACCCCCACAAATTTCAAACTCCAATTGAAATTGCCACAGCACATCAGAAGTCAACAAAATCTACTATATAGAGTAATTTTTGCAGCCACAATGTCATAATGAAAGTTGTAGCCTATGATCACAGGACCATGGGAATATGCTTACCATAGTAATATCTCCTTTTTTGGATAAAATCTGTACAGAAGCACAGACCCACAGATGGTACAGATTTTCCACAGAGCAAGTACAGACACTACAGACTCTACAGATTCCAGACCCCCAGACCCATAGATGTAATCATTCATTTGCCCATATCTTGCCCCAAAAAGGAGATATTACTATGGTAAGCATATTCCCATGGTCCTGTGATCATAGGCTACAACTTTCATTATGACATTGTGGCTGCAAAAATTACTCTATATAGTAGATTTTGTTGACTTCTGATGTGCTGTGGCAATTTCAATTGGAGTTTGAAATTTGTGGGGGTGTGCCACAGCTGGCTTCAAAAGGTGCAGAGGTAAGCAAACAAAATTTATATAAACCTACTCACTCCAACACCACAACTCTTTCCACTACCACCACCATCTCTCCTTGTCATTGTCATTGTCCCTCCCTCTGGTGGGTTCCCTGTAAGGCTGTGCCCACTTAGAATAGACCAGCTGAACCCATGGCCTGCCATGGAGTGGACACAGTGGCTGTGCATGTCAGGCTATCATTTGTCTCTCAATGCCCATTATATACAGCTTTTTGTGTAGATATATTACACATTTCAAAAATGTGTTTGGAGTAATGTCAGTAGTGAGCATTATGCCATGTATACAACCCAAACCCAATTCACAGATTCAACTCCAAACCATCCTGATAGTCAAGGGACTGTGTATGTCAACCCAATGCTACAACCCATGGCCAGCCACAGAGTACATGCACTGGGAGTGTGTACTGGGCTGTTCATGATATGGTAACCATCATATGTGATTACATGCAAGCATACAAACAATCATTGCCAGAGATGAGTTATTACAGTCCATAGGGTCCAGCACATTCCAAGAATGTATTTAGTGGGAGTAATGTGAAGATTCCAGCCACATGCTTGGACCCATTGGCTGGCAATGCTCCCAGGATAGGAGTTTATCCCCCAGCATGGAAGTCCCTCCATCAGCAAAACAGTAGGTTTGGTACAGAGGCACAGAGCAGCACAGACCCACAGATGGTACAGATGTTCCACAGAGCAAGTACAGACCCTACAGACCCATAGATGTAATCATTAATTTGCCCATATCTCGCCCAAAAAAGGAGATATTGTTAAGGTAATCATATTCCCATGGTCCTGTGATCATAGGCTACAACTTTCGTTATGACATCGTGGCTGTATGATTACTCCACATAGTAGATTTTTCGACTTCTGAGTCTGCACCAATGCACTGTGGCAGCTTCAAACTCCAATTGAAATTGTTGTGGGGGTGTATATAAACCTGCCCACTCCAGCAACACAACTCTTTCCTCTACCACTGCCATCTCCCCTCATCATTGTCATCATTGTCCCTCCCTCTGATGATCCACCAGAGGGGGGGGGTGGCAGAGGGAGGGGGGTGGGTCCCCTGTGAGGCTGTGCCCACTTAGCATAGATTTGTAGTAGCTGTAGTATAGATATGTAGTCCCTGTACCAGGCATGTAATTAAAGTAGTTTTATGGTAATATAATTCAATTACTAATTAATTTCTACATGTTAAGTTGAGTGGTGGGAACCTGTATACAGAAACAGTCAGGGGTAAGTCTGTACAGGTCTGTACAGAAATTAGAATCTGTACAGATATCCAGATCTGGACAGAGGGGGTCTGTTTTGCTGATGTCCATTGGCAGGTGCACTGACTCCACTTCCAACATGGAAGTCTCCCCCTTGGCATGGTCCACTAACCCCATTGTCTGCTCACCCTGCTTCCAGAACTTGTAGTTCTCTGTGTAGTCAGCATGTTCTTACATCCCTAATTGGCTACTGTGTGGTCCACATCAGTGGCTTACTTCTTTGTGGTGGTGTGCTGCTTGGTTTGTGGTGACTTGATTGTTTTGGTCATGCTCTGTTGTTCCAGTTCTCCATTTCCTTCTGAGCACATACTTTGCTTCTCATGACTCACTGTTGTACTATAGATTGCCCATTAGACAATTCCCACTCTTATGCTACCCCTGTCTGTGCACCTGTGAATTTTTTGTATTGGCTGTGTTGCCCACTTTCAGGAAAGAAGTCCAATTCCCACCTCACAATCCACTGAGTGCATTTCTGGGATGGAAGCCTGTCTGCCAGCCCTGTGCACTGGCCCCACTTCCAGGATGGAAGTCCCCCACCATGGTCCACTGATCACACTTCCAGAAGGGAACCCAGAAGTCCAATCCCCCATGTGGTCAACTGAACTCATTCACATACCCTGGCCTACTCACCTCCATAGACTGTTGACTTATATCAGGCAGTCCCACTTCTAGACTAAAATGTGCATATATCATAGATTCATGTGTAATTGCCCCTGTGTTCATTGACTTGTGTGCAAGTTTAGGCCACATTTATGATCTCCATGGAGAATTAGTATACCATGTATAGTACCCTCAGCAGTTCATGTTCTACAGACTACTGATGGTAAGCACTCTTACATTTGGCAGTATTCTATTACTGACATGTTGTAGTAGCCTATGGTTACAGGAATATATTATAGCAACTCACAGTCAATTGCAGTAGCCTACAGATCTCTTCTATAACAAATTCAAGTTGGGTGTGCCCATTTTCAGTGTGCTATACATGTCTATGTCCTCACTGTCCCCTCCATTTTACCCTTTTTTTTATGGACAACCCAATCAGACCAACACACATCACAGTTGTTGCCTCATATCATATGTATCACTCATTGAAATATACTGAATTTTTCACTCAGAAAAGATTTTCAATGTTTTTAATAGATTACATTTGGTAGGAAAATACTTAATATGTCATTTGATATTTTGTCTGAATATATTTTGCTGCATACCACATGCCCAAGCATAAAAAAGACAGATTATTTTTGACATGAACTTTGACATATGACTCATTTTTTTGAATACAGTAATTTGGCCATGTAGATACTGTTTATTTTTTAGACTTTCTTCTAAGAAAAATATATATTATTAAACCTCCCAAAATGTGAAGATATATTTACAATGTTTAATGCATTTCACTCCAAATCATACTGGAAAACATTCACAATTAATGGCACTCAGAGTGCTTAAGGGCTAGTACAGTAATGAAGCCATGGTGAAAAACCACATGAAAAACCATGGTTTTTTGGCACTGCTTTTTTCTCAGGCTAAGTGGAGCTGAGATGCTGGTGGCACCAATGCCACAAGCCATTTGCACTGCCTCTAACTATCTAGTCAGTTAACCATGACAATGACAAGGACAACATGACTTGTAGGTCCCCATGATCATCACCAAAAGGAAAATCCAAGGAGGTATCAGAGAGGACCAAAGAGGGTAGTGCATCAGCCTCATGGACCCCCAATGACATTGACTTCTTGATCGACCAAGTCATCACTCATCAGGCAGAAGGTGGTGATGGCATGAACTTCAAGAAGTCATTCTGGCAGTCTCTGGCAGCATCTGATCTGCTTTCCAACCTGGAAAAAGGGGGCCCCAAGACAAGCAGCTCATGCAAGGAGAAATGGAGCCATGTAAGCACATTCTTGATTTTTCTGTCAGAGATGCAAATGACTGATTCTGATTTAGCTCAAGAAAACATTCGAGGCTATCAACTGCCTTGCCAATTCTTCAGGGTTTGCATATTTGCTTGAGTTAGGGGCTAATATTGGTGTTGAAAATGAAAGTGTTTGGACTGATTATATCAAGGTATGTCTCCAAGTTTCTGTATGAGGCAACTCTCCCAATTGGTGTCACATAGCATCATCTGGCAGCATCCCCTTTCAGAAACAAAGGGTGGGCCCTCTATGATAAGATGAAGATTGTAATGCCATCAAAAAGCAAGGGCACAAATCATTTCTCTGCCCTTTGTGGGGCCACTTCAAGTTCTTCTCAACCTGCTCCCTCCTTGTCTAGAAGTGCAACCACAAGTGACAGTGAAAATGCTGAGCATACTGTGGGTGTGATGGCTGCAATGGAAAGCACAGGTGCTGGCATGGAGCCAAGCACTGTTTCTGACTTGCATCATGATGCACATCCACCCTCCTCTGAAGTCTCCAGGGTTGCTTCAACAAGACCCCCCTCATCTATATTCACTTGCCTGACTCCATCCCATTTCACACCTCCACCCCCTCCCTTGTTGTTCACCAGTTCCTTGGCCAGCTCTATCAAGCCTTCATTGAGCATTTCTGCTTGCATCAAAGATTCCAATAAGCACAAGGTTGATGATGATGATACCTCAATGGTATTGGTTGGTATTACATCTCACTCAGCTGTTAGATCTTCCCACTCATCTCAGAAGCATTGCACCACAACCATCCCCACAGCAACTGACTGAGTAGGTGATCATCTTGGGTTGTTGAATGACACATTTTGTGACAGTGTAGCAGTTGTTGAAACAATTGCCTCCAATGTGTCAGCCCTGTCATCTCGACAGGCTCTTCCATCAACTTCCATTACTGCTGACACTGAGACCCCCAAGTCTGCAGCAATGTCAAGGCTACTTGTGCTCAATCTTCTGACACTCTCCACCACAGACAGTAGCCATCATTGACTGTTTTCAAAACAATCCTGAGAGTGTGAAGACATACCTCACTCTTGCCACAGATACCTCTGAGATGTACATGGCCATTTGGAGGGCTTGGATCATGAAGAGGCTGGAAGAGGCAGGAGTCACAAATAATATGTAGTTTCATCTCATGTGTTGTAAGTGTACCCAGATCAAACACATGTTGTCTTCTCTGTGTGCAAATTTTCCTGAGTCATCATTCAAAAGATGAGTCTGACAAGAAGCAAACTCAACATTCTGTGGACAGCAGATATGAAAAAGATACAGAATGTACTACACAAAATGAATGTACTATGCAATTCTCCTCTCCCATAGTTCCTGACTGTAGCTCAACCACATCACAGCTGCCATCTGGTCTTGTTTCAAAACCATCATGTCACAGTCTGCAGCAGTTGGAATGCCACTTGCAGCCATGCTGTGTGCTCCCAGTTCATTGGGAGGCAGCAAGTTGGCCAAAGCTACTTTGTTGGGTTCCATGGCAGTCAACTCAGACTTATCATAGGAACATATGACATTGTGAATACAGCAACAAGTGGGGGGGATGTGCACCTGGGTGGCCATGCTATATTTGGGTGGGATGATGAGAATTCGAAAGTGATGTTCAAGGACACCGATGATATGCTTGATGACATTGCACACTTGTGCATGCTGCAAGTTGAAATATTCCCTGTGATTTTGAGGCCTAAGTTACTTCTGAGTCATGAAAAAAGTCGCCTGTGAACTCACTGGCACTGTCTTTGGCCCCATTCTGCAAGATGATAGTGCTCACCATGATAAGGTACCAGTAGTTCTGGGCAGCTTGGGAACCCAGTGTCAGCAAGGTAGTACCTACCAGGGGGGACTGTCAGGTCACTGACTTGGGTGTTCAGTGCCCCACCAGCAGCCCCTGGTGACAAGCCATCTGGTTGCAACAAAAAGGAGGTATGACTCACTATTGCAAGTCACATCTTTGCAGGTGATCCCATTTATGGGGGGCAATGGGCTGTTAACTTGGAAAAATTCCAATTGTCCATCATGAATCATCTTGTAAGGTAAGTGATCAGTAGTTCTACATACTCTACAGTAATACTGACCCTGCTAAGTTTGAAAGACAAGTACTGCAAACATGTAAAGAGCCTCAATCAGACAGGTGCAGGTGTTGCACCCAGGACAAGTAACCTTTGTGGTAAGTGTTCTCTGCAGAAACAATCATAAGCACATTCCCCCACTTTGAGATCTCAACTCAATTTGGAGGGGAAATCCCTCCTCCAACACCTGGCCATTCACATCTGATTAATGAACAAACCACTCTGAAGATATGCTCTCACTTGTGTGAGGGGGTGCAACATGCCCTGGTGACAACCTTTTCATGACAAACAGCAGTGATCCAGCAGTGCTGCAGGAAAGTTCTGCTACTGGTGATCAGGGTGTCAGCAGCACTCCTTGGGGTGATATGACTACAGTAGGACAGGTGAGGATGATGGGCAGGAGGGTGAGCATGGAGGGGACTACAACTTTCAAGATGATGCTGGGGGAACACCCTATAGGAGGGACAATGATATCAGGGGAACTTTTGGTGATGATGTTGAGATAGATGAAGGCACTGGGAATGATGCAGGGTGTTCCACAGGTGTTCAAACATGGGCATGTACTATCTGCCAGAAAATCACCTGCCCATCCCACAGCTACACTCTAGTGAGAGACTGTTCATCAGGAAAAACTGAAAGTGCCATAGTTGCTATATGTCACATCTGTGACATGTGACTACCATCCGGGTCAAACTCTGGATAATGTTAGCTAAGTTCTAGGCCTTTGGTACTCCGTTCCGTGACAGCACTCCGTGCTATTCTTGTTCTTTGCCCTTTGTTCCGTTTATAGTTTCTATGTTTAGTAATAGTTTCCCTCACTTCGTTTTTAGTTACCGTTCCGGCCTTTGATGACTAATTGTCCCACTTTCCGGTTGACTGGTGACTACCGGCTTAGCTTACTAATACCTTACTAATACCCTCAGTCATCCGCACTGCTCTCCGGTAGTCTGCGTGTTCTGGACATTGCCTTCAAATGTTCTCTGTAGTATAAAAGTCCTGTACATACTTCGTTACACCTCAGTTCGAATATCAAATAAGATACTCTTCGATCTCACTTGATTCCAGTAACCTCCTGGATAGATCTGACCCCCAGAACTCTGCAAGTCTAGTATACAAGGTTGTGTACTAAACTCCGACATTCTGGACTTTCAACCTAACATCACTCTCTGACCTCGGACCCCCTCGGAGACCGTAGAGAACTGGTCTTGACACTATAGATGTGATTACATAATGGAAATTGTAGGGCTGGATCACAGGATCATGGGAATATGCTTATCTAATTTATATGTCCAAAAATGGCTGAGAAAAATACAAAATACTGGGGGTCAGGCAATGCAGGATATGCAATACTTGTCATATACTGAGATAGTGCACAAATAGTGAATATATAGTGAACTATTGCACTATTATTACTATATATGATGATGACATAATGAAAGTTGTAGGGATGGGTCACAGGATCCTGGGAGTATGCTTACCTCATCCATACCTGCAAAAATGGTTGAGATACAGGCAAAATACATAAGTGTAGTGTAGTGTACATTTAATTACCAAAAGTGTAGTAAACTCTGCATTTTTGACTACCAAGTAAGTGTAGTGTAGACTATTAATGTAGTAAGCTCCACATTTTTGGCTACCAACCAAGTGTAGTGTGTTTTGTAGTGTTTGATTACCAAAGTGTAGTGTACATTATCTTTACCAAAAGTGTAGTAAACTCCGCATTTTTGACTACCAAATAAGTGTAGTGTTGACTAGTAATTGACTAGCAAAGGTGTAGTGAACTCCACTTGTTTGACTACCTAATAAGTGTAGTGTACATTTGTATTACCAAAAGTGTAGTGATGTGGCACATTTTTGACTACCAAGTGAGTGTAGTGTTTTGTGATGTTTGACTAGCAAAGTGTGGTGTTGTGGCACTGTAGGGAGGGAAGCCTCCCTACTAGGTAATTTGCTTTATTTCATTGTTTTTACTTACTGTTTTGTTTTTATATTTTTATTCTACCTTTTTACTTACTATTTGGATGAGTTGTGGCTTATGTCACCTACAGTACATTGTACTTAGCTAAAATAATAACAGCCACTCTACCTCAGATGAAAAGATGGAATTCTGAGCCTGAGGGCTCAGGATATTGGTTTCTCCATTATCTAGATGCTCATTAGACAGTTATCTTGACCTTCTTGGGACTTTAGGGCATGTTTTCAGTCTTTTCTCAGCTCCTTTTGACTCTGCCAGGCATTCCTAGCCCCCTCAGGTTGAACTGACCCAATATTCCAATGGGAGGACCTCTTGCCCTCTCCCCCCACACTCTTTTATCAAACTCTTCAGTGCTTTTTTGATTACTGTCATACCCATGCCTCATTCTGGCCCTCCTCCACTCCCCCAAGCCACCCCGATGACCCTAGACCCTCTTCCTATTACACTCAACCAGTTACTGCCCACACCTGACACTGACTGCTGCCCACATCATGTGGCTGATGTGTCTGCCTGTCTTCCATCAGTTGGCATCCTTTGGCATTGGTTGGCACCCATCAGTCCTCGCATGTGACCACTGCCACCAGTACCCATTAGCACACCTTGGTCAGGTGACCTCCCCATAGGGGTTAACTTTCCTCTTGGGTACTACAGGCCAATCTGGGTACAGCACAGCAGTCATACCACATGGTGCACTGCAGGGTCATTGCCTCTTTAGGCTTTCGGCCCACTCTCTGATTGGCTATCGGTTGAGCACCCTGAAGCCATACCACCTGTACCTTTCCTGTTATACTCAGTCCCTTTATCCCAACCCTCACCTCTGCTGTCTAGCCTGCATTCTATGTGAAGTTTTCTGATGTCTGTCCCCCTTGAAAACTTATAGTATTCATTATGTCAGTTCTGCTGTTCCATTACTGTACTGCCTCAATGGCACATGTACCATATATAAACCTGCCACACTTGGTGGTGATTCCTCAGTATGAATATCACCTTAGTTCACCCCTCCATGGTCTACGACTGGCCTCCCTCTAAGTTTGTCAGCTTTGTACTGGCTCTTCTATACCTCTGAAATCTGAGGGCTGGGCTTGTACAAGGGGGCAGCACACGAGCTGAACCTGATGTCCTCTCCCATACCTCTGTTGTGACCGTCAGCCAGCCTTGGGTCATTGTCGCTCTCTGTCAGCCCATGTTGGCCAACCCTCAGCCACCATTGGCCTATCTTCACTTGCATCCCCCAGCCTCTGTGAGCATTGGAGATTGTCAGAGAAGGCCTGAACTTAACAATTACCAATTAAGTGTAGTGTACATTTGTATTACCAAAAGTGTAGTGTTGTGGCGCATTTTTGACTACCAAGTAAGTCTAGTGTTTTGTGGTGTTTGATTAGCAAAGTGTAGTGTACATTTGTATTACCAAAAGTGTAGTGAGGTGGCAAATCTTTCTCTACCAAATAAGTGTAGTGTTTGGTAATGATTGACTAGCAAAGTGTTGTGTACATTTGTATTACCAAAAGTGTAGTGATGTGCCACATTTTTGATTACCAATGAAGTGTAGTGTTTGATTAGTAAAGTGTTGTGTACATTTTCATTACCAAAAGTGTAGTATTTTGTAGTGTGAGTAGGAAATGTAGAGTAGTAGTGATTAGCAAAAAAGCATAGTCATCATTAGGATTGTTGTGCAGTGGGCACAGCCACTAATGCCTCAAAATTTTGCAAAGTCACAAAAATACCCCAAATGCAATATAGTGGACACTAAAACTCATGCCTTTCATGCAAGCAGCCAAAACTGACCAAACAAAGGCCAATTCCTACTATGGGGTAGTGTATGCTATTAGCCCACTACTACCACCTGTTTAATTAGTGAAAAGGATAATACTATTAGAAAAGTGTGTTAGTGGGTAGTAGTATTAGCAGAAAAGCATATTAGTATTAGCCAAAAGTGTAGTAGTATTAGCAAACAGGGTAGTAGTATTAACAAAAAGTGTAGTAATATTAGTAAAAAATGTAATAGCACTAGTAAAAAGTGTAGTAGGTAGTGTTGTTAGCAAAAAAGTGTAGTACTATTAGGCTATCATGTGGTAGCACTCAAATTGAATATATTACTACTTTTGATTTGATTTCTGTGTGATGGAGTGATAGTCCTATTAGCTTGAAAGTGTTGTGAGCTGAAAAAGCAGAAAAAAAGCAAAAAGGGCAAAATTTGCAATGCTTGGGATGACAACATTGTAACTCTATTTCACTACTTATCCTCTTTTTTGGCTATATGTGTCTATATTTCTCTATATTTAAGGGGGGATGGTTGAGGAGCCATAGATGCTATAGTTGTCTCTCTTGCATGTTTAGTGATAAATAGTGAAAAATGGAAATATACAGCAATAAAGAGTGAAAAATGGCATTGTTGGTTTTTCCTGATGCATAGGCCTCAGTAATGGGCACATAGAGTCACAGCCACTGCACTCCTGAACTCAGGAAGACCATCAATGGAAAGCCAGGAGCAAGGGCTATGAACATCTCCCCTACCCACTTGGCAGAGTCATGCCCAATCTCAAGCTATACCCTACACAATTAAATTGTTCCAAACATTGCAATGGTTTTGATCCTCACTGTATACTCTTTTATTTTTGATGTTTGAAAGGGAAAAATGAATAAATAATTTTTCATTTTTTCCCAAAAAAATGGATTGATGGTAGTGTCTGTTGGCTTCTACTTTCATTGGCATTAGCATCAATCATCTGCAAACTGGCTGAAATGAAATAGCCATCTGGCTGAAGTTATTAGCTTATGTGTGTTATGTGCTTGATGGCAAACACTCTGATTGGCCAACCCATCACACAGAAAAAATTATATTTTAGATAATGGTCACTTGAATGGCAGGTTAATCTCAACATATTGATCTTATCATTATCAGCATACTCTAAAAGTCATCATCTACATCTAATGCATCCAGATCCTTTGCTATAGTACAGCTAATGATTAAACTACAAAACACAATGAGTGATTGATGATTTGTCTCATTTACCAAAACCACAGTGTTGATGAAAGAATGTATCTGTCAATACATATGAGTAAAATGGTCTGCTGTACCCAATGTCTTGTCATGGACTTTGGAAACATGGCTTTCAAGACCAATGAGGAGGCAAGTTGAGGTTAACATAATGAGGGGGACCATGGTGTTTGCATTGAGTACCTCAGGGCACTGAAGGTCCTGCCACACAACATAGGTGATGCTGCAACAAATGCAGTCATGTTGGAAATATTTTGTGGTGCCCATGTCATAATCATTTTGCATGAGATGAGTGCAGATGTTTGGGTATCTAGTCTTGGCTTCATCCTTGTCACTTTCTAGGGGGGTTAATAAATCAAAAAAGATGTATATCATTGTCTGGTGAGATTGCTACAGACTCATTTTGTCAGACAAATGATATAATGGTATGTATTTTTAATACATATGTATGCATAAATAGTAGTGCTATGCTAATCTGTATGATAGGGTGTAACTATGAAACCTGCAGTGCATCAACATTGAATGCAAATGCCATCCCCACCTCCACCTCCAGTGACCTCAAATTCCCCTGCCAGGGCTGCCACCCTCACAAAAGAGGAAATGAAAGCCCTGCATTCAATGATCAAGAACAACATTTGTCACTATATGTTCAATGAAGAGGTGGTGCCACATATGAAGCAAGCAAGAGATAATGCTCTCAAGGCTGCCATCAATATGGCATCTAATGCCCTCCTTGGATACAGTCCTCCTCCAACAGTGAAGAAGCTTAGGCCATGGTGTGTTGATGTCATGTGGGGGATATGGGATGCCATCTGACAATATGCAAAACATACAATGTAAAGATTGTTGAAAGATCATGTGGGGAGAGGCCTAGAGGTCCTCCCATAGGAAGATGGGGTCAGTTCAACCCAAGGGGGCTTGGATTGTGTGGTGGAGAGTCAAAGAGTGTGGAGAGAACAGCAAAAACATGCCCAAAAGTCCAAAGAAGGTTGAGATAATTTTGTCTTCTTGTCTCTATGATGTGTCCATTATTGTTGTAGGTATGTACAGTACACCCTAAGTGCAAGCACAGGCTTACATAAGCCGCAATGTGTCCAAACACTAAGTAAAATAGTGGTATTCAAAGCTGACAGGGAGTTGCCAGCTTTGACAGAATTTTCTGAAAATTCACTTGGAAACACTCAGCACAATTCAAGTGGAGTTTGAAGACATGCCTCCCCTCTGACTAAGTGTATGATGCTCTGCCCACCTTTGAGACCAATCCAAGATCATCATGGTATCTGATGTTCCCCCCTCTACAGGGGAAAATGGTGATTCCCAGCCCCCCTTCATTTCTTGATCCCATGTCACTGTTGCAGTTTCCAAGTCCAGTCCCAAGGCTCCAGTAGCCCACCCATTGCACTCAACAGCTTCCACTTCCCAGGCAAAATGTATAGGCAAACACACTGTAAAGATGACTAGTGGAGACATGGGGGTATGGATAGAGATCTCCTAAGGTGAAGAGAGTGGTCAGTTTGACCCAAGAGGACTGGTGCTTGGATGTCACCCAAAGAGAGAGAGAGAAATAGAAACAAAACTGCTTTCCCAGAACCAAGGATGGCTGATACTTTGTCTTATGGCTGTCTAGAATGAAGAAACATATTTCTGAGACTTCTCTTGGTCTTCAATGCCCAGCTTTTTGTCTGTGGTAGCTTGTCTTGTTATTCCTCTAAGTAAGTACAAAGTATTCTAAGTTGCATGTGGCTTACATAAGCCACAATGCATCCAAACATTACTTGAAATACTAAGTAAAACATAAAAGAAAGGTATAGGAATGAAAGCACCAGTAAAAATGAGGAAATACAGTGGCTCAAAAAACTGTCCACATGTTTGTGCATTTTTGAATAATTGCAGTGTAGCAGGCCACTGATTAGGAACTGGGTCATGTGGTAAGTGGGAGAGATGTAGCCCTTGGACTTGGCTTTCCAATGGCATATTTTTCATGAAATCTGGCCAAGATTTGGGGTAGTAATGGCTGAATTGGTTTGGCAATGCATGCAGACAGTTTTTTGACTTTCAACTATTTCAACATGATTTTGAATTTAACAAAGCATAGAATGCAGCAGGGTGCTAAAAAATGCTTATGTGACATATTACCTGATGCAATGAATGATTTGTCAGCATGCAAACAAGACCAAACATTGAATTTGCACCATAGAGTACCCCATCTCTGCTACAGCATAATCAATCACTCTCCTGGCCAATTGGGGTGATTTTCACAGGGCAATCACTGTAGGTACTTGTATCCACCACAGTAGTATTAGTATAATGTGCTCTCAGTACCATAACACCTGTAAATAATTTGCTGGGAGTCATCCCCATGTTATTTCCCCCACCTATGCCTAGGCTGTCTCAAACCTAATCAGCACTGGGACAGCTACAAATGCATGGAAGTCAATCAGGCACTTCCAGGCATGAAGACTCATCTGGTACCTTCTCAACCAAGGTATTTTCATGGAAAGGAAGTAGGTATTAAGGCTGGGTTGAAGCAAAATGCTCATTTGCACTCCAAGTATCACAGGATAGCTGGCTCAACTGCACTATGAGGTGATATGTGGGTGGCTGTGAAGGGGCTAATTGGTCACATGAGGGCAGGACAAATGTCCAGGGCCAGTTGGAAGGCAATAATTTACCCCTTGGCAGCACATAGTACCCATCCTTCTGGTGAGCCCTGGAGTCCACAGCAGAGTTTGCTTCAACCCAGCCTTAATACCTACTTCCTTTCCATGAAAATACCTTTGTTGAGAAGGTACTGGATGAGTCTTCATGCCTTGAAGTGCCTGATTGACTTCCATGCATTTGTAGCTGTACCAGCACTGATTAGGTTTGAGACAGCCCAGGCATAGGTGGGGGAAACAGCATGGGGATGACTCCCAGCAGTTATTTACTGGGGTAATGGTACTGAGAGCACATCATACTAATACTACTGTGGTGGATACCAGTGCCTACAGTGATTGCCCTGTGAAAATCACCCCAATCAGCCAGGAGAGTGGTTGATTGAGTTGTAGTGGAGATGGGGTACTCTATGGTGCAAATTCAATGTTTGGTCTTGTTTGCATGCTGACAAATCATTCATTGCATCAGGTGATGTGTCACATGAGCATTTTTTAGCACCCCACTGCATTCTATGCTTTGTTAAATTCAAAATCATGTTGAAATAGTTGAAGTCAAAAAACTGTCTGCATGCATCACCAAACCATTTCAGCCATTACTACCCCATATCCTGGCCAGATTTCATGAAGAATGTGCCATTGGAAAGCCAGGACCAAGGGCTACATCTCTCCCACTTACCACATGACCCAGTTCCTAATCAGTGGCCTGCTACACTGCAATTATTCAAAAATGCACAAACATGTGGACAGTTTTTTGAGCCACTGTATATCCCTTAATCAGAAGTGACCAGTGCACTTACTCATTCCCCTTTCACATTATTCATCCATTCCTTTGATGATTCATCCCATTTCAAATTGATTAGTGACAATCTTCATCATGCTTACCGATTATGTTTACCAATCACTTACTGCCCTTACTCATTCTTACCAGGCCTTACTATGCCTTACCAATCCTTTACCAATCCCTTTACCAATTGCTTATGAACCCATGACAAAGTATTGCTCTATGTTTACTGCAGGCTATGCTACTCTTTTGTATATAAAGTACCATATATTGACAGCAATCAAGCAGCTACCAAGCCCCCTGCATAGGAAGCAGTCCCCTGTGCAGAAGCTACCAGCCAAGCTCACCTGCCTAAGCTACATCAGGGGAGGTTTGAAGTGCTGGTATTCCCAGATAATTATGTTAAGTAGTTATCTGTCTGATATGAATTGGATAATGGTGTATAAGGCATGATCATCCACAAATCATAATGATAACAGTCAGATAATGCATTAGATAACCTGGCAGACATTTTACTATCTGGTCAACTCCATATAGGCCTGATATAAGAATTACAATACTTTTATCATCATGATATCATGATGACAAGAGCTGATATGTCATATATAATAATGTCATGTAATTGACAGTACATTATAATTGCTCATCAGATAATATCATCATGATATGAATGACAATATTCTTTTCAGTCTGATTTCACTTTGATCATCAATATCTAGTCTTGCCATCTATATCATTTTATGATCATTTGAACAACTCTTCCCCAGCCACAAGTGTGGGAATGTCTTTGTAATGACTGTATAGTACATGTTATATAAACTCATCCTCTCTCCCCTTCTCTCTCTTCTTCACTCTTGTCTCTGAGTTCTACCTCAGGGCAAGAGTCACTCTAAGACTCTAAGTCTTAGGGTTCATATCCAGGTAAGTGTACCCTTGTGTGAAGTCATCTGTGAGTGTCTTTCCCTGTTTAATTTTCGCTTTTTTGGAGGTTTAAGTAGTTCATATTTAGTAGGTAGTGTAGTGAGTAGGTACTGATTATGTAAACAATATGGAATGGAATTGCTTTCTGGTAATATCATGATTGATAAGTCCAATTGAAGGTTGCTATAGCAAATTTTATTTCTAAGCTGTTGGTGGTGTCAATGACAATTGTTGGTAATGTCTGATAATGAAAGACATATATGATCTACTGTTCACATTCTGATACATATGATCCACTCTACCTAGATGATTACCTTTGACCTATGCTGCCAAGGCTCCCAGAGAATATATAGCATTACCAATGTGTATATCATTATGATATACCTTATAGGGCTTTACAGGGTAGATAAAGTCTTATATAACATTATCATTTCATTAAAATTTTCCTGATGCCCCTACCAGCTCAAGTATCTGCCCACTCAATTGCCTACTCATCAGCCTACTTATCTGCCTCACTCATCATTGCTTCTAAGCCCTCCATCATCATTCTAAGTCTTCTAGTAGTTGAGGCTCCATCAAGGGTCTATCCACTATCATCATCATCATCATCATCATCTTCTTCTTCTTCTTCTTTGGTTACTTCTAGGCTCACAGGAGCCAACCATCTTTGCTTTTTTCAAGTCATCCCCTGCTCCCCCAATGTCAGGAGCACCAACCACCTCTGCCCTAGCCTTCTAGGAGCACAGAACCCCTCCCCTTTTATTTCTAACAGATCCCTCAAGCCAAAGTCCACACAGGTAAACCACCACTCAGCATTTTGTCTTTGTGTTGGGTTTTTTTGGGTGTTCTCACCATTGATCCCCATGTTGACTCACACCATGCCAGTGCAGATACCAGGTGGAAAATAGGTAGGACCTGAGCAGCCCTGCCTCCCACCCAAGGTACATTCACTTTCATTCAGGGTGTTTTTTTCTCTCATGGGTATGTGCCTTACAGATGAAACAGAAACATTCAACTTGGACCAAGTATCATCATCATCTGACAATGACCAGCCAGATCATCCTGCACAACCTGTACTCCCCATGATCCCCAACAATGATGCCAACAGTGTGGTCTCTCCCTATGATCACTTTTAGATACTGCCTGTTCAGAGAGCAAGATGGCCTCAACATATGATGTTGACCATTACTTTGAACAGGAGAAAGATAAACCAAGTGTCTGTGGAGTTTGCTTGTAAGTCTATCTGTACCCTCACTTTTTTGTGACTCAAGTGACATTTTACAGCAGTCTTCATGATAAGTATCCAGCTGAATATGTGAAACAGAAGAAGCATACAATCTTGTACTCTCCAAATATGACAACAGGTGTCCTCCATGGTCACATTGGAAAGTGGCATCTCCTTGATCTTATTAATTTGGCAATAGAACTGGGGAGGGCATGGCCAATTCAAGTCTCACCTGTGAAGGAAATTCTGGTGCTCAGTTACATGCTTGAGGAGTTGAAGGCATTCTTAGAGAAAAGTGTTGATCTTAAGTCACTTCCACCCTGGGTTATTGAGGATTTGTTACTGGACTCCACTGCTTCAAGTGATAGGGCCAATGTTCTGCCATTTTCCCTCCCCATTTTTCAGAAGTTCCTCATTAACTTTATTATTGCTGGTGACCAGTCACTCAATGTTGTCAAATGCAAGGAATTCTGTCTCCTCCTCCTTCTCAGAGAAGATCTCAAGGACAGCAACATTCCCCATTGCATGAAAATCCAGTCCAATATCATCCAAGCATGGAAGGATTACTTCACCATTTTGAAGATTGATCTTGTGGTACATATATCATGCTGATCTACTAATTATGTTTATGTCTGTGATGGACCAGAGTGTGGTTGGTGACATATCCTTCACAGCTAATATTTGGTCTTCTGACTCTTGCTGTCCTTATCTTGCCCTTACTTTTGGACTGAAAATACTGGCCAGACCAGGGATTGAACCTGGGTCCCCCCACTAGCTCTGGGGTGCCTTACCACCAGGCCACCCAGCTGTCCCTAACCTGCCTAGAGTGTGGACTCACATTCCAACACTTACTGCACATTGGATCACTGAAATCTTGCAGAGCCAATCTCTACAGCCAAGATTGGCCCTCCTCACTTTTCACTGCATCCATGGAAGACACACTGGGTTGTCTCTTGCACACACAATTCTCTACCTTCTCGACCAGGCTGGGGTCACTGCAAAAGCTGGTCACTTTACTATGGACAATGTGGAAAACAACATTACTATGATGACTCATCTCAGTCAGCTCCTCCTTCCATGCAAATTACCTCTTTGGTTTGATGCCAAGGACAGACACATCATGTGCTATGTGCACATCATGAACATTTGCATCCAACATGTTGTTGATGCCTTCTGTTCACCCAATTTTACTGTGTTGGCTGAAGCATGGGATGATGTGTTTGATGATGGTGAGGCAGATAAGGATGAGTATTTGGCAGCAGTGCAGAGGGATCTGGTGAAGAGATTGATGAAGGAGAGTGAGGGGAGATACTTAGAAGTCTCCCTTTGGAAGATGGGTCTCAGTTCAACCTGAGGGGGCTTGGATTTGCCTGGGAAGGAGTCAAAGAGTAGGGAAAGAGTGAAAAATGCACCCTAAAACCCAAGAATGGCTGAGATATCATCTAATGAGCATCTGGTGAAGGAAAAACTAATAATCTGAAGCCTCTGGCCTTCAGATTCTGTCTGTTCTCATTTCTAGTAATGTGTCTCTTATTACTTTAGCTAAGTACAATGTACTGTAAGTGCGAGTGTGGCTTACATAATCCACAACTCGTCCAAATAGTAAGTAAAAAGATAGTATTAAAGTATAAAAACAAAGCAGTAAGTAAAAACAGTGAAATAAAATAATTTCTTCCCTCCCTACACTGGTCTCACTTGGGCATAGTGCTGTCCATGCCATACACATGTCAGGTCTCTGTCATGATGAATTCAAGAAGCTCATTGCAACTGCCAAATTCAAAAGCCATTACAGATACATGAACCACCCTTCCAAGTTATACTTTGCAGAGAGCTTGACCAAGTATGCTAACAGTGCACTGGTCTGGCTGAGAAGAGAAGACCTGTATGTCCTGCTGATTGCACAGCACAATCAGCACCATCTCATCCTTCACAGAGACCATACAGGCAATGCAGTTGGCCAGGTATGTGTATGCCCACTATTGTTAAACTTTTAGGCTCAACATTGGTCAAGATCTTCCCTGGTGATGACTATGTCATGCTGACTTTGAGAGAGTGGACAATCCAGGTTAATGAATATTGCTTCTTTGTCCTGGACTTGATGCTTAGAGGTGATGTGTGACATGTGTATTTCTCTCTCTCTGATTTTGACCTAATGTGACTTGGCTCAGTTCATTTTGAAGGGTTAGGAACCCTTCCTAAAGACATGGCATGCTTCTGTGTGGCAGAAATCACATCAGAACTTGCACACTTCCATGAGCACTACATCATGCACCAGTGCATTCAGTTGCTTCTCACAAACAGTTTGCATCTCACTCCCAACACAGTGACTTGAAACCAGACAACATCCTCCTTGATTTCACTGGTCACACCCATCTGACCAACATCAATATTGCTGTCCACTCCTCCAATTGCTGATTACTGACCTACAGTGGATAGTGCCACATAGCTGCTGCTACAATCACAAACTTGCATTACAATTTACATCAGACTGGCATGAAATCAAAGGGGAGTGTAAGAGGACAGTAACCTACATAGATCTATGGAAAACTATGGAATAGTAAGGCATACTTATGGGTACAATGCAGTGATGCAGTGAAATCAGCTATGGAGGTAGTGTTTTAAAGTCCAGTTGCCAGACCAGTAAAAGACCAGCAACTGGACTTTGGTTGTGGTCCTTGGCTCCTGGACTTCATTGCAGTCTGGTTGCAAGCCTTGGGGGGGGGGGATGACTAAAGACTGGTCCCAACTGGGTGCAACTGTTTTTTTTTTACAAATCCAGTAGTTGCCCCTATGTCTTTGCCTATGTAACATGTATTACTCAAGAATATGCTATATAGAGTAACTTTACAGCCACAATGTCATAACAAAAGTCATAGCTTATGATCATGGGACCATGACAGTATGCTTACCTCAGTAATATGTCCTTTTTTGGGTGAGATATTTGCAAATACTAATTTGGACACAGCACATCAAAACAAAAAGTGGCTGTACAGCTATGATATCATAACAAAAGTTGTAGTGTATGATGTCATGATCATGTCAGTATGCTTATCTCATCAATATGACCATTTTTGGATGGGATATGGGTCAATGAAGGATAGATGGCTGAATTTAGTGCATGATATAAGCAGTCTTGGAAAAGACCAGTTGCAACTGGGGGCAACCAGTCCAAAGCAGTTCAGTCTGGTTTCCCCCTGGATTTCCAAATCTGGAAGACTGGTCCAGTCCAGTTGCACTGAAGTTGGCAGCAAGACCAGACCAGACCAGTCTTTAAAGCACTATATGGAGGTGCCCATTTTCTATGGGAGGTGATTCCCATTTATAGCATACAAAGAATGCAGATAGGTCTGATTCCCACCAATTCCTCATCACTCATCCCATGACCCACATCAGGAAAAACTGGAAGTGCCATAGTTGCTATAGATGTGATTACATAATGGAAATTGTAGGGCTGGATCACAGGATCATGGGAATATGCTTATCTAATTTATATGTCCAAAAATGGCTGAGAAAAATACAAAATACTGGGGGTCAGGCAATGCAGGATTTGCAATACTTGTCATATACTGAAATAGTGCACAAATAGTGAATATATAGTGAACTATTGCACTATTATTACTATATATGATGATGACATAATGAAAGTTGTAGGGATGGGTCACAGGATCCTGGGAGTATGCTTACCTCACTGATATGTCCAAAAACAGGTGAGAAAAATGCAAAATACTGCCAAAAATTGATGTCTTCAAAAAGTTGATTTCAAATATGTCATAATGAAAGTTGTAGTGCCTTACAACAGGACCACAGACATATGCTTACCCCATCCATACCTGCAAAAATGGTTGAGATACAGGCAAAATACATAAGTGTAGTGTAGTGTACATTTTATTACCAAAAGTGTAGTGTTGATTAGTAATGGATTAGCAAAGTGTAGTAAACTCCGCATTTTTGACTACCAAATAAATGCAGCATTGATTAGTAATTGATAAGCAAAGTGTAGTGTAGAGGTTTGATTAGCAAAAGTGCAGTACACTCCGCTTTTTTGACTACCAATTAAGTGTAGTGTTGTGTAGACTAGTATATGATCACTAGGAATGTGTGAGAAATGATTAGTAAGCTAAGACTCGCACTTAGACTTGAAGTGCTGCAGTGGCCACAGGTCACATGACCCATGGAAACTTGAAATCTTCATGCATGCACACACACACTCACCTGTATCTCCTTCCCCCCACTTCACAAGTCTCCCCATGCTGTCTTATCACCAGACAAACCTGTTCCAACAGCAAGGCAAGGCCTATGGTGAGTCCATATACTCCTACTACTGCCCTTTCCCCACCTGGAGTCTGCAACACCCCTCCCAGAAAAGCCACCACCACAAAGACTACTGGGTAAGTCCCCCCCCCCTCACTCCCTGGCACTCCCTGCCTCACCCTACTCCCATCCAGCTCCTCTACCCACCTGGACCCCCCTGCAATGTATGTAACTGTCCCCCCTCCCCTTCTCCATCCACATATTGATGCCCATTCCCTCTCCCCCATCCAGTTTTGACATAGATTTACCACCTTGTAGAATTATTGCATGTATTGTAGACACTGCTGAATAAATTTCTGGTTTCCTTCATAAAAAGTATGAGCTGAAAAAGCAGAAAAAAAGCAAAAAGGGCAAAATTTGCAATGCTTGGGATGACAACATTGTAACTCTATTTCACTATTTATCCTCTTTTTTGGCTATATGTGTCTATATTTCTCTATACTTGAGGGGGGATGGTTGAGGAGCCATAGATGCTATAGTTGTCTCTCTTGCATGTTTAGTGATAAATAGTGAAAAATGGCATTGTCAGTTTTTCCTGATGAAGCTGCAGCTTGAAGGTGGCTTGGTTTCTGAACCAAGACAGATATTATGCCAAACTAGGCAAAGCTGGGCCAAATAAAGCCAAGCTGAGCTGTGGCAACACTACAATGAGATTCACTCCTACCTGGATGCCAGATATGTCTCTGCAAATGAGGCCTGCCACAATATTTTCAAGTTCCCCATGCATCAGGAATGGCCAGCTGTATACCATCTGCCTGTTCATCTCCAAGGCCATCAGGTTGTGGCATTCAATGCTGAAGACCACCTTGCTAATGTCATTGAGAATGCAAGGGATTCACCTCTTCTTGGATGGTTCAAGGCCAATGCAGACCCAGTCCTCATTGCTGCTGCTGCAAGGGAGCATCTCTACCAGGATTTCCCAAAGGGCTTTGTGTAGATGAAGACTGAAAGGAAGTGGAAGGTCCATCAGAGGTACAAGGTCACTGGAAGGATGTATTCCATTCCTCCCACTGCTGGTGAATGCTTCTACCTGTGTCTGCTACTCACTGCTGTCGAAGGTGTGTTCTCATACATACCACTCTGCTATGATTTTTGCCTGACCACTTCATCTCTCAGGTGCCACCTCCTATGAAGATCTTTGTACTGTGAATGGTCACCTTCATGAAAACTTCAAGATGACAGGGAGTGGTTTCTGTGCTTGCAGGAGGCTGCTCATTTTCATACTGGATTCCAACTGCATCATCTCTTTGTCACCATCCTGGTTCACTGTCATCCAGTGGATCCTCATGTACTGTGGGAGGAGTCCAGGGCCAACCTCTGTGATGATCTGCACCACCACCTCATCCATCATCTCCACATTGAAAACCCCACTGAGGAGCAGATCTTTGACTATGGCCTTCATCTCATCACTGAGGATCTTAGGAGGAATGGATGATCCATAGACAACTTCCCTACCATGCCCAGACCCCAGAGGCAATGGAATATTGATGAAGGGAACCAGTTAATTGCTGAGCAGAGAGCATATGACCAGGAGGAACTCCAACACTTTGTGCAAGCTGGCCTGCCCACCCTCAATCAAGAGCAGAGGGCACTCTATGATGCAGTCATGGCTTCAGTGCAGCAGCCAGTTGGGTCCTCATTCTGGCCATCCCCTGTCCCCCCAAGCCATCCCAATGACCCTAGACCCTCTTCCTAATACCCCTGACCAGTTACCACCCCCACCCCACACTGACCACCATGCATATCATGCAGCCAACACATCCACCTGTCTTCTTGCAGTCAGCATTGGTCAGCATTGGTCAGCACCTGTTGGTCTTACCACATGACCACCACCAACATTACTCAGCATCACACCTTGGTCAGGTGATCTCCCTATAGGGGCTGATTCTCCTCTTGGGTGTTATGGGTCAACCTAGGCATGGCACAGCAATTGTACTGCATGACACACCACAGGGTCATTGCCTCTTTAGGCTTTCAGCCCACTCTCTGATTGGCTATTGGCTTGGTGCCCCAAAGCTATTGTTGAGAATATCTAGTTGAGCTCAGGGGGACTCAGCAGGTGCCTCGAGAGACAGGCTAGGATCAGGGATAATCTCAATAGAGATTACTCTCTATCATCCCTGCCCTATATATGGATTGCTTATCTCTTATCTATGACACGTGTATCCTACATACAATAGCATATACTATACACCCGATAGGGGGCCAGGCATGCCCACTCCACTATTTCCAATAGCTATACCACCCATACCTTTCCTCTTATACTCAGTTCCTTTATCCTGACCCTCACCTCCATTGTCTAACCTGCATTCTACATGAAGTTTTCCAATGTCTGTCCCCCTTGAAAACTTATAGTACCCCTTATGTCAGTTCTGTTGTTCCAATACTGTACCACCTCAATGGCACATGTACCATATATAAACCCACCACACTCAGTGGCAATTCTGCAGTATGAATATCACCTTAGTTCTCCTCTCTGTGGTCTTTGACCAGCCCTCTCTAAAGTTCATTGGCTTCTTACCGACTCTCCCCCTTCTCCAAAATCCAAGGGCTGGGCTTGTACAAGGGGGCAGCACACAAGCTGAACCTGATGCCCTCTCCCAAACCTCTGTTGTGACTGTTGTAGGGAGTCCATACTCCCTAGGGCTGAATATACCATATACTACCATTGTTTTACTGCCCCAACACTTTCCTGCAGTACTACCTGTTGAAATATTAGACGGATACACTACGGCTATACGGATGTATGATACCCGGTTACATGATGGTATTGTTCCATACCATTCTACGGTGTTCTCTTGTACCGGATTACCGGTCTTTATTGTTCTAGCAGAAAGACAGAGGTAACCTAGAAAGGAAGGTCCTCTTACTTACAGATATAGTAGTAGTTTAGACGGTGACAGACACACCTGGTCTGTGCGCACCTACAGTGTATATAAGGGCCATGTCTTAGCCCAGAGTATGGTAGAGCTCCCAATCTCTAACATCGTTAACACACAACTACTCACTTCCACCTTCAAGTCCAAAGACTCAACTGATTAGCTTAAGGCAAGTGTTCGCCTTAGCTCTCACCCCGTAAACCCTCTGCGCAATAGGTTATGAGCCCCGAACTCATTGTCTAACGGACATTTGCTTCTGAGAGAGACGTCTGTCATAGCAATGCCGTTAAACGGACCTGAGGCGCTAGGTTGGGCTTTGGCCGTTCTAGTCGTTTCGTTGGTTCTAGGCCATGCTCAGGCTACGCTTCTATTTTCACTTTATGGCGGTTCTTTTTCACTTGCTGTGGTTATGTCCTGCGTCATGTGGGGAACTTTCCTAGGCATTCCATCATGGCATGGCATTTTTGCTGCTTACCAAGAGTACCATATCCGGCTCGGTCGCTTTCGCGAACTTCGAGTTCGAGCTGCCGTGACTATTGAAGCCAGGGAAGTACCGGCTTTGCCGAGAAACGAGCGATTGGCTTTGCCACGCTGGAACCCTCCTTCATATCAGGCTCTCGAGATCCGGGACTTGGACCTTGAGGCAGATTTAGATCCGGTTCCTCCCTATCCGATGTCTCCACAGGGGTATCCGATGGTTCTTTCGGAACCTTTCGACCTTTCGGTTGAGGAAACCCAGGAGCTCCATCGTAGATGGGTTGAGATGCAGCCCCAGCATAGGGCTTCGCATGTCGGCATAATCGTAAGCGATGGAATTCGCATGTTACGAAGGTGGCGTAATATCCGACTTGGCTCTGTTCCTGATCCTTCAACGACTTCTTTACCCCATTTGGTTGAGGAGTTACCTCCCACACCGACTCCCGAAGGAGATGATGAAGGATCGGACTTGAGTCATCTCGAGTTTGATCTTTTGTAGTCGCTTCTCTCTTCGTCTCCTCTCGAGTTCATAGGCTTACACCGCTCCTGCTTTTGCAGATGTCGGCCGTCGTTGTAAACAGGAATAACCTTACCGGACCACCAGCGTGGGCATCCCGACCCTTTCCCGTTGCTGTAGAGAAGGAAACCGCTCTCGCAATGGAAAAGGCGAGTACAACGGATGACCCATCGCACAAACGATATGTCGAACACGTAATCGGATTTATTGAGGAGATCTATCTCCCTAAATGCCCTGATTGGAAACACGCTATTTCCCAAAATCGGACTCAGTACACACGTTCTCCGTTCCCATGGCACGTTATACCCTCTATTGCCGTGGAACAAACGTGGGAGTCTATTCCCCGAAACTTTATTGATCGCTGCCCTGAGGACGAACCTCTCGTAAACCAGAAGGTTCACTTAACCTTTCATGGATTTCTCGTTAACTGTTTACCCAAAATCTCTGCTGCATCAACTCCGCATGCCCGTGCTAACTTCAACGGTAGAGATATACCGTCGTTGACTTATGAAGATCCTGCCCTCGAAACTGTTCCAGCCCTTAATCTCACAAACGATATCTTCTTCTACTTTAGAGGAAGGGTCCATCCCTGCTACGATTACTGAAAGTTCCACGGGATCATCCCGGCTCTTCGGATTTGGAACCAACATCTTGAGCGCGATTTCAGAAGAGTTTGGACTTCCAACTCAATTGACCCAAGACACGTTCCAAGGATCCTCCAGACGAGACACCGTGATGGTAGAGTCTCGTTTGATCCCAAAATCGTACTACTCCTTATGGAAAGATGGGATGTCATCACGTGGGGTATGGAGCAGGATACTGGACGAGCAGGATATGATACGGAGAAGGAGCATCTCTGGTGGAGATCTCCTAGCGGAAGTACAAACTGGGTCAGTTGGCCCTCTACAGCATCGATTTATGCAGATCTGGAGAGAGAGTGCGAGAAAGGTTCTGGAGAGGCTATCCCTCCTGCACGTCCCAGAGGAATTTATCGGCGGAATCGTCGATCAACATATGCGGCAGCAAGTATCAAACCAATTCCCTCTTCCGGGATGTCTACGTGAACCATACATTGGTTATGGCACGACTCCCTACTATTCGATAAATAGAGAAAACCATATGCCCCTCAATCTGTTTTACATAATGTGTTCCGAAAACTTGAGATTTTCTCAGTTTGTTCTGCAATTCATTTGTGGCATCCACGAAGGATTGACGGAAGACAGAAGTCCGTCGGAAACATTGTTGGATTTGCATCATCCATGGGCTATGGCTTATCATTATTTCCCGGATCTTGGATTTACCGATCTGGAGGCACTTCGAATAGGAAGATGGCGAATTACGGCTAAAGGGAATAGCACGCCGATAAAGGAAAAGCGAAAAAGGAATAAGGAAAAACAGTGCTACCGCAGAGCGCTGAGACAGCGGAATAACCGTGCATACCGAAAAATGAACAAGGCTTTTGTGTCGAGCTCAGATCAGGTCGATGACTTGATACTGATACTTGAACATTTCTAGATGGCAGATCAAAAAGAAACCTCCGTGTCCAAGAACATCCCGCGCCTTAATGGCTCAAACTATGCATCTTGGAAAGCTATGATAAAAGGATACTTTATGACACTTGACGTCTGGGGAGTGGTCGATGGAACGATCACTTTACCTGCAGCAGGCCCTGACGCTTCTATTGCGGCCTGGCACACGAAGAATCAAAGAGGAATGGGAACCATTCTCTTATATTGCGACCCTGTTATCTCCGTGTCCTTGGATTCCAAGAACACAGCAAAAGAAATGTGGGACCATTTGGCTACCACATATGGCGCACCAACGGCCGTATCGGCCTACACAGACTTCTTGCGTCTGATGAAACTTAGGATCAATCCTACCGACGACTTGGGATCCAAGCTCGCCGAGTTCAACATGGTACTAGGGGCGCTGGCTACCCAGCAGCTGGCTATTGCCGAACCTTTACAGTGTATGATCCTTTGTGGCGCCTTTTCGGATAAATGGGGGCAGGGTCCCGTAAATATTCTTTCGTCAGTTCAGGCCAAGGACCTTAAAATCAATGACGTCATAGCTCGTCTAAAAGAATTATCGTCTCACCAAACCGGACAATCAAACTTGCCGAAACTGGAATCCAGAATTCAGGCAACATCATCTCAACCGCTTTTGAACCGACTCTCGAAACCTCCTCGTTGCCGTAAATGCTGAGGAAAACACTCCACAGAACAGCATATCGACCAGGGACAGTCTTCCCAGGGTCGTGGATCGTTTAGAGGAAGAGGTCAGAATCGTGGGGGAGCGCCTTATCAGCGCCAGCAGCCCCAACAACAACAACAATATCAACAACCTTCTCGCGGAAAGGGCAGAGCACGTCGTGGTCGTGGTCGTGGTCGTGGCCGTGGTGGCTTCCACACGGTGGACTTTACTGACATCCCTGAGGAATCTCAGGAGTATGATCAGGAGTATGACCAGCAGTATGATGACCAGGAGGAAACCGGTCAATATGACGACCAGTACGATGAGGGCTACGAGTCCTATAATGTCGAGGTTACAGCCCTTGACATGAACACTGCCAACCGCTTCGAGGAATTCGAAGAAGATATTACTCCTGTTCCCGTGCACATTCCGGAACCAGTTGAGTACGTTGTTAATCTGCCTCAACCTCAGGCAATTGATCCATGCACATGTTCTATTTGTCTCCGCAATCCAGCCAACCGAGCTCGTCTTCGGTTACTACAGAGTATTCCCGTTTACGGTGGAATTCAAACTCTGGAGAGGACCAACGAGCGATGGACATCTGTTGAATCAGATGACCAGTGCCATAACGGAACCTCCGACTCCAATATTGGATATAATCGATCCGAGAGTTCCGAGGCACAGGTTCAGTTGCGGATGGATAGTGACGTTCCGAGAGAGGAATTGTTATCACACGATCATACAGGCTCTAAGACTTCTGGGCGTAGACGCCGTGGAGTAAAGGTTACCTTACAGGAATTCCATGCTTCGGTATCCGAGCATAGGTATCCAAAGCCAGTACGATATGTTAACATTCCTGATGATTATCATCTTGATGTCCTGGGAGCCTCTGGCTTCTCTTACGGTTGTAATGATGACGAGTTTTCTTTGTATCCTTGTGAACTTGAGGTGAACCCAAGTACTAACCTTGTTTCCAAGAATTGCATGTGGATGTTGGATTCTGGTTGTACACATCACGTGACACCATACCGGAAGGATTTCATGACTTATTCTGTCATAAATGAAACACAATTTGCCGGAACTGCTGGTAGTGAACCAGTACGCCTAAAAGGACGAGGAACTGTTGTCCTACGTCTAGAAAATGGAAGATACCTGACACTCCGTGAAGTTATACATGGAGAGTTTTCAAAACGCCTATGTTCCCGAAATCAGCTGTTAAAGAGCGGTTATACTGCCACAGCTACGAAACGACATGAAGTGATCCGTACACCCGATGGTCGTGTTGTCCTCAAGGCGGAATGCTTGTCTACATCGCGGTTACACTGGTTCTATGGAGTACCTGTCCATTCCTCCAGTGTCCTACAGACCGTAGACCTAGGGATTGTAACGAAAGATGATTATACACTTTGGCATAATCGCCTTGGACATCCAGGCGTATCAGTAATGAAGAATTGCAAGCGTCATATAAAGGGTATTCCTGCTGAGCTAATCGCGAAACCCTTACATTCCTGTCGAGGTTGTGCCCAAGGCAAACTTGCATCTGATCCATTCCACCCTTCTGACAAACGGGCTTCTGCACCGCTTGCATTAGTCCATGGTGATTTATTGGAACTACCCAATGAGTCGTATTACCGGAGTCGCTATGTGCTGACTTTGCTGGATGACTACTCCTCTTTTGGTTTTTGCTTGTATTTGAGACAAAAGTCCGACACCCTGGCCAGGTTCACAGAGTGGTTAGCCACTGTTGAACGGCAATGTGGTTGTATGTTGAAGACTTTTCGTTCGGATCGAGGGGGAGAGTTTATGGGGAATGAGTTTAAATCTCTCCTCAACTCCAAGGGTATTGTCCATGAGCTTTCAGTTGCTCATCAACCACAACAGAACGGGAGAGCCGAGCGGTTCAACCGCACTATACTTGAAAAGGCTGGATCAATCCGTCATCATGCTTGTGTTCCTAAGCGTTTTTGGAACTTTGCTTTTGACTCTGCATTGCACGTTTACAATAGGACACCATTGCGTCGCTGCAATTGGAAGACTCCTTGTGAATTGTTCCTTGGCAAGATACCTGACATATCTTATCTTCGAGTCTTTGGTTGTCTAGCTTACGTCTGGATACCAAAAGAGTTACGAAAGGATAAGTTGGAACCACATGCTGAGGAAATGGTTTTCCTTGGATATGAAGTAGCCACGAAGGGCTATCGCTTTCTGCATGGACAGAAAGTTATTGTCGCTCGCACTGCAAAATTTGTCGAAGATGTTTTTCCTTATTGTACGGATGAAAGGAAAGGAAACAAATCCGATAACCATGACCAACCTGTAACAGACCAATTACCAGAAGACGAAGAAGTTCCTACTGATGAACAGATGGATAATGGGCCTGATCAGCCAATGGACGGGAGACCCCAATCCCGATCACAAAGTCCAGAAGATTTTAACCCACCGAGGAATGGTGATGAGGACCAGTATCCAGGACCTCCGGATATTCCACCACAGAGAGCAATTCCTCGTTCCAATCAGATACCCTCACAGAATATTCCTCAGAAAAGGCCTATGCCTAGAGAATTTAATCGTCGCATAACTCGACCTCCACTCAGACCTGGAAACGTTTATGGAGAAAGGCGTCATCCAACTGAGATAGAGAGAGAAATTCGGGATAAGCAAGATGCTTTGCACGATATTCTTAGGAGAACAGAAGAAGGAGCAGAACGAATCAAGACGGCTATCTGCGAAAAGAGATTTGAGGATCTCCATACTCATCAGAATGATGAAAGGATTCGTCAGGCTAAGGAAGCAGAACAACCTCCACCTTCTACTGGGGATCAGCCTTCGGCTGGACCTTCGCGTTTTCCTGGAGCTCTCGAGGAAACCTCGAAAGAGATGAGCTTTGCTCAGATCTTGTCTGCGCGCATAAAACAAGCTCCGGAACAGTATAGGGATGTCTTACGACTACCCAAACCTGAACAAACCAAGTGGTTTGACGCGATGAGGGATGAATTAAAATCGATTGAAGAAAGAAAAGTATGGACACTTGTGAAACCTCCTTCAGGAAGAAAGCTGGTAAAATCAAGATGGGTTTTCGCTGTTAAAAGCGATGGTCGTTACAAAGCCAGGCTCGTCGCCAAGGGCTTTACTCAAGAGTATGGAATCGACTTTGAAGATACTTTTTCTCCGGTCGCACGCTTTGAGACAGTGCGGATTCTCCTAGCTCATGCAGCGCAGAACAACTGGGAAATGGAAGCTGTAGACGTTAAAACAGCGTTCCTCTATGGCAAGCTAGATGAAGAAATTTATATGGAACAACCGGAAGGATTTAAAGTCAAAGGTCAAGAACATATGGTCTATCGGTTGCTGCGCTCCCTATATGGTTTGAAGCAAGCGGCACTCTCCTGGAACAAAGAGTTACACCAATCGTTACTACGAATGGGTTTTCTCCAATCCAAGGTTGATGCCGGTGTTTATTTCTATAATTCAAAAGCCGGACAAGTTATCTTCTTGGTTTATGTGGACGATGGACTTTTCCTCGGATCACACAGGAACCTGCTAAAGAAGAAGAAGGACGAGTTTATGAAGATATGGGAATCTCGAGATCTTGGCGAAGTAAAAGAGTATCTTGGAATCCAGATACGTCGTAAACGCCAGACCAGAGAAATTTGGTTAGATCAAATCCCGTATGTTGAAAAAGTCATAAAAAGATTCAGCATGGAGAATGCGACTTCTGTTCGCACGCCTTTACCCTCTGGATACATTCCAGAAAAACCACCGACTTCTTATCAGTCGACTTCTCAACTCAGATCCAGATATCAATCGGTTATAGGGTCTTTGCTTTATATGGCTCTAGGGACACGTCCAGACATTGCATATTCGGTTATCCGAATGTCGCAGTATATGTCTAATCCTACCGATCTTCATCTTAAACAGGCACTTCATATAGTTCGATATGTGGCATCCACACCGAATCTATGCCTTCACTATCATGGAGATGAGAAGAGATTGTATGGTTTTGCTGATTCCGATTGGGCTTCAAACAAGGATACTCGTCACTCAACCACTGGCTTTGCCATGTACTATGGCAACTCCCTAATTTCGTGGAGATCCCGAAAGCAGAAAACAATCGCTCTGTCTTCAACTGAAGCAGAATATATGGCGATGTGCGATGCTGCAAGACAGGTTAAATGGCTTGACATGCTCTTCAAAGAATTGTCGTTCAAAATGGACAAAACCGTTGTTTACTGTGATAATATGGGTGCTCGCTTTATAGCGGAAAATCCTGTGTCAGATGGACGGTCCAAGCATATAGACATTCAGTGGCACTTCGTTCGTGAATGTGTCGAAGAAGGGTTATTCGCCATAGAATATGTCAATACCACTCGACAGAGAGCGGATGGCTTAACCAAGTCTTTAACGTGGCAGAAGTTTGAACAAAATCGCTCGTCATTAGGCCTGGTAACCAGGACGAATTAGAGTGAGGGGGAGTGTTGAAATATTAGACGGATACACTACGGCTATACGGATGTATGATACCCGGTCACATGATGGTATTGTTCCATACCATTCTACGGTGTTCTCTTGTACCGGATTACCGGTCTTTATTGTTCTAGCAGAAAGACAGAGGTAACCTAGAAAGGAAGGTCCTCTTACTTACAGATATAGTAGTAGTTTAGACGGTGACAGACACACCTGGTCTGTGCGCACCTACAGTGTATATAAGGGCCATGTCTTAGCCCAGAGTATGGTAGAGCTCCCAATCTCTAACATTGTTAACACACAACTACTCACTTCCACCTTCAAGTCCAAAGACTCAACTGATTAGCTTAAGGCAAGTGTTCGCCTTAGCTCTCACCCCGTAAACCCTCTGCGCAATACTACCATCTCTCAGAGTACAATGCCACCACTCCACTCTCAGCAAACTTGGCTAATTCAATGGCTTCTGTCACTTACTAATACTGCTGCATCCCTATTAAGGCAAAGCCCCTATTTCTGACACTTACTGCCACTAAACATCATTGCCAACCCCTATCCATTGTCCCATAAGAAATCTAGCCCCTATCTGCCCTATCTACATCAGCTTTCAGTGTTCAGACAAGTATCACATGTCTACCAACCGTTGGCAGTCTCCACTGATTGTTGTGACATTGGCAACTCAGCCTCTATAGGCCCCACTCGAGTCTCCACTGCCCACCATTGCCAACAGTGCCACCCCACCACTCCAGATCATCTAGAAGAAATCCTGCAGCATCAGGTAGTGCACAGTAGACCCATATGCATGTAGTTTCTTGCTGCCTCCCTTTACTTACAAGTTTTTCTTGGACTTATTTTCTTCCTTCCACTACCTATGACTTAAGGTACCTTACTTCAGTGTTTTTCTTTCAAAAATTTCCTTGACATTTGATAGTTCCAAATTTTGCCAACCTTTACCTTAGCAACAGCCACCTCTACACTACAAAATACCACTGTACTTAGAAAAAGAGGATGCACTTTTCTGGCATCAAAAACTGTGTGTCTGAGAGTCATCCAGAGTCCCCAGGGTCATTTTCAGAGTTTTTTTTGAGTCTTCTGAGCCTACTTTGAGTCCCCCAGAGTTACCCATTGAGTTCTACCAACAATTTTGACTCTTCCTGCATCTTAAAAATGCCATCAGCCTTCCAAGTTGTGCCCTTCACATCTACCTACTACAGCCCACAAGAGCCTACTATCACTGCCAACCAAGTTCCTAGCTTCCAAATACTGCTTTATCAACTAGAAAAATCCCTCTTCACCCATTTTGTGGCAGAATTTCGAGTTCTTCACCACCTACATTTCCCAGACCTTAGGAAAAATTCCCCTAGTCCACCAGTCACCTCCCCTCAGTCTCCTTCTGACTCACAACCCCTTGGGACAAGCCTAGGTCCACCCTACAGCTTTCCCCACTTCCCCTCTCACACTCTCTCACAAGAAGAGTTGCCCACACTGTCAGCCCATGTTGGTCAACCCTCAGCCCATGTCAGCTTACCTTCATCTACATCCCCCAGGCCTCTGCAAGCATCAGAGATTGTTGGAGTAGGACTGAACCTAACAGAGGGTGTGGGAAGACTTACCTTGCCAAACTCATTGCTGCTTCAGTTCATGCCAGCAACAAGATTGTCCTCTGTGTTGCATCCACAGGCCTTGCCTCTCTCCTGCTCCCTGGTGGTCAGACTGCACACTCCCACTTCAAAATCCTCATTCCCTGTCATGAGGGCAGCTCCTGTAACATCAAGAAGGATGACCTCAAGCATCAGCTCCTTCAGCAAACTGCCCTAATCATTTGGGATGAAGTACCAACTCAGCATTGCCATGTAGTGGAGTGTGTGGATCACACCCTTCATGATCTCCTGCAAGTGCCATCCATTTGGAGGAATCACCACTCTCTTTGGGGGAGACTTTAGGCAAACCCTCCCTGTTGTTCCTCATGGATCCAGAGAGCAGATAGTGGGGGGCAACTCTATGTCATTCCAATCTCTGGCCTGTACTCCAAGTCCATCACCTCCATCAGAACATGAGACTTGGAAGGGATCCTGAGTGTGACCATGTTGAGAATATCTAGTTGAGCTCAAGGGGACTCAGTAGGTTCCTTGAGAGACAGGCTAGGATCAGGGATAATCTCGATAGAGATTACTCTCTATCATCCCTGCCCTATATACAGATTGCTTATCTGTTATCTATGACATGTACATCATACACACGATAGCATATTCTATACACCCAACAAGGGGGGCCAGGCATGCCTGCTCTGCTATTTCCAACAGACCAGTGAGCAGAGCAGCTGTTGCACATTGGTGTGACAGAAGGAGAGATAGAACTTCCACCCCACATGTCCTGTGGTGATAACTTGGACTCCCTCATCAATGCCATGTATGCAGACCTGCTCAACCCTCCTCAGAACTGTTAGGTGATGACAAAGTCATAGCCTATGAGAACACCCTCTAAGACAAGAGTGAAGGACCTGGCTGGTATAAATACTTTGAGCCAGGCTTGGCAAGTCCTCACTTGAGTCAGTTGACAGAAGTGGCACACATGAGAAGTGGGTGAAGAAGGAGGCTCATTGCAAGGTAGCTAAAAGCTGAGGATCACAATGATCCCAGCTTGGTCTAAATACTCATACAGTACTCAAGGGCTGGCTGGGGAAACCAGCACTCACTATAGTAAATGACTCCTTTGGAGTCAGTGTGCAGCATGCACAGTAAGTACCTGTACAGTAGCAACAATCACTGACCTGTGGCATAAACCCAAAGGTGCTGCCAAGATGAGACAGAGTCAGGACAAGTCAAGAAGACAAAATAGGAGTCATAGTCATGAGCTGAGCCAGAGGCTGCAGAAACCAATGACAGTGACAACAGGAATGCCTGATGACCTGAATATGAAAGTGGTCACCAGGGATACAAGGGTAGGAGCAAGATCTAAGTAAATCAAGAGGGAGAGACACATCAGTCACATGAGACACATCGTGACTACTTACATATGACTGGGCATGTGACTGCTGCATATACTATGGTACAAGGCAAAAGGTAAGGAAAGAAGGAGACAAAGGAAACATATGGGAACAAAGTAAAAGAGTAGACTTGTGTACAACAAGTCACTGTGTTGAGGCGACAACCAGATGGGTAGGATTGTAAGGCAACAGCAGCATAACAAGAACCACCCTCCACAGGACCAGTACTTCTTGGATCACACCATTCTCTCTGCCAGGAATGCTGAAGTCCATGAAATCAACTCCACCATTCTGGGGAAAATTGCTGGAGAGAGGGTTGTATGCAAGAGTGCAGACTCTGTCACTGACAACCAATATGATTACATATATTCCAAAGGAGGTGCTGAACACATTTGAACCATCAGGATTCCCTCTTCTTGAACTGGAGTTGAAGCCTGGTACTCCCCTCATGCTTCCTCACAACCTGGACCCCATCCATGGCCTGCCTGAACTAGTGTTGCCTCAGTTCAGTTCAGAGGCCTGAACCATTCAGGATTGAGCAGCTTAGTCAGCGAAAAAAGTACCCATGATTGTAGCCCCATAACCAAAACCCCCAAATCAAAAAGAATTATATTAATAGCTAGTAAATTGAGCGAGCTATGGCCAACAGCTTGAGGCAGTTTGGCAAGCTGTGGCAACACTAGCCTGAACAATGGTACTAGACTGGTCCTGGTCAGATCCACCTGTCATATATTGGAGTGTCATGTGCTGCAGGGAAGGGATGGAGATGTTAACAATGATGTGGTGCTGATCCCTCATATGACTCTGGATGCCAATCCAGATGACTTCCCAGTTCCTCTGTGCTGTCTGCAATTTCCTGTTCATCTGGCCTATGCAATGACCATCAACAAATCACAAGGCCAGACAGTCCAGCATGTGAGCCTTGACCTGAGGACCCCTGTCTTCTCTCATGAACAATTATATGTGGCTCTTTCCAGATGTACTCATCCAAGGAACATCAAAGTACTGTATGGTGGCCAAGGGCAGCAAACAAACAAACACTGCAAGCATTTCACTGTTTTTCTTCAGAAAACATGCTGAAAAAAGGGAGGGAAGAGATACTCTTTTATTTTTGATGTTTGGACAGAAAAAATGTGAAAATAATGTTTGATATTCTTCCAGAGAACACGAAATTGATGCTAATGCCAATTAGAGTAGAAGCTAATGGACACTACCATCAATCCATGTTTTTTGGACAAACATAAAATATTATTTTTGCATTTTGCCCTTTCAAACATCAAAAATAAAAGAGTATCTCTTTCCTCCCTTTTTTCAGCATGTTTTCTGAAGAAACATTGTGAAATGCTTGCAGTGAAAGCCACAAATGTGGTGTTCAATGAAGTTTTTAGAGGATTGAATGTATGAATGTACCATACTATAGATGTCATTTTCTGAGAGATATGTGTACATATAATGTATCAACATCCAACTGAACCATTTTTTTTCCTTTTAGAGTCCTTTGTTGGGGTACAAAACCCTATGTAGGACTAAGCTACCTGACCCCAGGGACCTGATGTCCCATGGCACCCCATTCCTTTACAAATGCCCCAGTGCAGGCCTTGCCTGCACTGGTCTGCTCTGTTCCTGCTGGCAGCATTTTAGTTGTCTCAGGTAGACAAGTATGGTCTCAGATCTCCTCTAGTGTGATAGGTGAATATAACATGACTGTGGTATAACAATTGCTTTGGCCCAAAGGCCTCTGCAAGGGAGAGAGGTGGAGGGCACAAAGTAAGCAGGGGCCAGGCAGGTTGGGTACTGTCGCTACAACTGGTACCAGAGGCAGCCCATGAGTGTTTGTGGGCAGCTGGTTGCTTGACCACTGGCCTGGGTCAGGCAGGCAGCCTCTTGCCTTGCCATTATTCATGTGCTATGGGTTTGGCAAAGTGTTTTGTGGCTGCAATGTACTCCATGAGATGTGGGAGTGCTTCCTGACTTGTCAGCAGGTAGGAGATTTGCAAGGCTTTGTGACCTAGGTGAGTGAGTAAGCAGTGACAAGCTCTATTGTATAGGGGGCAAACCACAAGGAAATGCTCAACTGATTCTTCCAGTGCTCCACAGTGGCATCCTGGGGAATTGACTTTTTTGATGCAGAAGAGATGTTTGTTAAGTCCTATGTGGCTGGTGTGCAACCTGATGTAGGCCATGGTGAGAGGTTTCTGCTGGGAGAGAAGGTGGTTGGCATTGGTGTGGGACAGCATGCCAGCATTGTATTTGGCTGCAAGTTGATGATGTGGTGACTTCTTCCACTCTGCTGCCTATCTTTTCTTTGAGGTCTCTCTTTGGGCACGTATGGCCACTGAGATGCTTTGTGGGAGGCTGTTTTTGTGAAGGTACAGGGGGAGGTGACATAGTGGGCTGCTGTTTTGTGGGCCTTCAGCTGCCTGTTTTGCTTCTGTATCTGCTGCCACATTGCCAGGGATCCCTTCATGGCCTGGCACCCATTGTAGGCTGACCTGCCAATGGGGTGTTGGCATCATCATATGGAGTTTCTGTAGGGATCTGTGGAATTTATTGACTATGTGGTGTCCAGGTTTCATTTGCAGGTTCTCACCAGATTGTATAACTGCATGGTTGTCAACAAATATGGTAACTGGGCACCCAAGGTCTAGCTCTGCATGCATGAGGCTGGCCACAAGGGTGAGACCCATGGCCTCAGCCTCATAGACTGTGTGGGATTTGATTTGGCCCAGGTGAAACCTAAGTGTCCAGGGGGGGGGGGTGATCTGGGTGGTACAGTATGGCTGCAACTCCCACTCCACTGCTTGTGGCAGAGCCATCACAGTAGATCTTGGTGGGGCTGAGGTTGGCATCATGTGCAGCCTTTGCATCAGCCTTGGTGTCTGGGATGAGTGACTCATAAGGAACTGGGATATGGGGGTTGTGGGTGGCTGGGTCTAGTTTTTCCAGGTGGTCAGATGCAATGTTAAATGCATGCATAAGGTAGTGGAGCTGCATTCTGTGCCTTTTTACCATCTGTGTTGATGCCTTACATGCAAGAGCATGGAGGGGGTGGTGGGGGGGTGTGATGCCAGCCAGATGGCCACTTGATGGCACAAGTTTTGGATGTGGTGTTCTATTGGGAGAACATTGGTGTAGACCTCTAGTATGTCAGTGGCCATGGACCTGTATGCACCTGTGATTGACAGTAGTGCTTGGTGCTGGACATGTTTGATCTTGGGGACAATGCCTAGTGAGCCCCTGGTCTTCTTCATGCTGTAAGAGGAGTAGACTGGGGTGCACCAAACATCCACTGCATACAGCATTTTGGGGACTGCTACTGTGAGGTACAGTCAGTGTAGCAAACTTGCTGGTAGCCCTTTGTTGGCTGATGAGATATGACCTATCTGCAATATGTATGCTGTTCCTTTAGCCAGGGTGTGCACTGCATGAGTATTCCAGCACAGGGACTGATCCACCATGACACTGAGGAAGTGGTGGGACCATGAGGGCATGATGGTGGAGTTACAGAGGGGAAGGGGGGGCAGGGGGTACTACTGTTGTGGTGAAAGTCAATTAACCCAAACTTGGAGACCTTGAATCTAGAGTTGTGAGCAGTGGACCACTCGAAGGCCCTGCTCCATTGTGTCATGAAGTTGTGCATGGGTGTCAGTGAAGTTTTTACCTATCATGACTAGTACCATGTCATCTACAAAGGCAGTGCCATCTCCTTTTTGTTGTTGGCTTTGGGTATATCTGCAAGGTCAGCACTGTAGATGACATATAGAAGCATCAATATGGGGTCCCCTTGACTGATCCCATTGTTGATTGGAATCCAGTCTGACACATATCCATCAAACTTGAGTTTTGTATGTCTACCTTGGAGAAGGCATTTGACAAAGAGCACTAAGGCAGTGGGGATTCTGTGATTGCACATGTTGTGCAGTAGGTGGTCTGTGACAGCATTCAGGAAGGCACCCTCAATATCCAGAAAGAGGGCAGAAATGACCTGACCCTTTCTCCAGGCATTTTTTACTGTGGATGTCAGTAGATGGAGAGAGTTGGTGGTCGATCTCTGTGGTCTCCCACCAAAGTGAGTTTGTGGTAGGAGATGGCTGGATTCAACGACATGGGACAGCTGCTCAGTTGCTATTGCAGTGAGGAGTTTGGCCATGGTGTTGAGTAGAGCAATTGGTCTGTAGGATTTAGTTAGTGTGTAATTGGACTTTCTGGGCTTACATAGGACCACTGTGGTAAACTCCTGCCAAGGGTCATAGTACATGTGGAGTGTGAACACCACATGGAACAATGGGAGGAGGTAGGGAGTGAGGGTGGCCTTGCAGTTGATGGAGACACAATTGCTTATGCCATCTGGTCCAGGGGCTTTAAATGGGCTGAGGCACACTATGTTGCTATTGATGGCTTCCTCTGTGATGGGTTTGGGGGTGTCAATGGGGACTGGGTAATTGACATTGTCAGGGACCAAGGAGGTGGGTGGGGGGGGGTGGGAAGAAGGTGGAGGCTAGGGCTCTGCTCTTCTCTTCATTGGTGGATAGGAGTTTTTCAACTCCATTGATCTTGGTACTGAGAGTTGGTATCTTTGCGCAACCTTCATCCCCTGGATCTGAAGGGATATATTGTTAGCAAGCCATAGGTCATTACCCTCAACCATCTCAAGCCATTCTGTCCAGTGTTGTGCTTTGGTTTGCTTTATCACCTCTGAGTAGTCATTATGTTTGTGTCTGTGGGATTCATGGGTGGGGTGGGATGGGTCCAACCTGTGCTTGAAAGATTCATGATTGGCCTTAGCCAGTTCTGTGCAAAGTTCCATGAGGTGGTGGGTCCACCACCATTTGGCATGTGGGGAGGGCTTGCTTATAGGGATCTCTTGGTCTATGGTGACCTGGATAGTGTGCTAGGGAGTAGGCAGCCCATTGGAATTCAGCTGTGGTGGCCAAGGCTTTGGGGGGGCCAAGCAGTAAGAGATTGGTCTGGAGCACCCACTGGAACTTGTCCCAGTTGGCTGCACAGAAATTGTGTTGGGGCTCTGGGACAGTGCTTGCTAGCATCAGGTCCAGGATGCTGAGGATGGGGACATGGTCTGTTTTGGGGCCTCTGTTGGATGGGTCAGTTCCATATTTGATGAAGAGACCCAGGGAGTGTTCAGTGCAGAACACATGTCTGGTCTGGTCCAGTTTTTCGAGTTCAAGAGTTGAAGGGTCAGGATGCCCTTAGGTAGGGCCATTGCCATGCCGTATCTATCCAAGAGGTCCACCAGGCACTGTGCTCTTGTGAGAGACTGTGTGGTGAACAGCTGGGTGTTGTCATTGTTGTCCCAGAGAGGGTGGTGGCAGTTGAAGTCACCTAACCATATGACATGGTCACCCTGGGAGGGTTGGATGGTTGTGGCCTCTGAGGTCAGGAACTCATCCAGTGCTGCCTCTGTGTTATGCTCATTGCAGTTGTTGTAGATGTTGACCAACATAACTTTGTTGTGTGGACCTGTGAGCTGGACAACCACCACATCTGGGGACAGGAATGGGATCTGGTGCCAAGCATTGGTGCTTAGTGAAGTAGAGATTAGCATGACTGCCCTTGACACTCAGTCTGGGTCAGAATAGCAGGTGGAGGGGTATACTGTATAAAACTTAGGAGAGGAAATGGTACACTTATTTGGACAGATATGGGGTTCCTGGAGGGCATAGACATCCCACTGCTTGGAGTGGGGGCCATGTAGAAGCGAGTGCTGGGTGGTGCCTGAGTGGTTGAGATTTTGCTGCCAGATACAGAGATGGGTGGGTGCATGGTTTAACTCATTGTTAAGCTCAGGCCTTCTCTGACAATCTCTGACACTCACAGAGGCCAGGGGATGCAAGCAAAGACAGGCTGATGATGGCCAAGGGTTGGTCAATGCAGGCCAACAGAGGGTGACGATGGCCAAAGGCTGGCTGATGGTCATGACAGAGGTACAGGAGAGGGCATTGGGTTCAGCTCATGTGCTGCCCCCTTGTACAAGCCCAGCCCTCAGATTTCAGAAGTATAGAGGAGCTGGTATGAAGCCAACGAACTTTAGAGGGAGGCCAGTCATAGACCACAGAGGGGTGAACTAAGGTGATATTTGTACTGAGGAATCACTGCCAAGTGTGGCAGGTTTATATATGGTACATGCACCATCAAGGCAGTACAGTAACAGAATGGCAGAACTGACATAATGAATACTATAAGTTTTCAAGGGGGACAGATGTCAGACAACTTCACATAGAATGCAGGCTAGACAGGAGGTGAGGGTCAGGACAAAGGGACTGAGTATAACACAAAAGGTACAGGCAGTATGGCTTTGGGGCACTCAACTGATAGCCAATCAGAGAGTGGGCTGAAAGCCTGAAGAGGCAATGACCCTGCAGTGCACCATGCAGTATGATTGCTGCACCATGCCCAGGTCAGCCCATAGTACCCAAGAGGAAAGCTAACCTCTATGGAGAGGTCACCTGACCAAGGCATGCTAACAGGTACTGGTGGCAGTGGTCACATGTGAGGACCAACAGGTGCTGACTGATGCTGAAGGATGCTGACCAATGGAAGACAGGTGGACATGTCAGCTGTGTGATGTGGGCAGCAGTCAGTGTTGGGTGTGGGTGGTAACTGGTTGGGTGTAATAGGAAGAGGGTCTAGGGTCATCAGGGTGGCTTGGGGGAATGGAGGAGGGCCAGAACAAGGCACAGGTATGACACTTGTCAGTCATGCATAGAGGTGGATGTTTGCCCTGTTGCTGTTGCAGGGATGGATGGGGTTGGTGGGGGGTCATCAAAGGCATGGGGGTCACATGGGGGGGTGTAGTCAAGTATATCAGGTGGCAGGGAGGATGGGGAGGATCTGACAATGGTGAAGGTGTCTTGTCTCCTAGCAAATCCATCCAGGGTGGATTGGCAGGCTTTAGAGCCAAGTACTGTCATTTGGCATGGCTTCTGTTGTTTGCCCAGTGCTTTAGTGGCCTGTGTAGGTGAGATCAGCATGTGTTGGCTGTGCTGGGGAGCAGGTGGGGTGCAGGTGCCAGTGGGTGGGCTTACGATGGGGTCAGTGGGGATGTAGTCAGAGGGTAGGGATGCCTGTGTCCATGGGTCAGCTGTAGGGAAGTAGGGCAGAGTGTTGTCCAGGTGTTTCATGTTCAGGGCTGCACAGTGTCTGGTGAGCTCAGGGCAGTTCCAACTGCTGCTGGGATGGCTACTTGACTCACAGCTGACACAGTACCTGCAGCTGGGGTGGTTGCAAGCTGCAAACCTGTGGGGTCCTCTGCATGCACTGCAGGCATCCAGGGCAGCCATACAGTCATGGGCTATATGGCCCCAGTGCTGGCACTTCACACAACATACAGGTTCCCTCTTGTCCTTCTTTGGGAGGAGTTTCATGCAGTAGACATACAGTCCATCTCTGAGCAGGCAGTTGGCTACCAAGGCATTTTCAATATGAAGGAGGGCATGGGCCACATGTTGGCCTGGCTTGCAGTGCTCTGGGTTCTTCACCCACTGGGCTGAGTGGAGGCTGTGGGGGGGAATGTCATTTTCCAGTTCAATCTCACTCAGGAATGTGGGGTCAGTAAGGTCATGTGAGACAGGGAAGAATGGAGCCATGATGGCAAAGGTGTGGACTTTCACCATGGTGTCAATGCCCAGTGTGGTGGAGAGAGCCTCCTTGATGGGTGGGGTTCTGACCCACTGTGCTGCCTCTTCTGAGTTGAGCTCAAGCAGCAGGTTGCTGTTGTTGAGGCAAACTGCTGATTTGATGTTTGCATATGGGGAGTCTTCATCTATGAGGGTGATCAGAAGATCTGAAATGCTGGCTGCTATGCTGATGGGGTCAGTGTTTTTGGTGTATAGGGTTTGGGCCAGTGTAGGAGTGAAGAGGACCTGTCTGGTGTGCATCTCAGCCTTGGCCAGAGCTGCTGCTGCCAGATGGGAGTGTGGGGGGGTTTTAGCAGCATTGCTGTACAGATGAGTTGGTTGTGGCAGGGGTTGGGGTGGGGCATGGACTTGTGAGGTGACAGGGGGGTGACTGGTCAGGTGTTTGTGCAGGGAGTTGACCTGGGTTTGCATAGTATTAAGAGAAGGAAGAAGAACATGAATGGACATGCTGACATCTGCCAGGCTGAAGTTGACTGAGTCTACTGCAGTTTTGATCCATTCCAGGGTGGAGAGGTCTGCACAGGGGCCATCTGTGCCATTGGTGGCCAGGTGCTGGTGGAGGGTGGAGAGGATGCAGAGCCTCCCTTCTAGTTGATTGATTGATTCCCAGGTCAAGATGACATCTGGGAGGAGTGCTGCAATTACTTGATTGGTTGCATAGTTGGGTTTGGATTGTTGGGGGGGTGGGGGGGCTCCAGACTGGAGCTTGGCAACTGAGTCCTGTAGGGAGGCAATGTGCAGTGAGATAGATGCAATGACATGATTAGCAACTGTCTCAGAGAGGGATGGGAACACCGTGTTTTGGAACTCCACATTGAAGGAGGTGGTTTCAACATGATCTAAAAGATAAGCTATGGCCCTGATGCTGTCTATAGCTGAGGCTGGGACATGTGGGAGTTGGGTGACAAGGTGGAGGACTGTTGTGAGTTTGCTGAGGGTGGGCAGTTCACCTACCAGTAGGAACTCTCATTTCTGTAGGTAATGAAGGCCAGAGGCTTGGTCAGTAACTGTGCTGGTTTGAGTTGTCAGGGAGTCTTTGAAGCTTGTGTGGGAGGTAGAACAGGTGTTGTTGCATAAGACAGGTGTTTTAGTCCTGGCAGTGCCAGGGGGAGTGCCCATGGTTGGCATTTTGCCCATGGTTCTCGATGAAGTCAGGGAGATAGTTCTCACTGAGTAGAGTCAGTTTTTGTTGAGAGGGGGGTGGGGTGGGCTTTAAGGGTCTTGATTAACATCTTGTCACTGAAGACAGGCTTGTTCCAGAGGCAGGGAGGCCATAGTTCTTGCTGAATTCCAGGGTCCTCTGAGGGGTGCCAGGTGGAGTGAAGACAAGGAACATTTAATTGAACCATTTACCAGCCAGCATTCAGTAAGATTTAGCTCAAGACTAATAACTCAATGGGTACATGGGAATAAGCATTGTGCAGCAAGTAGCATGAAAGTGCATCAGCAAAACAGACCCCCTCTGTCCAGATCTGTGCAGATCTGTACAGACCACAGACCTACAGACAGGTCCCCCTCTGTACAGACCTGTACAGACCTGCACAGATCTGGATATCTGTACAGACTTACCCCTGACTGTTTCAGTATACAGATTCCCACACTCAACTCAACATGTAATCAGCTAATAATTGAATAATATTATTTTTAAATTATTTTAATTACAATGGTATGGGGCTACATATCTAATCTACAAGGACTACATATCTATGCTAATGGGCACAGCCTCACAGGGGGCCCACCCCCCCCTCTGGTGGATCATCAGAGGGAGGGACAATGACAACAACAAGGGGAGATGGTGGTGGTAGAGAAAAGAGTTGTGTTGCCAGAGTGAGCGGGTTTATATACACCCCCACAAAAATTTCAATTGGAGTTCGAAATTGCCACAGTGCATTGGTGCAGACTCAGAAGTCAAAAAATCTACTATATGGAGTAATCATACAGCCATGATGTCATAACAAAAGTTGTAGCCTATGATCACAGGACCATGGGAATATGCTTACCTTAGCAATATCTCCTTTTTTGGGCGAGATATTTGCAAAGTTCTGCCAGAGACCCAGCATGTCAAAAAATTAAAGTGGCTGTACAGTTATGGTGTCATAACAAAAGTTGTAGTATGTGATGTCATGATCACATCAGTATGATTATATTGTCAATATGTCCATTTTTGGATGAGATATGGGCAAATCAATTTTACAAATTTCAACATCAGCAAAACCATCTTTTTGGCACAGAGGCCACAGTGTCACAGTGCACAGACAGGCACAGTGTGACAATTGTGTGACAATACCATGTCACACAGGCTCCTACAGAGTGACAGGCCTACAGACACACAGTGCTACAGAGATAGGGGCTTCCCACAGATGTCACTGTACAGCCACGATGTCATAACGAAAGTTGTGGGGCTGGATCACAGGATTGTGGGAATATGCTTATCTCATCAATATGCCCAAAAATGGGTGAGAAAAATGCAAAATACTGAAAAAATTGGATGTCTCAAAAATTAAATTTCAAAGATGTCATAATGAAAGTTGTAGTGCCTGACTAGAGGACCCCAGAGGTATGCTTATCTCATCCATCCATGCAAAAATGGTTGAGATATAGGCAAAATACAATTAGTGTAGTGTAGTGTACATTTTATTACCAAAAGTGTAGTGTTGTGGCGCATTTTTGATTACCTAATGAGTGTAGTGGTAATTGTTTTGTTTAGCAAAAGTGTAGTAAAGTCCGCTTTTTTGACTACCAAATAAGTAAAGTGTTGATTAGTAATTGATTAGCAAAGTGTAGTGTAGATGAGTATTACCAAAAGTGTAGTAAAAGTCCGCTTTTTTGACTACCAAATAAGTGTAGTGTTTTGTAGTGCTTTGATTAGCAAAGTGTAGTGTAGATGTGTATTACCAAAAGTGTAGTGAAGTCCGCTTTTTTGACTACCAAATAAGTGTAGTGTTGATTAGTGTTTGAGTAGTTAAATGTTGTGTACACTTTTGATTACCAAAAGTGTAGTAAAAGTTCGCTTTTTTGACTACCAAAAAAGCGTAGTGTTGATTAGTGTTTGACTAGTGAAATGTTGTGTACACTGTTGATTACCAAAAGTGTGGTAAAAGTTTGCTTTTTTGACTACCAAAAAAGCGTAGTGTTGATTAGTGTTTGAGTAGTTAAATGTTGTTTACACTTTTGGTAATCAAAAGTGTAGTAAAAGTTCGCTTTTTTGACTACCAAAAAAAGCGTAGTGTTGATTAGTGTTTGAGTAGTTAAATGTTGTGTACACTTTTGATTACCAAAAGTGTAGTAGAGTCCGCTTTTTTGACTACCAAATATTTGTAGTGTGACTAGGAAATGTACAGTAGTATTGATTAGCAAAAAAGCGTAGTCATCATTAGGATTGTTGTGTAGTGGGCACAGCCACTAATGCCTCGAAATTTTGCAAAGTCACAAAAATACCCCAAAACGCGATATAGTGGACACTAAAACTCATGCCTTTCGCACAAGCAGCCAAAGCTGACCAAACAAAGGCCAATCATAAGTTAAAGGGAGAACAGTTTTTTCACACATACCTACCCGGCGCTTAATTCATGTACTTCAGGTGTTTTGCATATTTCGGTAAGTCAAACAAAAGCACATGGAGTTGAAACTCTGCTACGCTCTGTTCAGTATACATTGCTGTGTGCGACCAACCATCCTTTCTTCCTTTCCCTCACTCTGTCCCTCCACCACACCACCTGGAAAGTAGTCATAGATAGTTTCTGTGTCGATAATACACCTTAGATAGGGCTATTAGCACTCTGTGAGGCTCAGTGACTCAGTAAAACCAAGGCAAAATTGCTTATCAGTACAGATCAGCCTGTGCTTGCCCAGTCTTTGCATTTTTGAGCCAAGTTTCTCTACTTCACTGGTGAGATATCTTCCATTTCATTTCTGCCAGGCCTGTTCTGATGAACAACTGGGTCTTTTGCACCACTCTAATTTCATCAGCCAGCTATATTACCCCCATCTTTGGCTGTTTTCTTTGGATTTCTTTGGAAATCTGACTCAAAGTTGGTGAGAACTGCTCTCCTGCTGGAAGGGCATGATCAACTGATCACAGTTTTGTATCTTCTTCAGCCCTTCAAGGTGGTTTTATGTCTTTGCTGCAGCATTTATGTTTTAATATGGTCTTCAGACTTCCCTGGAACTTGCTCTTGAGCTGTCTCTTGCAAGTGGCTGCTTGCTGTACTGTAGGTGATTGAGTGAAAACTGTAGACCAAAACGAGCATCTCCTCAAGTCCCTACTACCTGGCTTCATAGATTCAACTCTGTGTGTCTGCCAGTTGTTGAGGCCTTTTTGAGGCTGGGACCACTGAGGAGACTACAGAGTAGAGACGTGATTGGTGGGGCCTGTCAAGGCTAAGTGGGTTCAATCCCACTTACAGTTACCAATCGTTTTTGTCTTGGGCACTTTGTGCTTTTGCCTCTGTCATACATTGAGTTCCAGCAAAGTAGTGTCAGTCACAGATAGTAAAGCACTGTCCACTTTGCACCTTTCCCTTGGACTTGGATTGGATCTTTCCCCCCTGTGGCCCTTTCCCTTGGATTTCCCTTGGATTCCCCTATACCCTAGGACTTGGATTGGATCTTTCCCCTGGATTTCCCTGGATTCCCACCCTTGGCCTGCTGTACCCAGTCTCATACCCCCCATCCTTCATGTGAGTTGTGTTTCCTAGATTTCTGATCATTTCTAACCTCTTCATCACACTAGGGCTACCCCTCCCACATCCCCTCAGCAAGCATGTGATGCTGCTCGCCAATCTGAGCATAACCAACGTGCTCTAGGCTCTCCTCCTCAATGCCATTACCCACAAGCCCCAGTACCACCTCCACTGAATCTTCCTCATGGACTTTTGGTATGTATCCTGTGATCAGAGGTGTATGGCATAATTAAAGCTAATCAATGATGATATTCCAGATTCATCCACCTGTCCCCACTGCTCAATATCCTGGTCTGCCATGTCATTTGATCGCACACCATGAAGTTCAACGTCTCCATCGCATGCACCTTATGCCTCCTCAACCTCCACCCTATCATCCCCCTCCACCCCCCATGGCACCTCATTTTATGCATCCTGCTACCACCCTTACCCATGCATTCCCTCCAGCTCAGAACCTTGCAGTCATGCAGCCAGGCATGGAGGAAATGCACAGGCAGTATTTTGGAAACCCCCCCCCCCCAGCTCACTCCTACCAGCCTCCAGCTCCTGTTGCTCACCCACGAGTGGACTATGTGGCAGCCCTCCAACAAAACTTTGAGCAGGATCATGCACAATGTCGAGAGAGGCAAAGGAGACATCAGCAGAGAGGTACCCAGAACATCAGTCAGACACACCATCAGGCTCAGGAGCAGCAGCACCAAGAATCTTTGAGGCTTCAGCAGGAGGACAGGAGAAGACTCCATAACTTGCAGTTATTGGAGGCACAGCAGCAGGAAGAGGAAAGGAGGAGGCTTCATGACTTGCAGATATTGGAGGTGCAGCAGCAGCAGCTACAACAGCAGCATGAGCAGATGCAGAGGGAGCAGCAGTTGTATTTGCAGGAGATGGAGCATCAAGTGCAGCTTCAGAGGCAATTGGAGCAACAGCAGCACCTCTCCCAAGCACTGAATGAGTTTGGAAGACTTTCTGGAGAACATTATGCTGAGGATGAGGAAAGGCATCGTCAGAGAACAGCTGAACAGAATCCTGGTGCCAATGATGACCCTCCACCACCTCCCTCTGGACCCCCTGGACTCCCTGGACCCCCTGTACCTCCCCCTCCTCCTCCCCCTGGACCCCCTGGACTCCCTGGACCTCCTCCTCCTCCTCCCCCTGGACCCCCTGGACCCCCTGGACCTCCCCCTCCCCCTCCCCCTGGACCCCCTGGACCTCCCCCCCCTCCTCCTGGACCTCCCAATCCACGTCACCTTCCACCTGGTGGCAGGCCATATGCTGAACCTGTCCAGCCCCACTATCTTGGACCCATGAGTATCCAGTGTCCAAACTGCCATGCTCTACATTTCATGGCTGAAAGGCTCAGCAATTCCAGCAATGCAAGGCCACGCTTTGGCATGTGTTGCCTTCAGGGTCAGGTAAATCTCCCTCCCATAAGGAGATGGCCCCCAGGTCTGCAGGCACACTTTGAGGACCCAAGGTTCAGGGAGAAAATTTGTCAATACAATGCTGCACTGGCATTTACTTCCTTGGGTGTCAATGCTGAACCTCAGGTTGTTCAAGGCTCTGGACCAATGTCTTTCCATGTCCATGGTGCCCTTCACCACTTGATTGGGGCTCTTCTACCAGAGGCTGAGGGGGAGCCATCATATGCCCAGCTCTCTATCTATGACCCTCAGGAGGCAACAGAGAGATGTACTCACCGCAACCCACAGTTGGACCCTGCCATCATGCTAAGTCTGCACACCATCCTCATGGACAATCATCCCTATGCCCCATTGTACAAGCAGGCACATGACATCATGAGGGAAAAACCACCAGGGGAGCACACTGATATGAGGGTGTGTCTGACACTCCAGCAGGGCACTGATGGTCAAAGATACAACCTACCAACAGTAGAGGAGATTGCTGCTGTTGTGCCTGGGGATGGATCTGAGGAGGTTAGAGCTCAAAGGGACATTGTTCTTCGACTTCAAGGTGGAGGATTGTGTCGCATCAGCCAACTTCACCCTGCCTATCTCTGCCTGCACTATGTTCTTCTGTTTCCTCATGGGGAGGAGGGCTGGCATCTCAACATTCCTCTGCATAATCCTGGGGGTAGAAATTTGCGTGCCAAGAAAGTGACTCAGCTTCTCTGGTATGCATATCATCTTCATGTCCACCCTCCTGGAGTAGAGCCAGCCAATCTCTTCCATGGTGCTAGATTGTTTCAGCAGCTGGTCTGTGATGCCTGGGCCTCTGTTGACCAGTCAAATCTCACTTGGGTGGCCAACAACCAGAAGAAACTCAGGGTTGAGCTGTATGGTGGGCTTCAGGACAGGATGGCAGATGATCACCCACCTGACATGGCAGATGTTGGTTGCATGGTCATCCTTCCCTCCTCTCATAAGGGAAGTGTACATTACATGCAGCAACTCCTCCAGGATTCTCTTGCCATCTGCAGGGAGTACAGAAAGCCTGATCTCTTCCTGACCATGACTGCAAATGGGAGCTGGCCTGAGATTGTGGAGAACATGTTTCCAGGTATGTACATGACTTGCTTTGCATGCATCCCCTCATTCTGACATCATCCACTTCATTAGGGCAGAAGACTGTTGATCAACCTGATCTGGTGGCAAGGGTTTTCCATGCCAAGCAGCAGGCCCTGCTGAAGAAGATTCATGATGGCTACTTTGGAGCTGTGGCAGGCTTTGTGTACACCATCAAGTATCAGAAGTGTGGACTCCCCCACATGCACCTCCTCATCTTCCTTGAGGACCAGGACAAGATTCAGACTGTGGAGCAGATTGATGCTATCATATCAGCTCAGATTCCAGACCCAGTCCTCCATCCCCAGCTCCATGAGGTTGTCTCCAAGTCCATGCTCCATGGCCCCTGCAGTCCACAAAGATGTCTGGAAAACAATGTCTGCAAAAAGCACTTCCCAAAGTCATTCCGTGATGAGACCCTCATAAAGGAGGATGGCTATCCAGAATATGCTCGCCCCCAGAATGGCAGGACTGTAGAGAAGAATGGTGACACCTTTGACAACACTCATGTGGTCCCTCATCCTCAAGAATTGCTGGTGGAGTTTGACTGTCACATCAACCTGGAGGTCTGTGGATCCATAAAGGCTGTCAAGTACATCCACAAGTACATCTACAAGGGTCCAGATTGTGCCACCTTGCAGACTCAGGGTCACAATGAGATTTGCTCCTACCTGGATGCCAGATATGTCTCTGCAAATGAAGCCTGCCACAATATCTTTGAGTTCCCCATGCATCAGGAATGGCCAGCTGTATACTGTCTGCCTGTCCATCTTCCAGACCATCAGGTTGTGGCATTCAATGCTGAAGACCAGCTTGCTGATGTCATTGAGAATGCAAGGGATTCACCTCTTCTTGGATGGTTCAAGGCCAATGCAGATCCGGTCCTCATTGCTGCTGGTGCAAGGGAGCATCCCTACCAGGATTTCCCAAAGGGCTTTGTGTGGATGAAGACTGAAAGGAAGTGGAAGGTCCGTCAGAGGTACAAGGTCATTGGAAGGATGTATTCCATTCCTCCCACTGCTGGTGAATGCTTCTACCTGCATCTGCTGCTCACTGCTGTCAAAGGTGTGTTCTCATACATACCACTCTGCTATGATTTTTGCCTGACCACTTCATCTCTCAGGTGCCACCTCCTATGAAGATCTTCGTACTGTGAATGATCACCTCCATGAAAACTTCAAGGAGGCTTGCCATGCTCTGGGTCTGCTGCAGGATGACAGGGAGTGGTTGCTGTGCTTGCAGGAGGCTGCTCATTTTCGTACTGGTTTCCAACTGTGTCATCTCTTTGTCACCATCCTGGTTCACTGTCATCCAGTGGATCCTCATGTACTGTGGGAGGAGTCCAGGGCCAACCTCTGTGATGATCTGTGCCACTGCCTCATCCATCATCTCCACATTGAAAACCCCACTGAGGAGCAGATCTTTGACTATGGCCTTCATCTCATCACTGAGGATCTTAGGAGGAATGGATGATCCATAGACAACTTCCCTACCATGCCCAGACCCCAGAGGCAATGGAATATCAATGAGGGGAACCAGTTAATTGCTGAGCAGAGAGCATATGACCAGGAGGAACTCCAACACTTTGTGCAAGCTGGCCTGCCCACCCTCAATCAAGAGCAGAGGGCACTTTATGATGCAGTCATGGCTTCAGTGCAGCAGCCAGTTGGGTCCTCATTCTTTGTGCACAGTGGAGGAGGGTGTGGGAAGACTTACCTTGCCAAACTCATTGCTGCTTCAGTTCATGCCAGCAACAAGATTGTCCTCTGTGTTGCATCCACAGGCCTTGCCTCTCTCCTGCTCCCTGGTGGTCACACTGCACACTCCCACTTCAAAATCCCCATTCCCTGTCATGAGGGCAGCTCCTGTAACATCAAGAAGGATGACCTCAACCATCAGCTCCTTCAGCAAACTGCCCTGATCATTTGGGATGAAGTACCAACTCAGCATCACCATGTAGTGGAGTGTGTGGATCGCACCCTTCATGATCTCCTGCAGGAGGGCCATCCATTTGGAGGAATCACCACTCTCTTTGGGGGAGACTTTAGGCAAACCCTCCCTGTTGTTCCTCATGGATCCAGAGAGCAGATAGTGGGGGCAACTCTATGTCGTTCCAACCTCTGGCCTGTACTTCAAGTCCATCACCTCCATCAGAACATGAGACTTGGAAGGGATCCTGAGTGTGACCAGTGGGCAGAGCAGCTGTTGCACATTGGTGTGACAGAAGGAGAGATAGAACTTCCACCCCACATGTCCTGTGGTGATGACTTGGACTCCCTCATCAGTGCCATGTATGCAGACCTGCTCCACCCTCCTCAGAACCACCCTCCACAGGACCAGTACTTCTTGGATCACACCATTCTCTCTACCAGGAATGCTGAAGTCCATGAAATCAACTCCACCATTCTGGGGAAAGTTGCTGGAGAGAAGGTTGTGTGCAGGAGTGCAGACTCTGTCACTGACAACCAGTATGATTACATTCCAAAGGAGGTGCTGAACACATTTGAACCATCAGGATTCCCTCTTCATGAACTGGAGTTGAAGCCTGGTGCTCCCCTCATGCTTCTTTGCAACCTGGACCCCATCCATGGCCTGTACAATGGTACTAGACTGGTCCTGGTTAGATCCACCTGTCATATATTGGAGTGTCATGTGCTGCAGGGAAGGGATGGAGATGCTAACAATGATGTGGTGCTGATCCCTCACATGGCTCTGGATGCCAATCCAGATGACTTCCCAGTTCCTCTGCGCCATCTGCAATTTCCTGTTTGTCTGGCCTATGCAATGACCATCAACAAATCACAAGGCCAGACAGTCCAGCATGTGGGCCTTGACCTGAGGACCCCTGTCTTCTCTCATGGACAATTATATGTGGCTCTCTCCAGATGTACTCATCCAAGGAACATCAAAGTACTGTATGGTGGCCAAGGGCAGCAAACAAACAAAGCCACAAATGTGGTTTTCAATGAAGTTTATAGAGGATTGAATGTATGAATGTACCATACCATAGATGTCACTTTCTGAAAACATATGTGTATATAAAATGTATCAACATCCAATTGAACTATTTACCAGCTGGCATTCAGTAAGATTTACCTCAAGACTAATATAACTCAATGGGTACATGGGAATAAGCACAGTAAGTAGCATGAAGGGGAGGGGGTCCAGCTGCGAAGCAGCTGGGAGAGTGACTGGCTGCAAAGCAGCCATGTCACGGGGTGAGGCTAGTTCCTACTATGGGGTAGTGTATGCCATTAGCCCACTACTACCACGCATTTGATTACCAAAAAGTGTAGTGGTATTAGAAAAAAGTGTAGTAGTAGTACCAAAAAGCGTAGTAGTATTAGCAAACAGGGTAGTAGTATTAGCAAAAAGTGTAGTACTATTAGCAAAAAGTGTAGTACTATTAGTAAAAAGCGTAGTAGTATTAGCAAAAAGCATAGTACTATTAGTAAACAGTGTAGTAGGTAGTGTTATTAGCAAAAAAGCGTAGTTGTATTAGGCTATTATGTGGTAGTACTTGAATTCGAATATATTACTGCTTTTGATTTGATTTCTGTGTGACTGAGTTCCTATTAGCTTGAAAGTGTAGTGGGATTAGGAAAAATGTGCAGTAGTGTTATTAGCAAAAAATGGTAGTGGGATTAGGAAAAAAGTGTAGTAGTGGTATTAGGAAAAAATGGTAGTGGGATTAGCAAAAAAGCATAGTAGTGGTATTAGCAAAAAAAGGTAGTGAGATTAGGAAAAAAGCATAGTAGTGTTATTAGCAAAAAATGGTAGTGGGATTAGGAAAAAAGCGTAGTAGTGGCATTAGCAAAAAAAGGTAGTGGGATTAGGAAAAAAGCATAGTAGTGTTACTAGCAAAAAATGGTAGTGGGATTACAAAAAAAGTGTAGTAGTTGTACAGGACTGTACAGTGCTGTGACAGTACTGTACAGGGGGGGACCTTTCTGTGGCACTGTGGGCACTGTAGCAGGCTGTCGCAAGCTGTACAGTGCTGTACAGCAACTAATGGTTTTGCTGATGCAAACTCCAATTGAAATTGCTACAGCACATCAGTGCAGACTTGGAGAGTCATTGTACAGCCACGATGTCATAACAAAAGTTGTAGCCTACAATCACAGGACCATGGGAATATGATTACCTCAGCAATATCTCCTTTTTTGGGCGAGATATGGGCAAATTAATGATTTCATCTGTGGGTCTGTGTCAAGACCAGTTCTCTATGGTCTCCAAGGGGGTCTGAGGTCAGAGAGTGATGTTAGGTGGAAAGTCCAGAATGTCAGAGTTTAGTACACAACCTTGTATACTAGACTTGCAGAGTTCTGGGGGTCAGATCTATCCAGGAGGTTACTGGAATCGAGTGAGATCAAAGAGTATCTTATTCGATATTCGAACTGAGGTGTAACAAAGTATGTACAGGACTTTTATACTACAGAGAACATTCGAAGGCAATGTCCGGAACACATGGACTACCAGAGAGCAGTGTGGATGACTGAGGGTATTAGTAAGGTATTAGTAAGCTAAGCTGGTAGTCACTGGTCAACTGGAAAGTGGGACGATTAGTCATCAAAGGCTGGAATGGTAACTAAAAACAAAGTGAGGGAAACTATTACTAAACATAGAAACTATAAACAGAACAAAGGGCAAAGAACAAGAATAGCACAGAGTGCTGTCACAGAACAGAGTACCAAAGGCCTAGAACTTAGCTAACATTATCCGGAGTTCGACCCAGATGGTAGTCACGTGTCATGGATGTGACAGTCTGTGGGTCTGTGGGTCTGTAGGGTCTGTACTTGCTCTGTGGAAAATCTGTACCATCTGTGGGTCTGTACTGCTCTGTGCCTCTGTACCAAACCTACTGTTTTGCTGATGTGGTGAAACCTCACTCTCATGCTGGGGGGTGACTGGCTGCAAAGCAGCCATGTCATGAGGTAGGGCTAGTCATGATTGTACAGTCACTTTTCTCTTTTGACAAACTGTCTCCAAGTGAATTTTGCAAATATCTCACCCAAAAAGGGAGATATTGCTGAGGTAATCATATTCCCATGGTCCTGTGATTGTGGGCTACAACTTTTGTTCTGATTGTGGTTGTGCACCTGGAGAGTTGGAGGGTCTGGGTGGTCTGGAATCATCTGTCAAAAGCACTGGAAAGCTGGGGGGAAAATGTCAGGTTTGCTGATGTGCTACCATTGACAGAGTGTTTATATTTTCAATCGCCCCCACCCTGCTCTCATTTTTGCTCCTACCAACATAATCTACTTACCTGCTACTTATCATGTGTTTAGCAGAAACTAATGGTTGCTTTACTGCTTATCATTTGCTTGACTGACATCAGTTGAACATCCAAGTGAGAAATAAGTAAACTAAGCATGCATTACACAAAAAATAAGCAGTGCAAAGTCAATATCAAGCAGAAGGATCTACTTATCCACTGCTTGGCAACTTGGGCAGATAAGTAGGTAAGCAACTGTCAAGTTATCATCAAGTGACATTACAGCTGTTTTCATTTGTTTGGGGAAAATCAAAAAATCAAAAAACACTTTTGGGCATTGCCAGCAAGGACCCCAGAAGTGGCCCTAGATGAACGGAGTGTGGGAAACAGTGTCCCACTAGTGGGACGTGACGAACAAGCCCCATCACTGAATTAGTTTCCCACAAGTAACCAACCACACGCTCTCTTCATGCCATGATGAGGGGCCTCAGATGATCTGAAGGCTCACATCCCAGCCCTCTATCACAAGGGCTATCCTGTCAAGCATATCTGTCATTTCTTGGGTATCAAAAAAAACTACAGTATATAGAGTTCTCAGCCATTATCAACAAACTGGCAGTGTCTCCAACCCCCACACCTACTCATGTTTGGTGGGCTGCCCTCATATCCTCAGTTCTCATGATCTTTTTTTTATTTCTGCCGTTATCCACCATTGTCCATCAATTTACCTTGACAAACTGCAGGACAAGCTCAAACTCAAATGCAATGTTCATGCCTCCCTTCCAACTCTTTCTTGTGCTATCCAGCAACTAGGTATAACTCGCAAGACCGTCTCTGCCCATGCACTCAAATGGAATGAACTCTCACGACCACTCTATATGAACAAGATTGTGGAAGAAGTCCTGGATGCAAACATGTTGATGTTCATTGATGAGGCTGCAAGGGATGGGTGTACCATATTGAGGAGACATGGGTGCTCAGAGAGGGGTTTTAGATGCAGTGTTTGGAGGCCATTCATTCAAGGAATGCACTACTCAATCATTCCTGCCATCACACTCAATGGCATTATTGCATATGACATTCATCAGGAAAATTTTAATGAAATGATAATGTTATATAAGACTTTATCTACCCTGTAAAGCCCTATAAGGTATATCATAATGATATACACATTGGTAATGCTATATATTCTCTGGGAGCCTTGGCAGCATAGGTCAAAGGTAATCATCTAGGTAGAGTGGATCATATGTATCAGAATGTGAACAGTAGATCATATATGTCTTTCATTATCAGACATTACCAACAATTGTCATTGACACCACCAACAGCTTAGAAATAAAATTTGCTATAGCAACCTTCAATTGGACTTATCAATCATGATATTACCAGAAAGCAATTCCATTCCATATTGTTTACATAATCAGTACCTACTCACTACACTACCTACTAAATATGAACTACTTAAACCTCCAAAAAAGTGAAAATTAAACAGGGAAAGACACTCACAGATGACTTCACACAAGGGTACACTTACCTGGATATGAACCCTAAGACTTAGAGTCTTAGAGTGACTCTTGCCCTGAGGTAGAACTCAGAGACAAGAGTGAAGAAGAGAGAGAAGGGGAGAGAGGATGAGTTTATATAACATGTACTATACAGTCATTACAAAGACATTCCCACACTTGTGGCTGGGGAAGAGTTGTTCAAATGATCATAAAATGATATAGATGGCAAGACTAGATATTGATGATCAAAGTGAAATCAGACTGAAAAGAATATTGTCATTCATATCATGATGATATTATCTGATGAGCAATTATAATGTACTGTCAATTACATGACATTATTATATATGACATATCAGCTCTTGTCATCATGATATCATGATGATAAAAGTATTGTAATTCTTATATCAGGCCTATATGGAGTTGACCAGATAGTAAAATGTCTGCCAGGTTATCTAATGCATTATCTGACTGTTATCATTATGATTTGTGGATGATCATGCCTTATACACCATTATCCAATTCATATCAGACAGATAACTACTTAACATAATTATCTGGGAATACCAGCACTTCAAACCTCCCCTGATGGAGTCCATAAGAGGAGGGCCAATGTCAACAAGTTGAGATCTGTTGCAGCGGGGGTCACTGGTTGTGCAGCAGCCTTGCACACAGGGTGGAGGAATGGCACTTTGTTGGCTAAGTTGAACGACTTGATATTCAGTGGGGTGGCAATGGTTGCCTGTCCATCCTCCTAGTGATGTGATTATCACTTTGTGCATAGATGTCTTGAAATCTTACCAGCACTAAACACCAATTGCAGACCATGGCAGGCATCAGAGGGATTGGCCCCTGGGGGCCAACGTATGTGAGCCCTTCATCATTCTCGTTCTTGTACACTCTGTGGAGTTTCAAGTGCCACCTTGCAAGGTGACTATTGAGGTCAGCTTTTCTAGTCTGAATTGTATACTTTAGCTATGCATGGTGAGCTTTGAATAAGTACATACCTTGGCACTGTCAGAGGCAGGCTCTGACTCATCATCCTTGGAGCTCCCAGAACCTTTGGACTTTGAGGTTCAAGATAACTTTTTGACCTGTTGCATGTCCATGAAGAGCTTCACTACTAGTGTTGCCCAGGCCCAGCTTGGCCTGAAAGCCATGGCTTGGGCTTGGCTTTCGAGGGCTCACAGCCTAGGAAATCTCAGGCCAAGCCTTGAGCCAGGCCGGGCCTTAATTGGGGCTCGGCCTGGCCTGAGGCCATGGCTTGAACAAGTGGAGGATGCTGAAATATTACAAGCATATGTAACTATGGACAAGTATGACTATGATGAAGATTCTATCCTGTAGTGACAATGATGACACAGCCAGTCATTTGGTGTCACAAAAGGGTCTCTATTGACTGGTGAAAATTACCTGAAGCAAGATCTGCAATAGAAGATGCCAGGGGCCACTGCTGTGGCAGGGAGGAGGAAGACTGTGTGTTGCTGGACAATGGCTGCATGAAATGATCTGAAATAAAATGTGGTGGTTGGCGATGACGTGGAGAGTATGCAGAAAAAGAAATTGAATGAATACATACATCCAGTCCTGAGCTATTCACAAATTGTTCCAAAAGCACCTCCATCCAAGAAAAGGCAAATATCTCCAGAATGGCTGACATGGCGATGAAGAGAGATACATCAATTGAAAGAGCTAGGTGAGTAGTGCATGACCATTGGTTTACAAGAGATTTGACTGGGGGATGGTCAAGATATCATACATGCAATCTCACCAGCAGGAGGCAGGAGGAGGACAACTGTGCATTGGTGGACAACGGCTACATGAAACATTATGAAACATGATGAGGTGGTAGTTAACAGTGTAGACGGTATCTAGAATGAGAAACTGAGTGAATAGACACACCCAGTCTTGCATTACTCATAAAATGGTCCCAGGGGGCACTGTCCACAAAATAACAAATATCTCTTGAACGGCTGATACAGACACAATGAAAAGTACAGCGATTGAAAGCGGTAGGCAAGTAGTACTCAGCTGCAAATTTTCAAGGGGTTTGGCAGGATGATGCAAGAGTTATCACAGAGGCGATCTCGGGGTGAGGAGGTGAAGGTGTCATACCAAATAGGACTAGCCTCTCGCAGCAAGCTCCAACTGTTGGCAGGATAGAAAGTGTAGAGGGATTTCCTTGAACCGGTGGAGGCACCTGATTAACAAACCAAATAGTCAACCATGTGAGTACATGACATGTCTCTCCATATGAGTCCACTGTGGATATAGCACAGCCACAAAGCTGCAGCCTCAGGCCACAGCTCACAGCTTCTTGACAAGTCAGGCTGGGCCATGAGCCCTCACAGGCCATCCCCACGGCTCGGCTCGGCTTGGCCCAGCTTGGCTCAGGGCTTGAGGCCAGGCCCAGTACAACACTATTCACTACAGACAGCTCACCTTCATATTTGGATATCTTCTTTACCATCTCCCTGTAGTCGGCTAGGTTGTCAACATCAATGGCATCAGATAGTCATTGCCTTTCCAGACAGTTGTTAGTAGCTTTTACAGTCACAAAATATATAAAAATGCACCCTCAGGCCTTCGGTGGAACATACTTCAGTGGAAAATGTTTCCTCTCAGAAACCACATAGTCTTCTAGGCCATGCTTGCAGAGTATGGCTTGCAAAAATTCAACGTAGTTTGAGTTGGTGAGACCAAACAGTAGCTCTTTCATCTTCATAGACTTTTCTTCCTTTGATGTTGTCTTCCCTTTCATAGACATTTTTTTTATCTTCAAATAGACCATCAGTGAAATTGAAAATGATTGCAGAAGCTCATCTTCAGGAGCTGGGGATGACATGACATTGGCTCAGAAAGAAGTAGCTAGTGCAACTAGTAACTACAAATTCTAACTAGAGCCACTTCTGGGGTCCTTGCTGGCAATGCCCAAAAGCATTTTTTGATTTTTTGATTTTCCCCGAACAAATGAAAACAGCTGTAAGTAAACTCGAGATTTGCTGATGCCACTGGTCCGACTGAAGAACTTGTCATGGTAAAGTCAACCAACCAAAGCCAAAATGCTGTACCACGAGACTTTACAGTAAATGTCCGGAGGCTCTTGGAAGTCGGAAATACTTTCCCCGACTTGTCTCGGGATTGTAAATAATGTCGAGGGTTCACTGTAGTAATTGTGACGTTGAGCTGAGCTCAAGCGCCCACAAAGCGGACGGCCTACCAAAATAGCCGGTTCACGCCAACCAGGCACCTGTTCACTTCAGTCGTCAACCATATTCACGCTCAAGCTTCTGCGTCACGACCATCGCGGTGTGAATAACCCAGAGAGAGCGACAAGTGCCTTGCAAGCAGTTGGTTAGAAACACAGGATGAAGCACCTTTCGTTGAAGGATGCGCTTCTGCCGCAACCGCCAAGTTTCAGCAAGAAGCAACTCTATGAAGTCCACGAGGTTCTGGGTACGGGAACTTTTGGAAAGGTGGTGGTAGGTATCTCATGTTCCGCTTTCATGCCAACCAGTCCCCTCTCTTTTTTAATTCAGCAATACCTTACGGTTTTCTGTTGTCAGAGAGCGACTTGGACAGTTCCACCGGATTTGATAGAGGTCGCGAAATCGGGAGCGGCCGCATCGCCCAGTAACTTCGGCCATCCTTGTGGATCAAATTCGATACCTATCTTGCATCCGCACCTACTTCACCATGGGCAACGCACACCGGGGTCACCTGGGTCATCCTCTTCGGATAAGAACCCAGTAATCACCAAGGAGGTGGCTCTGAAAATCATTCCGAAGAAAAAGGTGAAAGGAAACGAAGAAGCTGTTTGGGGAGAAATGGAAGTGTTGAAAGGTCTTGATCACCCCAATGTTGTAAGTTGAGACGACCCCTCTTTCAAAATGAAAATCTCATATTTACCATACGAAGGTCAAATTTTACGAATGGTTTGAGTCAAGAAGTAAATATTATCTGTCATTTGAACTCGCCGTCGGCGGTGAGCTATTTGAGAGGATCATCCAACGAGGCAGGTTTACCGAAAGTGATGCCGTCGCTGTTGTACGGTACGCCATTTGATAGAGCTTTTCAAGAAGCTTGTCTCACCTATCGCCTAGCTCAGTTTTGTCCGGTGTGAAGTACCTACATGACCATGATATAGTACATCGTGACCTGAAGTACGCATCTCTCCGCACGGGATGTGCATGTCAACTAATCTAATTCCTCCAATGTCTAGACCGGAGAACATTCTGTATCGAACCAAGGATCCTAACAGCGATGTTGTAATTGTTGACTTTGGAATGTATGACTTGTGGTCCTGTCTCCGAAATAGCTTATTGAATGCTTACCCATAGCGCAAAGCACCTACATTCCTCCACCGAGCAACTTCAGTCTCTCGCTGGGAGTCTTGGCTATGTAGCACCAGAAGTATTGAATCATTTAGGGCACGGGAAAGCCGTGGATATTTGGTCGACTGGGTGAGCATTACCTTTTGACGTCTTAAGCGAATCCACCTACATTTTGAACAGAATCATCACATATGTATTACTCTGCGGCTATACCCCCTTCAGGTCAGACGACCCTAAGGAGATTATTAGAGAGACCACAGACGCAAAGTTCGAGTTTCACGAGGCTTATTGGAGCAAGGTATCCAGCGAAGGCGAGTGGGACAACTGCCTTCTAAACACCACTATCTAACGCAAAAAGCAGCCAAATCCTTCATCAGGCTCCTGCTTAACCCGGATCCTTTGAAGCGACCATCCGCCGAAGAGGCCCTCAGCCACCACGTTTGTTTCAGTTATTTTGGTGCACTATGGAGATTTAACTGGCCTGTAGTGGTTAACGGCTTATGAGCCATCCACGGACCACGACCTTGGTGCCGGACTACGTGAGAATTTCAACCCTCGCAAACAGTGGCGTTCAGCTATTACATCAGCGCGGGTGCTGGCCCGCCTTGGTAAAGTTGCAAATTCACGTGCGAGGGGGTCCAGTGTATCAAGCGCAGGCAGTGGCGGATGGGGTGAGGATCATACCAGAGATGAAGGACATCGGGAGAATGACAAGGCTGGAGTTAGCAACGCGGAAGATGAACGCGATGTTGTGCCAGGTCTAGACAAGCTGTCTCTTGGCACCGGAGATCCAGGCTCCAACGACAACGTTAAGGTCACAGGTCCGGGCGGAGATCTGGCGGATGACCAGCGTAAGGCAGAAGATTGTCCAGCTTCTAATCCTTTCAGCGTACCTGACAAGTCCAGTGTACAGCGAACCGCATCGAATGGTAACGGTCAAATCAAAGAGTTGCATCCCGAGCGGTCTACAGATCAGCACAACGAAGCGACCGCCGTCGTTGCACCTTCACCGACTCTTCTGGCAGAAAGGCATAGCCATGATGAGTTGAAGATGCCTGGGAGTTTTTATGTAGCGAATGGAACATGGGAGAAGAGTATTTGGCGACCCGGGGGGGACCGTCAGACGTCATTACGGGACTTCTTCCGAAAACTCGGCTTGTAAGGTTCGGCCCTCATAGATCCTGTATTTCTCTATTTCCGCTGTATCGCTCTTGCACTATCTTATAGCTTTATCGGTTGCCGCGAACTCGTGACCTGCAACACACTCAAAACCGAATTGGCGGTCCATCGAACGAAACAGACTGATCGTGATAGCGTGCTGCATCTTGTACATGGATCCTGTTTGAACGATGATTATGACTACTGGCCGACTCTCGTTTTCAGACGCGGCCCTTGCGGGTTGGTTGACATTGCACAACCGCCTCGCAAGCCTTGGGTTAGTTCGGCATTGTCCAGCCCGTCGAGTGGCTGGACGACAGGGCGGAATCTGGCAAGTCTCTATCCTTCCGATTCTCTGATAGAAATATTGTAAATCACTGATGACCACTATGGAACCTTGTAAATCCTACGATCCCGATTCCCAGGTGACATAAACGGACATCTTGCAGACTGTTGGCCACCACGCCGGACATCTCCTGCGTATTCCAGGTTACTAGGCAATCGGCAGAGTCTTTGAACTTTTGACGATCTCTGGGGAAATTGGCACCGGCCGTTCTGTACTTTTCAGGAGATGCACGTCTTCCACCTCAGGACCAGAGGATGACCCAGTTCAAGCACAAACTTGTAAGCGAGAGTGACCAGAGAGATGGGGATGAATGAAGGGTCGTTATCCAAAACTGGGGTCGAGGCGGTATAGAGGAAGAACGACGGGAGACCATACTCGTCTCGACAGTGCGGCTTTCTAAGGCATAATTTCCTTGCGTTGATGGACTTGATGCCACTATGAAGACTGGAAAGACTCGACAGGCCGTCTCCTGGACAAGTCAAAAAGGTTGAAAGAGCACGGTGAATTTATTCCCCTACACGGCGCCATGGATGCTGACGGTCAGGACAGCATGTCCTAGTCATTATGAACGCCAACTTGCAATTGCTAGTCCGGCTTCCAGTGTATCGTTCCACACGGTGGGTATCCATCCTTCCCTAATTTCCTGAAAAGCGCATAAAAGACGCTGGCCCAGTTGCGCGTACGAATACTATCCTACAGAAACGGAGGCGAGTCACTGTCCACCTTCAGGATAGGATCACTCCTGACGTCGACCACGTCACATTCGGAACTGGATATTCTCCACACTACCTTCGAGTGCTTGAAACCAAGCCAATACCTGTTGTCGGGATCAAAAACTCTCCAGATGAAGCATTTACACGACGGCTAGTTCCTCTGACAGGTCAGGAAACTCAACCTATGCGGGTTCTCTCACTTTCCCTTCAAAACCTATACTCGCACAGCCCACTCTAGCCTCAGCCAAGCCGTCGGCCCAGTTATGCAGTGCGAATACCATCCACCTTTAGGATAGGATATTGACTACGTCATACTCGGAATTGGGTACTATCTACACGTCACCTTCAAGTGCTTGAAGCCGTGTCGATACCTGTTGTCTGGATCGAGAACTCCTCGCATGAAGTATTTACATGCCAGTTAGTCTCTCGGACAGCCTGACAGGTCAGGAAAGTGGACTTCTGCGAGTCCTCTCACCTCCCCGTCAAGTACTATACTCGCACATCCCACCCTAGCCCTCATCGGAACCCAGAAATCGTTCATTCCCGAATCCCACTTTCATGTCTCACTAGTGCATGATTCCCTCTCGTCTGGTCAGGATATATCGAGGCGCTATAAATACTAACTAACCAAAGTTCTAGGACGAACAAGACAGACGCGGCACGTCGGAAACCCTGCGAACCGATGCGGACTGACCTTCTGACCTCGTCTCTTTCCGTTTCCTCGGTTCGTACGAGCTATCGTACAGAAAGATTGTGGGGGATAGAAGTCGTGCAGGCAACTCCTGTTCTGGATGAAAATCCGGCAAACCAGGATGATCGACGCTTTGTGACGTATACCACTAAAGGTGATGAACACTCTCAGCGTGATTGGGCAATGATAGCCTAGACTACTAAGGCCATTGGATACAGACCAGAGTAATATGATAAGTATAGTGCCTATAAATCAGATACTACATCTCTATCATCTCTCATAACACGTGCATATTCCAGGAGTAATCTGTGGAAAGTCAGCCGGGAGTCACCAAAAGTACAAAGCATGTTACCTGAACATATACGCAACCATATCCTCTTTCCTCCAGAACGCCTTACTCCATTCCCGTCCTGCTTTTGCGATTTTGCCTGCCATTTCTTCGTGAGCACCTCTTCCAGAAAGGTCGCCTCGGAAGAATGTCAATGAGTCGTGTAGATCTGAATAATCATATTTGACTGGTATATAGTGCACCCAGGGTTGAATGCGATCTGTGAACCTTCGCGATCGGTTAGACTTGATTTTGAAAACGAAGGTCAACTACACCGACCATTCGGGGTATACTGTAGCTTTGAAAATCAAGGAGTTCGATGTCATCAACCGCTTGAACCGGCTTGACCACCCATTACCATCTACCTACGAGACAACACTTTCATCGGAAAATCAGGCACATACAGAGAATCATGATCACTCACATCCAACACGTACTTGTACTTCCCGGCCTCAGAGATGCTCTGAAACGCGCGCCAATCATACATCTCCAAAAGTTCCTGACATTGGCTTTTCCCGCAAGACAGTGGACGACCGGCGAAGGCGGCGTCAAAAAATACGGGATTTATATCTGTTTTGCTGACCTCGTCCCCTAGACCGACCTTCTCAAGTGGTGTCACATGTGCGGGAAGGACAATTGTCGTGCCATTTTCCTCGTTGGCCAAAGTCACAAGTCGGTTCCTCTGGGAAAGCTTCCACTCCTCTGTAGAGTCATGACGTATGCCTGTGTTGGCTCCCCTCCAAAGAAGCCGATTATCAACCTTGAATTTGAACTCAGGATCGACTTCACGGGGAAGGACATCCTCGACCCATGATAAGGTCGGAGTTATGTGTATGTCTGAGTGTATTGCTGAGGAGCTATACGAGAAGAGTGGAACGGGGGTCCGGAGAGCGTATGGTCCGGCGTCGTGAGCCACAAACTGGCCATGTTCCCGTAACAACGAGGGGTGTTTGCACGGGTCCATAGCAGCTCGGTGGTCGTATATGAAGGATTTGGCATCCTTTGGAGTATATAACCGCTTAGTAAGGGCAGGTGATCCGAGTGGACAAGCAGTAACCCAGCCTCTCGTTCGAGAGACCGGAAGTTCCTTCACATCTAGCGCTGACGCAAGTACAGTTTGAGATGGATGGACGACTAAACATATAACACGCAAAACGGAATCCTCCTTACCTTCACCAGTAGCAGCCGCTTTCAATGTCATGGACCTCGTTTGGTAGTTTATAAATATGGACGCACTGTCATGCGGAGAGAAGACGGCGCGGAAGGGCGGTAATGAATGTCCAATGTCCATTAGCAACTTAGCCATCTCATTTCCGCCAATCAAGAGATTCTCGCGTTTAGCAGGGTCTTCGGGTAGCTTGTCCGCAGCGATGAGTACGGGTCCACCTTCTTCTTTTCCAAGTGTGTAAGTATCTTGGTGATGCTCCCATTCCGCCTGAATCTTCCTCAGATTCGCTGGCTTGATGCCCCAGAGGGGCTGTAGGTCATGATGAATCTGGTCGTATTCATCTGGCAACTGGACATTGTGCTCCTGGACATACTTCCACCTGTACGCAATAAATGTTGAAAACGTTGAATGTGACGTGCTGGGTAGGATACTCGATACGATATGTAAGTAGAGGACCTACCATTTGTCGAACCCTGGCGGAGGAGTTCTACCATACCGCCTCTCATATTCAGCAACGAGTTGCTCGTAGGTCGTACTAGCCCGACTAAGTTTTGCCTTCCATGCAGTTTCCGCATTCTCCGTAAGGTCGTAGACGGGATGCCTGCCATCAGGATTGAGGAGGAGCAGTCCATCTGAGTGAAAGTGGTGAGAAGGAAGGGAATTCGTATGTAACAATGTTTGGCCACCCAGACCATCCTTCTGACCTGCTGAGATGCGAGAAGGGGTCCAAGGCGGCTCAACCAATGACTGCTTGGCCACGATACGAGAGACCGGGAAAATCCTGCTGAATGATATAATGCTTATGCTCAGGAGGAGAGCGGGCAAGAGGAAAAGGGGCCTCGTTCTCCGCCCGAAAGTCATAGAATGGAAGACGGGTTGAAGGAACTGTCGCCGTATCGTTTCAGATCCTTGTTAAATCACGAGGGTTGAGTGCGTGCCGACGATGGGTCCCTACGATCAACCCTTTCGAAAACTGACGGGCGCTGGCCTCCCCACCAAGTACCTTGATAAAGACGTAAGTGATGTAAGATGAAAGACGTTCCAAGGAAAACTGGTATATAGGAGTATTACCGTCAACGACGACCATGAGTAAACCACGTTAACTGTGGTCACGAGCGCTGTGAATTGATTGGTGCATTAGGACGAACTCTGGCACAGTGTTGAGCGGCGGGCGCCCTGAAAGATGTAATTATAATACTATGGGCCTGTTTAGCCTGGACGCGCGAAATTCTTTGCAAGGCACTGGGTCTGACATTCATAAAACCAACCCAACCAGATGTGGTGAGAGTTTGGCCAGAATTCGAGACAGTTCATTTATCATGATAACGACTCTTCCTCCACCAGCAAGTTCCAAGCACGAAGATTTTGAGAGATATAGCAAGAGGGCGTCGGTCAAGCCGTGACTCGTACACTGCCAAGAGTCGAGAGAAAGAACTTGTCGGAACGCGGCCTTGGACGTGCATGCGGCGATACCACGCTAAGAGGTTGCTACTAAAAAGCAGTGGCGCCGCGCCAGGGGGTCAGTCTTAGTTGCGTCTTAGTTGCCTTACGTAACGCTCGTATGGAACCATGGCGCTGGTGCGTCCCCTGACGAGGAGGGGCACAGTGGAAAAAGCAGACTCTTTCACACCTTGCAAGCAATTTTTTCACAGGTGCCTTTGATGCTGTAAAGTTGCTTTCTAACACAGGATAAAAGGGGGGATCGAGTGGAAAAATGTAAACAAATGTGAAAATATACTTGATCCAGCTGGGACCGTCGTCCTTTGCTGCTGGGACCTTTAGTGTGTGAATAGTAGGCTGCACGATGGGAATAGCAGAATAGTGGTCAGACCTGTGTCATTGTCTGCCTCCACCGTTATAAACTTGTAGCTGTAACAGGCTAGCTTCTAGTTCACTGCCTGATTGTGAGAGCATCTTCACTATTGTCACCCTCGTGACTATTGTACTCTGTACTGAATCACCAGGGTCAGGTCTACGTCGTTGCTGCATGACGGTCAGATGAAAGGGTATTCGTCGTTGTACTTACCTATCAAACGTGGGGATCAAGCCAGGATGTGGGTGACATTGACGCACCTGGGCATGATACCGGGTCCCTGTACTACTGGCCAGTCCTCACCATGTCAACAAACGTTCGCGTGTTCTGATTTTTGAGTATTGGCCCCTATCTCATGCACTCTCAGCGAGCTCAGGGTCAAGCGTATAAGAAATGTGAAGCGCTTATCCCCAATTGGCCATCAAGTATAGTCTGGGAGAGTCGACAACGGATAGCACGAGCATTCTCCCAGTGTGCCTTTTCCTTGGTCGCACGAAGTGCTATATGTTCAGACACTTCAGCGTCGAGGAACGTATTCCCACAACGCGTCGAGTTTCTAACACGGTTGACAACAGATATGCACCTGCGGCGAAATGAAGCAGTAGTTCAACGATACATATCTTGTCGACGTTTTAACGGACTGAGCCTGAACCGGGTCACTTGGTACATGTGTTCACCTCTAATTGGATTACTGCGCCGTCCTATTTCGACCGAACATGTTTTGAGTCGAAGCGAGCTCACTTCGAGTTTTCAAGCTCGGCTCGACGGCAAACCAATGTGGCCAACTTTTCATATTCAAACCGCAGTTGATCGGTACCGAACTTCGCAGTCAACCAGGCTGCTGGTACACAGCGCAGCGATTGATAGCCATATTAGCCACAGCCTAACATCCCGGTGTCCCTGTGCTCAGGATGCTGGCTGTATGTACGTTGGTCGTGGAGCAGTTGAATTGGAAACATCAATCCGAGCACAACTGGAACGCTCAGGTCTGAATGTACTGCTAGCCTCTGACAACGAACGGGTTTAGAGTCTTCCGATGACCAGTCTGTCGTTGTGCGTTTCCCTGGAGTACTGATTGATCAAGAGTAAGTTCCGGCCATCAGGCACTGACCAGGTCTCCAGTAGCGTTCGGAACGTTACCGAATCCCCCCACCCGTTTCTGTCGCTCAAATCATATGGTATGTCGTGAAATAGATGTCTCTGGTCAACGTGATTAGCGCAGGATATCTCTCTTGTCCACTGGCTCGAGAGACGCCAAAACGTTCTGAGTGGCCAGATTGTTCTCGCCGAGTATGTCCTCTTCCCACTGAATTTTATCCCACGGTACCCCGATATTCCGAAGTATCGTACGAGTATAAGGCTGGGAACCGGGCGTCAATACTATGAATGGGCTACCACCAGACACTTACAACTTGGCTTTCAACTCTTGAGCCATGCCACGATGCGGAACAGGCCTAGGGAGATAATCACATATCTGCGCGAGACATAGAAAGTAAAAGGGCGTACCTCTCCGCGCATTTGCGGCAGTTTGCAATCGAAAGGTGGGTAACGGGTCTGTTAGATCCCCGCAGCAACCCCACCTCCGTTTGTCCTCCCTGCTTGGTACTCTGCTCTTGCTCGACGTTGGGCGCAATGCCTCACAAGGGCGTCCACGAGGTCTGAGTATGACGGACCCATACACCCTCGTGAGAAAGGCAAGCAGGCTCCGCAAATATCTCGATGTGGTCGGTCCGTTTCATGTCTCTTTTCGCGGTTCCCCGTCTTCCTTTGCACGAAAACGTACGATTCGATTTCTTCGATAACGTCCGCTACCTAGTCTTGAAGACCTGCCGTCCATCGTACCTGGCTGTAACGGCCGCATAGTTCGTTGCCGAGTTTGGACCTTCCTCTCCATTTGACAATGTGTTTGCGTTTACGCAATCCGTTCGCTCCAACGATACTGATGGACGAGAAAGCTGAGTGATATAGGCTGCCTCCTTGCTCTTCCACACGCCCATCAGACTCTCTCAATTCACATGGACCTTCTGATAGGGATATTTTGACCATGTATGGGAGGCTGATTAGGATTGCTGGGAATACGGCTGTGGAGATGAGGGCACGTTTCAAGTCCACGCTGAGGAAAGACTTTTGCATGAAAAGTTAGGTTGTCTCGCAGCAGAAAGCGGAAAGAGCCACCATACAGATAAGCCTATTCACGTAGAGGACTCCATGAACAGAGAAGTCCGTTGCACAACAGTATTCTGCAGGCACACATTCTGCTAATCGAGCTGCACTGTACCGATTGCCTTCACCGTTATTAAAGAGATCACTATCTGTCGAAAAAGGATGGTTTAAGTGCTGGCGGAATGACGTACCCTGGCACCTTCTCATTGGCCGGTTTATATCGGATGGATCACGCTCGTGATATAACGTTGCCTCATTAAGAGCGTTCTTTGGCCCCAATTTGAGATCCATAGTTGGCCGCGTCTTCGTTCCGATTCTTCTGATACCCCATTATCAATATCCGATCGCCCACCGAAGCTGGGAAAGGGGGCAAAATAGCGGAGATGCGAGTGTCTTTCCAATTGCCATCGTCGTTGGGTCCTACTTGCCTACCCTGCTGCAGTCGAAGAAAGTGTCCGACAAACGTGCCCTCCAGCTACACCTGCCTATGATCTCCTGTGTCTGTAAAGGGTGTGCACCAATTATCTGAAACCATCACATATGGTGGTTTTCCTCCGTTCTCTCCTTTGAAATGGAAATCTAAAATGAGTTCGGTACCACTACTTCATATTCAGAGGAAAAACTTAGGACCAACCAGATCAAGGCATATCGATCGATTAGCAGACTACTAAAGAGATAACTACTTACCAAAGCATTCGCAGGGCTGGCAACCGCGAAGATGAGGCACAGCACATGGCTTTTCTCGCCCGTGTGAGTAGGAGTAGGATGTCCGGGCTCCGGTAGCCAATTGCCAAGCCCCGAGGCTCTTTTTTTTTTGCCCTGCTGAGGAATTTCACAACCACCTGATTTGAAGTCAGGGACAGAAGAAAGCGCACGTGTCAGGGGACCCTACCGACAAAAAACTGTAATGAAGGGTGTGGCAAACACTGAATTGCAAAACCGCAGTGGCGTCCTGATTTTGCAGGCACAGAAGTGGCATCGTTGCCGAAGAATGTCCTCGAAGTGTCTCAGATTGGCAGCTCAGTTGGGTGGGTAATAGCATGAACTACATTCTCCAGTAAGATACCTGACACGATACGATAAAGGCAGCCAATGGCGGAAACGACTGTGCAGTAGGTGGTGCCGGCGGTGGCAGGGCAGCCAATAGTCCTGCTAGCTTGCAAACCATTGGCCTTCCTCAACAAATCGATGGTCCGTATCCGCACCGTGGGAGTCACTCAGTCACTGAGTCTGTCCGTGTGCAGGCTGTGGTGGCGTTCGACATCTGCCCAGCCTACTATACACACCAAACCAGGCCCGCAGCTACCCATCCGGCTCTTTTTTCTTTAAATTGATACATCCTGTTCCTCGCAGCGTGTCGATGGCCCTCTCACAAAGGCACGAATACGGACAACCCAGGCACATTGATTACCTTGGAATCCGGGCCGCCACTGAACGTTTCGGCATGGCGTTCAGCCACAGTACTGGTCCATGCAACTGGTAGGGTACGCATCACAACACCTGCATGAGGTTGTGGTGTTCAGAAGACCCGTTTGGGATGCGTATGGTTATAGTGATATTGGCACCACAGTGGCCAATGGAATACCGAGTCCCTCTCGTCAGATACGGTGACCATGCATTCCTGCGAATCCTCTGTCAGGACTGTTACACAGCCTCTTTTCTGGTGACACGTATACACTCGCGGATGTGCCTTGAAAGTTTTAAATGGATGCTATGTGTGTACAATCTATCTGCTGACGATGATGAGTGGCACCGCCGACACATCACAGTCCTTGCTGCCCGCATCTCGTCGGGGCTCGGCAGCTGCACATGGTACGTGTGATCAGGCACAGCTACTGTCCGGTGGGTTATTTGGTGGATGCCGGAAGCAATAAGTACCCAATCCTACTGCCATCATGAAAACGATCACATCTATGTACCACTGAGGACTCCGCGATGTTCTTTGGTCAAGATGTCGTGTCCTCATGCCTATTCGCACGGGGTTTCATCGTTCCGAATAAACCAAGGAAATTAAACCTGCCTGCAGCAACCCTACGACATTAGGGTCCAGCACGTACGACACTTGGAACCGCATGGCACACACCTGTGGAATAGGACGCCATATTACACCATTGACCACACGAAAGCCAAGAAGCGAGACCAAAACTAGACTACATGGACCGAACAGATATGAAGTGGCAGAATCATTCGCAATACTGCAGATTATCAGCTGGCGGATATGCTGCATGCAATTTATCGTCAGTCAACGTTGTGATGGGTAGCTGCCTAGTGACATAAACCATAACGCGCGGTCCCCGGGACTCAGACCACAACGTAGTACCGGGAGGCTTGTTACCGGTGCTTTGCTTTGCTCATATTAGTCTTGGAATGCTTGTCACCGGATATTATCGGCAGCGTAGGGGTGCTGCAGTAACACGAAACAAAGATGAGGCTGCATTGACAGCCAGAGCCATGAACTGACATCGAGAGACTATCGTAGGGGAATCCGTGGGATGGAGCATCCCGGGCAAGCTCGTGCGTCGTGAAGCGTTTCACGTTCGATGAGGTGGACCTTGAGACAGGACAATTCGGATTCAGCCAAGCAATCAGACTGTCCAGGGAACCATTGTCCCAGATTGCTCAAAGACACGAGTGCGACTCAGCCTGGGTTGGCAATAGGATAAGTCCAAGGTACAATGAGAGTTGTCAGGCTTGCTATTCTGTTTACGATGACGACCGTGCCATGGCTACTCGTTATTGTCGAGTCGTCGACGAGGATTCAATGGAAGTGTGCCACAGGTGACCTCAGATACGGGTCTACGAGGGGAGTCCAATTGTGCAGCGGTCGTAAAAAGGACCTGTATTGGATATTGCATGCTGAATACAATACCAAGTATGCCGCCAGTGTTGCCAACGTGGTCAGATGTGCCTTTCGACCTATTGTGCGAGTTGCCCGGAATGCGTGGAGAAACACAAAACGGACGCGGCTGGACCAATCGTGGCAGATCTCATCTCATCATCACCTGCGGAGTGGGCAGTTCTCCCTTATTCGAGTAAGTCAATTCAAAGAGCCATTGAATGAAGACTCTACCGTTCTTCTCACTGAATGAGGGGTTGCGGGTAAGGTGGCAGTATGGATGATAGAGAGGGACCTGCTGTGGTTAATAGACTCTCTCACTCGTGTTTGTCGATCTCAGACATATTTTGAAAGAAATAATAATAAATATTTATCTGGTTGGTTATGTCCGAAAGAGGCAATAAATCCCCGCACTGGATATGGGATTGCCGTGCCAGGTACAGAGCCAGGAACAGGTGACATGAGAAGACATCATGCATGATTTCGACCAGCGCCGGCAATAAATACGCCTCGTCTGTAGTCTCGCTTTTCCCACTCCCCCCGACTGCAGTTTATTGCACTCACTCCTCCTCGACTCGCCACTGACCTCGTCCACAATGCAACTGGCAAGCCTCGTCATCGCTCTCATGTTCGCCTGCGCCGCCGTCGCGAGTCCTTTGGTAAGTTAGTTCGGCTCTCCCGCCGAAAATTGAACTAAAAGAACGCCCCAATCAAACCAGCCCGCAGACCGTGATTCGCTATTGGTCCGTTCGCCCTCTGAAGACAAGCGTGGAAGTGGCTCGGGCAGCGTATGCACCTCTCCTTTGTCTCTTCCCGTCGCGTCTTGCTGATCCTCTCTTATTAGGGACCAGACTGGAAACGAAGCTGGGGCGGGTTTAACGAGTGAGGAGCCTCCTCTCCGGTTAACGTGTACGAGGCTGGCCCTCCTCTCTCCGTTTTCGCCTCCATATCCCCCCCTCCCCTTCCCGCTTCTCTTCGGAATCCCAAACTTTGGCCGTCCTTCTTTGACAGCCCGGGCAGACAGCGACCTTTCATATTCGGATGCACCATCTATCATACCACATACCTCGAAAACGGGGTTCTTCGCTCGACCCATCCAAACAATTCATATCAAACCCTCCAAATTTTCCCCCTTCATTTACAACAATCATCGCGGGGCTTAATGCGGGTCGGTGGAGTAACAATCGGCGTTTTGTTGGTTTACTGCTCTTTTTTTGTTCTTTTTGCCTTTTTATCGGCTTCTCTTTTGTACTCAAACTCACCGCAACCCTGCCGGGGAAAAGGAAAAACTCGATTTTTAATGGACGTGCATCTTCCGCTCACCTTCACATTCATTACATTTTGAGCGTTTTCGCCTACTTTGTTTCTGCAATTATATGGGTGTAACTGTTGGGAACTGGAAAAGGCGTCGACGTTTGCGCTGCTTGTGAAAATAAATGCAATATACATACATGTACGATGCCCGCGACGATCGCTGTAAACCCGACAATTTGGGTACCTAACATTCTTTATCCGTCCACTCGATATCGTCCAGCTTTTCATTTCCGCTAGATTTGCGTTTGCCCACGGAGCATATGTGTGTATCTGCGCACGCGCGGGGACCGGCGACCCGCGAACCGTACGGGCAAGTGTCAGACATACGAAAAACCACTGACAGGCCCATCAACGTCTCGAACATCCAAGACCCGCGGTGTCCGCACTGGCCACTCTAAGCCGCCGGCATGGTAAACGTGCTTCCTCGAAGATCGATTTGAAGAATTAGCCTTCTAACGGGCGACGTCATAAGTACCCCGGTAAATGTATTTGCGTTTCGGCCACCCCGTTGGGAAGGGCCCTACCGACGCTTGTGGTACCTTCTCAGTCAACGCTTCTACCCAAGGTGATAACTCCTGATACGCTTGGCTTGCGTCGCTCTCGCCACGAAAAGGTAGACAAACACGGTTGGTTCCGAGTGCATCGATCGCTCGTTGTATAAAACATGGGACTTTTCCGACATTAGATCACAACCTCGGTAACCTAGCCCACCCACATGATGAGCACGTTGGTCGTTCCTCGCGAGTTCTTGCCCTTGATCCGCTCTCCCCATGACGCACGCGACCAAGGCACGCATAGTCCCTGCAAAGTTCTTCCCAATTCTCAAGGTTTGCATCGATGCACGGCAAATACGTTTCACCCCTATCTTCAAATGGAAAACACGAGGGTCGACGGACATCCGCCGGCAGCAAAAAAGCGTCGAGATTCGTATCTCAACGGAAAAGATATAATCCGCTATGGAGAGAAAGAGAGAGACAGCGGGGAAGGATGGTGATCTGACTCACAGCCTTGGTCGCCTGGAACACTATATCGATGAGTAGGAAGTCGGTCAGAATTGGTCACGAACCGGTTTCCTGCTCCCTCATGTGTGGGGACACCGAAACAGTATATGGTTCAGCGCTCATGTACCGACCCCATGTGCTTGCTTTGCACCCGGAGCTGACGTGGCAGACATAATGATTCGCCAGCATTGCGAGGTCATCATCACCATCGTCTTTGGAAATTGATGCCTGATGGACACAATGACTGGCGTAATGGCCGGGACTACAGCATTACGGGGTTGTGAATGTGTGAAAGTTGGTGCCATGGAATGCATACCCCGCTGGTAATACGAGCACCCAGTAGCGCCTGAGAACTTGGACAACACCTAGTGCAATATTGGCTAGACGACGCCCATCCAATATGGGTGTGCCACGCATTTCGATTGGAGATGAGTAGTCCCGCCCCACAAGGTATGGGGCAAGTGGTACCCACCGCGGGCCGAAGAGTGCCCGAGAACTTGCCGAACGTAGCGGATAAACGGGCATTAAGTACGACGATAACGAAATCGAGATACATTCTGTGGCTTCGTCGACTCTCGAGTGCCGCGCTCGTAGGAGGTCATGGTGCAATATGGAAGTTCGGTGGTGTCTTCTAGTTTGCCGACCGAGTTTGGATTGAATTGGTGGGAAGCCAACGTAGTACTCATATCGTCATACGTTGTCACGGGATGTACGCAGCGATGGCCGAGACTTCGACAGTGCGCCACAAAATCGCGTACTACCCGATAGCGATGGAGGTTCACGTAAACCCATATCGAAAAAAGGCAAAGGCAGGTGTGGGGCGCGAGAACACCTTTTTGTCCTCGTGTCAAGTGGAGACCACGTTGTGAAAGGCGTGGTGGGCTTGATTCCACGATGCTTTGGTTAGAATATCGTGACTCTGTTCTCCCTATCGTTCCCCAAAGACTCGGATACCCTAGCAGATGCGCCGGGACGCGCACGGAAGAAATGATCCAATGGGCGTACCCCTGTTTTCAGCATCCCATGTCGACCAGTGGGAGGCCCTCTCCTCCTCGCCTGCTTTGTATCCAGACTCCTTGTCCTCGCTGTCAGTGAATGACCATGAGTGGCACTGGCACCCTTCCAAGTGGCCCCTTCTCCGGCGTACGCCCAGTGGTAACAGCACCCCCGGCAACAATGACCACGCCAGCTACTCCACTGCCATACGCCCGAAAACACTCCTCTTATCGAGTGACTGGTTAGGAAAATCGCAGCCACGAGCAGGCTCGAGGCAAGCGTGGTCCGAGTCTATTGCGGCAGTCGAAAATCACGTCGGCGAAACTTCAAACCCCGAGGACAGACGGTTTAGATCCGAGGAAAAACGACAGAAATTCGAGTTTGAGCTGGCTGGAAAGCCAAGCATTGTCGACGAAGACAACAGGTACTGCTGTTGCGCTGGCAACGTCGATTCAAGGGGTGTCGTTGCGTGTCAGTACTGTTGGTCAAATGCGGGAGCCAATGGGAACACGGCAGTGTCAATATTGCTAAGCGATCGGCGGGCTGGTACGGGGAAACACCACTTGACCATTCATTTCTACTGACTTTTCCCCCAGACAAAACTCACAAAATGGCAGTCAAGACACATGTTTGGATCTCCCTTTGGTTTCTCCTTACTGCACCAGTCATCTTTTGGGATGTTTTCTATTGTTTCATGCGGTGGGTGCTCGTTGTACACAGTGAAAAGTCAAAACGTGATGCCGACGTCCGTCCAGGCCACGTTCGATGGCAGGAGGGGACCTTCATTGGATATGGGAGCCGTACGGGTTATACCAAGAAGTCGACCACGTGAGCGGGGCTGTCTCCTAGTATACCATAAGTCCAGAGTTGACCCCCTTGCTAAGGTATATGGAGTCGAATCTCTGCAACGTAACGACGGGTTTCCAAACGCCCAGTGTACGCTCTTTCTCCCTTGTAGCGTTATCTAACATGCTCATACGTCCTAGCTTTCATGAACGTAATTGAGACCCTCCTCAACCTCACCTACGTTTACCTTGTCCACGTCTCTGGCGCGCCAGTCGCACCTCTCATCGGCATCGCTACTGCCACGATGACGCTCTCCAAAACAGTACTCTATTTGTCCCAGGAGTTCTATTGCGGGTGGTGTGCAACGGGTCACAACGACTTCAAGACGTTGCTGGTATTCTGGATCTTGCCGAACGTGTAAGTCATCTCATACCTGTAATTTTTGTCACTTCTGGTTGGCGCTCACCTTCCACGACAGACTCTGGATCGTTTTCCCAAGTTTAATCGTCTATACACTTGGCAAAGATATCGCAGCCACGCTGGGCGCGGCTGAACGAAGAGCCGTCAAGGCTACCTTGGGGAAGAAAAACTAAACCGTGATTCATACTGTATCTCTGGGTCTGTCGGGCCCTTCTCTCGGTTGATCGTTGCCGACAGGACATTTGTCAGAAGGGCGATTGTACTAATGTATTCGTGCCCCGTAATCTGGGGTTGGGACTCGTGGACTAGTTATATTTATTTCCTCTCACATCGCTATGTCGTTCTGCCCTCTCTTTCTTGGCATGGCGGCTTTCACAATCCTACTACCAAGTTATTAGTCGCAAGGGGCAGGCACATGGGAAAAGGTTTGACTTGTTACATCCTATTGATTAGAAATACATTACAACGAACAACAGAAAAACACAGCAGGAAAAAAAAAAAAAAAAAGAACAGAAAGGTAAGTGTCCCAAAAAGATATACCTTATATTACAAGCACAGTGCGCACTCCCTATTTCGCTTGTCTTTCAACGCCAAAGGAACGGCGGAATAGCGGGAAATATAAGGACAACTACAACAGTTTGCAACGACGGACGGAAAGAGCAGAGAATGCAAAGGATATGGAAGACGGCGGGGAGGTGGGCAGCAAGGTATGAAGGCTGATAAAAAGGTACAAGGTCGATTAGCTGCCCATCGAGCTGTCAAAGTGAAAGGAGGGCCATTGATGCGGCCACAGAATAAGGTGCGTCATGTGATATGTTCACTAGTGGGGTGGCCCTACCCGAGCCAAGAGCATCCAACCCGAGGTGCCTGTCCACGAACCTCCAGGGGAGACAGAAAGAGAAAAGCGAGGAGAGGGAATTGGCAAAAGATGAAGAGCTGAACTGGAGGCAAGCCATCACTAGTTCATCTCCATTTCCATCTCCATGCCGTCCCACTCATCCGTGGACCTGGGAACGTTCTGGCGGAGTGACGAAAGCTTGCAATTGCCTTCCTCGTCCGTTTCTTCCTGTACACTCAATGCAAGGACCTCCACGTCCTCCTTCTTACAACCCCCGTAACCAGGCATCCCCATCGTACCATACCCGAGCGGGCTGTACCTGAGGCTGCAACGTGATCCTGCACCAGCTACCAGTGGACGACCATGCGTGCCGGTACCTGCAGTAGCACTTGTGGAGTCCTCGCCATCGGCCTCGACGTCGACAAGGTCAGGATCGTCATCTTCACTCTTTCCTTCAGAAGGCGATGGGCTGTGAGACGAACTCGACTTGGACCTCACTGATGACCTTGGGAGGGACCAGCTGGTATCAGAGAATGACCTGGTATGCCCGTTTCGACGAGTATGATGGTTTGAAGCAGGTGCATGCAGAAGGGCTGCGGAGACACCGAAACCACCGAATGAGTAGGGTGGCGTAGAGGAGTCATAGGATCGTGGCGATCCCAACGAGTCGGTAGAGCGCATGCTTGGAACGCGAAGTGAAAGCAGGTTCAACGCATCATCATGTACTGAGCCAGTATTAGGCACTGGAACAGGAAGAGAAGCTCTCTTCGTGTCCGAACTAGGATCAGACCAAGAGGTGGGATCGGTGTTGGATGTAGATGATGGAACGGTCGTCACGCCTAACAGTCCAGGACGGACCTGTGTAATCTCTCCAGGGCCAATCGTACCTTGCGGGATCGCATAGTCATGCAGCCGCGGTGTCGAGCCGGAGCGCTTGTGGCCATCACCGACCCTCATGGAAGTTATGGGAACAGAACTGGATATCGGATGAGACGTAGATACGTTAGAAAAGTCTGCGTGGGCATCGTTGAGAGGGAAATCCGTAGTGTTGTTGGTGATATTGATGTGTACGGGAGGGGGAACCAATCCGCCGGATAAAAAGGACGGCCAGAGAGAGCGGTCTTCGGGTAATGATGCGGACGAGGGTGATAGATGCGACAAAATCGCAGCTGCCTATCCTACTGTAGGTATATGATTGTAACAGGTGATGGAAAACGTTACCTCAAGCAGTTGCACTTGCTGGTGTTTGCTCAGCACGAACTTTGAGGCTTCTTGCCACTGAGGAGTGTGTTCCCAGCGATGTTTGATCAGGCAAGATGGGTGCCTGTAAACCTGGCGGGCGGGTGCATACATGTCAATAAAAGTGGTTGCCAACTCTTCCAAAAAAACATATTTACTTTGGAACAACTCTCGCAAGTGAAGACCGTTCCTCGTTTCCTTCCCGCCCTGCCAAAAGTGCCATTTCCAGCTTGCGGCGTTGCAGGAATCTTGTCATCAACACCTCCAACCCGGGATGTGTCGTCTATGGAGACTTGTGTCGTTGTGACAGGTAAAGACTGTTGTGTACCGTTGGCAGATTGTGCTACAGAGGGTTTGTTGGACATAGTAGGAGAAGACAGAGACAAAGCGGCCAACGACGTCGATGTGCTGAGGAGGGACGCTGGCCTATATATATGAATCACGGGCACCCAAATCAACTCCAGCGAAAAGAGAATGGGGAGAGCAAGAACAATTGAGCTGTCATGTTGGAGGACTTACGAAGGACGGGTTGCAGCATCGCGAGCGTCGCTCAGACGTCTCCTCGATCGACCTGCCGACGACAGACGGCGGTGCTTGGTGTGACCATTAATGGTCGAAGCTGTGACACCAAATTTCAGTATGAGCCTCCGCTTAGCAGCGTGGCGGTCCTTCACAGAACTTTCGCAACTGTAACACATACCCTGCGGGGGTAGTTTGGCAGCAGTGACCGTGGTCGGCTCCGCTGAGTTGGAGGTCGGGGATGCCAAGGGAGGAGCACTGGCTGCCGCCATAGACAGCGATAACAGACTCAGACCGTTACTCTGCTAACGAACGGTAGATGAGCGATGACTGGAGATTAATCGTCGGTACAGTTCTGCCATGTCAATACTCACGGCTGAAGGCGGGACATGGGGCTTGGACATGATAGTACCGACGAGACAGAATCCTTATACTCTACACTCGCAGCTTGGAGGGGACGCGGACGAGTAGTTCAGACCAGTTTACAGACAAGAACCCGAGCGCATAACAAGGAAGAAAAAGAAAAAAAGACAAACTTCGCTGCCAACTCAGATGAAAATGACTTTGCCAGGAAATTTCAACGTCCGCACAAATTTTTGTGGTACACTCGCTCGTCATTTCCACGCACGATGGCAGGTTCTCACAGTGGGTATTCTATTAATTCATCCATGGCACCGGTGGACGGCGAGAAAGCCTCGAAAGGAGGTGTTGAAGTATTGTTGTTCGACGTACCATATGGCGTGCCGTGGATGGCACCGGCAATCGACATCAATTGTCACCGTCAATACATGCACTTCCACCTCGATATAATGTCTTTCACCCTTCTCTGCACACTACTTGCCATCCACATAAACGACGGTGCCGCAACCAGAGCAAAATCTGTGCAGGTGCACTTTGACCTCCATTGGATTCATTTAGAAAAAATGAGGTACGTGGTGGGTCAATCGATCGGCTTAGTCACTGTTAGGCTTAGAAGCCTTTGGGACACTGACCACAACAGGTCACAACAACGCCTCCAAGCATGTGCAGAACACACCATATATGTGGCGCTTCAACCTGATGCCTCTAGTATTTCCCCGGTGTAGTGCTGCAAGGTGCTTGGCTGGCATAGCCTAACTGGGTTCACATAGACTCTGAGCAGTTGCAACACTTGGCAGCGGGTGACGTACTGGCACAGGTAATACATGCTCAGAAAGCACCAAACAGCCGGCATGGCCCACGCATGTAATACTAAGCACATGGGAGCCTGAGAGAGTTCAGTAAATGATTCAAAGCAGGAGTAAAAACAGCCGACATGTAAGGTATTACACCTTCTCCCGCTTGCACACTCATCTCGGCACCACCCTAGTATGAAGCCAAAACCTCCCTCATTCTTTCCGCGCCCCTGCTGACCCACTCATCCGGCGTAGTTCTCCCTGCATCCCTCCCCAGTGTGTGAGAGAACAGCCTATCGTTATCGGGGTGGAACGCCCAGACAGCAGGGTCGGGTGTGGGTATAGAAGTGATAGCGGATAGCTCCTTGCCTGTTGTTTTCATTCAGTATGGTTTAATGGTTTGAGCCATGCAACGAAAGTTAGCGAAAATACGCATCGATATAAGAATATAAAAACGAGGTAGCGGAATTCAAAGATGAGACCGTGACCAATGGCTTTACGACCAGCACGTTGGGCCGGCTCCGAAGGGCCCGGTCAAAGATGCAAAGTAAACGATAAGACAGTAAACAAAGAAATGGGAGCAATACAGAATATTGCAACACTTACGTATGATGTTCTGCACGAAAAAGTCCATATTCTGAATTTGTGATTTACCAATTCATCAGTTCATCAAATCTGCACAGGATGGCACACAAAACAGGTGAACAGCGGCATGTTGTTAACAGCAGGTCGCTGCATAACGAACATGTCGTAAACCTGACACTAGTCCGAGGGAACAGCAAAGTGCTAATGCTCCCATCCGACTGGAACGGAAAAAAAAAAGAAACATGTAAGGGAACAGAGGTGGGTCTTACCAAATCGTTCTTGTCATAACCTACGCAAGGAAATGGTATCATACGTGTATCCGGCCTCCGAGAACAAATACCGCACTTACCGAATGGATCTGCGAAAGACTTCGTGATCAACTCTAAGAAAACCATATAGGGCATACGTACTCTCAATCTCCTCGCCTGCGACGATAAACCCAAAGAACGCAAAACTCTGAAGTAAACATGTAAGATAGAACCACCTACAAACGTAACAGCCAGCCACAGGGACGAAACCACGCACCGCCAGGACAGTCGCCGGAACAGTCACCCACCCGAGGGTACTCCAGAGTTGGAATGGCTGTTTGTTTGGAATTCAATTGATCGTTCAGCCCATAGAGTTAACGCGATTCGGATTGCCCGCGGATGTAAGTACCCGTTTGTCGATTCAATATTTTGATTGCCCATATTGCGGAGTCAATACCAGGTGATAAGGAAGAAAAGACAAAGTTCAGTCAGTTGGAAATCAGAAGACCTGAAAGGTGCCTCCTGCTTCCCTTCCTTTCCGCATGCATATAGTGCCCGCTGTACTGCTAGAACAGCACTAGCATGCAATGCCTGCAGGGAAAGGGCACCCCACGCCGTGCAAATTGATGAACGCTCACCAATGCCATACAGTAAATCACCGTTACAAGCCACAAGTGAATGGAATACCTGTAACCGTGCCGTCAATACTATTGACCCGAGGGCGAACCCACGAACTTACGAGAAAGGGAGAGGCGTTGTCAGAATCCTCTCAAGTGCAGTGAGAGCGTCCACCAGCTGGTTAAGTGCAGCATACAACACGGCTGCTCATTTTTCATGAATGATTTGTCCTCAGGAAAGCGAAGGGGGAAGGTACGCACTGATGGTCGGTGCATCTACAGTGACCTTGCGGCTCTGCAGTGCCGCTATGTACGAGCTCTGAACTCCAGTATCAACAAACTAGCCCCTCGACAAACGGGCAGTGAGAAACACACCAGATACAGTGATAGGGCCAAAGGTACATTGCAGTCCAGATGCGAGTTCCCATTCCTAGCCGCATTTCTGGCCTTCACGTCACCAGTCATGCTAGCTCGAACTCTAGCAGCCTTCCTTCCCTGAACGTTTTTCCCTTTCTTCGTTAGCATCTTGACCAGTAGGGAGAACGGAAAGAAGTCGAACACGGAATACTTGGGTGGCATCCGGGCAGGTTTGAGGTCGGATTCATCCATTGCCCATGCTCCGCTGTGCGCAATGCTACTTTTCTTCTCTCGCATACCGTCAAAAGATACGGGTTTCTTTTCCTCTTGGTTACCATTTAGTGGGACTCGGTTCTCCTGTATCAATGGGGTACTCAGCGCAGATGGCCTAGCACCGGGGGTTGTGGACGGCAGCGGCAGATGCTGCGACGCTGAGCTGGTAGCTCTTGGTCTCTTAGGCATCGGCAGGGAATCTGGAAAATGCGTCGATCTTGGAGAGGCAGGTGCATCCTCGCTCCGTCGTGGGTGATGATGTTCGTGCGCACGTCCACCTTGGTCTTCCGCGACTGCACCTAGCTCAGCTGGTAGATCCACATGGGAGGGTATCGTAGCCGGCAAGTAATAGGGTGGTAAGAACTTGACAAGTGGCCATAAGTCGACGTATCTTATCCCATCTTCACCTCGCAAATAGTGCTTGACTGCAACAGCATAGGCTTCGAGGAGATTGATGACGGTCTTTTTCTCGATGAGCGTGCGGGACTTCCGTTCTTCGTCATTGAAGTCGCGAACGTCTGGCACTGCGTTATCTACGATAGTCAGTGGGCAAAACGTAAGAAGTAAATAGGAAAGAAAGCGGGAAGCGAACATACCGGGAACATGGAACCATACGGTCCTCGCAAACGTCCGACTTGCAAATACGATCTGGGACCAGAGCCTTCTACCTTCATTGTATCTCTCAAAGGACGACGTCGTGCGATATGAAATGATGAAACCGAGCACCGTACCAAATCTATGTCATCCCTTACTATTAGCTGCCGAGGCCCAGGCGGAAACAGCCATAAATGGAAGGAGGGCGAACGAGCACTCACACAGTGAGTAAGGTTGGCTGGAAAACTAGCTTATGCACATGCTGGTTGATCAAACAGACCATCGTAGACCATCCCCCGAAGAACAATAGAATGTGCCAGCACCGAAATATCGCAGTTGCGAGGAGTGTATTAACGATAGAAGCTGATTGTGACTGGATCCCGGAGGAATCAGTTGGTTGATAGCTGCGGAAGGTGTCCGCCTGGGGATACACATCCGCGTCGGTATGAGACGAGTAAGAAGAATGTATGGTGACAGGTTCCCGGGATGAAAACGGACGAAGACCAGGAGCGCATGCACATTGTTAGGATATGCACGACTATGAACTGAGCGGCTGCTTGACGACATCCACGGACGACTACCCACCGATTGCCGGGGCACTTCAGAGTGCACGGTCGTCATTTTTAGTGATGTTGGTGCTTCGACAGTTAGTTAGCTTCTACAATGTGGTGCTGTGGGGTTCGCGCAGAAAAGATGCAAGCAAAGGATCAAAGACCACAGTACAGGGTCGACGGTCGCCTCACCGTCCGCCAAGCAGGGCAGGCAAGGAACGACCGTTGCCACGGTGTCAACATGCTGCATTTTCGGTGAAGTCAAAACGATCATGCCGTTTGAATCCGGCACGCACTACTCACCGAAGCGGGTAGCAACATAACATCTGGGTTACAGGAGAACTGCCTCGTGATGATGTAAGTTACATGGTAACAACTCGTACAGAGTAGTCTATCTTACACTCGTCTACAGTAGGTATGATATCTGTGTGGTACTACATACTGCAAACCCAATCCTCCAATTCCACTGTCAACGAGGCATAGTCAAGAGCAGAAGAAAAAAAAACTTCCGTGTATGTAGAATTTCCCGGTTTCTGCTAACTCAGTTCTCCATGGCTTTCCTTTTTCCCGTCTTCGCGCCTGACGTGGATGACGTAGATGGGTGATTAGTAGCAGCCCCCATGCCTGCTCCGGGCTTCACCTGCTCCGCATCCCTTTCCGACAACTTAGCGACCTGTGTCCCGCTCTGCGCCTCTGCTTGCGCATTCAAGAACTCTTCTCCCCTTATCCTCAAAAACTCTTCTAGCAGTTGCGCATTCCTGAAGTTTGCCTTGTACATGCCAACAACCACATCGCCCACCCCGGGAACGAAGCCTGCAGTTGCTGAAATGATACAATTCATCAACATCCTCCTCACCAACCATTCAGGCAACTCTGCCTGCCGTGCTTTGCGCAGGACAACGTAGTATGCGAGGATGAGATCCGCAAAGTCTCCAATACCCGGAACAAGACCGATGATGACGGCCCACCCGAAGCGTAGGCCACAGACAGAGAAGGATCTGTCAAGGTAATGGGCACGACGTTGGACAGACTTCAGTATTTTAGCGTCGCGTTGGGATAGACCAGGAGGAATTGCACGCTACGCGTTGCGTGAGCTCAGAGCTAGCACGAGGTAGAGATGACATCTCAAAACCTACCTTTCTGCGTTTCTGTCTACCTCGCTCATCCGTGTACATCTCATACATCGGGTCCTGAGGAGTGTACTGCTGGATATGCTTCGCGAACAACTTCGTCCCGATATTCTGCATGTACGACGACGACATCGGTACTTCCGTAGTTCCCTCGATGCAGTGATGGAGCAATTAAACTATCCAGTGACAGAGAACGTCGTGAAAAATGCCTAGCGACAACGGTGGTGGTGGTGGTGGTGGTAAAAGAGAGAAACTGCGCGAGGATACCTCACAATAACAATTACGTGCATGTGGTGCTCTTTGTGGAACAAGACGTATGCCGCAGTCCCCAAGGGAGCCACAACCTGGCGTCACCACGCCACTTCCTCAAGCCTCGACCAGCCAGCTCGGTGTTCGCAATCCTGATCCGGGATACAGCAGCTGTCATTGTCATTGTGGGCACGATGGTTTATACGTTTATGTACGTGCGTATTTGATGTTCGATTATGGACCTTTGAAGCACATTCTTCAGTAGTTTTGGCCAATCAGTACGCCGCAATGCCATCACATTACCAAGTCTGTCTCTGCACTCTTCCCTGATGTAGTAGCATCGTGGCTGGAACGGCTGCCTTCGCCCCTTTCGTCTGCCACCTTAGGTCTTCAGCCCGAGAACGACGCGTCAGATTCCCGGAAGATCATCGGGGCTTTGGTGCGAATTATCGATCTAGACTGTGCTAGATGGAGGACGCCGTGGTAGATGACGTGTTCCGTGCTGATCCCCTCGTGAAGGACATCCTCCGCCTGGCGGTATATCGGTGGCTCTCGTTGTAACATCAAAGAAGGTGAGACCGACACGTTGAAGAGGCACTGACTGAAAGGTGCTGTGCGACTTCTTGATGCGAACAAAAACTAACACTAGTAACAACAGACTATCCACTCTCAGGTATGTGCTCTGCCACACACACTATCTTTCGTAGGAATCAAAACTCACCTTGGGAACGAAGAAATGTGGTTTACGGCCTTGAGCTCCGCATGTTGGGTCCTTCTACAACCCAAGATCTGAGTCTCTGGCATTGCAGCGAACCTTCCCGATTTAATTTCGAGTAACATTGATGCCGCTGAAACAGCTCGGAGACCGTTCCTCTTTCTGCATTGCAAATTCTAACATCGTATCTCAGCCCTTACGCTTCGCACTTTCCAGAGTTCATCACATCGTGTACATGTACCGAGGCCGAAGGAACTTAATTTCTCTGTATGCTGGTCTTCCTTACGCTCGCAAGCTTACAGGACTTGACGCCACAGTGGCCCCAAAGATAACACTCGTGCCAGATTTCCTGAGCTACCTCGCTACGGGATCCTCTCTCCTAACCATGAAGTCGATCTACTGAAGCAAAATCGGATGTTGTATCCCTCGGAGCGTTAGATTATACCCTGGGCTTCTTTCGCGCTCCATCTCAAATAGAGTGTCAACTCCGGTTCAGCAACGATCCGTTAGACAGATGGGATGCTGCAGTCGATCATCGGATGCGGACGCGAAGGTTGAGGATGCTCCTGCTAAAGGAAATGAGTTTGTATATGTACGTCACGGCGTACGAGCTTCCCGTCCATTCTAGACACCAACCACGACCATCCAACACCAGTTTCCTCATGGGCTAACCGTGTCATAGCGCCCCAAGGACATTGCAATTGTAAAGGTGTTTGCGCTAACCAGCCTCGTGCAGCGCGTAGTCGAGGAGAAGTGTGGCTAAGGGAGTTAACTTGATAGGCGAATTCCACTCAGCGGATAGAATGCTACGGACTGATCCTTTCTTCTGATATCTTCTCCGAGGCACCGCGTCGTTCTTTCCTCGATCTCCCGGCCAAATCGGCAACAACAACTGCAGGTGGGAAGAGTCCTTCCCTCGCGAGTGAACTAACGTCGACGGGTATACAACAACCTCGTAAGTCCTATCCCCTCAGTCTGTGTGCGGTGATCCGAGGGTTACCTTTTTACTACGCTCCGCAAGTCATCGAACTTTTTCTTCCCGATTTGGCGACATCCTTTATTCACTTCGTTCAGGTGCAGAAAGCAGTCGTCATTTGAAAATCGAGTACTTTCTGACATGCCGGACACTTTTCCTGCCCACCGGAAGCGCGATCGTTCCCCGTTTCTGCGACTCTAGCCTTGTGGAATTCGTTCGTTCGTTCTAAATCCCGTTCTTCGTAGGACGAGTCAAGCCACAAAACGGCATAAGCGTGATATACTCGCTGCTACCTCGTATACTCGTACACGTCAAGTGGTTAGAGAGAATGGGAATGGCACGTCGTGTGGCCGCATCGATGCAGCTGGTTCTGTGACTCGTGTTCTTGCAGCGTGGAGACAGTGGATACCGCGGTTGGTAGGAAAGAGGAATGCGGAATGCACAGATTGGCTAGGCCAGTATGTTCTCGTCTTGCATGCGACTAACTCAAAATGTGGAGCCACGACAGTGTAACGTATGTTACTGATGCCGACTTCCCTTGAGAACCGGACGGTGGCGTGCCGGTAGTTAGCACTAATCCCTTCTCTTCACCGGTGAACGTCCGGTATTTTAATTTTTGCGCTACAAGTTCCTCCGTGTCTACTGTGCACAGGTTCGGATTCCTGACTCTGGAGACCACCGTGCTAACCACACCCATGCGCCAGTACCTCTCCATCCACCGCCTTTCCACAACATTGGGCACGACGCCATCAAACGAACCATGATCTCTGAGCTCAATTTAGTGGTGGCCGTAATTGTCCAAACCACACTCACCGGCCAGGGCGACTGCGGTTTCGAAACACACAGCCTTTCCGGGGGAGAGAGTTGTGATGAGGGCTATGTCAATGTATTCAATTCAGGAGCAACGGCTACCATGTATATGTGTCCAGGGGTGGTTGGCACGTCCACAAACGGTTCTCCAGTTGACCGGCGGAGCGGAGGAGATGAAAACGATGAAAGTGCTAGGCCGTGGCGGAGAACCTGCAAAAGAACCGGAATCACGAACTGAAACGCCTGGAAGCAAAAGCAAAGTAAGGAGATGGGCTCGCCGAATTCGTACTGCGGTATCTGGATGTATATGTCTATGTAGTATGTTCCCACTGAGCATCCACCGCGCGATTCAAACGGGCGGGAGAAGAATTATTCCGACATACGGTAGCCTAATTAGTTGAACCAAGACACTTGGGCTTACGACGAAGGCAGCATGCAGACGAGGATGGCTCTCCGTTGATACCTGGTGGAGCTCTCGAGATATGCCTGGGTGCAAACACATGTTATTGACTGATGGAAACGAGGCGACCATATGGATTGTGCCTTCATATAATATACGTCCAATGCTAAAACCCCTTTTGAGGTCATTCATATCCTTCCTGACAGAAAAGTATATTCGATGTACATATCAGTTTTCCGTCAGTGCCACAGATAGATCTGGCGAATTGAGGCAGCACTTCGAGAGTTCGACAAACGTACAGGGTATGCGGTGTCATATATCACACTGGAAACGTTATACACGCATCATGCTATAGGTACAGGTAGCGCCGCGCATATGACTCGTACGTACCTCGGAATTGGTTCGAGGGGTTCGATGCTTCGGATCGGAAAGCCATTGATATATGTTCACCTTTCATCTAGGAGGAACGTCTTAAATGAGAAACCGACGTATTAGAACGCCTGGCGGGCGGGGACTTCGCTGGGACAGCGCTGCTCGCGCGGCAAATTCAAGATGCCGTAGAAGGCCGCTGACCATACCCTCAACCAATGGGAAACGGAGAGTCGCTCGACAATACGCCAATGGTTGGGGCTAGCGAGCCGAAAGGGAACGTGTACACGCAATGCACGGTAGGCAGGTGCACGAGGACAGTGCGTGGCTAGCAATGGTATCCATCAGAGTGTGGAACTCGCCAGTCTGATCAGAAAATATATGACCGCATGATTGGAACTATAAGTGATATCCACGGCTTATCGGCAGTACGTCGAGGGGTTAGCGCAGAGGAATATGATGGACGGAGCTTGTACAAGATACCTCTTCTTCCGATTCTCGTAATACCCGCTGTAAGCAGAGTACGCGCTGAATGTTTCAAGTTCACGTCGCGTCTATGTGCTACCCACTTGCGAACTACGCTGATGGCGAGATCGCACGCAATCAGGCACAGTATGGGGCACACGTGAGGATGGTGTAGACATGAGAAACCTTTCCGGTCATCCCCAAGGTCACTCCAGGAGTAGGTGAGCGTTTATTGTAAACCTTCACAGTCACGATGACCATATCAACGTGGAATAGAATTCACAGATCGGGTCGAGTTCAATCGGCAGGGCAAGGTCACATAGATAGCTCAGCATAGGAAAAAGCGTCGACCCCTATCAGTCTAGTTCGTCAGTTCCCTTTTCGTCTTGTTACCAAGGGCGCGTGCGAAGGCGTTCCAGGTTGGGGTCCTGAGAGGTGGACTTGAAACCGACGAATTTAGACCCACCGACCCTCCACTGTGGATGTGCGGCGATATATTATACGTGTTTCCATCAATTCTCATCGTATCCTACGTCAGACCTGACGCAGACGTTTGGTGACTGTAGCCCCCTACACGTGGTGTCTTACAAGTAATAGACTTCGGACGCTCACCCGAACCTGATCGGAGGCATTCAGTAGAGTGTAACTTTCCCGAGGAGAGCGACTCGGGTCAACGACATAACCGACACAGATAGCGACCCAGTAGCGACTTTCCCGATCCATGCAAGTCGGAAGTAGACTGCGACGCATGAAGACGCTGGTCTTAGACAGGCACTAACACGATTACGAAGTCAGGAAACCTCTTCTGGTGTCCAAGTAAGGATTCATGCGGTTTTAGGTCGCACCGTAGCAGTTCGAATCATCATGCAAAGGTTACGCCACGAGTGCATGTTCGCAACAGAAACAACCATAGGGGCGGGGGAGACCTCCTGCAAGATGAAAGTTTTAGAGCTCGCAGGATAAGTGACGCTGGTCCAAAGATACCATATACGATTTTCTCGGATGTCGTACACATGCTGCGCATGTCTGTTGTCCTCGCAACGCACTACTGTGAAGATGCGTTGGCTCAGGTAGGGGGAAAAAAGCCAGGATGAACCTGACTAAAGGGTTGAGCGTGGGCATAGCGATTACTTGTCACAGTAAATCAGCCTCGGAGAGATGGCGTCGCTAGTGAATAGTCGCACATTACACAGGATTGTGAACAAAGGCACGGGTGACTGTGGCAAATTCTTTTCCGTGTATCGGAAGAATAGCGCCACTTCATTCCACGTTTTCCAAGGACTCGGAAAACAAACGGGCTAGTTTATGTGATGGAGAAGTGCGTGCAGGCGACAGGGAGGCAAAACACCGAGGAGAATGGCATCGAGCCAGTACATTCGCTCCAAGCTTTGGGATGAGTCGTTGACACCTCCACCCGTGCATCTCGCACATCGTGCAATGTTCGGCACTTGTCACGGGCTCATTTGGGGGCGGCCCGTCACCTACCCGGCATCGTCCGAGCGCTGGCCAGGGTTGAGTTGCAAATGTGTTTGGCCTTACCAGGCCATCAATCGGGTGGCAGCTTGCCGAGCAAATGATGATCCTAGCAATCTATTACAGTGTAGCAGCGCCAGCGTGGTGGCCTAGGTTCTCGTCGTTAGCGGCCCCAGCTTGACTTTATTCAACACGTGTGGCGTCGTATGTCTATGTAATGACTGCACACGTGAAGCACTCATTTGCTCCCTCCACCAGGGCCAGTTCGGCGAGTGCCGAGAAGCGAGAACGCCGATCATGAGTTAGTGCTTATGCTTATGCTGTGGTTTTTTGGGAAGGAATGCCAGCCAGCCAATGTGCATGGAAAGGTGAGATTGCAATATTGGCGTCGTTCTAACCGAGAGCTAGATATGAATGGGCGTGCCATTGCGATAGGTGAGGGTCGCGATATGAACATTCGTGGAAAGGAGAGGGAGGGATGGATATCAGGCCTATCAGGGTAGGCTTCCCTGAGACGCCGCGCAGTGACGGGGGTGGGACAAACTGAGTACTCGAAGAGGAATGGCTGAAATGCTATCCATGGCGACATCGGAACGCGACTGGTGTGGTTTCGGTGTCCGCTGTGAGATAAGTAAAGTGCGTGGTAGACCAGCCACGGACAGGATAGTTCCAGCCAGGGGAAGAGTACCCCCAAAATTTAGGCGAAGCGTGGCCTGTCAATATATTGAATAATACGGTAGGCTGTACAGTGAAAATAAGGTCGAGTTGCCTGCAGGCCAGCCAAAAAGGCAGCGACGTTGGTGTTACCGGGCTTATCTCGAGGAATGAAGAGACGGCGTATCGATATCTGAGCCAGGAAAGAGTGTATCGTATACTCGTAATAATCATTTGGTTCCCTTCCTCTTCCTCTGCTCCTTCATTGAGACCGAAAACGACACAGATCTCTCGGACAGATCTGTGCTACCCTCAGCGCCGCGCATCGTTATGAGAACACGTCGTTTTATGAGAAGAAATAACCTTGGAAAAAGTCATCTTGCGTTTGTGGACGTCCCAGATCTGTGCGTGGCCACTCGCCCGATCACTCTGTCCCCTCGCGCGGGAAACAAACCCTGGCTAAGCGTTATAAGTACGATCGCGTTCCTGCCCTGTCCTTTCTTTCCTCATCACCAGCAGAAGACTCCGCGTCTGTCTTGCACCTTGCCCGGTCTCATCGTCCCCGTTTCTTCACTTTCGTCGTCGGACCTTTGTCTTTCCGCTCAGTCATGACCACCGTTCCACCATCAAACGCGCAGGGCGTTCGCGCCAACAAGCTCGTCGCACTCCCTAGCTTGTCGTGTGCACTCTCCTCTCTACCCCAAGCGACGAGCCTAGACAGCGTCTCCCTCCATCCAAATATGTACGCACAGCGTGCGGCAGAAAGTGAAGCCAAGGTAAACCTCTCCTCATCCACACCGGGGTCAGCGCTGACCCTCGACTCGCGTCCCTATCTGTGTGCGATGTCCCCTAGCTCAAAAAGGTCCTCTCCAAGACCGCTGCGTCTCAACCGCAAACCCCACCCCCGCCGGCCATCCCTCCTTACATGAATCCAGTACGTACACCTTTTGCCGTAACTCGATGTCTCGAGCTTGAACGGTTTTGGCTGACTGCACTCCGGTGTGTGTTGCTTTCGTTCGTACAGTCTCAATACAACCAAAACTCGCCCAATTCATCGCCTCCACTAATGATGCGCAAGTCGGTATGTGTGTCTCCGTCCCGGGCTTCTTGCGTCTTGCTTACCGTTCGTCTCCGTTAGCAAAAACCAAAATTCCATGCCTGATCTGGTTACATGTAGAATTCCCTGTCCTCGACTGCATTCGGTTCCGCGTTCTTCGGCTTTGTTTCCAGCTGTTTCGTCCCCGGCCCCTCTTCCTCCCTTTTCGGATTCCTCCAGCCTTGCCATTCTCGCACGGACACGACGTCGTGTTCGCCTTTCGACCATCCTCCGGCACCATATAACCGTCCACCCCACCCCCCGCATTATCCGCCAGCAATACTCTTACAGCATCGCATCGCATAGACATCATCCAATCGTTCGCATTCTACATTACACGTACCATGGCATCTCTGGTTTCCTTCGTTGCTCTGTCTCTAATATAGGTTTTCCCGGTCTCGGTTTTTCGGTTTGCCTTGTTTCCCCGTTCCTCTGGTATCCGTTGCATTCGCGTGTCCACCCACACGCGTGAATCATAGATGACCCGCCATGTGGCATTTACTAAAGTTACCTTGGTCTTCGTCGTGGCGCTGTCGACGCGAGGTCCGACCTCAGTTTGCGGACACAGGTGGTCCGTCGGTGTCGATCACGAGGCTTCTTCCTACGTATTTCGAACTCACGATAGCATGTCAGATTTGATTAATGGGATATTTGGATGTTGCCCGGGATACTGCCATGGAGTGCAGGGCACAGTAACGTGTGCACATCAGTACCGGTAAGTCGAACGTCCTTTGATTGAGTGACACGTAGACGATACATACGTCCTCCGATTGATGTTGTCGCGAACCGGGCCACGCGTGGTCCGATTCCGTGCCTCCGAGCCAGTCCGACGAGCTCCAGATCTCCGAGACAGCTGCACTACGTCGACGTCGTGTATAAAATTTCCCAGAATGAGTTTTCTAAATTTGACCAGGAGGATATACAACAGTCGGTCACCCCAACCCAATTCCTATTCTCTTCGTCAACAGTTTCGAGTCAGCAACCAATACATGACTAGTTGTACGGTTTGCATGCACATCCTTCGTCACCGAATGTAGCCCACTTGTTTAGTTACTTACGACTGAGCGTATTAGAGAAACAAATATCGTCCGTCGATCAAATGACACGTATACGATATATCTTGCATTCTCTCAGACTCTCTCTGCTGCCAGTCCACCATGCATCTCCGCGACGACACAGTTCGCCATTTGGAGGGAGCTGATCCGATGTCTAGCTGCGCTTGTCCGTGTCGCTACCTCTCGGGGTCTGTCGGCTGTATGTAGGTGTCCCACCACTCGGGTATCCTCGCGACTCCACTGGACATTCCCCCGGGTCGCCTATACGCATTCGCTCACTACACGTCGCCCGGGGACTACGAGACTTGCCGAGCACTCGCCAAATGGGCCGCCCATTGCGGTCAGTAATAGCTCGCGTAGGTTTGTAGATGGTTCGCACGTGTTGAGCTCGCCTTTCTTTGTCGTGTTTATTTCTTGGAGCTTTACATGGTCTGCTTTTGCTTGTTTCACTACGAATCATCGAGGTAGGCTATCGCATCTTGACTGACTTTGTGGGCGTTGGAATGACCACATGAACTTCAAACTCAAACTTATACCACAGCATTCCTTTTGGAACTTTTCCGCTGATGTAAGCGCTATGCAAAGTTATGGGCGGCGTTGCGCAGGTCCACGAAAAAAAAAGATTTTTATCACAAGTTAGCTCCGCCTTATGCACAAACCCGCCCATTGAATACCAAAACACGACGCCGCGCGGGAGTCAGTATTCACCGTGGTGCGAAACCTCAAACATACTATTCCGTGTATTCTGAACACGAAACTTCTCTATATACCCAATCCCAAATTTAACTCGAAGTTTCCTCTGTCAGCATGAGGAAAGCATCAAGTTCTGCCCTCGGAACAGATCTTGATGATTTATCCAAACTTCTCCACGAGGTTTAAGTATCGGTCTAAATATTGGCTGTGGAGCTGTGTCGTATTCAAATGAATATGAAATGACTTCCTTTTTGTCCATCGACATGCAGGCTTGAAGCTTGACACACTTAGCAACCCTGCTGATTGCAGTTCGTCGGCAAGTGAACGCTGGTGTTCAGCATTCTTCCGGCCGAGTATGTTCCAGGCTTTCCGAGGACGACGAAATGTTTTGCCCTCCAGCGAGACCGAGGTCATGCATAGGAAAAGGCTATGCTAATGGTACTTGCCTCTGGAGCTTCCATCATGCCTGATATATCACACAGGCGCTTCGATGATACGTTCTTGTGCTGTGACCCGGGAATACAAATTGACCGGATCACACAAATGGAGGCCTCGTGTTTAATAAAACAGGTTTGGAGTGCTCCATTATCAGATTGGTGCGACCTCCCTGCGCTCGCTTCCCAGTCGTTACGGCCCCAGCGAGTTCGTCGACAATTTCTCCTTAGACGACTCATCCCAAACAACGACATGGGAATCCCAGGCGGGTTCGGTGAAGACTCTTCATAGACAAACGTGGTCCTATCTGCTCATTCCATTCACATAGGTTCTATCCTCATCGCTGGTTTAATCTCCTCCATGTATGTATTGCTTTCCTCGACGTTGTCAAGCTGTCTCCCTCTGATATCCATATCCCTACATCGAGGTTGTATGGCATAACAACACTCCAGGTACGTGTTAAGCAGTGTTCGAGTTGGTGCTCTACTTACTGGTTACATAGACTTATCTATATTATATGCACTACTCCGAAGATTCCTTGCTCGTAAAATTACTCGTTGCTGCCATATGGTGAGTGAGATCGCCTCTTGGGACATCTGTCAGATCTCCTCATTCAAAGCCAGGCTTCTTGACTCCCTACACGTCTCCTTCAGTGAGTGTTCGAAACGTCCAGCGGATGCGTGGCTAACTCGCGATTAGTGTGTTACATGTTGTACTACTATCTGGTGAAACCGAAGTGTCCACTCCGTCTAACCGTCGTGCTCAATCGCTGCAGGTAATCAACTACGGCGTTCCGAGCGCCCTGGATTATATCGTCTGGTTCGTATGCCTTCCATCTTAAAGCTCCTTCCAACTGATGAGACATCGCAGGTCATACCAGGTAGGCGTACGCATTTATTTACAAGGCAATGTTTCAAATTTTCTCCCCGTTTAGATTACGGTTCTGATGAACGTGCGTCCCTTCTGAGTCACGAGCCTTTACGGTGGGATTTAACGGCATTCTAGCTACTTGTGATTTTTGCAGTTCAATCGTGAGTGACTTCGTTTTGTGAGTTGGTGCTCATATACCGAACGCTACTAGCTTCTTTGCGCATAAAATACATTACCGTATGTCGTATTTAGCTGTCCCTCGAGATTTCACTGACGGGCTTTCAGTTTATCGCCGTCAAGTGAGGTGGTACGTGACCGTCCCCATTGTGAGTACATGAGCTTGTGGTGGCTAGTATATCATGCATTGATAGGGTCGCGATAGATAGTACTGGTGGTCGCTCATATGGGTGAACTTTTCTCAAAAACAATCGAACTTACGAGACATTTCTAACAATATCTTGACAGGATTTGGCTTGAGTCCGTACTTTTCTTCAACTATGTGAAAATTGATCTAACCGAACAAACAGCGACAGTTGTTGTAACGTACTTCGATTCTGCTAACCATCTTTACCGAAATGCTGATCTCTGCATGTGTGTAGGGCCATTCATAACAAGACGAGCATGCTTACGGAGTCTTGGGTACTTCTCTCGAGAGTGAAATCGGTGCACCCGCTCACTCAACATTCCTAGTATTACGGCGTGACGCCCTCCGTGGGCACTGTTGTACTGGCTGAGATTTTGATTACGGTGTCACTCTGCCTACTTTTGTACGACAATGGCTTGCATTCCGCAGTACCAAGGTGATTCCAGTCCGTTTGGGCCGATCATCCTACTGAATCGTCCTCAGGACGAAGCGTATCTTGAACACGCTTATCATATATGCTGCCAACCGATGTTTGCTGACTTTGTAAGTTTGATCGCTCTCTCTGGTTTGTAGTCATGACTCAATTCAGATTTTACGTCGTAGAATCGTCGCCATTGCCGAGCTCAGTGTAGTACGTATGACAGATGGCAAGATGGTTATGTTGCTCTTATACATCCTCCAGAACGCTGACCAACAGGCTGCATGGACGATGGGATTGAATTTCATCATTGGAAAGCGTGAGTCCTTCATGCCTTGCAGGGAGACGGACAAAATACCGCATCTTACTGTCGACTAGTATATGCCAACTCGCTTCTAGCATCTCTGAACACTCGACAACACCTTCGATCCCAGGGTTCGAGTCCCCAGACAGACGGACGCGTCAATACTATTCACCTCACGAACCTGTCAAAACCTTCAGATGATGGAGAAAGCTCTAAAGATGAAGGAAGGCGTTTCGGCGTACGCGAAGTGGCTGTTGTCTGTACTACTACTACCACCACCACCGTCGACTCGGCATTTGATAAAAGTCCGATATCGCAAAGAGAGGTGGTGTAGATCTGGAAGCTCCATACTCTGTCTGTCCTTTCATTCTTATTTTCAAGAAGATCGAAGGATGTAGTACCGATATGACATATATATTTGTGACCGGACGCAGCTCAGAACCGTGAGCGCACCCCTAGTCACATTCCGAATTGCGTGGTTGCGGAATTGTCACCACCATCCAAACCATGTTTCAGCGCGGACGTAAATGGTTTTTGGCACCACACACACGGCCAATCTATGGGTGAAGTTATACCAGTCGGAGACGCATTCTGAACAATGCCCGATCAGGGCACCGCAGCGAGCGGCAATGTATGCATTCGTCATGATAGCAAAGAACCACGGATGAAGATATAACCCAGTAGTACCTCGCTGCGCTGTTCGAGAGCCGTATGAGTAACAAGTACGGTTGCATGCTACATGACGGGATCCATTCTTGCCATCATGATATACTAAGCACGAGGTTACGAACATGGTCACACATTCGAAAAAAACACTTGCACTTACATTACAGCATTGCCATACACATTCATCCGTATACCTCTTGAACGAACGCAAAGGGAGTGGGCGATAGAGGAACTGTACGTCATCAGTAAGTCGCACTCGTACTTGACTTTAACCTGTCATCAGAGTGTACGGAACGGACGACGTAGGGATTCGCAGATTACATACTCAAAGTTTGAAGCCTGGTGGGACCCGAGTGGCTCTGCAACCTAGAGAAGACGTACCGAGCATAGAGAAGTAGCGCATGACACGTAGAAATGGAAGCCCTAAAAAGTGGAACCGAGATTAAACGTATTGCCAACAGGTTTGTAACCCCATCGCGGGGCGGTCGTCTCCACTACCACTGCATCATGCGAAAAATCTGGCCGGAGCTAATGCCACGGAAGGTCACATTGTCCATTGTCAGCACCGAGTTCCACCGCGAAGTGTGTTGAGGTACAACTTTTATCAAAGGTGGTCGTAAGCCTGGAGGACAACGGCGGATCACAGAATCCAGTAAGTCCGGCACTCCCAAAACATGGAATATGATACGAAAGTCACCAAGGTCGCCAGTTACATTTCATCTGTATATCCTCTGATCACCATTTCCCTGTGCGACGAGGCAGGTACCCTTTTCGTTCTGGAGACATCACAAACGTCCGAAAAACTGGTGATTTCGTACGGTCGTGGTTCTTCGACTAGCTTCAACGACATTGGGTAGTGTGCATCGAAGAGTGAATTGCGCAGTAACAAAACGTCTCGATTCCTGTAATAGCGAATGCACGTTCCGCAGTCTGCTCGTCCAATTATGATTCATTATCATGCTCCGGGTCGTACAACAGGTCGAGAACATCCAATAGACTGGCAAGGCATGGGAGTGCCTGCACCCCCATGCGTATAGACACATCGTCCATGGACCCTAACCGTGACAAAATGAACTCACCTCGTTGTCCATGGAATCCTGCCGTCGTGCCAACTGGGTTACACAGCCCAGGTACCTCTTATTACCGTTTCCCTGCGCAGCGAGTAGTAGAGACCGTCGAAGAGCCAGCTGCGCAGAAACCGAACGTGACGGTTTCCGCGATATCGAGTGGATGTTCCGCGGTCCGCTTGTCCAATTATCATATGTCGGATCGTACAACAGGGCTAGAACATTCAATGGACTGATAAGGCATGGGGGCACCAGCACCCCCGTGCATATCGTGGATACATCGTCCATGAATCCTAACCGTGAAAATGTGGGCTCACCTCACTGTCTATGAAAGTTTGCGGTTGTACTAACTGGGCTACAAGACCCAGATGGATGCATGACCCTCGGTAACTCCTGGACATCCCACTGCGTTCCGGGCCTCCATAGTAAGACTATTCACGCCCGGAAGTCTAGATCGTGCACAAGGGGGAATGCCCGTGTCCTCGTTACTAGTTGTGCATTGAAGGCATGGAGCGACAATTGTCGATACCAGGTAATGAGGGTGCATCTACACGGCCTTCGTAGAAGTTGAAGAAGAGGTCGAAGACACCGAAATGTGGAGCACGAAGCGACGGCAAGAGCTCGTCAGACAGATACACAGAAGAAGTGGCTTTCAAGATATCCTTGTCGACGACGGGTAACGCCAGCCAGATACGATCTTGAAGACTCGGGTTCGGTGTGATGCCCCTTTCATACTGGCAGCTAAGCTGGAAAGTGGCTTTCTCTCTTCTAGGTCAGCGTTCGAACCGTCGACTTTCCCCGACCAAGGTGTTTCGGTGCTTGAACTTGGTTACAAGGAGGGGGAACATTCTGCGAGTGGCAGTTTCCGCAGCGCCGGGCTCACGGCTGAAGACGGCTCGACGCCGAAGGCACGTAGTGCTATTGGGTGTCTCAGGGCCCTTAAGGGAAATTGATGAGGTGGCAATGCGCAATGATTTTTGTAGAGGGTCGTGTGGCGTTTTTGTGGACGGGTCATCCGGTGGTTGACTTGCAGATCTTCAACGACCACGGAATCACACGGACGACCGCCAGAGAAGATTATGAACTTTTGCTCTTGGCAGGCGGGGACTGCTGGCAGTTAAGCCAGAAGAAAGAATTACACGGGTCGTCGTTGAGAGTCGGTTCATCGGGTCTATCATCGGAGCTGGCAGTGTCTGCGGAGCTCGAGCGAGGTCTCTATAATCACATGTGATGGTGCAACTTCAATACGTTGCATATCCCTAACTCATACTTCGTTCACGGCAGAAAACCGCTGCCATGATCATTCATTGGCCCCTGTTCAACTCCTCGGACCTCCTCTTCAGTTCCTCCCGACTCTTGAATCATCTTATCAGCACCCATTCGGGGGATAATGAATTGTATCTCACCAATGGAGCTCCCAGTTTGTTCACCAAATCCTGGCTGGGAATATAGGGGTCTCTCGCATGGTGTGCAAGAAGTGCGGGGTTTTCAGTGATATCCCTACGCGATGTGGAGTCAAGATCAGCTGGGTTGTTTGTTTTCTGGACCCGGTAGAAGTCAGTTGTTCATCTTTCTTATCAGAGGAAACGTTTGATATCGCACCGCTGGGTGAGGCAGAATGTTGAATTGCTGTTCGCCTGATCGACTGTTGGAAGACATGATAGATGGGTGGTTCTGCTGTTTTCGGTGAGTCCTCCTTATATATAGTGCTGCGGGTACCCTCGGTGGGGGTGAGGTATGACGTCAGCTCCAAGATTTGAGCAACAAAATACTGCGCATCGCAGGACTTCCGCAGGCCAGCAGTTTTCAAGGTCAAGTCGAATTTGAACGATTACAGGAACAGGGATGTAGCCACAGCGGCTTATATGGATCTCTTCCTAGGATATACTTTGTAGAGCTCACAACAAAATGTACTACGAAAAGAAAACGCTCTTGATGCACAGGAATACAGGTTATTTGGAAAGCATCATCTGGGTGTGATCGTGTGAGTGACTGAATCTTGAAACCTGCCGGTAAACAAAAGTGGCAAAGACCAGGACCCACCTTGACAAACTCTGCAAATCTCGCCAGTCAACGATCGGAAGGTTTAAACAGCTCTTCGAGGAGACTCACCGTCGTAATTGATCTGACCATCGCCATCGACATCGGCTTCGCGAATCATCTCATCGACTTCAGCGTCGGTCAACTTCTCGCCTGCAATGCAACGTCGAACGTCTTCGTTTACTTCCGGACAAACAGTAAAAAGGTTGCATACCGAGGTTGGTCATGACGTGCCGCAACTCAGCCGCACTGATATAACCGTTCCCGTCCTTGTCGAAGACCTTGAACGCCTCTTTGATCTCTTCTTCGCTATCCGTGTCACGCATCTTCCGCGCCATCATCGTAAGGAACTCCGGAAAATCAATCGTCCCATTTCCGTCTGCATCGACTTCGTTGATCATGTCCTGAAGTTCTGCCTCGGTAGGATTCTGTCCCAACGACCGCATGACGGTTCCAAGCTCCTTCGTGGTGATCGTCCCATCACCGTCTACCAAAACGTCGTGTCAAAACACCTTAACGCACGGCGGCGTGTATACAACACAGAAAAAAAAGTACCTTTGTCAAAGAGAGAGAAGGCTTCCTTGAACTCTGTGCATCGCCGCATTTATTACGACCGCCGAGTGAACAGCAAGGGGTATATATACTAACCAGAAATTTGCTCTGTTATGAATTAACTGTTAGCAATGATGGCCAGAAAGCGAGAGGGCATCTTACCTTCGGACTGGGAACCATCACAAGCACCCATGAAGATGAAAAAGAGTGAAGTCTACGGGACAACGAAGGAGACAACTTACAAGCTGGTCGGCCATGTTTTATACAGATCGCGTTCGGCTATGTGGCGGCGGGAGGTGGGATGAAGGGATTGGTGTGGACAGGGAGTCAAGCTGGGGTCGACTGCTATCTCGCCATGGCTTGTGTTGCCCCCCGGTGTCTGATCTCGGCAATCGCCATCCAACCCAAATCAGGCTATCCGTCGTATCCGTCGTCTTTGGCTGCTGCAGACTCGCTGGGCTGGCTGACTGGCTGGCAGCATTTTAATGGGATAGTAACTATCAGGACACTTCGTGGGGTGCACTCCGTACTCCAGGAAGTGTCATTTGGGAAGATCACCGGTCGACGATTGCCTCCGAATTACCGTAACCAAACCCTTGCTTTACATACTCGCCTACTTGGAGTATGTAAAAGCCATAACTGAGATGTATATCGAGACACTGGGTATTCGATTGCACATGAATCGTCATTATATAAATAACGTCGTTAGCCTAACCTCTAATCCCAGTCGTCGTCGTCGTCCTCATCCTCGTCATCGCTATCTCCCAACTTCTTATTCCTTTGTAGTAGCGCAGCCGCAAGTGCAGCAGTCAAATCACCACCACCTGCAGTCGTAGTTGCACCGCCGTCGCTGCCACGTGTACTAGTTTCGTCCGGCGCGGGCGTTGGCGTCGAAGTTGCATTGGAATCAACTTTGGGGGTCTTGCGCAGGTTGTGAACACTTTGTCCCCGGATGGACGCCAAAAGGTCTGCCCGGCCAGGCTGAGGGGGCGGTATGGCCGCGGGCGCGGATGTTGACGTCGGGGGCGGTGGAAGCGGGGGTGGAGGTGGAGGTGGTGCACCATCACCAGCTGGAGGGGAGGGAGGAGGGGGACTATGCGATGCGCCATACGTGGGTGGAGGCGACCTGGTAGTCGGTGGCGGTGGGGGAGGTGGGGGAGGAGGTGGTGGGGGCGGAGGGCCATTGGCTGAGAGTGGTGGTAGTGGTGGCGGTGGCGGCGGCGGCGGCGGACCATTAATTGAGGGTGGAGGTCGTGGCGGTGGACCATTAATTGGTGGCGGAGGTCGTGATGGTGAAGGTCCACTGGTTGGCGGCGGCGGCGGAGGTTGTGGTGGTCCGTTGTCAGGCGGATTAGGGGTCACTCCCGAACGTGGAGGAGCTGGCCGAGAAGGATGCACAGGTGCAGTACTAGCTGGTCGAGCAGGAGGGGGTGGCGGTGGCTGAGCAGGACTTCGGAAAGGGAGAGGTGGAGGTGGGGGGGCAGGAGTGCTTGAATTGCGTTGTGGAGGGGGAGCGGGCGGTGCAGATCGTGGCGGCGGCTGGGGAGGGGGGATTGGTCTAGCATGTGGCACTCTTGCAGGTGAAGCGGGGGTCGCCGCGGTGGGTTCGGCATCGCCGTTGGTCGAAGTAACACTGGCCGAGGGGCCATGTGTTCCACGGCGAGGGACAGGCGGAGGCGGCGGTTTCTTCTTCGGAGGCCCCTGCGTAGCCTCGATACGTCCGATTCGTTTCGCTGTCTCGAAGAATCCCCGAATGAAATCAGTGTTGGCCTCAACAAGGGCCTTAGGGATACCATAGTCCTTGTGCAGTTCGGCGGCAAGTTGTCCCCATGACTGATCTACACCCTCAGTAATAAAACCTTTCTCCATATCAAACTCCATATGTGCGACATGCTTGAAGGAACCTCCCACCGGGCCCGATATCATGGATTTATCGATCTTGCCGCCCTTTGAAACCGTCTTTGTCGAGTGGGTGGATTTGGCTGTAGGAAGAATCATGAGCTTGAGAGCGACAACATTGGACGTCTTGACCGAACCTTTTGTCGCTTTGCGACTGGTGAGTTTCTTGTGCAAGGTCTTCGCGTCCTTTTCGTCGGAGAATACCAGACCAATCATACACGACTTCCATATCATAAACCATAACGCATCAGCGGAAAGTTGACCGGCCGGAGAGAGCAGACTCACGTCACCGGCAAATGAATAAAAGAAAGACTTGTCCTGGTTCAACTCGAACCCCTCGTAAATCTCGTGCGACCATATCACACCTCCACCGCCAAAGATGTCTACCAGCTTCACGAAGTGCGCAGATTTAGACAAGTCTTCGACGAGTGCGAGGGCGCCCTGTAGACCCCCGTAGGTCCACTTGTCCTTCCGGGGATGTGCAAAGTAGATGCGAGCAGGGGTCGCGAACAAAATCTTGCTACCCTCTGACGAAATGGCCGACTTGACCGTGGTTTTCTCGCCTTCGAATAAGGCGGATTTGGGTGCCATCTGGTTGTATGACGAGCAGTCGCAGCATGTCGGGATTTGTTGCTGCGAAGAGGTGGCGTGAGAATTCTATCTCGACATTGTTGATGACTGGGTGACCTGACGTCGTCGTCCTGCTTGACATCGTAAGGTATATGGTCGATGTACTAAGGGGTTTCTGGCTGGGGGATGCGATGAGCTTTTCGGCTTCCGACGGGGGTAAGGTCGTTCCGTCCCCCAAATGGAGCAGAACACTAATGCTATTCTCTCCCTATTTCTGCTCTGTCGTGTGGGTATATGGGCGTAGGTTTACAATCAATCGCAGCTGTTGCACGCCCGACTGAAGGTGTTGGGGTCGTTTATCAAAGGACCGTAGTGCAGCTATTCTCGCCTTTGCCGCGATCGATTCGATGCCTTTCAGTCCCCACTGATGAACGGCATGCAGTCCTTCGCCCTTTCCCTGCCCTATCCTAAATAGGTGGCTCCTTGTCTCCCTCTGGTTTTGCACTGTTGGACGACCAGCTGAGTGGCCGTTCCTTGTGTCCTCGGATGCAGTAGACACTGCGGTGACGGGCTTTCTACCATCACCTTTGCCCTGGTAAACTCATACCCCACAAGCATCATGTCGAATTCTGGGACCAGGGTCAAGTGAGAAGTGACCCGCGGACCTTGGGCTTAGAGCGGGATCTCGCTCGCCACTGACCTTGCAGTCGACTAGGTCGCTTCATTACTGAAAAGTACCAACCTCTCCCCGTTCGACAATTGGGTTCCCCACGTGGGTCCATTAGCCAGCACATATCAAGTACAAGATTACGAGGTTATGATGCCCAGCCCCTCGTCTGACTTCCAATCAATATATTAGAAATTGACTTGCTTGTACTTCGCTACGGCGAAGCTTGGAACGACTGCAGGTTGTGTTATCCAAAGTACGAAGTGAGTGCTGCACTCCTCCTTTTCGCCTTTGATAGCTTGCCTGACGACAAATGCATCGGGTGGATCTCGCAATACCGTCGTCCCTGCTCATGTGCTTGTTCCAAACGAATCCTGTCCGGGCTGCTTCCTTCTTTAAATGACGGAACTGCGGTTGCACGTTTCGAGAAGTTGACGATCCTGAAAGTTTCGATATCTGCATGACATTGGGTAAGTATTATTCCGCGAGAATGCTTGGGTCAAGGGCTTGCCTATCGCAAGTATATCCAACCCCATATCCCCCCGCCTTACGCACCGCCTCGAGGACCCCAACCCCCCATGTGTTTGTGCAGCTCTTCACTTATGTGTACTGCATATACCACCTCGTTTCACTTTTCAGGGACCATGTTCCCCCTCTGACTTTCCATAAACCACTCTTCTGCCAGGCGTGCAGAAGGAGCTCATAAATTTATGCCCGAAGATGACCATCCGGTTACAGCCGAGCGCACTCTCGACCACATCCTTTGGACGAGTGCAATTAATGTATGACGGTTAAGTTTACGTACTTCAGCTCGATCCTCGAGGCTTGCCAGTTAATAATTCGTTGGATGACTACATGTAGCTGCATATATCGGCAATTCATGACCTTCATACACGTCTCGGATCAGACGGGGTCCAAGGAACAAGTGGCGCACCGTATCGTGTCAGCATCCATCTCTGAAATGCATTCTGCTGGACGTGTTCCTCGTGGAATGCGTTTCATCTAGTATTGTACAATCTACTTCGTAAGTAGGACATCATCATGGAGCATTTTCGCAGTCCACGTCCTCGAAGCCGTGTGAAGGACGGCTTCCGAGTCCGAAAACTTAAAACGTTAACAGAAGTCATTAGACCAGATATCTCGATCTCAGAGTCATTCAATATCATGCCGAATTCGTTCGTTCATTCAAAGGACGTGGGTGGACTTCCGCTTGGATAGTATCTGTCTTGAGGCGATGAGACACGCTGCGCCACTGAGCACCACGATCTAGGTGCGTGCCGAGATAGGAGATCAATTGACATATCAAGATTAACGGACGTACCGAGGCAAAGACGAGTGGACGCCACCAGATATAGGGGCCATTGTGATTCTGTTGCACGAGTGCGCCCGCGATCGGAGTCCCTGTGAGCAACGCGAACCCGATCACGAAGCATGCAATGCCAATGCGAGTGCTGTACGCATTCCCGCGACCCGATATCAGTTCCCCTATCCACTTGCAAAACGAAAGACGTACCCTATTTCGTTTAGGTCCCGGGAGAAAGAGGCTACGGCTGGTGTTATGATCGAGATGACTGAACGATATATATCATGTATCCGCGTATGCAAGGGCTTATGCAGAGGGGATACTTACATCCTCCAGAGAAGAAGCCGTATAGAATACCGAACACGACCGTACCAGCCACGCCCGTAGCCGCGAACATGAGGTACATGAGACCCCCCGAAATAATCGTACACGGGATCATAACTGCAGAGCCACCATGAGTGGGTACGTCCGCTCGTTGACTGCTGCGGTACCGAAGTGACTTACTGTTAAAGGGTCCGAAGTAGTCGCCGAGAAAATTGGGGATCGTCCTTCCGAACAATGAAGATGCGTTCATAATAGGTATCTAAATATCGTTAGTACGAAATCTTTCGTGGTGTGGAGCATGAACATGCTTACAGCGTAAAAGGCAAGCGTCTTAGGGAGGCCATGCAACTCAGCAAACACCTGCAGGTAGAAGACTGGACGATGTTAATACCGAAGTATGACCTCACCGCAGCCTAACATACATGGTACGAAGAGACCCCAAAACACCAGTGCCGCACTAACAGCCCGTGAGACCAAAGACGGTCAAGCAGTTTCAAATTCGAGCTCACCCTATGATGCAAAGCCAATACCCCCTATCGGACAGGATGGCTCTGATATCAACGGGCTTGGCGTTTGGTCTCTCTCGGCGACTGGGCAGCCGAGTTTTCATCACGAGGTTTGCCGTGAGAAGAAAGGCGAGGTCGATAAACGCCGAAATTCTGAAGAGAACTTATCAACCCCATTAGCCGCAGCAAGTTATTGATACTACAGACCTGACCCCCCAAGGGAAGCCGATCTTCCCGTTGAACAGGTTGTTGAGCAGAATGGAGTAAACGACGGCCCCTGTTGAAGAACCTGAAGGGGCGATGTGAAGCACTTGACGCATTTAGCAAGAATGCGCCCACCTGCTATGACCACCCCAATAGCAATTGACCGCCGCCGACGGAAGTAGTGAGAAGTTACAGAAAGGGCGGGAAGCATGATTATTCCCATTCCTATTCCCATGCCAACACCCTGCGCGAGGAACACCTGATAGTACTGGTTTGGTTGGACAAGGGACAACATGAAGATGCTACGCATGATAGCAGGGTCACCTAATCATCACTCGCAGAACGGCGCACAACTCACGAGAATAGGTATATCAATGATCCAATGGCGAGACAATGATGAAAGTATCCGTCATCGAACAGTTTGCCAGTTGGAAGACCACCGGCAAACAAAAGGAACGTCTGCATAGAACCGATCCAACTGATATCTGAGGCGGTGCGTTGACTTAGGAGGACCCGCTGGAAATCGCATCATCAAGTAACCTGAGCCTGTGAATGCAAGCATGATGGATTATATGCCCACCGAATAGTAATCCTGATACACCCCAAAAGACTGCACCGTGCCGAAAGTGCAAAACAATACCAGGAAGCTACATTTCGTTTGGAAGTTATTGAAGTTGAAAGATATATAATGCCCCTTACCCTCCGAGGACGGTTAACCAAGCTTGCCGCCCACCCTCTGGGAAGTCGGGGGGGCCAGGAGCGGGGGCCTCCGGGGGAGGGGCAGCCATGGCGTCGTAAGAGCTTTTTCCCAACGAGAGTGACTGCTCTGGCTTGGAGTCGTCGCTCGTTGGGGTGGCTGCCATGATGGAGGAGAGGAATGCGGCTGAGGCAGATGGGGCAGCACGGGGCAGTACTTAGGGATTTTTCACATCAGCGAAGCAGCTTCTCTTCGGGCCCCCTCACGATCAGAAGTTTACACGAGGCAGCACGCGCACCCATAGAGTCGAACCCGTATGGCCTAGTAGCATCCTGTCCATGTCCATCTGCCTTTTCTCAGCCGCATACGTATCGGAGCACGAACGTAAGCGTAGAACGGCCGGCGGTTTCTTTTTCTCAGGCCATTCGAATTACCCGTTTGTCGAGATTGAGATTCGAGAAAGATCGCATGCGTGACGGGTGGTACGAGATCTCGGTGTCTTTGGGGGTCCCTGTTTGCTGACCATTAATTTAGCATGCCGGTGACGAGGCCATGTTGCGGGGTAAGCCGTGCACCTTGCTTGTTCCCACGCAAGAAGTGTGGCGAAACAGAAATTAAACAAGTAGAGAAATGAACGTGAACGCAGCACAGCACGCTAATGACATGTGAATGGATCCCTCGGTAATCCGGTGCGATATGCACACGGTCCGAGGAAAGACTGCATGCTCAGTCTCACAACCACGTAACAGTATTATCCTACGCGAGATTAGCACTGAGGCCTGAGTGTGGGTAGCAGTAATACTGGGTGCTTCCGCGGAGGGGGACGTCCCGCTCCAAACGTCTTTACAAAGGCGTACACCAAATTTGTCTAAGAACGCGCTACGAGCGGAGGCCGGTCTGCGCATCATGAACAGCCCATCTGTCAAACATACCACCGAGGCGAGCCGAAAACTCGCCTGGCGATTGCCTTCTTCTTGCTATTGGGATCTTAGTGTCGTCGGACAGCCTATACTCATGTGGGCCCCACATCCGATCCGTCGATTGAGCTGTACAGATGGACTCCACTCCCGCGATTCTAGCTGAGAAGGGCGGCTATGTACTGGAGCAAACGATGTCCGCCACATACGTATAGGGCGCTCTCCGTGCATCAGAGGTATGCAATGGTAAATCCTTGGACGAGCGTAAAAAGTTTTTGAGTTGAAAGACAGGGCATCGTTATATATTCGAGTGGTTCTTGGAAGTCATGCCGGATGGACCAAACGTCTCAGACCATCGGATGACAGCTTTTTTTTTTAACTCTGTATTTAAGTGAGTGAGCGCCTGAAGGCCTGATGGTCCTATGTTGCACTAGACTAGCGTTGGGATGACAGCTTACAAGCTAGCTGGTGGATCAACGTCAAGTCCCGGTAGAGGCCGGCAATTGAGAGATCCCGTTCCACTTCGCCTCAAATCGCCATGAGTGCCAACGGGCGCACTCTAGGTTAGTGTGAGAAGCATTTCCGACCATCTTCGTCTCGCCCAACATACAGCATTTGCCAGCAATTCGCGCGCTTACAACGCTCGCGGGACCACGCACCCTTGATAGGGCGACTTCATCCATATGTCGTCTCTGCTCCATGGAGATGAAGAATATATTAACGCCCAAGCGATGAAAGTTACCCTCTCGTCGTTCAAAGTTTAATAGCGGGTCCACAGCATCATCGTGCTCGCAACGTGATAAAGGGTGGAAAATATCGCTCCTGACTTATCCGGTGTGAGATTGTCCATCTGGCTTCTACAGGAAGCGTGTTTTTCCCGCTGCTCCCATATGCGTACGTAGTGTGGTTCCCAACACCTGTATCTTCATTCTCTCTCGATCATTACGACAAAGACGTCAGGTAAAGATCATGTTGTCTCGATCCGGAAGCGCGTCAAACTTACTGTCGATATCGTTTGACAGGGCCATAGCTTAGATCACCTCTCCTTTATGTCCCCGGTTTTCGAATGGTCAGGAAGCACTACCTGCACCTCGAAGCCATGATCGACACCTATAAAAGGGCTCAGATCTTCCGGTTTTCCAGTGCGTTTATCGCTCACACGAAGTATGTCCAACCAACTCAACTGTCACCCTCTCTTTACCATCAGGACGGAGTTCCTCTCCGCCGACGAACGTGTATCACTTTCCTACAAGAGAGCAAGGCTACTCGTGCAGACCTACAGTATGTTTCCCTGTCGTAGTTGTTCCACGGTCTCACTCCGTGACAAGATTTGTCGGTTAGCGACATACAATTCTGTTCGCAAAGTTACTGGTCTATGATGACCGACCCCATTATGTCCCTAGATACTGCCATGTTCACTATTTTAGCTGCTCACGTCGGCCTTGCCGTCGGGACCCTGTCCCCTCATCTAAAGCACCGCCCTGACTTCAGGGACCTCGTTAATCGCCTCTTGCGGTTCGAGACAGTCGGTATTTACCTCCTGTCTGAGAGGGGCCACGGTCTCGATGCATTCAATATCGAGACCACGGCCACCAGAATTCCAGGAGGATTCGTCATTAATACACCTCGGGAAGAGGCTTCCAAGTAAGCGACCAGTTTTATCCATTTTCAGAGAAGAAGGCGCATTACTAACTGCAAATAGGTTTATGCCGGCTTCTACGCCAGCCTTTGGTATTCCGAAGGTCGCGTTAGTAATGGCAAGGCTCATTATTGACGGGGAGGACCGTGGTCCTCGCTTCTTCGTCGTTCCAATTTGCAATGAACAAGAGATGTACAAAGGTGTAGAGTCGATTCGGCTAGGTCCTCGCCCAGGAACATCCCCGCTTGATTTCTCCATCACTCGCTTCAAGAATGTGGTGGTCCCCCACACGGCCCTCGTGGCGTCGAAGCTCGACGACTACTCCATGCCCGAATTTCCCTTGCAGGCCTGGTGGAACGAAGTATGGCGCATCCCCTATGGGACGATGGCAGTCACCGCCCCCTGGATATCCTCCATCAAAGCTGCCGCCTATATTGCAGGGAAATACTCGATGCATCGGTCCATCACGAGCAAGGGGAACGCTCCTTTACCCATCATATCATTCCGCACACAACAATGGCCCATCCTCCACGCAACGGCCGTTGCTCATGTCATGAGCAACTGGTATCCTATCGCCATTCAGCAAACGATGGACATGTCACTTGATCCTCGAGTTCGGCATGGCATGGCTGTCATCGTCAAGACGACTGCCTGTCGCCATTTCCAACGCTGCGTACCAGAGGTTGCAGAGCGTTGCGGCGCACAAGGCACATTCGAACACAATTACATGGCTCGCATTGAGGTGAGTGGTATTCTTTCTGACATACTCCGATGTACTGAACATCCTCCACATGTCAGAACGACGGGAAAGGTGTCATCATCGCCGAAGGGGATGTCCTCACCTTGTGTATACGATTGTTCTCTGAGTTGGTGCTGCAGAGGTACCACGTAGCCATCCCAGATCGTTCAGAATCGTTGCTTGCGGAACATGCGCACTCGATGCTGGACGAAAACCGCGATCTACTTCGCCACATACCGGACGGACACCGCGGTGAAACCTTCAATTCCATCCTCCTCCCGCAAGCGGAGCCCACCATCGAAGCTATCGGCCAGGCAATGGCGTACTCTGCTGCACTGCGCAACGGCCTCCCGAGACAGATCCTAGACGTGTACGAGTGTGCTGTGATCCGAAGGGATCCGGCCTGGTACTCTGAACGCGCTGGCCTAACCCGTCTCTCCCAACGCATGCGCGAAGACAAAGCAGTGACTGCCGCAATGCCTCACCTGGAAAGGTACCTTGATGATCTCAAGATCGAGGGATATGTGTCTGCGCCAATAGTTTCCGACAAGGCGTGGAAAGAGTACGTGGACGCCATGCCCGTCTATGTTGGGAACGCGATATCCAAATCAATCGATCAGGTGCAAGCCATGCTGTAGGTTGTTCCCCCTCTTGCTTTTTGGTTTCCGCGATGTCATATATTACACGCGTTTCACCACAGAGAACAGCTGTCCTCCCTTGCCACTTTCTTTGCCTTTTCCATCTTTGATTGCACCTAACACTGAGTGCCACATTCCCAAGCCTGCGTAACCCTTTTTTTTCTGCTGCTATGTGTGTATTGTAATTGTTTTCTCGTTCCCACCGCACGCTCTTGTGCATTCATACCTTCCCGTTGTACTTGGCTCGCCGACCCTCAGAGAAGCTCAGGGATGATTTGTGGACATTCCCGCGTGATGGACTGCTGTACCTAGCTGCAATGATACTACTTGTGTGTTCTATGACTTAGTATCGTGCATGTATCGTTCAGCCATTATGAATCTACGAACATTTACGGTCCTCGACAATGTGTCTTCCTGGCCACATTCATCTTCAAAAAACTGATGCAGGTCGTATTTCGAGGGCCAGGGGTGGCAGTTTCCCTCCGCGGCGTGCCATGTCCGCCATCTTTCGAAAGACTCATCTCTACACGAAAAAGTCCGACGACGATCATGACGACCCGTACAAGTGGCAGGGAGCGACCCTTCCAGCACGCAGAATTCGTGCGTGCACAACGCGGAAAAGCTTCAGAATCAGGCTTCACTGGCAACTGTCAACTTGTCCATATCGGTCAAGAGACCAGTAATACTGCAGAATATTGCCTAGAGGCTAGCCAGCCGCACTGGGTCATCCCCTTTCGCAACGTGCGACTGCTGAGGTTGTCAGTTAAGACTCTGCATGTCAGAAGCATCAGATGACGAAAGGAGATAAGAAACGATGTGTGTAGATAAGGGAAAGCACGTATGTACAGAGAGGGATGACTGCGGTCGGGCCCTTTCCATTAAGTGTCGGCTATCGTCAAAAACAGGTGGCCGCCGAGTTCCTCCGCGATCGACACCGAAGTACCCGCTGAGCGGGACACTAAGCCCATTACAGCATCACTCAAAACGCCAGAATGCCTACAAAAGCACCGATGCTATTACCATACCCTTGAAATATCCTGCACAGCAGTTCTACGCGTAAGCGCTCGTTACACGAGACGCGAGGCCAAACGTGGAGAACGTGGACTCAAAACTGGTCACACGCACACATTGGCTGCCACTACGGCGTATTTAGTGTCTTCATCGCCATAATACAAGTATGAAGTTGATATGAAAATAATAATAATCGGATATTCGAGTGCTCGCAGAGGCCTCGACCAAGATTCGTGTCGAAGTCTGTCAGTACAAAAGCGCTGGCGAGATTGATCGCAGGCGAAGATGCCTCGATCTAGCCGAGGCGACTAGAGCCTCGAGTGAAGCACGCAGACCAAGGCCTCTCACGAAATGCTATGAGCGCTACCTCGCTACCTGTTGTCACACTAGTGGCTACCCATACTTTGTCAGGACTGCACACCGAGACCAATGCGTGCGTTTGACATCGCCAGGGCCACACCAGGCTGCTTGCGGATACGACCAAAAACAAGCACCCAGAAGGTCAGTAAGCTTCCTTTATGGGCTGTTCTTTGGATCCAGTACGCAATTGATCGGGGAACTCATCGTGGACTGGGGGGGACGACAGCGAGTGCACAAACAAGGAGGTCAAATTCACGTTACGAACTAATTTTACATTCACCCCAAAGATAGATCGGGTGAAGGACAGAGCCACTGGGCTAACTTCCTTAATGCTATCAGGTGGGAGGAAGTCCACATGAGTTATAGCGGTATTTCGGTCTTCGTCGATACCGTTAAAGGACGTCCAAAGCCACTGCCCATTTGTTTCAAACTTGACAGGGAGGCGAGACTAAAGAGACAAAAGCGCATCGAAATTGCCGGCAGAAGATGATAACGCCGCCACTAAAACAGGATCGGAGTGCAGTTAGGAGCCTTGCTGAAAAGCACGAGCTATTTTCGAGCTTGTCGGCGTTCCAGAAGTTTCTCGAAAAAGTGGTTGACGTCTGCAGCTTCCACAACCTTACCTTCCTGTGCGAAGGGTCGCAAATATTCCATCAACCCGTCCCTACGACGTTCGAAGGGCAAGCAATCAAAAAAAAAACGGGGGAAACACGAAGACCAGACCACCTACCGCATATTATTGAACGCGTGTATACCATCGATGGCGCGGTCTCGTGGCAACCGCGCAAGGGCTCTCATTCCCAGCTCTTCCAACGACAGCCCTTGATGGACAAATTAAATAAAAAAAATTGGCTGATTCAGAGTGACACATACCAGAATCCGGGTCTTCCGGAGGTTCGTACGTCTCTTCCTCTGCAAGCAAGTAAGGGTGTGCTTGGAGGGACGGTAAACACTGAAGGGGAATTAATAGTTGGGTATATTACTCTCCTCCACGAGTCTAGCGTGCTCACCTGGTCGCACCGGCACCACCTCTGACGCCATCCTTCAGTTAAAAATACATCCCCTGTGCCTAAATGAGACCCCCATACCCTTGAACCCTGGGGCTTGCACTCATATATAGCCTTGGCGATCGAGCTGGCCGGTGGAGCTAAACAACGTGAAAGTGAAGGATTGGATATCTTTCGTCGCTTTGTTTCACGCTCCTCGCCTCGTGCATGTGGAGATGAACTGTGCCGCTCGAGAATAAACGGTGACTCCGAACCATCGACCTCAAGCGGCGAGTCACTGTTAGTGTGATTGAGAGCAGCGGCGGGCAGGACGTCGCCATCAACTGTCTTCCAGGGACTGCTCTCGTCGTCGCGCACTACCATGATGACACCTTTTGTACCTGCATATCGGCGGAGCGTATCGATTTTGGTCACGCAATCATAACAGACAAAGACATCGTAGTCCTCCGCAGAAATCAACGGTGGAGGCAATCCATCGGAGGACACATCCGAATCATTATCATCCCGGATGTCAAGAGATTCGGATGCAGGCACAGGGTCAGGGTCAGGGTAAGTGTCTGGATGGGGGCGGTCCCTCAGATTAAGACAAGACTCGTGAAACCAATCCTGAGAAAAAGCTCAGCTGAATGCGTTTGGCGTGCGATATGGAAATAAACCTCGCATGAAATACATTGAATCATGGTCTCCTGCTCTGTTTCTGGATCATATGTCCTCGAACACCTGCAAAAAACGCCGCGGAAATTATGACCGTACGTGTTGGTCGTGTTCTCCTCTCTGACGCCCTTGTGCAATGTACACGAATGGGGAATCGCAGTAGTAGGGCAGTCGCAGCGGAAGTTGCGCTTGGGAAACAGTTCTACTTGTTCGTGGTCTGTGTGGCATGCCACAGAGCAGGAGGAGCATATCCCACGCGGAACCGCGCAGGTCAGGCAGAGGTGCACAGCTTGTCTGATTGGCCCCATATCATAAGTGCATTTCGAGAACTCGTGTGGCAGCACCAACGCGGCCTCTTGAACCAGCTGGTCCTGCGAATTGATCAAGTCATTGAGGGAGCATGCCATACTGCACTGGCAACTTGGGGCGTGAAGGAATATTAATCGGAAAGTACTGACGAGGGTCACGTGCCGAGTGCCGCGATACCTAATGGGCAAAAGGAAGAAAATACGCTGCTTAGTCTCGTTTTTTTTTTTCGACATGCATGAGCTGGCCTCTGTGACCATGAGTCTTATCCACCTTATCTGCATTCACGGAACGAGCACCTTCCCATGCTCGATGACATTTAGCCTCGGGGTCGAGCCATAAAATTTAAAATCTCACAACACCCCTGCATCTGCTGCTGGGTCTTTCTTATCAAATATCGCGTGCAGTATCTCCCCTCTACTGCGTACCATCATTGATAGCAGCTGGGCATGGACCTACAGAGAGCTCGTGCTAGTTTTCTATCCCTGAGATCCGGGCTTGTCTTCGCGGACAATGCGGGTGGGTCGCAAACGTGTCAGCAAGTTCTAGACCGGATCGTCGATTACCTGTCAAATACCAAATTGCAACTAGGAGCCGACTACTCTGTCGGTGTGCAAAGCAGTCAAAGAGTTACAGAGGGACTGGAGGCCGCCGCTTTGCTGTTCAATGCTGCTTCGGTGGATGAGGTCGGTTTCGGTCCCTGCTCTACTATTGTTCTTGAAAACATCGCACGAGCTATGGACAACGATATTCAACCGGTAGACAAATTCATTATAACCGAGGAGCACGAGGGTAATTCGGATCTCTCTTGTTCGACTGGATAACGATGATTGATTCGCATAGCAGCAAACTGCGGCCCTTGGAAGCGCCCAGCAGAACGCCGCGGGCAATTGTGAAGTACTGGCGCACGGTACCCAACTCAAAGGATAGCCCGTACTCCTTGAGTTATAGTACGGATGACCCCGTATCTCTCGTTTCTGCCGGGACACGTCTTGTCACCGTCACTGCCTGTTCAAACGTTCTAGGTTCCATCATACCAGTCGAAGAGGTTGTGAGGTCTCTGCGGAGACGAGCAAAGGAACTGTCCCATACCTATTGTCACTCTCCTGAAACAATTTGGACGCCTTGTTCGATGCAATCGCTGCGCATGAGCAGCGGCTGTTATCGTTCCTCTCCGATCAAAAATAATGCGATAGAGGGGTTCGCGTTGGTAGCGGTGAGGTGAACGCATTGAGGGTTCCGACCGTCAGTTTTATCGTGATCGGACAAAACGCGATGAAAAGCAAAGACGTTGCTGGTTTCTTCGGTAGAAAAGGAGGGGTAAGTACGAACGTATTATCCGAATTATCTTTAACAGAATGGCATTCGCTATGGTCACTTCTATGCCTACAGTGTGCTCGCGAACATACAACCAAGATTAGACGTAGACGATGGAGTCGCGCGTATTTCCATTGTTCATTACAACACTGTCGAGGAGGTCAAGGAAATATTGGAGGTTTTGAAAGAAGCTCCGGATGTGTAGGCAACTGTGAAGGAAGGAGCCATGTACGTACGTATCCTAGTAACTAGTAGCGATGGTCGCCGGGTGGCAGTTTGCTCCCGGCGGGTACGATTACCTACACTGGCAATTATCTAATCGCCACGAACCTATGACGGTATCCTTCGCAACACTCATCATACAACCAGCATCCTCGTTCCCCCCAGTAAGCTGAGGTTTTTAACATGGCAAGAAAGTCGGCACCAGACCCGATCCTCCTCACGCTCTTTGCCAATCGCTTCATGAGTGTCGCGGAAGCGATGGGAAGGTCACTCCAACAGACATCCATAAGTACCAATATCAAAGAGCGTCTCGATTTCTCATGTGCACTATTCGCGCCGGATGGCGATCTGGTCGCGAATGCCCCATTCATTCCGATTCATCTTGGGTCTATGAGTTTGTAAGCATCCACGCCGAGAGCTAGCGTTAACTTCCTCTGCGGCTGATGAGTACTCCCATCATCAGCGCTGTAAAGTACCAAATGAGACTACACGAAAAGGATTTGAAAGAAGGAGATGTTCTCATGACCAACTCGCCCCATGCAGGAGGATCGTGCGTAGTTTGGTTGCCGATGCTGGAAACGAGTCTTACTCGCTCATCACAGTCACCTTCCCGATATTACTCTAATCACCCCTGTGTTTGATACGGAGACCAGGGAGATTATCTTCTTTACCGCTTCTCGTGGGCATCATGCCGATATCGGTGGAATATTGCCTGGGTCAATGCCTCCAACATCGGTGAATATCTTTGAAGAAGGCGCTGAAATAATTAGCTTCAAGATAGTAAATGCGGGCGTGTTTGATCGGGAGGGGCTTCACGAATACATGGTCGAGAGACCAGCTCAATACCCAGGAAGCTCTGGATGTCGCAATATAAAGGAGGTTGAAAGTGATCTGAAAGCGGTCAGCGGAACGTTGTCATCGCCGTTTAGTTGGTTTACGAATACTTTCTCTAGCAAATTGCAGCCAACCATAAAGGAGTACAGCTCCTGCAAGCAAGTAAGACTTCATTGCCTTTCCATTGTTGTTTCTTGATGGTCCCCTACACAGTGGTGAAGGAGTACGGTCTCCAGACAGTACAGGATTATATGTATCATATCCGAATGAATGCCGAAAGCTCGGTCAGAAACTTGCTCCGTGAAGTGGCAAAGCGTGCCGGGTCGAACGTCCTAAGTGCCGTGGATTATCTAGACGATGGGTCCCCGGTACACGTATCTGCTTCCCCATATGAATCGCTCCCTAACACTATTCCTATTTCCTCCCTAGCTTCAACTGAAAGTTGAAATCGATGAGAAGGAAGGAGCCGCGGTGCTAGACTTTGAGGGTACAGGGTATGAAGTTCGAGGGAACCTGAATTCCCCTATATCGGTGGTGCATTCAGCTGTCATCTACTGCATGCGTGCGATGCTTGATGTTGACATTCCTCTCAACGCCGGCTGTCTTGTCCCTCTGACAGGTGCGTCAGCCGCGACCTTCCATAGAGCGCCAGCTCACCTTGCGCTAGTCCGAATCCCGGAGAGATCTCTACTTTCGCCGTCTCAGACGGCGGCCGTTTGTGGAGGCAATGTTTTGACATCTCAGCGCATCGTCGATGTCGTTCTGAAAGCTTTCCATGCATGCGCTGCCAGCCAGGGCTGTACAAAGTCTGTGCTTCTTCTTTCTCTCTCGGATCCGCTGTCTCATTCTGACACACAGCAATCTCACGTTCGGTACTGGCGGCAAAGACAAAGATGGAGTGGCTGTAGCAGGATGGGGCTACTACGAGGTTGGACCGCAGCAGTCATACCTCATGAATCCATCGGCTAATGGTGTCTCCAGACTATAGCCGGCGGCTCCGGCGCTGGGCCTGGCTGGCACGGAACCTCAGGGGTGCATACCCACATTACGAACACTCGAATTGGCGACGTTGAGATACTCGAGCGACGATACCCCGTACTTCTTCATCGATTTGGCTTGAGACCAGATTCAGGAGGCAAAGGGAAGTGGCATGGTGGGGATGGCGTCATCCGAGAGTTTGAGTTCACACATGGACTGCAAGTATCGATATTGAGTGAGGTGCGTCTTTACCCCACGACGTCTATATTTTGCCTCAACATGACGCTCAGAGGCGAACTCGGGCACCATACGGCATGGAAGGGGGTGAACCTGCAAGGATGGGTCGTAACACCTGGATCAAAGGAAGACGAAGGGAGGATGGAGACCTCGTTGACGACTGCGTGGAGAGTGAAGAGCAGCGATTCATTAATATTGGGGGGAAGGCAACGGTGTTCATGGGCAAAGGGGACCGACTTTTGATCGAGACACCTGGGGGAGGTGGATGGGGCCTTCCCACTGACAATACCTTGCAAGAGGCCCAACCACACAAGCCTACATGGGAGGCCAGGGGGAGCATTGCAGAGAGGGCAGGTGCACAGGCTAGTTTCTGAAGGATGGAATCAGATGCCTGCTACATTCGGTGCGGTCAAGAGAGTTGTTCTGTCGGTTATCACCGCACCACATTCACTGTTTATGGTTCAGCACGTATCACACACGAACCAACATGAATAAGGTATCGTGTGCCATTTTCACGGGCTGATCTTGCCTTATTCGTTGAGTAAGAGACGCTCCGCTTGCTCGGCTGGATGCTACCAAACTTTTCCTCTTTGACTGGCACTGCTCTCCACTTTTTAGCTTGTCGACAGTACGAAGATGCCCTCTTTTTTTTTTTTTTTCCTCCGATTGGTCATTTCGGTATTTTCGCGGATGCGGTCTTCAATCTCCGCAAGCGACCACGAGACTCCGCTTCTCTGCCCGCCACCCGTTGCGCCCGTCTTGAACGGGGAGAACAGATGATTACTGTAAGCCTATCTTGGGCTAATCTGCTGAACCGCGTGTCGTGTCAAGTGTAAAACAGACGAACCGTCGATTATCAATTCGAAGCAATGCCGCATGTTTTGATCCCTCCCTGCGAGTGCCACTGCCGCCCGAATAAAACGAGCTGGGCTATAAGACACGATTCGAACAATCTCCCCCGGGGCGTCGTCGCGGCCGTCCCCTACGTCTGATCACTGCCATGTCATTCACGACGTCACGACCCTTCCAACAGATCTTCACGAATGTACTGAAACGACTTTCACAGAGAAACCTAAGACCCTCGTCTACCCTTACGAACATCCAATCCAAACCAATCACGAACACGCTCCATCATTCCAACTACCTGCCAACCACCCAGCATGGTTTCCGGTATGCCTTGCTAGCCGGTGGAATATCCTTTTCCGTTGCCGTGGCAGGGATCATTCACGCTACCCGTGACAAGTCGAGAACACCACCCTTGATTGACACACCCGCGAAGACAAGTCCCTCCACAACTAACAGCCCTGATTTTCCAGGGGCTATCGGGGCACTATCGCAGGCATTCCCCGAACAGGGTATCGTGTCGACTGACCCACATGAGTTGTTTGCCTATGCGCAATCATCTTATAGCCAAAGTCCTGGTACTTGTGTCTGGACCACCCGCGTTTCGTGCGAGCTTACCTTCACCTCCTCTAGGACTGCCCCATACAGTCGTCGTACACGTCCAGAGCACCGAAGACGTAGTCAAAGTGGTGAATATATCGCGGAAACATCTGGTACCCATCGTTCCGTACTCGGGCGGGACTAGCTTGGAGGGCAACCTGTCTGCAGTAAGAGAATCCCATAGCTACGATGCATTTTCCGCGGTGGTAACGAACCGTCCACAAGCCGCGTTCTGGCTCCATTTGCATAGATCTGTCTGCAATGAATAGGATTCTCGCTATTAACGGTGGGTGGCGGATTAGGCTTCTGGTAACCATACTCTATTCTGACCGTTCTGCAGAGTCGGATGCCGACGCCGTCTGCCAAGCCGGTGTCACATGGAACGATCTTAACGAAACATTACGAGAAAAAGGTATCGCATCGATCATGGCGAGTATGGCGTATAGATACTGACATCCATTGCAGGAATCCCTCTCTTCTTTCCGGTGCATATAGATAACTCCACGGATTACAGTGGATTACTAATGGCGGTTAGCTTGACCCAGGTAGAGATGCCACGATAGGTGGGATGATATCTACCGGGTGCTCAGGAAGTGAGTTTCGATGCCTTATTCTCTCCATTGTAATAACTGTTTATCATACAGCGAATGCGGTCAAGTACGGAACTGCAAGAGGCGAATGGATTTTGAACGCGGTACGTGGTTCCTGGTTTCAGGTCACTCGCGACTCTACTTAGATCCTCATCAACCAGACCGTTGTGTTACCTTCTGGAGAGGTCATAAAGACGCGACAGCGAGCTCGAAAGTCCTCCGCAGGCTTCGATCTCACGAAACTGTTTATCGGAGCAGAGGGCACACTCGGTATCATTACGGAGGGTGAGCAAAGTGAAAAATTATTCGATGACTTCGTCCTTACGACACTGGGGAACAGCGACTTTACGGCTGGCCCCTCTATTACCTACCCGAGTTGCTGTTGTACAATTCCCCGATGTCCGACGCGCCACGAACGCTGTATGCGATGTCCTCAATCAAGGGGCGGCTATGCGTGAGTCTTTCCCCTTCGCTTGAGTTGTAGATGAATTTACACCCCGTCCGCAGAATGTGTAGAAATCATCGATGAGTTGGGTATCAAAGCACTAAACGCGTTCGGAACGTCCGATAAAGTATGGCCAGAGAAAGTCACACTCTTTTTCAAGTTCCAGGGCGCGGAAGACGTTATCCGCAATAACTCGAACCTCGTGGCGAGGGTCATGGCGCAACACGAAGCATCAGATTACCGACTAGCCGAAAATGAGGAAGAGGGGGAACTAATCTGGCAAGACCGCCGGAACGCGCTTTTCGCCGGGCTTGCGTATCTGCCCGGATGCAAAGGGTGGATAACCGACGTCTGGTACGTTGCATACAAGTTTGAAGCGCCAACCAGCCTGACTGGCGGCCTGAAACAGTGTCCCTGTATCAAAGCTGCCCGATCTCATTCATGCCGCCAAGAAGGACTTCGAGGAACTAGGCCTCGTTGCTCCTATCGCGGGACATGTCGGAGACGGTGCGCAGTTTGTGTACGGTGTTGTTGGGGGGCTAACATGGAGTACCAGGTAATTTCCACGCCCTGGTGCTGTACAGGGATGAAACCGAACTCGCACTTGTCCGTGAAGCCGTGAGCCGAATAAACCGCAAAGCCATTGAACTAGAAGGCACATGTATGTCAAAAATCTTCCCTTCTCCTTTTGCTGTCATATCCGACACTGGTTTAACTTACCTACGAATCCCGAAGGCACCGGTGAGCATGGAGTTGGAACGGGAAAGCGCGAATATCTCTTGTCAGAGCTGGGACAAGGGACCGTCAGTCTTATGAGAATGATTAAGCAAACGATTGATCCACACAACTTGTTTAACCCCGGGAAGGTGAGCTAACCACATCACACTCGCGCTCGTAGGACATCGTTGTTCATACAATATCGTTCTCCTCAGCTGTATCCTGAACCTGTTTTAGCAAACCCAACCTCTTCTGCAACTGTTGTATCGTCCATGTAGTAACAGACTCCTTTGTATCGTTGCCGTTATCACGTTTGCCATGGTTTTGATGACTCTGCTTCGAATTGCCTGATACGCCCCATCGTTCCGCCAAAAAGTATCATCTCGAGCGCTTCGCGCTGGTGTAAAGACATTCCGCGGACCCGAGTAAGATAAATTGCGTTCGTCATCGACAATCTTGACCGTTTTTGACAATTCGCCTCCCATCGCACGGAATTGCTGTATGTAGCCGGTACCGTGGTTCGTTTTGCGGCTTCGCATTCTAGCTTGTACGGAAGTCATAACCCGTCCAGTCATAAATCTCATGAACATAATCGGACCGGGTTGTCCACGCGTGAGTACTACGACGGCACGGGTACAACTGAAACGGAATTTAGCTTGTGTTTCCCTACAATTTCGAGTGCAGTACGCAATGACATTTTGCACAGCAACACGTGGATCAAGCACGGCTGTCAAGTGTAGCAGTAGAGAATTGGGCATAGGTGCTTTTTTATCACCGATCTGCCGTACCAGGGTCGCTGCATTAACTGGCACATGTGAGCAGAACGAATAAAGTTAGACATGATTCGAGGCTTACCCAAGTATCCTCGGTGACAGCAGACACTGGTTGGGGTTCGCGGGATATCCACAGACAAAATGGGTTTAGCTTGCACATGAATCCCGACACACGTGACATGTTTTTTAGGGGGATGATGTGCACAGAAAAATAGCACCCACAGCATCAGCCGCCGTCGCTTTTCACAAGCTATACACTTTGTTACTTCTTGACCTGTCCATAAGATTACGGCCGGTGAGAACCAAGGTTAGATCCGAGGTGGTGGCGTCGACAGTACATACAAGGACTCGAGAACACTCGCAAATGCACACACATACCTTTTTTCGCCGTAAGACCAACTTAACTCGGACGGCTTTCGTCTCCTATCAGATCGGCAGCTTTGCAAGGCTCCCACCAGCCTGTTCTTATCTCACGTCAACAGGAGTTATGGAACAGACTTTCTTGTCAAGAGTGTTGCGGAAGGCGGTCCTAACGATCCGTGGGCCGTATGGTCAATTACATTCTGCATGCCAGATTCTAAATTTGAACGCAGTGGATGGTCCAAGAATCATTCAGGTGTCGTAGACGGCATGCTTCAAGATGGACAGGCTATGGCCATGGACTCCAAATCGGTTAAACAAAGAAACTGTTTTCTTTTTTTCGCCCGAGCTGGGACCGAGCCCTGCGAACTGGCGATTTCCTCGATGCAATGGCGATGCTACATAACCAGATCGGTTCACCTTACACTTGACTGGGAAAGATTACTATCAGCGTTGTTCACGAAATGATCACGACAGGAATGCATACTTCATGTCTGGCCGAATGAGGGATGACAGCATAATTGCATGCACCGAGGCCGTTAGAGGGATTTCAATACATAATATTTCCAGATTTATGGTAATTCCAAAAACGAGTCTAAGACGTGGACTAAGTGAGTGGGGGTCATTCAAGCGGCAAGTGATCGGAACAGCATCATCATGGCTTAAGTCTATGAAGACGGTGCACCGGTGGGAGACGGCAATACATCGAGCTGTGCTTCCTTTTGTAGCTGACGTTCCTTTTCTTGCTCGTCAAGCTAGCAGTCCCAACCACGCATCAGCGAACTGAAGAGGAACGAGCAATGGGTTACGAACGAGTGTCTGCCAAGAGTGATCCACGGGGGCCTTGCGAAGGAACTTGAACGTTCAACCCGCATGGGCATTCTAGAGAACGTACCTTTCGGGCTGCCAAAGCCTGTTCCCGTTGACTGTGCGTCAAAGCACCAGCAACCAGTAATACACCGATCGTGAGTCCCTGAGCCCACACACGCGCTTGGACCACCTGTTGATGGCAAAAATTCAAGAATCACAACTAGAACGATACAAAGACAGGACCGACTTTCTGGGGCATACTCTGATATCTGTAGAACACAGAGCAAATGCCTGTTCAGCGGTAAACAATGCACAGAGGAAAACATAATGACTTGTCCCTTGAAATGATGGCACCTGCGACGGCCAACGAAAGTGCCCAACTTCCACAGATGATTCCGTACTTGTGGCGGGTCGCCCAGTCAGCGACCTTGTCTTTCACCGACAAACCACTCCACCGGGCATCTGCCTCAGAAGCGACACGGTCTAGTTCCATTCGTCCAGCGCCGGTCCTGAAAGATATAATAATCATACCTCGTCGAAAAACCGGTGTGGTGAAAGCAGACGAACCAGTTAACCTCTCTATCAAACTCCAAACCTCGTCGTTCTGCTTGGATGGATACACAAGGTGCAACTATTATGACAACACCCAGGGCTTTCAGAGACAGAGGAAGAGACCTATAGTAAGCCCATCTGCGGTTGAGGATGAAGGAGGCGGGTAGAGCAAAAGCGGCACTGCCCAAGAACCCTTCAGTTGCACCCCGGTAAGTGGCATTATTGTGGCCTGCAAGCTGTTCCTCGGTGATGATTTTCATGGCGTACGAGTCGACTTAGGATGAAGAAACAAAGGCTGCTCTTTTTTACTGCTCGAGCGGGGAGATACGGAGTGGTAGAGTAGCACAGCCACCATGACGGGTCGCGATGCTGAAATTCCCACGCACTACTGGTGCCACGGGCACGTCATTGGTGTAATGACGTCTCGTTTACTCCAACTGCTACAGACTTCTGCTACCATAAATGTACGGGATCTGCGTTCAGACACGCTCTCATTCGACCATATTCCCGCTTTCTGCAAGAACCAACAGCAGATGTACCATTTCATGTTTCGCAGGGCGTACCACAATGTCAAACCACTGTCCAGGTGCACTATCAGTGCCACTTGTTCTATCGCTACAGGAATCGGATCGGGAGACCGGTAAGGTTCATTTTATGGTCAGTTTCGTGCTTTTAATCTCCCAACATGTACCACGAACTCCAAGACTAAAATCACTCAATCCACTGTCGTTTGCTGTTTTCAAGCTATCCAGTATGTGATCTTTCAACGTGATACGTGTTTTCCAGGTTGCTAGGTCTCCGACCTTCACACTCCCGGGACCTGAGTATAGGGCGACGTCAGTTCGTGCGTTGTTCGTAACAACAGTACGTCTTTCCGCTGAAAACGGAAAGATGTCCTCGCTTCCATGGGGAAATTCGTTGGATTAAGTCTCAGAACTATGCAGTTTGATTCCGTCTTCGTATTATGAGCAGTACCGTCGGGAACATCGCAAACATGGTTCACGTTTGCTAGGTACCGAAACTCTTTACACTTTTGTGTGTTCCATAACCGCCAAATCGGCTTCACGCGACTTGGGGCTGCCAACATCTCTCAGTTACCAATAGTAGTCAAGAACGTGAAACAACTCCCTCCTGGATACGGGTTATCTTGCAGGATATATTCGCCCTCCGGATAATTCTACCAAGACCACAAGTGCCGGGTAACTCTTGCGATACGTGTTGCGGAGTGAGCAGGTCCTTTGGTCAAGATGCTGTTCTCTTCTATGCGCAGCCGAGTGGTAAGAGTACAACCATAGTAAGAGTCAAGCATCTCAACGGTATCATCCTCAGATCTTTGACATCGGCTCGCCTTGATTCTGTGCAGTGCGCGCTTTTCTGGGCAAATACGCTGTTTCTCTCCTAAAATCTTTGCGAGCTTTGTCAAATCAGTGAGACCTCTTACACCATTCACAATCTCCAGGCAAACACGCATCTACTAGAAACTGGGACAATTAGATAAAGTATCACTGAACGTCAATGGAAGTCAAACCCAAGTTATTCCACTGATTATCACAACGAACTTTCGATCTCACCTGGTAAGACGCTGGGCTTTGCTACTGTTTCTTCTTTGAGGTCTACACACGCCACGGGGTCGTGACCTTGTAATCACAGTAGAGCGTATTGATTTACAGTCACGGATGATCGGAACAGCGCACGGACGCGATAACTGTCGGCGGCTACTTTGAGGTAAGCTTATCTGAATTGGACAATGGCATGACACCACGAGTGAAAGCAACACCTTTGTAGCGTATGCTTCGGAATAACCGATGACGGAAGGGGTGCATCTTGACAACGCAGCTACACCGCCGGTTGGGTGAGTGTTCCCGCAGAACATGGGTAGCAACAAGAACTCTGAATAACAGGTATATGGCCGCGGTGGTGTCAACCCTCCGTTTAATGTTGCATAGGAATCAGTCTCAAACGTCCAGGACTGTAATTGAATGAGAAGCTCCCATACTCTTTGCTACCTCTCAGCCGTTTATTGGCGGACCAGAGAAGTGTGAAACTTGTGAAAGTACGAAAAAAAGTCACCAAATTCTGCGCGTCATGTTAAGATTAAATCGGAGTGTTGCCATGACCAGCATTCGCATGTGTCATGAGCCGCAGTTGTCCGCAACGCACTTTCTTAACTAGTAGGTGTTCAGATTTCCAAAGCTAGTCCACTTGACACTCTCTGCTCCCACTTTCTTCGAAAGGTTTGTCACGGAAGACACAAGCGATGGTATTGCTATCAATCCAATCGAGGTGATGATTTGAAGGCATGCTTGAACGTAAGCGCAAGCGTCATCGCCGAGCTCTTCCAAGTTATTAGCGAGACTATGCGATGCTAACCGAAACCACCTTAGCCGGCACATTCACATTCACCCTATATCCTACACTCTCTGGCACCTATAAAGAGGACCATGGACCCAAGGCAAGTCCTCATCATCCTCTTTCCTTTCTCTCTCTCTCTCTCAGTCGTCCACGTTCCTTCAAACTCTAGTCGCTCGTTACTGTAGAACTCCCCGGAGATGAGACTTTCCGCATTCGCCGTTACCCCTCTTGTCCTTGCGTCGACCGCATTCGCTCGTTCTAGCTTTAGTTCTCGTGTGCAGAAACGTTCCTCCCCTGCTACCGACTACTGCGCTCACCTGAATACCGACTTGGTTCTCTCCGATCTTCATGTAGATGGTAAGATTAACATACGGTCATAAACTTTGCGGATGCAGACAAGCTATTCACAGCTGGCCATCTGGACGTCAGTATCTGCACTTCGCAGATAAATGCGTTTGTCGAGGCAAACCAAGTAGCACAAGCAGCAGTCAAGGTCGTCGGAGTGCAAGATGTCCAGACTACTCTTGTTTCAATGGCGAGTCGTTTGTTGTCGTTCTGGCATTCACTTCACGTCTCCTTTTAATCAGGTTAAGCACTCCGGCACAGAGTGCTCGTTCCCGTCGCATTCCGAACTCTCCCCGACACCCTCCAATGTATGCAACTTTAAGTGCACAGACGGTTTCTTGGCTATGCCTCCCGATCACCCGACGTCGTGTGAATGTCCGTCTCATTTGACGGTTTGTGATGGCAAATGCGGTCACTTCCGCCCCGACCAGTGCGCGAAGGCCGCCCCTCCATCGCGCCGCCAGAATGAGCCCAAGTGTGCAGATGGCTTGCAGATGTGTGGCGTTGCTGGCGCAAGCAATGGGCAGAGCTGGAAATGTGTGAACGTGAACAATGATCCTATGACCTGTGGGTTCCGTTCACTCGCACTATGTTCGTGATGACTAATAAATAGCGCAGGTGGGGGATGCGTTAAGCCATCACCCTTTGGCAGCTCGACTACGAATGGCGTGAATTGCAACGCGATTTCGAACGTCAAGACGGCCACTTGCAACAATGGCAAATGCGTCGTCCAGCAATGCGAGGATGGCTACGATCCTACTTCTGCAAATGACGCATGTATCCGTGCATCGAAAGGTCCTCAAGCCCGTTCTACGTCAACCCCTGCCGCGCTCATGTCGGATGAGTACCGCCGCGATGACGAGGCTGACCTTGGTCATGGCGAGGCTCTCGCGACCAAGCCCCTGTCTGTTATGGATGTTTCCGCTGCCGGCGTTGAACCTAAACCAAAAGAGACCATCGGCGGTTTGACACATGGCTCGGAAATTGATGTGCCTGGCGTAGGTGCATTCACCGCCAGCACCAATGCCGGATTCCGTGTAGACCACCGTGACCTTGTTGGAAGTGCTAGTCAAGGTGCGAAGGTTATCAACCCTCTTCTGGCTTCCGCCGAAGGTATTTCTGCTACGGCCAAGAATGGCCCGGAATCGGTCACTGGTCAGCTCAGCCAAGGTGGTACCGACGCAACTCCTGCTGGTGGCTTTGCACACGCAACCAACGCGGGCGTGAAGGCCACCCGCCGTGCCTTTGCTCCCCTCAATGTCGCCCACGGTTCTAGGATTGAGGGCTTTTCTCGCAAAGCCTCTCGCCAAGACCTAACTCTTGCGGTTCCCGCCGGGTATGTCTAAAAACGTCGACTTCTAATGACAGGTCCTAGGAGGACAGTGCGGACCCAAGGCCAGCGTTGCTAGAATTGAGGTTGCATTTAAACAGTGAAGGTTGCCTGCGTTCAGTTTGGTGCACTCGGATGTTGGGGGGCAGGTCTAATGTTCTATTCTTGCTATACTACCATATCACAGTATAATGTTAATTTATGATCTTTTTCCTGCCTTGAGGCAATCTCGATGACGTCATACCTCTGTATTTACGTCAGTGGCTAAGTCAGATAATTTTATGTGGCTCCCAGGGCAATACAAATAGGCTACTGCTTCGTTGGTGCTTGCTAACGTTGGTGTTTCTCATTGATACCTGTTTCTTTTCATTGTTTCGACATGTCGTCAACCGGTGTGGACCTCCCTGCCAAAGGTTCCGATACCGAGCCTGAACGCGCGCCATCTGACCAGTCTTCGCCCGACGAACTGAGGGACAAGGGCTTTCCGCCACAGAGGCACGCGGGAGCAGTAGGCCTGGGTCCGGAATATGCCATGGGTGCGGTGAGCGCATGTCATCATCAAACACGTTCCTAGAACGCGGACTGACTTTCGAGCTGCGCAGAGTGTCTCGGAAAGGCTGGAAGGGTTGAAGGACGAGATAAAGGGGAAATTAACTGGAAAGCCGCAACTCGTTGAGCACGGCCGTGAGCTCAGAACAGGAGAGCTGAAAAGGAAGGAGAAGGCACAGGTAAGAACCCCCCCTCCGACTGTGAACTCCGGATTCGACCTAATAACTCTGTTCAGGCAGATGCACACGACCCGTTTACGACCTCAGGCGATCAGAAATAAAGCATGAAGTTGCTGAGAATTCTAGGGCTGGTCAATCCATGTCAGTAACAGAGGTGTCAGCGTTCGATAGTGACGTGATGAGCACTTTGGGAGAAAATCATAAATGTCAATTTTGATCTTAAAAAAAGTCTGCGTGTAGGGTTGTCCACAAGGAGGAGCATGGACCGAATGGTAGTATACGGCGGACAACGTCGACGTACGTGCCTCCCGACGCCTACCCACCCGGACACCGCCAACACTTCAGCATGTATGTGTTGCCGCATTACTGGGGAAAGAGACTACCAAGCTGCAGGAGTAGCAGTGACAAGAAAGGGGTGCATATCCAGCATTTTGACAACTTGCTGTATCGCATCCGTATCGGATGTTCGCGTCGTTCCGGCATTCAGAAATTCCACTGCGAGTTCATCCCGGGAATCTACCAAGTTTTCCACAGAAATAAATGCCCTCGACAGTCGCGCTGGCTCACTGGCTTCGGTAATTGAGAGAAAGTGTTGCAGTCGCCAATGTGTATAAGTCTTGACCAAGACGCAGGTTCCCTGCAAACCATGATATCGGACTTAGTTCGACTGTTCATGTTTTCCGGCAAGCTCATCCTTACCCCGGCATGAATAAAGGGACCGCCTGAATGCGTACCCGTGTTTAATGACGTTGACGAGTTTGTGGAAGGCAACACCGTGGTAAGCGGATATCTCCAATGCAACGCTGATGCAGCGGCATCAGCCCTGCATGTACGCATTGTGATTAACCTGTTAAGAACACGTCGCGATGCATTAGTGAGGACCACGCATGTACCCTGTTACAGAGGGTTGTGCAGATGACTAAATATTCATTGGTATAACCATCGTCTCGTGGTCACAGTCCAGCCATATGCACGGTACCCGAGTGACTGTAATAGTTAACTTACAACGTAAAACGGAGCAGCGCCAGGGCCAGGAATGATGACAAAGAGCAACGAGGTCTATCCAGTGACGGGCAGTCGGATACGATCTATGAGCGTTTGAACTCGTGGATCAAAAATGCCGTCAAACTTTGACTTTGTCACCCAGTAAAAGTGTGGAAATGCCTTTACCTGGCCGACTCTAGAAAACCAGCTTGGTTCAACAGTGAGTATAAACCGGTCGCAAAACCGGGCTGACACATTGTCGAACCATGACGGTTTCCAGTGAGTGTGGGGCGTCAGCACTGAACACCAACTGCAATCACAAAAAGGTGATATCGTAAACATCCCAGGCAACACCCATACGCGAACGGCACTAAGACAATGATGCGTATGTCCAGCACCTAACGCGGATGGACGTTGATACACAGCCTTTACGAAAGGGTCGTAGATGGCATATCGGAAGTGAAGACGTACTATAAACTTTTCCGACCAGATTCGGGATTGGAAGGTTGGTGTGATTCGATCATGTTTTGCTGCGCACATAATCCAACATGACTTTATCAATCTTCCGATGTTTTGTTTTTTCCTTTCAGCTGGCTCGCGGTCCAGCAATTTGTTGGCTGGGGAGATGGAGATATGATAATGTAGGGAACGAGCAGTTACGAAGGGACAGTATTTCGGATTCCGTCGGCGATCTCCGCGCATGGGTGAACTTTGAACCGACCTTAACCGATCCCACTGGTAAGCAGATATGATACAGCTGTATGGCAGTCAAACGTTTGACAGAACTTTTTATGTCACCAGCGAATCAGTATGATCAAGCATACACAGGGGGAGGTAGTGGATGCTAGCTGGACTGTGCGGAACTTTCTCTGCTGTTTGATCTCTAAAATGTCATCCCTACAGACAACTAAATATCCCGGCCCAGTCAAACGCTGGCAAGGAAGAGCCATGTCGACTTCTTGATAGTTCCCATCATGTCACTGATCAGTTGCATGACTCATCTGGTAGATACCATGCCCTGGAGATCTGGTAAGCCGCACTTACCGATCGAACATGGTGCCGGTGCGCAAGGCCCCTTCACCTAATAATCACACCGCTCGTAAGTGTTCCAAACCCTGCAGGGTATGATACACCTCCAGGACCACGCCTAACTTATATCAACCTTTTGGGTATATTCGCTGTAGCATGACGTGTCTGCCTTCTGCCTAGTGGCGTTCCCGTTATCTGGCACCCACTATAAGAAGTTCAGGGAAAGCTGTCCCGTGTGAACTCAACATCTTTACCCCTCATCCCCTCCTTCCTGGGTCATCACCATGTCTGCGTATAAGAATATCTTCTTCCTTGGCGCTACAGGATTCCTTGGCTCCGAGTTCCTGCTCCTGCTGAACCGCGAATTCCCCGAGCTGCACATCGTCGCGCTACTCCGGAACGTGACGCCGGAGAGGGTGGCTCAGCTGCATGCTGTGTATCCCAACTCCAGTGCCGTCGAGGGTACATTAGACGACGATGCGGTCATCAGGGAGCAAGCTGCGAAAGCGGACATCGTTATCAACTGCGCGAGCTCAGACCACACGCCAAGCGTCATTTGTACGTGCATTTTTCTCGCCTACCCTATGTCCGGCACAGTTCAAGATCGCGGGGGCGCTGATGATATCACGACAAACAGCAACACTCGCGGGCTTGGAGATCAATTCGCAGAACAATCCTGGGAAGCCTCCTCTTTACCTTCACGTGTCTGGCTGCGGTATTATCAGCGATAACGCACGGGGCGAGCCTGTGGACTCCGTCAAGGAATGGTCGGATATTGGGCTGGATTTGAAGGAGTATGTGTTTCTGTTTCGCTGTTGGAATCTGGGGTGTACCTCTGCCAAGGGTGATAACTAATATCTGCTCCTTGCAGGTGCGATCGGAGGAATATGCATCTTGATTCTGACATCCCTGTAAGTGTGATCCTTGGTTCCCTGGTCCTGCCATAAATTATTCAATTTCTTCCCAGATCGTTGAGGCTGGATCCCGAAAGGAAAACCCTGTGCGGACGATCATCTACTATCCCGGTCAGGTGAGTGCCTAAAATGCTGGCGTCTATCATATGCATGTGATTCTGATAACATCCTTTCATGTGCGTTTACTGACGACCGTAGATCTATGGTGTTGGAGAAGGTGAGATTCTGGCCCCATCTGTCAAAGGTGTCTATAAAACTGGCAAACTCGGACAGGTATCCAAAAGACGACGCTCTGGTTGCGCATCTTTTTGGACATGACTAAGAAACTGGGATATGCTGGCACATGGGGACCTGGCGCAAACACTATGAACAATGTCCACGTTAGGGATTGCGCGAAAGGGCTGTTACTTGTCCTCAAAGCCGCTCTAGAGGGCAAGGCGGACGAAGGGCCTGAGGGTCTATGTGCGTCCATACGCTTTTTTAATTTTATTTTACGAAAGATCGTCCTGATGCCATATGTCCATAGACTTTTCGGCTAGCATGGAACCTAAGAAGACATACCACGAGTGGACAAAGGTCATGGGCGATGTAGGTGTTTTTCTCCAGTAATTGGACTTTCCGATTCCATGAGTTCTCATCACTGGACCTCCCCAACCCAGTACCTCTTCGAGAAAGGTATTATCAAGCAGGCTGGCTCTCGACCCCTACCCAACGAAGTCGTCGATCCACTTGGAGAATGTAAGCTACATCACACGCTCGGATAGGTTGAGTCCGACTGACACCTGTCCGAATAGACGGATGGTCATTGCTTGGTGGAAATCTGTTTGTCAAAGCTGAGCGTCTGGCCAGGCTAGGCTGGGAACCCGTAGAAACGAAGAAGGAACCGCTTTTGGAGAGCCTGCCTTCCATGATAGATGTTGCTCTTCAGGGATGAGCCAACGCCTGATCGACGATCGATCGCTGCACTTGTGGCGATTGGTAGCCCGCGATCAGCGGAACCAAAGAGCTTGTGGCTTTGCTGATTAGTATTTAGTAGGCGATCAGGTTTGGTTGGTCTATAATGAATGTACTTGAATTCCACGCATAGGAGAACTCGAGAAATGCCGCCCGCGGGCGGCCTTTGACCTTGCTTGCAGTTTTTGGATTTGCGAATATCCTTCGAGTGTAGCGGTCCAATTATTTGTGTAGTCAACGTTGTCATTTCACGAGAACGGATACACTGGACGAGGCTACATTTTAGTATGCACTTCGACATGGCAAACAGAAAATAGAGAAGCCCTCGCTACTTTATCGTACATTCGGACTTGATGTTATACGTCGCGCTATCAAGAAGTGCTGGTAGAACCTCCATCCGTTTACTACGTAATTTTGACGACAATATTTTTCTGAAATCTCATTGCGCGGAGTTATTGATGGAAGATGACCAGGACTGTTTGGAAGAAGACAACAAAACGCATCAATGGTGGAACATAGTTAACCAAATCTTGTGCTGTATAACAGTGACTGAAAGTTTATTAAATCTTGCTTGTGTACTTACCGACTGTCAAGCGTACTTCACTACGGACATTGACCGTCTGCTTCGTGCATGCGGCAAATTCATAACCATTCTCGTACTGTATAGTAGTGACTCAAAGTTGATTAAATCTTCCCTGTGTGAGTACGTTGTGCATGAACAAAGAGGTACCGACTGTAAAGCGTACATCGCTACCAACATTGACAGTGTGCACCGTGCATACGGCAAACGCCGGTACTACGTTCTCACGAATATTGGTGTTCAGTCTGCTTCGTGCATGCGGCAAATGCCGGTACTACGCTCTCACGAATTTTGGGGTTGGCAGTCTGCTTCGTGCATGCGGCAGATGCCGGTACTACGTTCTCACGAATATTGAGGTTGAAGAAACCTTGCAAGCAAGGTAATGACATGATCTTGGTCGCTGCACGTGCCGCACATGGAACCACGAATAACTTGACATTTTGAAGCTCCGATACGAGACGGAGTTTGTAAGTGCGGTTCTACAGGCAAGTACTCATCAAACTTCGGATATTTCCAACTCATGTGCGTAGTAAATTGATTCACGATTGCTACAGGTTCTTCGGAGGGCGTGGCCGTCGTCGACGACCACCCTCTCTTCTAGTACTACACTACTAAGTGACAAAGGCCATTAGATGAATACGAATTAACAGCAGTTGCGTCATACGAAAGTAAGTACAGCAATCGAAAGTCGAAAGATAATAACCTTTCTCCCTGGGGCTAAGTAGCAGGAATAATGCGGATACTGTTATAACATCAGTTTTAGTTAGGTATAAACATAAGGTACAATATCGGTCAAATCTAAACGATCCGTTATGTATCAGATGCTGGGACGGTGATCGGGTGTGGGTGTTCACTAGCGGTCGGAGAATTGCTGGTGATAAGAAGCCACTGGCTGGGTGGAACGACTTTCTCCAGGGGCATCTCGACACCACCATTAAGAATTCCTACACGCATCATCGCGAGTAGCTGTGAGGATAAGTGAATGAGCTCAGGAACGCGTGGGACGTGAATCATCAAAATCATAGGAGAGTGAAAGTGTGGAAAAACGAGGGTCGGGTTTGTCACACGTGGCATGAGAGCATATAAAACAAAACGCCCAACGGAAAATGAGTTGAGTCAAAACTTACGTTGTGAGCGGCGTGCGAGTGGCTATAGACACCGCCGAAGAAAGCGGCAGTCATGTCCTTTCCTGTGTTGCTGGCCAGGAGTGCCCGCCCGCCAGGGTGATTATCTAGGAACTCGGATGCGTCGTGAATAAATCCGGATACAAGCAGCAAAGTTCGCGATTTAGATTCAGCTTGGACTAAGAATAAGATCGGCAACCAGTAAATAAGCGCTCGTACAGGACGCAGGAAACCGTCACTCACACGTTTCCCACGTCACCACAGGCAGTTCGTCCGACGGGACAGGCCACTCAAGGGAATCTTGGACATCCTTGAGAGCTTTCAGCTTCATTGTGAGGGCACCTTTTTCAATCTCGTTGCTAGGGAACACTCGGAGGTGAGAAGCCAAGCCAAGCCAGTGACACGCTGTAATGAACCACTTGGTAGGGTCCCATTGATACCAGCGAAAGGCGTTCCTTCGAAAAGCGAGTCAATATATGAGGTACCACATCAAACGGACGTGTCACCTATAGTCCATCGGAAACTGATGGTGAAAATTGTGGTAACCTTCACCCATTGTTAGGAGAGCGGATATAAGATGGTCCCGTGGCGTGTGTTTATCGTCGTACGGGGTGCTACCCAGATAGTGAGCGATGGAATTGATGGCAAACGTGCTCTGGTGAAAAGATTCAGTAACTTCGTGGTGTCTGTTCGAACGATGGACTTACATGATGAGCTGCGGTCATGCGGAGGGCACCAACGAAATAGAACCCTCCCAGCCAATCGTTCCACAGCAATCCGGGGATGCATGCTGGCAGGATGTAACCGAACACTGCTTGAATGTAGAAGTACCAACGATGCTGCCATTGTACCAACGGGTCCTTTCTCAGGTCGGTTATTTCGGCTGGCCCTGCTTTAAGTTTGGAGTCAAAGATTATCCAGCCGATGTGCGTCCAAAGGAGACCCCTCTCGGAGTTATATGGATCGAGGTCGGTATCGGTATATCTGTGGTGAGAACGGTGCCGGCGAGCCCACCAGTAACACGAGCCCTGAACTGCACTTGCCCCGGCTAAAATAAGGAAGACCTGCAAAGGGAAGGAGGCGTTGTAAGATCTGTGGGACCACAGACGATGGTAGCCTCCACGACGATGCCATGTAAGTGTGCAGCTACAGGAGGTGTAGCTTCCTAGGCGCACCTGCAGTAATACCTTCGGAAGCGATGCTTCGTTAGTGCCACGAAGATTGGTGCCTGATGAGATCACACACCGAGCATAGTGTAAACGTAGTAACCTACGGCACAGATGGCCGTCTTCGGCAAGATTGGTACCCACAGCAAACCATACAGAGCGACGGCAGGGGTAAGTACCAACACACCGAGGTTGAACCACCTGATCCCGGTGATGGTGGGAAACCCTTTTGTGAGCTCCTGGAACAGCTGACTGCCGAACATCTGGAAGGTCGGTGGCGGAGTGTGATTGGAGGTGACGGGCTCCCGGGAGCAAGAATGAGACTACCCACGGCAAGGTTTTATACCCTATCGGTGGGATAATACCCGACCCCTTTCCACAACTGGAAGACGGCGTCGAGCTCCGTGAATCGTTATTGAAGCAGAGTTTGTCGCAGCCCTTTAAATTTCAAACATAATTTTTCCTTGGAACATCCGTACGGCGCCGGATAGGGTTGGAGGGTGGACAGGTGGCATTGGTTCATTAGGCGTCTCTTGTTCTTGGAAGGGCATTTTCACCTGCACACTCTTTGCCGTTCAAGGATCGTCGTGAATTAGCGTTCGCCTTGTCGGTTTTACCAGTGTTCCTGTTGCCACAGCCGTCGTGGCCAATCAGGGCTGGTTTGAGCTGAGAAGCAGACACCGGAATGCACATGGCAAACCTCGCCAAGCTGTCTCGATGCCACAAATTTCCCCGATATACGCACTGGCAGGGTCGACAATTCCAAACAAAAGGCGGACCCCCATCAGCGGAACCATTCGGAACTGTGGAACGGGGTTCGGCCGCGATTATTAATTTGCTGCGTAGTGGTTCGTGCCGGCAAGCAGACGCACCCGTGGTATCTTCTGCTAAGTTTATTCTATGATACGAGAACAGCATTGCGGCTGCACTCGCGGACGATTTCAATCGACAGTGGGAGCGCCAACAAGGCAGCCTGAAACCGGCGGCTGCCTATCTGAGATCTTGTGGCGGCGAAAAACGACCGCGGTTTCAGTCACTTCCATTCAGCTTCCTATTGTTGATACTTGCACTTGCACGATATCTACTCCTTCGTAGCATTCAGATCTCCGTGATCTTAATTACAGTACACCTCGGCGCGCAAAAAAAAAGTTGAGAATACCCCATGGCTGTTTTGCAGTAAACGGGCCGCTCGGCTTCGTGTTGTCAGCGGACAATTGAAGGTCGTGCCTCCAAGGCTGTGGATGCGGCAACCCTTACAGCACGATGAAGGCGCGGTGCCACCTCGTCAAACCGCCCCGACGTCGCCACCGTCCGCCATATTCTTATTGTTCTATGCAACTCAGGTTAAGACCCATGACATCGTTGCGTTCTCGAGTCAAAGATACTTTCATTAATCCGAATCTCACTAACCCTTTGAAGCCTCTTTTTATTCTTCGGCGATTCCTCTGTATGTAGTTTATTACAATATTCTTTGCTTCGCCGTTGGCTCACAGCCCACGGTCGAAGTAAGCTTAGTCCGTCGATGACGAAACAGGACTATCTTCTAGCGGAGGGATAGACCAGGTGGATCCATGACGTTCTCCAATGTTGGGAAGTCGGGGTTCACGCAGAGGTGACTTTGACTTGTCAAAGGATAAATTAGAATTCCCCGGCGGTCACGCGAGCTTAGCGTTCTACCCATATCCTTTTGGATCCATGTTGACCCATAAGAAACGCAGGCATAACCTCGTGGCCACCTTTCAGCACGGTCGGCTGCCATCGAAGTACGCAGGGGTTCGAAGTTTGTTCCCGTTTTAACAGTTCTGTCCATTGGGGCACCTACCCGCTCTCTCCGAGTCCACGGATCATAGCTCGGATCATTGCATTCAACGAAGCTACGCGTCATGAGTAACTATCACCATAACGGTTTATACTCTGGAATGCAGATGACGTCGGATAAATGCCTTCCTTCTGTGTAGATAATAGCCTATCAGTGAAATGTGCCAAATTACGACATGCGCTTCCTACAGTTTTTGAATGCTCTGAGTGCTCGGCAAGTGCTGTTACTAAATGTTAAGCGTCCAAAAAGCAACTTTTTGAGCGCTTAGCTTTACGGATAGTATGCACAGGTCCGCCTGCCAGTGACCCTTGCTGCGGCGTCCACCCTACTGGAAGGTCACAGAGACGTCGTGCTACACCGTGTAGCACGACGTCTGTAGTTACAGTCCCCAAGACAATCTCCTTAGTGCGGTGGATGGCATCCAGGCTCTGAAGAACATGGGAAGCGTGGAGTCGTGAAAGAGGGGCGGCAGAATAGCGCGCATCCACTCGTGCCATCCGAATCTCAAGAATAGGCGTTTGAATTTCGGGCGTCGGCGTCGCTGAAGATGTGCGGGACATCGAGGGTAGCACGCGGGTACATCCAATTCCATGGAAATTGGTAGAGTACCTACAAATAAGCCTGACTCGAGATCGCGGGTGGTGTCTTGCACCGTCGTGGTCGTCACGTGCCGAGCTAAGAATTTCGTCGTCTTTTATTTCCACCCCCCACGCAAGTTATGGATTCCTTGATTTCCAAGGGGAATGCAATAAAACCACTCAACAAAAAGAGAAAACGGGGAGACACTGAAAAACGAACGACTAAACCCCCTCCATCCTCGGACTTGACAGCAGCCTCCATCTCTCGGACGACATCTCTCCCTAAATCCCTCCGTCCGACGTCACCACCTCCCGGACAAGTCTCGAAACATGCACACATAAAAGATCTTAAACTACGCACGCACCTAAACCGACAGGCCTCCAATGCTGCCAGAGCAAAAGCACTCCTGCGCGATGCAGAACTTCTACTTACCAATGATGCTGGAACGATTCAGGTGGAAAGCGAAATGGAGCGTACATGGCGTATAGGTCAAAAGGAGATTGCAGAGGATGTTAGCCAAGAAGCTGCGAAAGGCCGACAGGAGTGGAAGCTTGACGGGGGCCCATATCGATCACGCTACACGAGAAACGGCAGGTCAGTCGGTCATGTCATCGGGTTTGCTAATGTTCTCTAAACCGCTTCCCCGGTGATATCAAAGGCATCTGGCCATTGTTGGTAAAACTGGTCATGTTGCAACATTCGACTGGCAAACCGGCACGATACATGCAGAACTACAGTTACAAGAGACATGTCGCGATATAACGTGGGTCTACCAAGCAATCCATATGGGCACTATCAGACCTTTTAGTAGATTTCTTCAAGACCAATCATTTTTTGCAGTTGCTCAGAAAAAGTATGCGTTTATATACGACCGCGATGGTGTCGAGATTCATCGACTGAAAGCACATCTCGAGCCGACACGACTGGAGTTTCTGCCGTACCACTGGTTACTAGTGTCTGTGGTAAATCATTCGGATCAAACCATGTCATGTTCCTACAGTTAATCGGATACGCGACAGGGAAATACGGGCTATCTAAAGTACCAAGATACATCGACCGGTAACCTCGTAGTGGAGCATCGGACAAAACTCGGCGCTTGCCATACCATGACTCAAAATCGACATAACGCTGTCATACATCTCGGCCACCAAAACGGTGTTGTGACTTTATGGACTCCAAATCTTCCTCATCCTGCTGTACGACTACTGGCACATCTAGGACCGGTTGTGGGTTTGAGTGTAGACCCAAGCACCGGTGGAAGATATATGACGTCCTCTGGCGCAGACGGCACGGTCAAAGTTTGGGACTGTCGTAATTGGAAGGGAGCTGTTCGGGAATGGACAACTAGAGGTGGGGGTGCTGAGCTGGAGTGGAGTGCGAAGGGCGCATTGGCGGTAGCTACAGGAGGCAGTGTAAATGTAAGGTGCCACCATCGATATTGTTCATTGTCTGACGGTGATCCTTTCCTCCCAGGTCTACACAAAACCGTCTATCCAAACATCATTCGCTGCGAGAGTTCCCCCGCCCCTGTATCTTACTCATCCCATCCCACATAGACCTCTTACCTCAGTGCGGTTCTGTCCATTCCAGGACATTCTCACTATAGGTCACAATGCTGGTCTTTCCAGCATACTTGTTCCTGGATCCGGCGAACCCAACTTCGATAGTGCAGAGGCTGATCCGTTCGAGAACAAGAAAGCCAGACGGGAGCGAGAAGTTAAGGGTTTGTTAGATAAGGTACGTCATCATTCTATTCGGATGTTGGCTTTACGAGTCTGAATGTCTTTCTTTAATAAAGATTCAACCGGACATGATAGCTTTAGATCCAGACTTCGTTGGATCATTGGCTCCTCCGCCGAAGCTGACGACTGCCTCCAACGACAAACACGGTATCCCCTTCGCACGTCTTCCCCGCTTGGAGAGGCTTCGTATAGAAGGAAAGGCTGAAGAAACGGAAATCGATGCCGATGTCGACGAGGTCGAAGATGCCAACGAAGAAGGCGGTATCGAGAGCACCAACGACAAGAAGTCAGCGGGTGAACGGGAGAAGAAAAGGATGCGTGGGCGGGGAAAGAGTTTGAAGCGGCATCTCAGGAAGCATCGCAAGAACGTTATTGACCCCACTGTTGTCTGTGTCTGTCTCTATACGTCGAGTTTTTCAGACACTGATAGTTGGTTTCTGTCAGGTTGCCATTCGGGCTAAATTAGAGAAGCAAAGAGAAGAAAGACGTATTGCGAAGGAGATAGAAAGAGGGGCGATAGAGCCCAAAAAGCCATCAGCACTGGACCGTTTCAGACGCTCATGACGTTAGGAACATTGTTACGATCTGACAAGGAAATCTCCGTCCGATGCCCGTAGGCTCTTTGGTGGTGCATCCCCGTCCAAACTTCATTCCGGACTGGGGGCTATTTTCACTTATAGCTCCCGTATGAAGGTGAGTAAAAACGAAGCTTCAAGGTTGACCTACCGGTCTACCTGAGCTGAAGTTTCTTCTTGGGATTCCTGCCTAGAGGGGAGAGCGTCATACTAGTGCATGTGACTTTCAAGCATCGCATATTTACTTGAACTTCCCTCTACTTCTTAGCGTCGCTTCTTTTCCCAGCCCTACGAGATGAATGTTCCGCGACTGACAAACGTTGTCCAAAAATTGTTGTTGGTGCTTGGCCATCCAGGTGAGAACACCGGTAAGAATAACATCATCTGCCGCCTGGGGTACTTTTTCCACCGCGGACTATGGCTGCGATCGAAGAGGAACAGTATACCGCAGCTCATTCCGCAGGGGCCAGATACGCATCGCGCGGTGAAGGACGAGGGCTCTTTCATTAAACCTTGCACTGGCATCGTCACATGCGAGCTCTAGGAAGGTAAGAGCGAGAACCTCGTCTCGCAAGGTATCCACCGCACTATCAGTTGTGCTTCTGATGGAGCTGCGACCTTGTATGGCCCAAAACATCATCATGAACAGAGATGCCGAGGTGTCACCGGACAGAGTTCTGCTAGAGTTCCTTATGGCAGTTGCGCAGGAACTCTGTATATGGCCTTGCAGCGTTCGTCTGCCTCTGCCACGAAGACAGAAGAAACGTTCAAGTTTTCCACGAGTAGCTTTACTACCGCACGTGCGCGGTCGTATGCTGAGAGATGACTTCTTTCCAGTGAACATGTCCTGGAGAAGTGTGAAAAGCTCAAAATGGACAAGGTTTCTCGGATCAACGTCACCCTCGAGGATGTCGGAGGATGTCAGAGTGTCTTCCAACAGCCAGGGATCTTCCGATTCTTCTGGTGATAGCATGCTCTCGACGCAAAGGTGACAGATCTATCATTGTCTTAGCCACTGTGATTCTCCTGACGTCGAGATGGAAGACGCCTTCCTCGGCCTGCTTAGAACTCCTGCATGTCTCCATCTTTGTGGACGCTTGCTGACCAGGGAATATCGAACACCGCCGATACTCGACCTCGGGAGGTGGCTGTTCGATATGCACCAACGCACTGGTGATGACCGGGGTAGGCATGTTAGTATTTGCTTCCGCGATTACTCCGGTAAGTGATCGCAGGAAAGCTTTCGATCTCTGTGCCAGAAGTACTTCCCGCAGGAGATCGTTAATATATTCAAGGCCGTGTTTGTCCATGATCTCTGCCGCTTGAGCCATGATCTGGGAGTGGGAGTTGTCGCGATAACACTGGAGCGAGCCCAACCATACTTCACGGTGACTGGCCAGAACAAACAGCTTCTGTTCAATCGCGTTCGCGTTTTCCGTATCCTTGCAATCTCTGTACAGAATCTGTTCCCCATAAACTTGGTTGATTAGGCGCAAATCGAGGGTTACCCTTTGGCCACCTCCCAGTACCGGACATAATCCGGGTTCACACCAGTCTTTTTGAAGAGGCGCTGGGGCTCAGCCTCGGACCTGAATGCGGGTACTCATTCACAGTTAGGCGTGTAGCACCTGACCGGCCCTACTTGATAGCGACGCAGGATGGAGCTTAGAATGTAGTGGTGGTACTGGTCTGACTTTTTCCCAAGCCGCTCTCTAGGCAGAACCAGTTGCTGAGGGAGCACTTCGGTACTGCCATCGAAAATTCCTGCGCACATCATCACAGGTAACCGGAGCGGCAGTAAGTAAGTAAAGGCAATAGCGCGTGGAGCACGAATTGTCAACATCACAGGCAATACGGACCAACCAAAACGTAGGTCAAGATGTCATGTAAGTATGCAACCACAAGACCCGTAGCTTCCTGAGCGAACCTGCAGTGGTTCCTTCCGAAGCGCTGTATTGTCGGCGTCACGAAGATCTTTGTGTACGAGGTCACACACAGAGCGTACTGCAAGCGTAGAAGCCTGTTGCACGTGTGGTCGTCTTCGGCATGACCGGTACCCACAACAAGCCATACAGGGTGGCGGCATGGATGAGTACCAGCAGAGCCAGATTGGACCACTTCACTCCGGTGATAGTAGGAAATCCTTTTGTGAGCTCCTTGACAAGTTGACTGCCGAGAACCTGGAAGGCCGATAGAAAGTAGGGAAAGCCCCTCGTAGAGTGCCCATAGTGGATTGACAATGAGGTTGAGTTTAAATTCTAGTAGGAGTTAACGGGAGGGCCCAAAACGCGCAGATGGACACCTCCGACGGCTAGTGAGGGGTCTCCAAACCAAAGCTGTATTGTTCCGGGTCTTGCAGTGGTCAATATATCTTTCAAAGGGATGCGGTTTGTAGTCGATGTTGTTGTTTCAAGACTGAGACTATGCGTGTGACAATGTCACGTGGGAAACGACATCGCCTCTAGCTTGCCTGTCGTATGCGAGTCCAGCTGTTCCTCTCCTCTGCCAGCGCAGCAGCCCCTTACAACCCTATTCCGTACGGTAAGTGAACCAACATACTTGGTCCTCCAAATTGCTCATTGCACTATTAAGCAGACCCTGCACTTACGTTGTCGTCATGTTCGTTTTTGCTGTCAAGGCTACTCGCGTATGAAGCATATTGAAGGAGATTTAACCCTAGGTCCGAACCTTATGACCCCTACCTCCCTCGCAATGGCTCCTCGTCAAATCCAAGCGGTTCAGGAGGGAACGCTAAAACAGCTGCAATTCAACAACAAATCGATGACACTGTTGGTATCATGAGAGAAAACATTACCAAGGTCGCAGAAAGGGGAGAGAGGTTGGATTCCTTGCAGGACAAGACGGGTGAGGACAATAGTTGAGACGGGGTGGACTGGGCCATTTCATCGTTCGTCGCAGATAATCTCGCAGTCTCTGCACAAGGGTTCCGTCGTGGGGCAAATAGAGTACGGAAGGTGAGTTTCGTGTCTTTCAGTTTACTTCCTGGTGGCTCATCTTTTTCCTTCTTAGAACATGTGGTGAGTGTTGTGGACTGGATGTTTGGAATGCCTTTTTTACTGATGACTGTGTCAGGTGGAAGGACATGAAGGCGAGTCACGGTCTCCTCGTATCATTTGCTATGCTGATGGCTGTACGTAGATGCGCCTCATCATAGGCTTTACGGTTTCCGTCATAATTGTGATCATTGTTGTCACAATCGTCAAGACGACTCAACACTGAGAGTGTCTCCCCGACTACCCATTCTGCGTGGCACCTGCTCGCGCGGCGTTGTATCTATGTTGTGTCCCAATTCTTCTCGTGATTTGTAGCTTCGTTTGGCGTCTGCCGACGAATCCTGGACGTTCGATGCACATAGTTTTGGTCTTCTGTTAGTTTTATGTTAAGCCCATTGTGAAATTTCAAGTTTCCGATTGATGACGCCGCTGACTTCCCACGCCATTTGTTCAATTTACTGTGCTTTTCGTTGGAGTGAGTTGCTGCCGTGGCCTCTCTGCCTCGTCATTCCGCAGAAACCTGCTCAGTTCTCGGCAATTTTCTCTTCGTTGATTGAATCTCTGTTCCATATATTGCGGCCACCGTGCCCGTGCCTCTCCTTTTGATTTCACTTGTATATGTCCAAATGTCTGCTCACGGACACAAGCAAACGCTTTCCGTGACTCAAAACCACAAAGCTCAGCTAGCTAACGCCTATAACGAACTCGGGAAAGAGCTATCGTCGCAAAGAATCAGAATTATCGGAAACTACACCCTAGGAAAGGTCATTGGCGAAGGCAAGTTCCCTCTACTACCTCCCATCGCCCGGAGACCCGATAAGATTCTCTCAACAGGAGCCTACGGCAAGGTACGCATCGGCACTCATCGTCTCACGTCCACCCGCGTTGCCATAAAGCAAATCCCGAAAGCCATGTCCGCTTCGCTCACGCGCGAAATACATCACCACCGCCAGTTACACCATCCACATGTCACTCAAATGTACGAAGTCATCGCCACAGAATCATATATCTGGATCATCACAGAGCTCTGTTGCGGTGGAGAATTGTTTGACTATCTCGCAGAGAAGGGGCGGCTGTCCGAGGACGAGGCTAGGATCATCTTTGGGCAGCTCTGTCTCGCTGTGGCATACCTTCACAACAAGGGTATCGTCCATCGAGATCTCAAATTGGAGAACGTGCTCCTGGATGAGAGGTGCCGTGTTAAGCTTGGCGATTTCGGATTCACGCGCGAGTATGAGAGGGGTGTGTTGCTGGAGACTTTCTGTGGCACCACTGGCTATGCCGCCCCAGAAATGCTGCAAGGAAAACGGTACCTCGGCCCAGGTCTGTAAGCTTAACGCTAAGACACGTTGTGCTCACCCGTTTAGCAGAAGTCGACGTGTGGTCGATGGGCGTCATTCTATATTGCCTACTGACCGGAACTCTGCCATTCGATGATGACGACGAGGCTATCATGAAGGAAAAAGTCATTCGGGGAGAGTATGAAGATCCCCAATGGCTGTCCAAAGGCTAGATCACTCTTTTAATGCCAATTATCTGTTTCTGACCAGAGTTCACAGACGCCCGTGATCTCATTCGTAACGTCTTGCAGATGGATCCTTCCAAGCGACTTACAATCCCCCAAATACTTTCTTCGCCGTGGTTTACGACCAAGGACGACACAGCGTCCAAAGAAGAGCCCGTAACGCCATCTGTGCCCGACACACCTTCCTTAACCGTGCATCCAACCACTATATCGGAGTGGCAAGAAAGTGGCCTCTCTTCAGCTTCTTCGGCAATATCGATGGTGTCGGATGCTACTTTCGTTTCAGCTTCTTCCAATATCACGCCATTTGTAACTTCTGACGATGCCCTCGAAGATCCATTCCTCTCAAATGACGGACCTTCCGTGCAGATGCATCTCAATTCTAGTCAAAGTACCATTATAAAAAGTGATCGTGTTACCAGAAACGGATCGACATGGCGGCCTGGAGCCGGCATTGAAGAAGAAGATTCTGCGCCGTCGATGCGGTCTTCTGTAAACACGGCTCGTGTACCCCCTCACCCCACCCGCACCCCTGCAAGAACCAAGCGCCGTTCCGTGTCATCGGGCCTGTCGGATGGCGCGCAACTTGACTCTCCCGTCCCGCTGTACCCACCCCAGGATTTTGCATCGCTGTTAAAAACTCCCACTCCCATCATTTTCTCTACGCCCGCTGAGAGAGAACTCCTTAACGCCTTGAGTGCTCTCGGTTTTGACACTGCTCAAATTGTTCATTCGGTATTGTCAGACGCTTGCGACGCGGCTGGTGCCATTTGGTGGATGCTAATGCGCAAGCACGAAAAGCGTATCGTTGACGAAGTGCGTGCCTCGTCCGCGGAAGTCCCGGCCCACCAGTCTGTTGATGGTTCTGGCCCTTCGAAGGGCCAGAAGGATGAAGAACAGCGTCCGAGTTCGCGGAGACGTATGAAACGCGGTGTTGCTGTTCAGACGGATGAATCGGGGCAGCTCGCTCCTGAGTTCGCACTCGTACCTCCGACGCCTACGGTCAATGCCGTACCAAGACCTTGCACTCCTCCTCGTGCGAAGTCACCTTTTTTATCGCCATCACCGACTACGGCCGAATCCTCAGGTCGGTCGAACCCGTCCACGCCAAGCGGAAGCGCAAGAGGTGCGGAGGGGAAGGATAAGGATCCACTGAAGCTGAAGAGGGAGGGGAAAGTCAGATCTGGAAGTATAAGTATTATGCAGCGCGCCACAACGGCACTTGGGGCTGCAGGACTCGTGAAGAAGAAGTCAGCCGATGGAGTCAGGGAGGAGCGAGAAAAGGCGAAAGAACTTGAGAAGAAAATATCAGGCGACGATCCTCGCTCTTCTCATGGCAGCGGCGGGTCCGCAAAGTTAACAAAGTCACCACCTGTGAGAGCGAGGGAGGGACCTGCGGTACCCACATCCCAAACATTGGAATCGTCGGCCATTCCCGGCTCGCCTTGGGTTGTAGCGGGTGGTCGAACTTCCCCACCGCAGGGCTCGGCTTCTCCTGGTGATACTTTGACATCATTACCTAATTTCAACGAGGATGGCTCGCGCGTAGGGGGAGGCCATCGGAACCGTGCGAGTATCTTATCAACGCTGCGCCTTTGGTTCAATGAGGATAGGAAGGGCAAACGCAAGGAAACTGCGCAGCCTCCTCAAGGTACTAGTCGCGAGCTGACCTATTCTCGTACGGTGGTTGGCCCGCCGTCTACCACCGTGACCAAGGTACCCAAAGGTCCGGTCAAAAGGCGAACGAGCGACTCCGGGCGTGGCCGCCGCGTCAAACGCCCGTCTGTTTCCTCCCGCCGTTCGAGTAGCGTTAACTCTCGGAGGTCGTCAGTCAACTCTGCTCAGGTGTTCGTACTCGAGCAATCGCATCTCGAGCAAATACCGTCTGTGCGGTCCTTCGGTGGTGACACGCCCAATTCCGAGAAAGGTGACCATTCATCAAGGCCTTCGTCGATCCAGAGTTTCTCTCATAATGGCAAGCATCGCAAGTCACCGTCCACGGGGTCGAATGGGTCTGCATATTACCGTACCTCTTCCCCATTACCGAAATATCACCATCGTCGGCATGGATCCTCTTCGTCAACGAGAGTGGTGCGGCAAATTCCGAGTACTCTAGTCAATACCTCACGTCCCCACCATAATCGTACCAACTCAGCCACATCATCAGTGCATTCACTTACGTCGTCTAGACCCACTTCCTTCTATGAGGTGTCAGAGAGTGAGGGTACGCGGACCAACTCGCCATTTAAAAGTTATCCCTCCAGGCATTCGGACGACAGCACTCCAAGACGTGTTGCAGGCACATTCATAGCGCAGAAGCGTTTGACGCCATTTACAAGTCCCCATAGTTCCAGTTCCGTTGGGCGTACGTCGTGGAAGAAGAGCTGGGGCAACGAGCCACCTGGCTGGCAAAGTCGGAGCACGCATCTACCCGTCGAAGTACTAGTTATCTCTCCTGCCCCAGACATTCGAGACGTATTCAGCGCCGGCGGACGACAGAGCTTGAGTTTGGGAGACGAAAGTGATTGGGTGGATGAGGACGATGATGTCCCGGAGTTTGCGGGTGGGCTTGGTCAGATGCCAGCAGGTTCCTCGAACTCGAAAGCAAATGTATTTCTACCGTCGGAGAAGTCCACTCCAGTCGTTTTATCGCCTCCCCGAAACCATCATTCTCGTGGTCGAACAGCAAAGACTCGCACGACTGGTGTTGGCAGGGGCCGTGCGAAGGGTGGACAATCCCCTGTAGGAAGGATTTCACCTGCCCCTTCTCAGAGCGAATCGACATATGAAGCACCAGAGACAAGGGGGGGAAGATGGCAACTCCCGAGTGTGCGTGGTCCTGCTTTCAGACATGCCATACAAGAAGAGGATGAAGGAGAGGAAGAGTGAGGTGAGTCGTGTAGATGCGTGCCATTGGTTCCGGTCGGACGTTTTGGCGGTGTCTCCCCTCTGTTTCGGATTTTGGTTGCTTTGTTCTGCAATCTGGTTCGCTCGATGCTTCTGAAGGACACTACGCTGCATTTCTTCATAATGACCTACTCTCGTCTCGGTGTTTCACATCCTGATGGATTACGAAACGTATTATTATTGATACCCGTCTGTTACTATACAGTTACTACTCCATCTTCGTTTGATCTTTCATTTCCACCATCTGACCTTTTGATCCCGGTTACCTCTTTTCGTCTAATTCTTTGTTTCGTTTCTTGGTATGTCTTACATACACGTTTTATGTGAACCCTACGAGGATGCTCCGGCTATTTATGAAGGTAGAGATAGCTAACACTCGTGCAATGCTTAGATACATCATACGTGCCATCGTCGCGGTGTGACATCTCGCGTGTGTCACGTGTCACGCCTTTCAAGCTCTCTCCCTAACCTGTTGATCGCAAGACATGGCGCCGCGAGGGCGAAAGTTTGGGCTGTCATCCAGCGGCGGTAGTCGAGGACGTGGAGGATTCAGAGGAGGATTCAGAAGTAACGCGGCTTTTCGTGGAGGACGTGGAAGGGGTCGTGGAACCACGAACGGACGCGCACCAGCGGAGGGCCCGGCTCCCCAACGAGAAGACGATGGGTCTCAATTGGCAGAACGGTTCGAGCAAGTGCGTCTAAGCGACGAGATTGACGAGAAGCTTGGGTTTGCGCGTGTACAGGAGGGCCAGCGACGCGAGGGCTGGCTCATCAATATGCATCCTACGCTTGTCAAGGATCCAGACTACCCTGGCGGGCGTGCTGCCGTGGACTTCTACTTCATCACGGACGGTGGAGAGTCGTTCAAGTGCACGATGCAGTATGAGCCTTACTTTTGTATCGCTTGCAAGGTGAGGTAAACGCGACACTTTCTAACTGATGTATTAAATGATTGGGGGTCCTTAGAGTGGTTCGGAATCAGCGGTGGAGGAATGGCTTATGAAACGCTATGAAGGCGTGATATACAGGATCGTTCGGGACAGGAAAGAAGACCTAAAGCTTCCTAACCATTTGATGGGCTACCGTCGCCTTTACCTCCAGCTCTGCTTCCGCAACGTTTCCGACCTCCTTACTGTCAGAAAAGATGTTGCCCCTCTCGCTCTTGCCAACGGTTCTAAACGAGATGCTGTTGATGCATATGCAGAGGTTGTTAGCGCAACCGCCGGTGCCAGCACCAACATCGAGCTGGAAGGAGAGTGGACAGAGATTAGTGGGAGTACAAGTGGAGCCAGCTACCGGGACAAGGACCCACGCGAATGCATCGTGGACATACGTGAATTCGACGTTCCATATTACCTCCGTGTGGCCATGGATAACGAGATGCGAGTTGGGCTTTGGTATGGGGTGACCTTTACAGCTGGGCAGCCGTCGTTCACCCACATAGCGGAGAGGGTTAAGCGTGCTGATCCAGTTGTCATGGCATATGATATCGAGACGACCAAGGCCCCGCTCAAGTTTCCCGACCAAGCCATTGACCAAGTTATGATGATTTCGTACATGGTGGACGGCCAGGGATACCTGATTACGAATCGAGAGATAGTCAGCGAGGACATAGAGGATTTCGAATACACGCCAAAGGAGGGTTACGAGGGACCGTTTGTCGTGTTTAACGAAAAGGATGAGGTGCTCCTGCCCGTGTCTCAAGTGTCTACCCCGTTGACGCTTCGCACAGGCAGCAACCATTACGCGCTTCTTCCAACACATTCAGCAGACAAAACCTACTGTCATGGCCACGTTCAACGGCGACTTTTTCGATTTCCCCTTCCTTTGTGCTCGCGCCCAAGCGAATGGCATCGATATGTTCATGGAAACCGGTTTTGCAAAGGATTCGGAAGACGAGTTCAAGAGTCGGTGTTGCGTGCACATGGATTGCTTTCGCTGGGTGAAACGCGATTCCTACCTGCCTCAAGGTAGCCAAGGTCTGAAAGCCGTGACAACTGCCAAACTGGGGTATAATCCTATCGAGTTGGACCCGGAGCTTATGACACCGTAAGCGCAAACATCACCAGATTCAAACCGACGCTTACCTGCGTGTAGTTACGCATCGGAGCGACCCCAACACCTCGCGCAATACTCCGTTTCTGATGCCGTAGCGACCTATTACCTCTACATGAAATATGTCCATCCGTTCATATTTTCGCTGTGCAACATAATTCCCCTGCGTCCCGATGAGGTGCTACGGAAAGGTAGTGGTACTCTTTGTGAAACACTTCTCATGGTATGCTCCCCCTTGACCTTTTTGCTATTGCGTCACTAAATCTTCTTTGGGCAGGTTGAGGCATATCGTGCACACATCATAGTGCCAAACAGACATGAGGATCCTCATCTGAACATGTACGAGGGACATTTGCTCGCATCGGAGACTTACGTTGGTGGTCACGTCGAGGCTCTTGAGGCCGGGGTATTCCGCGGAGACATCCCGGCTGATTTCAAGATCGTTCCCGCAGCCGTCCAAAAAGTTCGCATTTTCAAAAGGAATACTCCACGTTTACTTATTTCATATCACAGCTTATCGACGACCTTGACGCGGCGCTTACATTCTGCATCGTGGAAGAATCGAAATCCTCCCTCGAGAGCGTCACTAACTATGACGAAATCAAACAACAGATCCAAGGTGCACTAGAACGGATGCGTGACCAGCCAAAACGTACCGATAAGCCACTCATATATCACCTCGACGTTGCGGCCATGTACCCCAATATCATGTTATCCAACCGTCTCCAACCTGATTCTATGGTCGATGAATCAGTTTGTGCTGTGTGCGACTATAATCGTCCTGGTAAAAAGTGCGACCGGAGATTACAGTGGGCTTGGAGAGGGGAGTTCTTCCCCGCACACAGAGACGAGTACAACATGATTCGTCACGCATTGAACCAGGAGACATTTCCGCCCAAGAAGCCTGGACAACCACAGAGAAAGTTCGTCGAATTAACTGAAACCGAACAGACAGCACTGTTGCACAAGCGACTTGGTGACTACTCGCGCAAAGTATACAAGAAGATGAAGGATACGAAAGTGGAGACGCGTGAATCTATCGTTTGCCAAAGAGAAAATCCTTTCTATGTGGACACCGTCCGCCGCTTCCGTGATCGACGCTACGAGTACAAGGGGTTGCACAAGACGTGGAAGAAGAATCTGGATACATTAATTGGCGAGGGACGCTCGCTTGCGGAAGTTGACGAAGCAAAGAAAATGATCGTCCTCTACGATTCCCTCCAGCTTGCCCACAAGTGTATCCTCAACTCATTCTATGGCTACGTGATGCGCAAGGGTGCGCGGTGGCACTCAATGGAGATGGCCGGTATTACCTGTCTGACGGGAGCGACAATCATCCAGATGGCTCGGGCGCTCGTAGAGCAAATTGGCCGCCCCCTCGAGCTCGACACGGACGGTATATGGTGTATGCTCCCAGGCGTATTCCCCGAAAACTTCAAGTTCAAGCTTTCGAACGGCAAATCTATTGCATTCTCATATCCCTGCACGATGCTGAATCACCTGGTGCATGCCCGCTTTACCAACCACCAATATCACGACTTGGATCCTCAAACAGGCGAATACGTCATACACTCTGAGAATTCGATCTTCTTCGAACTGGACGGTCCATATCGCGCCATGATCTTGCCATCGTCAAAGGAAGAGGACAAATTGTTGAAGAAGCGATATGCTGTCTTCAATGATGATGGTTCCCTCGCTGAGCTCAAAGGCTTCGAAGTGAAGCGTCGCGGGGAGTTGCAGCTCATAAAGATCTTCCAGTCTCAAATATTCGAGAAATTCCTCTTGGGTACCACCACACAAGAGTGCTATGGTGCGGTTGCGTGCATAGCAAACCAGTGGTTAGATATTCTTTTCAGCCACGCGCAAACCCTAAGCGACGAGGAGCTTGTCGACCTTATTGCAGAGAACAGAAGTATGTCGAAGACACTCGCGGAGTATGCGGGCCAGAAGTCAACGTCCATCAGCACGGCCCGACGACTTGCTGAGTTCCTGGGCGCCCAAATGGTCAAGGATAAAGGCCTGGCGTGCAAGTTTATCATTTCGGCGAAGCCACAGGGTGCTCCCGTGACGGAAAGAGCAGTTCCCATCGCCATCTTTTCTGCTGAAGAGTCTGTGAAGCGTACATATCTGCGTAAATGGCTCAAAGATCCTGGACTCACCAACTTTGATCTTCGTGCCATCTTGGACTGGGAATACTACATCGAGCGCCTTGGTTCGGTGATCCAGAAACTTATCACCATTCCAGCCGCAATGCAGGGTGTTCCAAACCCCGTGCCACGGATTAGACACCCGGACTGGCTGCATCGAAGAGTTGCCGGGGCAGTGGATAAGTTCAAGCAGAACAAAGTCACAGACTTTTTCTCTAAGTTCGCCCAGAAGCCAGCGACGGATGAGGAGGCGATGGAAGACTTCGGTACTTCAAAGGCACCTGGTACCGGACGCATCGCAATCATCAACCGCAGGCCTAAACGGAAGCCAAGCGTGGAGCCGGAGGAAGAAGTTACGAACGCTCCTCTTCCCGACCCTCATACCAGTTACTTTGCCTGGCTGAAAGCCATCAAACCTCGTTGGCGACAAACACGAGAGGCTCGTTGGGGCAGTTCTGCCGCCGCCATTGTTCCCTCTATTTTCAAAGGTGCCAAAATACGGACAACGCAACGATGGGACGTCGTGCAAATTCGACCTAGCAAGATCTCTGGCCGCTTCAACATGTGGGTGTTTGTAGATGGGCAACTCACTCCCGTTCCACTTCGTATTCCCCGACAATTTTACCTTCATTTCAAGACAAAACCGAGAGATGATCTCTTCCGCACCGAATACTACCAATGTATAAAAATGGCCAAGCACCTGCCCAGAGATATTCCTTGCAAATATCTATACGGAATCACAGTCAAAGAAGATGTGTACCTTGATATTCAGGAACACTTCACAGACCTCATGCACGATCCCAACGTCGACGGTGTCTTCGAGCGCCAGGTAAACTCTATGCTCGATACGCATGTGACGTACTGACTCCGGTGTAGGTTCCATTGGAGATGCGCGCCATTCTGAAACTGGGGAAAACGTGTACCGTCGATGAACCTGGTCTTACGCTTAATCGTGCACAAAGCAGTGGAGTGGAACTCAACCAACTTGACCGCGCCGGTACTTCCCTTCCTCACAACTCTTATCTCAGTGCTGTGCGCGGTGACAAATACCTCTTTCTGTACCATGCATGTTCTAACAGTGCTCCAATCCACGTTTTCGCCCTTTTCCTCCCCAGCGGATCGGTCAAGCTCCATTTAGTTGACCCTGCAACACGGCGGCAGGGTTTGCCCCGCCTCCGAGAGCTCTACACTGAACTGTTGAAGAAGCGGAGAGCACAACACGGGGACCCCGCTTCGATACAATATCCGGTGTCGTGTGAATTTACGACCACGTACCATAGCAAGGACACGACTGCTCTAAAAGCGATTTCCAGGGAGCTTGGACTTTTGGAGAATATGTCGTATATGGTAGTCATCTCTTCGTCCAAAGAAAACGTCTACTTCGATACCTGGATGCCAAAGCTCTCCAAATTCCCACTGCTATCCATGTCGAAAACCAAAGCCCCACATTCTCTCGACGTCTTCCCTTGGCAAACACATGTAGCACAAAAGATGCTTCAGCGGTACCTCTCGCTGGGCATGTGGCTTGATCGTTCCATCGTTCTCGCAGACTACTTCGATATTCCAGTGGGGCACGTTGATGGAGACCAACCCTTGCTGCTGTCCGACATTAGTTTCGCGCGACGACTGATGCAGCAGGACATTGTGTTGTGGTGGTCTCCGTCTGAGCGGCCTGATCTGGGCGGCAGGGAAGCAGATAACTCACCTCTCGAGGATTTGCAGCACACGGAATTCGTGACTCCAGGTTGTTACTCGAATGTCTGCCTGGAGATAACCGTCCGCAATCTCGCGGTGAATTCGGTATTGCATTCAGTTGCCGTCAACGAGCTGGAAGGCAGTGGCGGCGCAACCGCATTTGACTCTGTATCTCGCACACTAGACGAGTATTCAGGGGCCGACGACCAACGGGATCTTACGCTCGGGGAATCAAACGTGTCTGCGCTTACATTCAGTATTCTGAAGGCAATGATCCGGACTTGGCTACTGGACAAGGTACAAGGCAACTTCGAAAGCCCCGCAACGATCACTATCGATCACTTCTGGCGTTGGATAAGCACGAGTGCCTCACACCTTTACGATTCGCGTATCCACCGCTTCATCCATAGTTTAATGCGGAAAACTTTCATCCAAATGCTCGCTGAATTCAAACGGCTAGGTGGTCAAGTCGTCTACGCTGACTTCAGCCGGGTCCTGTTGGCAACATCTAAACCCCCTGGTACTGCTCACGCCTATGCGACTTACATTGCCACAGCCGTTACGTCGCACGAGCTCTTTCAACACATCTATCTTCGGACGGACCGTTTCTACGATTTCCTGCTGTTCATGGATTATGCCAACATGAGTGGCGTTGTATGCGAAGACCCACTGGCCGTCGAACCTCCTGAAGAGCTTGTTGTGGAGATGCGTTGGAATATCCAAACTTTCCTTCCACCGATCATCCAAGAGGATTTCAACGCTGTCATCCAGTACTTCATCGTTGAACTGTACAAGATCAGACAGAAAGCGAACGAGGGAACTCGTGCTCCCCTCAGAGTCGTCCAGAACTTGGCGCCCGACCTCACCCAACGAGATGCTAAGAAAGCCGACGAAATGGAGAATATTCGCGAGTTCATCGCAAGGAAGCTCACACGCAAGCTCCTAAGAGTTGTGGGTGCCATACAATCCAAACACAGAGACTCCGTATACGACGAGGACCTCCAGCAACAGTTCGTCTTCCCGGTCCTGCCAGGTTCCTACCTTGTCTTCACCAATCCGGTATTGGAGTTTGTCAAGTTTGTTTGCGCTGTCTTCGGTCTAGCACAAGACTATCATGTGGAAATTGGCTTGCTGAAACGCAGCTTACTGGAGCTCGTTGGTGTTCGAGAATTCGCGAGCGAAGCTATCTTCCGAAACCCATGCGAGACGCTGAAGTTGTCCAATGTTCCCTGTAAACTTTGCGACGGCCTCCGGGATTTTGATTTCTGTCGTGATCCAGAGCTGATGCCTAGTAATCTGGATGTGGGCCCTCCGAAGTGGATATGTTCAGGATGTGGGGGCGAATATGATCGCGTGGCAATTGAACTCGAGCTTATCCGCACGTTGAACTCCATGGAGCGTGCATTTGTGCAGCAGGACCTCAATTGTATGAAATGCAAACAGATTCGTTCCGATAACGTTTCCCGATACTGTCAATGTTCCGGCGCATACCAACTAATGCTAGGAAAAGCCGAGGTGAGGAGGAAACTGAAGACGATATTGAATGTGTCCATCGTTCACGGGTTGTCACGGCTAAAGGTCAGTAATTGTCGGTCTTCTTCCTCCCATCTTATTGACGTGGTCCTGCATACAGGAATGTGCTCAGACGACGTTGGAGAACTGGTGATTACGGAGTTTTACCCAATTTCACGACCATTCGCTCGCTTGCATGATTTGTATGTATATCTATCTGTACGGCGGCCGCCTCTTGATGTCAATTAGAGACTACTTTCTCCATGTAATGACCGTATTCCCTCATGAATGCTTTGCCAGCGTCGCATACCTGCACGAACCTGTCCTATATATATAAAGCCATGCATACACTTCACAACCTTCATACAAGATGGACGGTACGATACTGGCTACAGCGAATGACCGGATTCGTTCTGGCGACTTCACAAGACGGCAACGAGGTTCGTGATATATAAAATAACAGTGATGCAGGGAGGGAGTAGCACGACGACGATGAAAGGTGGTGTACGCGACGATCAAAATGAGTACGTAGTGGCGGACAGAGAGACGGGCGGGCATCATAGATTCTGAACCTGGACTATCAAGAATTGCTTCTCGTCCTGTATAGCTGAATCAGGCATGCCCTTTGGAATATTCTACGCGCAAAATACTCACGCTAAACTGCTCGTCTTCCTTGTCGTTATGGAAGTTCTTCAAGAAGACTAGGAGTTTCTCCTTGTTTCTTCTCAATATTGCTTCGATTTGAGGTGGTTTTTTCGGGTTCGCGACAAAAACCTTGAAAACGTGGAAGGCCTCAAACTGAATGTTCTTGCTCTTATCGCGCAACATGTTCATCATCATCTTGAGGTTCGCATCCTGTGCGATATACCTCGTCATGACGTTGAAGTTTGCGCGATCAAGAAGAATTTCGCCCAAGAGTTTGAGCGACTGCCGCTTGGTAACGTAGTTGTTGGATAGTATCAGGGTTGTGTAAGAGTTGAAGAACTACGTTTTGGGGTCAGAGAGCGAGAAAGAATTGATAATGAAGGAGTCGATCGTACCCTGTCATAGTTCTTATCTAGGTACTCGGCTACCATGGACTTGTGTCGCGTCAACGTATCTTTCAAGTTGGCAAAAGAGTCACACGAGACTCCAAACGAGGTCGTTTCTATATAGTGGGGGAACATGTAGAATCTGGTTGGGTGTCAGATTGCAGTGTCATCATGTCTGAATGGCAAAACCTCACTGATCCGAGTAGAGCAGTATCTTAGCCAGCTGCTCGTGCTTTAACATCTCCCTCAATATCATACCCGTGTTCAGTGCAATTTCCTCGTTCCCATACCCGGCCAACGCTGAGAAGATCACGTCCTCACGTCTTGCACAAATGTATTCCACTGTTGGTAGTCGATTTCCGATCTGCCGCCGTAAGAGGTTGTTGAATATCTGGACTACATCCTTCCGTGACTCGAAGTCAAACTTGTGCATGTTCTGGAGGAGAATGAGGAGGAGGTCCGTAGAGTACGTCTCTTGTGCGAGCTGAGCGATTAACTCGGGTATAGGTTCTATGATGTATTTGATGAGGTGCACGGATAAGCTAATGCCAATATGATCAACGTACCGCCATCACCGTATAGTATTCCTTTGATCCCCTGAAGATTTCTCGAGACTTCTTCGCTCGCCTGGTAACAAAACCATATCTCCCTGATAAATCATGGGGTGTAACCTAGCCAGATAACCACACACCTTCCTCCTCGATTCTGCTCCTGATGGGCCGGCGTCCAACTTGGGTATGACGTCTCGGAGTCCCCGTACGAGGTCGGGAGGCGCGCGCGGCTTCGTCTTGAAGAAGTTCATATTGAAGTAGACTCAGTCTACAATTAGTGTCTGTCGAAAAGGAGGTGTGCGTCGTGGATAAAGGTTCGTATACAAGTTCTATGGCACAGGGATGCTGGGTATTTGACGCCAGATGAATAATGGACTGGCACAGGATTCGAATGCAACGAGTTTGGGTGGTACAGTCGGTCAATTGAGTTGAACCACTGGCCAACCACGATTCCCTTTTTGGTTAGTGCATCTGTTTCTGGTGGCTGTGCTGGCCCTTGTCACTCAAAGTTATTGCGGTTTCTACAGAACGAAAAGCCACTGTAAATGTCATTCTTGCAGCTGAAAGCCTGACGGAAGTTTATTTACACCCACATTATAATCAGAACTAACGGGATATACTCCTGGAATGCTTCAATCGTGGCTTCTCGCTTACGATGACTCCTGCTGATGTACAAGTACACGCCTTCAACGTTCGTTCGACCATGAGAGAGAAATCCGAGGACGCGACCGACGTCAAGAAGAAGTCTTTCATATTCCCTTCTCACGTAGAAATCCCTCCACTGTTTCCCACAACTCTCTGCCCCTCTCCTCCCACTCGTGGTCCTCTTCTGTCTTCCTCCTCGAAGCATCTTGGCCATCTTCTTTCCCCGTCACTTCTGGTCCTCCATTCCACCACTTCAACGCCCCTTCACCGGGTGTGACAGGTACCCCTATAGGGATCATAAATCCACCTTCGTACTTCCGGCGCTCCATCCTGATAACGGGTACAACGGCAGCGTATACACTGTTATATGCACCAATGTCGGGAGTCACAGAGACGAAGGAGGCGAGCCAGTCGACGAATGAGTCAAGTCGCAGCCGCGCGATCGCCGGTTTGTGACTGATAGTGTTAACTAACCCGGGATGAACCGACACAGCGATTATGTTGGACTCGTAGGGAACTGTGGAAGAGGAGAGACGGCGGTCAAGTTCAGACGTGTAAAGAACATTTGCGAGTTTGCTACGGCCTAAGAATCATCACACTCAAAACATTCACCTGGCACCGAATAATGAACGTACAGTATCGCGTGAAGCCAGGCACAAGCATATACCCGCATTCATCGTTGAGTTCTTGGATAGTCCGGAAGCGGGGTTTTCCAAAGAGGAGTCTGTGTCCAGTCGAGGCGACCTGCGTAGAGTTCAGAATTGCATGTTCACAGTCGGATCGCTTGCTGAGACCTCTCACGTACCACGACAATGCGGACATCAGAGTCGGGCTGAGAAGCTGTTTTCTTGAGGGTCGGGAGGAGCTCACGGGTGAGGACGAACGGGCTAACGAGACTAGAGATCACATTTACAGCCTCTGCTTGGCGACACTGGTGAGTATTGAACGTACTTTACCATCATGGTCTTCTGCACACCTACTAATCAGTCAGTGACGATTAGGGGGGGGGGAATGTAGTACACGTACCATCCAGTGGCAACATCTCATATGAGGACTCGATTAGACTAAGGAGGTTCGTTAGGTGTCTCAGCCTTCAGGGCGCCTCGCAGCCCAAGAAGTGACACGCACACCGCAGCATTATGAACTGAAGCAACGCTTGTCGGTGTTCACGGTCTGGCGATGGCAGAGGAAACGTACTAAGGACATCGAGCCTGTCCTCCTTGTTCGTGAATTCTTGTGCCGCTTTCTTTGCATTGCGCGGATCGCACAAGTCGAGTTCGAGCTTGACGACCTCGCCATTTCCTGGCGTGAGACCCTCCTCCTTGAATCGTGCGATAGCTGCCTCTGCCTTGGCACCGTTACGTGCAGCCAGGTATACCTTTGCACCCTTGCGAACGAGGTGCCTTACGGTAGCATAACCGAGTCCTCTACTTCACTCACAAACTATCAGCATCGATGGTATTGTGGCAAGGGTCAACGTTTACTTTCCACCTGTGACGAGGATAACTCTTCCGGTCAAGTCAGGGAGGTCGTTATGGGGGTCGAACCTAGTCTTGGACGAGGACACGCCCATTTACCTGCCCTTAGCGCCTTCAATGGTCACTCACCGGGAACTAGGGGATACTCGACGGGTACCGCTGCACTGCAACGATGATGTGGCTACGTCGGCGAGCCTATGAGTCCATGCACAGCTCGACTAGTTTCGAGCACTAGCTTCGTTTGACTTGGCTTCGACTCAAAAACTGTTCCGGACTGTCTTGTGCCCCTCTGAGCCGACTATTCTTGGAGTGGATCATGTTCCTTCGGCAGACCATGATTGTCCGTGTATTAACTCTCGTACGGCTTCCGGTGCTGGGACTTTCCTCTTGCGTCGATGGTACCTCTCCTTGCAGCTTTGGACCACACGGCTTCATGAAGGTAACTCTTCGAGCCTTGATTCTATATTCTGAAAGGACTGTTCGGTCACCTTCACCAGGCCTCACGTCATATTTTACTGCTGTGAGTGCAAGTGTCAGTCACTAATTTAAGGTAAGTGTTTGGTGTGACTAGAGCCATAGGTGAGGGCGATATGAACAGATTTCTGAGCCTAGGTTACCTGGAATACATCCGGTTTACAGTATTCCTGTCGGATTTCATGTTCAGACAGACCGTACCAGACTGATCAGACGATCAAATCTTTGTGTCCATAGAGTACACGCCGCAACTCATACACCGTCCAACATTAACTTAAACCATAAATACCAGCTCTGACACCACCGTCAAATTCCCTTTTCCTTCAAAAACTTCTCCACGGTATCCCACAACTCCCTTCCTCTCTCGTCCAATTCCCTCTCTTCCTCGATCTCCTCCTTCTCCTTCGAATCCGTCACTTCCTTGTCCCAAAACCACGACGACCACGAGGATCCGTCTGGCCTAACCAACTTCCCCACGGGCACCAGATACCCACCGCCATACTTCTCTCGCTCTCTCCTCACGACCGGAGCGGCAGCAGCGAAAACCGTATTGTAAGCACCGAGCTCGGGTGTGGCTGCGAACGGGGAAACCAGTAAACCGACAAGCAGGCTGAGATGGAGTCGGGCGATCTCAGGCTTCTGTGAAAAGGTATTGACGAATCCAGGATGGACGGAGATGGCCATGATCCTGGACTCGACTGGATCAGCGGAAGAAGCCAAGCGGCGATTCAGTTCGAAGGCGTAGAGGACGTTGGTTAGTTTGCTGAGGCCTAGTGAGAAATGTGTGATAGTAAAGTGTCACACTAGTAGGAAGATAAACAGAAGACGTACAGTATCGCGCGAAGCTAGGAGTCCACGAGTACGAACAATCGTCGTTTAGGTCCTCAATGGTTTTGAAACGCGGTTTGCCTCTGACAAGTTTGTGTCCGTCAGATGATATCTGCGTATAGTCATCCAAATGACTAGTTAGTGAGATGCCGTGCGGGTCCAATTTTCTCCCATACCACGACGACACGGACGTCGGATTCTGGCTGAGAGGCTGTATTCTTCAGGACAGGGAGTAGTTCCCGGGTAAGCACGAAGGGACTTATGAGACTGGAGAAGGTGAATCAACTAGTTAGGTGCGAAGGAGGCGTCGGCACGAACTTGACAACCATAATCCTTTGTACACCTGCCAGAGAATAGATTACGCTTTGGTGCATCGAATATAAAAACAAATGTACCGTCAGGCATGATCTCATACGTTTCGAATACGCTGAAATATATTCGTCAGTCGAAACGAGAGTAATGAAGCTATTCACGCACGCAGCAGCGTTATGGACTGAAACACATTCATCAGCGCTCCTACTTCTCAAAAAAGCAAAAAAAAAAAAGAAGTACACACTCAGAATATCGAGTCTGTTTTCTTTGTTCGTAAACTCTTGGGCTGCCGTCTTCGCGTTGCGTGGGTCGGACAAGTCCAGTTCGAGCCAGACAACATGTTCGAGTCCCAGTGCTTTCAGTTTGGCGATAGCTGCCTCTGCCTTTTCTTTGTTACGGGAAGCCATGTATACCTTTGCCCCTTTGCGAGCGAGATGCTCGACGGTAGCGTACCCGATTCCTGCACTGAGACTGTTGTCAGTAGAATTCTAGCAGACGTCACCCCCATACACACTTTCCACCTGTGACGAGTGCAACTTTTCCTGTGAGGTCAGGGGTGTCCCTCTCTGGATTGAATGCTTTGGATGAGAATATGCCCATCTTGCTTGGTGGTGCCGATTCCAAGATGCTCACTACTAACCCCCAGTGAAAAACCACTGGGACTAACCCCTGAGAGGGTCACACCGGAGACGACATCAGATTACGTCATCCAGCCTTGACTCTGACAGAGATGACGTCGTTCAGTTGGAGGTCGTCTCTGCGACGAATCGCTCACCAAAAGAGGGGCTTCGCCGTGCTGCCGACCACCAACCATAGCGAGACTCTCCGGGCAGAATTGCCTGGTACGGTTCCTCCACACAAATGCTACATCTTTCTCCACACGCCCAACCCGCCCAGTACGTACCCAGCTAAATTCTCTGCTCCGGTCCAACGCGCTCTCCTACGCGAAATGATGACCACTGGCGGATCTGTCAACTTTTGTTGGTCTGAGAGTGGGCCGTTGTACCCCCTTAGACCACAGGGCGAGGAAGAGATGCAGGAATACTACCTCACTGCATTCTCGAATGCAAGAGGGAAAATCGAGGTGCCTGTCGTGTCCATGAAGAACGTAGCAGAGGTTGGGAGCAAACTCAGAGAACACACAGACAGTCCTTTGTCTGGTGGTACAGAAGCGCCGGTTTCAGATGACATCCACGTGTATGTGTGCACGCATATGGCAAGGGATTGTCGGTGTGGAAATACAGGAAGTGCCGTTGTCAATGCTCTTCGCGAGGAGTTGTGCAGACGTCGGGATCTTGACCACCGGGACCCGAGTACGCGCGTTCGGTTGGCAGAGACAGCACATGTAGGCGGCCACAAGTAAGCGTGAATCCCTCCCTTCGTCTCCAGTACTCATTCTGTCGTGTAGATACGCGGGGAATGTACTGGTATATCCTCACGGAGAATGGTTCGTGTACTACCTCCACCTTGTGCAGTTACGCCGATCTGATCGCTTCCGTGGCTAGGTTGGGCCTCGTGCAGCCTGAGGACGTGCCGAATGTCCTGGAAACTATTATCTCTAAACCAATTCGCCCTCTCAATGTTGACGATGAACCCATATGTCCTCCACACTGGAGAGGGCGAATGGGTCTCAGCAAGGAGGCGCAGGTTGAGGTGTTCACTCGATACCGTGTTTAGTGCTATTACCATATATATCTGTGTACAGTGGAAAAACTTCTTCTCCGACCGTGAACAAAACAAACGTTCCTAGATCTGACTACTCCTTCCCCGTGTCACTACCGACCCTCAAATACTAATGGCCAAGTTGTGACACTCAAGACGCGGTCCGTGAGTCAGTGATTACATCGCTGCAGACGACTTTCCTGATGCAGTCTTTCGCGGCAACGCTCCCCCCCAGTATGTGTATCGCCGCGCAGTCATGTGCCAGCACATAGGGGTCGTTTCACTGAATGAAACACGGCACAATTTTACTTGCCCCTCACAGGAGGTTTCTGTCCTTCTCTCTTCTGTCGGAAGTTTAAGTAGTGTCGAATCTATGATCTTGGAATGGCCAAGCAGGCGAAATGCGTTCACCGCAACGACTTGCCCTCCGTGGCATACGCTGCACGTATCCTTGCAGATTCCCCTGTCCTAATCATCGACTGTGAGGGAAGAAACATTGGTACCCAGTGGTGCACTATCGCTCCTGTGCATTGGCACAGAAAGAGCAGAACAATTATTCGTGTTCGACGTCCTCGGCAGAGTGAATGCAACGTCATGATGACCGGCATCGTTGACCTCCAGCTGGCCGAGATTCGGGCGCGCACGACGGGTGAAGAGAGAAGGGGATTATCGACACAAATGACGCTTTACAAGGGGCGGTTGTTCCGTGTCACTGCGAACCCCCCACTGCAGGGAAAGACCGTACGTGCTCCTGTGGCCCTGCAAACGTTTAGTATTGGCTCAACGTTTTATTTACTCCTTCATCAGCCAAAGTCGTCGCCATGCTGCCGGTTCTTCCATATGGATGAACCGACCTCTTCCACCTAAACTGTTAGCATATGCTGCCCACGATAGGAGCATTGTACGAAAACTTTAAGAAGAGTACCTGAATTACGCCCACTAACGAACCACTGCTCATGGCTCAGAGCATGCGCTATGCATATTCGCTCTTCTACCAAGGTCGCATACCCGACGATGACCCCTTTGGCCAGTGCGCAGTGTTACCATTGGACGTTCTCGACGAATTCCCTGGGCCCAAAGTCCATTGTCACGGCTGTCACAGGATGCAGTCGATATCCTGCTATAGCACGAAGAAACAAGGCGGGGGATTTGAGGCAAGGTCGAACATCTGCCGTGCGTGCCAGATCAAGCTTTTGATGAAGAGAGCGAAACATCCAATTGCCCGGATCGCTGTCAGTGCCTTCGAGACTGTCTATCGTGTCCACTTCGCTGGTGGATACTTAGACTTAACCTCAGATACGATTATTTGTGCATTCCTGGGTTGCAGTAGCGGCGAGTCTCTACGTCCTGGTGTTGCCCCCCAACTCTTCGGATTTCCTCTTATGTCGTTCTTTCCTTATGTTCACAGACGCCACTTCGGATTGCTGTGTAATTGTATCGCATGGCTTGTATTACTTCATATATCATGCAGCCGGAATGGACAGTGTGCCAATATTAGGTTCCATGTGTCAACCCCTCATTGAATGTGTGCTCTGAAGACACGCAGTACTTCGGCTCAACTTCTCCTACACCGACTTTGATAGCAGGGGCGGTTTTGAATCTGTTCCTTGGCGTCTATTGGCTCGGTATTTTTCCTCCATATTTCTGCCAAATAATAACGAAATGTTTTCCCCTTGGATATTTTTTATATGAAATGCGTCGTTTTTCGTCCTCGTGGCACAATGTGAAGATGTGGCAGAGCACGCGATCTCCCCCTCACAGCATGTCCCTGTCCTCGGTCCTGTGGTCGGAAGTCTGAATACTCTCTCGTTTCAAAGGTCATCTTGCAATGGACACTCCGACGAAATTCGTTTACTGCAACGACCTGCCCTCCGTGGCATACGCTACACGCATCCTCGCACATTCCCCTGTCCTTATCATCGACTGTGAGGGAAGAAACATTGGCGCACTCGATGGCGCACTCTCGCTCATGTGCATTGGTACCGAAAGGGCAGAACAAATCTTCGTGTTCGACGTCCTCGCTCTCAGGCCATTCAAACATCGTCTCTTCCCCCTTTTCTGCATCCTCGCCAATTCCGCAGTCAAAAAAGTCATGTGGGACTGTCGCAACGACTTTCTCGAGATACTGAGCGAATACGACGTCATGCTGACCAGTATTGTCGACCTCCAGCTGGCGGAGATTCAGGCCCGCACGACCGTGAAGAAGGAGAGGGACTTTCAGCGCATAGTGCGCTTTACATGGGGCAGGCGTCCGTTGCCACTGCGAATGGTTAAACAAAACTCGGAACTTTTCGTGGGGGTACATCGTCTTCTAGGCATGGATGGTTGTATTCGCGAGGCTAAACTTCCTACCGCAGGAAAAGACCGTACGTATTCGTACGGCCTCTGCAAACATTTGGTACTGACTCGACGTTTTATTTACCCCCTGGTTAGCCGAAGTCGTCGCTATGCACAAAGCCGTCGGTTCGTCCATATGGTTAGATCGACCTCTCCCTCCTAAACTCTTAGCTTATGCTGCCCACGACATCGAGCTAATTGGAGCGCTGTACGAACACTTCAAAGAAAGTAGCTGGATCACGCCCGCTAACGAGCTACTGCTCGTGGCACAGAGCATGCGCTATGCTTATTCACTCTTCTACCAAGGCCGCGTAGCAGGCGACGACATCTTTGGTCCGTGCGCAGTGTTACCGTTGGACGTGCTCAGCGACTCTTGCGGACACAAAGTGCTATGTTACGGATGTCACAGGATGCAGTCTCTCTCTTGCTACAGCGTGAGGAAACAAGGCAAGAAACCTCAGACGAGGTCAAACATCTGCCGTACATGCCAGATCAAGGCCTTGATGAAGGAAACGAAATATCCCATTCTCTGGGTTGCTGTCAGTGTCTTCGAGATAGTCTATCGTGTCCTCCTTCACTGACGCGCGTTTAGATTGGACCCCAGATGTGATCGCGTGTGCGTTATTGGGTTGCCGTAGGGGTGAAATATCAGGCTTTCCACGTTCCACCGGTCTTCTTAGAATTGATTCCTAAATCTCATGTTGCTCTTTTCTCACTCTGTTCACGGTTTCTACTCCTGTAGCGTGTGTAGTTGTATGTATCGCATGGCTTGTATTTACCTTCCATGTCATGTAGCTGAAATGGACAGTACTTGTGCCAATATTTAGGTTCCGTGCGCCGACCCCCCTACATTGAAGTGGAAAACTGGTTTTCCACGCGGAAACGGGGCCAAAAGTGATTCCATGCAGTCCTTATCCGCCCAAACTATTCCATCCTCTCCTGCTGCGAGCAGGGCTGGTTCCATGGCCTCTTCGATACCCCCCCACGGCTTAATGGTCATCGTTCAATACAACCCTCGCAAGTTTGAAGGATGGGAGACGAAGGATGTCATCAACGTCGTCTTCGACGACCTCGAACGTCTCAGAGTCCACCTCCCTGCACGGAGGAACGTCAGACATCGAGGCAATAGGTGGATAGCCCTGCATTGGCCAATGTCTCGCAGGGATGCGTCCTTCAATAGAACTGTGCGTGGCGGTCGTCGATGGAATCACAGTCGACTGATGAGGCTCGCTTGCTCCATAACTTTGCTCCCTAATCTCATGGTGCGGCTGGGGGGCAACATATACTGTTCCGAATAGAATTCACTGTACTCGCGCTGGGTGAAGTTGTCTCGGGGCGATGAATCCCAACAGCTCCTGAAGAATCTCTTGATGTAAGTCTTGCATTCGATACGGCGGTGCAACGCAGCATGGTGTGGGCATCTAACGCTGAACTCTTACACCGCCTTTCTTGGCATCAGAGACTCTATCGTAGTTGTGGATGGGTAAGTTATCAAACCGTTCCCTCCCCACGCATGCATATCGGCCAACTGATAACATGCCCTCTGTTCTCGTTCGATGAAACTAGGGGTCGCATGATTTCCTCCAGCGCCTTCAGTTGGAATACAAGTGCACGACAACCGGTTCGGGTATGTGTTTTTCAAGCACCTTCCTGTGTAGAATCATCTGTCCTTACAACAATCGGATATACCCCATCTTCGAAGACCCCAGCTATCCCACCAGGGCCCTCCACCCCACTTGCTGTGTCCTCTGATACATATAGCGTGAGGGACCTATTCCATTCTTTTCGTCCTCCTCATTTACCGCGTACCGCGTAGCCTCCGAAAGTGATGGGCCCCCCGATTCCACGGAAGAGGCGCTTAAGTGCTCCCGACGATGATGTCTATCCCACCAACCCGACAAGGCAACGACTGGACAACACAGCAGACGGTGTCCCTCCCAGCCCAGTACGGCGGCAGGTGAACACCTCGACAGCGTCCACATCCGTAGGACGATACGCTCTCGGAAACCAAACCAATAATCGCGGTTCAAATTCAGAGAGCACATCCGACGTGCGTCCTCCCACCGTCCGATCGGAACCGACGACAATACGTCCTCCACGCCCGAACCATCCCCCCACTCAGTCCTTTCGTTCGTCCTCCCCGCCACGAGCAGCAGCAAGCATCGAACCTCCGGCGGCAGCACGAGATGATCGACGTCGTGTCGAAGAGGAAGCAGCAGCAGAGGATAGTCGTGATGTCCATTGCACGTCATCGAGTAGTGCCGGGCAGCGGCAGGGTTCAGAGAGGGTTTCCCTTATACGGCGAGAAGTTTTGGAGATTCGCAGGCAGCAGATGATGTTGCGGGATAAGGAGAAGGTTCTTTTGGACGAGATGAATAGACTAGGCGGGGTGCCGCGGCCGTCCAGCAGCACAACTGTTGTTCGCACTACGAGTTCGGCTGGCAAGTCTTATCTATCCGTGCGATGCATGAGCAAAACAGCTAACACGTATTGGATAGCAGAGACGCGACTCGCTAAGATGGAAGCAGAGCTACGAGAGGAAAGGGATAGACGAATACGAGCCGAACGGGCCCTTGAAGAAGTTGAACGGGAATGCAAATCGCCGTTCGTCGTTCCTGCGCTGTTTCGTGCTTTCATGACAATTTCTGAATTCTCGCCTTGACTTGTATCGGTCTTTGCTACTGTCCCCTCTCGCTGTCAACGGGCCTTACTGGCTGCTGATGCACGTAGCGAAGTCTTGCCACCAATTGTATAACCCCCTTCCCCCAACACCCGTCATAGTGGTGTACTTGTTGATCAAAGAGCCGCAGTCCATCCTACTCGCTACTTCACAACCACAACCTAGGATAACTTGTTCTTACTGTATACACTTGTACCATGCCCATGGAGCCCATTCACATAGTGACATTATATGATATGCGTCAGGAAAGGAAGACCTTGGACTCTCAACTGATGGTTTGAAACGTCGCTTTGAACTCTACGTAATACAAAAAAGTTGGCTGGTACCACAGCGCGGACCCGTCGTGAGTCGTTGCTAAGAACCTGGGCTGAGATTATATAGCTTGTGTGTGGTGGCTGGCTTTGAGCAGGATTATTACAGCATGGTCTTCTAACACAGAGTCCACGTCGAACGTAAAAACCTCAAGGGATAACCCTCTACGGAAGAACACCGCCAAAAAAACGTGTCGCGCACGAACAGCGCCGTGAAGTGAGTAATCCGACACAACACAATGTCAAAGAGAGGTGTCATGCATCGTCACCACACAATCACGACGTGCGCTGTCGCTTGCAGTACCGGTCGATGTCCAAGTCGTTCGAGGTGCGTTCGATGTGGTCAAATACGGATCCAAGGGCATGGGCCAATTCTGGTGGCACGGGACCTGCTGCTGCGCACATCAAGTTGTCAAATTTGCGTTTCAGCCCTTCTAATTGGGCAGGTGAGAAGTACACGACGGGCTATGGGTGGTGTGAGAAGAAAAAGTAGAAAGTCAGCATAAGTTGCAGGAGAGGTAAAAACAGCGTAGTACGCCGCATACATGAGTTCTTGCGTTCATTAGCTCTTCGGGATGCAATCGATTATCCATAGGCACACGATCCGGGTCTGGTTGACTCTCCTCTACGAATCCAACAGAAGGCACAGCCGAAGACCCGGGTTCACCAATCACCGCGGGTGGTGGCGGTGGTTGCATCGTCTGGAAAATTTGGGGTACAATAGGAGGAGGGGCCTTTTGAGCGGCGGCCTCCAATTTGAATTCGGACGTATTGGGAGCCCGGCGGAACGACGCAGGAAAGCTAGGGTGGGCTTCGGTGTGGGTCATGCGTATGCGCAAAAGTTGTTCGTTGTCGTCCATGATGGTGATGCGGAGCCAACCTCCGCAGTGATAACGCGTAATGCGACTTCTGGATTTGCGATCTGAACCCTGTACCCGTGACTTTGATTGTTCGCCCTCTAGTTGGGCGCAGAAATAAGTTACGACGGTCGCTTTCCCCGCCGCGCTTTGTTTTCTTTTGGCTATATGAGGCATGTTACTCGAGGAGGATGACTGTCTGGCACGGCAGAGACGTACTTCCAGTGGTAATCCGATGCCTCCGCGAGATAATCCCTTATGCGATTTGACCTGTTGTACAGATGTTCGCCGGCCAGGAACATCCCAGGCGGGACGTTGACCATCGTATCGAAATCGAATGGACGGCCCTTGTTGAGCGAGACAAGCTTGAGGAAGTCGTCTAGGGACATGGCTGCAGTGGCGATCTGGCCCCTGTTCGATGCTTCTGCCACCATTTCCGATGCCACTTTGCGCGCGTTCTGCTTATCCATACAAGCAGTGCATACTTTAAGATGACCACCGCCCGTGCGCCTCGGTGGAAAGACAGTGATGGGGCCGGTGTAGGTGCATCGTGTACATTTTTGCATTGGTGTCAGTCCTCCATGAAAGGTGCTGGATGCGGAGGGCATGCATTCTGTGGAGATGCCGAACGTATTTGGTGGTAAAGGGGGTTGTCCGGGAGGTGGAGGGGTCGACGACGAGGCTACAGGAGCCGGGGATGCTGTGAATTTCAAAGGACACGAACGGGTCTCTCAACGACGCTTGGCTTGGAGGACGACGCAGGCAGAACACACCTCCAACTTGTATCATTGCGACTGATAGTTGGCTTGACGAGGGCAACAACGCTGCTCGTCAAAAGTATTTAGCACTTGTTTCCTACACTCTCTCGTAGAGAGGCGAAAGTCACGTGAGCAAGCTCGCAGTCATAATCCATACACACACTACGGCCACCCTTCCCCGCGCACAACTTCCACAGCCTTCATTAGATCGCCAATTTCCACCGTCATCATCTAACCACACGCTAAATTCCCGTTGTTTATCGGATATGTATGTGTTTTTTTGCAAATGCCGGTGAATCCGACATTTAGCGGTAGATTCAAAATTCCCTACGGAGTGCAGAAACTTTCCTTGCAAGCAAGCCAGCTAACTCACCAACGACTGACAATCGTCCGCCAAATATAACGGCCACATAGACTTTCGTCATTCTTAGGTAGGGTTTAGTCAGTGCATGATACCCTATGATGGTGACATCGTTCAGTGATCTGTGCTAGCCCATCATGGACGAGCTGGACGAGGCACGCGCTGAGCTAGCTCGCCTGGAAGGGACAGAAAGAACGATCTTCAAGCAGCTCGTGGAAATCCGTGCGGCCATAAAGAAACAGAAAAGTAGGATTGAGGAGTTCGTCAAGAAAAGACCTGTAATCAACCGCCTTCCTGTTGAACTCCTTTCATGGATATTCCGATTTCTGCTGGTTTACAATGACAGCTTCACATCGAGGGAGCTTCTGGGACTGGCGAATCGTAGGAAAGAACTGTCAATGGTGTCACGACTTTGGCGGAACGTGATCTTGGACACTCCAGAACTCTGGAGTGATATTGTATTGACAGACGATCAACCTCCCGGTATTGCGTTCTTGGAGATCCAACTGAGGAGGAGTCGCAAAGTTCCCCTCAACATCACCATTACTAGATGGTTCAAAGTTGACGAGCTAAACGCAATACGACTATGGATAAATGTCCTCACCTCCAGTGCTGATCGCTGGCAGCGCCTTCATGTATTCAGTATTGGCGGCAACGTTCTGTATGACATCTTAGCTGCACTTAAACCCGTGGAATTTCCTTCTCTCAATGAAATCCGCGTGGATATGTGTGGGGAGGCCACGCATTCGCTAGACCGCTTACCCCTCCAGGCCCCTGCACTCAGGAAGCTGAAACTTCTTGATTTTACACTTCCCCCAAGATTTCCAACTGCGGCGACCCTTACGACTCTTGAACTGACGCTCGGAAGACCTGCTAGGCCACCCCAAATTGAAGTCCCTGCACATTTCCCCACCCAATCATTAACAGTACTCTCACTCACAAGCTACACGTCTGGCTGGTTATATCAGCCAGATAGCATTCACCTTCCCCTTCTTGATGTATTCACTCTCGTGGCCAAAGATCCCGAGCGGGTCATGAAAGCTATTGTAGCACCGAAGCTTACGCACTTCGGCTTTTCTACTCCTCCCAGGGACCATCTTTTTAGCTTCGGCACCGGATCGAAATTCAACCATGTTCAAACGTTTAATTGCATCGACCCTAACACATACCAAAGGATTGACGGAGATACACTCTGCCAGGAATTTCGTGGCGTACGGCACATAGGCATAGATCCATATTCCATAAATGTGTTTTTCACACCCGGGGATCAGGCCAGTGGCTCGGAATCTGCCCCGGCAGATCACTGTACAAGTCTTGAACACATAACGATATTTGGACTGCATTTTCACTCTCAACAATTTGTTCCCCTGGTGCGGTGGCTCACTAAGCGCCGAGAATTGGGCCTGCCAAGAATATCTGTGAGGCTCTCAAGTCCTCCGAGTCAGCGGGTGGATGGATCTACTCTTCTTGACTTGTACGACAAGCTGCAGACTCACAACATCCTAAAAGTGGACTATGTTGAGATGTGCCCAATGGTTAATCACTCTAAACGTGAAGGTGTGTTCCAGTTGGTGAGTGGTCGGTTATGTAACGACTTGAGGCACTGTCGCTCACGTTTGTCAGGACCTACTTGGAGTAGAGTCTGTCATTGCCGATTACATGTTTTTGGACACTTTCAAAGGAAATGCTCAACGCGCAGGTTGCCTACCAGGTTATTTTCGATTTTATATGAACGGTACTCCCTAGTACTAAATCGACCGATTTCGTGGTCCATAGTATTTGACAATGAGTTTGAATCCTCTCAACTTGGTGAGGTGCAAAATCTTTGCAATGGCTGTGATTGCCCGTGCCTGTCAACGACAATGCTTCATCTACTTCAAGGGCCGCCTACCCATCAGGAGCATGAAATAATCGCCTCAGATGCAACTTAGCCAGACCCAACTTCTCGTCGTGCTGTCTGTCATTGCCCGACCAAGTCAGAACCTTCACTGAGGACATCACGAATGCACTTGTCAACCTCTTGAGGTTCACCCAAGCTAACTGTCTGGACGTGTGGCGGGGGCTTGGAGTTGCCAGACCTGGGGACAACTATGAAGAGGAACTGGTCACTCCGTTCGCAGTGCTGTGTGGCATATCCCAGGTCATCAATTCACTCTTGGCAGAAAATAATACTAACAGCATTGCGTACCAGTGAATGCCACACCACGTCGAAAGTGAGGCCACGGACCTTTCTGAACTTTGTATGATAGTTCAAGGTGGCCCAGTTGAAATTACCACTCATGAAGCGAACATGTTTGAGGTTCGGTACTACATATCACCTCCAGGGTTGTGTCTGTAATCGGGATGTGGAGAAAAATGTCACCACTTCTCAACTGCAATTTTAGGGAGTGCAAGTCATGCCCAGATGTCAACCCAATGTCACGCCAGAATTCGAGGGTTGTTATACATAGCCTAACCTTCGCCAGTCAACGAATCGCTGAAAATCCATCGTTTCATTACCCTCTCTTCATGAACCAAGGAGAGTATTTACATCTCAAGCTCGACGCGAAGATGATCCATCGTAGGAGGCGTGCCTTGATCAGCCTGTGGATCGAGTGGCGTCCGCTCAGTGCATTCGACCTTATGAAAGAACTTAGGGACAGACTGGACACTTACGACGTCGCCAGATATCTTCTGCAAGGCGGGTTTGACACCTCCTGATTATCGTGGACAGCTGTCACCAACGGTATAGTATATATCGATGTCTCAGTACGCACGGAATCCGTTCCGGTAACACATCTGCCGTACGTACTCGTATTTCATTGATACCCCCAACCATCGTCCTCTGGCCAGCTGATAGGCAGTAGTTCCCATGGGCGCAACAGTGCAAACTTCGAGCATGTAGAAGGGTCCCTCACTGAGCATTTTACGCCAGCGGCTGTAGCGGCCGCGGTCCGTAGTTATTCAGCTGCTCTACTAAAGGATGCGCCAAGCTCACCCTTAGCTACTAGGTCCGGACACGTCTCGCATACTCAAAGGTGTTCAGCTATTTGGCGGACTGACGAGACGGGTGCCGAGCAAGTACTCTCTATCCCTGACCTCAATATGCACTTGTCCTCTGGGGTGAAGGAGTTCGTAACTAAACACCTATCCCCAGTCACCAACCCAGTAACCTGGAACGAGCATTCATGGGCAGCACATGTGCCAGCAGCCACACCTGCAGCTGGGGCCCACGTCAATGCATGATATGAAGCACGATCCGAATCACATCGCAACTCACGTTATATAACAAATGTGATGTCCGATCTCCGAGTTTTTCGTCGTGGCTAGGTATGTTCGGAGCTGTGGAACATACACAGCTAAGTGTTGTGCTAGGCCCGGCTTCAAGCCCTGAGCCGAGCCGGGCCCTCCTTAGGCCGAGCCAAGCTGAGCCATTGAGATGGCTTGTGGGGTATGGCCCGGCTTAAAGTTTTTCTGAAAAGCCGAGCCGCGGCTCTGTAGCTGTGCTACGTGTGCAACAGGGGAAAATGTCGCACACACCGGGTGTTCAGCTATTTGCCTAAGGGGATGGTGACGAGAAGCCCACAAACCTAAGGCTGACGACGAGACAACCCCTTTCTTGACTTCAGACTCCACCAGTGCTGTTGTTCACACTCACCATACCATCCGGCTATTTGCCATGCCAAGAGCGAGGATTATGCTTTGACCTCAGAGACCGAGATTCTGAATTGTGGGTGAACTTTATGGTACGGCAAAAACGTGAGTGCTTATGCAGCACGTAAAGTTCAGATTCGATCATGTTGCGAGCTCGATCGAAATGTATTGCTTGCCGGGGTGAATTGTAGAACGACTGGCATTCCTATCGATGTGTCAGACGGTTCAAACAGCTCGTAAATCGCACATAAGCCAGACTGCAAGGTAACATCATTATTATGAGACAAGACTATCCATGTGCATCACGAGTATACTGGACGATAAATCGCGGCACGCACGTCAAATAAACATACTGCAAGTCATCGTGGCAGAAGGGCTTCTAAGACAACATCTAAACCTTCGTCTTCAGTTTCAAACTTTTGCAACTATGAACGTGCTTCCGGGGTACCGGCTGTTTCTGACGACTGGCAATTCACGACCTGGTGCAGAAAAAGGAAGGTTCTTTCCGTCAAAAGTCAGTTCCTGCCATGAATAAGAAGTGTATAGGAGAGACGGAAAACACTGCCAAGGTGATACATACATGGGGAAAACTATTTCGTGAGCGACCGTATAATTTTGGCAGAAATATGAAGGAAAAATATCGAGCCAATAAACGCCAGCGAAAGTATCAGAACCACATATGGGTCCCTATATCAAGAAGAGCGTTCAGAGGTGGGGGACTAAACATAACAAAGAGAAAGAGACTCAACACTCTGAGACCCGGCGAATCGTCCGTGTACAGCTTCAGCATCGTCCCCGAGGACCCGCCTGCTCCAGCTGCACGTGCCGAGTTTGGTTTTGCTACCTGACTACCACCAGCACGACGACTGGGAATAAAAACAGGTTAGAGAAAGTCCACGACATTGGGAAAGTACACACCGAATTTGAGCGCCTGGAGGCCTTGCTACGGCATTGCTCTTGCCACTTGAACGCGCCGGGCTGTCAGAGTCAGACTAGAAAGAGTTGGACTGAGGTGTTAGACGTAAAGGCGAGCGGTACACGTACCATGGTTTGCAGCTCGTAAGAGTGTGTTTTGGAAGCTCACAGGCCGCAGCGGATGTTGTTGTAGTGGAAGGAGCGTGGGAATGTTCCGTAGACGCCGTCGGAATTACCTAAAGCGGTATGTGCACTTCTCCACTCCTCGTCGCCGTAGTCACTTCAGCTGGTAAGCCGTCGTCATGTCTTTGGTATGTATCGCCGGCTCGGGATACAGAAAACGTGCTAACCGAAAACAATAAATATGCCAGCTGCACGCCCTCGTCGCACGGGGCTCCGTCGTTCTTGCCGAACACCAAGTACCAAGCCAACAGGACTTCTCGCATGGTACGTACACACTCACATGATAGTATCAATATCTTATTTTCTACCAGCGACACAAACGATCCTCTCCAAAATACCGCCCAATGACAGCAAACTCACATACGCTTGGGAACAGTACCTCTTTCACTACGTCTCAGAAGGTGGCTTTGTCTACCTCGTCATGGCAGACGACTCCGTAGGACGGTAATATGCCACACCAATTCTCTTTGTATTTTCCACTTACGTTCTCCCTTATATGATGTAGAAAACTGCCATTTGCATTCCTCGCTGATCTACAACGCAAGGTGCGTTCGTCCCAGTCACATTTTAATCTCCTCACCTTCCTCATAATCCTTCACAGTTCCTCGAACTTCCCTCCTCGTCTGCCGCAGTTCTGAGCTCCACACCCGCGTACGGCCTCCAAGGCACCTTCTCATCCACCATCGCCTCACTAATGCACACATACAACACCGCTCCCCCACAAGACGAAGTCGCACGCGCCCAGGCCGAACTGAATCAAGTGAAAGATATCATGGTCCAGAACGTCGAACAGATTCTCAGCAGAGGCGAGCGCATCGAGCTTCTCGTTGACAAGACCGATACCATGGCGCACCAGGCGACGGCCTTCCGGCGCGGTGCACGGACCGCCAGGAGACAGATGTGGTGGAAGAATAGCAAAACTCTCGCCCTGACCATCGTCGTCGTGTTGTTCCTTCTTTATCTTATTATAGCGCAGTTCTGTGGAGCCGCGTTACAGTGCGGGGTCGCTTCCTGATGCAATGTATCATGTCACGTCCTCCATTTCGTGTATGATGAACTCTGTTCGGATTTAGCTTTTCTTGGAGGTTGTAGCATGTCATGTATGTATATATATGGTCGCGTTATTCCATGCACACGAGATAACCAAGTCATTGTCGATGAATGGAAAGATAAGAATGAATGGTATTTTGGACCAATGAGTGAAATACATATGGGACGTTACGAGTTGGTATCCGAGTCAGAAAATGCACAAAGAGTACAACAGGTACACAGTCGTCAAACATACACCGCGCTGTACATGAGGTATCGCAATCTGCCCATCCAAACGAGTCTGGGCAAAGTATATATACAGACAAAACATCAGCACACCGTCAGAGGAAAGAAAAACCCGCATCTGCTCTAGGCTGTCAAAGGTCCAATGTGGGGGGGAAGTCAATGTTACAGTCCTCGTCTTCAAACGCACGTTGCACTGGGTAAGGGTTGCATGGGCTTCATCCTATCGTTACCATACTTGTACCGGTGGGGCTGGTGATAGTGGGATGTGGTGGGCGCATTGGTGGTGTCCCTGAGCGAATTCTGAGCGGCCGAAGAGGCTTCCAATTGGCGACGGCGTTCCTTCTCTTGTTTCCGTTCCCGTTCCAATTGCATGGCTGCTTCACTGGCGCTGACCAGTGGTCTTCTTTCAGGCGGTACGAAGTACGGTTCCTCGACAGACGCAACCGAAGAAGACCCAGGATGCACCGATGCTGAGGAAGGACGCAAGGGAACGGATGACCGCGAGCTACCAGGCTGTGCAAGGGTGGAAGGACGAGCCGTGGACGAGCGGAGAATGTCAGTTCGAGGGCCTGTAGCAGCAGTAGATTGAGGAGGAGGGGGCGGGCGAGGGCTGTCCAACAGATCATGCAACTTGGAGACGCCGCTTGATACGATTTGCCAGGTGTCTTCGGCAACTGGATCGGGCCGTCTCAATGGCGATTCCGAAACATCGTCTCGTGAACCAGAAGTCCTCCTGGTCCGAGGGGCTTGTAACGACGGAACATGTCGATCCGATGAACTCCGCCGGTATGGAGAAGGCGGACGACTACCCATGACCACGTCATCCGGCCTGGAACTTGGCATGCAAGAGACCCAATCGGCAGTAACGGACATGGCGACGGAATTCGACGGTTGGTGTGAGAGACATGCGCGGGGGGGAATAGGGATCGGTTCTGATGTAAGAGGTTGACGTATGAGGTCAGCCAGGGTACTTTCAGGACAGGAATCATCCTCCTCCAAGGTGTTGAGAAGTTTCTTTTTCTTCTTCATCTTAAGGTCTTCGCCTTCGGGTTCGTCTGGAAGGGCACAGAAACCTGGCAGGGTGGAGGCCAGTGGTGCGGATATTTCAGGGAGGGGTGAAAGGTGGAAATCCATCTCGTCGCTATCCATGTATTTCTCCTTCGTGGTACCGAGCTTCTTGAGCATCGACAGATCTTCGGTACTGGTGGGAGAGCGTTTGCCTTCACTCGCATAATAGTATGCTGCCAAAGATTGGGACCCGGAATGCGATGATTGCAAACGTGCGAGAGTCTGCTTGAGTGAATCGCGCTCTTTTTCAAGAGACAATACCTCAAGGAAACGTCTTAGAACGAGGGATCGTCGATCGAAATGAGATACTTACTTCACTGTGAGGGGCAGAGTCAGTATCTTTGGGTAAACGCCAGCGATGAAAGACACGAACCATAACCAAGACTGATTCATCTCATCGTAACGGTCCCTAAGGCACTTCTCCTTTACTAAAAGAGCTTCCCTCTCTTCCTGACTTGTCCGCTGCAGCTGTTCGAAGTCACGCTTGACAGTCTCGAGCTCAGCTGTTAGGTGCTCGTGAATATCGTCGCGCTCCGCACGAAGAGCCTTCAGATCCTCTGCCTGAAGGGAAAGCTTGCGCTGGGATTCTGCTAGGTTATGCAGAAGCAAGCAGCTGACCCGCACAGGGGTATACTAATGATACAGAGTCGATATCAACCAATTTAGACCAGACATCGCACGACCAGAAACTCACCTGATCACCCTGGGACTTGTAGTAGGTCCTACATTCGTCGATCACTCTACGTATCTCGTTGATCTTGGCACCTTCTTTGACTATGCGTGTGATCTCGTTCAACAGGCGCTGGGCTTCCTCGTCGGCAACCGGAGTCGGGAAGGGACATTGTGCCGGTTCCTCCTCGATAGTCGCCTTCACATTTGGATCGCGGTCTACATGGAGCCTCCTAACCTCAAGGGGGTCGAAATGGATGCGACAAAGAGGACACTTGTTTTGCACGAGATGCTCGAGGCATCTAGAAAGGGAAGATAATTAAACCCGACGACGACGACGACAAGGAAATAGAGAACCTACTTCTGGCAAAATACATGGCCGCAGCTGATAGCATGGGGGATGTTCACGCCGTTTGTATAGCACTCGAGGCAGACATCACAGGTTGAGTTTGGGCCGACGACGAGCATGATCAAGAGGACGGAAGGGACTGGTTAAGGACCCTCAGATCGACTTTGAAGTGTAAAGAATGCAAGGGGAAATTGGGTTAATCAAAGCCAGGCCTGTATCGCGTGTCCCGGGGTGGGTTTGCACCTGGAAGGAGGGGCATTCCTTCGAACTTTGAGCACATTATATGGCAGGCACGAGGCATCTGCTAAGCGACGTGAGATGATGATATGCCCCGCCTATAACTGAAAATGAATTATTATTATTTACTTCCCCTCCCCACTCACACTTCATAGCTGTACACCGGAAAGAACCATCGTGGAACTGGAAGCGTTCCGTGGTGCGATCTGGGCCATATACATCTCATCGTCATCGTCAGATCGATAGCGGAGTGTTGGTTCGTCGCCGTGGATTCCACTATAGGGACCGTCCTTACTGAGACTGACACCACCACCGGACCGAGGCCTCATGTTTACAGCGTGCTCGACCACACACCTCAAATACTAAATGATAATGGGTCCATGCAACGCTGCAAAGTTCTTTGTCGCATTCCACGCGACGCAAGGGCGGTGATCACAGACGTTGAATCTTCTTCATCGCTCGTTCCAAGGTTTCGTTTCTGCAATGAAACTTTGCATGCTCTCGACGAACGGAAGGTGCTGCCGTCACTTCATTCCCTGAGAGACTCCGTTGAGCTTTGCAGATTAGCGGCCGGCAAACGTTGCCCAGCACAACGTTGGCTGGCTAGCCGTATCTTGCTAACCCACGTTATCGTACGCCAGTCCCTTTTTTTTTTTCAGGACAGGACTCCACTGTGTGTACATCTGTTTTACTTTCACGAGGTCTGGCTGTGCGCCGACCACAGGGCACGTTGGCCAAGTTCCAACGCCTCAACTCGTATTTGCCAGTCGGCGTCAGCGTCTTGCTACAATCAGTTCCCCCGGTCTCGGATCTTGGGGTGAAGAAAACCGGTTCATCCAATTCGAGCTCGTGAGTGACGTGGTCCTTATCCTTGTGTGACGGTGTGCACGTTGCAATAATAACAGCGTCATAATGCGGAGTGCTCTTGCGTTCAACAGCCCCATCCCCCACATCTATCATTGTCAATCCAAGTAACAACGCTTGAAACAGACTTCTCATGTCATGCACTGCATCATAACTACTGTCTCGGCGGGAGCTTTACTCCGCTTGTCTGCCAAACCTGCGACGTGCCGTTGGTCGCAACTGATCACGTGGCCCTGGCCCTGGACACCACTGTTTCTAACTTAAATGAACGTCAGACAGTCCCAGCCGACCTGACCATGTTTCAGCTTGATTCCTTTGGCCAAGCATCGATTAGGTCTCGGCCTCACCCGATGAGTGCTGTGGGTCCAGTAGGGATATGAACTGGCAACCTTTAACAGCAACTAGCCAACTCTGTGAGAGTCACGCTGGGAGGCCAATTCGCTACGGGTCCAGGTGCCCCATGCATGGGTTGGGCTATCTGTCATCACCCCACGTCAGAATCATCGAAAGGACGGTAGCGGCCGACAACCATTACCCGGACGATTCCCAACTGCTTCCATCGATCTTTAGGCACCTCGGACAACTGCTGGACTCCGCATAAGTCACGCTCGCCAGGCAACCGGATCTTTCCTCCTTCCCCGGATTATCATCCGCCATTCCGATAGCTGTTGGTTTGCTGCTACCAGCTCCTTTCATCCACGTAAATACTTCAGCTTGACGTTGACGTTGAGTAGTCACTAGCTTCACACACTACACTCTTTAATGAAAGGGTGTCATCGTTCCCCACATCGATCGTACGAAAGGTACATCCAAGCCAGAGCAACAGATCCAATTTGCTTGCTGACGCAATATTAATACCTTCACAGCTTGGCTATGACGCCACCGTAGCGCATGCCTACACATGCGGATAGCAAAACACTTCGCTGACCATCCGGAACAACGCAAATCGAATAACTGCGGACTTCCTTCTCGGTCGGAACGATCACTCGGCATTTGCCTTGATCAACCTGTCCAACAACAAAGGTCTCAAAAAGAAAATATCGTACTTATCTCCACACGTCCACCAAAAACGATGATGGATCTGCTCCGATATAGTTGGCACCAGGGTAGGACGTTCTTTCGAGATCATCCCGGATAGGAATGATATCCCGCCAAACTATCACCTTCTCAACTGACGAGATATGTTCCAAATCACAACCCCATGTCGTGGTGGAGCATACTAATGGCAATTGTAATTGCCATTAGCCTCTGACCTACTCTAAAAACGCTAGCCGACAAACATGGAAGCCCCTGTGGTTCGCCGTCGTCCGTTTGCGATGTTTTGGTTCATGGAAAGTATTGCCTAGTCCGCATGGCGTGGCGAAGTGGCGTTGTAAAATGAATTCATCACATCTCTACCCCAGAAAACCATCAGTTGTAAACTCCGAACTTTTCAGATAAGCGCCTTGGTCCCGTACCGTCCGCCACACTAGCTATACAACAGGGATAGAGTTCCGGTACACCAAAAGGAACTAAATAATAATACACACTAATTTCAGACTACAAAATAGGGATAGCATCTACATGTCTGACAGCAGTGCAACAGAGCGAGGGACAACAGATCGTCTGATTTCATACCCGGTTGGCCCAGAGATGAGCGACATTGGGCCCACCAAAAATTGGTGTGGGAGCGACGATATTAGGTCCACGCCCAGGACCTGAGTGGGTAGAAGGAACCGTATGAACGTTGTCATGTGGGAAAGGTGAGGCATCGAAGTGAAGATATAGCGCATTGGTTATGTTACCAGACTCTTGGGCATGCGACAATACCTCCGTCCGCGTGGGTTGCGAGACGTGGCGGCGATGGTCCCTCGTTCTCTCGGCTCGTCTGGCGTGATGCGATTGGTGATCGTGCTGCTCGACTTGCGTTTGCTGCGTGGCGGCGCTGGTACGAGATGCGTTATATTGTCGAGCTCCAACAACTTCAGAGCGGTCCTCTTCGGTGATAAGCCCAAGCGCGGATGCACCGATAGGCGTAGGCGCAAACCCTCCTGGAAGTGTAGGCGTCCCTGATCCCCCACTAGTTTCGTCATCCAATTGCCCTCTGTTTGTTATAATATCGCCAACTCCGTTCCGACCAACTGCGGCGCTCTCGCTAACACTCCTTTGTCCTCTCACCCCACCGTTATGAAGGCCAACCAACACCCCAAGGTCGAGGGTGTCAGTCGACGTCGTACCCCACGTAGTGTCGCTCCTGGGACTCACGTCATCCCCCGCCAAAGGTATGGTAATTGGAGGGGCAACTCTAGCATGTCTCCGTGTCAATGCGGCGTCTGCGCGATTGATACCGTTAGATCCCCTTGCGCCATCAAGAGTCCGATTAGCTGTCTGACCAGGAACGGGTTGACTAGAGCCGTTGAGAGGCCGATCGGGCAATGATCCCTCTCTCAATGCATGGGGAGATTGCCCAACATCGACCGCATGTGTGGTATGTCTCCTGTTGAGTCTGGACATTCGATTGACTGGCGTAGCATCATAATCTTCTGGGATAGTCACCGACCCCGATGGAGCTCGCGGAGGCACGTTGACCAGTCCAAGACCACCGACATCTGGGGATTCCTCTACAGGGAACCCGCGTCCTCCCCGGGGATAGTCGCTGCCATATGAAGACGAGGTGGCGTGGGGTCCACCGACGATTCGATAGCCGCTGTCGTAGCCGGAATCATACCCGTGCACGTACGCCACAGTCGCGCGCGTTCCCGTGTCTTGTGCCAGAGCATCCCTCGAGGGGGGTCTACGGTCCATCGACCCATCGGATCTGCCTCTTCGGTGGGTTTCTCGTTCGTCGCCGGTCCATCGTTCTTCCACCAGAGGCTGATGCGACCAATAAGGGGATGGGATAACCACCCGTACCGACGGAGAATTTCCATGGACGATGCCACCTCGGGGTATTTCGTTCACCTTACGCGTCGAATCAAGAGCAGGAGATTCAGCACGCGGGTCACGTGTGGCGCTGGAACTGTATCTCCCATGTTGCTGATAGCTTCCTTCTCGGGTAGGGTACATCCTGCTTCTACTTCTCTGGTCCTCTTGTAGGCTCTCTCCTTGCTTCGGACGTATAGGGATTGGCTGGGATACCTGAGGGATCTGGACACGGGTATGGGAGGTCCCCACGTAGGGCGCGGGTGTGGAAGAGCTTCCGTTAGGTAAGTGTGTACTCTGCCTCGGCTTCTGAGTATGCGAAGGATAGGAGGTCGCATCCAGAAGCGGGTCGGCGTTGTTTGCACCAGGTCTGAGGAAAGGCGGGAGGCGGTCGAGTGGAAGAGGTTCGGGTGGCATGGGAAGCGGATTGGAAGTATTACGGTAAGACATATGGGTACTCTGGCCATTCTTCAAGGAGTCGATCTTTGCTTGCAGATGAGATATCTAGAACAAATACACGAAGTAAATCCATCTGCTTCATACCCCATCTTCCAGACGACTTACTTCGCTGCGGCTGACAGTCAGTGCGCTGTGCTGGTCACAACATAAAGGAATGCTCACCGAGAATGTGTAGCCTTGAGCTCCTCGATTTCAGTGAGGAGACTCTCCCTTACCGCCTGAGAAGTTTGCAAGTCGTGGTCTGCGCTTTTCCTGGAATGCTTCAGTTCATGGCGCAGTCGCTTGTGCTCAGCCTTGTCACGCGCTGTCTGATCTTGCAAAGCCTTGTATTGTCGAAGAGCAGCCACCGCAGAACGCAAGGGCCGGTTCTGTCGAGAAGGTCAGAAGATTGGTACCAAAACAGTGGCATTTAGCGCCCATACAGCAAGGCGCTCGAGGGTACTACGTGGGCCATCGCTACCGTACCCAATACAGCGAAAAACTCACTGAATTGGGTTCCTCTGAGTGTTGGGAGAGCCATTCGTCTACGTCTGTAAGGACTTGGACTACTTCGTCATCGGGAGCGTCCTCGATAGAAACGAGGGCAACCCGCTGGAGAAGTGACGACAACTGAGCATTTTCCGGTCCTTCCGAAGCCCCGTCTAGTTCGGGTGGTTCCGCTACGTGAAGTTTTTTGACGCTCTCCAGTCGGAATGTCTTGCGGCATAGTGGGCACGCACTCGGAGTGAGATTCCGAAGGCAGCTGAGGGTGCTAACTTAGTGAAGAGAGGAGGGCAACGTCATAAGGAGATGGAGGACTCACGTGAGACAGAAAGTGTGACCACACGCTATCGCATGAGGTGACTTAACGGGTTCGGCGGTGATACTGTATGGATCGAGGCAGATGTCACAGGTACTTGCAGGGTGGACAACGAGCATATCAAATAGTGAAAATATCCAAATAAAATCAAAATCTCTCAAAGCAGAAATGCGGCTGTCTTGGAGATCACCACATAACATAAAAAACGTGTTGGCGGTGAGGACGACACACGGAAAGACGACGGGGAAGGCAGAGGGTTAGGACACTGCTGACTAAGCTACCATATAGGGAAGGTATCGTGGTTGCTTGATCGTGGCATGCAGTCATTTTGGTTCCGCTACGCCAGGGTCCCCCCTGCGCACTATCGAGGTAATACATATATGTACATGCAGCGTTGGAGCATATGGCATTCCACAGCAGCAGAAGATTTTTGTGAAATGCACCGCCGACGGCAATATAACTGATGTTGGCCCATTGTGGACTTCACAGCTTGCAAATGAACACTCGTTACTCGCAATATTCCAGCTCAAGGGGATAGATATGGAGAAGCGCGTGATCGGAACGTCTAAATGTCTTAGGCAGATCCGGCAATATTGTTGACGCCCCCCCTGGAGTGTCTTCCGCAATCGTCACGAAAAAGATTAGCTACTTCCGTTGGAATCGGCACGCGCACGGCTGGAGGGTATTAGACGTTGCTTCGTGTACACCGACTGGCGCTCGGTCGACTTCTCACTGCACTAGAGCAGACAGTTTCAGCCACTTAGCAAGTTTGCGCACCACCAAAGACCCCATGGATTGCCTATCGTAAGAAGGTCCCTTTTAACACATAGGCATCGATTTTGGAGCCTGAGTGGACGCTCCCATTATCAGGATAGAAAGGGGTACTTTCACCAGCCGCAGGTTTACTCGGTGTCAAGCCAGTTAGCATACGAGAAGTCCCCAAAGCCACCATTGATATTCACGTCTCGCGAACTCGACTCGATCAAGGAGTTCTGGATACAACCGCGATATTGGCAATATCTGGACGGCTTCACGACGTTTGAGATCTGCACATGACTCGCGAGAGGTTAGTTCGATCTTTCAAGTTTCAGGGATGAAGGGCACATCTCCCAGCAAGTGAACATGCCTGAATCAAATATTAGACCTCAGAGTCTGGACATCCTACCTGATTCTGGTCATCTCATAGTTAGTCCGGCACGCGGAGAGATGTACTGAGCGACTTTTGTTTTGATAATATTGGAAATTCTTAGAACGTCGGCAGACTCCCGTTGGAATCAAAGCACAGGTCATGCACCCGATGTCGGTCCTGGCAGATTTCGCAACACATAGATAGAAAACGAACACGTTCAACCACGGGGCAGGCGTCTGTTATAAACAGAAACACCTGATGCGCGTCGAACAGCGACAATTGCCATTTGGCAGAAGAGACCTAAGTACATGCTGTGAAAACATGGGGAAAATGGCTTTTTTCTTTTCTCGTGGCATCCACGTGTGGGATACAGACACAGAAAACGACATCACAGACGGCGACCACGGCGACCACCCTAAAAGAGAATTGGTCATGACGAAGAAACGTTGAGTGACACACTGAAAAGCTTACCTTTCTCCTAGTGGAGTCAGTTGGGATGGGAGTAACATCTTCTATCCTACCGATGCGCATTCCGGCACGGGCAAGAGCACGGAGAGCGCTCTGCGCACCAGGGCCTGGTGTCTTCGTTCCAGTACCACCGGTAGCACGCAACTTAATGTGCAGTGCGGTGATGCCGACTTCGCGGCAACGAGCAGCAACGTCCTGAGCAGCCAACATGGCAGCGTAAGGCGACGACTCGTCACGGTCCGCCTTGACCTTCATACCACCTAAAAATGGAACTCAGTCGCACTATTACGAGGGTGACGATTTCGAAGATAACGCACCAGTGACACGAGAGATCGTTTCCTTGCCAGACAGATCGGTTACATGAACAAAGGTATCGTTGAACGAGGCGTAAATGTGCGCGACTCCGAAAACGAGCTCTCCCTCAGCAACTTGAGGACCGAGAGAGACGGTGTTTTCTTCCTTTGGTGCCTTGGATTTCTTGGGAGGCTACATCCGATCATCAGCCACACCATCCACCGAAGGACGGCATCTCGCGACAAAATCGACCGCACAAGCGTAGTCTATCCGCTCCAGATGCCATCCATGATACGAAGAGCACGTACCATATCGACGTTTTGCTGGGTTTGACTGCGTTGACTGTGCGTTCAGCAATGATGAAACAAGATTTCGACGTGTCGCAGGGATAGATGCTAACCAAACAGTCACAAACAAAACGGCTTGGCGGAATGCCGGCCCGCACTGAGCCGACAGCACAACGGTGGTTAGACCGACTCTCTTCGACTCCACGACACCGACTGCAATGATAAGATGGTAAATCTGGGCGTGAAGTCGGAGATAAATCGGACTTATCACTCCGAGTCAGACTTGAGCATACCCACACCAATCACACGAACTGAACTATCATGGCGAGTTCTCCTCAGTGCGGCGCCGTTGCTAGTGCTATGAAGAAGCAAGGTATTTTCCTTCACCAATCGCCTCCCATATGAGTTTGGATCTCGAGCTTATCACCATATACAGGGTTGAATTACGCCGGATTAGCAGCGAAGATCGGTTCTACGCCTCAACGAGTGGAAGAAAGTAGGTTCACCGAATCTACATGAAAGACCCCCTCCTCGATGCACCTGACTTACCTCGTCGAAAGTTTGCACGGCCAAAGTCCACCCCACGGCTGAAGAGTTCGGGAAACTTGCGAGGGCGCTTAATATGCAGGGAGTGAGTGATGCAGTTTTCGATCTGATTTAGTTGTGCCGATAGAGACCATCACTCGGGATTTTCAGACGCCCGGTGGTCCCGCTCACCGCACTTCTTGATTCCGGAGCGCTGAAGAACCCTTTTGAAGTGTACCAGTAGTGTTCCGACGGCGTACGGATGATAAATATCCACCGCATGTACCAGTAGGGACGTTACTAAGGTCAACCTTTGGATGTTCGCTTGTGCCAGCCATCGCTATTCCCGTGTTTGTATTCTGTCGAGTCTTTTAGTCTGCCTAGGTCAGACTAGGCGAACTCGCCATTCATCTTGTTTTTGAGCAGTCTGGCAAGTGTTCCGCTGGAGATCACATAAGATAAGAGATCGAGGCATAGTAGATAATCCTGTCAGCCCCCCCAGCCGATGGGTATGCAAACGAGTCTAAACTAGTACTTATGTCCGTGCAGCGAAATTGGCGAACCTAGTATTCCACCATGACATGCATGACACTCGAACTACTACTAATCTGACCTTCGCACAGTCCTCATGACATTTCATGCCGTCACATGAACCTAGATGTGGAGCAGTCTTGCCCAGCGAAAACTTCGCGCACTGCGCAAGGAAGAATGCCTTTCTCCGCTGGAAGGGCTTCCGCCGCGGGAAGAAGCTGCCTGCTAATGGACTCCGTCCCCCCTTGCCTCTACCGTTAGGGCGGGCAAGAGCCGATAATATATCCTCATGGAAACTGCGGTGACTGGCACAAAGCACGGAACCTTCGTCATTCGTTCCATATGTCCCTTTTGACCAGTGAGTGGGTGGAAAACGGGTGGAAGGTATGTACGTTTCCGCCGTGCAGAACGGAGAGCTCCGAAGAAGAACAAGAAGCAGGGACAACCGTAACGTCAAACCAATGGATTAAGAAATCTCTTGAATGCCGTTATTCCATACAACTGAGTTGTCATGAGGCTGGATTTCGTTATTCAGGGTCATTAACGAGCGATTTTAAAAGGGCATTATCTCGCGGCTTAGCGCTTTCGCTCCGTTATCACCCACCCGTGATATTACAGCTAAAGCACGGAAATACGATGAAGCGGCGAACTCCACCGCCGGCGGAGTCCAGCATGACGCGCGGGATGGCAAGCCAAAAAGCCAATAGTACACTGATCCATCATCATGGACAACGTATACTTACCACCACGTTGGGCCCCCTTGTCCCCGAACGTGCGATAGCCTCCTCCATCCTGGAAAAGTATTGCCTCGTAGGAGGAAAAGCGTTATCAGCGATCAGTCGCCAGACAGCGTCAAGTGGGCGTTCAGCGCAGGCACATATGTGCGAAGGTGGACGAGGTTATTTTACGTCACTCTGAAGTCCCTTGATATCTTACCACCTTGCTAGCACGAGGCCGGTGTGTTCATTTTCAGTGCCAGCATGAAAAAACGTGCATCTGCAGGCATATGATCGATTAAGGGATCCTTCGCTTGCTCGCAAATGGCGGATAGATGCCAATCGCATTCACCATGGGGCTGCGTATAGAGCACAATATGCGTGTTGGCTTAGCTTCCGCAACTCACGAGCCCTTGAAAAGTAGATCTATAGTCGTATGAGCGCCCGTTTAAACTACGTATTCGAATATCTCAGAAACACGTGTAGAAAACGTTGCTCGCCGGCTAACTGATTTCTGATCTGAAGCCATGCAATGCGCATCCACGCAGCACGGCTCGTCGACTAAGTATTGCACTCACACGGACCGGAGGTGTTCAAGATCAAGAATCGCTGCCATACTGGCTCAGATCCATGCAATTTTCCCGATATCGAGCACGAGCGACCCTTACTGTCGTGTCCTTGCTACTTGGGGTATGAATAACCGTGAAGCTCCGTAAACCCGAATGGTGTTCAGATGTCAACCCTAAGCCATACCACGTTCAAGCTGCACGGGCGACGCGTGTTACTCTTGTCTTAACCTCGACTTCGGATAAGGTTAAGGTCGACGGCTTCGCGTCCGTGATACAGGCGTCTGTTGGCTGTCGAAGAGAGACGGCCAACTCGTGAATAATGCACTTTCAAAAAAAACCAGCGTTAGTGATATGGTCGTGTTTCCGCGGGATAATAATCTCACATCCACGATAATGGCACCGACAGGATGGACGTACAGCTCGTTTGGTATTCCTCGGTCAAGGAAGGGTTAGCGCACGGGAATGGAAGCCTCACCGGGTATCTGAGTGAACCTGTCAACTCGTAACTTCCATCGTCGTTTTTGCCGTTGAGTTCGGAGAAGACGCAGGGAACACCGGTGGAACGTTCCGAGAATTCTGAACTTTCTGCAAACACCGACGCGAGCATCAATGGTCCACTGGATAAGCAACGTACCTCGGCGCACCAAGCATACCAAACTCATCTCCTGGAGGGCAGAAAAGCAAACCGACCGCTGGCAAATCCCAAGCGGGGTGCGTAGCAAAAGAGTCATCATTGTCTGTAACGTTTCGTAACCGAGTCGTAACTACCGAAATAGAGTCATTAGGGTATCCGTAAACGCAGAAATCTGTCAAATCTGGCACGGTAGGTAAAAAAGGTGGGTGATATACGCGTCATAACCTAAGCAAGGAGGCGTGGAAGGTCGAGCGATATGCTCGGGAGGGCAAGAGATTAAAGATGAGTACGAGAAACGGACGGAAGCAGAGAAATGTCATGCTACAGCGAACAGTGGGCTGTATGACCACAGCACGAAGATAACTCCTCCTTGGCTATTCGAGAAAGCTGAAGACGATAAGTAACAGGGAGAAAAAAACCGAACCTGTGACAGGATTGATATTTTTTACCTGTCGGAGACGAAAAAAAGGGAATAAGGTATGATACAACTGAAGGTGAGTAGCGCAAGGAGGAGAACCGAGACGAGAGAGAAAAGACGAGACGAGAGGAGAGATATAGGAAACACGGCCGAGAAACCAATTCAAAAGAGATGAGACGATATAGCAATAAGACAATATTAGAGTAGTAGTCCGAAGACCGCCAGTCTGCAATCGAGAAAGAAAGAGAAAACCGAGACGTCTATGGGGGTGGTGGTTGGTATCATGCGGCGTTTGTCGAACCCGACGAACGAGAGCGAGTTGCTGGAAGGGCGTACGGATAATTGATGGATTTGCCGTTGGGCGGGCTGTACGCGACGTTGGGGTTAGGCATCCAACGTTCGTGGATTATCTCTCGATCGGATTCGTCGGAATAAGACCGCTGTATTTTTTTGGGTGATGTCGCCGAAAACGACATCTTCCGAGGTCTGGATGGGAGAGGTGGCACGGGAGAAGTAGCGCGAAGACGGGATGATTGCAGCGGTGTCTCATGGCGGACCGCAGGAGTGGTGGCTCTCGCGGGGGTCACCGGCCTAGACCCCGGCATGATGGATGTGGATGCGCTCCGCAAGTGAGACGGACCGTATCGGGAGTGTGAGCCGTGGGTGCTGGGCACGCTGTAGACGGATGCTGCCGACGAAGACACCGGCTGTCGGAGATGATCCGTCATCATGGACGGTGCGGCAGAGGTGGGTCGAGTGGGCGAGATCCCGGGCACCGAAGATTTAAGAGCATGGCGACTAATCTCTGCTCGCAGAGATTGACATTCTTGTACTTTTTGGGTATAAAGTGATTGCTGGAGGGAGGACATGTCAGTATATGGGTAATTTGTTGTTATCGGACAGACAAACCTGCCTAAAATGAGGGAATCAGTTATCGCGTTGATCCATGGATGGTAGGGAACAACGTACTGTTTCAACTCAGCATCCAGTTTGGCGACGGTTAGTTCCATATCGTCCAGCTTTCCTTTTAAGGTCGCTTCAACGATTTTGGCCATTTTTGTTGCTTCAGAATGAGCGAAGTGATTCGTCAAGATCGCTTTGAGCAGCGCAGCACTCAAAGAAAGCGACAATGACTAAGTAGTTCCGGGTGCACAGTCCGTCGAGTCAGAAAGAAAGAAAAAAGAGTCGAACGGATGCAGGATGACTCACCTCGTCATTTGGACTATCGTCTTGCGACAGCCAGTCCTGTAGCTCCTGATGTAGGGAGGAGACCTCCTCCACGGAGCATTTTTTTGCGGCCACTCTGGCCACTTTGTCCTCCAGCCGACGAGCCTCAGTTCGAGAACGCGGGTAAGTGGGCTCTACGAGGGGAAAACGTTCTTCCCGTCGAGCCGGCTGGTGGTCAATAGCGTCATGAGCCTCGTGCATACCACCTCGACGCCATGAGGGGATATATCCGCTTGCAGAGAAGTCAATGCGGATGAGACGAACGTCGTCGCTGGTGAAGTGTTCCCGACAGAAAGGACAGACCGGTTTGAGGCGTGGTAGGGTCTTCTCAACTATTTTATGGCAGCATCTTGAACATAAGACGTGGCCTGTTGGATGGACCAAAAAAAAGTAAGGGAAATTTTCGCGGTCGCAAAGCGAAGAGGACGACTCACCGCATGGAATGGAGTGCGGGATACACTGCGGGCTGAACTCTTCTGCGCACACGTCGCAAATTGAACCAGGACTGAGCGTCAGCATGAGGGTCAAGACGCAGAAACCCTTGCCAGGTTTACAGGTTGAAAGAGGGCTTTGACAAGGGATCTCGTTTGACGCAGTGGTGGATAAATAGCATGAGGAAAATCTTATTCGATCGGTCCAGCCACAACTTTACAGACCAAAAAATAAAATTGGGTCATGTCCAAATAAAGGCACAGCTCCGTTCCGCACACAACATGACAAACCAGATCTCTGTGCTTTGTGAATGAGCACAGTCACATTTTCATATCTCTCTCGACGGTTCTGCCTTGTACTGTTCCATTCTAGAGTTATCTCGTCGCGAACTCTCGTCCCGTTTGTGTATTTGCTTCCGCTAAGAACCAATGTAGGGTTAGGGCTAAGGGTATGACGAGATGCTCGTTTGTTCGCCTCGCTCAGTCAGCGGCGTCCCGTCGCATGGCATCCACACAGCTACTACTCACCAGCCCACACGGAATAGGTATCATTTATTGCTTGGAAGCCGCTCTTGGCCCTGGCTAGCCGGATAATATTCCACACTTTGGACCCTCTCTCTCTAACCGTAACTTATTTATGTGCGAACTCAGCCTCATTAGCAACCGCCGGGCGGACAAAAAAAGCGGCTTCTCACTGCGCTCGCCGTCCCTGTTCCACGGACGGTGACGCGCATGACACCGGTCCCTAGACTGCGTGTGACTCCATCCCCCCCCTACCCACCTAGCGAACATAAAGGTGCTGGGTATCCACTCGCAAGCCCGCGAAATCTCTTTATTTCTTTTATTTCTTTTCGAATGTACGGTCCTTTTTCCCAAGTTGATCGTTTTTCCTGGTTATCACTGTCGTAAGGTTCCATTCATTGCCTCACACGATAGATCTCATATCAGGAGGTGGAAAACCTCCGGCTGTGCAAGCAAGTCCTCTGTCAGCTTCCGGCTCGAGGATGCCTCTCAAGCCAGCTCATTGGTCCACCCTAAGCGTTGACGTCTTTTGGTCGGTACGACACCATCCAGCCTTTATCTGAGCTGCCTTTCTCCCACCAGACATACGCACGCTGATATCTTATCCGCTCGCTTCGTCCTTTTTATTAAACATCTTTTCCACTCCGTGGCCAACCTCAAAACACGTTGCCACACCTAAACTCCAATGCTGCTGCTGCTGACAGGACCAAAACGTGATAATAAGGCTGTTACCGCTCAACATCCCCCGTATGCATGTAGGACGTTATCTCGGATTACAGATTGATTATCTTCCATCGATTGTTGGCTGACCTATATTCGTGTGGCTTTGTCTCCCTTGTCGTGCCGCGTAAGGACATTCGGTGGACAGGCCGGTTGTTGCTCAGACAAGCCACCCATCTTCTGAGCTGTGCCAATCAGATCGGTACCCATGCAGTGCAGTGTTGTGATTTGGTGACAGAATATGGAACATAGGCGTTCTAGGCACCGAGGATACATAGCGTCAACCGCTATTGTGACCATGCAGAGCACAAAGCAGCTTTGTTACTTGACGATGCCACCATTCTGGCGCGACTATCACGTTTTCGGGGGGACCCGTAAGTCTCTATCTCACTACTCCGACATCGAATACGTGGTTTCCGTGGCAATCGCAGCCGGAAACCAACTAAGTCGCGTTAACTACTGCTTTGCGACACATAGCACAGATCAAACTTCGGTGAGCCCCGTCCTGCTACTCCCGAGCTGCTGCAATGGAAGGTAGAACTGCAGATTGGTCGTGGCAACGATACTTCTAATACCCCGATCCCTTCGTGATCGCGATGAGCCTCCTACGATCGAGATACTACCATTCAGCTGATCAATCCAATCCAGAAGTTACGTTTATTCGATATCCTCGGAAAGCAATCATACCAGGCGTGTGACTCTGGAAAAGACACACAGCACAACGAATCCCACCTTTCTACCCAGGTCGGCCTGGACCACACCACCTGACATTAGGGGTTACTCGGCCAGGGACATGCATATCCCCTGTCTACACGCTAGAATGCGTACAAGGGGTCGTTATGGGTGGTCGACACGAGGCTCAAGTGCTGCACGTTCACGAAATGATATGGCCTTTTGGCCGGAATTCATGGTCCCTCAAACTTAGTAGCCACCAAACCTAAGCAAGTTCTCGACGACCGTATATCCATACTGAGCTATATCGATCGGTCCTATTGATAGGTGTGTTCCCGGCACCACACCTTCATTGCCGTTGTTTTACCTTCATTTCCACCCAGCGCACTCAGTTCGTGTAATGTAGGACGGGGAATAAGGACATGGGGTGATTGTGTATGGCCGAGCGACTACTTTCGCTGGTCACAAGGACGGCATTCGACCGAACGCTGTATCTTAAATCAATTTACGTTTAGTACGTACGCCTGTCATCCGCCACCGAAGATGGCTGATTTATCTGCATAAGGAGTTCTTGATGAGAGCCCCTTTTTCGTTGGCTGGTCCTCGAATCTCGAAATCGACCATCGAAGAATCACCAGAGCAAGCCACTTGTGGTGTGGGTACCGGCAACTGCCTTCGAGGATCCAATTCGAGCTTTGCCCATATGGACAAGCTCCTTTCTGCCTGACTGCTGTCGACTCATGGAAGCCAGGGCACAGGCTGGCTGCGCCATCTATGATTCTGATGCTCACCGTGGTCTGCCAGATTTATAAACACGCCACTGTGGATGGCTAGCAGTGGTCCTGAAGGCTTATTAATAGAGTGCAATGTGGCGCCGTTGTCCATTGTCTGGTGTGCGGACCATCCAAACATTTTTCGGGGAGCGGATGGCACCCGGGGTCCGAGCCGTGGGGTGAAGCTCTATGAAATCCAGGGCAGAGTACATACAATGGAAATACGCATGCATGGCAAATGTAGGGTTGCTGAGCGCTTGAATGCTGACGATGGCAGTGCAGTCACTGCATAGCACGAGATCAAATCCTGTCTTTCTAATGAGTAAGCGTGGGGTCGGCACATGTCCATAAGAGGCCGAGGGTAGCAGTGCTCGGATTCCCTCCTAGGTAAAGTGTCGCAGGCGTATCACGATGCACCCCCAGCTCGGTGTTTAACGTGATGACTGGAAGAATCATCATCTCCGAGTCAGGGGGCAAGGACACAGTCAGTAATATCGATGCAGTGCTCAAACGTTAGGCTGGAATGAGATGAACCAGGTATGACGGTGACTGTTGGGTTGGTCTCAGATTGGGCGGGTACAAATTAAGCCACGTAAGCGTCGGCGGCGATGGCGGTGTGACTGGGGACTTGTGGTTAAGGACTCCACGAACCAACCAGACGGTCGTCAGACAAGTACGGAGGCTCCCCAGTGGAATACGTAGACCGGTGGTTGCTGTGAATGACACGGGGCAAACGAACGGCGAAAGTCTTTCCTGCAGGAGAAGTAAGGCACTGTCAGTCCTCAACCCGTGTTGTCCCGCGAGAACTCCAGGATCGTATTGTCCCTGAAATTTCCCTCAGGCGGAGAAGAGTGAGATGTGCCAGCAAGGCGCGTGAAATACCACGGGGTTTCGTCCGAGGATACGAGTCGCACTCCAACATTTCTGCCACATGACATCCACGATCAATCATCTAACACATAAGAAACGGCGATTCGAAATACATACGTTTGAACCACATTCAATTCGACAAATGGCAAGCCTCGAGTGAAGACCTCAAAGCGGGAGCTTTCTGAACACTAAATCGGGGTCAATTTGAATGGATCCATGATTACATAAATAGGGATGGTTGCTTGGAAAGAGGTTTACCAAAGTCAAAGGGAAAAGCTTGACGACGCCGGACGCGTAGGTCAGCCCATGTGATAATTCCTTGCTATCGTTCGACGTTGAAGTGGCTTTGACAGAGGGATGTGGGGTTGGAAATGATTAGTAAGCACTACTTAGTTATGATGAATCGGGCGGGGTCGCGCTTCCATTTTAGGTTGAGGCAATTTATGAAGTCATGAGGCATTTTTTGGATGCCTGTGGCCAGCAAGGTGACTTCGTGGATTGCGACATGTGAGCCATTTGTTGGACAAAATTTTTTACCCCTCCTGGCTCGGTCTATAAAGCCTCATGCCGCTGGCGGGTACCCTCTAACATCGGGACCACAAGGTCGATGATGTCCACTACCACGGTGCTCCTTTTGTCAAATCTACACTGCGCTAGGTACGTCTTACACGACTGATCCAGAGCCCGAAACTCACACCGTTATCTTAGCTGCGTCAGCACGATTAAAGACGCTCTCTCTGCCGTCCGACCACAGCCCACTGCGATCGATGTATCCGTCGTGCATCAGGCAGTCATCGTTCAGCATCCCCTTACTTTATCATCCAGAGCAATACGACTTATCCTCGAAGACGCTGGTTTTGAAATATTCTTTCCTCGTGAAACGACCAGTCCGGTTGAGCGCCCGGACTCGAATGGCGATTTCCTAGCTGGCAGGCGCACCAAGCACATCCAACAATGTTCCTCGTGTCAACGGGAACCTTTGCCTGCTTCGAGAGGTCTTTCCTCGGAAAGTCGGCTAATCCCTTCCCCTTCATCTTCCTCGGGAATCGATGAAATATCAAAAGAAGGTGGTCCTCCTGGAGGAAAGGATGAGGCGGGAACCATTCGCCAGCCAGAACCAAACGACCACGTACCTCATCGTCTCAGTCTGGCGGTCAATGGCATGACCTGCGCTGCCTGCGCTGCCTCCATCACGGAAGTTGTGTCTCGTCTTCCTGGAGTTTCACAAGTTTCCGTCAATGTCCTGAGCGACTCAGCCACGCTAGTCGTCGAGAACAAAGATTTAATTACTTCCGTAACGGAAGCAATCGACGACTGTGGCTTCGGTGTTGAATTACTCGCTGCGGAACCCATCTTCCCTTCGGCCAGTGAAAATGCTGTCGCACGTTCTAGGACTGTCACCTTGCAAATACATGGCATGTTTTGCCGGTAAGTGTGAATTAAACAGTTCCCATCTTTTTTCCCTCTCATTGGAGTAGACATTGTCCAGGGAAGGTTATGAAGGCCTTGAGTGGCCTTCAGCCACGTCTCGTGGTAACAAAGCCTGTGATAGATCACACCGATCCTATCCTCGAAGTCTGCTACGAACCCGTTTCTCCGGAACTCACCCTCCGCACAATTATATCCACCATCGTTTCTGCTGATCCAAATGTGTTTACCGTTTCGGTGTTCAAACCCCCTACCCTGGAAAAGCGAGCGCGTACCATGCTGAAGCACGAACAGCAAATGATCATCCGCCGTCTCATATTCACAGCTGCCATCGCAGTTCCGACGCTCATCATCGGGGTTGTTTACATGAGCCTTGTTTCCTTACACAATCCAACTAGGCGCTATCTCATGGAACCTATGTGGAAGGGGAATGCTTCACGGGCACAGTGGATTCTGTTCTTCTTAGCTACGCCTGTCATGGTTTACGGTGCTTGGTTATTTCATCGACGGAGCATCAAAGAGATAAGAGCTCTGTGGCGTAAGGGCAGTACCACTCCAGTGTTGAGACGTTTGACAAGGTTTGGGAGCATGAATCTCTTGGTAGGTAAAAAGGACTCACTGCCTGGAGCACACTTCAATGATTTTTTTTCAGATTTCCAGTGGGGTATCTGTAGCCTACTTTTCTTCAGTAGCAGTTTTTGCTCTTTCTGCTTCCCAGCCGGCGGCGCCAAATGGAGTGGGAGATACTACTACGTTCTTCGACTCCGTCGTCTTCCTAACCACGTTTCTGCTCTTTGGTAAGTTCGCGCGTTGGTATGCTCCCTATCAGGATTAACCTAGTCCGATTTGATGTAGGTCAATACTTGCAAACATACAGTAAGGCACGAACTGCGGATGCGTTGACGGCACTGGGCTCTTTGAGACCTGCGGAGGCGCTCCTACTACTCTCCGGAGCCCCTTCTTTTGTCCAAACACCGAAATCCAGTGACTTCAGCACCGACGTCGAAAAGGGAAGTGGTAGCTCAGACAATGGCAACCTATCCGTGGCTCCTGGACAAAAGCTGGAAAAGGTCTCAGTCGACTTACTAGAAGTCGGGGATGTCGTCCGGGTTCTCAACGGTTCTAGTCCTCCTTGCGATGGTACGATCGTCTCGAATAATGAGGCGCTGTTCGATGAAAGCTCGTTAACGGGAGAAGCAAAACTCGTGAAAAAGAGGAATGGCGACCAAGTATTTGTGGGGACTATTAACAAATCAAAGGTCGTCGATATCAGGGTAGACGCGGTTGGGGGTACGACGATGTAAGTGTAGGAAATAACGCATTCCATCGTCTACCATTTAATGATCTTTGCAGGTTGGATCATATCATTGATGTAGTGCGCGAGGGACAAGCGCGGCGTGCTCCCATTGAAAGAGTGGCGGATGCCGTCACAGGGATTTTCGTTCCAGTGGTAACTCTTCTTGCAATCACTACTTGGGTAATCTGGCTATCACTGGGATATTCGGGCGCACTTCCTCGCAGCTACCTTGATATCAACGTGGGGGGATGGGGTAAGCGGTATGCCTTTTTTTTTGTTACAACTCTGACACGCTATCACAGTGGTGTGGTCACTTCAGTTCGCCGCCGCGGTCTTTGTGGTTGCTTGTCCATGTGGCATTGGATTGGCAGCTCCAACTGCTCTCCTGGTGGGCTCCGGGGTAGCGGCTCGACACGGTATCCTCGTTCGGGGAGGGGGAGAAGCCTTCCAGGACATGGCTGAAATCGACACCGTCGTTTTCGACAAGACGGGAACGCTGACCGAGGGTGGACAACCTCGAGTTTCCGACTATGAGATTACTGCTTCGTCAAGTAAGTGGACGCAGGGTGTGGTTTTTGGTGTCGCCGCGGAAATGGAAACGGCGTCGAGCCACCCACTAGCCTACGCGATCAGGTGCCACGCTGAAACCCACGGTGCTGTAAACGTGCACGCGACCGATTTGGAAGAAACGGCCGGGTTGGGTATGAAAGCTCACTTCGAGAGTCTCGGCTGTACAGCTGTCGTCGGAAGTGAGACGTGGGTCACCCAGCATGGGGCGGCGATTGGCGCGTCGACATCCTCTACCCTACGGAAATGGAAGGAAGAAGGGAAAAGCGTTGTCTTGCTGGCGGTTAAAGATATCGCGGGTGACACCGTAGAGGTCGTCGCCATTTTCGCGATCGCTGATCCGTTAAGACCCGAGGCTCGCCAAGTTATACGGAAATTACAGAAACACGGGGTTGGAACGTGGATGGTATCTGGCGACAATGAAACGACCGCAAAGGCGGTCGCGGGTATGGTGGGGGTTCCCCTGAGTAATGTCATTGCGGGAGTCCTTCCGCACGAGAAGGTGCGTATTATGACAGCAGTTTACCTAGAGCACCGTTTCCAATGTGTTCAACAGGCTCAAAAAATAGAGTGGTTACAGCGTAATGGGGACAGGCGACTTCGATCAGGATGGCGGAAATGGTTCCGGCGGCCAGTAAAAAGTGGACGATGTGTTGTCGCGATGGTGGGCGACGGAATCAATGATGCTCCGGTACGTCACCGTTGTTCAGAAGCACGCATCGACAATGACTAAAGGAACCTGAAGGCACTGGCCACAGCAGATGTGGGCATTGCAATTGGATCCGGCAGCGAGGTCGCAATATCGAGTGCCTCTTTCATCTTGTTATCGTCTAATCTACACAGTCTACTCACACTGGCCGACTTGTCTCGCAAAGTTCTAAACAGAGTTAAACTAAACTTCGTACGCGTGTTTTATTCGGGCGTCAGTGGCGTGGCTGGACACAATAATAATAACTACTTGCAGGTGTGGGCAATGGGATACAACCTGGTCGCTGTTCCTATTGCCGCTGGTGTGCTGTACCCAGCTGGTCACATTCGTCTTTCCCCAGCCTGGGCATCTCTAGCCATGGCTTTATCGTGAGCAGACCCCTCCTCCCCTCTCTTACTGTCGTGGAGCTAACCAAACGTTACAGCTCCGTTTCTGTCGTTGCGTCCTCCCTCATGCTGAAGTGGTACAAGCAACCTGAGGTTTGAGGAACACGTATCTGCGGTTGGTCAGACTGGATTTTTATTAGAAGTGTCTGATCATGTCGAGCCTTGGTGCTCTTGCCGGGCGGGCAGGTTTACCCGCTTGCTAGGGCACGCAGCCGAGAGTAAGATATTGGTGATGTGTAGCATTAGACGGCAATTTATGTAGTATTAAGGACTCCAGTTCTACTGTGTAGCGGAGTACATCTACTTGAGACGGGAGTGGTGGGCGGATATGTAATGAGCGAACGCCTGAGCAGGCAGGATAGATTGTCCCGACCGTTGGCCACTGGACTGCATATTTGACCTTCGGGTCGCCCGCCCAATGTATTCCCCACTTTCGACCTTTTGCAGTTTCTACAGTTTGTATTTCTCTCCGCCTAGCTGTATTCCACATATATAGTACATGCTAATCTCGATGGTTGAGGAATTACGAAAATAATGTCTGTGGTGTTCAAGCGTTGTGGGCTGCAACACCAATAGCAGCAGAAGAATCAAGCGTGAAAAATCCGGCCTCAGTTGCAGCCAGCCAAACCTTCTACAGAGTTTGTACGATCCTCTCGATCTCCAACTGTACCCTCACACGCGCGGACTTGCCCTCTGGAGTCTGGCCCCCAAGCATTCTCTTTCCGTTCGTGCTTGGTTCGCTACCAATGCCTTCTGTGCTCGCCACATAAAGAAGTTGGAGGATTTTCATCCATTGCCTACCCCAAATATGCCGGGCTTCAAGGCCTGCTACGTCGAGCGCAGCTACACATATTCAGATTATTAGTCGCGTAGAAGGATTCCGAAAAGACCAAGTTTCGTAACGCACCATGCAAGATCTGAGCAGCTACGGCAGCCTGCAACAATCGCTCGTCACCAAGTATACGGGAAAAGTATATCCAGATGCGAGGTAGTTGGAAGATGCTCTGAACTCTCCCAACTGGTCCCGCGGTGGGCGACGTCGAGGACATCGAAGCAGAAAAACCCAAAACCAAGAAATATACCCTCATAATCCCGGCAATTCGCGTGCCATATTCCCCGGAACTCTCCCATACAACCTCCTCACTCCCATCCTCCCCACCCGTTCGGCGATACCCCATCGCTTTCCTTTTCTCGTTGTCGTCCCACGCCCGTCCGTCGACGTCTTGCGTTGGAATCACAACAGGAACACCCCATCCACCCGTGCGTTGTACCATTTTGGCATAAAATACTTCCGGGAATGTGTCGGACAACGAGGGATGATGGAGTAATGCACATGTGACGGCTGCTAGTGGGAATGCTGATTTTTTCTCGGCGGTGACTTCAGTTTCAGCTTGGAGAAGAATACATTTGGAGAGAGAGGAGAGAGCGGCAAGGTACAGAGGTTGAGGGAGAGGGGATGGCGGACGGACGAGCTCAATCAGCTGGCCGGTCTACATACCAGATATCAGTAATATCCAAGAGTTAGTGGAAACGACACGTACGATCCGCGTAATGGTCGCCTGGTCTTGAGTTAGTTGCCCAATTTTGGGTGTAATCTGTCGCCGGATGGCGCTCCACTGTGATTTGAGTGCCTTCTCCCCCTTGACAGTCTTCATGGGCCCAGCTTTGAGGTTCTGATATATGGGCATGTCAAACAGATAGCAATCAGGTTAGCTCTCCTGTAACCCAGTCATTCATATTTCTCCCGTCCCTCAAGGAGAGGGACGAGGCAACGTCCTGCGTTTCTCTCCTGAGCAAGTGGGAAATTAGACACTCGCCTTCAATGTCTGACGTGCGTGCACCCAATCTTCGTTAGCAGAGACCAGTCCAACTAGTTTCCTGTTCTCTGCCTCTTCGGCTTCCTTCTCCTTCTTCCGCCTCTCCGCCTCCTGTATCTCTCTCTCACGCCTTTCTCCTTCTTCCTTTGCCCTCTTTGTCTCTTCATCAGCCTTCCTTCGTGCCTCCAATTCCCTCCGTTTCTTCTCCTCTTCTTCATGTCGTCGCCGTTCTGCCTCCTCCCGCTTTCTTCGTTCGGCTTCAACTGCAGCGCGTACTTTCGCCTCTTCAAGTTTGATAGCGGCCTCGAGTCTCTCCGTCCTCGCTCTATCCTCGTCTTTCCACTTCTGTCGCAACCACGCCTCCTCGTCCCGCTCCCTGATGCGGACCGCCTCAAGCAATCGTTTCACGTCGGTAATTTGGGCATTAAACGTGTTTTCTTGGGTTTTCATATCAGATTTGTGGATATTTTCTAGGTGGCGAGCGCGGGCGGCATTGGTGGTCGTGCGCAAATGACGTGCTGCGCGCTGGATAGTTAGTCCGCCCGACGAGAAACAAAAGACGACTGTCAGCGAAACATGTAAAGGTAGCTGACTGCAAGGCCAACCAATGCGTCCGTCCTCGCTTGTCGCTCCCACTCCTCATACGGATCGTAATGTCTGGTCCGCAATCGAATCGCAGCGATCGTGTCTTCGAGGGCGCGCCGATCCGCGAGGAATTCAGCATCTTTGTAATTCTGTTGGGATTTCTGCGACGCGCTCGGTTGCATGCGCAAGTGCTGAATCTGGAGAGGTGATTGTTGTCGCATACTTCTGGACGGTTGTCTGTGTAGCAGCACATTGAGCACGGTGTAAGATGACCAAGACACACAAATGCCGTACCTCGAAGAGTTGCTACTCGACTCCCTTTCGTTCACAGCTTTCAATAATTTCGTCGTCGTACCTCTACTCTTTCCCTTTGCTACAACAGCCGACTCCCTTGCCTTTGCTACTGTCTTCGCAACGACCCCATTCCCTACGTCGACACCCGAGTCGTTTGCATCGGTTTCCGACTCACTATCGGTTGAGACAGAAGATTCAGAAGAGAGCGAATCTGTTTCTTCGTCGTCGGAATCAGAAGGAAGGCCATACGCCGAGCTGCGACGCCTCATCTGATACCTGAGGGCGGGAATTTGCGTAACATAAGGTTGTCGAAAGGGCCACAGACATAATTTGAAGTCACTCACCCTGGTACAGGAGACGGGGAATGTGACCTCAATCCATACCGCATGGTTCTTCAGTGAACAGGTTTCGAGTTGGTCGTGGATTACCTTGCTTGTCTCGGCTGCAAACCTATAAATCGTGGGAAAGCGAGTGAGACCTTCCCTTCTGGGCATATTTCATTTCGCACGCGTACGGTGCTGGTCAATCGGTATGAAGTGCGGGCCGTGGCACTATCGGTCGGTGACTGGAAAACATCTCGGTGAGCTCAAGTATGCAAACCTCAGGACGGACCTGGAGTTTGCATCACCTATGGCTTTTTTCACATTCAAACTGCATTGGCATAACTTTCAGACTGAACGTGTATTTTCAAATTTCAGAACCTTGACACTCGTGTCATCTGCTATTAAAGTCGGTTCAGAAGAAGTTGAGCTGAAGTACTGCGTGTTTTAAAAGCACACATTCGATGGGGGGGGGGGGGGGGGGGTTGGCCCACTGTCCATTTCAGCTGCATGATACGAAGTAATACATCGAAGCCATGCGATATAATTACACAGCAATCCGAAGTAGCGTCCGTGGACACGAAGAAAGAGCGGCGTAAGAGGAATCCACCGAGAGGTAGAAACCCTAGTACCTCACCCCTACCGAAACCCAGGAATGCACAAACGACCGTATCTGACATGAAATCTAAGCATGCATCAGCGCAGTGGACACGATAGACAATCTCAAAGATACTGACGGCGATCCAGGTAATTGGATACTTCGCTCTCTTCATCAAGAGCTTGATCTGGCACACACGGCAGATGTTCGATCTTGCCTCAAATCCCCCGCCTTGTTTCCTTACGCTATAGCAGGATAGAGACTGCATCCTGTGACAACCGTGACACTGGACTTTGGGTCCAGGAGATTCGTTGAGAACGTCCAATGGTAACACTGCGGCTTGCCCAAAGGGGTCATCGTCGGGTACGCGACCTTGGTAGAAGAGTGAATATGCGTAGCGCATGCTCTGAGCCACGAGCAGTGGCTCATTAGTGGGCGTAATCCAGGCACCCTTCTTGAAGTCTTCGTACAACGCTCCAATCAGCTCGATATCATGGGCAGCGTATGCTAACAGTTCAGGTGGAAGAGGTCGATTCATCCATATGGACGAACCAGCGGCTCTGTGCATGGCGACGACTTCGGCTGGCGAAGGGGTAAATAAAGCGTTGAGTCAGGACCAAATGTTTGCGGAGGCCATATGAACACGTATGGTCTTTCCCTGCGGTGAGAAGTCCAGCCTGGCGAATACAAGCATCCATGCCTTGGAGACGATGTACCTCGAAGAAAAGCTCTGCATTTTGGTTGATGGTTTGCAATGGCACGGAACAACCGCCCCTTGTAAAGCGACATTTGTGCTGATAGTCCCCTTCTCTCTTCACCGTCGTGCGGGCTTGAATCTCGGCCAGCTGAAGGTCAACGATACCGGTCATCATGACGTTGTATTCATTCTGTATCTCGAGAAAGTCATTACGACAGTCCCACATCGCTTTCTTGACTGCTGGGTTGGTAAGTATGCGGAAGAGAGGCTGATGACGAGATTTGAACGGCTCAAGAGCGAGGACGTCGAACACGAATATTTGTTCTGCTCTTTCTGTGCCAATGCACATGAGCGATAGTGCACCGCCGAGTACACAATGTTTCTCCCCTCACATTCGATGATTAGGACAGGGGAATCTGCAAGGACGCGTGTAGCGTGTGCCACGGAGGGCAAGTCATTGCAGTAAACGTATTTCGCCTGCTTTGCCATTCCAAGTCACAGATTCGACAGTGCTCAAACTGCAGACAGAAGAGAGACCTGCCGTGAGGGGCAAGTGCAGCGTCGTGTTTCATTGTTGGGGGGCCACACAGTGAAACGACGACCCCTATATGCTAGCACATGACTGCGCCCCGATACACATACTGGGGGGAGCGTCGCCGGAAAAGACTGTATCGGGAAAGTCGTCTGCGATGTGATCACTGCCTGGTCATTGGTCTTTGTGCGAGCGGGGGGAGGTCGATATTGGCATTGGGAATGAGGATGTGTTAGCTGACCGTGCTCGGTGTCCCTCGGTAGTTCGTTATCGTGATACCACTATTGTAAGTGTATTCGCCATTCTGAGGTCGACGACGGATAAAGCTAGTCTGCACAACCTTATCAGCGTCCGCGACTGGATCCGAACTGCCCCGGGGAATTCCTCAAAAAGTCTCTTAACTGCCATCCAAGAGTTATAATTCGGACGCTTCACTCTCTGTTCTACCCTCAGAACCAAGTCAGCAGCCATGCCTCGTCAATTCTTCGTCGGTGGAAACTTCAAAATGAACCCGATCTCTCGGGCTCAGAAGAAGATCATCATCAACGAGCTGAATGCCGCTGACCTTGATCCCAACACTGGTGCGTGAACACCCGACTTTCGAAGCGGGTGAGTTGGACAAGTGCCCCACGTGTGTAGAGGTCGTCATCGCCCCACCGTCGCTATACCTCCTTCCCCTGAAGGACATCTTGAGGGCCGATATCAAAGTTGCTGCTCAGAACTGCTACTGCAAAACATCTGGAGCATTTACCGGCGAGATCAGGTACGACAGAACACTTTGCTTCTTAGTCGTGCCTCATGTCGTTTTAGCCCAGCCCAGCTCGCCGATGCCGGTATTCCCTACGTGATCCTTGGTAAGGCTTATCTGCCTAACCACGCTACGCCGTCTAACGCCACGTCGTGCATAGGCCATTCCGAACGCCGAACTCTCTTTCATGAAACATCGGAGTTGGTTGCCCAGAAAACCAAAGCTGCCCTAGATGGAAGTCTGTCGGTCATCCTCTGTGTCGGGGAGACACTGCAGGAGCGTGAGGCTGGGCAGACTACCCAGGTCGTTGAGAGCCAGCTGCGGGCAGTTGTTACCGTTCTGAACGAAAGTGACTGGGGGTTAGTCCCATCTTTCGACTGTCGTTGTCTACGGTGCTAATGAATCGTAGTCGAGTCGTGATCGCATATGAGCCGGTATGGGCAATAGGCACCGGGAAAGTCGCAACCGCTGGCCAGGCTCAAGAGGTTCATGCCTACATCCGTGAATTTTTATCGACTGCTGTTTCGACTGCTGTTTCTGGAAACACGAGGATCATTTATGGTGGGAGTGTCACAGCGTCCAACTGCAAGGAGTTGTGTAAGTGTGGTTAACAGTCTCAGACCAGACTCTGGCTTATACGGCTACAGCTACTCAGATCGATGTCGACGGATTCCTCGTTGGTGGAGCATCGTTGAAGCCTGAGTTTGTGGATATCATCAACGTGAAGAGAAATTAGATTTGTAGTCTGAACGCTCAGAAGTTTTTATGTGTAACATTGCATCTTCGTATGTCGTACCCTCAGGGATTGTTGCTTATGTAACCACTGGCCGTCTACCCCGTTATCCATTTTACAAAGACCCTCGGTTTACACTCGCTGTTATTGCTGGCTTCCGCTGGGATATCCGACGACTGGACTGGAATGACTTTTGACGAAACATGTTGAGGTCGCTGCTAACACCTCTGCGGAATATTCGGGAGCTTACTCGTGAGACTGCGCATGCACGAGGCGTCGACACCGAGTACATTCATGAGGCCCAAGTACGGCCAATGAGCCCGTGCACCGGGCAGATGAGAGATGCCGTGGAACAACTCAAAGCAGCAGAGCTCGTTGTTGATAGAATTACGGTGAGACCTGCACTGCGCCGCCGCGTCTCTCAGTTGGTTTGATGCTGCATAGATATTACGACACATATGCGAATTGATGAACGAGAATCGCCATCTTTTGGGCGTGTTCTGCCAGTTGGACGGGTTTCTTGCCTTCGTGCATATCCTGTCCACGCTTTCCTCGACGTCCGCTGGATTGTCAAGTTCATGTCACGTTCAGGATATTCTGGAGTGTATGCAGTTGGCTTTTATGGTTGCCTCCAAGGCCCTGGATGGACATGAAGATAACATTGACTTCTTTGAGGTGGGGCGTATCCGTGACCGCTGTACAACCGGCTTTTACTCATACGATGGACTGCAGGAATTCGTCGGGTATGATGTCCTTTCGGATGCGTGCGGCGTGTCCCTAGTTCATCCAGCCACATCGGAGAAGATGCTAGGATGCCTTCTTTCCCTTTCCTTTCATAATTTCGGTCTTGTAGACATGTTCAGCACTTTGGTGCTATGCCAGGACCTTGCAGACCTGGATGTGAGGTTCTTGGAGTATACACCCTCGTTCGGCACGATTCATCTACCCCACGTCTTTAGAGTTGCATGGGACTTCATGGCTCGCTCGTTGGCCACCAGTGGTCCGATGCGCTTGGTCATATACAAAATCCTCGAACACCTCACTCAATCTTCCCATTACAACCTTGCTGTGTTGGACGAGGCGAACGTTTTGCCGCCTTTATTCTCACATTTTGCGTCTAGTTCGATGGGGATCTCGGACTCGGACAGTCCGTCCCCGGAACGTCGTCTGCTAAGCAAAATCCTCAAGCGGTTGTTTGAGATGGGTGCGTCCACTCAGGATGTAAGAAAGCTTCTGCAGTGCGCTGTCAAGGAAAACGGTGCATTGGACGGAGAAATGATTGAACTCCTCCGTACTGGCATGAAGTGTCACTGGCCACCCCATATATCGCTTCAAGGGTCATCAACCATCACGAAATGGATGGGTGATGCAAAAGTTCTTCCAGCAGCTGGGTTCACACTCTCGGTGAGTTCTTTTAAGTGGGCTCGGGGTGGTGGATGTTATATACGAATCGTCGTAGATGTGGGCTTGGTTTGAGGGAATGCCTTTAGAAACGCATTCGCTACTCGCCATATCATTCTGGGTAGTTCCTACAGTGCAATTGAGCATAACTGCAAATGGGACCCTCGCTCTCAGTACAAAGGTCCGGCAAGAAGGTGCCATTCTCTCAAAATCGAAGATCCCTATTGCCAAGTGGACGCATATTGCAATCGTACACTATCCGTCTCGATCTTCCAACCCGACCATCCGTACGTCCTTTACTCTGTTCTGTTCATAGTCATCTTGACGATCGTGTTAGGTATCTTCATCGACGGACATCTCACTGATTCGTTGGACTGGCCATATCCTGCGCCAGAAGTCACCGGAGGGGGCCGGCTCATACTTGGCGACGAGGCTCCGCGGCGGGCGTTGAGCTGGTGTCTCGCGTCGTGTTATCTGCTCTCTACCCCACTTGGTGAGTGGGTTTAACAATTATGCCGGGGAGACATTGACGAGGGACAGACGATAATTTAATCAAGTTCATGCATGGCCTAGGCCCACAGTATCGTGGCAATTTTCAGGACTATAACCTCGCTCGCTTTTGCACATACGAAGTTTCTACATCGTTGAACATGCATTTACTAGGCTCTGCTTCCGGTAGGGATACGTCGTCTCTCAAACGAGCCATTCAAGAGGGCACACTTGTCAGCGAGAATTTCATCATGCTCAAAGTGGTACCGGAGGACACGAAGGTTTCCCCTTGGCTGGAACCTTGCTCCTCCTCGGGGTTGCAAAGTAATGTTCATGCTAGTTGCCGGGGAAATGTATGCGTAGTTTCACGTCAGCCATTCGACGTCACCTTGTGGAAGATCGGCGGTGTCCGACTTGCTCTCTGTTTGGTACACCAAGCCCAGGTTTGTAGGTTTATTGATTGTTTTACGTTCACCTCTTCACATCGTTGGAAAAGACCCAGCATGAATTATCCCGTACCATATCTATCCTTTGCGACAGTCTACGTAACAGCTGGCAAAACTCGGAAGAAATGGAAAAGATAGGTGAGGATCTGCTTACCGCTGCTTCATTTTCTCTGGCTCACCGAACCAGCTGGTTACGATGCACTGGCCAATATCCTTCGCTCGAAGGGTGCATTGATTAACATGACGTCCTTTGAAACGTTGTTCGAATTTCTCGGACTGAGTTTCCGTTCTCCAGAGTGAGTCCCTTCACTTTACGTGAAGAACCCTTTCTGAATTGTTTGTCTCAGCACTTCCACCGTCACGAATAACATCGCGTATCGGGCGATTGCCCTGGATTTGGAGCTTTGGTCATCGACGAGTTTGACGATACAGCAAGCACATCTCGAGCATTTTTCATTCTTACTGCGTGCGAGTCGTCACAGACGATTCAATGCGAAAGCATGCTTATCCAAATTGGGAATCGTTCGGAGGCTGGTGTTTGCACTACAGTCGACCTGGTATCCGGCAGAAACGGTCTCTCACCTCGTAAATGCAATTGTGGTTGTGATGCAAGGTCGCTTCCCCGCGAACGAGGTGATAAAGCCAGTCATGTCGTACATCTCGGCGCATATTGTGACTGGTAGGTACTTTTTTGCCTGCTACGTGACGTTCGTTGACATGTTTCCCCAGAACCTTCGAACCCACCGTCCCCCAGATCATCTCTCTTCCTCAGTGTCGACCAACACGAAAGAGTAAAACAACTTCTTGATGCGGTCATATCCCTTCTGCGAATCCCGTCCATGTACGCAAGGGTTTCCGAGTCTGTGCCACTTACACGTGTCGTGTTGTTATGGGTCACCGAAGACTTGTCTCCTAGCGTGGCGTGTCAAGTGCTTTCAGTGATCGGGATTGGTCTCATCTTTTCATCGTCCTTTGGAAAGAAGTTCGAGTTGTTGAGTGGGTGGGGCTTGCTCAGAAAACGTCTTCCACCCGTGTGGAATGAAGAGTTGCACAGAGCTGCTGTCGAACTACTTTTGCAGCCCGCGGCAGGCGCTTCCCCCAGCAAGAATGCTTCGCAAAGTATCCGATGTCCACAGATCCTACCTGTCATTTTGGTTGCTCTTCGATGTGGCTTACTCGTTTGCTGCGACGAACACCACCGGGGCGGGTATTTGTGATGGTATGGGTTATACGATCCACTGACGTTTCCATGTGTCTACAGGTCCTTCGCGCAGTGTGACGGAATTGATTCTCGACGACCTGATCGATCTTTACAAAACTGAACCGTCTTTCAGTCAACTCTTTAAATCGCAAGGTACAACGGAGGTGCTCATCGATTGCCTCTCTATCTTGCCGGCGGGAAGCGAGAATGTCAAGATTTCCGCGCAACTGACTCAACTCGCTCTATTGGTCGCAAGTGGGAACCGCGTGTCTCATCACCAGAAACAACAGGTAATAATTCTGGTGATGATTTTATTTCGATCTTGTTTAACGCTGAATTAGATAGTTGACCTCACGAAGCCGGAGAGGAAAGCGCCCGGCCCTTCGCCCCACTCCCTGTCGTCCACGCTGGCTGTTATGCGCGAGGAAACGCTACGCAAAGCCATCATCTGTCTAGACCAATGGAGGAACATCATAATCGCTTCCGAGAAGGAGCGTTACCAGAAGATGGTGGTTGACTTGTAAGAGACGCTTAATTGACGATGTACCGGTGACTTAATGGCAATAGGCGGGAACGACGGCGACGGCTTGGTTCGATCAGTGCGGGTATTTTGAAAGCAGGGTCCGAGCGGGATGTGTGGCCCCACCTCGTTCCAGAACGAACGTGGCGATTGGACGAGACTGAGGGACCCTACAGAATGCGGTGCGTCGAAGTTCATGTAGTTTGTACTCTCACTGAAAGGTGTCTAGCATCAAGCTGGAACCTGTGGTGGAAGCGCCGCTGGAAACTCGATCGCAGCAATCTCCTACAATAGCGGGTGATCCGGAAATATCATCAACAGTACAGTCCGAACCAACTGCTGATAGCGCTGCCGATGACTATGGTAGCGGTGTTGGCTATGCATACGCTAAATCTCACAGTTCTTCTAGGTTCCCAGGCATTGGCGGAAGACGTCGCCGAGGACAAACATCGCAGGGTGAGGCACGAGCTAGAACCCGGCGATGTCATCGAGGCAGTGAATACGGTGGCCCGCGTCTCTGGGGTAGATTCATGGCGTGTGTTTGCTTTCCGTACTCAATGTCCTCTCTTGACATTGATTTGCTCTCACAGCCGGACTTCTCATTTTCGGCAAAAGCCATCTCTACATATTAGAAGGACTGATAGAGGATGAGTCTGGTGAAGTTATCAATGCTGCGGATGCTCCAAAAGACATGTTCTTCGTATCGGGGAGCACCTCCTGGATACGAAGCAGCCAGCCTGCACTGCGATGGTGCAATTTAAACGTTTTGTGGATTTTCCATATCCTTACATAGTGTCGACAGGAAACTCGCGCACATAGTCGGATTCTCGAACCGGACGTTCCTTTTCAGAGACATTGCGTGAGTGCTCTCCCATTTTCTCAACTCGACGCCAACCCCCTCGATCATTAGCCTCGAGGTACTCTTCAAAGACAGCCGCACCTTGCTGGTCGTATTCCTAAGCGCCTCCCAACGCCGCGATGCATCTCAACGACTGCAAACAATTATTCTGCACCACGCCTCACAAGAACGTCAGTCCGCCTTCAGTCTTATTTTGCGGGACATGAGCATCGCATTGCCTGGGGGAAAGGCTTTGAATCCACACACACCACATGAGAAAGCGTTGGCAACTGCACAGCAACAGTGGCAAAACAGAACGATTAGCAATGTACATCATCCTCACTAACCTGGTTTCTGTTGCTAACGTAGCGGGCGGCAGTATGCATACATCAGCATCCTCAACCAACTTTCGGGTCGCACGCCAAACGACGCGACGCAGTATCCCATCTTCCGTATGGTTCCTCCATTCCCAACAATTATGGCGGCTGAGTCCCTCGTTAGCTTGGGTCCTGCAAGACTACACGTCGGAGACCCTCGACCTGTCGTCGCCCGATTCGTTCAGGGAGTATGTCGACTGCGATGCTCTTTCTCTATTCGTTGATACTTAAACGCGGTTTGCAGTTTGACGAAGCCGATGGGGGCGCTCACAGAGGCGCGGCGGGAAGTTGCAGAAAGCCGCTACCATAATCTAGAGAGCATAGGTGAGAAGCCGTTCCACTATGGCACTCATTTCAGTTCGTGCGTAGTACCATTCCTATCTCCCTGTTCTGAAAAGGAACTTGATCTTTTGTAAGATCCATGATCGTGTGCCATTACCTAATTCGACTGGCACCCTTCACGAGCATGTTCAAAACCCTCCAGGTGAGTGTTTTTGATTTTCTCGTGCCCAACCGCATCATGCTATTTCTTAGGGTGGGGACTGGGATCTGCCAGACCGGCTATTTTCGTGCGTTTCGGGCGCACACCTACTTAATACCCGGGTTTTAACCCGTTCACAACAGAGACATCGCTAGAACCTATCGCTCCGCATCACAAGACGTAAGAGGAGATGTCCGAGAATTGATACCAGAATTCTTTTCTTGTCCAGAGTGAGCGCCCTTTGACGTGTCCTGATAGAACCATATCTGAATGGTGGGCGTACAGGTTTCTCGAAAATTCATCTCGTCTCGATTTTGGTGTTTCGCATAGTACGGGAGAGCAAATTGACGACGTCAAGTTGCCTCCGTGGGCGAAAGACGATCCGCTCCTCTTCGTTACCTTGCATCGACATGTGATTATCGAGTGGATTGTATGGCCACAGGCACATACTCATTTTCTCAACAGGCACTAGAGAGTCACTATGTTAGCGAGAACCTCCCGGCATGGATAGATTTGATATGGGGATGCAAGCAGCGCGACGTCGAATCGTTGAACGTCTTCCATCCCCTAAGCTACGAGGGAGCCATCGGTATTTACGGGTTATCGGGGTGCGTCGCCGACTTTCTGACCTCTGACGCAGATCTCGATAAGATCAGCGACCCTGTGGAGCGGGAGGCAACGATTGGTATTATCCACAATTGTAAGCTGTGTTTTACTACATCCTACATCCACTGCGAAGGTCGGTTGACGGGATCGGCAGTCGGCCAAACACCTCGCAAGTTATTCAATTCTCCACATCCCTCGCGAAACTTGAGCGGGACCCTAAGCCTTCCGGTGAAAGTCAAGAGGGGAGTTTGCGAGGATACCCTGGCCTTGGCAAAAGATGCGCATCCGCTTAAAGGTGTGTGAGGTTGGAGCTTGTGCTATCATCGTGCTTACCTTCTGTAGTTGGCTTTGATGGCCCCGTCGCTCATATAACAATCGACTCGAGTGGGAAGGTGTATCCAACGTCACAAGGAGAATTACCGCACCCCTCTCGCAACGATGACGGGGTTCGGTGGGACCACAGCCGTAACAGCGGGATATTGCAGGCCTTTTCCCGAGGGACTGTACGAGTCTTCTTTTTGCGTTGTGTGGCCTCGCTGACACCCGGGCTCCAGATCGTACAAACCATTGAGTCCGTCCACCCGAGTTGTGCCACTTTTGCCGACCCGGACACTCTCGTCACCGGGTCGACCGATTCCATCGTACGAATTTGGCATGTCTCCTATGGCCACAGTTCAATGGGCTCTTCCTTCAAACACAATGTAATACATAGGAAACGCCGGGAGTCAGTTTTATCACTTGCTTACCTGCTCCGGGGACATAGTGGACCAGTATTATGTGTTCAGGCATCCAGGACCTGGTCAGTTGCTATTAGTGGTAGTTCTGATGGAAGTGCGGTCCTGTGGGATTTGAACCGAGGCACGTACGTGCGGTCGATATGGCACGCTGATGGCAATATTCCTTCGGAGAATACTTCTATTAGGCTCGTAGCGATCAACGAATCTACGGTAAGTCGGCAATGCAATCACGACGCATTTTGATTAACCGTGTAATAGGGGTATATTGCGACATGCTCTGCTGGTTTTCTGTGGCTTCATACTATCACTGCTCGCCCTATCGCAAAACTCGACCTGCTGTCGACATGTCATCCTACTTCTCAAGTCTCATCTATTGCATTCCACGAGCGCGAGTACTCTCAACTAGGTATTTTGGCTGTAGGCGACGGACAGGGTTCCGTGACGCTCTACACGTGGAATGCAGATGGGACTCCTGAAGGGACGAAAGCGCAATGGGAGTTCGTGAAGGTAAGGTGTCTTTCAGCGGAACTCGACTCATCTGCAGCCGTTACGGCTCTTAAATTCTCTGGGTATGTAGCGCGTGCTGAAGCTATTCTGCTATCCATTTATTGATAAGGTGTTTGGACAGCGAAACACTGTGGGTCGGAAATGCCTCCGGAAACGTGTTCCGTTGGGCTATACCTGACTGAGGTACTATTGAGGATCCCGATGTAACAGACTACGGCTAGCACGCTTACGACGAAGGCAACCATGAACACGTATCTAGTAGCGTCCCTTTTGTACGAATACCGTCAATAAGTACTAATTGTCAATCGCCTGATCTTCAACTCCAAGCTGGTCGGATGGACTCTACCTACTTCAAGTTGGGAGAGGTTCGGTGAGACACTCGATCATTCGTCCTCTCACTTAACGCAAAGTGTGATATCAAATCATAACAACCATCGACGTACCTCGGGTACATTCATCATAAGCCCACACGTTTTGAGCGGATTGTGTGGTGTCGGGGCTGCCGAGTTGACGTGGATTTCAGTACGGAATTCTCAGAGAATAACTCTGAAACTGCCGCCTGACATCACCCCGTAGAACCGGCCCGTATAACGTGCGATGGAAATCTGATTAGGAGGAGTCCTGCTTTAGCAGGATCACCCGTCGAGTACATAGCTTCGGAAAATAATGAAGACAGCCTCCGAGGTTATCCGTTGCACATACATTTACCGTGAATCTCATTTCGGAGTCTACGACACAATCAGCAAATGCTGCGAAAAAAGCCATCGGAGATTGCCTCAGCCCACTCTGAAACATATCCCGAAGCGATTATAGAAAGGGAGAGACAATGGAGCACGTCCATCTCGTACCCGTCGCCGCTAGACGTATTCCCGGGTAAACAGGAAAAAAAAAATGAGAGACTTCCAGAAGAACAGGGAACCTGCGTACGGAGTCTGGAATATTCGCTTTGGCTACGACGATGGTATAATCGGTTCTGGGACAGTACACTCAAAGTAGCGCCGGGAAGACAAGAACAGAGGTACAATGAGCAGTGGTGTTGTAGACATGAAGATATGTCACCGAGGACGACGTAGCCTTACTTAGTGGTCTTGGTGGGTCGCCCTCTGAGAGCGAAAAAAACCGAGCTCCATTGTTCCTGTAAAAACAAGTAACGAATTGAAGTTAGGGGCCAGTTAAAGTGTGGGCGGGGTTTGGAAACACTCTCGTTGAGAGGCGAAAGTCACGCGAGCAAGCTCGCAGTCATATCATTCTGCACAGCGCCCATTTTCGTTCATTTCAACACTCTCTCTTTGCCCATGCTCTTCCACTTTCTGTCTCTTTGTTCGTGGCCATTATGGCTAGCTGTTGTATGTACAGTGGTGTCATCGGCCTTGCAAATGGATGTGCTGTCGTCTGTGTCATTTCTTTGTCACCATTTTTTCCTCTCTGAGTGGCTTCCGCATTTCCGCATCTCCGCCGCGGTTTCTCTACTCTTCCCCTCCATCTGTCATGGCCGGTCGTTGTATGTATAATGGAAAACAGTTCCCTCCATGACTTGCATACGCCACGATGTTCAACGGCCGTCACGGCCTAATTCCAGCACGCATCACTTTAGACTTCTGTCTCTCCGTTGCCCATGGAACTGCCCTATTGCTCGTAATACCTTAATGTGAGATCGACTACATGTGAATGTGATCGTCGCTTTGCACCGCTGATAGGTCGGCAACAGTTGTATGTGCGACTGCGCACTGCCCGAATGAGTCCGCAGATAACCCTGAAGCACGCCAATTCCAGGATACCGAACTGTTCATCTCCCCTGAAACGGCCCCCGATGTCTGCACATGCATCTTGGGACACAACAGTGCTTATTGAGTATCATGATATATATCAAGTGGCGAAGGCTTTGCTTGAGCTTCGGAAGATTTCAACATACGTCATAGTACACAGGAGTGCCAAGTAATTTCTCCAAGCAGAGTCAGCGGGGCAGTTCATTAGTGAACACCGCCGAACCGAACACGGTATAGTCAAGCATGCGAAGGTTCACATCTCATGGAAATTCTATGCACAGGACACGCGCGGAATATAAAAAGGACCATTCCAACGTTGAATGCCGCCAGCTATGCTGAGTATCTTCGTCGTCCTGGCCTTCGCTGTAGGGAGCCTCGCTGGCACTTCTCCCAATAACACAGGATGCCTCTGTACGTATGGGCAGCCCTGCTGGCCAACTGCAGATCAATTCGCCGAACTCGAATCTCAGGTCTCTCAACCCCTCATTTACCCTGTCCCCAGTGCCTCCGCATGTTACCCAGTGAATGACCCGTCTGGGAACTGCACACAAGTCGTTCAAGATTGGACAAATGGGAATTGGCGTTCTTCGATGCCGGGCTCGATGGAAGCCCCGAACTTCGAGACCTTTATGTTCAAGAATGGCACGATCGGTGCATGTTATCTTAACACATCTCTTGGTGTTCCTTGCGAGCAAGGAAACGTACCCGTGATTGGTGTCGATGCTCGTACCCCACAAGACATTCAGGCTGCTCTCAATTTTGCACTACAGTACGATCTCAAATTGGTCGTCAAAAACACCGGGTGGGTGATGGTCGATGATTCGTAGTTTTTCCCTTCTTTGATCTGGGGGACTACTGTGTTGCACAGACACGATTTTCTGGGGCGCAGTACAGCTCGTGGCGCATTTGTGATATGGACACACAACATGAAGAACATTACTATCGACGCCCAATTTACGCCCCAGGGAGCACCTGCCAACGAAACGTACCAAGGCAGGTCTTTTACGCACTTGAATCCGACTTGAAATCTGATTACTAGCTGATTGCACTATGACACGCACAGCCGTAATTGTCGGAGCTGGGGTACAATGGTATGAGGCTTACGATACCGTTAACCAAAGTGGGCGTATGATGGTCGGCGGTGCTTCCCTTGGCGGGTCCGTGGGAGCCGGGGGCGGTTGGCTTCAAGGCGGAGGACACAGTGCCCTCTCACCCACGTACGGTTTAGGTACGTTGAAATGCGAACTGGTCCCTATTCTGACACTCATCTCGTGGCGGTACAGGTGTTGACAACGCCATCGAAATGACGGTCGTCACGTCTACTGGTGCTTATCTCACCGTCAACAATTATCAGAATCCTGATCTTTTCTGGGCGCTTCGCGGAGGTGGCGGCGGCACCTACGGCATTGTCACGTCTGTCACTTACCGTACCTACCAGCAACTTCCAGTGGTGATGTACTTCGTGCAGGCCAATGTCACCAACGCGACCGTAATGAAGGAGCTCATAGGGGGTGTCATACACCTCCAACCCAATCTCACTGACGACGGTTGGGGAGGATACGGCTCGTTCGGGAACAACAACATGTCTTTCTTCTGTATCAATGTTAACATGTCCACCGCTGCAGCAAACGCGAGTACACAGCTCTTGACGGATTACTTGCTCGGTCTCGGGGCCGAGGGCGTCTCGTCAGTGGCGGGGATCTACTCGTTCAACTCGTGGTACGAGTGGTATACGTATATTTTTGGAAGTGCAGGACAGAACGGTGCCAATTTGATGTTCACGTCGCGTCTTCTATCTCGGGACACGCTTGCAAATCGATACTCTGACGTCGCAGAAATCCTTTACGACTGCCAGGCCTCGTTTAAGTACGTTCAAATTTCCTCATCCTTCATGACTCTACTGACGCCTGGGGCCTTCGTCCCATCATAGCATGATCGCCGGGGGAAAGGTCTCCCAGATAGATCCCGACTCAGCGGGTGTCAATCCGGCATGGCGTAATGCCGTCGTCGAAGCCGGATGCGGGGTATCTTGGCAAGAAGGTGCCACGGCGGAAGAGATTTCAGGACTAATTGACCAACTGAAGACATGGATCAAGGAAATTCACGACCTCACGCCTCAAGATGGTGCCTATTTCAATGAGGTAGGCAAACATAAGCTTTCCCAGGAGAAACTTGGCAACTGATGTGTGAAATAAGGCGTCGTTGTACGAGATCGACTGGCAATACACATTTTTTGGTTCGCACTATGCCAAGTTGAAAGAAATCAAAGATAAATATGACCCGTACCGTCTCTTCGTCGTTGCGGAGGGTGTCGGTTCGGAAGAATGGAACGAAGAGTTGACCTGTCGGTGGTAGCATTGCACGACCCACTAGTAGTTACGCGACCCCGAGTGTACTGTACCATAATAGCGCTATGGCAATTGACGACTCCGCCGCGGATGAGACCAGCCAGAAACCATCACTAGTGCACGACTGAGATCACTAGTGGCAGCTGCGCCCCCTTCTACGGTGGGCTTACAGGCCTTCCCCGGCGCATTTTCAGTACTTTCGACCACTTTTCACTAGCTAGGACAGTAGATACATGCAGTGAGATTGTCAACAGAGCTTATCGGGCCCCTCCCGAACCTTGCCGTCCGCACACCGCCCCGCAGAGCTCCCTTGACTGAGTCGCCCGCCCTCACCTGCCAGGGGCTTCACCTTATCTGGAAATTCCCACGACACCGCCACCTGCAAATTTCTCGCACTAAGTTCCCGTTTTCAGCCGTGTCGAAGCGCGATTGTCCACTTTCCATCATGATAGTAGGCTGAGTTCGAAGAAATATCCACCTCTCCAGCAAGGATGGGAAGGAGCCTGGGTGGCCTTGCCATCTCACACGCTACTGACAGAACTCCCAAATCAATGCGGCGACGATCATCTCATTTGGGGGCCGGCTTTTCCCTCGGCACTTTGGTCGTCGTTGGGGTAGGGTTGGGGTAGCCTTATCATCGCCGCACGTAAGCCTAGAGACGTGTTCCCCACACGGCACCTACCTGAAGTCCTGTTTCATTCCTGCCGTCCCTATGTCTAACCAGCGAACTAAACAGCTGCAAAAGCGGTTCAACGATATCATCCATGGCAATGTCAAGCTTGAGCAGCGCTCAAATGATTGTCGCCTGTTCTTGGAAGGTCTATGTGTACAGGCTGACCCAGCCAAGTGCGCAAACGACATCGTCGCCAACAGTCATGGCCTTCCCGCACTCCAGCAGGCCATGCGGTCCGACCTCAGGACGGGATTTCTAAACGGTCTTGCATCGAACGTGCTCGAGTTCCTTCTTGGTGCCGGAATGGGCGACGACGTGTTGAACAGTGTAATTGCCAACATCGTCGACCCGCCCATTTTCTGGAACGAGTTTCACAGAGCTTTCGGGAACGGGACTCTCGACCAGCGGGCCGACCGCGTTTTCGTAAAAGTCCTGTCATATCTCCTCCAAATGCCCAACCGAGACACGACTACCTACCGCGAACTTGCCAGTCGTCCTTCTATACTCGATAAAATCATCAACTCTGATCAACAGGAGGTTAGGGAAGAGGGATATTTCATCAAACACATCCTTTCTACCACTAGCCTGGCCTCGCCCGACGCTGCAAATCCTAGATTCGTCCCCGGCGGACGTCATGATAACGATTTCTCTGATTTCCGCAAGATCGCCATTCTTCCCACGGCAGATGAGTTAACAAGCACTAAGAAACCTGCACTACGACCTGCTTCCCTTCTCGAAGATCCAGAAGGCAAAGAGACACGCGTTGCTGACTATCTGGACAATACATTCCGTTTATTACGTGATGACATGATGCATGAGTTGAAGGAAGACATGGATTTTGCCTTGAAGAAGAAGCAGGGAAGGAACCGAGGGCTGGTCGTTGATGGGATCAAGGTGGTGGACGTCTACACTGGTCCTGACAACCGGAGAACTCACTGGGGTTTCATGCTCAAATGCGATTCTGACTTTCCTGCACTCAGGGGCGTTCAGGAGAAAGACAGGAAGCGATTCTTCCTTGATGATCATCGTGGATCAAGAATGCTTCGTCACCAATCCTTGGCATGCCTCATCAGTGATGGTGCAATTCTGAGCCTCGGCACCATCCATCGCGAGGAAGACTTGCTGGCGAAAAAGCCCCCTATCATCATCTTCCAGATCGAAGGACAAATTAGCCTTTCCAAGGTACTACTCCAGCTCAAAACAACCAAACACCTTCGCTTGATACAGATTGACTGTGCAGTCTTCGCTTTCGAGCCTGTGCTGAAGGCGCTTCAGAGAATGCCGTTTTTGCCACTCTCAGAGGAAATTCTGTTCTGGGAAGATGGGAAGCAGATAGCGAGTCCCCCTGTTGTTGTCACAAGCATCACTGGACCACTTAGTCGAAATCCCTCGATTGATCTCAAGCCGCTACTTCAGACCCCAAACCCCATCAGTCTTGACGTTTCCCAAGCTGCCTCCCTTCTTGCGGGGCTTGAGCACAGGGTATCTCTAATTCAAGGCCCGCCAGGTGCGGTTCCCTGTTCGGCAGGTTTCCCAATAGTGTGGCTGATCATGCATCTTTAGGCACTGGGAAATCCTTCATTGGTGCCCTTCTCGCCAAGGCACTGCACATGCACACCAGTCAGACCATCCTCGTGGTGTGCTACACGAACCATGCCCTCGATCAATTTCTTGAGGACCTTATAGACATAGGGATTCCGAGGGGTGACATTGTTCGTTTTGGTGGCCGCGCAAAGCCAGCGCTCGAAGACCTTAGTGTTTTTAAAGTTCAGAGGGATAGGGTCATACGCACAAGGGCCGAGTGGACACTCATCGATGAGGCGAAACTACAAGCAGGTCACCATCTCGAAAAACTCCGAGAGTCGTTTACTACTCTGAGGTCGTTTCAGCCTAGTTACGAGACCTTACTAACCTATGTGGAGTTTGAGGATCCTGACTTTTTTGACGCATTCTGTGTCCCCGATCCGGAAGACGAGATGAAGTTTGGGGGGTCTGGTGGAAAGGCGGTGGATAACACCTTTCTCATCTCTCAATGGGTGCAGGGTAGGGATACCGGGGTGTTTAAGGACGAGCCTCACATACAAGCCGCGCATCGCATCTGGAACATGGACTGGAACCGCCGTCGGCTGAAGGTAGAGGAGTGGAAGTCGGGCATCTTCAAACAGGTGGTAGAAGATTTCTGCATAGCAGGCGAGCAGTATAACCACTATCAGGATGACTTGTCCCGCAAGTTCGGGCAAGCCCTCGTTGAAGTGCTGAAAACCAAAAGGATCATTGGGTGCACAACAACAGGTGCCGCAAAGTTTGCCGAAGATATCAGAGCTGCCTCTCCGGACGTGTTGCTCGTCGAAGAAGCTGGTGAAATCCTCGAGAGTCACGTCATTACGGCCTTGAGTAGCACCACTTCCCAGGTGATTCTCATTGGGGACCACAAGTACGGTCGTCCGACCTCGTTGGTCTAGCCCGCCACTGACTCGCTCCAGGCAACTGCGACCCAAAGTCAATAATTATACTCTGACCGTGGAGAAAGGTGAAGGCTACGACCTCAACAGATCGTTGTTTGAGCGACTGGTGCTAAAGGGGTTCCCTCACGTTACACTCTCTGCTCAACACCGCATGCGTCCAGAGATATCAGCGTTGATTCGTGCACTCACTTATCCAGACCTCAGAGATGCAGCTAAAACCAAAAACAGGGACAACATTCGCGGCGTGCAAAGCAACGTCATTTTCGTGAACCATGGCCATCCAGAGGACGAGGATAAACGTGTATCTGATAGGGCAGATGGGGGCTCGTCATCATCGAAACAGAATACATACGAGGTGAAGATGGTGCTCCGAATAGTGCGGTATCTCGCCCAGCAAGGCTATGGGAGCGATAACATCGTCATCTTGACGCCTTACCTTGGTCAATTATCGAATTTGCGGGATGCGCTCAAGAACGAGACGGATCCTATCTTGAACGATATAGACTCGAGTGACCTCTCCAGAGCGGGGTTGCTGACGGATGCGAACTCGAAGAAAAAGAAAACGCGCATTCGATTGGCAACAATCGGTGCGTGATACATACACGTGTATTGTCAAGCACTAAACCGAGCCTCTGATGGCAGACAACTATCAAGGCGAGGAGAGTGACATCGTGGTTGCCAGTCTTTGTCGATCGAACCCGTCTAATTCGATCGGCTTCATGGACTCACCTGAGCGTCTCAACGTGCTCATATCACGAGCACGCAATGGCCTCATCCTGATTGGAAACTCAGCTACATTCGAGCGTTCCAAGAAAGGGGGAAAACTTTGGACCGACTTTTTGGATCTCATGCGAAAGGGAGGTTATGTATTCCCAGGTTTCCCGGTCAAGTGCGAGAAACACCCAGACAAAAAGCGTGAGATAGCGCAACCGGATGATTTCGATGCTTACACCCCCGATGGAGGTTGCACAGAGCCTTGGTGATTGTCGCATTATTTTAGCTTCAACCTGACCCCTTTTACACAGTGGGATAATGCTAAAATGCAACGTCCATCCTTGCACTCTCAAATGCCATTCCCTCCGAACAGCTCCCAACCAGCCCAACATTCATACTACCATGTTGTGCAAGACGCCACTTAGCGACAAGTGTCCGGTCGGCATTCACACGATTTCATGGCAATGCCATGAAGGACGTCCATCCAACTGCAAGCAGTGCGACAACGAAATGAAACGACTTGAACGACAGGCAATGCGCGACCTCAAAGCGAAGGAAGAACGCGAAGCTGTAGAACGCGAACATGATCTTCGCATGTTCGAGCTTGAAGCGAAGTTGCAGTTTGAGAGGGAAGCATTGGTAGAGTTACAGAAGGCCAAAGATAGAGAGAATGAAGCCCGCCAGAAGGAGAAGGAGATTGAAGATTTGAAACAGAAAGTCAAACGCGCAGCTGCTAGACGTGACCCCGAAGCGCAAGCGGACCGTGGATCCCAGTCTCAGTCTCAGCCTCAGTCTCGTTCAAATGCTCCTAGCCGCCCACGTACACCTTCCCAAGATCAGTCCTCTGGGAACAGCCAGCCCGCTAATCAAAATGCTCCACAACCTAAAGTCGAGTCTGCTGCAAGGGACAAATGGGAATATCAAAAACGTGTTGAAGGGGTGCAAAACGATGCCGTCGATAAGATCATGGATATGACCGGCCTAGAAGGGGTCAAAGAACAAATGCTACGCATAAAAGCGAAGATCGACACCACGAAGCGTCAAGGGGTAGCCTTAGACAAAGAGAGGTTCAACCTTGTCTTACTTGGCAATCCCGGTACAGGTAAAAATTCCCTTATAGTGCAGGGTCAGAACGCTTTGACGACTCGCGATTAGGGAAAACTACTGTTGCAAGGCTATTTGCGCAATTCCTGGAGTCTGTTCAGGTCCTTCCTGGGGATGCCTTCCTGGAAACCACAGGTTCATCCCTCGCCAACGACGGTGTCAAAGGAGCGAAAAAGCTCGTCAATGATGCTCTTACGGCAGGAGGTGGCGCAATCTTCATCGACGAAGCATATCAACTTGTCAGCGATTATGACCAGTCTGGTAGACCAGTGCTGGACTATCTCCTTGCAGAAATGGAGAATCGGGTTGGAACGCTGGTTTTCATCCTCGCGGGATACACCAAGGAAATGGAGAAGTTCTTCGAACACAATCCAGGAATTCCCAGTCGTGTTCCTTACAGCCTCCAATTTGCAGACTACACGGATGCTGAACTTCTTACCATGCTTGAAGATCTGGTTCTTAAGCGGTACAAAGGTCGGATGCAGGTTGAAGACGGTCTTCGCGGACTCTATGCACGAATTGCAGTCAAACGCCTCGGTCGGGGAAGAGGACGACATGGATTTGGAAATGCACGCGCACTGCAGAACATGTTTGCAAGAATCTGTGAACGGCAGGCCGAACGGGTCCAGAAGGCACGCGTGTCTGGTATGCCTTCAGACGACTTCTTCATGTCCAATGAAGACGTGATTGGCCCCGATCCCTCCAAGGTTCTTCCGAGTAGTGCGGCATGGGCAAAGTTGCAAAGCCTCACAGGCCTCGAGTCCGTGAAAGAATCAGTTCGCAACTTCTTTACCCTCATAGAGACGAACTATCAGAGAGAACTGGACGAGAAGGAACCAATGGCGATGTCACTCAATAGGGTATTTCTTGGGTCCCCTGGTACAGGGAAGACGACTGTGGCCCAGTTGTATGGCAAAATTCTGACCGAGCTGGGTCTTCTTAGCAACGGCGAAGGTCAGTCTTGTTCTGTACGTCGTGTACAGAGTCACTGACGACTTCCTGTAACAGTGGTAGTGAAGAACCCAGCCGATTTCGTTGGGGGATACCTTGGACATTCAGAGAAGAACACCAAAGCCATCCTGAGTAGTACCATGGGAAAGGTGCTTGTCATAGACGAGGTAAGCCTGCACTACCACTAGCGAATACATTCGCTCTCAACAGATGCGCAGGCGTATATGCTGTATGGCAAGAGTTCGGGCAATCACGATTCCTTCAAAACCGCCGTCATTGACACCATGGTCGCAGAGATTCAGAGCGTCCCAGGAGAAGACCGTTGTGTCCTGTTACTTGGATACAAACAGCAAATGGAAGAGATGTTCCAGGTAGGCACCAATTCAATCAGGCAAGCGTTGAATGCTGAAAGGTAGCTCGAAGAACGTCAACCCTGGACTAGCGCGCCGCTTTGCCATAGAAAATGCTTTCACCTTTGAAGACTTTACCGAACCTCAACTGATGCAAATCCTAGACTTCAAGCTCAAAAACCAAGACCTCTCTGCCACAGATGACGCGAAGTGTGTAGCTCGAGACCTGCTCAGCCGGATGAAAAATAGGCCTAATTTCGGAAATGCCGGTGAAGTGGAGAATCTACTGGGCTTGGCCAAGGCCCGGTATCAGAAGCGCATGGAAACCGTTCCAGCAGCACGAAGAGCACAGGTCACCTTCGAGCCCCAAGACTTCGATCCTGATTATAAGCGGGATCAGAACGCTTCCACTAATCTAGGCAAACTGTTCGAAGATGTTGTGGGGTGCGACGACGTCATCAAGAAGTTGGAAAACTACCAAAAGATTGCACGTGCTATGAAAGCTCAAGGGTTGGATATGCGGACGCAGATACCTAGCAACTTCATCTTCAAGGGGCCGCCTGGTGTGTACTTCCTGAGTCACATAAGAGCACCCTCATTTAGAAGCTAAAATAGGTACGGGGAAGACAAGTACGGCCAGGAAACTCGGTCAAGTGTACTACGATATGGGATTCCTGTCTTTGGCAGAGGTGATGGAGTGTTCTGCGTCAGATCTCGTCGGTCAGTACGTCGGGCAAACTGGCCCAAAGACAAAAGCGGTCTTTGAAAAGGCCCTCGGAAAGGTCCTCTTTGTCGACGAAGCCTACCGCCTGGGCGAAGGGCACTTCGCAAAGGAAGCCATGGACGAAATAGTCGGACTCATGACACAGGAAAGATACATGAACAAGCTTATTATCATCCTTGCCGGCTATGAAGATGAGATGAACGCACTCCTGCAAGTAAACCCTGGACTGTCTAGCCGTTTCGCCGAGGAGATCGTCTTCCAGAACATGACTTCCGATCAATGTTTGACGCTGTTGGACAAGGACCTGGGCAAGAACGGAATTGTCGTTGCTGAGCTCGGAGATCCGTCGTCGGCCGAGTATCCCGCACTGAGGCGTATTATCGAGGGCATGTCATATTTGCCTTCGTGGGGGAATGCTCGTGATATGAAGACAATCGGAAAGCGGATGGTACAGAAATCATTCTCTAATGCTGCAAACAACCCGGGCCAGCCAGCGTCCCTGTCCATCGATGAGGCAGTTTCTATTCTGAAATCAACCTGGGAGGAAAAGCGGAACCGGCAGAATGTGCCCACCCTTGGTCGCCTTAAGAACAACCCTTCAGTACCTCCGGCGGCGAGTACGAGTGGCCCTGCGCCGCCACCACCGCCTACATCTGCGAGTACAAACACATCAACTCAAGGGCCCAATCCCCCTCCGCCACCCCCGCGTCAGCAAGAGTCGAAAGATCGAGCTCCCAAACCTCCCCGCAACCGGAGAAAGCCCAAGAAATTACCAGCAACCCCAGACAAGTCTAGCCGTGCCTCATCGCCCGGGCCCTCTCAACCTGATACTGTTCATAGTCATGGCCGGAAACAAAGCCAAGCAAACAGGCATGCCACCACCAGTAACGACACAGGGCCATCAGCAGACTGCGCTTGCCGCGACCCTGGTGTATCCGATCAAGTATGGGCTCAGCTCCAAGCTGCCAAAGCCGCTGAGGAGGAACGGAAACGGCAGGCCATAGAAGAGGAACGGCGCCTTCAAAAAGAGCATGTCCGTGCACAAAGAGAGGAGCGGTCGGCAGAGATCCGGAGGAGGAAACTCGAAGAAGAACGTGCGAGGTTGGCGGAGCAGGTCAGACTGGCTGAGGAGGCAAGGCGGCGTGAGGCAGCCGTGGGAGCTGCAAGAGACAGAGCTGCCGCGGAACTGAGGAAAAGGCAGGAGGAAGATGAGAGAAGGCGAAGGGAGGAAATGGCCAGGAAGTTGGCAGAGATTTTGAGGCAGGCTGCTGAAGCAAGGAGGCGCGAACAAGAGGTGAAGGCTGCGAGAGAGAGGGCTGCTGAAGAACTCAAGAGAAAGCAGCGGGAAGAAGCTGAAAGGCGGAGGAAGATAGAGGAAGCACAAAAACGCTTGAGAAGGACGAGATACTGCATTGCGGGATTCCAGTGGACTCATGTTGGCTCGGGGTGGAGATGTGCGGGCGGGGCGCATTTCATCTCGGACGCATTTTTGGGTATGTCAGGCTTCTAAATCTCAAGTGACCCCGCATGTTTCTTTCGACTGGACCATCTCAATGACACGCCGAATGTCCTGGAATATGTTTTTTGTAACATCATGTCCACCTCCCCGAAGATGGCGAGGTTGTCGATGGTGATTTTGATGGTTAGCATTCCCTCTTGTACCGGCATTTCTATGACCCCTCGTTTATACGTTGATCCGCAAAACAATCCCCCCGCTGTAGCAGGGGAGAGCCGGGACTAGGAGACGAGAGCAGCCGGCGGAGCTTAGCAGCAGCGAGGAACATGGACGGACAGATGCGTGTACATAGATACAACACCACGACGACGAAGAGAGGTGGACACTACACCGCAAAGGGACACTGGACCACTTGTGGTGCACGATGATTCGGATGTCGCTTGTCTTTTACACGCCGCACGAGTCCTTCCCCCTAACGCAGCTTGCATCCGAGCGTCTAAATGTTACGATGTGCAATGTTATGAGCCGTACAGCATTCACCGTATCTGCGTGGCAACTGCGACCCCCGTCCTTATCGGCTTCGCTAGTGGCACTACATCATCTTGTACAGCGACGCGTAGACGTGAGGTAGGGTGCAATGGTAGCGAAGCACTTCCTACATACGTTCATATAACAAGAGGTTCGCGGGGACAAGTAAGAGATGTCAAAAAAAGGTCAAACTCATAGTTGTTCACCTTCACAACAGCTACTGTATACGCCATCCCCCCTCCAAGTCCGCTACCCGCCACAAGCCATCGCGCCCTTGCAGGTATGTATTACACTACGGCCACCCTTCCCCGCGCACAACTTCCACGGTCTTCATTAGATCGTCAATTTCCACTGTCATCATCTAACTACACGCTAAATTCCAGTTGTTTATCGGATATGTACGTGTTTTTTGGGCTATGTCACGGGACTTCTTCGCGTTCGGCAAATGCCAGTGAATCTGGCATTTAGCGGTAGATCCAAAATTCCCTACAGGGTGCAGAAACTTTCCTTGCAAGCAAGCCAGGTAACTAACCAACGACTGACAATCGTCCGCCAAATACCACGGACACACGGACTTTCGTCATTCTTAGGTAGGGTTTAGTCAGTGCATGATACCGTATGACGGTGACATCGTTCAGTGATCTGTGCTAGCCCATCATGGATGAACTGGACGAGGCACGAGCTGAGCTAGCTCGCCTGGAAGGGACAGAAAGAACGATCTTCAAGCAGCTCGTGGAAATCCGTGTGGCCATAAAGAAACAGAAAAGTACGATTGAGGAGCTTATCAAGAAAAGACCTCCTGTAATCAACCGCCTCCCTGTTGAACTCCTTTCATGGATATTCCGATTTCTGCTGGTTCACAATGACAGTTTCACATCGACGGAGCCTCTGGGACCGGCGAAGCACAGGAAAGGACTGTCAATGGTGTCGCGACTTTGGCGGAACGTGATCTTGGACACCCCAGAATTTTGGAGCGATATTGTATTGACAGACGATCAACCCCCCGATATTGCGTTCTTGGAGATCCAACTGAGGAGGAGTCGTAAAGTCCCCCTCAACATCACCATTACTGGACGGTTCAAAGTTGACGAGCGAAACCCAATACATTGATGGATAAATGTCCTCACCTCCAGTGCTGATCGCTGGCAGCGCCTTCATGTATTCAAGGTTCGCTACAGCATTCTGTATGACATCTTACGTGCACTCGAGAGCATGGAATTTCCTTCTCTCAAGGAAATCCACATGGATATGCAGGGGGAGTTCACGCATTCGCTAGATCGCTTACCCTTCCAGGCCCCTGCACTCAGGAAGCTGAAACTTCTTGATTTTATCTTTCCCCGAGGATTTGCAACTGCTGCGACCCTTACGACTCTTGAACTGACGCTCGGAAGACGTCTTAGCGGCGCGCCCGCACCTCAAATTGAATTCCCTGCACATTTCCCCACCCATTCATTAACGGTACTTTCACTTACGAAGTACGCATCTGGCTGGTTATTTCAGCGAGACAGCATTCACCTTCCCCTTCTTGATGTACTCGCTCTCGCGGCCAACGATCCCGAGCGGGTCATGAAAGCTATTGTAGCGCCGAAGCTTGCGCACTTCGGCTTTTCTACTCCTCCCATGGACCATCATATCAGCTTCGGCACCGGATCGAAATTCAACCATGTTCAAACTTTCAATTGCATCGACCCTGACACATACCAAAGGATTGACGGAGATACACTCTGCCAGGAATTTCGTGGCGTACGCCACATAGGCATGTATCCAGAGACCATAGATGTGCTTTTCACGCCTGGGGGTCAGCTCCGTGTCGCCCCGGCAGATCACTGTACAAGTCTCGAACACATAACGATATTTGGACTGGATTTTCACTCTAAAAAATTTGATCCCCTGGTGCGGTGGCTCACTAAGCGCCGAGCGTTGGGCCGTCCAAGAATATCTGTGAGGCTCTCAAGTCCTCCGAGTGAGCCGGTGGACGGAACTACTCTTCTCGACTTGTACGACAGGCTGCAGACTCACAGCACCCTAAAAGTGGACTATGTTGAGATGTGCCCAATGGTCAATCATTCTACACGTGAAGGTGTGTTCCAGTTGGTGAGTGGTCGGTTATGTGACGACTTGAGGCACTGTCGCTCACGTTTGTCAGGACTTACTTGGAGTAGAGTCTGTCATTACCGATTACATGTTTTTGGACACCTTCAAAGGAAATGCTCAACGCACAGGTTGCCTACCCGGTTATTTTCGATTTTATAAGAACGGTACTCCCTAGTACTAATTTGACTGATTTCGTGGTCCACATTATTTGACAATGGGTTTGAATCCTCTCAACTTGGTGAGGTGCAAAATCATTGTAATGGCCACCGGCCTATCAGGAGCATGAAATGATCGCTTCAGATGCAACTTTGCCAGACCCAACTTCTCGTCTTGCTGTCTGCCATTGCTCGACCAGATCAGACCCACATCACAAATGTACTTGTTCGCCTCTCTTGAGGTTCACCCAAGCCAACTGTGTGGCGGGGACTTGGAGTTACCAGACCTGGGAATAGCTATGAAGAGGAACTGGTCACTATCCGTTCGCAGTGCTGCGTGGCATATCCCAGGTCATCAATTCACCAACCTGTGAGACACGGACACTCAAGTAACCACCCACTCCGCTGATCTCTGCAGGCTGATGGGTGTTCGTCGATCACACTCGTAGTCCAGACCTGAACTACCAGTGGGTCAAGGGGTATGCTCAATATTTTCAAATTCGAATGACGTTCCTCGACGCCCCTCGATGCTCAGCGATTTCCCATATGTCTATCTAGTAAACATGACACTCGAGGAGCATCTTAACACGTCTTGCCTGGGACTTCACCGTAGGTGGTGATTATCTGGACATAGGTACCATTACCCGCGTAATCGATTCTGGATGATCGCGGCGGCGGGCGATTTCGACCTGTAAAGACAAGGCATCATGATTCAGTACTGTACCTATCTCTACACCGGAAGGTGTTTACAAAGTGACGATAGCAACAGCACTGTTCTGCCATAAACGATTTCTCGCACTAAAGCTCAATTTGTTCGTGGCTAACGTACCAAATGTAGGGCATTCTGAAGTGGGGCTGGGTTACTGCGGAAGGGTCTTAGGCTGTCCATTCTGCTCCACTCAGAATATCTGGGAGTTCGAGGAATCGGTCAGTCATAAGTTTCTGCAAGCCACACCGCCGTCAGCATGCCTAGTATAGCTCTACCTACGTTCCCTGATGACGCGCCCATACACTCCTTGCCGACCATCGATTTTGAACTCGTCAAAGCGGACAATCCTGCGGAAATAGACCGTCTGTGGCAGGCTGCCGTGACACTTGGCTTCTGGTAGTAAGTATTCGTGATATACATGTTGCTCTGAATTGCGAGATGAAATGTGCTGGAGAGTCGATGGCTTCATGAGCAGCTGACTGAAAATTTCTGTAGCCTCAAGAATCATGGTGCTGAGCAAGAAGCCAAGGCCATGTTTGAGTTGGGGGCGGAAACATTTGCTCTTCCTTTGGAGGAAAAACTCAACTACGAGCAAGGCGACTCCGGTCGCTCGTTCGGGTCTGTGGAGGTCTCTCTCTATTCTTTTATCGGCCATCTAACCGTATGCCAGATACAAGAAAATGGGTGGAAATGCCGTTGATGCGTCTGGGTAAGTCAAGGCAATGATGCTTCATTCGCATCAGTACTAGTAAACTCGAACTTGAATGATCGGCAGGCTCCCAGACATGACCGAATTCTTGAACGTCGCCAAGGATGACGCGCTTGCTTTCCCCGAGGTAGTTCACCGGACTTATCCTCCTGCGGTGACCGCCGCAATCCCGTCCGTCGTGCGCCCCTTTGTCTGCAAGTCTCTCGAAGTCAATATCACCATACTACGGATCTTCACCCGACGGCTGGGCTTACCGGAAGGGACTCTGGAACAATTGCATGCCCGCGACTTACCGAGTGGTAGCGAAGCTCGGGTAACAAGGACCCCTCCGATGCCCGGGAAAGACACTGCTGACCGTCCTGCCATTGGGGCTCACACCGATTTCGGATCTCTTGTAAGCCACCTATTTGACTTCGTTCGCACTGCTATGTATCGGTAGGCATTTTTGCACAACATCCTCGGAGGACTACAAGTCCTTCTCCCTGGGCAGACGCAGTGGGGTTACGTCAAGGTAACTGCATTTGAATATCTCTACACATATGTCTGCGTTGACAGTGATTGCACTCTACCTACCAGCCAATTCCTGGACATGCTATTTGCAATGTCGGAGACGCTCTCACAGTTTTCAGCGGTGGCATTCTCAAGTCTACAGTCCACCGCGTGGTTCCGCCTCCCGGAGCTCAGGGAGAACACGAACGCTGGTCTCTTGTGTTCCATACCCGCCCAAACGGCGCACAGATGCTCCGTGCGTTGGTGGAAGATAGTCCTGTAATCGCGGAGTCTGCAAGGCAGTACCCAGAGGGTAAGTTTGACACTGGGTCTACTGTTGCAGAGTGGTATGCCAGGAGAACAAAGTATCAGAGACTCGGAAACAGAGAAGTAAGTCGCGATATGATGATTACAAGTTGCCCTATGTTTGTATTTAATCGGGGACAGGGACCCCAGTCATGGGCTGCGAGCAGAGGAACCGAGCATAACCCTGCAGCAAGGTAATCTGGAAACCGGCGGAGGAAGAACTTGTACGATACCACAAGGGGATACGCTGGGTGTTGTGCATGTGTTTACTCAGATTGGCAAAGCGACCTCTCATTGTATGATCTACCTTGGCGTAGGATCGACGTCGACACACAGATTTGCTTACTTTCGCAAATTCCAAGCACTAAAAGCAGAAAGATACTTCGACGGCGAAACTTGGGGGATAAATTCGAGTCTATGGTTTGTTATAGTGTGTCATGAATATATGTATCGTAACTTTTGCCATCCACGCATAAAGCTGACTTCAAAGTCGGATAATGAGCTGCTTGACACTGGACATCCAGAGGCTAATGTCGTCCGTTTGAGAGCCTCTCGTTAGCAAGTCCACGTGAATGGACAATGCTGCTTCTCGATCATGCGCTTCCATAGCTGGCAAGTAAAAAGTTAGGGATCCCGCGGAATTCCTTCGGCGAAATGCCAAAATGTAAGGCTTACCCTTTGTTAATTCATTTAATTGGTCCAAGACAGATTTTGAAAGGGTGTCGCAGTTCAACGCATCGAACAGACTGTTGATCCGCCTCTCAAGGTCGTCGGCCATGCGTCTTTGCTGTGCCTGCAACCAATATTAAGCAAAAGGGACGCAAAATGAAGGGGGATAGGACAACGCGTACAGGAATAGTCTGCTTCACTCGCTGAAGTTGCTCAGATAGGATGCTGTAGATCCGCATCGAAGATTCAGGAATGTGGCTCCGGTCACCTTGTGCTGTACAAGGGCTACCAGTCAACATATGATTTTGCAGTAGTGAGCGTCTCACTTACGGTACTTGGGCTGAGCAGGGGCTGGAGGTGGAGCAGCACGCGCAGGAGGACGAGCGGCACTAGGTCCGCCGCTTGGAGGTCCATGTACCGAGGAGGGTGGTGGCATACCGGCCAAGGGATGTTGAATCGGCGGAGGGCCCCGCATCGCCGGTGCCTGAGCCATCGGGGGAGCGTACGACGTACGACCGGGGCCCATAGAGACTTGTACAGGAGGTGCGTATGGCCCACTAGGCGCTGCCCGGCTAGGAGGGGGTGCGTAGGATCCGGAGTGTGCGGGCCCACTAGTTGCTGTCTGGCTGGACGGCGAGGGGGCATATGGTCCGGCCTGAGGTCCTCCAGAGGGTGGCACAGTGTAGGCTGGGGGAGGCGTGACGCGGGCATAAGGACCAGGGGGCGGTGGGACTGTTCCACGGGGACCCGGTGGGGGAGTAGCGCGAGCATATGGACCACTTGGCTGGCCAAGTTGAGCAGACGCCGTGGGCGGTGACCTGAATGGAGGAGCGGTCACCGATGGCTGGTGAGAGTGTACCGGCGACGTCATTCTGGCAGGAGGAGGACCGGGAGGCTGCCGAGCCTGAGGGGGTGGAGGCACTCGTGCTTGCGGGGGTGGCGGTGGGCGACTTTGCACGCTGGCTGGACGAGGCGGCGGAGGAAGCGCCGTGCTATGACCCGAGAAGGGAGAACCCGGTGTTGGTGGCGACTGCGTGGCATTGGGGAAAGGCGATACGATAGCGGCTGGCTTGGATATGCTAGTCGAATTAGGCGTACGACGGTCTGTGGGCTTGACCATCGGTGCATCGTTCCAGCCACTACCATTTTGATTACGAGGAGGCGGAGGGGCAGCAACGGGCGGGCGAGTCTGGGGTGGCGCCGCGGGCTGACTAAGAAGAGCTGGCCTGGCAAGCGTTTGGGCAGGCACGTAGGGACCCTTGTACGGTTCGGGTTGGTGGGGAGGTTGCACAGGTTGATATGCAGGTTGAGGAGGCAGATATTGCCCACCATGGACGGGAGTCTGGGTGCGCGCATGGACTGGAGCGCGACTTGAAACAGAAGGCACTTTCTGGGTTGTACTGGCAGTCGGACGGGGTGTGGTAGTCTCCCCACAAGCGACCAACAGCCTCTCCCTGACAGCCGCAAAGTCCAAAGCGGATCCCGTGTAACCCTGAGGAATCAACTTGAGATACTCGACGGCCTCCTTGACAAGACCTTGAGTAGCGAGCATCTCCGCGTACTCGAAATATCGGTCATACAACGAAGCAAGTTTGTACGCCTTGACAGCCTCTTCATCAGAGGTAGGCGCAGAGACGTCTGAGTCCTTGTAGTTGACAGCACCACGGAAAACCGTAACCTTCTCTACAAAGGTTTGCAGGGCATGCACGTGCGCTGCGTACCGCGAGCCGGCGAGGGCGTCTTGTTCATGGATGTGTCGTGCTTCCTCTTCAACCATTTCTTCAGCCCAAATATTTACCAGTCTCTCCAACCGGCCAGCAGCAAGGTATGTCAATGTGGCCGTGTTCCTCAACTCCAACGCATTAGCAGCCTTATCATCTTCCTCCGCCTGGCCGCGTAAGACGCCAGCTTGGAACTCGAGTCTAGAACCCAACTGCTCAGCAAGTCCGCCAAACTCGTCGTTGGTCGCGAATGTGCAGAGCACAACAAAGACTTCTGCCCACTCAGTCAGATCCGCGTTCTGCACTACGTCCGCAAGATCGTTCGTCACTATGCTCTGGAACAAGCGCAGGTACGGATGTTCCGTAGTTTGCCGAGCGAAGTAAGCCTTCTGCGTGCGTTGAAGGAGGTCCTGACCACCCTTAATGGCGAGTAAAAGCGCGTCTGCATAGCGTTCTGTTGACAAGCAGAGTTCCACGGCACTCTCGAAATCCCCGAGCACTAAAGCCTTGGTGACCAACTGATCGGTCTCACTTTCCTCGGCAGGGTAGATCCGGAAGGTGTTCCCGCGCGAGCTGAGCGCCTCAGACGCACTCGCGACACTCGACGGACCGGACCCGATTGTAGCGGCAACGCTCGAGTCCACACCGTAGTTAGTATGCGGGATAGTAAGAGGAACATCTTGCGAATCGTCCTGAGGGGCAGCTGCCATTGTACTGAAGAAGTCAGCACCTGCGTCGTTGTGATGCGTCCCAACTGGGTCATCGCCAAACAGACTTGGTGCGGTCGTCGTGCTCTCGCCATCCGGAGGGAGTACGTCCGACGTGCTCACCTCAGATGATGTCTTTTCCTCGGCTTCTTGTTCGCCATCCATATCGTGCTCCGGTTCTGCGAATGACACAACAGGTTCATGCGCACGCTGCTCCGGACTACCTTCCTCAGATTGCTCAGTCCGGTGCAGTTGCTGCTGTTGCGCCTCCTTCAACTGTACAACGGCTTCCGCGACACGTGCTTTGACCTCCTCCTTCGAGTAACCCAATAGCGTCACAAGCTCATCTCGGGAGTTCGCACGGAATAAACTGAGCAACGCCTTCCAGGTCTCCGCAGCGCACGTATCGCCACACTGCTGCGCATCTGCCTGGGTGTCCACTACCTTCTGAGCGAAACTCTCCAGCGCCTTGTCTTCCGCTGCCTTGCGTAAATTAGTGACACGCTCCACGACGCCTTCCTCAGTGCATACGACACGAAGGTGGACAGCACTGCTCTGTATGCGACCCTGCGCATCTGGCAAGTTGGACACACTCACAAGCTGTCCTCCAAAGCCAAATGAGGCAGAGACAGGTCGACGAAGCCATTTTGGGGGCTGCTTGAGACTTAGGCTGGGAACACCGGTATCCGAGCGCAAGAGTGAAGGGTCGTCAAACAGTGAAGCCCCAGAAGTCTTGGGAGTCGGTGGGATGGTGACAGGTCCATCTGTAGATTGGATGGAATGAATACCGATTGTCCCGGAGAAGAATGCTGCGGCAAGGAGGTCAGGGTTGCGAGGGCACCATTCGACTTGGAACGCCCAGTTATCTTCAGACGGGAGCTGTAGATCAGTGCACGATAAGGACAAAATGGAGGAGAGTAATTGAACCAGAGGAACAGATCGTCATGGCAAAAGCAGATGAAAGTGAGAGGAACAGTAAGAAACTATCGAAGAGTATGCTACATATACGCACCTCGCCAATGACTTCCGAGGTTTGCGGATTCCAGCACAGCGCACGATTATCCTTGCCGCAAGAAAGTAACAAGTCTGCGTCCTGTTTGCACCACGAAAGCGATAGCACGCCTTTCTCATGTCCAGTGAGGATCTTCGTGACAAACACATAAATGAGGTCAGGACTGGGAGGCTAATAAATCGCACCTTCTCTGGAGCGCGGGCATTGCGCAAATCCCAAACCATAACAACAGGAGATATGTCATCCTCCGACGCGGTAACCAGTCGGGTCGACTATTGAAAGGTCGATTAGCTATCCTGCACCATCATACTTGAAACGGCATCACGCACGATGTCCGGATGCCACGCGATCGCGCTCATACCTCTCCTTCCTCCCACTGCCATTGCGCTACCAACTGCACCTCCGAGCGTACCTGTACCTCCACCGTATGCAAGTGCGACCACTTCACGTTTCCCGCGAAGATCCCACACGACGGTGTAACCGGTACTACTGGCGCCAGCGAGGATATACTGCACATGTTGGTTCCACGAAACGCAAGTGATTTCGTCAACTTTGTTACTACGGGATCCAGGGGCGGGGGAGTATGGTTTCGAAGGGTCGTTGAGATCCCATACGTAAATCTATGAGAATGGCGTCAATTTCCATGCATATTATACGGAGGTCCACGCACCTCGCCATTAACAGCACCTGAGCAAAGAAGGTTCGTTTGTACTGGATTGAAGTCAAGGCCACGAATGGGACCAGTATGATTCGTGTTACGAAGAATGACGGCCGTAGAGGCGCTAGCGGGAGTAGACGGTTAACTGAAATCGGTGAACGTCAGAAGCCTCCTACTCTGAATACTCGACAATTTTGGCGGGATCCCAGAGAACGAGCTCTGCATTTTCCATACCGGCGGCAATGACACCAGACGTCCTGTCCTTGTGAGCTTGACTCCATGCAATACGGTTAAACCTGATCGGCTGATGCTCAGTATCGAACGCTGGCACACGCCAAAAACCACGCCAAGTACCTCGACGCATCCTTCACGATTCCTGCTGGTTTCGAATCCGAGTCGGCGCCGAGAGAGTATTCATGTTTGTTCATAAAGTCGGGTTTCCAGATTTCGAGTTGGGACTCATTTGAAAACGACTCGTCCAGTGCGCCAGCGACTGTGCCTGTAGCAATGAGTGGAAGACAAGCGTTTGGCGACCACGCGAACGTCGCAGTCCGGTAGATTTCTTTTTGTTTCATCGTGGTCGTCCGTCGCCTTCGTTGCTCGCGTCTGAATTGGAGTCTGAGGATTTGAACGGACGTGTCCTGACGTGTCCCAGACTTGCTTATGTAAAATTCCCATCCTGCTCTCTCAAGCAACCGCAGAAATCATTTGACAAGTCAGAGTCTGGAAATCCAATCTTGCCCCGACGCGATGAATCAACATACAGGACTGATGGCATGTATGGTACGAAACTAAAACTCTTCAGGCAGAACTGATCTTCCGGAGCTTATGGCCCACATATCTGCTTCCACGTATTGAAAAATAAGGACTGCAGTCCCCATCTCAATCCCCAACAGACGCTGTAGCACTTCAACTGAAATATAGTCATGTGAAAGCTGCGATATGCGAACAAATCCTTTCGCCTCAAGCATAGGTCCAAATACCCCAAATTTGACACCGCATGGGGGATCTTTCTCGCGTTGTTCAAGGTAGTTGAACCAGGGAACAACCTTGGGAGCTTGTCTGGTAGTTTCAGAGGAATTTGATATCACTACCGGGTCAAATGGAGATAGTGCAGGAGGCTGAGGTATTGTCGGCTGTAGATTTGGTGACAGTGGGTATGCCGGTGCTGCGGGAGGCGGATGGATGGTCTGCTGGGAGAACGGTGGGTATAGCGTTCCATTTCCCCCATGATAACCTTGTGCAGTCCCAGGCCATGGCGGCATGACTTGAACAGTGACAGGAGGGGAAGGATACGAATGCTGTCCAGCACTAGGATATTGATCGACAACCGTGCCACTGCCCATGTTTCGCGTATGTGACCTTGCAGTGTGAGCAGGGACGATGGAAGGTTTCGTATCGACAGTCGCATTCCCGGCCATCTAAGTTATGTGTTGTAAGAAAGAGGATCAACGAAGCAAGGCTAGATTGCTTACTATCTGGAGTGCCCATATATGGATTAGTTACAAGTCACGGTATACGTGGGTATTGTACATTACCTCGACATCGACATCACGAAGGTGCCGTTTTCCGACTCTCATCTTCTCAACAGTACCATCACCTGGATTGGGGATGGTCCCATACATCTGAAAGTGAGCAAGGACACGTTGGATGGAGCGAGTGGAGAGGTCGAGACACATGGCAATTCGTTCGTGATCTAGAAATTTTGAAAGCCGCACGATCGCCCACTGTATTTCAGGAGTTGTTTGCTGGCCTCGGGGCATGGCTATAGCACCATGTTGAGCATTGAATCAGCCGACAGAAGGGGGTACTTACTGCAGAACTGAATCCCCCGAAATCCTGAAATTTTAAAACTTGGATTCTTGTCCTCGGTCGGACTGGAAAGGATTCTCCTGGACCGTCCAAGTCGATTGGCGTCGTTTTCGTCGAATTCCAGGTGAGTGTTGAGAAGTTATGGTCAACCGAAGTTGGGGTGTGTTTTTTGACGTAATTTTCCTACGGCGACAACCTCACTGAAAACGACAGTAAGAATGTTGCAACAAACATATGAGTCATTGGCGAAGACCCAGGGCCTCAGCAGCCCCAGAATCACCGATGCAACCATCTTGCCATGGATTTTGTGCTTAGGTGCCTTTCGAGACCAGATTAACCTCCATGATAGCCTCGCAAAGGGTGGTCAAATGATAGGCGATGACTGGCAGGCTTCCTTGTCACACTCAACGGGTGAGCCCGTCCAGAGCAATGACAAGCTTGACTTGACCAGTAAATCCACCATATCCCCGGTCTGCACTAATCTTCATTTTCTACCCAGGCTCGTTCTGCGGCCAGATCATCGTGTTTCATCAATTAACCATCCCTTTCCGTCGGCTGTTCCACTCGTCCTCCTAATGCACACATGCATACTGTGTCAGTAGCGTGCAATCACTCTGGACAATCAGATTCGCTGATATGCTCGTAGTTGTCTGTTCTATGGACTGCTTATCTTGCTTCATTGCCCGTTCCACGTTCCCGTAAAGCATGTGCACAGACAACATCAGAAGCACGCAATCATTCTGAACCGTCATTCACCGGAAAGTTTTGATTCACGTCCTTGGATGCATTGCCTCTGATGAGAAGTTCGGCAGAAAGTGAGTAAACTAGCAGGCTCTTGTGCATTCGCGCAACGGACAAACTTCATAGTACATCTTGCACTGATTTTGAACTGTCACCAAGGACCGCTCGCAGACCTCAGAAAGCAAATCACACATTGAGGTATTCCACTACTTGAGCATCCAGAGGCTAACCTAGGGTCCTGATCGGGCCCTTGGTATGGTATGGTCAGAGGATGCGCAATGACTCGAGGTGGATTCTTCCCATGGTATTGACCTCCCAAGTTGTCGAGAATGATGCGACTGCTACCCTACAAGGGAAAAAGGAACTTGAGAAATTAATGGGTGACTTGCTATGGTATATTCATGAGGTGCCTAGGTGATCAGATAAGTATGGTACACTCCAAGGGCCCGATACCGCTTCGAATCGTACGACAATGCGTAAAGAATGACAGTAGGTGTGGTGAAGCTGAAATGGTAGGATAAATCACATCATATAGGTAGAGCATGCAGGGAAATGATTAAGATGCACGGAATGCAGGTGCCAAGTGATCATAGCTCGGAAATGACCATGGTGGAGCGATTGAGGTAAGGAGAGATGAAAACTGAAGCGGTCACTCGAAATGGTAACCGACTGCGGCTCGGCATGCTTCGTCTGCTTGTGGCATGCGAGCGTGTTGGTGTAGGCTTTGTTGTGACAGGAACGGTATACTACAAGTGGAACACATGTATCCGCTCGGCCTAGAAGTCGTGTAGCATTGTAGTTGACCCGAGTCGCTGACCACATGGTCGTTTTGAAGGTTTTGCAGGAGAGGGGGATGACTGCGGAGGTAAGTGCGCCCACTGAACACCTCTCCAAGCGGGCATCAGGGGCACTGCAACGGACTCACATTGTCATCGTGATGGGAGCTCATCTTTCGTTTCAGGGGCAATGAATTAGATGATGATATGCCTAAAAGCGCGGATGAAATCAGAAACCCTGGACAAATGCATAGGGGTAAGTGTACTCTTGGTCACTGTGTCCCTCCAGAGGTGCACTCGCTGCATGCGGATGTCATAGGTGTCACCCGACCGCGGGGGTTGTTCGTGGTCATTGTGTGACTCGTCTGAGGAGACCACAGAGGAGTAGGAAGATGAGGACTCATCGTCGGATTCCCAGCTGGGAGTGTCTAGAAGAGTTGTGACTGCAAGTACGCATAGTAAAGCGGCTACAACAATTAATTGCCTCCGAATGGTATCCCTGGCAATTTCTTCTTCGCTATCCTCGCCTTGATCCTCTTCCATGGCAATGCGACGATTTTGGACCATAGTCGTGTGTCTTGACGAGGGAAAACGCCACGCAGGCCACATTTGAGTATCAGATTAGTTTGCACATGTTTGTGCATGTACTGCTGCTGTTTGCTCCCTATTTAGACCATCCTCCTGTCTCTCGCGCATACACTCACCCGAGTTTCGCCTTTCGATCCCAAAGTGTCTGCGACGTGAATACTGTCTGGCAGAAGCGTCCAACCGGTGGTGTCATTAGGGAGATATGGAATGTTCAAGCCCTGATGTATGTGAAGGCATCACCAGCGATCGGGGTTAGAGACAAGGACGTGCAGCCCGACCGGTTCACCAGCTCTCGGAGCCTCCTCGACACGCGATAAGCCAGCGCAAGTCGGCATCCTCACAAGAAGCTCGATAGGGAGATAAGTGACTGTAGGGCATCGATTCTCGACGAGCTTATCGACCTTGCTTTTCTGTGTCTTCAGGGCCGCACGGATTTCTGCGAGCTGCTTAGAGTGTACCTTCCAGTCGACGTGGCTCAGTGCGCACCTCATCCAGCTCATCCGGAATAGGCGGGCAACGGTACCAGTGGTCAGTAGCGCTGTGGGGTATCGTGTCGCTCTGAGCCCTACCTTGTAGTGGTCATATGAGGATGACATGAATGTGTTTGCAGCGGCAGCTACAGTTTGAAATCAAATCCAAGACGGATTGGCAGGGGCTAACCGTCATTATGAAGAAAAGCTCCTTGTCCCAGATATCCAACGGTCATATTACGCCGTAAGAACGTTGCCTTGCAAGAGTTCAGCATAATCGTGAACAAAGCTTCCAAGCCGCGCAGACCAAGCTCATATGATACCAGCTCGCTTACATAATCAATATTAGTTTACCGCTGCTACTAAACAAACTCATGGCAGTCGACATCGCCTGACTCCAGACTGCCATGCCACTAGACAACGGAAGTCCGAGTAATCAAGCAACCGACCTCTCAGAATTCGAAACCCAGTTCGTTCCACGATCAAACGACGACGAAGTACTGTATGAAGTCGAAGAGATCACCGCAGAGTCCTTGCACAAGTACCGAGTCAAGTGGGCTGGGTTGGACCCCGCAACTCAGAAACCATGGCCACAGAGCTGGGTTGACAAGCACGATTGCACGGATGCGCTCGTAGCTGAGTGGAAAGCCAAGAAGGCCAAAAAGAAACAGCAGAAACAGAAAGACGGTACGCGAATTTCCTGGTCGCGCTTGGGTTCACCGCTAGTATTCATCCTTGTTCGTTAGGAACATACACGAGGACGAGTTCTCGCTCTAGATCATCCAAGTCCCTCTCTGTGGCACCTTCGTCTCGCAAAACGCGTCGCTCCGACCCTTCGCCACCAATACCATCCGAGGATGAACGTCTTATAGACGCGTCCACTTCCCACATCCAGAAAGAGCAGTTCACAAAACGTAAGCGCAAGTCATCCAATGAGACTCACCGCTCGGTAAATGGAAAGGATGCGGCTGAAAGGGAAGAACCAAGCAGACCACGAAAGAAGCGTAAGATAAGCATGGAGGTCGTAATCGTAGCATCTCCCAAGCAGGGAGATCGTTCTGCCAACAGAACGGGAAACACGGACAAGGAGCTCAAATCAGAGTCAGAGGGGGATCAAGGTTCAGAGGACGAAAGGGTGGCCAGCGCTCCTCCAGTCAAGCTTGGGCCGCCCCGCCGAGTCGAGCCTCAGAGTTCCTCTGGGCGCAGGTTAAAGCGTGGGGGAGCCTCAGAGGATGCGCTTACTTCGCCATCGAAGATTACACACCATACAGCAGGTTAGCAAGCTGCACAACTACTGACGTCAAAACAAAGGCTGACCTTGACAGTAGCCGAACCTTCCAAGAAGCATACTTCTGCTCCTTGTTCGTTCACGTCTATGCTACAGAAGACCTTTGTTCGAGAACCTATCCTATCACCTGGTGCGGTGGCTCGTCTCGAGCTGTTTGATCGCGTAATGGCCATGTCACCTGATGGAGATGACGAGGACGCTAATATATCCCCTGGGCCTTCTATCAAACGACCTAAACACACACCACACAAATCCCACCGCGATACCGCAGAAACTTCACAAGTGACTGGCTCTTCTGTGCAACACTCCCCGCCGAAAATTACCGCTTCGAAGCTCGTGAAGATGATATTGCCAAAACTCGACAGTGACGAAGATTCGTCGCATGACGACTCCGATCGCCAATCGGGGTCACCACCGCGTCATAGTTCCAAATCCCGCAGTGGCACCTCGCACATCATAGCCAAGGATGATTCCTCCAGGAGAATGGACAGCCAGTCCAAACAAAACACATTCGACTTGCCTCAAAATGTTGGATCTTCTTCATCACCCTCCAAGAAGACTAATCACGTTGTATCTCATCTTCGCTCGGCTTTGAAACCTGTCCCTCAAATTTCGCCGAACACATTTAAAGCTAAAGTGGGGCTCGTTCGGCCTGCGAATGCAATTCCTTCAGAACCACCACCGAGCTCTATCGAGAGCTTCGCTTCGCCACAGATCAGAAAGCCGTTCGTAAGAAAGCAATTGGCAACAGGAATTGCACGGAAGACTGTGCCGCAACTAGTTTCCAATGATGTTGAGCAGGATGGCAAAGATCGTCTGTGGGAGAGTGCAGATGATACGGAAGAGGAAGAGGAAGCTGAAGAGGAAGAGGAAGAGGAGAGCAGTGGAGATAATGATGAAGAGGCTCGGTCTAAGAAGAGGCAGACAGATTCTGAGGTTCGCAAGCGGGGAAAAGAACTATTTGACCAAGAACAGCGCAGGCGGGATGCGAAACGCGCCGTAGCTTCACAGCCCAAACGGCTAAAACCACTGGGAGAAATCATGGGGAGGCTCAAACCCGCAAAGGAGAGATCAGCAGTTGCTGGTCCTAGTCACAACGGAGGTGTGCCAGCCAACGACCGTTTGGATTCTATTCTGCAGGAGATGGAAGACACTTATATGGACTTGAGTGGAAAAACTCAGAGCGCAACACTGGAGATGTCAGTGCCCAATAGCACCGGCAAGAAAGCGTGGGCGACGCTGACGTCTCAGGAGAGGGAAGCCTTACGTCTACAGCTACGCCAGGAGGAAGAGGAGGATAGCCAGGGAGTAATACATGTACCCGTTTCCCCGGTCCGGGACGACTTGGATTCTGATGTATACAACTACGTTGAGGAGAACGCTGGACCGCTGGAGGTAAGCATACTCCTTTGTTTCTTTCTGAACAACCCACTCATTCCGTTTTTTTTGGACGGCAGCCTGTACAGGTAGCCTCGCAAGAGCGCTCGACACGTACCGAAAATACTCGACAAGCGAGCGTCATTGTTCAGGCGAGCCAAGGCCGGCGACAGTCTGATGCAGAAGACGTCGACGTCGTCCAGCCCCTTCCACAATGGTCAAGTTCGCTTCCGCGCGAGCCATCCAGTTATGTCGTATGTTCTCTCCTTGTCTACGTCTGCCAACCGTTACACTAATGGCAAACGGGGTCGTTTTCCACCTTTGTCGTCATGATATATTAGTCTGACACCCCAAAGCGACGTCTCCACGAAGCGCTGTCAATACTCAACGTCAAATCCGAGGAGATCCAGCGCCTACAATCCAAGCTCACTCAGGAACGGCAGAACGCGGAACGTGCTCAGACAGAGCTAACCAGACTAACCGAGGAGTGTGAGGCTCTACGAACCTCGGTATCCGAGGAGCGTGCCAGGCTCCAAGGGGAACGCGCTGGTTTAGAAGAGAGGCGGAGAAGGTGGACGGAAGATAGGTTGACATGGACGGAGGAGATGGAAAGATGGAAGCTTGCCCACGATGCGTGGAAGAAACAGCGAGAAGAGTCACCGCCGCATGCACAACTCAAGCCTCCAGAACAGCCCACCGGGGTGAATGGAATTGTAAAGACTTACACTTTGGAGGAAGATCGGTTGATCTCGAATGGCGGACATGCAGTGAATTCTGACACGGATGCTTGGGAGGCCGAGCGCAAGAGGCTCATTGAAGAACGCGACTTGCTCTCTGAGAAAGTTTCCCAGCTGAGCACTTCCGTCGACCAGTTGACTGCTGCAAAAGAATCTGCAGAGACGGATCGCGATTTCTTCCGCGAACAATATGCACGAGCTTCCGGCTTCGTCAGCTCAATTCGTACTGAAAATGCTGAGCTGGAGGAGAGAGTGAAGATAGCTGAAGGTCAGGCAGGGGAGGGCGTGGCGAAGATAAAGCAACTCTTCGAGGTGAGCGTTGATCATTCTGAGCTTAGGTGGCGTTCCGTGATGGCGACATTATCCAGACCAAAGTCAAAGCGCTGCAGGACGATATCCACCGCTGGAAAACTCTTGCAGAAATACTGCAGGAGAAAGATAGTCGAACTAACGACGACGTGCGCACACGTGCAGCGCAGACAATGGAGCTCGAGAGTCTTTGCAGGACGCTTTTGCGGAACAACGATTCCCTCGAGTCTGATTTGCGGAAACTTGGACGTGCATTGCAGAGGATATCTGTCCAACGCAATAAGCTGTCATCCAAGGTCCTGTCAGTGACGAAAGAGAAGGCAAAGTTAAAAGCAAAGCTGGCGAAGTACTCTGATTCACAGGACTCGTTGAAGCCTACGCAGGAACTTTCTTCAATTGTCGTTTCAGGGGATGGTGAAAGTGTGGATCCCGATGCTATTGATGTCTCAGCGGTTTTGCAGCCGACACCCCCGCACGAAGGGGCGAGCTATGAGGACGAGGGGTGGTTCGCTTGTTTGTGGCGCCACGAACTGGAGCTGTGTCCTCGGATGTTTGATAGCAAGGAGGTAAGGGATCCTCGGACACGGCTTTTTTTTTTTGAGGGGCGTTGCTAACTGTACATGCGTTCTCTAGGATTTGTTGAGGCATATGTCAGAGCATGTAAGCTAGTAACGCTCAATGTAACATGCTGTCAGGAAGTTGCGTTCACGTCGTTTCTTGTATTTCGTCGTCGCCGTTGTATTCCGATATTGATGCCGCCGCTCAGCATAAGGACGACCAGCCAAGCGCCACAATCTATGACCAGGGGGCCCTAGCGCATACCGTTCAACTCCGCATTTTATGTAAGTACATGACATGCTGTGCGGCATGGTACGATTAACCTCCTTGAGCCGTAAATGTGACGATCGTTGTCTTCGTAACTTACCTGTGGTGCTGAAAGGACTTTGTCCATTTCGCGCACGCAATATCAATGAATCAGATAAAGGCAACCACTCGTCGTGCACTGATTCTACTACATTTTCTCCTCAGAATTATCCTCTCTAAGGCAGCAAACAAACATAGGCACCTTTTTCAAACTATAGGTTCAAGGTACCTTACTCAAGAAGTAGCGTCGATCTACGTGGCACTGACACTCATTCATTCACAGCGCCACTACAGCTCATGGATGAACTCGAGCGGGCACGAGCTGAGCTATCACAGCTGGAGATTATAGAACGCGCTGATCTCGAGCACCTGTTAGCCGCCCGCAAAGCCGTCAAGGTCCAAAGAATCCGGATCGAAGAGATCATCAAGAGGCGGCACCCTGCCATTCACCGTCTTCCTGTCGAGATCCTCGCACGGATATTTGGCTTTGCGTTGATTCATGAAGAGGGGAAGTCGAAGCAATTTGACGTGATCCGCGAGCGGAGGAGAAATCTGGCTGGCGTTTCGCGACTTTGGAGGGATGTGATCCTGGATACACCCGATCTCTGGAGTGACTTTGGTTTGACAGCCCTACGGAACCAGATTCCCTTGAAAGTGCAGTTGAGGAGGAGCCAAGACGTGCCTCTCCACGTCACGATCACGGACGAGGCTGAGTATCCCGGCGTCGAACGATTGCTACGCGACCTCCTTCCAACCATGAATCGCTGGCGTAGCCTCCACATCTATGACGTGGTTGACATTCCGAATTTGACGGCCATCATATACACGTTGGGCGAGGGGTTATTTTCTTCCCTCGTAGAATTTTACGTCGGTATGCAACATCCCGGAAACGGAGAATACCCTGACCCGCACCATCTTGTACGGAGGATGCCCGTTCTCAAGCATTTGAAGCTCGAAAATTTTATCGGTACCAACGACTTCTCGACAGGCCCTCTCGAGACTCTTGAACTGACATTCGCAGACGGCCTCCGCATACCCCGGTCGTTTCACCGGCTTATACCCGCGCAGTCATTAATTACGCTGTCTCTCATTGGGATTGTCAAGGGTTGGAAGCTTAGGCGAAACAGCATTACCTTCCCCCTTCTTCAGAAACTCACGCTCGACATTTCGCATCCCCAAGTGTTTCTGGATGCCATTTCTGCACCAAAACTTCAACACTTTCACTACATCAATCACAAGTCCGCTTGGGATGCCTTCGGGATGTATGGGCTGAAATTTGCTTGTGTCCACCACCTAACCTTTGATGCGACGTCAGTTTCGGTATCCCGTATCAAGGGCGTAGCTTTCTGTCAGGGATTTCCTAACACGACCCATGCGGAGCTGCATTCGGATAGCCTCCATTTCTTCTTCACGCCCATTGGCATATCCGGAGAATTCGGAGAGCGATCACAAACTCCGGTAGACAACTGGGCGAGCCTCGAAAGGTTAACGATACTGGATTCTGGCGCCGAAACTAAAAGATTCACTTCACTCGTGCTATGGCTGGAAAACCGACGAGCGGGTGGCTTGCCAAAGTTGCATATCAAGCTCACAGCTGATCCTTCTAACCCGGTGGGTGCGCCAGAAATGTCTGTCCTTTGTAGGAAGTTGCAAGACCTCTGCGTGCTAGAACTAGACTGCTTGCCATTGTCTCCTGCAGCGCATCTTACTGGGTCAACTGGGCCCCCGTACTTGGTAAGTGATTGATCTGCTACGCGAGGTCTATTTGTCACATCAAAATTTCAATTTTCAATAGATTTTGCCTGCGATAGAGCCCGACCTTGTCAATGACATCTTCTGGGTCCCAACCAAGTAAATATAGCGTGTCGTATGGGCGGCGACAAATTTCATTTGGACGGTCAAAGGAACCTCCGTCAGCCCTGACAACATTGTGGTCTACCTGGTCGTACATACGCACATATAAATCAGCTTTTTACATTGTACTCATATTCGCAAGATCGACAGCGGCTAAGATTCACCAACATTAATGGAGTCCATCTGAGCTGTGCACCGATCGCCAGAATAGACTTTGAAATATAAACGGAACCCTGTCATACAATCCTAGTATGATTCGACAGCCAGAGGCTCACTGCTCTCTGTCGCCACTGCAGCAATCTAGGCTCAGTTATGGCCCTTTGAATAAAAGGTCACCCTCCGACAGCTCAAATTCATTATGGATGACTCGCTTGCCTTGGCAAGAAGTCTAACTGAGCTGGTACAGCGTGGGTTGATTGTTCCTGGACACCACTAGCATCATGGGGAAACTATGACCCACTATGATGGAGAGCTACATGTTATGCTACTTCAGAATAGCGTGTGTTGAATGTGATTGGGTTGGATTACATTTGACTACGCTACCAAGTAGCTCAGCAGGTACCGAGGACAAACGCACACTTTTTATGTAAGCAGGATTCATGTAATCCTCTATGACTTTCAAATTTCACCTTTGAATGTGCATGGCATCATCCGCCCGTCGAGCAACTTGGACTTTCCTTCACTTGTAGATATTTTCATCGAGGGGCAACCCGATTTTGAGTACCAAAATCTCTTACTGCACCCGCCTGGTCTCAAGCATCTGAAGTTCGAAAATTTCGTGGCAACTGATGGTCTTCCAACAGCTAGCCAATGCGTAACTCTAAAGCTGGTAGTCGCCGGCTCCAATATACCTCTGTCATTTCCCTCGCAGATCTCTAACATTCCATTGACTACGCTCCCTTTCATTGGCTATAGCATCCACTTTTTATCGCTCAAGGAGCTCACGCTAATTTCCCGCATCCCGAAAAGTTCATAGAATATAGCATCAGAAATTCAACGCCTTCACTTCGTGGACGACAGATGCCACCGGGAAACCTTGATTCTTTCTAGATCGAAACTCAGTAGCGTTCGCCATCTCGCAACCCGTGAGACCTCAGTTTCAGCACACCTCCTAATGGTGTAGCTTTCTATCACGGATTTCCTAGGACGTGCCATGCAGATTCCTCTGTGAGTGACCTCGATTTCTTCTTCGAGCCTGTTTCTTTCCTGGAAACTTTGTGGGATTACAAGGTCCGGTAGACAGATTGATGATATCAAATTTCTGTGACCACATTTGAACCACTCCAGACGATCTACTGGATGCGGAAAAACTATCTTTCCTTTATAGCAGGTCGCAAGACCGCTGCATCCTAGAATCGGTCTGCTTGTTGGTGTCTCCTCCGGCGCTTGCTGATGGACCAGGTCAACTGATCCTCCGTGTTTGGTAGGTGTTCGGTCTACTCCGAGAACATTTTTTTGCGAATCGAGAGTCTGATTCTGAACAGATTTCGCCTGCGATAGACCCTACCCTTATCAATGATGTTTTTTGGGCTCCTACCCGGTAACGTGGAGTTTAGCCAGGGCGGCAAAGGTTTGTACCTGGACTATCAGTCCCCATCGGCTCTGAAAAGATTGTGTTTGACGCATTTGTACATACATATGTGTGCTCCCCCCCGTGTATCCATACCTTGGAAAGCGGGAGGGGGTTGAGATAACGTTGACGTTGGACGAAATCCCTCAGCTTCCGAAGTGATTGATGCAGACTTAAATTTGAGCGTGACCGGCTTCCGGAGCTTCCCCTACGGTCAGCACGGTGGTTAACTAGAAAGGGTTCGGTTGGAATTTGGTACACTAGACAGCTTACCGACTTTCCGCCAAAGAACCCCCCACGTGGGAGAGGGCTTTTTTCCGGGCGATGCTGGGTGTTACTAATTACTTCTGACCACAACACTCGAACAAAGGTATGTGGTGGTTTCAGTACGTACGTACTACGATGTGGGTTTGAGCTGCGAGGGTAAGTACGTATTCTGATGGGTGCCTTGACTCCCTTTGCAGCCCCAGATACGGATCTCAAAAATGGCGATGGTTTCCTTTCGAAGACGTTCTACACAGAAAACAAAGAAGCCCCGGTGACAATGTCGGGCAAAGGCGATAGCGAGCTTCCTCGCCGTTGGACCATCGAATTTTGGTTGGTTGTCCTTATCAACTTCGCGAAGGGGAAGGAGGGAGGCACGTGCGCGGGCACGCATAGGCAACAGCCAATATAAGAGGTGAGATGCGGTCCGTCGGAAAGGTCGAAACTGGAGCTCAAGCCTCGAGCACGCGTACCGCAGTGGGGTGCTGCATTGTATGTGCGTGGCGTGCATTAACGGTCCCTGAAACCTGCAGAAGCTCCACCTGTTAACACAACCTTGCCACCACCCCTTCAGCGCCCGCCACACCTCAAATTCCTTCGAACTCACGACAGCCTGACACGAACACGTACGCAAAAACCCCAGACCTCGTTGCTGAGTTGGGGACGCTCATAACCATTCTGGCGATCTGATAGAAAATGATGCAACTAAGCCACGGCATTTACAAGTTTTTGAATCGACAGAGCGGGACCGCAATGGATGTGGTAGGGGATTCCATCGTAGGTGCGTAGTGGATGGCGTCCTATGCAACCTCGTGACGTATCTCATCGAGTCGTTACTTCTTATCTCCACCCCCGCCTCCTGCACTTCGCCTCGTTGTCCGCTCCGTGCCTATGGGGCCAACGGACACAGGCATGCCACCTAGTTTGTCGGAGACGCAAAAGGTGAGACGGCGATGATTACTCCGTCCTCGTATCTCACATACCGTGCTCTCCTAGTGGGAGATCATGCCCTTGGGGGACGGGTTTATGATCCGAAACGTCCAGACGCAGAAGTACCTCTCCGTGAAGACGCTTTTCCGAACCTCACCCGTCGTGGCGACGAGTTACCCGACAGCATGGCACATCAACAGGGTGTATCTTCCTGACGAGAATGCGGTGTTTTATGAGTGAGTTACGGTCCTTCATTGCTTTAGTCATTATCGTTCTCTTCTTTCTGTGTGAGCACATGTGTTGACGGCGTCATTATCTTGGCCCTCTCCTTACTGCAATGAAGGATTCGATGGCCTCATTCCGGCTATATGTTTGACCTCGCGGGTGGAGATTCCGCCCCAAACACCAGGGTAGCCGTGTTTACTCATCTATCTCAGTGACAGACTCGCTGACATTAGCATATCTTCTTTGCGTGTACGATGGGACAGATCCAAATAATGGACCAGTCGCTCGAGCCCCAGTCAGAGTATCACCGGTGCAGGCTCTGGAAAGCCCTTTTCTACCGCTCGGCTAGCGCGACTCCATATCACCATAAGGCAGCCACCACATCCCGCGCAAACATCAACGCCCACACTTTTAGCACGACTCACAACGCCGCCGGGACGAACGGTGCCGCGAGAGCACAACCGCATGGAATATCCCCATCCCACACTCTTAACTCACGGCCCCAACAGTCAATACGAGGCGGACCTCCGGGTACAGTGGTTGGAAACGAACGTAGAAACGCGAACATGTATAATTCCACAGGTCCCGTCCCCCCACCCCTGACATCAAGTAGGAGTTTCGGCAGGGCTCCTTATATGGCTCCTTATAGTATGCCAACGCAATCGAAGGCGCCGATGACGGGGGTAGGCACCGTGACGGGTGCGGCACGTACGCAAGCGCCGAGTCCACCAGCTTCGCACAAAAGCGGTGGTTCTGCATCGCAGAGATCGAGTGCAGGTGATTCGCAAAGAACGAGTTTTACCACTCCTACGGGGATGTACTCCTCTGGACCGGGCGCTCAGAATGTGGGTGGCCAGACAACGAACTGGAAGGAGGATGGAAGGCATGTCGCAGCCGTGGAAGGGAAGGGTGGAGGAGGGATGAAAGGATTCCTTGCGCGGTTGACTGGTGGTAGGACGGATAAGGCGGGTAAGTCGAAGGATCTGTGATAAAATCTGTTCGGACAGGCGTTTTCGTTGAGAAAAGTGAGTTACCTGGTAGCTTCTCTTTGGCGTGCTTAAGCGCAGGTCATCGCTAGTCCTTCTCAAGTCTTGATTTATATGCAGTCTGAACCCTCGAGGGCGGAAGTCGATGCTGTCGGGGTATTGATCTAGTCTCACGACATTTACTGGGAACGCACGCGTAAACTTATGACAGAACGGCACTGGTGCTAGGATATCTATCGGGCTAGTTACATCTTAGCATCCTTAATTGTACGTCATCGTAGGTGTCGCACATGAACGTGAATGCTGTACGGTTCATAACATTGCATATCGTAACATTTAGACCCTCGGATGCAAGCCATGTTAGGGGGAAGGACCCGTGCGGCGTGTAAAAGACAAGCGACATCCGAATCATCGTGCATCACAAGTGGTCCGGTGTCGCTTTGCGGGGAGATTGTTATGCGGATCGACGTATAAACAAGGAGCGATCATAGAAATGCCGGTACAAGAGGGAATGTAGCCGTCAAAATCACCATCGACGTCCTCGCCATCCTCGGGAGGTGGGCATGATGTTACAAAAACATATTCCAGAACATTCGGCGTGTCATTGAGACGGTCCAGTCGAAAGAAACATGCGGGGTCACTTGAAATTTAGAAGCCTGACATACCCAACTGTGCGTCCGAGATGAAACAGATCCCACCTGCACATCTCCACCCCGAGCCGACGTGAGTCCACTGGTATCCCGCACCACAGACTCCCATATTTCTCAAGCGTTTTTGTGCTTCCTCTATCTTCCTCCGCCTTTCAGCTTCTTCCCGCTGCTTTCTCTTGAGTTCTTCAGCAGCCCTCTCTCTCGCAGCCTTCACCTCTTGTTCGCGCCTCCTTGCCTCAGCAGCCTGCCTCTCAATCTCTGCCAACCTCCTGGCCATTTCCTCCCTTCGCCTTCTCTCTTCTTCCTCCTGCCTTTTCCTCACTTCCGCGGCAGCTCTGCCTCTTGCAGCTCGCACAGCTGCCTCACGCCGCCTTGCCTCCTCAGCCAGTCTGACCTGCTCAGCCAACTTCGCACGTTCTTCTTCGAGTTTCCTCCTCCGGATCTCTGCCAACCGTGCCTCTCTTTGTACACGAACATGCTCTTTTTGAAGGCGCCGTTCCTCTTCTATGGCCTGCCGTTTCCGTTCCTCCTCAGCGGCTTTGGCAGCTTGGAGCTGAGCCCATACTTGATCGGATACACCAGGGTCGCGGCAAGCACAGTCTGCTGATGGCCCTGTGTCGTTACTGGTGGTGGCACGCCTGTTGGCTTGGCTTTGTTTCCGGCCATGGTTATGAACGGTATCGGGTTGAGAGGGCGCGGGCGATGAGGCACGGCTAGACTCGTCTGGGGTTGCTGGCGATTTCTTGGGCTTTCTCTGGTTGCGGGGAGGTTTGGGAGCTCGATCTTTCGACTCTTGCTGACGCGGGGGTGGCGGAGGGGGTTTAGGCCCTTGAGTTGATGTGTTTGTACTCGCAGATGTAGGCGGTGGTGGCGGCGCAGGGCCACTCATACTCGCCGCCGGAGGTACTGAAGGGTTGTTCTTAAGGCGACCAAGGGTGGGCACGTTCTGCCGGTTCCGCTTTTCCTGCCAGGTTGATTTCAGAATGGAAACTGCCTCATCGATGGACAGAGACGCTGGCTGGCCCGGGTTGTCTGCAGCGTTGGAGAATGCTTTCTGTACCATTCGCTTCCCGATTGTCTTCATATCACGAGCATTCCCCCACGAAGGCAAAGATGACATCCCCTCGATAATACGCCTCAGTGTGGGATACTCGGCCGACGACGGGTCTCCGAGCTCAGCAACGACAATGCCGCTCTTGCGCAGGTCCTTGTCCAACAGTGTCAAACATTGATCGGAAGTCATGTTCTGGAAGACGATCTCCTCGGCGAAACGGCTAGACAGTCCAGGGTTTACTTGCAGGAGTGCGTTCATCTCTTCTTCATAGCCGGCAAGGATGATAATAAGCTTGTTCATGTATCTTTCCTGTGTCATGAGTCCGACAATTTCGTCCATGGCCTCCTTTGCGAACTGCCCTGGATCCCCCAGGCGATACGCCTCGTCAACAAAGAGGATTTTTCCGAGGGCCTTTTCAAAGACTGCCTTTGTCTTTGGGCCGGTATGCCCGACGTACTGACCGACGAGGTCTGACGCAGAGCACTCCACCACCTCTACCGAAGACAGGAATCCCATGTCGTAGTACACTTGACCGAGTTTCCTGGCCGTACTTGTCTTCCCCGTACCTATTTCAGCTTCTAAATGAGGGTGCTCTTATGTGACTCAGGAATTGCGCACCAGGCGGCCCCTTGAAGATGAAGTTGCTAGGTATCTGCGTCCGCATATCCAACCCTTTAGCTTTCATAGCACGTGCAATTTTTTGGTAGTTTTCCAACTTCTTGATGACGTCGTCACACCCCACGACATCTTCGAACAGTTTGGCTAGATTGGTGGAAGCGTTCTGATCCCGATTATGATCAGGATCGAAGTCTTGGGACTCAAAGGTGACCAGTGCTCTCCGTGCTGCTGGAACGGTCGCCATGCGTTTCTGATACCGGGCCTTGGCCAAGCCCAGTAGATTCTCCACTTCACCGGCATTTCCGAAATTAGGCCTATTTTTCATCCGACTCAGCAGGTCTCGTGCTACGCGCTTCGCATCATCTGTGGCAGAGAGGTCTTGGTTTTTGAGCTTGAAGTCTAGGATTTGCATCAGTTGAGGTTCGGTAAAGTCTTCGAAGGTGAAGGCATTTTCTATGGCAAAGCGGCGCGCTAGTCCAGGGTTGACGTTCTTCGAGCTACCTTTCAGCATTCAATGCTTCCCTGATTGAATGGTGCCTACCTGGAACATCTCTTCCATTTGCTGTTTGTATCCAAGTAGCAGGACACAACGGTCTTCTCCTGGGACGCTCTGAATCTCTGCGACCATGGTGTCAATGACGGCGGTTTTGAAGGAATCTTGGTTTCCCGAACTCTTGCCATACAGCATGTACGCCTGCACATCTGTTGAGAGCGAATGTATTCGCTAGTGGTAGTGCGGGCTTACCTCGTCTATAACGAGCACCTTTCCCATGGTACTATTCAGGATGGCTTTAGTATTCTTCTCTGAATGTCCAAGGTATCCCCCAACGAAATCTGCTGGGTTCTTCACTACCACTATTACAACAAGTCGTCAGCGCCCCCCTACACTACAATGTACACAACAAGACTGACCTTCGCCGTTGCTAAGAAGACCCAGCTCGGCCAGAATTTTGCCATACAACTGGGCCACTGTCGTCTTCCCTGTCCCGGGAGACCCAAGAAATACCCTGTTGAGTGACATCGCCATTGGTTCCTTCTCGTCCAGTTCTCTCTGATAATTTGTCTCTATGAGGGCAAAGAAATTGCGAACTGATTCTTTCACGGACTCGAGGCCTGTGAGGCTTTGCAACTTCGCCCATGCTGCACTACTCGGAAGAACCTTGGAGGGATCGGGGCCAATCATGTCTTCTTTGGACATGAAGAAGTCGTCTGCAGGCATGCCAGACGTGCGTGCCTTCTGGACCCGTTCAGCCTGCCGCTCGGATATTTTTGAAAACATGTTCTGCAGTGCGCGTGCATTTCCAAATCCAGGTCGTCCTCTTCCCCGACCGAGGCGTTTGACTGCAATTCGTGCATAGAGTCCGCGAAGACCGTCCTCAACCTGCATCCGACCTTTGTACCGCTTGAGAACTAGATCTTCAAGCATGGTAAGAAGTTCCGCATCCGTGTAGTCTGCAAATTGGAGGCTGTAGGGAACACGACTGGGAATTCCTGGGTTGTGTTCGAAGAACTTCTCCATTTCCTTGGTGTATCCCGCGAGGATGAAAACCAGCGTTCCAACCCGATTCTCCATTTCTGCAAGGAGATAGTCCAGCACTGGTCTACCAGACTGGTCATAATCGCTGACAAGTTGATATGCTTCGTCGATGAAGATTGCGCCACCTCCTGCCTTAAGAGCATTATCGACGAGCTTTTTCGCTCCTCCGACACCGTCGTTGGCGAGGGATGAACCTGTGGTTTCCAGGAAGGCATCCCCAGGAAGGACCTGAACAGACTCCAGGAATTGCGCAAATAGCCTTGCAACAGTAGTTTTCCCTAATCGCGAGTCACCAAAGCGTTCTGACCCTGCACTATAAGAGAAATTTTACCTGTACCGGGATTGCCGAGTAAGACGAGGTTGAACCTCTCTTTGTCTAAGGCTACCCCTTGACGCTTCGTGGTGTCGATCTTCGCTTTTATGCGTAGCACCTGTTCTTTGACCCCTTCTAGGCCGGTCATATCCATGATCTTATCGATGGCATCGTTTTGTACCCCTTCAACCCGCTTTTGATATTCCCATTTATCCCTTGCAGCAGACCCGAGCTTAGGCCGAGGAGGATTTTGATTAGCGGGCTGGTTGCTCCCAGAGGACTGATCTTGGGAAGGTGTAGGTGGACGGCTAGGAGCATTCGAGCGAGACTGAGGCTGAAACTGGGACTGAGATTGGGATCCACGGTCCGCTTGCGCTTCGGGGTCACGTCTAGCAGCTGCGCGCTTGACTTTCTGTTTCAAATCTTCAATCTCCTTCTCCTTCTGGCGGGCTTCATTCTCTCTATCTTTGGTCTTCTGAAACTCTGTCAATGCTTCCCTCTCAAACTGCAACTTCGCTTCAAGCTCTAACATGCGGAGGTCGTGTTCGCGCTCTGCGGCTTCGCGATCTTCCTTCGCTTTGAGGTCGCGCATTGCTTGACGTTCGAGTCGCTTCGTTTCCTTGTTGCACTGCTTGCAGTTGGATGGACGTCCTTCATGGCATTGCCATGTAATCGTATGAGCGGCTGGACACTTGTCGCTAAATGGTGCCCTGCACACCATGGTACTATGAATGTTGGGCTGGTTGGGAGCTGTTCGGAGGGGATGACATTTGAGAGTGCAAGGATGGACGTTGCATTTTAGCATTATCCCACTGTGTAAAAGGGGTCAGGTTGAAGCTAAAACGTAATATGAAATGCGACAATCACCAAGGCTCCGTGCAACCTCCATCGGGGGTGTAAGCATCAAAATCATCGGGTTGCGCTATCTCGCGCTTTTTGTCCGGGTGTTTCTCGCACTTGACAGGGAATCCTGGGAATACATAGCCTCCCTTCCGCATGAGATCCAAGAAGTCGGTCCAAAGTTTTCCCCCTTTCTTGGAACGCTCGAATGTAGCTGAGTTTCCAATCAGGATGAGGCCATTGCGTGCTCGTGAGATAAGCACGTTGAGACGCTCGGGCGAGTCCATGAAACCGATGGAATTAGACGAGTTCGAACGACAAAGACTTGCAACCACGATGTCGCTCTCCTCACCCTGGTAGTTGTCTGTCACCAGAGGTTCAATTTAGTGCTTGACAATACATGTGTATGTCTCACGCACCGATTGTAGCCAATCGAATGCGCGTTTTCTTTTTCTTCGAGTTCGCATCCGTCAGCAACCCTGCTCTGGAGAGATCACTCGAGTCCAAATCGTTCAAGATAGGATCCGTCTCGTTCTTGAGAGCATCCCGCAAATTCGATAATTGGCCAAGGTAAGGCGTCAAGATAACGATGTTTTCGCTCCCATAGCCTTGCTGCGCGAGATACCGCACTATTCGGAGCACCATCTTCACCTCGTATGTATTCTGTTTCGATGATGTCGAGCCCCCATCTGCCCTATCAGATATACGTTTATCCTCGTCCTCTGGATGGCTATGGTTCACGAAAATGACGTTGCTTTGCACGCCGCGAATGTTGTCCCTGTTTTGGGTTTTGGGTGCATCTTTGAGGTCTGGATATGTGAGTGCGCGAATCAACGCTGATATCTCTGGACGCATGCGGTGTTGAGCAGAGAGTGTAACGTGAGGGAACCCCTTTAGCACCAGTCGCTCAAACAACGATCTGTTGAGGTCGTAGCCTTCGCCTTTCTCCACCGTCAGAGTATAATTATTGACTTTGGGTCGCAGTTGCCTGGAGCGAGTCAGTGGCAGGCCAGACCAACGAGGTCGGACGACCTTACTTGTGGTCCCCAATGAGAATCATCTGGGAAGTAGTGCTACTCAGGGCCGTGATGACGTGACTCTCGAGGATTTCACCAGCTTCTTCGACGAGCAACACGTCCGGAGAGGCAGCTCTGATATCTTCGGCGAACTTTGCGGCACCTGTTGTTGTACATCCAATGATCCTTTTGGTTTTCAACACTTCAACGAGGGCTTGCCCGAACTTGCGTGACAAGTCATCCTGATTGGAGTTATACTGTTCGCCTGCTACGCAGAAATCTTCTACCACCTGTTTGAGGATGCTCGACTTCCATTCCTCTACCTTCAGCTGACGGCGATTCTTGTCCATGGTCCAGATTTTATCTGCGGCTCGTATGTGAGGTTTGTGCTTAAACATCCCGGCATCCTTGCCCTGGATCCATTGAGAGATAAGGAAGGTTTTATCCACCGCCTTTCCATTAGGTCCCACTAACTTCATCGCGCCTTCCGGATCTGGGACACAGAATGCATCAAAAAAGTCAGGGTCCTCAAACTCAACATGGATTAGTAAAGTCTCGTGACTCGGCTGAAACGACTTCAGAGCGGTAAACAAATCTCGGAGTTTGTCGAGATGGTGACCTGCTTGTTGTTTTGCCTCATCGATGAGTGTCCACTCGGCCCTTGTGCGTACGACCCTCTCCTTCTGGATTTTAAACACACTGAGGTCTTCAAGCGCCGGCTTCGCGCGGCCACCAAAACGAACAATGTCACCCCTCGGAATCCCTATGTTTATAAGGTCCTCAAGGAATTGATCGAGGGCATGGTTCGTGTAGCACACCACGAGGATGGTCTGTTCGGTGTACATATGCAGTGCCTTAGCAAGCAGTGCACCAATGAAAGATTTGCCAGTACCTGAGGATGCGCAATCAGTTAGACTATTGGAAGACTCCCCAAGCAACAAAGCGCACCCGGTGGGCCTTGGATTAACGATAACCTCTGTTTAAGTCCCGCAAGAAGAGAGAACACTTGCGAAACGTCAAGAATGATGGAGTTTGGGGTCTGAAGTAGCGGTTTGAGGTCCACCGAAGGATATCGACTAAGTGGTCCAGTGATTTCTGTAACGACGACAGGGGGAGTCGCTATCTGCTTCCCATCTTCCCAGAACAGAATTTCTTCTGAGAGTGGCAAAAACGGCATTTTCTGAAGCGCCTTCAGCACAGGCTCGAAAGCGAAGACTGCACAGTCAATCTGAATCAAGCGAAGATGTTTGGTTTTTTGGAGCTGCAGAAGTGCCTTGGAAAGGCTAGTCTGTCCTTCGATCTGGAAGATGATGATAGGGGGTTTTTTCGCCAGCAAGTCTTCCTTGCGGTGGATGGTGCCGAGACTCAGAATTGCACCGTCACCAATGAGGCACGCCAAGGATTGGTGGCGAAGCATTCTTGATCCACGATGATCGTCAAGGAAGAATCGCTTCCTGTCTTTGTCCTGAATACCCTTCAGCATAGGAAAGTCCGAATCGCATTTGAGCATGAGACCCCAGTGAGTTCTCCGGTTGTCAGGACCAGTAAAAATGTCCACCATCTTGATCCCATCAACGACCAACCCTCGGTTCCTTCCCTGCTTCTTCTTCAGGGCAATGTCGATGTCTTCCTTCAGCTCATGCATCATGTCATCACGTAACAAACGGAATGTATTGTCCAGATAGTCGGCAACGCGTGTCTCTTTGCCTGCTGGATCTTCGAGAAGCGAAGCGGGTCGTAGTGCAGGTTTCTTAGTACTCGTTAACTCATCTGCCGTAGGAAGAATGGCGATCTTGCGGAAATCAGGGAAATCGTTATCATGACGTCCGCCGGCGACGAAACTAGGATCTGCAACGTTGGACGAAGCTGGGCTAGTGGTAGAAAGGATGTTTTTGATGTGATATCCCTCTTCCCTAACCTCCCGTTGATCAGAGTTGATGATTTTGTCAAGTATGGAAGGACGACTGGCAAGTTCGCGGTAGGCAGTCGGGTCTCGGTTGGGCATTTGGAGGAGATATGACAGGACTTTTGCGAAAATGAGCTGGGCCCGCTGGTTCAGAGTCCCGTTCTCGAAAGCCCTGTGAAACTCGTTCCAGAAAATGGGCGGGTCGACGATGTTGACAATTACACGGTTCAGTACGTCGCCACCCATTTCGGCACGAAGAAGGAACTCAAGCACGTTCGAGGCAAGACCGTTTAAAAATTCCGTTCTAAGATCGGAGCGCATGGCCTGCTGGAGTGCGGGAAGACCATGACTGTTGGCGACGATGTCGTTTGCGCACTTGGCTGGGTCAGCCTGTACACATAGACCTTCCAAGAACAGGCGACAATCATTTGAGCGCTGCTCGAGCTTGACATTGCCATGGATGATATCGTTGAACCGCTTTTGCAGCTGTTTAGTTCGCTGGTCAGACATAGGACTTCAGCTAGGTGCTGTGTGGGGAACACGCCTCTAAGCTTATGAGCGGCGATGATAAGGCTACCCCCAACCCTACCCCACGACAGCCAAAGCGCCGAGGGAAAAGCCGGCCCCCAAATGAGATGATCGTCGCCGCATTGATTTGGCAGTTCCGTCAGTAGCGTGTGAGATGGCAAGCTTAAGGCCACCCTGCCATCGGCAACCATCGGAGACGAATGACTACGGTTTATGAGTGGTTTCCATACCACGCCACGTGGAACTTGGGGACTAGAGAGGGTTGACTCGGAAAGGTCTCCGGTTAGCTGTGAACTTCGAAAGCAGACTGGTGACTCGCGAGCATACACCTGCCATGGCGGTTCCTTCGCTCACATGTACAGTATGTATGTGTAAAGGGTGGGATGGACGACTTCGCTCGACGGGTGGTACCTGATCTTGAAATCCGCAGTGCAGGAGCTTCACGATTTTGAGGTTTCTGAATGATTTTGGCTCGTGCTCGACGGGCCAGCGTTCGGAGATCCAAGCTAAGGACGAGTAGAGCTGACTGGTCCAAAAACCTCGCCTGCCACCAAAAATGGGCACTTACGGACTGATAAGTTCAAAGAGTCTTGTCGACGCTCTCCTGTTGGGAGAGATCACGCAAGTAAAAGAGATCAAACGTATTATCCCAAAGTTCAAGATATCATCGATCTACAATCAAGACCAGGGCCTTCGAGCAACATCCCCATCATAGGTAGCGACGATCATGACCAGAACGCCAGTAGTGTACATGATACCTTGCAGGTCCTGAATATCATGGTCATTGCTCCGCTAATTACATCCGTTTGGGCTATGGTCGTCGCAATCGACAAGCACCTTCGCTCCTCGTCAGCTTCGGAGGGTCACAAGCCACGTGATTGCCATCACACACTAGCGTGACACGATCCGCCGCCTCCCGAAAAGAGGATTGCACAAGTTCTTCCAGCAACAGCATCTTCTCGTCTTTTCTACCCGCCAAGCATGCTTCAATTACAGAGGGCAACGCAGAAGGCAAGTGGGTTTACCTGAATCACTGCCGTCCACTAACCTACTCTACTGTTTGCCAGCACGTCGCACGGCGGTTGCGCAAGGCTACTCTTCAGCTCGGAGCATGGCAAGCCCAGCGTGGTCTGGCAACGCCTTCCGGACCTTATGACGCTTTGATCATCGGTGGAGGTAAGCAATAGCAGTCCAATCCGCTCTGTCATTCACTCTTCTACTAGGTCCCGGTGGCTATGTCGCTGCCATCAAGGCCGCTCAACTTGGCTTGAAGGTATACCTTTTTCCAAATCATTCGCACATAGCTCGGTATCACTAGATAATGCATAGACAGCGTGCGTGGAAAAGCGGGGGGCTCTTGGAGGAACGTGTTTGAACGTTGGCTGCATACCCTCAAAAGCCATGCTGAATAATTCACATTTGTATCACCAAACGAAACATGACCTTCAGAGACGTGGTATTGATGGTACGTACGCGACAACCATGTCTCCCGCTGCATTCACGCTCGTCCTTGCCAGTTTCCGGGGTTTCGCTTAACCTGTCTCAAATGCTAAAGGCAAAAGATCAGTCCGTCACCTCTCTTACGAAAGGTATAGAAATGCTCTTCAAGCAGAACAAAGTCGACTACATCAAGGGTGCTGCGTCCTTCGTCTCTCCCAATCGTGTTGCAGTTAAGCTGCTGGACGGCGGGGAGGCTGAGGTCGAGGCAACAAACATCATCATCGCTACTGGCTCGGAAGTTGCCCCTTTCCCAGGTGGTGCCATCGAAATAGATGAGAAACGGATAGTAAGTTCTACTGGTGCCCTTGACCTGCAAGAGGTACCAGGCAAGATGGTTGTCATCGGAGGTGGTATCATTGGTTTGGAGATGGGCAGTGTCTGGAGCCGACTCGGCGCGGAGGTAACTGTCGTCGAGTTTCTCGGTGGCATCGGTGGAGCTGGGATCGACGAAGAAGTTGCGTGAGTGTAACGCTGGTGGTGTCGTTCCACTCGTCTGACAATCGTCCAGCAAACAGTTCCAGAAACTCCTCGCGAAACAGGGTCTCAAGTTCAAGCTGAATACCAAAGTCTTGTCAGCCGAAACGCAAAATGGTAAGGTCTCTGTGAAGACTCAGTCTGCCAAAGGAGACAACGAGGAGACGGTAAGTGCAAACGGATCCGGGTGCGATCATCAAATGCCTTACTGTAGTTTCAAGCTCGAGGCCGACGTTGTCTTGGTGTCTGTTGGTCGCCGCCCGTACACCGAGGGCCTCAACCTTGAGGCTGCAGGTGTACAACTAGATAACAAGGGCCGCGTTGTCATTGACGATCAGTTTGCTACGTCGGCGAAGCATATCAGGTGCATTGGTGATGTTACATTTGGGCCTATGCTGGCACACAAGGCTGAGGAGGAAGGTTGGTCAGACGAATCTCTACATTTAATTCGTCCTGAGTAAAACATGTTCAAGGTATTGCTGCTGTTGAGCACATCAAACATGGCCACGGTCATGTCAACTACAACGCTATTCCCTCCGTCGTCTACACACACCCCGAAGTCGCATGGGTAGGTAAGACAGAGCAGGACCTTAAAGCTGCTGGCGTCAAATATAACGTTGGAAAATTCCCCTTCGCTGCCAACTCGCGAGCAAAGACCAACCTCGACTCGGAAGGTTTTGTCAAGTTCCTTTCCGAGAAAGAGACAGATCGGATCCTTGGTGTTCACATCATCGGTCCTAATGCAGGCGAGATGATCTCGGAGGCTGTCCTTGCCATCGAGTATGGTGCCAGTTCAGAAGACATTGCGCGGACGACCCATGCACACGTGAGTGACTCTGGCGTTTCGGCTTGCCGCTTGATCTTATGTCTGGTTACGTAGCCCACTCTCAGTGAAGCATTCAAGGAGGCTGCCATGGCTACATACAGCAAACCTATCCACTTCTAGTCAGGTTAGCTACGGACGACGTGATGAATCACCGTGTCATAGTTGATAAAAGTTACATACCTTGAGGACGAGCATGTGTATGTAGCCTGATAATGCACGCCCTCTTATGAAAAACTTGTAAAACCTGGCGCGTATGCGGTGAGATTGTACAGCTACTTGGTCGTGTGGTACTACATATTTGCAAGCCCCTCTTCTAGCCAACCAGAACAAACAACGCGTCTGCCACTGGTAAAACTGTCGCGACTACTAACACCTCATCTAGCACTGCACATCTTACACTTCAACTTTCCATAATCTTCAGGACAGCGACTAATGCATGTCTTTATCGTGGGCGGAACGCAAGGTGCTACTAGGTTCTCTTCTTCGGGTTCAAGACGACGATGAGGAGGGTTTGGCGCTCGACCGAGTCTTGCATGGCCAAAATGTTGTCGGAAAAACGTGTGCGTAACAGCTTGAATCTATTTCTTGACTGCAGTTTGTAACAGTCTCACAGCGACTACGATCAGAATCGATTCTCTGCGCTTCTGTGATAAGGATCTCGCGGTGCTCGGCACCCTAGACCACGGACAATTTGGAGTTGTGCGATCGTTTGCTTTACACTCGGGTCTCGTGGAGTTTACAGCGCTTATCAGATAGACGTGGTGAACTGCGCTTTGGATGGACGTGTCTACGTGCGCAAGTCTATCGAAAAAACATTTGCTCTGCGAACTCGTGAGGTAAAGGTTTGCAATTCTTCAGGAAGCCTGTCTTGACTCCGCTGCAATTGCTAGCAATGCTCGCCTCAGATCGAGCGTGACATTTTACTTCTAGCTAAGCGTCAAGACTCGCTATGGGTGCCTCATCTATTGTGCGCATATCAGACACCGTCCCACCTCTGCCTCATCATGGATTATGCTGAGGGGGGTACCCTATGGGATGTGTTGGAATCAAGTCCGCTAAATGGAAGAATATCTGAATCCGATGTTTTGTGGTGGGCGCCCCAGGCAGTCTGTGCGATTCACTGGTGCCATTCTCAAGGGTTTGCTCATCGGTGAGTTTGAATTAGCATGACGAGAGTCGTATGTCTCTGACATCTCAGACAGCGATATTAAGCCACATAATTTCGTTCTAACATCCCGCTATCGATTATTACTTATAGATTTTGGTTCTGCCGCACCACTGCAACCTCCCCAACCAGACGGCAGTCAGTTGATTCCTCAACAGTACTGTCTAGTTCCTTGCGGAACATGCGACTATATATCACCTGAGATACTCCAAGCTCATGAAGATGCCCTGGTGGCACTCGAGCTTTCAGACCAAAGTTCTATTACTGCCTCACGCCCTCAAAACACCATATGTGGTTTGGAAACGGACTGGTGGAGTCTGGGGGTTATGATCTATGAGCTTGCTTTTGGAATTACGCCCTTCTTTGCTAAGGACATTAGGACGACATATCTTCGTATAGTGGACCACGAAGTAAGTGCCCTAATCAACTTTTCCGTGTCGAGCGTAAGATCTTGAACAGACTAATTTGAGATTCGATAAAACGTTAGCAGTCTCTGGGAGTTGTCGAGATTTATTACAGAGGTTTGTCATGCTGCATCATTGGTGCTATGGTATTCTGAGACACACTAGACTGTTGACGAATCGGGAGGGCCGACTTGGTCGACGGAGTGTCATGGAGGTTATGGAGCACCCTTTCTTTGCGAACGTCGACTGGTCGGTGGTTGGTAGAGGTAGGGACTGTTATAGATTGTGGTCTCCCGATGCCAATGTTCTTCTCAGAAGCGATGCCGGCTGGCATACATGTTCCACAATTCGCTTACTCGATACCATCAAATGGAATTCCCGGTCCAGTTTTGGAGCTGCCTGAAGATTCTCAATCACATCCCTTTGCATTCTCTGCACTTTTCCAATCATCTGCTGACCATTCGTCGCCTGGGGTATCTGCACTGCGCTCTGTTTCCAGAACTAGAAGTAGCTCTGGTTCTATCCAGTCAGAGGCGGCTTTCATCGGGTTCTCCTGGGGACCTTCAAAAGATACTTTCCTGTCACCCTCTGGATTGGTCAGGGGAGGCTTGTCAGATACCCTGATGACCCCCCGACCTTTGGGGCCCGTCCAGTCGAGGCTCTCTTCGGGTGGACTCGAAAGGGTGCCATCGACACACCTGAATGCATTTACTACGCCGATACGTCCATATAACCTATCTCCTTATCACACACTCCCGCGCCCTAGTACCATTCGTTGCACAGCAAGTCGACGTGCTGTTTCTGACCGGGAAGCGATGCAACAGCTGGTCGATTGCATTGGCATGAGTGCACGAAAGAAGGTCCTGGCGAGCGGTCGCAAGCCGCGGGTACTAGACTCGTTCAGTAGGAACAGTTCAAGCACGATTCGGAAAGAATTGCGGTTTGGCCCACCTCCGATTGTGCCTACCAAGTCTTTTGACTCTACCGACTTTCCCCCTGTAAATGCTTCGTTAGATTTGGACGGCTCAGAATCAGGATCGGAGGGACCTCCAAGTCCCAGCCCGAGCCCACGGCCTGGCTCTGCGATGTCCACTTTGAGCCGCAGGAGTGTCACACCAACCACCGCGGTCTCTTACTCAGCTCGCCACCTAGGCATACCATCTGCATCACAGTCTGTTATTTCCCAAGACACTTCAGGTCTGTACTCGCGGGTGGAATGGAGAGACGATGCAATCTCCTTACTCGAGGAAAGGAACACAGCCCTCTTAAGCCGGTTGGGGGAAATCCAACTACGCCTGGATGACCTTCGGGCGACAATAGAGCGGTAAGGCTACTTGCTGTCCTGGGAAACAGGGTAGCTTATGTTTTGTCCGGTGCCTGGTACATATCAGCCGCGGTTAGGTATATTCTAGGTTACTTCGCCGGCAGTCGCTGTCCCTGGAAAGGACTGAGGGCTGACCAGATAAACTTGTCAACCCCGATAGACCAAAATTGAGGGGCTTTCATAAACCAACACGCTTACCGCGTGAGGTCGCCAGACGCTGAACCCGATCTTCACCGATCTAATAGGGCAACACGCGATCGTGAGTCCTGCCCTTAATTGACTTCGAACGCTGGTATATCTCGCCAGTCCTGATGCTGGTTCATGCCATATGTATATGAGACTCTTTTGTCTATATGTGTGATGCTACCAAATGTAAAGCGTGGCGGACATAGTCAGCGTAGCTGTCTTTACTTTCACATAGATCTGGGTGTTTTCCTGCTGGTGATAGCTTCGTACGCGCGGAAAGGCGGGATGGCAGCGATCGATCGGTTCAGCTGCTCATGCCAGAAAAGGGGCTATGTCGATCTGGTTCCGTGTTAGCGTGAGAATACCGAATGTATGGTGGCGCGACGCGCTCTCGTCGTCATCACTTGAGACGACGGGCAAACAGCATTCGTATTCCTTCTGTTCCGACACTGCAAGATACCCGTTCTATTTACTGACATTTTGAAAGGATCTCAGGGTGCTGAACTGAACTCTACCATTGAAAATGCCGGCGCCTTCTGAGTCCTCTGCGCCCCAAAGGCGTTTGTCAGTTTCCAGGTCGACTTCGTCCACAAATACGCGTTCGTCGCTGAGCCCACTGGCAAAACCACGCGCACTCTCCAACGCGAGCGATGCGAGCGGTTGCACGACGGTGAAACCGTCCTTGTCGACTTCGTCCTCCATCTCAACATCGAAGCTGTCGATCGCCTCTGTGAGGTTAAACGTGAAAGGTCGCCCGCCTAATCCTACGTCAGTGCCATTATCCGGCAAGAAAAAACCAACTTCTGCCTTTCCAAGTGCAGACTCGCAGTCTGCGCGCCGTATTTCCGTTCCAGTTCAAATGCGGGGTGCCGATCCCGTGTCTCCGACTCCGGCTCAGAAGGGGAGACACACGTCATTGACCGGCCCGCCAAGTTCTTTCCCCCGAAGTTTAGCGGGTGCCGTCTCTGCCAATACCAATACAGGCGCAGGTGTGCCGGCCGCGCCTTCGCGTAGTCGCGTTATGTCAGACGCTTCAAACCGCTCCAGATCTTCACGAAAGAATGGACTGTCAAACGCACCCTCGTCACGTTCCAACTCTCTGTCAACCAGCCATAGCGCTCTCTCGCCTTCAATGACCGTCACTTCGCCTAGTCCTATCAAAAGGACGCAAAAGACACTGTCGCTGGGAGGCGACACCAGCCTACTGCTCAACGCATCTACTGCGAGCGTTAGTGCCTCTCCACCAGTGGCCAGGCAGAGTACCCCGAGAAGACCCGATACACATGGAACGCCCGGAAAATCCCCATCACAAACGACTCCATCCAGGTCGCAGCCACAAGCAAATAAATCCCCGGTTGTTACACCAGGAAAGTCACCCAAGAGTGTGAAGACTCCTGTCAAAGTACCGCAACCTCAAGGAACCCCTTCCAAGGGTATCCCTAGCTCTGCAGACAGGCAGCATGTACAACGGCATGGGTCGGGTTCCTCGCGCCCACGCGTAGGTACGAGGGATTTATTTCTTCCCATCCACATGCGTAACTTACCGGAGATGCAGCCGCTATGGGTCGTCCCACCATTCCTGATGACTTGTGCACCTTCAGTCTCGGGAACGGTACTCTTGGAGCTGTGAGCTTGAACGATGAGGCGTATCCGTGGAATGATGATGGGGAGGATATGACCTTGGATATGGTGACTGATATTGGGGAAGGCTCTGGAGATGAGGAGGTGAGTTTACTCGTAGAATTCGAACTTTTCAACTACTGCACGAGGGTGGAGAGCTTATGCTGCTCGAACGCTGCCGTACACTCGCTTTTCGGCTGCTGTTGCCCCGTGAAGAAAACACGATCAACAATGTTATCTCTTCACTTTTGTGGAGTGGATGAAGCTCCACGTGTTGTGTCTCTTATGATATTTTCTTGCTTGCTGACTACACACTTTTTATCCGAAACAGTTTGAATCTACTCTCAATAACCTACGGACCCTTCACCTTTCCCGCCTAACCTCTTACAAGCGTCTGCTCGAACGCGCCCAAGCAAGTAGCGCTGCCCAGGCTTATGCTCTTCAGGCCGAATTATCCATTCTCAAAGAACATCTTCAATCGGGTACCCGAAACAAGCCCGAACAAGATTTCGGGGAAATATGCGTGTGTGGCGGGAGGAAGGTCAAAGGTTATTGGGGTGGGTATGACGGTGATATTGTTGATGATGGAGGAGCTGGGTTGGAGGGGGCATTGAAGGGGGATGGTAAGGGAACTTTCAATGAAAAAGAGGTGAAGAAGGTGGTGCGGAGGCTTGGACGGGAAGCACGGATGAGACTGTAAGTGGCGTTTATCAATTACTCCCTGCAGGCGTCACTTGCCTCCTTCGCATTCTCCAATACTTCCTTCGGATTGTTTATGGCTAACCAGCACCTTGCTCTGACAGGATTGGACTGATACTAGATTGTCAGTAACTTCTCTTCTTCCATCGAGTTGTGTGATTGATCTGACAGTTTCCCTCATTTCTATGGCACACAGCTCTTTTACCTGGTGATATCCCATTGCAGATCCTTCTTCTGCAGAAATACCTCAAATCATCGTTCGATGTTGTCGGTTCCTTGGCACCTGACATAGCTTTACGCATCTTCCGTCATCTGAGCGTCAAAGAAGTAGTGGAAGTTGGCTTGGTGAGTCTCTTCAGCCGTCGCAAACGCTTTTAGAAAATCTGCGTAATGCCGCGCAGCTTATATATCAGTCTTTCGGCAACGACGTATATGCGCGAGCTGAGTAGCTGACGAAGAACTATGATTTAAGGTATCGAAGAAGTGGTTCACACTATCCCGGCATCCCGCCTTATGGCGCTGGCACTGTTTGCGTTTGACGGCAAGTGATCCAATACCTGTCAAAACTCCCGAGACACCCGAAGGATGGTGAGCTTTCCCTCCTCATTTATGTTCTCCAAGGTTTGATAGTCGATACCATCTAGGTACCCCTTGTACCGCTCGCTACATCATCGCGAGTCCAACTTTGCAAATGGACTTCCCCAGAGCATCAAATTCTTGAACGGACACACTAACTTCTGTACTACCCTACTCTTGAGAGGTGTGTGCGAGTATTGCGTGCGAAGGTGTCGATCTTGAACTTTTTCGCAATGCAGGCAAGCGACTCATCTCGGGGTCTTATGATGAAACCATTCGATTCTGGGATATCGAGACTGGAGAAATGAAGAAATGTTTGTCAGTTAAGAAACCCGTTAGCTGTGTCGATTTCTTAGCAGAGGAAGGTTTGTACGACTTCCGTTCTCCATGTGGGCTGTGCTGACCCGCAGATACAGAGGTCTTCGTTGTCGGGTTCCACGACGTTGGGTACGTTCCATACATAGCCATTGGTCACACCTTACGCTCATAGTTGGACGAAAGCCGTGTGCACCTGTTCTCTTCAGTGACCTTCACTCCCCTACAGCAGCTCGCCGGACACTTGAATGGTATTCGTGCTGTCGCTCTTTCATCGCGCAACCTCGTCAGTGCTGGGGCAGACAAAGCTCTCGTTTGCTGGGACTGGCGTGCGGGCACCAAAATCGTGCGCTTCGGGCAGCAGACGACCGTGAATATTGGTGTTCAGCTCATCGGGTCTCCGAACGCAGAGGAGGGAGAAAGGGTGGTCAGTGTCACGATCGATGGGATCGTGCGCGTCTTCTCGATCAGTGCGTGTCCTGTCTTGAGTCCTGTGGCGGCGTCTAATCACCTTTTAGAGCGAAGAGAGATGATATCTCACTTTAGGCTCTCAGAGCTGGGAAGTAATGATCCCCTTCTCAGTGCGAAGCTGTGGAACGTCGGGGCGGCACCGAGCAACATGTTACAGTGGTTTGCAGCAAAAGGCACTCAAATGACGGTAAGGTCTTTCACATGCACCGCCGCGGCCATGCTCATGGTATGGAACCGTCAGTGTGCCACCAAATCCATCATTCTACATCTTCAATGGACGGAAGATCAAGGGAAACCCACGATCGAAAGTGGAGTGGTTAGCCCTACGGGCAACAACACGCGTGTGTCTTCTCCAACGACCATGCGTACACGTACGGTTTCTTCGCTGGCGAAGTCGACATCATCGATAGCCACACCTGCAACAAGGCAATCGCTTGGGCTGTCCGTCAGCAATGTTCCAACGACGGTGACCAGACCTCGACACTCCCTCGCGTCGCCAATAGCCTCCCATCCCACCAGTTCTTCGGCCTCTCTTCGAGCGGGGACACCACTTTCGCCCGTAGGCAGCGGAGCCATCGGCGCAGAGGGATTCTCAATCCGATTCGGTCGTGCGGCGATACTGACAGCACCACCTAAACTGATTGCATTGGTCGAGACGCCCGACGTAGCTGTAGGCGCAGTTGATCCAAGGAAGAGGAGGGTGGTGACTGCCACTCGATTTAGCTCGAGAGCTGGTGCGGATCGCAGGGTGAGTGCGCTCGTACCTATATTATTATATATACCTTCGGTTGTGGGCATGAGCTGACATTGATGGCTTGAGTTAGATATTGATTTCGACTCATGAAGATAAAGACCCAGCACCGGTGGATTTGGCGGCAGGCGACGAAGGAGACCTGGATGGGTCGACCATAGACGGGGATGACAGTAGATCCGACAAACTGAGGCGTTCGAGCTCTCCCGCCCCCGTTGTCGACATCGATGCGAATATCATACCCCTCGGCGGAGCTTGGGCGGCTCTTGCTCATGCCCGTGGAGACCTCGGCAAAGTCAAGGGCTTGCTGGGCACTTTACCGAGCAAGTTTGCTGGTTTGGCTGTTCCGGAGAAAAATCCGATGTCGATGCAGTTGAGCCATGAAGAAGTTGTGGTCGGATGTGCGGACGGGACGATCTAGTCAGTACCCTTTTTTTTCCCTTTGATCATCTGAGAATGCGATACTCACTTCGTGGTTCTTTTTTTTGCGCAGCGTGATGAATTTCGTTGGACACGAGTATCAGAAGGAACGCGTTGTTTTGCAGGGGACCGACGACGTCAGCGATGGAGAGGACAACGAGGGATCTGATTCTTCGAGTGCTCGATGAGTGACTTCTCTCCGGTTTTAGGTCGCCCGGTCGATCTCTACGCCATCTATAGTAGCAAAAGAAATGGAGAAAAGAAAGTACCAAAACCATAGATATTTACTTGCACGCTCGTTACTACACTATTATACCGCTCGTTTAGATACCTTATGGTTTGCTTCTTGCTCTGCTATATCGCCGCTTACGCGCATGCCGAATCGGAAACGAGTTTTGAGTTTCATTACGTAGGATTTCTTGTGTATCTGCGTGACTACACGCTATCAAGACGATTACGAAAAGTGGTCGGAGATAAGACAGACAGGGATTGAAAAAATGAGTGAACACGCTCATAGTACTATGGTACCGGAGCCAAAGCACGTGATTCTACAGGAAATGACTTTACCCCCAAAAGCAGTATCATTTGATTGATTTTACAGGTTCTGCCATGTCTACCTCCTCCGATACGAATCCACCCCTACCGCAGCCAAACAACGTTGAGGAGAATGACGATGACTTCGACGACGACTTCGACGGTTAGCATCTCCTTCGGTCTCTCTCTCTCCACACAATCGGCCTGAGACGATCTCCCGCGAAACGACGCCGTCATGCCAGTCATGTGTAGTTTTTGTTGACTCACCCACTGCGTTTTGCAGATGTACTTGAGCAATTCAAACCGTCGCCAGACCAAGTGAACTCTCCTCCTACAGCCGAAGCAGCCACTCATCAAGATCAGCAGCAACGAGCGGAACAAAAGGACGACGACCACGACCAAAGCAAAGGGGGGAAAGATGAGTGCGATGATGACAACGGCAACGACGATGCTCTGACGGCCGCCTTTGCGTCCGAGTTCGCAAAGGGCATGGAATCGCTCATGCGCGAGTTGGCTGAGAACGGTGGACTCGATTTCGATGCGAGGGATGACGTGGGACGAGATCCGGCGATTAGTGCTGCGTGGGAAGCGATGCTGGTCGAAGAGATGGACAAGATGCCGGGTGCGGCACCAGCATCGACATCGACATCGACAGCATCGGCGACCCAACAGAAAGGTTCCTCGCCGACTCCTTCGACGAGCAAAGTTGGACCCAACAAGCCATCTGCAGCGGCGACCGGTGACGAGTTCCAATCTCGCATTCGGGACACGATGGACAAACTGAAGTCTTCCGAGTCCGGCTGTAAGCCGTCCACTGCACCCTTGCCTACGTTCCCGGGTGCCGACGATCCGTCGCTCGCTGCATTTTTGCAAGGGCTTGAGACGATGGAACCTAAAGACGGGGACGAGCTGACCGGTGTGCTGGAAGCGATGATGGGTCAGCTGATGAGCAAAGAAGTCCTGTATGAACCGTTGAAAGAGTTGGACGAGAAGGTAGTGTCGTGTTTAGTTCTCTCTCCGGATCGGTTTATATTCATGTGTCCTAATCACTACAGTTCCCTTCGTATCTAGCCTCCCACACCACACTCCCCGCGGAGGAAAAGGAGAGATATGAGAAGCAAAGGTCCAGTATTACGCGGCTCCTCGCGATCTTCGAGGAAAAGAATTATAACGATGAGGATGCGAAGACGAGGGAGAAGATAGCTGAGGTGATGGGTGAGGTGAGTCGTCTTTCTCTTTTACGCAAACCGCTAGGCTATCTCCCCGTTCCTTTTTTCCCCCTGTTACTCGTAAAACTCACGACGAGAACGTTTCCGTATGCGCCACAGTTGCAGTCGTACGGATCCCCACCCGAAGAGATAATGGGACCTCTTCCCCCTGGGATAGCGATGGGTGCAGATGGGTTGCCGGAGTTGCCTGAAAGATGCGTGGTTGTCTGAGACGCGTGGACGGCGTACATGCCTCGTGCATCGTTGCAAGTCGCAGGAGATCCTGGATTCGCGAAGAGGGCTAAATGGGACGATGGGTTATCCTTACGGGGAATAGAGGACGTCGAGGATGAGGGGAACGACATGTCGGATAGACTTCGAGTGCGTACGGGGTCAGTACTTCAATTCTCTTTCCTGTCGTTACATTGGCTATCCTGCCTTTGATTCGGCGCTCGACCTATGCTGGTCGTGACTTATAATTTACCACAAATTCAGCCACATGTAGTACACTTGTCGATCACAATCGGAGAGGAAGATAGAATCGCCTTCCTCATGTCCTTAGAACCATCGAGCTTTCCGCTGATGCAAACCCATGTCCATAACGATTTTTTAAGGAGTCTGGCTCCGCTGAGGGATCAAATCTTGAAACACTTCAAAGCTAGTGGTAACTTATCACGCAACACGTCAGTCTGACTCAAATTCCTTGCAGCTGAATAGGAACCGCGAATGTCCTTTTGATACGACTCCACCGTCACTACCATGGAACGTAGACGGCTCCCCTCGGAACAACGGTACCCATCTGAAAATGGCCACACACCATTGCAGCAAAAAAGAGCAGTCCTTCATACCCGTCACCGTGGTCCAACCACAGAGTTGAAGTTGCCCGTCTGACCACCTTGTCGAGAGCACCAAACTCGGTATTACCCAAACAGTAAAAACAGTCTAACTGCCGCCCTTCGTACGGGTTGGTCGGCAAGCCCGGAACAGTCGCGTGTCCTGCTGAGTCCCAGTGAATCCCCGTCGCTTCAGAACTCTTCGCCAGCATACGTCTCCCTTGCATAGTTAGCAGGCGTGCTACGCTTCCACGTTTGCTCCTCGATGCGGTTCAATGTACTGCCATATCAGTTGGTCGTCAAGATGCTTCGTTTTGGACAGAGTGTCCATGCGATAGGCAGGAAATCGGCTCAACAAATCGGTAAGACCTGCAGATCGATTTGCCACCCTTAATGACACGAACGAGCACGAGATCGATTACGTAACCTTGTACGCTTTATTAGTCCTGCACGGGGCTTGCGCAGCTGCAGAGTTGAACGTTGAACGTTGAACGACTGCAGTACTACTGCGATGAAACGAACGAATGACTTGGACGTATCGTCGAAATACGATGTATGAGTTGGATTGCGACCAACTGCAAGAATCGACGGGTTAAACGCATTTTGGGTGGATCCGACTTGGAGGAAAGCAAATGAAGCCGGTACTTCGGATCTCGCGTGAGTGTATTATATATACAAGCATGGCAGACGCTCCTCACATGTGAGCCCATATCGACTGCGATGTCCTCCTCCGCCCAGCCTTTGAGGCTTCAGAGACTCGGTACCCTCTTCCTCTCGTTCGCTTTTGCTGTCGTTGGCTTGGGAGTCAGCATCAATGCAAGAGTCAAGTAAGTCGGCGACGTGTGTCTCATAGTACGACCACCCGTCTCACGAGGTTCCCCAAAAACAGGGCAAATCAAGCAGTGAACGAGGTTTACGGTGCGGCACCCAACGGGGCAACCGTGAATGTCAACACCAAAGGTAACGTCGCATCAGTCTCACACGACCAGATCGTTTAGATATTCCTCTTCCCACGGTGTAGACATTTCCGACGTAGGGTCGGTCGTTCTCGCAGGCTGTGCCCTCCAAGTGGTTCTTTCTGCACTCTTCATCGTATTCGTATTCTTTCCCCGCCGCACCACCGCACTCTTCCTTCGAATCCAGGGATGGTCTCTCTACTTTTGCGGCCTTTGGCTGCTGGCGACTCTCATTCCTTTTGACGTGTTCTATGCAACACGGCAGGCCCAAGTTAGCGCCACCCTAGACGGAATATCTGTTCCAACAGCCGAAATCCAAAGCATCGAGCAAGCTCTCGGATTGAGCCCGTACTACAAGGACGCTTCGTACTGTAAGCCGCCTCCCTCTCGACTCGCCTACGCGGATCGCTGAAGATTTCGTTTTTCTTTCTTTCTTTCTTTTCAGTGAAACTTGTCGCCATACTACCTTGGTTCGCATTTTTGTTTGCAGTCATCGCAGGATTCGTTCTGCAACTGGCAGCCGGCCACATCACGTTTGGCGGTTCCCAGAATAACGAAAAGGAACCTTGAGAGAGAGTGCAAAGATAATGATTTACGATTCCGTCGGATTTTGAACGTGGGTTGATGTCACCCCGATGTACGCAGTTACGAATACCATTATGAAGTTCGCATGGTAATGATGGTCATCATTTCGAGCCCACGGGGTCTTCCGCTTCCGCGCGACGGCATCGACTTGTCATGGTATGTGAGGTGTAACCGTGTCCCGGCTTGACCCACTTGGGAGTAGTCTCGAAACAAACCGGATAAGTGTCCCCGGGTACTGCCCACGTCAGGACTTGTCTGGTTACCCAGAACGTCCGGGTAGCGAGACGAACTCCTGTAGAAGATATGAGTATTATAGGTGGTTCACTTGGACTGACCTAGTACTGACTTAGGGGCGCACATGACGTTATTTTCACAAACAATGCTAGCTATCAACTTGCTTTCTCGTACTTCGACTTCCAACATAGACTCTTCAACTGATATGCCTACCCCGCTCCCTCCCAATCCCTTTCCACCAGGTGCGTTTCACGCTGCATACCGACGATGCCTCGCCCTCGAGGCTGAGGCATCCGATCTTCAAGCTCCCCAAACCTGTCCTGCCCCTATCGTGTGCGCTCGCCTCCTCGGCCACTTATTACGCTTAGCCCCCGCTGGTAACGGCCAAACTCAAGTTCAACGTGGCATCGCCTTGACGGTGGACAACGTAGAACTCATGAAGTTGGCCGGAAATTATCTGAATCTTATCGTCCACGCTTGTGAGTCTCAGACTGTCCACTATATCTGGGGATCAATCCATCTCTTACCACTTTACCGGTACGTTCACAGTCAAACGTGGCGGTGGACGGACGCCTCAGCCGTCCGAACACCCCTCTCGCCCGTCTTCGTTTGAAGACACTCGTCAATATTCCTTGGCTCTAATGAACGAGAGTACTTTGGATCATCGCATGGCTCGGGCAGCTGTACGTTCCCATGGATATGGATATTCTACAGACCATTCCCAGATCTGACGTCTCGAGAAGGCAAGGCGTCGCGATGACAATTGTTGCATGCTCACTGGAGATAGAGACTATCAAGACGGTGGTCTCATATGGGTTGAAACTGCGCACGTCATTCCAGAAGTAACTAGTAACAATATCATAGCAGAGGGAAAGAAGGTTGGGTATTTTTCGATATCTTCGTTCTTGTCAACTCGATGAACCTGTATAAGCAGTTCCATCCTGCGAATGCCTGGACGATCCTATCCACGTTCATCGGTATCAACATCCTCGAAGAGTTGTCGGGCAACCGAATCCATCGGCTCGAGAACATCATGTCGATGGAGCAAGCCTGCCACCGAGCCTTCGACGAACTTGTCTCGTGGCTGAAGCCCGTGGAGGTGCGTTCACAGGAGTATCTTTTTCCCCCTTCGCGCGCACTTCTTACATAACATATTATATCTGTCAACAGGGTGTACGAGACACGTATCGCACGTATGAAGCTCGGAAAGGACTGAAAGAGCGGATGCGCGTGCCTGATATTGTGACCTTCTCCACGACAACTGAATTCCCTCTTCCCCATCCATCCTACATCGCGCTTCACGCGCTTTGCTGTGAGGTGACCTGGATGTCTGGAGCGGAGGAGTACATCATGGATATTGAAAGGATGATGGATCAGATGGGAGTCCTTGCAAAGGACGGTTCGACTGCTGACGTCTTGATGGACGCGCTAGCTCTTGTTCAGCCTTGTTGACCTCAAGCCCTCGCAGACCGTCATTACTAACATGCCCCATGGTGCCTATTTTATCGGGAAAGCGAATGCACGGGAGACGAGCAGGACAACATGGGTCTGGCATTCGCCATACCTGAACGTGTGGTGTATTTGTCGAACTCATCGAGTCGTGCAAATTCGCAAGACGTGCTTTACTCTTCTTGGCCGTACACCCGGAACGGGAAAAAGACCGCGCTTCTGCGCTAGCCGCCTCTCGCAAAGTTGGAGTCAAGGTACCGTTTTACCGAGTTGTAAGGCTCAAGGTGCGTACGGTACGGAGGTGAAGCAGACACAAGTCCTTGCGATGGCTTTCAGGTGATAATAGGTGAGGAAAAACCCATGTCACACGTTTTTCAGGCTCACGAGTCATTTATCCCATTCCCATGTTAGTTGAAGGTTTTACTCTTATACCATTCACGAGTTTGAGGGCAAAGGAAACATTTGAGGGCGAAGCCACGAAATTGATCTGACCGAAGCTGGAACACCCCATCAGCCACCTCCCCTCTTCCTTGTCGTACCACTCTTTCGAGGTTTCCATTGCGCCCTTAATGATGGCCCAGTGCTCGTCGCGTTTTGACCCCTCAGGAGAGAATTCGGAGATCTTCCTTCTCCATAGTGCCTCCCTCTAAGTGATGAAGTACTCCGTGCTGCGCTCGTTCAAGACCTGGCTTGCACGGAGGGAGGGGAATGTAATGGCGGCCCTCGCTAGGTCGAAAACCGCAGCGTCGGAAACGAGGATGAGATCTTTGGAGAAGTTAGGCTTCTCGGGGTGTGTTGTCCCGAGATACTCGGCGACCTCCCGGGAATCGGTAATCAGTGCGTTGGTGTGTGCATCGCTAAGAACAGGCAAAGTGTACATCTCTCCGTCATCTGCGAGCTTGTTCTTTCTTGCTCCGATCTCTTTTATTCTCGGGGCGATATCGGGATACTCTCCATCCATTCAACCTGGAAGGGAAGACCCTTGTAGCCCAAGACGAAACTATACACCAGCTTATGCTTATATCAATGGAGACAAGTGGGAGGTCTAATTGCGTTGGCTTGGCGGTATTGGGAGACTAAGAATTTCCTTCGAGTTTGGACGGGATGTCGTACGGGACGAGAGGTATCATTGGCACTTGAACAACGAGATGAGGCGGGACTCCACTAGCTCTCACATACGTGCTCTTTGAACGGGTGATCATGTGTGTGTGCGTCGTCAGCAGCTGGTGCAGATGGACGACGAAACCATGCATCGTGTTAACCGGATCAGACGCGCATGCATCATTTCCATGTCCGTGAATCGGAGACATACGTTCCACTGCCCAAGCGCGAGGAAGGAATCAGTCCACGGCGTCATGATGGGTGACCTCAAGACACTATGAGCGTTATGGTTGGCCTCAAGAAAAGCAGTCATACGGAGGTCGCGGAAGAACCACGGAAAGAAATGAAAAATTTCATGAAAGATTACACCTACCAAAAGGTTTGCAGAGCTGATACCGGGTGTCGTATTCGTCGATGAGGCATGCAACACAATTTGTTGGACTTTTGCCTTGAGAAGCTTGTACTGGACAGGTGTGCGTGTTGGATATCGAATGCATTTTCATATGTTGCTCCTGTTAGCGGCATGTGTAATTGTCGGTGCCGTGAGTGACTCAAGGAGCGCGTTCAATCGCACTGTGTTTGATCGTCGAAACTGATGCCTACAATCGGGAGCAAACTGCGTGCCAACGAGGGGCTTAAACGCGGCCCAAGCATGCTGGAACGACTGGCAGAAGGGGGGGGGGGGAAGATGATTTCAGTGGTTAGCAGTCCTTCTTGGTCTCACATTACTTCTTGGTGTGCACACTCTATGATCGTGCCCCGGTTATACACGCCATCGGGCATAACAACCTCTCCGTAAGACAACACCACACCCACCGTTTGGTTAACTGGAGTTTCGACTCTGCCACGCAGGGGCATTCATGCACCGGGAAAGTGAAAGTGATGAAAATCCTCTCACTGTTGCATTTGCGTCTGAGCTCCGACGAGGTATGAAGTGGCACATGCGCGGGCTCGGTGAGGACGGCGGACTCGGTCTTGATGTCTGTCAGGTGAAACGCCTGGCCCCGCATCACCGAGCAGTCACGCAGCTGGTGCTGAGGTTGGCGGTGGGTCAAGGCACAGCACAGAGTGAAGGATCGCAACAAATAAGAGATCGTACAGGTGATAAGGAAGAGGAACAAGGAGACCAGGTTTTCTGGGCTACCGTGAGGTGATGTTAGTTAGGAAGAGTCCAGGTTCGGCTTCAACGTCTCGATAGAAGCGGCGAACCTCAGTAGAGCCAAGTTCCAACCTGAGGTGATCTGTGGCTAGTAGCAATAGGTTCCAATGGGCCCGGCATCCGGAAGGTGATTGATGGCCCAGCTGAAATCTTCCGAGTCTGGTCTCAACCCGTCTATACTCACTTTTACCTACGTTCCGAACCTCAAGACGACCCGTCACCCTCGGCATTATTGCAAGGTCTAGTTGACTCGAGTCTCGTGCGCTAGAAAGAGCGACGTGTTGGCTGATGAATAAAGATGTTGTGCTAGTAGGAAATCGGATTACACGATACCCCGGAGCGCAAACCAGAATTTCTCAGAAACGACTTCGTGCTAGACGAACCTTCATGTTTTCGATGTGAAGGTCTAGGACCACTCATAGAGCAAATTCATCAACTACAAATTTTATGCTGGCCGCCATAGTACAGAGGTGTGGATGAAGGAGCCGCTGGAAGGAAATAATCCGGTGGAAGCCGTAGCAGCCTAGCAGGTGCATGCTCACCGACCTACCCTCGATATTGATAGCTAACTCTAGTAGGACCTTTCGATCGTTCCTAGTCCCCGGGATCCATGTCGCGTGGAAGCTACTCATAAACTACAGCTCGTCTCCAACTTCGCGGTGGGCCTTGCCATCTCACACGCTCCATACTGACAGAATTGCTAAATTAATGCGGCGACGATCATCTCATGGGGGCCGGCTTTTTCCTTGGCGCTTTGGCTGCAGTCGTGGGGGTAGCCTTATCATCGCCGCAGGTGAGCTCCAGAGGTGTGTTCCCCACACGGCACCCACCTGAAGTTCCTTTTCACACCTGTCGTTCCTATGTCTAACCCGCGAACTAGACAGCTGCAAAAGCGGTTCAATGATATCATCCATGGCAACGTCAAGCTCGAGCAGCGCTCAAATGATTGTCGCCTGTTCTTGGAAGGTCTATGTGAACAGGTTGACCCAGTCAAGTGTGCAAACGACATCGTCGCCAACAGTCATGGTCTTCCCGCAATCCAGCAGGCCATGCGCTCCGACCTTAGGACGGAATTTCTAAACGGACTTGCCTCGAACGTGCTCGAATTCCTCCTTCGTGCCGAAATGGGCGGCGACGTGTTGAACAGTGTAATTGTCAACATCGTCGACCCGCCCATTTTCTGGAACGAGTTTCACAGGGCTTTCGAGAACGGGACTCTGAACGAGCGGGCCCAGCGCGTTTTCGCAAAAGTCCTGTCGTATCTCCTTAGGATGACCAGCCGAGACACGACTACCTACCGCAACCTTGCCAGTCGTCCTTCTATACTCGATAAAATCATTAACTCTGATCAACAAGAGGTTAGGGAAGAGGGATATCTCATCAAACACATCCTTTCTACCAATGGCGTAGCTTCAACTAACATGGCAGATTTTGATTTCGTCCCTGGCGGACGTCATGATAACGATTTCGTTGACTTCCGCAAGATTGCTATTCTCCCTACGGCAGACGAGTTATCTAGCAACAAGGATCCAGCACTACGGCGTGCTTCCTATCTTGATGATCCGGAAGGCAAGAAGACACGCGTTGCCGACTATCTGGACAACACATTCCGTTTGTTACGGGATGACATGATGCATGAGCTGAAGGAGGACACCGACATTGCCCTGAAAAAGAAGCAGGGGAGACAGCGAGGGCTGGTCATTAATGGGATCAAGGCAGTGGACATCTATGCCGGTCCTGAAAATAGGAGAACTCGTTGGGGTCTCATGCTCCAATGTGGTTCCGACTTCCCCGTACTCAAGGGCCTTCAGGAGGAAGATAGGAAGCGATTCTTCCGCGATGATCATCGTGGATCAAGAATGCTTCGTCACCAATCCTTGGCATGCCTCATTGGTGATGGTGCAATTCTCGGCCTCGGCACCATCCACCGCGATGAAGAACTACTAGCGGAAAAGCCTCCTATTATCGTCTTCCAGATGGAAGGACAGATTAGCCTTTCCAAGGCACTCCTGCAGCTCAAAACAACCAAACACCTTCGCTTTATACAGATTGACTGTGCAGTCTTCGCTTTCGAACCCGTGTTGAAGGCACTCAAGAGAATGCGAGTTTTACCGCTCTCAGAAGAAATTCTATTTTGGGAGGATGGGAACGAGATTGCCAGTCCTCCTGTTGTTGTTACAAGAATCACCGGACCACTTACTCGAAATCCCTCGATCGATCTCACGCCGCTACTTCAGACCCCGAACACCATCACTCTTGACTCTTCCCAAGTTACCTCCCTTCTTGCGGGGCTTGAGCAGAGGGTATCTCTAATTCAAGGCCCGCCAGGTGCGGTTCCCCGTTCGGCAGGTTTCCCAATAGTGTGGCTGATCACGCAACTTTAGGTACTGGGAAATCCTTCATTGGTGCCCTTCTCGCCAAGGCACTGCACATGTACACCAGTCAGACCATCCTCGTGGTGTGCTACACGAACCATGCCCTCGATCAATTTCTTGAGGAGCTCATAGGCATAGGCATTCCAAGGGAGGACATTGTTCGTTTCGGCAGCCGTGCAAAGCCAGCACTCGAAGACCTTGGCGTTCATAATCTTAGAAGGCAGGGAGCCAGGCGCTCAGAGACTGAGTGGGCAGTCATCGACGAAATGAAGGATAACGCGAGTCTTCGTCTCAGTAAACTTCGAGTCTCGTTTACTACTCTGTTGTCGTCTCAGCCAAGTCCTGAGACTTTATTAGCCCATATCGAGTCTAAGGATCCTGAATTCTTTCATGCATTCCGTGTTCCCGACCCGGAAGACATGATGAGATTCGTGGGGCGTAAGGGAAAGGTGGTGGATGAAACCTTCCTCATTCGTCAATGGATGCAAGGCGGCGACGCTCGGATGTTCAAGTATGAGCCTCACGTACAAGCCGCGCATCGAATCTGGAGTATGGACAAGAACCGCTGTCAGCTGAAGGTAGAGGAATGGAGGTCAGACATCCTCCGAGGTGTGGTGGAGGATCTCTGCATGGCAGGCGAACTGTATAACCGCTGCCAAGATGACTTGTCACGCCAATTCGGGAAAGCTCTCGTTGAACAATTGAGAACCAAACGGATCATAGGGTGTACAACGACGGGTGCTGCAAAATTCGCAGAGGATATTAGAGCTGCTTCTCCGGACGTGTTGCTTGTCGAAGAAGCTGGTGAAATCCTCGAGAGTCATGTCATCACGGCCCTGAGTAGGACTACTTCCCAAATGATTCTCATAGGGGACCACAAGTAAGGTCGTCCGACCTCTTTGGTCTACCTTGCCACTGATCCTCTCCAGGCAATTGCGGCCCAAAGTCAAGAATTATGCCCTGACAGTGGAGAAAGGCGAGGGCTACGACCTCAACAGATCGTTGTTTGAGCGCCTCGTGCTTAAAGGGTTCCCTCATGTTACGCTCTCTTCTCAACACCGCATGCGTCCAGAGATATCAGCTTTGATTCGTGCACTCACATATCCAGACCTCAAAGATGCACCTGAAACCAAAAACAGGGACAACATTCGCGGCGTGCAAAGCAACGTCATTTTCGTGAATCACAACCATCCTGAAGACGAGGATAAACGTATATCTGATGGAGCAGATGGGGGCTCAACAACATCGAAACAGAATACACATGAGGTGAAGATGGTGCTCCGAATAGTGCGGTATCTTGTGCAACAAGGCTATGGGAGCGATAACATCGTTATCTTGACGCCTTACCTTGGTCAATTATCACATCTGAGGGATACGCTCAAGAACGAGACGGATCCTATCTTGAACGATTTGGACTCAGGTGACCTCTCCAGGGCAGGGTTGCTAACGGATACGAACTCAGAGAAAAAGAAAACACGCATCCGGCTGGCTACGATAGGTGCGTGATACGTGCACGTGTATTGTCAAGCACTAAACCGAGCTTCTGATGGCAGACAACTATCAGGGCGAGGAGAGTGACATCGTGGTTGCCAGTCTCTGTCGATCGAACCCGTCTAATTCTATCGGCTTCATGAACTCACCTGAACGTCTCAACGTGCTCATATCACGAGCACGCAATGGCCTGATCTTCATTGGAAACTCAGCTACATTCGAGCGTTCCAAGAAAGGGGGAAAACTTTGGACCGACTTCTTGGATCTCATGCGGAAGGGAGGTTATGTATTCGGAGGTTTCCCTGTCAAGTGCGAGAAACACCCGAATAAGAGGCGTGTAATGGAGCAGCCCGAGGATTTCGATGCTTACGCTCCCAATGGAGGTTGTACAGAGCCTTGGTGATCGTCGCATTTCTTGTCATGCTCCAATCACCATCTGACCTATTTTGCACAGCGGGATGTTGCTCAAGTGCAATGTCCATCCTTGTGCTCTGAAATGCCATCCCCTCCGAACAGCTCCCAACCAGCCTAACATTCACGCTACTACATTGTGCACGACACTATTGAGAGGCAAGTGTTCGGTTGGCGCCCACACGATTACATGGCAGTGCTATGCAGGACGCCCATCCACCTGCATGCGGTGTAGGATAGAAAAGCAGCGACTCAAACAACTGGCAAAGCACGACCTGAAATTGAAGGAAGAACGCGAAGCCGCACAACGCGAACATGAGCTCCACATGTTAGAGCTTGAAGCAAAGTTGCGGTCTGAGAGGAAAGCATATGAAGAGTTACAGAGGGCCGAAGAGGAGCAGAAACAGAAAGTCGAGTCCCCAGCTGCCTCCTGCATGATCCAATGATTATCGCTGGTGTCTGAACCAAATTACGGTATATACGTAGGTGACGTGGTGTGGGGCTCTCTTCTGACCGGATTCGAACAACGCTAGCGTTACCCATGGGTGTATACCTTTAGCATTGAATACTGAATGACAATGGTTTTCTGTGGCCTTGCTTGTCTTATTCTATTCTCTCTGGCGCAACGAGCACTTGCTAAATACTTAGTTAGAATCTCGGTGCAAATGTTTTCGGTTGACATGGGCCCACTCGGGGAATTTTTGGCCGCTCTTCCCAAGTCATCGCCGTTTGTCAAACCATACATTATTTCCTCTGGTACCGGAATTTGTCGATACGGGAGCGGAAACGAACGCGTCTCTCCGCAAATGATGGAGACTGATGCCACCAAACTAGCATGGCAAGTCGGTCTGTGCATCACCGAGCAGCGACGCGGCTGCCAAGGTTGCGGGGAAGAAAGCTAGGGTAAGGAGCTGCGGGAAATGAGGGATGCTACGGATGATAAGGCATTGGAAGAAAGGGACTGGCGTTTAGGGTTGGATGAAAGATAATATCAATTGAGGAGATGCACAAGGTGTGTAGCTCAACATCGACGTCTCAACAGAAACATCCCGCGTTTTGTCTCCCTACGACCAAGCCTGCATCTGGGACGCGATGAAGGACAAGCTGGAATCTTCTGCGCCCCCGTCGATCCTACGCTCCCAGGTTCGGGCGACCCATCAGTCGCCGCACTTTTTGCAAAGCTTGGATACGATGGGTGATCAGTCTGCCGGTGTGTTGTCAGATGATGGGGAAAGGTGTCCTGTGTCGTTTTCCATTGATGTCGTGATGTGGCTACGGTTTCCCTCTCATTACCTACGTAGCCTCGTACCCCCCGACACAGCCCGCAGAAGACATGCAGATATACGAAAGTAGAAATCCCGTACCATTGTACTGAGTGACTTTCGACGACAAATTTGGTATGATGGAGGAGGCGAAGTGAGTTTCCGTGTCCTACATGTGTGTCATTAGGTTCTTCTCGCTTCTTCGTATCTCTGTTACTGGATCATTTGCATCTGCGATGCATTTGTAATCGTAACGACTACCACCAGGGAGAGAGAAGGGTCCTCTTCCGCCCGAGACGGCGATAGGAGCAAATGAATCACCGGACTTTCCTGGAAGGCCGTGTAGTTTGCTCAGGTGGACCTAGGGTCGTGATTCGGTACCGTGGCGCTTCTCTACTGCCCTGACTCTTGAGAACACCCTGTATACAGTACAGGTGGGGGTTATTTGGAGAATCACTCATCCAGTGCGACGCGCGCCTATGACGGCAGGTTTTGAGACATGGAATGGTCTCACCAGGTTTATTGATGCGGATTGAGGAATAGCACAGGGTGCTTGTGTACTTCCGGGGTGACACCGACAAAGATGGTTGGTGTCCGCACAATGAACTACGTCATTAGAGTATGCTTCGGAGGCGGAGACAGACGACTTACAAGCCGCAGTTCTCTACTTCTCAGAGGCATCCGTTAACCCGATGCTGTAGGTTTCATTTCCGACGGCGTTCGGGATGATGGGCAGGGTCAGATTATACGTTAGCGGATGGTCATCCGTTTCCGAGGCCGTCGCTGAACGGATCAACCAAGTTACCACAGGGTGACAGTGTATACGGGTTGGGGCCAACTCCTGAGACGGGCTCCCTGAGCCATGGCTTCTTATGAGGTAATAGACAATGAAACAAGTCAACAATGTCGAACAAGTGTTAACACTCCCACCAGGGCGTCAGCAGTCGAGCCATCATTTGCTAGGACACTGGTCTGATCCATTTCCCTCTCTGTGTCCATGATGTACTCTGCAGCTCCAGACATCCGGGCCACCTCACAGCAAAGAGCATGAACGGCGAGGTAGGCTGCACAGGGGAGGGGGAATTCAGTTGTTGTGGAGAAGGTCACGATATCGGGAATGCTCATTCTCCTCTTCAATCCATGCCGAGCTTCGTATACGCGGTAAGTGTGTGGTAAACCCTGTTGATAGATATTAAGAAGTGCACAATGGGAAAAATCCGGCGAACGCACCTCTACGGGCTTGAGCCACAGGACAAGTTCGTCGAAGGCTCTGCGGCAAGAAAGTTCCATTGACATGATGTTCTCGAGCCGATGGATTAGGTTGCCCGCCAACTCCTCAAGGATGTTGACATCAACGAATGTCGACAAGATCGTCCAGACACCCTCAGAATGGAAATGCTATACAGGTTCACTGAGTCGGCAGAAGGAAGACGTCGTAAAACCAACCTTCCCACCCTCTTCTCTGATATTTTCATTAGCCGCTTCCGGGATGATGTGCGCAACTTCCACCCAGACAAGGCCCCCGTCTTGATAGTCCTTCTCTCCAGTAAGCATACAACGTTTGTCATCACGGCGCCCTGCCTTTTTGAAAGGTGAGGAAATGGTTTGTAGAATTTGCATGAGAACGTACAACTGCCTGAGCCATGCGAAAATCTAAGGTGTTCTCCCTCACTAGAGCCTTGGAATATTGCCGAACATCTTCAACCGACATGCGAGAGGGGTGCTCAGATGGTGCAGGCGTTGGTATTCCACCACGTTTAACTGTGAAAAGACTCTCCAGTAAGTGACCGCAAAATGGCAAGTGGGCGGAGGTTTACAAGGGCAAATGAAATGGCTCAGATAAAAACTGGCTAATTCCATAAGCTTTACGTCGTCCGCTGCCAGAGTGATTTTGCGTTGAACTCGACCTTGGCCATTACCAGGAGGAGCCAAGCGCAACAAGTGTCCGAGAAGGCGAGCGCACACAATAGGGGGAGGACCGTGGGGCCGAGAAGCACCGGAGGTCGCAGCTTCGAGGGCGAGGCATCGTTGGTACGCAGTGTAAAGCTCGCTAGGTTTCAGAAAGGGATTAGGAGGGAGCGGGACTGGGAACATATCAGGTTTGCTAAGAAGTAAGCAGATAAAAATTCAGAGATGCTCGTGAGCCTATCTGACGAACACGGTTCGACTCGCTGTCCACTTCAAAGTGAGAAGTTCGCCAATTTCCAAACTCTCTAACCTGCGGAAAGAGACTCGGATGAATTTCTAGTGACTATGTATGACTTGACTTGCCCCCTGGCATCGTGTTAGTGCACTCCATGTTCATCACCCCACAGCCTCGAATCGGAGACGCATGTTCTACCAACGGGCAGTAATGTGTAATAAGTGGAAGGAACTGAAACCGCCGAACTGAATTGAAGCTTGAAGTTCCGGCTACACCGTCGCTCACGTGCCTTCACTAAGCTCCTATCTACGTATCATTTTATCGTCTTTCCTTACCCTCACTCACATCGCATCATCCAAGACGTCCCATGGCCATCCTCATCGACGCCAAGTTCGAAGCCACTATTATTGCCGCTTGCAGTAAACACCAGCAAGAGCACTGGGAAGACAGAGATTACCGCACCTGCATATCCTTTCCCGAATATTTCGTGAAGTTTGGCGATTACGAAAAGTTATGGCCGGAAATCCAGACACAACTACACGTTGCTGCCTATGCCGAATCCCTCGTAGATACGTTGAGACCGCGAATAGCGAGAGTTTTCCATTACTTCGAGAGGAATGAAGAGGAGGCGTACCTTGTAATGGAGAGAATCGAACTCAGCCACTCCCCCAAGAGGATGCGAGAGGCCATTACGTGGTTGGCGACGGTTCCAGCTCCCGACGGGCGCGTGGTTGGTCCATTGGGGGGCGGTCGCATCCGCCACGGCTTTTTCAAAAGGTATACCGCGCCTCTTCATTTCTAGTCTGTCCATGCCCTAGAGCGCTGCGTGACCCAAGTGCGCCCGTGCTTGTATTTTCTCGAGCATCTGCTATCCGCTAACATGTAATCCGGTCCAGGGGCGTACGATACTCCCGAGACGGAGCCAGTATCGGAAGGATTATATTAGTATTGCCAACGAAAGACTGATATTCGCCCAGCCCAACAAGCACGATAGTAACTTTGGCGTCGACGAGGAGGGAAAGACGGTTCTACTGGATTTCGGCGAGACAGCCCTACTACCGGAATCCTTCGTTCGATTTACGTTGTCCTCGAAGGAGAAGCTCGTCCCTATCATCGAGTCCTTGGGTTTGTCGGGCGAGTCTAATATGGCCTTGATGGGCGAAATCGCCTATTCCTTGGCTATGACGTCCGACCCGAAGCTCGGTGCGTTAACTTATACTTGGAATGAGATTTACAACTAACGTTCGTCATAGGTCTAGACGCGTACGGCTTTCCTGCGACCGGCAGAAACTAGGTGATGGGGATAGGCTAGTACACTGGCGATCTCCAGGCCAAACCTAGTAAGTAAACCCCTCTGCTTGCTATAGAACTTGAACACGTAACTAATCTTGACATGTGAGGTCTACGTCTAGGTCTCTCGAGCGAGTAGATTCCGCAACCGTCCTCGTCCCGTTCATTCATCGCGAATCGCGCTCTCCATCCCCACTCAGTTCCTCCGAAGATCCACTTTCTCGCCCCCTGTGGTCGTTCCCTCGTTCGTACACGTTGTCTACATAACGATCCCACCAGACAACACTACACCACTATTTGGCTAGCTCACTCGTTTCATCACAGATGTCTTCTAACAACCTGGATCGACTTAAACCTCACGACACTCTGAGAACCTGCTACGAGGTATCTATCGGAAACTGAGCCTGCCAGCTGACGGAACTCAAAGTACAGGAGAAGGTGGACGCGATGAAGATCTCACACCCCGTTGTTTTTGCATCTGGGCTCCTACGAGGTATGGAATGGCTCATGCGCGAGCTTGCCAGGATTGGCAAACTCGAACTCGATGCATGGGAAATCCTGGCTCCGCATCACCGAGTTGCAGCGACATAGCTGGTAGGGTCGCGGGGGAGGGACACGGGGAGGAGCCGAAAAGAGATGGTATGAATGATAGGGAACAGGAAGAAAGGCACCGAGCGCCGAGAATTCAGGGGTTGGATCGGAAGCAGTACTGGTTGAGGAGGTGGACAAGGCTCCCGGTTCGTTTTGGACGATCAACCGGGAATATTTCATGCCGGGTGAATTCCTACTTTCGTGGGCCGCATGCCACGTTCAAGAGCCTTTTCGTTTTTTTTTACGAGTCGGAATCGCCAGACGTCTACAAGCTCCACCGTAGATCAACCGGTTCATCGTCCCGCGACCTTGAATCGGAACGTATGTTCTACCAAAGGGTAAAGTGTGTCTAAGCAGAAGGAACTCTTACAAGTCCAGGACATCGCGCTGGGTGACCCCGGGATATCATGAGCGCCATGGGGTAGCCTCACGAGAAGCAGTCCGCCACGGAAAAACCACGGAAGGAAGCGAACTGCGCCTATGTACCTAGGTATAATCTGTCCTCCTCGGATCACCATCACCCATGGCACGACCGATGCATTCGTCTCGCCACTGCATTGCAATATGACTAACCTACGGAATTTACTTGATCAGCCAGCGTTCTTTCTTGGTCGCACGCCGCTTCAATCTTTCTGCCCGCGCACCGTATGGTCGTCCCCTCGTTTGTACACGTTGTCGGCATAATGATCGCGCAAGACAACACCGCACCCACTATTCAACTAACTCGCTCGCTTGGTTTAGAGACGTCCTTTGAACAACATGGATCGGCTTGCAAACCCCACGACATTCTGAGAATCTGCTACGAGGCATGAGCACTGAGCATACAGGGGTGGACAAGGTTCCGGTTCATCATGGACGACCGCCGAGAATATTTCACGCCGCCTCCTTCGACAAGTAAGCCTACTACCTTGGGGCGCGACGAACAAGCCGGGAATCTTCCGAGTCTGGTTTCAACCTGTCGGCCTCACTCTTACCTATATTTCCGGGTTCGGACGGTCATCGGTTGCCGCGCCTTTTCGCCGAACGTTTTCTGGTGGAGGGGGCAATCAGTTGGCCAATGGCTGGTGGGTTGGATGCGATGATTCTGAGTCAGCTGATGGGAACAGGTATCCTGTGTGAGCAATTAAAGGGGTTGGAGGCGAAGGTACGTCGTAACAGAGCCAGGCTGATATGTCGTAATGTGACTATGGTTCTCCTCGTACCTACATACATAGCCTCATACCCCGCACTCCCCGCGGAGGACAAGCAGAGGTACGAAAATTGAAAGATTCCGTGTCATCGTTTTAAGCGACCTCTCACGATCGTTGGCGACAAAGATACGATGAAGAGGACGCAAAGACGAGCGAGGTGAGTCTTGCATCCGTCACTAGGCTGTCCTCTAGTGTCTTCATAATTCCCCTGTTACTGGTAGCTCACGATAGGGTAAGTTACATCTGCATCGCATTTGTAATCGCACAGATCGTCGCCGGGAAGACGATGGGATCCCTTTCCGTCTGGGACGGGGATGGATTATCAGAGTTCCCTGAAGGGTTGTGTGTGGTTTATCGAGGCGAAGATCTAGGTATTGTAGTGCTTCTCTGCTGCCCTGAATTCTCGAGAGCGCCCTGTGCGCAGCAAGGGATCATTTGATGCAGACCACTCATGCAGTGCAATGTGTGCCTACATACAACGGCAGATTTATCGAGATATCTAATGGTATCACTGGGTTGACTGATGCGGTTGGAAATAGTACTGGTTATACGTACTTCCGAGCCGACTCCGACACGGGGAGTTGATGTCGATACGATAGACTGCATTGTTAGGGTATATTTCGGCGGACAGGGAGGCCGACAACTTACAAGGTGCAGTTCTTCACCTTCAGAAAGTCGTTCGTTAACTGACGCACATGAGGAAGTTCTTTTTTTTCAGTACGGTTGAATTGCGACACGCAGTAACAGTAGCGTGATGCGACAGGTCGCAGCAGCAACATGCTGGAATGGGTGCAACAAGTGCGCCGCCTCTGTGTTACACCTTGGTCAGACGGAGATTGCTCATTCGAAGCGCGCGCGCGTGTCCCTGCGTTCCCTTGCGTGACCCCGACGACGACGACATGTGTCACGGTGTCAGGGCGACCGACATAAAGTGCATTCTATTGCAACGATTGAATCACGGTTCGACGTACGTACTTACATACTTTCTTTATGGAGGGAGTCAAAACATTGCAACGACTCACTTTTTAATGAAATCTGCGTAAATACAGGTAAATACAGTTGTGCTCCCAAGGAGCGCTGTAAACGCGGAGGTCAGTCATGGGGCATGGTAATCACGTCACTCGACCTAGTGCATACCTTGACCATTCTCGATTTCATTCGAGGAGAACCCGTGCGCAGCGTGATGTGATGGCCGGTCCAAAAATGCGTGGGTTTTTTGGAACCTTGTTTTTTGGAGATGTGCTGTCCGACCAGTCGTGTGACGGAGGGAAGGTGTCTGGATATCTTGGCACGAGCGATGGGCGGCGGGCGCAAGTGGTTCATTGGGAGTACTTCAATAAGCGATATCGGAGCATCAACCTGTGATTGGAGATTTGTTTCGCGCAGCCGAGTAGGAAAACAAGTGCCTTCGGTGATGCAGCGGAGAGTATGAAGTGGTGCGCCATCAGCCTATCAAAAAGGGTACAATTATAGATAAGGTCGCCGGGAACTTCCAGGCAGCGAATTCTGCTGTGAACGGAGGTGAACCAGGTGCATACGGTGTGCTTACACGGGAGGTTCTGCCATCGCGATTCGAGAAATCCCTGTTGTAGTAAGCATAAATGAAATCAACGGACATGTTAGCCGAGCTAACCTTGAATGTGTTCGGAGAGGTGGGAGAGCGCCCAAACAACGAGGTAGGCTGCCAAGCGGGAATAAGTGTTTGGGTGTATTACCATGGAGTCATCAAGCGCATGCCTCCGCGTTATCCTCGCTGGCTGGACCGAAGGGGGTAAAAGCGTTAATCCGTTTATTACGCGTTCCTGGTGCCCAACCACGCCTGTGCAATGTGTCGGTGGATTTTTGTGTCATACGTATACGTAGCGCCATTCCATGTCCGACGACGTAGACAAGCGATTAGGTTAGACTAGGCGATTCGAGTGGAGCGAGCGAGCGTCGATCGAGAGAGAGGCATCGCACTCGCACGGTGTCAACGCACACGCGTCATACACGTTGCATACGCACGGCCGGTGACTGTTACACTCGTTGAAGGATATTCCGTTGTTCCCCCCCAAGTACAAAGAATTCATCCATCCATACTGTCCTGAGACCCAGACCCGGGCTAGCATAAATAGTCTAATGAGGCCGGTCCAACGCCCGGGCCTACTAAAAGAGTGAAAATCGGACTGTCTAAATCGAGCATAACGTGACCGCGCGAACATGCCGAGAGAGGGACCGGTGTCCGAATGCAGACATGCCCCCGATCGAGCGAATGGAAACGTTGCCGAAGATATGATCGTGTACGACTTGTATTGTCCATGTTGTGGGGAGCTTCGAGGGCGCTGGCGTTCCTTTTATTTTGTTTTTTTCTGTCCTATATTCTCAGACGGACCAGTCATCCTTTTTCTTTCCCCCTTTTTCCACTATATTCCTTCCCGCTAGTGGGATGGTCAGTGACGGTCTTTGAACACTCCGACATGCCTGGCTTCCTCCGTAGAAAAACTAGTCCGAGCAAGACAGTAGACACCGAAACTCCAAGCAAAAAGTCATCGTCCAGCGATGCACCTCCTTCGTTGCCCCCTCTCTTCCCGTCTCGTACATCCCATACCAGCTCCTTTCGCAAGGAGCCCGAATCAGACATGGCACCTGTCTCGTCGCCATCGCAGCCCGGACCACTTAAAGAGAATGGTACCGCCGGCGACTCTGTTCTACTTCCGGATATCACCCCTCTACACAGCTCTCTTGATGTCGACACAGACTGGCAGGACCTCCTCCGCTTCATAGACTCTCCCTCTCTGCTAGCAGATAGTAGCTCTCAGGAGACGAAGCCATCCACAGCCTCGGAAAAGCACAAACGGAGTTCGACACCAGGTGCGTCCCTCTTCATGACAAGACCAGTCATTTGTGAAGCTGACATGGAACAGGGGTAGCGCTGGTCACGTCGAACAGATACCTCTCAAACGCACAAAAGACTCGGATGGCACAGGAGCGAGGACTGAAACTGTCTGACTCTGCCGGGCCGCCACGGCGGGTCTCGCCACATGGCGACAGGCTAAAGAAGGACGAGTGCGAGGACGTCGCCAAGTCTAATCACGCCACCTCCGGATCCTCCTCCGTCCTCCTCAACGCGAACCACGCAAATCCTCCCCGCCATCGGATCTCTTCTATCATGGAGGATCAGCAGGATGCAACCACCAATGAGAACGAGCGTGTGGTAGGCGTCTCGTTATAGAAACATATTCACTGACACATACTTCTCAGCAGGGTACCGCGAACGTGAGCACGTACAAGGAACCCGAGACGAGCAAACGGAGAGAGGGTGCTCAAGGTACGCTGGTGTCCCGTGATGACTCACATGCGATCGAACCAATATGTTGGTCCTGTGTGGGCACTCCAGGTCCGCAAGCGCCCGCTGCCCAGCTTAAATTTGAAGCGTCTGCAGACCCAGAGCCGACACGGAAGGACTCGAAGACGTCTAGGAATGGCAATGGAAGTTTCTTTTCAAAGGTAAGTAGACCGCGTCTTGCATGTGTATTCTTCACCTTTCCACGTGGTTACGTTGTTTCCGCTTTTGGTCGTGTCACACATGTCATCATCCGTCCCGTTCCATTCCAACTTTGGTCCTTTTGTTGTTTCGGCGTCGTATGGGTTGACAGACCATTAAAGTCTTCGCGGATGACGCTACACTTCGTAAACGGTCGATTATATTTCTCACCCAACCCCCGTTAGGTTATCGACATACGTGAAGGACGGTCTGGGCGTTCTTCGGCTGCTCGACGAAGCGACTTGCCGAATGGAAAATACCTCGCGGACGGATCGAATGTCCGACCAACCGCAGACGTGACCAATGGGAAACAACCGACCATAGATACACCCAGCAATGGAAAACAGGAAACGGACACGTCGAACAAGAAACCGGTGATTGACGTGGCCGACTGGCTGGCCGGTGTAAAGCGAGTGGTATGTCCGTGATTGAAAAGTGTCCTTGTTTCGGTGCTCACGTATTCCCCATCTTGGATTCTTCTTACTCCTTTGGCGGGGCGGCCGCTGTTTCTTTTGTTTCGCGCTGCGCCTGTCCCGTTCTAACACTCATGGCTAATTAAACTTACCGCCGCGCGCTCACCATCCGACCCGATCCGATTCGAATGCGTCTTTACCATTCGTACCTTGGTTCCATCCGCCTCGGCTGTTTTGGACCGGTACTTATAAATATAATACGAGACAGGCGAAGGACGGCGACGTACTCGGCAGAACGACACGCGCTGTTTCTGTCATTGAGCGATCTCAGTCTCCATTTGCACGTTCTCGCTCGCCACAAGCGCCACCACCACCTCAAAAGTCGCTTTCGCGGTCTCCACCTCCAACTTCGCGTTCACCTTCGAGTGCGCGCTCCTCTCCTCCGAACTCTACTCATAGACATTCCAGCGCGGTTCAGACTACCGTTGCTATGCCCTCTGTGATGACTACGACGACCACGACAGCTATTATGACAAACGAAAAAGTAAATACGAAAACACGTGAAAACGCGCCAGACCCTAAGAATGGGGGAGCTGGCAAGGCGACGAACAGGACGATGACCTCAATTCGTGGAAGGAAGACCACACAATCAGTGACCAGTGACGGTGGGAAGACGGTCGCACCTACCACGAGGGATCAAGAACTGCGTGCGGCCGGTCACCTGGAACAGCCTCAACATCACCAGCGCATCACGCAGGGTCAGGCACACAACAATCAGGTTCAGGCCCAGCAACGATCTTCGAACGGCCACACTCAAGCTTCCCATACCCATCGGAGGACTGCCAGCTCAGAGTCCCAAGGAAATAAAACCCATCTCAATGGGCACCATTCTCCCGTAGTTGCGAGCGCCCAGGTCAATGGCAATGCGAACGTCCGTTTGACGCCTGCTCCTCACTTATCAGCGGCTCCCAATAGTGTCCCATCTGCATATCCCACTCCTGGTTTTTACCCAACGACCGGGTACCCTCCCACATCCTTCTGTCCCTCCGCATATCCTAATTCGTTCACGCCATCGTTCAACCTCAATCCCTATAACGCCGCATACGGAGGCATGTATCATCCTTTCACGCCTTTCCAGCACTTTGGACTGGGTCCGTCGTATCCCTCACAATTCCCATCTTCGTCTGGTGAGCGTACCAATCCCATGCTCGACCCGAACTCTAGTGCGAGAAACCCGCAATTGCACAAAGCTCCATCTACCGCATCCTTTTTCGATGCCGTCATGTCAGGGGTGTCAGGGATCGCCGGATCTCAGGGAGTATCAGGTAATTCCCAACAGAATCCTGTGCAAAGAACGACCACACGGAGTATGAGTGGCGAAAGTACGACCTCGAGGGACAAGGATAAACCGAGGGTGTTGACCAAGGTTCGACCGACGCCCCCACCTACCCCTCCACACGTCGCAGGAAGCGCACACGCGGGTGCTCACGCTACTGGGAGCGGTAGAGCGGGTCGTCGTCGGAGTGGATACGACGAGGACGATAGAGTGAGGGAGGTTTGTGCGCTGTTAGATTCAGATCCGTTTGCAAAGGTCGAGGGTGTGCGTGTCGTCACAAGAGAAGGAAGATCGGGATCCGTGTCTGGTCATGGACATGGATCTCTATCGGGTCACGGGCATGGGTCAACATCCGATCATGGACATGGGTCTGTCTCCGGCCATGGACATGCGTCTATCTCCGGTCACGGACGCGACACGCCCGCGCGGCCATTGTACTTCCCTAGTTTGGATGGCCATGCTAACTCGTCGCACGCCGTAGGAGTACCGCTCGAGAAGTCTCTACCTCCCACCGTGGCAGGGATGCCCGCGCGCGAATCCCATCTCAGCGACGGTAAGGAAGGCGGCAACGATGTAATAGAGGAGGTAGAGGAGGAGGAAGGACCCAAAACATATTTCCCGTTAACGGCTTTCCTTTCGAACGCGGATTTCCTTGCACGAATGATGGAGTACTTGGAGTTCCGGGATTGGCTGGCCCTATACGCTGTTGGTCATGGCGCGGTCAGGTCTTTATTTGATTCCGTTGCTCCATCCGGTCCCTCGCGAGGAAACGGTAAAAACGTTCAGTGCAATGCGAGGCAGTTTCGGGAGATTATTTTGGAACGGTTTCTTCGACCTGTAGGCTACGTCAAGTGGGGCTACGAATGGGCAGAACCGATTGTGCTGACGCTAAGGGTATGTTTTGAACTCTTCCTCTCGGCGTTTCGTTGTCTGGAATCAGATCTGACACGAGTAAAACAGGACCTTAACAACTACATGCGCGGTATTTCGATGCCCACGCATGATTATGCACGGTTTGCACATGCGTACATCTCGCAGCCGAAGGGTGCCTCCCGGGGTCTAGGTAACGTCCTCTCACTTGCATTGACGACACGCGCATATACCAAGGTCGTTCTGCGGCTGAGGGCGCAGGCGGAGTCGGAGGCAAAGTGGATCACCCGGCTGAGAGAGGAGCATGTGCGGACGTGCAATGGATGCTCTCCTCCCAATCAGGCCACCAAGGCTAGAGGCGAGGAGAGGCAGGCCCCGTCACCTTCTAGTTCATCACCCCACCATGACGCATCAAAGGCAAACGGGCACGCACGCCAACCGTCTTCCTCAGAAGGAAGCATGTCCTCGTCTTCTGGGACATCCTCTTGTGCATGTCCCCTTCCACGACCTTCGTTTCAGTCGCCACTTTTCCGCCCGAATCGTGCAGCATTACTGCGGGTGTTCGTGCCCTCGCCAGATGGGACGTGGCTCTCGGACGTCAGTGTGGAAGAATGTGAGGCAGAGCTGCGACGATCGGCGACGGGCGCGGTGAAATTATTGAGGGCGGGAGATGTAGTGTGGGATATTGCTCTTGGCGACGAGGGGAATATCGGGAGGATGGTGTGGGATGGAGGGTACCTGGTCGTAAGTTGATTTCACCCTGGATCGTTGGGGTGATACACACCTGACTTGATGATCGAATGGCTGCAGGACCTCGACTATAGGTACTCACGCCTTGGCGAACTATCTCCATACTTCCATAGTCTGGCCTTCCCTCCTTCGTACTTCCACCGCGTAATTCGGATCGGTGCAAGCGCGGGACATAATCCGCAAGCAAACCCTATCGTATATGTCGACGTAAGCCCATGGGGGCCGGAGATCGCACGAAACCTGCAGTTGTTGCAGGAGAGGGGTAAGGCTGAAACGTGAGTTCTCCTGCTTGAAAAGTAATCTCGCTCGCCATACATGAAATGCTTACGTTTATCTGTGTCCTGGGTGGTAAACAACAGACCTCATGGTGCTCTTCACGACGTCGTTCTCTGGGTCCATAGATCGTCATTCAAGATCCATCCCCCTGCAACGACTGAGCATGCTCGGGTACATTCCCACCTGCGCGAACACTTCCCACACCTAGTGCCACGCTCTGAACGTCGCGCTATACCTAATCTCCCTGGATTTTTTATCGATCCGAACTGGTACGGCACTGTCGTCGTTGAGGTGGAGGGGACACAAGAGGGACTTTCCGATTTGCAAGATAGGTGTGGTCCCGGTGTATTTCCCCCCCGCCCCGAGGCAATCACCGGAATCGTGAAGGGTGTAGACAGGAGAAGAATCTGGAGGGTCATTAGAGAGAAGAGGTGCGTTTCCTTCCTACTTTTCGCCGTCATTCGATTAGGAAAACTGACGGACCATTATTATTAGTCGACCAGGTGAAATCTGGTTGAGGGTGGTGAGAGAGAAAGAGAGGGTGACTTGGTGATGTCATGCGAGTGTGTCGACGCGACTCGTTCTGCGTACGTGAAGACTCGAATCTCGTTTTTTTATCTTCCTCTTTGTCTGTCCCTTCTTGTTTTCTTTTACTGGGTTGCTGTGACTTGATCGTCGATAATTCCATCTCGTCCTTGTATCTGCTGCACGCCACGTTCTTTCAACTTGCTTTCCGGATCATCTCTTCTATACTATACACTATATGTTCAATAGACTCGCTCGTCAGCGCTCTGGAGCGCCGACATTGTTTCCTAACCCTCATCGCTACGCTATATCCCTTCATACAGATACTTTTCCTGTTCTTGGATACACATGCATCGCGCTCTATTACCCTGATCCGTACTCATTGCTAAACGTTCATCAATCTCCAATTTGATACCTTACCCATCTCGTTTGATTCTTCTGTATGTATGTATCTGAAGAATGTAACCAGTCGCTCTTTACTACGCTCCGGGGCAATTACCTTCCTCGTTTAGCAGGCCCACTTTTCTGTGCACGTGATCTGATCTTTGTTGATTTTCGAAACACGTGACCATGTTTGGCCGTGTCAGCCTCCCGTCTCTCCCCCCCTATATAAATCTCGCGTCCCACCTCAACGTCCCTTCCACAAGTACGTCCATCAGGCGCACCACATTCGTTTTACCCGCCACATACAATTTTTATTCTACTCGCCGCAGCGGGTCTGCAGTCTGGCTTTTTTAAATATCATTATTATATCGTTACTCCACTCCCTCGCCAGTACAATAATACTACACACAATGCTCTCTCCATCGGCCGGCCGAACCCTTCCCCTCCTTTCTCAACTTCTCTTGGTCCTTGCCGCCTTTACGCTTTTCTTCCCATTCGCATCTGCGAACTTGTTCCCAACTACCCCTGTCCAGTCGACGGTGTGGTTGGCGGGTCAACAGGCAGTCGTAACCTGGAGTGACGACGGGACGTTCCCAACTCTTGACATGATGGGCCCGATGGTCATCGAATTGTGGGAGAACATGAGTGTGCGTCTACCTTTTTTTTTTTTCATCTCTGGCGACGGGTGGCTGACGATTATGGCGGCGGGGGTGAATAGGCATTCGTAGGCACGCTCGCTTCAAACGTGAACGCGAAGGCGGGTTCGGCACAGGTGACCGTCCCCGCTGGCGTCAAAGACAACACGAGATAGTGAGTCTCTATCAGTTGTCCAAGAACCTCGGCCTGACTCAACTGCTCTGTAACCAGCACGTTGTGCTTTGTGGTGCTCGAACCGTTGCAGATTACGGTGTACAGTGGAGACTTTGCCATCACTCCTGCTGCCGCTGCCGTGCCTAGTCTTCCGGCGCCAGCAAGCACGCCCTCCCCTGCCATTCGCCCTCCTAGCCCCTCTCCTGTCACCGCAGGAAACGCCCCAGCAGGTGTACCGCCCATGCCAGGGAGCGGAAAAGCCCCCATCGCAGCACTTCCACCAGTCCCTACGGATCCGAGCAGCGCTGCTGCGCTCGCTCTTACAAACTGGTCGGCCATTGCTACGGCGATGGGCCTCAGCGACTCGACACCAAACCCCAACGCAACGCCTGGATTGAATATGACTGCGCTGTCAGCTCTCAACGGTTCGGCATCCTCGCCCTCCCACCCTAACGGCCACACGCGGGGCCCCGCCAACGGCGCAGATGGGAGGTTGGATATGAAGTTCGGCGGGATTGTGTTGGCTACGTTCTTGGCATTTATTGGCACGTTCGTGACCCTGTAATGGTGGATTAGATATGTACGCACCTGTGGACTATGTTTCTTGTTTTGTGTAGTAGCCTTTAGCGTGCAATCTTTTAGATTGGTTCGAGTTCGCTATGGTGTCCCTGAGTCAGGCATTGGTTTGTGACACGGAATGCCACTACAAGGGGGACAAACCAATCCAACCCCGGTGCATTCGCAACCTAGTCAGCGAATCAAACCAATTATTTAAGGCCATTTCTACCAAATTTTGACTTGGCTTCGAAGAACAAGACGCCCAGGAGTAGTGACGTCGAAATTGCATATGGATTGTTTCAACGCACAAAGCTCTTCACAACATTGGAACCACGAAATGCTATAAGTATGATTACGGGCCGGCCGCAAGTCTGGAAATGACATGGGCGATCGCGATCCCATCGGTGTTATCTCCGACAAGCTCAACGCTTTCGAGGCTTGGTTATCGGTGTCATTGGTCTGCTAGTAATGATGGACGGCACGACGCACCTAGAAGAACACTCCTGCGTTTTTAGATTTCGCCTCTGTCGGTGCTGAACGTAAGCAGTCAATAAGGATGGCAGACAGGTGCAGATCATGGTTGGTACAGCAATGGCTTTCAAAGGTACCACAGAGGTCACTAATGCCAGTTATGTATTCGGGAGTGTGAATTTAAAGTTGATGCAAGTTCCAAGTATACAAGGCCGTTGAATCCACCGAATGGAGACGGTCGTAGTGACTGGACGACAGGGTACCGTGTAGTATTGCAAGTGACGCGATTTTGACGAGTCGTTGCCTGTGATATATGCAACTAGTCGATTCCTCTGCAAGTACTGGTATGTCTTCAAAATTGAAACGGTTGAGATAACCGAATGTTGGTGCTTGCCTCCGGATTTGCGGTAAAGTACTTGAGTCGCGTCGACCTGAATCCAGTGGTGCGTGAGAGTAAATGTTAGCTGCAGCCTCTTAGTCCCTTCCAACGTCCTGGTACTGGTGGAGTCGCATTCGTAGCCCAGGCTGGCCGCGACGCACCCAAGGATGTCGGTGCCTAGAGTCAAGCGTAACAATGGGAGCATGGTTACAAATAAGGTTGCCTCAGGACCGTCACGTTCAAGCATCCTCGTACGGCCCTGGTGCGCAATGTACGAACGACTTGTTCGGTATCGTTCAAGTCGTCTGTGTATTTCAGCGCGCATTACAGCGTTCCGAGCGTTGGGACAATATTGCAACAACTTGATACCCGTGCATTCATAGTCGGGAGCTCGGGCGTCACCGTCCCGCTACCACGTATAACTCCGGTTCCGTTCACATTGGAAGGAACCTTCGCAGTCATGAACTTACCCTCACAGATACCCCACTAGTTGGGATATTCACCACTGCTAAAGCAACCCTAGATTGTACGCCGTGCCTTTTTTCCCGTCATTCCTTCTCTTCGTCACCTCCCGTGAATTTGGGTGCAAACTTGAACCGCAGGTCGGCGTCTTCTTGAGCATTTGCGCTCTCCCCACTGAGAACGATTTCTAGGTTCCCCCACCACTACGGCGATTTCGGATTCACCAAATATTCAAGGGCTGCTGTACGACACCGGTGACCGAGTGTGCTGAGCCCGTCACCCCTGGGATGGAACTACTCAGTTCACGACTCGAAGCATGCGGGTGTTAACTCATGAAACACAAGCCATTTACTTCAAACGACATGAGACCTCCCCATCATTACTCGACATGGATGGGGTTTGTGCTATGTTATGCTCTCTGCACTAGTCGTTTTGAGAGCGCATGGGGTCAACCGTTCGAATTTAACCGATGTATGAGCTGCTGCTCACCTCGCGGACAAGTAACTAACTCCGACCCATCCGCCAGGAACCTTTGGGGTTACCAAACAGCGGAGCAGTATCTTCCCTTTTTTCTCGCTGCTGGCCCTTTTGTTGGAATGTCTTGATCGAGTAGAACGCCGCATCAGCGTCCTATCCTAGAAATCTGGAATGTGGATTCCATACTTGCCGGCTGCTCTCTGACGTGCTGTGTCTCGAAGCGTAAAAATCCATTCCACTCACTTGGCACTTACGATCAACAACCCAGACAAAGGTGTGAGATTGCGGTCCAATTTTTTATCATAGTCGACAACTCATACTTCTTTTGAAGGTGCCTTCGATGCGGATGTCGCTCCACCCGCGGCGGTATCTCTTGTGGTGGTGGCGCTCTTGGACCGTGTGGACGTATGTATCAACCTTCAACTCCACAATAGCAGGTCAGCTGGAATATCCTACACCCTCCCTTTGTCATCATTGACAGGGCACGGCCATCGGACGTACGCTCAGCCTGAGGGCTAAACCCCTTTCACAGGAAACCATCCCACGAGCTACGCTATTGATTTGGCATGCGGCTGCGGTGAAGTTCCAAACTGACAAGAAATGTACTCTGGAAATGGATTGTTCCCCCTCGTATTCAAGGCACGTGTGGCATCGCTACGCTTGTAACTAGATGTCAGCTCTCATTCGGGCTAGTTTCTAAGCCAAGCCACCGACGGCCTCTTTTCGCCCTTGGCAATTCCAGTGCCCGCTTGTCATTAATGCCATAGTCAGCTGCCCCACTCCCAAGAGGCAGTATGGGAAGACAGACTTCAATTCGGAGCCATCCGACGACTAGAGGCGTGGTTATTCGGGAAAACATCAAGGAGGCCTGGCGTTTCGCAACCCATACCATTTCGTGGATATTCCAGATAGTCTTCTTTTGTCCAATCGAATCCCGCGATCAAGTGATACATCAAAAGCAAACCAACTGTCAGCGTCAAAAACATCCGACGCCCTGAAATGATGGTGCAGTAACTGAAAACGTTAGAATCAGCAGTGACACTAGTACACAACGGGTTTATCCTCCGTCGGCGATATCAATACCTCCGCTGCAGGGCTCCAATAAACTGGCTCGACTCGGTATATTATTGACTCATTTCGCTGGGGTACTGACTCGCAGACGCCCGCTGTCGAGGTATAAAAGGGGCTCTCGCTCGCTCCCCATCCCAGCAATCTCCTCTGAACTTGCGACCACATACCACTCTCGTACGTCTCACCTACATGTAGTGCCATGCAGGACTCGTAGCTGACATGGGTCACCTCGTTTTTTGCAGGCAACTACCCAATCTATATCAACATGTCTCCCAACTCTGACAAGTGCAACTGCACCTCCAAGTACGTCTCCGTGTATCAGATAGGCTCCGCGTTGCAAGATAGCTGACGCATGGTCGTGTTATTAGCTGCGGCTGCCAAGCTGGTGCCTGCACGTGCAAGCACTAAGTGCTTCCCTTGAGGTCGCGTGACCGCATCCGTGGTCGTGAATATCGGGCGATGTAGTGTTTTTGAGAGAAAATTCAGAAAATCCTCCAAAGAAATCGATGTGTATGTTGCTCAAATATGATGTTGATTGTTGGCGTAAACATCGACGCGTGAAACACAAGAGAGTGCCGGCGGTTGCAGAGATCGGCAACTATGGTAGGAATAAGCCTTGCATTGAGGATGTGCCTAACAAGGGCTAGCCCACGGTGTTCGACGTGATTTCTACGCATTACCCCCTATAAGTTCGATGTAGTAGCCCTTCACTAGTTACCGATCATACTATCCGTAAACTCGTTTTATGAGGTATGCGTGGATACGTTGGCAGCTCTTAATTTTAGAATCTGTGCGCGGCTCATCGCAATATTACTTGCTAGTTCATATTCCCACCCCCCAGTAGGGGATAATATATAATGACAGGACCCCCTGTCCAGTTCGTGATCCACCTAGATTTCGGCATTTCCATTCTATGGTACTCGTTCATCAGCGAAATGACCAGTGGTAGCCGATGGTAACCGATAGTACCCGAGCGGTTCTAACTGGTCCTGATGACAACCCGTCCCTCTGATGTTTCTTGATAACTGCTGCCTTTCTATACCTCAACATATATAAAAACCTATCCGTTCTGAGTTGAACGAACGAAACCAATAGAGGTTGTGGAGATCAACATATTTCTTGTTTAATTCGGCTCCTCTGCCACGGAAATCATGCTTGTCGTCGGATCGTCCCCTTGTCACTGTGACGTCCCGTGACATCCCGTGACAACCGAAATCGACGTCGATCACGAGCCCAAGGTAGGGGTATTACCTGGCAAAAAACCATGGCTTTATTACCAGTCCCCAGAGATTACACTAGGAAAGGAAATATGGCGGATGGCGCTCAGAATTTCCTACCTTCTTTGCTTAAGGGACGGCGATCCTGGATGCTACCAGCGTACCGGATGCGGAATGAGGTGGCGGTGCTGATTTATCGGCGAGTGCACACGCCGGGCACCCCGGAACGTACAAGATTGCATGTGCAACGAGAAGGAATAGAAGGACGCAACCTACAGTCGTGATGGTTTGCTCTGCACCCCGAGGGAAGAAGCAGGCTCTAAACGGTGAAATTGCACGAGTCCCAAGCGAGCAGTCAGCCTGACAAGCACTTGTGGGTATTGTTCTGACTGGGCATCTTGGCAACCCGACGCGCAATAAAATATGTGAACCCGACTGTCCGATAAAGCCGGTCCTCTGTTGGAGGGAAATTTGTCTAAAGAGAAATTAACGAAAGACGGCTGATACAATTCAAGGCGTACGTCACTTTATGTTGACAGACAAGACACGATTCGAGGGTGCCGCCGTCGTCGCTGGTCTTCGTATCAGAATTGGTGAATTTGTACTCGGAGCAATCCGGAGCCGGGGGTCGGCGGTCATTTCCAAAACTGGACGTCGGGATGAGACCCGAGTGTTCCCATAGTCAAATCGCAGCGTGGTGGATATCCCGATAAGGAAGGGGCGTGTACCTGGCGGGTAGCAGCGGATTCCCGGCCAGGGTCATTTACGGATCTCCTATTCACCTCGTGGACCGCTCTCTCCCCTCCTGCAAGTGCTCCCTTCTGCTGGCACCATGGCCTCTGCTACACCGCTGGTCGAACCAGCCATCGCAGTACCACAACCGACGAAGGGCAAGAAACCACCCTACCCATTCTATCTGGGTGGTCTCGCTGCAACCATCGCAGCGTCGATCACTCACCCACTTGATCTCACTAAAGTTCGCCTACAAGCATCAGGCGAAAAGCGCATGTTGGAATCTATGCGTAAGACTATACGGACTGCCGGCGTGCGTGGTCTCTTCGATGGTATCACTGGCACGTGGCTCCGACAGATGAGCTACTCTCTCTGTCGCTTCTGGGCATACGATGAGAGTAAGAAGATTCTTGGGGCTGGCCCAGACAGCCCTCCTTGGTTGCTGGCAGGCGCAGGAGTTATGGGTATGCTTCACCCGTATCGCAATTATCATCGTTAATGCCCTTTTGGAACAGCTGGCAGTATCGCGGGCGTAGTCGGAAACCCTGGAGAGGTCGTCATGGCAGGTCATCCCCACATTCTCCTCGTGCCTATAACGTAATCCTCCCCGCACCACCCCCACAGGTTCGCCTCCAAGGTGACTTTGCAAAACCGCCAGAAAAGCGCTTCAATTACAAGCACTGTTTTGATGCTCTGTTCAGGGTGAGTTCTGTCGATTTTCTTTCCTACTCTTTTGTTGCCACATATGCCGCCGCCGCACTCCCGGCTGCTTTTGTCTGGGCTGAATGGCTTCAAATCGGCTGGATTGCCTACTTTCCGAGTTACCGAAACCCGGCTCCCGCGCACGCAGTCGCCTCGCTCGAACCGTGGAGCCCGCGTGTAGCTTGCGACATGCTCTTCATATCGCACCTTGTTGGAACTCATGACACGTCCGATATGGTCTACCAGTAGAGGCCTTGTTAGTCGCCTCGCGCGCACCGCCAGCCTTATTATGGGGGATGCCACGACCAAAGTGTGCCGGCAGTTTCGAGCATGTGTCGTGAAGAATCCGTGACACGTCGGATGCGCAAATGCAGAAACCTGGCGCGAAATTGGCACTAGTCCCTTCGGTAACATTCACTTGAAATGAAAGTGAGTCAGTGGAAGGGGTGGTGGTGAAGGGGAAGACAATGCAGACGAATTTATACGCACCACTGTCCAGGCTCTCACAATTCTGCCTGCCGCACTATCCCCCCGTATGTGTAGCTCCCTCAGCGTGCGCGATGTTATAGCCCGCATTTTGTTGGGCTTCTACTCCTGTGGCTGCTTCGTTGCCTCTGCCGTTTTCTCGTCGGTCGCGAGCATTCTCACTTCTCGCTGGATTGCTGCAGAGAGAAGGTTGAAAGAGCGGTGTGGGTAAGGGGAACGCGAACTGAGGAAAATTTTGCCGGACTGATGTTTCCCAGCTTCGGCACTTGCGGAGGTAGCGGGGAACTTACGTCAAATGCCACATGAAGCTGCAGGGTCCCGGGGCGGATGTCACCAAACAGGCCCCGAGTGCGGTTGATCCGCGTGGAGAGGTTATTGGTGGCCCTTGTCTGTTCTTCGGTCGTCTTTAGTCTCTTTCTTGTCTTCCTACCTTTTTTTCCCTCAGTATTCCTTGGTAAGGTCGACGGCGAAACTGATTTATTCACTTCGCATGCATCGCCGTATCCGATGTGGGCGCGCTTGGCTTCATCTCTGTCAAACACGATGACCAGATCGTTCGCGAAGAAGGAGCTTCGTCTCTCTTTCGTGGTGTTGGACCGAACGTGATCAGGAGTGTTCTGATGAACTCCAGTCAACTTGCTTCGTACGTGTCATGTTGTCGTGCTGGATGTATCAGTTACATTATCTCGACCAACAGGTATGACTTTTTCAAATCCCAGCTCCTCAAGACGAAGTACTTCAAGGACAATGCCCTATGTCACTTTACGGCTAGTTTTGCTGCGGTATATACCTCCGCAAAAAAATCCCTTGATGTTCCTGATGAATCTCATTGAGCAGGGTACTGTAGCAACCACTATCTGCTCCCCTGCCGACGTACTAAAGAGCAGGATCATGAATGCGAGCGGGCCAGGATCGAGCGTACGTGTCAAAATTCTGACGTTGAAAAGTACTGATGCAACGTTGGTTTGAACTGTTCTAGTCTACGCTTAACGTGATCCGCGCGTCGTTTGCTAATGAAGGGCCCATGTTCATGTTCAAGGGCTGGGTCCCTTCGTGGACACGTCTCCAACCGACGACGATCCTCATTTTCCTTACACTGGAACAGTTGAGGCGGATTGTAGACTGGCAACGAGGGACACTCTAAGTGTCCTGCACTTTCCCCGCCCCCACGACCCACGACCCACCCCTTTTGCTTATATCTACTCGTTCCGTCTTGACTATTTCTTACACCCGTGTATTCTGCAAGCGTCTCACGTTGAGGAAGTGTCGCATTTGGCCCTTTTCTGTGTTGGGGCCTGTTCACCAGTTGTTGCTGTTGTGACTCCCAGTCTCGTCTTGGAGAGACTACTTGGTTGCTGAACTGTTCATACCCTGGGACAGGCGTTACATTCCCTAGAACCTTCTTACATAGCCGGGGAACTCGAGGGGGGGTCGGGCAAACGGAGACGATCGACGCGAGGAACAGAAAGAAGAAAGGCATTGATACCGTCGACGAGGGAGGGATGTTTTCGAGAGCCATAATGAATGTTCTGTACAATTCAAGATATCCAAATTATACGTGTCCGAGAGAATATCGTGTTTGAGGGTGTGGGGAAGACAAGTTTGACAATGCAACCTCGCTGAAAAGGGGGCACTCCCTGCGTTGTCCAGGATGAGCACAACTTGCCTAATGCGCAACGACGGGGACACATCTCAATGACACCACACCCTCGGGAATTTACGCCAAACACACATCAAATCGCATTCATACAGACTTCAAATACAACATCCTTTTTTGTGGGTTTTCCTATTTTCTCTCCAAAACGTTCTCAGAAGCTCCTACAATCGCCCCATCGTATTGACCCACGGGGGTGAGTCGGATCTACTGCGCGCAGGTGCAGCTGCCAGTGGCGCAGTTGCAGCTATAAGAAGTAAAAGAAAGATACTGATCAGCGACCCTTCGATGGCCTCGACAGTAACGAACACATACTTAGCGTTGCAGTTGCACTTGTCAGAGTTGGGAGACATGTTGATAGAGTGGTTGTGTGTCTGTTCAACGTGAAGCTCGGTGAGCGACAAGCGTTGCACTCTGTGAGTGGAAGGTAGCACGTACGAGAGATATTTGAGTAGTCGCGAGTATCAGAGCAGGTCGTTGAGGATGTCAAGTGCGGTTGGGCCCCCTTATATACGTCTAGTGAGGGCTAGGGCCTAAATCCGTAGCTTGAGCGATCGGGCAATGGCGTGGACTTCGGATTTTCCCTGAGCTGCTGTCCCTAGATTGCTGCGCGGGCACCCACGTCAATAAGTCATGAGGCGTGCTATCAAGATGTCCAAGGGGTACTGTAATGCGGCAACTATTGGAGTCTGTCTGTCCAGAGAAGAATAATAACGTGATCTAAATGACGGTTGATATTATCCCAATACAGTGACAACAGAAAAGGGAACATACCAATGGTTATTTCTCTCTCGCACTTCCAGTTGGATAAGCCATTCTTTTTAGTCCACCGGCATGATGCGGAGTCAGGGTTCGTGTTTAAAGTGTGACTGCCCCGCTAAACTGATAAGACGACTTGGCGAGCCAAGATGGTAACGTCCGTTCCGTTGGGAGAGTGTGGCATTCAGACACGCCTTTGTCATGAGAGCTACCCGTTTTTAGTTCGAAGATAGATCTCCGCTGAACAGTTGTAGCACCTGAGACAGTCACCACGGGATGAATGCTTATCTACTGCGCCAACCGTCGAGAGTGGAAGTTGTATTCCGGCCATCTGGGACAGGGTGTTGATGTCGTCCTGCCCAATCAACGAGAGGAGTGGCAACGAACATAATGGAAGGTATGGCTCCAACATTTGGTAAAAACCCCAGAAATTCGTTGGCAGTTGAGTCCACGATGTTCGGCTGCTTGTCCGCGGTGGGAACAATCAGCAGCTCTTCCGTCAATCAGAATTCACGATGTTTGGCCCCCGCGTGCGCTCTCATAGTAGTTAGTGCAGGGACACAGTAAGCACACCGCCCACGTCAGGTGACCACGGGTAAGCAAGGGGGTAGGCCCATGCGTGCGAAGTTATCACGGCCGACGGTGAGGCTGCGGGGTCCAGAATTCGGCCGGAGTAAACCGACATGGGTTTCACCTGAGAGGGACCAATCCTCGAGTAGTCGCAAGCGTGGTTGAGTTGAGGTTGACGATTTAGTGATCTGTGTAGTCTAGAGAGAAAGTGACGACCCCCATGGTAAGGGCACGGCCAAGTGGTCCAGGACGGCCGTTCCGAAAGGTGACTGAGCCTTTGAAATGGGGAGCAACGCGAAGTCGAGATTGTCAACCAGCCGAATGGGACATATAATAAAGATAGTGGAAAGTAGAGAGCGGAAAAGTGCAATGCAGGATGAGTGACGAGTTCTAAATAGGTGAGTTTAGACACTGACTGCGAAAGTAGGTTTACCAGAACTTTCCACGACTGCGAGGGTATAGTGACTGGGAGGGTGTCGTATGAGACTTTTCAAGATGAACTTTTTGGTCGTCCCAAGAGCCTGCATCTCCATGATTCATATGTACCCTGGAATCAGTTTCTTACCTTCGCCTTGGCCGCAGATTATCGTAAAGTTTCGCAGGGATCGCGTTGTGCTTGGAGGTGACTGTGAAGGTACCAGGAGGATTTAGAGAGGTTCATGAAGTAGTCTCCCCTTGACAGACCAAAGACTCGAAAGAAGACAACCGTTTCCTCTCGACTATGAGGTCCGAATGGTCTAAATCACGGCACGGCACTGAGAAAAATGATGGAACTAGCACTCTTCAACAATTGCGACACGGATGTGGTTGTCTGACTCTCAGATGACCTAATCATCATTCTTTTGGAATTAAATAAATAAACGGAGAGTTCGTATGTGTCGAGTACCAACCCCCCAGTTCCTCCACAGACAGATGTTGCAGCCGGAAGAGGGCGTTGCATTTCCCCAGCATGACGTGATGGCGACTTTTGGCGTTGCTCGCCCCCATTTTTCTCGGCGACGTCGACATCACGTCTTTTCGTGTACCAGGTAAATCATGACATCACATACACTTCCAGGTGGGTGCACAAGAGTCGCAAAGTGATGATGCCATTTAGCTACCTACGCTAACCCGCCGGGTACTCCTTACGGGTAAGATATCTTCTGTTGCTAGTCAAGGCTTGCCACGGTTCGATCATTCAAATTCAGCAGCCCTCTGAATCTTTTTGTCCTCACACAGGCCACAAAAGGCGTAGTTTCCCAGTAGGTATTTCAATCGTAGTCGCTTTAATTGGATTTTCGACCAGGGTTCGAGGCTCGCAGCCTCTCCCGCAAAGCCAACTATTGTCGTGCATAGGTAAAGGTCTGAGCCGCCACGAATGGCCGTTAGGAGAGTCGACTCTGGCTTACACGCTCTGGGGGCTCGCTATTCGCAATGATGAGAGACGGCAAGGAATTCTGTCTGTATTACTCGGTGCGTTATTGAAATACGCCGTGCTCACTCATATTGTGCGCTCCAGCACCATTTTCGATCCACTGTGCTGCCGTTATAGATGCAACTCCAGGTTTCGGCGTTCACTCTAGATTTGTTTTCAGATGCCCCCTGCCATGCAAGTTACCTGTTGTTTGTAGCCGCTGGGAAAGAGCCTGTCAGCGATGTCACATCCCGCCTTCGTGAACGCCCTCGTTTCAGTATTACCTGCCGGTGAAGCTGAAGTTCAAATGACGAGGTTGAAGGTTAACAGAAGTTCTCATCGAGCAGGATCTTTCTAGTAGGTGCGTCGTAGTGAAGTGGCATAAGCAAAAGAATATGATGATGTAGATGGTAAGTCCTTCTTCCACCGGCACATCCTGCATTAGGGCGGTTCGTGTATAGAAGTGTCGTGTTTTGACCCTGAACTGTCTTCGAGTTTTTTTCCCGGTCGTTGTGATGTTGGCATCGACGTCTTCGAACTGACAGTAGCCTCTGCTTTGCTGCTAATATGTTCATACCCAATGACAAGCGCTACATTGTCCATGACCTTTTCGCATAGCTGGGGAGCTCGATGAGGTCGAGAGAAGGGAGCCAATATGTGCGAGTAGACGAAGAGAGGGAATTAACACCATCAGCAACAGAGGGGGGGGCTTGTGGGGGTTGGCAAACGTTGCGTACTGTGAATATCAAGGTATCCGATTTATACACACGGTGAAGAGAATTTCCGGTGGGGGGTAGTACGAGGGGGGAGGGGGGGCGAGCGGGGTGAGGACACTGTCCATAATGTCCGTTCTGTAGTAGTTTCATCGCCGTTGTCTTGATCACAGACCAGAACTAGAAAGCTGGGAATCACGATGGGCACACAATGTACAACGACACCGACGGAGAGGAATCTCAAGGCCACCACTCCCCCGCCCAGGCGTTGGACATTGTTTCAGTAGTGCTGTCTCTCGGAGGTTTACACCAAACACATCAAATCACATTCATACAGACGATATTTCCTTTTTTTTTTGGTTTTTCTAGTATTCTCTCTCCAAAACTTTCTCGGAAACTCGTACAATCACCCCATCGTATTGACCCAGAGGGGCGAGATCCGTCTACTGCGTGCAGGTGCACGTGGCAGAAAAGGGGGCGTTCTCTGCGTTGTCCAGGATGCGCACACGGCTTGCCCAATGTGCAACGACAGAGACACATCTCGATGACACCACTCCCCGTCTAAGCGTTGGACGACGTTCTGGTGGTGCTATCCCTCGGAGGATTTCGCCAAACACACATCAAATCACATTCATACAGACTTCAATACAACATCCTTTTTTTGTGGGTTTTCTTATTTTCTCTCCAAGACTTTATCAGGAACTTCTACAATCACCCCATCATATTGACCCAGAGGGGCGAGATCTGTCTACTGCGCGCAGGTGCAGCTGCCAGTGGCGCAGTTGCAGCTACAAGAAGTAAAAGAAAGATACTGATCAGCGACCCTTCAACGCCCCTTGACAATATCGAACACGTACTTAGCGTTGCAGTTGCACTTGTCAGAGTTGGGAGACATGTTGATATAGAGGTTGTGTGTCTGTTCAACGTGAAGCTCAGTGAGCGACAAGCGTTGCACTCAATGAGTGCAAGACAGCACGTACGAGAGATATTCGAGTAGTTGCGAGTATCAGAGCAGTTGCCGAGAATGCCAAGTGCAATTGAGACCCTTCTTATACGTCGAACGAGGGTCGGCGTCTAAGTCCATAGTTTGAACAATCGGGTGATGGCACGAACTTCGGAATTTTCCTGAGTTGTTGTCCCTAGATTGCTGCGCGGGCACTCACGTCAATGAGTCATGATGAGGAATAGTGAAGGTGGCGTGCTATCAGAATGTCCAAGGGGTGCTGCAATGCGGCAGCTATTGGAGTAAGTCTGCCCAGAGAAGAATAACGTGATCGAAATGATGGTCATCATTATCCCAAGACGGTGACAAAAGAAAAGGAAACACACCAAAGGTTGATTCCCTCCAGCTCTTCGAGTTAAATAAAGCCATTCTTTTTGGTCAACCGGCATGATGCGAGGTCAGGGATCATGTCCGCAGCGTGACTGGTCCGCTAAACTGATAACACGACTTGACAAGCCAAAATGGTAACACCCGTTCCGTTGGGAAAGAGTGGCATTTAGACATCCCTTGTCATGGGAGCTACCCGTTTTCGGTTCTGCACGACTTTGGCATCACGAAAGATAGATCTCCGCCGAACAAGCATAGCACTTGAGATTTTTTTCCATGGAAATAAATATTATTTACTTCGCCAAGTATTCGGCCATCGTTGGGAGGGGTAGTTGCGCTCCAGACGTCTGGGGCAGGGCGTCGATGGAGTTCTGCCCGATCAACATGTTTCAAGGAATGGGGTGGAAACCAACATAAGGAAAGGTATAGCTCCATCGTTTGATGAACCCCCAATACTCGTTGGCAGTTGAGTTGACAATGTTCGGCTGCATTCCACGGTGGGAACGATCAGCAGCTCGTGCATCGATTAGATATTCGAGACGTTGGCTCCGCGTGCGCTCTCATAGTAGCTAGTGCAGGGACATAGTGAGGACACTGCCCATGTATGTCAGGTGACCATTGGTCCATGCGTGCGAAGTTATCGTGGCCGACGGTGGAAGTATTGGCGGGCCGCGGGGTCGAGAGTTCGGCCGGGGTAGACCGATATGTAGTCCACTTCAGGTCGAGGGTCCGATGCTCGAGTAGTCGCAAGCATGGTTGGGCTGGGTTTGATGGTGTAGTGATCCGTACAGTCAGGAAAGATAGTGAGGACCTCACCTATGAAGCGGTCACTGAAAAGTTGCCCAAGACGGTCGTTCTGGACAGTGACTGAGCCTTCGAACGGAAAAGTATGCGGAGTCGATATCGTCAGGCTGCTGGCCAACGGAATGGGACGTAGGAAAAAGGTGATGGAAAGTAGAAGAACAAAAGGGCGTAAGAATCGACTTGGGTTTCGAAGAGGTAGACTCAGACAGTGACTGCGAAGGTAGGTTCACCAGGCTTTCCACGACTGTGAGGGTAGTGGCTGGGAGGGCGCCGTACGAAAATTTCCAAAGTCAACTTTTGGTCGTAGAGCCTACCTTCAACTCCTCAAATGTACGCATCACCGTGCTTCGTACGCACCCTGGGACCGGTTTCTCGCCTTCCCACTGGTCGTGGATCAACGTGAGTTGTCGGAAGAACCTGAAGGTGACTGCAAGAGTACCCAAGAAAAGTTCCAGTAGTCTTCCCTTTTAGCCGGACCACGGGCTCGAGAAGGGATAATCGCTCGACTATGAGGTCCGCGTAACTACATGTGGTAGCATGCCATTGAGGAATATGATACCAGCAACTCCTCGGCAATCTTCGCGACGTGGATGGCGTTGACGGTCTTGGTCTGTTTGTTCAGATGACCCAATCTTTCTTCTGGAAAGAGATGAACGTTGATATGTGCTATTAGCAACCTTGATTGCTTGCCTAATTCCTCAGATACTGCAGCAGGGAAACAACGGGCGTTGTGTCCCCCAGTATGACGTGATGGTGCCTTCCGTCAAAGCGCGGACGCTTGATGTTACTGGCCCCATATTCTTCCTCAGCGACGTCGACGTCAGTGTCCTTTCGTGTACTGGATGAATTCTGAGACACATGTCGATTTGCAGGTGGGTGCGCAAAAGTTGCAATGCCGATGATGCCGTCTCTAACTACTACACATACCCGCACAAACTATTTTTAGCAACTCCTATCTTAACCAACCGCGTTTTCTATACGGGAAAAATTATTTTTTGCTGCTAGATGAGGTTTGCCATTGTTCAATCATACGAGTTTACCAGTCTTCTGATTTTTTTTGCAGGTGGATCCTCTTACAGCTTGATATCGCAAATCTCCACAGGCTCGAAGAAAGCGTGAAGTCTCCGAGTAGGTTTGGATATTCAGTCGTAGGCGTTTTAGCCGACTTTCTGATCCGAGTCTGAGGGTCGCGGCCTCTGTTCATCACGCAGTTGGCTATGAAGGCGAAGTGGCCACGAATGGTGGTAGGCACGTTGACTCTCACGCGCGGGAGGGCTGGCCATCCATAGTATCGTAGCGATGAGAGATGGCAAGGTACTCTGACCATATTACCCGGCGGCGTTTTTGAAGTACGTTGTGCTCACTCGTGTTCTGCACTCCAGCACCATACCGCTAACCTGGTGTTATGAGAGAAGTGTTGCGTGGGGAGCTCACTTAAAATAACAAAGGAATTGCCGAGCCCGTTTGGTATGGATGGTCTCGAATGTGTTTCAAACTTGTTGAGTTGCCCACGCTGTCTTGGGACACTTTGATGACGCTGAACATGCAATCTAGTTACAGGAGCATGCACCGGAGCGCGTATCAGGATGTTTAGTCCATCAATGAAGACAGAGGATCGATTGCAGCAAGGCCGTCGAACTAACGAGGGTACTGACACATATCCCGTCCTTGTGAACGCCTTCGTTACATTGATACCTGTCGGTGAACCCGATGTTCGAGCGATAAGTAAAACCGAAGTGCAAGCGGGCCTGAAAGAATCCGAAAGGCTCTCCACTCCTCAAGGTTTCGCTACGGTTAATCTCTGACCAGGTGCCAGGAAAAGCAAATATCCTGTACTTCGGCGGTCTTTACTCGCCATGTACCCCTCTTGTACAAGGTTCTCGTACGTCCAGGGAAGGTCTCTGCAATGGTATACACAATTTACAATGTTTGACGACTACGAATGTTCTGGAATGTATGTGTTCCTACCACTGTCTTCCATTCAGAAAGCGCTTAAGACTACAACAGGGCAGTGGCGCGTTGCGCGGTTGTTCCCTTCCTGTTGCTTAGCCCACCACTACCCTCTGCGACACGTGCTGGGCTGGAACGTGCCGACGTCGGGAAGTTTTTCTCTGTATGGTCAGCACCATCCATACTCTTGATAAAGTCCGTCCAGTACGTACCACGTATGTATGTCAAGGCATCCGATTGATACACGGCCGAGACAATTAGAGAAGGGCGGGGTAAGGACGTTGTCCAGAACTAGACTACGATGGACACACAATGCACAATGACACACTCCCTGCCGAAGCGTTGCACACCTGTTGTGATGGTGCTGTCCCTCCAATTTTACGCTGAACACACATCAAATCACATTCGTTGACCTCAGATACAACATTGTTTTTTTTTGGGTTTTCTTATATTTTCTCTCCAAGAGTTCAGAAACTCCTACAATCACCACATAGTGTTGACCCGGAGGGGCGAGATGCGCCTACTGGGCGCAGGTGCAGCTGCCAACGGCGCAGTTGCAGCTACAAGGAAGAGCAGAAAAGAGACACCGTTCAGCGATCCTTCGACACCATCGAAAATAACGAACAACACATACTTAGCGTTGCAGTTGCACTTGTCGGTGTTGGGAGACATGTTGATATAGAGTGGTTGTGTCTGTGCAACGTGAAACTCGATGAGCAGCGAAGGTTGCACTCAGCGAGAGTGAGACATCACGTACGAGAGATATTCGAGTAGTCACGAGTATCAGAGCAGGTTGCTGTGGATGTTAAGTGCAATTGAGCCCCTTCTTATACGTCGAGCGAGGGCTGGCGTAGCTTGAACAATCGGACAACGGCAAGAATTTCGGAAATTCCCTTGGTTGCTGTCCCTAGACTGCTGCGCGGGCACCCACGTCAATAAGTCATGGGGAGGAATAGCGAAGCGCGTGCTATCAAAACCCTCAGGGGGCGCGGCAATGCGGTAACTGTCGGAGTAAGTCTGGCCAGAGAAAGAGAACAACGTGATCGAAGTGATAATCAATATTATCCTGTCATGGTGACAAAAGAACAGGGAACACAAGAAGGGTGACCGGTGAAGCCCCTCTTGCTTCTTCAGCGGGATATGAAGCTATTCTCTTTTAGTCGACCGGTTGTGATGCGGGGTCAGAGTTCGTATCCAACGTGACTCAGCCATTGTACCAATACACGACTTGGCGAGCCGAAATGGCAATACCCGTTCCATTGGAAGAGTGGCACCGTGACTAGACATTCCTTGTCATGAAATCTACCCGTTTTTAGTTCGTTGCGGTTTTGGCCTATCACGAAAGATAGATCTCCGCTGAACACCTTTGGCACTTGAGACAGTCGCCACAGGGTGAATATTGATCCACTTCGCCACACATGCGGCCACGATCGAGAGCGGAGGCCGCATTCCAGACGTCTAGAACTGGGCGTGACACCGTTTTACCCAAATAAATACTTCCAAGACGATGGGTGGCGACGTGAATATGGGAAATCGCTTGGTAAAGCCCAAGAGTTCGTTAGCGGCCGGGTTGGCAACGTCCGGTCGCTTGTCCACGGCGGGAACCCTCAACAGGTCGTACATCGACTGAAGTTCGAGACGTTGGCTCCAGCGTGCACTCTCATAGCGGTTAGTGCAGGGACATAGTAAGGAGACCGCCCATGTCAGGTGACTATGGATCCATGCGTGCGAAGCTATCGTGACCAAAGGTGGGGTGCAAGGGGGCCACGCACTGCCTGGGCATCGCCGAAAGTTCGGCCGAGATAGACCGATACGTCGGGTGGCTAGCTCGATACCGACTACCAGTAGTCGCAAGTATGGTTGAGTTGAAGTTGACGATTTGGTGATCCACGTAGTCTGGTGAGATAGTGACGGCCTTACCCACGGCGAGGACACTGCAAGGTGGTTCAAGACGGCAGCGTTGGAAAGTGACTGTATCTTTGAATTGGGAGTGATGGGAAGTCGAGATTGTCAACCAACCAAGTGGGACCACAGGGAAGATGGTGGAAAGGGTAAGAAGACAAAGATGGCGTAAGAAATGAGTAGCGGCGAGTTTTAAAGGAGCAGATTCATGAGACACTGGCTGCGAAGGTAGGTTTACTAAGTTTTTCATGACTGCGAGGGTAGTGACTGGGAGGGTACTGCCAGTATAAGAATTTCCATCAAACTTTTGGTCGTAACACCTACCTTCAATTGCTCAGACGCACGCTCTCCGTGCATCATGCGTACCCTGGGATCAGTTTCTCGCCTTCGCCTTGGTCGCAGATAATCGTAAGTATTCGGAAGGACCGTGCTATACCTGAGGGTGACTGCGAGAGTCCCCCAAAAAAGTTCCAGTAATCACCAGGAGACCGACCAGAGAATTGAGAGAAAACAATCGTTTCCCCTCGACTACGAGGTTCGAATAGTCCACGGAGTTGGGAAGTTGTCGCAAGAGCTATGCCATATGATGCCAGCACCTCCTCGAGTGACAATTGCGACGCGGATGGCGTTATCTTAGTCCGACGGTCCATTCAGATGACCTAATCTTTCTTTTGGAAGAAAAAAGGTCGCGTATCCTTCAGCAACCTTGACTGCTTTCTCAAATCCTCCACAGATGTTGCAGAAAAAATGGGGGCGTTGCGTTCCCCAGCACGACGCTGTGGTCCCTTCAACATCGGGCCTTTTGGTGTTGCCCGCCCCCATTTTCTTCCGCTGACTCAGGTCCTTTCGTGTACTCCGTGAAGTCTGAAGCACACATTTGCAGGTGGATGCACAAGAGTTGCAATGCTGATGATATATGCCATCTCTCAGCACATCCTTCAACGGACTACTACTTTCAGCGACCTACGCTAACCTGCCGCGTATTCCGTACAGGCAACATTATCTATTGTTGTTGGTTAAGGTTTTTTTTCCCAATCATCGAAGTTAGCTAGTCTTCTGAATTATTTTGCAGGCTAACGATGATAAAATTCTAGTACAGCTTGTTTGCAAATGTCATGAAGCCCGAAGCAACGTAGATTCCCAATAGGTTTGGATACTACACTCGCAGTCGTTTTGGTCGGCTTTTCGTCTAGAGCTTGTGGTTCCCAGCCTACCCTTCTAGCAAAGTCAGCCATCGGTGTAGAGTTTTGACTGAACAAGGACTCAAGCAGCAACGCATATGATGGTGGTTGGTGGAATTGAGTTTTACTTACGTGCGGAGGGCTGGATGTTTACGACGAGGGATCCTGCCCGTATTGTTTCGGGCATTTCGTGCTCAATCATATTGTGCACTCCGGCACCGTTCACGATTCATTGCGCTTTTACAGGCACTACTCCAGGCTGCAGTTTACATTCTAGAGACTCTCTCCCTTCAGGCAAGATATTTATTTTCTGCAGATGCAGCTTCCAGTGGCACACTTGCAGCTGCAGGGAAGAGCCCGTCAGCGATCTTGCCTAATATCTGTGGCAACGAAGGCGTACGAAGAGGCGCAGTCGCACTTTTCGCCGTTGGGAGACATCTAGATTTACTGGTTTGTATGTCTAACCGATGGTGAGTATGAGCTCTTCGTATAAGGCAATTATCAGACTTACTTTAGTGGTGGGGATATCAGAGGACTCTGCTGAACTGTTCGAGGAGCACGAGCCACTTTTTATCCAGCGTCTGGAAACTGTCTCAATCGTCCCAGATCATGTTATTCCAAGACATTCTACGACGTGTTTGCTGGTGCTTTCGAACTCGGATTTAGCTCGCGGTCCGCTGTCGTGGCATACGCCACAGATCAAAACTCGTGTGACGGCCAACCGACCAGGTTGGTCTGTTTGGCCTGCTCCCCCGGAACACTCCTGACACTTCTACTTTTCACCCGATGACCGCTTATCAGGGTTCCGTCTCCCAGAAGACCAAACGTCGATTTAATCTGGTGTTTCATATGATCCAGTACTAGATCTCATCTGCGGATATCAGCGACTAGTTCGGCTGCCACCGTAGTGGTCTTGCGACTGACCATATATGACTGTTGGTATACTCCTCGTCTCGCATTCATCAGGAGCCACTTAATACTAGTTTGCAGTAGTGCGACTACGTGGACGAGCAAGTTCCACTGCGTGCTGTCCTCCAGATTGCCCTGCATCCGATCTCTAGATCATGGCCTTCAAGAGGTCGTAACGCGTGAGCGGGGATGAGGGTTTCGAAGACGTCTAACTTGGGCATCGAAGTTACCGGTAATTTCCATCTGTCCTGTTATAGTCTCATCGATGCATGGGATACATCTCGGCCGACGTGGAGATCATTCTCCAGTTTGTGACTGCGGAGCATTGGGCGGGAGAACATCAGAAGCGGCTATAGAACCGCAAGATAATTGCTATATCGGATATCTAGGTGCATCTTCTACCGGAGTTGCACCATTCGTAAAATTGTTGTAAGTGATATGACACTTTCATCATTTTCCGAAGGCGCTGCCTCTCAGCCAGATGCCGATGATGTGACTGCAGTAGATGCCAATTACCAGACGACGGACATCACCAAACACGTAAATTATCCTCAGTTTATCGCAGCAGTCAAATCGGGTACTCCCACAAACGCGTTCAAGATGATATTGGTTTTCTCATACACACATAATTCGACACGGATAACGGACACAGAACGTAGCGATAATACAACCTCTAGGAGGCGAGGAAAATTTAGTGCTTGCAGGCACAGGTGCCAGCGGGGCAAGCGCAGTTGTTAGCGGAGCAGCCACAGCTGCAGGGAGAAAAGCGGATTCATCAGCAACCCCACCGTCAGTAGCAGTAACTGGCACCCACTTGGCGTTGCAGCTGCATTGGGTGGAAGTCATGTTGATATTGGGTGGACTGGGTGGGTTATGTCTGTTCAACGTGAAGTATGGTGAGGGCACGCTCTTCAGCAAAGATGGAGCAGGACGTACGAAGGATGAGTGTGCAGTAGCGAGTAGCAGGTAAGTTGCTGGAGTAGTTGAAAGGTGACGTGCCTTTTATAATGTTCGCCAGGCGTCTATTCCCTGGAATTGCCGACAATTACCCCCCCACGATGTACTGCCCCTTATCTAAGACACCACCGCAGACCGCTATTTGTGGCAAGTCCTAGGCTCCCATGGAACGGTTCAAGGTTCGCAGCACAAGGACATCAGGGTCACAACTGCCGACAGAGTGAATACAACTGTCGTTTCACCCCCCACATGCCCCAATGCCTCAATATTTGGTGATGTTGGCACTGGCTTCCCTTACCCGGATGCTGATGCCCCCACCCTGAGACTCGCAGACAAGCACGGCGTCCAGCTGCCAGTCATTGCAATCACGTGAGTGGCGCAAGCCGAAAGAATAGACGGTGCCAGAAGGCCGCCCGTTAATCGTGAGTACCCCGTAATTGCTCCCTGCCCCACTCACGTTATTTGTTCTTGCAGCTCCATCAAATCGTGGTATCGCCACGATAAACAATGTTAGGGACAAATAATCTTTTCTGTGAGTAGCAGAGATGGTCCAAGGTTCCGGATGATGTGCCGCAGCCGAGGTACAATTGGTGAACGTCATGGGAAAGCGGAAAAGGCAGCCCGTCTGAGCATGCCATTCCGCACACCGGATTCTTGCGGCTGTAAACCCGGGTTTCTAACGTAAGTAAAATCGATGATCCTTACTCGCCCCATTACTTACCATTGGCTGGAAGAAGACATGCCAGGATGCCACTGCAAGCGTTATGAATTCTGCAGGCAAGCGTACTCATCGTGGATAGTGATCATCGTGCCAAGGTGATTGGGCAGGTATAACCCTCCGATCGACTGCCGTAGACCCAACCCTTGGAGCGCGGGGGAGCCTTCCGCGGGTCCTCTAATCCGGATGCCAGACTTAACACAAATTTTCGGGAGGCCGCACACAGCAGCGTCTAGAATCTACTGTCAGACGGCGGGACACTGCCGATGTGACTTGCATACCGTATGGTTAAATATGCCTCGCAGTCCCGATGGAATACATTGGTCAATGCCTAGCGTTGATGGCAAAATAACCAGAATCAATGACCCGCAGCATCCAGCACCCACCGTAACAATTCAGAGCGGCAGATGGATACGAACCGCAGAAGGACCAGCTTGACCTTGAACAAGTCGTGAATTTAACACAGACTGATAAGAGGGCTTTGAGGATGAAGGTGATGATAACTAGTCACGGTTTTATCTATCTATCCGTCTCTCTGACTGTGAGGGTGGGATGACTGCGAGGGTAGGTGGGGAGTGGTGACTGTGAGGGTGGGGATCTTCGACTCCGGTTCCAGCTCACTGATGAGTTGTCACAGTACAAATACGGTGCTCGTTTCGACAAATCGCAGATAATGGTTTCAGGTAAAAGTAGTTTCTGCATCGAAGACATACTAAGCTCTCTCTCCTCGATTGCAGGTCAGGCTAAAACCGTCCACTCGCCCAGGCTCGTAGCAATGGTAAACTACGCCGACCTGCTCCTGCGCCTAGTGCCCCAGGAGTTTCCCTGGAGTTGTTATGGGATGAAAGCCTCTGCGAAGGGAAAATCTCAAGGCGGACGGGTGTCCCATCGGAAGCGGTTTCGACTCATACCAGATGTGACGCCGGCTTCAAGTCAGTCAGGACGTCTTTCACTTTCGAACGGAGCTGCAGAGACCTTCATTGTCAAGTCGGTCTCATCCACCTGAAGAAATCGAAAAGAAAGATTCTCCCGTCGTACGACGTGTAGGATGCGCAGACACGAGGCAACCATGTTGATCGCAGGGGAGACTCCTCAGACCCGGACTAATTTAAGGTGAGCACAAACCCACGCCAATCCGAAATTTCGCTAACTTGGAGATGTGAGAGAAAGGCTGCATGAAAAGCTCACCTAAATTGGTAAAGGAATCACCAAGCCTGTGTGTTGTCGCTGGAATTTGGAGCCTATTGCAGAAAGGTGCATCTGAGGGCTGTATCCGGATATCTAGTTCATCGATGAAGATCAATGCTGTAACTGGGCTGTCGAGTTAACGAGGGCAACGATGTCCTTGTGAGCAACTCCATTTCGGTAATATTCGCAGGTGAAGCTGATGTTCGAGCGGCAAGCGAGATAGAACACAAGAGCCGTTGACGCCCTCCAGTCTCCAGCGGTCCGCTATGGTTAACTGCTCCCACAATGGGCCCTTGGGTCCTGGATCGTGTTTCCTTTCCTGGGTGGCTGGAGAGGGCAAGATCCGGTGCTGGTCGCACGAAGTTTTGATAACGGAATCTTTTCTTATCCGGATCCGGGGTCTTCCGCTGTCCATGGGGGAGGGTATCCTCCCCACATGGGCGCTGCGTACTTCTCTCGTACGAGGATCTAGCGCGTTCAAGGAGGGTCCCTGCAGCAGAACACACAATTCGCAATATTGACCGCTACGTAACAGTCCAGAAGTCTGCGTTCCTACCACTGTTTTCTGCTCGGCGAGCACCGAGTCTACGACAAGGCTGCGGCACCACGCTATCATTCCCGTCGAGCATCTTTCGTATTCTCTCTGAACCAATACTACCTTCCGCGATACGCGCTGGGCTTACACACGCCGAGAACGCGGGGTCCTCTGAGTAAAATCCAACAACGTCATCGCTAACTCTGCAATCCTGCCATGGCTTCCGGCTCCCCTCGCGAGTCGTGTACCGCAAGACTTCAATAAAATAGCAAAGTGGTTGTGTTACAATCACAACCCCCGACTCGACAGAGACATCTTGGCGGCGTCAAATCGACAAAGGCGATACGAAGAATAGTAGCTGGCTTACGTAGCGGTGCATGCGCATTGGTCGCCGATGTTCGACATGGCTACAGGGATTTGCCCGCGTGTGATGCCCTGCGATTTCCAAAAGTATCTGAGGATGGGGGACATTGCAAGTGCTTGGAGGATTTCTCGCCCTCGTAGATTTGGTGCTTAGAGACCTCCCGGCGCTGGAACAGAGCGGTCAGGCCGAGTGGCACTTACCCGACAGTGTAAATAGTTCCACAAGCAAGAGTGGGAACGGTCATTACCAGTTGCGGGGATGTTGACAACCATGTAAGCTATACCTTTCCGGTAATTATTATCTAGGTAAATGAGTTTCCGAGTTCCAAGATTGCATACGAAGACGCTGCAACATGTTCTCTCTCTCTCTCTCACCTGAAATGGCGGACCTAACGGTTTATGGTTAGATGAAGCCATGTTCCCTCGTCACTTTACATTGGCCGCCCCAACCCTCAACGTCAAGCAGACAGGTTTCTCCTGAAAATGCCAACTGCCCTTCAAGGCCGCTGGAATTGGATCATGATACGCATCACTGCAAAGAGCACAGGAAGGCACTCGCCGCGTGAACGGCGTCTTCAGACCTGATGCATCTTCCTTATTTGAACTTCTTCAGCTGCTGCGTAGTAACATTACCAGCAGCTTTATTTCTCATTAGTGTCGACATTGTAACCCACAGCTGTTCCACAGCTTCTGGTACGTGTAGATGATTGCCTAGCATTGGGGTCGTGTTGTGGCCGCGATGTGAGTAGGTCTGCGCTGCATGACCCTGAGTTGCTCGTTTTGGTAATCCCGCGCTCACATGACTGACCGATGCTGCTTGGCTTCTCGTCACCGAGCTCCACAACTACTAACAAAACCGCCTATGTAAGTTTTGGTCCGATCTGGTCTGATCGTTTTGCAGTTTGCTGTAACGCGACTTTCACCACTGCTGGCCCCCTTTGCCAAGGGGTTCCGGTCAGTTGAAGTGGTTGGGTTTGTCTCGTTTCTTTTCTTTTCTAACCTCCCTCGCGCACACTTCTTACATGATATGTATATATCTGTCAACTGGGCGTACAGGACACGTACGTCGTATCGCACGTTTGAAGCTCAGAAAGGACTGAAAGAGAGAATTCGCATTCCAGATACTGTGACCTTCTCCGCGACAACTGAATTCCCTCCCCCCCATCCAGCCTACATCGCGCTTCACGCGGTTTGCTGTGGGGTGACCTGGATGTCTGGAGTGGCGGAGTACTTCGTGGATATTGAAAGGAGGATGGATCAGACAGGAGTTCTAGCAAGGGATGGTTCGACTGCTGACGTCTTGGTGGACGTGCTAGCTCTTGTTCAACCCTGTTGACCTTAAGCCCCCGCCGACTGTCACTACTATGGCTCGCCTTGCCCGGGGGTGCCGGTCTCAAATGGACAAGCGAAGGCATGGGAGACGAGCAGGACAACATGGGCCTGGCATTCGCTGTACCTGAACGCGTGGTGTCGTTGTCGAATTCATCAAGTCGTGCAAATTCGCTATAAGACGTTCTTTACTCTTCTTGGCTGTACACCTAGAACGGGGAAAAGACCGCACTTTTGCACTAGCCGTTTCTCGCGAAGTCCGAGTCGACGTACCGTTTCATCGAGTTGTAAGGTCCAAGGCGCACACGGTACGGAGGTGAAGAGCACACAAGTCCTTGCCATGGCCTTGATAATAGGTGAGGAAAATGCATGTCACGCGTTTTTAAGGCTCATGAGTCATTTATCCAAAATCCGTGTTCGTTGGGGGTTTCACACTCGCATTATTCACGGATTTGAGGTAAAGGAGATATTTGAGGGCGAGGTCACAAAATTGTTCTGGCCAAAACTGGAACCCCTCAGCCGATACGGAAAAGCCATATAGTTAGTCTGAAAATGCGCCGGGGGAACAAAGCAATAGTTACTATCTATGAAGAGGTGCTCAAAGAAAAGATAGTTGTGGTGAGCTTATCCTGTATACATTTGAGTCCTTGCTAAACCCCATTGCATTCCTTTTCCACATTGACGAGTAGCATTCCCCACCTCCCATCGTGCCAGGTCACGATTTTGTCCCATTCGTGGTCGTGCAGTACCCTCTTGAACCAGAAGAAGCGAGATGCAATAATGATGTCCTTCCGCATCAGTTTCATTGACTTCTGCGGGATTGCTATTCTCCCTACTGCAGACGAGTTATCTAGCAACAAGAATGCAACACCACGGCGTCCTTCCTATCTGGACAACACATTCCGTTTGTTACGGGATGACATGATGCATGAGCTGAAGGAGGACACCGACACTGCCTTGAAAAAGAAGCAGAGGAGACAGCGAGGGCTGATCTTTGATGGGATCAAGGCAGTGGACACCTAGGTCCTGAAAACAGGAGAACTCGTTGGGGTCTCGTGCTCTAATGTGATCCCGACTTCCCTATTCTCAAGGGCGTTCAGGAGAAAGACAGGAAGCGATTCTTCTGCGATGATCATCGTGGATCAAGAATGCTTCGTCGCCAATCCTTGGCATGCCTCATTGGTGATGGTGCAATTCTCGGCCTCGGCACCATACACCGTGACGAACAACTACTGGCGGAAAGGCCCCCTATCATCGTCTTCCGGATGGAAGGGCGGATTAGCCTCTCCTCAAATCAACCAAACACCTTCGCTTGATACGGATCGACTGTGCGGCCTTCGCTTTCGAGCCTGTGCTGAAGGCACTCGAGAACATCAGGGAACCAGCAATTGGTCAGGACTGGTCAGGACCGGTTTGTGACTGGTTCTGACTAAAATCTTGTTCACTGATGAATGCGAGTTTTACCGCCCGGGGTGTGTGTGTTGGGGGGGTAATTCTATTTTGGAAGATGAGAAGGAGATAACCCGTTGTTGTTACAAGAATCATCGGATCACTTGGTCGAAATCCCTCCATCGATCTCAAGCCTCTACTTCACACCCCGAACTCCATCATTCTTGACATTCCCCAAGCTGCCTCGCTTCTTGCGTGGCCTGAGCCGAGGGTATCTTTAATTCGAGGCTCGTCAGTTGCGGCTCCCTCTTCGGCAGGTTCCCTAATAGCGTGGCTGATCATGCAACTTCAGGCTCTGGGAAATCCTTCATTGGCGCCCTACTCGCCAAGGCGCTGCGCATGTACACCAGTCAGACAATCTTCGTGGTGTGCTACACGAACCATGCCCTCGATCAATTTCTTGAGGACCTCATAGGCGTAGGCATTCCAAGGGAGGACATTGTTCGTTTCGGCAGCCGTGCAAAGCCAGCACTCGAAGACCTTGGCGTTCATAATCTCAGAATGCAGGGGGCACTGAGTAGGCAGTCATCGATGAAATGAAGCATAACGCGAGTCTTCAAGTCTCGTTTACTACCCTGCTGTCGTCTCAGCCAAGTCCTGAGACTTCGTTAGCCCATACCGAGTCTAAGGATCCCAAATTCTTTCGTGCATTCCGTGTTCCCGACCCAGAAGACGTGATGAGATTCGTGGGGCGTAAAGGAAAGGTGGTGGATGAAACCTTTCTCGTTTGTCAATGGATGCAAGGCAGCCACGTTCGGATGTTCAAGAATGGGCAAGTCGCGCATCGAGTCTGGAATGGAGGTCAGACATCCTCCGACGTGTGGTGGAGGATCTCTGCATGGCAGGCGGACTGTATAACTCCTGCCAAGATGACTTCGCACGCCAATTCAAGAAAACGCTCGTTGAACAACTGAGAACAAAAGGGATCATAGGATGTACAATGACGGGTGCTGCAAAGTTCGCAGAGGATGCCAGAGCTGCTTCTCCGGACGTGTCGCTTGTCGAAGAAGTCCTCGAGAATCGTGTCGTCACGGCCCAGCTGAATAAGACTGCATCCCAAAATGATTCTCGCTGGGGACCGCAGGTAAGGTCGTCTGACCTCGTTGGTCTACCCTGTCATTGATCCGAGGCTACGACCTCAATAGATCGTTTAAGCGCCTCGTGCTTACATAAAGGGTTCCCTCATGTTCAACTGCGTCTGCACTTCCGCTCTCTGCTCAATACCACATGCGTTCAGAAATTACCAGTAAAACCAAAAAAATAGGGACCACATTCGCGGCGTGCAAAGCAACGTCATTTTCGTGAATCACAACCATCATGGTATATAAAAAGGCGACGCGTCTCTCCCACGAAGGAGCAAATGCCCCTTTCTTTCGTTTTCATACGACGGTGCACTTTGCCAGGGTGGTCGACGCGCTGATGTGATTCTCTGAGTATCCGGCTTCACCACACGGATAGATTCAGCTGTGCACTGCCTCGTTTGATTCACAGGTACTTGTCGGGTCTCCACCAGTTGGGTGCTTAGCTGACTCACACCGGACACCGGACGCACGCATACACACTCAAATCATTGTGTTTGCATCTGCATACACGCGGACGGATGGTGAGCGTACTGTCCGACGCGGCGAGGTCCAAATGAGTAGGCTACAACTTGTTCAGTCAGCGAGGCACCGTATATTGTGGTCCCCGACAATTACCCCCCCACCATGCCGACGCTCGACACAAACAAATCACATGCGAGTAGGTTTGCATAGCGTGGTGGCTGACTAGTACAACGGAGGCTGACCGAACCGCTAGTTCAGCATCGTTTCTGCAGGTACGCACCTCGGACGACCAGCGACGCCGGAACACGAGACCCGTTCAAACTTCTGCCTCTTGCACAATGGCGGACACTGGAGCCAACGAGCCGGAGCATGGATCTCTTATTCCAATCCCCCCCCTTATCCAGGATTATCCTCAGCCCAAGCCGATCGACGTAAGACGATGGTTGACGCGCGACCGTGACAAGAAAATCGACAAATTCATTGCGACGGCGGTGCTGATGCATCGTGAATTTAAACCCGACGATCCAACCAGAAAGCTTATTCACTGGTACGTACCTTCACGACCAATGTTTTGGCTACTTTCGTTGCCCGTGACGTTGAGTTGTGCCATACAATAGGCGTGGTGGAGGTACCTATAAGGTACTTGACCGTGGAAGAGAAAAGTGGCATTCGATATCGTTTGACACCCGAAAGCAGGGTACGGACCCTGTCGTCGAAGTCCAGTACGCCGTTTGTTTTGATCTAGTCATTATCACTTACATTCGCCTTTGCGTGGATGGTCAGGTTCATCAGCAAGCCGTTTATGGTCTCTTCAGTCGCACCTTACTATTGGGAGTCTCCTCTCTTAAGGGAGTACACCTCAAGAGATGTCTTCGACCTACTTGTCGCCAAGAAGTTCAATCGTTACATGTACAATGGGGCAGGCTGCGGCTGTCTCACGTGGACAACAGCACTTGTGAGACTTCTTGAGGAGGAAGGGGTTCTGCCGACTGGTTCCGAGAGAGAATTTTTACTCAAAGTAAACGAAGCTCGTGCTGATGCCAGGTATTGGGTGCCCGCAGAACCTGGTGCCGGTTTCTACTAGTCTGTAGTCTCTGTGACAAGTCACCATATGTTCAGTCCGTACCCATTGTTACTATCTCGCTCGTATAATCCCCCTCGCTCTCATTTTGATGTACATGGTACCGTGTACCACTCTCGGATCATAGATATCAAATCAGGATCTTGTACTTGTTCAATTCATTTACGCAAAATACAGTCCCCATGACATGTCCTCCAACCACTTTATCTGTGCGAAGTATGGTCCACAAATGAATGGAATCAGTGACTTCCACAATTCGTCGTCTGTCCCACCGATTATTGGATTCTCTGCTTGTGTCAGGGTTGCCACGAACTCGAACCAAGGGGGGTAGTACCCTGACCATCCCCAGTCAACAAGCCAAAGACGACCGTCATCGCCCAGGATGATGTTTCGAAGGTTGATATCCTGATGTGTAAGAACCATCGGCTCGGAATCGTCGAACTTCTTCTTCCTCGACGGGTGATCTTCGGGTAGTCTTCTAGCATCCAGCCCCATCTTGCACCGTTTATTGAACCATGTTGAAAACTCCAAGTATGAAGCAAAAGGACCACGGGAAGACTGAACCTGACCAAAAACAGGGGACTCACATTCCTGTGGCCCTTGCACACTCAGAGGGCCAGGTGGCGTCGTCGGGGATGCTTTTAGACGACGAAGCTGACGGACGTAGCGGCGCAGGGTGAAAGCGACGGAGATTTTCCGCCACACCGAGAAGGTTGGCCAGACTTCAGCGAGTGTTTGACCTTTGATGTAATCCATGACAATCAGGAAATCATATTCCTCCTTCACGACGCGATGTACGCGAGGAACCGGTATAGTCGTGTTAGAAGAAACGAGTCGGAGGGCATTGGCTTCAACACAGTCAATAGCGTCTTCTTGCGTGTCTCGTGGAATCTTCACCGCGGTAGTGGGGGTCAGTTTGAACACGCTGTAGTCCGGGTGCACGATGGACGCCTCCTCGAGAAGCGCAAGAATGGCATCGTCACTAAGCCCGTCTACATCCGAAGACTGGTAATACGTGAGCTCATGAGTAACGTGAGGGGCAACAAAGCGAGGGAACAGGATCTGCTCACATGAATACGGTCCGACATCTTCTCTGGAGCCAAAAACGTCAAAATGGTGTCCAATGCATCCGCCAGCATGCCAACGAAGGTGTAAAACAACCATTCTCGTGTTCCCCCGTAGTTATTCATGTTTTGGATCCGGGAATGAGGCCTTGAGGGGTCGATGCCCCTCGACTTGCAGAATTCAAAGTCCGGTGGGCGGCGGTAAGCGGTACTTCAAATTTCAAACCTGTAACTCAGACGCTTGTGTATCCGAAGCACAAGGACTTCACTATTTTCGAGTTTGGAGAAACCTTGCTTGAAAAGCAAGTGCATATTGCATCAGTTATGACCCGATAGAACGCACTTATAACAAGTTCAGAGGAAACACAAAATCACGAGGTGTCATTCAGTACAAAAAGAAGGAAAAGGACAAATGATACAAAGACGGACAGCAAGAGAGTTATACATGTTGCGATTGTCCAAAGTACGAGAGAGGCTACCATAACAGAGATTAGTTAGTACTCATGTCGTCCATGACCGAGACGAGGAGACCAAATGGGGGAGTGCCCGCGAAGTCACCGACAAACTGGAGTGACAAAGGGGAAAAAGATACGTCTGTGAACGCACCTCCATGGGTTTAAGCCACAAAACAAGTTCGTCAAAGGCTCGGTTGCAAGCTTGCTCCACCGACGTGATCTTCTCGAGCCGATAGATTCGGTTGTCCGCCAAATCTTCGAGGATGTTGATGTTGATATCTGTGAGTGTCGATAAGATTACCCCGGCACTCACAGGATGGAACTGCTTATACAGGTTCATCAATTGAGTTGACAAGAACGAAGATATCGAAAAATACCCGACCTTCTTTCCCTCTTCTATGATATTTTTATTAGTTATTTGTGGAATGGCGTGCGCAATTCCAACCCGTATGAGACCGCCGTCTTGATAGTCCCTATCTCCAGTGAGCATGCAACGATTGTCATCGCGACGCATTACCTTCTCGAAACGTTAAACCTAGGAATGGTCTGTAGAATATCCATATCCATGGGAAAGTACAGCTGCCCGAGCCGTGCGATGATCTAAAGCACTCTCGTAGAGCCAAGCAATATCGACCAGCGTCTTCAAACGAAAACGGGCGAGAAGAGTGCTCGGGCGGCTGAGGCGTCCGTCCACCGCTACGCTTGACTGTGAGCGTACCAGTAAAGTGGTAAGAGATGGATTGATCCCCAAATAGTGGACAGTCTGAGACTTGCAAGCGTGGATGAAGAGATTCAGATAGTTCCCGTCTAAGTTCAGAAGTTCTACGTTGTCTACCGCTGAGGCGATGTCGCGTTGAACCTGACTTTGGCCGTTACCAGCGGGGGCTAACCGTAACAACTGACCGAGGAAGCACACGCGATAGGGGTAGGACAAGTTTTGGGAGCTTGAAGATAAGACGCCTCGGCCTCGAGGGCGAGGCATCGTCTGCAGGTAGCGTGAAACACGCTTCGTGGAAAGGGATTGGGAGGGAGCGGGGTAGGCATGAAGAGTCTATATGGAAGTCGAAGTAACACGGGAAAGCAAAGTTGATAGCTTGCACTGTTTGCGAAAGTTAACGTCATGTACAACCTTAGGAGGTTCTGGGTAACCAGACAAGTCCTGACGTAGGCAGTACCCGGGGACACTTATCCAGTTTGTTTCGAGACTACTCCCGAGTGGGTCAAGCCGGGACACGGTTACACCTCACGTACCTAGCTGGATCAACATGACAAGCCGATGCTGTCGCACGGAAGACCCAGTGGGCTAGTAACGATGACCATCGTTACCACGCGAACTTCATAATGGATTCGTAACCGTGTACATCGGGGTGACGTCAAACCATGTTCAAAATCCGACGGAATCGTTAAATCGTTATCTTGACACACTCTCTCAAGGTTCCTTTTCGTCATTCCGGGAATCTCCAAAGGTGATATGGCCGGCTGCAAATTGCAGAACGAATCCTGCGATGACTGCAAACAAAAGCGCAAACCAAGGTGGTACGGCAACGAGTTTCAATAGAAAAATCAATTTGACGAAAACTTCAGCGATTCGAGAGGGGGTGTCTTACAGTACGAAGCGTCCTTGTAGTACGGGCTCAGTCCGAGAGCTTGTTCGATAATTTGGATTTCGACTGTGTTGGAACAGGTATTCCGTCTAGCGTGGCGCTAACTTGGGCCTGCCGTGTTGCATAAAACACGTCAAAAGGAATGAGAGTCGCCGGCAGCCAAAGGCCGCAAAAGCAGAGAGACCATCCCTGGATTCGAAGGAAGAGTGCGGTGGTGCAGCGAGGAAAGAATACGAATACGATGAAGAGTGCAGAAAGTACCACTTGGAGGGCACAGCCTGTGAGAACGACGGACCCTACGTCGGATATGTCTAACACGGTGGGAAGAGAAATATCTACATCACTGAAACCGCACTTTTATGACCAGAGCATTATATACTGTTATAATGTGTGTAATCCTCGCCATCTCATACAATGTGGCGAATTCCGTTGTAAATATGTATACAGCATTACACAGGTACCTCCCGGTTAATATTGAATATAAAATGATGATTTCCGACCCCAGACGGGCATCTGGGCACCAATTACTGGTGCCACGAATCTCTGGCATTCTTTGATCACGCATTGGCGACTGTCATCGGAATGGTCCTTGCCTCGACCTAATGGCAAGAAAGTACCACCATTGCTACTAATCTACATAGATTGTAATTGTCCATAATTCTCCCCCTTAGTTGACCTTTTGCGCCAACAAGGTACACATATCCCGGACAAAATCACTATCTTATCATCATGCTCTTGTCATCCCCAATGAGATTGTTATATCCGAAAATTGTTTGTTGGTACGGAATGCCCGTGTGCATGTAGTATTGGTTGAACAGTCTGTTGGCCCCCCAAACGGTGTTGCATGCACCATCAAACATACTTAGTCCTCACAGCGCGCCTTCACCACACTTTATGGACTTTCTAGACTCGCAACTCTCGTATGCTATTAACATCACCACTAATATCAATATGATAGATCAGAGCCTCATTTCCATTTGCGCAATCGGCTGCACTGCTGGAACATTGAGTTCCGAGCAGTGCAATGATGTGACTATGTATTTACACTCAAACTCGTCTGATATAATGGTAACGGATAGTCCATTGGCTTCTGAAAGTTTGGCATGTGTCGTCAAATATAACTTGCGCCGTTGGATGTCTTCGTCATATTTTTTGGGCTTTCTAGACTGTCATTCTTATATGACTTCATCATTGCCACTGACATCAATATGAGATCTCTGAGGCTCGTTTACCATTTTGCAATCCGCTGGGCTACCACAAACTTTGTATTTAGCTGGCGCAGTCATGCACACTTATCCAGCACGACTCCCATTTATACTATCTTAGTATACAATATCTAAACAACGAAGCTACGGTACAGGGAGATGGCGTAACTGCGCTTGATACTTATGCCTTCTTGGACAGTGAGACTGAAAGTGATTCTACGCGCTGAGGTCGATAATGCGCAATGTTCTCGCGTCCGAATATGTTCCTAGTCATCGGTTCATCAATGGACACAAAATATCATATTCTTTCCGTGCTCACCGGTTCCACCACAGGAGCAGTTCGTTCAGTTCAAGTGCTTTCCGAGCCGAAGATGGAAGTTCAAAGTAATCGACGATGTTGTGATAAAACTCTTCATGGTTAAAGTCCTCGTCCACAGTCGTCCATGAAGAGCAGCTAGAGAGTGCGAAGCGGAGCTAACGCCACACATAAGGGTCAGCAGTACATCCACATTGGGACATCCAGTCGTCTTACCTGTGTTGCTACGTATGCAATCGCTCGTGGCTGAACAGTATTCATCTTCAGGAGCCTGGCCACGTGTTGACGGGACCGCCGTGTTGTCCTCGATGGTTGGGATGTTCGTGCTGTATCACCAGAACCGAGCTCATGCTGGGCAGAGCTTGGGGATGTGAAGATGCATCGAAACGTCTGGAAGTTAGTTAGTATCAGGTAGCTCCATTACTCCTAGCTACACTATTACTTACCATGACGAGGTACTTTCCTTTGAAGAGTCCTCTGCTAGGGTTATTTGGATCATACTCGCCATCAGCATAAAGGAAGGAAGGCCAGCTATCAGCCGTAACACGAAAGTCGGGGTGGTATTCTTTAATAGCGGTGCGGACACTGCATCATCAACGGCATCAGCATAGCAGCCAATCACAGAGGATCACGTACTCGGCATCGGCCCAATTGTAGTCCACGGGACAGAGAAGTTTTCCCGTGAGGTCATGATTGAACCCTCTGCCACACTTGTCCCGTGAGTTGAAGGGCGGGTCAGGTGGAGGCCGACTCTCGTTCAGCCATTGGGCTACAACTGTCTTTAGTGTAGCACTGTCGTCTCCCCGCGCACCATCTGCACCCTTCTGTAACTGTCATTTTGTCAGAGTTAATTGGAAAGGAAACCCAAAAAAAAACTACCTCTGTACAAGCAAGCGCGATGTCAAGGCCAGCAGTGTCGGCCTCGGCAGCAGGGCCAACTAGTTTACGGATTGAGGGGCACCACTGTACAAGCTTTTCGTACGCACGATAAGTATACTGTTGTCTAGCTGATTATGAAGTACGGAAGAACTTGGAAAAAGGATCGCTACTTACTCGGTGGTCGGTAGAATCGCCTCTGAGTTGGATGAGACTTGCTGCTCAGCAGCCTGAATCTGACAGCGGTCATATTCTGCTACCAAGTCAACAACTGGTTCGACGAGGGTAACAAGCCGGCGCACTGCCCGGCCCTCGCGTGCTAAGGACTGAACTCTGATGGTGACAATCATTTCAATCTCATCTCAGTCCTTTATGTAGGGAGAGTACTTACGGTTTTTTAATCATCTTACAGTGAAGCTGCGCATTTTCTTCTTCGAGTAAAGAAACCAACCGTTTGAGAGACGAAACCGTCTGAGTATCAGCCGTAGAAGTAGAAGACATTGGAAGGGGGAGTGTCATGCACACTTGCTCAGCTGCAGCGCGACTGTGTTAATATCGGACCGTGGGCTGCAAAAAAAGGAAGTAAGTGTTATGCTCCTTCCGTTGGAGCGACTTGCACGGGGAATTTGTTTGACAGGATACTCCAGCGCTGGTTAGGAATTTATTGCACATATAAATTGTGGAGAGTCGAATCTCAGATTCTGTGGCTCCTTGTGCACTTGGCACGTGATACAGGGTCGATCCTCTGATCGGGCATCAGTAGTTGACGATGGGGTTGGGCCCCATCGCGACGAAGAATGAGTAAAATGACAGTGCTGAGGTTTACTCTTACAAGTTCGTGTCCACCATGGACCGCATTCCTGCAGACATGGTCTATTCAGAATACCGCCTCCCTTGCATATCATACCCGACATTTGCTCAGGTGCTTGTGCAGTTGGATACACAACAACCGCACTTTGGATGGTCACAGAAGTTCTCGCAGCCGCTCACTTTCCTTCTCGGTGGACGACGTCTCGATGAAGTCACCATCGACTCATTGTACTTCATGGTGCCTAACTCACTTTGTGTCGTCTTTGAGCTTTCCCCTGTTTGGGTCATGAACTTCTGCATAGAGGTCTTGTCTGCCTTGGAGCACGCTCGAGAAAATGCACATCATGACTCTGAGGAAGCAGACCACTGCCATTCGTGTGGAGGGTTCTTGATGGTAAGCAAGACCTGTTGACTCTTCGACAACTGCTTACTTTTTGGTAGCGTTACTGGGATCTTGCACAAGAATTTTAAACGGAAAATCATTTGATGGTACTCATACAAGGGCTGATACGATACATGCTTCATGTATGTACTATACAAAGAAACAAAAAGATGTATCCAATCAAAATTTGTGACGAGTTTGAGAATATTCAACCCACCGAAAGTTGCGCACCACTGTGTTTATTTTGACTTCGTCGACGTTACAAATGCAGCCTATCATGGCTTCTGAGGTTACGGAGTACGGTGTCATCAAATGTCCGTTGAGTTCTTCGGTACCATTAACCATAGCATTTAAGGTTTGTGTGACATACCAAAAATATTTGATACGCAGCCCCAGCAACAATCCGACCCGCAATGCGACCAACGGTCTCACGAGACCTCAAGGGATCCAAATACTGACCTTCTCCCTTTAGTACCAACCCACATGAGTGAATAGCGTGGAGTGATCGAGAGCTTAACCTTGTGAATACTAAGACTAGGATGACAAGCAATCGGATCACTCACCAAAAACATATGTCCACTTTCCCTCTCGTTAGGTCGTTGGCGGGAAATGCAAGCTAAACAAAAAAAAGCTGACCCTGTTTCTTAAACTTCAACGGAGCCTGACCGTCGTGGAGAGCTAGCGGTGCGTTTGGATACAGTGTGATTTCGGTCCCGGTCAGGTAACGGGCAATTGAAAAGATACACGACCACTTCCCTGCGTCCCACTAGATAAAAAGGAACAGCAGACCATGTCTCGTAAAATCAACAGAGCCTCGCCATCACAGGAAGGTCAGCAGTGCGCACCACATGCAGTATGGTTTTGGTCCTGGTCAGATGACGGATAATTGAAATAGACACGTCCGCTCTCTCTGTGTCTCACTAGACAAAAAGAAACCGTCGACCCTATCTCGTAAAATCAGCTGGGCCTCACCGTCGTAGGAAGGCCAGCGGTGCGGACCAGATACAGTATGGTTTCAGTCCTGGTCAGATGACGGATAATAGAAAATAAACATATCCGCCTTGACCCTGTCTCGTAAAATCAACAGAACCTCACCGTCGTAGGAAGGCTGGCGGCGTGCGCTAGATACGGTATGGTTGCGGCCCTGGACTTTGTCAATCATGTAAGGCCGGAAGTGGAGTTCACTGTAATGGCACTAAACTCTTGCGCCGATGATTTGGGGCCCAGTAGCAACACTGCCGCAGAGCAGGAAACCTTCGGGTCAGAGGCCAATGTCGAGATATGAAAAACTCCACCCACATACTGAGTCGCACAAGCTACCACCCTAACAGCACCATTGTTGCATCGCTGCTATGCCCGTACTCTCTCTTCCTGTTGAGATTGAACAGATGATATTCCTCCTGTGTGCTGAACATGAGGACCGCCATACTTACCTACTGGTGGCTAGACGTGTTCAACTCTGGTTGGTATCTTGTTTCACGATGACAAGTAAACGTACCTGACATGTTCTAGGCTGGAGCCCATACTTTATCGCGTAGTGCATTTGACCACTGAGAAGGTTGCCAAGAAGTTTCTTCACTCCGTCAAGTCTCGTCCTAAGTTTGCGGAGACTACGGTGAAAGTGTTGTTCTTTAGGGCTACGGTTGAAATTGAGACTGCAGGGACGATACTGAAGGTGTGCAACGGCATCGAAGACTTGACACTGCGAATTCCGTGCCATCTCATCGGCAAGAATCCTCTCCTTGGCCCATTGGATGCTCTGCAGCGACTCCATACACTATCTGTTGATCTCGCCTCAATCTTCAACAATCGTGTCATATACCTACCTAACATTGATGTCCTGCATCGTGTTACCCATCTCCACATCTCCAATGCGTGGGCATCCTGGCAGGGTGGATCTCAGACGATCGGAGTAGAGGAACTTGAACAGGTTACCCACCTTTCCATTCACTTCTCCACCATGCGTACAGACGTATCAATTTTGAGGGGTATCCTGGAGCGAGATAACCTTACGGTGATGGTTTTGTGGCGGAAGGCTTCCATGACTGAAGACCAAATACGAGAATGGTTGCGCTCACATGAACTCATCGACAGGCGCATCGTCATCTTAAACTCTGCTGACTTCTTCAGCACTGTGCAAAGTGGTGGCTTCTGGAAGAACGTGGAGTCCCTAGTTGAATGGCGCAGGAGGACCAACGGTGAGTTTTCTCACCAGGTTATAGTTGACACGAGGTTAACTTACTTTCGGGGCTCTGCTTAAGCCGAAGCATTTGAAATGCCCAATGATTCTTAATGCAAATGTGCGGGAATGGTGCAAGAAAGTTGTATTAAAGCGGGGACGAGTATCAACCGCAGATGTCTGATGAGAATGTCGTAGTAGCCAAATGATTTCGTAGTACGTGACAAAACACCTGCAAATGATATGATTACTCCGACAAGAAAATCTGTTTTATCCAACCGCTCGGGACTCCGTGATTAGTTTTGATCAGTTCGTATACACCTGAGGGGGGATGCGCATAGACCTTGTACCCGCACATCTCTGATTCGCATACTGAGACTCGGGTGGCAGCCTTCTTTCGCGCGCCATCCTTTCGAGCAGTGTCCTTTTGAACAGCGTTCTGTCGGGTACCGTCTGTCACATCACAGTCAGCAACGGTCCTTGATTCTGACCACGAACGAACTGCGCCACAGTTGGGGCAGCCCATCGGTAGAGCCACGCCCCATGGTCGTCGGTGATTGTGATACCACGAAAAGCGGGTTCCGACAACAGAGAAAGGGAAAGCGGATGTTCGGGCTTTGGTGTGGAAAAGATACATGTCGGAATGCATGCGTAGTTCGAGCGAGAGATTCAGAAGATCGAGGAAGACTTCGGAAAGTTCATGCCTTTCGACAACGACGCGTACGCCAAACGCAGTAATGAATGTCTTGAGGGACGCACTGATGAAGCGGTCTGTGGAGAATGCAACGGTGTATTCGGGTTTCAACCTAATGGTATAAATTATGACTTTACAATTGCGGCCAAATAATAGGACTTACATGATTATGGCATCTTTCAAACTGTTCAGAGACTCCTGATACTTGACGAGGGGACCGCACGACAACAAGAAAACGGTAGACAGGTTGATGACCTGTTTAAGGTCTCCAGAGAACAGACACGTCAGGAACTGGATGAATGAACGTTAATTTCGCAATCAGAGTACGAAATCGAAACCTACATTGTTAGGTACAAGTGCCACGTCTTCACCCATCTCGTCTTTCCCTGCAAACAGGTCTCCGCGCGTAACCTCACTGTGAACCGTTATGAAAATGATCTTGCGCTCGAATTTGGATGAACGGATTTGCGCCGCCAACGCCGGAACCTGCGCCTCCCAATGATCGAACTTGTCCTGCGTGCCAAAATCAAACGTGATCTCCTGGTAGGACAATGTATCATCCGTATAGTACTCTTCGAGAGCCACCTTGAGGACTCGAGGAAGGGATCCTCTAGGGTCCATCCCCACGCATACGAAATGTAATATAAGCATGGGGTCGGCACATACTTGAGATTTTGAGGACCGCTCGCAGACACTCTGGATAATGGTGGGTTTGTCAAAGACGGGAATCGATTTTCCTTGTACGACACGCGTGAATGCCTTCGAGATGCATTAGCACCTAATGGGAACCCTATGAATAACTTACGAAGTACGGCGTCGGCTTGGAGTGCGCGGCACGATAGTCCCGTTCATGACAAGCAGGACAGAGGAAGAAAACATCCATGGATTTGAGGTCGCACTTTCCGTCATCCACCATCGGTATACACACATTGCAAACGACACGAGGACAGCGGGCACAGCAGAAAAGCACGTGTCCGCCATCATGACAGATATAACAAAACTGTGGGGGGGCGTTAGATCGGTACGCTCAATCTGATTTAGTGATGCACACCCTATTCGTTGGCCGTTCCTCCCGGCATGTAGAGATGCCAGACCACGCTCTTCGGACAGGAATCTTGATTCGTAAGGCTACAGCTGATGCGGTCTTCTTGGCAGTTTGCTTAGTTCTCGCCATGAAAGAAACAGATCAGCCTAGTGCGACTGAGGTAAGGACGATCGATGAGCGCTGAGCGCTGAGTGTTGAACGATTGATATGCCGAGTCGACGCGCTGACTAAGACAACTTGGCATCGCCACATGGCCAATTGTGCCACACATCTATCTTAGTGACAACGACGGGTTCCCACGGAGAGATACGGGTGCGGAATCAAAGGAACCGTTCCAAGTTGACTCCCATCCCCGGCTCTTGATCACTTCTCCTTTGCATGGTAATTATTCCTTCATGTATTTTTTTATTTTTATTTTTTTGCATCGCTTAGTGCACTCCACTCTCTTTGTAACGTTGGTTGACGTCTGTCTCCCGTTCCAGAGTTTTGGGTACGTCGTCTTTTTTTTTTCCTCCATTACTCAGTGCATTCCACGTTCTGCGTAACGTTGGTTGACGTCTGTCTCCCGTTCCAGAGCGTGGATTCCCCCGCTGTTCAGTGCACTCCACACACTGTGTAACGCTGGTTGACATCTGTCTCCCGTTCCAGAGTGTGGATGCCTCTTTTTTTTTTTCCCCGCTGCTCAGTGCAATCCACAATCTGCGTAACGCTGGTGGATGTCTGTCTCCCGTTCCAGAGCGTGGTCCCCCCCGCTGTTCAGTGTACTCCACACTCTGTGTAACGTTGGTTGACATCTGTCTCCCGTTCCAGAGTGTGGACGCCTTGGTTTTTTTTCCCCCGTCGCTCGGTGCAATCCACGTTCTGTGTAACATTGGTTGACCTCTGTCTCCCGTTCCAGAGCGTGGATCTCTCCAGTTCCTCCGTTGCTCAGTGCGTTCTACAATCTGCATATGACTGACGTCTGTCTCCTGTTTCAGACCGTGGACGTCTCGTGTTTCACCCCTCCCCCCTCATCGCTCAGTGCATTCCGCATTCTGGTAACATTCGTCGATCTCTTGTCTCCCGCTTAATAACATCGGTTGACGCCCATCCCATCCCAGACCATCATGATCTTACACTTCGACATCGTTGACGTCTGTTACCACGGACCACAGCTCTCATAGGACGTCGCCTCCCTTAAAACATACATAATGCCCAACCTGCCTATGTAAAATGCTATACCATTGTTGATGTAATGGTTGCAATTCTTGGCGTTGTAGTTTGGATTCTGCAAGCTGCGAACCTGGTGAGACGACGGTACATAAAATATTGCAAAAGACCACTGAAGCGAAGAGTAGTGCATGGCAAGAAGTCATGTGTGAGAAACAGTGTACTGAATCCCAGCCTAGCGGAAGCTTCCAGCAGACGCATTCTGAGCGAACACAGCAAACTCTATTCATCATTTGTGTTTTGACGCTTCCACTGCCTCGAGGTTGTCGTACTTATGATTGGTCGCTTCAGGTGTGTGGGCACTTGCAATCATCCTGGGCTGTACTGATCAAACAGCTGGACTTCAGATGTGGGGCAGGTGCTTGTGATCGCGCCTTTGAAAGCAGCCGCAGTGTGGCTCTCCACCGTCTGAGCTGCCCGCACTACCAAGCGGTATCTAAGAGGCAGCCAGGCAAGCGCACATTACCAGAGCCCTCCCTTGCAACTCCTTCGCCCTCAAAGAATGCACGCAAGGAAGACCATACCCCCGCATTTCCATGCTCGGATACTGCTGGCAATGGCTCCAGCATCCATAACCTGTTGACTTCATCTATACCCCAGTCCAATATCATCGCTAACCCGAGTTCACAACTGAATAAGAATCCGAAATCCGCACCTTCAGTGGCCTCTGGTAGCGGAATGCTGTCAGGCTCAAGCGTGGCCGCTGCAGATTCATGCCTGGCAGAACCTGGCCGAGACCTGGGTGACAGCATCCTAGGTTCCCTACGTCGTCCCGCTCGCTCTCGTCGTTTACCTGCACGTTTTAGGGACATATTGCCAGAGCCACCACTTCCAATAGCCGCTGATCTTCCCATACCCCCAACGATCCCTCGGGTCATTTTACATGTATTTGATTCTTTCCGGTTGGCATTCAATATATTTGGCATTGCTCGGGAATATCGTCACCGCCCAACCTATGACCCCGACGCATTCCTTTCTCCCAGTGAACTGTCCAACGCATCGTCGCATACAACAGTTGATAATCATGCCTCTGAGACTGCTTCTATCCCTTCCCCCCTGTGGCCATTTCGAACGATGTCGGTCTGGAGGCTAATGAAGTGGGTGCTAACAGGAAGCAAAGTCAAGTCTGAGGCTGAGGTCACTGACCTCGTTAGTAACGTCATCACGGCAAAAGATTTCCGGCCTGAAGACCTACAAGGTTTCAATGCCCATACAGAGATGAAGCAGTTTGACTCATCAGAAAAGAGTCTTCACACCGACAACACATTTCGCAAGGATGGCTGGACGGAAGCATCCATTCCTATTGAGATACCCACTCGCGACCGCAATCCCTGTGGAAATGGCCAGACTTTCACCATTCCATCGTTCTTCTACCGCAAACTCACAACGGTTATCGAGGCAGCTTTCTCCAGCCACTCCTCCAAGTATTTTCACCTAACGCCATTCCGGCGTATTTGGCGGTCCCCCGTAACTGGCAAAGAACAGCGGTTATTCGACGAGCTCTATACCTCGGATGCTTGGATCAGAGCTCATGATGAGGTACAGAAGCAAAGACGCAATGACGGATGTACCTTGGAACGGGTTATTGCAGGATTGATGTTCTGGTCGGATGCCACGCACCTTACACAATTTGGCCATGCTTCGGCATGGCCGGTGTACCTGTTCTTCGGGAATCAGTCAAAGTACGTACGAGCATGGCCCAGCTCAGGAGCATGCCATCTCGTGGCATTCTTTCCAAAGGTAGGTAATTGATTGCTTCATACCATAGTGAACTCAACGACGGGGGATCTTAACAGATCCCTCAAACAATTTTCAATTTTATATCTCAGTTCACGAAGAAGAAGAACCGGAGTGACATCTTAACGCACTGCAAGCGAGAGCTCATTCATGCGGCATGGAACATCTTGCTGGACGAGGACTTTGTGAATGCACACAAGGAAGGGATCATAGTAAAGTGCCATGACGGTGTGAGCCGCCGCGTTTTCCCTCGGATCTTTACCTACTCGGCCGACTACCCAGAGAAGTGAGTGATTTCTACCTTGAAACCACAGAGCCTGACGAAACTTACAGAGTGTTACTCGCCACTATCAGGGATAAAGGCGAATGTCCATGTCCTCGCTGTCTCATCCCCAAGGGGAACTTCTACAGAGTTGGCCTGTTATCCGATCTCGCAGCAAGAGCCACAAAGATGCGTGAGTACTTCCGCAATCGGATTATTGCCGCACGCACCGCGATCTATAAGCTCGGAGCTCCTATCAAAGGTGCCGCTCCAGAAGTGCATCTAAAGGGTTTGTCGCTGGTGCCAACCTTGGTGAGTAATTTATTTTTCCTACTGTACTACGTTCAACCTCACCATCTTTCGAGAACTCTTTTGCTGAAACCCTCGGTCCTCTTGGATGGGATATTTTCACGATGTTCACAGTTGACCTCCTACACGAATTTGAACTAGGAGTGTTTAAGTCAGTGTTCAAACATCTGTTGCGCTTGCTACATGCCATCAATCCGGACGCTATAAACATCCTTAATGCACGGTATGTGGACGCACGCCAAGTGAGGCATTCTCTCACTACTATCAACCAACTTAGCTTTCGTGAGATCCGCTCATTCGGTAAAGGTTCTATTCGGTGGTTTCCCCCAGACGTCTCTGACATACATCACCGTGTGGCCTGGCATTTTCAAAATGTCCTGCAGGTGAGCATTCCCCTGCAGTAGTCGTTTACCTGCCCCCGTCCATGACCCACCATTTGGACGGTACATTCACCAACTGTGTTTCCTTAGTGTGCGATACCTGTCTTTGAGGGTCTGCTTCCACCTGAGCATGACAACGTTGTTCGCACCCTGCTTTTCCGTCTTGCACAGTGGCATGCACTCGCCAAGCTCCGACTACACACAGAGGATATGCTCGAGTCACTCAAATACGCAACAAGACTCCTAGGCCAGCAACTACGAAAATTCCAAGCATTCACATGTGCATCTTTCCAGACAACAGAGCTACCCTCCGAAACTGCAGCACGGAACAGAAGAAGAGAAGCCAAGTTTGAATCTCAGAAGGGTGAATCCACGAGCACATCGCACCCTGGCACGCGCCAGTTGAAGACGTTCAACTTGTCGACTTATAAGATACACGCTCTTGGGGACTACGTAGACACAATTCGTATGTTTGGCACCACTGACTCGTATTCAACTCAGATGGTAAGCCGAGCATGCGGAGTGACGACTTCTGACTGACAGCATGTCTAGGGAGAGCTTGCGCATCGACAATTAAAGAAATTCTACCATAGTACCAACAAACATGACCCCATGAGCCAACTGACCAAGCAGGAAAGACGGTTTACTCGTGCTCGCCGGGAGCTAGATACCCAGACGACAGTAACCGAATTTGAGGAGAGGGAAGAGAGTGTACCACTCACAAAGCATTACCATTTATCCCACTCCTTCCATAACGCTGTCAGCTTGCCGGCTTTCCTGAACGATCACAGCGGTGACCCTGCCATCAAAGTAAGACATCCACATATGCTTATGGCCAGGAATGACTTCATTTGTTAGGATTTTATTCCGAATTTGAAGGATCACCTCCTCGCACGACTGCGAAAGCTAGAATATGATGGTGACGAGCGGATCTTCACGTCAGATGAACGACATTCAGTCCAATTTGTCAACCTTAACCACGTGTCCATGCCGAAGCAACTGCAAGTCAACTTCACGACATACGACATACGACGTGACAAGCACACTCTTCGTTCGGGTCGGGGGGATACCATTATGATGTACTCACGCGAACAAGGAACCGATGCCCACCCATTCTGGTATGCCCAGCTTATTAGAGCATGGGTGTTCCGTGTCTACTACGAGGGGGTGGAGCACGATATGGACGTAGTCTGGGTCCGTTGGCTAGGAGTCGAACCTGGGTACCAGTGGGGTATTGGCAAAGCTCGGCTGCCAAAAGTTGGTTTCATACCAGATTCCGAGTCAGGAGCTTTCGGTTTTGTGGACCCAGCACTCGTCATCCGAGCATGTCATCTTATTCCTGTGTTCACGGAAGGTCGCACGGACTCTCTCCTTCGCCGAGGGCCATCACTCGCACGCCCAAATGACGAGGTTGATGATTGGGCATCTTATTATGTGAACATGTAAGTGGAATGCAAAGAAAAGGTTTTTGCTAAGCTAACATAGTCTAGTTTCGCAGACCGGGATCTGTTTGCAAGATTCTCCCATGTTGGAGTGGGTCACGAAGCTCAGTACCCTTTCCCAGGGAAAATGAGCGAGGAAGACATAAGTGCTGACTTGGAGGAGGAAACTTCGCAAGTACCTGATAGTAAAGGACCACTACGTGAACATGAGGCCAATATGATGGATGACGTAGTTGGTCCTCTAAATGACAGTGACGACGAGGATGATGATGGAAGTGGGGACTGTACTGACTCGGAAAGCAGTCTTGACGAAGACAGATCGGACGGAGACTCGAGCAGTGAAGGAGATAATAGTGATGCCGATGACTTGATATTCTGAGAATGTGTATTGTGTAGTACTAGTACTGTGCTGAACATCTGTACTTCCACTTGTGCTCTATAAGGATGTTGTGACGTCGGCGCGAGGTTCGATAACTTACGTCGCCGGCACAGCGAAGAACTTTGTTGTCGCTACTCGGGATTTCCAGACTAACGAATCTGTTATTCAAGGCAGAGAAAGAGTACCAGTATCTACTTTACACCGGCCTTTCTATACGGTAGGGTATCGGTACCAGTAGTGACCGGGCCAAGGGTGGAAGCACCGAGGCAAAAGGTGCAGCAGAAATGACAATTCTCGAGAAGCACTTATGGTTACTGTTGGACATGTGGAGTTGAGCGACTAGCATGGGTCGAGGATTGCAATATTCTTACAGAGCTACGATTTTTAGCCTAGCCCTTATCCAATGCCCCAAAACATGCGAGTAGTGTGCATCTTAACGGATGGTTGATGTTCACCTGTGAGGGCTGGATACGGGCCGATCATTTCGTGGGATGATTCTGACGAGCTTCTGCAGGTAGAAGAAGAAGTTTTCGGTGGTCATGCAATCGTCATTAGGCGCACATGTGTTTACTTTCAAGTCATCTGACATACCCTGCCAGAAGGGCTTATAATCCATTGCAAGTCTCACCACTTATAATCGTAGTGCGTCCAATTGATGTATTCTCACTCTATTATTACGATGTTTTATAAGGCCTTGGCAATCTAAATCGTTCCGGAGTTTGGTGGCCACAAACGATCTACCTGTCCTTATCCTACAATCAAGAGTAAGACCATGTAACCCACGCCGCACACGAAAATTTTCGTTGCTGATTAATCACGATTAAAATGACATGACACGAAACTGAGGTTTCAGTGATGTAAACGATCTGGTTGTGTGAGACTGAAGCGACGTTACCTTTGGTGTTGACATTCACGGTTGCCCCCTTGGGTGCTGCATCGTGAACCTTGTTCACTGCTTGATTTGCCCTTTTTTTAACACCTCGTGAGACGGGTGGTCGTACTATGAGATACACGCGACTTACTTGACTCTTGCATTGATGCTGACTCCCAGGCCGACGACAGCAAAAGCGAACGAGAGAAAGAGGGTACCGACTCTCTGAAGCCTCAAAGGCTGAGCGGAGTCGATATGGGCTCACATGTGAGGAGTGTCTCCCTCGTCAACTACTCAGGTAGTGCGCATACGTCGTTGCCGAACCACTAATATATAGCCCGACGTGCGGCGTTCCGCTGATTTTCCGAAAGTGTTTGTGACGACTAGAGAGACTCACCAAGCCAACTTCCACTACTTCATTTACTAAAAACATGGCCTTGCAATGTGTTGCTAACTCTGCCGCCTTCTTGCATGTCCTAGCCTAGCGTGACGTGCAGTTAACTCTCGTTCAATTCTGCTAGATCTAGCACGACCTCGCAACGACTAGCTACAGGTGTTCAACGTGTTGCCAGAATCACCGGGTTCCTCCGAGGCTTACTCGTTCTACCCCACTTTTGCTGACGCTGTTTACGCAAAATACAGTCCCCATGACATGTCCTCCAACCACTTTATCTGTGCGAAGTACGGCCCACAAACAAATGGAATCAGTGACTTCCACAATTCGTCGTCTGTCCCACTGATTATTGGATTCTCTGCTTGTCTCTGCGTTGCCACGAACTCGAACCCACCCTTGGCACCAGTTTGAGGATGTTCACACGCCCTTTAGGGGGGTTTCTTGATGGGGCTAAATATACCTCTGAGGTGTCACCTCCGCGGCCCGACCCCTGCTATTTCCTAAGATGGAAAATGGTTGGTTTACCCCACTAACGTGATGCTTTTCTCACCCTCGTAGGATGCTCGTAGGATCATCCTCTCGACGCTTTGGTGAGCCTCGCCATGCCATCCTCCGGTGCTTCTTTATTTAGCACTGTTTCTTTATGCTTTCCAGGGGATAGTTTACTCGTTATTAATGAGTTTGTATTTACCTTATATATATGGACTTTCCGTACATCTCATAGTGTTCCAGGGCAGTGAAAATCAAGTGTCATTTGTGTGCGATCCCTGCAAACGAGTTACACTCTACTGACAAGGAAGCCTTATGTAGTGCGTGGGAACGAAGTATATTCATTGTCGGCCTAACGGATAGACTGGGAAAAGATAAAGTACCGTATATTAGTAGCATTAGGGAAGCATACCTAGGATGAAAGGCCGAAACCGGGAAGGATGTCAACAACGACTGCAAGAATATAACTAACAGAAAATGAAAACGAAATTGACAGGTGTCAAGTGGGTCAAGTGTCAGCGTGTACCAATAGTTACGAGGATGAAGGGAGTGGTCTGGCCAGGATCACGGGGCTGAGTGTGTCATCACAGGATCTTGGAGTGGCACGAGCCTATTGGGGGCCCCGGACTGTCGTCAGGACCAGATTGAACTGCCGAGAACCGTCGGGTACCAACTAAGAACTGCGGGGAGGGAAGAGAGTTAAGCTTTGGCATGTTCTGATGCAACATGCAGGGGGGTGGGAGGGTATAAAGTCCCAACGCATGGCTCAGAGCCGGCATGTGAAAGATGTGAAGGGAACATTAGAGGAAAGAGACGCATGGCTCAGGCTGTGATAACTTCACATGACTTACTCTTGGCAGAGATGACGGGATTCTGTAGCTTCAATGAGACACCTCTTACATGCACAGAGAGCTTTGGATCTGCCTGTGCTGGAAGCGGACACATGCTAATGCTGAGGAGTGTAGTGGGCAGGGAAGCCGCTGATGTGGGGAGTGGAACTCTGGTGCTGGTCGTGAGGGCTGCAGTTGTCTGGTAGGGAACCATCGCTTCCAAGAGTGACCGGAATCGAAAGGTTCGAAGTGGGAAATGGATGAATCCAGGGACCAGGTTCAGGCTAGAACACGCAGGGAGGGAGGGAGGGTTCAACTGGGGACGAGAGTCAGATGGAATCTACAAGTTCCAAGCGTGATCGGCAGAAAAAGCCATTTTGAAACTGCCTGGACGTTCAATGGATTGTAAAGATGTTTCCCTGTGGCACCGTGCTAACGATATCGCACCTTACCTTGGAGAAATGTGGCATCCACCTACATGCAACGACGAGTGGTGGCAACCCAGAAGATGAAGGCAAACAGCGCCAAATGAATCCGGATTGGTGGATACGATTATCGCTAACAACAATAGTAGTGTCACTAATGATAATGTTCAGCGCACTTGGCTTTCGTCATCTAAACTTCTTTAATTGAGGGTGTGTTAGTAGTTCATGGTAAGACTAAGGAATTGGAGTGTTAGTATTCTACAGCTAGCTAGGGTTCACCTCAGACTCAGGAGGAGTGTCCTTACTCTGCGGCGTGGTAGACTGAGCAGGAGGAAGATGGTTGCGCTGCTGAGGTGGCCCTGGAGCCGTCCCAGAAGTGAAGTCTGGATGTGGGCCGTTGCGCAGGGCTGGTGATTGACGGAAATGCAAATGTGGTTCAGCGCGCGTTCCATAGTAGTAGTAACCGGGGATGGCATCGTTCGGATAGGCCCTCGGGGGTGGATATGGGCCTTGGTAGGCTGAAAACTGGTTATTGGGATCCTGGGGACCATACCGACTGCCACCCCTCATGTACTGCAACTGACCCTCATAGTCAGCATGTCCATCTTCCCATGGGTCATGTACGAAGCTGGAAGGATGGTCAGGGAAGCCTCGCACTGCACAATACTGAGCTGTGTATGGATCCCACTCATAGTGTATCCGGGGACGATGCATGGGGTGATAGTCATAGGCATATCACGAAGGAGGGAAACCTTCATGCAGTGCAGTACAATTAGCACAATGGAAAGTTCCCCACGACGTAATGGCCTCCTTACCTGTTGGTTGGCGGGCCATGTCTCGCATACTATCCATAGCCCCCTTGTCTGCCCCAAGTCGAGCATCCTCCATCTCCATGCGACCTGCCCCTCTTGTCTCAACACAACCCGCTTCTTCGCAAACTCGTCCCTCTTCAGCTGCAAGAAGGTCTGTGGATGGTGCTGAGAGGACCATAGGGGCGACATTACCACCTGGCCTCCGCATCCTATGGCGCAAGTTGAAAGCACCCTTGGAATCCTGTGTTGGGAAATACCTGTCTCTAGTGACTGGCCGGGGCTTCGGTCGCCTACCTGTCACTGTTGAAGTACAGGGCTCCTTGGAAGATTGACTTGCTTCATTGAAGAGAGGAGCAGGGAGCGGCTGGTATGGGAAGGGAGAATACAAACGTGCAGGAGGGGGGGGAACTTGGCTCTCATCAGAAGGATGTGTGATTGGTGGACTGTCCTTAGCTGGTTCGTGAAGTGGATGATTAGCAGGTGGCGTTCGTGGGCTGCCAGGAAGGTCTGACGACCAGTGCTGAACGCTAAGTACAGGAGACTTTTGTTAAACATGTGTGAGTTCAGGGGCCATGCCATTATTACTGCCCATGCTCACCTGTATTTTCTTAGGTATCCCTACATGCCCACCCTCGTCAGGCGATGGAAGGACGGTTGAGGAGATAGCATGCGAGCCCTGGTTGGCTTCGGATGCATCAAGACCTGACTCAGCGTGGGGTGATACATCAGTAGTTTCGTCGTCAATAACGTTCTGACTGTTGCCCTTATCCCTGGAGGATAACGTGGCAGGACAGATCGGAGGGGACTCGATAAGCATCGGGCTGATAGCTGGCCTTTTCGAAGTGCCCTCAGTATCGTCAAAAGTGGTCCTGGACTCGTGCGACGTATGCCTTTCATCCTCCAATGTATTGTCTTCATTCTCCACAGCTACATCAGCAACGATGCTTGAGCTCTTGCCCTTACCTTTGTACGACAGGCTCATGGGATTGATAGAAGGTCGCTTGACAGGCTTGGGGTTAATAGCCAATCTTTTCGAGGCGCGCCCAGTATCGTTGAAGGTGCGCTTGCGCTTGCGTGATGATGACTGCCTTTCGTCCTCTAGCACATCGCCTTCATCCGCCACTCTTGCTTCCTCAGGATTGCTTCCCTCATCACCACTTGCCTTGTCATCAGGATTATACTCTGAATCACCAACATCGACACTGTCATTGTCGTTCTCATCAGACTCGACAACTTGTCTAGTACGCTTCTTTGACGCTGTGGGCCGCACAATCATGACCCTCGGTTGCAGCCAGGTGGACTTCCTGACAACTGGGGGGATTTCTTTGATTTCATCTGAATCATCTGCAGATGGAGCAGGACGTTTGACCTTCGTATGGGGCACTGCGTTAGGCATGATCTCATCTGAGTTGGGGATGCTGATCACTTCAACGTCGCATGTAGATTTACCAGTCTTCTTCTTCTTTAAGCGAGTGGCAGAAGCGCTAGATTTGCGTGCTGCGCCATTGCGGTTGCACTTCAGGTTGGCATACATCCTCTTGGCGAACATCAGGGAACCTTTGATGTGCTGGTATTCCCAGTTAATTATGGTAAGTAGTTATCCATCTGATATGAATTGGATAATGGTGTATAGGGCATGATCATCTATAAATCATAATGATAATAGTCAGACAATGCATTAGAATACCTGGCAGACATTTTACTATCTGGTCAACTGCATATAGGCCTGATATAAGAGTTACAATACTTTTGTCATCATGATATAATGATGACAAGAGCTGATATGCCATATATAATAATACTATGTAGTTGACAATAGATTATAATTGCTCATCAGATAATATCATCATCATATCAATGACAATATTCTTTTCAGTCTGATTTCACTTTGATCATCAATATCTACTGTTGTCATCTATGTCATTTATGATCATTTGAACAACTCTTCCCCAGCCACAAGTGTGGGAATGTCTTTGTAATGACTGTATAGTACATGTTATATAAACTCATCCTCTCTCCCCTTCTCTCTCTTCTTCACTCTTGTCTCTGAGTTCCACCTCAGGGCAAGAGTCACTCTAAGACTCTAAGTCTTAGGGTTCATATCCAGGTAAGTGTAGCCTTGTGTGAAATGATATGTGAGTGTCTTTCTCTGTTTTATTTTCGCTTTTTTGGAGGTTTAAGTAGTTCATCATACTTAGTAGTGTACTCAGTAGGTACTAATTATGTAAATGATATTGAATGAAATTGCTTTCTCATAATATCATGATTGATAAGTTCAATTGAAGGTTGCTATAGCAATTTTTATTTTTAAGCTGTTGATGGAGTCAATGACAATTGTTGGTAATGTCTGATAATGAAAGACATATATGATCTACTGTTCACATTCTGATACATATGATCTACTCTACCTACATGATAACTTTTGACCAATGCTGCCAAGGCTCCCAGTCAATATATAGCATTACCAATGTGTATGTCATTATGATGTACCTTATAGGGCTTTACAGGGTAGATAAAGTCTTATATAACATAATCATTTCATTCAAATTTCCCTGATGCAAGGCATGTTTCGAGTCAGAGTCTGGAGGGGCGCCGTAGATTACGGGACTCCAAGAATAATAGAGTGCATCTGTAAGATGACTTGGGTCATCAATTCATCGTCACATAATAAATGACCTACCATGGGCGTCCGGCTTGACCACGAAATGAAGCCCATCTTTAGACTTATCCGTGAGAGCAGCTATCAGAATCCTGCACTCCGCGAGTGTAAGGTCTGAGATCCCTTTTGATCCGCTCTTTGGGCGTGGATGTTGTTCCTCACCAGGGAATAAAACATTGTCGGGGAAATTGTAGCAAACAACTGAGCTCCTCGCCAAGTTCTTTGGTAAGTTCTTCCAGGGAAAAAGTCTGCCGGACGCCCAATTGCAGCCACGTTCAACTAGCGAGAATGATGATGAGTTCACACAATGCGGCATGCAGAGGACGTACTAAGTGCTTGTACCAGTAAAGTTCGCAGGCGTCCATGATCACCACGCTCCTCTGAATCCATGGTGCTCTGCTCAACAGTACATGGATTCTCACCATCTTTTGACAGAGGGGATCCTTGAAATTGCTTGTGGCTCTTGTCTATCAATTCAAAAGGTTCTGTGTCATCGACGTCTGTTTGGGGAGCTCGTTGAGAACGTTTGTTGCCGTCATCTTTTGTTGCAGAAGGCCCCTGATGCTGCTTGCCACTGTCAAACACCTCTGCGACGATGGTGAGAGACGACCTGCTGCTATATTGCATGTTAGAGTCGTGCAGAATTGAGGGGACAGCTTTCAGCATACTAGATATGTGCCTTAAAGTGGCCTACCATCTCGTCTTCATCAGCGCGACACCGTTCTAAAAAGAACTACAGGAGCCATCAGAAGTCAGTTTTGGAGAGGTAACAACGTGCTTACATTCTCAGCATTGGGGGTTGTATGCATGTATCCAAGACCACCATCTTGATTGATGACGCTCCCTGCTAGCAAGAACGCTCCTTCGAATGCATGGCATTTTGCAACAGAGTTGAACTAGGCCATCATGAGACCATACGTCACCACATGTGAGCTGTGGAAAACGCCAACTCACCAGCTGCACGAGTCGCTTAGAGGTATTGAGGAACAGCTGTTGATGTTGGGCAACAGTTTTATCAGTGTTCCCTAAGATCACAGTATCTTTGTACACTGCTAAGATTTGCTTGTACATGTCTGGGAATTGTTTGCAGAAGAGCTTGTAGCATTTAGACATTTTCTCCGCTGAGATATATTCAGTACATCTTGTGGTAAGAAAGATTTGGAGTACTCACACGGTGTTCCAGCGACATCGTCACCACCCTGCAGTCTTTGCAGTTCCCGAGCTTTGTGTGTGGCAAAGTACTGCTGATAAGTGTTCCATTCATTTGCAGAGTTGGAGCGTGCATATTGTTGGGTGAAGCGTTGAATGACTTGCTGAATTGGCATCCTAACCTGGCCACTGAGAGTATTGAACTCATCGTTGATATGATCAAACCCCTTCTCCAGTAGAGCAGCTACGGATGCTGGGGTTCTGCCAACCACGAAGGTGGGCTCATCAGCGGCTGTGGAGTGACCTTTTGTGTTGCCCTCGTTGACGAGCATTGAACTAGGCTGCACAGACCCCCTCTGGTTGGACGGTGAGGGTGTTTCTGAATGGTCGAAGTTAGCATCGAAGTCAAACTCCATGTGAGCAGAATCTCCAAATGAAATTGTGCCATCAGGCCAAATGTTCAGACTCCCACTTGATACATCCTTTTGACGAGGGGTATCTTCGTCTGACTCGTGGCTTCCATCTGCTTGGGGGACCGGAGCAACATCCTGCAGAGGTAGTGCGCTCTCAAAGTGTACGGAGTCTGGTTTGTCCTGAAAAGGTATCTGCGAGAAAGATGTGGGCGTGGTATTTTTCAGAGGCCTAGAATGCGAACCTCCTGCTGATGGAGGCTGCCCGTCTGCAGAGTCAGGTGGACCGAATATATCAGTGCAACGACGACAGAAGGTGGGCATTCCCTACCTTCAGTGGCAGCTGTGTTTTCATGTTCATTATTCGTGGTGGAATCCAACTTTGAATGCTGGGCCTCCACCATTTTCTTTTCTCCTTTCTCCTTTTCTAAAAACGAAAGAGTAAAGATACAGGACATCCAGACTTTGGGAAGGCTTACCGCTATAGGAGGGGGTACAGCTTGCTACATTGAACCGCGTGGGTATCATACACTGGGAAAGTACTTGCGCTTTCGATGCAGGACTTGACACCTCTGTGGGACAATGTTAGCCAAAGTACAAATATTATAGACAGAATTACACCCCATCAGATTTGGTTTTGTGCGGGGGGAAAGGTGAATTATTAGAGGTATCCTGAGCTTCCCAAAACAAAAGGCTGGCACACTGCACATCCATGTTGGTACAAGGAGCAGGCGGTGGGGTGGACTTCACCCGGAATATATCTTCATCGTTATTGAGCACTCCGTCGGACCGGGGTGGATTGAGCAGATGCTCGCAATGTGCTTGTGCTTCATGGACAAGTCCTGAGTCACGCACGGTAGCTCTTACATGGGTGCGAAACCGAGTCGGAGTGAGTTGGGGAGGGGGGGATGGTGGACGGCGACCACCACCAATCTGCTCTTCTAGAGTATCTTCAAAATTCGGAAGGTCATTTGAGCGACTTTGGGGAGGGCTTCCAGTCGAGGGAAGAACATTCTGAGCCATCTGGAAAATATTATATGACGGCCGGGCGAGGCAGGATGAGAGGGTAACATCTTACCGGTATTGGTCACGTCTTATTTGTATGGGAGGCGGATGGAAAAAAATAAAATAAAAAGAAAGAAAGCCTCTTGGCAGCGAGGTTGATATACGAACCAATAAAAATTGCTTATTGAGAGGGTTGCCGTTAGGAACTATCTGAGTGAGAAGCCGCACAGAATCCTTCCAAACCGAAAATGAGATCGATGAAATGTTACATGTACCTGGAAACTGCGAGAGGTCACGCAAATTCTTGTTGACACTTGTGACATAAGAACTCTAGCTGGAAGAAGAGCCGCTCAGAATACCTCAAAACGAAGAGATGAGATTGAAGAAATATTATACGTATCTGTTAAACCGCGAAAGAAATTGTAGAGGGTGGCGCGAGGCTCGTGCAATCGCTTTGCAGTTGGACACAGCCAAGTATACGACCTTTTCAGCAATTTTCTCTGCATGATAAGCCACTCAGCACCCGTTTGGCCAGACGATGAGATCGAAGTGATACTATACATACCTGGTGAGTGCCCATGAACACGCCGAGCTTGCACGAAATTCGTATGCATACTCTGCATCTACACTGAGATGCAGCCAAATAAACCACTCTTGTCAATGATTCCATCCGGAAGAAAAGCTGTTCAGCATCTGTCCAGTATGACGATGAAATCGAAGAGATGCTATACATACATGGTTACTGCGAGGGAACACACGGTGGCTCCTGCAAGCTTTGTGCAAACATTGCGGTGAAGCACAGCCGAACAACTATCTGCAAGGGAAGCCACTTAGCGTCCGACTAGCCTGAAGATGAGATTGAAGTGATACCATGCGTACCTGGTTGCCATGAGAGATTGTGCGGTGGGCCTGTGGCTCGCGCAAAGTTTGACACAGCATAGTGAAATGCAATCAAACAAACCTTCTCTTCAAATGAGTCCATCTGGAAGAAAAGACGCCAAGTTTCCGCACTCAATGCCTATGGCAATGGGAGAGAAGCGGATCTGGATCAAGGCAACGATCGTCGCGGTGTTAATCAGTGTCAACAGTAAAGTGCCTACAAGTCAAAACATCTTACCGATCACCACTCCAGTAGGATGGATCACATGGAAATCAATAGACTTATTCATCTTACGAATGGGCGAGCGAGGGCCAGTTAGATTGGCGCTCAGGAAGCCCAGTCGTGGTTAGTGGGGATGATGGACTGCGATGTGAGTGGTTTGAGTGTTACAGCACGGTAGCGAGATGTTTGATGAGCGAAGAAAGCTATATATGTCAATAGAACACTCGCTGGGATGTAGAAACCACGCTCACTGCCCATGATGAAGCGACAGCGACTTCAAGTCAATACTTCCATAATTGGAATATCCAGTGCGTTAAGTAACACAATAATATTCTGGTATTCCTTAAAATCGCTGAGAGCTTCATACAGGTAAGTTATTTAAGCCAAGTCCCCTGAAAATTGTACATGAGCTACAGATATATGAGATCACCTAAGTATGTCGCCTCCGCTAAGGCCATACCCAAAGCAGCAAGCTGCAGTGCAAATGATTCCTTGGAGTTGTTGCGGCGATAAATTTGAACGATAGTCGCTATATCTGAAGGTAGATAACCATGTGCAAGGACATACCGTGCACCATCTTCACCCAGTCGTCGAGCTTGCGCCGTAGCTTCCGGAGAAGGCCGTGTGACATGATGCTGGCTCGAAACCACACCGCTCAAATTACGGACATGAATGTAGACAATGGGGGTAGCAGAAGAGCTAGCATGGGGATTGGTATGGTCAGCTTCGGGTGCGTAGCGCGGAGGAGAGACCGGGTCGTCATGGCACCGGTCTATTAATTTCAGTGACATAGTTCTTGTACAGTGGACATCCTCACCATGTGACAAGCTCGAACGTAAAGAATCAGTTGGTGTCGTGGTACCAAGGGTGGGGGAGGAGGATCCGAGGTGCAGATTCCGGTCGAAAGCTTCTTCCAACGAGATAACTCCTCCATGACTCTCTGACACGTGCCTAAGTGTCTGCGGTGTATCTCGTAAGATGATTACATACCTTCTGCAAGCTCCATGGATGTCAGCAATGGCGGCATGCGCATCTCTTGCCCTTTCACTACCATGAAAGCAAGTGCTTCCCAGAAAGACTGTGTGTGACGGTAAGAATGGTATGCAAATGAACCTTTCGAGTTCTCTGTGCCAGTTCTGTGTATTGTAACTCAGGCGTGATCATATGGACATGTACTTGATTGGCAGGCACTTACCTTGTGCGATGGATACCAGTGGGAGCTCCAATTGCCACCGCATAGAAGTCACGAGTGCCATTTGGGAAGAAGTTTCGGATACCATCTGAATGCTGGAAGGCAGTTAGGATATCCGAAGGGCTGGACTTGGGTGATAGTGTTGAGAGCGTTGGCAGAAAGATGCGATAGAGGGATCGGGCCTCCGTCTCAGACTCGCACTCTACCGCTATCGGGAGCGGTGGAGTCGACCGTCCACAGGGAAGAACGGGGCTATTTACAATCACGTCGTCAACCCACATAATTATGATGGAAAAGTCGTGTGCACTCACCAAGTACGATAGACTCCTGCTTTCGAACCACCTCCAATTACCAACCAGTGAGTTGAGTCTGCCTTCACAAACCTTGCACTTGGCCTGTTCAAACCACCAGTTCACGAGGTCATCTCAATTTTCATATATACAGCGCTCACAGAGCGGCGTAACCTAGACCCTTGTAGCATTTGAAGGGAGCACCATCTAATCCCTGAAGTCTCCCCAGGGCGCAACTTTTTTTGCCACCGCAATTATGAAAAGCAAGAGATAAGTTTCATTATATCCTAGAGAAAGTGTGTGAGATGAAAAAATGTACCATCCTTTTTGCCATCATGACTTTGAAGAAGTAAGACACGTGTTTAATAATATCCTAGAAAGTGCATGCAATAGAGTCAGAAATGTCAAAGATGAAGGCTAGTGTTCTCACCTTTATACATCAGCGAAGAAGTATCAGGCAAGCAAGAAAGTACCAGATGAAATGGGCGACATACATCAGCCAACAAGTATCAGAAAGCAGGTAGGAAAGGTTAGTCAACAGGTGACATATGTCAGCCAATAAGTCCCAGCATGCAGGAAGGGTTAGATAACTACGTGCTGAGACGGGCGACATACGTCTGCCAACAATTATCAGCCAGTAGGTAGGGAGGGAGAGAGAAACTACGCGCTGAAACGGGCGACATACGTCTGCCAACAGTTTTCAGCCAGTAGGTAGGGTGGGTGTGGGAAACCACGTGCTGCAATGGGCGACATACGTCTGCCAACAATTATCAGCAAACAGGTATGGGAGGGAGAGAGAAACTATGCGCTGAAACGGGCGACATATGTCTGCCAACAGTTTTCAGCCAGTAGGTAGGGTGGATGCGGGAAACCATGTGCTGCAACGGGCGACATACGTCTGCCAACAATTACCAGCAAGCGGGTATGGGAGGGTGAGAGAAACTATGCGCCGAAACGGGCGACATACGTCCACCAACAGTTTTCGGCCAGTAGGTAGGGAGAGAGAGAAACTACGCACTGAAACGGGCGACATACGTCTGCCAACAGTTTTCAGCCAGTAGGTGTAGGGTGGGTGCGAGAAACTGCACGCTGAAACGGGCGACATACGTCTGCCAACAAGTATCAGTGAGCATATGGTGCACGAGGGAGGTCAGGCTCAATGGCTGAGACAAGTGGTACACACTCGGTTACCCTTCAGACAGACTGACGCATAAGGGTCGAATCGGAGGTCCAGACACTTTTTCACTTTACTAAGCCGCCACCTGCAAATTTCTCGTAAGTCCCAGTCAACCACTTCGAACTTTACTTAATGACCAAATTTGGGCAATTAGCAATTCTATTTTATTTGACGTTTGCATTTGCCAGCTCATCGTCATTGTCTATACACTGTAAGTATGGCTAGGACAACGCAGAACATGAAAAAAACCACATCGGGTAGCGCTTGGCAGGTGTGGCTTTCAGTCAAGCATGCTCGTATCATTTCTGGGAACACGGCCAGAGTTAGTTCCAGCAGAGCGACCAAATCCACCAAAAGGATTAGCAGGAGCATGTCTACCGAATCGACTTCATCGCTCAGCTCCCTGACGACACTCCCATCATCTCCAGTCCATCATGCTCTATCATTGGATTCCTCTTGGGAGATGCTTCCATGGGCAACCAACAGAGTACGTCCTATATAACCCGCTTCACCATGAAATACTGATGCAACCAGTATTGCTACATCTGCCATGACGGCAGCAAGTGTTTGTTTTGTTGCGATTTTTGTCCACGGGTGGTGTGCCAGCGCTGCCTGGGCTTGGAAGAGGTTAAGCCCGAACTCTACGCCTCTGACATCAAATTCAGATGTCCCGGCTGCCACGAACTAGGGGAGCGCGCGGTTAAGTGCAAGTTATCGCCTTATTATGTGAGTCGTTTTGATACATGCTTTTATTTAGTGTAACATCCTTACAAGGCTTTTATGCGAAATGTCGATGGAGAATTTATTCGAGTGCTTGATGCACCCACGACCTTGGCAGGCATCTGCGAAAGGGCTTCGAAGGCACAAGTGTGTGCCGAGTCGATCCTCATCCTGCACCTCGTGTGTGTTGGCATGGAAGTCTGCGGATCCTTGCCTAAACTCCTCCACACGACCCTCGAAGAGTATCATACAGCCGACTCGTTGACATACGAAGAAGTGATTTTTGATTTTGGGACAGAAAAGAAGCTTCATCATTGGACGAAGACGGTGGGGCAGTTGCACGCAAGACTCGAGGGGCGGAATTTTGGATGCAAGATAATTTTCGTTACGGTCCACAGTGTAGTGACGCGTGGTGACTTGTTTGCAGGAAAGGATAAAGATGGTGATGTCGCCATGACAGTGGGGGATGTACGTATACAAACGATCTGCGAAGTGTCATTTCAAACATTTTTTTTAGTTCACAGACTACATCTTTACCCCGCCCCTTAACGAGGTGGTATACGGATCCACCCTGTTCATGCTGACTTGCGGTCATGTGGTCAGGTTTGAAGAATCATTTACGGCAATGAAAAAATCGATCACGTGGTGATTATCTTTGATTTATCCGCCAAAAAAAAGAGTACTGATATGCACTAGCCTCCGGCCGGAATACACTATCCTATTCACTGCCCCAGAATTCATCGTCGCCGCCACTAAATTGTTCGCCGTGGCATATTCTATCCAAGTTCTCATTCATGGACATTCCTTCCTCGATGTATTTCATGATCTCCTGAATGTTTCCCTCGATTTGAGGATGCACACAGACGTGCTCGTGTTTTATATCAGTGGCTTGCTTGCCCTGAAGGCACCATTTGGTTTGAGGACTCCCGCACTCGATGTCGCCCAGCCTCCCTCAATCGTTGGGTACCAATACTCGTGGTACCATAGTCATCGGCGTCCATGGGGCAAGGCTTTGCCCATGGGATGCTCGAGGTGTGGTGCAGTTCGTCCATGGTCCCAATCGAAACGCCATCTAAACGGTACGCACCCAAAGGCCCGGGTAACGACTTGTTCGGGATGCAACTTGGAAGTGTATTCAGAGCCTTTGCCGATGGAATACGAGATACTTCAAGATAGCAAGATATTTGGTTGGATCAGATACACTATCTGGCCCAGAGAAGTTCTCTGATCACCTACTCATACGTCCGTAGTTTAGATCTGCTAGAATTCATATACAGGGATACTACGGATTTACGTCTAGTTTTGCTTTGTGTCGAGGATTTGTGCGAATGTCAGTCTTGGCAACTTGGACCCCTCGAAACACCATGCTAAGATATTCCTCAAGGCTCAGAAGAATTTCACGCAGCTTGAATCCGGTTCAGAGATACGGTTAGGTTTTTTATTTATGTCCTCCACAATGAGATGAGTATGTAAGTTTGTTGCAGTTCGCATGCTTAGTGGCCTAGGCAACAATGGTGGGAATGCGGAGGACCTGTATATAGAGGAACTTTCGGAACATTATCATATCCTCCTCCCTCAAACCTGTAATTTCACATCCCCTCAACACAGCCGCAATTTGAGCTAGCACCCAAAGCCCGCAGTCATATCCGTTGGTTTGTATAGCATGGAGCTAAGAGGGGAATAATATGATAATGTCTCCTGATGTGGTCATGAGAACTTACCAGTACAGGGAATGCCATCCATTCCCCAAAATCCCGCACAGGCACCACCATCTTCACCATGGCAATCATGAAGAGGCGACACACAAGTTTTAAAATATCCTAGTAAAGCGAGTGGAATGTAAAACTGAGTTAGTAATGAAGGGTTAGAGTGTCGTCACCTGTATCTCTTGTTTCCAGGGCCTTTCCTCTGCGAGACTGTCGAACAAGAACAAGCGCTGTGATGCAAGATCAATTGTGCACATCACCCAGTGACTGCCGGGTGAAGGTCGATGAATAGGAATGATCCAAGTTGTCTTCTCCCAATATTTGGTCCAGGACATCGTCCACCACAGAATATCGTCACTGGCATTATACCGGATGCGAGGAAGATCGTGTGTCGAAAAAAGAGCAATCTCACCATGATGGGCTGGAAGGTAGAGTGAGTATAGAAGTGCCACACATCCATTGAGACAGATGTCATTGAGTCGAGTCTCATTGGAGGCTAGAATTTTAATGTCCTTCGGGTCAAAGATAAGCTGCGGGAATCCATGGGTAGGAGGTTGAATTCGTCTAGAAATGATGCCTTGTACGGGTAATGAGTTAGTCGAGATGTTAATGAAGTCACTCTTCAATCCCTGTGGGTGGATGTCTCAGAAGCGGTCATAGGGTGTGAATATTATGAGTGGGCCTTACGTGTGGAAGTTGCCATAGGAGTGTCACCACTGGTAATATCACTCTTTGATCCTCAATTTCACCTTCTTTGTCATTGGTATCGTCTCCTTCCAGCACATCACCAAGAAGGACTTCGTTCGGTTCTTGCACACCCTCTTCGGGAGATCCGATCTCGTTGAATGCAGAGCTGTCCTCTTCATCGTTGGCGAGGTCGTCCGATGGCCACGAGCAAATAACTGGCTCAAGCCAGTGCAACTCTCTCATCGGAGAGACCCCAGAGAGAGACTTTGCAAGTGATAGCACCTCACTGGCTTGGTTTGCATAACGAACAGTGGATGCCAACAGAGTTGGCCAATGCCCCATCAGATTCTGCATAGCCTCACAGCGATGCTGCAAGAGGAGGAAAAAAGGGGAGTCTGAGGATGGATCAGATGAAGCAGTGAACAGGACATGCATTCAACGCACTTTCTGACTGCTGCAACACAAGCTCAACAGCACATAGTTCAACGCTGAACCATCGACACATATTATCAGCTTCCACCCCAAGGCGCCATTGCTCTTCGCGGCATCGATCGCGCTTCAGCAGCGCACGGATTCCATCACGCACAGCTGAATCTTCCAGCCATCGGGGCATCTCTCCAGCCGAGGGAGATATCCAGACATCCTGCAGTAAATTAGGGTCACCACATAATTCACCGAGTTTCATGGGGAGCGGCAAAGGCAATGGAATGGCATAAGCAGGGTCGTAAAGCTCTTCGAGCTGTTCACAATACCGGTTGAATTTTCTGATTGCTGCCATGAGCGCAGGTTGGCGTTTTGTGATGGCCTTCCGAGTTTGTTGATGAAGCTTGGTTCCTAGTCAAGAAATGTCAATAGAAGTCAGCAAATGTTACGGAAAAACAGGCAAGACCCGTACCTAAGGCCCTGTCCTTTCCGCCAACTGCTCGATCAAGCTTGTCCCATTCAAAGAAACTACCAACCGCTCGTTTGCGAATATTGATCTTCAAGTCTCTAGCCATTAGGAGGATCCGAACAAAGTCCAACTGCACGCCGTCTAACTCGGGGAACTTGTCTTGGACATTAAGTGAAGCGTACAAGGTTTCTAGCTTGTTCGAAAGCTGGGTATGGCTGCCCTCCATACTGTCCAGCACCTCGAGAGTCCTTCCAGATACGTCCTTTGAGTCTCGTTCAATCACTGTACGGGCTGTCTGAAGGGCACGTTCAGAGGCATCAAAGTCTGCCTGTAATGCGAGTACACTGTCAAGTTCCTTCCTAAGTCTAGCAGGTGCATCTCAAGATACAAATGAGTAACAAAATAAATCATGGCAGCATACACTTACGAGCCCGTATCGAGAGCTGAGCCTCCCGTTGTTTAGCCCACTGGCTCTGTAGTTCAGGGACTGGAACATCGCAACTTGCTAGGACTTCCTCAGCTGCGCTTCCTTGTGCTTCGATACCCTTCTTCATTTGGCATTTGAGCCACACTCCAAGATCTTGGCGCATTTTGTAACCTACAGCAGCTGCCTGCCGATCAATGAGCCAGATACGGCGCTGGCGCTGTTAAGCAGGACGCAAAGCATGAGATTTGAGTACCAAAGAGAAGTTGACTTATGGAAGACACTCGTTCAATGCCTATCAACTTAATAAAACATGACCACAGCCGCTCTGTCCCCTCGCCATCAGATAACCCAAGTCCCACAATAAGTCGAGGGTTGTAAACAAGCTGACAAGCCCACTCGTGCCCATAAGCGTGCATTGCTGTGGTGGCAAAATGTAGGCGTGACCTGATACTCGAGTCAAGTATATCATACTAACAACAATCAGTATAATGGAGACAGCAGAGGCAGCGGGTATAGTTACTTGGTCCAATGAGCGGGAGAGTACACAGCCGATGTCGTACAGGGTGATGACATTAGCCTGCGATGGGAGAAGTGAAAATAAATGTTCAATTAGGGCGATACTATATTTTTGCTGTTCGCCCGGTGTATCAATGTTGGCAAAAAAGAGGGGGATGTTGTGACGGCAGATCAGCGCCATTATGCCGGTGTTGTCAAAATTATCCATCGCTGCCTTTTGCTTTTTGCCGTCCACTGCCTCGTACGAGGTTTGGCACTGGTCTATTGCTTCGTCCGGGATGGCTGTTTTGTTCTTTCTTGGCCGGCACTTACGAGCCTTCTCGATCCGTTGCCCGACGGCATCGACTTGAGCTTTGGGGAGAAAATAGACAGGGTCATAAAAGATGGGGCAATCACCTGCTGAGTGCCGATGTCGATGGTGGAAATTACCATCGGTGGCAACGTGGATGTCACCGCCTTCGGCCAATGACCGCCCAAAGATGTTGCCGCCAAAGCATGCAGGGCAGCGTTGCACAAGCAGCGAGGCACATGTGCCCTCTTGTGAGCTGAAGGTTACGCCAGATGCTGACAGGCATGCATGAGAAACACGGTCGCGACACTTCGTCAGTATAGATTCAACCCGACGCTCCACTTCGATTTGCAGGACATCGAACCACTGAATGGCTCGCCCTAAACTGCGCCTGAAGGGGTCCTGAACAGACTTTCCCTGAGAAATAGATCAGTACGTATGTAGCTGCAAGGAGGAAAGCAAAAACATACCTCACGGTCAGACATATGGAATCCTCTGCGAATATAGTGAGAGTTCAGTGCCGACGCCAACGCGTTGACTGCATCACAAGACCTCTCGAAGAGAGCTCTATAAAATGCCAGCAGCTCGACTGAGACTGCCATATGGGGTTGAGATGGAGAAGTGGGAAATAACCCGTAGTGTAAGAGAACTTGCGGTAACGATGCACACTTGCAGGAACACACGGGAATGGAACAGAAATCTACACCTTGTCAGTCAGATTCAAATAGTACGAAGGTAAACGCACGATCGAAATACAGGCATAGAACCACACTAGTCTTGGTTTCGCATGCTTGGACACACCGAGACATAGTAGAAGGGGGTGTTGAAATGGATTTGCCCATTGTCCGTGTTAAGTAGTGGAGGAATATCTCAACGAGGGAGGGGATCACCACCCTCCAATTCTGAAACATGGATGACGGATACGGTTTTTTCACGGTGCACGACAGCGTGTTGACCTCAGGAACATCATAGTCGTCTGATGCCTCAAATGCTAGGTCGTTTGCAGTTTCCGACGTCAACGACTCCAATGGGGCATCCACTTCATCAGTTGTGTTAGATTGGAGATTACTGGTTGCAGCAGCACTATGGGTCGTCTCCAGATTAGCCTGTTCCACTGGGTTTAATAGGTCCTCGAGTTGTTTGAGAAGTCACTGACATTTGTGGTTTCGTCCAGGGATGCTGACGTGTCTTTGTGTTTTTCGCTTGTCCCTAGCCCTACGAGGTGAAGTAAAGTGGAGGCCAAGTCCTGCGGTTGTGCTGGGAAGCGCTGTGCGAGTACTAGGGCGTGAAGCCATGAGTAAGGAGTGCAAAGTTAGCATTTGAAAACTCGTGAAGCCAGTATTTGTATTCATTGGAAGCACTGGTCTTCGTACCCAGTGAAAGCTTAGAAGAAGCTCCTCGACACTCCTCGAATGCTGGTAGCATTTACTAGATGTGCTGAAAGTCACTGGATATCGACAAGCTTTGAGGAACATAGCCAGAATCTGAAGATGCCGAGGAGGGTGCTGCGTATTTTGAAATGAATCTGAAAACAATTGGCAGCATATATTTCAGAATAGATACTTCCTGGACTCTCCTCAAGGCTCTATGACATCACATGATGTTACTGTAGCGTACACTATGCACAAGTCCAATGCACAAGCATGACGGAAAGAAATTCACATGCTCTGGACAAATGCATGAATGGTCGTGGGGGAATGCGGGATGTCAAAGTTGAACGGCATGAAAGAAGAATGCAAGGGATTGAACAACAGAAGCCAACCGTCGATGCGGTAATCATTCTGCATGAAGTGGTAAATGCATATTTAGACAATCTCGAGGAAGGGAGCATCACACCTGCATCATGACAAAGTTGTGTGGACCTGAGACCTGCAAGGGGAAAGTCAGAGATAGTGGGAATAGTGTTCTTGGCAACAGCTGATGGATTGTCAATGCACAGACCAAAGTTAATATTAACGTTGATGGGAAAAGAATTGAAGCTAGGAGGCCTCCGAGATGCCCTGTCAATCAAGTTGTGAGGGCTGATGCAGATGGCCAACCACAGCGCTGGCGTACTGACGGCAATACCCAGGCAGTATCAGCACTCCAGAATGAGACTGGACATCAACAACAGCTCCTTGTCCCCTGCATTCAAAACTCGGTGGTAGAAATCAATGACAGAAGTGATTTGAGTAAACAGGAGACTGACAATGAACCTGCTTCATCGACTGCATGAACTCATTCACGAGGAGCGGGCGAGGGTGGGGAGGACAAAGAAGAGATGCTTTCCAGCAAAGGGTGATCAATCTTTGATGGAATGAACGATATATTCACTATCAGTGGGGATAGGAAGAGAACACATACCATAGTATTGCATTGTCTACAGGTCCAGGCATACAAAACAACTCTACTTCGCACGCTTCACAACCTTTGCTGAGCTTGAGGGCAGCCAAGGAGGTGAGGGAACATCTTGTATGTGTTCACTGGGGGGGCCGCACAGAGGCATTGTGGATGCACTTTGGCATTGCAGCGAGAGGCTCAGCAAAGCGACTTCATGAAGGATCCATGGAGGTTTGGAAGAAGCACAGAAGAGCAGTGCTTATTAATAGATTCGTATGGAGATTGCTGGTGCGGATGGTTGACCTCAGAGGTAGGTTTGGCCGTACAAAACAACCTGCCTAAAAGGGGTCTATTGCTTCCGAAAAGTAGTGCCTATGGTGCTCGAACCAAGGGGGGTAGTACCCTGACCATCCCCAGTCAACAAGCCAAAGACGACCGTCGTCGCCCGGGATGATGTTTCAAAGGTTGATATCCTGGTGTGAAAGAACGAGCGGCTCAGAATCGTTGAACTTCTTCTTCCTCGTCGGGTGATCTTCGGGTACTCTTCTAGCATCCAGTCCCATCTTGCACCGTTTATTGAACCATGTTGAAAACTCCGAGTATGAAGCAAAAGGACCACGGGAAGATTTAACCTGACCAAAAACGGGGGATTCACATATCTGTGGCCCTTGCACACTCAGAGGGCCAGGTGGCGTCGTCGGGGATGCTTTGAGACGACGAAGCTGACGGACGTAGCGGCGCAGGGTGAAAGCGACGGAAAATTTCCGCCACACCGAGAAGGCTGGCCAGATTTCAGCAAGAGTTTGACCTTTGATGTAATCCATGACAACCAGGAATCGATCATCTGCCCTCTTCACGACGCGATATACACGAGGGACTGGTATAGTCGTCTTAGAAGAAACGAGTCGGAGGGCATTGGCTTCAACACAGTCAATAGCGTCTTCTTGCATGTCTTGTGGAATCTTCACGGTGGTAGTGGGGGTCAGTTTAAACACTGTGTAGTCCGGGTGCACTCTCGGCGCCCTCGGGAGAAGCGCAAGAATGGCATCGTCGCTGAGCTCATCTACATCCAAAGACTGGTGATACGCGACCCCATGAGTACCGGGAGGAGCAACAAAGCGAGGGAGCAGAATCTCCTCACGTGAATACGGTCCGACATCTTCTCTGGAGCCACAAACGTCAAAATGGTGTCCAATGCATCTGCCAGCATGCCAACGAAGGTGTAAAACAACCATTCTCGTGTTCCCCCATACCTATTCATACTTTGGATTCGTGAATGACGGGATCCACTCGACTGCAGTACTCAGTCACTCATGTTTAGTTCTTTCACAAGCAAGGTTATCACCGCCACCAGCGGCATTTCCCGAGTGGAAGGCACGGAGGTATTCAATTCTACTTAACCTTCATACCGTCTCACGCGTAGTGGTACTTTAGTTCCAACTTCCCCCACAAGCTTAGGCCTCTGTAATAACTCTCGCCCCACTTCCACCTTCACATCTGGACCATCCCTCATCTCGAATACAAAGCTCCTCACGAGGACAGAGAGGACCACCTGCGAGTCAGGTGAGAACTGTCAGCACTTACGTTCAAATGAACGAGTGATACCTTGAACTCGGTGATGGCAAACACCTTCCCTAGACAAGTCCTCGATCCGTCTGAAAATGTCAACAAATGACGATATCCTTGTATCTCTTGTGCTTTCTTTGGGATACCCGCTTCTTCTAGCCACCGTTCAGGCCTGAACTTCTTCGCGTCTGGACCCCAAATTGCGCTAGAGCGGTTCATACAAGCGATAGATATTCCAATGCGCGTTCCTTTCGTTACCGAGATGCTGTCTACGAGTTCACCGGATCTCGTATGCACTGGATCTGAAAGCGGAATAACGTTGTCTTCCGTTGCCTTTGAAGGGGACTAGGTCATGAAGTCATACAAGAACACTGGAGAGTACGCACCACGTGACTAAGCTCGATGACGGGCGAGTGGATGCGGAGGATCTCGTGCACTACGGCGTCTAGGTAGGGCAGTTTACTGGAGAGCTGGTCGTAGTTGGCTTCGCCGGGGAAAGCAAGTAATTCTTCTCGTAACTTAGTCTGTATGTCGGGGTTTCTTGCAAGTTCCAGCAATGCCCAGGTTAAACTGACTAGAGACAAAAAACGTCCAAAAAAAATAGAAAATCATCGTGTTAGGAGACTTACTGGATGTGGTTTCATATCCAGCAAGCAACAAAACTTTCATCTTTTATAAAGGTTCGAGTGGAGATCCAGAGATATCGACGTTCGTCTGCTCACCTGCGCCACGATCTCTTCGTGAGACATGCGAAGACCAGTCTCTGCATCTTCAGCTTTAACTGGGGGATGATGGAATAGTCAAATAGAAATCCTGGCATGAAGTATAAAAAAAAACTCATACTCAGCAACTCAATGATCGATTTGTCTCTTCCATCCGCGATACCTGCTTCTTTTTCCTTCCTCGTCCTCTCGAGCAGTTCCTTGGATATCTTTGATAGTGTTTGTTCCATCTCCCGTAACAGCACTGTCCTTCTTGTCGGTAGATGTACAAGTGCAGGTACTACTTGCGAGATGGCAAACCAGCTAGCGTTGAGCACGCTACGGTTGGGAGCTGAGCCTAAAGTGTCAAGTATAGTAGTCACTGGAGTCAGTTGACCCTCAAGCCACATATAGTAGTCATAATTAGTCACAACATATGAGTAGCCCGCGCGCCACATTGCCAACACATATGGACAGCCCGTGGCAGGCCCGTCATATTAATTAATACATGACAAACAGGCGGGCCCAAGGACCCTGAGTGACAATAACAAATGAGTGGGCCTGTCATATGGGTGAAAGAGGAATGCAACCACACATGAGCAGGCCTGCAAAAGTTGGATAATACAACATATGGACGGGCCCGCCAGTAAGGGTTAGAGTGATTATGTACAACATGTGGACTGGCCCGCCTGTGTGAAACAGCCAAGGCAATACCATCACAAATGTACAGGCCCATCCAAGGTATCAGGTAGGAGTGCACAACCCATGGACGGGCCCGGCCACGGTATGAAGGTAATAGCGCGCAACTCATGCAATGGCCCGTCCAAGGTATCAGGTAGGAGTGCACAACCCATGGACGGGCCAGGCCGTGATAAGAATGTAATAGTGCACAACTCATGCAATGGCCCGTCCAAGGCATCAGGTAGGAGTGCACAACCCATGGACGGGCCAGGCCGTGATAAGAATGTAATAGCGCGCAACTCATGCAATGGCCCGTCCAAGGCATCAGGTAAGAGTGCACAACCCATGGACGGGCCAGGCCGTGATAAGAATGTAATAGCGCACAACTCATGCAATGGCCGGTCCAAGGCATCAGGTAAGAGTGCACAACCCATGGACGGGCCAGGCCGTGATAAGAATGTAATAGCGCGCAACTCATGCAATGGCCCGTCCAAGGCATCAGGTAAGAGTGCGCAACCCATGGACGGGCCAGGCCGTGATAAGAATGTAATAGCGCGCAACTCATGCAATGGCCCGTCCAAGGCATCAGGTAAGAGTGCACAACCCATGGACGGGCCAGGCCGTGATAAGAATGTAATAGCGCGCAACTCATGCAATGGCCGGTCCAAGGCATCAGGTAAGAGTGCACAACCCATGGACGGGCCAGGCCGTGATAAGAATGTAATAGCGCGCAACTCATGCAATGGCCGGTCCAAGGCATCAGGTAAGAGTGCACAACTCATGGACGGGCCAGGCCGTGATAAGAATGTAATAGCGCGCAACTCATGCAATGGCCCGTCCAAGGCATCAGGTAAGAGTGCACAACCCATGGACGGGCCAGGCCGTGATATCAAAGTCATACCGCAGAGTTCTTGGACGGGGAGCGCATTACTCATGGACGTGCCTTGCCCTGATATGTAGATAATACCGCGCCATCCATGGACGGGCCCGTGAAAGACAATACCGGGAAAATCACGGACCGGCACGTCCAAGACACCAGGTAGGGATGCATAACTCACGGACCGGCTGGTCCGTCATATACAATCAGACCGCACAGCCCATGAGCGGACCTGTCCATTAATACCGCGCAATTATTGAACAGGCCCGTCCATGATGTGAGGTGAGACTTCCCAACTGATTGGGCGGCTTATCCGTGATTGAGATATGACTGGAGATTGGTATCGCAGCTCTTATCCAAACGACTTCAAAAAATTATGTTAAACAATATTGACAAAATTCATCTATAATGGGAGTAGATGCAGCAACGAAAGGGTACCCTGCCTATGAACTGTAGAGATTACTGGTCAACTAATGCAAAGGACGATCCACGCCAGATGTCACGCGGTAACGAAAGGACTCTTATCACCGCTAATATTTACAAGGATGGGCGGATGTTATGCTGGTTTAGAAATTGCTTGTATCTTCGACAAGAATGCCGTATGGATACGACCTCTTACACAAAGGTGAACTACGAAAGACATCTGCGCCGCTGGATTATGTTGACACATGGATCGGCCATGCAGGTGCATGCACTACATACAGCTTTGTTGAAGATAACAACGTACGCGTAGGCATCAACAGAACGTATTCCATACAATAAACCTGTAGTGAGCTCGATTAACGTACTTGGCCATTCAGATGTAGCGATGCCGGCAATCCGTGGGAAATATAAAATTATCGCGCGTCAGCCCAAGTCGCGTCGCGCTCAATACTTTGTTTTCATTGTTTCCATCCACTCATCACGTCTATTTACTACTTACCCAACCCTCCACCACCGACCCAATATGAAGTTTCTCAACACCTTGAAAGAACTCGACGCCGCCGAGACCAAAATCCTCGACATTTACGATCAGCGCGTTGTTAAGTCAGGTTCACTGAAGTCGGTGGAGAAGTATCGACATTGGAGAGAAGCGGTGAAAGAGATGAGGACTGTACTGGTGCGTCGTGACTGCATCACACCACTTCAGATCACTAATTCACGTTCTACCAATACAGGAGTCTGTGAGGCAGACAGCGAATAGAATGGACAACGTCCCCCTAATGCTAATTGGGGTAGACCGTTTCGTTCACTGGACGGACAAGCTCGGTGCCCCAGGCGTTCCCTTTCCTGACTGGAACCGTTCCCTCTTCCCCTCCCGAGATGCCATCGCAGACCATCCTTGGCTGCTCAAGGTCGAACAACGATACGATGCGACCCGCCTAGGTTGGATGGTGCGCCAAGAATCGTCCACATCTGAGCCAGAATTGGTTCAAATTCCAACGACTACGCTAGAACCAACGACCCGACCAACGAGTAACGTCGAGCTTACCCACGAATTCTCCGTCCATAAAGGTAAGGCAAAAGAAGTGCCTCGGGAGTCGGAAGGAATAGAAAAAGAGGGTACCAGTCAGCATCAGTGGAACGACGATGGAGAGAGTGAGGTGGTGGAGAAGGACATTGCGATGGATGAGGAGACGTCGGAGCCAGTTCGTGGAAGGCCCCCAAAACGAGCGAGGTCCCGTTCGGAATCGCGGCCAGCGTCGACGAGACGCAAGTCTCAATCGCAGCCTAAGAGATCTGGTACGAAGGATGGAGAAACTCAGGTGGAAGGTACTTCTTCGACTTCAAATCTTCCACCCACGCCAAAGCCAAAGTATGGCCGGGCTCAAGTCGCTGCTCGCACAACACCACCCCCCGATCCTCTAGCCTGCGCGAACTGCATCAGCCGCAAGATGGTATGCACGTGGACCCCCGGTAACGTACCCTGCGATCCGTGCAAGAAGAGGAAAATAGGCTGCGGGAAAGCTAATGTCCGCCGTGCATCAACGGCTCGTACTCCCAAGCCTCCCGCACGACACCAAGCAACCCCCTCACAATGTAAGTCATCTCGTCCTCGCAAACCAGCACCTCCACCCCACGACGACGGCGATACCCCAGCACCCCCCCCAAGAAAAAAGGCACGTGTTTCCCAGGGTGGCCAGACCCCTCAGAGTGGGGCAGAAGCGTCATCCTCATCAGCAGCACAACGGCGAATTAGTGAGTATTCAAGATTATATGTGACTACTGGTTCTGACTGCATGACATGTAGCTCTCATCGTTCGCCCTCCAGAACAAAGCACCTCAACGCATGCAGTACCACCCGCGATTCGACCCGAGTCGTCATCTTATACCCCACTCCCTGCGCCCCCCCCTCATCCTAGCATAGCCTTCACGCCACCTCCAGACGCACCATCCCCCCCGCGAATGCCACAAGTAGATCCTGCAGATCTATCCATCCATCGTCGACTGGATGATATCATCTGCCGGCAAGACTTGATCCTTGGCCGAGTCGACCAAACTGACTTGCAGGTGGCTCGATTGCAACATCGCACACAGGAGATATCCGAAGCTCGTATGCAGGTTTTGGAGCAAGAATTGGCCGACTGCCGGTTGATGGTGGGAACCCTGACGCGCGAGATGGAAACTTTAAGGGCGAGTATACGCGGCGCTCAACCCGTGCAGACCACTGGACCACCCACTGCGGATGAAGATCTTCTCAATCTCTTCGGACCGTCTCCAAGCAACGCCGCAACTCATCAGGGGGCCGATTCGATTACTGCGGAACTTCACGGGTTGGTGGTCACCACAACGCAAAGCAGTCGTGACATCGAGATCAATCAGCAAGTTCGACAGGGCAGCGCAGACACTGCAGTGGAGAGTGGTTCCATACCAGTGGGGAGTGAAAGTGTGGCCGCGTCAACGGGAAATGACGAGCAAGGTGGGACTTTAGGTTGCGCGGATTCTCATTAATAGACATTTGCAAAAATACATACTGGACTATAAATAACGTTGTAAATGTCTATAATATTGGAAGCACAGAATAATACATAGTTTTGGGTAAAGTTTGAAAGCTGCGATTGTCCAAAATCGCGGCGTAGGATTTTCGAAAGTTACGGTCGGTATAAATTCTCGATACCATCACCACATTTGGTCCTCCAGCTGAGGAAACTCCTGAAAGTCTCACACAGCTTTACTATTATTTTGTACTGCTGATCCTGCGCAGCCCCGCAATTCCACCTCAAATTGACTTTTGGGAGCTAGGGGAATGGGACACGTAACACATGTGTCACGAATAATGATCTATTTTGACCAGTATTGCATCCTCAGAAATTGTAAATGAATATCATACTTGTACAGTACCCCAGTATGACGGGCTGCTGCGATTGATGATTGCCCGTGAAGATTCGATGTGGGTAGATAAAGTGATCGCAACAAGGGATGCCACAAGGTCTATCATATTTTAAAAACTACATACCATGATGGAATGCAATATCATTTGGATTCATCTCCTGCCATATCAATTCACCTTGCTCTGCAAGCCGGTCATACACGGCCTTCTGCCTTGCTGCATAGCAGGCGGCACCATGGTTTCCTGCTGATTTGTTGTCCATATATGTCTCATTCCATCTCCTCGCTCGGTATTGGAAATAGTTGGTCACCCATTGAAATTCGGAGGTTACCAATTCTTCTTCCTCTTCCCAACGATCCTGTGCTGCCTTAGCGCGGAGCCAGTGAATGCGATAAACTGTTGTGGGGATGCAGTCGAAAATTCCGAAAAATTACTCAAATAAAAACATACACTCAGAGAGCCAACTCTTCGAATTTGTATCTTTGGGGATATCAATCGTCCAGAACCATGGAAGTTGGGAGCTGCGATGTTCATGTGCTCCCTGTGTAAAGGCGGCCGCGGTTGCTGACAGGTGGGATTTTTCAAGCTCCTGGTAGCGCTCGAGGATGTCTGAACCAGCTCCGAGTGCAAAAATAGCCACCCGGCATCGTCTGTAAATCGTGGCGCATTGTTTGATTGAGCTATCGATGGAATGAATCATTTGCCATGCCCGTGTTCTCATCGAATAGTTCGTCGCGGGTCTCACAGCACCCCTGAATATGACTGCTTTGTCTGCCAATGCAAGACGCAACCCATGCAGTGCATCATTTGCCTGTCCTATGCGCAACTCCAATTCCATTTGTGCCAGTCGATGAAACTTGTTGGCTTTGCAGTGATCAATCCCAAACATTGATGGAAGTGTCAAGCATGATGATGTCGGGTCATCAAATGGTTCTCTCCCGCACTCCTCATCCGCGGCGCTATTTTGATCACCGTCATTGGAAAGTATTTCTTCATCATCAAGAGTATCTTTTCCAGCCATGTGATCGGTCCTTCCATCAGATTCATCGCTCCGCTCCATTTCATCATCGATGCGCAGATAAATTCTTCCTTCCGCGATAAATCTTGATCGCTCCGCCACCAATTTATCTGCACAACGAGCTATTGCAAGTCTCGTGAGCTCTGATTGGTTATGTCTCCCGTCCTTTCTATTTATGTTTAAAATGATTGCTGCCTCTTCAACTGCTAGACCACGTCTGATCCAACTCGCGGCTCCATGGTGAATTCCCTGTTGGGTTGATTTCTCCAGTAACTGTAGTTCAACTGCATGCACTGTTGGAGCTTTGGAGGACTTGTAAATATAATTTGCACGTTGCGTAATACACAAACCGCGATACCTTTCTTCAATTGGATTTCAAAGACATCCATCACTGATGGGTCATGGATGCAACGAAGGAGAGCGGACTCCTCTTGCTTTCTCCAATTAGTCCGTTGAATCGGTGTGATAGCCTTGTTGAACCTGTCGAATGCTTCTCGGGCCAATACTACAGATGCCCGTGCTGTCTTGAGCTTCCTTGATAAGCTGTCAGCTATGATTCCATCAGTGCGTCCTCAAATGTCACCCGTGGATGTCCATACCCATCCGAATCATTTTCATGAAGTTGGAGTCGTTCATCTGGAAGTCCAATAGTTCTTGGCGATGGGGGGAGGTCATGCCGCGAGTTGATGCCGATACTACGTTCAATGTCGACCACAATGTCTCGATGATTTCACCATCTACCCAACCAGAACCTTTGATAAATAGCGGCGAATATCGCGCATAACATTCCTTTTTGTGGCCGTGGACATGCCACATTCCGATTCCTGCCGTGATTTTCAATGCTGGTTGAATGTGCAAAAAATCGCTGCTGTCGACACGCCTCTGCAGGTTTTTCATATATGCGCAGTTGATGTCATAAAAGCAGAGAACATTATTTATGCCGGTCATGTTGTAGCTCAGCGCATGCGCCAGGGAATAGTCCATGTTCAGCTGCCTTAACTGCCATGAGTGGATGTAATTCGACCATACCATGCTCACCTTTCACCCTTTTGAAAGTCAACAACGGAATGTGGGTAAAAGCAACCGTGCCGCGCGCATGCTGTTGCACCCACTCCTGTAGAGTTCAATTTACCGCGGCTTGCACTTGCCTGACTGATCGCCTTGTGATTGTTGCAGGGGGATTTCTTTCGCGTGATTCAAATTCTGAGTCATATGCTAGTGATGATACCCACCTCTGTGATATGTGGAGTAGCTTTCAAATATGCTCGATATGGTGGATTGGTGACCATAAACCCGCGTCCATCCATCAACCACACTTGATCGTCCGGCTGCCTTTCGTGCATGTGTTCCGCCTTGAAATTCCCATCCATCACTACCGTCCTTGTGTACTTCCAGCTGCTAAATATTAGCACGATAGGATTGCACCTAATTGGGTACTTACTGATCCAAATTAGCAGTTGTGCTTACATTGATTCCTGGCTGAGGACATGCCGCGCAAAATAGTGCAAGATCCCCGTCCTTCGAGCAGTTCTTATTATCTTGGAAACCATTCCACTTGAGAAGCTTGAGGAGGCGCCATTGCCGCGCCACCCGCAGAAGTTCCTGATATCTGTCCTAATCACATAGACGGTCTTGACATCAAAGGGTTGGATTGAGGTGGCAGAAGTCTTACTACAACCAAGTGTGGAAAAACATTGGATGTCACCCGGCGAAGCTTGCTGTAATAATTCATGCCAGACGTCCCACATTCCACATTGTCTCTCAAGAAATCATCCAAGACTGAAAATGTGAATGTGGTGCTGGGCTTTTCAAAGGTGGATGGACATAACTTTGCGCGGAATAGTTGCATGTGATAGCTAGCGGCATTCGGACACTGGCAGGCTCGCACTAGTACGAAGTGCACCCCCGTGACATCAATGATTGTCAGATATTTTGCCCCCACTGGCGGCCGAAGGTGAAGGGGAATGTTGTCCACGTCTTCCCATTCACCATCATCCACGGCTCGTGTATCTTGTGTATCACCCTTCGCCTGATCTCCACCTTTGCCTGCGGTGGCATGCCGCGATTTTTCGCTGAATGGGGGCGGTTCATTCGAGGATGCAGATGGGCAGGGCGCACCGCCATGCCCAAGGTGTAGTTGAAGGCCGGTCTGTGGGTCATCATGTGGATCTGTATCATCGATTTCATCTTCACTCACCATGTGGAGGGCGCAGTCCTCGAAGAAGTCCCCAGTCCACTGCTGGATCCTATGGAAAGGGTGGGCTTCATGCCTCGTGCGGCAGCAATTTGTACAAAGAAGCGGCTGATGCATGCAATCTGGGCATCTGTACACCCCATCCTTTCGACAAATCTTGCAGATCCGTGGAACAGGGGGGGCTTCCAACTCCAGAAGGATGTGGAGGAAGTCCTCCTTTTGCGGTAGCCATTCGCGGATATAATCGTTCTGCGTCTGAACTTCCAATATGAAGCTGTATGTCTGGCCATCGAGTAGCAACCTACCTTCTTTCGGGGTATTGGCAAGGGTTCTACAGGGGGATCATTCATATCATAGGAGTTTTCAACTCCCTCTTCACCCTGTAAGTGGTGTTTGGACGGCGATCGTGAATACTTGGACGGTGATGAGGAGGGAAACAACTTGGAGTGCCCAGTGGTTGTCACGACAGGTTCCTTGATCGCAACTTCTACTAGTCGTGATCTATTCCGACCATTGGCTTTTCGTGTCCTTACTTCCAGCTGTTTAACCCGATGACCTGGTGTGGGACCGATCATAGTCATCCCCTTCCTAGCATTTCCTTTGGCCATCTCGAGGGGATCACTGAGGATAGTTGGTGGAACCGTCTGTGGTCACTTAGCGTGTAGATTGCATTTCCAGGGGTACTAGGATAGCGCCACTTGATTGTCAAGCTGTCAATGCAACCCAAATGAAGCTAACCTAATCCAAAATAGGAGTAGCCAGATGGCCGAACACGAGTCCTCAGGCACATGATTGGATCAGGTAACCATATCTCGAGTTTGACAGCTTCCGAACACCCAATCAGTGGAAGGGATCAGCATAGGCCGACCCAATCAGTGACCGGCACCAGAACAGTGTGGGAATGATGGTGGATAGAACTTCGGGTCAGAGTGACACATCGCAAGAGCTAGATGGAAAAGTCTTCGTTTTCCTGCAAACTCCCAATTTTCACCATTGTGCAACTACCCATGGACTCCCACATTGGAACAGACTATGGCAACCCGAGTGACACTGACGCAGTATGTGGAATGGATGAAGAGGGGGAGGTGTCAGTTATTGGCAAAGAACATCTGGACGGCCCCTTCAACATAGCAGAATTGGAGATACTCGCCCGCAGTCGGAGGGAGTGGATGCAAGCCCGAAAGAAAGAGAAACCAATGATTTTGCGGGAAATATATAAAGAATTTGCTAAACTGGAGAAGAACCACGGTTTGAGGCCAGCTGAGCGGCAGGAAAAGGAGGAGGTACATTTTCCATTGTTCAATATATCATTCTGCTGATGAATCGCTCCTACTAGCAAATAACCGCATGGTTTAAAAAGCCGCTTCGCACAAGGAAGCCTCGTGTAACAGTTAGGTCTGCTTACAAGTACTCAGTTCGGTCCGTGGTTCGGGAAATATACCACAAGCAGATACAACAGAAACATGTGCTTATGAAGAATGAAGGGGGATCTGAAGGGAACAACCAACGGATCGACTTGTATCAGCAGGCATTGACCGATTTTATACGGGACGACCTCACCAATCAGCAGTTGCAAGCAGCCCGTGATATCGCGGAAAAGTGGAATGGACCCGAGGGTCCATCCGCTGAGGTCCAAGCGCGGTAAGTTCATCCGACCACAAGCGACAATTTGTTTCTCATTCTTCCAACAGAAATGCGAAGAAGTATGCGCTAAAGTTCATGAAGAATTTTGCAGAGGAGATGTGGAGATATTGTGGCATGAGGATGGTTTCATTGACAGGTTGGAAAGACAATGATGGGGTTGTACAGGCCTGTTGGTATGTCTCAGAAAGCTCTCTCAATGATACAATCATCTCATCAGTGCAAAGCATGGACTTCAATAGTGACATTGCAGATGGAACCACCTTTAACGACATACACACCCTCGATGCCACCTGGAGGGACTACCTTGGGACCGCCTTTGAGAATCCCGATGTTGCCGGAGGAGAAGAGGTGCCCAATATGGCAGTGAGCCGCCTGAGGGCCAAAAAAAGTGACCCCATAGAGCTGGTTACCAACGGCGATGGGGAAATTTGGATTGGGGACCTGACAGGTCATAGCCGCGATTCCATTCTTCAAATGGTTCGCGGGTATCTGACCGCTCATTACCGTGAGTGTGTGTACAGTATGCGCTTCCCAGGCTTACCGCGATTAATTAGGACGGGCATGTAGAAGACGCTCCACCACCGTACCATTCAAGAAACTGGGACAGTACCAGGTTGAGATGATTGCACCCCACCACCTCCCCAAGAACTTCAGCTTTACCGTCGACCCAAGCCACATGTGCCTCTCAGCTGCCAAGGAGTTGCTCAATTTCTGGCGTGAGCGACAGATATCCAATCCCAATGACGTGTTCTCATTTCAAAAATGGCTGGATCAAACTGGAAATTTACAAGAACCATCGGATGGAACTGCTAAGCCCCTCGAGGTTGCCAGGAAAAGGAAGCGCCAATCGCGGGAACCGTCAATCTCAGCAGATGCAAGCACGGCAGATGAAGATGGGGATCCAGACACCGAGTATGACGATATATCTTCCAGGCCCCCTCTTTCCAATGATTCTATGGGGACCTCCCGGGTTACTAGCCGCCCGCGCAAGAAGACTCCAATGCCGCGCAAGATACCCAGCTACACCACCGATGAAGACGGCCATACCTCCACAGATGAGGAGGATTTAGAGAGTAATGCTGACACAAATTTGCCAGTACTGGAAAAACTGCCCAAACAAAAACAACCTGCTATCCGCAACAAAGGTCATCCACCACCATGATTCACTCACTTGTACTGACAATTCACGCTCCATTAGAATTGGCTCTGGCATCAGTTCTGGAAGACACTAGTGAATACGCGGATAGTGATGGGTTTGAAAGTATTCCCTTCACAGATGACCGTACCGCCAAACCTGGGCCATCAGGTCAACGTCAAGTAATTGGGAAGTTGAAACCTGCGCTCAAGCAGATTGCAAGATCGGAACCACGCCGCATGGACCATGGGAACAAGCCGCGGTCTAGGAAGCCAAATCAGAAAAAGGGAACAACTTCAGGCGCAGGAAATGACCCAGGTCGCGTTGGCCTCCCTGCAGAAGAAGGTATGACGATTGAGCTATGAAGTCTGCCAACTAACCATATTCTTGGGTATAAAATTCAGGCGGGCACTGGAAATCCCCCCGAGTCCGCCGTCCCCCTACGCCGGCAGATGCCAATGTGCCCCCCCCAAAACCCAAGAAACCACGGAAGGCAGGCAAAGGTCGTAGAACCCCTATCTGATAGAAATAGGAACATTGTTATCATATAAAAATACGTACCGCCGCGATTGTATATAAACTATGCTACCGCCAATATGTGTACACTAAGCCGCCGCGATTATATACTAACCTGAACCCTGATCTGATAGAAATAGGAACATTGTCATCATATAAAAATACGTACCGCCACGATTGTATATAAACTATGCTACCACCAATATGTGTACACTAAGCCGCCGCGATTATATATATTAATCCTTAGGGAGATGCCACTGTGCCTCATGGCACAGAAACCGATTGCTGTGCCACATTTATTCTCACGGTCGGACTGTGAAAGCGCATGTGCAGAGTTTTATAGTAATCAATCAATTTTCTTATCGCAGGCAACCATGTCAGAACAACAGCAGCGCAAAGTCAGATTCTATCGTCAAGGTGAGATCCATCTATCCGTGCGCTTTTGATATGCTCATACTGTGCGCAGTGGACATTGTGCCAATCTCACCTTGGCCACAATACCGGACTTCCTCGGCTCAACCCGAGCAAATGGACAGTTCCAGTTCTCAAGGTGGGACGGTGTCCAAAAGCTGCCCGAGCATGGAGGCCTTGAGTTTGTATGGGGATGAGTCACCCTCCCCCCCCACCGAGATGAGTACCATGGTCCAAACCCCTTTCCCATCAGCGACTCTCTCTCTTTTCGAGAGAATGAAGCGCGCTGAAGTTCCCAAGCCCCCATCTCCAGTCCATGAGGGGGTCCCCTCATCCCAACAAGATATGGAGATGGATTTGACCGAGAGCTCGGGAGATACTACGGTGCAGTCCCCTCCCCAATCGCCCAAGCTCTCTCTTTTCGAGAGAATGAAGCGCGCTGAAGTTCCAGCACCACCATCTCCGGTCGAAGAAAGGCTACCCTCGCCTGAAGAAGATCCAGCAATGGAGTTGACCGAATGTTCTGGGAATACTGCGGTCCGGTCACCATCCCCATCTCTACAGCTCTCTTTTTTCGAAAGAATGAAGCGCGCCAAAGTTCCATCGCCACCATCTCCATTCCAAGAACGGCTACCCTCTCCTGAAAAAGATCTGGAATTAGAATTGGCAGAGAGCTCTGGGAGGACGGTGGTCTGGTCACCATCCCCATCTCTCAGACACTCTTTTTTCGAAAGAATGAAGCACGCCAAAGTTCCATCTCCACCATCTCCAGTCCAAGAACGGCTACCGTCTCCAGCCGCAGGTAAGTACTGATCTATGGCAACTTCCATATAATCCTCACCTTAATGTTTGCGGTCCCTAGCTTCCAAATTGGATCTCTTTGAAAGAATGCGACATGCCCAAGTTCCCCCACCACCAACCCCCCCTCCTGGTTCGCATTTATCCATTATAACGTAGGATTAAGCTGATAACAATACTTCCCGTTTTAAGCGTCCGAAATGGACCCATTCCAGACATTAGAAAGCGCGGCAGTTCCTTCACCATCCTCTCATTTTGAAGGTAAGCGTTTATAGGGTGATTGTAGAAGCTGAGCCTAAGCGCGGTATCGTATCTCACAGAATTACACATAGAGCAAGGGGACGAACCTGACCGCGGCTGTAGGATTGACTTTGGTGATCCAGACCGGGGGCGCCTACGAGCCTTGTTCAATACTGGATTAACGGGTATATGCTGTTACAAACTTCATTTCGTGCCTATTGTCGATGATGACCATGTAGGCGATATACCTACAGATGATGAGCGTCGGGATCTGCAGCGAGCAGGGTTGGCCTCCACAGATACCGAGGACGATGGTAGGTATTTTGTACTCATGCATCTTCTTTTCTAATATTGGCCGTTAGTTTTGCACGCGCTCCAAGAGTTCAAATCGCGGCACCTCGACCACCCACCACCTGCGCATTACCATTATGACAAGAACCTCGATGTGCATATTGTGCGGGCAATGAAGCGGATGGGGGCTGACATTCAACAGCTCGTAAAAAACAGGGTGAAGTTTATGCAACTTGGACAGTATACAGTTGATATGATTGACTTGCTGGAGGTATCGCGGTACCCACATGTAGGGTATGATGTACGGCCATATACTGGCAGTCCGGCATACCCGTCCAGACAGTCAGTCATCGAGATGGCTACTATATACTGGGGCGTTCGCATTGAATGCGCAGTAATTCATTTGTTGGGCATGCAGCAAGTATCAGACTGGCCTACGCAGTGGTTCTACAACCTCTGCCTGGACTTAGTGTGTTCCTATATAACTCACCAGGAATCATGACCCTGAACGTCACCGCAGAAAGAACTAGAACACCTGGTTCTAGTGACAGTATCACGGGAGAGCTTCCCACCCTTACTCCCAGCATGTTTCCATGCATATCTCTGTTGCCAAGAGGACAAGGCCAGATTTCAGCAGGAGATATCCAATATTCCATTGGGCGCCTTTCGGATGATCGACTCTCTCCATCATTACATTCCCGATTGGACGCCAAGGACACCCAACAAGTATGTGGGGTTCGTCTTCCCATGGTGGCTCCATGGGTCTCCGCAGTATCCGGCAGACTTCCAACAATTGAGGGGTGGAAGGATTTTCCACATCGCTGACGAGTATTTCCAGGTAATTTGATATTTCTTTCAAAGTAAAATTTTCTCACCATACACTAGTATGCATGGCCGGCTAGAAACTCTTCAATGGGAGACCAGATCGATGGCTGGATCGAAGCCCAGGTCAATACGTACATGAAATCTTTGAGGGAAATCGCGGAGGAGATTGCGGCTACAGAAAGGAATGTGAACCACCTGTTTGCGCGGTGGGCGGCCCTGTCTCGACTCCTTGGCGTGCAGGATATAGCTTAGCGACAGGGTGTATATTAAGATGTTCCGATGTGTATCCTGTACAGGGCGTGTGAAGTCGATTATCAATACATATGGGTTGCTGTCATGAATGGGGTCAGGCAGCACAATTTCACCATCGCACAGCCATTGAGCAAAGATCTGACGGTAATCACGTTGCAGGTCACACACATATCACGGGTAAGGCAGGTTGGAGCTCTAGAGATGCGGGCCAACTGGTATTCGGGTTGGCCGCCATGTCTATTTCTTTGACTAATTATCTAGGAATCAACATTGACGAAGGGCACTTCTTGGGGTGGAGGATGTAGCTTAGGTAGCGGCGGTTTGTACATCATCCCAACAGATAATTTTCACTGTGTGTGGTGTATCAAATACAATTGCATTGGGGATGTTGTGGGGGATGGGGTAGCGAGCGCGATTTTGCCATCGTGCAGCCGTTGAGCAGACAGCTGAAGTGTATGGCGCTTTAGTTGCCTGGGGTATCGCGGGAAAGGTAGGTAAGGGCTTTATGGACAAGCGTCAGGTGGGTTTATGGTCGGCTGCAATGTCTACATATTGCGTTAATTATCTAGGAATTGACATTGATGAGTGGCTCTAGATCTGTGAGATTGGGCTGAGGGCATAACTGGACGGCGACTGATTGATGCACGTTGTGCCACATATAGTATGCAAGGCATGCGCGATTACCGTTTGTATGTCCAACCCCGTGTTCTAATGCGGAACCCGACATGGCGATGACGGTGCCTGGATTATAGCGGAACCGTAGATTCAACGTTGGAACAACGAAATCGAGGGGCGGATAGTCGCCCACTGTGACTAGCATGTCCAACCACTGCTCCCGTCCATTTACGTCGGTGTGGTAAGGTGTTGCGCGGTTGACCATAATAGACATGCTGTTGTAAACGGAATTCCAACTGGGCAGTATGGAAGCCATATCCACGTCTTCGCGTCGTTTCGCCTCCATTTCGAGGCGGATGCGAGCTTCCCGCCCTGAAGTATACATCCGTGGGTGGATGACGGCCAGCATTCCGGATAGGAGCGCGTGAAATTTGCACATTTCATTCACCCATTGCCGCGCGCCATTGCGTTCCCGACCCGATTTTAATAGTCTTGACACTTCGGGGTGGAAGTTGGGGGGCTGCGTGCACGTCGGTGATATATCACCTCAGAGAGGAAGGTAACCTACCCCACGACCTTGCTGATACCATCCTGGCGAGAGGTCTATGCTTCCCAGAAGATCTCCAGTTTCCTGGAATAGTGCCTGATCGTTTCTCCAGCCATGGTTGCGCGATTTCTTGACGCTTTCCTCCAATGGCGCTCTCAATAAATTAAGTGAATCCCACACATTTTTCTGCCCAGTATTTGAATATCCGGAAATGTTGAAATATCCAGAGGTAATCACCTGAAGTATTGGGTCTATGGCGCCTGGAAGATACCATAGCTTGATATTTCCATCTCCATCTAATAACACGGTTGGATCGGTGATTTCTTTGTATTGTAGTGATGCCGCGATATCGGTAGTCTTTCCGCGCCGAATTCCTTGGACTGTAACTTCTGTATAATGAGAAGATTGTTCTGCATGGGTATTTTGAACTCACAGGAATGCCGATATGCTTGTACAATTGCTTGAATCATGCGATCCGCATGATGTAACAATGGTACTGGAATTGATATATCGGGGAGGGTGCGCTGTCCGGTGAACACCTCCTCCCAAAATCGGCTTTGCATATATTCGGCCATCTTTTCCGTCAGCTGCATGCGCCAGCCATGGGGTATGTGAGACATTTGTTGCCCTTGGTGAACTTATTGCGGGTTACGCGACGACGAGTGAAAATTTTTCTATTGTCTGTTGTGTTACGTCACGCGATGTCGTCAGCTATTTTCTTTCCATCATTGCCAGCAAATATTGGCCTCCTGCAAAGGACCCCCATGTGTCATTGGGCCGTACTTCTAATCGCGGAAGGGTGAGCCTGTAAGTTATGCCACCCAACGTGATATGTTGGTTAGGTTCTGAAATGAGTGCTGCCGACCAACCTCATATCACACATCGCCGAGCACTTGAGTTATGCCGTCCGACCTGATATCACGGCCACTCCAATGCATCCTTTGCGCAGCAGGTCAAGATATCATGGATGGGCCGACCAGTGACTGATGGTGTTCAGGGCCAAGATTATGGGGACTGGCGGGGGATTATCGCGCGAAGTATTACATTCTTATCACGGACACCCCCATTCATGGGTTGTGCTCTCCTACCTGTTTCCTTGGATGGGCCCGCCCTTCAATTGTGTGTTATTACCTTCTTATCATGGCCTGGCCTGTTCATTAGTTATGCACTTCTACCTGATAGCTTGGACTGGCCCGCTCATGGATTGTGCGGTATTACATTCTTGTCATGGCCAGGTCCGTCCATGGGTTGTGCACTCCTACCTGATACCTTGGACCGGCTGGTGCATGAGTTGCGCGGTATTCCCTTCTTATCAGGGCCTGGCCCGTTCATTAGTTGTGCACTCCTACCTGATGCCTTGGACGGGCCCGTGCATGAGTTGCACGCTATTACATTCTTATCACGGCCTGGCCCGTCCATGGGTTGTGCACTCCTACCTGATGCCTTGGACGGGCCCGTGCATGAGTTGCGCGCTATTACATTCTTATCACGGCCTGGCCCGTCCATGGGTTGTGCACTCCTACCTGATACCTTGGACGGGCCATTGCATGAGTTGCGCGCTATTACCTTCATACCGCGGCCGGGCCCGTCCATGGGTTGTGCACTCCTACCTGATACCTTGGATGGGCCCATCCATGAATTGCGCGGTATTCCTCTCACATCATGGACAGGCCCGTACATTTGTGATGGTATTGCCTTGGCTGTTTCACACAGGTGGGCCAGTCTACATGTTGTACATAATCACTCTAACCCTTACTGGTGGGCCCGTCCATATGTTGTATTATCCAACTTTCGCGGGCCTGCTCATGTGTGGTTGCATTCCTCTTTCACCCATATGACAGGCCCGCTCACTTGTTATTGTCACTCAGGGTACTCGGGCCCGCCTATTTGTCATGTATTAATTAATACGACGGGCCCGCCATGGGCTGCCCATATGTGTTGGCAGTTTGGCGCGCAGGCTACTCATATGTTGTGACTAATGTGACTACATGGGGTCCTCAAGCGAGCCGAAATTATGGGAGAAGCCAGCGAGACCGATCGTATCAAGACTGGAAATTATACCCCCCATAGATTGAGACGGCGTCGCAAGAAGCATGCAATATATCTACTCACGAAATATGGTTCATCCTGACCCGGAATTGTTAGAGAGCAGAGACTGCATCAAATGATTTGTCGCACCAATTCTGAACTTCGATTATAGCACTGTCGCCATGTACGGAGTCGAGGATGCACTCCCAAGCCGATTTGGCCTGGATTGGGTGGAGTCAGTGTCTGAACATGACGGCTCGGAAAGTCAAATACCTTATATGCGGAATTGTAGTAAATGGAGGTAAGGTTGCGAATGGCAGTATGGCTGAAGCCTGGCGCCAGGTACTTGCGCTGCCTGGTTATTGCACCGTTAACCTCTGGCAGAAAAAAAAGAAACAGAAAAACCGTGCCTGCGGTGATCCTCGCCGATTGCCCAGAGTATCCCTTTCCCAGTCTGTGTAGCATGCAGCTTAACTGTCCTGTAAGGTGCGTACGAAAGGTGCTTACCACTTGCCTAAGGGTCGCCCTCACTGACGGGAGCGCAATGTATGTCCAGGTTTCCCTTGCGTAGCAGTGCTGGAGTGCCTTGGGATCGAATAGCATAATGGCCCTCTGGCCCAAGACTGCATCCCAAAATGATTCTCGCTGGGGACCGCAGGTAAGGTCGTCTGACCTCGTTGGTCTACCCTGTCATTGATCCGAGGCTACGACCTCAATAGATCGTTTAAGCCCAGTGAAAAGTGGACATGAGCTGGTGTGACCCGGTGTGACGAGATAGGACCTGCCAGGCAAATCAGATGAGGTCACACTGGCTCGCACCTGGCTAGTAAAATGAGAAAAACGCAGTATGATGGGGCACAACCCCATCTGACACAGTAGGATTTTTTTTCAGAGGTAGTATTTGGTCACATCGGGTCATATCCTCTTGTGCCCGGTGGATCCCATGTAATACGACCGTGTGCGAGCACATATGAGATTGCATTACAATTTCACACCTGCTCATATTTTTACACATTCTCAGATCGCAATGCTAATGCCACCAAATACGCTCGAATATGATGCTGTATTAAACTCTAGGTACAGCAAAAATACCAGCCGGATGTGGGATGCGATGGTATTGATACAGGGTTGTAGGCGATGGAGAAACGATGTGGAGGATACGTTTAACACGCCGACGTGGGTGTGGTATTAATAATTGATTGATGCGTCCAATGGCTCGAATGCGGGAATGCATCCAACGGCTCGAATGCGAAGATGCGTCCAATGCGAAAATGCGTCCAATGTGAAATGCGTCCAATGCAGAAGTGCGTGCGCGTGCGTCCCAATGGCCCAAATTACATGGAAATCGAGTGATCGTATCAAATAAGGAAGGGGGTGGGCAGACAGAGTGCCAGCGAGGGAAGAGTTGGCGTTCAGTGCAAGGTACCTCGCTCGATGATGGCCTTCGTCCAACTATTTGTCTCGACCTAGAGGCAGATTAGTACGGCTTTCTCGCGTGTTTGTCACTTACGAGTTGCTTGGCTTCTTTATCATAAGCCTAGCTTCCGTTAGTTTGAGACTTTTCCAAAAGAATCGACGAGCCATACCTCGCGTTGAGCTTGCATCAGCGTCTTGTTGTAGTACTCACGGAAGTCATCCCTCTGTCCGTTTCCGTCGACTTGCTTCAGCCATTGTAGCATACAAAGATTTCTAACAAACATGTTATCAACGATAACGTGTCGGCTGCATTAAACTCTTCTTACCGTCCGTTTTTCGTGCCCGATGGCCTTAATTTGGCCTTCCCCTTCGTCACCTGATTGTTTTCTTTGGATTCAACGACGCCAGTCGCATCACATGCTGGATGTACGGGGAGCACGACATTGATGCTGTTAAGGGTGGATGGGCTTTTGGTCGACAGTGCCAAGACGGGAGGCAAAGGAGTCATTTCAACTTTGGCCGCAGCCAGTGCGAGTAAACTCCTCCATAATTCAAACAAGAATCAGTGATGTGGATGTTAGACAATAGTCTGAATCCCTACATGGGGTTGTATGGTATGGAAGCCGCGGTGCCGGATATATCTGTAGAATTTGCCACACACGCGTTGGATTTTTCAGCCAAGGCCGGGCCCACTTCTTGTGACTTGTATTGGGCCGCAGTGGTCTCTGCCGGTGGCGTTGTCAGTGTCGCAGTTTCTATCGGTCCGTCAGGTGATTGCGCGCCATAAGCAGCGCTAGCATCTACACACGTGTTAGCAAAAATAATGAAATACCGCTGTACTCGCCGTAGTCTTCTGAGTCAGGTAGCCGCTCTGTGGCTCCCCTATTGGCCCCTTCTGCCTCAGCAGGCAACTCTATGCGAATGTAAGTCAGCACTGTGAGTAAGTAAAATACAGACCTGGCATCGTTGGCTCTACATTTGGTACTGCATCCAGCGATGTTGGCGGAGGTACCAAGCTGGAAGACGAAGAGGATGTGGGCGAGCGTTCATGGACGGGAGTGGTAGCCTTGAGTTGGGGAGCCAATGCGATATCGTCCACTGCAACGGCTCAAAGTACTAGTCAGCATTTCCAGCTAAGATTAGTTGTAGAACCGACCTTTTTGCTTCTTGATGGAGGGTCTCGTGGTATCTGGAGGTCCCTTCCGCTTCTTGCCGCAGGGCTTGCAGTCTTCAAGGTCATCGTTGTCATCGAGTCCTTCTTCCTTGATCACATCGCGTGCGGTCCTCTTCAGGTTCCCATCGTCGTCCAGATGGTGCTTCCTCCAAGCAGAGTACGTCTTGGTACAAATATATTCAAGTTTCCATCCGTTATCCGCCAGCTTGAAGAGGGGGAACTCTTTCTCTGTCTGCAAGCGTATGAATTGCAGTGCACTAGTGCTGGCCTTGCCCCAGGTGTCCGGTGCCATACCACACTGGCCAAGTTCTTGCCATCCTGCTCGTAGAGCCTTGCAAATCTTGCCTAGGGTTTCGGACTTGGGGACGTCGCCGTTTTCGTCCTCGAGGTACGCATATAGGCCACGGTTGCTGCCTGCAGCCTCTGGAGAGTCCAACCAATTGTCGTAGTCCGTCTTCGTCCAGAAGCGCACATTTGGGTGTGTCTTGCGTGTCGGACGCTTCTCATCCACACTCGACAGAGTTGGTACAGGTAGGTTACCGCTGAGTAGGAGATTCAGGTCACATGTTGGTAACTTCATCATGTTTGCAAGCTGGTCAAAGAGATTTCTAGGTAAGAGTTCGTGATTTAGACATAAATAAGTGAGGAGGAAGGCCGCTTACTTGATTGTATCGCGTTCAGTCATTACTTTGACCAAGTGCCGTTCGAGCGTGTTGCAACGGTCTTGCAGGAAAGCGATTCGTGATGAGTCCTGCATATATGCGCCCTATACAAGTGTTAGCTCCTCAGAACTGACTCATTTTACTTACATTTCCCTGATTGATCAAGTTATGCGTCAAGTATGGCGTGAACGATGGCTGTTGCGTGGGCATGAGACCGAGGGATTTACCCTGCGAAGGTGATGTTGGGCTATCATTGACATGCTCAGTCAGTGAAGGGAGGAAAGAATCGCTTATTGGAGAGCCAGAGCTGGTACTGAAGTTGAAGGAGTCACTAGTATCGATTGAGTACATCGTCCACTTTGGTAGGGACATGAGCAAAGATTTGGCTAAGGTAATTTTCCCATTAGGCTAACACGACCTGTTTATTAAACCACACTGCCACCGTCTGTCATAAAAAAAATATGTCACATCTGCCAACCGAATTAGTCTTCGCTCGCCCTCCAACCATTACCATGGTCGAGGACGTCGTCCTTGTTGACGTCGACGGTCTCACTTCTGACTGGGACACATACACTTTTTCTCTCGACATCCTCTCTCCAGGTACTAAGGTAAGTTCAATATGGCTTCATCTCGTGTAGCTAATCTCGTATCTGGTTCAGCGAATCGTGTTGTGTGTCCAGCACCCAGACTTATATAAGTGTGATCGCCCTCGGGTTCGAGAACCATATGCGCAATCTGTGCAACTGGAGAATGTCATGCTAGAATACGTCAAGGCTATCGAGTCGGAAGAGTCCACTGAGGTATCCATAGCGGTGTCCGAAGGTGTCGATGAAGCCCACGTCAAGCCGGAGCCTCGGGACAACCATGTCGATGTATTGCGAGTAATTTTTTTCATCGATGCACCTCAAGCGCACTTACATTCTACAGCATCAAATTGGAAGATCGTGCTGACGCCCATGTCGAGCTGGACTCCAAGGACAATAGTACTAACGTGCTGTAAGTACATCTATTCATCAGTTTTTATTCATCTTATTAATCTCTACCAGGCCATCACACAAGATATCCCCATTCCCCTGCCGTGTCCTTACCAGGTCTACTGGAAACCCAGCTGCCGAGGAGGGTATGCCGTCCCAGCTGTGGAAGTATTACGTTCGTTCGTTCGACCCTCGCATCCTCCCAGATGAAATCGCGAGCAGGAACAAAGCTATCAGTGCGTGCAAGGAGAGACTTGAGAGGGGGGAAAAACGTCGTAGGGTACTCTAAACATTGTGATACGCCTGTAATTCCTTGAAGTCATGTTTCTTAACTCGAATCCAACCCTGCCCTTGAAACAATTCATACGTGCATATCAAACAAATAAAAGCGAGTCAATTCGTGTGTAGGGACTCTACTCGACATCCTCGCCATTATCATCGTCTTCCACATCAGCGTATACACCGTAAGGTACTCCCCAACTTGAGATGTCATAACCTGGTCTCTCCATCATGCAGTAAAACTCTCCTTCTACACCTCCGGGTAATACCATCTGCCTAGGAATCATAGCAATGACCCCGACAATCTGCTTGACTTTGACGACTGATATTGCATCGAGTAAGTGGGAAGCCAAGACAACGTGATTCGAAAGTCAAAGCAGGTCTTCGTCGGGTGCAGAGTACGTACGGATGACGGCCACGTCGACGAACTCCCAGTTGTCATCTGCAGCGGCAGTCGCCAGTCTAGTAAAATATCGCACTTCCCCACAGCGTGTCTCTCCATCGCAAAGAAACTACAAAAATATACTTATTGAAATCACAGTACAACTTGATATGAAGACGGACTTACCTTAATATTCCGGGACATGCGGATTTGTTCTGCAGGGCGAAGCGACTCCCTCCAAGCAGAGCGCGCAATCTGACCATTGGGAAGACGTAGCCGAGCCCACTTTTTGATGCGTGGTACAACGTGTCCGGGGCCGAGGAACTGTGAGACGGCAATTGCTTCACCACCGCGAAGAGTAACTGAGTGCTTGCTGCGTTTACGAAGTAAAGCGTACCCATCGCCGAGATCAACAGAACCGTAAGGGAGTCCAGTATTTGATGAATCAAGTTCAGGCATAATGCTAAGAAGTGAGTTGACCTGGCACCGTCGGACACCCTCGCGTGACAAGTTGGCATATGGTTTGGAGGGCTGGCGAATTTGTTCGCCAAGATTGCCGATTGTACGTTCCATTGTCCACTGGGCAGTGCAGATAGGAGGCCCCTTGTGAACAGCCTCCGAGACGAGGTGGACGACCTGGTGCACACAAGGGCGCACAAAATGAATGCGATCTTCAAGAAGTTGATAGTAGATAAGTTCGAACTCGCATTCCCAGCTGCAAAGGAGAGCGTGCGCGTCGACAAGTTGTGCCATAGTCAATTTACTCTGGCACATGATTTGGAAACCACGGACAAGCTTACAGTAATTTGCCCAGTACGATGTGGGCAGAACGGAATAAAGTAGGATGGGAGCGAGGGTGAAGATGTATATTTGGAACTCCCAGGTCTTGTAGTGGGTATTGATTTTGTCAGCGATATTCCGAGGTTTACGATCATACGAAGTTGGGAGATAGTGACCCGCCCGCTCGACGGCGTCTCCATGGGCACGCCACACTTCCTCATCTGCTAGGACTGCCCATGGCCAGCGTTCCGGATCATCAGCAGCAGCGTGATCGATAGTACCTCGCCAAAGGGAGATAAGAAGATCGCTGATGTTGCCAGCGAGGTGCATGATGTCTGTCGTCATACACAGGGGGACGCCGAGACATCGGGTGGGTTGGAGTGCAAGAAGGAGGGGGGGTTTGGTCAGGCCGGTGTCAGTTTTCTTCTTATCCCATTGAGTCTTGTTGCGAATGGAAACGACGGTGTTGAGATTGTTAGCGTACTCGGTCGATCCACCAAGTGGGAGATCAAAAACGTCGATGTCATTGTGGTCACTCCCGGCAGCGCAACGATCGCGTGGTCTGAGAAGTGCTGGGTAGTAGTGTTTTTTTTGAGTTTTTCGTCTGCTCAGAACACCACAGTACATGCGGCAACCGTTCTTGCCGCTGTGACCCACCATGCCATTCCAATACACAAGACCGGGCCCATCTGCGGTAGTGAATATAAGATAAAGGTCGGAGAGGTATCGTGAATCTGTCCGAGCATTCCAAATCGGAAGTCCCTCGGCTTGAAGTGCAGAAAGATGGCGCATACCAGGAAAAAGAAATGAATCGAGATGTTTTGGCTTGTTCGGGCCTGGAATAAAGCCTCCTGGTCGAACGTGGAGCTTGCGGTAGCGTTTGTCTGGAGGCAAGTTGACAACGATCCATATGTACATCCAACAATCCGACTCCTTACTATCATATAATTGAGCACCGTCGAGGGACACCATAAGAACGATGTCCTGTTGCTTGATATCACCGTCCAGAACAGCGCCAAGATAGTCCCAACCCATCACAATATCGTCAATGACAGGGATGTTCCCTGTCTTTTGTAGACCTTGAAGGACCTCCATCGTGCGTGTGCGTAGGTAGTCCATATCGTTAGCACTGTCCTTGTTCCGGTATAGAGCTTGCAGTTGTGGGCCGATCAGAATCGTCGTGAACGTTTGAGCTGCAATCTTGGATCTCCCATGCGTACCCTGCAGCCTTTCTTCCTTCCAGCGAGATGTGTTGCATATGGGACAAGCTTCGAGCTGAGAGAAAGGGCCGCTGAATGCAACGCAGGTGTTGCGGCACATGTCGTGTTCGACAGAGACAACTCCAGTGTACGAAGCGATCAGCTTTTCTACACTATGAAAGGTAAGGATGTCATTCGCGCCTGGGGAGCCAGAGAAGGTGGTGCGTGCTGCTTGGCAAACACGGTTGTACGCAAGTTGAGAGGCGTTCTCGAGGGCTAGATAAGTTGATATAGAGAAGCGTGTTCCTGGGTCGTCGATAGGATTGGCATGGCTGGGTGGGTTCCGTATCTTCTCAATAGCGTTGGAAGCGAGTTCCTCGTTAAGAGATGCTTTCTTAAGGGCCAATATAAATTGCATGCTGCGTTGCATGGACGGAAGAACAGCCAACTCCGCTAGTGCTTCAACATCAATGACAGGACGGGGCCTGCGCTCATACTCAAGGCTGAACGGGAATGGAGAGTTGCCACGATCCTCCAGCGATAGACGAGTAGGTGCACGTATATCCTGTGGTAGACGTTAGTATGATGGAGATACAGAGGGTGAGATGACTCACCTGGTCATCAGGCACAGGATCGGGAGGGTCGGGTGCATGTATATCCTGTGGTAGACATTAGTATGATGGAGATACAGGGGGTGAGACGACTCACCTGGTCATCGGGCACAGGATCGGGAGGGTCGGGTGCACGTATATCCTGTGGTAGACGTTAGTATGATGGAGATACAGGGGGTGAGACGACTCACCTGGTCATCGGGCACAGGATCAGGAGGGTCGGGTGCACGTATATCCTGTGGTAGACGTTAGTATGATGGAGATACAGAAGGTGAGACGACTCACCTGGTCATCGGGCACGGGATCAGGAGGGTCGGGTGCACGTATATCCTGTGGTAGATGTTAGTATGATGGAGATACAGAAGGTGAGACGACTCACCTCATGGTCTAGTGCAGGATCGGGAGTGTCGGGCAAACGTATATCCTGTGGTAGATGTTAGTATGATGGAGATACAGAAGGTGAGACGACTCACCTCATGGTCTAGTGCAGGATCGGGAGCGTCGGGCAAACGTATATCCTGTGGTAGATGTTAGCATGATGGAGATATGGATGGCACTGGTAAGACGACTCACGTCATCATCTGGTGTGGAATGAGAGAGATCGGGCGTGTGGGAGGGGTTTCCCTATAGTATATATCATTTTTAGTGTGCTACTGACTCGAAGAACGATACTGACCTCATTCTGAACCCGAGCACGCTTGCGATGTCCCATTCGGTGACGGACGTCCTCGACCGTTTCGATGCGCCTTTTTGCCATAGCCTGGATAATGGCTGCACGGCCCCTAACACTAACGTTGGGCCCAGTCAGGTGGGGAGTGGCTTGACGGACTCTAGCAGAATGGATGCGTTGTTTTTCTGTCTCAGTGTCGGCTTCGTCAATATGGCGGTACCAGGTGGCCAGGGAGACCGTATGCAGTTTTCCAAAGTTATACTTGCTGCAGGAGCATATACACTGAGCGGTCAACTCTTCGTCTGCAATGGACGCCATGGATGGCGAGGTTGTCGTATGTAGAGCTCGATAGAGAGCGGAAAGTAGCGGGAGTGGGTGCTGTGTACACGTGTCACGTGAACGTATGTAGACAGTGCATAAGTAGTGCGTAGTGTGAAGTATGCAGTCAGACAGTGCATAGACTAGACGTAGCGTAGCGCAGACACAGACACAGCACAGACACAGCACACTGCATCAGCAAATCAGTCATTTTCACACAGTTCCACAGCCACCACAGTCCTTCCCAGTATGGTTACAGTGGCACATGACTACAGTGTGACAGTTCACAGTGGTGTACAGGGTCACAGCATTGCCACAGTGCCACGGTTTCACAGCCGTATTAGGGCACAGCGGGTCACAGCACATCACAGCGCATCACAGCACACAGTCGGCACAGTGGTACAGTGTTCAGCAATGTACAGTGTCACAGCGTGTCACAGCAGTACAATAGACAATGTGTCGAAGTACATTATGTATGATACTACTAGCCACTACTAGCTGGCAGAATGGAAATATAATGCAATCCATATTCACCATCTCAGGTTACCTCACACAACAGTCTCGGCTTCATTGAACCTTACTGTCGTTACTAGTCGTAGCCTATCATTGCGCCTGCAGACAATGATTGGCAGAACTTGTCCCGATGTACTAGTACACTACCAACTTCTTATCGATACAACAGACTTCCTGTCAACACCCAGCGATGATCCGTGTCGCGTCTCCGACCACCACTTCATTCGTCTGACCGCTATTGCTGACCATCTCCGCAACTAGTCTTCTGCAGGCCTGTCCACTCGGATTCCCCGGGTATTACTATGTCGCCGATATCGTAAGTGTAAAGCTTTCCATCGCTACAACCAAGCGCAGCACGCCGGCCGTCCTTGCGGTCCCATTCAAGTTTGTTGATTGCGCGACCCGTTCCAACGTTGGTAGTCACGGCGGAAACCTGGGGTACTGTAGGGATAGTTCACAATATCGTTGCATTTCTAAGTAGAATATCATGCGTACCTCTGTGTCGTTGTTTGAATTCCATGAATCGAACTTTCCCGAACCGTCGGCAGTACCAAATACCGCGGGATGCGCAAGATGCCATTTCGCATCGTAGACATAATCGTCCACCTCATCAAAAGAATATACTGGGGGAATGGTACGTGCTGTCGTTGATGGCTTTGCAAGACTCTTGGCTCGCCAAAGCTTCACCGTCCGATCCACGCTCGCCGCAAGGAATAGATCCGAAAAATCAACAGGGCCCGCGAGGGGATGGAAACGCAGTCTCATAACACGGCCAGCATGCCCCTTATAGATGTCCTGCTGGTCGAGTCCAGCCTTCGCACCAGCACGGTCGTACCTGTTCGCCTGGTACACGTTACCTTCTTTGGTACCAACCCAAAACGTCGTTGTCTCATTGTCAGGGAAGTCAAGCGTGGTGATGGCCACTTCGCCCGTTTTATTACGGCCGGCGTGAATCAGCACCAAGGTTTCCTGCACGAGGGGTTATCAATGCGGTCATGTAGTACTCGAGCAGAAGTGCAAAAAAAAAAGACCGATCCACTGACCTCGGGATGCACCAGCATGTCCACCAGCCAACTACAGACACTTCCGTCCGTGCTGCTGGTGGTTTGGTTGTGAGCGTTTTGGGTTCCAACCATTCTCATCGAGTAAATGCGGTGGGTGTGACCTGCTAGCAGCTGATAGTGGCGTGTTCATAACCGGTAAATGCTTCGACAGGGTGTCCCAAAGAAGGATCGATCGAATGAAGCAGCAATGCTCGGCCTCAGCAAAGTTACGTGCAGTAGCTGTGACACGCAAACGCTGCTGTGCAGAAGAGTGAGTCACGAACTGAGTCGACCCGAAAGCCAGGCTGAAGAGCTCTCCCGGCCTCAGTACCCAGTTCGAAGTCCACAGCTGCTGATGTCCACAGTGGCGGCGCTCAGTCTCTACGCAGAGGCCCTCCCGATACTGATTTGCGTCTCTCCAACACAAGCAGATTCCTTCCTGCCGAGATGGTATGCACGATGAATCCAGAGACTTTCAGCACCTTGGTTGTCCATCGGCCACATGAGTAAAATTGATTGAAAGGAAAGAAAATACCTGTAAGCCAAACGTAGCATCGAGGCCCATCTCCAAGAAGTCTTGGTTGTCCTTGTTGAAAATACGAAGGAACCTCTGCTGGAAGATGGAGGTCAAAAACGAAGCGGATAAAACCGACGCCGTTCGTGGAATTGGGTAGGGACTTCATCTCCAGCGATCCAACTTGATCTGAACAGCCAGAGAAGAGGTCGACTACATGTCCGTTGTTAGAGGCCCGTTTCGCGAAACCTTCGTAGAATTAAGAGGCCGCTGAGAAGGGAAGTCTTCTTGCGACGGTCACCTTACCTTCACAGCACGCTTGTAACGCTTAACATTATCTCGTTCGATGTTGTGATGGGAGGGAACAAATCGTTGCCGACCACCATTCCAGGACCCTCAGTAGCAGGACCACCAGAAAACAGTACGATGCAAGCGCCTGTATTGGGATATGTCGCCTTCGGGGGTCAGCGAGAGGTTACAGCACAGAAAAACACGTATACTCACCGCCAGCAATCCAACTGCGACACTCAAAGCGACTGCAATTTACCGCAACGGAAGCTTGTCATTCACGATAGGTTAAGGATCGCACTGGAGGAATACAAGTACTCTGGTAAGCTGGAACTCCACCCATTGCATCGGGAGTAAAAATCGGGCAGCGCCGAGTGCTTGCTGAGGCATGAGCAGACCAGGGCGAGGAGCAGCACGAGCCAGAGTGCTCAAGCCAAGCATGTCTTGAATTCATTCGAAGCATACTCCGTACCACCGTGGAAGACATAGGATTTACTGCGTTCAACGTAACCGAGTTCGTGGACCTGAGTCTGTAACGCGTCAGCTATTGTCCGCTGTCCTCGACGGATGGCATACCGTGGTACCGAGAGTGATAAGCCCGACGAGGGCACATGGTGGGATGTAACCGGGACTGGCAGGAGTGGCCTTACGAAGAACCTTGAGGTCTTCCTCATCCAAGCGAGTATCGACCACAAAGACGAAGATTCGGGGCACTTAAGCAGGACAAGAAAGCCGCGGTAGTGTACTTGGAGATTTCGTCAGGACTTCGACATTGCAGCGAATGCGAGGCTTATGTCAGCAGGTCCTTCGTAATACGTCCTATCCCATAGTTCTAATCTATCCGTTTCATCTCTGTGCGTTGGCGCTTGTCGGCCGTACTGGCCACTCTCATCCATCATGTTGGTGGACTCTTGTCGCCGATTTCGAGGTTAGTGTGTCATTTTCGGTCTATGCATATGGCTCACGTCAGTCGCATTGTCGGTCTCCTGTCCGCCTGTGTTGGCGTACCGTATTGCAGCGCTCTCGTCAATCATGAGTACTCCTATCACCCGTGCTGATGTTAGTAGGTGTTTTATGGGCCCATACGACTCGTGTCAGCCACGTTGGCGGCCACCTGTCGCCCGTGCTGGCGTACCGTACTGTGGCGCTCTGGTCGATCTTGTTGGCCGTACCACTATCGTTTCTTTTCAATTTTGTCATTGACAATCGTGGTATTCCAGTGCTCTAGTATATCCTCTCTATATACCTGGCACCCCCCGTCTCATGTGTTCCGGTAGTGTCTTCCATTACTAACGCGTCTTTGCTCTGCACTCGCATCGCATCCGCGGATACCCTACCCACAACCCGTAAGTTCAACTCATTCCCTAATGTCCGACCAACCGTTCATAGGCTTTAGGTGCCGTCGACCAAACCGCCATCTACGCGGCCCGTCGCTCGTCAGGACGAGTACTACGGGCACAAGCACACCTCTCCGCTTTCCACTAGGTTCATCACCCACTTATTCGCTTGCCCCGAACTACCTCCCTCATCCTCGGGATCAATGGAAAATTTTTCAAAAGTTTATCGCCTATCCCCCCCGCCGCATGAAACTCCACCCTTCGGTCACATTCACCGCACTCGTCTTGCCGCAAAGACTAAAGGCTCGATTTCCCACCGCTCGTGGCTCGTCCGGCCACCGCCTCTTCATCTCTGCGTTCATGCTCGCCAGCAAGGTCATCTGCAACGATACGTGCTCGAACAAGTCATGGAGTGTCGTCGCGCGGGGTATGTTTCAGTTGCAGGAGATCAATCAGATGGAGAGGGAGATACATGGACCCTTTGACACTCGGTGAGTTCGAAGCAAAGGTACGAAAGGATTTTGCAGGGATTGGGCCGCTCCATACTTACAAACTACCGTCTACCAAAAAAGTCGACTCCCCCTCCGTCCGCCAACCCTTTTGCTCCGCCCAGTTTGAACTTCGCGTCGTCTCGTCCTCACCATCATCGCTATCCTTCGCCCCCGCAGACCGCATCCTTATCGCAGTGTCCCTCTAGATATGGATTAAATTAAATTTTCATGTAGTCTGTAGCATTTGTACGGCACAAGTAGATTCGGATATCTCACTTCAATGAGGACTTGAACTGTACACGGTGTATTCAATTGCATGGATGGAGATGAACGTGATAAGTACAGCTGGTATGTAATAAATGTACGACAAGCGGTCACATTTTTTGGCTCACAGAGTGCTCAAATGTCAGAAGAAAGGCAGCCACCTGTACAAGTTGTGAGATAAGTAAGAACAATGTGATCTGTAGAGTGACCATACCGGTAACCCCGTTGTCGGACATTCGACGACGCTTGCGAGTCGAGGGAAGGTCGCAGAGGGAGACACCATTCTTCCGGATACTGTGACGAACATGTCCGAGGTCGAAGTCAGCATACTGCAGCTTCCTCTCTGCGAGCTCAGCCCTGAACCGGTAGAGGTTCCCCAAAGCATCAATTTCCTCGAGCCTGGCAGTGGAGAGCTGCTGTTCAACGCGACAAATTTTGCGCTGGGCTCTGGCAACCTCGAGGACCAACTTCGCTTCATCCCTTTCCGCGCGCTCCTCCTCTTCTTCTTCTTCCCCCACTTGTCCCCCCTCATCCTCAGTAGAGACCTTTAACGATGGAATAAGTTCGAGCAAGGAAACGTCAGACAACTCACGTTCTCTGCTTGCACCGGCACATTCTGAGCGTGCATAGGGGATCTTACCGCGAAGCTGAGAGCATAATTACGGTATGGAAAAGGGGTTGTATGCGGTGGTAACGTGATCAACGACTTGGGGGCTCTGAACAAACCAATCGCGGCAGGTGTTCCTCGGATGAGAGAAGCACCTGTATTGGACGAGAGGATCCGTGGGGCAGAGGAAGACGGGGGAGCCGGTATAATTTGCTGTGAATAACTGATGCTGGCATCAGGCGTTTCTGGAACAATACTGGAGGAAGGATGTGAGTAGGAACCAGCACAAGCTTTTGTGCTAAGCTGAGGTGTATCCAAACCGCTACTCATAGTCGTGCACGGTCCCGGCTTGCCAAACGTACTGGGGGGCTCGGGGATTGCCATACGAGGACGACCTAGCAGAATGATATGAACACGACGCTATAGCAGAACGATACGGTAGGCGAAAATCATTTGACGCATTAAGGCTCCTGCCTGTCTCAAAAATTGTGGGAAAGTACAGGCCGACCGGACCGCCTTGGGCAACCGAGAGTGATACAGTGTGCTCACTCGTCCTATCTCCTTCCACCAACTGCTCTGCTTCACTCTATATGCTGCTGCGATGTCGACATCCGCCGGACTTGTTCGAAAATTCAGGTTGAGTCTGCATCTCCCTTGTAATCTAACTAACCTCCTCGCGGGCGCAGCTAGGACCACAGAATTACACGAGAATGTAAGGACAGACCCGCCAGCGGTCGCCTCATTCTGTTCAGCCGTGTACTTGTTTTAAATCGTCTCTTGTTGTGTTCGCTCAGGACGGTGAGCTGAGGGACCTGGAGGTTGTTGTGCAAGCGTTGAACGATATTGGGTGTGTGGGAGCAGTTTCTCCACTCTGATCATCCTGCCACTTCTCTAACATGGTCGCTACTGCTAGGCATATGCGACCCTCAAAATGAAAGGCCGCGTCGAACTCCTAACGACTGAAAATCTCAAACAGGTGCATGCTAAACTCACGAAGACTCTCAAGGTACAGATCGCCGAGAACAACGTCTTCCATGGTAGCACCAATAGTAACAACAATTCCGACGACGGCGAGGAAAATCACTACGTCAATGTGGGTTGTACACGGCAAACAACGCAGAAGGTAGCGCTTATGCGAAATAACCACTACTATCTTGCCTTCTGTCCGGTTGAATTCGTAGACCGCCAACTCGATTACATCTGTAAGATGGGGAGGGTGCGTCTTCTTTTACTGTGTTAACTTGCGCACCTCGCACCTGCAGTGGGGCTTGACATTCTCTTGTAGCAATACATTGCAAAGTGGCGAAATCCTTTTGCAGCCGCAGTTCGGTCGCGTGTCTTCGCGTGTGAGAACAACAAATATGGTATGAGCACCTCCGAGGAGCGTAGTTCGTCCAATACCGAGTACTTTACTCGGGGCGATAAAATCCCTGGTCTTCAGGTATGGACTTCTCGCAGGTTGGGTTTCCTTTACTCACGACTCACGATAGGTCAACGGCACGGACATTATCGCTTCCCGTCATGCAACCCAGTTTGCTCGTAATTGGGTCGTTGAAGGTAACGGCCCACTATTTATGGAATTTGTTACTTACCGTTACGGTGGTCTCGTGAGTACGCCCGCCCTCCCCATCAATCCTACCTGTGACTCTAAGCGGCAGTTCTTCCCTAGTATGTCTGACTCTGGTGCTACCTATCGTACCCGTGAAGAGATCCAGCGGATGCGTAGCACGCAAAGTCCAACCCGCGGGTTGCAACGATATATCGAAGAATGGGGTCTTACTTCCCTGCAAGAGCTCAGGGTGTAGATCTCTCCCTGCTTAAGTCGAGAAAACTGATGTATTTTTTTTCAGCAACTCGACAAGGAGGCTAAAGCAGAGGTTGACCAGGCCATCGAGGAAGCGAAGACGTCACCTGCCCGTCGTTCGAAGGGTCTGTGGACTGATATCTACGATAAGGGTCCGCCGTTCATGCGGGGACGGGAGCGCAAGGAAGTAAGTTGTTTCCTCTTTCTTCGTTCATAATTCTGAACAGGTGCATCATCCGCCTATCTTGTCTAATGGCCCGAACCCCACGCAACTTCTCAGTCACGAGGCACTCAATCTTCGTCATCTCTGTCAAAGAATGATACTAATGCGTTGTGACTTCGTAGCATCATATTTGTGCAAAGCCGGATAACGAGAACCCAGGTTACCCCTTGAGAACGGCCTAGCTAGTTTAGAAGTGGGCTCGAGTGCGTTTACCACACAAACTTCTTCAGAAATAGAAGTACATTTTTTTTTACCTCCAAAGGAGCTCGCTGATATGCACCGAAGACTTGCCGAGTAAAACGAGGCCCCGACATTATGCCAGAATGCTATCGTTGGAAACGAGTGGGATATTTACACGTTGTACAGCCTATCTGGATAAAATTTGCAGCCTCTGAACAATAATATGACCGCTGGGGGTCGAAAGATGAGTGATCCGGCGGGCCGGGTGGGTCCGTAGGACTTTTTCATATTATTTCCAAACTGGTCTACCTTACACCTGTTACTGTCTGCCTTCACGCAAACCGCTGTAACCCTGCCTCTAGCATTCCAACGTTCTTCTTTTCCTCACCCTCGATTTTAAAAAACATGCCGAAGTGCCCGCGTTGTGCGAAGTCATTTGGAACAGCAAATGGTGTCACCTTCCACCTCCAGCAGCCACGAACGGCGTGTCACCTTTGGGAACGGGAGTATATTTCATTCTTAGGCGATCCGACATTGGATGGTGCTAATGCGTTTGCTCTCCGTTCTCCGAACTTGGATCTTGCACCGATGGACGATCACTTCGATGGCCCAAATGCTGACTACGACATCCCTGAAATCGGAGAGGGAGTGGAAGTTTTCGCACCAACGACTTATGCTGGACATTTTTGCCGAGGTGAGCATTTCGAAGGCGCTGCGATCGTATATGGCATCGGGGACACCTTCCTCAGGCGCTTCGACATGGATCGTCACGCTTTCCATCGTCAAACTAATATGTACTATCCTTTCGCCAACTTCGGGGATTGGGAGATGGCCAACTTTCTACTTCAGTCGAATCTCAGTATGAGAGAGGTCGACAATTACTTGTCTCTAAGTATGGTAAGCATTTGTCGTATTTTACAAGTTCATCGCTATCATTTACGTGCCACCTCTTACTGTACAGACGAAGAAGATGCCGCTCTCCTTCTGGACTGCAAAGGAACTTCGCGGGCGTATTGAGGATCTTCCAAAAGGGCCGTGCTGGAAAGTTCGCGTAGTTCCTACGCGCCATCCGACCACCAACCCTGTTCAGCTCTACTGGCGTGATTCTCTCGAATGCATAGAAGCATTGTTTAACCATCCGTTTTACGCAGGAAAAATGGACTATTCTCCATTCCGTGTGTTCACTGCTGCAGAACGAGTCATGAGGGTATACAGCGAGTGGATGAGTAGCGACGGAGCTTGGGATTTGCAGGTAAAGGTTTCGAGGAAATAAATTGCATATGCTGACTACCTTCAGACGAAAGTTCCCGTAGGCTCCACGCTTTGCGGCGTAATCCTTTCGTCAGACAAGACGAATATCACCAACGTCTGTGGAGGCAAGGTAGCACACCCATTGCTTATCAGCCTTGCTAACATCAGGATGAATGTCCGGAACAAAGGTTCATCACACGCCTTTCTGCTGACCGCACTGATGCCCATCGCTGAATTCATCTATCCCGTTACGAGGATCCGTTCGGTCCTGGAAGCACGTCTCTTCCACGCATGCCTCGATTTCGTTCTTGAACCTCTCAAGAAAGCCGCTCAGTTCGGTCGGATGATGGCAGATCCACTCGGGAACGTTCGTTTTTGCTTCACCCCACTGGTCTCTTACATAGTCGACACACCTGAGGCGTGCATGCTTGCATGCGTACGAGGAAAAACATCGCCTGTCACGAAAGCTATGTACAAGAACTTCGGCGACCCGTTTCGTCACGGCCCACGGACCGGTGAGGAAACTCTCCGTCAGCTTGAGAGCATTCCCTGCGACCCCGATGACGTCGAGGCATACTTTGACGCGTGTGCACAATTTCGATTGAGTGGCGTATCGCGTCCTTTCTGGCGTGATTGGCTTCTCAGTGACCCCCACAGGTTTCTTACACCGGAGTGTTTGCATCATTGGCATCGCATGTCCTGGGACCACGATGTCAAGTGGTGTAAGTGTGCATTGGGTAGTGAGGAACTCGATTTCCGTTTTTCTCTTTTACCACCCATCACAGGCCTTCGTCAATTCAAGTCTGGGATCACTAAATTGAAGCAGGTTGGTGGACGCACCCAGCGTGACGTTCAACGATACCTTGTCGTTGTCATAGCTGGCGCTGCCCATCCCGATGTCGTCGCTGCGGTCCGCGCATTGACGGAATTCCGTTATCTTGCCCAAGCACCTGCGATCACAGAAGAGGGATGTGAAAAGATTGCAGCGGCACTCGCCGAATTTCATCATTACAAGCAAGCTATCATCGACGGAGGCCTTCGTCGAGGTGACCAGAGTGGGTCAATCCTTGAGCACTGGGAAATACCCAAGCTCGAGTTGCTACAAAGCGTTGTCCCCAGCATATCTCAAGTCGGTTCGGTGTTGCAGTGGTCTGCGGATACGACGGAGCACGCTCACATTGAGGTCGTTAAGGACCCAGCGTCAAGGACGAACAACAAGGATTACAGCTCGCAGATCTGCCGTCATTTGGATCGCGTCGAGAAATGCCGGATGTTCGATACCACCGTACGCTTACGCGGGACTGCTGAGGCGGGATCCTCTAGTTCTGCCGTCGAACATGACGGGGATCAAAGTGACGGAGAGGTTGATCATGCGGTTGACGACGTGGGTGAAGCTGAAGCAGCTGTCTTAAACGACTTGTGGGCACCGAAACAATCACCATCTGACTTCTTCGAAATCGCTGCCAAGCTTCTTGCGTCTACGACCCTTTCTTCCTCTCCGCTGCGCACATTCGTACGTGGTTCGGCTGCATTCCATCTCAACTTCCGCCCTACTTTCCGTCGTCTTTCGGTTGACGCTGCTGCGGAGAAATTTGCTATACCTGACCTTCGTAGCGCACTGGGAGACTACCTGGCTCTTTACAACCGCCTCGGTCGAAGGATCCGACCTTTTGGGGGAGCCAGACAGTCGGCGCAAGATATACCGCTGCCCTTTGAATATCTTCAAATTTGGTACAAAGTGCGTATCCAGCAAAGGGTTTATCACGATAGAGCTTCGACTGCTTCGGCGTACACCATTCATGCCCAACCGCCAAACGGTCATTGGAAATATGGTCGCTACGATGCAGCTATTCTGCAGGTGGATGAGGGTCATGACTGGCCAGACAGCGGCCTCACAGGTTTTTTTTTTTTCGTACGTACTGTAGTGGAACTAATCCTAGTGCAGGACATGCAGTTGTTGAAGTCCGTCTCATAATGCGTCCACGTCCTCCCAAGGGAATAAATGTCCCGTGGGCAAACCGCTTTCTTGTCTATGTGCGGCGGTTCGATGTCGTCAACGTTGAACCCTCAACGCACCTACACGTGCTCAAGCGGGCAGTTCGCGCATCTGGATCGTACTTCGGCGATGTATTCCCTCTAGATCAGATCAGCTCCTTTGCTCACGTTGTCCCTCGGTTTGGTGAGACTGCCGACAAGAGGCTAACCTACATGAACAGCTTTCATGCCTCGCAGTCATTTTATTTAAACAGATACTTCGACAAAGATTTTTTCTACACTACCAACCACTGACTTGTGTACGTCTCTTTGATTGGTTTCCCTTCAAGTCAATATCTAGCTCCCTGCACAGACATACTATTCTGAATTTGAAACTTGTTCCTTGAATCCTAAAGTTGATGGTGCCGTATTAGAGAAGCTTGTAAAGGCAAGCGGAGCTACAGAGAGAAACAGGCATGAGCCATGTTCACTGACCCTTCCAGTGTATTCGTGACATCCAGATATGTCCACAAGGATTGTCTTCGGGTTCTTTGCCCTGTCGGAGGGGGGGAGGCGTGTTACCACTATCAAGGCAGGTTCAGCAACGTCCACATATCGTTGTGTTCATGAGACTACTGTTCAGTGTACATCCAGCGTCATCTTTCCTGCTGCACTCCGTGTCTGATATTCCTTTTCCCCATCATGGTCAGCCTTATGATCTATTTTCCCCTGCATTACACGGTGAGAATTGACAACAACAGAGAGAGGACTATGGCAATCGGTGGGATATACAAGAGTAGGAACAAGTTTACTTCTCCGGTAATATCGGCTTCGCTTGTTCTCTCGTATCGTGGATCCCTTGTTCTCTCAGTCACGACCTGCGATGTCCGAGTCATTACCCGTTCCTTGCTCTCGATCAGAGTTCTCTACGGTGTTCTCACTTTCTCTTCTCTTCTCTCCAGCGTTGCGAGTGTTTTGGTTCCTCATCTCATGGACGCTGGCCTTTTTCGCAAGTGGATGGTATGGCAAACCGGTCAACAGAAAGAAATGTGTATCCAAAGTGTTTTCTTGTTCCTTTTCTTCCTTGCTTTCACTCTGTCCCCCTTCCGTGAGTCTCACCCCACCGCCGTCCATTTTCTTCCCGGCTGATCTTCGTTTCATTCTACCCAGGCTTGCTATTCTTCGTTTATCTGTTCATTTTCATCCACACCTGTAAATTTCATTCTCTGTTGTTCACCGCAATAAACGCATGAAGGAGGACTTCCGCTCGAAGGCGATGACAAGCGCTCACGGAGTGTATAGTCACATACATACAGGGCCTGTGGGTTTTTATAAAACTATACGAGACATGCGAGCACCGTACCCCCTCCACCACCACCAATGGCCGCCTCTACGCTCCTACCACACGACGTCTGGCGTAGGTCCTCTGGCCTCATCACTCCACCCATGTCCACTGCACTTGTCTCGCTGCCCCCCATAACATGCTTCGACCGCCGACCCAGCCAGTGTCTGCCACTCCCATCCATGCTACCCCTCTCTCAAGACGCGTCGGACTCTCCTCTGCAGCGGTACGATGACGATGTTGACGTCTTTGACCCTCCGTTCCAACACAAGCCATTCATACCAGATGACGCTCCTCACCTCATCGACTGGTTCGACTCCACCCTCAAACGGCCCGCTAGCTTCATCGCAGAAAAGACCTGCGAAATGGTCTGCTATCTCTGGTTCTCCTCCCCCTCCCCTTCCCCCCACATCTCATCGTCACACCAAATACCGAGTCCCCCTTACTCACCAGAGATACCGGCTACCACCTCGCCACTCCAACTCGCTCCGTCTGCCGCCTTTGTTTAGTTCATGCACAAGCTGCTCGAAACGACACAAGTCGGCCAGTCTGTCATCGTCCTGTCGCTGCACTACATATGGCCTCTCAAGGAACGCAACCGCTTTACGAACGGTCTGCCAGGGAGCGAGTTCCGGATAGCAGTCGCTGCACTGATGATGGCCAACAAGTTCTTGGACGAGTGAGTGCCTATTCGACGCGTCTAGCCGCGTGTACTGAACGCGTCACAGCAACACATACACGAACAAGACCTGGTCAGAGGTGTCCGGTATCGACCTCAGCGAGATCCACAAAATGGAGAGGAGTTCTTGACAGCGGTCGACTTCTCGCTTCATGTGTCCGGCAAACAGTACGCGTCGTGGCTCCATCTACTGAAAGGCTTGGTGCTCACAAAGGAGACGGAGAGTAGAAAATGGCGCGGAGTACGTGCTCGCTCCTCGCGCCACGGCCGACAGTCACAACCAATGACGTCCATGTCTGTCGCTCGCACATATCGGTGGAGATGCCAGTCGACGTCTTACCGTGCACGCTCCACTTCCCCAATGCGACTCACGAATCCGCCTGCGTCCACGTATCACGTGACTCCACCTGGGCACAAAGCGTTCCGCAACCGATGCATTCTCTCCGACCTCGGTGTCTTTCAAGGAGTTGCCACCCCTGAAGCGTCCCACAGGTATGACCCTGCAAATCCCTGAGACCAGCTATCACAACTGCCCAAGTTCTGGTTCTTCGCCACTCGATTCTCTCTATTCACTTGCCAAAATGTCCTTGTCCTCTTCGCTGCATGCACAGAGATCTGCGCAGTCGGCGCAGTCTCAACCGAGATCGCACGTGATCGAAGGCCGTCCGCAAACCCTCGTCGCCGCTTACCGCGTGGACCGTCCGGTCAATGTGCCTCAGGCATGATTCATTCTCTGGTCGTAGTATGCACCACGATCTCATTAATTCCGCAGAGCTTGTATTATTACTCCCTCGCTGGCTCGTCCATCAACGGTGACTCGGAGCAGCCCAAGGGGAACCGCAAGGCTAGATTGCGGTGCTACCAACCACCCCCGCAAGTCCCGCCACCATCATACACAGTCCAGCAGCCACCGCATACGTCCCTATGGATTTCCAGTCGGCTTCTGTGAGTCCACATGACTCTCATGTGACCCTTGCTGCAACAAGACAGCCTTCACTGCCCCATTTGCACGATGCGATCTGGGCCAGGAAGTTGTCTTCTTCCAACTGCGGGTCTGCACACACGTACAAGAAGGTGTCACCTGTGGAAAGGGACCAATCACTGCAGCTTCCGCCGTTGAGAGGCGACGGAACTTGTGCCGTCCCTTCTGCGCCGTTTTCAAATGCTGGTCCTCCTGGCGTACAGTTCTATGCAGCATCGTCTACTCCTGCCAGCCAGCACCCGCATCCGTACCACCACCATCATGCATCCCACCATCGGAGCTCGCCGGCATATCCTTCGCCGCATACGCGGACTTACGGTCGATAGATTTCTCGGCCCTACCGTGCACCGTCGCGTCTACTTTTTTTTTCACGTTCTGGCATCCGCACATATTTTATTACATTCATTCTCTATAACGTGGCATTTTCTGACTGGCATCCGCATTATATTCCCACTTCTGAGAGAGGACATGGCACCACTGCTTTATTGTACTACAGTAACCGTTATCTTTTTTTTTCGTGCAACTTGGTCAGCATTCCATCACTCTCCTCTCCGCAATTTTTGTTCGCACCTTTTTCTATATCATGCGAAACACGTTCTTGGGACTACGATCCTCCACACTCATAGGCAGTGTAGCGTAGGTAGCAGAGTAGCAGTAGGAAGGGCCTCACATATCAAGCGCAAAAAATTCAATGTCTGTCCTCCACATGCAAAACGAAAATGCAGATGAGTTTCACCGGCAGCATATGCACTCAAAAAACTCATGAGGCCCGAGGGGCGATCACCCGTAGCAATGGACGCGACGGCCGCTCTAACCCATTGTGATCCCGTGACTTCATTTGGTGTTATTTGGTTGTGCCTCGTGGTGGTCGTGTGTTATCGGTGTCGCATGTGAGGTCGTTGGGTACATCTGATCACTCCGTTTCCCTTCGTGGGGCTTGAGGCGTATGTCTGCGACGTTCTCGGCGTCGTCAAGAGAGTCAAACGCTTCAGGTGAGAGTCTTTCTCCCATCGTCTGTGGAGCATCAGCGACCGTACTACCACTGCCAGCACCAGTCTTATGCAGAGTCACTCATACGAGTCCATCTGCGCTCTGCACTCGATTCCGCTAGCTAATTCAACCATGGCATAGCCGTGAGTCGCCATTTACATTGTCATCCAATGGCTTAGACCGTCCCATCCCGCCCCAAATCGACAATCCCTACATGACTCCCTCCACCAGTGGCGACGACTCGTTTTCTCCCTATATTCATCCGATTTGCCAATACAGTGGATTCCCTCTGCGTCCATGTCCTGACTTCTTCATAACTGGAGACGTCGTGCGGCACCGGCAAGATGCTTTCGATTCTGCAGATCACGAAGCCTTTCTGGCTCTCCTCGAGTGCGTGCCCCTCTTTTCCCTTCCTTCCTCTCCTCACCTGCGACCAGCCTCTTCACACGACCTCCGCACAACCCTTTTGCCCCTCTACGACCACCTCCTCCACTCCCTTCTCGCGCATTTCCCTCGCCCGTACTCACATCCCTCCCGGCCACCCTCTTCTCTCTCTTTCGCTACCTCCTCATTCCATCCAGCCACTTCGATCTCCTACATCAAACACGATTCTCCATCCACGCTGCCCTACCTAAGTCTCTCCCTTCGAGTCTAACGCGCAGCTGCAGAAGTATGGGCATCTGTATTGTGACGGTTGAAAACGAAGGCGAGGGGGATGGCGCTGGTATTGATGGCAACGGAGTTGAACGACGTGGATGCTAACTTTTGTCTGCAAGGTATGTTCGTTCGCTCTCACGCATGGTTCGCCCGTTTGTAATTATACGCATTATTTTTTCCAGTCTGTGTCACACGCTACACACGACATCTTCATCTATCGTTCCCGCCGTCATTGATTATCGCCTTTCCGGCTCTCCATCCACGTCCTCCAGCGACGAACAGTCGCTCTACATCCTCGGATGAACATACACCGCTCTCCGCCACACAACATTCGAATCTCGTACAGCGCTGACTCTTGAGAAAGTGGCTGATTCACACCATCCCCTCGATACTGTGCAAGTAACGAAACATCCGTCCTTGAAGTTCTTCATCCTCCACCGCTCAATGCTGGGGGGCTGGCTTTTGCATTGCTCGGCAGATTCGTTGCAGTGGATGGAGTTTTTTGTCCGTCCTCACCCCAAGAGTGTTAGGTAAGATGAGAGATGTTTGAACGTGCACCTGCTAGCAGTGATTTATGTTGCTGTAGTGTTCCAGTTCGCTGACTTTTCAAGGCCGATAATGTCTGAGCGTGTTCTCGGTCCTGTCCGAACACGTGCTGATTGAATTAGTTCTAGTACGTTATTTGTCATCTTGTAGCTCGACTATTGCTGAACATTGTCTTGTGGTCACCGTCGGTCACCTCAACGTCGGTGTCGGTATGGTTAGACGTGGCAATGCACAAACCAAAGAAACAGTCGTTGGCGGTCCTACCCGTCGATCGACACGACCTACTGCTGGCCAAGGAGGCGCTGTCGCCCAACTAGAGAAAGTAGGTAAGGCGGTCGAGACTCCGCACAGGCATCACAAGCCACAGGTTGTACTTTCCAACGACGAACATGTCAATCCCATGGCACCTACCACTCGACGTGGAAGGAGGACCCCGCGCAGTGCGCGTACAACTTCTCAAGCCCAGGTAAGCTGACATGCCAAAACAATGATTCGCTCCGGCCTAACTCTGCTAGGACCAACACACGTATATGTCTAGCGGGGCGGAGGGTTCAAGTTCCCGCTTTGGGTTGCGGACTGATGGCTCGCAGCAGCCCTCCTTCGTTGGTACGCAATCCCTACAAGATTATGAGCAGAGCCGTACCAGTTCGGTGCATGTTTCCACTGGAGGTGCGTTGGAGTCATCTCAGAAGGTGCTCGTGCCCGTTCTTACCACCGAACCACAGGTCTTTCTTCCGTGACTCAGGGCTGCGACTCGGGGCCGACGGAGAATCGTCGTCGGATTGGTTCTTTCCCAAACACATCCCGAGGTAAAGCTGTGGCTGGAAGACAGAGGTTAGATCGTCGTAGTGGTGGTAACCTATCTGCCATTCCCGAGGCAGACAACTCCCAAGAATCAGACACGAACGGCGGTAATGGTGGCCGTGAAGATGTTCGAGATAGCGGTGATCTATTCGACAACTCTCAAGTTGATAGATCCGATACTGAGCAGTACTCCGAGCAACGTTGGAGCGACGACGAGCAGAATGCTTTGCCCAGCCCAGAGGTCCGCTCTGTTGACGAGACAAATGCTCAACAAGATGCACACCTCGGCTTTTTTGGAGGCGGGTGGTGGTCCTTATGTCGTCTCATGCCATACTTACTTTTCCATCTCTCTCTCACTCTCTTCAGCACTGGATGCCAACACTCGCCGGAGTGATGACATGCCGTCTCCGCTGACTTCACCCACTACTGAACTGTCGCAGACTCAGCCACTACCGGGCACAACTTCGAAGCATCCTACTCAGCAGCGCCAGCATCCTGTCCAGAGTGTTCCTTCTCAGGGAGGCTTGCCATCCCGGCTTCCACGCAATTCGCATTCTCAGTCTGTGCGCGAGCAGCATGCCCTTCCCCGACTTCCTTCTTCTCGGGGAGGCGTTTCCTTACGTCTCGCGGCTACCTCTCATCAGTCAGAACAGGTCCGGTCAAACATGCCACAGCTGAATGTTTCCCAGAATCGGGAACGTTCCCGAACACCAACACCTGTTTTATTGCGTAGTTCATCTCCTGTCGTGTCCCATCATACCCCAGGTAGGCAAGCTGTTGGTGCCCGAAGGGATGGTATCCACGAGACCCGCGAAGCTAACCAAGAGGTATATACTACATTATTGTTGATTACTGGCACCACTACCATGACCCACTAGCCTGGAGTTGACTACGATGTGCTTGGTCGGCATCATAGCCTAAATCGTCGTCGAAGATCTCCCTCGCCAACCTATTTAAACGATGTACATTGTGGCCACATGTCTCAGGATCGCCGCCCCTCGAAGAAGACCCGCCCCGATGCAATGTTGTCTGGCCGACAATCGGCTGCAGAGGAGCTGATGGATGTGGACAATGCAAAGGCCAACTCTGGTAAGGGCAGTGCGCGTCTAGGGCGTGCACGGAACACTGTCATTGTGAAGCCGACAACACTGGCGTTCTACCCTCCATTATGGACCAAACTACTTGACGAGGCCAAGGCAAGGATCCGGCTTTACGTTGCCACTGAGGAACCTTTCCTTAGGCTCGAGACTGCTGTTGATGGTCAGTGTAGTGAAGAAATAATTGAGCTGGTGGTCAAATACCAGGAAGACCAGAGTGAGCTCGAGGCAGGTAAATATATTCCTTGTGATACATTTGTGGTCCGTTCTCAACGTTTTCCTATAGGCTTCTACCCACAGTACAAGAGGTCTATGGCACGGATGGTAAGTGGCTGTGCACTACCAGTTCTCACTGTTTGAGGTTGCAACAGTTATTCAATGATACGCAAACATTCCGGAGCGAAATCAAGAAGGTTGCTGTCCGGATTGTTCCCATCGAATATAATTTGTCTGCCCCCAAAAGTGCTACAACCGAACGTGAGCGGCTTGATGCAGTCAAGCAAAAGGCCACTGTGCTTCTTGAGGGAGCTAAATTCCTGCGAGGAGAGTGTGACAGTCTCGTATGTACAATCTCTTCCAGCCTATGTAGCTGACCAACCATGTTAATTATTAGGGAAAAGCCAGTAATTTTGCGCATCCTGCCCTACAGAATATCTGTCTCGGAGTCTACTACAGCAACAGTGTAAAATCCCTCCGTCAGTATGTCGAGTTTCAGCACTTTGTCCCGTACAAGGCTCTGGCCCTTGCTGCCGCTATCGTGAGTTATTTGATCATTCAGCTCAGATGCTAACCATCGTGTCCCCCTAAAGGTTCATAGTGTTCTTTTGACATACGAACGGCATGGCTTCTCTAAGGCAGAATCACTCAATGTGGGTGAACTCGAAGACTCGTACCAGAGGCTCCTTGCCTTAATGGATACTGTTGCTCTTGATACGTACCACGGCCCAAAACTCAGTGCCATGTTGGAGGACTGGGCACAAATGGGAATGTAAGTGTTCATATATGAGCTTGCGGATGTAATCTTACTAGTTTTGCAGGACCGGTTTTGTCGCCAAAGATCCAGTTCTGGTGAAGCAGGGAGGTTGGGAAGTAATTCTAGACTAGTATCGTCTCTAATTTGTGTCAGTCTATACAATCACGATTGCAATAGCAAGCTTCCGGTGATCATTTACATTCAGAGTGTGGACAGCATCAGACAGTTCAGGTCTATTCATACAGTAGTAGACAGTGTAGGCCCTCTGTATCGTAATTGACAGTACGGGGTTGCTGTACAGTAAATGGAGAGTGTGGGGCTACCATACAGCGATGGACAGTATGGGCTGCTGTACAGTGCCTGACAGCAAGAGGCCTCTGTACGGTGATTGACAGTTTTCCCGGCCCGGGACTGTGGTACAGTGGTTGACAGCGCTTCTGGGTGGAGCTGCAGTGCAGCAGCTGACAGCGCTTCAGGTAGCCGAAGTAGCTGACAGCGCTTATTAGCCTTCGCAACTGTAGAGCATGGCACAGTTAAGGTACAGTTCTAATATTATACATGGAGCTGTACAGCACTGTTACCTAACTGTGGGGCAACCGGACAGTGGGGGACCTTGCTGTCACGCTGTAGCCGCTGTACAGCGCTGTACAGCGCTGCACAATACTTGACTGATTTGCTGATGTGTGCAGCCCAAAAAGGAAGGTGTCACATTTATTATCGACCATGTCATATTTTTCACATGTGGATCCTATCTCGTCACACCGGGTCACACCAGCTCATGTCCACTTTTCACTGGGGTTTAAGCGCCTCGTGCTTACATAAAGGGTTCCCTCATGTTCAACTGCGTCTACGCTTCCGCTCTCTGCTCAACACCGCATGCGTTCAGAAATTACCAGTAAAACCAAAAAAAATAGGGACAACATTCGCGGTGTGCAAAGCAACGTCATTTTCGTGAATCACAACCATCATGGTATATAAAATGGCGACGCGTCTCTCCCACGAAAGAGCAAATGCCCCTTTCTTTCGTTTTCATACGACGGTGCACTTTGCCAGGGTGGTCGACGCACTGATGTGATTCTCTGAGTATCCGGCTTCACCACACGGATAGATTCAGCTGCGCACTGCCTCGTTTGATTCACAGGTACTTGTCGTGTCTCCACCAGTTGAGTGCTTAGCTGACTCACACCGGACACCGGACGCACGCATACACACTCAAATCATTGTGTTTGCATCTGCATACACGCGGACGGATGGTGAGCGTACTGTCCGACGCGGCGAGGTCCAAATGAGTAGGCTACAACTTGTTCAGTCAGCGAGGCACCGTATATTGTGGTCCCCGACAATTACCCCCCCACCATGCCGACGCTCGACACAAACAAATCACATGCGAGTAGGTTTGCATAGCGTGGTGGCTGACTAGTACAACGGAGGCTGACCGAACCGCTAGTTCAGCATCGTTTCTGCAGGTACGCACCTCGGACGACCAGCGACGCCGGAACACGAGACCCGTTCAAACTTCTGCCTCTTGCACAATGGCGGACACTGGAGCCAACGAGCCGGAGCATGGATCTCTTATTCCAATCCCCCCCCTTATCCAGGATTATCCTCAGCCCAAGCCGATCGACGTAAGACGATGGTTGACGCGCGACCGTGACAAGAAAATCGACAAATTCATTGCGACGGCGGTGCTGATGCGTCGTGAATTTAAACCTGACGATCCAACCAGAAAGCTTATTCACTGGTACGTACCTTCACGACCAATGTTTTGGCTACTTTCGTTGCCCGTGACGTTGAGTTGTGCCATACAATAGGCGTGGTGGAGGTGCCTATAAGAAGGTACTTGTCCGTGGAAGAGAAAAGTGGCGCTCGATATCGTTTGACACCCAAAAGCTGGGTACGGACCCTGTCATCGAAGTCCAGTACGCCGTTTGTTTTGAGTTTGTTTTGATCTAGTCATTATCACTTACATTCGCCTTTGCGTGGATGGTCAGGCTCATCAGCAAGTCCTTTAAGGTCTCTTCAGTCGCACCTTACTATTGGGAGTCTCCTCTCTTAAGGGAGTACACCTCAAGAGATGTCTTCGACCTACTTGTCGCCAAGAAGTTCAATCGTTACATGTACAATGGGGCAGGCTGCGGCTGTCTCACGTGGACAACAGCACTTGTGAGACTTCTTGAGGAGGAAGGGGTTCTGCCGACTGGTTCCGAGAGAGAATTTTTACTCAAAGTAAACGAAGCTCGTGCTGATGCCAGGTATTGGGTGCCTGAAGAACCTGGTGCCGGTTTCTACTAGTCTGTAGTCTTTGTGACAAGTCACCATTCCGTACCCATTGTTACTATCTCGCTCGTATAATCCCCCTCGCTCTCATTTTGATGTACATGGTACCGTGTACCACTCTCGGATCATAGATATCAAATCAGGATCCTGTGCTTGTTCAATTCATTTACGCAAAATACAGTCCCCATGACATGCCCTCCAACCACTCTTCCTGCATGAAGTATGGCCCGCAAATAAATGGAATCAGTGACTTCCACAATTCGTCGTCTGTCCCACTGATTATTGGATTCTCTGCTTGTGTCAGGGTTGCCACGAACTCGAACCAAGGGGGATAGTACCCTGACCATCCCCAGTCAATAAGCCAAAGACGACCGTCATCGCCCAGGATGATGTTTCGAAGGTTAATATCCTGATGTGTAAGAACCATCGGCTCGGAATCGTCGAACTTCTTCTTCCTCGACGGGTGATCTTCGGGTAGTCTTCTAGCATCCAGTCCCATCTTGCACCGTTCATTGAACCATGTTGAAAACTCCAAGTATGAAGCAAAAGGACCACGAGAAGACTGAACCTGACCAAAAACAGGGGATTCACATTCCTGTGGCCCTTGTACACTCAGAGGGCCAGGTGGCGTCGTGGGGGATGCTTTTAGACGACGAAGCTGACGGACGTAGCGGCGCAGGGTGAAAGCGACGGAGATTTTGCGCCACACCGAGAAGGTTGGCCAGACTTCAGCGAGTGTTTGACCTTTGATGTAATCCATGACAATCAGGAAATCATATTCCTCCTTCACGACGCGATGTACGCGAGGGACTGGTATAGTCGTTTTAGAAGAAACGAGTCGGAGGGCATTGGCCTCGAGACAGTCAATAGCGTCCTCTTGTGTGTCATGCGTAAACTTCAGCACCGTAGTGGGGGTCAGTTTGAACACGCTGTAGTCCGGGTGCACGATGGACGCCTCCTCGAGAAGCGCAAGAATGGCATCGTCACTAAGCCCGTCTACATCCGAAGACTGGTAATACGTGAGCTCATGAGTAACGTGAGGGGCAACAAAGCGAGGGAGCAGGATCTGCTCACATGAATACGGTCCGACATCTTCTCTGGAGCCAAAAACGTCAAAATGGTGTCCAATGCATCCGCCAGCATGCCAACGAAGGTGTAAAACAACCATTCTCGTGTTCCCCCGTAGTTATTCATGTTTTGGATCCGGGAATGAGGCCTTCAGGGGTTGATGCCCCTCGACTTGCAGAATTCAAAGTCCGGTGGGCGGCGGTAAGCGGTACTTCAAATTTCAAACCCGTAACTCAGACGCTTGTGTATCCGAAGCACAAGGACTTCACTATTTTCGAGTTTGGAGAAACCTTGCTTGAAAAGCAAGTGCATATTGCATCAGTTATGACCCGATAGAACGCACTTATAACAAGTTCAGAGGAAACACAAAATCACGAGGTGTCATTCAGTACAAAAAGAAGGAAAAGGACAAATGATACAAAGACGGACAGCAAGAGAGTTATACATGTTGCGATTGTCCAAAGTACGATAGAGGCTACCATAACAGAGATCAGTTAGTACTCATGTCGTCCATGACCGGGACGAGGAGACCAAATGGGGAGTGCCCACGAAGTCACCGACAAACTGGAGTGACAAAGGGGAAAAAGATACGTCTGTGAACGCACCTCCATGGGTTTAAGCCACAAAACAAGTTCGTCAAAGGCTCGGTTGCAAGCTTGCTCCACCGACGTGATCTTCTCGAGCCGATAGATTCGGTTGTCCGCCAAATCTTCGAGGATGTTGATGTTGATATCTGTGAATATCGATAAGATTGCCCCGGCACTCACAGGATGGAACTGCTTATACAGGTTCATCAATTGAGTTGACAAGAGCGAAGATATCGAAAAATACCCGACCTTCTTTCCCTCTTCTATGATATTTTTATTAGTTATTTGTGGAATGGCGTGCGCAATTCCAATCCGTATGAGACCGCCGTCTTGATAGTCCCTATCTCCAGTGAGCATGCAACGATTGTCATCGCGACGCATTACCTTCTCGAAATGTCAAACCTAGGAATGGTCTGTAGAATATCCATATCCATGGGAAAGTACAGCTGCCCGAGCCGTGCGATGATCTAAAGCGCTCTCGTAGAGCCAAGCAATATCGACCAGCGTCTTCAAACGAAAACGGGCGAGAAGAGTGCTCGGATGGCTGAGGCGTCCGTCCACCACTACGCTTGACTGTGAGCGTACCAGTAAAGTGGTAAGAGATGGATTGATCCCCAAATAGTGGACAGTCTGAGACTTGCAAGCGTGGATGAAGAGATTCAGATAGTTCCCGTCTAAGTTCAGAAGTTCTACGTTGTCTACCGCTGAGGCGATGTCGCGTTGAACCTGACTTTGGCCGTTACCAGCGGGGGCTAACCGTAACAACTGACCGAGGAAGCACACGCGATAGGGGTAGGACAAGTTTTGGGAGCTTGAAGATAAGACGCCTCGGCCTCGAGGGCGAGGCATCATCTGCAGGTAGCGTGAAGCACGCTTCGTGGAAAGGGATTGGGAGGGAGCGGGGTAGGCACGAAGAGTCTATATGGAAGTCGAAGTAACACGGGAAAGCGAAGTTGATAGCTTGCACTGTTTGCGAAAGTTAACGTCATGTACAACCTTAGGAGGTTCTGGGTAACCAGAAAAGTCCTGACGTAGGCAGTACCCGGGGACACTTATCCAGTTTGTTTCGAGACTACACCCGAGTGGGTCAAGCCGGGACACGGTTACACCTCACGTACCTAGCTGGATCAACATGACAAGCCGATGCTGTCGCACGGAAGACCCAATGGATTCGTAACCGTGTACATCGGGGTGACGTCAAACCATGTTCAAAATCCGACGGAATCGTTAAATCGTTATCTTGACACACTCTCTCAAGGTTCCTTTTCGTCATTCCGGGAATCTCCAAAGGTGATATGGCCGGCTGCAAATTGCAGAACGAATCCTGCGATGACTGCAAACAAAAGCGCAAACCAAGGTGGTACGGCAACGAGTTTCAATAGAAAAATCAAATTGACGAAAACTTCAGCGATTCGAGAGGGGGGTGTCTTACAGTACGAAGCGTCCTTGTAGTACGGGCTCAGTCCGAGAGCTTGTTCGATAATTTGGATTTCGACTGTGTTGGAACAGGTATTCCGTCTAGCGTGGCGCTAACTTGGGCCTGCCGTGTTGCATAAAACACGTCAAAAGGAATGAGAATCGCCAGCAGCCAAAGGCCGCAAAAGCAGAGAGACCATCCCTGGATTCGAAGGAAGAGTGCGGTGGTGCAGCGAGGAAAGAATACGAATACGATGAAGAGTGCAGAAAGTACCACTTGGAGGGCACAGCCTGTGAGAACGACGGACCCTACGTCGGATATGTCTAACACGGTGGGAAGAGAAATATCTAAACGATCTGGTCGTGTGAGATTGAAGCGACGTTACCTTTGGTGTTGACATTCACGGTTGCACCCTTGGGTGCTGCATCGTGAACCTTGTTCACTGCTTGATTTGCCCTCTATTTAACACCTCGTGAGGCGGGTGGTCGTACTATGAGATACACGCGACTTACTTGACTCTTGCATTGATGCTGACTCCCAGGCCGACGACAGCAAAAGCGAACGAGAGAAAGAGGGTACCGACTCTCTGAAGCCTCAAAGGCTGGGCGGAGTCGATATGGGCTCACATGTGAGGAGTGTCTGCCATGCTTATACAGTACCTTAGATCGTGGATCCTCGTCAACTACTCAGGTAGTGCGTATACGTCGTTGCCGAACCACTAATATATAGCCCGATGTGAGGCATTCCGCTGATTTTCCGAAAGTGTTTGTGACGACTAGAGAGACTCACCAAGCCAACTTCCACTACTTCATATACTAAACAAGGCCTTGCAATGTCTTGCTAGCTCTGCCGCCTTCTTGCATGTCCTAGCCTAGCGTGACGTGCATTTAACTCTCGTTCAATTCTGCTAGATCTAGCACGACCTCGCAACGACTAGCTGCAGGTGTTGCTAGAATCACCGGGTTCCTCCGAGGCTTACTCGTTCTACCCCAGTGACTTTGCTGACGCTGTTTACGCAAAATACAGTCCCCATGACATGTCCTCCAACCACTTTATCTGTGCGAAGTACGGCCCACAAATAAATGGAATCAGTGACTTCCACAACTCGTCGTCCGTCCCACTGATTGTTGGATCTTCCGCTTGTGTCTGCGTTGCCACGAACTCGAACCAAGCGGGGTAGTACCCTGACCATCCCCAGTCAACAAGCCAAAGACGACCGTCATCGCCCAGGATGATGTTTCGAAGGTTGATATCCTGATGTGAAAGAACGAGCGGTTCGGAATCGTCGAACTTCTTCTTCCTCGACGGGTGATCTTCAGGTACTCTTTCAGCATCCAGTCCCATCTTGCACCGTTCATTGAACCACGCCGAAAACTCCGAGTATGAAGCAAAAGGACCACGGCAGGACTGACCAAAACCGGGGGATTCACATATCTGTGGCCCTTGCACACTCAGAGGGCCAGGTGGCGTCGTCGGGGATGCTTTGAGACGACGAAGCTGACGGACGTAGCGGCGCAGGGTGAAAGCGACGGAGATTTTGCGCCACACCGAGAAGGTTGGCCAGACTTCAGCGAGTGTTTGACCTTTGATGTAATCCATAACGATCAGGAAATCGTAATATATCCCCTTCACGACGCGATGTACGCGAGGGACCGGTATGGTCGTCTTAGAAGAAACGAGTCGGAGGGCATTGGCTTCAACACAGTCAATAGTGTCCTCTTGCGTGTCTCGTGGAATCTTCATCGCGGTAGTGGGGTCAGTTTACATAAACACACTGTAGTGCGGGTGCACTCTCGGCGCCCTTCTGACAAGCGCAAGAATGGCATTGTCGCTGAGCTCGTCTACATCCGAAGACTGATGATGCACGACTCCATGAACACCGGGAGGAGCAACAAAGCGAGGGAACAGAATCCGCTCACATGAATACGCACCGGGATCTTCTCTGGAGCCGCAAACGTCAAAATGGCGTCCAACACATCCGCCGGCACGCCAACGAAGGTGTAAAACAACCATTCTCGTGTTCCCCCATACCTATTCATACGTTGGATTCGGGAATGACGGGGTCCACTCGACCGTAGTACTCAGCCACTAACGTTTAGCTCTTTCACAAGCAAGGTTATCACCGCCGCCAGCGGCATTTCCCGAGTGGAAGGCACGGAGGTATTCAATTCTGCTTAACCTTCATACCGTCTCACGCGTAGTGGTACTTTAGTTCCAACTTCCCCCGCAAGCTTAGGCCTCTGTAATAACTCTCGCCCCACTTCCACCTTCGCATCTGGACCATCCCTCATCTCGAACACAAAGCTCCTCACAAGGACAGAGAGGACCACCTGCGAGTCAGGTGAGAACTTCAGCACTACGTTCAAATCAATGGGTTATACCTTGAACTCGGTGATGGCGAACACCTTCCCTAGACATGTCCTCGATCCGTCTGAAAATGTCAACAAATGACGATATCCTTGTATCTCTTGTGCTTTCTTTGGGATACCCGCTTCTTCTAACCACCGTTCGGGCCTGAACTTCTTCGCATCTGGACCCCAAATTGCGCTGGAGCGGTTCATACAAGCGATAGATATCCCAATGCGCGTTCCTTTCGTTACCGAGATACTGTCTACGAGTTCACCGGATCTCGTATGCACTGGTTCTGAAAGCGGAATAGCGTCGTCTTCCATTGCCTTTGAAGGGGACTAGGTCAGGAAGTCATACAAGACCACTGGACAGTACGCACCACGCGACTAAGGTCGATGACGGGCGAATGGATGCGGAGGATCTCATGCACTACAGCGTCTAGGTAGGGCAGTTTACTGGAGAGCTGGTCGTAGTTGGCTTCTCCAGGGAAAGCTAGTAATTCTTCTCGTAACTTAGTCTGTATGTCGGGGTTTCTTGCAAGTTCCAACAATGCCCAGGTCAAACTGACTAGAGACAAAACAACGTCAAAAAAAAAATAGAGAATCATCGTGTCAGGAAACCTACTGGATGTGGTTTCATATCCAGCAAGCAACAACACTTTCATCTTTGATATTGGTTTGAGCGGAGATCCGGAGAAAGTGAGGTTCGCTTGCATACCTGCGCCACGATCTCTTCGTGAGACATGCGAAGACCAGTCTCTGCATCTTCAGCTTTAACTGGGGGATGATGGAATAGTCAAACGAAAATCCTGACACGAAGTAAAAAAACTCATACTCAGCAACTCAATGATCGATTTGTCTTTTCCATCCACGATACCTGCTTCTTTTTCCTTCCTCGTCCTCTCGAGCAGTTCCTTGGATATCTTTGATAGTGTTTGTTCCATCTCCCTTAACAGCATTGTCCTTCTTGTCGGTAAATGTACAAGTGCAGGTACAACTTGCGAGATGGCAAACCAGCTAGCGTTGAGCACGCTACGGTTGGGAGCTGAGCCTAAGGTGTCAAGTATAGTAGTCACTGGAGTCAGTTGACCGTCAAGCGAGCCGAAATTATGGGAGAAGCCAGCAAGACCAATCGTATCAAGACTGGAAATTATACCCCCCATTGACTGAGATGGCGTCGCAAGAAGCATGCAATATATCTACTCACGAAATATGGTTCATCCTGACCCGGAATTGTTAGAGAGCAGAGACTGCATCAAATGATTCGTCGCACCAATTCTGAACTTCGATTATAGCACTGTCGCCATGTACGGAGTCGAGGATGCACTCCCAAGCCGATTTGGCCTGGATTGTGTGGACTCAGTCTCTGGACATGGCGGCTCGGTAAGTCAAATACCTTATACGCCGAATTGTAGTAAATGGAGGTAAGGTTGCGAATGGCAGTATGGCTGAAGCCTGGCGCCAGGTACTTGCGCTGCCTGGTTATTGCACCATTAACCTCTGGCAGAAAAAAGGAAACAGAAAAACCGTGCCTGCGGTGATCCTCGCCGATTGCCCAGAGTATCCCTTTACCAGTCTGCGCAGCATGCAGCTCAACTGTCCTATAAGGGGCGTACGAAAGGTGCTTACCACTTGCCTAAGGGTCGCCCTCACCGACGGGAGCGCAATGTATGTCCAGGTTTCCCTTGCGTAGCAGTGTTGGAGTGCCTTCGGATCGAATAGCATAATGGCCCTCTGGCCCAGAGCGACAGGGACCTCATATGCAACGCCATATTCCTTGACCCATGTCTCGTAGATTTCTCCAGGATCGGAGGCCTTTATAATGTCTTTGGCTACGCCATAGAGGAAGCTTGGATTGGATGGACCTCTGAGGCGCGTCCCTTTGGAAGAGTGACGAACTACCCGGAAGGCAATGAGTACTATCGATGTAGCAGCAATGACAGCAGAAATATTGAAGGGATCCGCAACGGGGAAGGCAACCACGATTTTCTCCAACGCATGAGTTGCGACGGTGGACAGATTGGCCATTGTGTACGATGAGAGAGGATTGGTGGCGAATGGAACGGTCTTATATCGGTCGCGTACTTTGCCGCGGCTGCATTACTGGAACGTACTCGACACCGCTGGAGTAAATCACTGTATCCGACCATACAGGAATTCGTCGGCAAGTAAGCTGATTGACGACGGATGCAAATCCAGTAGGCTCAGCACCGTACGCGTCCACTTGTTGATTGCTCCCGGGCAGACTCGTGCATCGCCACCTAGGGGGTCAGCAATGCATCGGGTGCAGTTTCACTGGACGATGCGTCAGCGGTGTTGAAGGGCCAATTGCAGTGCGCTCTTCGCAAAGAGCATCCGGTTGTTTCCTTCTCATTTGCACCCACCCATACCCTGGGTTTGTTATGCCGCGCAGCTGGCAAATAGAATCAGCCTGGAGCCAAGTGATACTTATGATGATGGCAAACATTGTCCTCAGTACCACCGACATCCTGAGTGTCCGGCTTGGAGAAAAACACACTTTCGTCGACAGACTGGACATCCGCATTCCAAATTGCGTGATGAGCGAGAGTCAAAGGTGGGGACCAAGTCATGGCATAGGAATTGTAGGGCAACTAGGTTGTACATAGACACCGCAACTAAGAACGTAGCACAGATATCCTGCGGAGAGATGAAGACCGCATGGGAAGAAAACTCTGCACACGAACATCTGTACTTACCGACGAACGTTTACTTCTCGCATGAACGCCGTCTCTGTCCGAAATCGTAAAAGTAACACCGTGAACCTCTTGAAGAAAATTCACAGCATCTGCCCCGGAAAGTGCGCGTCGGCGCTGATGCTTGCGTATGAAAAGGTCGACAATCCTACAGTAAGTACGCGGTGAAGGGTATCGATGACCTCGACGTTCCCGTCTGTTTGGGTTTATGTTTGGATGAAAAACCCGATGTGCTGAAGTCGATCAGACACCCACCGTTAACTATCATTGTTGGTCGACCCTAGGTAGGGTCGGACAGCACGCTCTTCCGTTCTGCCGACGCTGGTTTGGAGTACTGTCACCGGTCCATTGTGGACGACCTCGATGAGGCTCACGCTGAGCTGAAGCGGCTAGAAGTAACCGAAAGAACACTTCCGACAGCTCATGCAGCCATAAAGACACAGAAAAGCAAGCTCGAAAGGCTTGCCAACGGACGACCTGCGACCAATCGCCTCCTTATCGAAACTCTTCTTCAATGTTCCCATCCTTGCCGACTTACGATGATCATCGCCCGTCGAGAGAGTTTCGGGGGTTGGCAAACCACAGGGCAAATTTGCCAGCGACGATATGAAGGGTCTGGGGGAGGGTGATTTTGGTCGCTCCCAAAGTCTGGAGTGATATCACGGCGTGCGGAGCACCACCTCTCTCTGTTGTATGCTTGGAGACCTGATGGTCGAGGAGTAGGAATATTCCTCAGCATCTTCATTGTAAGTTCGTCATCTACCTATCGCCAGCCTGTGGTACGATGGCTGGACGTGTATGCACAGCCTCGGCTAATCATATGTCCTGGATCAAGAACTTTCCCAACAAGAGATGCGGTCACTAGGAAATAGAGGAAGGCAGGTCTGTTGTTGTATAAGGTAATACTGCAATCTGGACACCCCCTACACAGATGATCGTGAAGCACTATACTCGGAGAGTCCAGATGAATTCAAGAACGTCAACTAGCAATAGGTATTCTTAAAGTCGTCTACATCGACCTCGGAGCCGTTTCGAAAGGCTCCTCGGACGGAGTGCGATTATACTCACCTCTCGAAATCGGATCATCTTATTTTCCAGTCCTGAAGGCGCATTGCAGGTTTCCACATTCGCAGAATGAGCCTAGAGCACTGATCATGCGGCAACAGGAAAAGCTTTCCTCCAATCCAGAACGTGGGGATGCACGGGGCAGAACACAAGAAACAAGGCACTCTTAGCATCGTGTAGATATGCTCCACATCATCCGCGGATCCCGGAGTTGCCCTACGTGTTAGAAGGCGCGAGTCTTGGACCTGATATGACAGATGAAGACAGGGCGCTAACAGTATCGATTAGTACAAGGGATGATGGAAGGTATGAATATCTGAAAACGAGGACTCACTCGACTTCCATGACTGTGGCGTCCTTCAATACTATCTCCCAGGCGATTTGGTCGATCTGTCAGGAGAAGTCCATCGTAAGTGGGACCGAGGATTTGATTTAGCAACTTCATCTAGAGCGTCAGTTGGAGTTTTCTTGGCAGCTACTTCGAGAACAGATCACTCGCTTTTATAAGAAGGTCGTCAACAAAGGTCATCTCTCGTTTCCGCCGACTTTAGACCCATCCCGTTGCAAGGTAACGGTGAGAGAACGAGCAGCGAATTTCCCGCTGGGAACGAGCTGGAGTATGAACGGGCCGATCGCCGCGAAGGACAAGTGGTATCCTGCGTTGGGTATTTGAGGTCTTTCTTTGGGGTTTGTCAGGGGATCGAAGTCGTGAAAAGCGCCCGGGAGGGTTCTTGGGAAGTCAACGTGTGACGAACAGTCTTTGCCTCGGTCCGGAGGGGGAGTGTTTGTATCGGTATTCCTTGGTAGACAGCAAAACCTACGCGGTCAGATGCCGCTGTCCTCGACATCTCTCTGTCCATGCTGGTTTCGCTAGTGACTCCCCATCGATTGTCCAGATAAACCAAGGATCGAAGATGTTGCTCTCACTACGGTGCCGTACCTGTGCTCAACGTCTGCCGTACACGTACTGCCCTTTCGCCACGGGTTTTTCAAGAATCACGATGTTCTGCCCAATCGTTCCCGTTGCACACGACTCAATTGCCGAAGCCTCGTATCATGGAGCGATGAGTGGGTATGGCCAGGATTTTCTGATGTTCCGTTAGACTGACTGTGGAGAGATCTGGGGTGACTACGTCCACGTAGCAGACTGTTGCGAACACTTTCCCATCATCGTGAGGTTCATTTACCTGGTTGACGGCTAGTCGAAGTCATGTGTCCAGCTTGCACAAAACCCTCACCATGGCTATCCCACCAGAACTGGATCGCCTGTAAGTCATCGGACCCGATGGTGGATGCGTTGTTTTTCCTATCTGGACTCGTGCGGGGAATACCGGACGGTGCCGCGTGGCTAGTGGCGCCCGCCTGCACCGGTACACGGGGGACGAGGGATCGTCACAAAGGGAACTGCTACGCCAATTTGTTGGGCGGAGCTAGGAGTATCAAACTAAATCGCGCTCACCAGCATTCAAAACATGGGAACAGATCATATTTGCAGCCTTCGTTGTTTATCTCCAGAACTTTCGGGACAAGCCTCATAGTGGCCGATAGAAAGCATGCTCAGATTGATACAGATGGATAGACTACAGTCCTCTAGAGTCTGTTAGCCCTTGAATGGTATCCAATGTACGTGTGTCCACACTAAACCCTTCAGGGACTTTTGACCAAATTGTTGCCATAGTTCGTATGTCGATAGAGAGATTCACCGTGGTCTGACGATAATGAGCCCATATTGAAGTCGGCTGAAAAGGTTGGAGGCACTTCGACACCAGAGTCGTTGAACATACCCATCACATCCCCAGGCGACGGCATGTACACAGTTGGATCAACGTCTAGATTATTTTGCGAGTCCATGTATGAAGGTGCGGAGACCGATATCCGCCGATTACTCAACCCATATGGTGAAGCAGATGGGACTGAGTTCGGCGTTGAAGGAGAGAACGCCTGGTTCATAGTCGGTGGGCTTGCGAGGCCGGGATGGTCCGTGAAGAACTCCGAAGGGGGAAAAGATTCCGGACTACTGTGGTGGGAACCACCATCGCTGCCGGGCTTCGTCATACTCGGTGTCTTCTTGCGGACCGGTCGTATCCAAGGAGGGCGGTTTTTGGACTGTTCCTGGCTGTCTAGACGCGATGGCTCAAGAGGGATTTGCGTCACTGATCACGTAGATAAGTCTTCGAGATAACGGAAATCAGGAAATGTAGATGCTCACAGCGACAGAACTCTTCCATGACGTCTCCTGACCTCTGACCGCAGACATATCTCCCGCTGAAGCGCCTGAGAAGCGCAACACATGACCTTATGCCCTCGAGGGCAGGCTGAGCTACTCGTTGAAGCTTCTCTGACTTGCAGTTGATAACGATAGCGACGAGCGTCCTCCCAGCTTGAGTCAGCTGGTGAATGACATGTACGCCATCTGAAAGATCGATAAGTTCGCGAACTCTTAGTATCTGTGCGACAAATTTGCTTACAGTACGTCATCAGTCCCTTCGCGGCGACTTGCATGTGTGACGAGATGATCTGCAGTGCACAGGACTGCGCTGCCGTCATGGCGTCCCGCTCGAGCTCACTGGGTTCCTCTTCCGATAGGCCGCTGTAAACCCTCTCCGCCACGAAGTTTGACAACCGGTGCCGGTGGATCAACATACGTACATACTGCTCCGCACAGTGGAGGCGAACCGCCTGGGTAACTCTCAGAACATCGTCACTCGAGAGCGTATCTGAAGTATGGCTCCAGTATGTCGGTATTGATCGATGGATCTCGTCCAACAGAGCCTCCTCTTCAACCAGATCTTTTGATCGCCTGCGGACTGAGAGCATGCCTAGCGCATGCAGGAGGAAGGAAGATGATGACCCTAAACGGTGACGGGAAGGCGGAATATCCAGGACTGACTCCATTACAATCATGATGCGGATGATGGTGATGAAAGCACTCATACGACTTTCTGCTCCAGGGGGCTGAGGCAAAATTCCGTCGCGAGTGATAAATTCGTCATCGATGACGGTGGGTTCGCCGACATCACATTCCCGTACACGAATCATTGGGGGTCGTCCAAAGTGTGCCGAGAGTTGCTTGTCCCAGATGTATACGCACCAGAACGTGCGTTTCCGGACCTCGTCCTCGATTGGGTCGAAAAGATCATAGGTATGGGCAGAGCGGTGCAATCCGGCATCTATTGACACAGTAACTGCCTCCGATAAGAGAGCGGCAGCTTTAGACAGCTTCCCGAGTCCAACTGCATAGACAGCAGCAATAAGGTCCGCCTGAATGGTATATAGCGTAGGTCGATCTGCGATAGGGAGGGTGCGAAGTCGCCCAAAGAGTTCAAACCATTGCGTTCCAGCGGATACGCCCTCGCTTGGGTCCGACCGCACACGAGGATCATCAATGTGGCGCGAGGCGAGGCAACAAATAGCAACTACGAACGCGGCGAAACCGGGTTCACCCCATTTCCGAGGGTCACCATAGTCCTAAACACAGAAATGTGAGTTTGATGAGGCACGGCGAGTAAAAACACGAACCGCTAGGAAGGTAGGGACGTGCAAGAATGGCAACAGATAATATGACGTGCACAAATAGCACTGCACCAAGCTAATGGCTCATGGTTAGAAGGTTTCCAAAAGTACAAAACGGAGGAATTACACACCTGTCCATGAGATCCGGTACGATGGACGACGTTATAAGTCGCCATAACATTTCCGGGTTGACATCCGTCCGTCTTGGAGTGCGGTCGGGGAACCACGTCGCATAACGTGTTTGCTGTCCCCAAGGCGAATCCGAGGATGCTCTGTCCGTCTCAGATTTGATCAGCGTATGGTTTTCGAGGAGTAGATCCAGAAGAGGCAGGCCAGACGTTTCTCCCTGCCACCGTGTGTAACCTTCGTGATCAAAGTAGAGGTATGACGCAGAGAGCGAAATGCGCGCGGGCTCTTCGTGAAGTTGCTCAAACCCATGACCGTTCTGCCCGAAGGAATTTTGTGCGACCATGGAGTGAAAAGCAGTATTGGGGCTCTCCTGCCGAGAGCCATTAGGTGCTTGTGCCGTGAAATGCGTGGAGGGATTTGTGAGAGGATAACTGTGCAAGGATGGAGGGGGTACACCAGATGGAAACGTGTGATTTGCAGAAGCAAACGTGGATAATGGACTTGACATTGCTGCGGCACTGAAATTTACAGAGAGTATTGACGGTGGGATGGCTTGAATGAGGGTTTCTAGATGGTGCATCCTATCTTCTAGGGTAGCCGTACGCCTGTAGAGTGTTGAGAGACAACAGGGAGTAGTAAATCGCGACTGCTCACTTTGATTTATGAGGATGGCTTCGTTTACCTGGTTCTTCGAAGGTACAAGGTGAACTGGCGGTCTGGCACGCCTGACATGGATGGCCTTCATCGCACTTAATTCTTCTGCGTCTGTGATGCGGCCCTTGTTGTAAGGTTTCGCGGGCTGGGTACCGAGTCACTGAAAGTGCTCACCGACAACGATCACACGCCCTGACAATTTGGTGAGATGTGAAATCGACATAGCGCAGCTGGCTCACCTGCTTAACTTAAATCTTCGTTGTATAGAGGATGATGGTTTATCTTGTTCGTCTTGTATTGGAGGCATGGTTTGGAGGTTCGAAGGTGAGGCCAGGTTACTGTCAGACATTCGAGCTTGAAATATGTACCCACACCAGAGAACATCACATCACACATGAAACTGAAAATGGCGTGCGTCTCCAAATCCGGACCGCATCGGGCGTTGCCGGTCTTTGTCCATATCGGGTAACCAAGGCAGATTGCATCTGTTCCTGGGCCATGGCGGCCATGAACCTACATTTCGCGAACTTTTCCAAGGATCGTCGCATGGCCAGTAGTCAGAGTTCATTCCTCAGCTCTGAAGCTTCGTAGAGCTCATTTTAGGCTCGCTATTTTTTGGGAAGAGAAGACGGTCCGAATGGAGATTGCGAAAAGCCGACAAGGAAACACCACTACTAGGCCCACTGCAAGGGACGATCTGATAGTCGACACTGGAAGGGTACCCTAATGAAGTCAGCAATCGTAGTCGAACTATGTGGCAGGCTGAGAAAAACTGCCACCCACAATGCCTCAGTGGATCGTTTCCCCGTTCACTCCGCGGATATGGTGTCTCTAGCAGAAAGGTGCCGCAGTCTTCTTAGCTTCTAATCCGAGTCCTCCTCCCCCATTCACACAGGACAATGAATGCGAACTACAGCCTCTTTGCTCAAATTGTATGACAGGCCTACGGAGTCATTCATGGATCTTTGGTACAGATTGACATTCTTTCGAAACATCTTCCCTATCCCGAAATATCGACCCGATGCATTAATGTCGAGAACCTCGATCGTGCATGCAAAGTAATATTGTGGCGTGTCTTGAGTCGTTACGCCCCCCGGCGGATTCAGAACCACTACGACTACTTAGCCGCAATGTGTGAAAGGCAGAAGGCAAGTTCCATACCCGTCCTAACAACCTTCAACCTGTTGCAGAAAGACATCTCACCTATCACCAATTCGCGGCAGTAAAATTTTCGTCACTAAGCGCGTTGCGACGGAGTCAATGGACGGCAATACCATTCAAGCTCAACTGTCTACAAGAAGTGAAACCGCGAAAGCAGGTTGGACGATAGAGCGCGAGTCCGGAGCTCCTGGACCGAAACGACCTAACATAGTCGTACATGAGAAGTCCTCATGTCACGATGGTCTTCATCAAGATCAAATACTGCGCACTCAAGTCATGCGGGTGGCAGATCACACCGCGACACAAGTAGTGCAATAGCTAGATCAGAAACAAGCTTGAGCATGCTCGAAAGTGCGCGATCCAATCAGAAAAACAATGAACCCCATGACCACGGGTGCTAATGACTTTTGCTCCAGCTTCTTTCCCCCCTTTGCCTAACGACGTTACATAAGGATCAGCACTCACATAAGCCGGAGACTTTAGAAAAAAAAAAAAGCATTCCAGGTGTCTAGCTTCTGCTCTCGCTCCCGATGGGCCTTTCGTGGAACGTGCAGCCAACCTGCCTGTCCAGTCCCGAAATGGAGAACATTCGACCGCAAGGCACGCCAAGGTTCCATGCTGGACCAAAATCTATTCCCTCCTGTTCCTCAAGCATCTTTTTGTTTCGCTCGGAACAAAACGGGGACATACCTGGTTATTCTAGATAACTTACATGAGGCCATCTGACCTGCAGAGAAGAACCCCCGGAAAACTCGTGCCCCAGACTGATGACAATATGCCCACCGTGGTAAGCTGTGCCCACGATACGCATTATAGCCAGACGGGGTATTTGAACATTCTCGGTTTCTGACTGTCGGCGTCTAACCTCTGTAATTAAGGATCTGTCCGTTCGATGGCGGAGATCTGCGGTGAGGATTCGTTGGAAAGGTAAAACAGAATGGGGGGAATGGTGATGTAAGAGTGAAATTTGACCTGTCAACCTCCCGGCCTGTGGCAGACAACACTGTGTAGGCATTCTTTTTCAAGAACGACCTGCTTGTACACACCATGTTTCCAGTCCTTGTAGTTGTGCCTCGTGAAATCCATAGCCGAATCACTGCCCGCACTGTGCAAGAGCGCGAAACACGTGTGGTGAAATCCAATACACGGAAAAGCAAGCTGTCCACACGTTTTCCGTCAAACAAGTCATCAGATATCATTCAACACCCAATCATCCTGATAGATACTCTCACAATCAACGCCGACTCAGGCATAAAAGTTTCTATGTATGTCAATTTAAAAGTTCAGTTTCATGGCAAAATCTGAAGACACGGGTACAGATCAGATTTGGCGATCTCCGGCGCAGCAGCGGCCGATGTGGATACATACGCTGGTTAAACCCACGACCCGTTACGACGATGTTGACTTCATGTCCAGCACCACCGTAAAAAAGACTCCACTGCAAGCATCAATCGACATACTCGGCATCTCTCTCCGAGGTCTTAACGACGTCCAAGCATGTTATCTCTTCATACGCCAAGCTTGTGGGCCCCGGTACACTACAGTGCCCGCCTTCGAGGCGGAGCATGACTTCGGGAATGCGAGGGGCCCCTAGCTTCGCCCGTTCTCTCAATATGGAACCTAAAATGGAATACACACTCGGTTCTGTATGGGTCGCTTCGACGGACTCAAGACGAGTACACGGTATGGGAGTCCGAATGTCGGAGGTAATGTCCTCGTCACAGAAGACTGGCTGAGGAAGAAGCGACCCAAACGCATATTTTGGAACGTGACGGAGGGCGAGACGTCGTAGGTTCGGGAGGCCGGCAAGGAGAAGGGCATAAGGTATCAGACAACTAGTCGAGACGTATTCTAGCGTTAAGGCTTGAACAGATGGAAATGGCGGAAAGTTCGATCTAATTTCTGGATGTGGAATGCAGCTAAGGCTATCGTAGGTAGAATCGTTCCCCAGCCTCGGCGGGGTGCGGAGAGCCCCTGTCCCGCAGTAAATTAACAGAAGGCTCGCATCGTTCGGACTACTTTGTGCTGCGGTACCATCCTCGAGTGTGAGAACCTTGAGACCGGGGCAGCATAAAGTACTCATGGTGAGAGCGGCCTCCTCCGCGCTATCAAATGCTAGGTGCAATGTTTCCAATCGCGGTAAAGGAACGGACGGACCCTGAGGTGTTCTTCCGACCCACTGAGGTCCGGAGTGCTTCAATATCAACGATCGCAAGTTTGCGCAACCTTCGAGAATCCGCTGAAATGCTGTGACATCTGGGCGGACGTCACGGTGGTGATACGAAAGTTCAAGATTTTCAATCCCGTTTGATAAGCCATCCCACGTGCCGGAAATGAATCGGGTGAAGTCGCTCCAATTCACGTGGATACCGCAAAGTGAGATGGAGCGAAGCCGAGCGGGAAGCATGTGGGAAGAAGGCCCGTCCGGATAGCCAGCTAATGCAGCGAAGGGGGTGGTGATGGGTTCCTTCAGTACCCCTGAGCCGAAGTGTTCGTTTCGGATGCTATACTCGTCGCACTGCATTAACCTGAGGGTTTCTAAACACGAGGCACCTCTTCTTGAATTGGAGAAGCTGCCTTGACCCACACGAGGGACGCTCAGGCAACATAGGGCGGCATGCAAGGGTGCCCATGTATCCGAAAATATCGTCATAGACCGCCATCTGTAGACGTGATGACCAAGAATGTCGAGAATATGGGACATGATTTGAGCATCAAATGGATACTGGACAGACGGACGGCCATCATCAGCGTCATCGCCATCGCCATCGCTGAATGGAACGCGATGTCAAGACAGCACCTCAGTTATGCGACGTATGACGCTCACAGATAGTCAGAGAAGTCCCACTCGGGGTCTCTTCCATCAATAAAGATGTCAAGCGTACAGTTGCCTGAACGCAAGAGGAAATATGCTAGGCTTTCGACGTCAAGGAGGCGTTTTGACCCGCAGAAGCTCGAGGGATCCCGCTCGTCACCGCTGTAATCTATGATGTTGTCCACAGAAACAAAGATGCTGGTCCATAGAGACGACGTAGACAAAGCGACATGCCTCCAGCGTCGATTCACTGCGGATAACCAAACGGGCGCTCTGATACTCTGTGGGAGGAAAGGGAGTCTTTGCTGCCCGGTACCAAGTGCGTTGCGATCGTCCTGCGAGAGGGCATGTGTTACCAGCTCGAAGACGTATGATAACAGCTCTGTTGGCAAGTTATGGACACCACCGCTTGCCCGCACACCAAAGCTCCCTCCCAACAAACAAACGGAGATCATTGAGGGCGACAACCGTTGCTCCCTGGAAGCACAGCAGAAGACAAAGAGCAGGCCAGTATGGACTTTGTTCACCCTTGCCTGCTTTTTGTCTGCTATTGTGTCCACAAAGCAACGGATATGTCGCTCGAGTAAAATGGCACCCAGCCTGTGTGACAGGGTGGAGCACACAAGACGGAGCTAATCTATATCGGGGTCGATCGCGTAGTCAATGTCGGAGATCGAAATTCAGTTGCCGCTTCGGAATGAACCGACAAGGAAGTACTACACTAAAATATTTTTCACCGGAGGTGGCAGCCATGTGGCGAGCACGGACAACAATAGATAGACAAGGTGGCGTTGTAATAGCAGCATGGAGTAAGTCCGTGTCGAGGTATGTGTTACCGGAATAACTGTGAAGTCCAGGTCCTAGCTACGAGTGAAAAAAAAAGAAGAGAATACGATTAGAGGGAGTACAACATAGCGCGATGCGCGGACAGATATCGGCAGCCATCCTTTCTATGATACACAAGCAAGACGACGCATACCCCACTCATAGTGCACGTCCTCCATACCATAGTCGGGAGTCATCCGAGTTGGCGTCTGGCGCAACCGTCTCTTCTGGCCGGTATCGACCATCGCCAGCTAATGATTCTGTCCCTGATAGGGGCGGATGGGCACTCGCAGGTACAGAGTCATGTGTCCACGTCGGGGGATATGACAAATCCTGCAATTCAAACGACTCTTCCGTAACATGACTGAGGTACGACGGTCGCGAATAGTTGCTTGATGACGAGGGTGGCTCTATCTGGCCGGGGGAGTGCGGTGATGTTGGCGATAGGTGGGTAGGAGAGGACGTTAGGGGTTTGTTGGAAGGTTCAGCAGTCGGGAACGAGGATGCGATGGGTGAAGATGATGGAATGTCAGTGGGAGAGTAGTATGACAGATGTGACGTTTCAGGTTGCGAATCCAGAAGATTCTGTTCAGACGGGATAATGAAGGTATCACGATCCTGCGATATTTCGTCGGCTTCGGGTTTGGCCGGGGGTAACGCAAGGGACGTGGGGTGGTAGGTTTGGTGCAAGGTCAGCTCAGAGGCCGAGCGAACGTGTGGGTCGCGGAACATCGGTGCTGCCTCCAGGTCGGAGTGTTTACTCTTTGACATCTTTCGGTGGCCGATCCCAAGCCGATCTTTCAAGTCGCCACCAACCCATGCTTCCCTGACGATGTCCTTATCAAGCGGCGCATATGTAGACCGGACAAACTTGTAAATGAAACGTGGGGCTGCGGATGTGCCCGATCAGCTATAAGCTCCATCAAAGAGTGAAAGGCCGGCTTACCAAGTGCAACCAGAGCAGAGAACACAACGCTACACCAAAAGATGAGATTGCTGAAAAGTATTTCCACCTCATCAACGAAAGCTCCAGTCGAAGTGAAGAAGTTGCTAGGTGGAAAGTATGAATAGATAACCACCCACAGGATCATCACAAGAGATGACCCAATGACAACGATCCAGGTGATAAATGTCCAGCTAGAAATGGTTATCAGAAAGACGACGCTACAGGAAAGAGAACAGCGTACTAATGCGTGTTCATTCCAACGTAGGTGTTCGCAGTAAAGATAGCCCCTACTGCCACAGTCGTTCCCAAATCGGCCAGCGAGTCTATGCCTTTGCCGTTCCATGATACAGCCAATCCAAAAGACCAAGCCAGATAAGGAATGAAGAAAACTACCGCGGATTGGTATAGACCGTCTAGCATGAATGTCCAGAACTTGAGCCGCGTATACTCCAAACCCCGAATGCCTCGGACGTATAATTCAGGGAAAGCCAGCGCCGCTTTGGCGTTAATATCTTGATCGAATGCTAAACGCGCTCATGAATGATCGGCGTTCCAATAAAAACAACCAAAGAAGCCCTACCTCCCAGAACTATCACGGGAAGCGCGGTGAAGACTAGGTTATATAGCAGAATGAAGCTGTAGTCATACAGATACGTGGCATCGAAGCTAGAAAGAGTCCGCGTGGGCGTCAACAATGAACCAAAGACAGTTAGACTCACTAGCAAAAAGGCAAGAACCAGAACATAGCCAACGTCCACATGACGGTCTACGGTTTGCGCTCAGCGGCATTCTCATCGAAATTAAGCATCCAGAACCTACCTTGTAGAAGAAATTGCTATGCATGTCAGCAATACGTTGGTAAGACCATCGACCATGCACGAGTAATAGCTTAGTCAAGAATCTAAACTGGCCGAAGGCGTAGTCCGCCGACATGGCAGCTTGGGAACCCTCATGCCCAAGCAGGCCACATCCCACGTTGGCTTCTTGAATCATTGCCACATCATTTGCGCCATCACCGATCGATAAGGTCATGGCCTTTCTCCCCTCCTTGACCTACCCAACGACATCAGAACGCGAATCATCAAGTCAGTGCATCACACAACCCACCAGTTTCACAGTAAGTGCCTTCTGCGCTGGGGACACGCGACAACAAACCACAGTCTCACACTGCGTGCCGATATTGAGGAATAGGGGCTTAATATCCGGCGACAACGCATGCCGCAGCGTTTCGCCATCGATGACAACGGCAAAGGCAGCTTGTGCCCCCGGCACGAAACCACGCTTCTTTGGGTCCCAAGACGGCGGCCCTAATGCCGATGAGATCTTATTCAGACCCGCTTCTATTTGCGCTCGCGTCTCTTCTGGAGAGTCGGCTGAAAGGATCATGATCTCCATGTCTTGTTTCAGAAGGTTGCAACTGAAACCTACTCGAATGATTAGCGAGGGAAAAATGGACTCTAGAAAATTTCCCATCACTCACCGATCTCGATGGCTGTTTGGAGCTTGTCGCCTAGAATGGAGTTAGATGTGCACGATCCACCTCCCGGGATTACGACCTACCAGTAAGAATCCACAGCTTGATACCTGCGCGATGCAGCGTTTCGATGGCCTCTGGGACTCCCACCTGTAGCTTGTCTTCCAAGGCTGTGGCTCCCAGGAGTAAAAGAGACTGCTCGATCGCAGACGCAGCCTTCTCGATCTCCTCGTCCCTGTTCTCCGTTGCAGAAGACGCCGCCTCATAGGTCCTGACCCACGATAAAAACTCATCCTCGGCTAACACCCTGTACGCAACACATAACGTCCTCAGACCACCATTCGCGAACATATCCATGTCTCTGCTTGTTTTCTCCTTCAACAACGGATCGACGTCGGGAGAAAGCCGCTCGTAAATGACGGCGTCGGCGCCCTTGCAGTAAAGAATGATCCTGCCATCAGGAGCGCGAACAATAACGCTCATCCGCTTCCTCGTACTATTAAACTCAAGTGTCTGGAGGAGTGTGTATTGCTCGGGCTGACCCAAAACCTCGATGTCGAGAGTGTCCTTGGACTTGCCCACGAACGGGAAACCGACATCCCGGGCTGCGGCGACGAGCGCGGCCTCGTCCGGGGACTCTGCTTTATATTCCAAGTAGTACGGCTTTGTCGAAGGATCAGGCTTATCTGCAAGCACCGTATGACAGACAGCAAGAGCACGGAAGAACGCGATGATATGGGACGCCTGCTGCGACGAGCGATCCGCGATGTCTTGGGCCAGCTTCGGCGAAATAAGCGTCAACTTGTCGACCTGAGCATACCGGTTCTTGAACAGCCGCACGAGCTTATTGACCATGTCGTCTTTCAGTGTGGCTAGTTTGTGCGAGAGCTCTTCGGGGTCTACGTCGTCCCGCCCTTGTCTCTTGGCCGCTCCGCGCTGTGCCTCTGTTACACCCTCACCGTAGACAACACCGGAGATCGAGCACTTCTGGAACTCCATCACGTTCTGTGTAAGCGTGCCTGTCTTATCCGAGAAGATGTACTCGATCTGACCAAGATCGTCTGAGATACCCCAATTCTTTGGAACGCAGGCCGTGTCAAAAGGCTTGTAATACATGTCAACGTCCTGCGCGATGAAGAATGCCTGAATAGTCTTGACGATCTCGATGGAGATGAAAAGTGATACGGGAACGATGTTCTGGAAGGCTATCAAGCAGGAGCTGCAATACGATCAATTTCTCGACCCCATTTCCACATCGTAAATACGACTCGACTCACACAAATGTCACGAGGGCGTTCAAAATAGTGGAGTTGGTTGGATCGACGCCTTGCTCGTATATCTTCGTACTCGTAGCTTGAAGACCGTCCATGACACCACTGATGATAGCCGAAAGCGAACAGATTATGACCAAGAAGACGAAGTTGACTATCACATTGAAATTGGTCTCCTTCGATATCTTGGATTGTTTGGAAGGCGTCAAGCCACCGTTCAGATAGATTTTCGTGTCCGGGCCAGTGAAGGCAACCAAGCCAATGATCCAAGTTGTATTCCTGACGGTGCAACCACGCAGGAGGAGCTCATTGATCGTCACGCCCTCTCTACGTGGTTCACCAGTGGTTGAGTCATTGTACCGCAGGACAGCGTTGAACAGATACAGATTCTGGTGGGGTGGCTCTGAGTCGAGAACGAAAGAGGCCCTCTCGATCTCCTCCTCTGAACTGAGCGAAGACGTCGCCCGGAGAGCTTTCCGCAACTTCAAGTTCGTCTCGCCGTCCAAGTTCTTGGTCTCTACGTAGCAGACACCATTAGGGTCGGAGGTCGACAGCACAACGATATCAGCCGGTACTTGTTCGTTCTCCCGCAGAAGCACAATATCGCCGACCTCTAGTTTCTTCCATAATGTCCTTTCCCATTGCGCTGCCCCGGTTGTTCTGCGCTTCCAGTCAACCACGCCAATCGAAGACCGGGAAGTTACGGACTGTTGATACCTGGCAAGGGATGGGTTTTGCCGACCCCATCCGCCCGCTTCGTCAGCTCGAGGTAATCCTGGCGGATACGTGTGCGAATCTATGCTTTGTATGTCCTCTAACTGCCTACCGCCCAAACCGGCAATAGGAGGTAAGCTCGGCATACTTTCGTTGAGGTCTGCAGTGCTCAAGCTGATCCGGTCCCCAGAACTATCCTTGTTCAGTATCACTTGCATTCCCTGGCCGGCCTCTTTCTCGCGAAGCTTCTGAACACCCCGTGATACCTTTCCCGGAGGATTGATACGCAGAAGGCGTTGATACCAGGGTCGAGGGTCGGAGCGAATGTTGACGTTGCGCCATTGACCCAATTTCGTTACCGCAGACGTGTTGACCTCTTCATCCAGCTGTGCACGGCGATAGTCCTCTACGCCATCCTTGATAGCTGTCACTGCTAGGATGAATAGGAGTGGGAGCGCGGCAGTGGATGCGGATGCTGCGCCAAACACGGGAAAGACTGCGGGAATTGGTTATGAAAGCGAGAATTCCGTGCTGTGCGAGACGCACTTACGTTGGAATATCACCAGCGCCAAAAAGTAGATATTGGCTATTCTATAGGGGTTTAGTAAACAAGATACACGCATACACTCCACTCTTATCACAGAACATACCTGTGGAATTGCTCGAGCAAGTTCTTGGGCAAGAACGTCAGGAGGGTGTATTCTTGGTAGATGAATGAGTTTATCCCAAGAAAGGCAGTCGTCGTCACAGTGCTTACTGCTCGTCCGAACTTTGTTCCTTGCATACCGCGCGACGGGTTCACCACGGTGATCCAGCTCTGAAGGCGATAGTGGGGTGTTGACGTAAATATTCCTTCTCTGTCCGGGGATGTGAGGGCCAGCTGAAGTAGCATTTGAGACTGCGGATTCTGCTGTCTTTGGTCTCTTCTCCCGCCTGAAAAAAAGAGACCGTTTTGAGCGGGTGGTCCTGCGCTTCTGAGCACGCTGTTCTGAACGAATTGATTCTGCGATGGTCGAAGCAGCCGTTCGAACGGTACGAAGACGTAGGTTGGGGTCGATAGCGTCATTGTCCTGTTCGTCGTTGTCCGTGACTTCGTCTGGCTGCGGATGTCGCTTGAATAGCGACATCGTCGGTATCGAGTTATTCGGTCAATGTGGGTATTCTGAGAGGCCCGTTTAAAACACCGAGTGCCAGCACGGAAGGACCGGGAATGAAAAAGAAAGGCAGTCAGAGCCAGCCAACGGCGGTGGACAAGCACAAGTTGTGCGTTTATGTCGCTGTGCAAACGTGACGGAGAGCTGTGCAGTGTCGCCGCGCGCTACGGTGTTGTACTTACTACCACGAGAGAAAAAATAAACAAACAACCAAGCCAAGGCCAAGCTTACAGGTCACCAGTGCCATTCTGATTTAAATTTTCACCATCATACAGCTACAGGCTAATCGACGTGTCAACGGTCAAACCCCAGCGACGACAAACAGTTTTTTTTCAGAGACCATGGCCCATCACGAACACATATTATGTTGGCAGTACCAACTGACTCGACGACAAAACCGGCTGCTCTGCCATCGTGCCAAGGCTGTGTGAAACGTCCATCAATCGTGTGTCATGTACGATTTGATGATCGCTAGTAGCCATGTAAGTCACGCTGCCTTCGCATGGGGTCTCATACAGTACCGTGTTTCTGGCGTTCCGCGAAAACGCTCAAGGAATGGAACCTCGATGCAAAGTTCTTGACCCTCCTGGACCGAGGTTCGAGTCGCCCACAAAACACAATTTATCGAACCCTTGCCACAGTCGATAACTCTGGGTATGCAAACTATGGGTCTGACATGCTGATATACATACCCCCGTGCCAGTTCAGCGTATCCATAAAGCTCGACGAACCAGTCGTAGCGTCCGATAAGACCAACGTGTTTGCACCCTCTGCAAAACTCCGTTTACCCGGCGTCTATACTATATAGCCGGGTGGTGTCGCGGGGACACCAAGTACTCCGGTTTTGTTACAATGGAAGGCCGCACTCGTTAGTGGTCATTGACTCTCTCGTTCTCAGGATGTATGCGAGACGGATGCCCAGGTGATCAGATATTCTCGGGTCTCCCTTGGAACGGTACAAATTCCGTGACATCGGTACCATGGCCGTCGCACCTATCCCAGCGGCAAAGCACGGAGCAAACGAAGTGTATCGTATGCATCTCCGCTTGAACCGTGACATGCCCGTTCGTCTCAGCCGTGAAAGAGTCCTTGCTTCTGGACTGGATGCACGTATGTACTTGTTTGACTGTATCCAATCTATGTGCTCCCTTCGACTTCTCAGCGGTCTACCCAAGGGAGACTAGCGTCGGTCCACTTATGCACCGACATAGCCTCCCCAGTGGACACTTCGGCGTGGATGGTTTCATCATTCCCACTTCCTCCGCTGCGGCCATGCAATAGCCACGCGATCCTCTTCCCATAGTCCCACTGCAGCTCCGATGTTTGTGCACCACGAGGCTGTGATAGAAGCTGGGTTCTCTTGTGGAGATCACTACATGCGTCGACCATACCCACACCGTATTGTCCGTGCATATCTTTCTTTTGGGTCCAGATTCCTCGAACCCATTGCGCGGAAGTCGTTTGTGGGGCTACTCGCCTCGGAGTTTTAGCTGGGCAAAAATTGTTCGAGATCGCCCCAATTGTGCATATAGACTTGGTTGGCCCCGCATGTGATTCCGACCATTCCCGCCGCAATGATTGTGGCGGCCGGGTGGGCAATGTTCTTCCCTGGTGGTTCTGTGGCAAAATCACATCATAGCACGTTCGTCGACTTGGCCCAAAGCAACGTCATTAACAACCTGCATATGCACATGGCGGCAGCTATTTACAGGGCCATCCAAATGACATGCAACGTGAACTGACCATCATACACGAATAAAACGGCAAGAACAAAACCCTAGGGTAGGTGACATACATAGGAAAGTGCAACTCGACAGATCATGACGGAAAGGAGGAAAAGAAAAAATAATCCTCCAAACCGATAGACTTGCTACACATGTGTGTGGTAGAAGATCTATAACGTGGTACCACAACAGAATCGACGACGAACAACAGACGACAAACAACGACGGAGAAAGCGCCAGGGACGAGGGATAGTTTAGAGGGCGGTGGGAGAGGTACGGATAACAAGATAAAGAAGGGGATACAAGCTGTCGATGATAGTACACAGGACATGGACAGAGTGTACACTCCCTTGCAATAGTCTTTGCTAAAGCAAAGGAGCTGCCATCGACACCTGATCAACAGGGTAAGCTTCCTAAATTTAATTCTTCCATCTCATCAGATATGGAAGAATACGACAGAAAAAATATTAATTTACTGGTCCTTGTGCCTCCGCCTCTGCTTCTGCAGCGGCTTCTGCTTCTGGGTCTTCTGTAATGGTTTCTACTGCGGGTGGTGGAGCCTGGTTTTCGTCCGTGGGGGCTTCAGCCTGGAGAACCCGGCCTCACAAATCCAGTTCGAAAACAAGGAGAAAGCGATATATACCTTGGACGCTGGCTTCCTAGATCCAGCTCTTGAGGCGGGTTTCCTGGCATTCGTCGATGCTGGTTTCGCTGATGCACGTGATGCAGGTTTTTCCACCTTGGAGGCAGGTTTGGCCGACCCCGCCCTGGATACGGCCTTCGAAGCTGGCTTGGATACAGGCTTGGATGCCGATTTAGATGGGGGGGCAACCTTGGACGATGACTTTGCATCAGCTTTGGATGCAGGTTTGGCAGGAGCCTTAGAGTCAGGTTTGGTCTACCATGTGAACCAGATCAGCATTTGCACGAGTAGGACGGAAGGCGAGCACGCGATATGCGTGCGGCACACCTTTTTCGTTGGAGGAGCTTCGGCCCCGTCGACGGGGGCAGCCGCATCTTCCTCCACGTCCTTCTCCGCTGTAGAGCGTTTCTTACCTCTGGCGGTCTTCGGTTTGGCTTCTTTCTGGTCGTCTGCGGTAGTCTCTCCATCCTGTCCATCGGCAGGTTTGGTTTTCTTCGCGCGGGGCTTGGCGGGCGGTTTCTTTGCAGGGAGATCGGCCTTTGGCTGCTCTTTTATGCGACTGGAACGTCTTGGTTCTGCAGGTGCACCTGTAGTGGGGGCTGCTACAACGGCTTTGCGGGGCATCGCAAGCTCTGGGGTATAGAAAGCTGCAGAAAGCGGGCGGGTGAGTGGGGGGGGGGACGAGTTAGTTGGGAGGAGGGGAGGGGAAAGTGCGAAGGGAGACGCGCTTCAACTTCACCCTAATTGCATGTCTGAACTTTATCTGGCTATCAACAAAACTCGGTCACGTGACAGAGGGGCGCGTACACAGGCACCAACAGGACACTCCAGTGTGTTATCACGAAGGGGGAGCGGGAGAGGGAGGGGGGAATATTGGCATGTATCGCACTGTACTACACACGGTCCATAGGAACCCTAATATACATTCGTTTGGGAAGGACATCCTAGAGAGCTTCAAGAACAGCCTCTGCCCCCGAGACAGTGACTCCACGACCAGGTTCAACCTGACGGCAAGAGCGTAAGTAAAGTAAGCAAAGGAGACAGAGCGATTAGCCCAAGAGTACCAGACGTACCCCGAGGTATTTGACAACCAGGTCATCCAAGATGATCGCATACCGGGCGGTGCGCAAGCCAAAACCAACATGAGAAAGGTCCACCGAGAGGCCCATCGCTTTAGACCACTCAGCATTGCCGTCGGAGAGCGCGAGGATCTGCCACAAAAAAAAAGATGTGAGATCAGTGCAAAATAACTACTGGGACTGCTTTTTACCTTGTCTTTCAGCCCTTCAACACGAGCCCATCCGCTCATGACGAAAGCGTCGTTGGCAGCAAGGACTGCGATTATATCAACACCCTTGGCTTTGAACTCGTCATATCTTGCGAGGAAGGGGGGAAGATGGTTGACATGGCAGGTGGGCTGTGGGAGTTTCATTGATGACGATTACGCCGCTGGGAAGAAATGGACACTAACCGTAAACGCTCCTGGGACGGACACCAGTACAACTTTCTTTCCAGCGAAGAAATCAGTAGTAGTGATAGTGGTCGCTGCGAGTATCCCGTCAAAGTGAGGTCATTTACATTCGAATTCATGTATGACGACATACGGGTACCACACACGAGCTAACCACGTATCAGCTGGTGAGCGCAGGAAGGCAAGCAGAGTACATGAGACTTACCTGGTCGTCCAATTCCGGGGTGTGTGGGATGTAGTTGAACGTGCCATGGGGTACTTTGTCACCGACCGCGATTGTTGGAGTGGCCATGTTGGACGGGAAGTAGGAAACGGGATGATAGGCTGGCGTAGATTATCTGGTAGCCATCTTATGAAGGGGCACCCTTGCTTAGCTAATCTGCTGAGTACAACCGCACTGGTTGTTGGTCATGGCGCCATCTTCTTGTCAAACGTGCAACGTCGAAACGTACAACCAAACCTCAACGTGCACCGATCTGCTACTATGCATTGCAAAGGAGGCTTCTAGTTTCCATATCGTGAGTGGTGTTCTTCCTTAGTAAAAAGGGCCTTGGTTCGCTCGAAGATGAATATAAAAGAAATATTGCTCTAGAATTACCAAGAGCACCGCGTGCACTGCCATTGGCAGTCACAGTGCTGTGATTTTACCCGTGTCCTCTGAGATCTCCTCCGCCTTTCCTCGTATCCATTTGAGCCCGCATCTGACACCTTGTTACTTATACCCCAGGCAGCAAGGGCTTCCGCACTCGTTGACGTGTACACCGAGTATGTACATAAAGTCGAACCATTCGAATGGAACTTTTTTCTTCCTCGCAGGTTCGCACGAGATGTCATCGCAGTTATTAAAATGGTTGAAACTCGCAGGTCGAGTTCCCATGATGGACACCGTTCACTCCACGGCGCCCCCGGTTCTCATTACTGGAGATAAGTAACACTCATTCACCCCTGGGTTTTTCCCTATATGCCCGAGGCTCGAAAGATTTCTCCAAATGAGAACGTTCTCGGCAGCCACCGCTCTGAGAGCTTGGGCACGCTCGCGATCGGTCATTCCCTGTGCGCATCCGCCGTTAAAAATGTTCATACTCGCTGGTCGCGATCAACGCTAGGTAATTGCTTCCGCTTTCCCTCTCCGAGTTCATTGAAAGCCATCGCAACACCAAAGTTTCGAACACTTGACACATCTACTCTCGGCTTCTTCCCACTCTTACTTCCCATGCCCTGTGCCTTGCAGTTGTTCCAATGGTTTCTCTTGGGGGTGTTTCTGTAGTACGCACATTCAGTCAGGGTAGAAATTCAGTGCTCAAGTACTCGGAAACCCGAGCCATATGAAGGACGTCCAACGACGAGTTTAGGAGTCCTACGTTGCTCGACTGGTGCTGACCGGACCAGAGTAGTATATGTGGAACGTAGCGGAGGAGAGTAAGTGATCCAGAAGGTGTGCTCCTGCTGGCGTTCTTCAGCTGTCGGAAATATGATCCCAGGTCGCACATCGAGTAGCAATTCGTCCAGTCATACTGATCTGGATCCGAAGGTGATGCGTAGTTGCAGATAACAAGTGCTTCGAATCGATTCTTCGTCCCCATCGTACTCGTACCATGTGGCAAAGCGACCTTAGCTGCGCGTGCCGTTGTGCAGTGGTGGCGTCGTGCGTTGTGATCCAGTTGGCGCGGATTGGTCTAGGGGATTTCTTCGCAGATCGAATTGCAGCATTGTATCCAACGAGCCTGCTCGTTTGTCTCGGTGAGTAGGACAAAAGACTGTTGCCCATCGTTTCCGGCACATGACAACTCGGCGTCGGGTCATAGGACCTGCCATTGGCCAACCAGCGTACTTGTGCTGTATATCCGTGAACTCTGCTGTTGTTTTGCAAGCGACCACGTATCGAGGCATCTCCAGATTTACATAGATTTTTTCTGGAAAGCTGCGGAGAAGAGTGAATGAATGGGCTCAAAATCCCTGCCACAAGGCCGCATGAAAAACTTGACATGGGGGATTCTGCACCTCACAGTAATTAGATGACTGGATGAATGGTACCTTGAAGTAAAGCGTTTCCTGTATGCATGGATTTGCATGCTAAAGTGAGACTAAAAATGGTGCAAAAAAGCAGTGCCTCGTGGTACGTTCGAACATGTCGACAATATGTTCAAAGGCTGCGTAGGAGCTTTAAGGGCTACATCTACACCACGAGGCACCACTGACAAGGCAATCATGTTTGACCCTAAGGGGATAGTACATCACATTACACGTCGCTGGCGGGTAGACAACAAACAAATTAACAAGTTGAAACAAGTGCCAACGCTCTCGACAGGATGTCAGCAGTCGAACCGTCCTTTGCTAGGACTCTCGTCTGATCCATCCTCCTTTCTATATCCATGATGTACTCTGCAGCCCCAGACATCCAAGCCACCTCGCAGCAAAGCGCATGGAGCGCGAGATAGGTTGGGTTGGGAAGACGAAATCCAGTTGTTGTGGAGAACGTTACAATATCGGGGATGTGCATTCTCTCCTTCAGTCCTGGCCGAGCTTCATATGTACGATATGTGTCTTGTATACCCTGTTGACAGGTATTAAGAAGTGCGCGAAGGGAAAGATCCGGTAAATGCACCTCCACGGGTTTGAGCCACAAGACAAGTTCATCGAAGGCTCGATGACAACCTTGCTCCATCGACATGATGTTCTCGAGCCGATGGATTTAGTTGCCCGCCAACTCCGCAAGGATGTTGATATCGGCGAACATCGAAAGAATGGTCCAGACACTCGCAGAATGGGATTGCTACATGGGTTTCTTGAGTTGGTAGAAGGAAGATGTCACGAATACTAACCTTCTTCCCCTCTTCCCTGATATTTCTGTTAGTCGCTTCTGGAATGATGTGCGCAGTTTCCACCCATACAAGGCCGCCGTCTTAAAAGTCCCTATCTCCGGTAAGCATGCAACAATTGTTGTCACGACGCCTTGCCTTTCCCAGACGTCAGAGGGAACGGTCAAAGAATTTCCACGGGAACGTACAGCCGCCCGAGCCGTGCGATGATCCAAAGTGCTCTCATTCATTAGAGCCAAGGCACATTGACGAGCATCTTCAAACGATGGGCGAGAGGGGGTGCTCGGATGGCTGAGGCGTTGGTCCACTGCTACGATTAACTGTGAACGAACCGGCATGTAAGATGGATTGATCCCAGATAATGGATAAGCTGAGATGTACAGGCACGGATGAAGTGATTCAGATAATTCCCGGCCAACTTCATGAGCTCTACATTGTCTACCGCCGAGGCAATTTCGTGTTGAACTTGGCCTTGGTCGTTACCGGCGGGGGCTAAGCGTGACGAGTGACCGAGGAGGCGGGCGCACACGACGGGTGCAGGACAGGTTTGGAAAGAACTTCCAAATCGGATGCCTCAGCCTCGAGGGCGAGGTATCGTTGGTAAGCAGCATGGGGAACACTTGGTGGAAAGGGATTGGGAGGGAGCGGGGTAGGCATGTCTCAAAGAGAGCCCACGCGGAAGTTGTCAGTTGAGGTACGAAATGGAAGAAGGTTGATGGCTAGCCACCTTGCATATCGTTTATCAGATGCTGGCAAAGAAAGAAAGAAAGAAACGGGTGTCCTAACACACCTAACCAAGGCGGTGATCAATATAGAGTGGTCCTAAAAGTGGTGCGAAACTTGACCCGCATGATGGTGTACATACACAATTTGAAGTGCTCTCGATTCCGTTCAATTGGTCTAGGGTTCTGCCAACAGTGGCTTATGTAAGCACGTTCTGGGTAAGAACACAGTACGGACTGGAGACTCGGGAGTACTGCAAATACTTCACATGTGGAAACTACGACAGTCTAGAATTCACGCCGTCTGAAAAACGTCGAAGCATGGCAACAGAAAAGCCAGTTCATCCATCTCGCACGTATATCTCGTCCGACGGGGTAAGTTGATATCCAATGCAGTGGGGCTTTAAGCCTAGGTCTTATCGATCATCGAACTTATGCAACACTACTGCAGGAAGCTAATATGTATGTAAAAATCTTTCGTTCGTTCTGCAATCTCAGCGTCTCTCTTCTAGCTGTTCTCGTGGTTATGTGCACAAATCCCCGAGGACCGTCGTCCTACCCGACCTCAACGATGTCCCCTCTGCGTACTACTGCGGACAGACAATCGCGATATGGTCGATTTGTTGCCAATCGCGTGTTTCTGTCTAGCAAAGAGCTCTCCTAGGTATCTCTCACAGATGGAAAACTGCCACGCTGTCACGATCGACCACTGCAACTCTGCTTGATCTATGCTGCATGCTCGTGCTGATGTGCTTCTTCCGGCGAGACATGAGAAGCGTGTCGCACTCGTTCGTAGACGTGTCCTCCTCTCCCTTCGAAGTATGCTGTGATGTTCTCATCCTGGTGACCTTCGCGAGTGTCTTTGCAGTATATGTTGTTCCCAAGTCCGGCACCTCCCACATCACTTCCAGACCCTCCTGCAACGTCCTCGTCGGCAGGTGCGACCGTACCACCCAGCAGCTTCCAGGAAACCATCTTCTCCTCCCTTGCGCCTCGCCGATACGGAAGGAAACGAAAGTTGCGCCTTGGAGCCTATCGCATCATCGTACAGTAGAACGAAGATGCTCAGAGTCGCATCCGTACCTTTTATTTGCACCATTTATTCCCTTCTACACGTCATCTCTCATCGTGCCCGTGTCAACGCTTTGTCCGCCTCGATCTTCATATCGCTGCGTATTCCACTCAGCCGTTCTTGCGAGCCTGATCCATCGATACTCTCCCCACCATCTTTCTGTGGAGCGCTCACGCATAGCTTCACTGCCAGCCTTGCTCCACTCCATCTGCACGCACGGAGAGAGTCACCTCTTTGGCCAGGATACGGAGTAGGATGGATGAGCGTGAGCGAGGGGGAGGACGAGGACGCCGGATGCGAGGGCAAATGACAGGATTCAATTACTGTTCGTCGTGAGGGTGAGGAGATACGGCTTTACGTCGACCATGTGTGTTGAGGCCCGGGGCTTGGTGGGGGACGTTTGAGGACGGGGGGGTGAGGAGGGGCAGCGATGGTACTGCTACTTCTTCGCATTCCCTCGTCAGTAGGGCCTCGACCGGGTGATAATTGTTGCACCCGGAAATAACTCGCTCTCATCTGCGGGATCCATCTATACTGGTATTTGTATCCGGTTCGACATTGGCTTCTGTGTCGGTGGGCGGTCAGTCACTTCCGGCTACTTTTCCTTTGACTCCAGCCGCATCCTCGAGCATCTGCGATGTCTGGACTGTGGACCTTCTATTGCCAGAGCTATGACTGCAGTGTCCATGCCTCACAGCCGTGAGTGTTGGAGTACAGTTTTCCTCTACGTCGTTTCACTGATCCAGCGGCTGATTGTCTACGGAAATAGATCCATTCTGTCGACTTTGGCGTTGCTTGGCTGTACTCCCGTACGGTTCGTAGGATCCTTTCCCGCAACCTCTCTCAATTGTTCTTGCGCTATACAACGATCCTATTTCCTCGCGTAGCACGGGTTGTATCCAATTTCCCTTATCCCTTTGGTTGACTTCCTTGGACACTTCTGTCACTTCTATCGCGTGACTTTACAATGCGTTGTTGTAGTTAATAGGCTCCAAAATCGCATACTATCTTTTCCTTTCCCTTTTTCCTTTCCTATTCACCTCTAGTCATCCATATTTGCATCGGATACCTCGCTTCATGGTCAACCCGAGCATATTAGACACAAGAGTGTAGAAGTATGTAGTATTGGTTTGTTATTTTTCCGCAACGAAACAGCTTACCTTTCACTTACGAGAAAAGTGGACGCTGTGCTTGCTTATCGATAAGCGCCCGGTGCATATCGACCACGAGACTCCACAGCCCCACACCCCTCACAAGCGTCCATCTCTAACTCGATTCACACGCTTACTGCCTCCTACAACACTCGAAAAACCTCATCTTCTCATCATTCATGGCTCCTGGGTGTTTCAGCGCATTGTGGTGCCATCGGCAGCCGCCTCCCCCAAATAACGATGGAATTGTTTCACCAGTTCTCGCTCCCACTGGAGCTACTCAACCAAGTACACTCCCACTAGTACTGAAATTCACGTTTGTACTGACTGAAGTGACCGTTCAAGACTCGGGTTCTCCTTCGGGCAATGGGGGGATTCGCAATGCCACGGCGATCGAAACCACTCGCCCAGGTACTTCCCCCAGCCCTGGACAAGTAGACACTCCTGTTCCCGGCTCTACGCAAGGTGGTTATGTATGTGCTTTTATGTGCTTTAGTGTACTCAGTTACTACTTGACCAGGTTCTCTGCCAACTAGTTCAGCCGTTCTTAGTCCTGCGCTTACCGACGCTCAACCTATGAGTCAACATGGCGCTGAAGGCAGTGTGGACGTTCCCGTACTTGGACACGCGGAAGAAGTACCCTTGGGTCAGTGTTTTACTAGTGATGCATGAGATGAGCTTAACGATAGTAACAACTAGTGTCATCCACTTCACACCTTCGCTTGGATCCTGCCAAGGCAAAAGAGCACATCGATCGCATCTCTCGTTTTCGTATTCTTGTCATGGGCAGAGCAAATGCAGGTAAAACAACCATCTTGCAGAGGGTTTGTAACACGACAGATCAGCCGGAAGTCTTCAATGGAAAAGGGGAGAAGGTATGTATGTTGTGAAGCGTTTTTTCGGGACTAAGGGCACACTTGGCTATATTCAGCTGGATGCTACTGTTGTGCAGGGTTCGCTGACGGTGAGGTTACCCCATGGAATTATGTCATATCTGTTGAAGGTGTCTAGCGCGGTGAACACAACATCGAGGATGAGCTGGTTTTCCAGAGTAATCCGAGATTTGTATTCCATGACTCACGTGGCTTTGAGGCTGGAAGCGAGCAGCAGTTTCACATGATGAAGGAATTTGTGATGGATCGTGCCAAGACAAGCAAGCTGGATGAGAGAATCCACACCATTTGGTAATGACAGCATTCAATGAGCATACTAATCTAGTTCTCACCATTGATGTAGGTTCTGTATTCCTTTGAATGAGAGCCACAGGCTAGTCATGGCTGCAGAGAGGAAATTTTTCGAAGAGTGTGATACAGGTCATGGTGTGTATATTTTAATTGTTATATGGGTTTGTTTGAATGTGTGTTGCCATATAGTTCCTGTAATTGTGCTGCTAACAAAGGCAGATGCCTTGACTCTTGATGCTGTCCAGGACTTGATGAACAAGGGCATGAGTTTGGATGATGCCATGAAAGGGGCTGCAGAGGTAGAGAAGGGGATCATCAATGATTGTTGTGTGAGGGTTGAGGGTTGGTTGAAGAAGTACAAGTTTCCACCCAAAGACTACCTGTCACTCACTGGTGAGTGCCTGGTAACACACTGTGTTTCGGGCTGCTTCAAAAGCTACTGCAGGAATGCAAAGGGAGGGTGCAGAGTGCACACCCCTGTTAACATGTACAGCAAATGCTCTGAAGGAAGAAGGATTGCAACAACTCCTCATATCAACACAGCAGTCCAACTTGGAGCTGTGTATGAAATTTGCAATCATGAAGTAAGTGGTGAATCTGAACATCTGACATGTACCAACATGTGCAAGGACTTTGGAGAGGTACATGAGAAAGCAGCATCAGAATCTTCCACTTGAATCTATTGCATTTGGCCTTTCAAGATGGTTTCCATATGTAAGGAATGGGGTAATCTTTATGATGTAACAGTGTGCTGATTAATGAATAGAAAGTGGGTGGAATTGAAAACATTTCTGGATCACTCTGACTGAATGTAACTGTCACCTGCCAATTTTGCCTTGGTGGATAGTATGTGAGCATATTCATGATAAGTGATGGTGGATGCATGCTGACCAAGTTCACTGCCTTCCTGTTGCACTTGGGTTTGTAGTGGGTGAGTGGAGTCATGGCAGGTGGTGGTGGATGCATGCTGATCATGTTTACTGCCTCCCTGTTGCACTTGGGTTCATAGGATGTGAGTGGAGTCATGGCAGGTGGTGGTGGATGCATGCTGACCATGTCCACTGCTTCCCTGTTGCACTTGGGTTCATAGTATGTGAGTGGATTCATGGCAGGTGGTGGTGGGTGCATGCTGACCCAGTTCACTGCCTCCCTGTTGCACTTGGGTTCATAGAGTGTGAGTGGAGTCATGGCAGGTGGTGGTGGATGCATGCTGACCATGTCCACTGCTTCCCTGTTGCACTTGGGTTCATAGACTGTGAGTGTAGTCATGGCAGGTGTTGGTGGATGCATGCTGACCATGTTCACTGCCTTCCTGTTGCACTTGGGTTCATAGGCTGTAAGTGGATTCATGGCAGATGGGGGTGGATGTGTGCTGATCATGTTCACTGCCTCTGTTGCACTTGGGTGTTCATAGGATGTGAGTGGAGTCATGGCAGGTGGTGGTGGATGCATGCTGACCATGTTCACTGCCTTCCTGTTGTACTTGGGTTCATAGGGAGTGAGTGGAGTCATGGCAGGTGGTGGTGGATACATGCTGACCATGTTCACTACCTCCCTGTTGCACTTGGGTCATAGTATGTGAGTGGAATCATGGCAGGTGGTGGTCAATGTGTGTTGACCATGTTCACTGCCTCCCTGTTGCACTTGGGTTCATAGATTGTGAGTAGAGTCATGGCAGGTGGTGATGGATGTGTGCTGACAATGTTCACTGCCTCTCTGTTGCACTTGGGTTCATAGTCTGTGAGTGGATTCATGTGTTAATGGATACATGGATTATGTTCACTGCCTCCCTGTTGCACTTGGGTTCATAGGATGTGAGTGGAGTCATGGCAGGTGGTGGTGGACATATGCTGACCATCTTCACTACCTCCTGTTGCACTTGGGTTCATAGGGAGTGAGTGGAGTCATGGCAGGTGGTGGCAGATGTGTGCTGACCATGTTCACTGCCTCCCTGTTGCACTTGGGTTCATAGTATGTGAGTGGAGTCATGGCAGGTGGTGGTGGATGCATGCTGACCATGTTCACTGCCTCCCTGTTGCACTTGGGTTCATAGGATGTGAGTGGAATCATGGCAGGTGGTGGTGGATGCATGCTGATCATGTTTACTGCCTCCCTGTTGCACTTGGGTTCATAGGATGTGAGTGGAGTCATGGCAGGTGTTGGTGGATGCATGCTGACCATGTTCACTGCCTTCCTGTTGCACTTGGGTTCATAGGCTGTAAGTGGATTCATGGCAGATGGGGGTGGATGTGTGCTGATCATGTTCACTGCCTCTGTTGCACTTGGGTGTTCATAGGATGTGAGTGGAGTCATGGCAGGTGGTGGTGGATGCATGCTGACCATGTTCACTGCCTTCCTGTTGTACTTGGGTTCATAGGATGTGAGTGGAATCATGGCAGGTGGTGGTGGATGCATGCTGATCATGTTCACTACCTCCCTGTCACACTTGGGTTCACAGGTTGTGAGTGGAGTCATGGCAGGTTGTGATGGATGTATGCTGACCATGTTCACTGCCTCCCTGTTGCACTTGGGTTCATAGTATGTAAGTAAGGTCATGGCAGGTGGCAGTAGATGCATGCTGACCATGTTCACTGTCTCCCTGTTGCACTTGGCTTCATAGGGAGTGAGTGGATTCATGTGTTAATGGATGCATGCTGACTATGTTCACTGCCTCCCTGTTGCACCTGGGCTTATAGGGAGTGAGTGGATCCATGTGTTAATGGATGCATGCTGACTATGTTCACTGCCTCCCTGTTGCACTTGGGTGAATAGGATGTGAGTGGAGCCATGGCAGGTGGTGGATTCATACTGACCATGTTTGCTGCCTCCCTGTTGCACTTGGGTTCATAGTATGTGAGTGGAGTCATAGAAGGTGGTGGTGGATGCATGCTGACCATGTTTACTGCCTCCCTGTTACACTCGGGTTCATAGATTGTGAGTGGAGTCATGGCAGGTGTTGGTGGATGCATGCTGCATTGCTGACCATGTTTATTGCCTCTCTGCTGCACTTTGACCTTCAGAGGGTGAGTTATTTGTGATGTCAAGATTTTAGCATCATTTCATCATGGAATAGGTGGTGAGATAAATCAATTTCACATTTTTCAGCTATTTTTAATCTAACATTCCACAGGATGTAGGTCTTCCACTGTTGAGGTGTGCTCAGTAGCTTATTTCCCATGTCTATTTTCCAGGATGTTGGTAATTTCTGGCCAGGGCTATTGATAATGACTGATCTATTTTTTGTAGCATGTATGTTGTCAATCAAGTTTCCTATGCAGTGATTCTCAAAAATCTTTACAGTTGGTTTGTGGTCCCATTTTCTTAACCATATTCAATGCTATAATCTATGATTGGCCCATCAGGTTGTGAGTTTCATATCTATCTTAGTCCTTCTGAAACAGGAAAATTCTTACATGCTTGACACAATACAGCCTTCCATTTCCCATCATAGACAATCCCTCAAAATCCCTACATTTTCTACCTCCAAGCAATATTCAAGGCAATACATTGCTGAAAATGGCATTGGTAAATTATACCTGCTGATGGTTTGGATAGGATGATATACCTCATTGATTGCAGGTGCCATACTTGTGTTTGAGTACTTATACTTCTTGTTGCAAGTGAAAGATGGAGGGCATGATCTACAGGAGGACCTGAATTTTGCTGTGGAAGAATATAAAAGTTCAGGTGTTCATGCTAAAGTCATCAAACTCATCCAAGAAGCCTTTCAGAATCATGGTGACAATGTGGAGATTTTATGCCCTATCCTTGTGAAGATTGCACAGGAGAATCAACTATGTAGGATACTGTTTCCCTAAGCTCATCCAATTCCCACTATTGCACCCAGCAAAGATGCTGAATAGGAAGGGTTAACTGAGGCTGCTGTAATTTCTTCACTTTTCCATCCTTAAGATCACCTCCAGAATGGACTTGCATGATTTCTTTTTGAAATCCCTCATCAGTAGAGAAAAATTTCCCCAACTCAGAGTTGGCTTGGTATTCTCTGGCTTCACAATACATCAGAAAATGTTGTTGTTCCCAAATGGTTTAGTGTAAATGACTTTTTTGATTTTCATGTACACACTACATCCTCAGCTGGTTTCAGAGGGTGCCTGAGTCTGAGTCTGAGTTCAAGGACATAGGGTTGTTTCAAAGCTGGCAGCATGTGCAGTTCTGATCACCAAGCAAGTTGCTAGCATGTGACATGCATGTCCATCATTGGCCAGTACTTACATGTTACACTGCAGTCCAAGTCTGTGAGGGATTGTCTGGGTAACCATGAGATGATGGGAGTGCCTAAAGTTGCCAAATAATCACACTATGTGACTCACATTGAGTTGCCATGGTGCACATCATGCTAATCATGGACACTAACTTACCATTAATGTATATGTAATGCAAACAAGAATCAGTACATACATCAGTAAACTGACCCTTTCCCCTACAAAATGTATCTGCACACCATGCAACCACATTTGGGTCTAACCTCACAAAAGTTGACCCAAATGCTGACATCATCATCAAGATTGCCTCATGAAAATTTCAACATACATTTAGATGTCAGTTGTTGAGATCCTTTGCCCCTATTTCTCTGTCCAGCTCTGTCCAGGCAAGTGCCATTCTACTGATGTATGGTGGGCTGAAGGTTGGCTAATGGAAAGTGGTGATGGCCAAAGGGTGACCAATGGTTGTGATGGAGGTTTGGGAGAGAGGGTGTTAATGAGCTATGAGTCTCAGTGATATAGGAAGTCACTGTTGATTATCTACCTAATGAGCTATGAGTCTACAGCATATCAGTAGGTAGTAACGAGGGGTAAGAATAGGGTAGCTCACCTCAGTGATACAGGAAGTCACTGAGGTGTGAAGGAGTGCATATGAAAATTTACTAGGGTGATTATATAAGCGGATGTCCGTAGTCTCTACTAAGGTAAACCTAAATATCCAACACTCCCCCTCACTTCGGACAGAGTCCAAGTGCCAAAGTGAAGTGTTTAGCTTTAGTATGAGGTAAGGCCTTAGTAAGGGTATCAGCAATCATTTCAGAGGCAGGGCAATAAATGAGATGAAAAGAGTGATTTTTGACAGCAAAACGAATGAAATGGTATCTTATGTCAATATGCTTGGTATGAGCATGATAGCTACCATCCTTTGTGAGGGCAATTGCAGCTTGACTGTCTGAATGGAGTGGGAGTGGGTGCTCGAGAGGGCAGAAGACCTCTCTGATGAGTTGTCATAGCCATAAACCTTCTTTTGCTGCATGGGTAGCAGCCATGTACTCAGCTTTGGCAGTGGAAAGTGTAACAAGTTCCTGTTTCCGAGATGTCCAGCTGATAGCACCACCATCGAGTAGGTACACATAGCCACTGATGGCATGCCAGTGTTCCTGTGTGGCTCTGTCAGCATCAGTATAGCCTATGAGGCCACTTTCAGTGATGCCAAACATCAGTGTGAGGGTTTTGGTACCAGCCAGATATCTATATATTTGTTTTATGGCTTCCCAATGAGCTACTCCAGGTGCATTATTGAACTGTGCGACTGTGGAAATGGCAAACACGATGTCCAGACAGGTTCCAACTGTCAGATGCATCAGGGATCTGATGGCAGCACAGTAGGGAACATTTTTCATATGCACAGCTTCTGCAACAGACTTCGGGGACTGGTCATGCGAGAGTTTCAGCCCAGGATCCATTGGGACAGTGGCAGGTTTGGAGTCGGCAAGGTTATACTTAGCCAAGATGGCTTCCGTGTATGTCTGCTGTGAGAGAGAGATGGTTCGAGCATTTCGATCACAGGTTACCTGCATTCTGAGTAGCCAGCTAATTGATCCTAGATCCGAGATCTTGTGGCATGCTGAAACTTCTTGTTTGAATGAATGAATGAGTTCAGGAGAGCTACCAGTGACTGTACAGTCATCGACATGGCTGGCCAGCACAAGTATGTCATGCCCAATCTCACCATAGAAGATCCCCCAGTCTGCATGTGCACAGCTGAGTCCGAGCTCATTGAGCGACTTACTGAGCTCCTGGTACCACCTTAGCACTCCCTGTTTGGAGCCATACAGGGCGACATTCAGCTTTCCAACTGGTTGGGTGAACTTCCCATCTGTAGCATAGCCTTCTGGGAGCTGCATGTAGATATCTTTGCCCTCACTGAGTTTACCATTAAGGAAGGCTGGGTGGAAGTCAAAGACTTTGATGTCCCAGTCATTGCAAGCAGCAATAGTGAGAATGGTACATAGGGATGACAGTCGAGCGACAGGGGCATAGGTATCTTCATAATCGCTCCCCTGGACCTGTGAGTAACCTTTTGCAACGAGTCGTGCTTTATACTTCTCAATTTCACCCAAAGCATTCCATTTGATCTTGAAGACCCACTTACAGCCAATGACATTCGCTCCAGTGGGGCATTCGACGACATCCCAGGTGCGAGCAGCTTTGAGGCTTTTCAGTTCAGCATTTATGGCAGCTTCCCAGCTCAGCCAGTCTGCTCATGCCTGTGCCTTGCTTACTGTTGATGGATCAAGCCCTTCGGCCTCACTTACACCAGCTACCATAGCATAGATAGCCTCTGAGTCATCATCTGCAGTTAGTTTGTCTTCAATTAGAGCAAGAGTTGCATTCTCGGGTGATTTAGGACTGTTGTGACAACTGTCACTGTCATGTAGTTCATCAGGAAAATTTTAATGAAATGATAATGTTATATAAGACTTTATCTACCCTGTAAAGCCCTATAAGGTATGTCATAATGATATACACATTGGTAATGCTATATATTCTCTGGGAGCCTTGGCAGCATAGGTCAAAAGTTATCATTTAGGTAGAGTGGATCATATGTATCAGAATGTGAACAGTAGATCATATATGTCTTTCATTATCAGACATTACCAACAATTGTCATTGACACCACCAACAGCTTAAAAATAAAATTTGCTATAGCAACCTTCAATTGGACTTATCAATCATGATATTACCAGAAAGCAATTCCATTCCATATTGTTTACATAATCAGTACCTACTCAGTACACTACCTACTAAGTATGAAATACTTAAACCTCCAAAAAAGCGAAAATTAAACAGGGAAAGACACTCACAGATGACTTCACACAAGGGTACACTTACCTGGATATGAACCCTAAGACTTAGAGTCTTAGAGTGACTCTTGCCCTGAGGTAGAACTCAGAGACAAGAGTGAAGAAGAGAGAGAAGGGGAGAGAGGATGAGTTTATATAACATGTACTATACAGTCATTACAAAGACATTCCCACACTTGTGGCTGGGGAAGAGTTGTTCAAATGATCATAAAATGATATAGATGGCAAGACTAGATATTGATGATCAAAGTGAAATCAGACTGAAAAGAATATTGTCATTCATATCATGATGATATTATCTGATGAGCAATTATAATGTACTGTCAATTACATGACATTATTATATATGACATATCAGCTCTTGTCATCATGATATCATGATGATAAAAGTATTGTAATTCTTATATCAGGCCTATATGCAGTTGACCAGATAGTAAAATGTCTGCCAGGTTATCTAATGCATTATCTGACTGTTATCATTATGATTTGTGGATGATCATGCCTTATACACCATTATCCAATTCATATCAGACAGATAACTACTTAACATAATTATCTGGGAATACCAGCACTTCAAACCTCCCCTGATGTTGTCTCATGTAATCCAGTGTGATGCGACCATCACGAGTGCCCTCTCCTGCTCTCAGACATCGCATGTAGTCTGATTCGAAGTGTTGTCAAGCAGAATGGTGAAGTGGAGGTGGAGTTTCAAAGGTTGGACCCAAATGGTCAGTTCTAGGTGCATGATGATCGTTTCTGGTTCTGTGGGCTGCTGGACTTCGAGTGCAGGTCATTCTGGTGTCGTTTGGCCTTGCAGGAGCAATTCCCGTCATTCTGTATGGTTTTGTGACAGATTGTGACCATTCTGCATGTCCTGTAAGTCCTCATTCTCCCCCTCATGCAGTAGGCATTGAAGCAACACAGAAACGTCTCATTTGGGGAATACAACACTTCTCTCGACCCCAACTGTCTTCAAGTCGACCCAATACACCCTGTGGCCATCGCTTTCAGCATCAAAACTAGTGTTGTGCTGGGCCCGGCCTGAAGCCTTGAGCCGAGCCAGGCCGGGCCCTCCTAGGCCGAGCCGAGCCGAGCTGTGGGGATGGCCTGTGGGGGCTCAGGGCTCGGCCTGACCCTTTGAGAAGCCGTGAGCTGTGGCCTCAGGCCGCGGCTTTGTGGCTGTGCTACCTGGCAATCACCAGGTAACTATACAGTAGATTGGCATGTACCTACCTACGGGAACTTATGGTATCGCCTAATTCCATCACCCGACTCGGTGAAATGGTTGACGTTACTAGTACCGACACCGAGCAGCCACGCCCATGACGTGTCCCCGTGCCTTCTGCGCAGATTAAGTGTGCTGACAATGCTGCCGAATTGGAACTGACTTCACACAGAAAAGCACAGATTCAATCATTATCAGCCACATGCGCAGCACTGCCAACACATAGTACCGTTACAATAAAACGCAAGGCTGACACAGTATCAACAGATGTCGACGTGGAAACTACAGATACAGAGGTCCCAGCAAAGAAAAAAAGGCTTGTAAAGGGTACGTGACTTCTCGAAGTTCGAAGCTTCTTTCATTACTTCACAATTGCCTATCTAATCTATTTTGTAAACCCATGTGCCATTACCTATCAGGGAAAGCACCTGTCAGTCGGGTACGTTCGGATAATTCCATCAAGTTGACACCACCACCACAGAGCGACCTCGACCTCGACGAGCCACAGCGCACTTCGTACGGGCCCACTGAAACTGGAGCTGACAGATTACTGAAGGACATTGACCTTGTTGATGTGGACGAGCCTATCAAGAGGCCATGTACTGCACGCACTCAGGATATTGACGCATTTTTCTCCCAGCCTCATGAAAAAGACGGGAAAAACTTGAGGGACTGTATGGGCTGCTCGTAAGTCTTATCATATCCCTCACACAGCGGGTGCCCACTTACAGAGACTCACAGTCAATTGCATAAAAAACCTGTTTCCATCGTCAACGAGGTGTCAACATTGCGACGACACCTACAAGCCCGCCATCAGGTAATGTATCATGTCGTCTGTAATCTTCGTTTTTCTGACTGATAAATACCAGGGTGAATATCTCAAGTGGTCGGCAGCAAACAGATTCAAGTCGATGTTACCCAATGATGCGAAACAACGATGCAAAGAGGCGATCTCAAGCATGCAGTCGGTCCTCGGTAGGCAGTCGAGTTTGGAAGGGCACCTGGTAGAAAGGGGTCCGATAGTACAGTATTCGGAGGCTGTCTTTCACGAAGCCACTGTCTCATGGTTGATTGAAACGGATCAGGTGAGCACCTTCTCCACATGTGACAGCTCGCTGGTTCTGACTGATACAATTCCTACTAGCCGATCCATGCCCTTCAACATCCTTCATTCGGCAGGATGGTTGAAATCGCCTCTCGTGCAAAGAATGGCATCAGGATCCTGAGCCGTCGACAGACACGCCAGGCAATTATCAATGCTTTCAAAACCAGACTTTTAGATCTTCGCAAACGCTTCTCGGTGAGTACCACATCGATTCAAAAACTTGTGTCTTTTCTCATAAATTGCTGCAGAGTAGTACTGTCACAGGGTGAATCAATCTGACGTGTGATGGCTGGCAGGCCTCAAATGTTGACGGGTATTTCGCAGTCACTGCGTCTTGGATTGAAAAGAAATCTCCGAGCGTGTGGAACATCGAGACATCACTTATAGGGTTTGTGCGGCTCAATAACGCTCACAATGGCACCCGTTTGGGTCAAGCGTTGTATAAAGTCGTCAAGCGTGTTGGTGCAACACACAAGGTCAGCCGCTAACCATACTACACATAGTTCTAACCTAACACATCTCTTTTTGTTAGGTCAGCTTTGTTACTTGTGACAATGCCAAGAACAACGACACAATGATGGACGAGTTTGTGACCCATATCATGGCCAACTCTGGCCAGATGTTTGATGCAAAAAAGCGACGCTTGCGGTAAGCACAACCCTATATTAATCCATACCAAGCCTTACATGTTCTAGGTGTATGGCGCACATCATTAACCTAGCCACTCAAGCATTTCTTTCTGCCCACAGCAAGTCTAAACATTACGATCCAGCTACTCCAGATCCAGATGCTACCGACTTGATAGCTATACGACATGGCCTCGAACGAGACGAGATTGGCCTTGTCCATGCAATAGCAGTTAAGGAACGATCATCTGCGAAGTGGAAAGAGCTATTTCAATGGATTCAGACTCACACAGACGATGGCCATGTTCCATGCACACAACCTTTGCAGCTCCTCCTCGACATGAAGACTAGATGGTCATCAACTTTTTTAATGCTTCGTCGTGCATTTGATTTGAAGGAGGTAAGTCTCCGCTGATCTTATGCTCGTTTGGTACTTACACACCAGCACCGAATGTACAGGAAGTAAATTACTTCATTAGGTTACTTGCCCTGGATGAATGTGACGCAGAGAAATGGCGAAAATTAACGGACCTCGAGTTGGCAGAGTCTGAATGGGAGCGAGTACAGCTTCTTCTGTCGCTGTTAGCGGTAAGTTTATTGTGTCGTTTGATTCCAGTTTACTCACATCCGTGCCCACAGCAAGCCGAGAAAGCACAACAAGCTTTCTCAATGGAACAGGGCCCAATGATGCATGCAGTCTTGCCAGCACTGGAGGCACTGTTTAAGGCTTGGTCATCACGGAGGGAAGCAGCCAAATACGCCGATTTCACTGATGCATTGGATGCTGGGCTAAGTAAGGTAGCCGAGTATTATGAGTGAACAGCTGCATCTAATGCGCACGTCATCGCAATGTGTGAGTACTTTTTCCCTCCTTGGATTTTAAGTTGCTGAATCTTATGGGCAGTACTCGACCCAGCACAGAAGCTTAGCTACATCTGTACGTACTGGGGGGAGGATCTGCTTTCCGAGGTGGTCCAGCATGCTGAAGTTATCATATGTTTTTTTCCCTTCTCTACTCATACCCACCGGTCCTGATATCAACAGTACAAGGAACACTATAGCGTCATCTATGAGTCTGGGGCACCGTCGTTGGATACTGTAATCCCTAACCATCATGTCACGCTGCATAGCTGCAAGCTACACTCACTACTCGGTGAACTCTCTGATGACGATACTGAAGATGACTCGTTGCACCGCGATACCTGCATTCAAGGTGACCCTGCTAAGCTGTGGCTTCATGGATTCCATGAATACCTTCACACACGCGAACATGTCGGAAATTTCTCTATCGTGGAATGGTGGGGTCTGAATTCTCGACAATACCCTGTCTGGGGATCCCTGGCTTGCGACTATCTTCCAATCATGGCGACATCAGTATCCTGCGAGCGCGCTTTTTCTTCTGCTGGTATCACCATCAGTAAGCAGCGAAACTGCCTCAAGTCTGATGTTGTCGAGGCGCTGCAGTGTATGAAATCCCTTTCGAAGAAACATCTGCTCTTTCCCGATGACCCATCTGTAATTTCCGAAGCCCACATGATGGAGTTGCCTACCCCTACTACCACCTCTGCAAGCTCCGAAGAAGGCTGGGACGACATTTCTCAAAATCTCGCTGACGACGAGGGTGAGGAGGAACCTGATGGTGAGGATGTCTTTGTGCCTTTCTATGACATGTAACTTCGTAGTCTGCACCTGTCTGTAGCTACACTAGCTACCCGTAAAAATTCAGTTCACTATTTCAATTTACCACTGCCCAGGCCATGGCCTCAGGCCGAGCCGGGCCCTATATAGGGCCCAGCCTGGCTCACAGCTCGGCCTTAGATTTCTTAGGCCATGAGCCCCCAAAAGCTGGGCCCAAGCCGCGGCTTTTGAGCTGAGCCAGGCCTGGACAACACTAATCAAAACCCAGCCAGTGTCCATCTTGAGCCCTAGCATCAAGTTTCGAGCCACTGGGGTCATGAACTTTGACTTGACAACCCCAGACAGGTAAATTAGATAGGTTGGGCACCTTTTTGTACAGCATTTCATAGGGCATTTTATTTCCAAGATGACATGTCAATGATCTGTTTTTCAGCCAGGTTGCATGCATTATCACCTCACCCCAGAGGTTTTTGGGTAATCCAGAGGCATGTATCATGGCTCGGACACATTTGACCAGTGTATGATTGAGTTGTTCAGCTACACCATTATGCTCAGGTGTGTTGTGCATGGTGATTTGCCTTTCTGTGCCCCTCAACTGCAGGTATTGACTAAATTCTTTGCTCAGGTACTCACTGTAGGGAGTCCATACTCCCTAGGGCTGAATATATCAGTTATTAGCATTGTCATCACCACCCTACACCACTTCCCACAGCAGGCTGTCCCTCCGAAATCATCACCACCACTCCACTCTCAGCAAACTCAGCTAATTTGACAGCTTCCCTCACTTACTAATACCGCTGCCACCTAATTTGGAAAGAGCCCCTATTGCCGACACTCACTGCCGTGGCAAGTCACCGCCTACCCCTGTCCATGGTTCCACATGACGTCCAACCCCTATCTACATTGGCCTTCAGCCCTTTGTGCATATATCACATGTCTTCTGACCATCAGCAGCCCCACTCTGACACTTGTGACATCAGCAACTCAGCCTCTATAGGCCCCACTCAAGTCTCTGACACCCACCACTGCCAGTAGCACTGCCACACCACCCCAGACTGCTTCTCGTGCTCCTGCAGAGTCAGTCAGTGATCCATAGACCATAGGCATGCTCTTCTTCGCCGCTTCTCTTCCCTTTTGGTTATTTTACCTCCTTTCCTCCCTTCCTTTCGTACCTATGATCTGTAGTGCCTTACTTCGGCACTTTTCTCTCGAATTTTTCTTGACATTTGATAGTTCCGAGTTTCACTGAATTTTACCTTAGTGACAGCCACCTGTATGTTACAAAACACTGCTGTACTTAGGAAAAATACACCCACTTTTCTGGCATCACAATCTGTGTGTCTAAGAGTCATCCTGAGTCCCCAGAGTCATTTTCAGAGTTTTCTTGGAGTCTCCTGAGCCCACTTCAAGTCCCCAGAGTTACCCATTGAGTTCTACCGATGATTTCGAGTCTCCTTGCATCTTAAAAATTCCGCCAGCCTTCTGAGTCGTCCCCTTCGCATCTACCAATTTTTACTACAGTCTACAAGAGTCTACTTTCGCTGCCGACTGAGTTCCTAGCTTCCCAACCCTGCCTTACTGACTAGAAAAATCCCTCTTAGCCCATTTTGTGGCAGAATTTCAAGTTCTTCGCTGCCTACACTTCCCAGACCTCAGGGAAATTTTCCCAGACCCACCAGCCCCCTCTCCTCAGTCTTCTTCTGACTCATGACCCCTTGGGATGAGCCTAGGTCTACCCTACAGCTTTCCCCCTTTCCCCTTCACGCTCTCGCAAGAAGAGTAGCCCACATCGCCACCACAGTCAGAATGCAAATGCTTAATCTTTGTGTTGAATTGGGTCGACAACCAAGCTTCATATGCTTTGTAGGATGAGAAAGTGTCAGCCTTGGATTTCTGTAGGTATAGAGTGGTGTACCGAGTGTGGTCATCCATAAATGAAGCATAGTACAGGCTATGGCCTGGTGTTTGGACAGGGGAAGGTCCCCAGAGGTCTGTGTGGACTTCGTCTCCAAGGTTTTCTCGTTGTGGTGGGTCTCGTTCCTTTCCGATAGGTTTGTGGGTGGTTTTAGCATACTCACAGGAGTCGCAGGTACCCATTAGTGTTGCTGCGGCTTGGCTAGACTAGGCTCTGCTTTAGGTAACTGCGGTTTTGCCACAGCTCAGTGCTCGGCTCGACTTCGAGTATTGTTACATAACTCGGCTCAGCTCTGAAAGTCACTCTGGCCAGCTTCTGAGCCGAAAAAATCTAGATGCAGTTTAAGCCAACTAAAGCCAGTTCAAACTGGCTGAAGTCAGCTTATAATTTATTGTGTCTGATGCCCAGGTTTGCTGTGTAGTGCTACTAGTACATATGCTTGTGGACTCAGAAATTTCTGTAAGCTGCAATGAAAATGTACACTAGTCATGCTGAAAACAGCCTGGATTATCAGGCACACACCCACACTAGAGATGACAAATGCATGACATGATATTTTAGATGCACTACAGACAACAGCTAACCTATTTCACTCATATGTACGTAGTACATATACAGCTACATGGTATACCAAATAACACAACCAATCAGTGTCGAGGGCGCAGATGTCGATGAGGAGTAGTAGGCAGCTGTTCATTTCTAGTGGGTGGTGTTATGGTTAGTCAGTTGACATGACTGAACTAAGCCACATGTAATTCATGCTCACCTTCGCCCACATGCCTTCGTGGGACTATCAGCATTGAGGTGTCTCACGCAGATGGTCATTGGCGTGGTGGCTGTGGCCATGATACTCTTGCATGTGTCCTTGGGTGGTGGCAGCTGCAAGGTCGGTGCTGTCAGTTAACGCAAAGGTCAGGTCATGTAAGATAGAAACAAACTGGCTGCATGATACAATCTTTGAGCAACTTTTTAAGATAGTTGTAATCAGGTCTTGCCCCATAAGCAAGTGAACATGAATATTTGATGAATGTCATGAACTCAACAGGGAGTCTGTCACACAGTGTTTCAACTGCAGTGTCACATTTAAGATTGCAAATAACATTGGATGAAAGGGAAGTGTTCACATCGCTGAACCAGGGAAGGGACCCTTGTAACAGATATACTAAAGTGTAAGCAAGTGACTTGATGTCATCATGATGGCCAGATTGATACCCACAGTGATGGCTGATAGAAGAAAATGCTGGGGTACCAATGAAGGGACATCCCTCTTGGTATGGGATGTGGATTTGAGTGGTGGGGTCACGATACTGCAGTGCCACACTGAAGTCTATAAGGAACACAGTAGTGGCATGTCATGAATCACTTTGGCAGAGGAGGACGTTCTGTGGTTTGATATTGCAATGAATGTAATGGCACAAGTGGATATACTCTAGTCTGGAAACCTACCATGTAGCATGATTAAGTTGTAACTATGGAGACAACAATTTCACTCACTAGTTGACAACCAATCAACAGAACACTGTTCAGGCTGAGCAGGCCACCTTGTGAAGCCACGATATCGCAACTCCACAGTGGCCAGGCCGGCCACTGTGGAGTATTTTATATGGGTGAGGGAGGTCGGGGGTAATCCAATCGATATCGACAACAGCAGTGCAGACAGTAGCGTGAGAGGGGTAAGTCAATATCCCCTTCAGATACTTAAGTACTAATGTTTTCAGATGCTTTTCCCTGAAATCAGGATGGGGGAGGTAGATGTGATGTTTGATAAAGCCATCTCTGCATTCAAAGACAGCATCGTCCTGTTCTTTGAATGGCTTGGAGAATCCTTCGAGACTGGTGAGATTGATGAGGCCATAGGCCAGCTTAAGATCTCTTGGACCAATTGCCAGGGTCATCTCACAGGTGGCATGAAGGACACAGTGTACAACAGATACCAGTGTTGGCTGCAGAAATATGTTTTGCTGAGACACAAATGGAAGCCAAGCATTGTCCTTCCAGACATCCCTGCATCATCCATAGGGCCTCATTTAGATGCGAGGGGAGGGAATTTGACCCAAACCACAAGGACGAACACCTGCACAGCGGCCCTGGCCTCCCTGACTGTTGCTCCCAGTTGTTCCTCCAGCTCTCCCAGCCCCTCTAGTTCTGAGGTACTTTCTTCCTCAGATGATGCTATATACAGCACTGTGGGCTACTCTTCTTGCGAGAGTGCAAAGGGGAAAAGGGGGAAAGCTGTAGGGTAGACCTAGGCTCGTCCCAAGGGGTCGTGAGTTGGAAGGAGACTGAGGGGAGGTAACTGGTGTGTCTGGGAAATTGTCCCTGAGGTCTGGGAAGTGTAGGCAGCGAAGAACTCAAAATTCCGCCCCAAAACGGGCGAAGAGGGATTTTTCTAGTCAATAAGGCAGTGTTTGGAAGCTAGGAACTCGGTCGGTGGCGAAAGTAGACTCTTGTAGACTGTAGTAAAAATCGGTAGATGCGAAGGGGACAACTCAGAGGGCTGGTGGAATTTTTAAGATGTAAGGAGACTTGAAATCGTCGGTAGAACTCGATGGGTAACTCTGGGGACTCGAAGTGGGCTCAGAAGACTCGAAGAAAACTCTGAAAATGACTCTGGGGGCTCAGGATGACTCTTAGACACACAGATTGTGACGCCAGAAAAGTGGGTATATTTTTCCTAAGTACAGCAGTGTTTTGTAGCGTAGGAGGGGTTGTAACTAAGGTACATTTCGGCGAATTTTGGAAACGTCATATGTCAAGAAAAACTTGAAAGAAAAGCGCTGAAATAAGGTACTACAGAACATAGGTATGAAAGGAAGGGGGAGAGAAAGCAAGAAAAGCCAAAAGGAAAGGGAGGTGGCACAGGAGAACATGCCTAGGGGACTGTAGATCGCTGACTGACGATGCAGGGACTCTTAGCAGTGGTCTGGGGTGGTGTGGCGGTGCTACTGGTGGTGGCGGGCGTCGGAGACTCAAGTGGGGCCTATAGAGGCTGAGTTGCCGACGTCACAAGTGTTGGAGTGGGGCTGCTGATGGTCAGAAGACACGTGATATACGCACAAAGGGCCGAAGGCTGACGTAGATAGGGGTTGGACGTCATGCGGAACCATGGACAGGGATAGGCGGCAACTTGCTGTGGCAGTAAGTGTCGGCAATAGGGGCTCTTTCCAAACTAGGCAGCGGCAGTATTAGTAAGTGAGAGAAGCTGTCGCATTAGCTGAGTTTGCTGAGAGTGGAGCAGCAGCGATGATTTCGGAGGGGCAGCTTGCTGCGGGAAGTGGTGTAGGGCGGTGATGACGATGCTAATAACTGATATATTCAGCCCTAGGGAGTATGGACTCCCTACACCTCCCAGGGTCTTTGAATACTGACCATCCTCGGTCAGAGACACACAGTGACACGGAACAATGACGGGATGCCGTCAGGCACATGATGTGGCTGTGTACGGATCAAGTGCAAGCGAGACGGGGTTCTCGAGCATGTGCTGTGGCAAAAATGATTCCGCAGGAACAAATGCTGCCAAACATACCAAACAAACGCCGCCACTTTGTCTTTCTTTCTCTAAGTCCCACCTCCACCACTAGTACTCACCGCAACTCACTACGATCCACCATCGACATGTCGACTTCCAAGGCTACCACGTCTCGCCAGCCCATCTACGTCCCACCCAATGCCATCTGTAAGGAGATTCCCAAAAGGTGGGCCAAGAACATGGAGGCTCTGGCAGCGGTGATGAGGGAGATCCTGGATGAGGTGGCAGAGGAAGATGTAGCACAGGAGTGGATGGAGAGGTTCGAGGAAGTATCGGTAAGTTCCCAGTAAATGTTCAAGCACGTCAACCGTAGATGGGTTATAGGCCCAGATCGAGGAGCTGCATAAGTTCGCTGCCAACATGAGTGCTGAGGTGCCTGAGTATCCTGAGGACACCGAGGAAGCAATTGGGTCAGGTTTCCTGACGCTGGTTGCTCTTCGTAACCAGTTCCCTTGAGACGCGACAAAGTCAAAATCCAAGCCAGCCCCAGGAGCTGCTGCCAGGCCGAAGGTAGGCGGCAAAGTCAGGCGGTCACAGCGCCAGCTAGAGAAAGCTGCCATGACCAACAAAGGGCCTAAGGTGCATAGCAATGTCAGTTGTTCAAGGGTAAGTTTCTGACTTTTGCCTCTCATCCAGGATGCCACTGGTAGCAACGAGTCGACCACCATCGAGGTGTCTGGGCGAGAGCAAGGTCAAGACTCGGTCGTCAAGAGACCTACTAGCGCTACACAAGTACTTGGGGGTGGTGACAAGAGTACTCCAAAGGCGCTGCAAGGGACTGACGAACTGTGTGAGTGGTGTGTCAAACGAGGGGTACTGTGTGTCTGGAGAGACAGAGGTGCTTGTGAGTCGTGCCACGAGGGGAAGAAAAAATGCAACAAGGCTGGGAAGGCAGGGAGGAAGGTGAGTCTGGTGTTCGTCTCAGAAGTGAGTCATAGTGATGAGACCACGAAGTGCAAGAACTTCGAAGGGCCGCCAGCATCGTTGGCCATGACGAGCAAGAAACCTAGGACCTCTTCAGTACCTCCTCCACTGGCCACTTCGTCTGCACCCCCGAAAACGACTATCCATGTACATCCCCGACTTGTCAGTTGGCCAGTGACCCTTCAAGAGACTTCTACTTCTGCTGCCGCCCCACCCACTCTCGACATTCCCCCGACCACTCCATCTATCTCTCAACCACCACCACCACTGTTCCTTCCCTTGAGTCTGACGAACACACCTGTCCCCTCTACCTCTCGGACCGAGGTGGAACCTCAAGATGATCCTATGGCATTTGCCACCAGTCTTGGCAGTTTGTTGGATGGGGCTCCCGGCGGTGAGTTTGAAGCTGATCGATCAGGGGACGAAGGCAATCCCGAGACTCCTCGGTTAAGTGTCCAGGGGGAAGATGACACTGGTAGCCATCCTCGCGGATCGGCCGAGGTGCAGTGGACCCTGTTTGGTGGTACTCCACACGCTGTTGCCCAATACGACACACGTTGAAGAGAACTATTTAATGAGAGCCTCGGAGAGGCTAAGAGTGGTGGTACTGCGAGACTTGTTATGTCCCTAAGGGAGGTCCTCGAAACCTCGACAGCACAGGAATGAAAATGGCCTCGAAAAAGGGTATATGTTGCAGAGAAAAATGACAAAAGGCCTCTAGCCCCAGACCTGGGCTCTGACTCTACAAACTCATATGGTGGTTGTTATGTTATAGTTGACTGCTGCCCGCGGCTGAACTCTTGCGTGAGCTTAGTCAGCGCCCGGCAACTCCCGCCACTTCACCTCTCGCTCCTAAGTCCCCATAGACCCCCTCGCACCTTCGAAGCCCTCCTCGCACCTCTCAAACCACCTACTTCCGCTTTCGAACACCCTCCTACCAACCCTCGAACCACCCTCGAAACCTCTCGCTACCTCTTCGAACCCTCGAACTACCCCCGAATCCTCAATCTACCTCGTTTCTCATAGTCGGGGCTTCGCCACACCTACAGCGTCTCGCAGCTGCCCTCGGTACAGTAGAGTGGGCCAAGTCCCTCATGGCCAAGCTTCACTCGGGAATGGGGCAATTGGGGCTCGTTATCCAGCGGGCTAAGAGGGACATCCGTCAGTTGCAAGAGTGGCGGCAAGATAACTTCGAGGATCGGCGGTAACTTTGGGGTCACATAGGGTAGTGCCTGGCGTTGTATATAGGCGTTAAAAGGGTGCATGTTGTCTGACCTGTCAGAACTGGCGGTGAAAAGCTAAGTAAGACTAAGGTAACGAAGTCAGCAAAATGGATGTAAGTAGAGAGTGAGCGGCATTATTTTCTTTTCTTTCTTTTGGTTGTTTTTGGTTGGCGGTGTTCTTTTAAGTAGACAGAGAAGTGAGTACAGTTGCGAAGTCAGATGACAGAAGAGAGAGAAGTAGACATATTTTTTGGATTTATAGGTTTTATGTTTGTGAGTTTTGCTTTCGGAATATTCGTATGAGTAGGGAGTCTGTAAAAGATAAATGAAAGAGATGAAAGGAAAAACAGAGAGAAAATGAAACAGAAGGTATAGTTACTCATCTGACTCGTCCCTAAGGACACCAGTGAGCTCTGGGTTGGGCAGGGAGTCGTCTTCGAGTCGGTCGATGGTGGGATTGTCGAGGCCCACTAGGTGGGTGACCTCAATCTGAGTTTTGTTGTGTGGGTAGAATGGGAACAATCGGAAGGCAGCGAAGCAGAATTTCGAAACAGCCCCATCGAGCTCTGCGAGAAGATATGAGCCGCCTTTAGTTCGACGCACCACTACCATTGGTCCTAGGTAGCGCGGTTTGGTTTTGCAGTCGAGCTCCTTCTCGATGCAGGAATTTCTGATGATGACTAGTGTACCCGGTTTGAAGTCGAAGTCGTGTATAGTTTTCTCGAAGCGAGATACAAAGTCTTTGGCCGATGTGAAGCAGGATTTTAGGACTTGATCATGTATGAGCTGGAGATCTTCTGGCCACTTTTGTAGTTGGCGAGCTCGATTGGTGACGAGATCTGCAGTAGAATAGGACTCGGCTTCATAAGGTGCTAGGAATGTCGCTTCGATGAGGTTGAAGGGTAGTCTAGGATGGACACCGTGAGCCATATAATATGGAGAGAATCCTGTAGCTTTGTGGACAGTAACTCTTTCTGCCCAAAACACCGTCGGTGCGACTTCTGACCACTTTGATGCCTCTCCCTCACAACTCTTAACCATTGCCTCTCTGACATCGAAATGCCACCGCTCTACGACACCATTCGCTTGCGAGTTATAAGGCAAGATGCGAATATGCCGAATGCCATACATCTTTGAAAGCCAGTCCAGTGCTAGAACATAGGGGGCGCCATTGTCGGTGACTATTTCAGCTACAGCTCCCCATCAGCATAAGATTTGCTCGAATAAGAATTTGCTGACCGACTTGCCAGTCTCGGATTGAAGCATGGCCCATTCAGGGTAGCTGGTGAGTGAGCAGCGGGCTTGAGTGACATAGCAGTACCCGTTCAACTTCGGCATTACAAACGTGTCGACATAAGCTTTGTAGAATAGGGGTTCGGGTATTGCAACCACAGGGGGAATATGGATTCGATCAAGGCGGCGAATCTGGCACTCGTGACATGTCCTGATGTACCAGTGAACATCCTGCTCAAGCATAGGCCACCAGAACCGAGTCAGTAAACATATGCAGGTGGAGAAGATACCCTTATGGCCCAGTTTGTCGTGGGCTTGACGAATAATGCCGAGCTGCTTGTGGTGGCGAACAACGAGCTGGTGATGACCCTGAGGCTCCTTCCTCCACAACTCTCCGCCCTTGACGAAATATCGGGTAGCCAGCTGCACCAGGCTTTCTAACTCCTTCTCCTCTAATCCATCTGGTGGCTTCTTTGTCTCTAGAAACTCCTTCACCACTTCTAACCTCTCGTCTCTCTGCTTCGCCTTCTTGGATCGTGGTATTTCAGTCTCGGAAGTCTCTGGCGGTATTTCTCCAGTGGTAAAAATAGCTACGTCCTGGGGAAGGGTGTCAGGTGAGTAGTACTCTGATGGCGGAATGTCTGTAGGACGTAGCAGTCGAGACTTTGGGTCGCAGCAATTCATGAGTTTGACAGTGAAGGCTCCACACTCATCTACCCAGTCTTCATATTCTTCTTTGTCAACCTCAGGATCTTCTTTGGCTCTAGGCCTTCTGGATAGCCCATCAGGGGCGGTGTGCTTAGTGGCAGGTACATGGACAAGTTTGAAGTTGAAGAGCAGAATGCCGGCAATCCATCGATTGATGGTGGCATTAGGCTGTAGATCAGGCTTGTTAATCATACCCTTAATGTACCTGGCATCCACCTCAACGACCAAGTTTCGCACACCAAATATGTAAAGCTGCGCATTGTGAAGGGCTCGAAAGAGACTGAACAGTTCAAGTTTTGCTTGACTGTAGCACCGCTCTCGGTCGTTGAGAGTGATTGAGCCGAAATGGGCAGGGTATCTTTTACCGCCTTCATCCTCTTGCATGAGTATATAGCCGACCGCTATGTTCGAGGTGTCGACAGCGAGGATGACTGGTAAGGCGGAATTATAGTCGATCGAGCAAAGGGCTGGAGAGGTGACAATGGCGTTCTTGAGATACTCCATTGCCACTCGGTGTTCGTCACTGAACTCGAAGGGAACATCTTTCTTGGTCAACTCTACGAGAGGACGAGCATGTTTGGCGAAGTCTTTAATGAATATGAAGCAATACGAGCATAGACCTAAGAAGCCCCTGACTTCAGTGACGTTAGTGCAGTAAGGCCAGTCTTTGATTTTCTGAACTTTAGTTTCATCAGGGATTCTCCCCTCGTATGAAACCTTGTGTCCTACAACCATGATGGATGGGGTGGTGATTATGCACTTTTTGGCAGAGACCGTGGCACCTGCATGATGTAGTCGATGGAGGACACAATTGGTATTCTGTAGATGTTCCCAAATGAAATGTCGAATGCCGCTATTTTGCGGTATTGTTTCGAAGGTACCGTCGGTTTGTTGGTAGCAGGATTTAGGTCCCTTGATAGGGCAGTCATCGATGAAGGGGATAGTAACTTTGGGTATTTCGTCTTTTAGGATCCAGCAAACGTCACCATGGAATATCTGCACGGCATTAGTGTAGCCCATAGGGAGCTTAGTGAGTCGGAGAGTGCCAATAGGGGTTTGGAAGGTGGTTAGATCGTGGTAATCATCATGGATAGTGTGGTGGTCATAGCCGACCATGAGGTCTAGGATGCCGTAGACAGAGTGGCAAGTGAAGGCTTCAGCAATCGAATCGACGAAAGGGGGGATGGCTGAATCCTGAATAGAAACTGCATTTAGTGGCTGCAAATCATGGACAAGACATAGGGATTTTCTGTCTTTCTTGACTACACAGAACCACTTTGATCGGTATGACAAAGTCGAGGGCTCATAGACGCCAGCGGCAATTTTCTCTTTGATGATTTGAACGACGTCACGAAATATAGCAGGTGGGATAGGTATATTGCGCTTGACCCAGGGCTTGTGCGGCAATGTCGGAATTTTAAGGGGGGGAAACATGTCTTCTCGGAAAGTACCTCATTCTGAGGTCTCCCATGCAAAAGCGGTCTCGTGGGTTTGAACTAGCCATCGAACAAGTTCCAGTTCCGAGGGCCATAGGAATTTGGCCAGGTCGAGATCGAGCTCTTCTGCTCTTGCCGCCGTGAATCTAGAGCCTGGAACGAACGGTGGGGGATGGTATGGTAATACAGGAAGATCTGCGAGAGGGTCACCGACCTCCCGACAGTCAACCCGAAACTCTACGGGCATCGCAGTTGGGATAGGCCAAACCTTTTTCACTACAGGCTTGTATTTTAAAACATGATAGACCGGATCGAATTTGAAGGTAGATTGAAGTACTGAAAGTGTCAGTGGTGAAATGGTAGTACTGGTAGAGAACAGGAAGGGATCTTCGGAAGAGACAAAGCTAGAATCATAAGGATCAAGAGAAGGTGCACTAGGAGCAGTATAGTCGAGAAGAAATGCCGCAGCAGTATTTTCTTTCGAGTCTGTAGGAAGAGACGAGGTGAAATCCGAAGACGAAGAGGGGGGGTCTGAAATATAGAGGGAACACACGGATACTATGTTGTCCTGGTCTCCTCGCACCTCGGGCAAGTCATTGACCGACATTAAAAACCCTGTTCTACTCCTTCTAAGTGTCGGTGGTACTCTTGGCAAGAGAAATATTCAGCCTCGTCCTCTGAATTAACGAAGCAGGGTTGGGGATGTAGGCAATGGCGAGGTCAAGTTGGTATTAACAATTGCCACCCCGAGTTGGGGTCGTGGATCTCTAAGGATTGCTCACCGTCAGGGAAGTCTCTGAGGATGCTGCTGAGTAGACAGAAGAATGGGCGGCCTAACAAGAGGTCGAAGGGAGCACGATCGACGACTTGGATTTGTAGATGTGCCTCGACTGGCCCGATATGCAGAGAAGCGTTCTCTATGACACCTAGGGTACTCTCTTTAGACTGGTTAGCGGCCTCGAGAGTCATACGCATGTCAGAACACAGGGGGGCACCCAAGGCCTCCCACAACTCGCATCTAAGGGCTACTACCTGGCATCCACTATCGAGAATACACTCGACTCTGAGTTTGTCCATCAGAATCCCATCGATGGCACGAAGGGGGGCGGTGGCTAAGCCGATGCATTTTCCCTCAGTATCTTTGATGAGATATTGCTCGTATGATGCCCAGGTCGACAAGGATGATGTGTCCGACGCGGTCTTGAGACTGCCGATAGCGATCTTCTTCGTCATAGCCATCTCTTTGATTTGTTTGCGGATTTCAGGGCTGACTGTGAGGAGATCTTGAGTCGAAATTTCGATCTTGGCCCCTAACACTTGGGATACAAGGCGCTTAGTGGTGGCGGCTTCGTCAAAACTGCTCTGGTAGCGAAACTGAGGGGTAGAGTTAGACTGCGGTTTAGAGTTAGAAGGATCAGTGCCATTGTTTCTAGGTGGTGGATGGGCGATATTTTCGTTAGATGAAGTTGGATTTTTGGAGGTAGAAGTGGTATTGTTGACTGGAGCTGGGTTCGAAGGGGGGGCATTACGAGGACGACGAGTTGGGATTTCCACTCCATCGAAGCGGGCAGGTTTCTTCCTCTTTATAGCATTTTTGAGCTCCTCGACCTGAGCATAAGCTCTAGCAAGGGCATGCTTATCTTCTTTGTCGGCATTATCTTCTATCTCCTGGTCGACAAGGTATGATGAAGGGTGTAGTTCGACTTGAAATTCAGCTGAGTCCTCAGAGCTGAAGAACATAGTGTTGACGAGGTGAGGAGGGGTATCTCGGCCTCTAGACGACGAAGTGGTGCCTGGAGATTGGATGGAGACTAGGTTTGCTGATGCCATGATGGATTCTCTAAGGGCTAGGAAGTTGTCAATCTTTTCTTTGAAATTCCGCCTGGCAGCAGACCTGGGGATGTCAGAACCATCTTTCATGAAGACTTTACCGCCAATCAGCATGCATTTCCCCTGGCGGACATACTCTTGGCACAGTTCGCACTCAGCGGTCCTGTGGCCATCGGTACTGCCGCAGAAGAAGCAGCGGGGATCGAAAGGGCAGCAAAACTGTTGATCTTGAGGTTGGGTCTGACGAGGCAGTGGCGCCTAGTGCTGGTCAGCGGTTTGGACATATTCTTGCTTAAGGATGGTCGGTGGGGCCGATGGCTGTGAATATGACTCAGGGAATAGAGCTGAACTGTCGACTTGAGCGATATTCCGACGAGCACCACTTAGAAGATAGGTGGCTTGCTTGTAGACTTCGTCGAAGGGCCAGGGGTCGTCGACATCATGGTCTAGATCTTTAAGTTGGAGGTGGGTGGCTAATGTGTTGTGGAATCTGGGAGGGAAGCCTTCGAGGAACTTCTCATTGACAACATCTTCTGTCAGCTTCTTCTTTTTGTTAATCAGGGCGACGATGCAGCGGAATTCTCTAACGTATTTGCCGAGGTCATCGAGGGAGGACATGGGCTTCTGAACTTGGTGATGGAGGAGGGTTTCGAGGTTGGCTTTGGTATATTGGTGCCCCTTAACGTCAGCACCAGGATAGAAGCTCATTACCTCTGCCGCAAAGGCATCCCAGTCGTCGTTAGCTGCTGAATCGAGGGACAACCAGAGCTCGGACTCGTTGTGGTCGGCATAGCGAATGGCCCATTTGATTTTAAGCTTCTCATCAGTGATTCCTGCATCAGTGCAGATCTGATCGATGTCTTCAAAGTAGGTGCATATATCTTTGGTTTTGCCTGAGAACTTAGGGGCTTTGTTAGAACCCCTCAGCGGCATTTCGCGGTGAGCGGTAGGTGCAGACATGGCGGTCGGTATCTGGGTAGGCGGTGGTAAGATGGGATTTTGGGTCCAAACTAGGGCAGAAATCTGGGGGGGAATTCGAACTAGCAGCGGAAAAACAATATGAGATGTGGAGGCAGATTCTGATGGTATAAGTAGTTGTTCAGCGGCAAAGGCAGAGGCTGATGGGGATGGTGTGGACGAAAGGTCTGTTAGCGATGATAGCTCTTGGCGGTCTGGTGGCGGAACGAAAGGCTCGTCGATGTCAAAGCCGCCTGGGATATCGAGCAACGATGGCGACGGTGGATCTCGTATGGAAAGGGATTCTTCAAGTGGTAATTCGGAGTCTGACGAATGAGGCTCTGAAATTTCTCTGTGATCAGTAGACAGCACAAATAAATCAGAAGACGAGATAGAAAGTCGGCGGAAGGGCTCTAAGAGCTCTTCTAGTTCGGTTCTTTGACAGGTAGGTCGGAGAGATCTCCTTTCCAGATCTGAAGACCCCTTGCGGTGGGCTCCAAAACGATGTGGGCAACTCTTCTTGCGAGAGTGCGAAGGGGGAAAGGGGGAAAGCTGTAGGGTAGACCTAGGCTCGTCCCAAGGGGTCATGAGTCGGATGGAGACTGAGGGGAGGTGACTGGTGGGTCTGGGAAAATTTCCCTGAGGTCTGGGAAGTGTAGGTGGCGAAGAACTCGGAATTCCGCCACAAAATGGGCGAAGAGGGATTTTTCTAGTTGATAAGGCAGTGTTGGGAAGCTAGGAACTTGGTCGGCAGCAAAAGTAGACTCTTGTAGACTGTAGTAAAAAATCGGTAGATGCCAAGGGTGTTACGATATGTGGTTTCTTTTCTTTTGCTTTTCTTTTTCTTCGTCTTATTTAATCTTTCGTCGTCCTGTCTGGGGATCTTATCGTTTCTCTTATCTATGGACTTGTCCGGACCATGACCATGTGCTTGTCATGTGGCTTAGGGACTAGACTGGTCTGGACTATGATGTCATGGTGATGTCACTGTGATGTCATGCCTTGTGCTTTCCTCATGTATGCCTCACCTTGGCCTCGTGTATCTTGGTATATATACTCGTCTCAATAGCCCAGCTAGCCCCAAGCTAGTTCATTTGGGTTTCGACCTTAAAACCTGCTTCTAAGTTCCTCTTCTCTCTCATCGTCTCCTCTGGTCTAGTGTTTGGTGTAGCAAGCCTGTGGCATTAGTCTAAGGCCGTAACACTTGAACTAGCTTCTACATCGCCACCCGCTCGCTGAGCAACCCGGACTCCAGGGTTAAGGAGAAACGTTTGCCGGACTCCAGGCATAAGGAGGATCTTTGTTCATCATTCCACGATCACCCGCGTACTACAGAGAAGGGTCGATCTATCATCCCGAACCACCCCGTGAATTTCCGTCTCCTACTCCCGAACTCGTTTATCCCTCCCGTACCCCATCTGAGGACCCAAACCTCGGAACACCCCCACCTCTCCCAGCCAACTTCGGGCTACCAAACGAAGAACAAGCTCGTGTTTTCGCACATCCCCTAAACCCTCCATACGTGGACAACCTCCATGACCAACTCTACGAAGACATCTTCGGTTTCCCTCCTCCCCCTCGTCGTTACAACCTCCGTCCCCGCCATCTTATCAACAAACCCTACCGTCGCCCCGTCATAGTTAGTCGCTATGGACAATAATCCTCTCCTCCTCGACCCCAACGTTCAGGCGCTCATTGGCGCAATAACCGCACATGTGTCTACGTCAGTGGCACAGGAATTAATTCAGGCAAACGCTCATGCTGCACGAGGTGATCCGGCAAAGAAGGGGGCAGCTGACCCTGGAAAATACGATGGCTCCATCTCAAAGTCTGAGGAATGGTGGAGTAAGATGAAAGCATATTTGCAGTTGGCTAACTTCGCCACTGCGGCTCAGGATTGTCTCGCTGTCTGGACCCGGTTGGAAGGGCCAGTGGCTGGTGCCTACACTAGGGCCAGGATCGATTCATGCAAGGCGTCGGCGACATACCCCGACATGGCGGCCTTGGAAGCAGAAGTAGAGGCCAAGTTTAGGCCTATAAACAACAAAGACTGGGCTAAGGCCCAATTACAGAAGATACGCCAGGGAGGCACGAGGACAGAGGAGTTCGTCGCCAAGTTCGGTGCACTGGCGATGTCAGCAGGGGCGTCTGATGATTACGCCATATTCATGTTGGAGCGGGCAATGCGCCCTGATATTTTACAACAGATCTTCGTGCAGGGACGAAGAAAGCCAGATCTTGCTGGATATGTCACTGAGCTTCGAGCCGTTGGTGGTGCTCTTGAAGCCGCTTGTATGCACACCTCGTCGAGGTTCTCTTTCCCATCTTCCTCGTCTCGCCCCTCTCCCTCCACTGGCACGTTTAGCGGTTCCGGTATCCCCATGGAGATCGGAGCTGCGTCTACCTCCCGACCCGTCCCTTCGCACGTCAAGTGCTTCTCGTGTGGGGGCAACCACTTCAAGCGAGACTGTACGTCTCGATCGCAACAGTCACGTTCCCACTTCCCTCCGCAACCCCGCACTCCTTTCTCGCCTCGACTCACGGCCCGTCAGGCCGAGGCTCAGGAAGACCCTCAGTTACGACAACTGCAGGGCATGTCGTTTGAAGAAATGCAGGCCTTCTTCTATGACAAACAGGTTAACGAAATGAAGGCCCAGGGAAAAGGGTTCGGTCAGTAGAAGCTCGGGTACCTACTGGCCAGGCATGTAATCGGTTCTCAGTGTTGGACACTTACGACGTACAGGATATATTTAATACATCAGGTTCTACTTCGTGTGAAGAGGAGTCCAGAAATGGCTCGGCCACACGCGTTAGTGAGGTGGTGCTTAATTCCTCTTGCAATAAAAATACAAAAAAATGTGACCAACCGAAACCGCAAGTCCCGAAGGACGCTAGAGTTAGGACAGTAGGCTGTAGGCCAGAGTTGGAGTTGGAGGTGACGTTAGAAGGAAGAAGCAGAAAGTGGCAGACCAAGGCATTGGTTGATTCAGGAGCTACGGACACGTTCCTGGACAAGAGATGGGCTGATGAAAACGGAGTTCCCCTGCTTCCACTCGACAAGTCTGTGCCGGTGTACAACGTTGATGGTACGAAGAATCGAGACGGGGATATCACTCACATGGCACCTCTTGTCATGAACTTCAACGGCCATAGGGAACACATCTGGGCTCAGGTGACCACACTTGGATCTCATCCTTTGGTCTTGGGGTACACGTGGCTCCGACGACATAATCCGGTAGTTTCGTGGGTTGACAAGTCCGTCAAGATGACTCGGTGCCCTCGCAAATGCCATGATCTCGCCCCGATGACCAGGCAGGAGAAGAAGGAGGCCAATGACATGGAGTACCTACACCCAAAGCTCCGATCAACCTGGTCACGCTCTGGTACTGTGGAAGAACTGGTTCCAAAGGAGTATCATCGGTACTTAAAGGTTTTCTCGAAGGAGTCCTCAGAACGAATGCCGTTGAGGAAACCGTGGGATCATGCCATTGAGCTCAAGGATACGTTTGCTCCAAAACGAGGTCGTCTTATTCCCCTTTCTGTCGACGAACAGAAGGAGGTCTCAGACTTTGTTGATGATCAAACTAGGAAGGGATACATTTGGCCCTCGAAGTCTCCTCAAACGTCTCCTGTCTTCTTCGTTCCCAAGAAGGATGGCCGGAAACGAATGGTACAGGACTATCGGTACCTCAACGAGCACACGGTGAAGAATGCGTACCCTCTCCCGCTCATTTCCCAACTTGTCGACAAGTTGAAGGGGTGCAAGCTCTTTACAAAGATGGACTTGCGCTGGGGCTATAACAATGTCCGTATCAAGGAAGGAGATGAGTGGAAGGCAGCCTTCGTCACTCACAAGGGCTCGTTCGAACCTCTTGTCATGTACTTTGGCCTCTGCAACTCCCCGTCAACGTTCCAGAATATGATGAATGACATCTTTGGAGATATGGAAGATGTCGTTGTCGTTTACATCGATGACATCATGGTCTTCACAAAAACGGACGACGAAGCAGAACATGATCGGATCGTGTTGGAAGTGCTTCGACGCCTTGAGGAGAACGACCTCTTTGTAAAGCCAGAGAAGTGTTTCTTCAAGAAAAGGGAGGTCGAGTTCTTGGGCATGGTTGTAGGGGTTGATGGGATAAAGATGGACGAGTCCAAGGTGAAGGCTATCAGGGAATGGCCAGTACCTACCAAGGTCAAGTCCGTCAGGGCGTTTCTTGGCTTGGCCAACTTCTATCGACGTTTTATCAGGGACTTCGCTCGCATTGCTCGTCCTCTCAATGACCTCACAAGGAAGGATCAGCCTTGGACTTGGCAGGAGGAACAGCAGAGGTCCTTTGATGCTTTGAAGGAGGCCTTCACGTCAGCACCTATCTTGGCGTTTCCTGATCAAGATAGAAGGTTTCGTCTAGAAACTGATGCCTCGGACTTCGCTACTGGTGCGGTGCTCTCGGTAGAGGCCCCTGATGGGTTGTGGCACCCAGTGGCATATTATTCCCATTCTATGACCCCTCCTGAACGGAACTATCAGGTCTTTGACAAGGAGATGCTTGCCATCATTCGGGCACTGGAAACCTGGCGCCATTATCTGGAAGCCACTCCTTACGAGTTTGAGATCTGGACGGATCACTCTAACCTCCAGTATTTCAAGACGGCACAGAATCTTGATCGAAGACAGGCTAGATGGGCTCAGTACCTTTCAAGGTTCAACTATAGGCTCGTTTACAAGCCTGGTGCTTCAATGGCCAAGGCCGACGCTTTGTCACGAAGGGAGGATCATGAGGTCAAGGGGGACAATCAGGCAGTAACCCTTATTGATCCTGTCAGAGTGGCTGTTCTCTCGGTGGGAATGGATGAATCCCTTGAAGCCATTCTGAAGGGGGCAACCTCAGCCACAGTTCCACCCGATGGCTATGAGCTTAAGGAGGGTCTCTATGTCAGGGACAGTCGGGTCTATGTACCTCCGTCAGCGGTCCTTCCCGTAATCGAAGCACATCATGACACTCCAGTCGCTGGACACCCGGGTTGGAGCAAAACCCTCGAGTTGGTCTCTCGGCATTATGTCTGGCCCGCCATGTCTCAGTCGGTAAAAGACTATGTGTCCTCTTGCCATCGATGTCAGATGTCCAAGGGAACTCGAAAACCTCCGGCAGGAAAACTTCACCCAAATCCAGTCCCTGAGAAACCTTGGACCGACATATCCGTGGACTTCATGGATGTTCCGGAGGCTGGAGGGTATGACAACGTCATGGTGGTGGTGGATCGGTTTTCCAAGGAGGCAGTCTTTGTCCCCACAGTAAAGACCATCTCAGCACTGGGCATGGCGGAACTCTTTCGAGATCATGTGTGGACCCAGCATGGTCTCCCTTCCACAGTCATCTCTGACAGGGGTCCTCAGTTTGCCAGCACTTTCATGACGGACCTGTCGAAGATGCTTGGCATCAAACCCAAGCTTTCCATGGCTTTTCATCCTCAGACTGATGGACAGACGGAGCGACTCAATCAGGAAATCCAGCAGTATCTGCGCCTTTTCGTGAACGACCAGCAACACACTTGGCCTTCGTGGTTGAAGGTTGCTCAGTTTTCTTATAACTCGAAGAGGCAGGATTCCATTGGTCATTCTCCATTTGCAGTTACACGCACCTATGTCCCACGTTTGGGGGTGGAACCAGCAGTGTCACGGGCGGAGGCTGCTACTGCGTGCGCCTCTAACATCCAGTATGTGATTGAGTCTACAAGGAAGGCTCTTCAGCGCACAGCGGAAAGGATGGTTAAGAATGCAGAGTCCTCACGCTCGGAGGCGCCAGAGTATTCAGTCGGGCAGGAAGTTTGGCTGGATACTACTCATGTTCGGGTAGATGGTCGTCCTTCACGAAAGCTCATGGAGAAATGGATTGGACCTTACAAGGTTCTGTCTGTCAAACCCAATGCTGTGGAGCTTCGCCTTCCAAAGACCCTTCGCATCCACCCAGTGGTTAATGTTTCTCGGGTGAAACCATATAGGGGTCCTCTTGAGGGGCAGAAGGTTACTCGTCCTGGACCAGTGGTGGGTGTGGACGACCGGGATGAGGAGTTCGAGGTCGAATATGTTGTGGATTCTCGCCTCAAACGCAACAAACTAGAGTTCCTTGTTCACTGGAGGGGCTATGGCGATGAGGACCGTACTTGGGAACCGGAGTCAAATCTGAAGGGTTCTCCTGACGTACTTCGCAACTTTTACAAGTTTCACCCTTCGGCTCCAAGAAAACTCCGAGGAATCGACTCGGCCTGCTTTGCTGCCCTTTTCTCTCCCTACGAGAACCTCACTTCTTGCCGTTCTGTCTTTTGTCGCCTGGAAGTCGACCCCTAAGGAGGGGGTGGTGTTACGATATGTGGTTTCTTTTCTTTTGCTTTTCTTTTTCTTCGTCTTATTTAATCTTTCGTCGTCCTGTCTGGGGATCTTATCGTTTCTCTTATCTATGGACTTGTCCGGACCATGACCATGTGCTTGTCATGTGGCTTAGGGACTAGACTGGTCTGGACTATGATGTCATGGTGATGTCACTGTGATGTCATGCCTTGTGCTTTCCTCATGTATGCCTCACCTTGGCCTCGTGTATCTTGGTATATATACTCGTCTCAATAGCCCAGCTAGCCCCAAGCTAGTTCATTTGGGTTTCGACCTTAAAACCTGCTTCTAAGTTCCTCTTCTCTCTCATCGTCTCCTCTGGTCTAGTGTTTGGTGTAGCAAGCCTGTGGCATTAGTCTAAGGCCGTAACAAAGGGGATGACTCTGAAGGCTGGCAGAAATTTTAAGATGCAAGGAGACTTGACATCGTCGGTAGAACTCGATGGGTAACTCTGGGGACTCAAAGTGGGCTCAGAAGACTCGAAGAAAACTCTGAAAACGACTCTGGGGGCTCAGGATGACTCTTAGACACACAGATTGTGATGCCAGAAAAGTGGGTATATTTTTCCTAAGTACAGCGGTGTTTTGTAGTGTAGGAGGGGTTGTAACTAAGGTACATTTCGGTGAATTTCGGAAATGTCATACGTCAAGAAAAACTTGAAAGAAAAGCGCCGAAATAAGGTACTACAGAACATAGGTACGAAAGGAAGGGGGAGAGAAAGCAAGAAAAGCCAAAAGGAAAGGGAGGCAGCGAAGGAGAACATGCCTAGGGGACTGTAGATTGCTGACTGACGATGCAGGGACTCTTAGCGGCAGTCTGGGGCAGTGCGGCGGTGCTACTGGCGGTGGCGGGCATTGGAGACTCGAGTGGGGCCTATAGAGGCCGAGTTGCCGATGTCACAAGTGTCGGAGTGGGGCTGCCAACGGTCAGAAGACACGTGATATATGCACAAAGGGCCGAAGGCCGACGTAGATAGGGGTTGGACATCATGCGGAACCGTGGACAGGGGTAGGCAGCGACTTGCTGCAGCGGTAAGTGTCAGCAATAGGGGCTCTTTCCAAACTAGGCAGCGGCGGTATTAGTAAGCAAGAGAAGCTGTTGCATTAGCCAAGTTTGCCAAGAGTGGAGCGGTGGCGATGATTTCGGAGGGGCAGCTTGCTGCAGGAAGTGGTGTAGGGCAGTGATGACAATGCTAATAACTGATATATTCAGCCCTAGGGAGTATGGACTCCCTACAGTGCTGGGGATGTCTAGTTACCTAGTAGGTCATTGGCAAATCTGTCATTGGATAGTATGTAGTAGTGTATCATGTCGTTCCTGCTCTGCATGTCAAATACAACTTGCCTGGTCTCACTTCAACTCTACATAAGATCATGGGCCATTTTCATACAGGACATGCCAAAAAAACCTGGCAGATATTGTATGTAAATTATCTTGTTTATGTAATGACAAATGACTACACGATGGACGATTATGCATCAAGTCAAATTGGAGGTGAGCCAGAATTCAGACCAACGACCCAGCTACCACCAACCTGCTCTTGTTAGGGCTCTGGATATGCCTCCTCAGGCTTGCCGCTGTTGTAATGTTCCACCTGACATGAATGGGTCTTCTACTCAAGAAACAATTCTTCCACAAAATACTGCTGCAGATCCCATAGCCAGGACACAGAGACAATGACAACCACCCCCTCAGTATCACGATGGCAATGGGGAATATATTGACTTTGGTGGGATTGACCTTGAAGATGACCCCTCTGAAGAGGAACCTCCCCCTGAACAACACATTCCCTCTCAACATACTCAGTTCCCAGCTGTGCCCTCCCATAACTTCCTGGCTATGGTGCCCATGCCTGGTTCTGGTGCCCAGACTGCCCCAGGTCCTTTGCAGACCGACATAGGTCTCACAGTCACTGAGGGTGTTGTTCCTGCTCACCCACTAGCATCCAGGACTGCACCTAATGCCAGGGTTCACCACTTACCTGGGGCAAAACCATTGCCCACATCTGTCAATGTTCACCATTTTTTTGAGAAGACCAAGGATGTATCAACTACCTGTCACCAGTGCAAGTAAGTCGCTTCGAGTTTTGACTATTGATCATATTAAACTAAGCTTTCTACAGAGTGCAAGCTGAGGCGCACAATGAATCATGGCATTCATATTGCTACAGTCCATCTATGTCCAATGCTTTGTTATGTGTCCACATTGTCAACTGGCACTTGGAGGAGTATCTTGTTCTGGCTGAGGAGCATAAGTGGTCTATTCAAATCGATATCGTCTGAAATGCATTCACTGCAGGTTACACTTTCAGGACTCTGAAAGTAGCCCTTACTTGAAGTGGCTTTGACATCCATAAACTTCCCCCTGCTCCTGCTCCTGAACCCGGCGACGCTTCCCCAGGTGACTTCCTTATGCCAGCCCGGCACTTAAGGCAGGGACATGACAGTATTCCGGAGTTCACCGTTGCTGCCATGCACAAACAAATCATACGGTTTATTGTCACAGATGGTCAGGTAAGTCATGCTATCTGTACTGCACTTGTTCAGTGATGATTTCCGTAATTCCAACAGTCCATCAATGTCATAGAATGTCCTGAATTCCAACATCTCATTTTACTTCTCTGCCAAGATCTGCAGGAGACAGACATCCTGTGTTGCACTAAGCTCTGTGAGCTTATTCTGGAGGCTTGGAGAGATTATTTTAGAATTTTGAAACAAGACCTTGCAGTAAGCAAGTGCTTCATTGATGCTCTCACCGTCCAGCTGACACCCATCCAGAAAGCACTTGGGCGAATCTCTTTTACCACTGATATATGGTCTGCTGAGAACCTTCACTCATATCTTGCCACAATTGCACATTGGATCACAAACAACAATGGGCCTCTCAAAATGAGAGCGTCCCTTATCGTGTTTCAATACTTCCCTTCTGCACACACTGGCGATGCGCTTGCAAAGCTTACCTTGGAGATCTTGGACCAAGCAGAGGTCACGTCCAAGGTGTGTATTGTTTACAGCTGTTTTCATTTGTTCAGGGAAAATCAAAAAAATCAAAAATCACTTTTGGGCATTGCCAGCAAGGACCCCGGAAGTGGCTCTAGTTAGAATTTGTAGTTACTAGTCGCACTAGCTACTTCTTTCCGAGCCAATGTCATGTCATCCCCAGCTCCTGAAGATGAGCTTCTGCAATCATTTTCAATTTCACTGATGGTCTATTCGAAGATAAAAAAAACATCTATGAAAGGGAAGACAATGTCAAAGGAAGAAAAGTCTATGAAGATGAAAGAGCTACTGTTCAGTCTCACCAACTCAAACTATGTTGAATTTTTGCAAGCCATACTCCACAAGCATGGCCTAGAAGACTATGTGGTTTCTGAGAGGAAACATTTTCCACTGAAGTACATTCTGCCGAAGGCCCAAGGGTGTGTTTTTATATATTTCATGACTGTAAAAGCTACTAACAACTGTCTGGAAAGGCAACAACTATCTGATGCCATCGATGTCAACAACCTAGCTGACTACAGGGAGATGGTAAAGAAGATATCCGAATATGAAGGCAAGCTGTCTGTAGTGAAGCTCTTCGTGGACATGTGACAGGTCAAAAAGTTATCTCGAACCTCGAAGTCCAAAGGTTCTGGGAGCTCCGAGGATGATGAGTCAGAGCCTGCCTCTGACAGTGCCAAGGTACATACTTATTCAAAGCTCACCATGCATAGCTAAAGTATACAATTCAGACTAGAAAAGCTGACCTCAATAGTCGCCTTGCAAGGTGGCACTTGAAACTCCACAGAGTGTACAAGAACGAGAATGACGAAGGGCTCACATACATTGGCCCCCAGGGGCCAATCCCTCTGATGCCTGCCATGGTCCGCAATTGGTGTTTAGTGCTGGTTAGATTTCAAGACATCTATGCACAAAGTGATAATCATGTCACTAGGAGGATGGACAGGCAACCATTGCCACCCCACCGAATATCGAGTCGTTCAACTTAGCCAACAAAGTGCCATTCCTCCACCCTGTGCACAAGGCTGCTGCACAACCAGTGACCCCTGCTGCAACAGATCTCAACTCGTTGACATCGGTCCTCCTCTTATGGACTCTCACTCAGCTTGACACTAGTCTGCCTCAATCACCAGCTTCCCCTGCTTCCACCTCGCCCATGTTTGCCTCCCCCACTCCACAGACTCCCGTTCAGCATCAAGCCCACAGTATGTCATCACCACCAATCCCCTCTCCAAGTCAAGTAGTACACTACCTGCAGTATGCTGAGACTAACCTCGGTGTGCGCCATGCGCTGTCACTGCAAGCATTTCACTGTTTTTCTTCAGAAAACATGCTGAAAAAAGGGAGGGAAGAGATACTCTTTTATTTCCAATGTTCAGAAAGAAAAAATGCAAAAATAATGTTTTATTTTCTTCCAGAGAACATGAATTGATGCTAGTGCCAATTAGAGTAGAAGCTAATGGACACTACCATCAATCCATGTTTTTTGGATGAACATAAAATATTATTTTTGCATTTTTCCCTTTCAAACATCAAAAATAAAAGAGTATCTCTTTCCTCCATTTTTTCACCATGTCTTCTGAAGAGACATTGTGAAATGCTTGGTGTGTGTCATACCGATCAGCCTTCAAACTGCATGGGATCGGACCAGATGTCCTCCCTGATGTTGATGACAAATTTTTAGCAGGCCTTGGGTTGTCAGCAGGCGATGCAATTCGCCTGAAGAGGGGTAGTATTGCATGGTGGAATGGTCCCAATGCAAAACAAAAGCGGAGCGACACCTCAGTCTCCAAGCCTTCATCCAAGTGAAACCAACCCTTGGAAGCTGGAAGGCCGAAAAGAGTATCTTATGAGAAGTGTTTCCATGATGGTGGCAGCAATCGTTTCACTGGACCCCCCATGAAAAAGGATGAGGATGATGATGGTCTCCCCCTGGAGCAAGACTATGATCTGTTTTATTTTTGTGAGACATTCAAGCAATGGTTCCCTGTCCCTCATGGCTATATTGTAGATGAGAGGGGGGAGCATACCACGAATGATGAGTAGCTTATCATAGTCGTTTTTGTTGTAGTTGTTTTTTTTTTCTTTCAAATACACTGTCTCTGGCATTGCAATCACAGACAATGGTTCGATTGGCACAGAACGGATACATGAAAAAAAAAAAAAAAAAAAAAAAAAAACATGGCTACAACTATACCATGTACCCCGATGCCTTGAAAAATCCCTCTGCTTTGTCCAGCATAATACTCTGACATGTGCAGACAATTGACATCAAGGACAAGTCATGTGGGTGGCGGCAGAAGTATGATTTGATGGAGGAAAATGCTTGTTCAATTGGGTTATAGTTGGGGGAATATGGGGGGAGATAGATAAGCTTGCATACTACAAATGTCAGCAATAATATTGGTAAAACAGGAGTATGGAACTTACAGTGATCATCCTCAACCAAATGGTGTATGTCTTCACCATGGTGGATGTGGCAATTGTCCATTATGAGGACACTGTGGGGGCTGGGGTAAGGGTTGGTAAAAGGCATCTTCATCTGGGTTAGCTATTGATGAAACCAATAAAAAATGATCGTGTACATACCACTTGTTCCTTAAGGAACTTCAGAAATCGCTCCATGTCGACAGGACCCTGCATGATGTCATATGCAATAATGCCATCAAGCATGATGGTGGGAATGATTGAGTAGCGCATTCCTCGAATGAATGGCCTCTGAATGCTGCATCTAAAACCCCTCCCTGAGTGCCCATGTCTCCTCAATATGGTATGCCCATCCCTTGCAGCCTCATCGATGAACATCAACATGTTCGCATCCGGGACTTCTTCCACAATCTTGTTCATATAGAGCACTTGTGAGAGTTCGTTCCATTCGAGTGCATGGGTGGAGATGGTCTTGCGAGTTATACCTAGTTGCTGGATAGCACAAGAAAGAGTTGGAAGGGAGGCATGAACATTGTGTTTGAGTTTGAGCTCGTCCTGCAGTTTGTCAAGGTAAATTGATGGATGATGGCAGATAATGGCAGAAATAAAAAAAAGATCATGAGAACTGAGGATATGAGGGCAGCCCACCAAACATGAGTAGGTGTGGGGGTTGGAGACACTGCCAGTTTGTCGATAATGGCTGAGAACTCTATACACTGTAGTTTTTTTGATACCCAAGAAATGACAGATACACTTGACAGGATAGCCCTTGTGATAGAGGGCTGGGATGCAAGCCTTCAGATTGTCTGAGGCCTCTTGTCATGGCATGAAGAGAGTGTGTGGTTGGTTACTCGTGGGAAACTAATTCAGCATTGGGGCTTGTTCATCATGTCCCACTAGTGGGACACTGTTTCCCACACTCCGTTCATCTAGGGCCACTTCCGGGGTCCTTGCCGGCAATGCCCAAAAGCGTTTTTTGATTTTTTGATTTTCCCCGAACAAATGAAAACAGCTGTAAGCAAGCTGCTGAGCAGGACCTAACGACACCATAACTCCCAGGTGGGCCATTTCACGATGGACAATGCCACCAATAACACAGCATCGATGAAGAAGCTCTCGGACACCCTCTGGCAAGAGCACAAGATTAAATTCGATCCAATTGAGCATCAAATTCCATGTTTCCCCCACATCTTGAATATATGTGTTAACCATATCCTCTGCACTTACATGAACGCTGACTTCGCAGATGTTCCTTTGACATGGACCAATGCCCTTGGAGAGGTCATGCATAAGGAAGATTATGTCGAAGCCGTCACACAGGATCCCATATTGATATGTTGGAACATTGTTCATGTTATTTGTGCATCTGGTCAATGGTGGAAGGCCTTTCATGATATGATTGTCATCAGCAATGTGAATCAATGGTTCACTGAGGATCCTACTGAAGTTCCTACCGTGGAATTGTTATGCAATGTCAAGACTCGGTGGGATTCTGCTTATTTCATGATCAATTGCATGCGTGCTCTTCATCTAGTAAGTACCTGGACCTATTGTATTTGCTCTCTACTAATCCCTACCATAGGCCATCGATCATTTTCTCTTGCTGCCCTGTGGCTCTAATGATGAGCTTAGTGGCCTCCGCTTGACTGTGTTGGAGTGGGAAGTTCTTCAAGATCTCGAGGTTGTCTTAGAGGTAACACATTGCACTTAGTAGTCCTAATTCATATGCAAGTCAACTTGTTGGTGACTAGATTCCTCATGAGGCGCAACAGTGCATGTCTAGTGAGAGCAGGCCCGTCCTCAGCAAAGCAGTCCCAGCATTCAAAACAGTCATACTGCCATGGCAAGCATTGGCAAAACATGCTCCTCATTGTGGGGCAATCATCAATGCCAGGCTTGACTGGGCTGAGCAGTATTACCAGCGAATGGGACATACGACAGCCTACTGCATTGCGATGTGTACGTGTATCTTATTTTTCATCTTAATGATGAGTCTTAGATCAAGCTTCACAGTTGTTGACCCAACCATCTGCTGAAGGAAATTAATAGAAAAGAGCTGGGAACTACCCAATAGGCTAGCTTGTGGTCCTGGGGACTCTGCCTGGGGAAGAGAATATGTAGAGAAAAATGAAACTGAAACACTTAGCTGGAACTCAAGGAAACCTCTCAATCCCCACCACCCTAGGACTCCCCTAGGGCTGTCCTGTCCTCACACTCAAGGAAAGCAACACAAGAAGACTGCCACAGGCTGGTCTCACCAGCCTGTGCTCTCCAGTCTCTATAGTGGTGATTGGTGTGTAACTAATACAAACTCGAGTCAAAGTCCCAACTTTGCTTACTAAGCAGCCACTTGCCTTGCACCTAAGTCCCAATCCCAATTACAAAATGGGGATCTAGCCCCTTAGAAAAACAAAACAAGCCTCAACCACTCCATACCTAGTCCATACCCTGGTAGGGAGCTTGCCTTCCCTACACTGCCTTACTTGGGTAGACCGCCACTGAGGTCCAAAGGCAAGTGACATTCGAGACTTAGTTCTACACACTGTAAGTTACTGTCGATCTCCCTAATGTCAATATACCAAGCTTGATGAACTCGCAGATGACTGAATACCATTCTTGCTTGCCAGTGCGCCAAGTTGGCACTCAGCCCACGGAACCTGCCCAAGCTACTCATCCTCGACCATTCCGGATGTTGGCCACTCGTTATGGCCTCCCATCGATGGAACTAAACCAAGCTCCACAAGTGCCATCTTCTGTAGAGCAAGAATTCAATGCATACGTCTCTGCTCCTCTGAGTCCCAACAGGACTGATCCACTGGCTTTCTGGGAGGTGAGTAAACCATGATTTGAAAGTCTAACTCATGTTGCTTGCATCACAGGCTTCAAAATCTTTATACCCCATTGTCTTCACTATCGCACTTGATTATCTTCCAACTCAGGCATCCTTGGTCCCCTGCAAACATGTTTTTTCCTCTAGCAGTGAGACTGACACGAAGAAGCACAACCGCATCGCGCCTGCTTTGATGGAGGCCCTCCAAATGCTGAAATTCGGTCTCAAGAAGGAACGCCTGGACTTCACAAGAGGTTGGATCACTCCCAAGAGGGACATGGTGGGAGGCAACAACAGAACTGACTTACTCATGCAGCTTTTTGCATCTGGTGGAGGAAAGAGTCTAGATGATATTCTCGGGATGGTTGCACAGGAGGAGGGTGATGACATTGCAGATGGCACACCGACACTATTCGCTTGATACATCATATATCCATTGCAACAATTTATGCTTGTATGCTGACATTTTTCTGGATATGCGCTTTATCTATCCCCAGATTCTGGTGTTGACATTATCCCTATGGCGCTGAGGTTGAACCTGCCATCAGATGGGGTGGGACATGAATGAGCATCGTAAAATGCAACACACTGTGCAAGTTCACAATGTATGATATGTTCATTTACTAGGAAGTATACTATGGCAGTTTGGGTAAAATGACAGAAGTTGCATCCTGACTTCCAGTAGTTCTTCCAAGTTGTAATCATATCATGAATGCCAGCGAGATCGTAATTCATGAATGTGGGACTTAATACAAATATTCATGCCATTTCAACACACCAGCAGCAACAGTCAGGTACTAAGGTAACAATATAGCATACTTTTGCAGCATGTTTCTAGTTATACAGTGTTCTCTGTCCCACCATTGTTTGTTTCATGCACTGCAGCACTGCCTGCCTGTGTATTTCAGTGTAGAATTAATGTGAGGAGTGCAGTAGTCGACTTTGGCTGATAGCCATGGCTTAAAAAGGCAAAGCCAAGCTTTGGTTAACATTACCACATCAGGGGAGGTTTGAAGTGCTGGTATTCCCAGATAATTATGTTAAGTAGTTATCTGTCTGATATGAATTGGATAATGGTGTATAAGGCATGATCATCCACAAATCATAATGATAACAGTCAGATAATGCATTAGATAACCTGGCAGACATTTTACTATCTGGTCAACTGCATATAGGCCTGATATAAGAATTACAATACTTTTATCATCATGATATCATGATGACAAGAGCTGATATGTCATATATAATAATGTCATGTAATTGACAGTACATTATAATTGCTCATCAGATAATATCATCATGATATGAATGACAATATTCTTTTCAGTCTGATTTCACTTTGATCATCAATATCTAGTCTTGCCATCTATATCATTTTATGATCATTTGAACAACTCTTCCCCAGCCACAAGTGTGGGAATGTCTTTGTAATGACTGTATAGTACATGTTATATAAACTCATCCTCTCTCCCCTTCTCTCTCTTCTTCACTCTTGTCTCTGAGTTCTACCTCAGGGCAAGAGTCACTCTAAGACTCTAAGTCTTAGGGTTCATATCCAGGTAAGTGTACCCTTGTGTGAAGTCATCTGTGAGTGTCTTTCCCTGTTTAATTTTCGCTTTTTTGGAGGTTTAAGTAGTTCATACTTAGTAGGTAGTGTAGTGAGTAGGTACTGATTATGTAAACAATATGGAATGGAATTGCTTTCTGGTAATATCATGATTGATAAGTCCAATTGAAGGTTGCTATAGCAAATTTTATTTCTAAGCTGTTGGTGGTGTCAATGACAATTGTTGGTAATGTCTGATAATGAAAGACATATATGATCTACTGTTCACATTCTGATACATATGATCCACTCTACCTAAATGATAACTTTTGACCTATGCTGCCAAGGCTCCCAGAGAATATATAGCATTACCAATGTGTATATCATTATGATATACCTTATAGGGCTTTACAGGGTAGATAAAGTCTTATATAACATTATCATTTCATTAAAATTTTCCTGATGCAGTAGTTAGGCACATTGTAGACTTAGCTGCATTACCGGTTATGGTCAAAGCCAGCTACAGGACAGAGCCATGGCAACACTAGTACCCATGGTAGAGTGTGCCTTGTCAGGTGTAATGCCAGAGATTGTTCCATCCTTGAGCATGGCTCGGATGGCTGTGGGGGCAATATGGCCAAGTCGGGCATGAATTTCCTCCATCGTGAGTGGCTCAGAGGCCTTCATGAGGCCAGCAAAAATACGATGTGAGTGTTTGAGACAGTATAGACCTTTGCTTAGGGGAATTTCACCCAGTTTCTTCTTCCGAGCATTGAAGACCTGACAGTGCTTGTCATGGAAGAGTGCCACATATCCTGCAAGGTCAAGTTTGCTTATAGAGATGAGGGTGATGCCCACTTTGGGTGTGTAAAGTGCATCCTTGAGACAGATACGGGTTTGACCCTTTTTGGATGGCAGGGAGATCATGAGGTCCCCTTTTCCAATTGCGAGGAAGGTGTGGTTGTCAGCAGCTGTGATTGGCTTAGGTATGATGGGCTTGTAGTCAAGGAATTGACTGCAGTAGGAGGACATGTGCCTTGAGGCACCAGAGTCGAAGAGGATCATTTGTTCATGGTTGTCGAGGCCTGCCCCTGCAAGGAGGGCATGGTCATAGGTTCTGGTAAATGCCTCCTCATTGAGGTCAAGATCATCTGCCTGTGCAAGCCAGACTCCATCAGGCTCAGTGTCTGTGCTGGGCTGGGCAGTCGTGCTCGCTGCTGCAGCCACAGTAGCAGCCTTCTCGCTACCTTTCTTCTTCCCTTTGAACCACTTAGGAGCCTTTCCAGCTCTTCCACCACCCTCTTGCCAGCATTGGTCCTTGGCATGGCCCTTCTTTCTGCAGTTTTCACAGGTGGTCGACTTCTTGTCCTTTGCTGAGTAAGCTGCATCCTCAGTGGTGCCCAAGGTAGTTTTCTTTGAGCAGATCTTGCATTGATCATACTCATCAAGTAGAATCTTCATAATGAAGTCAGACTCAAGGTCCTTCTGAGAGATGAGAGCTGAGGATGTCATCGCAGCGATGTTGGAGTCATATGAAGTTGGGAGGGAGCTAAGTATGATGGCTGTGACACAGCAAGCATTTCACAATTATTCTTCAGAAAACATACTGAAAAAATGGAGGGAAGAGATACTCTTTTATTTTTGATGTTTGGAAAGAAAAATGTAAAAATAATGTTTTATTTTATTCCAGAGAACATGAATTGATGCTAATACCAATTAGAGTAGAAGCTAATGGACATTACCATCAATCCATGTTTTTTGGACAAACACAAAATATTATTTTTGCATTTTTCCCTGCCAAACATGCAAAATAAAAGAGTATCTCTCCTCTCCATTTTTTCAGCATGATTTCTGAAGAAACATTGTGAAATGCTTGCAGTGTGAAGTCTTCATCATCAATTGACTGTCCGAGTGCAGCGAATGCAGTTTGTCAAAGTGAGCATGAAGGTCACCCTTTTCATTGCAGCAGGTTTCCTGCAGCTTGCAGTGAAGGTCGATTGTGACAACATGAGAGTGATTCTGGAAGAGGTTTGTGAGTGTGTCCCATACATTTTTCACAGTCTCTTCTTTCTGAACTTGGAGGAACAGAGATTCCAGGAGTGATGCTGCAATGACCTGTTTCACAGTGCCATCATCTTTGGACCATTCCTTAAACTTGGTGGGGTACTTGCTGACAAGTTTTTGCTCAGCAACTGTGGGCTTCCAGCTGGAATCCTTCCCTTTCAAGGGATCCTCTGGCTTTGCATCCAAGCCACTTAGGTGATCTGTTAGGCCTTTCAAGCCAACAGCCCACTCAACTTGAGCCTTGTAATAGAGCCAATTACTACCATCCACATTGAGGGTAGGGACTTGTAGGTAGTCTTCTTTTGCCATAGTAAGGTAATGCTTCTGTCCGAGAATTCTTCCAGTATTAGAGCACAGGAGCAGGGCTCATAACCTAATGAGCTATGAGTCTCAGTGATATAGGAAGTCATTGTTGATTATCTACCTAATGAGCTATGAGTCTACAGCATATCAGCAGGTAGTAACAAAGGGTAAGAATAGGGTAGCTCACCTCAGTGATATAGGAAGTCACTGAGGTGTGAAGGAGTGCATATGAAAATTTACTAGGGTGATTATATAAGCAGATGTCCATAGTCTCTACTAAGGTAAACCTAAATATCCAACAGGTGTCAGGTTCAGCTCATGTGCTGCCCCCTTGTATGAGCCCAGTCCTCAGATTTCAGAGATACAGAAGAGTTGGTACAAAGCCAACAACTGAGAGGAAGGCCAGTCCAACTGAGTACTTGGGAGGTGCCACCACTAACACCCGTGCCAACCTTCCATATCATATATCAGATGCTGGCAAAGAAAGAAACAGGTACCCTAACACACCTAACACAAGGCAGTGATCAATATAGGGTGGTCCTTTGAAGTGCTCTTGATTCATTCATTTGGTCTAGGGTTCCTACAAATGGTGGCTTATGTCAGCGCGTTCTGGCTGCTCTGCGGCACTGTCACTCCGGAGCACACACTCAGCAGTCACGACGATATAAGCGATATTTTGCGGACATTCAGGACGGATGAGCATCCTTCCTGACTTGACCCATGGGCACGGTGCAGGATCGGGCTTACCGTTACCCGTCCTTGTCTTTGCCGGAGCCTCAACCCTGGTCGCTGTGGTAGTGAGCGGACTGTCAATATGGCTACAACTGAGAAACTACAGGAAGCCCCCCCTGCAGAGGTAAATCGTCTAGTTAGGCGTTATGATACCTCTAGCTCACAGGGCGTCAGGATGGTCGTTCGGATTATGTTGATGGTCCCATTGTACGGGGTCGCCTCGCTCATCTCACTCTTCTCACTGGAAGCTGCCTTCTTCATTGATGCAATCCGCGACATATATGAGGTGCGCAAGTCTGACTTTGTCCCTGAGCGGTTCCAATCCTAACCTACCGTAGGCATTCGTCATCTATTGCTTCTTCGTCCTCCTCGTCGATTACTTGGGTGGCGAACGCTCTCTCCTCATCATGCTTCACGGACGCCCACCTATCCCAGCAGTCTTTCCCGTTAGCCTATGGCGTAACGAAATTGACGTCAGCGACCCATATACATTCCTGTTCCTCAAGCGGGGCATTCTGCGTACGCATGTTTCCTTGTGGCTGATGTACCAGTGGCTTACTCTTGGTAAGAGTATGTGCAGGTAAAGCCCGTACTCGCATTTGCGAGCCTGATAATGAAAGCCACCGGCACCTATAATGAGGGCGACTTCCGCGCACGAAGCGGATATCTGTATGTATCCATCATATATAACACCTCCATCTGTCTCGCACTATGGTGTCTAGCTGTATTTTGGATGTGTGTCAATGCAGACCTGAAGCCCTTCAGGTACGTTCACTGTCACCTTTCTTGGTTCGCGCTGACCGCTCCGTAATTAAGGCCTGTTCCGAAGTTCCTTTGTGTAAAAGGCATTCTCTTCTTTTCCTTTTGGCAGTCTGTCGTCGTATCCTCTCTCGTCGCAGTGGGCGTCATCACCCGCCTCGGACCATACACCGACAACGAACATATCTCCCTTGGTCTCACGGACACCCTCATCTGCTTTGAGATGCCTTTCTTTGCCGCAGCTCACATGTACGCATTCTCGTATCGTGACTTCATCCATCCTCCCACTTCTGCGGCGCAGAAAGGGGGACTTCCCATGTACGTCGCTCGTATGCGACTCGGCTATGCATTCCGCGACGCATTTGGCTTGAGAGACGTCGTAGAAGATACTCGAGCCACTCTCAGGGGTGAAGGGATCAACTACCGCGCTTTTGAACCCAGCGAAGGTGGTATGCACCTCGGTGGCGCGAGGGAACGCCGGATCCGCGCCGGTCTCCGCTACTCCGCTGGTGGCAAGCGTAAATATTGGTTGCCGGAGGTGAGGGATGTACATGATGCCCTTGTTGGACATGGTGAAAGTGAGGTCGCAGCGCCATTGCTTGCGGAGGACGCCGAAGACGTGGTGCATGACGCACAGGACGTGCGCTATGAGTATTCTGTTACTTATCGACTTCCAGGCGATGACGTAGATGTCCCGGACGACGACGAGTATGCGCTAAGGTTCAGCGATGTACTGGCGGGGGCAAACGGCGCGGACGAAACGCTGTATGAGCACGCAAGAAAATACGTTTACGGGGATTATCTATACCCCGTCGTGGACGTTAGCTCTGATGACGCTCGTCGGGTGATGTGGGAGGAAGAGGCTAGAATGGTGAGGGAAAGTATATATGCTGCTTCGGGGAGGGACGAATGCAAGCTGCCTCCCAGGGGTACGAATGGGTATGGGGCGACGCAGAGTATGCCGAGACCAGCCACGGGTTACGTGGCTTTTGGAGAACGAATCGTCGATTTCGAGGAAGGGGATTCCACTAGCGTTCCCGGTGGTGTGAGACTTGGGTGGACTAACGCGAGGGTGAAGGGCAAGGAAGTAAGGTCTTTCCCCCGACCTTCATCCACCGTGTCGTCTGGCAGCGGCCCTCATCCCCGAAATCTGTCTCGGCCTTCCTCTTCTGGAATCGGTCTGAAACCACAATCCCGAGTTTCCTCCCCGAAGACCGGAATTGGTTCGGAGACCTACCTCAGCCCGCCTTCCGTGGAGCGTACATCATCGCAACAGTCTCAGTCGCGGTGGTTCCGCTCGAAGTCGCCGCGAACACCTCTTGCCGAGGATGATGCCGTTGACCTTATCATACCTACTGATAACCATTATGTACCCCCATCTCGTGGCAGCAATTCCCCGCATTCGCCCGCATTGATCAGAGTTTGGGATCAGAGCCGCGAACGCATATCCGAGATAGAGGAACCAGCGACCCCTTCTCCAGAAACCGACCATCGCTTCACGATAACAGAGAATGAAAGCGAAGGGAGCCTTCGCAAGGGTAATGCTGACATCGCCGAGCTGCATGAGCCCGAGGACGTCGTTCGTGCGCAGACGCCGCCGTCTTATGCGCGGCCTGATGCGTATCACTTTAGAAATCCGTACGGGGACGAGGATAACCCATGGGCGTAGTACATCATAGTACACCGTCGGAGTCCTACCGGCTTCATCGGCATTATCTTGTCTTTGGTCTAATTTATTTTGTAGCGTTCTTGGATACGATCATTGATTCATGTACTCATTCCACAGTTGTCAATAATCGACTAGTATGAACAGACTTATACGTGAAGCATATAGAAGAGAAAGGAGACCGGGACCCTCATACTAGTCTTACTACAGAAAATATACCTTCATTAGGCTCTTCACGCGTAAAATAGTGAGGAAGGAAGGCATCATCTGCTGACTCAACTCGCCAAAGGGTCGTCTCCTATGCAGCGATAGAACCATTTAAAATATGCTCCACGAAGGCGAGACTGGGATGTTCGTTGTTGCCGTGGTAGTAGTACCAGTAAGCAGGGAATAGATGGTGCAATGAGAACCACGTCTACATTGTACTGATCAGAATCCACTTCGCCCGAATGGAAGAGGAACGATACTTACGCTATAGTACTTGCAAGATCGTTTATCGTCCGGTCCACTATGGTAGAGCATAAATCTCGTACCCACGAAGCATCCGTAAGCGACGAAGGCAGTCGCAGAGTATGTCAAGTTCCCACAAAGTAGCGAGGAAGATTGACCAGAGGGGGATGGCCAGTCCTATCGCGATACGTGATATGACGGGGTAGGCAATAGGAAAAGTGCGCCTTCCCGTCTGACGATCCCCATCTGCATCTTTGAAGTCTTGAGCGTGCAGTGTCGACGAGAACACGGCGACCGTCAACTCGGTAGCGATCTGTCCAGTAGGACTGAGTTGCGTGTGGTCACGAGCTCCATCAGGTGGTCAGATCCATGTTTAATGTCCTAGGGACCTCAATCCTTACCTGCTACGAGGGTCCCGCCCATCTCGAGACAACCATACATGATTGCGGTCAAAACATTTTTTGAAAGAGGCTCCTTATCACCGTCATGCTCGTTGTACCATGCAGTGAACAGCAACATCGAGAGACTGACGAACGTCAGTTGTACACTGTACAGCGCAGAATATGCTAGGCAAATTGGGACAAGAGCCCAACGAAGGATGGTGGCGTCGTGCACAGTAATCCGACCAGCAGGGATCGGTCGGGATGGCTTGTTTATCTTATCTTCATCAGGTGCTTTGATCTGGTTGGCTACGTCGAACTGCAGTAAATGCAGCCAAATCCATAAGACAGTATCGAGGAGCCGAAGAGGACTGGACAAGGGTGCTGCAGCGACCGCGAAGAGAGTCTAGTGCACTCAGCATCAACGGCTGTCAGGGGACCGATATGATTGTGCTCAGCTCACCACCGGGATCAGCGCGATCCTGATGTCGGACCGCGTGAAGAGGAAGACAGTGTACAAGTCATTGAAGATCTTTCCGAGTCCAAATGACTGAATGGCCATCTCGAGACTGTGAATGTGTTGCTTGGACTCACGCGAACCAACCTTCAGTTTTATAATTACACCGATACTGCAGAGCGCCGGTGCACGGCTTCATTCCAGGAGAGAATTCCCAACTTACACCGGTAGACCTTGTGTTCCCGGAGTGGTGCCTAACATTTTTCGGAACGTGGTCGTTTATATGAGGGCGCGCAGTCCCGCGGGTAATGTCGGATGGAGGCCATGCTGTTCAATTGATTAGTTAGAATTCTACAAAAACTTTAACCACTTGAATGTTTGAAGAAATGCGCACTACCAGTTGCTCGAGCAAGTAGATGCACGCCCTAGTTCCAAGGATTCCGAGCTGCACATCTGTGGTGTGAACGCGATAACAGCGTGTGGGATTAACGTTCCAGCTGAAGCTTGAAGATCATCGACATCCCGGTTACACCGGAGAAACGTATACTTGCTGAGCCATGCAGAGAAAATGGCTCCATGACGTTCCCGATATCTCCGGTGATGATTGCGTGCGGTCGTATTTGAACAACCGTTGCTGTACACTTTAAGGGGCAGGAACGTGGTGGGAGCGCTCTGCCGACTCATCCCATCATGTCCACGTCCGGCTAGCTTCGCGGGCCGGATGCTTCTACAGCATGTACTGCAAATTCTGCACATCAACAATTCAGCACGTAACTGAGCCGACACAGGACAGAAGTTCTTGTTCGCATATAGAGGTGATCATTGCTGTGATTATTGTCGGTCGCCTCCCTTGTTCCCGGAAAACACGGCACAGCTGAGTGATCGGTGACAAACTTGATGGCTGAGTTGAATAGAGAACGTGGAAATGGGATATTGGCGAAACGATGCGCTTCAACAAGGCTGGTGCCGGAACTGCACAACAAAGGTCAAGTAGGTACGATGATGCTGCATGCTCCCCTCAATACCTGGACCATACCGTGCATAGTATGGGTGGACAGTGCCAGTGAGACCTGGTTAACCCTGTTTCCTGCCTGTCGCAAGCGGGGTGTCCAAGACTTCAAGTTGCTGTAACTCTGTAAATTAGTTCCGAGGCTCAAACTTGTGCAAACTTAGTTTCTCCTACCCTCCATTACATAATCGTGGGGACACGGAACTGGTCCTTTCCCTTCCTGTGCAGTTTCAAACGTCTTTCCCAGTACAAACCAAGTCTGTGCGGGGCCCAGCGGACTTCCAAGGCTGGTTACTGGACTGTGGGTGCCACAGAGGTTATTGCTTATACGGTTGAAAATCGCCGCATCGAGAGGGAGGATGAGGTCGAGGATGGCGAAGGGGAAAGTCTCAGTGATATCCCGGGCCTTCGGAGGATTTTTCTAATCGCACATTCGGTTCAGAACACGAGAACCGCAGTAGCAGTAGCCGGGCTATATGCAAGCTTGCAATCACATTACATAGAGGAGCCAGCGGGACCTTATTCAGAAACCGACCATCGCTTCACGACAACAGAGAATGAAAGTGAGGGGAGCCTTCGCAAAGGTAATGCTGACATCGCCGAGCTGCATGAGCCCGAGGACATCGTTCGTGCGCAGATGCCGCCGTCTTATGCGCGTCCTAATGCGTATCACTTTAGAAATTCGTACGGGGACGAGGATAATCCATGGGCATAAGTACATCGTCGGAGTCCTACTGGCTTCATCGGCGTCATCTTGTCGTTGGTCTAATTTATTGTGTAGCGTGCTTGATTACGATCATTTATTCGTGTATTCATTCCACAATTGTCAGTAATCCACTGATATGAACAGACTTGTACGCGAAGCACCCAGAAAAGCAAGGAGATCGAGATACACATAGTAAAATAGTGAGAAAGGAAGGCATCATCTTGCCGAAGGTCGTCTCTACACAACGATAAAACCATTTAGGATATGCTCCACAAAGGCGAGACTGGGATGTCGGTTGTTGCCATGGTAGTAGTACCAGTAAGCGGGGAATAGATGGTGCAATGAGAACCAGGTCTATATTGTACTGATCAGAATCCACTTCGCCGAATGGAAGAGTAATGATACTTACGCTATAATACTTGCAAGATCGTTTATCGTCCGGTCCACTGCGGTAGAGCATAAATCTTGTACCCACGAAGCATCCGTAAGCGACGAAGGCAGTCGCAGAGAGTATGTCAAGTTCCCACATAAGAGCGAGGAAGATTGACCAGAGGGGAATGGCCAGCCCTATCGCGATACGTGATATTACGGGATAGGCGATAGGAAAAGTGCGCCTTCCCGTCTGACGATCCCCATCTGCATCTTTGAAGTCTTGCGCATGCAGTGTCGACGAGAACACGGCGACCGTCAACTCGGTAGCGATCTGTCCAGTAAGACTGAGTTGCGTATGGTCACGAGCTTCATCAGGTGGTCAGATCCACGTTTAACGTCCTAGGGGCCTCAATCCTTACCTGCTACGAGGGTCCCGCCCATCTCGAGACAACCATACATGATTGCGGTCAAAACATTTTTTGAAAGAGGCTCCTTATCACCGTCGTACTCATTGTACCATGCAGTGAACAGCAACATCAAGAGACTGACAAACGTTAGTTGTACACCGTACAGCGCAGAGAATGCTAAGCAGATTGGGACAAGAGCCCAACGGAGAATGGTGGCGTCGTGCACGGTAATCCGACCAGCGGGGATCGGTCGGGACGGCTTGTTTATTCTATCTTCATCAGGTACTTTGATCTGGTTGGCTACGTCGCATTGCAGTAAATGCAGCCAAATCCATAAGACAGTATCAATGAGCCGAAGAGGGCTGGACAAGGGTGCTGCAGCGACCGCGAAGAGAGTCTAGTACGCTCAGCATCAACGGCTGTCAAGGGATCGATATTATTGCGCTCGGCTCACCACTGGGATCAGCGCGAGCCTGATGTCAGACTGCGTGAAGAGGAAGACAGTGTACAAGTCACTGAAGATCTTTCCGAGTCCAAATGACTGAATGGCCATCTCGAGACTGTGAGTGTGTTTCTTGGACTCACAGAAGCTTACCTTCAGATTTTATAACAACACGAGACTGCAAAGCGCTGGTGCACGGTTTCATTCCATGAGAGAATTTTCAACTTACACCGGCAGACCTTATGTTCCCGGAGTGGTGCGTTAAGTATTTCGGAAGGCGGTCAATTATAAGACGCGTGCAGTCCCACAGGTAATATCAGATGGAGGTGGGAGCCATGTTGTTCAAGAACGCTAGTACAATTGATTAGCTAGCATTCTACAGAAACCTAAACCACTCGAATGTTTGAAGAAATGCACACTACCAGTTGCTCGAGCAAGTAGATGCACACCCTAGTTCCAAGGATTCCGAGTGTCTATCTGCACATCTATGGTGTGAACGTGATGACAGTGTGTGGGATCAACATCCCAGCTGAGCGCTGAAGCTTCAAGATCATCAGCATCCTGATTACACCGGAGCAACGTATAATTTCCGAGCCACGCTGAGCAAATGGGTCCATGGTGTTCCCGATATCTCCAGTGATGATTGTGTACGGTCGTATTTGAACAACCGTTGTTGTACACTTTACAGGGGCAGGAGCGTGGTGGGAGCGCTCTGCCACTCATCCCATCGTGTCCACGTCCGGCTAGCTTCGTGGGCTGTATCCCTCTACAGCATGTACCGCAAATTCTGCATATCAACAATTCAGCACGTAACTGAGCCGAAAATGCTCCCCTCAATACCCAAACCCTACCATGAATAGTATGGGCAGACAGTGCCAGTGAGACTCCGTTTCCTTCCTGTCGCTGGGGTGTTCAAGACTTCAAGTTGCTGTAACTCTGTAAATTAGTATGGGGCCCAAACTTGTCATGCAAACTTGGTTTCTCTTACCTCCATTACATAGTCGGGGGAACCAATTCACCGCGGAACTGGGTCCTTTCTCTTTCTGTGCAGTCTGCCTTTCCTAGTGCAAACCAAGTCTGTGCGGGGTCCGGCGGACTTTCCAGGCTGATTACTCGACTGTGGGTGCCACAGGGGCTATTGCCTTTATGATTGAAAATCGTCGCATCGAGAGGGAGGATGAGGTCTAGATGACGAAGGAGAAAGCCTCAGTGAAGCTTTCAGAGATATCCTTCGGTGGGTTTCAATTGCGTAGTCGATTCGGAACACGAGAATGGCAGTAACTGTAGCCGCGGCTATATGCAAGCTTGCAATCACAATCATTCAAGGCGCCGTCAGCCAGGAATCCGAAGAGAATTCCTTGTCTTACTACACCCCGGACCAGTCTTGCAAAGACCACGAATCGGCCTCGCTGACGGGCGACAACTATAACGTCTGCATGGAATGAGTGCACCTCTGGAGGGACACTGAAGAAGGGTACTATACCTCTGCGTTTGCGGGGTTTCTGATGTCATTTCGTGTTTTCAGACGCATCATCATCCCCTTCCTTGGCCTTGAAATGAAAGCTGAACTGCTATCACCACGACGAGAACAATGTGAGTCCGTTGCAGGCCCCCTAACCCCGCCCGGAGAGGTAAGCAATAAGCGCACTTCCGTCCATAGTCGTTCCACTACCTTTCAAAACCTTCAAAACGGCCACGCGCGACAGATACATGTGTTCCTCTTGTGATATGCTTTCCCCGTCATAAACGGGGTCACGCCAATACGCTCGCATGCCACATGCGGACGAAGCATGTCGGCTAGCTACCGTTTCGAGTGACAGCTCTAGTTACCATCTCGCCTCATCCTATTGCTCCTACTTTACCGCCTCCGTGCTTTTTGCCTCGATCTCTCTCATCATGGTCTTCCCGTCGTCACAGACCATATTTATTTGACCACCTAGCGTGCCTCTTAACTACACCATAGCAATCCATCCGGTGAAATTTCTCCCGTGCTCCCTTCCTCCTTGTATGGTAGGATCGAGTCGCATCATTCCCCACAACTTACAGAGAAGTTGATACCACGGGAAGAATCTAACTTCGAGGCATTACACACCTTAGCGCACTAACTTACTAACTTAGGGTCCGATCAGGTGACCTCGGCGCAGTCAGGGCCTCATGACCATGAGTCAGTATATGTATTGCCGCTCTTCCCGTGCTAACTAAGCGTTATGTTCTCGCTCTTGTGGCCCTACTACAGCAAGACAAAGATGGCGTTACCCCTGTCCTGAACCGTCGGTCGCGATGGTTTACTAGCCAGCTATATCTTGGAAGGTCCGCCAGATACCCAGGGGAACTTAATTATCGATCAAGTTCCCCCTGCTGGGCCGCTGAACAGCGGGGAAATGGTTTCGCTGCTTTCATGGCCAAGGATGTCATGACACGACCGCTGAATTGATCTACTGGTAGCGGTGAAATATAGGACGGACAAACCATCACCTTTAAAAATTCTACGTGTTCACGAGATCACTCTGAAGGATGGTCACCTAATACATCAAATGAACGCGACCGTGGAGCTCGCCAGGAATCCACCTTCCAGACAATGTTCATCAGCGTTTTCTAAGCGATGAAACAGCAGGTGTTTCAGCACTTACCATTCAATGACAGCACTTCCTGAGCAAAGAATTCAAAGAAGGGGATGCTGTGAGTCTGTGACTCAGCCGCATCTTGCAGATGCGGCGGCCCTCTTAGCGTCCTTACCAAGGGTCCGATCAGAGCTGACCCTCCAGCGCGGTCAGAGCCCTAGTTGATTAGTACGTGCGCCCCCACCCTTCCTGTGCTAACTAAGCATTAATTTCTCGCTCCTGTCCCTGACCCTACTACAGCAGGACCAAAACGGCGTTAATACCCTTGTTTCAAACAGCCGCCTGCGATGATTAAGGCGTCGGCTATCTTGGGAGATCCACCGGGGAGTCTTTGATCTAGTTCCCACTGCTAGGCCGCCGAACAGTGGGCGATAAGTTCACGACCCTCATGAGCAAGGATTTCACTGCCGAGCCATTAGATTGATCTAGCGGTGGTGTGCAGGAAGAAAGCTTTTCGACTTCAAAAAGTTTCGATGCACAAGTGGTCATGAGACCACGTTGGAAGATAGATACTTACATAAGGCGGATGCGATCCCGTCGATCATTAATGGAAGAGGGAGCTCGCTGGGAGATATCATAGTGGAAAATAGCGGGGTCCAAAGCCAAGCGTGACTGATATAATTCTACCATAGTCTGTACACTTAAAGCCGGGGGCATATCCCATGACATCTGGCTGTAGCAGATGTAGGTAACGTTATTATGAGTATCTGCAATAAAATGCTAAGGTGTTGTACAATATACGTAGGGAGTGTCGCTGTGGTCATCTTCCATCTATGCAACGATGCTGAGTGTATCAGTAAGGATATTTTCGACGAAGGCCAAGCTCGGGTACTGGTCGGTGCCATGGTAGTAGTACCAGTATGCCGGGAATAGGTGGTGTATAGAAAACCATGCCTAGATGATCGCTCAGTACCCGTTCGTGTCGATGGAGGGATGACAATACTCACGCAGTAGTACTTGCAGGATAACTTATCGTCCTGAACGGTGCGGTAGAGCATGAACCTGGCTCCAACATAACACCCATATCCGACGAACGCGATCGCACATAGGAGATCAAGTTGCCACATAAAGGTAAGAAAGATCGACCAGAGCGGGATCGCTAGTCCGATTGCGAAACGCGACGCCACTGGATAGGCAATGGGGAAGGTGCGTCTTCCCGTTAAACTATCACCATCCGCATCCTTGAAATCCTGTGCGTGGAGAGTTGACATGAAAACAACCACTGTCGTTTCAGCGGCGATTCGTCCGGTTGGGCTGACTTGGGTGTGATCACGACCTTGAAGGCAAAGTGTTCAGCTGCGATCTAACAGTAGGACGAAGGGGGAAATACCTGCGACAAGAGTACCGCCAAGCTCGCTTAAGCCGTACATAACAGCAGTCAAGAAATTTTTGGACAAGGAATTTTTGTCTCCATCACGTTCGTTGTACCACACGGTGAACAGTATGAGGGTGAGACTGATATGCATCAGTTCCATGCTGTAGAGAGCGGAGTACAGCAAGCATATAGGAACGAGTGCCCATCTAAGGACAGTGGCATCCTCTACAGTGATACGACAAGCGGGGATTGGTCTCGAGGGCTTGTTAATTTTGTCTTCGTCAGGCGCTTTGATCTGGTTAGCAACGTTGCATTGTAGCAGGTGCAGCCAGATCCAGAAAGTGGTCTCGAGCACCCGGATGGGGCTGGCCACTGGAGCTGCAGCGATGGAAAACAGTGTCTTGCAGGAACATCGTTAGTACAGGAATAGAGTATCGGAGGAGATTGCTCACTACTGGTAGCAAGGCAATCCTGATGTCGGACTGGGTGAAAAGGAAAAGAGTATAAAGGTAACTGAAGATTTTACAATGCTGGAACGGTTTTGTCATCGTCGACAGACTGATCATGCTGTCCTTGGGAGAGACATGTCTACAGGCTTTATACCTTCGAGTACTCACACCTATGCCTCTAGAGGTGAAAGCGGCACTGCCGCTGCTTCCGGTACCGGATATGATGTCGCGGAACTACATGGATTGCGAAGAACTTAGACGGAAACGCACTTTTTACAATGAGTCACAGCCTGGGGACATTCACTCAACTAGAAAGAGGCATGAGCTATTGCCCCTCGGACCGCGGAACTTGTTGGCCTACCGGTTATGAATATTGACCGCTGCATTGGCGATGTGAGGTACCTTCCGAAAACTCACAGGATTTTCTAACCAAGGGGAGCATTCCCATTCCGAGCATCCTGCCATGTATGCTTCCATGAGCACCGTGGGAGCACGGCCCTGACTAAAGACGCTTTAACAAAGGCCTTGACCTGTATGGACAGACACTGCTATTCAGAACGTTCCGTTGACCCCACTTACCCGCGACCGTCGCTGATCGTCTCCCAGTCAAATTCCCTTCATCGTGTCGGCTTGAACGAAGACAGGAACCTGCCTCTCAAAGACGTTTACATGGCAGGTTCTCTTGTACAGCTTTCCCTCGTATGTAATGATAGGGGAAAGTCCCTGCCTTGCTCCCACACCAGAGTCGGACATAACCGTTAAGAAGCGAATTCCGTTATTCAGCCCGGCGCTACCGGGATAATTGGATCTGTGCAAGGAATGATAGTTTCAATTTTAGGTGACGTCTGTGGCGGTAAAATTAGCACTGAAATAATTTCCTTTAACCTTGATGAAAACCGGGCGAAGTGGCGACTACCCAAGGATTTGCAGAGGTTGGCAAGACTGGAAAGATAACCAATTAAAAAAGTTCCACAGCAATTTCTCATTTCTATAGCGTCGCAAAATGCCAACCAGGCTAGGTTGCATCGCGAAGCCGATGCTGATTAGCAGGAGGATTGCCCGGAGCACCCGGTGGAAGATGAGCGCGATGAGAGCCTCTCACGATAACACTAGTGCTTGACATGCCATAATCGGGGCCAAAAAGATAAGAAAGATTGGGCTGCAGCTGTACCCGCGCCGCACATGGGGGCGGTGTCTCGTGCCAGTAGAAACACCGCACATGACTGATCTGAGAATAAAGACGTGTGTATGGCATGACTCAGGCAGCTGAAATGTAGTCATGTGGAGAATAGTCTTAGTGCCTCGGCCGAAATGCGTGTGTGCGGTCAGAAGTGATCCCAACAGCGCTGAGGAAGATGGGCGAAAGCGCTGATCGGCTCAGTATTGAGACCAAGAGAGATTTTCACTGACATGACCTGGACCAATCGCAAAAAAAAGAAGCTTTCCCGTGAAACGCAGAGGACCCCGAAAGCGTTGTTCCTGATTTAGTACCCCAAAAGGCCGCTCGGATCGTGGTTGACTTGAAGAATGGGAAAGGCCATGAGTTCGTCTGGAACAAACTTGGAGAGAAACGACTTGCTCATCTTGAATCTTAGTAGGACAGGCTACTTTCTGCCAGATTCATTGGGTAAAAGACACCGATGAGCTGCACCCTCATGGGCATCGTTCATCCCATTCCATGTTTATTCGCTAGGGCCTGTCCGCGGTCCTTCTGCGGTCAAACGTACACTTTCTCCGTCCGCTCTACATCGCCGCACGAAGATCGTTAATTCATTTCGGTACACCTGTGCTAGTGGCACGTATGTGCCCGTGTCTGGTGTCACTTACGCCCGTGATAAGGAACTAACTTTTCCCTTGACATCAAGTATGCGCTCGCCATTCGATATTCACTATCAGAGGTGTACCAATTTACTGATACCAATTGACCTTCCTCCAAACAGGGAGAGTCTCCCCATGAAACCATTGTATACTCTAGAGGTTCTATGTTCGCATCACTGCTATTGCTGCCATCGCGACGACCACCCATCACCGGACGGTCGCCCCGAAGTCGCTTTACCCAGGTTCGCCACTTCAGAGGGATGTCCGCACGGTAAGCCCCGCTGCGACTGCTATATGACTGACGAGCACATCGTAGAGGGCATCTGCGAGTCCGCCCGGATTTTCCTGCGGTATCTGTTCCAACAGGTTAACGTCAGCGCTACGTTGAAGATGAGTGATGAGCAAGAGGTAAGACGAGGTGAAACGCGTAAGGTAGGGAGGCAGGACGATGGACTTACGAGGTGACCTGCATCAGAGACCACGCGTTGAGATAGGACCCGATGGGACATACCGTCGAGGATCTCGGCTCGAGCTGGTTTAGGTCTATGGAACGGTTCATTGGAATGGCGAGGACGACACTAGTAAAGAAAACAGATACACACGTATAATCCTCTACCTCCGCCCATAAAATGTGTACACCGCCCACGCGCCTATTACCAGGCACAGGACTTCTCCTACTACCCGGATTCAAGGCTGCGCACATGCGCGCTAGCTGGGCAGCCTCGACCGTGTGCTGTGGGCACGCATACAGTGACGATTCCTCCTCCTTGCGGAGTATGGATCGTACGTAGAAACTTGGCTCCGTAAACTCTGGTGGTGATGGCGCTGACTCGCGGACTTCTTCAAGTGCGTGTTCCTTTTGTAAGATACGTCAGGATGATTGTCAAAACCACACCAGCGCACTATCGCCCAGCTGCTAACGCCGCTTTTGTGCGACGTGGGGTACGGCATCAGTAGTGTTAGGCCGACTTACCACGAACAGATCTAGCACTCGGTCATCCCATTTCGACCATACAGTGGTCCGTCCAGCTTCGCCGTTTCCATTCCTGTTTGCATTCTTACCAAGGCAACTTCGACTCTCTGGCGGTCCCAAACTCCCGCCGCCACCTTGCTTGCCTGGCCAGTCCTCAGGATCGCCAGTTTTGGCACCCAATAACCACCGTTTCGCTTCTCTACGATTAGACCACTTGTCACGTTTGGCAAGTACGCCGCGCACGTTGGCAGCGCCGCGAATAATACGGAAATCTGTAGGTGGCAAGCCGGGGAATATGAGTGTTGGTTCGATGAATACGAGAGCAAAGGGGTGTGGATGGGTGCGGTCAAGGAGCGTCAATGCGTGCGTCCTGGGCAGGTTGATCGAGATTGTCCAGATGTACGGAGGAGAGATGAGTCAGGCATCGGTGAGTGAAACGAAGAGAGGAAGAACGTACCACGACGTACAGCTTCCTGAGTGTGCGATCCCGACCACCAGGTGATTCTGCAACTGTTTTATAGACAGAAATGCATTCAGGTACGTCGAAATATCCATCGTATCTGTTCAATCATCATGTGCGCCGTGTCAGTTTCATGATCGACGTACTCTATCGGCGATGAACGGAAATAAAGACGCACTGCATCTCCCATCCCAACCCTCTTTCCGCCCCCTCTCCTGTCGATCCTCGAGGTAGGCACGGTTCAATGCAGCGCTTTCTCCGTGGTTCGGCATGTCAATCAACCATATTTCTCGAATCCAACTGGCAGAGCGAGTTCCGGCAGCATTCAACCGTAGAAGATGCGCGACCGTAGGATGGTAACTCTCCTTGTCTGCGGTCTGGGTCAGGCACATGCGATGCAAAACGTCCGGAGGGAGATACGTACGACTAGAAAGTCCGTGGGTCAGCACTAAGGTCAATCCCTGTCCACTCTCGCAGACTGGGTACTTTAGTGCTGCACATTGCATCGTAACATCCTCTCTTCCTAGTGTTTTATCCTGCAACGCGTCCCCAATGTGCAGACCAAACGCGCATCGCAGCGAGAAGATGTGTTTCTCGGGAACGGGAATCCCCATCTCGTCCAGGGTATCTGAATTTGGCGCCCACCCACCCTAGGTCGTCGTTTCGAGGCGTCGAGTCGACAGCGTGTTGCAGCTCTTCGTGCGTAGGATAACTACCCATTTATCACGACGCAGAATCAGTCATTCCAAAGAAACCACCCAGCCTAACATGGACGCCACAGGCGTTTCATGTCATCATCGATTTCACCGGCGAATGATAACGCCCGCGTACTAACTTTATCGACCTCGAACTCCTGGTCCAGACTACAAAAAGAAACGATGGAGATGGAAAACCAATTTGAAACCTGGCGGTAACGTACGAAGCGGAGCACCTGGCAACACTCTTTCCAAAACAATGCGAAGCAGACACTAAATCATCGGCGAATGATTACCATCTGAGCCTAAGGAGTGCCAGGACCTAAACCTTGACCAAAATTGACGAGATAGGGCACTAAATCACTCAAAAAAAGGGTCCTGATCACAAGCAGTGGTCCGTGTCGTCAAGATAGTTGAACGAGCAGTGACTGTGTTTAATTAGTCTTCATCACGTTGATGGATACGACTGCGGATGACCGTCGAGCACTAGTTTTATCTACGAAGTAGTAGTGAAAAAAATTCTGTATGGGTTATCACTCGGGAACGGTCCAAAGGGTCGTGGTGCCAAAAACCTTGTGAAGGGTGAAGGGTGTATGATATAGAGGTGCGTGCTAAATGGCACGATAATGACCGAATACAGAGAAGAGGAGAAATGAGCGAAAGACAATTTGAGTAGCACGGAGAACAGACGTGTGAAACACGTCAGAAAAGGACGTACTTTCAACCAACGTTCAAGATTCCCCGCGTGTTAGTATGCTAGGCCAGGTGACCAGGTCGCCTAGGCCGCAGTAATGGAGCGCTCGCTTTTCCTCCGTATTTTGAATACGAAGATCGATCGGAAAACAGTCGTGGTGTCCGCATGTTTCCAGGAGCCCTTGCTTCTACTTACACCAGGGAACAAACCTTTTACCACGAGAGCCCACAGACGACTACGACTTCCCTTCTGTTCGATGAGTCAACGTGGGTGTTCGTTACCATATGACCAGCAGGAAGCCTCGATGTTTCAGTTCGAAACGTCCAGTGAAGTGACGCGCATACATATAGACGGGTAGCTCACCCCATCGAGGGGCAATGCGCTGGGTCAAGAAAGTGGGTCGCCATTTAGCATAGTTGACATTGCCAACCCGTGGGTTTCCTAAAGACCAGAAGGCACTCCGTCTCACAATTGCAGCGGACAAAAAGACGGTCAGGTTGAGAAGAAGGGTTGATTACCTAATTTGGGGAGCTCCCCTCACATCCACACAAGCCGACTGCGCTCAGCACTGCACATTAGGCTCGGCGTCACAGCTCCATGTGGCAGCAGGTCGAGCTCACACCGCAACCAACACGACATCGCTGGCATAGCGCTGTTGGCGGCTACTGTCCCAAGTCAAACGCTCATCATACAACATGTTCAAGTCTGCAGCGACAAAGATCGCCCACAACTCCACGATACCCGCCTTGGCGGTTGGTAACCGTGATCTCCGACCACTCCAGGACCTCATAACGGCCGAGAAGTCGGTCCTCGTGTCGTGCGTAACAACAAAGGAAATAACTTCCCCCTGAAACTTACTTACCGTTGTTTCCCAGACTTCAGAGACTCAGCACGGATCTTACCAAGGCGTCGGAGGCGCTTAGGATTTGGGGACAAGGAGAAGGCGATGATCTTGGAGTCAGCACGCTCGTGTTCCCTCTCCAATCCAGCTAATATCTGCTTAGGATGTTCTTACCGCCTCAACGACCATTCTTTCTCACTTCTCTGCTGCACTTACTACGTGGGCATCTCTCCACCATACCGTGCGTGATAACATGAAATCCGTCCGTACTCGTGAAGAAGCTCTCGATGATCTTCGTCGTCGGCGAAAGCGTGTGGGTGCCTCCGCAGAATCAGCAGAGAAGAAGCTCCATAAAATGAGCCCGGAGCACAAGAACCTGGGAGCACAGACCGATATACTGAACAAATTGCGAGAGGAAATGCGTGTGATGGACGGAGACATTCTTCGTGAGGAGGCAGCGTTGGGCGACTATAAGAGGAAGTGCACGAAGAATTGGATGGCTTTGAAGTTTGGTGGGTTGGTCGAATGTTGTGAAAAGGGTAACGTTCGTGATGGAGTTTTTGCGTGGTCCGCAGCGTGACTGATTCTTCGTGCAGATCGTGGGCGACATCGGCAAGACTATTATCCAGGTACCTCTTCACTTCTGTTTTTCTCTATACCCTGCTGATTATATGTTCCCGTCGACAGGAAATTCCTGACATTGTCACGACCCCCGGTTTCCCCCGCCCGCCTTACACTGGCCGCGGCCGTGTAAATGACTATGTCGAGGAAGCTCAACGCACCGTCGATCAAGTCAGATTCTCAGCAACCCCTTCAGAGTCTAGATACAGGCTACCCGAAGCGCCTACATCGGAGGAACAGAATCACACTGGACCCTCATTAGAACAGACGCAGTCTCACGTGACTGCGCACCAGATACCAACGCCTCATCATGATTTTACTCCCAATACCGGTGAACGTGGCACCCGACCTCCCGTACGTCCAGTCATGTTACTTTTTCTATCTGTTTACTTGATGTCGATATTCTCACTTAGAGGAGGCAGTCCACATCCACAAACGATTTTGGGGTTCGGGGAACCTCAAATGACGAGCCTCAACATTCCCAGTTTTCCTCTCTCCCTTTCCGTGGCCGTGGCGACCCTGCTCTCGTTACAGAGGAGTTTGATCCGTTTTCTCTGTCCACGCTAGCGAACGGAGCCGTCGGAGAGGAGCCGTCTCTAATGGCATCCATAACAGATGCTCTCTCAAAATCACACCGAGGAATGTCGATGGATCAGACAACGTCAATCTCTCACGCATCCGTCGATCCGGTGCCAAAATACGAACCCACAACAGGCAGCGAAGGCCATAATTATCACGGAGATAGGAAAGGCGGTGATGCAGGCATGGGACACAAACGAACAACAGCGCGGAGGAGTACCTCTCCTCCTGTTCTTCCACCGGGTGCCGCACCTGCTGCGATAAGAGCTTGGGATGATGGCATGAGTCAGGGTGAGGATGGTGCTCATTCTGATCGTCCGGCGTCCTCGAGCGAGCGTGCTTCACAGCAACGTATTCCTTCCTCGGAAACGGATGGGGAAGAGGAGGAAGGTTTACCGTACGACCGCGATGATACCTCGTATGAAGGTGAGGCTAGGGGTCGCGACCATAGAAGATCCGGCGTTAGCAGTCTTGAAGCATCCTTAGAAAGCGGTCACGAGCGTGAAATACGGGAGAAAACGTCAACCGATGCAGAGAGCTCAGTGATTCATTCCACTCCCAGTACTGGTTCTGAGACGGCTTTTACCCATAATCTGGAATCTTCCAAGTCTGATGTTACGTTACACTCTCGAGCTGCAAGTCGACGAATTCCACGTGTGCCTCCCCCAACCTTGGAAGCGGACTCTACGAACATGAACCAACCTCCTTCACTGGCACAAATTCCACGTGACGAAACACCCTCTACGGTGGAAGACTCTACACACAAAGATAACACAGCTGACGAACACGCTCGGAACGCTGCCGCCGCCCGGGAGATATCCCGGGAATTAGAGACGTTGGGTTCATCCTTGGCTCCCACTTCTAACCAACCTGTTCCGCTTTATGTGGTTCAGCAGCCGTCACAGGAATCCTCGTCGCCCTCTAGGCCTTCGGTTTCGCCGCTACAGGTTGCGCAACATTCACGCAGCCTTAGTCAGTCCCCGCACCGTTCTACACCACCGTCTCCGCTTGCGCCACCTAGTGCACCTTTCACGAATCGCTCCGTTTCCCCTGCCAGACCGTCAGCTTTCAGTGCCGAAAAGCTTCCAACACCATACGGTGAGGGTCGACCACTTCCAAGCCCTATCGTAAGTGCCCGTGGATCGCCTCTACACTTGCCAGCGTCTTCATCTCGTTCCACACAACTTGATACTCCGGAATCGTCTAGTCCTAGCCAACGATCCCCCCTCTACCGCACGCCCCCTGAATACCCCCGCCCAACACCACCTTTCTCGTCACCCCTGATGGCCAAATCCACCTCATCGTTAGGCAACGTCAGCGGAACCAACGGAGCACCTCGCACGATCGCCGCTGCTGCGTTCAGACGACAGCAACAAGCGCGGTCTGCGAGTCATGGCGGGAACGGGGATACGTCAGGGCCTGCAGATACGAGTCCGTTAGTGCTCCGTCGACAATCGCCTGCACCGACTGTTCCGCCCAAGAACAGCAGCGCGCCGACGAGACGGTTGTCCGTCGTCAATCCGGACCCGCGGACTGTGAGCGATGAGGAGGGTGACGACTTTGACTATATTGCCGCGTATGGAGGAGGCGGGTCGACTGCCGAAAGGGAGGGGACGGAAAGAGGACACGGACATAGTCGGAGTCCAAGTTTGGGAAGGGGTGTAGGTAGTGGTGGTGGTGGTGGGTATGCGGCTGGGAAGTACTCGAGCGAATTGTAAACCACTTGTCGGTTTCTTGACACCCCCCTACCTCCCTTCACGTCCAAGCTTGCCTATTATCCGTTACTTTTTCTAATGCAGCAGAGGTGGCGCTATTGTTGATAACGACGCCTTTTTTCTTCTTTCCACGTTCCTCTCCGACAGAGATTCATCCCATCACTTAGCCATCGTTGATCAGAACAACCAGCCGAAATGTTTCTATTATTCCTCGTTGTCTCTGGCTTCCATGCTTCCCATCCCCGCAATTATAGTAATATCACGAATGCTGATTTCGTGATCCCGTGCCTTTCATACCTTTTTTTTTGTTTTTTGACCACGACCGAGTACCTACCTCTCATGCATGCGTACCCATAGTTATGATCTGATGTACGCAATCTGGGCGTTTTGTTATTTATGTTGTATAATACTCGCGAGGTATGGATACCAATTCAAAACGTCGGAGGACTTATATTCCTTTATCAATAAAAGCATGAACATCGATCGGGAGGTGGTTGCTACATATATTTCATCGAGCAAGTACGATTAAAGGAGTACACAGCGGTGTTTACCACTGTTTGTACATGAGCGTTGCAAGTCATGGAGCAATGCCCCGTCTTCAATTTTGCTCCCTGTCAGCATTCCTTGCAAAGTATGGCTGACAAGCCTGACCAACGGCATCATGCGTTCTACTTTGCTGATGGTACCCTTATTTTCCGGGTGAGTTAAGTATATTCAGAGTCCAAGAGATTGTTATTTTACTCAACCACATGCAGGCCCAAAATGTACTGTTCAAAGTCCATAAAAGGATCCTCGCGGACAAATCTCTCACCTTCGAGACTATGTTTTATGCAAATTATCACGCCGGAATTTGCCCGCTTCGACAAGATCGTGGGTCGACCGACGACAAACCAATTCTCGTGCCCGAACAAATCTCAGATACCGCATTCGAGTTGTTTCTCTCAGTATGCTACGACAAGTAAGTTTGACAAAAGCTCACAGAAGCACTCGAAACTGTTATTTATAGTGACGCCTGTCTTTTTTTTTTAAAAAAAAGATGGCGTCCAGATTCTTCGCAAGTCGGCGAGAGCGTTGTGGTTGAACTACTCGAGCTGAGCCGAATGTACGAATCACAGGACGTCCGCAAATACGCCATTAAACTACTCTCTTTTACCGACTGGTATACCGTCAAACCTATCGACCTAGCCTCTATCGCCCTAAAATACCAGATCAAACACATTTTCTGTCGCGCGTTCCGTCAGCTGATTCCCTTGCGGATAAATGATATAGAGGACTCCGAATTCGAGCTGCTAGATTTTCCAGTTTGGAGGTCTCTCTTCAGACTCCGGGAACGTCTCGACATACATCGTCGTATCGTCGCATGTGAGCCACCACGGTTGGTGCATTCGGTGGGTTGCGAGGACCATCAGGGGTGCCACGACGACTGGCGCCAGTTGTGGTGGAATGGAATGGGTCGATTTCTCCTGGACGGTCGTAACCCCCAGAGCTTCGATGATGCGATTCTACAATTTCAGGGTCTCAGCTACGGGGCTATGAGTCCAGAGTGTTGGAGAAAGATGATCAAATGTGTCAAAGAGGGAAAGGCATTCCTTCACGAAGACGATCTCGTTGACCGTGCAGTTCAGGGTTTAGCTGACTTCATAATCCGTGAACCAATTTCTGATTACACACCCTTCTCGTAGTGTCACGATACGCTCTCCGTAAATTTCTACATAGCCATCATCATTAAAATTGTACGTGCCACCCTCAAAAAATTGCGCAGAGTACACAGCGGGACATGGAACGGAGGAAGCTAATCACACAAGCACAGGTTATCTTTGGAATCTTAGGACGAGGAAACAACAGCGACACATGCGCACGATATCATACTCTCTGAATAAATGATGACCCTCTGCCATCAGAACTGGACGTCCCCGACCCAGACTTCACCGCTGCGTTCGTTCGTCGAGAGTAAACCACCGGTCAGGACGATGCGAGTTTTGCCTTCCGGGTTGATGTAGGAAGAAGGTGGGAACCACCCACGTGGGGCCGGTTTCTCGGGTCCTGGGGGGTAAAGTAATGTATGTCAATCCACACACCCCAATAATCGATCTCTCAAACAAAAGATAAAACCGGACATACCAACAGTGTCAAGCTTCTTCCATTCGGTCGCAGCGGTCTCGAATGAGGAACTGGGGGATGCGACGAGTGCCCATACGTCGTCCCAGAATTCGCCGGCGCCGGCGTGGCCCAGCGATGATGGATCTTTCTCACCGTAGTAGAGCAGTGCGATTGGAACGTTGTCATGTTTACCGTCGACGACGGTGGAAGAAGATGCGACGAATGGGACGAGTCCGCATACAGATCGGGCACCGGGGTAGCCATGAACAGGATCAGGAGACGGGGTGAGTGTCAACCAGGTATCGGCGGATGGTATGTAGACGTCGAGCGGTGGCGGAGTCACGGTCGGCAGTTCGAATCCAGCAAAACCTGCGCATATCTCAGTCTGAGAACCTGAACCCACGAAAGCGATACCAGGGGTCACAGTGGACAAAAACGTACCGCCGAACCGGATGACCACTTGCTCTTGTAGAGAGGGAAATGCAACAAGTGCAATGGATGTCCCTCCACGAGGTTCGTCTGGAGCGTCGGCACATCGTCTCCATGTGTTGGATGCTAGATCGTAGGCGTGTAATGTAGCGAGACGACCCGTGGATGGACACCCCGCATGGATATACACCTTACCCTGCGCATCAACGTCGTTATGAGTTCCGATGCTACTCTTGAGGATAGTAAGCCGGAAGACACGCATACCCCTGCTAGAACGGAGGCGTGAAAGCTCCTCAAAGCCGGTACCTCATCGGACTCGTCGTTGGTAGACTCGAGCCGTTCCCAGATGAGCTGATCGATGTCCCTGAGGATCCGATCCCCCACAGATGCTTTGAATACACCTGATTGGAAACGATCGAGGGGAGACATGTCGACGCCTCCCCGACCGCCCCACAGATAAAGGCTGTCCGAGTGGGCATCGTAGTTGAACGTTGCGCCGACGCGAGGCACAGGGGCTTTCCCTGGCTTGGAAGACGGAGTGGCGGGGCTGAGAACACGCCAGGTGTTATTGTTTTCCTCCACAGAAGAAGCTGATGCTGCTTCGATATCGAATACATGGAGAGATCCGTCGACGGGAATTCGGGGGCGGTTTTCACCAGAGTACAGTAAGAGCTGGCCGCGTGCGGTGATGGCAGCGCAGTGAGACGATCTCGCCTTGGTGTTGAGCGAACTCAGAAGTGTCCAACGGACAGACATGCTCGATGATATGTTCGACGACGACGAGTAGTGACCAGCGCCAAGGCCCTATCAGCTGACCCTACCTTGGGATTGCATCATAAGTGATAACGTGGGTATGTGTGGTTTCTTGATTTTGACAGGAGAGCGTGCCGATATGGGGGTTCCTTTCTTCCCAACGTGCACTTGTCTTTATTGTCTCATATCGGAGGCCTCCTCGTGTCCGGGTCTTTTCCGCGCTCGCAGGTCCAAGTTCAAACACAATGATACTCTACCAGACGAGGGTGAGCCCAGCTGCAATGTGTCGTGTCGTACAACACCTCCAGCCTCGCACCAGTGGTTGCAGGTTGCCAGGCAAACCATTCACCCGTAACTCGGACATTGTGCGTTGCCACTGGAATACCAAAGGATGAAATCAAAGGGAACGCACGTACGTACTGCCTGAATTCTTCCATCAACATTTTAATTATCATCGTGGGGGTTCCCGTGGAGGCCCATATCGCCGTCGCAATTTGGCAGTCCTTTTGTTTCCAGTTAGGTATGTATATAGCTCGGACCTCCCTTTCATTCCCCAACTCCAGTCGGGTCCCAGGACGTCCCTCTTCTGTACATACAACCAGGTCCTCCCACCCCCACGTATCTGTATCCGCACGTCGAACAGTCAACCCAGGTGTATATTCTTTTTCTCTCTGATCAGGCATCAGAGGTTGTCCGCACCTTCTATCATACCCCTTTCACTGTAATACCCCCGTTCGACTTTCTCTCTGATAATGGCTGCTATCTCGCAAGCATCGTCATCTATCGTGGCGGGGCCAGTCCCTGCCCTGGAGACCGACTCTACCTGGAGCAAACGCAAACCCTTTCATCTCGGTGTACAGTCTACTGCTCCCACCCAGCGAGGGTCCGTCTTATCCAATGCACCGTCTCTGGTTTCGAATGCGCCTTCTGCGAACTCAGGTTCGTCCCACTCGGATGTCCCATCCGAGAGTACACAGAAGCATGCCAAGCTGGAACGACTCCGCCGAAAGCTTGGCGAAGAGGTCCCAGCAGATGCTGTGTTCCCCTCATCGCCCCGCACGCCCCTTTCACCTCGTACCGCGGTCCCTAAGATATCTAACCGACCACGTTCACATACACGTACTCGTTCTTCCTATGGCCGTGCCGAGGACACCCAATCAATAACGATCTCTATCAGCTCCGATGAGGGCATGCAGACGGTTACCCTCAGACCATCCACTCCCCACGCCCGCTCTCATCGCTCGCATAAGCCAAAGAACGGTTATCACACTTCTGCTCTGCCCCCTGTTCCTCACGTCCCTGCTCACGTTTCCAAATCGTCTGGTCGCTCTGGTGCCGATGACGACGACACTGGCCTCATCCGTCCACGCCAGAAGGTGGCTGCAGGATCCAAGATAGGAGGCTCGGATTTCAAAGCGGCAAGACGTGCCAAGAGGGAAGGAAGATCCGGTCAAGCGGAAATCGGAGAGATGGTGGAGATGGTGGGTTTCCTTGGCGGCGGTCGGTTTTGAACGCGAAAGAGGAGGTGTGGGCAGGCTGGTCCTGCTCGTCCTCAGATTGCAGTGGCATGACATCTGATGGCTATACGATCGTTCACGCAGAGACGGGTCATCTCTGCTTCAGACTCTCGGGTCGCGACTGAGGACCCGTATGCGACCTACGAACGAAGAAAAACCACGTGTGGTATTCATGGACTATGCGATGGATGTTTTCATGTTTGTGCTTTGCTTTGTATGCCTTGTTTGCTCTGTCGTACAGACCTATGATATGCTTACCACTAATTCATGCTTTTTTGTATGAGCTACAATGCCTGTGTAGTCCCTTCCAATATATCATGTGCATTTGGCCAGGGGAACAAGTACCGTAAAAAGCGGTGTTCAGTACTTTTACAGTAGTGGTAAGGTTCGTCACTATGTCGACGGGTTTGGAGAACCCACAACACAATGTCTTTTTGTAAGTATCCTGGCTTGTGGATTTGGGCAATGAGGAAACCCTTGCTAGGATATTTGCTCTCAAGGTCATCTAATGATTCGTGCAGTCGTACTTGACTTCCTAGAGCCTGCTTCGTCTGTGGTTCATGGTTACTGTATGACGCCGCCCGTCGAAGCGGTCATCGCAGAGTTTTTGGGATTGCGCTTCCACCTTGCCCGGGACCAGGTCAGCACTATGTAGACCGTTCCTACACGCACGTACAGTGTGCGTAAACCGAGCCACGTACGTACCGTGATCCTGTTGGCTGACTGGGACGAACGTCAGTACTACAGTCATCGCACTAACTTGTTTTCCACTTCAACGCATTATGATGGTGAATGCTTCCACATTACTTACCCCTTCACGTCGTTGACATTCACGGCCCGACGAACGATTCGTGCAAGGTTCTGCTTCATCGTCGCCTGATCCATCACGGAATTTAAGCGCAGAACGTTACGAGAAGAAGTTCAGCAGGCTGGCCCAGATGCACTCAAAGCGACGATTTGCTGCGACATTATATTCTGGCCCAGGTCCATTCGGCGATGCCCGCGCCGAACATGTACGTCGACCTGCCAGATCCCAGCGGCTGTTCCTGAAATGCACCCTGAACTCGATGGACACTGCCAGTAGTGATCATACGCGGTTGTCTGCCAGTTGGGAGGATGGAGGACAGAGATGTTGATATGCTCGGTGAGCCGTGTGCAGGCCAGTGCTATGCATCGCCATCCCTCATACGAGCCTCGTACTTAGGAGCTGTGATTTTCGGACATGCAGCGTCTAAAGATTTCATCGACTCATGACACCCTCGAGCGTACGTAAACTTTAACTCCGTCTCACTCCCACTACCATCATTACCACCGTCCCCACGGTACTTTGTGTCTGCGACTCGCTCGCCAGTAGGTGTAGCAGAATAATCAACAATGGGTTTGTGAGTCAGTCTTGTTGACGTTAGGAATTGCGAAATGCAACCATCCCTGGGATACCGTGCTTCCGTGTTGGCGCAAGAACACACATCGAGACATTCAATTGACGTGCGTTCACACCGGTCAGGCGTCATTACTTCACTCACGATAACGATATCTTGGTTATGTGTGGAAGTCCCTGAAGGAAGCTCTTCCATCCTTCTGCCTCATGTCATTCAGATCAATGCAGGCGCTGAAGTTTTGTTCCTTCCGGATTACAAGACCGAAAGAAAATGAAAAATACAACGAAATATGTACCGCCACAGATTTTCTTCTTCCAAAGAAGAGAACAGTTTCATAGTATCCGGACCAATCATAAACTTCTCCAGAACAAACTTTACGTTCTCCCGCAAGTAAGGTTCTCGGCACCCCTAAATATGCCATGTGGGTTGAGGGGAAGGTTACTGCTCAAACGCCATATTGACTTCTTCAGCCTTCCAGGGTTATATTGAATCAAGTATGCTTTACCTAACCGCTGGACCTTCGCGCCTCGTTGCGAGTCACAGGCAGTGTATAAACGGGAGGAGGTAGGCGCCTGCTTTGATTGATTCCTCGTCCCTCCCCTCGTCGTAGCCCAATTCCCACATCTTCGTTCTTACACGATGGCGGTAGATGGCAAATCAGCCGAGCCCACGGCCACCATCAAATCAGCCGAGCCCAGGGCTCCCATCAATCTTGACCGGAGACTTGAGACTCAAGACGAGTTCGTGACGCGGTTCCTAAGAAGTGAGTAATAGTTTCTGTGACGTTTCTGACGGCTCACACCCATTTCTTGCCACCCCATGAATGCAGCTGTTTTCCTCATCTTCCTTGGCGTGCCTTCGTTTGAAGAACTTAAGGAGATCGTAGAGGAGGACAATGAAGACCAGCCGAAGTGGTCTGACATCAAGAAGGATTTGATCGACCGTACAAACAACATCAATGTCGTTGCTGCCCTTGTGGTTGCGTATGTCACAAATCGGGTCGTTCTGGCGTGCGGCGTTGCTTACTCAGTTTCAATACAGGACTGCCTCCGTATTTTTGTCTGCCCCGTTCCCAACACCCACTTCTCGGTGGGACTCCGTGTTTCCGTACTTTTGCATGCTATTCGGCTTTGGGGCTGGTATGCTGACCATTGTCAGTGGCTTTGCCCAAATGGTAGTGCTGGGCGTGTTAGGTCCTAGGGATATTCGTGTAAGAGTGGCTCTCGATCATTTTATGTCCTTACTGAAATCTGCCGATGCGTTCTGGCTACAACAACAACAACCATAGTTGGCGAATGATATACGCAAGCCATGGTGGCGCATACGCTTGCCCCTTTTCTTTCTACTGGCGTTACCGCTCCCCTTGCTGGTTTTGGCGGCACTATCTGTTGGCGTCGGATTCATGGGGGCTGTCTGGCTCGGTGACGTATCGTGGATAAAGGCGCTATTGACCGCTCTCTACGCAGCGTTCCTGTTCTTCCTAATTCTGGCTGTTTTAATGGTTCTGTAGTTCCACTTTCATCACGACCTGTATCTTCGACTTCATTCTGGCAGTCTTATCGGTTGGCACTGTAATTACATATGTCCTGATTGGTATATTCATACCCTTGTATTACAGGTGGACAGAGTAGCATGACCGGATTATCTTCCGCAGGATACTTAACACGTGGAATACGTGCATTACCGATTCGACGTCGATCTGGCCTCCATTCTACTCCCGCTCAGACTTGCCTCCTCATATTTCAAGTCGTCTTGGACTTGCGAGCCTGCAACGACCAGCGGTCTTACGTCTCCCTGCCAACTGTGTCATCCTCACCGCGTCAGTCATGGCTACGTGCGTAGGGCCTGGGCAACTAAGTGATGGATGTTGGACCCCCCAGCAGCATTTCATCCCTGAGTAACTGGATTCCTGCAGTCTATAATCGATATGCACGGGTCGAACCGGTGAAGTACGCACCATCCAACGCAGAGTTACTTCCACGGCCGTGCGCGACAATCTCTGTTCCGGCATGCCATCGAGAGTGTCGGTGCCCCTCTTCAATTCGACAGTTCCCCCCAAGGCGACGAGGTCTTCTTCCAAGTGCTGAATGGCGAATTGTCCAAGCTAGATCAGTGATATGTCTGGTGGTAGCGTTCGCGGTCTTCGACAAAAGCGGGCGTCAGAGTCGAGGATATCTTTTGTATGCCATTTATCGTGCTTGAATTCGGACAGCGTTACCGAACAATTGCGTGTCATCTTACAACCACGACGATGCTGTCCTTCGACGAAGAAGGCCACTCACCACTCGGTGTAGTACACCACCAACGCAGAACAAGAAAAAAACCCTTTCCTAGCCATGCTCTTTGGTAATGATGTAGTCGTACTAGACTTCGGAGTCTTCCCACAGTGCGTACGCCGAGCTTTCTCGACGTCACGTGGCTATAGTGGCCATAAAAGCGATCGTGATGATACGCTCCATGCACCGTCGCGACGACGACGACGCGGTCAGCCATGATGGCCTAGTGAGATGGGTGACAGTGAGTGCGACGCCTAACGGACAAAGATACATGACTTTCTACTACCAACTGCTGGATGCGTGAGGGAATCTCACCTCTCTCGAGTCTCGAGGTCTTTTCGCCAGACCTATGCCTATGGAAGTGCTCGCCCCGGCTCAGCGCTAAATTGAACGACGGGCAACTCGTCTCTCGTTATGGTTTACCAACCGTGCTTACGAGGCTGTTAGAAGGTGGCTGACTGGAAGAACTTCCGAGATAGTCAGCCTCCCGATTGTCGTCGCAAATGCAGCACGCCGGTCGTTTCGGAGGGAAAACCCTACCAACGCTGATAGAGTCTAGACATCACCGTAATCAGCAGTGCGAACGAAGTTGGTATCGAAACTCAAATGACCACCCACCAAGTTTCGCGCCTTTGCGCGCCAAGTAAATGCGGTAAGGTGGCTGACCAGACAGCTATATCCCCGAAATCGGATGTCAGCCTCCCAACTGCCCTTATAAATCCAGCACGCCAGTCGTTCGCTTTGTCTCTCCAACCTTCATCGATCCATTATCATCGACGTACCTTCCCTCTACGCCACGATTGATGGACGACACAGAGTACCGACTCTTCCCTTCGCTACGACAAATCCAACCCCATGTACCTCCTGGCAAACATACGGATCCTGCCGAGCATACTTCATGCAAGGACGATATTATGACGACAGCGGTTGAGGAGAGTGGATGACCTAGCTGATCAGCCTCTGTCATCCCAGCCCACCATTCTCCAAGTATCAGTCGTAGTAACAGACTCTGCGCGTATCGGTATTGCATATCGTGTATGCAATACAACTCGGCTACTGGGAGGTCAGAAGTTCCAGTTGATACTGTCTGGCGGTCGAGGAAGCACATGCTGGCTTCAACCGTGTAAGTTCTTCTTCCTCAGACGGCTTGTAAAGATATGCTCATACCTACGCAGTACTTCCAATTCCCTAGCATCTTTGGTCGTTTACGAACACCGTTTCTTGCTCGGCGCGCAGCGACGGGGTGTATAGCAAGTACTGCATCCATTTCCCGAAAGGCAGCGTGAAGGTGACCAGCGACTTCCCCGGTACTACTCCGAGTTCCTTCTGGCGCAGGCGACGGGTTCTAGAACATGGAAGGACTCAGATTGCATCTGACACAGGCTATAGCATGCTCCTCGTACGTCGTGACTTTGTTTCCATTACTGATTTCATCATCAAGTTCATTGTCAGGGAATGAAGCTAGTAGCGTGGACGTAGCCGCTCCGAAGTGAGGGACGCACATATTGAGCAGGCACTTGAGCTCGGCTGGTATCAGTTGTGAGTCTGTTCTTATGCAGCTTTGATGCGTGGCCACTACTTACGAAACATTGGTAATTAGCAGTCGTCGTCATAGCGTTCTGTTAGACTTGGCAATAGCATTTGGCTTGTTCGTTCGACGTAGCTCCTTGTCGCACTTACCCAATCATATTCATATTCATGGATGCAATACTGTAGTGGCAGGAAAAATAAGTCCTCTCTGCGTGAACAAGTCGAGAGTAACAATAGGGATGAAAAGAGTGAGGTTGGGACAGAAACAGGTAAAAGTTTGCTGGAAAACCTGGGTGCCGAAATCATGTTTAGAGGTGTGAATCCATTTAGCCTGGTAGAGTTAGGTTTCGCGTACCTAGTCCGAGTGCGTGTTACCGTTGTAGAAACGTCTGCAGTGCCCACCAGACTGAGCAGAGAACGCCACACATTCCACACGTTCCGTTTTACAACCTTCAGTTCTTCAGTCCTGTCGACAGCAAGGATACTGGTATATCTGGCGGCAATAAAATTAATACAGCATAATTACACGAAATATTGCATTCCAGGCTGCCGTTGAACAGTCAGTGCCCAAAACACAATCAAGGAAACATGTGGATATCGGGGAAACACTCACATTCCTCCTCCCCATCCCCTTGTCCTTCTCGTTCTCCGGCGCCGGCCCAAATACCTTGAAATCATGCTCTCCGCCTTCTCTTAGCGTCAACACCGACGCCATGTTCCCACATCGATAGCAGTAGTTGGGTGCGGACCATACGGTGACTAGGGCGTTATCGAACATGTATTTGTAGCCTTCTTGAACGAGTTGGTGAGCGCGGGCGATGAGAGAAAGGGAGTTGACGTGGTTGAACTACGAGGATGTTGCATGTGGTCGGGAAGGCTGAGTCTGCATGTTTCTGGATCAAATGAATCAAATGAGCGGCGTACCTCTCGAGTTACGTTCCCCCCGAATAGCCAGCCTGCACCGCGGGGACTCACAGCCCATTTATCGATATCGTCAGGATCCGACCACATGAGGTCTGCATAGATATCGTGAAACAAGTTCAACTTGGAGGTCTGGGGCGGGGCGGAGGTGCATACCGCAAAATGCGCCTTCGTGGGGGATCTCTTGAGCTCTTGAGAGTACGCGAATCTGGTCAAGGGTGCATATGTCTGGAGAAAGCCCGCCGTGTACGCATAGTGTTTCTCCGTCGATAATCTATCACGCGATGATAAGCTCTGGTGGTGATGTTGGTCGGGGATGCACAGTGACATACCGCAGCGAGATTCAGATAGTCGAATACGTTACAGCAAGCTTTCCATACTGCGGCGCTTCCGTACTTCTGTTGGCATTCGTCTGGTGGGAGGCCATTAGTGTCGCTTGTTGTGGTGCTGTGCGAGTGCAGGACCGACCATAGAACCCGTAGACCTGTGTGATTTGTCGACTTTCGTGGTTACCCCGCAATAAGGTGACCTTGTCAGGATACCTGAATGGCCATGAATGATATGGACCAGGTGAATGATCGGATCAGCTAGCCTTGCTTTAAGTGCTAGGAGTAATGATACGGTTTCGAGACTGTAGTGGCCCCGGTCGACGAAGTCCCCCTACGAGAGGCGTATGAGCTGCCGAAGCTGCGATCCACAAGGACACCTACGTGCCATGAAGATATAGCTGGTCTCTGGCACGCTCCCGCCTTTCCTGAGCAGTTCGAGGAGGTCCCAGAACTGGCCGTGGATGTCGCCGCAGATGGTGACTGGGGTCGATACGGGCTGAATATTGGATTCCTCGAGGAGGATGGCTCGGACGGTGTCGCAGAGGATTTTCATGTCTTGTTCTGGGAGATGCTGGCAGTCCATCAGTTGGGAGATCCATTTGTCGGGGTCGTACGCCATCGTCGTCGTCGTCGCTGCAGTGGTCTGAAGTGGCTTGTAAGCGCGTCACTACTTGCACTTGATTCTAAAAATGTTACCCTCACTGCTCGTCGCGTCGCTGTCACTGGCGACGGCCGGCTGGGCACTCCACGAATCGGACGTCGGCGTCGTCGATTGGCACACCAGACTTGTCGGTGTTCCACTGCAAAACACCTTCCATGGCGACCTTATCCTCACAGCGACAACCAGCAACGTCTTCGCCGCACTCAATGCTACCGACGGGTCGATAGGTGAGCAGTCTGTTCAGTAGAAGTTCTGTATACACTGATATTCGTCGCAAGCCTGGAGGAGCATCCATGATGACGACGACCCCGTCGCGGCTTTTGACGTCTACAACCACTCGAGTACGTAGGTCTCGATGCTCTGCAGTCTCCCGTGCTAGACACCCGTTACAGACGTCGCATTGCTCTCTGGCCCTGGTGGGTCCACCCTGCGCACGTACGACACATCCACAGGCCATCTTCTCCTCGAACGTCGGCTCCATAACCCTGCTCACGCTCGACGACATGAAATTCAACACGTGGCGATCACCACAGGACCGGGTTCCGTTGAGGGAAGCACGACACTCTTCGCGCTCACCAACGGTGACACGGTCAGTCGCATAGATAGTCGTTCCGGCGAGGTTGTATGGACATGGAGCTCTCCAGACGAAGGGTTTGCCCGGTTTTCGTTTTCTTCTCTACGGCGACGCACTGACACTGCGATAGGTCTCTCGTGGTGTACTCCCACATTCGTACTACGCCAGATGCGGTCTACGCAGTCGGTTTCGCCAAATCCAAGGCAGCCTACACTCTCCACGTCACCACTCTGTCCATAGCCAATGGGTCGACCATAGCATCTGTCAACATCCCTGCCAATCTTGCAACCGACAGGCCCGGTTTCGTTCTCCTCGAAGCGCCTACTTCTTCTCTGGCCGCACCAGGACCTTGTCTGACGTGGCTGGAGTCGACTTCAATTCGAGCGGCGGTGCTCACCCCAGGACTGAAAGGCCAGGTCCAGATACTGCCCGGAGTCAACTATACACGTATCCAAGACATCGGACTCGCAGGGGCAGGACAGCTTATCGCATTCACACAGGACGGCTCTGCCCATGTCATGAGGTATGACGGAGAGTCCTTGCGGCCGATGTGGGAATTTACCGACGTGGTACGTATTCAGTTGATATGACTGTCACTCTCCTTCGCATCGCCTCATAGGAGTGAGCAGGCACCATCGCAGACACATACCGGATCGTATTTCGCAGGGAGCTTGAGCGAGGACGGTGAGCCTCGCATTGCGAGTGTGTATTGGTCGCATGCAAACCGTGTATGTGTCCTCGTTCGCCTTCGTACTTGTGTCGGTATTGAACGCTACAATGGTATAGAAAGCAATCCATCAGACGTTTACGCCTCGTCTGGCGGAGGGCAAAGGGCAAGTAACGGGATACACCTTCCCTTTCCGAACGCACGACCACGGTGTAATCCGACACGTGGGTAGTGTCTCTCTTTATCTTGCGTCGCCTCTGACCCCATTTACAAAGGTCACGTTCGACGGACGATCTAGTCATACTCACGAGACCACACGATTACTCCTGACAACTTCAACAGGCACGCTTCAGCTATGGAAACACGATGTTCTGCAGTGGTCCCGTGAGGAAGCGCTCTCCACCATCCGCGTTGCTACTTTCGTACCTTTACCTCCGTCGAGTGCGTCTAGCAGCCTGTCCGCTGGATCGACCGTGGGGCAAGGCATACCCGGTACAGTTCTGACTTGCATCCGACGATTCTCAGAAAGTATCTTACAGCACTTACGCACGTACGCCGTGGGCCCCATCATCCACGAAGATGGATCCACGCGCAGTTCTGGTGCACCTTCCGCCCTCTACAGCGATCAATTCGGATTCCGACAGGTAATCGTTGCGGCGACTACGGAGGGTGTTTTGTACGGCCTCGACTCGAGCGATGGACGGGTTATTTGGAGGCGCTTGTTTGGGTTGGGGTGGGCATCCGACCGTGTGGGAGGGAGAGTTTTGCCCGTGAAGATGTATGTGTTGCCTGCGAAGGTGGGACGTGTCCACAATGATGGCAGCAAGGAGGAGATCGTGAAGCAGACCGTAGTAGTGGTCACACAGAGACGGGCGCACAACGTATGTGGGCTCCTATCGCCTGGTGGCAAGTTTACTAATCGCTTTCTTCATCTTTGTCCTGGTACAGAGTCTTGTAGATACAGTCGTATTCGAGGTGGACCCGTTGACTGGTGATGATGTGCGTCGTCTCGAAGATGATGAGAGCGGTGCCTCTCGCTCGAAGTATGGTCCGTTGGAAGGGAAGGATGTGATTCAAGGTCCAATGATCGACTCTTTTGTTCTTCCTGACGGGCAGGGAACTGTTGCGATGTTGGATGAGTTCTTGCAGGTAGGTGTGCCTTAGCCTTTGTTTTTTCAGGGAGGCGTGGGTTTTTATTGCGCGGCTTGTGTTGATCGATCGGCTACGTGCTATAGGTCCAGTTATACCCTGATACTCCCGCTACTCGTGCTTCCCTGGCAAATCTCGCGCCTTCGCTACATCTCGTCCTCCCTACACGCACATCTTCTACCCCTAGTCCCGGTAGGGGTAGCGACAATGATGTTTCGACCCGCGCACAACTCGTCGGCCACCGCCTTACCTTCAACGACAACGTTTCCACGGTACACGTCGCATACCCCACATGGCGGATCATGCTTGACCCTGGCGAAACGATCCGAGAGACAATTCGGAATGGAAAGGACGCTGGACAGGAGCTTTCCGTTGGGAAAGTTCTGGGAGACCGGCGGACGTTGTATAAGTACTTGAATAAGCATCTGAGGGTCGTGTTGACTGAAGCAAAGGGAATCGGCGCGCAGACTGGACTCGAAAGTTCGGGAACCATGTGCGGGCTATACGTCCTGGATAGTGTCAAGGGGACGGTTTTATACCGAGTGAGGTTACCCGCTCCGGATGGGAGGTGCGACGATGTCCGCGCGGCGTTGGTAGATCATTGGCTGGTGTACTCGTATTTCGAGGATGGGACCAGTGCGGGAGGTGACGGTACGAAGGGTTGGAGGATTGTTTCAGTGGAGATGTACGAAGGGAAGAAGCCGGATGATGTGACACGCAGGTGTGGCATTTTTCTGTCTCCTTACTTTTGGAGAAGCTGGTTGAATTCCTCGCATATCGTTTTCGTAGCTTGGAATTATCGTCTTATTCGAACGCTACGACCGATATCACGACATACGAACAGGCATACCTTATCCCGTACGGGGTCACCGCGCTTTCGACGACATCTACCCGACTTGGCGTCACACTCAAGAATCTGATTGGTGGGTATCGCCCTGATTTTCGATCGGTTTTTTTCTTGATTCCATTCTGACATCATTGGTTGACTGATAATGTTTTGTCGTTGTGTTGCAGTGGCGAGCCGTAGACGCGCCGTGCATTCTGTACCACGGAGACTTTTAGACCCGCGAAGACCTCTTGGCAAGGTGTCACCATCTGAGGCGGAGGAAGGACTCGTCACGTATGATGCGGTACTTCCAGATGATGCTCGGCTTACTCTATCGCATAATTACGAGGTATGCATGAACGCTTTGATAATCATTTTGTACTAATACATACCCGCATCTAACGTTCATTCGTTTCGTTCCACTCAACTGCGTACTGTAAATGGAAAATAAAACGCTATAGGTAGCCAACATCCGCCAAATCATGAACGCACCGTCCCGGCTGGAATCTACGTCTCTTGTTCTCGCGATAGGTCTCGACCTCTTCCTAACGCGCGTCTCCCCATCGGGGACGTTTGACGTCCTTTCGGAGAACTTCAACAAGGCACAGTTGGTGCTGACGATTGGGGGGCTTGCGCTTGCGATTGGACTCGCGAGACCTGTGGTGAGGAGGAGGCAGCTGAGGGGGAGATGGTATTCGGCATAGATACATAGATACCAAGATCAAATCAATCATACGCGTTATACCGCGCAAGGTACGCCTTATCCCGGAGTTCCCGCCGTGCCACCAATTGCAATAGGAAGGACTTTCAGATGGACACCTGGTAAATTGCTTAGTTTCGACTTCAAATAATCCCAGCGGCTCGTCACGGAGCTACTCGTCCCCTTTCTCTTCTCACTTTGAAAATCTCTCACCAGATAAGTTGTACATCTCGAGGGACTCGGGGCATAGTGAAGCACCAACTTTGCCAACGCGTCTTGATTTGATATCGCTACGTTGGGCCCGAGATCGAGTCCCTCATTTTCAAACCACGAAAGTAATAGCCCGTCAGAAACGGCAAGGCGACCTCCAGGACTGACAAAAACACGTCGCGATATAACACACTTTAACTGTATCGCAAACAACGAGCGTATTCAAGGCTCTACAGTCACCATGACATGTGCGATAATATATGAATATGATTGAGTAAGTACAGTCCTTCCTCCTTCGCAATTACGCGTGCAAAGCGGACTTTGGCGTTGCCTTCGACGCCTCTGTCACATACGACGTTCGATCGAGTCAGGCGATCAACTTGGATTACAGCCAGCGACCGACTTTGACGTGCGAAGGGCGTTGTCAGCCGGACGTGTTTCATGCTATACAAGGGAGAAGGCGTAGTTGCCCGAGTCGTGGTGTGGCATGCTGCAGAGTCGATGGTTTCACGGTGCATTTGATATCTTGCTGCGCGCTATTCCGTTGGTTAGACGTAAACCATATTTCTTACTATCGAACTAGGGCACATACCAACCATACCGGAGTGGCTATTCCTAGTATGCCGATGTTTGCAACGCAGGCACTTTGCGTTAGGCTCCGCTGGTAGCTTTCCCGTCTCCACCCCGAAACTTGGCTTCGTGGGTTGTTAGACGACGAAATATGGCGCCCGAAGGCTATAATTTTCAAATGACACACCAAGTAGGTCAGACCCATGATAGTTCGGACTGCTCTGATATCTATGGCCGGTCATGACAACGGAGAATAAGACGTTAGGGCAATGGTGGCAAATGCAAGTGAGAATCGACTCACAAACCAGAGCGAGTGCCGTACTACAAGCTCTCTTACTCCTTTCGACCTACGTGTATTTCAACCGAGCCACCTTAGTTATCGGTGAACAAATGTGTCGGTTTCTGGTAGAAATGCGATGTGGGTCCAATGGTATCGAAGTAACAAAGCACGGAACATTGGGCAGAAAGGAGCCACTGTCACAAAAATCACCACCTGGAACCTGAGCGTCTACAATGCTTCTATATGGTGGGAGTGCGGTGAGATATCTTCTAGAGCTTCCCCTGCTCAAAGCGGATCCTGGGTACTGCTTCCGACGCCACCCCGCATACTACTCGTGAGAATGTGTCATCATATAGCGATGCTCAATTCACGTACCTGTTACCATCCAGCACTTCGCATGGACTGCCATGGACGATTGAATCGACAGAGGTCAAGAAGACGATTGACAGCGAGTGCGCCATGTCCGGTGAGAGGTTGTCAGCCACTATACCTCGCAACGTGGGAGAGGCCAACATACCCCATTCCGGCGAGGCGCCAGTGTTTACGGAGGAACTGGGACGAAGAGTGATTCAGCTGAAGTTACGAAGTTTCATGTAGCCAGCCTACCGTAAGTTGTGTGGCGATCATCAAAGTAGCGTGCGTCGCACAGTGAGAGCAAGGCGCTCATAGGCGACTCATATGCCATATGTTCACCATTTACCAGGATGTACATGAGGTACCGTGTCCGCTGCAGCAGAAAGGTGGGTGTACGATAGTCATCGGGGTATAAGTCGACGTCGGTAGAAAAGAAGTGGGTGCTCGGATCAGCGAGGCGTTTCCTGACTTTATACTGGGCTGGCATGACGGCTGGCAGTCAGCCGCTGCTCTGGTTCTGTCAGCTGCCTTACATATCTAAATCACCACGGCGTCGAGGACGAGAGAGAACTTTCCAGACGAGGGCTATATTCTATAGTCAAGCTATTTCGATGGTCTAGCATTCACGGACATACAAGCGAAGTAGCTCACCAGACGCGTTCACTGAAGACCTGCATGGTGTGTCCCTCGCATCCGTACGCAGCAGCGGCGAGCGACACACGTCCGCCGCTCCACCGCACCGCCGCGCGTATGTACGGCTGACATCCAGTGCAGAAGGAGCCGGAGGGGGATCATTTCGAGGCTCAAACGCACGTCCAGTCAACGTTGAAGGCATGATACACCAGATAAAAACTCAGTTGGGGAAGGAAACGATGAAACTTCCAATGAATTGCGTCATCATGGAAGCTGTACGGTACAGTGTTGGGTTGAGCGGAGCATCCCAAACGGCTCTATGTCAATGTGTGCACCCCGGCAGGGTAGACGTCGATGTCAGTAGCATCTGTGCTCGAACCATGTCAACAATGCTTTTATAGCCGTGCCGTAAAAGGCAATCAAGACTTGCTCACTGACACACTGCGATGCCAATCCAACTCCAAGATTTTGACTTCGAGCGGGTCCTCGACGAAAGTGTGACTACTACTTGTCTTGGTTTTCTCATTTTCTAAGAGAACGTTTCTCTTTTTTTGGTAGATCCGTACTTTCGATGCCTAAACGTCCTGGGTACTCTACCTGCGTCGTCAATATCCTCAAGTGACGCATCGTCATCCGGGTCTACCTCCGATGGCCGTCTCCCAGCCATTCTCCGGTTGGAGAGAACGCCATTCCCACTTACGCTCCCTCAGGAATTTTCTTCTGGGGTTCTCGAACAAGCCAAGTCCCTCGGAAACACCGATATCGTCAGCCATAAATGTCATGCTAAGGACTGAGTGTGATGATACTTATTGACGCTCAAACAGTACACTTGGATGAACGGCTGGTTGAAGCGCAGAGACGACCTGCCCGATCTCAAGATCAGCGTGATTTGTCCCGCTACTGAGGTTCATATTCGGAAGGTAAGTTCGATGTTGATATATTTGCCGTGCTGGCGTCTGTGTCGGCTGCTTCTCACGCATGATTATCTAGTAGTACTCGAAACAGGACATCTTGATGGTACATGAGACACCCGAACTGTACGAAAAGGTAGTGAAACCCTATATCGAGGCATTCCCCCCTTCGAGGACACAATGGTATGTACACGCTTCAACCTCCGACTACCCGTCTTCCAGAACTTTGTCGTCTGTCTGACGCCAACTCGCTCAGGGTGCGAAATATCCTCGATGGTACCTCAGAAGCCCATAGCTTGCTCCACTCCACCGACGAGCTCCTCATTTTACCTGACATGAAGTGGGACCCTACCACATCCCCACTGACGGCTCTGTATTTGCTTGCACTCGTCAGAGATCCGTCCATCCGATCTATGCGTGACCTGCGCGGCGGTGAAAACGGCCATTTGCCATTGTTAAAAGCCATCAGGGACGCCGCTCATTCCGTCGTTGACCGAAAATACGGACTCGCGAGAGGAAGCGTGAGACTATACGTCCATTATCAGCCTTCTTATTGTAAGCAGTTCCGGTTTATGGTCCCTGTGATCTTACGACTGGAACCTGGTTGTTGTCAGACCACTTCCACGTACACATCGTGCATGCATCGCAAAGCGGAATAATGGGTATGACGGTTGGGCAGGCACACCTTTTGGATGATATCATCTCATTGGTACGTCGATGGTCCTTGCCCGGTTTCACTTATTTCTGTGATGGGAAGCCGTTGTGTATCCTCCCTATATGGACATTTCCTACGGGATCCTCTTCTTCGCAGTTGTATTGATTGTTTCCAAAAACCTGGAGTACTAACAATACCCTAGCTCACCGTGGCACCGGACATACTGTCTTCCCTCACACTAACATACGGACTCGGTTCTCAGCATGGACTCTATGAACCGATGCTCGCTGTTCAGGGCAACGTTGCTTAGAAATAAACGTGATACGAATACCGCGATGTTATATGAACATGTCAACACCTGATGACTCGTCTTTTTACATGAATCGGATTTTTGGTGTGTTTCCTGCACTTCCCTCTGGATTTTCATGAGATGCGGTCGCCGCGACGGTTTCTGGGAGGGTAAAAGATATTTTATTGTTTGAATGCTGAGATATACTCGTCTCAACAGGAGTCGGAAGAATGCAAAGCCTAGATTTTCACCTAGGTGATAACGGTTGGAGTATCGCACCTCGACTATTTACCCGTAGCGGTGGGCTATGACCCATTTCCTTCATTCCTGCACTCTTGATTTAAACGGCCCATGCTCCAGCCCTCAATGCACGCGAGTCCAACTCACCGTGAATGATGCACTCGGAAGAAACAAAAACGAGAAAAGCGCACTCGACTTACCTCATCATGCACTTCTCATGTCCCAACGAACACCTCACAAGTTGGTGTCATTCAGTACCCAAATCATGATTGATAGTCAGTCGCTCTGGTTAACAATCTTGCGTGCTATCGCAAAATTCTGGCTATCGTAAAGTTTGAGAAAGCGACCAGGTACGTGGGTCCAGAAAAGTGGAAACCGATAGTTCGAAGTGCAAGACAGGGAGTTGTGGAGCCTACCGATAAGAGGGGCACTGGCAATCGACCACGGAAGAAACCATAATGATCCCGTTTGCAGCCTGGTGTTTACTGCTCGGAGGGCTCACCCTCTTCACTTAGTTATTGGTCAACTACGGTGGCCCCGGGTGTTTGATATATGTATGCTATGCCCGTCCCGCCCTGGTAGGACACGTACTCGCTTTCAAAGGGTTCCGCGGTACTAATTCTGGAAAAGGCATAGAAGGTAGTTCTTCCTCCAGCACTGTCAAACTGCTCGAGAACGGGTAACGGAAGAGTGTAATTCCAGGTGAAAGGCACGTAATTCGTATTTGCACAACCAGCCATCTGGGCTTCGGTAGAGGTGTGGTTGATCCGTTTGACAGACAGATCGTTACTGTCGGTAGCCACGTAGATGGGGTAACGTTCGAAACCAGCGCCGCGAACTTCAGCGCGGCCCAGGAAGAAGGCGCTATAGTCTGAATCGATGGCTGAGATCAAAAGAAATGCGTGAGACAACAATTTCCTACCACTCGAATTTGGTGCGCGCGCACTCTCGTAAATGAATGTGTCGCCAAAGGTCGCTCCTATCGACCAGAAAGTACGTATGGCGTAGTTAACAGCCAGTGACTGAACGGGCTGCTCGCCCATCATATGCAACAATACGGACTGAGCAGTAAGTTTCACTTCCTGACCAGACGGGAATCGGATAGAGCCAGCATGACTGACATGATAATGAGCAAGGTAGCAGGGTGAAAAAAGAGTTTCCTACGTGTGGCCCCGCGTCACCGGGATGTCGTTATAGAGACCTTCGGTCAATTGGCCAATAATCCAACCTGCATACGGAGAGAACTTGTCCAGCATAATGCTATGAGACGACAGAGTAAACCACGCGAAGACAGGATGAATGTATGTGGAAATCACGCACGACTCAGTTCCGAACGAACCAGTTAACCCATTCAGGTTCAGTGTGGTGTTGTACCAAGTTTGACTGTCATCCCACGTGAGGGTATTTTGTCCGATTGAAATGGAGTACGGTGAAGAATTAGTATAGGTAAGTTTCTCCCCAGTGATGCGCGTGTGGAAAATCGTTCCGTTCGCGAACCGTGCGGAGACCTCAAACGAGCCATCTGCAGGCACAGAAGTGTAGGAGGAAGGGTCTCCCTGCAACCAGCGCAAGTTCAGGAAGATGTCTGACTGGTAGATAGTTAGGTCCCATCGTTCCCAGCCATTCTGGCCATCTGGGCTGATGTTAGGGAGTGTATCGACAGCGGCGTCCGTGGGGACTTGGGTGAGCGTGCCAGAGCAATTGTTATAGGGCCCGGGATTGGACATAGGGCGACCCCAGCTTCCACCAGGAATGAACTGAGCAGAAATCACAGGAGCCAATGCTAGTAGGCAATGCAGGACGCGCATCTCTAGAGCAGTCGCGAGTGCTGAGCTTCGAAGAGTGGTAGCGTCTAACTGCGTACCAGAGCTCCTGCAAATTGGGTTTTATGAGTTACACGTGCCATGGTCAAGACTATTCCTTTCCAGGTGCTGTTAATGTGCTCCCCTCTGATAATGACCGTGTCAACTTGAAGAATGTCCGACCAGTTTGCGCTCACAGGCATTTGTGGGGAAATTGACGTTTTACTTCTGATTAGTCTGAGATCCGATTGGTGGATGGGCACTTACATAATAGCTTGCGCAATCATTTCTGCCGTCCTCATTTCGTGCTGGTACAGCCCACATACTCGGTCCACACACGTTTCGACTCGGCGGCCCCCATGAACTATGTCGCCAGTGGACGTATACCGCATATTTCAGCAAGTTCTGATTTCGTAGTGACGACTTCCAGCCATTCTTATCACGCAGGGGAGGGGGTTGATGCCACGTCATTGGCCAGATCATAACCAGTGGCACAATCCCGTATTCGTTCCCACAGAGATGGATTTCGTTATTGATGAGAACGCGGAAAACGTGTATCTCGTCCACGATGCAATGGGAAGCGTTATATTTGCTGGCGATATGTAGTTGGCCCGCGAAACCATTCTTCCATGAGACATCTATCCCGCCGTTTAGATTCAGGACTTATGTTCATCACCCAGTGAGTCTCATCCCCTCTCTAAACTACACACTGACCCATCGAGTGGCCGCTCAGATTACCCCATGTCGACCACCTACATACAGAGTACCTCTACCTCAGCACTTCGGCGTCGCCAGTTTCTGAGGACATAAAGATGTAATGCCATATATGTCCATATCTGATCTGGCACTCTTCACTTGTTGTAGAGACCACATCATAGGAAATACCATTTGAGCAACGAATGCTTGTCGATGACCTGGCAACCACCGTGGATTTTGGGATGCGGAGATATCCTTCTTGCATGATTGTCAAACTTATATCTCTGCTTACAGCCCTGCTGACTCTGTTCAAGCGTGACCATGGACACGACACCCATCGTACTCCGCGTCGCCACTATAATTCACTCGCTTAGTGCGGTCAACGTAGCAGCTATTCTCGTTGGCATATTTGCCTTTCACGCTGCTGCCCGTGAAACCAGGAGGAGGTTCAAAACGACAAAGCTCAGAGGACCACTTCCCTCCAGTTTCATCTTTGGAGCTGGGAAGGATGTCCTTGACTCGCCTGATACAGGAGAGGTATTCGAAGCATGGGCCCAAGAGTATGGCGTCGTGTACGAGGTCCCTCTCGCACTAGGGAGGAAGAAAGTTATTCTATGCGATCCCAAGGCTGTTGCGCATTTTTTTGCTGAAGATACGCGGACTTATGGCCACACGGCACTGGATAAAGTCACTCTCGAGCGTAGCGTACGTGGTGAGATCCTAGTATGATTGACCATTCAGTTGATGTCGTGTTGCCTAGGTCGGAAAAGGAATACTCTGGGCTATGGGCGAAGATCATCGAAGGTATGCGTGGTCACAATGTTGTTTTGAAGCGTAACCCTTATTATTTCTGGGATCTACTGCGAATCAGACAGCGCAGGTCCATGTCCCCGGCCTTCACCTACACATCCATCGGGAAGCTAACTCCTGTCTTTTACAATTGCGTTTATAAGGTCTGTGGATTCTTCATATTTTTTGTTCCATGTGTGTGTATCATCGGGATTTCGTGCATCAGGTGAAGGCGGCGTGGGATGGGATCATTGGCATGAGTGGAGAGGAAGGTGCTGTCATAGAAATTTCCCAGTGGTATGTCAAGTATATCGATATCTGCAACGAAACAACTGACGGACAGGATATATAGGATGAATCACCTTTCGTGCGTTAAGCGGCCTTTCTCATGAAAAGTACGATTGCTTGACTGTGGTTTGGTGCAACGTCCACAGGCTCGACTCTATCGGATTAGCAGGTTTTTCTCACGATTTTGGCGCTCTCGATGGAAGAAAGGCTCCGGTGACGCGAATTTTCGAAGCGTTTCAGGAGTCATCCAAACGCAATGATATGAGTTCCGGGGTGTTTCTCCTCTTGCAGGTATTCCCTATGCTGGTATATATCCCCTCACCTAGAATGAGATTGGTGAGAGAACTCCACTACGCAATGGTAGACGTTTGCAACGCTATGCTGGATCAAACGAAGAAAGAGAAGGAGGCGGGTGCGTTGGATGGGAGGGAGAAGTCGATAATTGAAGTGCTGGGTACGCGCTTGATGTCATCGGGAATTCTAGACTAACCTAGGGGGTTACAGTACAGGCCGAGGGAACAGACACTGCGTTTTATGCGACTCGGGAGGAGGCTCTGGCCCAGGTAAATCTGTAACCGCTAACCTCAGTGCTCGAAGTAAACCTATTTTCTGCGCAAGATGAAAGCATTACTCATTGCTGCCTACGAAAGCAGTGCAAGTGCGTGTAAATGCTGGTCATTAGGAACGCTACCTAACTGTTTCCCCGCATAGTCAACCTGGTCTGGGCGTTGGTAGAGCTTGCTCGGAATCCAGAGATCCAAACAACGTTACGAGAAGAACTCCTAGGTTGCCGTGAGGATCCAACTTACGAGCAATTAAACAAAGGCTTTCCCTATCTGGACGCTGTCGCGCACGAGACATTGCGGCTCCATCCATCTATACCTGACTTTGAACGTATTGTGCGTGTCACTTCAGCTGTTCAACGTTCACTGGTCTTTGTTCTCACCCACCCAACCCAGGCAGAAGAGGACGATGTGATTCCTCTTTCAGAACCTGTGCGCACCAAGACGGGCGGTGTCGTCGACTGTATACACGTCGCGGCCGGCACTCTCGTTGGTATATCGACACCATCCATCAACCGTTCTACTGCGATTTGGGGTGTAGATGCGAAGAAATTCAGGCCCGAAAGGTGGATTGAAAAAGATGGCATCGCAAAGAAGGCTCAGGAAGTCCAAGGACACCGGCACTTACTATCTTTTGGGGATGGTCCGCGGATGTGCATCGGTAAAGGAATTGCATTGGCGATGTTCAAGGTACATAATATTTGCTACCCCCGGTGACACCGTGTGACCATGAAATTGGGGTTTTCTCATTCATTATTAGGTGGTTTTTTCGGTGTTGGTCAAGAACTATGTGTTCGAAATGAGAGACGGCCCAGACACGAAGATAGAAATGGGAAGAGCGCTGTCGGTTCGCCCAAAGGTGGCCGGTGAACAGGGCGCCAGATTACCACTGCGCGTGAAGCGGTACGAGGGATGAGCAATGAGCACTCAGGAGTAGCCCCATACCTTCACCGTCTGGCAGCCACTAGATCACTGAGTTTCGTAGTACACGGCGTGACTTGTCTTTTTTTTTTTTTAACGTAATAGTTGTAGGGGCTTTTGCGGGGCCGTCACTCCATGTATGTTCTTAGTGGCAACTACGACACCGCCTCAATGGCTCAGTTGGCTAGAGCGCAGGTCTCATACATTTGAGTGTGACTGGAATGCAGTTTCCAGGCAATCCTGAGGTCGCAAGTTCGAGCCTTGCTTGAGGCACATATTTTATGCTACGTGGCGCGCACCTCTTTTTGCCTGCCTTGTTTTTGGTCTCTCTCATGACTCGTGCAAAGGATGAAAGCAGGGAGACAGGTCCACACACTCGGATGCAGGACCCAGCCCCCATCTGAGATCTCTAGTGCTCTTTCGTCGAACGCGTCAGGGGGTGAATGGCATGTAACGTCCAAGCACCCTGCGGACTCACTTTCGTCACGTCGACTCGTGATGACAGAGACGTGATAAATGTCTGAGGGGACTCTCTGATGGAAATCTTGTTCCACGGAGGCTATATATGCCACCTCTTCGTCAACCAGCCCAGACTACAGGCTCTCATGAGCGTCGAAGGTCATCATTTCGAAACACTCGTCTATTTTGAGACCACCATCGACGGTACACGGCCGTGTGTGTAAACTTGTAGGACGATAATAGTGTGTCAGCACTTTGTTCCAAACATGTGGTGTCGGGTAGAAGTCATGCAGGACAGTGCCGAATCCCAATGATTATTGCAATCTGGGAGCCTTCTACCTGAAAGCTGAGCTTGGGAACATCCAAGGCAGTGGTTCATGCCGAGTGGACATCTTGAACTACATCAGCCTCATCTGGACATATAGATTCACGAGGTAAACCCAAGCATCCACCATTGTTAGTCTTCCGGCATTCCAAGCACTCACTTGTGTTACGATGGATGTCAGCGGTGTGTATATCCCTCCGTGCTGTGACATCCTCGTGTACATCTCGGTGAACAACCAGTACAGGGCGTAAACATCGGGAAGCGCTACTGAATTGCATGGTACGTATGTACTTCCGCGGTTCAGCGCGACACAAAGTTGATCTGTGTTCCATGGGTCGGGGGGAGGAGGGAGGGCATGTGGCCAGTGGGAAGGAGATACTAGTGCCATCTTCAAGCAGCTGACATGTAAACGATGATGTCAAAGAAATGAGAGGAGAATTTGTGGAGTTGGGAGGGTTACACCCCCCGTGGTAGTGCTGCTCGGGAGGTATGTAGTTTCACTCACAGCCCTGAGTCAACCGCATATCTCTTGCACAGTAAACTTACCGCCGTCTGCCACTGTAGTGATAATGCTTAAGGTTCGGACATCGGAGTCGAGGTTTCACCTCGTGTATCCCCCACTGGCCGTTCCTATCTCTGCATCACCGGGTGGTCTTCCACTCGTTTCCAGGATCTTGTCCCGAGTTCAGAGTCCTTGCCTCTCAGCAGTCTTGCATTTTTCGCTGAGCCAAGACAGAAATCTTACCCAGTCATATTCATAGCCTATTTCCATGTCCTTGTACCGGCTCTATGTGTGATACGGATATCCATCAGTCAGCAGGCCCGACCGAGAGCGTGAGCAGCCTTTTAATGAGTCGAGAAGTAATTACCAATCCAAAAAACACCCCGAGAGTATGCAACGTGCATTCAGTCACTAAGAACTAGATCAAACATGCGCACGCACTTAATGATGAAGATGACGAGGACAGAGCAAGCAAAAAGTCCTAGGCAGTAGCACGGTGAACGAGTGTTGTACACGTGCGGAAACGGGAGGAGGTCGTCGAGCACGAGCCCAACAGAGATAATGTATCAAGCATTACTCTAATCACAAGGAGTCTGTTGGTCGCGGTTAGTCATTGGTAGTTGCCAGTCAGCGAGTCCCAAACTCGAAACGGGTATTGAGACCCACATCTAGAAAACGAGAATCATCTGTCAACGTTCAATGAACGAACTTGATTGATCATGCGGAGACGGTGTCGTCATTCAAAGGGGTAGTCCGGTCGGAACCCAGGGAGGGTTTGCAGAGACGTTGCTTGAAAAGCAAGGTAATCTTAAAAATTGCTTTTCGTTGGGCAAGGAGGGTAGCGATGAATCCTTGATCGAATCCTTTGCTAACCGGTCCCTCCGCGGACATACATTGCAACGCTTTTCAGAAACGTTTGCCAGAGGCTCTTCGGCTTGAGCGACTAGACGATCGTCGCCAATGAAAACCACCGCACACCTTCCAAGTTTGTCCCACATGCCTTCACGGAAAGGCCTTTGGGGAAGCATCAACTCGATGGCCGGGGGTAAGTTGCACTCACCCCAAGCACTATAAGGGTGACCGGGGAACGTCAACTCCGTCCTGAACGGCTGCATTTTTTGATGGTGAGAGGATGACTTAGGAAGTAATAGTGTGGACGTGTATGATATCACGAGCAGCCCTACATTTGGTTTTTGAGTACCGGGTGTTGCTGGTGAGTGTGTTCGGTGGTATGCTTGAAGCCGTGCTGGCACAGTTTCCGGAACCCCAAAGGAGGAAGCGTTTACTCTCCGCGGGGAATTTTCGGATCGGTGGTCACTTGTCAAGTGTCATTTAGGAATTGCACTCCGTGCAACCGGGTAATCGGGCGCAACGCTCTACAGTTCAGATGGAGTGGTGGAAATGAGGGTCGAAGATCGAACAAGACCGTGACTTGTCGACCGACAAGGGACGGCCGGAAGAGGCTACCACGTGACCGACCACATTGCAAGCTGACGGCTGGACACAGGAGCAGCATCCTTGCAATCACTACCCGCATCGTTGCTCGTTCCAATAACCAAACGACATTACAACCCCACCTACAGTTGTTATCACACCCAAACTATCGATTACTAGATGGCAACCAGAAACCAGTCAAACAAGCGTCGTTTACCGTATTTTGGGAAGTCACCTTCATCAGTGCCAACCGTCCCCATGGTAAGCATTCTGCTGTTGCTAACGCACCAGACTAATGGGTTGGCCAAAACCAAGTCTCAACCGCAGTCCCAGCCAATTTCTGGAAGCAATGCATCGGATACCGGACAGTCGAGTCGTGACTATAAGAGCAAACTAGTTGCCTGGAAGAGTCGCCTCTCTTTGTTTCATCGGGGCCAGTCGAGTTCCTCTGCCACCCCCATTGTGACTGGAAGTGCGCAGGGAGTCCCACAACCACTGGAAGTTGTCCAGAATGACGGTGTATGTGTTCTGTGACATCTAGTACTGCGACAGAACTAAACGTGTACCTTTCAGACTCGGGAACCGATCGGCCAAGCAGAACCTGATTCTGTCCAAACTTTGGCGGGTGGTGACGTTGACATTGCTCATCAAGCATTCGAGCGCGTAGTTCCCATCCCGCAAGCTGGTGAAATTGCTGTTAGCGTTGTCGCACGGGCCGATGCCGCAGTCATTGGCCTTCAGGACATGACTGACACATATCTCAAACCGCTTAAATTGTTCAATAGTGTAGTCACCACTATTGCAAATGTGCGGCTTATAATCCGATATCTATCCTACGACTTACATCGCACGCAGGTTCATCCCTATGCCCAGGTAGCATTAAGCGTTCTCACGGCCGCCTCCCAGGTGAGGCTCTTTGTCATTTTTTCTACTTTCTACACTTATGCGTCTCTCGTACCAGTTGATCATCGCGCAAGCCAACCTAGATTACGCGGTGTTACAACTCTTGGTCAAAGTCGGTACCACCTACGCATTTCTTTCAGAGGAGGAGACCATCAAGAAGATCGATAGCATGAGGGGCCCCTTGGCAAAGATTGCGCGGGTAATCAATGCTTGTGCGCAGTTCATCAAAGACTACTCAGAGACAACGAACTTTTGTAGGTCTATGCCACTTGTCGTCGTGAAACCCTTGCCTCACCTCATATGTTCTCAGGGAAAAGACTAGGAAAGAACATAATGCGCGAGACACAGACCACTGTCAGTAACTACACTACGACACTAGATGAGTTGATGCAGCAATACCGAGACTGCCAGACCTGCGATATCCAGATCAACATGTACCGCGTACTTGAGGGTCTCAACCTAGAGGGCATGGCTTACGCAGGTGGTGCGGGGTTGAACACGATGAAGAAATGCCTAGAGAGCACGAGGAGAGAAATTCTGGAGGATATCATCACCTGGGTAAACGATGCTAGCCCGGATGCGCCATGCATTTTGTGGCTTCACGGGCAGGCTGGAAGGGGCAAATCTGCGATCGCTCATACCATCGCGTCTTGGTTCAAGGATATTGGAGGGCTGGGTTCATGCTTTTGCTTCGCTCGCGACAGGCAGGGTGAGCACCGGGAGGAGAAGATGTTGACAACCATTGCCCGTGATCTCGCTGGCTCTTACCCTGCGTTCCGGCGAGCGTTAGATCATGCTCTTGCGGACGACCATACTTTAAAGACGACACCTGACTTGTTGCAGCAGTGGCAGAAACTGATTTTGGAGCCGTTGTCAAAAGCTAAGGGTGCTATCGTCGGAAATGTGGTGGTTGTGATCGACGCCCTAGACGAAAGTGGACAGGATTCGTCGAGGAAGCATATTTTGTCCCTTCTGGCGTCGACGGAAGCTGCCAACTTGCGTAATCTTCGCGTCCTGTTAACTTCCCGAGCTCTACCGGACATCGAAGCTGCTCTAGGTGGTGCTAAACACATCAAAGTGATGTGCCTGGACGACGTCCCGGCGGAGTTGGTGCAGCGGGATGTCACACTGTTCGTGTCTAAGGAACTTGATAACCTCAAAGACATTGGCCCCATGGAGATACAGCAAATCGTTGAAAAGTCCAATGGCTTGTTTGAATGGGCACGCCTAGCCTGCCAGTTCCTCAATCCCCATACCTTTGGTCAAACCGTGAAAGAACGATTCAAGGGCCTGATAGCCATCCAATCCGGCGAGGGGAAGGAACTTTTAGACGGCATGTATACTGCAATTCTTGAAAGTTTTGTACCAAAGTCGGGCGAACCATTCCGGAGATTCTGCTCCGTCATGCAGCAGCTCCTGATGATGTTGGAGCCTTTACCCATGACGGAATTGAATTATATGCGCAGTCTCTTCCCCGACGAAGACGAGCATTACGATGTAGCTATCGTCCTCCGGTTCATGGCTCCAGTGCTGCGAGGCATCGGTGATCACACAACCCCTGTACAACCCCTCCATGCATCCTTTTATGACTTCCTAGCTGATCATTCACGGAACGGGGCCTACTTCATTGACACTTCCAATCACCATGACCTTGCCTATGCTTCACTGCAAGTGCTTGGCAGAGAGTTGTGTTTCAACATCTGTGGGCTGGAGAGCTCCTACTTGAGCAATTCCCAGATCCCTGATATGCCAGAGAGGATCAAGAAAAATATCTCATCTCATTTATCATACTCGTGCAAATTCTGGGCCAAGCATTTGGAGGTGTGCCGGTTTGACTTGTCTATTGCTGTATCTGTGCAAGTCATTATGGAAAGTGAAAGGGTGCTGTTCTGGCTGGAGGTTCTCAGCCTTATTGGTGCATTAGGAGGTGCTGAAGGTTCCTTGAAAGGTTTAGTTGGATGGTTCAAGGTGAGTTTTTGAGTTTTTTGGTCCCTAAATAGGCTTTTATCTGATATAACATCTTGAAAGGGACATGTTGGTTATGAGACAATGGCTGTGTTAGCCATAGATGGGCTGAGGCTTGTGCAGAATTTTTTCACAGCAATCACATGCAGCACACCACACCTATACCTCTCTGCATTGCCACTTTCCCCATGCAGTTCATTCCTAGGAAGAATGCTGGTGCCCAAGTTCTCTCACCTTGTTGAAGTTGCCCAAGGGGGGTTGAAGGATTGGCCAGCTATCCAGCTTGTCTTAAATGGGCATATTTCATCTGTCACCTCAGTTGCATTCTCCCCTGATGGCAACAGGATTGTGTCAGGCTCTTGGGATAAAACTGTGAGGGTCTGGGATGCAAACAGTGGAGTTCAGATTGGCAGTCCTCTGGAGGGGCATACTTCAGAAGTCACCTCAGTTGTGATCTCCCCTGATGGTTACAGGATTGTGTCAGGCTCTTGGGATAACACTGTGAGGGTCTGGGTTGCCAACAATGGAGACCAGATTGGCAGTCCTCTGAAAGGGCATTCTTCATTTGTCACCTCAGTTACATTCTCCCCTGATGGTAACAGGATTGTGTCAGGCTCAAGGGATAACACTGTGAGGGTCTGGGATGCTGACAGAGGGGATCAGATTGGCAGTCCCCTGGAGGGGCATACTTCAGAAGTCACCTCAGTTGCAATCTCCCCTGAAGGCAAAAGGATTGTGTCAGGCTCTTGGGATGAAACCATGAGGGTCTGGGATGCAAAGAGTCAAGTCCAGATTGTCAGCCCTCTGAAGGGGCATACTTTAGAAGTGACCTCAGTTGGATTCTCTCCTGATGGAAACAGTATTCTCTTCACCAGTGGAGAAAATGGTCCAACTGCTACTACACTACTTCCTACCAATAATGGTAAGCAACCAATGTCTCTGAATCTATCCCTGTTACAATATCTGACTCTAGTCTGTAGCACCTGTTCAGGTTAATGTAGACAAGCCCATTTGCTTTGCTTCTGTCCCATCATATGCATTAAATGACAGTAAACAACTTCTTGATGACCTAATTCTTGAGGTCAACACTGAACCAGTACAGCTGTGCTCAGATGGCTGGCTCAAAGGTGCACAAGGGAGATTACTCCTATGGATACCACCATCTTTGTGGAGCCCATTCTATACAATGTCCACCACATTGATCATTCCCAGGGGTTGCTTGGAATTGAACCTTAGTAAAATGGTGCATGGAAATAAATGGCAAGAGTGTTATAAACAGAGTGTTCAAACATGATACATCTTCTATTTGTTGGTTTTGTATTTTCCGAAATATTGTGTCAGCAATAGTATTTGTTCATTACAATGATATGGCACACCATATGGCCACCCACTGTGTACCCACACCCTTGAGGAAGAATGAGCCATTGCACAGTGAGATCAGCATACCTTTGTACTACCATCTTGTAATACCCTAGTGGAGGGTACCGAGCTGCCCAATTCTGAACCCACATTCTCCCTTGCTGAACTGATGGTGGGGCACACCAGTGTGCCATCACTCACCTACGTAAGCTTACATTCCGCAACAGACAGAAAACTCGTTAGCTCATAGCCATCTTAAATGCATAGTTGACCCTACATTCAATTGCTCGTAGTTCCTACTATTATTTCAGTGGTTCAGCTGCATTCCGTCTACTATCCTTCAAATGTGCCATTCAAGGCGGTCAGCCCATGTCCCAGGCAGGAGTTCGGATATCTGTTCTACATCCTTGTCACCGGCTTGTCTCCGTGCATCCTCGGCACTCATATAGCTGACACACTCCATTCCGAAACGGGCACACACGGTCGCGGTAGCCACACCATGCTGTCCGGCACCCGTTTCGGCGATGATGCGAGTTTTGCCGAGACGCTTAGCTAACAAGAACTTCACTGACATTTAGCCAAAAAAGTTCGACGAAGGCGAGTATGCGCGCACCTGGCCGACTGCGTTGTTGATCTTATGTGACCCTGTATGATTGCTGTAAGAGTATGAGACCGGGGCGGTTATACTGCGTGATCTGCGGACACGTACAGATCCTCTCTTTTCAGCCGAATCTATGCACCGTTAGCATACTTAGTCAAGCTCTCTGCAGAGTACAACTTGGATGGGCGGTTCATGTAACCATAATGGCTTTCGAACTCGGCTCAGAACGTCGGATCATTCCGCGTCGCATTTGTGATCCTCATCACAGTCGATGAAGCAGTCGAGGGTGCTTCCAGTACATACTGGCCACCGAACCGGCCAAAGCGCGGTGGAAGAAGTGTCATTCCAGTCGGTCGGGAAACCCCGGCGAAAATGGGGTAATGGTATTGCAAGCTTTGAGCTCCAGTAGTAGTGGGGTTGGAAGACAACGGTCCCTGCGGAAATTCTCGAGCACAGGCGGAACTTGATCGGCCAGTGCCTGTTTGATGAGCGAGACTATGCGACTGCCAACGACGACGCTATGAGCTTCAGCTTCGACAACGGCGTCGAAGTGAAGACGTGTGGCAACCCAAAAACCCAAGGCAAGCAGAGCAGAGGTGTGTTTGCGAATACGAACGATGATATCGGGAAATTCGCTGTTCACGAATCTCTTCACAGATGACCCAGTAGCTCCTATCTGAGAGAAGTACTACGTTTATTCCAAAAAGTCATGTTTACACAAGAGAGTAACTCACAGGTGAGACAACGTAGACGAGGGAATCCGCGATGGAAGTCAGGTAGGGAAGTCGGTGTAGAGATGTCGGCGGTGCTGCGAGAGGAACATAGGAGAGTCTATAAGCCCGTCAGTGGGTCTTCCTTAGCTCAGATTCGATGCCACGTGCTCACACAACACTTGTGCATTTCTGGCGGAATCCCAAAGCCTCTTCAGGTGGGAGATCTACCATGATGAATCCGCTCGCACCAGCTTCGCGAGCATCTTGTACGGCTTTGCCTTCTCCGTATGCAAGGATAGCGTTGTAGTAGCCTGCATAAGCGAATGAGTACGAACGATCTCATGATGTCGCACGCCAGATTCATTCATCAGAAGCACCAGTACGGTGAGACCCTTGCTTCGAGCGTCTTTGACTTGCCCGAGAATCGTTGCATGGTCGACTCCCTTTTTGGAGAGTGACCTAACGTATTCCGCTTAGACTACGAACGAGGTGTAGAACGAACGCACTCACGACGTTATGGCAGGACCGTCTGTGCTGGGATCTAAGAATGGGATCATGCAGATGCCGTCCACGTACAAGTCTTATACATGGATAGGGAAGACCTGTCATATTAAAGAGTTGATGGGTCTGATGGGGCGGCGTCGTCGTACAAAGGGGTAGTCCCGTCGGAACCCAGTGAACCACGAGTGAGACAGATCAGCCGCGTGAAACACCTTCTTGTTTTGGACAGCACTATGTTCAGTTTTCCTACTGACTGCGACCAGGCATGGGTACTGAATCGAAGAAAAGAGCTGCTCCAGCTTCTACGGTAATGTAGTTGTCTTCTCGTCTGGTTACCCAGTCATCAAACAGTTCGTTCTGTAGCATTCATCGAAGAAACAAAAGCTGCAACCGAGCCGGCCCTCCAAGTCAACCCGAACCCAAAATAAGGCCCAGGAAAAAGGCAAAGGAAAAGCAAGGGCTTTCGAAAGAGAGACGATTGCGATACCTACCGTTGATGGCGCCGATGTTGTAGACAGTGACGTCTCTGATACCGATGCCGGTCTTTTACAAGAATTTGGAGATGCCGTCGGTTTTCTACGGTCTTTGGATCGTAATGCCATTGCAAGGTGCGCAGTTCCACGGCAGTTCTTTCACGTAGTTTATTTATTTCATCTTGCCTTAGGAGCAAAGCGGCAACAGAGAGACTGCACCAGTTACAAAAACCTATCCGCAAACCTAGAGACGACGATCTACCGTCGATAGCCTCTGGCGACGAGGACGCCCGGGATTCTGCAGGCTTTATGATGGATGAGTCTGATTCGGGTGTATCTTCTGATGAGGATGGGTCGGACGAGGAGCTTGAGGCCGGGCGGCAGACTTTTCAAGGATTCGATTCTGACTCGGACGTCGAGATGCCCTACGAACGCATGCCGAGAGGACGTGAGGCTTCTGTGGAATCGGGCTCCCACCGACATATACAGGGTTTACCTATCAAACTCGCAGACGGCCGAATACAAGCAACCGGCAAGATGACCAGAGCCCCCACGTTATCAGAGAGCGAAGACGAAGACGAAGCCACCAACGTTCATCCGGATGAAGCAAATACACGCGTTGAAGACGTGGCTACCGGTGCCCGTTTTGGTCGACCGGCTGTAGCGGATGTGATAGGCAACAAATCGCGCGCGGCGCGAATACACGAAGCAAAAGAGCAGATTGCCAGCATATGCCAGGAGATCATCGCTGACCCAGAAAACAGCGTGAGCTTGTTTTATTTTTGCCGTCCATTTTTCCTCGCCTCATACTTTTCTACAGCTAGGACTTCTTCGTCGATTGCACACATTCTCCCTCGAGAAAATCACGTCTCCTGCGCTTCCAGAACCTGTTGCGAACGACATCATGATTCGAAAATTAGCGATGCTTTCCCAGCTGGCTGTGTTCAAAGACATCATCCCTGGCTACCGCATACGTGCGTTGACAGAAAAAGAGAAAGCGGAGAAAGTCAGTCAAATGGTTGCTCACACGCGCGAATGGGAGCAGGGTCTCCTTATCGTGTATCAGACTTATCTCCGCGCTCTCGAAGATTCTCTGAAGGGTAAGGTGACATACCTCTTGATCGACTTGTACGCTCTCATCCTCGTCTCGATCAAGCTAAGGATGAGTTGTCCGATATCGCACTCAAGTGCATGTGTACGCTGGCCACGGAGGTCACCCATTTCAACTTCCGAGTGAACCTCATGTCGTGTATTGTGGCTCAGCTAAGCAAAAAAAGTTGGGATAAGGTAGGCCCCCCTCCGCGCAAGTTATCCGCAGGTCTGACAACGATGCATCACGCTAGTCGTCGGACCTTTGTCTCAATACCCTGATCAGCATCTTCCGGAATGACCTGACAGGTGTGCCATCCCTGGAGATTGTCCAGTTGTTGAACAGGATGATCAAGGAGCGGCATTTCAAGGTCCACCCGGAAGTCCTCACTTGTCTCTTGCACTTGCGACTCAAGAGCGAGCTAGACGTGCGAGCTTCGGATACGAGGGTCGATAGGGCCGAGAAAGCTAAGAAGCACTCCCAAGGAAAAGCTGCGAGCCGTCGCTCGAAGGGGAAACCCACCGATCAGCCCCATTTGAGCAAGAAGGCGAAGAAGGCATTCAAGGAAAGGAAGGAAATAGAGAAGGAAGTACGCGAAGCAGAGGCGGAGGTCGACAAGGAGGAACGGGCAAGGACGGTGCGTGGTTCACCGTGGTTGATTTTTTTGTCTACTGACGTCGCTTGATAAAGCATACCGAAACTCTCAAGCTCTTGTTCGTGCTATACTTCCGAATCCTCAAAAATCCCCACCCGACCCCACTACTTCCCGCGGCCCTGAGGGGTATTTCTAAGTTCGCCCATCTTGTCAACGTCGATTTCTTCAAGGACCTAATGCAGGTGCTGCGGGGACTCATCGTCCGAGAGTCCGCAGACGAAGACGGCCCCGAATCTCCAAACTGGGACACCGCGGGTAATGCGGGGGATATCCTGAATCGATTGCTTTGTATCGTGACCGCTTTCGAGCTTCTTTCAGGTCAAGGTTCGTGTAATCTTACAGATCTTCCGTACCTGCGACTCTGATATTGGTGTGTGCAGGCGAAGCCTTGAACATCGACCTCAGTGACTTCGTCAATCACTTGTATGCCATTATACTTCCCATCAGCTTACTGCCACAGATCAACGACCCTCCACCGACTAAATTCACCTCGAGTTTCCGAATATCGAAACCAGCAAGTATCGCTGACATGCTTTTCCGAGCTCTCAACATCGTTTTCTCCCCGCGTACGTTCGGAGGCACAGTCATACCGTGGCGTTCCGCCGCTTTTGCCAAACGCCTGTTGATCGCCTCGATCAACTGGCCACCCAACTTAACTTTACGCGCTCTTGAATTTATCGAGGCGCTCGTCGCCAAAGATCCAAAGCTGGAAGCGCTCTTGTCGACCGAAGATAGGAGTGCAGATGGCGTCTATCTCCCACAGATTGACGATCCGCAACTTAGTCGTCCGTTTGGGACGTCGTTTTTTGAACTATTACTGCTTCAACAACATCATTATGACTCCGGAGTACGGGAGGCTGCTCAGAGGCTTTCTAGGTGCACTAACAGTTGATGTATCGATAGCCATGACCTTCTAGAGAATGGAAATTGATGCCGCGCGGCGCGTCCCCCACTGTGTTACTAGGTAGGTACTGAGTACTGACTTTCAGGTCTCAAGGGTGTCTCTTGAATTACGACGCGTGCATGATCAAATGTTTATTGGTAAGTACGTGAGGGCTTTTGCGGAACTTGTCCTCGACTTTCCGCGCTGCTCTCATCTCTACCTGGTCTGCTGTGGAGTGATGTACACGCCCGCCTCTGAAGAGTTCTCAGTAGTGTCTATGTCTCCGTGGCCAACCTCTTCTTCGTTCCGCTCTCTGTCCTCTTCTTCGTTCTTTAGCTCGCCAACCCTTTCTTCTTCGTCCCGCTCTCCGTCCTCTCCTTCGTTCTTTAGCTCGCTAACCCTTTCTTCTTCCTTCTGCTCCCCGACCTCTTCTTCCTTGCTCTGCTCTCCAATTCCTTGTTCCCTGTTTTGCTCCCCGACCTCTTCTTCGTCCTTCCGCTCCCCGACCTCTTCTTCGTCCTTCCGCTCCCCGACCTCTTCTTCGTCCTTCTGCTCCCCAACCTCTTCTTTCCACCGCTTTCCAACCTCTTCTTCCTCCCGCTCTCCAGTCTCTTCGTTCTTCTGCTCTCCAACCTCTTCTTGCTTCTGCTCCCGGACCTCTTCCTTCTCCTGCTCCCCGTTACAATCAGTGGGAAGCATATCAGAAGACATGGTTGAACGCACATAAGTATCAGCGTGTTCTGGCTGCTCTCTCTCGTTTTTCTTGACCGTGAGAGCTAAATCTGCTCCTTCATGGTTGACTCTGAGAGCTGTACAACTGGGGCCGTCTGCTGTACGTTTCGTAAGATACACACATCCTGTCAAAACTAAGGTGAGTTCAAGGCAGCGCGCAGAGTGCATATGGTGCGTACCAGCGATGGACGAGACCACATATCCCTTCTTCTTGATAACCGCCATCATATCTCGCGCACGATTGCGATTCGAGGGGAGCTTGGCACAAGAGTGGGAAGAGGTCACTTTGGTGAGTTGGAAGTGCATACCTCATGGACTATGTCTTTCCAGATATCGTCGTGCGTCACTACCGTGTCACAGTGACGTGCCTGGCAAAAGATATGAGTGCACGACATGCGACCAAAGAGACGACCCGATATACCTTCTCTAGCAACATGCTATTGATTCCATCCAACGGATGGTAGAGTTTGGGGATGCGTCCCTTCGATACGGGCGGTCTGTAGTGGAGTGACGGAGGAACCATAGAGAGGAGACCTTTTGGTGCGCAAGACGGGAGGAGAGAACGGAACGTTTTCTCTCTGACCGCAATCTTGAATCCCCGTACGGTAACGGTATGATCTTTCCGCCCATCGAAACGGATGGGACAAGGGCTGACGCTCACCCTGCGCCATGGGTCGGTCACGATAACGTCGCCGTTTCCCGTGTACTGCACGTCGACGGTCCAGTTGGCGTTGGGATTGTGGAAGGCAGCGAGCGTCCAAGTGGACGCCTTGTGATACCCGGTGATTAGGTAGAGCGAGTCGTGACCCATCGTCGCCCGCCCCAATGTCTTCAGAGCAAATTCGTACCATGTCTTACCCATCCGTATCGCCTCCTTTTGGAAGATGGAGGTGTCGAGAAGGTCGTGTTTGTCTGCACCACTTGGAAGCGCTAGGATTGCAGCCTTTGCGAATGACTTGGTCTCCTTGCCCTCGACTGTCACGACGCTACGATCGCATGTTAAAAACCTAACAGACGAGCGCTTTAAAGGTTACGCTCACTTTGGATTCGCTCCCGTCACCTTGATATCTATGCTTCTCTTCGGAGAACAGTGCGTAGTGACCATACAACCACGGTACTTGGGATCCTCGACGATCCCGATATCCTTCTCGGAAAGCGCTATCTGCCTAAATCCATCAGGAACACCGTAACGATGGTGAAGCGGGTGGTTTCCGGGGAGACATATGTTGAAGAATACGTCGAAGTTTCCGTTGGGCGTGACGATGCCCACGTCCCCGATTCGAACGCCTTCGCGGAGGTATGCGGGGGGTAATCTTACGCTGGGTTCCGGGAACCAAAGGGGATATCCTCTCTCTGGTTCAGCGTGCACTAAGAGTCGTGCGTAGGTGTCCTGGAGTGAATCGACGGAGCTCATCTCGCGGCCGTTGAGAAAGAACCTACCAAGATTTTGGCCGGATTGGTTTACGAAGTGTTTTAAATGAGAGCGGGACGGGCGCGGGCGGCGGGATGGGGAGGGCAAGGGTCCTGGTCTGCGGAAACCTGACCCGCTCCCGCTCAGGCTCTTGGGAACATGGCGGCATCCGCGTCGCCCATCTGCCCTCCGGCCATTTGCGTCCCCGACGCGTACTTTCTACACCACACTTATATCCGTCGTTGCGTATCCACGTCTGAGTCCGTTGTAAAATAAGATCAGGCTCGGCCGTAAATAAGATTACGATTCTGTACTGATTCTGTATTATCAAGTACATGCAGTGATGATTGGCTTGCCTTTCTTGGAAGTGAGGCGGTATGATAATCCATTTCTTGACAAACAACTCCAAACTCGACTTTGACCCACGCATTGAAGGTCGTCGCCACAGAGACTGCGACCAGGATTACGAGGATATCATTTCTCGAACATATCCTCGCCGATTTGCGGAAGCACCAGGGGCCTGAGAGAGAAAAAGTAGGCTAGGAAGTATCTCCTCACCGTTCTCGCAGCGGGGAACGGGATGGCGAACGGGAAGATCGATAGTACCGATAGCCTTTTGCCCGAGTTCGATCTGCCAGCTGGCTGTACTTCTTATCCGCTGCCCGCCGATGAAGTACAGAAGCCGAAACCGACCGGGACCGGTGAAGGGCTGACACCGACTTTCCCTTCCGTCCCCCGTCGCACCAAACATTCGAAAGTTCCTCACAGGACAGACCCCCGCTTAGTTTCCCGGGACGTTTTCCAGTCTATATACGACCTTCGCAACCTCGATACTGTGTTTGCGACGTTAGAGGATGCCCATAAGGGTTTGCTCAATTGACATGTGCACTGTAGCGGGTAACTTACAGTATATGCAATTTGCAGCCGTGGACTTTTTGCACGATGCGGACTGGGTGCACCGCGACGTTAATGCCTGCAATGTTGTACGCTCTGGAAAGATGGCCAAGTTAGATGACTTCGACTACGCAAAACGTATGGATTCTAAGACAACACATGAGCTCCAACAGGTGTGTGAATTTCTCATCCGACGAGCGCTTCCATTGACGCTTCAAAGGTCACGCTGGATTTTATGGCCTGCGAGGTCGGAGCCCAGAGTTACCTGTTTGAACTGTTCGTATGCAGACCCTACGGCTATGAGCGCAAGTGCCCGTTTAGATTCAATCCCCTACACGACATGGAGTCTCTCTGGTGGATTGCGATGTGGGTAGTCTATTATCACGCTGTTCAGGCAGGCGAGCCATTGTCCGAGCAAGTTGGGTACTTGCACAAGCTCTTCCCTGGACAACTCGGAGAGCGTACCAATGCATTGCTTGCTGTTCTCGAGTTCAAAGCGCTTCCGACCTCTTTTGTCCATGCAGGTTATGCGGTTGAATACATGCGCCGAGAGATTTTGGCAGCTTACACTGAAAGCGAGAAGAAGATGCCGCCGGCCTACGCAAATCCACTTAAACAACTCCACTCCGTCTTTACCGATCAACTTACATCCGCTGTTGCCCACTGTAGGGGCATCAGTTATTTTAGCTTGAGCGCTAAGCGACAGCTGGAAGACTCCACATCCGAAGACCGAGACTCGAAGCAAGCCAAGGTTTGGGCCCTTTGCAGTATACTAGCGGGATACTAATGTCATATGTCTAGCTACAGGAAGTGATGTGCAGTGACGCTCAATAAACCTTACCAGCCCTCGACAATGCCTTAACTGTGAGCAACTGTGCACTAGTGATGCTGCAAACCAGACCAAGTCGAATCGAAGTAGTAGTTCGGCCACACTTCGACTTACCGAAGTGTAACGAACTGAGTTCGAACGAAGTCGCTAAACATTCCATTCAACCGTATTGTTGCCCTATCTTAGTCCATTATGGTACGACGCACCGCTTCGGCTACAGTTTGATTTATACTTCATTCTGCTTCGCACCGTCGAACTGATTGAACTGAGGTATAGAAGGGAACTTACTTCGAGCCGAGCCTAGTTCGACGGCAACACTACTGTGCACCGTATTATGTCGCATGCACGGATTGCTCTCTTTTGCCTTTCTTTAGTGGTCGCTTGCTTGCACTTAGGGTTCCGGCTCTTCAAAAAGTGAACTCATCAATGGTTTACAAGTTGCGTGTGTCTACATACATGTACGGAAAGAGCGATGGTCCGGCCACACCGTTATAAAAAAGGCGACGCGTCTCTTCCACGAAAGAGCAACGTCGATTTCTTTCGTTTTCATACGATGGTAGACTCTGCCAGGAGGTACATGAGGACCAATGCACGTCGTGGCGAAGTCGACTTGCTGCGTGCACGAATTCCCCTGCAATCTGTACAGTACCCACTGCCGTGTCTCCACTCCTCTAGTCAGGAGTTAGTATTCCTAACGTGTCCGCCGTGTACTGACGTGGTTCTCCGGTCCTGGTTGAGTTGGCGTTGGTGCGTGCCGCGTTGGTCACTTCCATTGAGCGCGAATATAAGCAGAAAACAATTTAGCCTCCGGGGGTCATATAGTTCTGCAACTTCATGTTTACTGATTTGCGACCATTCGGATACCAATCCTCGGTGTCAATTCTTTATGAGCATTCACGCCCCGCGCAAGGAAACTCTTACTTCAAGTGGTACAAGCCATGAAAGTCTCTCCTACATCCACGGTCAGTCTCCACCCGCGTAGATGGTAGATGGAAGAAGTTGTTTGACCTTTCACACGCGTTCGGATAGGTCACCGTAAGGAACGGACGCCGCGTCACGCTGTGTATTGTCAGGTTCTCCATTGTACTTATCATGCAGTTGTTCCCTGGTGACGTTTACTTACCCAATCATATTCGTTTCTGCATTCTTTGTGGTGTGAGGACTTAGTTGCTGTTCGTCGTCTTACACTCGAAGTGGGATGGTTTCGGTTGGTTGCCTTTCTTGGAAGTAATAACACATCTCTTACCACGAATAGCAAAACGCCCCTTTCTTTCCTTCTCATACGATGGTAGACTTTGCTAGGAAGTAAGTGAGGACCACGCCGACTTGGTTCGTGCACGAAAATCCCACCTGCGTATGGCATCCACCGTCATGTCATACGGCTGTTCGTCGGTGCGCGTCGCGTTGGTCACATTCATTGAGCACGCATACAGGCAGAAAACCTACCTCTCGGGGTCCGATTGACCTCTGAAGGTCTCGATGCGAAGAGCGATCCCTACCAGGCGAGTCACCACGTCCGAGTTATCACGTAGTTGACGTCGGCGTGGCTTCTGCAGCTACAGTCCACAATGTTGGCTGACGGACAGAATCCTCGCCACTGTCAGCCTCATGACATACGAATACCATTCCTAGCAGAGTAGGTAATCTCTGTCTCTGCGTTGTCCGCCATATTGATACAAAGGGCACCAAGGACTGCTCCTTCGAGAACGGTGGCTGACCACGACCACGGAGACCTGTCAGCCTCCCTCTGTGGAGTTCAGCCTATAAATTCGAGTGCGGAAACGCCAGTCCCCTCACCCATCCTCGTCCTCTGACTTCGACCTACTGTATCGTAATGATGGTCCCCATCTATCCCCCCTTGCTACCGCTCACGCCGTGCTCATATACATCCTGGCAAAACTACGGAAAGGAGAAGTTTTGACTGCATGAGAGAATGGAACTCAGTTCGTCTGACTCGCCCGCTTCCATGTTTTCCATAAGACATTCAAACTTTACCTTTTGCCATGATTTCACTTGCGCAGTGCGCGGAAGCAGACGGGGCTGCATTGAAAACTGCATTGGCACGCTTCAGCTGTGGGGTTATGGTTATTCTCCGACGCTTCCCCTCACAAACCATCGCACGATAACTTGGTACCTGCTGCAGGCACGTTCTAATTTCTATTATGTATCATCGAGCCCAGTTACTCACATTTTACTATCAGAAGAGCCATGGGAAAGTACTCATAACCAGGGGAATCCGAATTCGCCCATCAATGTGTGTGGGTAGCTGTGGCGATGGAGACCTGGACATTGGAATGTAAGTCGATTCACCGTGCTCGCTACAAACAAATTTACCTTTGTCTACAGAGATTGGAGTAGAGCCGATAGCACAGCTCAGGTCTATGGTCAGTAACACGATATTGCAATCCTACTCTCTTAACTAAAATTCCGTCGGACTCTTCGATCCATCACAGTCCTCCGGCTGCCCTTGCGTATATGTGTGTGGTGACGCCCAGGTTCTCTCGTGCCCGGTACTCAGCCTCCACTGCGAGATATGCATTCTAGTTTTGTATGATGGTTTGTTCCGATATATAACCCGTGATCTCATAACCATTTTACCAGGCATCGTATTTCCAGTCTCCCGAGACAGAGAAATAGATACCGTCGGTGTAAGATCAAGATCGATCCCTCGTGGAATCAGATGAATCGCCAAAGCAGTTTCCACATGAAGGCGGAGTTCACCATGCACTGTCGAATTGCAAGCGTTGTCTTTTGCCAGTGGTAAGAATAGCTACCGCCGGACATTCGTGTTGAATTTATCAAATTGCATAGGTTGATCTCGCTGCTGATTCTATGGTTAGGGGACTACTACTGCGAACAAGAGGTGCTGGGGCTTTACATGGGATACAAATCCGTGAGCAATTCGGTGTGAGGACGACATGCGGCGCCAGACACCTCTCACTCGAAGTGGTACATGCCATGAAAACCTCTCCTACACCCACTCTCCGTACCGGGCCATATATGTGGTAGTTCAAAGGAGTACTCGACCTTTTCACCTTCATCATCGGATCGAATGGATGCGGCGTCGCATCCTGCATTGTCGAGTTTGCCGCTGTCCTCGTATATTACTCATTTGTTCCTGGTGACATTTACTTACCCAATCATATTCGTTTTTCTTTGGCTCTTGGGGATCTGAGGGGATGTCCCTGATCAGAAATAGTTCAAAGTATGAGCTTGCACCCGGGGGGCAGAAAAGCTAGCCGTAAGGTGGGCTGTTACTACGCATGAGCTTCTTTCAAACTGGGTTCGGTTAGTTGCCTTTTTTTAGAAATGACGCGGTATAAAAAGGCGACGCGCCTCTCCACAAAAAGTGCATACACCCCTTTCTTTCGTTTTCGTACGACGGTGGACTTTGCCAGGATGTACATGAGCACCATGCACGTCGTGGCAAAGTCAAGTGTTCGCATCGACGCGTTGACATGAATCTCTTGAGTACTCGGCTTCACCAGCTGCCTCGCTTGATTCACGGGTACTTGCCGCGTATCCTCCAGTTGATTGCTTAGTTGACTCGCACCGGGAGCACGCATACGGACTCTATTCATCGCACTTGCATCTGCATATATGTGGGCGGATGGCGGACTAGGCGAGCATACTAATATTATCCGACGCGGTGAGGCCTGAATGAGTAGCGACCTGTTCAATCATCGAGACACCGTCCATTGTGGTCCGCGAATGTTACCCACGCACCATGCTGACATTCGACATAAACAAATCACATACGTGTAGGTTTGTATAGCGTGGTGGCTGACTAGGACTATGGAAGCTGACCGAACCCCCGCTAGTTCAGCGTAACATGTGCGCGTTGGACGTGCAGTGACGCCGGAATCGAGAAACTGTCTATTGTGGCCTGCGACGATAATGGTTCGACATGGGCCAAGTCACATGCATGTAGGTCTCTAATTTTTGGTGTTGTTTGGCTCCAGCTGCAATAGGACTTCGTCAATTTTTGCGTACGAGACGAAACGAGCCAGTTGATCAGATTACAATTCTCCCCTCAACTAATCGCCTAGGTTGTCAGGTGAGTGCCGTTTTGATGAGTGTTGTGGTTGATACTTGAGTCTCCGAGAAGCATATTCAGTCGGTTGGCAGTAAGACAGTACCACTCGACATATGTGCATATCTTGGCGCGGTTGTATCATCTTTACGCTGCTAATTACTCAACAAACCCTGCACGTCGCTCGCTTTGATGACAGTACAAAACTCTCCATGCAAATCCGACATTGCGTATGCATGCACGTCCTCGGCGCGCCTCAGCACACCATCGGGTCCGAGTCTATCAAACGTTGCACATGCATCTTCGACGACGAAAACCTCGAACCCGAGGTTTTCAGCCATACGCACTGTCGTGTTCACGCACATGTTAGACGTGAAGCCGCACACGAAGAGCCGAGTGATACCGCGTGCGTGGAGGTCCGCTTCGAGAAGAGTACCTATGAACGCAGAGTGGACAGATTTCTCGTAGAGCGGTTTGTCGATGGGACGGGATGGAGAGGGCACTGCGAAGGGAAATATAGCGTTGCCTGGATGAGACGGGTGAAGGGTCGAGGAGGGGTCGCGTGAGTTATGCTTGACATGGAAGATGGGGAGGTCGCGAGTGCGGAAGAGGGTGAGGAGGGTTGAAATGGCATGTTCAATTTGGGGATTATTGCGGTGCCCGCCATGGAAAGGTGTATTGTCGTCTAGACCTGCAAGTGGACGAGGATAAGTGTCTCGTAGACAGTCCTCTGGCCGCTGAGGAGCTGAGGAGGGACTTGCCTTTCTGGACGTCGATAACGAGGAGCGTAGTATTGGTGGGTGACATGCTTCTAATGTGAACGAGCCTGATGATGCTTTGGTTATGATCTCCGCATTTGTACCCTTGAGCTTTGACGCACAGAGCTAATCACCACTGCCTTCTTCCATTCCCAGGACCCAGATTGACCGATATCGTTGAGCGGCAAAACGGACCACAGCAACGGCAGTGGAAGATCGAGAAGCTGTCGTATTGGCAATGATGTCATCGTACGGAAAAAGAACCAAACAGAAAACTAACCTGCAGTTCAAGCTCCCCAAAAGCGCTCAGTAGCGTAGTCGGCTAATTAAAGTCAGTCCGGCCCATTCTTGACGAAACGAGGAGCATGAAACATGAAATCTGAAACACCAACGGTGTCCAACTTTATATGGAGTTGCTGCAAACTTCGAACCCGGTTGGCAACCAACTCCTTTCTATCCCGTGCATCGCCATGAATGCCAGTAAGAGAAACATGGAACTACCTGTGTGTTGACCCAGGCCTTTGCGATCTTGAGGGTGAATATTTGAATCACGATGAACTTGCTGGTCGATACATGACTGGCCTTGAGAACACTGGTCAAATTACACGGCCACATCTGAGGCCCAAACAGACTTATACCCATTTGCAAAAAGGTTGACAGTAATGCGCTTCACGTAGACTTGCTAGGAATTATTAGGACATAGACAAGCTGTGCCGCACGTACCGCTTGAGTAGGGCGGCTTACATGGCCATGTATATACGTGGTGGTTTCAAAGGAAGCACTTGACCCTTTGCTTACGCCATGTATATTGCAAGTTGAGAATTTCCTTGCGGTCCATATCGCTGTTTCTAGTGGTGTTTACTTTGACTTACCCAATCATGTTCATGTTTGCATCCTTCGAGGTGAAACGGGACGATAACCGACCAGGTGACAGTTCAAAGCAAGAGCTTGCTGAAACAGGGCTGAGACTTGGAAGAGCTGGCGGCAAGGCTGGGTAGGATTGAGGGCATATTCCCAGCAGAACCGTTCGTTGGGCATGAGCTTTAGGACTGCACCTGACGCCGAGACGTTCTCAAGCGCGGTTTGCTTCCGAATTCAGGCGAGGGTTGGATGCCTTTCTGGAAAGAAACAAAGTAGAAATCTACACCACACTACGGAGACCTACATGCATGTGATCTGGTCCATGTCGAGCGTCAGCGAGGTGCGTGGGTAAGTGTCGCAGGCCACAGTAGACAGTTCCTCAATTCCAGCGTCGCTACTCGTCCAAGGCGCATACATGCAGAAACGACGCTGACCTAGCAGTTAGTACAGATTCCGTAGTCCTAGTCGTCCTCCACGCCATGCAACCTACATGTAGGTGATTTGATCCATGTCGAACGTCAGTGTGGTGCTTGGGTAACTGTCGCGGACCACAATGGACGGTGCCTCGCTGACCGAACAGGTTGCTACTCATTTTTAGACCTCACCGCATCGGACAGTACTAGTATGCTCACCTAGTTAGCCATCCGTCCGCATATATGCAGATGCAAGTACGATAATTCGAGTCTGTATGCGTGCTCCCGGTGCAGGTCAGCTAAGCATTCAAATGGAGGATACACGGCAAGTACCCGTGAATCAAGCGAGGCAGCTGGTGAAGCTGAGTACTCAGAGATTCATGTCGGCGCGTCGACGTGAACACTTGACTTTGCCACGACACACATGGTCCTCATGTACATCCTGGCAAAGTCCACCGTCGTATGGGAAAGAAAGAAAGGGGTGTTCGTTCTTTCGTGGGAGAGATGCGTCGCCTTTTTATACCGCGTCACTTCTAAAAAAGGAAACCAACCGGACCCAGTTCGGAAGAAGCTCATGTCACGTGGTAAAAGCGACCATACCCTCTTATCCACCCTTGTGGTTAGCTTTTCTGCTCGTCGGGTCCAAGCTCACAATTCGAACTATCCCTGAACAGCGACTATCCCATCGGACCCCCAAGAACCAAAAAAAAAAAGAATATGATTGGGTAAGTAAACGTCACCGGGAACATAGGTCTAGTACGCTAGGGCAGTCGCAAACTTGACGACGCACAACGCGACGTGGCATCCATTTGGTCTGATGACCCATCCGAATGAAGGTGAAAAGGTCGAGTACTCCTTCGACTACCACATATGTGGCTCGGTACGGAGAGTGGGTGTAGCAGCAGTTTTTATGACTTGTGCAATACGAATTTTCCTCGAGTGGCATGTCGATATTCGTAGAGAATTAATAGAGGAGTCAGGACCTGTACCCGAAGCGGCAGCTAGTCGCAAATCAGTATACAATAAAACTGGTGTCACTCGCAGTACCCACCACGAGAAGAGGAGCGACAACTGTGACCGTCGCCTTCCAGGCGACACAACTTGAAAAGAAAGACAGAAGATCAATACGACGAGTGTCCGATGGTAGCTATGATGGCTTACCACGGGCTTAAGAGGACAAATACTTGGAAAACTTGCTCCCTTCTTATTGGACTCCGTCTTCAAGTGGTCAGTGGTCTGGTAATCCCCTTGATTACACCGCTCATTGGTCTTGATACTCCACCGAAGGTATTTTCTGTGCAGTGTCGAACAATTGGACGTACGGTACATGGTGAATGGGTCTGAGATCAAAGGTTGTTCATCGGATCCGACCGCGATATGTGACTATAGCGGAGGTCCAATGCAGGCTGGAGTACTGGGCATGAGAGAGGGAAACAACGTATGCGAAATGAGGTGTCGCCACAAAAGTCCACATGAGGGCAGCGACGGATCAGAGAGCATTAGCTATGGAACTGTAAAGAGTAAAACTGCGATATCACGTTACTGACCAGGGACATGGCCCTCGCTATTTGGTTGCTTCTGATTCAGTTGTTGTAACGAACACAAAGAACCGACCCATTCTCCGATGGCCAGGTGTTCCTCGCCCCACTAGGTGCACGCATACAGCCATTGCGACTTGCAAAATGAAAATCGCCTGTCGTATACATGTGTCTTGGGGAGAACTCGACCATGGGAGACACATGATTACTCTACTCATCTGATGGTAAAAGGTGAGTAACGATACAGTAAAGGGTTGTAGTGCACCTACAGCGGATACAGTTGTCATACGTCAGCATGGGAGGGAATTTGGCAAAGAACAATCCCAACCCCACAGCTGCAGGGCGACAAGGCTGCACGTAATGCTGTATTGTGGAACTCCATCGGCTTTCGTGCACAGCGCAGGTGAAGTTATGGAGAAAAGGTAAAATTTGAAAGGTTTACGCGGCCTTTGGTTTGATTCTTTCTAAAGCAATCAGCGCAGGGGCCGTCTTTCGAATGAGGCGCCTGTCCGTAGTTTTGCCAGGATGTACATGAGAACGGGGTGAGTGGTAGCAAAGAGTGGATAGATGCGGACGATAATCACGATAGAGTGGGTGGAAGTCAGAGGACAAGAGTGGGTGACGAGATTGGCGTCTCCGAACTTGAATTTATAGGCTGAGCTCCGCCGCAGGGAGGCTGACAGGTCTCTGGTCGTGGTCAGCCACTGTTCTTGGAGAGTCGGGCCTCGGTTTTCAGCCTATCGGGGGTGAAGCAACTACAAGATGTTCAGCCAAGGATGAGAGTCGTATTCCGTACATCAGTGGTTCTAGTAGTCTTGACGCGCATCAGTGGTAACGAGGGATGAAACTGCAAGTGGCGAGCCTGGATTCTGTTCGTCAGCCAACCTCCCAGCCGGTAGCTGCGGAAGCCATGCCAATGTCAGCCAGTTTCAACCCATAACTTGGACGTGAACTTGTCTGGTAAAGATCGTTCCTTGAGTCGCAAAATTGGATGACCCTTGTAGGCCAATATGTTGTCCGCCGATATGCGTGCTCAGTGAATGTGATCAACGCGACACGCACCAACAAACAGCCGTATGACATGGCAATGAATGTCGTACTATGCGGTGGGATTTCGTGCACGAACCAAGTCGATGCGGTCCTCACGTACTTCCTAGTAAAGTCTACCATCGTATGTAAGGAAAGAAAAGGGTATTTGCTATTCGTGGCATGAGATGGTCACTTCCAAGGAAGGCAACCAACCGAACTCGTCTCACTTCGAGTGTAAACACGATGGACAGTTGTTCCCTTGCAACATGCAGAACACGAAGACGAATATGATTGGGTAAGTAAATGCCACGAGGGAGACAACTGCATGATAAGTACACTACGACAGTGGCTTGACAATACACAGCGCCAGCGCGACGTGGTGGCCGTTCCTTCCGGTGACCCATTCGAACGTTTGCGAAGGATCAGATGGCTTCTTCCACCTACCATCCTACGCAGATGGACACGGAGAGTGAGAGTAGGAGAGGCTTTCATGGCTTGTATCAGTTGAAGTAAGAGTGTGCTTGTGCGGAGGGTCAATGCTCATAGGGAAATGATCGGGAACTTGTATGCGAAGCAAGGGCTAGTCGCAAATCAGTTCACAACAGAATCGGTCACTCGCAGTGCTCACCCGCACCTGGACAAAAGATCATGGTTTGCTCGTCAGCACCAACCGCAATACGCAACTACAGTGGAGATCCTATGCAAGGTGTCGAGTGGACACGAGAGACGGGAACAGTAAAGTCGGACGCCGCCACAACGGTCCAGATGAGGGCAGTCGGGAGAAGAGACGGATCAGAGAGCCTGATGAAGCATTAGCTATGGAACTGTAAGCGGTAGAACTGCGATATCACGTTACTAACCAGGATTACAAGCCTTGCTACCTATCTCCACTCGCCACGGTTTGTAACGAGCACCGCAGACGAATCACTTCTCCAAGGACCAGGTCTTCATCGCCGCCACTGGGTGGCACGCCTACTGCCAATGCGACTTGGCAATATTGAAGGCTCGTAGATGGGTCTCAGGGAGCACTCAACCACGGTAATGGAATACTTACTGTACTCATCTGAGAGTAAAAGGTCGGTAACGGGGAATTGATACGGTACGGGGATTAGAATTACCTACATCGGATACGAATTGCCGTACGTCAACATGAGAGAGCGTTTAGCAAAGCATAATGCCAACCCCACCGCCGATGTACAACAAGACATTTTGATGGCGGCATCGTGAACTCCATTGGCTTTCGTGCGCTGCACAAGTGAAGTCATGGCAAAAGCAAGATTTGGCAGGCTTACGCGGCATTCGCGAGCAGAGTCAGACAAAGCCGGTCCAGCTACCCTCTCGCACAAGCAAAAGTCTCCTGCCCGTAGTTTTGCCAGGATGTACATGAGAACGGGGTGAGTGGAAGCAAAGTGATAGATCATCGTGATGGAGTAGGTCGACGTCAGAGGATCAGAATGGGTGATGGGACTCGCGTTTCTGCACTTGGATTTATAGGCTGAGCTTCGCTGCGGGGAGGCTGACAGGTCTCTGTGGTCGTGGTCAGCCGTTGTTCTTGGAGAGTCGGTCCTCCCTTTTCATCCTAGCTACTCCGCCAAGATTGAGAATCGTACTCCGTGCATCTGCGTTTCTAGTACTCCCGACATGCATCAGTGGTAACGATAGACGAAACTGGCGATGGGGAAGATACTGTTCGTCAGCCAACATCCTAGGCGGTAGCTGCAGCATCCACGCCGACGTCAGCCAGCTGCTACATGTAACACGGACGTGCAGTGGCCTAGTAAAGATCGTTCTTTAAGCCGCGGAACCGAATGACCCTCGGAGGCTAAGTTGTTTTCTGCATATATGCGTATCTCAATGGACGTGGCCAACGCGACACGCACCAACGGGAAGGCGTACGATGCGAGTCTTAACTCAACTAGAACCGGAGGGCCACGTCAGTGCACGGCGGGAACATCCATCCACACTAACTTGTGATTAGAAGACTATGCCATCGCAGAGGACTTCGTGCACGAAAGCAAGTCGACTTTGCCACGATTTGCATTGGTCCTGACGTACATCCTGGAAAAGTCTGCCGTCGTATGAAAGCGAAAGAAAGCGGCGATGTTGTTCGCATGCACGGACTGCTCTCCTTCAGTGCGTGTTGAAAATTCATGTACGGGCGCACTCGGCTCGTAGCGCTCTACGGGCCGGAACTGAAGAGGCGCGGTATATCTTTTGATAAGAAAACCGTGGTGGATGCGACCACCCCCCAGTGGACCAAGCAAATGCCCGTCGGTAGCTGGAACCGTCGCCAACACGTAATGGCCTCTAGCATCCTCTCGGGGAGGTACGCATCCTCTTTATTCCTCTCGAAGTAATGCAAAACATTCGCTATTCGAGGCCTTGACGTATCTGCGAGAGATTCAGCGTAGACGGCGAGGCGTAGTTGTGTCTGGATTTCCGGCCCCATCGTTTCGTACAGCTGTACTATCTGCGGAGAGGAGCGAACATCCGACTATGATAGCCCCGTGTTGGTTTCCCCAAGACAACAAAACAGGGGCCCTTCGCGTCTACCACGTAGTGCTAATCATGTCCACGCTCGACCTCAACTGCTTTATATTCGGAGATGACCCGTCCAAAACCTTCGACGTCGAGATTCTGAACACTAAGAGTGTCAGCACCCTCAAAAACTTGATCAAGGAGAAACTGTCCCCGAAACTCAATCATGTCGCAGTCACGGACCTCACCGTCTGGAGGGTGTCTCTCCCTGCAGACAGCATTACGCAAGAACTCACGGCCGCTGATATTCCTGGTCAACCATTGTGCTCTGTGACGAGGATCTCTTCCATTTTCACTGAAGCTCCGGTGGATGAATATGTCCACATTCTGGTACAAGTCCGCCCTGGTATGCTCCATCAACGTTCTCTTAACTTAAGTTGACATTTCATTCCATCCTCTTTCCAAAACGCTCCAATTGCCTGGATGTCGAAGTGAACCAGCCGGTCGCAGCTCCTGACTCTGCTAAATCTCTCTTGCTCAACTGTCTCCTCCTCCCAGCGGATGAGCATCGGCCCTTCACGGTCGGGATTTCGAGGGATCGCTCGTCAAGAATCTTCTCGGTCAACATTCCGAACACTCAATCCGTCAGCACCCTCAAAAACTTGATCAAGGAGACACTGTCCCCGAAACTCAATCATGTCGCAGTCACGGACCTCACCGTCTGGAAGGTGTCTCTCCCTCTGGACAACATCCCGCCAGAATTCACAGTCAATAATGTTCAACCATTGGAACCTCTGACGAAGATTTCTTCGGTTTTCAGTGAAGCTCTGGTGGATGGACACATACACGTTTTGGTACAAGCACCCCCTGGTACGTTCCGTCAACGCTTTCTTAACCCAAGTTGACAATTCATTCCATTCTCCTTCCACAACGCTGCAAATTTCTACTGTCCTTCCTGCTGGATCGTTTTTGTCCTGCATCTTCTGCAACGAATCCATAGTCGTTCCACAGAAACGTGAACGTTCTACATCAGATGATCTTTACGAGCGTGCCAAACGCTCTAAAATTGTCATAACCCCGCCGTCAACTGTAGGGAAACCAGATGTCTACCAGTCCCTTCAGAAGGATCCGTCTGAGAAGATCTTTGATGATCGTCCAAAACCGGATCGCGACGTTGCACCTGCCGCTCTTCTTTACGAAGGTTTCGGACACTTCCTAGATATCATGGATGGTCGCTCTAATGTTCCTGGGCTTGCTGATATTGACACCACGAAGTTGTTCAGCGAGGTGGACGAGTTCGCTTGCAAGATGAACGAAGACTATGCTGATGAAGATCTCCAGAGGGAAGCAGTTTTACCCTACCTCAACCGCATTTTCAAAGCACGTCGAGACATCCAGATTCCCTCGCTTCACCCGTCTGCTGATGGCCCTAATGATGCAGCTCATGGTTCAGGGACGATGGTTGTAGAGTTTAAAAATAGGATTACAGGAATCAGTGCAATTCCTGAGGTGGAACTTACAGGTTATGTTGCGCGTCTGAATCTGAGGGGAATGGAGGTTCATCGGAAACTCCATTTAGGATGGAGAGTGCCATATCTCGGTTTAATCATCGTTGGTGAGTCCGGAATTCTCGCGTTTCATGGTTTTTTGATGCAATCTGAACATTCCTAGGACACATGTTACAGTTCTATGCTGTCATTGCGGTCGACCACCGCTTCAAGCTCGTTAGTCTAACATCAATGTACTCATGCATCGAAACGGCTTTTGATGGGCGTGACCGCAAATTACTCTATTTGGCCTTTACTGCTGCATCAGTTCTCCAAGCTCAAATTCTCCACGATATCGAGAAACTCTGTAATAACCCCCCTTCTGAGCTCCTGACTCCCAAGCGCGGTTTTCCGGCAGTCTTTAAATTACGCGGATACCCACCCTCCGACGACCATCTGCACTTTGAGATTCAGTTTTCCTTTCCAGAGAGACAATCTTACCGCTTTTTATACGTTGCAGAGACGCAGCAAAAGCAATCCATCCTCGTCAAGTTCAGTCGATCGTATTCTATCCGGTTGCATGATATCTGCGCTCGATTGGGTCATGCACCACACATTCTCGCTTTTGAACGACTTCCTGGTGGGTGGTATGCTGTCGCAATGGAATATATCGAGTCTGGAGTCTCAATTAATCGGTCCCCCCAACTTGCTACTCATGGAGAACGTTGGGAAAAAGAGCTCTGGGAGCTCATGGACAGGTTTCATTCGGAAGGTCTCGTCCATGGAGACTTGCGGGACGCAAATATCCTTTGCAAAGAGGACTCTGTAAAGTTGATCGATTTTGATTGGGGTGGTACAAATGGAACAGTATCCTATCCTACAGGAAACCTCAGCAAGGAGTTACTGGAGGGTAGGGTGTCCACCGATCTAACAATCACAGAAGAAGATGATAGGCGGATCTTGAAGAGGACTCTAGAAAAACTGCGGAGCATACGTACCAACGTAGGCATTATGTTCTTACAGTAGGCTATTTTGTTGGTCTCCGTATTCTCGTCTTCCGACTCCAAGTCACTCGCATAAGATTGGTACTTTTGCATTTTGCTGACTTGGTATTGGTGTGTGCAACCATGTACCTTGCGGTTAAAGGTTGCTTTGAGTGTGTTATCACTAACCGCGTCTCAACTTCATCGCGCAATTGGGCGGGCCACTGAGCGATGATGCATTGATGATCGCAAGCCACAGACGCAGTTCTAGCTGAGGTTCCCACGGCCACGGCGAGCAACCACATCGTCATACCAACACTTCTACATTCCAAGTGTAGGTGTTTGACTAGTCATAGAATGGCGTCGTGTCACTTCTAGCATGAAGAGCAAAAGCTCCTTGCGCATACGACGACCGTCCACGGCATTGCACGCTACATAGTCCCCCGAGTACTCAACCCCATCGTCGTACACCGGTAAGAGGATTCTTAACTCATGGGTACCCGTCATGGCGGGTATTGTCCAGCGCAGCACGGTCTGTCTAAATGAGTATGGTGTATCAATCTGGGACACGACAGTAAGCAAGGAACTAGACTATCATGGTGCGTGACTATGAAGCACGCTGACGTTTATTCATTGACTGCAACTCACAGTAATCGCGCACGCAACTGCCATTTCAGTGTGAATGAGATCACCACCAGTAACGAATCATATGCACGCGGTAGGTATCCATAGTGTAGTGGCTGACCAGGAAGGCTGACGGAACGTTCAGGTCAGCACTGCCTGCTGCATGTGCGAACCAGCGAACCAGCGTTCTATCTGAACGACTTTCCAGAACAGGGGCGAGTAGCGATGCCAGAATATGGAACACTCGCATTCCTATCTCCTGCTCAAGGATGGATAGTTCCACCATCGCGATTAGAGCTACGCACTAGCCCTCAGAGAGGTAGCTGACACCGACGATGGATCTATGTCAGCCGCGCAGTCCCGTATAAATACTGCCCGTAAATCCAAGAGACGCACCGCTAGTTCGCCCTTCTCTTTCTCGCATGATATCGATGAACGTCTGCGACTATCCCCGTTACGACTGAGCTCAGTACTCATGTACATCCTGGCAAGCTACCGTGATACTCATGAACTTGCGGTCGTGGCAGACTACGCCATGTTGGTTTGCTGGCCCGCATGGAAATCCACGTCTCGAACTACCTCTGTGAGTGCTCTACACTTTGCTGCATCCATTCTTCTAAAAACGGGCTCGTCGTCCGGGATTTTCATCGCATCCGTGGTCGTTTCCCGTGTGGTAACAACCGTGTGACGGAAGGGTTCTACAATATGTCGTAGAAACTCTAAACCAGGCCGCACGAGTCATCCCGTACTCGTGCCTGCGATCGTTTTTGGAATCCGGAGGTCTTTGACAAGGGGAAGAACATGTGGACGAGTTGCCGCATCCGCGTTACAAGTTCTCCAAATGCGACGGCATCACAACCTAGCATAGTTCATATCGGCTGGTACGTATCTTCCATTTTTTGCCTCTACCCGTTCAACTCGGTTACTTAATCCATTGATTAGCGCCTGACGATTGTGTGGATCTCTAGCGGTCATCTGGCCGAATTCCAGGGGTTAGGCGCGCTGATGCAATAGAACAGTATCTCCCAGCCACCACTCATTTGTACTGACTGGTACGTTGCATGGCAGTCTTACCGTTCTTGTATTGGTATCTGACATCTCTCCGGACTGGGGTTAGTTCTCAGCGTACGGGAATTCGCCCTCTCCGCTGTTGGGCATCCCGAGAGCGGTTTTTCCCGGTCATCTGGTACGTCATGTGGCGGGCCGTGTCCTTGTATCGGTAACTGACGTCTCATCGGGTTCTGTTGTTTTTTCTGCCCAGTCATGACGCTACAGGCACGAAAGCGAGCATTAAAACGCTGTGGTCAGTAAATTCAATGTGCGTCTCGAATGCGCCATGCCAATCCCAACTTGTCTTCGAAACCAAAGTGCGACCCTCTCGTTGTCCCGGATTTGTCCAGTTGGAGCCATTCTTCGACATGTCTGAGGGACATCGAAGAAAGTAATGGATACCACGCGTTGTCCTTGTCCTCTATGGTCCATACATGTCATCGGTCCAGCTGGCTGCTAGAGGGATATCCCTTCCCAATACTGGCAAATCGCGATCCAAGGCGGAACCGTCGTATCCGTGCCTCGGCAATCAACATGGGTGAACATAACTTGGGTACATTGAGGGGAACGTGACCAAGCAATTACTCGTAGACACCACTATCACTGTCATGAGCATGCGTCTTAGACTACTTACCCAATCAAATTCATATTTTCTTGCGCCGGTGTGTCCGAACTCATTGACAAATGACCCTCCGAGTATTCCCATTCACTTCGTGGGTACCTTGTAATCGTTGTAGACTTGGAAGAGTAATCTAAACGTGCCTTCGTAACTACAGTCGACTCCTTTATAACGTATCCCTCGCATAACCCATACCCCCTCACCTTTATCATAAATACCGCATCTTAGTAGCAATTATCGTTTTCAGATTTATCGTAACGTCGTAGAATATGATAACCATTGTTTTATCACGTACCTTGTGCCAGTGCATCAATCGCAGATAGTGGGGGCCGGAGATATTGATGTCAAAATGAATATCATAGTACCATAAATAGTCATGTAAACCATAGAGGTGCTTGGTACGATCCTTATTATACGCAGTCGTGAAACTCTGAAGTCGGCCACGGATAGTTGCCACCGCATCGAAGTCAACCGAGTCACAGCACTGTTGCATCCAGTCCTCAATCGGAGGAGGCACAATAGACAAGTACGACAGCATACGTTTGAATCCGCACATAATACAGCATCCGGCGTGTTCACCATCGCTTGTGTGTGCATTTCTGGTGTCTTCCGGAGGGCTTACGGAGTTGATCTGGAGACAAGTTAGCGATCCACGCAAAAACGGAATGCAGAACCACCCACCGCATGCGGTACAATGGAAGCACTCCTACGCTGTGAATGATCCGGAGGTGTAACAACCACCTGCACCTGCTGTAAACAACAATTACGCCCGTATTCTGGCATTTCACTATGTCAAGGACTTACTCGCTCTAATGAAGCGGAGCGGAACATCTGTTGTAATTCAACGCAAGGTCACAATAGGAGGGTTATCACAGCGTGGATCATTCGTACCTGCGGCTGCCGTGGGGTCTGGCTCGGGCATAGCCTGTCCAACAAGATATCACCGTGGTAAGTAAAAATCACAGATCACATACGTCCTTTGGTGAGGCTGCCCGAAATTCCTCTTGGTCAGCTTGAGCCCCACGGTCGGTACTTGTGGTGGTAGCCTGTTCGTGAATGTTTCAGTATCATCGCGGCAATTCGACGTAGACATCGCACGCTTTGAAGGGGGAGCACCTCTGGAAGTTCTTCGATACCCGAGCCAGTCCCAATATCAGCAAATTCTGATGTAATAGTTGCTGGGATGCCTCGCAATGACCCACCGAAGGAGCGCCTTGGGCCGGTGGCGGCTCTTTCCGTAAAGGCCATGCCTGATGTTTCCTGTACGGAAGGGAAACCCCCTGCTCGAGTCTGAGACCTTCCCTGCGGCTGTTTTTCCAAAGATCTCTGAACTGTGTCTCTAGGAAAGGATGTAAACATACCAAGGTAGGGCTCGGTGGCTTCGGGTAACCCAAAGGATGACGTTTCTCTGACACGTTCGGAGGACTTACGGAGTTAATCTAGAGACAAATTAGCAATCCACGCAAAGCAAACAGAATGAAGAGCCACCCACCGCATTCGGTGGTATGTAAGCACCCCTACGCTGCGAATGACCCAGACGTGTAACGACCACCTGCTGTAAACAACAATTACGCCGTATTCTGGAACGACACTAAGTTAACGACTCACAGGGTTGTATACAGCACTGCTAGAGTGGTGCGGCTTCATGCAAGGTCACAACGGGAGGGATTATCATGGCAAGGATCATTCGTATCCGCACCTCGTATAGGAACTCGTCTTCTCGAACCTGAGATCTTCCCGGCAACTAATTTTCCATGCGTCTCTGAACTGTGTCTCTAGGAAAGGATGGAAACGTACCAAGGCAGGGCTGGGTGTGGAGTTGGAGGGCTTCGCGTAATCCAAGAGATGACGTTTCTCCGACTGCATTCTGGCCGTTGGACTTTCGAGCCCAACCGTAACATCCTACGTTCCGCTTCAGAAGACCTCGTCATAACGGATATCTTAGGAACAATGAAAGGAATCGAGGCCCTTTCGGACTTCCTCAAAGAAACAGACGCCTTCAAGAAAACGAGGAGATCCGACCCGAGCCAAACCAATGCATGCAGCCATCTTCAACTTGGGAGCAAAACCGTTCTACCTGACATTCATTAAAACCCACCTCACTTTATATGATACCCTCTTCATCTCACGACAGTATTCGTATATATCGTTCATATGTTAACCGTAAACTATACGTCTTACTCAACTTTTACCACCAGGTAGTACATACGCTACAATTCACTCTACGGGCCCCTGGGCACCGCGTCTTAGTAGTAGTCTACTTGTTGCGGTATATAAATATAGAAGTTCTCTCTCTCTGGCCGTTGGAAAGTGGTTATTCGCTGCAAACTTCCGGTCTTGTTGGAGGTTGTAGGGTAAACAAGGAGGCGGTGAGTTTAGACGCCAAGAACCCAGCGCCACTGATTGTGCCCAGTGACAGCCGGACCGCACCAGTTAACTGTGACGCCAGCGTGTGAGGACTTAGGAACAAGAAACCATTGGATGACTTTCTGTAGGATATAGTTGAATAGCATGTTCCTCAGGATCGAACGGGCGTGGGTGTTGAGGCTAACAGGGGAGTTCATACCTGATTTCATTGCTGTCGGTTTGGACTGCGAGATCCATGCAAAATGCACTCACAGCTCTGACATCCCTCATCTTCGCGCATGCGACAGTCGGGATTTGGAAGCTGTTACTGCGAGCGCCATCAAGGTGACTCGTCTCTCCCACGAAAGAACAAACGCCCCTTGCTCTCCTTTCCATGCGACGGTGGACTATGTCAGGATGTATTACATGAGGACCATGCACGTCATGGCAAAGTCGAGGACTGTTCGTGTCGACACGCTGGTATGAATCTCGGAGTACTCAACTTCACCAGCTGCCTCGCTTCATTCACGGGTACTTGCCGCGTACCCTCCAGTTGATTGCTTAGCTGGCTTGCACCAGGAGCACGCATACAGACTCAAATTATCACACTTGCCATCTGCATATACTTGGGCGATGAGTGTACGGTCTGAGGTGGCGAGCCCAAAATGAGTAGGCTACGGCTTGTTCAGTCAGCAAGGCACTGTCCATTGTGGTCCGCGGCAATTGCCCGCGCACCATACGTTCGACATGGACCAAATCACATGCATGTAGGTTTGCGTAGAGTGGTGGCTGAGTAGTACTACGGAGGCTAACCGAATCGCTAGTTCAGCACCTTTTCTGCATGTATGTGCCTTGGACGAGTAGCGACGCCGGAATACGAGAGTCGTTTAAAGTCCCGCCTCTCGCACAATGGCGGACGCTCGACCCAGCCAGCCATCGCAAGTTGCAGGTCCACGCCTAGGCCTCAGAGAGGTGGCTGATTATGTCCACGGTACCATGTCAGCCTCCAATGGGCATGTAAATCCCGCCGGCACTGCCTACCAGTTCAAGGGCCTCACCGCCAGTCCCTCATTCATCTTTTTCTGCCCATTCGACGTATATCCCCATGAATGCCTGTGACTATCTCCGCTATGACTGGGCGCAGTGCTCATGTACCTCCTGGTAAACGACCCGGTATCACCTACTCCGTGGTCAAGCTGAGCAAGGGGGCATGATGTCATTGGTGTGATTGCTAACCTACAAGGCGCACCCTCTCTCGAACGACGACTGTGAGTACTCGACACCCAAAAACAACATTTTGTTCTAATAGCAGGCCCGTCGTTGGGAATTGTCATCCCGCCCTTGTAGACGATCTTGTGTGGGTGACGACAACTAGTAGAGCGGTGGAGGAATGCAACGCCGTACATGCAAGGCCGTACCGAGGATTGACTCTGAGATCGCATGGCCCAGTATTTCTCGCATGCATCTCTCCCATAGTTGCGTGGAAATCGATGGTTCAAACCGCAAGAATAATCGCGTAGGTTCATGCTTGACTGTCCACAGTCAATCGCGACTACCCTGCACATGCACAACCTCCTACCGCAGCAGCGTCACAGACACAAGATACTTCGCCTTGCACATACGTATGTTGAACTTCCCTTTCTGCTCTGTAACTCATCTCGTTGTAGATGTCTAATGGCTGCGAGAAGATTCGACGTTTTACCTCGCTGTCCCAAGGATCAGCGTGCTTAACATGGCGCTCTGATCACACCTTGCATAAGTCCCCGTTCACCCCATGTCAGCGTCAACCGACAAAGTGCCTCTGAGGAAATGTGTGTACGTCATATGCTGGTCCTATCCTTCTTGCATTGATAGCTGACATGGACATCTCTGCATTTCATCAGCTTGTGTCTATTTGATTAAGGTGGACAATAGCGGGTATCTCGAGGGCGTGGTTTGCCTCTCATACTTTGTAAGTCGAATGGAGGTTTTATCTTTCTTGCATTGGTAACTAATATTTCCAAGGGTTGTCTCGTTCAGCATCTCTCGCGCTATACCTTCGCAGGTTGGGCTTGATGACGTTGTCTTGGGATTTGCCGTAGTATTATCCCGTACCCAAATGCCTCTTGACACATCTCCGAGGGCCATCAAGATTCGGCCACCCAACTGCCATGGGCATCGTGCACGTAATACCGAGTGAAGGAGATATGAATAGTTGACAGACGCACCAATGATCTTCCAAACCACGTTATATTCTGACTGCAGTGTAAGTCGATTCCCTTCTTCATTCCTCACAAATGATTTACCTTCGTACATGTCTCATCTGGTCACAGAGCCGCCATGCTGGTTGTAGGGTAGAAGCAGTAACAATGTCCTTGCCCCACAGTCAGTACGTGATGTGGCATTTCTGCCCTTCCTAGTTCGACAACTTACGTTCCATCAGACTGCCCGTCACATCGCAACCCCACCTGGGCCTTTGTGGCGATGCGCGGACTCTAATTCTTACTCGCCATTTCCCGCCCAGTTGCCGCTCGAGTCCACTTGGTGTACAGATTCCGGTCCCGTGTCAAGGTTAATTTCCAAACCCAACCCACGCCAGTTATCGTGCTTCAGCCACTTACGACAGCGACTCCGTATCTTCGCGAAGGATATGAACAGTCTTGCTGTATGCAAGATCAAAACCGAAGGTTCGGAGACTCAAAGGCCAAGGTCGTCATTGACCTTCCATGTTAATTTTTTCGGGTTCCATAGGCAATACCCCTCGTTTTCGGTGGTTACGGTCCCGAAGGTGAGTTCTGCGACTAGGTATTTCTTTGAATACAAATCCATGTTCAGTTCGGCGTATGGGTAGGGAGATTTATATAACCATGTACCTGGCGGTTTCGAAGGAAGGACTTGATCCTTTACCTATGATCGGATGGGTCATGGAAAGAAACGAACCACGCAGACGCAAAGACGATTATATAATACAAGCCGTGATTTTCCTAGCGAGCGATATCCCTGTCTCTAGTAACGTTTACTTACCCAATCATGTTCATGTTTTCGTCCTTTGAGGTGCGAAGGAACAATCACTGACCTGAAGACAGCTAAGCGAGAGCTTGCGAAAATAGCCGAGACCTGGAAGAGCTAGCGGTAAGGCTGGGAAAGATTAAGGGCATATGTATTCCCTACATGCGTGTGATTTTGTCTATGTCGAACGTCGGCATGGTGCGTGGGTGATTGTCGCGGACCACAATAGATGGTGCCTCGCTGACTGAACAAGTTGCTACTAGCCTACTCATTTCGGGCTCGCCACGTCGGACAGTACATTCTCATCCGCGCACGTATATGCAGATTCGGGTACGATAAATTGAGTCTGTATGCGTGCTCCCGGTGCGAGTCAGCTAAACATTCTGCTGGAAGAGGCGCAGCAAGTACCCGTGAATGAAACGAGGCAGCTGGTGGGGCTGAGTACTCAGAAATTCAAGCCAGCGCGTCGACGCGAACAGTCGACTTTGCCACGGACGTGCATGGTCCTCATGTACATCCTGGCAAAGTCCACCGTCGTATGGGAACGAAAGAAAGGGGCGTCTGCACTTTCGTGGGAGAGACGCGTCGCCTTTTATACCGCGTCACTTCTAAAAAAGGCAACTTTCCGAACCCACGGAAGAAGCTATCATGCGTAGTAAAAGCGACCGTACCCTCCTATCCAAACTTGTGGTTAGCTTTTTCGCTCGTCGTTTCCAAGCTCACAGTTCGAACACCCCCAAGAACCAAAAAAAATGAATATGATTGGGTAAGTAAACGTCACCAGGAACAAAGGTCTAGTACGCTGGGACAGTCGCAAACCTGATAGCACAAGGTGATGCAGTGCCCGTTTGATCTGATGACCCATCCGAATGAAGGCGAAAAGGCCAAGTACTCCTTCGAACGTGGCTCGGTACAGAGAGTGGGTGTAGCAGTAGTACTGATGACTCGTACGACACGGAGTAGGAGTTTCCGCGGCGTGCCGATACTCCTAGAGAATTAATGAAGGTGTCAGGACCGGTATCCGAAGCAGCAGCTAGTCGCAAATCAATATACAATAAAATGGGTGTCACTCGCAAAAATCAATACAATGAATGCCCGATGGTAGGTATGCTGGCTCACCATGGGATTAGGAGGACAAGTACTTGGAACACTTGCTTCTCTTCTTATTGGACTCCGTCTTCAACTAGAGAGTGATCTGGCGATTCTCTTAATTACACTGCTCACTGATCTTGATCTTCCACCGAACGTACCTTTTCAGCAGTGTCAAACAATTGGACATACGGTACCATGATGGTGAATGGGTCTGGGATCAAAGGTTGTTCATCAGATCCGACCATGATATGCAACCATAGCAGAGGTCCAACACAGGCTGGAATACTGGGCACGAGAAAGGGAAACAACATATGTGAAGCTGGACATCGCTACAAAGGGCCAGGTGGTGGCAGTGACAGATCAGAGAGGCTGAAGGAGCATTAGCTATGGAACTGTAAAGAGTAAGACTGCAATATCACATTGGCCCCTGCTATTTGGTTTCCCCTGTGAGCACCACGAACCGATCTATTCTCCAATGACCACTGTCTACCTCACCCTGCTGGGTGACATGCATACAGCCAATGCAACTTGGGAAGAGAAAATAGCTCAACATATGTAGTGTTGCATGTGTCATATGGAGAACTTGACCATGGGAGACACATGACTACACTACTGGGCTGGTAGTAAAAGGTGAGTAGCAATACAATAAAGGGATTATAGTGCACCTACAGCTGATACCACTTGGCATACATCAGCATGGGAAGAATCCCAACCCTACAGCTGCAGAGTGACAAGACCAAGTGCAAGGCAGTCTCATGGAGCTCCATCAGCTTTTGTGCACAGTGCTGGTGAAGTTATGGAGAGAAGGTAAAATTTGAAAGGCTTACATGGCCTTTGGTTTGGCCATCAGGAAAATTTTAATGAAATGATAATGTTATATAAGACTTTATCTACCCTGTAAAGCCCTATAAGGTATATCATAATGATATACACATTGGTAATGCTATATATTCTCTGGGAGCCTTGGCAGCATAGGTCAAAAGTAATCATTTAGGTAGAGTGGATAATATGTATCAGAATGTGAACAGTAGATCATATATGTCTTTCATTATCAGACATTACCAACAATTGTCATTGACACCACCAACAGCTTAAAAATAAAATTTGCTATAGCAACCTTCAATTGGACTTATCAATCATGATATTACCAGAAAGCAATTCAATTCCATATTATTTACATAATCAGTACCTACTCATTACACTACCTACTAAGTATGAACTACTTAAACCTCCAAAAAAGCAAAAATTAAACAGGGAAAGACACTCACAGATGACTTCACACAAGGGTACACTTACCTGGATATGAACCCTAAGATTTAGAGTCTTAGAGTGACTCTTGCTCTGAGGTAAAACTCAGAGACAAGAGTGAAGAAGAGAGAGAAGGGGAGAGAGGATGAGTTTATATAACATGTACTATACAGTCATTACAAAGACATTCCCACACTTGTGGCTGGGGAAGAGTTGTTCAAATGATCATAAAATGATATAGATGGCAAGACTAGATATTGATGATCAAAGTGAAATCAGACTGAAAAGAATATTGTCATTCATATCATGATGATATTATCTGATGAGCAATTATAATGTACTGTCAATTACATGACATTATTATATATGACATATCAGCTCTTGTCATCATGATATCATGATGATAAAAGAAATGTCTGCCAGGTTATCTAATGCATTATCTGACTGTTATCATTATGATTTGTGGATGATCATGCCTTATACACCATTATCCAATTCATATCAGACAGATAACTACTTAACATAATTATCTGGGAATACCAGCACTTCAAACCTCCCCTGATGTGATTCTTTCTAAAGCAGTCAGTGCAGGGGCCGTCTTTCGAATGGGGTGCCTGTCCATAGTTTTGCCAGGATGTACATGAGAACAGGGTGAGCGGCAGCAAAGAGTAGATAGATGTGGGGGATCATTGAGATAGAGTAGGTCGATGTCAGAGAATGGGGAAGGGTGATGAGATCAGTGTTTCACTGCTTGAATTTATAGGCTGAGCTCTGCAGTGGGGAGGCTGACAGGTCTCTGTGTCATGGTCAGCCACTATTCTCAGAGAGTCAGTCCTCTGTTTCAATCCTACCAAGGATGACACAAATATAAGATACTCCACCAAGACTGAGAGTCTTATTCTGTACATCAGAGGTTCTAGTATTCCTGACATGCACTTCAGTGGTAATGATAATGTCCCAAAAAACTTGCACACATGGTAATGACTTTTAATGCCTATTAAGGACAACAGTTCACACCTGCATTTCAATGCATTCTAATGGCACCTGAAAATATGCTAATGAATCCAAAAAAAAGCGATTTCATGGTCAATATTCTGAGATTTGAACCAGATTTGAACATAATTCATGCCATAATTGATACAATCTGACCAAAATTGATCATTATAATGGCAAGGGCGCCATTACAAATCACTTACAATGTGGCACCATAATTGTTGGAGATTGGCGGTTTTACCTTCTAGTTGACAGTGCACAGCCTTACATAATCATACTCGTACATAGGTTGATTCTTTTTTCCGAGTCACACCTCAGACTGTCTCTTTCGAGTCTGAGGTGATTATTCTTTCTTTTTCGTGTTCCTACACTATTTACTGATAGCTTGTAGTCTCCCTCTCATAGGTTAGACTACCATAATATAGACTGTCTCTTTCGAGTCTGAGTCTCCCTCTCATAGATCCGGTTATCCTCACCTCAAAAGGTTATGAGCCCCGAGCTCTAACTTAAACACAACTCGAATATACGTGGTACCACTACTAGTCACAAGAAATGTCATCGAACCCCATTCCTTCAGTCTCAACAGCAGGTCCGACGGGATCTAAGAAGACTGGACCATCTGCGAGCATGAGTGCGTCAGCATCTGGAAGTGCCAAGTATACACAAGGCTCCAGCAGACTATACGACATAGCTGCTCTCGCAGATGATGGTTCAAATTATCAGATGTGGAAGTTTCGAATGCAAAAAGTCTTGGACGTTTGAGGTCTCTGGAACATAGTTGCTGGCATGGAGGTAAAACCTCCGAATGCAAACTCACATCCTGACGAATATGAGGAATGGCTAAACCGTGATAGAGAGGCAAGCGCTCAAATAACCCTTACCCTGAAAGATGAACCTCTCAGTGGTGTCATGTATGCCACATCGGCAGCGGACACCTGGTCAAAGCTAAGCGAGCGGTACGAAGGGAAAGGAAAACAGAGCATAGCCTACCTTATTGGCAAACTGTTTCATGGGACTCTCACTGACGATCAACCTATGGAGACCCAGTTGAACTCCATGCGTCAAAAAGCCCACATCCTCTCGTCTCTCAGACAACCACTCGACGACTCCCTAGTGGCCATAGCAATGGCCATTTCACTCCCACAGTCCTACTCTACTCTTCGAACAATCCTCATGTCATCTAATGACAAGCTCACAGCCGAGACCGTCATAGCCCAAGTTCTCATCGAAGAAAAATCTCGACAAACTTCGAAGTCGCACTCTGCTCTTGCTGTGAAAGTGAACACGAGCAAGAAGTCTAAGTCAGCTGACAAGAAGAAGAAAAAGTGTGCCTACAAACCTTGTGGCAAGACGGGTCATGTCGAAAATGACTGTTTCAAGAAGAAGGCAGATGAGGCTGCAAAGGGGACAGGCCAGTCCTCCTTGCAAGCTGACAAGGACAAGCCAAAGGAGAAAGTGGAATTGTCAGCTAAGATCATGCAAGTAGATACCGGAGAGGACTCACCCCTTCAACTCTTTATGGTGAACTCGAGCCTGAATCCAAATTCAAGTGAATGGATAGTTGACTCAGGAGCTTCGGCACATATGTGCTGTCAGCATGCATGGTTTGTTTCATTCCAGAAACTGAACCCACCACAACCAGTCATAATAGGTGACGGAAGGTCCATACTTGCCACTGGAAAAGGCAGAGTCGAGGTCTCTATGCAGCTCTCGAATGGCACAGCAAGCTCCACTATTCTGTGCGATGTCTACTATGTCCCAGATCTCGACACCAATCTAGTGTCGGTATCTGCTCTAGCCTCCAAGGGCCTTCATGTTACCTTCGAAGATAGGTCATGCACAGTTCGTGCAGGTGACCGAGTAGTGGCTATAGCCTACAAGCATAAAGCCCTGTACATCCTCGAAGCAAACACAACATCCGGAACCCATTCTGCATATGTGGTCAGCTGTCTGAATGCCCTCGACCCCACTCAACCATTGACGGCACTCACCTCTCGTTCATCCACATCCAAAGCCTCATTGACTACCTGGCATCGATGTCTAGGGCACGCAAATATCAAAAGCGTACTAAAGCTAGAAGAAAAGGACATGGTAGCTGGTATGGAAGTGACTGGATCGAAGGAACGAAGCTCGTCAGCCTGCAGTGCCTGTCTAAAAGGGAAACAACATCGAGAGCCAATCACGTCAAAGTCAGATGTGCAGAACCCCTCCATACTGCATAGGACTTACTCGGATGTCTGTGGACCTATGGAGACAACGGCTCGAACAGGACATCGATACTTCGTCACATTCATTGATGGACACTCCCACCATCTGGTAGTTCGGTTGGTTAAAACCAAAGATGAAGTCCTCGGACTCACCAAGGAATACTTCACTTGTGCAGAAGCTCAAACTGGACACAAGGCAAATTTTTTGCGTAGTGATGGCGGTGGTGAATATGGCTCGAAAGACTTTGAAACCTATCTCAGGTCAAAGGGGATTCACCATGAAAAAACTAATGCCTACACACCTCAGGAAAATGGCGTAGCTGAACGCATGAACCGTACACTGGTTGAGTGTGCATGCGCCATGCTAAACGATGCCAGCCTACCCAACAAATATTGGGGAGATGCAGTCCTACATGCCGCGCATATAATAAATCGCCTTCCTACAAGAGCACTCGACTCGAATACTACCCCACACGAAGCCTACACTGGGAACAAACCCTCTCTTTCCCACCTTCGAATTTTCGGCTGCACAGCACACGCCCATATCCCTGAGGAAAAATGTCAGAAACTCGGAGTTAAGTCCCTCGAGTGCACCTACCTTGGATTCTTGGAGAATAAAAAGGCCTATGTATGTGTGCATCGACCCACTGGAAGGATAATCGAGATGAGGGATGTCATCTTCGATGAAGGCGAAGGGGGAGAACAATCTCGTGTCCAAATCGATCTAGTAACCAAGGAGACGAAGGCATTAACACCCAAAGTGAACGCCCATACCCCTCGAGAGAAAACCCACCTGCGAGTTGAGATCGAGGAGTCTGATGACTCTGGAAATGGCTCAGATGTTGCAGATAACGAGCCTGGGGGCTGGGACATGCCAAACGAATCAATCGAGGGTGCAACGAGCTCACCAACGACTGAGGACGAAGCTCGATCAATGCCCGAGCCTGCTGAAGCTGTAAAAGCTGAAAGCATGTATAGTAGATCAAACCGTGTGCAGGAAAGAGAATCCACACACCTAGAATGCTCTCGTCGAGCTCCTCGATCGAATGCCCGACCTTTCGAAACCTTACCTGGACCTCCAGGCCCTTATCCGAATCCCATCCCTCCACCAGCCTTACGAAGGTCCTCACGAGCTAAACGCCAACCTGTGCGAGACGATGATCAGTGATTCTTCATAAATGCGTACCAAAGAGAGACCTTACCTGTCTCGAAGGTCATGGAGGGGAGAGACGTAGTGAGTGCGGCTGAAAATGCGGCTGTAGAGGGTGTGGATGTGGCGAGGCAAAGTGGTGATGAAGCCAGTCAACAACAACAAACACAATCCACTTACCAAGCAAGCATGTCCTGCGACAACGAACCAACGACCTTCACTGAGGCTATGAGGCGCCCCGACAGTGATCAATGGTATGCTGCAATGGCCAAGGAGCTGAAAACGTTTGTAGACATCGGTCTGTATGAGGAGGTAGTGCGCCCACCCAGCCGCAAAGTCATAGACTCGAAATGGGTCTACAAGGTCAAACGAGGACCAACCAGAGAGATCGAGAGATACAAGGCTCGTCTCGTAGCGAAGGGGTTCACACAGGTGTACAGTGTCGACTACACTGATACGTTTGCACCCGTAGCTAAGTTTTCTACCATTCACATCCTTCTGGCACTAGCCGCGAAGCACGACTTCGAGATACATCAAATGGATGTGAAGTCCGCTTTCCTGAATGGAAAACTGGAGGAAGAAATCTATCTTCGACCTCCCCCTGGCTTCAGAAGCTCGGACGACACTGTCTGGTGGCTTCACCGTGCTCTCTATGGATTGAAGCAAGCTCCGAAATCATGGTACACTCGCCTACAAGATGTGTTTGAATCTCTCGGGTTCACTCGTAGCAATGCTGACCACAGTCTATTCTTCAAACTCGAGGATGGTATCCTAATCATTGTTGCTGTGTACGTCGATGACAAACTCATCCTTTCGAAGAGCCACGAGGCTATCGAGTGCCTGAAGAAGAACTTAGCAGCCGAGTATTCGCTCACTGATCTAGGTGAAGCCCGATGGATCTTAGGGATGGAAATCATTCGTGATCGAGCAAAGGGGACTATAGAACTGTCCCAGAAATGCTATATAGAAATTATCCTCGAACGAATGGGGATGCAGGATGGTCAATCGGTTGCCACCCCCATCGAGCAGAATCTGAAGCTCAAAAAGTTGGCCGCACCCGAGTGTGACCTCGAACTCTATCAGAGTGGTCTCGGAGCACTGATGTACGCTATGTTAGCGACTCGACCTGACATTGCATATGCAGTGGGCGTCTTAAGTCGACATGCATCATCTCCCAGTGACTCACATCTATCTTCGTTAAAGCGAGTCTACCGATACCTCCGCAAGACTGCCGAGACACGTCTCGTGTACTCTAGGGAAATCGAAGGCCCGCTCGAAGGATACACTGACGCTGATTGGGCTGCAGACATAAATGACCAAAGGTCAGTCACTGGATACGTGTTCATACTATCTGGTGGGGCTGTCTGTTGGTCTTCGAAGAAGCAGACATCCGTAGCTCTTTCAAGTACCGAAGCTGAGTACATGTCTGTCTCGGCTGCCTCCAAAGAAGTTATCTGGATCCGCACATTACTTTGTGAGCTCGACACAACCGAAACCTTGCTTCCCACTCCCCTACGTGTCGACAATCAATCCGCTATAGCTTTGACAAGCAATGCCATGTTTCATGATCGTACGAAACACATCGCTATTCGTCATCATTTCATTCACGAGAAAGTCAAAGAAGGGGAAGTCGCAGTTGAGTATGTGCCTACCACAGAACAGGTTGTGGACATTCTCACCAAGGGCCTCTCACACGAGAAGCACCTTTTGTTTTCTACTGGTATGGGACTTATTTTCTAAGGCTAGTCACACTGAGTGGGCGTGTTGGAGATTGGCGGTTTTACCTTCTAGTTGACAGTGCACAGCCTTACATAATCATACTCGTACATAGGTTGATTCTTTTTTCCGAGTCACACCTCAGACTGTCTCTTTCGAGTCTGAGGTGATTATTCTTTCTTTTTCGTGTTCCTACACTATTTACTGATAGCTTGTAGTCTCCCTCTCATAGGTTAGACTACCATAATATAGACTGTCTCTTTCGAGTCTGAGTCTCCCTCTCATAGATCCAGTTATCCTCACCTCAAAAATAATAATGGGTGCAATAAATTTTGTGACATTAGATGACACTGCAAGTGGCGAGCCTGGATTCAGTTCGTCAGCCAACATCCCGGAAGGTAGCTGTGGAAGCCATGCCGATGTCAACCAATTGCCACCCATAACTTGGACGTGGACTTTCCTGGTACCTAAAGATTGTTCCTTGGGTGGCGGAATTGGATGACTAATATGTTTTCTACTGATATGCGTCAATGTACGTGGCCAACGCGACACGCACCAAATGTACAGCCACATGGCACGAACAAAGTAGACGTGGTGCTCACGGACTTCCTAGCAAAGTCGTATGAGAAGGAAAGAAAGGGGCATTTTACTATTTGCGTGTTACTTCCAAGAAAGGCAACTAACCGAACTCGTCTCACTTCCGAAGAGTGTAAACGCGATGGACAGTTATTCCCTCGCACCACAACGAATGTAGAACGAATATGATTGGGTAAGTAAACGCCACCAGGACTGTATGGTAAGTACACTAGGGCGGTGGCTTGACACTACACAGCGCGACGTGGCGGCCGTTCCATCCGGGGGACCCATCCGAACGTTTGTGAAAGGTCAAACATCAGCAAAACAGTTTGTGACTGTGCAGTGCTGTACAGCCACCACAGAGTTCCACAGTGTGACAGGAAGGTCCCCCTCTGTACAGTGCTGCACAGTGGCTGCCAACTCATTAAGAACTACATTTCAGACCTCAAATGTATTTTAGTATGAATGTGCATGTCCTAAATACATAGTTACATGCATTGGAAGTGCACAAAATGGTGTACTTAGAGCAGTATTTGCTCTGGAAAGTTGAACTGTGACACTGTAGTGACTGTGACCCTGTCCCAAAATGACTGTTTTGCTGATGAACAACTTCTTCCACCTACCATCTACGGGGTTGGATACGGAGAGTGGGCTTAGGAGAGGTTGTGTTGGCTTGTATCACTTGAAGTAAGAGTGTGCTCGCGCGGCGGGTCAATGCTCATAGGGAAATGATCGAGGACTTGTATCTGAAGCAACAGTTAGTCGCAAATCAGTTCACAACAAAATATGTCACTCGCAGTGCTCGCCCGTACCTGGTCAGAGGCCCGAGGTCGTGGTTGGTTCACCAGCACCAACCACAAGCCGCGACTACAGTGGGGATCCCATGCAAGCTGCAGTACAGGGCACGAGAGAGGGGAACAACGAAGTCGACACCGCCACAAATGTCCAGATGAGGGCAGTCGGAGGAAGCGACGGATCAGAGAGCCTGACGGACCATTAAGAACGGTAAGAGGTAGAACCGCGATATCACGTTACTAACCAGGAATACAAGCCTCGCTATTTATTTCTATTCCCACACCGATTGTAACGACCACCGTTGGTGAATCACTTTCCAAGGACCAGGTTTTCGTGCAGTAAAAGGATTAGAAACGTACCTACAGCAGATGCGAGTTGCCGTACGTCAGCGTGGGATGGCGAAGGACAATGCGAACCCACAGCTGAAGTACAACAAGACACTTTGAAATCGGCGTCGTGAAGTTCCGTTGGATTTCCCACACTACAGAAGTGAAGTCTTGACGAGCGAAAGACAAAGTTTGACAGGCTTACGCGGCATTCGCGAGTAGAGGAGTCAGGCGAAACCGGTCCAGCTACTCTCTCGCGCAGTCAAAACGACGATCCTTCCCGTAGTTTTGCCAGGATGTACATGAGAACGGGGTGAGTGGAGCAAAGAGTGGATAGATCATCGCGATAGAGTAGGTCGACGTCAGAGGACCCGGATGAGTGATGGAACCGGCGTTTCCGCACTTCAATTTATAGGCTGAGTTCCGCAGCGGGGAGGCTGACAGGTCTCTGTGGTCGTGGTCAGCCGCTGTTCTCGGAGTCGGTCCTCGGTTTTCATCCTATCAAGATGATGCAGATGTAAGCTACTCCACCAAGATCGAGAGTCGTATTCCGTGCATCAGAGGTTCTAGCAGTCTTGACATGCATTGATGGTAACGATAGATGAGACTGGCGATGGGGAAGATGCTGTTTGTCAGCCAACATTCCAGGCGGGAGGTGCACCAACTACGTCGATGTCAGCCAGTTGCCACTTATAACTCGGACGTGAACTTGCCTGGCGAAAATCGTTCGTCAAGTCGCAGAACTGGATGACCCGCGGAGGCTAAGTTGTTTTCTGCGTATATACGTGTCTCAATGGACGGGGCCAACGCAACACGCACCAACGGGAAGCCGTACTACGCGCTCCTTAATTCAGCTAGAACCAGAAACCACGTCAGTGCACGGCTGGAACATCCATCCACATTAACCTGTGATTAGAAGAGTATGACATCGCAGAGGATTTCGTGCACGAAGCAAGTCGACTTTTCCATGACATACATTGGTCCTCATGAACATCCCGGAAAAGTCTACCGTCGTATGACAATGACAGACAGAGACTATGCTGTTCGCATGCACCGATTGTTCTCCTTTGCCTTTCTTTAGTAGTCGCTTGCTTGTACTTTAGGTTCCAGCTCTTTGAAAGTGAGTAGTAAACTGCAACAGCCCCAAATCTTGGGTTGCTTCGCGTCTCAGTCTTCGCGCGTGGCGTCTTCCAGCTGTCGTTTAACGCTGGGGCTAGAAATACTGGTGACCCTACAGCGGGTAACAGCGGATGTAAGTTGATCGGTGAAGACAGAGCAGGGTAGTACAAGTGGATTTGCGTAGGCCGGTGGCATTTTCTTCTCGCTTTCAGCGCAAGCTGCAAAATCCCTTGGTGCATGCATTCAACTGCATAACCTGCATGGACAAAGCAATAAGAAATGCATTGGTACGCTCTCCGGGTCGTCCAGGGAAGAGCATGTGGAAGCACCTAATTCGCTCTGACGATGCCTGGCCTGCGTCCTGATCAGCATCATGATAGAAATGCTCACGTTGCAGTGCACCAGATAGACTTTCATGTAGGGTATTGAACCTAACCGGGCACTCGTGCTCATAGCCGAAGGGTCTGCATATGACCTCGAATGCGCAAAACATACGGATTCTAAGACGATGCGGGACGTCGAAACGGTATATGGATTTCTCATCCGAGGAGCGCTTTCATGGACGTGACGAAGGTCACGCTAGATTTTATGGCGTGCGAGGTCGGAGTCCAGAATTACCTGTTTGAACCGCACATATGTCTTGCCTATCTTTCCCGAGCGTAAAACATTGCAAGCACTAACGTCGTGGCGCACTCAGCCCACACTGTGCAAAAACTCCAAGGCTGCAAAGCTTCGGTAATTCATCAGTGGGCAGCGGATAAGAAGTACAACCAGATGGCAGATCGGACCCACGCAGAAGGCTGTCAGTATCATTGATCTTCCCGTCCACCATATTCACGTTAGTCCGAAGGCATGATGAAATAAAATAAAAAAAGACTATGTGAAGGAACTGCCATGGAGTTGCGCACCTTGCGATAGCGTTACGATCCAAACACGCATCTCCAAATTCTTGTCAAAGACAGGTATCGGCGTCATCAACGGTGGGTATCGCAATTGTCTCCCTTTCGAAATGCCTAGCTTATCCTTTTCCCTTCTCCTGGCCCTTATTTCTGGTTTGAGCTGACTTGGACGGCCGGAACGGTTGCGACTTTTGCTTCTTTGATGAGTGCGACAAAATAATCGGTTTACTGACTGGGAAACCAGACGAGACGACAGCTACACTACCGTAGGAGCCGGAGCAGGCTGGTGGCAGTGTCTCGTTTATGAGTCACGTGAAAGCAAGACATAAGTTCTATCCAAAACGAGAAGGTGTTTCACACAGCCTCATCGTTCATGCACGTGACTGCGTATACGCTTTACTACGACAACTGCATGCATAGAATAGCGTCGTGTCACTTCTGGTATGAAGAGAAAAAGCGCCCTGCACATTCCTCGCCATACGACGACCGTCCAGGGCATTGCGAGCTTACATAGTTTTCAGCTTTACCGTCATACACCGGTAAGAAGAGTGTTAACGCTTTGCCTCTCTCATGGGTACCCGCCGTGGTGGGTATTGTCCAGCGCAGCGAGGTCTGTCTGAACGAGTATGGACTCGAGTATCCGTCTGGGCCACGGCGGTAAGCTAAGGACTAGACTATCAAGGTGGGTGACTATGAAACACGCTGACATGTATTCATCGATTGCAACTCACAGTAATCGCCCATGCAACTGCCATTTCAGTGTGGATGGGACCGCCACCTGTAAGGAGTCACATGCACGCGGTAGGTATTCATAGCGTGGTGGCTGACCAGGAAGGCAGACCGAACGTCCAGCTCAGCACTGCTTACTGCACGTGCGCACCGGCGAGCCAGCGTTCTATCTGAACGACTTTCCAGAACAGGGCCGAGTAGCGATTCCAGAATATGAAACACTTGCATTCCTATCTCCTGCCCAAGGATGGACGATTCTTTCGTCGCGATTAGAGCTACGCACTAGCCCCCAGAGAGGTGGCTGACGCTGACGATGGATCCATGTCAGCCGCGCAGTCCCATATAAATACTCCCCGATAATTCAAGAGACGCACCGCCAGTTCGCCCTTCTCTTTCTCGCATGTATCTCGATGAACGTCTACTACGACTATCTCCGTTACGACTGAGCTCAGTGCTCATGTACGTCCTGGCAAACTACTGTGATGCTCCCGCACTTGCGGTCGTGGAACACAACGGCATGATGGTTTCTGGCCCGCAGGGAAACTCTCCTCTCCAAACACCTCTGTGAGTGCTCTACACTTTGTTGCATCCGTTTTTCTAATAAAGGGCTCGTCATCTGGGATCGTTGTCTTGTCTGTGTGATCGTTTCCTGTGTGGTGGAAGGGTTCTACAATATGTCGGAGAAACTTTAAGCCTGATTGTACCCCCACTCCTCGTACCCGTGTCTACGATTGTTGTTTGGAAACCAGAGGTCTTTAATAAGGGGAAGAACGTGTAGATGGGTTGCCGCATCAGCATAGCTGCTGCCTTCACTCCTACGAGTTCTCCAAATGCGGCGGCATCACAACCGAGCATGGTTCATATCGGCTGGTACGTATGCGCCATTTTTTGCCTCTACCTGTCCACCTCGGGTTACTTACTTCATTGATTAGTGCCTAACCGCGGTGTGGATCTCCCGGGGGAATTCTAGGGGTTAGGCGCGCTGATGGAATGGAACTGTATCTCCCAATCACCACGTATTTGTACTGACCGGTATGTTGCATGGCAGTCTTACCCTTCTTGTGTTGGTAGCTGACATCTTACGGGACATGGGTTAGTTCTCAGCCTATGGGGATCTGCCCTCTCCGCTGTTGGGCATCCCGAGAGCGGCTCTTCCGGGTCATCTCGTACGTCACTTGGCGGCCGTGTCCTTGTATTGGTAACTGACATCTCACTAGGTTATGCTCTTTTTTTTTCTGCCGAGCCGTGACGCTACAGGCCCGAAAATGAATTCTCACATTGTGGTCAGTAAATTCAATGCGCCTCTTGAATGCGTCACGTCAATTCCAACTCGTCTTCGAAACAAAACTGCGACCCTCTCGTTGTTCCGGATTTGTCCAGCTGGACTGGAGCCATTCTTCGACATGTCTGAGGAACATCGAAGAAAGTAATGGATACCGCGCATTGTCCTTGTCCGTTTCGGTTCAACTTTGTCATCGGTCCTACTTAACGGCAGCTAGTGGGATGTCTCTCCCCAATACTGGCGTGTTGCGATTCAATGCGGAACCATCGTATCTGTGCCTCGGCAATCAACATGGGTGAATTCATGGGGACAGTTCGAGTAGTGGGCCATCCATGACGTCAGTGTTTCGACGGGGGGAAACATACTTTTCCCTCCACTTGGCACTTCGAGGGGGCCGTGACAAAGGCATTACTCGTAGACATCGTTACCGCTGTCATAAGCATGCGTCTTAGACTACTTACCCAATCAAATTCATATTTTCTTGTGCCAGTGTGTCCGAACTCATTGACGGACGATCCTCCGAGTATTGCCATTCACTTCGTGCATAGCTTGTAATAAGTGCACTAAACATGCTGCCCTTGTAACTACAGTTAACTCCCTTACACGGATACCTCGCATAACCCACACTCCCTCACTTTTATCATAAATACGGCACCTCACCAGTAGCAATATCTTGACTTTATTGTTTACGGATTTATCATAATATCATGAAATATGATAACCATTGTTTTATCACGCACCTTGTGCCAGTGCACCAATCGCAGATGCGGGGGCTGGTGATATCGATGTCAAAATAAACATCACAGTGCTGTAATAGTCACGTAAACCACGGAGGCGCTCGGTACGATCCCTATACACATTCATAAAACTCTGAAGTCGGCCAGAGCTAGTTGCCGCCGTATCAAAGTGGGCTGGGTCACAGCACTGTTGCATCCAGTCCCCAATCAGAAGAGGCACAGTAGACAAGTACGACAACCTACGTTTAAATCCACACACAATACAACATCCAGCGTGTTCACCATCACTTGTGTGTACATTTCTGGTGTCATCCGGAGGGCTTACCGAGTTGATCTGGAGACAAGTTAGCGATCCACACAAAGCAAACGGAATGAAGAGCGACCCACCGCATTCGGTTGTATGTAAGCACTCCTACGTTGTGAATGATCCGGAGGTGTAACAACCACTTGCTGTAAACAACAATTACGCCCTTATTCTGGCATTTACTATGTTAAGGACTTACTCGCACTGGTGAAGCAACAGGGACCCTCCTCTGTTGTAATTCAACGCAAGGTCACAATAGGAGGGTTATCACGGCGTGGATCATTCGTACCCGCTTCTGGGGCCCTGAATCGACGGTAACGTTGTGTGGGAAGGCGTCTTCTCGCTCCTTTCTTAACCGGATCTACCAGACCACACGATGTCATTCCAACTCGAGAAGAGTCATGTTGACTTGAGTCATGCGTACCCGTAATTCATCAGACTCTTTTGTGCCAATATCGTGAAATTCGATGCCATCGACAGCACCAGTTTTTGGCAATGGGCGACGTGGGATCAACACCGTCAGACTCTATTTCTACAGCATCGACTTCCTTACCATCCGACGCTGCCGTGGGGTGTGGCTCGGGGTCTGGTCTAGGTTCTGACTTGCTGGTCGGCTTCTCAGCCTATCCAACGGGATATCATCGTAGTAAGTAAACATCACAAATCACATACGTCTTTTGGGGAGGCTGCCCGAAATTCCTCTTGGTCAGCTCGAGCCCCACGTTCGGTACTTGTGGCGGTAGCCTGTTCGATGACGGCTTCAGTATCATCGCAGCAATTGGATGTAGATGTCCTACGCCTTGAGGTGGCGGCACCCGTGGTTCTTCTCGATGTTCTTCGACTCCAGCACCAATCCCAGTATCAGCAACTTCTGGTGTAATGGTTGCTGGGATGCCTCGCAACGACCCATCGAAGGAGTGCCTATGCCTGGTGGCGAGTCTTTCCGTAGAGGCCATGCCTGACTTTTTCAGTATGGCGGGGAAATCCCCTGCTGAAGCCTGAGACCTTCCTGGCAACTATTTTTGCGTAGATCCCCTAACTGTGTCTCTAGGAAAGGATGGAAACGTACCAGGGTAGGACTGGGTGGGGAGTTAAAGGACGTCGCGTTTCCGAGAGATGACGTTTCTCTGACTGCGTTCTGGCTATTGGAAAGTGGTTATTCTGTGCGCACTTCCGGTCTTGTTGGAGGTTGTAGGTGTAAACAAGGAGGTGGAGAGTTTAGGCGCCAAGAACATGTGGAGCTCGCACATGGACCCACTGCCACCAATTATATGCCCACACAGCGGTGGTTTCAATATTATCGCGAGCTCTAAAGAGTATTCAGAATAGAGAACAGTATATTTTTTTGTAATTCAAGTTATCGGTATCTTGTAAATATTTATTCTGAGAGGACATATAAGATTTATCTCAAGTCTATTTTGGGACAAATATTATGATATCTTCAAAAGATAATTGAAAATTATATATTGTGAGAGGGTTTTAGGGGCAAACTTCCTAAAATATATAATTTTCAATTGTCTTTTGATGATATCATAATATTTGTCCCAAAATAGACTTGAGATAAATCTTATATGTCCTCTCAGAATAAATATTTACAAGATACCGATAACTTGAATTACAAAAAAATATACTGTTCTCTATTCTGAATACTCTTTAGAGCTCGTGATAATATTGAAACCACTGCTGTGCCAGTAAGAATTGCACCACATCAGGTAACTGTGATGGTGGGGTATGAGGATACTACAGTACACTACCTCATAATGCATTACATAATAATGCATAAATCAGCTAATGCATAGCTTTTTGTGTGACTGAAGCTGGGCCCCCCTTACAATGGCTCGCATATGCATAATGCAAAATGCATGGCACTGTGCTTCACTTTATGCATTATCAGCTCCTGCAATAGCTAAGCACATTGTGTACTGCATCAGCAAATCAGTCAAGTATTGTGCAGCGCTGTACAGCGCTGTACAGCGGCTACAGCGTGACAGCAAGGTCCCCCACTGTCCGGTTGCCCCACAGTTAGGTAACAGTGCTGTACAGCTCCATGTATAATATTAGAACTGTACCTTAACTGTGCCATGCTCTACAGTTGCGAAGGCTAATAAGCGCTGTCAGCTACTTCGGCTACCTGAAGCGCTGTCAGCTGCTGCACTGCAGCTCCACCCAGAAGCGCTGTCAACCACTGTACCACAGTCCCGGGCCGGGAAAACTGTCAATCACCGTACAGAGGCCTCTTGCTGTCAGGCACTGTACAGCAGCCCATACTGTCCATCGCTGTATGGTAGCCCCACACTCTCCATTTACTGTACAGCAACCCCGTACTGTCAATTACGATACAGAGGGCCTACACTGTCTACTACTGTATGAATAGACCTGAACTGTCTGATGCTGTCCACACTCTGAATGTAAATGATCACCGGAAGCTTGCTATTGCAATCGTGATTGTATAGACTGACACAAATTAGAGACGATACTAGTCTAGAATTACTTCCCAACCTCCCTGCTTCACCAGAACTGGATCTTTGGCGACAAAACCGGTCCTGCAAAACTAGTAAGATTACATCCGCGAGCTCATATATGAACACTTACATTCCCATTTGTGCCCAGTCCTCCAACATGGCACTGAGTTTTGGGCCGTGGTACGTATCAAGAGCAACAGTATCCATTAAGGCAAGGAGCCTCTGGTACGAGTCTTCGAGTTCACCCACATTGAGTGATTCTGCCTTAGAGAAGCCATGCCGTTCGTATGTCAAAAGAACACTATGAACCTTTAGGGGGACACGATGGTTAGCATCTGAGCTGAATGATCAAATAACTCACGATAGCGGCAGCAAGGGCCAGAGCCTTGTACGGGACAAAGTGCTGAAACTCGACATACTGACGGAGGGATTTTACACTGTTGCTGTAGTAGACTCCGAGACAGATATTCTGTAGGGCAGGATGCGCAAAATTACTGGCTTTTCCCTAATAATTAACATGGTTGGTCAGCTACATAGGCTGGAAGAGATTGTACATACGAGACTGTCACACTCTCCTCGCAGGAATTTAGCTCCCTCAAGAAGCACAGTGGCCTTTTGCTTGACTGCATCAAGCCGCTCACGTTCGGTTGTAGCACTTTTGGGGGCAGACAAATTATATTCGATGGGAACAATCCGGACAGCAACCTTCTTGATTTCGCTCCGGAATGTTTGCGTATCATTGAATAACTGTTGCAACCTCAAACAGTGAGAACTGGTAGTGCACAGCCACTTACCATCCGTGCCATAGACCTCTTGTACTGTGGGTAGAAGCCTATAGGAAAACGTTGAGAACGGACCACAAATGTATCACAAGGAATATATTTACCTGCCTCGAGCTCACTCTGGTCTTCCTGGTATTTGACCACCAGCTCAATTATTTCTTCACTACACTGACCATCAACAGCAGTCTCGAGCCTAAGGAAAGGTTCCTCAGTGGCAACGTAAAGCCGGATCCTTGCCTTGGCCTCGTCAAGTAGTTTGGTCCATAATGGAGGGTAGAACGCCAGTGTTGTCGGCTTCACAATGACAGTGTTCCGTGCACGCCCTAGACGCGCACTGCCCTTACCAGAGTTGGCCTTTGCATTGTCCACATCCATCAGCTCCTCTGCAGCCGATTGTCGGCCAGACAACATTGCATCGGGGCGGGTCTTCTTCGAGGGGCGGCGATCCTGAGACATGTGGCCACAATGTACATCGTTTAAATAGGTTGGCGAGGGAGATCTTCGACGACGATTTAGGCTATGATGCCGACCAAGCACATCGTAGTCAACTCCAGGCTAGTGGGTCATGGTAGTGGCGCCAGTAATCAACAATAATGTAGTATATACCTCTTGGTTAGCTTCGCAGGTCTCGTGGATACCATCCCTTCGGGCACCAACAGCTTGCCTACCTGGGGTATGATGGGACACGACAGGAGATGAACTACGCAATAAAACAGGTGTTGGTGTTCGGGAACGTTCCCGATTCTGGGAAACATTCAGCTGTGGCATGTTTGACCGGACCTGTTCTGACTGATGAGAGGTAGCCGCGAGACGTAAGGAAACGCCTCCCCGAGAAGAAGGAAGTCGGGGAAGGGCATGCTGCTCGCGCACAGACTGAGAATGCGAATTGCGTGGAAGCCGGGATGGCAAGCCTCCCTGAGAAGGAACACTCTGGACAGGATGCTGGCGCTGCTGAGTAGGATGCTTCGAAGTTGTGCCCGGTAGTGGCTGAGTCTGCGACAGTTCAGTAGTGGGTGAAGTCAGCGGAGACGGCATGTCATCACTCCGGCGAGTGTTGGCATCCAGTGCTGAAGAGAGTGAGAGAGAGATGGAAAAGTAAGTATGGCATGAGACGACATAAGGACCACCACCCGCCTCCAAAAAAGCCGAGGTGTGCATCTTGTTGAGCATTTGTCTCGTCAACAGAGCGGACCTCTGGGCTGGGCAAAGCATTCTGCTCGTCGTCGCTCCAACGTTGCTCGGAGTACTGCTCAGTATCGGATCTATCAACTTGAGAGTTGTCGAATAGATCACCGCTATCTCGAACATCTTCACGGCCACCATTACCGCCGTTCGTGTCTGATTCTTGGGAGTTGTCTGCCTCGGGAACGGCAGATAGGTTACCACCACTACGACGATCTAACCTCTGTCTTCCAGCCACAGCTTTACCTCGGGATGTGTTTGGGAAAGAACCAATCCGACGACGATTCTCCGTCGGCCCCAAGTCGCAGCCCTGAGTCACGGAAGAAAGACCTGTGGTTCGGTGGTAAGAACGGGCACGAGCACCTTCTGAGATGACTCCAACGCACCTCCAGTGGAAACATGCACCGAACTGGTACGGCTCTGCTCATAATCTTGTAGGGATTGCGTACCAACGAAGGAGGGCTGCTGCGAGCCATCAGTCCGCAACCCAAAGCGGGAACTTGAACCCTCCGCCCCGCTAGACATATACGTGTGTTGGTCCTAGCAGAGTTAGGCCGGAGCGAATCATTGTTTTGGCATGTCAGCTTACCTGGGCTTGAGAAGTTGTACGCGCACTGCGCGGGGTCCTCCTTCCACGTCGAGTGGTAGGTGCCATGGGATTGACATGTTCGTCGTTGGAAAGTACAACCTGTGGCTTGTGATGCCTGTGCGGAGTCTCGACCGCCTTACCTACTTTCTCTAGTTGGGCGACAGCGCCTCCTTGGCCAGCAGTAGGTCGTGTCGATCGACGGGTAGGACCGCCAACGACTGTTTCTTTGGTTTGTGCATTGCCACGTCTAACCATACCGACACCGACGTTGAGGTGACCGACGGTGACCACAAGACAATGTTCAGCAATAGTCGAGCTACAAGATGACAAATAACGTACTAGAACTAATTCAATCAGCACGTGTTCGGACAGGACCGAGAACACGCTCAGACATTATCGGCCTTGAAAAGTCAGCGAACTGGAACACTACAGCAACATAAATCACTGCTAGCAGGTGCACGTTCAAACATCTCTCATCTTACCTAACACTCTTGGGGTGAGGACGGACAAAAAACTCCATCCACTGCAACGAATCTGCCGAGCAATGCAAAAGCCAGCCCCCCAGCATTGAGCGGTGGAGGATGAAGAACTTCAAGGACGGATGTTTCGTTACTTGCACAGTATCGAGGGGATGGTGTGAATCAGCCACTTTCTCAAGAGTCAGCGCTGTACGAGATTCGAATGTTGTGTGGCGGAGAGCGGTGTATGTTCATCCGAGGATGTAGAGCGACTGTTCGTCGCTGGAGGACGTGGATGGAGAGCCGGAAAGGCGATAATCAATGACGGCGGGAACGATAGATGAAGATGTCGTGTGTAGCGTGTGACACAGACTGGAAAAAATAATGCGTATAATTACAAACGGGCGAACCATGCGTGAGAGCGAACGAACATACCTTGCAGACAAAAGTTAGCATCCACGTCGTTCAACTCCGTTGCCATCAATACCAGCGCCATCCCCCTCGCCTTCGTTTTCAACCGTCACAATACAGATGCCCATACTTCTGCAGCTGCGCGTTAGACTCGAAGGGAGAGACTTAGGTAGGGCAGCGTGGATGGAGAATCGTGTTTGATGTAGGAGATCGAAGTGGCTGGATGGAATGAGGAGGTAGCGAAAGAGAGAGAAGAGGGTGGCCGGGAGGGATGTGAGTACGGGCGAGGGAAATGCGCGAGAAGGGAGTGGAGGAGGTGGTCGTAGAGGGGCAAAAGGGTTGTGCGGAGGTCGTGTGAAGAGGCTGGTCGCAGGTGAGGAGAGGAAGGAAGGGAAAAGAGGGGCACGCACTCGAGGAGAGCCAGAAAGGCTTCGTGATCTGCAGAATCGAAAGCATCTTGCCGGTGCCGCACGACGTCTCCAGTTATGAAGAAGTCAGGACATGGACGCAGAGGGAATCCACTGTATTGGCAAATCGGATGAATATAGGGAGAAAACGAGTCGTCGCCACTGGTGGAGGGAGTCATGTAGGGATTGTCGATTTGGGGCGGGATGGGACGGTCTAAGCCATTGGATGACAATGTAAATGGCGACTCACGGCTATGCCATGGTTGAATTAGCTAGCGGAATCGAGTGCAGAGCGCAGATGGACTCGTATGAGTGACTCTGCATAAGACTGGTGCTGGCAGTGGTAGTACGGTCGCTGATGCTCCACAGACGATGGGAGAAAGACTCTCACCTGAAGCGTTTGACTCTCTTGACGACGCCGAGAACGTCGCAGACATACGCCTCAAGCCCCACGAAGGGAAACGGAGTGATCAGATGTACCCAACGACCTCACATGCGACACCGATAACACACGACCACCACGAGGCACAACCAAATAACACCAAATGAAGTCACGGGATCACAATGGGTTAGAGCGGCCGTCGCGTCCATTGCTACAGGTGATCGCCCCTCGGGCCTCATGAGTTTTTTGAGTGCATATGCTGCCGGTGAAACTCATCTGCATTTTCGTTTTGCATGTGGAGGACAGACATTGAATTTTTTGCGCTTGATATGTGAGGCCCTTCCTACTGCTACTCTGCTACCTACGCTACACTGCCTATGAGCGTGGAGGATCGTAGTCCCAAGAACGTGTTTCGCATGATATAGAAAAAGGTGCGAACAAAAATTGCGGAGAGGAGAGTGATGGAATGCTGACCAAGTTGCACGAAAAAAAAAGATAACGGTTACTGTAGTACAATAAAGCAGTGGTGCCATGTCCTCTCTCAGAAGTGGGAATATAATGCGGATGCCAGTCAGAAAATGCCACGTTATAGAGAATGAATGTAATAAAATATGTGCGGATGCCAGAACGTGAAAAAAAAAGTAGACGCGACGGTGCACGGTAGGGCCGAGAAATCTATCGACCGTAAGTCCGCGTATGCGGCGAAGGATATGCCGGCGAGCTCCGATGGTGGGATGCATGATGGTGGTGGTACGGATGCGGGTGCTGGCTGGCAGGAGTAGACGATGCTGCATAGAACTGTACGCCAGGAGGACCAGCATTTGAAAACGGCGCAGAAGGGACGGCACAAGTTCCGTCGCCTCTCAACGGCGGAAGCTGCAGTGATTGGTCCCTTTCCACAGGTGACACCTTCTTGTACGTGTGTGCAGACCCGCAGTTGGAAGAAGACAACTTCCTGGCCCAGATCGCATCGTGCAAATGGGGCAGTGAAGGCTGTCTTGTTGCAGCAAGGGTCACATGAGAGTCATGTGGACTCACAGAAGCCGACTGGAAATCCATAGGGACGTATGCGGTGGCTGCTGGACTGTGTATGATGGTGGCGGGACTTGCGGGGGTGGTTGGTAGCACCGCAATCTAGCCTTGCGGTTCCCCTTGGGCTGCTCCGAGTCACCGTTGATGGACGAGCCAGCGAGGGAGTAATAATACAAGCTCTGCGGAATTAATGAGATCGTGGTGCATACTACGACCAGAGAATGAATCATGCCTGAGGCACATTGACCGGACGGTCCACGCGGTAAGCGGCGACGAGGGTTTGCGGACGGCCTTCGATCACGTGCGATCTCGGTTGAGACTGCGCCGACTGCGCAGATCTCTGTGCATGCAGCGAAGAGGACAAGGACATTTTGGCAAGTGAATAGAGAGAATCGAGTGGCGAAGAACCAGAACTTGGGCAGTTGTGATAGCTGGTCTCAGGGATTTGCAGGGTCATACCTGTGGGACGCTTCAGGGGTGGCAACTCCTTGAAAGACACCGAGGTCGGAGAGAATGCATCGGTTGCGGAACGCTTTGTGCCCAGGTGGAGTCACGTGATACGTGGACGCAGGCGGATTCGTGAGTCGCATTGGGGAAGTGGAGCGTGCACGGTAAGACGTCGACTGGCATCTCCACCGATATGTGCGAGCGACAGACATGGACGTCATTGGTTGTGACTGTCGGCCGTGGCGCGAGGAGCGAGCACGTACTCCGCGCCATTTTCTACTCTCCGTCTCCTTTGTGAGCACCAAGCCTTTCAGTAGATGGAGCCACGACGCGTACTGTTTGCCGGACACATGAAGCGAGAAGTCGACCGCTGTCAAGAACTCCTCTCCATTTTGTGGATCTCGCTGAGGTCGATACCGGACACCTCTGACCAGGTCTTGTTCGTGTATGTGTTGCTGTGACGCGTTCAGTACACGCGGCTAGACGCGTCGAATAGGCACTCACTCGTCCAAGAACTTGTTGGCCATCATCAGTGCAGCGACTGCTATCCGGAACTCGCTCCCTGGCAGACCGTTCGTAAAGCGGTTGCGTTCCTTGAGAGGCCATATGTAGTGCAGCGACAGGACGATGACAGACTGGCCGACTTGCGTCGTTTCGAGCAGCTTGTGCATGAACTAAACAAAGGCGGCAGACGGAGCGAGTTGGAGTGGCGAGGTGGTAGCCGGTATCTCTGGTGAGTAAGGGGGACTCGGTATTTGGTGTGACGATGAGATGTGGGGGGAAGGGGAGGGGGAGGAGAACCAGAGATAGCAGACCATTTCGCAGGTCTTTTCTGCGATGAAGCTAGCGGGCCGTTTGAGGGTGGAGTCGAACCAGTCGATGAGGTGAGGAGCGTCATCTGGTATGAATGGCTTGTGTTGGAACGGAGGGTCAAAGACGTCAACATCGTCATCGTACCGCTGCAGAGGAGAGTCCGACGCGTCTTGAGAGAGGGGTAGCATGGATGGGAGTGGCAGACACTGGCTGGGTCGGCGGTCGAAGCATGTTATGGGGGGCAGCGAGACAAGTGCAGTGGACATGGGTGGAGTGATGAGGCCAGAGGACCTACGCCAGACGTCGTGTGGTAGGAGCGTAGAGGCGGCCATTGGTGGTGGTGGAGGGGGTATGGTGCTCGCATGTCTCGTATAGTTTTATAAAAACCCACAGGCCCTGTATGTATGTGACTATACACTCCGCGAGCGCTTGTCATCGCCTTCGAGCGGAAGTCCTCCTTCATGCGTTTATTGCGGTGAACAACAGAGAATGAAATTTACAGGTGTGGATGAAAATGAACAGATAAACGAAGAATAGCAAGCCTGGGTAGAATGAAACGAAGATCAGCCGGGAAGAAAATGGACGGCGGTGGGGTGAGACTCACGGAAGGGGGACAGAGTGAAAGCAAGGAAGAAAAGGAACAAGAAAACACTTTGGATACACATTTCTTTCTGTTGACCGGTTTGCCATACCATCCACTTGCGAAAAAGGCCAGCGTCCATGAGATGAGGAACCAAAACACTCGCAACGCTGGAGAGAAGAGAAGAGAAAGTGAGAACACCGTAGAGAACTCTGATCGAGAGCAAGGAACGGGTAATGACTCGGACATCGCAGGTCGTGACTGAGAGAACAAGGGATCCACGATACGAGAGAACAAGCGAAGCCGATATTACCGGAGAAGTAAACTTGTTCCTACTCTTGTATATCCCACCGATTGCCATAGTCCTCTCTCTGTTGTTGTCAATTCTCACCGTGTAATGCAGGGGAAAATAGATCATAAGGCTGACCATGATGGGGAAAAGGAATATCAGACACGGAGTGCAGCAGGAAAGATGACGCTGGATGTACACTGAACAGTAGTCTCATGAACACAACGATATGTGGACGTTGCTGAACCTGCCTTGATAGTGGTAACACGCCTCCCCCCCTCCGACAGGGCAAAGAACCTGAAGACAATCCTTGTGGACATATCTGGATGTCACGAATACACTGGAAGGGTCAGTGAACATGGCTCATGCCTGTTTCTCTCTGTAGCTCCGCTTGCCTTTACAAGCTTCTCTAATACGGCACCATCAACTTTAGGATTCAAGGAACAAGTTTCAAATTCAGAATAGTATGTCTGTGCAGGGAGCTAGATATTGACTTGAAGGGAAACCAATCAAAGAGACGTACACAAGTCAGTGGTTGGTAGTGTAGAAAAAATCTTTGTCGAAGTATCTGTTTAAATAAAATGACTGCGAGGCATGAAAGCTGTTCATGTAGGTTAGCCTCTTGTCGGCAGTCTCACCAAACCGAGGGACAACGTGAGCAAAGGAGCTGATCTGATCTAGAGGGAATACATCGCCGAAGTACGATCCAGATGCGCGAACTGCCCGCTTGAGCACGTGTAGGTGCGTTGAGGGTTCAACGTTGACGACATCGAACCGCCGCACATAGACAAGAAAGCGGTTTGCCCACGGGACATTTATTCCCTTGGGAGGACGTGGACGCATTATGAGACGGACTTCAACAACTGCATGTCCTGCACTAGGATTAGTTCCACTACAGTACGTACGAAAAAAAAAAACCTGTGAGGCCGCTGTCTGGCCAGTCATGACCCTCATCCACCTGCAGAATAGCTGCATCGTAGCGACCATATTTCCAATGACCGTTTGGCGGTTGGGCATGAATGGTGTACGCCGAAGCAGTCGAAGCTCTATCGTGATAAACCCTTTGCTGGATACGCACTTTGTACCAAATTTGAAGATATTCAAAGGGCAGCGGTATATCTTGCGCCGACTGTCTGGCTCCCCCAAAAGGTCGGATCCTTCGACCGAGGCGGTTGTAAAGAGCCAGGTAGTCTCCCAGTGCGCTACGAAGGTCAGGTATAGCAAATTTCTCCGCAGCAGCGTCAACCGAAAGACGACGGAAAGTAGGGCGGAAGTTGAGATGGAATGCAGCCGAACCACGTACGAATGTGCGCAGCGGAGAGGAAGAAAGGGTCGTAGACGCAAGAAGCTTGGCAGCGATTTCGAAGAAGTCAGATGGTGATTGTTTCGGTGCCCACAAGTCGTTTAAGACAGCTGCTTCAGCTTCACCCACGTCGTCAACCGCATGATCAACCTCTCCGTCACTTTGATCCCCGTCATGTTCGACGGCAGAACTAGAGGATCCCGCCTCAGCAGTCCCGCGTAAGCGTACGGTGGTATCGAACATCCGGCATTTCTCGACGCGATCCAAATGACGGCAGATCTGCGAGCTGTAATCCTTGTTGTTCGTCCTTGACGCTGGGTCCTTAACGACCTCAATGTGAGCGTGCTCCGTCGTATCCGCAGACCACTGCAACACCGAACCGACTTGAGATATGCTGGGGACAACGCTTTGTAGCAACTCGAGCTTGGGTATTTCCCAGTGCTCAAGGATTGACCCACTCTGGTCACCTCGACGAAGGCCTCCGTCGATGATAGCTTGCTTGTAATGATGAAATTCGGCGAGTGCCGCTGCAATCTTTTCACATCCCTCTTCTGTGATCGCAGGTGCTTGGGCAAGATAACGGAATTCCGTCAATGCGCGGACCGCAGCGACGACATCGGGATGGGCAGCGCCAGCTATGACAACGACAAGGTATCGTTGAACGTCACGCTGGGTGCGTCCACCAACCTGCTTCAATTTAGTGATCCCAGACTTGAATTGACGAAGGCCTGTGATGGGTGGTAAAAGAGAAAAACGGAAATCGAGTTCCTCACTACCCAATGCACACTTACACCACTTGACATCGTGGTCCCAGGACATGCGATGCCAATGATGCAAACACTCCGGTGTAAGAAACCTGTGGGGGTCACTGAGAAGCCAATCACGCCAGAAAGGACGCGATATGCCACTCAATCGAAATTGTGCACACGCGTCAAAGTATGCCTCGACGTCATCGGGGTCGCAGGGAATGCTCTCAAGCTGACGGAGAGTTTCCTCACCGGTCCGTGGGCCGTGACGAAACGGGTCGCCGAAGTTCTTGTACATAGCTTTCGTGACAGGCGATGTTTTTCCTCGTACGCATGCAAGCATGCACGCCTCAGGTGTGTCGACTATGTAAGAGACCAGTGGGGTGAAGCAAAAACGAACGTTCCCGAGTGGATCTGCCATCATCCGACCGAACTGAGCGGCTTTCTTGAGAGGTTCAAGAACGAAATCGAGGCATGCGTGGAAGAGACGTGCTTCCAGGACCGAACGGATCCTCGTAACGGGATAGATGAATTCAGCGATGGGCATCAGTGCGGTCAGCAGAAAGGCGTGTGATGAACCTTTGTTCCGGACATTCATCCTGATGTTAGCAAGGCTGATAAGCAATGGGTGTGCTACCTTGCCTCCACAGACGTTGGTGATATTCGTCTTGTCTGACGAAAGGATTACGCCGCAAAGCGTGGAGCCTACGGGAACTTTCGTCTGAAGGTAGTCAGCATATGCAATTTATTTCCTCGAAACCTTTACCTGCAAATCCCAAGCTCCGTCGCTACTCATCCACTCGCTGTATACCCTCATGACTCGTTCTGCAGCAGTGAACACACGGAATGGAGAATAGTCCATTTTTCCTGCGTAAAACGGATGGTTAAACAATGCTTCTATGCATTCGAGAGAATCACGCCAGTAGAGCTGAACAGGGTTGGTGGTCGGATGGCGCGTAGGAACTACGCGAACTTTCCAGCACGGCCCTTTTGGAAGATCCTCAATACGCCCGCGAAGTTCCTTTGCAGTCCAGAAGGAGAGCGGCATCTTCTTCGTCTGTACAGTAAGAGGTGGCACGTAAATGATAGCGATGAACTTGTAAAATACGACAAATGCTTACCATACTTAGAGACAAGTAATTGTCGACCTCTCTCATACTGAGATTCGACTGAAGTAGAAAGTTGGCCATCTCCCAATCCCCGAAGTTGGCGAAAGGATAGTACATATTAGTTTGACGATGGAAAGCGTGACGATCCATGTCGAAGCGCCTGAGGAAGGTGTCCCCGATGCCATATACGATCGCAGCGCCTTCGAAATGCTCACCTCGGCAAAAATGTCCAGCATAAGTCGTTGGTGCGAAAACTTCCACTCCCTCTCCGATTTCAGGGATGTCGTAGTCAGCATTTGGGCCATCGAAGTGATCGTCCATCGGCGCAAGATCCAAGTTCGGAGAACGGAGAGCAAACGCATTAGCACCATCCAATGTCGGATCGCCTAAGAATGAAATATACTCCCGTTCCCAAAGGTGACACGCCGTTCGTGGCTGCTGGAGGTGGAAGGTGACACCATTTGCTGTTCCAAATGACTTCGCACAACGCGGGCACTTCGGCATGTTTTTTAAAATCGAGGGTGAGGAAAAGAAGAACGTTGGAATGCTAGAGGCAGGGTTACAGCGGTTTGCGTGAAGGCAGACAGTAACAGGTGTAAGGTAGACCAGTTTGGAAATAATATGAAAAAGTCCTACGGACCCACCCGGCCCGCCGGATCACTCATCTTTCGACCCCCAGCGGTCATATTATTGTTCAGAGGCTGCAAATTTTATCCAGATAGGCTGTACAACGTGTAAATATCCCACTCGTTTCCAACGATAGCATTCTGGCATAATGTCGGGGCCTCGTTTTACTCGGCAAGTCTTCGGTGCATATCAGCGAGCTCCTTTGGAGGTAAAAAAAAATGTACTTCTATTTCTGAAGAAGTTTGTGTGGTAAACGCACTCGAGCCCACTTCTAAACTAGCTAGGCCGTTCTCAAGGGGTAACCCGGGTTCTCGTTATCCGGCTTTGCACAAATATGATGCTACGAAGTCACAACGCATTAGTATCATTCTTTGACAGAGATGACGAAGATTGAGTGCCTCGTGACTGAGAAGTTGCGTGGGGTTCGGGCCATTAGACAAGATAGGCGGATGATGCACCTGTTCAGAATTATGAACGAAGAAAGAGGAAACAACTTACTTCCTTGCGCTCCCGTCCCCGCATGAACGGCGGACCCTTATCGTAGATATCAGTCCACAGACCCTTCGAACGACGGGCAGGTGACGTCTTCGCTTCCTCGATGGCCTGGTCAACCTCTGCTTTAGCCTCCTTGTCGAGTTGCTGAAAAAAAATACATCAGTTTTCTCGACTTAAGCAGGGAGAGATCTACACCCTGAGCTCTTGCAGGGAAGTAAGACCCCATTCTTCGATATATCGTTGCAACCCGCGGGTTGGACTTTGCGTGCTACGCATCCGCTGGATCTCTTCACGGGTACGATAGGTAGCACCAGAGTCAGACATACTAGGGAAGAACTGCCGCTTAGAGTCACAGGTAGGATTGATGGGGAGGGCGGGCGTACTCACGAGACCACCGTAACGGTAAGTAACAAATTCCATAAATAGTGGGCCGTTACCTTCAACGACCCAATTACGAGCAAACTGGGTTGCATGACGGGAAGCGATAATGTCCGTGCCGTTGACCTATCGTGAGTCGTGAGTAAAGGAAACCCAACCTGCGAGAAGTCCATACCTGAAGACCAGGGATTTTATCGCCCCGAGTAAAGTACTCGGTATTGGACGAACTACGCTCCTCGGAGGTGCTCATACCATATTTGTTGTTCTCACACGCGAAGACACGCGACCGAACTGCGGCTGCAAAAGGATTTCGCCACTTTGCAATGTATTGCTACAAGAGAATGTCAAGCCCCACTGCAGGTGCGAGGTGCGCAAGTTAACACAGTAAAAGAAGACGCACCCTCCCCATCTTACAGATGTAATCGAGTTGGCGGTCTACGAATTCAACCGGACAGAAGGCAAGATAGTAGTGGTTATTTCGCATAAGCGCTACCTTCTGCGTTGTTTGCCGTGTACAACCCACATTGACGTAGTGATTTTCCTCGCCGTCGTCGGAATTGTTGTTACTATTGGTGCTACCATGGAAGACGTTGTTCTCGGCGATCTGTACCTTGAGAGTCTTCGTGAGTTTAGCATGCACCTGTTTGAGATTTTCAGTCGTTAGGAGTTCGACGCGGCCTTTCATTTTGAGGGTCGCATATGCCTAGCAGTAGCGACCATGTTAGAGAAGTGGCAGGATGATCAGAGTGGAGAAACTGCTCCCACACACCCAATATCGTTCAACGCTTGCACAACAACCTCCAGGTCCCTCAGCTCACCGTCCTGAGCGAACACAACAAGAGACGATTTAAAACAAGTACACGGCTGAACAGAATGAGGCGACCGCTGGCGGGTCTGTCCTTACATTCTCGTGTAATTCTGTGGTCCTAGCTGCGCCCGCGAGGAGGTTAGTTAGATTACAAGGGAGATGCAGACTCAACCTGAATTTTCGAACAAGTCCGGCGGATGTCGACATCGCAGCAGCATATAGAGTGAAGCAGAGCAGTTGGTGGAAGGAGATAGGACGAGTGAGCACACTGTATCACTCTCGGTTGCCCAAGGCGGTCCGGTCGGCCTGTACTTTCCCACAATTTTTGAGACAGGCAGGAGCCTTAATGCGTCAAATGATTTTCGCCTACCGTATCGTTCTGCTATAGCGTCGTGTTCATATCATTCTGCTAGGTCGTCCTCGTATGGCAATCCCCGAGCCCCCCAGTACGTTTGGCAAGCCGGGACCGTGCACGACTATGAGTAGCGGTTTGGATACACCTCAGCTTAGCACAAAAGCTTGTGCTGGTTCCTACTCACATCCTTCCTCCAGTATTGTTCCAGAAACGCCTGATGCCAGCATCAGTTATTCACAGCAAATTATACCGGCTCCCCCGTCTTCCTCTGCCCCACGGATCCTCTCGTCCAATACAGGTGCTTCTCTCATCCGAGGAACACCTGCCGCGATTGGTTTGTTCAGAGCCCCCAAGTCGTTGATCACGTTACCACCGCATACAACCCCTTTTCCATACCGTAATTATGCTCTCAGCTTCGCGGTAAGATCCCCTATGCACGCTCAGAATGTGCCGGTGCAAGCAGAGAACGTGAGTTGTCTGACGTTTCCTTGCTCGAACTTATTCCATCGTTAAAGGTCTCTACTGAGGATGAGGGGGGACAAGTGGGGGAAGAAGAAGAAGAGGAGGAGCGCGCGGAAAGGGATGAAGCGAAGTTGGTCCTTGAGGTTGCCAGAGCCCAGCGCAAAATTTGTCGCGTTGAACAGCAGCTCTCCACTGCCAGGCTCGAGGAAATTGATGCTTTGGGGAACCTCTACCGGTTCAGGGCTGAGCTCGCAGAGAGGAAGCTGCAGTATGCTGACTTCGACCTCGGACATGTTCGTCACAGTATCCGGAAGAATGGTGTCTCCCTCTGCGACCTTCCCTCGACTCGCAAGCGTCGTCGAATGTCCGACAACGGGGTTACCGGTATGGTCACTCTACAGATCACATTGTTCTTACTTATCTCACAACTTGTACAGGTGGCTGCCTTTCTTCTGACATTTGAGCACTCTGTGAGCCAAAAAATGTGACCGCTTGTCGTACATTTATTACATACCAGCTGTACTTATCACGTTCATCTCCATCCATGCAATTGAATACACCGTGTACAGTTCAAGTCCTCATTGAAGTGAGATATCCGAATCTACTTGTGCCGTACAAATGCTACAGACTACATGAAAATTTAATTTAATCCATATCTAGAGGGACACTGCGATAAGGATGCGGTCTGCGGGGGCGAAGGATAGCGATGATGGTGAGGACGAGACGACGCGAAGTTCAAACTGGGCGGAGCAAAAGGGTTGGCGGACGGAGGGGGAGTCGACTTTTTTGGTAGACGGTAGTTTGTAAGTATGGAGCGGCCCAATCCCTGCAAAATCCTTTCGTACCTTTGCTTCGAACTCACCGAGTGTCAAAGGGTCCATGTATCTCCCTCTCCATCTGATTGATCTCCTGCAACTGAAACATACCCCGCGCGACGACACTCCATGACTTGTTCGAGCACGTATCGTTGCAGATGACCTTGCTGGCGAGCATGAACGCAGAGATGAAGAGGCGGTGGCCGGACGAGCCACGAGCGGTGGGAAATCGAGCCTTTAGTCTTTGCGGCAAGACGAGTGCGGTGAATGTGACCGAAGGGTGGAGTTTCATGCGGCGGGGGGGATAGGCGATAAACTTTTGAAAAATTTTCCATTGATCCCGAGGATGAGGGAGGTAGTTCGGGGCAAGCGAATAAGTGGGTGATGAACCTAGTGGAAAGCGGAGAGGTGTGCTTGTGCCCGTAGTACTCGTCCTGACGAGCGACGGGCCGCGTAGATGGCGGTTTGGTCGACGGCACCTAAAGCCTATGAACGGTTGGTCGGACATTAGGGAATGAGTTGAACTTACGGGTTGTGGGTAGGGTATCCGCGGATGCGATGCGAGTGCAGAGCAAAGACGCGTTAGTAATGGAAGACACTACCGGAACACATGAGACGGGGGGTGCCAGGTATATAGAGAGGATATACTAGAGCACTGGAATACCACGATTGTCAATGACAAAATTGAAAAGAAACGATAGTGGTACGGCCAACAAGATCGACCAGAGCGCCACAGTACGGTACGCCAGCACGGGCGACAGGTGGCCGCCAACGTGGCTGACACGAGTCGTATGGGCCCATAAAACACCTACTAACATCAGCACGGGTGATAGGAGTACTCATGATTGACGAGAGCGCTGCAATACGGTACGCCAACACAGGCGGACAGGAGACCGACAATGCGACTGATGTGAGCCATATGCATAGACCGAAAATGACACACTAACCTCGAAATCGGCGACAAGAGTCCACCAACATGATGGATGAGAGTGGCCAGTACGGCCGACAAGCGCCAACGCACAGAGACGAAACGGATAGATTAGAACTATGGGATAGGACGTATTACGAAGGACCTGCTGACATAAGCCTCGCATTCGCTGCAATGTCGAAGTCCTGACGAAATCTCCAAGTACACTACCGCGGCTTTCTTGTCCTGCTTAAGTGCCCCGAATCTTCGTCTTTGTGGTCGATACTCGCTTGGATGAGGAAGACCTCAAGGTTCTTCGTAAGGCCACTCCTGCCAGTCCCGGTTACATCCCACCATGTGCCCTCGTCGGGCTTATCACTCTCGGTACCACGGTATGCCATCCGTCGAGGACAGCGGACAATAGCTGACGCGTTACAGACTCAGGTCCACGAACTCGGTTACGTTGAACGCAGTAAATCCTATGTCTTCCACGGTGGTACGGAGTATGCTTCGAATGAATTCAAGACATGCTTGGCTTGAGCACTCTGGCTCGTGCTGCTCCTCGCCCTGGTCTGCTCATGCCTCAGCAAGCACTCGGCGCTGCCCGATTTTTACTCCCGATGCAATGGGTGGAGTTCCAGCTTACCAGAGTACTTGTATTCCTCCAGTGCGATCCTTAACCTATCGTGAATGACAAGCTTCTGTTGCGGTAAATTGCAGTCGCTTTGAGTGTCGCAGTTGGATTGCTGGCGGTGAGTATACGTGTTTTTCTGTGCTGTAACCTCTCGCTGACCCCCGAAGGCGACATATCCCAATACAGGCGCTTGCATCGTACTGTTTTCTGGTGGTCCTGCTACTGAGGGTCCTGGAATGGTGGTCGGCAACGATTTGTTCCCTCCCATCACAACATCGAACGAGATAATGTTAAGCGTTACAAGCGTGCTGTGAAGGTAAGGTGACCGTCGCAAGAAGACTTCCCTTCTCAGCGGCCTCTTAATTCTACGAAGGTTTCGCGAAACGGGCCTCTAACAACGGACATGTAGTCGACCTCTTCTCTGGCTGTTCAGATCAAGTTGGATCGCTGGAGATGAAGTCCCTACCCAATTCCACGAACGGCGTCGGTTTTATCCGCTTCGTTTTTGACCTCCATCTTCCAGCAGAGGTTCCTTCGTATTTTCAACAAGGACAACCAAGACTTCTTGGAGATGGGCCTCGATGCTACGTTTGGCTTACAGGTATTTTCTTTCCTTTCAATCAATTTTACTCATGTGGCCGATGGACAACCAAGGTGCTGAAAGTCTCTGGATTCATCGTGCATACCATCTCGGCAGGAAGGAATCTGCTTGTGTTGGAGAGACGCAAATCAGTATCGGGAGGGCCTCTGCGTAGAGACTGAGCGCCGCCACTGTGGACATCAGCAGCTGTGGACTTCGAACTGGGTACTGAGGCCGGGAGAGCTCTTCAGCCTGGCTTTCGGGTCGACTCAGTTCGTGACTCACTCTTCTGCACAGCAGCGTTTGCGTGTCACAGCTACTGCACGTAACTTTGCTGAGGCCGAGCATTGCTGCTTCGTTCGATCGATCCTTCTTTGGGACACCCTGTCGAAGCATTTACCGGTTATGAACACGCCACTATCAGCTGCTAGCAGGTCACACCCACCGCATTTACTCGATGAGAATGGTTGGAACCCAAAACGCTCACAACCAAACCACCAGCAGCACGGACGGAAGTGTCTGTAGTTGGCTGGTGGACATGCTGGTGCATCCCGAGGTCAGTGGATCGGTCTTTTTTTTTTGCACTTCTGCTCGAGTACTACATGACCGCATTGATAACCCCTCGTGCAGGAAACCTTGGTGCTGATTCACGCCGGCCGTAATAAAACGGGCGAAGTGGCCATCACCACGCTTGACTTCCCTGACAATGAGACAACGACGTTTTGGGTTGGTACCAAAGAAGGTAACGTGTACCAGGCGAACAGGTACGACCGTGCTGGTGCGAAGGCTGGACTCGACCAGCAGGACATCTATAAGGGGCATGCTGGCCGTGTTATGAGACTGCGTTTCCATCCCCTCGCGGGCCCTGTTGATTTTTCGGATCTATTCCTTGCGGCGAGCGTGGATCGGACGGTGAAGCTTTGGCGAGCCAAGAGTCTTGCAAAGCCATCAACGACAGCACGTACCATTCCCCCAGTATATTCTTTTGATGAGGTGGACGATTATGTCTACGATGCGAAATGGCATCTTGCGCATCCCGCGGTATTTGGTACTGCCGACGGTTCGGGAAAGTTCGATTCATGGAATTCAAACAACGACACGGAGGTACGCATGATATTCTACTTAGAAATGCAACGATATTGTGAACTATCCCTACAGTACCCCAGGTTTCCGCCGTGACTACCAACGTTGGAACGGGTCGCGCAATCAACAAACTTGAATGGGACCGCAAGGACGGCCGGCGTGCTGCGCTTGGTTGTAGCGATGGAAAGCTTTACACTTACGATATCGGCGACATAGTAATACCCGGGGAATCCGAGTGGACAGGCCTGCAGAAGACTAGTTGCGGAGATGGTCAGCAATAGCGGTCAGACGAATGAAGTGGTGGTCGGAGACGCGACACGGATCATCGCTGGGTGTTGACAGGAAGTCTGTTGTATCGATAAGAAGTTGGTAGTGTACTAGTACATCGGGACAAGTTCTGCCAATCATTGTCTGCAGGCGCAATGATAGGCTACGACTAGTAACGACAGTAAGGTTCAATGAAGCCGAGACTGTTGTGTGAGGTAACCTGAGATGGTGAATATGGATTGCATTATATTTCCATTCTGCCAGCTAGTAGTGGCTAGTAGTATCATACATAATGTACTTCGACACATTGTCTATTGTACTGCTGTGACACACTGTGACACTGTACATTGCTGAACACTGTACCACTGTGCCGACTGTGTGCTGTGATGCGCTGTGATGTGCTGTGACCCGCTGTGCCCTAATACGGCTGTGAAACCGTGGCACTGTGGCAATGCTGTGACCCTGTACACCACTGTGAACTGTCACACTGTAGTCATGTGCCACTGTAACCATACTGGGAAGGACTGTGGTGGCTGTGGAACTGTGTGAAAATGACTGATTTGCTGATGTGGTAGTATAAGTAGGCCTACAAGAGGTGGGATGATGTTTCACTTTACCAACAATGCCTGAAATCTTGAAAAGAAAACCACATAACCCCCTGAAAATGACCCCTCTGGCAAAGCAGCACAACACAGGGGTAAATGATGCTCCTTGGACATCTGCTCAGCTTCCAGCAACCTCATCACACCAAAACCTCACTCTTTCTGACTGGATGACTGTCTACTCCTATGTGGACTCGCATCCCAATGCTTCTCAGGTTGATATTGTCCAGCACTTCAGTTCTCTTGCCACTGGGGCACTTCTCTTCAACCAGTCCACCCTGTCATGGAAATTACATGATCATCTTAAAATGGAAGCTTGCATTGACACCAACCCTCTTGCACTCTCATCAAAGAGACCATGGGTTGTCACATGACCCAACATAGAACAAGCACTGTATTTATGGGTTTTACACATGGAAAATAAGGGTGAGACAGTTACAGGCCCCATGTTATGAGAGAAGCACAGTAGATTTGAGGATGAATTTCATGTTCCTCAAGAGGAAAGGCTTTCTGGAGAAGGTTGGCTTCACTCATTCTGCAAGACTTACAAGATATGGGAGCATCGGCAGCATGGAGAGGCAGGTTCAGTTGACCTGGAAGCAGTCAAAACTGGGCAGCAATGGTGCCAAAAAATTCTGGCAAGATTTGCACCCTGAGATCACTTTAATTTTGATGAGACAGCCCTGTTCCCTTAGTAAGCCATTCCTAATTATGGTTTGTGTCTGATTTTTGACCTGATCACCAGTGCTCCACCTGATCATGGTTTGGCCACTTGCCAACTCAGTGGAAAAAAGAAAGAAAAATTCTGTATTACTGTTGGACTTGCATGTAATGCTGACAGAAGTGAAAAACTTGAGCCAATTTTTATTGGTAAATCAGCAAAACCCCGGTGCTTCAAAAAGCAGACACCAGAGGAATGTGGTTTTTATTACCAGAAGAATGAAAAGGCATGGATGACATCACCCATATTCAAAGAGTGCATTTCTCATCTCAGTCCTACTGGTCACATAGCCCATTGATTTATCATTGTAGATGGCTTAAAAAGCTTAATCTCCACATGAAGCACCAGTGACAAGAGATATGCCTCTGTATTGATAATTTTAATGGACACAAGGTCTCTTACAAGCCTTCGAACATCTCAGTTGAATTTTTCGAGCCCAATATGACATCCTTTGTCCAGCCATGTGATGCTGGCACAATCTGATGTTTCAAGGCCTTATATTGTCAGAATTTTTGTGCCTGGGCAGTTGATCTGGATGCAGCCAGCGAGTGCAACATATACAAACTCAGCTTACTTGAGGGGATGACTATGGCAAAGGCTGCTTGGGAGGCCATGTCAGCAGAAACAATCCAGCATTGTTGGAACCATACCAAAATTCAGCCATACGTATAGACTACTACAAATGAGAATGGCTCAATATGCTAACACTTTGTCATGTCACAGTGATACCTTGATGTCATTCTGTCCAGCTCACATGGATCCAGTGGCTTGGGACTTCATTCACCAATATGCTACTGGTACAATGACATTGCCAAGTGTAGAAAGTGGTTTACATGCTCATCTTCGTGATCAGTACATTGATAGTGACTGGCAACCTGCACTGAAGGCTGTTATGGAAGCTGAAGACAACAACACAGCACTCAATGCCATTCCAGCTCTCTGTACAGCTGCACTGTCATGTTCTGGGATTAAAATCCATATTCCCATGCTCACACCAGTAGCTGCAGAATCTGCACAGAGGCCAAACCAATTAACATCAGTTGAATCAGAGGTGATGGAATCTGTCCAACACTTAAAGGAACAGAACTGTATTTTTGGCAGGCTGCCATCCATTGATGAACTAGTGGAGCCACCTGAAGAAAGAGAACTTCCAGAGCCAATATTGGATGGGAGTATTAGGGCCATTGCTGACACAGTATGCTTCAAGATGGCTGCCACAAATGGCACAGTCATTGATGTCAATGATAGCAATGATGGTGATGAAGATGACATGGGAAATGTCACAGCACCAACACAGAGCGAGCTCATTGAGTTGTGCAAGCAGCTGGAAGCAGGTTGCATGCACTATGGAGGTGATCCTCACATTTCACTTGATCTATCCTCCTACCTTATCAAATTTAGAGCTCGTCTACAATGAGAGGAATTCCTGTCCACAAAACAGACTACACTTAACATGTACTTCACTTCTTAATACACTGTATTTCCATGTACTTTCGAGGCTGGTTACTCTAAGTCACAATGTCACATCTTATGTCACAGACATGGTTGTACCTGCTGACTAAGCATTTCTTGCAGCTGCATATACCATGCTAAGTCAGTTTATGATGCTGATTCTCTCCCCTGACACTGAAAATCAAACATTTATTTTTTGTGATGCATAAAATCATATTTGGACCATGACACTGAAAAGATGTGTCCATGATTTCAGTGCCATGGGCACTGATTTTGACCATTTCAGTGTCTGGGACACTGATATACAGTGATTTTACTATTTACAGTGACTCATGTCTGTCATGTTACACTCAAAGTGATATGAGTTCAGTTGGTTGCCTTTTTTGGAAAGTAGCACATCTCTTCCACGAAAAGCAAATGCCCCTTTCATTCCTTCTCACACAATGGTAGACTTTGCTAGCAAGTATGTGAGGACCATGTCGACTTGGTTCGTGCACAAAATGCCACTGCATACAGCATCTGTCACCATGTCATACAGCTGTTCGTGGTGCATGTTGCATTGGTCACATTCATTGAGCACACATACAAGTAGAAAACATACCACTCAGAAACTGATTGGCTTCTGAAGGTCTTGATACAAAGAGAGTTCCCTACCAGGCAAGTCACCATGTCCAAGCTATCAAGTGGTTGACATCAGAGTGGCTTCTGCAGCTACTGTCCACAATGTTGGCTGATGGACAGAATCCTTGCCACTGTCAGCATCATGAAATAGGAATATCATTTCTAGAAGAGTAGGGAATCTCTGTCTCTGATAGGCAGTGACAAGCAGTGATCTGCAGGGGTACCAAGTACCCATGGGGGGTCACGGGTAGGGGTATGGGTTGCAGCTCCGGTACCCGGCCCATACCTGTGACCCCTGGCACTGTACCTGTGTACCCATGGCACTTACCCAGTGACCAATAGCCTGGTACCACTAACTACTACTAGAAACAATACAATTTGGGAGCCTTTATCAAGTAGTTCAACATTCTGAAAGAGTGGGAGGAATGGCATCAAACTGAGGAAGATACTGTATATGTGATGTGATGGGAGGGGAGAGGGGGAGGTCACCAATCAATAACTGTACATGGGATGGACATGAAACAGTAGGGAATTATCAAGGATGTCAGGGGAGCCATGGACAACAAGGAATTGAGAGAATGAATGCACCCGATCCCCAGATATTTACCAAACTGTCCTCTGCTAATTGCATCTGCGAAATTTCGAATATCTCCACATCTACTGCACCAATCGAGACGTGAGATACACCATTGGAAAGAGCTAATCAGGTAGTACCACATTCCAAAAAAGCGAGAGCCCTGGCCAAGAACTGAGGGAGATACAGTGAGGGCAAACCGATAGGACAGCAGGGTGGGGGGGAGGAGAGGAGGCTGTTGGGAAACAACCACTGGGGCGATCAACACAAAAGTCTGGGGGGTGGTAGGGGACATTTAGTAGAGTATGGAGAAAAAAGAATCATACCAATCAGATAATCCGATCAAGAGATATTCACCAGAGTGTGCTGTACCTCTCCATACACAGAAACATTGATATCTCCACAATGGCAGGATGGAATTAGACAAAAAAATAACCAGAAGAAAGCCCTGACTGAGTAGAATGCATGTGCAAAAAGACGAGAGGCATGGAACAAATTTGAGGGAGAAAGCCTTGGGTAGACTGGGGTAAACCCATGGGGGGTACAGACCCCTGCACCTGTGGGAAGTACCTGTACCCTTGGGTCATGGGTATGGGTATCATTGTTGAAGTAACATGTGATACTCTATGGCTATATGGCAATGTCTATACTGGTCACATGATGTTGATAGTTCCACAATGTTCTACAGTGTTCTCTTATACCAGATTACCAGATACAACGTTCCTAGTAGAAAGACAGAGTCATACCTATATGGAAGGTCCTCTTACTTACACTTATGGTAGTTTAGGATATGGTGCTAGAACACCTGATCTGTGTGCACCACAGATGTATATATACCACCAGGTTTCTGCCCATATGATAGCTCAGAGTGCAATCTACATCTACTTCATACCAACTACTCGTTGTCCTTACCTCAAGTTCAAAGACCTAACTGAAACAATAAAGGAAAGTGCTCAGCCTTACGTTCCTATCCCCATTATCCCTCTGCACGATAGGTTATGAGCCCCACATAAGGGTTCTTAATGTTACATGTGCTTTTGTATTTGAGAGAGACGTCTGTCATTTCACTATGCCATTGAATGGGCCTGAAGCACTAGGTTGGGCTTTGGCCACCTTAGTTGTTTTGTTTGTACTAGGCTGGAGTCAGGCAACATTTCTAGTTTTTGTTTATGGTGGTCCTATTCGTTTGGTTCTTGTTCTTTCTACTGTAATGTGGGGTACTTTCCTACATCAGTAAATGGTCCCTTTCCCTACAAAATGTATCTGCACACCACACAACCACATTTGGGTCTAACCTCACAAAAGTTGACCCAGATGCTGACATTATCATCAACATTGCCTCATGAAAATTTCAACATACATTTGGATGCCAGTTGTCAAGATCCTTTGCCCCTATTTCTCTGTCCAGCTCTGGCCAGTTAGGTACCTTGCTGTGGAAGCTGGCCAGCTCTGTCCACTCTGTCCAGGCAAGTGCCTTTCCACTGATGTAGGCATTCCAACATGGCATGGGATCTTTGGTTCTTACCAGGAGTACTGACTCCACATTGGTCATTACTGACAATTGCAAGTTTGGATTGCTGCTTCTGTAGAGGCAAGAGAGGTGGCACCTCCAGGTAGACCTGTTGTGGTTAACCCGAGGTTTGAGCTTGTAAATCCTCTGCCCTACGAAGTGCTGTCATGCACCAAAGGTGTTTGGTGACGTGAGCATGGACCCAATGCTGAATGATGAAGAACAGAGAAGCCTAGTCCTAATGCACAGAATGACTGGAATGTCTAGCAGTCATCTGTTGCACAAGAACCACCCTTAATGTTAGGGAAGAAACCACTCAAGTGCCAAATAAAAGTTTTCAAGTGCCAGTTTATGGCATTCTGATTTTTCGAATATCTTGGTCATTTCTAAATATATCCACATCATTCCCACGCTCACAGAAAGCTCTCGACCACGCCATCCTGCCTACCAAATCTGGTGACGATCCTTGCCCTCCATGATTTTCTGCATCATTTCTGCCAACAAATGCCCATTTTGCCACTTTTTATTGTAATGGCCACCTCTTTGACGATCTCTTTGCTCATCCCCTTTGCCAGGGAGAATAACTACTTGCCAGGAATCCCCACTAGCATTCACCCTGAAGCCTCCTGGTTCATCCCTCCCTCATCCATGACCTCCCATCCTATTGCTTTGGGACAGTGAGTTCTCCTTGTCAGTCTGACATCGAGGAGGACTTTCTTTGGTCATCTCAGGTCTGTTGTCAGGCTTGAAAAATCATATGTGGTTGTTTCAGTTTCTCCAGTCGAAGAAGCATATGGATCCTTCATCCCTGTGCCCTGCAACATCTACCTCTCAATCTCATCCTTTGTTCTTCCAAAATTGCAACAGGTTCAATACCAATTACTGTCATCCAGTCTATCTGATCACATCCATGATGAATTTGAGACACTTCTCCCTGCTCTTATGGGAAAAGACAGCCCTTCCTCCTCCTCAAACCCTCCAGAACACTAGCTGCAGCTAATGCAGGTCACTTTACAGAGAGGAGGAAAGGGGGAAAGTTGCGAAATCCTATGCCCTGACTACCCTGGAGACCCCCAAAATTGGCCCCTGGCAGAAATCCCCACCATTCTTCATTTGGATGCACAGCAAGTTGCCTTAATCCATCTAGATCTCAGATCTAGGAGTCACTATGACTCATTTGCAGTCATATCCCTTAATCAGCAGTGACCAGTGCGCTTACTCATTCCCCTTTTTGCATTATTCATCCGTTCCTTGATGACTCATTCCATTTTCAAATTGATTAGTGATAATCTTTGTCATGCTTACTGATTTTGTTTACCAATTGCTTACTGTCCTTACTCATTCTTACCAAGCCTTACTATGCCTTACCAATCCTTCACCAATCCCCTTACCAATTGCTTATGAACCCATGACAAAGTATTGCTCTATGTTTACCACAGGCTATGCTACTCTTTTGTATATAAAGTACCAATATGTCGACAGCAATCAAGCAGCTACTAGCCAAGCTACTAGCCCAGCTCACTTGCCTACTTATCAGCTCAGTATCATCATCATTAGCCTCATTCATCATCGCTTTTAAGCCCCTCATCATCATCTCCATTCCTGCAGTATCTGAGGCTCCATTAAGGGTCTATTTACTGTCCTCTTCCTCATTCTATGTCGCTTCTAGGCTCAGAGCAGCCTATTCTCTTCACTTTTTTCAGTCTTCCCTTGCTCCCCCTTCGTCAGGAGCACCCATACCCTCTGCCCTAGCCCCCTCTAGGTGCACAGAACCCCTCCCCCATTTTATTTTAAACAGATCCCTTGAGCCAAAGCCCACATAGGAAAACCACCAACTTGGCAATTGTCTTTGTGTTGGGTTTTTTTTGGTGTATTTGCCATTGATCCACACATCAACTCACACCGGTTGTTGAGGCCTTTTTGAGGCTGGGACTGCTGAGGAGACTACAGAGTAGAGGTGTGATTGGTGGGGCCTGTCAAGGCTAAGTGGGTTCAATCCCACTTACAGTTACCAATCATTTTTGTCTCAGGCACTTTGTGCTTTTGCCTCTGTCATACATTGAGTTCCAGCAAAGTAGTGTCAGTCACAGATAGTAAAGCACTGTCCACTTTGCACCTTTCCCTTGGACTTGGATTGGATCTTTCCCCCCTGTGGCCCTTTCCCTTGGATTTCCCTTGGATTCCCCTATACCCTAGGACTTGGATTGGATCTTTCCCCTGGATTTCCCTGGATTCCCACCCTTGGCCTGCTGTACCCAGTCTCATACCCCCCATCCTTCATGTGAGTTGTGTTTCCTAGATTTCTGATCATTTCTAACCTCTTCATCACACTAGGGCTACCCCTCCCACATCCCCTCAGCAAGCACGTGATGCTGCTCACCAATCTGAGCATAACCAATGTGCTCTAGGCTCTCCTCCTCAACACCATTACCCACAAGCCCCAGTACCACCTCCACTGAATCTTCCTCATGGACTTTTGGTATGTATTATGTGATCAGAGGTGTATGGCATAATTAAAGCTAATCAATGATGATATTCCAGATTCATCCACCTGTCCCCACTGCTCAATATCCTGGTCTGCCATGTCATTTGATTGCACACCATGAAGTTCAACATCTCCATTGCATGCACCTTATGCCTCCTCAACCTCCACCCTATCATCCCCCTCCACCCCCCATGGCACCTCATTTTATGCATCTTGCTACCACCCTTACCCATGCATTCCCTCCAGCTCAGAACCTTGCAGTCATGCAGCCAGGCATGGAGGAAATGCACAGGCAGTATTTTGGAAACCCCCCCCCAGCTCACTCCTACCAGCCTCCAGCTCCTGTTGCTCACCCACAAGTGGACTATGTGGCAGCCCTCCAACAAAACTTTGAGCAGGATCATGCACAATGTTGAGAGAGGCAAAGGAGACATCAGCAGAGAGGTACCCAGAACATCAGTCAGACACACCATCAGGCTCAGGAGCAGCAGCACCAAGAATCTTTGAGGCTTCAGCAGGAGGACAGGAGAAGACTCCATAACTTGCAGTTATTGGAGGCACAGCAGCAGGAAGAGGAAAGGAGGAGGCTTCATGACTTGCAGATATTGGAGGTGCAGCAGCAGCAGCTACAACAGCAGCATGAGCAGATGCAGAGGGAGCAGCAGTTGTATTTGCAGGAGATGGAGCATCAAGTGCAGCTTCAGAGGCAATTGGAGCAACAGCAGCACCTCTCCCAAGCACTGAATGAGTTTGGAAGACTTTCTGGAGAACATTATGCTGAGGATGAGGAAAGGCATTGTCAGAGAACAGCTGAACAGAATCCTGGTGCCAATGATGACCCTCCACCACCTCCCTCTGGACCCCCTGGACTCCCTGGACCCCCTGTACCTCCCCCTCCTCCTCCCCCTGGACCCCCTGGACCCCCCCCCTCCCCCTGGACCCCCTGGACCTCCCCCCCCTCCTCCTGGACCTCCCAATCCATGTCACCTTCCACCTGGTGGCAGGCCATATGCTGAACCTGTCCAGCCCCACTATCTTGGACCCATGAGTATCCAGTGTCCAAACTGCCATGCTCTACATTTCATGGCTGAAAGGCTCAGCAATTCCAGCAATGCAAGGCCACACTTTGGCATGTGTTGCCTTCAGGGTCAGGTAAATCTCCCTCCCATAAGGAGATGGCCCCCAGGTCTGCAGGCACACTTTGAGGACCCAAGGTTCAGGGAGAAAATTTGTCAATACAATGCTGCACTGGCATTTACTTCCTTGGGTGTCAATGCTGAACCTCAGGTTGTTCAAGGCTCTGGACCAATGTCTTTCCATGTCCATGGTGCCCTTCACCACTTGATTGGGGCTCTTCTACCAGAGGCTGAGGGGGAGCCATCATATGCCCAGCTCTATATCTATGACCCTCAGGAGGCAACAGAGAGATGTACTCACCGCAACCCACAGTTGGACCCTGCCATCATGCTAAGTCTGCACACCATCCTCATGGACAATCATCCCTATGCCCCATTGTACAAGCAGGCACATGACATCATGAGGGAAAAACCACCAGGGGAGCACACTGATATGAGGGTGTGTCTGACACTCCAGCAGGGCACTGATGGTCAAAGATACAACCTACCAACAGTAGAGGAGATTGCTGCTGTCATGCCTGGGGATGGATCTGAGGAGGTTAGAGCTCAAAGGGACATTGTTCTTCGACTTCAAGGTGGAGGATTGCATCACATCAGCCAACTTCACCCTGCCTATCTCTGCCTGCACTATGTTCTTCTGTTTCCTCATGGGGAGGAGGGCTGGCATCTCAACATTCCTCTGCATAATCCTGGGGGTAGAAATTTGTGTGCCAAGAAAGTGACTCAGCTTCTCTGGTATGCATATCGTCTTCATGTCTGCCCTCCTGGAGTAGAGCCAGCCAATCTCTTCCATGGTGCTAGATTGTTTCAGCAGCTGGTCTGTGATGCCTGGGCCTCTGTTGACCAGTCAAATCTCACTTGGGTGGCCAACAACCAGAAGAAACTCAGGGTTGAGCTGTATGGTGGGCTTCAGGACAGGATGGCAGATGTTGGTCACATGGTCATCCTTCCCTCCTCTCATAAGGGAAGTGTATGTTACATGCAGCAACTCCTCCAGGATTCTCTTGCCATCTGCAGGGAGTACAGAAAGCCTGATCTCTTCCTGACCATGACTGCAAATGGGAGCTGGCCTGAGATTGTGGAGAACATGTTTCCAGGTATGTACATGACTTGCTTTGCATGCATCCCCTCATTCTGATATCATCCACTTCATTAGGGCAGAAGACTGTTGATTGACCTGATCTGGTGGCAAGGGTTTTCCATGCCAAGCAGCAGGCCCTGCTGAAGAAGATTCATGATGGCTACTTTGGAGCTGTGGCAGGCTTTGTGTACACCATTGAGTATCAGAAGCATGGACTCCCCCACATGCACCTCCTCATCTTCCTTGAGGACCAGGACAAGATTCAGACTGTGGAGCAGATTGATGCTATCATATCAGCTCAGATTCCAGACCCAGTCCTCCATCCCCAGCTCTATGAGGTTGTCTCCAAGTCCATGCTCCATGGCCCCTGCAGTCCACAAAGATGTCTGGAGAACAATGTCTGCAAAAAGTGCTTCCCAAAGTCATTCCATGATGAGACCCTCATAAAGGAGGATGGCTATCCAGAATATGCTCACCCCCAGAATGGCAGGACTGTAGAGAAGAATGGTGACACCTTTGACAACACTCATGTGGTCCCTCATCCTTGAGAATTGCTGGTGGAGTTTGACTGTCACATCAACCTGGAGGTCTGTGGATCCATAAAGGCTGTCAAGTACATCCACAAGTACATCTACAAGGGTCCAGATCATGCCACCTTGCAGACTCAGGGTCACAATGAGATTCGCTCCTACCTGGATGCCAGATATGTCTCTGCAAATGAAGCCTGCCACAATATCTTCAAGTTCCCCATGCATCAGGAATGGCCAGCTGTATACTGTCTGCCTGTCCATCTCCCAGACCATCAGGTTGTGGCATTCAATGCTGAAGACCAGCTTGCTGATGTCATTGAGAATGCAAGGGATTTGCCTCTTCTTGGATGGTTCAAGGCCAATGCAGATCCAGTCCTCATTGCTGCTGGTGCAAGGGAGCATCTCTACCAGGATTTCCCAAAGGGCTTTGTGTGGATGAAGACTGAAAGGAAGTGGAAGGTCCATCAGAGGTACAAGGTCATTGGAAGGATGTATTCCATTCCTCCCACTGCTGGTGAATGCGACTACCTGCATCTGCTGCTCACTGCTGTCAAAGGTGTGTTCTCATACATACCACTCTGCTATGATTTTTGCCTGACCACTTCATCTCTCAGGTGCCACCTCCTATGAAGATCTTCATACTGTGAATGGTCACCTCCATGAAAACTTCAAGGAGGCTTGCTGTGCTCTGGGTCTGCTGCAGGATGACAGGGAGTGGTTGCTGTGCTTGCAGGAGGCTGCTCATTTTTGTACTGGTTTCCAACTGCATCATCTCTTTGTCACCATCCTGGTTCACTGTCATCCAGTGGATCCTCATGTACTGTGGGAGGAGTCCAGGGCCAACCTCTGTGATGATCTGCACCACCGCCTCATCCATCATCTCCACATTGAAAACCCCACTGAGGAGCAGATCTTTGACTATGGCCTTCATCTCATCACTGAGGATCTTAGGAGGGATGGGCGATCCATAGACAACTTCCCTACCATGCCCAGACCCCAGAGGCAATGGAATATCAATGAGGGGAACCAGTTAATTGCTGAGCAGAGAGCATATGACCAGGAGGAACTCCGACACTTTGTGCAAGCTGGCCTGCCCACCCTCAATCAAGAGCAGAGGGCACTCTATGATGCAGTCATGGCTTCAGTGCAGCAGCCAGTTGGGTCCTCATTCTTTGTGCACAGTGGAGGAGGGTGTGGGAAGACTTACCTTGCCAAACTCATTGCTGCTTCAGTTCATGCCAGCAACAAGATTGTTCTCTGTGTTGCATCCACAGGCCTTGCCTCTCTCCTGCTCCCTGGTGGTCAGACTGCACACTCCTGCTTCAAAATCCCCATTCCCTGTCATGAGGGCAGCTCCTGTAACATCAAGAAGGATGACCTCAACCATCAGCTCCTTCAGCAAACTGCCCTGATCATTTGGGATGAAGTACCAACTCAGCATCACCATGTAGTGGAGTGTGTGGATCGCACCCTTTGTGATCTCCTGCAGGAGGGCCATCCATTTGGAGGAATCACCACTCTCTTTGGGGGAGACTTTAGGCAAACCCTCCCTGTTGTTCCTCATGGATCCAGAGAGCAGATAGTGGGGGCAACTCTATGTCATTCCAACCTCTGGCCTGTACTTCAAGTCCATCACCTCCATCAGAACATGAGACTTGGAAGGGATCCTGAGTGTGACCAGTGGGCAGAGCAGCTGTTGCACATTGGTGTGACAGAAGGAGAGATAGAACTTCCACCCCACATGTCCTGTGGTGATGACTTGGACTCCCTCATCAGTGCCATGTATGCAGACCTGCTCCACCCTCCTCAGAACCACCCTCCACAGGACCAGTACTTCTTGGATCACACCATTCTCTCTGCCAGGAATGCGAAGTCCATGAAATCAACTCTGCCATTCTGGGGAAAGTTGCTGGAGAGAAGGTTGTGTGCAGGAGTGCAGACTCTGTCACTGACAACCAGTACAATTACATTCCAAAGGAGGTGCTGAACACATTTGAACCATCAGGATTCCCTCTTCATGAACTGGAGTTGAAGCCTGGTGCTCCCCTCATGCTTCTTCACAACCTGGACCCATCCATGGCCTGTACAATGGTACTAGACTGGTCCTGGTTAGATCCACCTGTCATATATTGGAGTGTCATGTGCTGCAGGGAAGGGATGGAGATGCTAACAATGATGTGGTGCTGATCCCTTGCATGGCTCTGGATGCCAATCCAGATGACTTCCCAGTTCCTCTGTGCCATCTGTAATTTCCTGTTTGTCTGGCCTATGCAATGACCATCAACAAATCACAAGGCCAGACAGTCCAGCATGTGGGCCTTGACCTGAGGACCCCTGTCTTCTCTCATGGACAATTATATGTGGCTCTCTCCAGATGTACTCATCCAAGGAACATCAAAGTACTGTATGGTGGCCAAGGGCAGCAAACAAACAAAGCCACAAATGTGGTTTTCAATGAAGTTTATAGAGGATTGAATGTATGAATGTACCATACCATAGATGTCACTTTCTGAAAACATATGTGTATATAAAATGTATCAACATCCAATTGAACTATTTACCAGCTGGCATTCAGTAAGATTTACCTCAAGACTAATATAACTCAATGGGTACATGGGAATAAGCACAGTAAGTAGCATGAAGGGGAGGGGGTCCAGCTGCAAAGCAGCTGGGGGGGGAGACAACTTTGCTGTGAAGCAGCCCCAGGGGGGGGGGGCCAGCTGCAAAGCAGCTGGGAGAGTGACTGGCTGTGAAGCAGCCATGTCATGGGGTGAGGCTAGTTGCAATGCTTCTCTGATGATCTTACAGCATATCTCACGCTGAAGATAATCGAGCCCACTTGCATTATTATATTTCAGTTGCATTGCCAGCACATTACAATGACCATTATTAAGCAGGAGAAGGTTTCATAATGTTTATTACAATTTGTCAGCATTAGCATGGCCCTAAACATTTTTGCGACACTGTCCATTCCTCCAGTGCCATAACCATAGACCTAGGGAATACACAATTCAATGATTACACACTTTGGCATAATCACCTTGGTCATCCAGGTGTCACTGTATTGAAGAATTGTAAGCATCATTTGAAGGGTTTTCCTGCTGAGCTAATCACGAAACCCTTATCTACTTGTCAAGGATGTGCCCAAGGCAAACTAGCATCTGATCCTTTTCATCCATCTTCCAAGTGTGCTTCTCAACTGCTTGAATTAGTACATGGAGACCTTGAGTTACCTGTTGAGTCCTATTACTGCAGTCATTACATTCTTACACTGCTAGATGACTACTCCTCAATGGGCTTTTGCCTATATCTCTGAAACAAGTCTGACACCCTGGCCAGGTTCACTGATTGGTTAACCAATGTTGAATGGCACTGTGGTTGTATGTTGCTGACTTTCCATTCGGATCAAGGGGAGAGTTTATGGGACATGCTTTTAAATCACTCCTCAACTCCAAGGGTATAACTCATGAACTGTCTATAGCCAATCAACCACAACAAAATGGTCGTGCTGAAAGGTTCAACCATACTATATTGGAAAAGGCTGGCTCTATATGTCATTATGCTTGTGTACCAAAATGGTTCTGGAATTTTGCATTTGACTGTGCTTTACACATCTACAATTGCACTCCACTCCGATGTTCTCAGTGGAAGACTCCAGTAGAACTGTTTCTTGGAAAAGTACCTGACATATCCTATTTCCATGTCTTCAGGTGTCTTGCTTATGTGTGGATTCCCAAAGATCAACAAAAAGACAAGTTAGATCCTCATGCCCAGGAAATGATCTTCATGGGCTACAAGACAAACACAAAAGGTTATCGGTTCCTTCATGGACAGAAGATAATACTTAGTCGCACTGCAAAGTTTGCTGAAGAAGTTTTTCCTTTCTGTAGCACAGATAAAGATAAGGACCAAAAATCTGATAACTCCGACCCAATTCCTGTGACAGACCAAAGACCAAAAGATATTGTCCTACCAGCTGATGACTGGATGGATAATGGGATTGATCCTCCCATGGATGAGAGACCCCAATCTTGACCACAAACTCCAGAACAACAAGAACAAAACCCACCGAGGAATGGTGAAGAGGACCAGGATGCAGGACCTCCGCATCATCCACCATCAGGGACAATTCCTCATTCCAGTCGAAATCTTTCACCTCCTGAACCTGTGGTTCCACAAAAGTGTGCTATGCCAAGACAATTTGATCGTCATATCACTCGTCCTCCACTCAGACCTGGAAATGTTTATGGTGAACATAGACATCCAACTGAGATTGAGAGAAGAATAAAAGATAAACAAGACGAGCTACATGATCTTTTAAAATGGCAGCAATGCAGTGTTGAACAGGTCAGACAAGAAGTACAAAGAGGAGAGTCTAGAGTTGCTAAGGAGTCAGAATGAATTGCTAGAGAAAGGGAGGCCTTAAACCCTGACCCTCTCATGGAAAGCATTCATCAGGATAATCCACCTCCACAGCCAGGACCTTCACATTTTCCAGGAGCTCTCGAGGAAACCTCTGAGAAAGGAGAAATCAGTTTTACTGAGATCCTTGCTGTGTGAATAAAACAAGCTCCAGAACAGTTTAGGGATGTTATGCAACTCCCACAAACTGAACAGATAGTATGGTTTGATGTGATGAAAGATGAATTAAAGTCAATTGAAGAAAGAAAAGTTTGGACACTTGTGGATCCTCCTCCAGGACAAAAACTGGTCAAATCAAGATGGGTATATGCTATTAAAAGTGATGGTCATCACAAAGCTTGTTTGGTAGCCAAGGGCTTTACTCAAGAGTATGGAATTGACTTTGAAGATACCTTTTCTCCAGTTGCATGTTTCAAAACTGTGTGAATCCTACTAGCTCATGCAGTGCAGCATAACTGGGACATGGAAGTGCTTGATGTTAAAACTGCCTTCCTTTATGGCAAGCTAGATGAGGAAATATATATGGAACAACCAGAAGGATTTAAAGTCAAAGGTCAAGAGCACAAAGTTTATCGGTTGTTGCAAGCTCTCTACAGATTGAAGCAAGCAGCACTCTCATGGAACAAAGAGTTACACCAGTCACTTTTATGGATGGGCTTCCTCTGATCTAAAGTTGACACCAGAGTTTATATCTATAAATCAAAAGCTGGAACAGTTATCTTCTTGGTTTATGTGGACGATGGACTTTTCCTCAGATCACACAAAAACCTCTTAAAGAAGAAGAAAGATGAGTTTACAAAGAAACAGGAATCCAGAGATCTTGGTGGGGTAAAGGAATATCTTGGAATCCATATATTCCGAAAATGCCAGTCTCGTGAACTCTGGTTGCACCAAATTCCCTACATTCAAAAGGTCATAAAGCATTTCAATATGGAGCAGGCAACTTCTGTTCACACTCCTTTACCTTCTGGATATATTCTGGAAAAAGCTCCAGAGATATACAATGCAACCTCACAACTTCATTCAAAGTATCAGTCAGTTATAGGGTCACTTCTCTATATGGCTCTAGGGACTCATCTGGACATTGCATATTCAGTTATCCGAATGTTGCAGTATATGTCAAATCCCACCAATTTACACTTCAAACAGGCACTTCATATAGTTCAATATGTGGCATCTACACCAAACCTTTGCCTCCATTACCATGGAAAAGAAGAACGAATATATGCCTTTGCAGATGCTGATTGGGCCTCAAATAAAGATACTCATCACTCAACCACAGGCTTTGCCATGTACTATGGCCACTCCTTAATTTTGTGGAGATCCTGAAAACAGAAAGCAATCGCTCTCTCTTCTACTGAAGCAGAATATACGGCGATGTGTGATGCTGCAAGACAGGTCAAATGGCTTGATATGCTCTTCAAAGAATTGTTGTTTAAAATGGAAAAGACTATCCTCTACTGTGACAATATGGGTGCTTGCTTTATTGCTGAGAACCATGTTTCTGATGGTCAATCCAAACATATCGACATTCAGTGGCACTTCATTCGTGAATGTGTTGAAGAAGGGTTGTTCACCATCGAATATGTTAATACAACTCAACAAAGGGCTGATGGCTTAACCAAGTCCTTGACCTGGCAGAAGTTTGAAGAAAATCACTTGTCATTAGGATTGGTATCCAACCCAAATTAGAGCGAGGGGGAGTGTTGAAATAACATGTGATACTCTATGGCTATATGGTAACGTCTATACTGGTCACATGATGGATAGTTCCACAATGTTTTATGGTGTTCTCTTATACTGGATTACCAGATACAACATTCCTAGTAGAAAGACAGAGTTGTACCTATATGGAAGGTCCTCTTACTTACACTTGTGGTAGTTTAGGATACAGTGCTAGAACACCTGGTCTGTGCACACCACAGATGTATATATACCACCAGGTTTCTACCCATACAATAGCTCAGAGCACAATCTACATCTACTTCATACCAACTACTCGTTGTCCTTACCTCAAGTCCAAAGACCTAACTGAAACAATAAAGGCAAGTGCTCAGCCTTACATTCCTATCCCCATTATCCCTCTGCACAATAATCATGCAGGTACAGGTATGGGTTGAGGTCCTGAGTACCCAGGGGTTACCCCTGTGGAACACTAGTGACAAGCAAGCAGCCTATAAAAGGTGGTCATGTATGTCGATGCCAATGAAACCTAACCTCAGGCAAGAGGAGAGGTGGAGACTTCTCTTGCAATGATACTTTGAGCAAGACTTGGTCAACCCTCAATTGAGACCATGATCTCAAGCAGCTCAGACACAAGGTGAGAGGAGAAGGAGGTCAATTGCAAAGTAGCTAAAAGCTGGGGACCACAGATGGTCCACAGCTGGTCTAAATACCTCTACTGTACTCTAAGGCCAGGCAATGAAAAACCTACTAGTGTAAGTAATTGAATCACAGATGAGTCAATGCCAAGACATGCAGCACAGTCTGTACAGTAGCAATGAACACTGACCTCTAGCAGAAAGCCTGATGGCAAACCAAGTCACAGATGACTCCCTGCAACACAAGTGCAGCACATACGACATCAGCAAAGTTACATTGAGTCTGCTTTGTCTGCAGCAGTCTGCATCAGATGACTCAGACCACTCAGACAGCGCAGATGTCTGACATTGGGCAACTGAATAGAATGCCAAGACTTCAAATAAATTGAATTAAGGTTCATCAGACTAAATCAGAGGTGTCAGACAAGCAGACTATTTGTAACTTTGCTGATGAAGGCCAATTGGCAACAGTCTGTAGAGTCAGGGCTGCAGTAAGGTGGAACAAAGAGAGAGAAAGACAAAAGGGAAACCATCAGCCCAAGAGGTGGCAATGGCAACAGGAACAGCCCAACTGCAGAAACAGAAAGAGTCATTGGGCAAACAGGGGTAAAGTAAAATCAAACGTGATATGTGACTACTTACATGTGACTAGGCACATGACTGCTGTGGTAGCTGCAGAGCACAGCAAATGGAAGACTAAAGATAAGGACAAGAAAACATAAGCAAACAAGAAAGAAAAGGAAAACAGAGACTGATGAATCAGTAAACTGCAGACTTGCCCAACAGGGCAAGATAGTAAGGTGACAGCATAACATCACCCCCCCCTCAGGCTTGTCAAGCACCTGATCGATGATGGTGGCCAGATGGGCCAGGAGTGGGTGAGCAGTTGCGGACTGGGTGAAGTGCATGGGTGTGCACATGGGGTGATCCCTTGTCCTGAGGCAGGGTGGGTATGATGGGAGGGGTCCAATGTGATCCCTGAACGTTCTTGCATGACCAGTGTCCAAGATAGTGACAGTCATAGCATGCATAGGGATGGAGGGGATGGTGGGCAGCGAGGTAGAGTCTGAGCTCATAATCATCAGCAATGGGTAGGAAAGGTGCAGTGGGGATGGGTAAGAGAGTGTAGTTTGCATTGTTTAGCTGATAGTCACACTGTCCCCAAGTGGCTGCTTCAAGCAAGGAACACCAGTGGAAGGCAGATGTGGAGTGTGTGGTAGCTTCAGATAAAAACTTAGCTGCTTCCCCAAACACAGTATCCCTTTGCTTAGTATAGCTGTCATCTGCGAAATGTTCCCACAGCTCGTCAACCTTCCATGGGTTGTATTCTTCTTTTATGTCATTCATGGGCTTAGATTCAGTACCTCTGAGATCCAGATCTGATCCTTTCTCCATTGATTGACCTGTGCCAGAACAGTTGCCACTTTTGGCATCAGCATGGGCCTTAGCCTTTTTAACATGAAAGGACCAGCATGTGTCAAGAGTGGTGAATGAAAGGACATGTTTGATGATGGTGACCTGCAGCAATGAAATGCTTTTGGCCAGTAGGCCAACCATGGACTCGACTGATAGAGCGACTGACTCGATAGGGATATTACATGTCTTCTGGAGTTGCTGCAGGACATAGTCAAGGCTTACATCTGATCCTCAGAAGATTTCAGACAACATCCAAAAATGGTTGTTTTGTTCTTCTGTTGCCCCATCAAGTGTGTCCCCTCAGTCGAAGAGCATACATTAGCAAAGTTACAAATAGTCTGCTTGTCTGACACCTCTGATTTAGTCTGATGAACCTTAATTCAATTTATTTGAAGTCTTGGCATTCTATTCAGTTGCCCAATGTCAGACATCTGCACTGTCTGAGTGGTCTGAGTCATCTGATGCAGACTGCTGCAGACAAAGCAGACTCAATGTAACTTTGCTGATGTAAGTGACCACACAATGTGGAGGTAGTCTGCTGACAAGGGTACCAACTCCCCTGGACTGCTAGAGGTTGTGGGTTGGGGTAAGTCAGTGGGGGTGACATGTATCTGGGGGACAGAGAGGGTAGAGCTGGAGGTGTTTTCTTCCAGTCAACTGCCATGAGTCGCACAGGCTGAGGCTGGCATACTATTACTGGGTCTGGGGTTCTTGGGAATCCTGAAGGTCTCGGAGTCAGGAAGGGGTTGGTGGGGAGGTCCTCGATGGGTCCCTGAGCTGTTACTGACCCCATGACAGAAGCCTCTGGCAGCTGGGACACATTGGACCACAAAACACTGGAGGGGGAAGGACCCTGACAGGGGGATTTCATCAAAGGAGCTGAGGGGTGAGAGGTCAGTGGAACCCAAGCTTGAGTAGCCAGCTCCAGAAGTTGGCAATGAGGGAGGTGTGGTGGATAAGATGAGGTCAGGGAATGAGTTAGGTGGGGCATCATAGGCATCATACTTGAAAGCATCGGGTACATCGAAAGGCATGCTGGCAGGAGGGGATTCAGAGTGTGGGAGATGGCGAGAGAGCTTGTACTGCTTGAGCAGCTTGTTTGCATGGTCTTTAATGAGGCCTCAGGCTCCCAAGTATTGTCTGCATGTGAAAATCCTTTCCACTTAACCAAGTATGATCTTTGTGCCTGACAACCATGACCTGTGTTTTTGTGATTTAGTATTGACTCAACCTCCCATTCTACCTTGTCATCCACCACTTCAGGGGGTGGCAGAGGTTGTGGCATTCTGTATTTGGCAGTTTCGAAATAAGGCACCAATCTCCTGGTATGAAACACAGGGTGGACATGCCATGTTTCAGGGAGGCACAGTCATACAGCCACAGGGGAAATGACTTGCTTGACTTTGAAAGGTCCAAAGCAATGTGGCATAACTTTAGGCAATTGTCCCTGAACACAGAGGTTCCTGGCATCAAGCCAGACCTTATCACCTTCTTTAAATGGAACATAGCTTCCCTTTGATTGGCATTTCATGACTTCCTGCACAGCCTTGTGAGTGAATATGGCATTGTCACAAGAGCTGGCAAGCCATTCCAGGCATTCATCAACACTGGGTGCTGATGTGAGCTGAACCTCAGGATAAGGGGACGGGTCATAGCCATAGAGCAACAAGAAAGGGGTCTGATTATGGACAGAGTGGATCCAGGAGTTATGCGCAAACTCAGCATCTGGCAGTTTGGATGACCAACTGTTGGGATACTCGGTGCAATAGCAATGGAGGTAGGTCTCCAGTTCTTGATTGACACATTTGCTTTTGCTGTTGGTCTGTGGGTGGTAGGCAGTGCCCAGCTTAGACTGAACTCTGAGGGACTTGTATAACTCCTGAGTAAAGGCAGAGGTGAACTGTGGGCCTTGGTCAGAGATAACAGATTCCAGGAGCCCATACTGCAAGTACATGTGTTTGTGGAACAAACATGCAATGCCAAGCAAGTTGATATCTTTGCAACAGGGGATACACATGGCAGCTTTGGTTAGGCCCTGGTCCATGATGGTAAGCATGGAATCGAAGGTGTTTGAGATGGGTAAGTCAGTGATAAGATCCATAGAGATCTGTTGGAAGGGGAAGGGGTTCTTGGGCACATCATGAGGGATGATGGGCAGTGTTACTGGGTGAGTCACCACTTTCACTGATTGACAAATTGGGCAGCCCTTCATGTAGTCCTGGATATGCTTCCACATTCCTGGCCACTGTTGGAGCAGATAAATCTCCACTGTATTGCAGTCCTAGGTGCGATGTTTTGGGTGCTTATATAATCACCTTAGAGCAGACTTAGCAGTACAATTCATAGAGTTCCCTCAGTAGCTCACAGCCTACTGAGGGTAAGCACCTACATATTTCACAGTATATTACTTACTGACATCCTGTAGTAGCCTACAGGTACAGTACCCTACTCAGTAGCTCACAGCCTACTGAGACCTACAGATTATATTTCAAGAGCCACCATATGTCTTTCACCATCTTTTTCATCATAGCCTTGATACCAGGATGACCAGTGGCTGGATGATCATGATACAAGACAAGGCATTCCTTTCTAGCCTTTGGAGGTATGTACAGTGAGCAACAAAAACGTTGCAATGTTTGCAACATTTTGATTGTTTGAGGTATAACTTGGGATTGGATGTGGCTGTGCAGATGTGACAGGGGACGCATTTGTAGCCCTTGGTCTTGGCTTTCCATTGGTGGTATTTTCAAGGTCAGGGGTGTAGTGGCTGTGATTATATGAGCCAATTACTGAGGCCTATGCATTGCAACATTTTTGTTGCTGACACCATAATGGACAAAATCTATGGTGTGAAGGATATATTTGGAGGAGAAATGCCAGCTGGTGCTTACATAATATATCACATGATCAATTAAGTGGTTTGTCAGTGAGCAAACAAACCCAAACATTGAATTTGAGTGATTTATCCTCTATCCTGTACCATAACCCAAGAAATCTCTTTTCTTACTATTCTCTCAGGAAATCTTAGCAACTTCTGGTGTTCATGGCATTACCATGAGTAGGGTGTGTTCCCAGCACCACCAGTCCCTTAAAAGGTTGCTAAAATTCATCCCAGCACTGTTTCCCCTGCCAATGCCTGAGGGATCCTGGCACTAATCAGCATTGGGAAAGGTGAAAATGGCAAGTAAGTCAGTCTGGCACTTCTGGGCATGAAGACTGAACTAATCCCCTCCAAATTGGTGCATTTATACAAAAGGAAATTGAGTATCAAGGTTGGAGGAAGTAAAACCTTTCTTTACTTTCCAGGGGTTCTGGGTGGAATGACCTACTGGGCTGCCAGGGTACACTTTTTTTCCCTTCCATCTGTCCCTAGGTGTCTCCATTGGTCACCTATGACCCAATAATGCTTTCCCAGTCATCCACAGTTCAGCACAGGGCATAGTCCAGCTGATCCTCCTTGGCACCTGGTGTGCAGAGGAGGGCATTGCCTCACCTCAACCTTGATACCCAATTTCCTTTTGTATAAATGCACCAATTTGGAGGGGATTAGTTCAGTCTTCATGCCCAGAAGTGCCAGACTGACTTACTTGCCATTTTCACCTTTCCCAATGCTGATTAGTGCCAGGATCCCTCAGGCATTGGCAGGGGAAACAGTGCTGGGATGAATTTTAGCAACCTTTTAAGGGACTGGTGGTGCTGGGAACACACCCTACTCATGGTAATGCCATGAACACCAGAAGTTGCTAAGATTTCCTGAGAGAATAGTAAGAAAAGAGATTTCTTGGGTTATGGTACAGGATAGAGGATAAATCACTCAAATTCAATGTTTGGGTTTGTTTGCTCACTGACAAACCACTTAATTGATCATGTGATATATTATGTAAGCACCAGCTGGCATTTCTCCTCCAAATATATCCTTCACACCATAGATTTTGTCCATTATGGTGTCAGCAACAAAAATGTTGCAATGCATAGGCCTCAGTAATTGGCTCATATAATCACAGCCACTACACCCCTGACCTTGAAAATACCACCAATGGAAAGCCAAGACCAAGGGCTACAAATGCGTCCCCTGTCACATCTGCACAGCCACATCCAATCCCAAGTTATACCTCAAACAATCAAAATGTTGCAAACATTGCAACGTTTTTGTTGCTCACTGTAAATGCGATGTTTGTGCCATTTTGTACTGTCAGGGGCTTTGGTTATTTCTGGATTATCATCAGAGAGTGTCAAGTCCTTTGGCATTTCACTCATGGTGTGCTTGTACACTTCCTTCGAAAGGGCATAGATTCCTCGCTTCTGCTTCTTTGTGGAACCTTCATGAGGTGGCAGTCTGTGAGGGTCCAGAATAGGGGTAGTCCTTGGGATGGAAATGATGGGTTCAGTAGGTTTCACCCCCCCCTCAAGCCACATGCTTGGGGGGAGCATGGTGGCGGTGACAGGTTCTGGAGGGGAATCATTGCTATGGCAGGATAAAGCATCAGGGGCCGTCATAAGGCAACCTGGGGTGTAAGAGAACTTCAATGGAAATCCTTGTACATATGCAAACCAGCATGTTTGACACTTCAGGTAACCCTTTTCTGTAAGCATTTAGGCTGAATAGTTCCTCCAAACCCTCCAGGCTAAATGCCTCCCAGACCAAGGTCATCCCAGGGACATCCACCCATTTCCCAGGGAAAAGCATGGTTCTAGTGCCCTGGGATGGACCATCTGTTATGGGATTTCCCACTTCCCCTGCTCTGGTGTATGCATTTAAATAACATGATTTGGGACATCCCATGAGTGCCTCAAGTGTCTGGGGTCTCTGACTCAAAAAGTACTGCTATAAATTAGCATTAGGATTCTTTGTTCAGAGGATAATCCAATTATCATGATCAGGCAATATTACCCCCTGATACATGTGAGCATCATAAAAAATGTGGCAATAAATGCCTTTTTTTATATATCTGACCTTCAGTGTGTTAGGATATGTCATGCTTAACCAATGTGATAACATGCTAGACCAGGTTGGTGGATGCCATGCTGACAGAGCATAGGTTCCATGTAGACATGTACACAAACAACCAGTTGCACTGGAATGCAGAAGAGTAGCATGTGTATCACAAATCTCATAGTGTCATCCACCATAGCTGCAAATGCCTGTGGTGGAACTGGGAATTGATTCCACTACTAGAAATGACTGACATTTCAAATCTCATCCTTCTTGATCATCAACCCTTATAGGGCATGATGTATAACTGTTTTTCAGTGGACTGAACAGTAATCTTCTCAACATGATTAGAAGTCTCCATGCAATGATGGGACACCCTACCCATGCCTGTGAAGGTGGGTTAGATGCTACAAGAAAACCCCAGATACTATAGAGGGACACCCCACTGGCACATCTAGACAGGTCTTCACAGGTAATAGGGATATCCCATGACAGCCACATAGGCTATGAAGGGACATCCCAGTGGTGCATCTGGAGGCAGCAGGGATGTCCCATGACAGCCACATAGGCTATGAAGGGACATCCCAGAGGCCCATCTGGAGGCAACAGGGATGTCCCATGACAGCCTCATAGGCTTTGGAGGGACATCCCATGGCACATCTGGAGGCAACAGGGATGTCCCATGGCAGCCTCATAGGCTATGAAGGGACATCCCATGGCCATGTGGAAGCAACAGGGATGTCCCATGACAGCCACATAGGCTTTGGAGGGACATCCCATGGCACATCTGGAGGCAACAGGGATGTCCCATGGCAGCCTCATAAGGCTATGGAGGGATATCCCATGGCACCTTTGGAGGCAGCAGGGATGTCCCATGGCAGCCTCATAGGCTATGAAGGGACATCCCATGGCCATGTGGAAGCAACAGGGATGTCCCATGACAGCTATGGAGGGACATCCCAGTGGTGCATCTGGAGGCAACAGGGATGTCCCATGGTAGCCTCATAAGGCTATGGAGGGACATCCCATGGCACATGTGGAAGCAACAGGGATGTCCCATGACAGCCTCATAGGCTCAGGAGGGAAATCCCATGGCACCTTGGGATGCAGCAGGGATGTCCCATGACAGCCACATAGGCTATGGAGAGACATCTCAAGAATTCAACTGTCCTCAGGCATGATGATGAGGCAACAGTTTAGTATGATGAGGATACTGTGCTGATGTACAGGTGCATGATATGCCTTAAATCCCCAGCAGTGGTCAAGGGTACTGCAGAGAAGACACAGAAAATACAACCCTGTACCAGTCCAAAGATATATACAAAATCATTTGAAAGTCCCCCTGTCCAACAAATGGCATCCAAAATGAGGGGAACAATACAACTATGAAGCTTGATGCTGTTCACCAGCCTTTTTATAGTAGTACAATACCTTGGAACAGTGGAAGGGTTGGCCACCAGATGCTGGAAATACAGTGTGTGACTTGCTGTGATAGTGAGGTAGGGGACTACAGCCAGACCCCTTAAGTAGTAACTACTTGAATTATGGACAAGAACCTATCAGTGACAATAGTAGACCCATGGCCATACATAGTGGAAACAGCCATATTGATATCAGAATCCAATCCCAACTTACTGACCACACCACCTCATACACATGTGAAAACTGACAGGACTCTGCATCTGCTGCACAGAGGCAAACAAAAGGGACATCTGTATGGAGTGTTCTGTGAGGGGAATGTGTAACCAGAAAGCAAGGGGGATAGCTGTATATGCACAAGACAGGTTGCATACAAGACCTTCAGCATACCTGCCCACAAAAAATGGAATGCCTCCATGACAGCTATAGCAACATGGACATGACATCCATCATCTGAAAATGCTCATTAAGTGGTACACTCCTGCAGAGCAGCAAGGGGAATGGTGGAAGAACAGTTATTGTATATGTGACTCCAGAAGACAGGAAGCAGGTGGGGCAGACTGCATGACATTCATGGACTAGAAAAAAAATTCCCAAGCAAACTCCATACTGAAATTGAGACCCTGGATGCAAAAGATTGTGATACCCCACCCTCTGGCTGTCCCACAGGCAGGTGGACTCCTTGAACAAGAGCATGAGTATGGGTGCCTGTTAGAACAAAGGCAGGGATAACTATGATGTAAGATACATGAGTCAACAGCTCTCAGTGAGTAGTAGTCACCTCCAAATTTGTAAGAGGTTCTGCTGAGAAACAGAGGAGGAATGTGGCAAATACACAGGGGGGAGGAGGGACAGGCAGGCAACCAAGCAAACATGGCCCAGTAAAACACAAATTCAGCTGAAAACAAGTCACTGGAGTGCAAGATACCATGTTGAAGATATCTCAACAGTGGATAAACAATTTTACAGCTTCATCTCATCTTGGATTTGGTCCATGCAGTGGTCTTCATTACTAGTGGAAGTGCAAAGGCTTACACACATCACAGCCACAAAAGGACTTAACAAAAAGCTGGGCCAAGCTGTGAGTCCCCACTGGCTGTCCCCATGGCTCAGCTCGGCTCAGGGCTCAAGGCCAGGCCAAGTACAACACTACTCTTTACTGTTGCTATGATAGGGGTTACAACATTGAGATGACTTTCCAAGTGTTCCAGAATGGCTACGAGCACTTGACAATCACAACAGAACCCCTAAACAGCCACCAATACTGACGGCCAGGGATTCACTTAAAACACTAAAATATGACCATAGCAAAATATATATTGGAGGGGAAAGTCTAGTAGTAGTCTTCTACATGGTCCCCAGGAAGGTTGTCCTCATATTGTTGTGTAGTACCACCCCTGTTAACCCAATGCGGTGCAGTGGGCTCAGCTGAGGGGTAGTAGTCATTGATATACTGACCATCATAGTGGACATGATGGTCAGTGCAAGATGGCATGTGAAAACCTTGACGAGATGGTAGGAAGCAGCTGTGGTAGGCAGGTGGTAGTTCCTATAGAAAAACCACGTCAAAAAGGAAATAATGATTTTGTATAATCTCTACTTGCATTGTATGGGTTATTAGATGGGCTGGTGTGAGTTGACATGTGGATCAATGGCAAAAACACCAAAAACCCAACACAAAGACAAATGCTGAGTTGGTGGTTTTCCTATGCAGGCTTTGGCTCAAGGGATCTGTTTAAAATAAATGGGGGAGGGGTTCTGTGCACCTAGAGGGGGCTAGGGCAGAGGGTATGGGTGCTCCTGATGAAGGGGGAGCAAGGGAAGACTGAAAAAAAGCAAAGAGAATAGGCTGCTCTGAGCCTAGAAGCAATGTAGAATGATGAAGAGGACAGTAAATAGACCCTTAATGGAGCCTCAGATACTGCAGGAATAGAGAGGACAATGATGAGCTTAGAAGTGACGATGATTGGGCCTAATAGGTAGGCAATTGAGTGGACTGTTGAATAGGCAATTAAGTGGGCAAGTAGCTTGGCTAGTAGCTGCTTGATTGCTGTCGACGTATTGGTACTTTATATACAAAAGAGTAGCATAGCCTGTGGTAAACATAGAGCAATACTTTGTCATGGGTTCATAAGCAATTGGTAAAGGGATTGATGAAGGATTGGTAAGGCTTTGTAAGGATGAGTAAGGACAGTAAGCAATTGGTAAACAAAATCAGTAAGCATGACAAAGATTATCACTAATCAATTTGAAAACAGAATGAGTCATCAAGGAACAGATGAATAATGCGAAAGGGGAATGAGTAAGCACACTGGTCACTGCTGATTAAGGGATATGACTGCAAATGAGTCATAGTGACTCCTAGATCTGAGATCTAGATGGATTAAGGCAACTTGCTGTGCATCCAAATGAAGAATGGTGGGGATTTCTGCCAGGGGCCAATTTTGGGGGTCTCCAGGGTAGTCAGGGCATAGGATTTCGCAACTTTCCCCCTTTCCTCCTCTCTGTAAAGTGACCTGCATTAGCTGCAGCTAGTGTTCTGGAGGGTTTGAGGAGGAGGAAGGGCTGTCTTTTCCCATAAGAGCAGGGAGAAGTGTCTCAAATTCATCATGGATGTGATCAGATAGACTGGATGACAGTAATTGGTATTGAACCTGTTGCAATTTTGGAAGAACAAAGGATGAGATTGAGAGGTAGATGTTGCAGGGCACAGGGATGAAGGATCCATATGCTTCTTCGACTGGAGAAACTGAAACAACCACATATGATTTTTCAAGCCTGACAACAGACCTGAGATGACCAAAGAAAGTCCTCCTCGATGTCAGACTGACAAGGAGAACTCACTGTCCCAAAGCAATAGGATGGGAGGTCATGGATGAGGGAGGGATGAACCAGGAGGCTTCAGGGTGAATGCTAGTGGGGATTCCTGGCAAGTAGTTATTCTCCCTGGCAAAGGGGATGAGCAAAGAGATCGTCAAAGAGGTGGCCATTACAATAAAAAGTGGCAAAATGGGCATTTGTTGGCAGAAATGATGCAGAAAATTGTGGAGGGCAAGGATCATCACCAAATTTGGTAGGCAGGATGGTGTGGTCGAGAGCTTTCTGTGAGTGTGGGAATGATGTTGATATCTTTAGAAATGACCAAGATATTCAAAAAATTGGAATGCCATAAACTGGCACTCAAAAACTTTTATTCAGCACTTGAGCAGTTTCTTCCCTAACATTAAGGGTGGTTCTTGTGCGACGGATGACTGCTAGACATTCCAGTCATTCTGCACATTAGGGCTAGGCTTCTCTGTTCTTCATCATTCAGCTTTTGGGTCCATGCTCATGTCACCAAACACCTTTGGTGCATGACACCAGGATCATGATAGTTTGCTTGAACATTCTGTGAATCCTACAGCACTCTTATTGACCCTTGTAACCAGAGAGAAGAGAACTGAACACTCACTTCAGGTTGCCTAGGAAGAGGCTGCTGGGATGGGCCAGGCTCTCGGGTGTGCACACAACTGGGGAGCATATTATGATGGGGACCCTACACAGCATGCCCATTAGCCTTATCATCAGATGTGTAGAAACAAAGGCATACCTGGTACCATGGAGCCAGTGCAGGAAGTTTGGATGGGCCTGGTGCCCAAGTGCACACACCACTTGGGACTATGGGAGGGTCACAGCATGAATCCTGCATAATAGGGCTCATACCCAGGCCCTCATCATGTGGTGACCCTTGGTGGCCAGACTGTGCAGACTTGTAGATGTCAATGGATGCCAGAAATTACAAGTTGAGTAGCAGTTACCTGAGGAGCAGTATCATTGTTATCATCACTCGACACCTCCATGTGGGGTCACTTGCGAGAGGGAAATGGGAGTTGGTGCTGCCAGTGGACCTTGGTATCCTGCTGACGATGATCCATTTCTTGGTGAGATTTCTGCCACTCGGGATCATCAGAGATCTTCCATAGAATAGTCCCATTGGCAGCCTTGACAAGTGGAACCTTGCCCTTCAAAGGGTTTTCATCTGAAATGTTGATGACATCTGCAGAAAAGCTGAGCATGCAGTTAGATAAGTATACTAAAGAGTACCTTGGTTCCAGCATCTGATCTCAATTTCTGGTGCATCATCCAGACTGTCCTGCTCTTCCTCGTCATCAGTCTGTCCATCATACATAAGGCCCAGCTTTCTCTGAAGGTAGGGCACCACAAGTTGATGAAGAGGACCAGCTTTGAGTTTCTTATGGTCAAAACCAGGACCCAGAGGAGATACGCCATGGGGCCAGTTGACCACAGTGATGTGGTACTTCTGCATCAACTCCAGGAGCTGGTGCCAAGTGACTTTCTGGGGATTGCCCACTTCAATGCCATGTGTCACTAACCAACATGATTTGAATCAGACACATGCACAGCACTGGAATTACTTACAGCATAATTCCCTTAGGGCAGCTAATAGCTTCTCTTTCATCATACTTCTGAAAACTCTGCAATTGTGGTCCCTCGCTGTCTCCTTTAAGCAACAACATAGATCCAGCGCCATACCCAAATCACCAGTAGAACCAGTGTGGATCAAGCCAGCTTCTATACCATCCCCATTCCTGAGACACCTATAAGCTAGAGTGAGGTGGAGTGAAACATGCATGATATATTTAACTTACTTGAAAATGACAGTATACTTATCCAAGAGTGCCCAGACATCGATGCCGTTTTCATTAATGAAATTTCTTATCACCTCAGAGCCTCCAAATATTCCAGATGTTTGACATCCTGCAGGGTCCTGTCTGATGTACATCACTGTTCCAATTATCTCGATGTCCTCAAGATTAGACCATGCCTCAGCCTGCTGAAAGGTAAGATTTGACTTCACCCCACTTGCAACCATGTACCAATCCAGAGAATTGTGTCTTTGCATTTTCCACCCTGGCAGCAATAGACTTGACAGATCGATTAGTTGGTACTGCAGAGGAGCTCTCACTCCACTTGTAGACCGCTCATAACTTTTCTCACCTTGTGGAAAGGTCTTCCTTTGGGATGTCTTGCATAAGAGTTGTACTCCCTGGTGATCAAACTATTGATAGCATCTCTATCAACTGGAAGAGATGTTAGATTAGTAAATGGGTAAGAGAGGAGAACCTTACCACCATCTGGTTTGGGTTGTGTGGCCCAGTACCATGAATGGAAGAGGTTTGCCTCACTGACTTTGGTGTGAGAGGGCTTAACACCAAAACCTGCAGCGACGAGTATGTTGCGCGTGGACTGCCCGTGCCATTGTCCAAGTTCTTGTGTGGTCATTTTGACATCCTTCGCAAAAGCCTGGATTTCTTCTAACACTTCCTTGGAAAGGTTTCCTGGTTTCTTGAAGCACAGGGGTTGGATTTCCAATCACTGGTCTGCCACATCAACATCCTCAGTTTTGCCAGCCCTACCTTTACCCTTCCTTTTTTGAAGTGCCTGGTACTTCTGATGGCTTTGATGAGGGAGGGCATGGTTTCCTCCACATCAAGGCCAGAGTAATCAAACTGGTCTGCTGGTGGTGAGGACAGGGGAAGTGGTGACTGGATGCCAGAAATTTTTTGAATGCCAGGAGCATGAGTATTAACACCTTCTAAGAATTCAATGTCAAGACATGCATATATAGATCCTGATGACAAGGATGACAACATTCACTATCTATATAATAAACAAAGACATGAGGGGGGAACATACAAAGCACCAAGCTTCGAATGAAAGGTGTGTGCCAAGCACACCATCCCCTGAAGAAGGGCACCAAACCCCGAAATCAAAATGAAAGAGAAAAATCTGGAAGGAGGGTGAGAACGAGGGATGTGAAGGTGGAAAACTTACCCTCGGGGTCACTCGAACTCTCCTTGCAGTCACTTGAATTCTCCTCACTTCCACAGTAATTGGAGCCCTTGCTGCCTTCCTCACTACTGGACTTCAGCCCATCCTCATTGTCAGTTGACTCCTGCTGTCCCTCCACCTCAGTGTTTTCATCATGGGTTTGGTCTTGCTGAGGCACAGAGGGGGTGGGGAGGTGCAGGGTTCTGGTACTGGAGGTGAGAGGTGTTAGAGAACATCTTCTATCCCTCAGGCCAAACATGTGCTCTTCCCAGCCTTTGGGAGGCTCGACCAAGGGTTGCAGTTTCGGTCTCTTAATTGTACCTCCCAAAGTTGATTGCTATGAATGGAAACTAGTGTCAGAGCCATCAACAAAAAAAAAATATAAGTCACTTACCTCTAAGTCAGCAGATCTGCCATCAACACATTTGTTTGCCCATGTAGCAGCCAGGGCACATTGAGAGGAAGGGATCCTGTGGCTGCAAAGAACACGAGTATGTAAATCAGCAGTGTGGTCTGCCAGAAGCTTGGAGATGCTAGTAGCTTGGGGCATGGATGTACGAAGGTGCAGAGAAATTGGGCGATGATGCAAGAAGTGTCGTGGGGACATATTTAAGGTTGAGATGAACTTAGCCAAGCCAGATCAGACGGGAAATCTACTCACCTAGATCTGACGGTGCCTCTATGGAAAAAGGGTGAGTTCTTGGTATGGCTAGATGAGGAATATGTAAAACCAAAATAAAAGATATGAAGGGGGACAAGGGGGGAGGAAGAGAATGCAGTAGAGAAGTCAGCTGTAATGCATAGCAAGGACAACACAGAAGGATCTATATCAAAGAGCCCTACCAGACAGAAAATAAATTGCTCTGTTGGTAGGGCAAGCAGTCATTGCATTAGTATGATATGAAGATTACAGTGGAGTACGTACTGGACTGAATGCACATGCTTGAAAGAAGACCCTGAGCTGGTTACCAAGGGCTTTCAGAATAAGTGCAGGGACAAATCAGGAAGAAAGTCTCCCCTTTGCACATTGGACAGCCAGATTGAGAGAATGACTACAGATGGAACAATAGAGTGGTGGAATGATTGGTCAGGACTTTGACCGCTCTATGCGACATTCAACCTTCATGGACATCTGACAGTGCTGGGTTGGATGCATAATGGAAGAAGTCCCAGTAGTTGGGATCCCATCTGTGTGATCGAGCAAATACTGAACAGATGGAACAACAGAAAGAATCTTCGAGGCAGAAACACTTACACTGTTGTCCACATGATTGATTATCGAGTCTGCACCAAGGCCACCCTGAAAGCTCCAAGCCTTCAAGGGCTATCAAGGACACCAAGCCCACGAAATTTGGTGCAGGGACGCTCCAAGCATTCCACTAGTAACAACAGATAGACTAGAAGTTCATCAGTAAAGTAGGACATGAACCAGTAATCATCACTATGTATTGGGTTGGATTCCCATGATAGAATAAAATCCTTGTTGAGTTCGGTACTTGGAGTGCCATCTGCATGATTGAGCAAATAATGAATAAATGGAACAGTGGAATGGAAGAATGACAGAATGATGGAACGGCAGAATGAAACTTCGAGATGGAAACATGAGGGTCGACCTACACCTGCATCCATGCAATTGGCCATTGAATCTACACCAAGGCCACCCCTGAAGGCTCTGAACCTTCAAGAGTGGCCAAGGGCACCAAGCCCCTATGTTTGGTATAGAGACACCCCAAACATCCTGATGGTGAAAGAAGACTGGAAGGCCCTGTTTTGGCATCAGTAAAACAGCACTGTGAGCGAGTCTAAGGTTCCCACATTACTAAGCATTTTCAACCATGTGGATGGACTGACTAATGCGCTGCAAATGTACATACCCCAGATCTCAGATACAACCACTTGGTAAATGCTGCCGGCAGTGGCAGAAACCTTGCTTGTTCATTGGTATTATCCACAATCGCAGATATTAATATATGGCTGTTACGTGGAATTGCAAAAATACACAAATATAATGTACAGTACATTGTATCTGAAGTTGGTTGTATGCAAATACCTCGTCAGTCTGCAGGAAAAAAAAAGTATAATATGTAAACTATGTAAAGAGGAGATAGTGGAGATGGTGAGGTACATGAATAGAGGGAGAAGGAAGACAAGGAAAAGGAAAATGCCACATCACCTTCTATATTCCCTGCCAAGAGGATGCTTTGTGGGTACAACATAGTCATGCTATATATTTTTGGCAGGAGCTGGAGGAACGCAATGTAATTATAGTGATTAGCAGATCAGTCATTGATAGCGAACATAACAAACATTGATTTTACATTGACAGTGTGAAAAAGACCATGGTGGGAGTATATACACAATCATCAGCCAAAGATGGAACCCTTGCTTCATGTTCCAGGTTTCCACAGATGAGAATGGTGATGGAATCAGATGAGTCAGCCAGCATTAGATGTATCAATACTGGTGGAACAGGGGAAGAAGGGTGGGATGAGTCATCTGGTGTTAGATGTATCAAAACTGGCAGAGCAGGGGTAGAGGGGTGGGATGAGATGGCAGGTGGATATTCTTCGCAGGATGGAAATCCCAATGCAGCTGTACTTGATGGATACAATGCTACCCCAGGGTGTGTGGGCTGTGAGTCTGATGAGGTCAAGTAAGCTGCAATTGTTGACCACTCAAGTAACATCACTGAAAAATTTACCCACCTTCACACTGAGATCTTAGAAATAATATATTGGCCAGGGTTTCAGTGTCTGCCATGTTCAGTTCAAGATTTGTAATAAGGCTAATTAGAGCACCTTGACCAACATGTGTTAGTTGTCAAATGTTAGTCAGGAGAACACACACTGAGGTTAGTAGAGCTGATGTCTGATCCAGTATGGGATGTTGCTTGTCCAACCATGGTGGGATGGGAAATGGGAGGGAAAGCTGGATAAATAACATGGTCACGACTGACAATGCAGAGAATTCTAAGTATGGTGGCGGATCTCCAGCAGAAGGCCAAGTTCGATCATGACACATTGCGCACCTGGGCATCACATGACTCTGCTCTTGTAAGACCTAGAGGTATTACCAGGAAAAATCAGTAAAGGTACACCAAAAAGCGACACAAGTACCTGTGTTAGAACTCCCAATGGCTCACCATGAGGCAAGCTTTAGATAAATCATATGGACAAGAGAACCTGGGATGGACAATCAAATTCACTCCAGGACTGCTGCCACCGACATTGTAGGGAACATACCAACTATATCATATAGCAAGAATACATGGAGGTTGGGATTCATATGTGACTCGCCATAATAGTGCCAGTGCTGGTTTGCATACAATACCAAGGGGAGGCATGAACAAAGAGAGCATATGGGAGAGTGAGAAGTGGGGAGGTTGATTGACTCACATCGCTCCTCGTGCTGAGCCTTTGAGCAAAGCCAATGATTGTTTTCGGGACTGAAAGACAAGGGAGGAATCTTCACAGTCATCTGCACAATCGACCATGGGATCTACACCAAGACCACCTTTGAAGGCTCCAAGCCTTCAAATGTTAAGTGTCAAGGGTGCTGAGCCCCTGACACAAAGGACAAATGCACCAAATGTTCTCTTAATGTGCAGGTGGTGCATATGGACAAGGTGCAGGAGAAGGACTGGTGAGAAAAGCATCTACATATAAAATATATTTATACCATAGCCTCAGCCTCACTGAATGTTGGTGGGTGTGCACGTAACTCGCCTCCAAGTATGACCCATGTTGCACAACAATCTAAGCATCCTGAAGTCTGATCATTACCTAGGGAAGTGACAGTGCCAATACAAAGAGACTGATCTGTGACTCACCATGATTGCATCTTGCATACAGTAAGACAGAAGGATGCACGAAGGGAGCCTATAGTAAGATGATGGGTGGAGTGGTTGGCTGACCTTGACCATGTCAAGCCTTTGAGGAGTGTTGTGTTGAGTATAAACTGCCCCTATTAATATTGTACTTAGGTGCGAAGGTTTGTTGCTTACATAAGCGAAAAAGCATACATACTGTAGGGTAAATTTTCTCCCTCCTTCCTCAGTAGCTTGGTGTTGCTGGGGAGTAAGTCATTCCTTCTATTTAGCTTTACTTTTACTGACCACCTGTAGACTAAGTATCTGACATGTTGATATGAATCTTCAGGACTGAACGACGAGGGAGCAATCTTCATGTTTGTCTGGACAGTTGACGACTGGATCCACACTAAGACCATCTCCAAAGGCTCCGAGCCTTTGGAGGGTTGTCAAGTGTCAGAGGCACCAAGCCCCTGACACATGAGAAGAATGCACCAAACATTCTTGTATTATGCAGATGGTTGGTTTCAACATTGAAGATACAGGAGAGGACCTGGTAGTATTAGTGTCAGTCAGCTGGTGCAAATATTTGCAATGTTCATTTTGTGACATGATGATGCACATATCTACTTTGTTGTTTTTCTTTCATTAGGAGAGAGAGAGGATTTCTATATTTATATACCACAACAAGTAGACTGCTACTAAGGCACGGTGCCTGAAGGCTCATATAATAAGTTGTAAAGTATGTACTACCTAATGGTAATTGCAAAGTAAAACAAGTAGTTTATGGTGGACATGCGAAATATGTATATGTATGAATGTTGTCAAGTGGTAAGTGAATCATATGGTTTATTATGAATGGGATGGAAACAAAGAAGGTGGCATTACTCCAATGATGAAGACGGGTGCAAGTTGGTGTGGCTTGGGTCAGTTAACCTCAGTTTCTTGAAGGCAATTGTTTCTTTGAGGAAATTGGAAAGAGCTTCTATACCTTTAACTGTTCCTAGCATCTTTTGTTAGTAGTTGTAGTTACTTAAGGACCTGAATACTCATTAGCGAGTCATGTGAAACTGGCCATCCTGAGAATTTGGTCCCAGATCCCAGGTTATCTGTGGGGTAATTTGCATCCAAATTTTCCAACTTATTGTATGATGTGATATAGAACATAAGATACATGCCCAATCATTAGGAACTTTAGCTGTAACACTCCAAACTTTCCGAGCATAGGTATTGGCCACAGAGCATTACATTCATTAATGGGTCAGGTCATATGCATGTGCCTTGCACGCCAAGTCTCGTTACTTGACTAGTGACTTCCCACCTACACCATCTATATTAATTATCGTTCTCACACCTTTGCTCTACCACATCACTTAAAGTGTAAGTCATTTTCTTTGTCTTTTTTCACTATTATTCTTTTTTCTAGACAAGCTGGTCATCTGTTGCCATGGACATTTGGAGTGTTCGTGCACTGGGTCTCGGGGGTTTGGCACCCTGCGAGCTCTTGATGGGCTTGGGGCCTATCGAGAGTTACCCTGGTGATGATGGGTGGCATGGATCAGTCTTGGGCATTTTTTTAATCACATTCTCGGCATTGACTCTCTTTGTGTATTGTGTCACAATTTGTACTGATCTTCATTCCTGCCTCACTGCAGAGATGCCTTTCTGAAGGTAAGCCTTCCGTTTTCTTTCACCTTTACTATTTTCAACATCCTTCAACTTTGTCTTATGGTCTCGGAGCCAAACATTCTGAGCGTTTGCCTGCCCAGGCTTGGGTTTGGTGCCCCATGACCTTTTGGTAGGCTTAGAGCCTATCAAAAATAACCTTGGTTGTTTCAAATCTGTTACACTGTCCAGAACCCATTAGGGGTGTTTCTTTGTCGCAATCTGACTTTACTGCCATCTTATCCATAGTTTCCCCTCCCTGTACTTTGTACCACTTGCATACATTCCTCTCAAAATACAAGCAAGTACTAAACCGCCTTCTTTCACTTTTAGGATCAACATGTCTCTCATATGAGCTATGAGTTATCACTGTGTGATTGTCCTGGTGACAGTATGTTCTCTGCATTCCCTAGTTTAGCTTAAGACCCATCATTACTGCTTTCAGGGAGACATGGTGCATTGGATGCTCATGTTCTTGCTAAGTATAACAACCACTGGATCACTTCACCCAATGCCGATTACATTCCAGAGCCCTTCATCTTTGAAGGAGCCAGAGTTGAGCCTCTATGCAATGGATGGATAGGCCATATTGACTGCTTCCAATGGCCACAATTGCATGCAGAACTTTATATATGGAGCGTGTGTATCCCACAGAAGGCGGTGTATCAGGATGACCTGACTTGGAAGTGGATGTGGTGGAACATCACCCAGTCACCAGAGGATTTCACCTTGGAGAGGGGGTCGGCCTTCAAAGTTGGCAGGATTCATGTGGATAAATGGAAACAGCTGGAAACAGTGTTTAATTGGCTGGATGGATGTGCACAGGAGTGGATGCTGAAGTACCCTCGATATGATGGCCCTCTGAAGGTAGAGAACTGCTTGTGGTCGTGTCGACAATGTCTCCTATGTCTGAAGGTGAGGCTTTTATGGGTTCAGGTTTTATTGATTAATTTTTCCTCTAGCAACTCCCATTCACATTTCAGGACACAGTTATCCTTGTCACTTTTTTCCAATGCATTTGCCTGGACATCTTTGGCATGCTAGAGTATCTGGAGACAGTACTCCCACCCACTACTGGCACCATCGTTGAAGCATTTGACTGCTGGATGGGGGCCTTCACAATGGACCCTGAAGTTTGCCAGCAGCACTTTGAGACCCATGTACCCATTTGGTTGATCTGGAAGCTGCATAGTGTCCCACCAGATATGAAAGTTTTGAAGGAAGTCAAGGTTACATGCCTGAGTGACATAATCATGGACCCCGAGGATTTTGAGGTCAGGCAAGTACTGAAATGGACTGGCAGCTGGTGCTACCCTGGTGAGCCATGCCACAGGCATACTCAAATGGGCCCAGTGATTGGGCTGGAGCAATTCACACAACCCCAGCTGGAACCAAGTGCACAAAGTAGCAGTGCTGCTATGGCCTCAACCCTCACGAGCACACACACCACATCCTCTAATGCTGCAAGTTCAAGTGGTGCAAATTCCAGTATGGGAGCTGTCAGGGCAGGCAGGCCTGGAAAACGTACACAACCATGTAGGTACTCCATCCATACTATCTGAGCATGGTTAACTTCTGCTCAGATCCTTCTATGGAATCGAGGCCAAGAGCTAAGCCATCAGTCACTTCAAATGCCAAACTGTGGGAAGATCTTAATGATCCTGCCATCCCCCCTGCTATCTCCCCTGGCACACTGCTCTCCAGGGCATGAACAAAGATGCCAAGAGGGTCCATCCCAATGCCCCGAAGATAGCTTACTTTTTCCCTCACCCAGCCCTATATGTGAGGGGCAAGTCTTCTGATTGCAGGCAGAGATATTTGAGGAACTGGCTGGTGTCTAGAGCAGGTCGGATTACTCATCTATCAGTTTCAGATGTAACTCCAGTTACTCCTCATACCTGGTGGGCCTTCCTCAACACAATCCCTGAGTGAATTTCAAGTACATTTTCTGGCGACCAACTACATGAAGTGGCTAACCTCTTTGGTCCCAAGCTCGTTGGGGTCCAGCACGATGTACCCAGCCACATACAATTCCGTGATATTTCAATTTTCCTTGGGGACCTTGGTAGAATGACTCAGTGGATGAAAAGTAAGGTATTATGGGATCTATATGAGCACAACTTCCGGTTTGAGTTTGTTGCTCTCGCCTGTGTATTGATGCCGGATATGACATTGGATCAGGAGTCAGAGTGGCTCGATTGTGTCCATCAGGTATGTTATTAGTTTTCCTCACTTTGAGTATGCTTACCAGATTTTCTATGCAGGTTTTCCATGGTGATTTGGAACTGACTATGTGTGCTGAGCCATTCCCGAGTGAAAACCAAGGCCTTGCATCATCCGATCCCAAACTAAAACTCGAGTATGTGGAGAAGCTTCAGGTTCTACTCTCACCATGGCCGGGGTTCCCCTCGGACTTGATGGAGCCCCTCCCACCATTGGCATCATTGGCATGTGTCTGGGCAGTGGAAAAGAAGCTGGCATTATTTTATGTACAATCATTCTTTGATAATTTTGGTTGTCCACCCATTCTTCCCCACTTCATACTGGTTCCATCAGCTTATGGCTGCTAGTTCTGTGCAAGTTGATTTTGTAGCATGCCTCAATCATATCTGTCTGTCTGTCATCTCCCTGTGAGTTGTCCTCACACACCAACAATATTCTTTTGCCATCCCTTTCCTGCGTGGTCCCCACTCATCCTGTGCAAAGGTCAGCTTGTTATTCTGTACTAGTGGCTAACAATCGGAGGCATGCTGTGGCATCTTGGCATTGCTTCCAGTGGACCAGGACTTGGAGTCCTCTTCACTGTCCTGTGACTTGGTGTTGTAGGACTGTCATCTACCACTCACTGCCTAGGTAATTTAGGTTCTCTAACCGAATTCCCTAGATGTCTTTTCATCAACTGAAACAGACTGTGAGACACTCTGTACCAGTTACGGGCCAGATGAGCCAGAATCCAGATGCGCTTTCCTCGGATGATCCTTCGCCTCTTATTGACTGTCCAACCATCAAACCTCCACACCATGTTCCTGGAACTGCAAGCCTCTACCTCCCCATTGAGCACTTGCTCACTTTGCCTGGTCATTGCTCTTTCATGCAGCATCCCCATGTCACCTCTGACCCATGCATCCACTGCAGCTCTCCTTTGAGCACCACTCTCCCGCTAGGTGCTTCTATGCATGGTGAACTTGAGCCCTCCAGCAACCCTGCTTTTGATTGCCTAATGGATGGGCTGCACATTAGTCAAGACCCATTCTCATCACCATCTAGGAGTGCTGGCAAGAAAATGAGGCAGTGGCAGTGGTGGTTGTGCGATGTGATCCCTTCCCTCATTCAGCTGTACCTGTCATATCAGCGACTGTCTAACCAGTTCCGAAATCCTATGCACTACGAGCTGCTGATGTGTAATTGTCAGCTATCTTGAAGGCTGAAAGTTATCCATATTCATTTCGATGGTGAGACTTGTCTTGTTGAATGTCATTTTCTTGTCTGCTTAGGCACATTGTTTATGACAGGTCTGTGGCATGTGGATCTTGTGGTTTGTCCATGTGTGCCTGCAGCCCTTCAGCTTCTTTGGATGGGTTACTTCCCCTGTGCCCCACTGGGGCCATCCCTTGCTGTTAGTCTACAGCTTCTAAGTCTTGTCAGGCAACTCTTTATGCAGATGCCTCCAAACACCTCAGCATGGTGCAAGTCCTTTGAAGCATACCTTGCAGGCATGGGTTATAGGGTGGACACAAAGGTATGGGTCTCCTGAGTTTCATGTTACCATCCCAGCATTTCTTGCTTGTGGACATGTATCACATAGTACAGCCCTTAGTGACTGTAGCATAGATGGCAGTTCTGTGCTGGGTAGTATATTTAATGAATGACTGGAGTTCATGCATTTCATGCATGTGTGATGTGATGTGTTTATTGGAACTTGCCCCCTTGGATCAATACATGCTTGCATTATTCTGATCTGCCAATGATGATTGCTGATGACACTTGCAGGAAGGTATACACAGGAGATTTAGTAATGCATACCACTGGTATTGTATACTAGAAATATCCCTTGATGAACATGTCCAGCAACAGCTGCAAAAATCTGCATGCCCACCATTAGATATCCCTCTTGCAGATCCATCACCATCTCATTGTTCCCCATACAGCTCAAAGATGAGGCCATCAGAATACCTACAACAACATTGTCCATTATGCTTTGGTGGTCATGGCAGGGAGAGCAATAATCAACAAAGGTATGCTGCTTTATGGATACAACTTGAACAATTGCTAAAATTCCTTTGTTCTAGTTCTGCAGATGTTGATGCAATTGTTTGCATTGATGCTTGTTCTACTCAGAAATGCAGAAGTGGACAGCTGGATGATCCTGTAAACCCTACAGCTACAGTTTTTCTTTCACCAGAAGACATTCATGCCATGGAATCTGAGGTTGATGGACTGCAAAAGTCAAAGTCTTCAATTAACAGGAGGAGGGACCAAGCTTCCAAAAGAAATCATGGGGATGAGGGTGATGTGTTTGAGGAGGGAATGAAGATAACAGCATCAGTTCTGAAGGGATGTAATGAGTCCTTCACTGCAGCTGATGAAAGGCATCAGAAAGTGAGGCTTTATTACTTATGCTGACTTGATTGTCCTGATGGCCATGCAGGCAAGTACCCAGTTTTTTTCAGATACTGGTGTCATGGCCCTACTCTGTCACCATGATCATGTTATTCACCTTGCCAACATGACTTCAGCTGAGGAGAAGCAGCATTATGCACTTGCCCTCATCAAGGCACTTTTTGGCCACCTCCCAAGTGATTTTCATATTGGGTTGTTGTATGACATAGGTTGTCAACTGGAACAGAGCTGCAGAAAGTGGGGCTTCCTGAAACCATTTTTACCACATATTTCCTTTGCCATCTCAGTATTCCATACCTTTGGACATCAATGGCCTTGCCAGCTTTTCTATCACCCCCAGAAATGAGAAGGATTTGGACTGTCTGATGGGGAGGGTTGTGAGTGTTTTTGGAGTTCAATCAAAGCACTGATCCCATCTCTTCGTGTTTCTGGTGTATGTGTACAGTTTTCTCCATACATGTGAGGCTAAAATTATATTTAGTATCATCAGCACCTCTTTATCATTGACTTCCAAGTGTGTCATCTTGACATGAAGAGCCTCACTGGTCTTGGCCAATGGCTTCTGTGTCACTGGAGTCATTGTCAAGAAAAGAAGGCTACTGCCAGTAAAGGCCTAAGGAGGTGTGGAGTTGACATCCCAACTCTTCAAACTGAATGGGATGCCCAAGTTTCTGCACAAACAAAGCCAGCCCCTTGTAAGTCACTTGTATTGATAATGACCAATAATATTCCTTGCTCACCATAACATAGGTCACAGCTCAAAAGCTGCTGAGAATGTGACACTGCAGATAATGGAAACTCAGAAATCATTAGAAAATTATGAGGCAAGACAAGAAGTGCTGGAGAAGGATCTTCTCCATGTGGGTGCTGACATGACAGACTTAAATATACAAATAGCAGAGTGTCATAAAAAGGTTATGTGTTTCAAGCAAGCATTGCAGAGACAGAAGACAGTTCTTGGGATGAATGGATATGCAGACCTTGCTAAAATTCAGAATAGTGCTTACCTTCAAGTGGGTGCAATCTTGCCTTCCACATCAAAAGTTAATCTGAATGGTCCCCTTTTTCTTTAGCTTTGAATGCATGCATTGTCAATCAAGAAACACATCTGAGATCATTTGCATCAATGAAAGTTTGAGCTGGAGAGATTGGAGCATTCATATCGGCACACAGTCAGTGGTAAGAAATCCCTATTAATAAATAATGTTGCATTTGACACTTCTTGAAGAACAAAGACTGCAATACCACACAGAAGCATCTGTTAAGCAATGAGAACCAGGAATAGTCAAGCTTGCAACTAGCTACAATAACCTGTGTCTGCAAATGATAGGCCTCATCCACAAGGGAAAAGCTCCCAGAGGGTCCATAGCACCACTCCTGAACCCAAGAGATTCTTTATTCAAACTGGATGTGGATGATGATATCTGGCAGGATGTTGGTCTTGGGGATGATTCAGATGGTTTGTTACCCCCATGGTTGGCTGATGAAAAGGTTTGCTCAGGGATCAGGTCACTCCTTGAGTTGAGGTGCTGTGAGGAGGAGGAAAGGCATTTGTTGCAGGAAAAGAAAAATCTGGTACTGTGGTTTTCTGAAGAGTGGGGATCCATACAGAGGATTAGGGGGGGTGCAGGTGAACAATACTTGTCATGGAGAATATCATAGCTAAAACCAAGTGTAAATGATGATCTTGCATATGAGCTTGACTGTAGAGCATCTACATTAGCAGGTCTATGCCTCATGTGGCAGAAGCAACTTAGGGACTACCAATGGACTCCAGATGAGGATTGGGGTCCAAGTGATCAGGAACTGCATAGCATAGTTCAGGTGCCTCATTTCATGTGTGTTGATGGAGATGCAGGAGAGAGATTGGATGGCATTGAATCAGAGGGGGAAGAGGAGGATGATAGAGTGCTGGATGATGAGTTGTTATGTGTTGTTGAAGAATTTGCCCTGGCAGATGAGTATCACCAGCAGAGTGATACATCAATGGGGGAATTCTCTTGGGGAGATGAATGGCACAATGATCTATTGGATATGGATCCACCATCATCCCCAAGTAAAAGAGTCTGTAGATGACAGTATCATATGTGATAAACTGTGGCCAATCTCATGTATTTGAAGTAAGAATGTGTGGTATGGTATTTCTGAGTCATACAGCTGAAATAGCCATGGACAAGGCATGAGATGTCCTGCATTCACCTTGGACAGTGGGATGCCCCTCCAGAGCCTATGGGGCTGTCATGGGACATCCCTGCTGCATCCCAAGGTGCCATGGGATTTCCCTCCTGAGCCTATGAGGCTGTCATGGGACATCCCTGTTGCTTCCACATGTGCCATGGGATGTCCCTCCATAGCCTTATGAGGCTACCATGGGACATCCCTGTTGCCTCCAGATGCACCACTGGGATGTCCCTCCATAGCTGTCATGGGACATCCCTGTTGCTTCCACATGGCCATGGGATGTCCCTTCATAGCCTATGAGGCTGCCATGGGACATCCCTGTTGCCTCCAGATGGGCCTCTGGGATGTCCCTTCATAGCCTATGTGGCTGTCATGGGACATCCCTGCTGCCTCCAGATGCACCACTGGGATGTCCCTTCATAGCCTATGTGGCTATCATGGGATATCCCTATTACCTGTGAAGACCTGTCTAGATGTGCCAGTGGGGTGTCCCTCTATAGTATCTGGGGTTTTCTTGTAGCATCTAACCCACCTTCACAGGCATGGGTAGGGTGTCCCATCATTGCATGGAGACTTCTAATCATGTTGAGAAGATTACTGTTCAGTCCACTGAAAAACAGTTATACATCATGCCCTATAAGGGTTGATGATCAAGAAGGATGAGATTTGAAATGTCAGTCATTTCTAGTAGTGGAATCAATTCCCAGTTCCACCACAGGCATTTGCAGCTATGGTGGATGACACTATGAGATTTGTGATACACATGCTACTCTTCTGCATTCCAGTGCAACTGGTTGTTTGTGTACATGTCTACATGGAACCTATGCTCTGTCAGCATGGCATCCACCAACCTGGTCTAGCATGTTATCACATTGGTTAAGCATGACATATCCTAACACACTGAGGTCAGATATAAAAAAAAAGGCATTGATTGCCACATTTTTTATGATGCTCACATGTATCAGGGGGTAATATTGCCTGATCATGATAATTGGATTATCCTCTGAACAAAGAATCCTAATGCTAATTTATAGCAGTACTTTTTGAGTCAGAGACCCCAGACACTTGAGGCACTCATGGGATGTCCCAAATCATGTTATTTAAATGCATACACCAGAGCAGGGGAAGTGGGAAATCCCATAACAGATGGTCCATCCCAGGGCACTAGAACCATGCTTTTCCCTGGGAAATGGGTGGATGTCCCTGGGATGACCTTGGTCTGGGAGGCATTTAGCCTGGAGGGTTTGGAGAAACTATTCAGCCTAAATGCTTACAGAAAAGGGTTACCTGAAGTGCATATACATGTGTCTTGGGGAGAACTTGACCATGAGAGACACATGATTACTCTACTCATCTGATGGTAAAAGGTGAGTAACAATACAGTAAAGGGTTATAGTGCACCTACAGCAGATAGAGTTGTCATACATCAGCATGGGAGGGAATTTGGCAAAGAACAATCCAAACCCCACTAGTGTTGCCATGGCTCACCAAACCACCTCAAGCCATTGGCCATAGCTCACTCATTTTGATAGTTATCAATATGATTTGTGGGTTTTGAATGTGGGGCTACAATCATGGGTACTTTTTTTGCTGACTAAGCTGCTCATTCCCCAATGGCTTGGGCCACTGAGCCAAGCTGTGGCAACACTAAACCCCACAGCTGTGGGGTGACAAGGCTGCCTGTAATGCAGTATCATGGAGCTCCATTGGCTTTCACACACTGCACAGGTGAAGTCATGGCAAAAGGTAAAATTTGAAAGGCTTACATGGCACTTGGAATGACAATTTCCGAAGAAATCTGTGCAGGGACCGTCTTTCAAATGAGAAACAACTTTGCCTGTCTGTAGTTTTGCCAGGATGTACATGAGAACTGCATGAGTGGAAGAAAAGAGTAGATAGATGTGGAGGATCATCGTAATAGAGGATGTCAATGTCAGCAGACAAGGAGGGGTGATGGGACTGGCATTTCTGCACTTGAATTTATAGGCTGAGCTTCGCTGCGAAGAGGCTGACAGGTCTCTGTGGTCGTGGTCAGCCACTATTCTCGGAGAGTTGGTCCTCGGTTTTCATCCTATTGGGGGTGAAGCAACTATAAGATGCTCAGCCAAGAGTGAGAGTTGTATTCTGTACATCAGTGGTTCTAGTAGTCCTGATGTGCATCAGTGGTAATGAGAGATGAAACTGCAAGTGGCAAGCCTGGATTCTGTTCATCAGCCAACATCCTGGATGGTAGCAGCAGAAGCCATGCCAATGTCAGCCAGTTGCCACCCATAACTCAGGTGTGAAATTTCCTGGTAAAGATCATTCCCTGAGTCGCAAAATTGGATGACCCCAGAGGCTAATACATTTTCTGCCAATATGCATGCCCAATGGATGTGACCAACATGACATGCACCAACATACAGCTACATGAGATGGCGACAGGTGTCATACTATGTAGTGGGGTTTCGTGCATGAACCAAGCTGACGTGGTCCTCATGTACTTCCTAGCAAAGTCATATGAGAAGGAAGGAGAGGGGCATTTTGCTATTTGTGGTAAGGGATGTGTTACTTCCAAGAAAGGCAACCAACCAAGCTCATCTCACTTCGAGAGTAAGAGCCTGTTCAGAAACCAGAAATATTGTGAAAGTCTGACTTTCTTTCTTTGCATATGTTTAGTTTACCTGATGGCATGAGAATGTGCTGAAGCTGGGTTCAAAATACATACAGTCAGCCTCCATAGATTATCATCATCACTATGGACAATGTCAATGATATCAAGTATGAAGAGCTTTGCTGACAATGCATGCTACAGTACATTGCCCTTATCATCAGCATCATCGTCTGTGCTAGTACCCAGCAAGCCGTTCCAGCTAGAAAGATACCAGAACCCTACCATACCTCAGCTCTCACCAGTGAAGCCTGGCTGATCGAGCTCCTCATTGGTCATCCTGACCAGATCCAATGCAAGCTGGGTGTCCATGCGGATATATTTGCACTTCTTGTGGACCATCTTCAGCAGATAGGTCATGAGAACTCGTGATTTGTCTCACTCAAAGAACAGCTGGCTATCTTCCTCTATACAAGTGTCACCAGCCTGACTACCAGACATGTTGGGGAGCATTTCCAATGATCAAATGACACCATTTCCTGGTACATTTATCTAGCATATTTCAGAGTTTTATTTGACATTGGAATCCAGCACATATTGGTATTTTTGCAAGCTCCTTTTCATCTTTTCCTCGTCACCTTTCTACCCAGCATACATTCACATGCCTACTTCCAATGAAATCCAGCTCAGGATCAGAGAGAACTCATAGTTCTGGCTGTTCTTCAGGGATGCCATCAGCACACTGGACAGTAGTCATATTCATGCAGCACCAGCAGCAAATGACCATGCAGCATACCAAAATTGCAAGGGCTATGTCTCGCAGAACTGCCTATTTGGTTGCAATTTTCAGCTCAAATTCATCTATGCAATCACCAGATGGGAAGGGTCAGCAACAGACACTCATATATACCAAGATGCACTTTCTAAGGACTTCGCTATCCCTGCAGGAAAGTATTTGCTTGCAGATGCCAGATTCCCCCATCAGCCTGAACTTCTAATCCCCTATCGCAGTGTACGTTACCACCTTGCAGAGTGGCATCGAGCACAGCTAAGGTATGTTACCATGCTTCTCACTGTGGAATTACCATTCACACTGAACTGTGTAGACCCAGGAATAAGGAAGAGCTCTTCAACCTCTGGCACTCCTCTGCATGCAATGTCATCATATGGATTTTTGGTGTCCTCAAGCATCATTTCCATATCCTGCTTCTTAGTCCTGAGTACAGTATTCCCATACAAGCCTGAATCCCTGCCACACTCTGCACAATCCATAATTTTATCTGTGTTCATGATGCTGATGGAGACCCTACGATCACTGAAGGTGCCAATGAGGACCCCATGATCACTGCAGGTCTCAATGAGGATCAGCACAGTTCAGAAGGTTTAGATGCATTGGTACCCAACTTGGAGACTGATGCAGAAGCATTGCATGCAGCTCATGCCCTGTGTGATCAGATCACAGCAGATATGTGGGAGGATTATCAGGAGAGAATTTGTGTGGGCACTCCAGAGTGGGGGGATAGCAACTGCAAGTCAAATTCTGGCATGTTCTTGTAGTGCACCTTTTTTTTCATGTTCTTTCCATACAACAAATGTGGTTCATGCTGCTCATATGAATTCCAAAGCGAAGTGGGGAAAACCTTTCATATAGAAGACAAAATTTCGTACAAAAGACATGGTGTGATACATGGATGACAAGCTACAAAAAAAAAAGAAGGTACAGCTACCTGGTATGACTCCCACTGGCCCGCCCATACTTGAGCTCCACATATGCAATCCTATCCTCCTTGCTAACCATCTTCAAATACACATCTGTGAAGCCCACATTTTGGGTGATTGAGGATCAGATGTGTGCTCTCAGATGCCTGGGTAAATCATGGTCCTCTCCATCAAGTTGTTGGATGGCCTGACTTCTCATGATCAATGCTTGCTCAATGGCAGAGGACATGTGTGTAGTTATTTTGGACATAAGGAAGTTGATTGAACCTTGGAGGCCCACTGCTGCTACAGGTTCCAATATGGCTTGGGAAGTTTGTTGAGAACAGCAGGATCAGGAACCTCTGGTGGAAGTGAGAGCCACAGAGAGTTCCAACTGCTTGTTTGAAGCAGAAACAGAGGGTGTGAGGTCAGATACATCTGCAAAGGGTAGCACAGACCCAATGTCATCATCAGTGGCCATCTCAGAATGTGAACACTTACTGAGGCTAGAGCTGGGTGGGGGTGGAATGTTGCTGGATGGCATATCATATGTTGTGGAGGGTGGAGTGCTATGTATTGTCTGATGCCACTCAACGATGCCAGCAGGATGGTTAGATCTGTCAGGTACAACAGCTTCAGAGGTAAGCAGTCCAGCCCCTCGTTCTCCTCCATCAGATGTAGCTAGTGGGTGCTCAGTGTCGTAGTCCATTGTAGAGACATGGGAAGTACCTGGAGTGAAGGTGTTGGTGCCATGGGCTGCACCATTCGGCATGATATTGAGCATAAGATCATAAAATTCCCACCCCAAATTTTTGAAGGGTTGAATGAGCAGATGATTCTGGAGGGAAAAATATGCTTGTTAGCTCATTGACCAGGATATTGTGGATGTGATGTACCTTCACATAGTCCTCAAATACTTCCTCATCAAACTTCCCCTGTACTCCAGCCCCACAGGTGTTGTCCCAATGGCATCCAGACTTGGTGCAAAAACCCTCCAGATCTTGATATATCTTTTGAATCTAGACATTGGTAAGATCAGATTGCTGGTGAGGTTGAATGGTGGTGCAACTTACATGCAAGAGCCACTTGTTCCTCACCATGGCAGCAGTTTTCATTGGCCCACTGGTGAGATGCTGGGCAATATGCTGGGTGGCAGAGTGATAAGTGGATGACTTGAAATTTCCATTGTCCCCTGCCTCAGCTCGATGCTGATGGAGGTAGTGGATGAGTGCATGGAATTCGGTATCATTCCAAGATGCTTTCAGACCAGAAGATCTTGGAGGCATCAAATGGGAGAAGGAGTCAAGCATGTACTGCGATGCAATGACCACAAGTGAGGCTACTGAGACCCAGGCAAGCCGGAGATGATCCAAATCACAATTGATGTAGTTGTACTCCATTGCAGATAGATGAGAGTTCATTTTTCAAACTCAGTTTTCGGCATATGCCCATGTTGTTGACCTAGTAAAACATATGCAAAGAAAGAAAGTCAGACTTTTGCAATATTTCTGGTTTCCAAACAGGCTCTAACACAATGGACAGTTATTTCCTCGCACCACAACAAATGTAGAAACAAATATGATTGGGTAAATAAATGTCACCAGGAAATGACTGTATGATAAGTATGCTAGGACAGTGGCTTGACAATACACGGCCCAATGTGGGGGCCATTCCATCCGGTGACCCATTCAAACATTTGTAAAAGGTTGAAAACTTCTTCCACCTACCATCGACAGGGCTGGATACAGAGAGTGGGCTTAGGAGAGGCTTTCGGGGCTTGTATTGCTTGAAGTAAGAGTGCGCTTGCGCAGTGGGTCAATGCTTATAGAGAAATAATCTGGACTCGTATCTGAAGCAACAGCTGGTCGCAAATCAGTTCACAACAAATTTGGTCACTCACAGCGCTCGCCCGTACCTGATCAGAGGCCCGAGATCATGGTTGGCTCACCAGCACCAACCGCGATACATGACTACAGTGGAGATCCTATGCAAGGTGCCAACTGGACACGAGAGATGGGAACAGTGAAGTCGGACACCACCACAATGGTCCAGATGAGGGCAGTCAGGAGAAGAGACAGATTAGAGAGCCTGATGGAGCATCAGCTCTGGAACTGTAAGTGGTAGAACTGCGATATCACATTACTAACCAGGATTACAAGCCATGCTACCTATCTCCACTCCCCACAGTTTGTAACGAGCACCACAAATGAATCACTTCTCCAAGGACCAGGTCTTCATCACTGCCGCCAGGTGACATGCCTACTGCCAATGCAACTTGGCAATATTGATGGCTTGTAGATGGGTCTCTCAGCACCCTTGGCAGCAGTTTTTTGAGGTTCCCACGGTCTTCAGATAGGGTTTCATTGTAAGGCCAAATGTGTCTAAAAGATACCCTCCCTCAGCATCTTCCCCACTTAGTGTTGCCTCGGTTTGGTTTGGAGGCCCAAACCAAAATTCCTGATTTGGACAGGGTGTTTTTTGACTGTCATGATGACCCTCCCAGTGGATCTTTTTGATTACACCTGGTCATCACCCCAAGGCTCTTGGCTGCTGCTGAGTGTTGCTGGGATCTCTGTAGCTAGTCACTCAAGCTCTGTCAGAGCCTCTTCCGAGGTTATCTACTCCAATTGTATGGAACTTCCAGAGTTGTGCGAGAGGCTCACAGGAGTATCATATATAGGGTAGTACGACATTTCACTCAACACTAGCTTATGTATACTGTCTGCTATGTAATGGGACTGGTTTCCATAGACTCAAAGTAGGATAAGGAATCCAGAGGTGGAGATCTAGAGACTGCGGTTCAAGCAAGATACAAGTAACAAAAAAAAAGAAAAATGGAGATGTGCCCATAGCTCGCACAAAGTCTTGGTACTCGGAGATGCAAATGCAGACATGAACAATGTAACTACTGTTGATGGACCTATTAATGGGCATCAGGATTAACAAAGGGAAAAATGGGGGCATGCTCATACATACCTTTTCATACATCCATGGTAGTTGTAGTATCACCCTGTAGTGGGTCGGATGGTTCCAATATGGCATCTGGGCTGGTTCTCGCAGAATATTTGGGACCACCTCGATCTCCCAGGAGCATGCCACCATCAGATGGCATCAGGTTGTAAGCCTGGGCCTGTCGATGAGCCCTCACAAGCAGCTTGCAGCTACCACTGGCATTGGCATATTCAGCATTATGCACACCATGGAAAGGGAGAGGTGCATGGGCATGGTGCCCTGGTCCCCTTGCACTGTGTGGCCAATGTACTGTTGGATCATTAGCATACCCCCAGGCCGGCAAACAATGTGGGGCAAATGGTGGCAGAAGGATGAACTGTGGGTGATAAGCACCATAGTGGACGTCCAAGCCTCGGCCTGAAGGGTCATACCACCCAGGATTGATACTACAGTGGTAGGGAATACCTTCGTAGCTGAACTGCTCATCCCTGCTATACAACCCATCACCGCCCACATATGGGGGTTGGTCCTGCAACTGAAGATCTCTATTCATTTGCAGGTTATGGTGATGGCGAGGCAAAAGGGGGCATGCTTCACCCGTGTATGGTTCTCCTAGAAATTTGCCCATGGGGGGATCCAGATCCACTTCTCTGTTCCCAGCAGAAATACCAACAGAACCCTCCTCCACAGCTAATAATCTAGCAGAGGCTGCAGAATTTGGGGTCAGGAACTCAGCTATGGATGTACCAGGGTATATCCTTCAGCATAGGTTGAACACTTCACCTGGGCCATCATTTCGTCCTGCTCCCTGCAGTGGATGTGGCCTTGGTCGCCCAGACTGAAGGCAAGAACATTGTATAGGTAGATCTACGCTAGTGTTAGTTTACAACAATGTTAAAATCAGACGTAATGACATATGTGGTGGCAGGTTGTGATGTATATCTCCAAGACACCCTCCACTCTCTGTGGCCCCAACCATAGGCAATGTGAATGCAACATCAGGCTGTCCTTGCAAATATTTGTGTGCTTTGAATAAAGTAGTTAGTACTTGGAAGGGATCACCTTTTATCGTTCCTTACATGTATCACAAAGAGGAGCTACACACTCCATTGCTACAATACAGAAGTTAATTCAGTAACTCTTGGGGGGTGTAAGTGACTTACATTTCGTGCTATGAACATTTTCTGAAGGTAAGCTGCATACTTGAATATCTGGGGCAGGAAGCTCCTGGTGCAGTGCACTTGGCAATCAGTCAGGACGAGACTTGCACGAAGCTATGAAGTGTATATATTGAGTGGAGAATGTATTTGGAACTAGTGTTGCCACAACTCTGACTAATAGTCGACTCAAGTTGAAGTTGATTACACGGCTTAGTCATACTTTCCCAAGTCGGGTCGATGAAATGATCTTGCGACTCGACCAGCTCGGTTAGTCACGACTTCCGACTCCAAGTCAACCAACCAGTCATCACCCAATCAGAAAATTTTGTAGCCCGGCTGTTAAACTATGTTTAGGTGATAGTCTAGTGTTGCATTGCAAGCCTTGCAACTTGCGAAAGGAAGTTCACTTCGAATTCAATTTCTACACCAGTTGCTACAGGTGCCTACAGCATACTGAAGTGTTTTCTAATTACCATCACCTATACCAGGCATTTTCTTGTTCCGGGAACTTGTGTGGTCTGACGGATGGCATCTAGAAGCGAGCAAAGCAGGATGATGATTGCAAAATACAAAGGGAAAATAGCTAAAGTACTCGGAACGAGATGGCAGCACACAGCAACATTCGTGAGCTCAGTACAACTTGACTGGCCCCAATCCTACATGGTCGCCCTCTGCCAATGCCATCGTATCAAGAATAGTGCTCATCGCTTCATTACCATTCACCTGTGACATCACGAAGGCACCAAGAGCATCTTCCCTATCCTGGTCTTGAACCATCTCATTTTCCATCGTGCCCCAGTGTCGAGTGAAATGAAATCTGTCTTGTTTGAGTGAAAACTTGAGCAGCTGTAAGGCTTCCATCAACATGGGACTAATGTGGTTTCGTTTCTTGGTGTCGGTTTCTGCGCTTGACGAGAATATACGCTCACACAGGACAGAAGATGGTTGAACCGGAAGATAGTCCATGGCGATGTGATATATCGTGGGGAACCTCGCGCGCTCTAGCTATATAGGATGTCAGCTCTACACCCTGTGGATGGCATGTCGAGGTCTTCTCTTACCTCCCAGAATGCGAGCACATTGGCATCCACTGTGAGTTGACATGTGGATCAATGGCAAAAACACCAAAAAAAACCCAACACAAAGACAATTGCCGAGTTGGTGGTTTTCCTATGCGGGCTTTGGCTTGAGGGATCTGTTAAAATAAAATGGGGGAGGGGTTCTGTGCACCTAGAGGGGGCTAGGGCAGAGGGTATGGGTGCTCCTGACGAAGGGGGAGCAGGGGAAGACTGAAAATGCGAAGAGAATAGGCTGCTCTGAGCCTAGAAATGACGTAAGATGATGAAGATAACAGTAAGTAGACCCTTATTGGAGCCTCAAATACTGCAAGAATGAAGAGGATGATGATGAGCTTAAAAGCGACAATGATTGGGCCTATTAGGTAGGCAATTGAGTGGGCAAGTAGCTTGGCAAGTAGCTTCCTTTTTTTTTGCTGTCGATGTATTGGTACTTTATATACAAAAAGGTAGCGTAGCCTGCAGTAAATATGGAGCAACACTTTGTAAGTGATCTGTAAGCGATTGGTAAGGGGATTGGTAAAGGATTGGTAAGGCTTTGTAAGGATGAGTAAGGACAGTAAGCAATTGGTAAGTAAAACCAGTAAGCATGACGAAGATTATCACTAATCAATTTGAAAACAGAATGAGTCATCAAGGAACGGATGAATAATGCGAAAAGGGGAATGAGTAAGCGCACTGGTCACTGCTGATTAAGGGATATGACTGCAAATGAGTCATAGTGACTCCTAGATCTAAGATCTAGATGCATTATGGTAACTTGCTGCATGTCCAAATGAAGAATGGTGGGGGTTTCTGCCAGGGGCCAATTTTGGGGGTCTCCAGGGTAGTCAGGGCATAGGATTTCGCAACTTTCCCCCTTTCCTCCTCTCTGTAAAGCGACCTGCATTAGCTGCAGCTAGTGTTCTGGAGGGTTTGAGGAGGAGGAAGGGCCATCTTCTCCCATAAGAGCAGGGAGAAGTGTCTCAAATTCATCATGAATGCGATCAGATAGACTGGATGACAGTAATTGGTATTGAACCTGTCGCAATTTTGGAAGAATGAGGGATGGGATTGAGAGGTAGACATAGCAGGGCACAGGGATGAAGGATCCATATGCTTCTTCGACTGGAGAAACTGAAACAACCACATATGATTTTTCAAGCCTGATAACAGACCTGAGACGACCAAAGAAAGTCCTCCTCGATGTCAGACTGACAAGGAGAACTCGCTGTCCCAAAGTGATAGGATGGGAGGTCATGGATGAGGGAGGGATGAACCAGGAGGCTTCAGGGCGAATGCTAGTGGGGATTCCTGGCAAGTACTCGTAGTTATTCTCCCTGGCAAAGGGAATGAGCAAAGAGATCGTCGAAGAGGTGGCCATTACAACAAAAAGTGGCAAAATGGGCATTTGTTGGCAGAAATGATGCAGAAAATCGTGGAGGGCGAGGATCGTCACCAAATTTGGTAGGCAGGATGGCGTGGTTGAGAGCTTTCTGTGAGCGTGGGAATGATGTCGATATCTTTAGAAATGGCTGAGATATTCGAAAAATCGGAATGCCATAAACTGGTGCTCGAAAACTTTTATTCAGCGCTTGAGCGGTTTCTTCCCTAACGTTAAGGGTGGTTCTTGTGTGACGGATGACTGCTAGACACTCCAGTCATTCTGCGCATTAGGGCTAGGCTTCTCCATTCTTCATCATTCAGCTTTTGGGTCCATGCTCACGTTGCCAAACACCTTTGGTGCGTGACACCACTTGGCTAGTGGTTGCAATGTAGGAACCAAACTCTTCTTCGATGGATAGCTGCCCTTGTTCCTGAGCCGTGGGCATGATTTCCATTGTATCTAAACCGTAGAGTGAGGCTAGCCCCATGTACGCTGGTCGCATGGTGGGAGGAGTTGGCTGAGCACTGTCACCGGCATACTTCGTGCGGTATTCTTGCATCTGCCAAGAGATAACGATTGGCATACACTATAAATTTGCCAAGGTGGGTGGGTACTTACTAGTTCCAGGATGCTGGCTTTGACAGAAGAAATCTCATTGCACCACTTGCACTCCACCCACGAGAAACGTATAGAAGGGTGTGCGACTTTGCACAATGTTAGCATTTGGATGTTCGAATACTCAAGGTGACTACACTCACACATCGCGAATACATACGCCTCGTTTGCACGCATCTGTTCATGATATCGTTCCCCGTGAGCTAACCCTTCTTTGAGGAGTGGGCTGAATTGAGGGTTCACGGATGACATGCTCATTCTCTTCCACTGTTCGAGGAAGGTTTCATAAGCGGGCAGGGCTCCACCGAGCAAGGGGATGCGCTCTGAAGTCATTGTATGGTGGGTGGTGGCAGGGGCCTGCAAACAAGCGTTAGCATCGGCCGTGCGCACCGAAAACTCGGATACTCACTTGCAGGGCAAACTCGAGGTCTTGTAAAACTTCCCAGTGCATCAGTTCCAGCTTCTCCGGTACCAAATTTATGTTCCGTGGCATTCTGAGCCAAAGGTCAATTGCCTGCAGCAAAGCATTTAGATGTCAATACACTGTGATGATGATCGCAAACCTGGTCTAATGCTCGAAGGTGATTGATCATGTAGTAGGTTGAGTCCCAACGAGTCGTGACGTCATGTAGTAGCTGGACAACGGGGAGAGGGAATGGGACACCACCTTTCATGAACGATTGATTGGCATTCCCGGATTCAATGGTCTGTTGGAAATTACGCCGACGCTGACCTGAACTGCGGACGCATCGAACGGTCTCCCGTCCATGCCGGATAGGGTCCTCTTGGACTGCCGTAATGTACTCCTTTTTGTGCAAAACCCTCGGTGGATTGCCCCAGGTCCTCGGAAGGCCAGAAAAATCTGCAGACTTGTAGCCGTTGATAAGGTGTTGTACACAAATGTTGATGATATGAGGAAAGCAGTGGATGCGACGGGCAACGGGATCTAAGTCAAACTCATGCTCTTCCTGTAAAATTCGCGCGAACACCGCCATGGCAGTATCATTATTGGCAGCATTGTCCATGGTGAAATGACCAATCTACTCCAAGGTTAGTAAGAGTATGCTGAATGAGTCAAAAAGAAACCTTATCCACTGGAATTTCAGCACGATCGCTGAGGTGAAGTATGGTCTTTGCAAGTTCCTCGCCCATGTGCGAAGTAGGGAGATAGTGAAAAGCAATCAATGCAGCCTTCATGGCGAGCTGACCAGAACGCGGTGCATTTCCCAACTCATGTCCGATCCAGTGTGCCGTCATTGCAAAGTAGGAGTCGAGCTTGTCAGCAGACCACACGTCTGCAGTAAAGGAAATCGCTCTGACAGCTCTCTGCACGGTAAATGCTCAATAACACCGCAACAAGTAGTGATTCACACACCTTCAACTCCACTCTGAGCTGCATAAAACGTTCTCGCCAGTGCTGGAGGATGAGTTCACGAGTCTTAGTACGATGAGGAATATCAGTATCCCGCAAATTGCGACAAAGGTAAAGGATCAGCTGGCGAAATTGTGGACATTCCATTAAATAGATCGCCTGATCCACAAATAACATCACGTCAGTAAAGTACTGAATGGATTAAAGACACTTTACCTGGTCGTCGGAAACGATGAAATTGACCAAAAGCTCGTGCAGGCCCTGAATGGAGAACTCGGGCAGACTGATGCTAGGGTCCCCTTTCGGTAGCTTTCCACCAGGAACTCTATCATCCACGCCAGGTGGAGGTGGAGGTGGTAGATGACTTATTTCTGCACCGGGGCGATTAAGTTCTGCTCAAAGGGTGTTGTAAGTATATCCTCTCTCGAAAGCGGCCTCGAGGAAACGAGACTGCACAGGCCAATTGTTTTCTTCAATCTTCTCCAGATACGGCAGCGGATGCTGGGAGTTGAGATGGCTGCATCGCATTGTAGTCGAAGACCCCAGAGAATACGGTAAACTATGTTGTCCTATGTCAGCATCACAAACACAAAGCAGAAAAAAAAGGCCTTACTTGCAAATGTTACAGTAGTATTGAGTTTCTTCCTTCCGAAAAAAGTAGCGAGTGTCGTGAGCAACATTCCGTCTTGACTGGCCCTGACTTGAGTCTATGGTAGAAAAGGGGTCAGAGGCAGCTGTGTGGATGGCGGTGGGTTGAGGTTGACGATGTTCTTGTTTCTCGCGGTCCTCATCATCAGCATTGATGCCAAGTTCTTGATCGATGGCGATGAACTCCGTCGCATCATCGTTACGATAACGCTGGGGCAGGCGGTGAGCACGAGCAGGGCGATCTCTGACCTCATTGTCCCGACTCTCGGTGTCAGGTTGTGCGGCAGGAGTCGGTCGTTGATGCTGACGCTGACCTTTTGCCATAGGATGCAGGGGAAGGGAACGGTTTGTGAGCTGACGGAGAGTGAAATGAAATTTCAATACTTATAGCATCTGCACTGCCGGTTGCAACCGGACATGTGCATGAAGTGAGCTCGGATGCAACCCCTTGTGGTACTTACATACAGATGGCTCCACCACCACGCCTTGTGTACCTTCGCCAGGCAGTGATAGCGTCTGCCTCATGCTTAATAGTCCAATTGAATTATCGGCAAATGTTGTGCGAAGGATAGCGGGATAAACATTAAAGAAACATACAAAACGATATCAGATACAAGCAAGATCTCTCGAAATCAGAAATATTCAACCAGGGTTTACCTGCGAACCGATTTGCAACGTGCAGCCAAGTGTGGCGTGATGTCTCACGGCTCGGGGGACGTGCTAGGGGTTCCGTTATCCGTGGGCTGATATTCCTTGTCATCGGAATGAGTGCGCTTGATGCCTCGGAACTCATCGAAGTACCAGGTTTCGTAGTGCGACCAAGCAGTTGCATGGGATGATATTTTAAGCCCTGATTGAATGTCCTTCCAGTTGAACTCGACTTTGAGTTTGGCCGCTTGTAGCCTACGTCGTACAGACTTGGATCCGAATACATCGGCGAGTTTGCATATCTCGTTCTTCACGGCACTTAGCCCCTTTCCGATTACTCTCTCTACCTCTTCCATTTCGATGCGGGGATATATGTACTTCAAAAAAATACTGTGTCGGCAGGGATTAAAGCAGTCAAATGTGTCACTTACGCTGGTTACCCTCTTGCTATTGTCAAGGTCGATCCTCTCGGCTCCATCCTCTCTAATCCATACATCGAACTCGACATCTTTGATTGCGCACCATGTATGATCAGCCACTACGATAGGTTTGATAACCACGGGCTCGAGTTCGAAATCAGCTTCGGAGTCCGAGTCCTGCTCGATGGAGGACGAGCGGTCGAGTCGCATGGGGGATTTGGCCTCAGGTCTATCGGTAGAGTCGGAGTCAGAGGTGGAAGTGGTTTCGTCGAATTTCGCAGCGCATGCCTCGATAGATGGTGGAAGAGCAAGAAAAGTATCTTCCAAGAAACACGCATCACATTGAGAAAAGAAAGACCATGTGCGTGTCCCCTCCATTGGGCAGTGGTAGTCGCGCTCCTCCGTAACGAGAATCAAGATGACGAGAAGGATGCTCGGCCAACCCTCGACCTCAGCCCGAACCTTCTTCATCAATGCTTCATGGCTTTGGCTGAATGCACACTCTACTACAGCGAGCAAAACACCATGTCCCGCCTCGACAGGACTCGCAAACAGGGAATGATCGGGGGTCGCAGAGAACCCAGTGCAAGGAGATCGCAAGGTGAGGTTTGGTTCCAACGTAATGTGAACGTGCGATCGGGAGATAGGAAGGCGGTCCAGAGCGGACTGCACAGCCCTTCCAAAATTGGTAAGACAAAACTCGTGAGCGGGGGTCGGCATTTCTACAATCAAAAGACCATTCCTGGGGTTGTGAGACAACCTAAGAGTCAATAAGTCACACGTCATATCGTAACGGTCACAAATTATCTAACTTCGGTTTGCTCTGTGAGAGAGACCACTCTTCCACCACTTGTGCGAGAGATTCAAATACTTGGGCATCAACATTTTCAAATACCTGTGTAGCAGGGGGTGTCAGCTGTGAAAACTTGCTAACATATTAAGACCTTGCCTGGACCTCAGCAGTTGGATCAGCATCCGTGCTTCGCAAACCAAATTCCTTCAATAGGTCTCGAAATGATTCTTGACTACAATAAGTTCAAGTCACCTTGAAATTTATGGAGACATACTGGGTGATGTAGCTTGTGAAATGATCTGAGAATTCTCACTGGGAGACACCACGTTGGGTGCAACAAGCTCGGATCACTTAGCCCCTTTAACATCACTGGCGTCGCTTCGAGGACTAGGAAGCGAGTGCGGTCTGATTGTAGCCGGGATAGGGTTGACCCTCATGCCATTGTTACATGTTTCGTGTGATAAAATGGGCAGTAGAGCAGGTGTCTCACAGGGGGACTGGGTTGAGAAGGATTGAGCTGGAGACGACTTCTTCACAGACCTCAAACTAGTATCAAAGCGAGGGCTGCCTAAGCATCAAGGCCTTGGTGATTCCAATGTAGAGATCATGCCAGGAAGGGAGCTCAGGGGAACCTTTCCATGAAACCTTTTGTAAACTCCATGGCCTCATGTATGGCGATGCGACTTATCGCCCATTTATTTCAAATGCTGGGAGAATATACTGGAATGGTTCGTAAGATTCCAGGCGAGCAAAAGAATATAATAGTACACATCACGCGTGGGGCTGTCATCAGCAAACCAGATGTTTCCCCCCCAGCTTTCCAGTGCTCCCAGGACTTTTGAAAAATGATTCCAGACCTCCCAGACCCTCCCAGACTTGCCCAGACCCTCCGACCCTCCAGGTGCACAGCCACAGTGAGAACAAAAGTTGTAGCCCATGATCACAGGACCATGGGAATATGATGACCTCAGCAATATCTCCTTTTTGGGGTGAGATATTTGCAAAGTTCAGTTGGAGCCACAGTTTGTCAAAAACAAAAAGTGGCTGTACAGTGATGATGTCATAACAAAAGTTGTAGGGCTGGATCACAGGATCATGGGAATATGCTTATCTCATTGATATGCCCAAAAATGGGTGAGAAAAATGCAAAATACCGAAAAAATTGGACATCTCAAAAATTAAATTTCAAAGATGTCATAATAAAAGTTGTAGTGCCTGACTAGAGGACCCCAGAGGTATGCCTATCCCATCCATACCTGCAAAAATGGTTGAGATACAGGCAAAATACAATTAGTGTAGTGTAGTGTACATTTTATTACCAAAAGTGTAGTGTTGTGGCGCATTTTTGATTACCTAATGAGTGTAGTAAACTCTGCTTCTTTGACTACCAAATAAGTGTAGTGTTTTGTAGTGTTTGATTAGCAAAGTGTAGTGTAGATATTTGTATTAGCAAAAGTGTAGTAAACTCCGCATTTTTGACTACCAAATAAGTGTAGTGTTGATTAGTAATTGACTAGCAAAGTGTAGTGTAGACTATTGATTAACAAAAGTGTAGTAAAGTCCGCTTTTTTGACTACCAAATAAGTGTAGTGTTGATTAGTAATTGATTAGCAAAGTGTAGTGTAGACTATTGATTAGCACAAGTGTAGTAAAGTCCGCTTTTTTGACTACCAAGTAAGTGTTGTGTTTGATTAGTAAAGTGTAGTGTAGATTTGTATTACCAAAAATGTAGTAAAGTCCGCATTTTTGACTACCAAATAAGTGTAGTGGTTGATTAGTAATTGACTAGCAAAGTGTAGGGTAGACTATTGATTAGCAAAAGTAGTAAACTCCGCACTTTTGACTACCTAATAAGTGTAGTGCTTTGATTAGTAAAGTGTAGTGTAGATTTGTATTACCAAAAGTGTAGTAAAGTCCGCTTTTTTGACTACCAAGTAAGTGTTGTGTTTGATTAGTAAAGTGTAGTGTAGACTATTGATTAGCAAAAGTGTAGTAAAGTCCGCATTTTTGACTACCAAATAAGTGTAGTGGTTGATTAGTAATTGACTAGCAAAGTGTAGTAAACTCTGCTTTTTTGACTACCAAATAAGTGTAGTGTCTTGTAGTGTTTGATTAGCAAAGTGTAGTGTACATTTGGATTACCAAAAGTGTAGTGTTGTGGCGCATTTTTGACTACCAAATAAGTGTAGTGTTTTGTAGTGTTTGATTAGCAAAGTGTAGTGTAGATATTTGTATTAGCAAAAGTGTAGTAAACTCCGCATTTTTGACTACCAAATAAGTGTAGTGTTTTGTAGTGTTTTGATTAGCAAAGTGTAGTGTAGATGTGTATTACCAAAAGTGTAGTAAAAGTCCGCTTTTTTGACTACCAAATAAATGTAGTGTTTTGTAGTGTTTTGATTAGCAAAGTGTAGTGTAGATGTGTATTATCAAAAGTGTAGTGAAGTCCGCATTTTTGACTACCAAATAAGTGTAGTGTTGATTAGTGTTTGAGTAGTTAAATGTTGTGTACACTTTTGATTACCAAAAGCATAGTAAAAGTTCGCTTTTTTGACTACCAAAAAAGCGTAGTGTTGATTAGTGTTTGACTAGTGAAATGTTGTGTACACTGTTGATTACCAAAAGTGTAGTAAAAGTTCGCTTTTTTGACTACCAAAAAAGCGTAGTGTTGATTAGTGTTTGAGTAGTTAAATGTTGTTTACACTTTTGATTACCAAAAGTGTAGTAAAAGTTCGCTTTTTTGACTACCAAAAAAAGCGTAGTGTTGATTAGTGTTTGAGTAGTTACATGTTGTGTACACTTTTGATTACCAAAAGTGTAGTAGAGTCCGCTTTTTTGACTACCAGATATTTGTAGTGTGACTAGGAAATGTACAGTAGTATTGATTAGCAAAAAAGCGTAGTCATCATTAGGATTGTTGTGTAGTGGGCACAGCCACTAATGCCTTGAAATTTTGCAAAGTCACAAAAATACCCCAAAACGCGATATAGTGGACACTAAAACTCACGCCTTTCGCGCAAGCAGCCAAAGCCAACCAAACAAAGGCCAATTCCTACTATGGGGTAGTGTATGCCATTAGCCCACTACTACCACACATTTGATTACCAAAAAGTGTAGTGGTATTAGAAAAAAGTGTAGTAGTAGTACCAAAAAGTGTAGTAGTATTAGCAAACGGGGTAGTAGTATTAGCAAAAAGCGTAGTACTATTAGCAAAAAGCGTAGTACTATTAGTAAAAAGTGTAGTAGGTAGTGTTAATAGCAAAAAAGCATAGTTGTATTAGGCTATTATGTGGTGGTACTTGAATTTGAATATATTACTACTTTTGATTTGATTTCTGTGTGACTGAGTTCCTATTAGCTTGAAAGTGTAGTGGGATTAGGAAAAAAGCGTAGTAGTGGTATTAGGAAAAAACAGTAGTGGGATTAGGAAAAAATGGTAGTAGTGGTATTAGGAACAAATGGTAGTGGGATTAGCAAAAAAGCGTAGTAGTTGTATTAGCAAAAAATGGTAGTGGGATTAGCAAAAAAGCGTAGTAGTTGTATTAGCAAAAAATGGTAGTGGGATTAGCACAAAAGCAAAGTAGTGGTATTAGCAAAAAATGGTAGTGGGACTAGCAAAAAAGCGTAGTAGTGGTATTAGCAAAAAACAGTAGTGGCATTAGCAAAAAAGCATAGTAAAAGTATGGACAGAGGTGATGGGCTGGGATTCTGGGAACTCTGGAACCCTGTCTGGCCAGTCCTGGCCAGAGGGGGACCTTTCTGGGTGAGCTGGGAGTCTGGCCAGCTCTGGCCAGTTCTGGCCAGGTGATGTCTAGTTTGCTGATGGTGTGAGTGGGTTCTGGCGACTTGTCAGACTTAGGAGGCAGGAGGCACTGAGGCAGTGGGAAACTAACCTTGGAACTGAAATCATTATAAGTCATCTGACCACCAGCCACTTTCAAATATGGAAGTCGATAAGTTTGGAAATTGGAAGTCCATTGCCATCGCTGGACCCACTGGAAAACGACCAGCTCTTGCTCCAAGAGTGAGTCCCTTGAACCGATAAAAGTGGGTCACATACATACTTGAACCTCGAGGTGAGGCTGCTGAGGCATACTCCTTCCTGCTGGCAGATGTGCTGATTCCTGGATCCAAAGGGCCTAAGTCTTCCGCTTCATATTTACAACTGGAATTTGGAAAGGGCCACCCAAACTCGGAGAAGAAATCTTGGTGGTAGTCAGGCCACACTATGGCAGATATAGTTCGCATTGATGGCAGATACGCACTAAAAGAGCATTTGGGCGCTGGTTCATGTGGTGAGTGAGAACAACAGTTGAACATTGAGTGCATGAAAAACTTCTATGGTTGTCAGCCACAGTTTACCACACGCAGGACATCATTACAAAGCAGATTGTTGCAGTGAAACTGGAACCAACCACCCGCAAACCAACGTCCCACAAAACTCACCTGGAACACGAATACCGGGTTCTTAGTGAGCTTGGAGGTGCCGCTGGAGAGCCTGGAGTTGGACTTCCTCGGCCAATCTGGTTCGGCAGAGAAGGATCTTATCAGGCCATGGTTATTGACAACCTTGGTCCATCCTTGGATGGGCTACTCAACGCATCTCCTGACGGTGCACTTCAACTACATCATGTTGCTGCCCTGGGACTGCAAATGGTGAGTTCCTTCACTGTTTTACGTGTCAAGTTGGCTCATCTGCGTTCAGATAACCCAGCTCGAGTATATCCATTCCCACCATTTCATTCATCATGATATAAAACCACAGAATATGCTCATGGGTCTCATGGAATCCAAGGATACAGTCTTTCTTATTGACTTTGGTATCGCGAAGCAATACCGGCATCCATCATCCCGTATCCACATTCCAATGGAGAAAACTAATGAGCTACTTGGTACACCGGCCTTTGCATCCCTGAATAGTCATCTTGGACTAGAACTAAGCCGGTGGGATGACTTAGAAGCTCTGGCCTACACGTTGTTGTTCCTTTGTAATGGGTCATTGCCGTGGTTGGCGTTGTAGGGAAGGCTAGCTCCCTACCAGGGTGTGGACTAGGTATGGAGTGGTTGAGGCTTGTTTTGTTTTTCTAAGGGGCTAGATCCCCGTTTTGTAATTGGGATTGGGACTTAGGTGCGAGGCGAGTGGCTGCTTAGTAAGCAAAGTTGGGACTTCGACTCGAGTTTGTATTAGTTACACAACAATCACTACCATAGAGGCTGGAGAGCACAGGCTGGTGAGACCAGCCTGTGGCAGCTTCTTGTTGCTTCTGTCCTTGAGAGTGAGGCCAGGGCATCCCTAGGGGAGTCCTAGGGTGGTGTGGTTGAGAGTTTTCAGTCAGTTTCAGCTAAGTGTTCCCAGTTTCATTTCTAGTTTCATTTCTCTACAGTCCTCTTCTCCAGGCAGAGTCCCCAGGACTACAAGCTAGCCTATTAGATCCCCCCCTAGCCCATTTATATTGAATTCTTCAGCGTTACCAGGTGATCGAAGACGTTTACTGCCTTCAGCTATTCACAAATTAAAGGCCACATTCATATTGGGATCTCACCCCAAAATGCCAACGGAACTCCTAACCTTCCTCTCATACGCTCGCAATCTTTCGTTCATGCAAAAACCAAATTACGAACATCTTCGCACCATCCTCCTTCCTGCAACATCATTGCTGACCCTCGTAAAGAGAGAGATGAAAAATATATTGGTTATGCATGCACAACGTGCTAGTAGGGACAAGGACTGTGATGGCTGTGGCGAGCAAGCTCCTCGCAGGATCGGTACGGGTGTCACACCACAAAGGTAAGTTATCCATATGGAACCATATGGTTCTTAGATCAAGTGGGTAACTGAGACACAAACTTACAACAAGGCCTTGTTCGCGGAAGCCTGCACTGCAGCAAACTCTGCATAATGGACACACACCAGGGTAGCTGGAGTTATGCCAGTAGTAGGCAGGATGTGGTTCGTGTGGGCGCATTGATGTCATCTGGTATTGTGTATCATATGTTCAAAATGCATTGTACTACTGTCTCCTGGCTATGTCTGCAATTGGTGTGTGTCTGTCACAGAGCAAAAACCACGTTGCCTCGACAGCAAGGCTGTCAAATATCGCGGCACTGCATGACCGGTTGGTTTGCCAATGTTCCAGCGCCTACCTACATAGACACGTAGCAATGGTGCAATGGTAGAGTCGATTTTGAGCTGACCACGGTTGACTCGAAGTCGGTCTGAGCTCGTGAATGACTTTAGCCGGCGGTACCGACTAACCAGATTTGGTCTAGTCGGGATTTACATTAAGTCGGGTTGCTGCAAGTCGAGTCGCTCACTTAGTCGCAGGCAACCAGGTTGAGCCAGGTTTAGCCAAGTCACAGCAACACTATTTGGAGCTTGATATGTCTCACCTTCAAGACAAGGGGGCTCCTGGTTCTGCACACCTGGTAACCAGTCAGAACCAGGCTCTTGTGAGACTATGCCACCTCGTTGATCCTCTTGGATTCTAGATGATGACCACTCAAACTGAATCACTAAGGAAGCTTGATCAAGCAGAACATGAAGTAGACTCTGCTAGTGACTCACCCTCATCATGTGGAGGTTCTTCAAAAGGCAGGTTTGGTAGTTCGTTGGGATTGGATTCATGAGAAGGCAGATTGGCTAGTTGGTTTTCCTTAGGCAGTGATGGGGCAACCTGCAATCCTGTGGCTGACACTCATATGTTAAGTCATTTGAGTATATATTCCAAGTACATGTCAACTTACGTGGCTTGGTGTAGAGTTCCTCAGAGGGTTGTTGATGTTCGGTGTGTGCCCTGGATGATGTTGCATTCAGCTCATCTCCAAGAGGGTGGGTATCGAGCTCTTCTGAGCTCCATGGCAAAATGAACCGAAGTCTGGTTTCCCTGAGTGCTGGTCTCGATTGTGACAAATCTTTCACCACCTTGGAACTGGAGGGCTGTGTGGTGTCGATTTCCAGCGGGGTTGCAAGCTGTTTTGCAGAGGAGTCTCAGGTCATAATAGTTCCAGTCAGCCTCTCCTCACTAGACAAATCAGAATCAAATGGTGAAATGATCCAAAGTCTTTTCTTGGGCACTGATTTTGTCTGTGACAATGCTTTCATTACCTTCAGTTCAGAGAGTTGCGTGCTCTTCATGTTCAGTGAAGTTGCCACTCGTTTTCTGGGGCATAGTGACTGTTGGGACTTCAGTTTACGTTTGCGAGTAGATGGGGCTTGCTTGTCTTCTGAAAGAAAGAGTTCACCGTAGTCATTTGGGACCTCCTTGTCTTCAAGTCCAATACTTGTTTCACCGGGTTCAGAGGAGTCTCCAACCGTGATAATGCTGGGTGGCCGCTTCCCTACTTTATTTGCTGTCATAGTGATTACCACTTCCACCTTCTTATGGTTGTTCCTAGATTTCGGTGCACCTTTTACTGACAAGTGCCATTCCTCAACTGCACCCTTGTGGAGTGTAGAGCATAGAGTCCTTGGGGCAGGTGATGGGGACAAGCTTGAATGTTCATCATCTTCAGGTGTCCTATTAGTACTCTTTCTGCCTCCTACTTGCCTCTTAATTCATGTCATGGCTGGATTAGGAAGGCGTGCTGCGCCGTCATAGTCAGTCTTGCCATTGTAGAAGATTCTCCTGGCCTTGGATGACTTTGAATCATGTAGTGGAGGCATGCCAATAATGACAGGCCTCTTGGAAGCAAGGAGGTCCACTAGCCATAGATTAACTCGAGTTACAAGTAACGAGATCATTCCCACTCACATTTGCTGTTTGGATCAAACTTAAAATGTAGCCTATGTGGTCCATGGTCTCGTATGGCTGCAATGATCTGTGTACATTCAAGCATAGTCAGATTTGAGATACCTTTAGGCTTGCTATGTGATGAGCACTCTTGTCCAGGAAACAATACTGCATCTGGCCAATTTACACAGACCAGAGCATTATGGCCAAGTTTCTGCAGAAGTTGTTTCCAGGGAAAGAGTTTTCCCAAGGCCCACGATTGACCATGATTCTCTGAAGTCTGGTCAAAACCATGCACATTGCATGAAGGAATATAACAAACCAATTAAGGAGGTGATGAGTTTCTTCACTAAGTTGTGATCCTCTCATTCATCGCTCCCATTATCCTGTGCAAGATCATTGTTATCGGACATTAGGTCAACAACATCGCATCCCGTGTTGTTATGTTCCTTTGCTTTTCCTTTCTTGTCTATGTGGAATGCTTCTGTCACACACGCTAGAGATGATTGGTTGCTGAAGATGCAAACCAAGTATGAGATTAGTAGTATAGCTGGAGGGTTGTACTTACTATATGTGAGCCTTGAAGTGCCCAATGATCGCATCAGTGTCAGCATGACAATGCTCCATAAAAAACTAGCAATACCAGAGAACTGTGAGTTAATTGTAAGGGTAGGTCGCATGAACTTACATCCTCTGCGCCTGGCATAGTGTACACATATCCTAGGGAGGCATCCTGGTTCACAATGCTACCTGCCATTACAAATGCCGTTTTGATACCATGTGCTTTCGACAGAGCTGTGAGCTAAACAATAGTCAGGAGTGCCTGTAACACTGCCTGGTAGAGTCTCACCGACTGAGTAAATCGTTTCGCAGATTTATTGAACAGTTGTTGTCGCTGGGTGACGGTCTTCCCAGTTTCAGTATACTGTGTACTTTCCTTGAATTTGATGAGTATCTCTTGCCAGGTATCACAGTACTCTTTCTTAAACAGCTCATAGCACTTTTTGCGGACTGTGACTGCTGTAGATTGGTTAGAACATGGCAATACATCATTTGCCTGACAGGCACTTACATGGCATACTATCGACAGAGCCAGTGAATGATCCAGATTTCTGGAGATGTTCTAGTTCTCGCTCTGTGTAGTGGGTAAAATACTTCGAGTATCTATTCCAGTCATTTGCAGGGTTCAGTCAAGCATGTTGCTTGAGGAAGTGATCAATAATCTGCTGCAGTGATTGTCCAGAATGTGTCGCAAGGTCAGCAAGATACGTGCTGATGTGGTCAAGACCCTCCTGGATCATGTCCAGAATGGCCTCCGAGGGTCTCCCTATGGCGAACATCCTGCCATTGAATGTATCATCTAGACCAATACTGTTATCACAGAAGTGAAAGTCTTGTGGTGGGGCAACTGGGCTGTCACACTGAGATACAGGGTTATCATCTGCAGCGACTTCAGTAGACCATGTAGATACGAGGGAATCTCCTGCAGCATGTTCAGATGTGATGCACAGGAGGCACCAACAAAAATTGAACAACCTACCAGCTATACTAGTGGATTGGACAACTGGAGTTTCGCCACAGGTAGGTAGATCCTCCAATGGCACTTCAACAGTGCCCAATGCTGAAGGAATGTCACTGCAAGTAGGCGGAGGGGCATCCAGCGACACATGGACAGTGCTGCACACAGTCTCTGTGATGTGGGCATTCAACCTGCCTCTGCTGTAAACCTGCAGTATCTAAGACATACCAAGTGTAAAGTTAGTAGTGGACACCTCCGTCCCTGTAGCAGCAAGGCATACATGACTGTCATCAGCATATTCCTTTGAGCCTCTCTGTTCATGACCAAGTGGCTCCCTCTTTGGGGTTGGTGAATTGTGAGAGCCTAAAGTGAGTGGACACAGTCAGAAAAGAAAAGAAAGAAAAAACAAACACAGCAAGTAGCGACAGTCAATCCTACCAGTTTCAAAGTCAGCATGTTCTGCATCACAGTGCTCCCCCAAGCCTCTCTTCCCATGGTCAAAGGTCTTTGCCCTGGGGGTCGGTGTATCACAACAGCCTAGATGAGTGCAGGTGGTCAGGAAAAAAGGGGGAAGTCAGAATGGCGTATCGCACTGGTGTCAAGCTGAGAGTGCATGGCATCATTAAAACTCAGTGAACCACTGGGATTGTGGCCACCCAGAAATAATTCTGAAGTACATCGAACCTTGGGGGATGTGAAGAATGGATTATCACTGGCAGATGGGCTATGGATTTCTATACCAGACACAGGTAAGATGGTTTGTTGATTGTGACAAAGTCGCACCTTAGATATGAGACCACCATCTCAATTCATCGCCCTGATGGTGGTCCGAAGGCGGGTTGGAGTGAGGGCTGGAGGGGGAGACACATTTGCTTGCCCCCCCCCCCCCACCCACCTGCTCTTCGATGAAATCAGATTCCAAGTCGTCCATATTAGCAGTCCAGCTGGCAGCCTAAATTCAGTAGAAATATAGACAGTGGTGGACCTACGTTGAAGAACAGGCTGAAAAATCGACAAAGGGAGATGTGGAATGTCAAGACTAAATGAAGAACAGGCTTACCTTGAATAGAGTAGTGTTGAATCAACAATTGTGAACCCGATCATTTTCGCCCATAAGACAAGTTGCATGATATTATGGGCATCATTGCAGAAGCATTAGATTGGGTGATTCTAAGTTGAGTGTGCTTACTTACATTGAGCAGAGTAGTCACTCATCCATAACTATGAACCCAATCATTTCTGCCCAAAGACCAAATCTCTCCCTGTATATCATATGAGCTTTATACATGATCTTATGGGCATCATTACAGAAACGCTGACCTATGGTGTTACAAATGATAGTGGTGAGGCAGGAAGTGGGTGTGATGCACCACTGTTGCACTCATGTGGACAACATATCACAGAGTGACGAGGGCTGGGGAAGTATGTGAAGGACGTGGCAATAAGGTGATAAGAAAGACATCCAATTAGACTCAAATAAAGAGTGGATACTGTCAATTTAAGTTTCACCAAGCTCCTACAGCTGGAAATGGTATTCAATTTCATCACCTTTGGTAGTATTGATGGAATTACAAAGCATGATGAGTTGGCAACAAGAGCAGTGAGACAGGGACATATACAGCAGTAATGCCAGATTGAAGTGAATGAACGAACCAAGCCTTCTAAATTCCCATCTGTTTAATCCACCCCATCCCCTTGCCAACTTTGACTTTAATAACCTGGTATGAACAGGGTTGATACGAGAACATCTGAAAGCCACATGCTGGTGACTGGCAAGTGCTGATGCACCCAGGTGCTCCCAAACTGTCTTCGCCTTGCTTGGATGGTGACCACGAGCAGATGGAGCTGCACTTTGGGCAGCTCATCGGGAGGGGGCACCCCCATGGGTGGCGGTGGGTGTGGTACCATGAATAGCGCATACCCTTGACATGGATAACACTGCTTGATGGATTGGGCACACCGGAAACCATTTGTTCTTCCACTTGGAATAAATATGCATCAGTGTGCATTGGGAGCTCAACAGAGACATTGAGAAGGTCTGTGAAAACCTCTCCAAGATCATGGCCTTGAATTATGACCCGATCACCAAATGCAACTATGAAAGATTTGATGACCATGCCGATAAAATGGGTTGCACCGAATGTGATTGTGTATGCAGGTCTCAGCCTATCACAGAGTCTCAGACATGTCATGACCACAGCACGAAAAAAGGCACACTCAAGTAGTGATTCCTTGAAGCTGCAGATGGACTGCAGGAATGTGACCAGCAGACCACACAACAGCATAAACATAGTAGCTCTGCTGACAAGCAGCTGAAGACGTCCAGCAAATAAGTAGTCCATGAACTGCATGAATGAGAGTCAGTCCACATAATGCCCACATCATGCACTAACCTCCTTGGGCAATACAGCCACGTCATCCCCTCCTTCGTCTTTCCCCCCAAATAGATCTCCACGTGTCACTTCACTGTGTACAGAAATAAAAATAATCTTCTGCTGGAAGGTGTCTTCACTGATAGAAGCTGCCAAGCGCTGAGCTTCAGCCTGCCAATGGCAAAGCTTATGCTGTGTGCCAAAATTGAAGATGACCTCCAGGTACTGCAAAGTGGCTGCCATAAAGTACTCCTCCAACACCACATTAAGGAGACAGGGGATGCCACCTCTCGTATTCAACCCCATGCAGATGAAGTGAAGGATGAGGATAGGTCCACCACACACCTGCGACTTGGAGGCTCTTTCACATACACCTTTGACAAATGTTGGAGTACTGCATGCAGGAACTGATTTTCCCTGCACGATCTGTGTGAATGCCTTCATGTGCTTCAGTAACAGCATAGAATATCAGACTTGACTCACAAAGTACGGCATGGGTTTTGAATGGGCTGCATGCTCCTCCTTCTCATGGCATGCAGGGCACTTGAAGGAAATTTCATGGGTGCCAAGACAGGTTGCGATCGACTCTGGTATGTCAATGCAGATGTCACATACTACGTGGGGACATGCACTGTTAGAACATATGACAGTGTGACCGCCATCGTGACAGAGGTAGCAGAACTGTAAGATGTGTGAAAGATGTGAGTCAAGGAATCATGCTGAGACAATATACATACTGTATTTTATTCCTTGGAGATGGTCGTCAGTTGAAGTTCTGGGGAGGGCGGGCAAGATGAAAGGGGACTTGATGACCTCAAACTGAGGATTTTGATTGAAGATGACCTACATCTCTTGTGGCCTGAAAGTTGAGCAGGCTTAGCATAACCTGATGTGGTCCTGCCAGCCATCTGCTTTGTCCATGCCATACTTATGAGGCTCAAGCGCTCAAGGCAGGTAGCAAATTGTGTCACGACGTGACTTAACTCTGTCACATGACTGCAAGTGCTTGTGAATTTCCCCGAGGCGCTTCCATCACCAAAACTGCACAAACTATATATACGAATATATACTAATATCACAGCTATCGACTCTGGACAGTAGCTTAAAGGATCCATGTATATAGTATAATTTTAAACAACTTGTTGCTCGACACCACACCGGAATGATATGACATGATAGAATGGGATTATTCTGGTCATGTGCTGCCAATGTGCCTTTATTCGATCACTTATGCCACTCCACATCACTCAATATCGTTGACAACAATACATTATGATGCCATTAGGAACTCGTATGCAACAACAAATACAGCCACTAGTAATGTTTGCCAGAAGTGCCAGAAAGAGTAGCCTGGGCTGGTAAGCACTGTTGTTTGCATCCACATCTGAACTGTGGTGGTGGAGAGGGGTCTGAAGTGTAGCTACTGCAGGCTGGAACAGGAGAGGGGGGAGTGGAGATGTTGTGCTCTGGTGACAGTAAATGAACAGGACTGTCTGTGGGCGGTGACTCAGCAGAACCTGACAACCTAGATATGTTTAGTGCAGAACGTGCAAGCCAAGGAGGCGAATGGATGACAATCTATCAAAATGACTGCATGTGTCTTTTAGTCTCGTGATTATGCTTACCTCGTAGTACTCCCTGTACACTTCATGAAGATCATGACCATCCTTTGAGTGTCTCCCTACAGAGTGTTGTGGAGTAGCATTGCAAGGAAGGTGGCTGCATATACTCACCTTTACATTCCACCTTCAACACACCAGAGGCCCAGACTCGGATACAGTTGCTGCTAAGCAGCAAATATATGGACTCATATCAAACATATCACAGAGCTGGTCAGCTCTGCCTAATAGAAACATGATGAGCTCATGAAATGTACACGAGAATCCCTAGAGAATGAATAGCTTGTAAGAAAGACAACACATTCAACCTACCAGATACCAACTTGTCTCTGTTGGTGTGGGGCTCTGTGACATGTCAAATATGCTAGGTATGGCATGGATGGTTGCTTGAGATCCAGAGAGTGATGGGTCCATGGCTGCTACAAGTGGCATGTCAAGGAAGGGGTCAGCGGGGAGAGGTAAAGGAGGGTGGGCAATAAGGTTGTCACCCATGTGACCATGACCATGGAGCCATTAGTAAGCACAGACTCGGACAAAAAACGAGTGTGTGCAGTTCGGGGACCAACACTGCTTAGTCAGTGGGGCAAATGGGCACAGTACTGGTGCGCACTGTGAATAAACTGACAGCAGTCTTGAGTACGCACCTTTGCATGGCATAACATCGCTAGTCACCCAAATGGTGTGATGTGGACAGTGTGATGTTTGATTTGATGTAATGTGCATTATTACAATTGATGATGTAATACCATGCAATGGCCAAGTAGCAAGGATGAGATGCTTGCCATGGAGCACTGCTACACTACACCATACTAAGATTGGCATACACTGCTGAAGTACTCAGTACTTACTACAGCATCAACTGATATGCACCCACTATGCACACCTCAATATAGATATTATAGTTCGAGTATCTCCTAGCTACATGGTTGTATGTTAATATCTTGTGGATGGGACCTACATCATAGCAATATGGCACTGTAGATTGCTAGGTCAGGTACTGGCAGCATTGCTGCAAGGCTGACGAGTGGCTAGATTAGTCATCCCATCACATCACAACATGACCAACAACCAGCTGATTCATCACATCAAATCAGGCAATGTCTCATTTCTGCAGTTTTGGTGATGACTTCATTTCCGATTTTCTTTCATCATTGTCCCTGGCATCGAGTTGGCCTGCTGTCTGCTATGTTGGTGGACTCTTGTCACCTGTGCTGATGCTAGTCTTCCTGTCATCAACCCCAGTGTCGAGTTGACCTTTGTCTGTCTCGTTGGTGGACTTCTGTCACCCATGCTGACATTGGTCTTCATGTCACCATCCCCTGTGTTGAGCTGAACCTTTGTCTGTCTCGTTGGTGGACTTCTGTCACCCATGCTGACATTGGTCTTCATGTCACCATCCCCCATGTCGAGTTGAACCTTTGTCTGTCTCGTTGGTGGGCTTCTGTTGCCTGTGCTGACATCAGTCTTCATGTCACCATCCCCCTTGTTGAGTTGACCTATTGTCAGTCTCGTTGGTGGACTTTTGTCGCCTGTGCTGATGTTGGTCTTCCTGCTACCAACCCCTGCATCGAGTCTGCCCATTATCTGTTGCATTGGTCGCAATGCTAATGACCTCTGCCTCAAGCATTTCCCCATAATAATTTAGTATGTCTTTCTTTATATCTTGAATGTCTTTCTGTTTCCTCGTGCTGCTCCCTGTTTCACATTATTTGCAGGGCTGTCATATGTTCCTAACATCCACAATGCCAGATGTCGTGTGTGCTCAGGCATGGCAAGCACACTGGTACATCGTACCATTGATGGTGTTCTCCTTCGTGCTCACATTGATGATATGAATGCTGGGATTATCTCGCTTGCAGTGGTCACAAACCCAGTGAGGTGATTAAATGGAAGATGCCTGGAGGTACTGTTGTCATGATATATGATCTTTTAACAGCCTCTGTACATAAAGTAATGGTACACTTCATTTCGGCACACCACAGAAGGTTTTGGTGAGCTACCGCCAAATTTTATTCTCGCATATCTCATTAACATCTATCATTATTTGCCTCACAGTTTCAGGGCACTTGGTATGCATATTCTTCATGTCTCTACACTGGTAATCCCATCTTACACATTTTGTTAGCACCTGCCACTTTATGGAAGATACCTTGACATACCATTGCCATGCTATCTTGTCTTCTAACAATTATTATTCACCTCATGGCTTGTCTTCTAGCGGTTATCATTCACCTCATGCATTTTTTTAGCATTTGCCACTGCCTGCCTCGTTGTTGCCACCAACTCGATATGTCCATGTCCTTCATATCTCCCAAACCTTGTCTCATATGTTTGTTAGTGATTAGTGTTATTTGACCAGGGACAAGGTGGTACCTCGTCAATCAAACAGCATAGCTGAATAGACACAAATTACTTATGAGATTATAAGAGATACAGGGTGAGTAGAACAGTCTATCAGGAGACAGAAGCAGAGCTAGTCCAAACATGTATCAACGTCCACATTAGCTTCCAGCACCTATCAGTAATGTAAAGCCACTCACAACCCCCCTCCCCCCCTGCTTGGTTAGAAAACCGGGGGTTCAACTAAGATAATGTGCCAACAAGGAAGATGTTCCCAATGGCAGAAAGCGACCACAACTCCAGCAGGCTTTGGGGGGAATTAACTGACTGGCTGGCCTTGTTAGCTGAGACATCACAATTAGTTGTGCCACTCGTGGTAGCGGTCTTTTGAGCCATGTATCTCTCATGCTAATTTGCCTACCAGGTTCTTTCTGCAGCATCCATCTTTCAGATGAATGAGGTGTCTAACCTGATGGATCCAAGGACCATTCCCTGGAATATGCTCCTATGTGAGAGTGTTCACCTTTTTCCACAAGTTGGTATAAGATACAATGCCATCCTCTGCAAGCACTAATTCATTTAACTGCTGCAGGATCCACATGGTTTTCACTATTGGATTTCATGCATGTTTGTTAGTGAGAGGCGACACCTCAAGTCATGTCTCTTGGTGAGTCCACCAGTAGTACTGCAAAGCTGGAGCCCTGTCAGCAATGCAGACACACCAGTACTGACTTGGCTTCAGGTGGTCCCTGGCCATATTACTCGCTCCTTTGTTGGCATCTGGCCACTTGTTCCCCTGTGCACCACAGTTGCTTTCCACAAGATGGATAATTATCCCAATGTATGTCTGATTGTATGATACATCCATGTCAACTTACACCACATTCCAGCATGCTGCAATCCTTTGCTGGACTGCAGCCTTTGAGGTTAGTATTCCCCCAACCAGAATAGTAATTACTTTGCTGACACTGTCGCAAGTGTAGCCCTCTCTTTTCTACTGGGGCTTGTTGCTAATCCCTCCGGGCTACTATATTGACAACAATGGAGACTTTGTAGTATACTAGTTGTGTGATGTCTTAGATACAGAAAATCGAGACAAAGATTAAGATATGATTCCCTGTACGTGAATCAGCGAAGTAAGATTGTTGCCCTGGCCTATAGCTAATACTTGCCTCTGTTATAACCCGGAATCTGAGTATGATGAATTTTGTGATGGTTATGCGACATTGAGTGTCATGACTACTGTAACCTGCGGGACTATATAGCTACCCAGGTATAATACCTGGCCCCTCATGACTGTAGAGTATCGCACAAAATAGGACTCAGATACTGCACGGGGACCAAAGAGCCTCCATGTCACACAACCATTTCAGATGAGTCTTTCTCTGTATCTTCGAATGAACTCATTCAGTACCTTGTTTTGCATACCTACTACACAATGCATACTTATGAATAAGATGAGCCTTCCGACACCTGCTTGTAACTCCAGTCCACACCAGCAACTAGCTAGTGACCCTCTCTCCACAGCTTGCCACTAGCTGGCAATGATGAACCACTTGAAACAAGTGGTACTATGTAAGTTGCAGGCATCTACTAGCTACCAGCTTTGACATCGAGCTAACTACACCAGATTGGTGCCATGCTTTGCTACCAGCTCTTACAGATCTTACACCTGTCCTGCTACATGTAATCGTCATTCCTGAGATCGATGTATATATAAACAAGTAAAATCCATGGATGTAATCAAGCTAATGCTGCTATGCAAAGGATAAGAACACAGAGAAAGCGGCGAAAATGGCCAATGTTACACTCTTCAATACCAGTGACCTTGTAGCCCCTCAATACAGCAGCCATTTGTGCTAAGATCCAGACCCCACAGTCATATCTGTTAGTTTGGCATGGTTCCAGCTGTGATGCCCATTAGAGGATAAAAGCAACATACTCCTAAGACTCACCAAAACAGGTTGGGCCATCCAGTTGCCCTGATCTCAATGAGTGGTTCTCAACCTTTGGGTTGCTAAGCTGGAGAGATGACAAACGAGCTGCATAATGCCCTGTAAACAAGTTAGAATGTGACCTGTTTCTAACAATGACTCACCTTAATGTCATTCTTCCAAGGTTTCTGTTCAGCAAGGCTGTCGAACAGGAAGAGCTGCCAAGAATGAAAGTCAATGGTGCAAAGGACCCAATGCCCCACAGGTGATGAGCGATGAATCAGGAGGATCCAGATGGATTTTTCCCAAAATCATGTCCATGAAAGGTTCTGCCAGAGCATATCATCTTCAGCATTAAAGCAGATGCAGGGAAGGTCATGAGTCGAAAAAATTGCACAAGATGTGGCAGTGGGAAGGAACGCAGAATATAATAGAGTGGCACAGCCATTGACACAGGTATCGTTGAGTTGAGCATGTGGAGATGTTAGTATGTTGATATCTCCCAAAAGGAAGGTCTGCCATGGGAAGCCATCAATGGATGTCCATACTACAGGTGGCTTGATGGCCCGGACTTCAACATCCTGTGCCAAGTCGATATTACAATCAATCGCAGTGCCTGTCAAAACGTCAGAGGGTGGATAGTAAAAAATCAATGATAGAATATGCTTCATACATAGGGAATCTTCCAATTGAATGATACTGGTGGCAGGGTTTCAACCTCACCCTCGACATCATCCTGATCATTGGCATGACCAACTCCAAGGATATCTGAGAGGGTGATTTGTTCCAGTGCAAGGGAGAGGTCCATTGGATCGGGCCCTAGCAAGTCAGTGACTCCCAAAATGTCCTCATTGTCATCATTATTAGTGAGATCATTGACCACTATTGGTGTAAGCCAATTCAGAGAGGGAAGTGAGGCTCCTGTGATAGTGTCTGTGAGCTGGATGGAAACTCGAGCCTGATAAGTGTAATGAGAAGATGAACACAGAACCGTCGGCCATTGCTCCTGCAGCTCGAGTATGGTTTCAAGATGCTGTCTCAATATTAAATGATAGTTGCCATCTGCGATGGAATTAATTTATGAAATGGATTTCTGATGTTGTTGAACTCACTTTCCAGCTACTGTAAAGCCACTTGAACAGCAGCGAGTTCATGTCCAAACCACTGGCCCATATTGTCCACTTCCAAACCGAGATGGCACTGCTCTTCTAGACAGCGTTCATGCTTGAGGAGCGCTCGAATACCATCTCGCATGTCAGCATCTTGTAACCACAGGGGAGTCTCCCCTGGAGAAGGGGTGATCCAGATGTCCTCCATGAGGCTCATGTCATTTCATAAGTTGACAAGTTTGGTAGGTAATGGGATGGGGAGAGGAATTGCCCAAGAGGGGTCATGCAGTTGAGAAAGTTGCTCACAGTAGGTGTTGTATTTGTGGATGGCCAACATGAGTGTGGGTTGGCACTTTGCAATGGCCTTGCATGTTTGTTGATGAAGTTTAGTACCTAATAATATCTTAGACAGTGGATAATGAACTGGTAACCAGGGACACACCTAATGGTTTGTCTTTACCGCCAACTGCATGGTTGAGTTTGTCCCATTCAAAAAAACTACCAATCACTCGCTTGCAAATGTTATTTTCAAGTCGCATGCCATGAGTAGTGTGCGCACAAAGTCAAGACTGACATTAGTGAGCTGTGGAAATTGCTCGTGAACATTGAGAGAGGAGTAAAGAGCCTCTGCCTTGATGACAAGCCTTGTATGACTGCACTCCACACTTGCAAGAGCATTGAGAATGTCAGGAGTTACATTCCCCCTCTCTATGGTTGCCTGGGCTCCTTGGACAACTTTAGTGGTAGTATCCAAGTCAGCTTGCAATGCAAGCACAGTGTCAAGTTCTTTCTTGAGCTTTGCAGGTGCATCTAATCAAGTCAGTTAGGAATAGGAAATTTTGGGTCAAAGAAACTTATACATACGTGCTCTAATGGACAATTGTGCTGCTCATTGACTAGTCCATTGTTCCCAGAGTTCCATAATACTCACTCCACAGTTGTTAAGGACTTCTTGGGTGGCAGAACCTTGTTCATGTACTCCCTTCCTAAGGCAGCACCTAATCCAATCACCGAGTTCTGTCTGCATTTCATAACCAATTGCTGTTGCGTGACAATCAAGAAGCCAGATGCAGCATTGATGCTAAGCAATGATGAGCTAACATCTGACATGGTTATGATATGAACTCACAGAAGAAACACGTTCGATGCCAATAAGTTTAATGAAACAGGACCACAGGTGCTCTGTACCTTCACCATCAGATAACCCTAAGCCTGAGATGAGTCATGGGTTGTAAATGAGTTGACAGGCCCATTTGTGACCATACATGTGCATTGCTGTGGTCACAAAACAGATGCAGGGCATGAGAGCTTGGTCAAGAATGTCAAACTGTGGATGGCAGTGATTAGCGAATGACTGGAGCTGGTTGTCCAATGTACCCAGGAGAGTTAACATGATAAAACACACCCCACATCATACAACACCACTACATTAGCCTGGTGTGGAAGAAGAGAGAAAAGGTGCTGAATGAGGGCAACACTATACTTTTGCTGCTTGCCTGGGGTGTCTATGTTTGCAAAAAAAAAGGGGAATGTTGTGTCGACAAATGAGCACCATTAACCCAGTGTCATCAAAACCATCCATGGATGCCTTTTGTTTCTGGCCATCTGCAGCTTCATATGAAGCTTCACATTGATCAATTGCTTCATCAGGGACCATGGACTGCAACCTCTTGGATGGATGCTGGCAAGCTTGATCAATGTGCTGTCCAACAGCATCTACCTGTGCCTTGGGAAGGAAGTAAGATGGTTCATAAAATAATGGAGAAATACCCGCTGAATGCTGATGATGGTGGTGGAAATTACCATCCATCGCAACATGAATGTCACCACCTTTATCAAGTGGTGTCCCAAACGAGACACCACCGAAACAGGCTGGACAGCATTGAATGAGGACCTCGGCACAGGAACCTTGGGAGACAGGCTCCTGCAGGGTAGATGGAGATGGGTGGGACATAGGAGGATGGAGGGAACAAGACTCGATGGCTGACAGCTTGACAAGATGTCAGCAGTGCTGGAGGATATTGTCCACCTGCTTGTCCACCTCAGCTTGCAGGATAGCATACCATTGCATGGCCTGACTGAGCCCACGTCGGAATGGCTCTTTCACAGTTGTCCCCTGATAACAGTTCACACCTATCTGAGGGAATGGAGAGGCACACAGTGACACATACCTTTTGATTCGTCACACGGAAACCATGCCTACTGTAGTACGTGTTGAGGGCAGCAGCAAGTGCATTGATTGCATCGCATGAATGCTTGAAAAGCACACAATAGAATAAAAGAAGTTCCACAGACACAGCCATCCAGGGCTGGGATGGTGCAGTGGGAAATAGCCCATGGGAGATGAGGGTTTGAGGGAGCATGGAACAGTCACAGCTTAAAACGTTGATAGATGTAAATCCTAATGCAGATCATTGGTGAGCTGGAGCATGACCACAGGGCATGGACTTACAGTCAAGAAATAAACACAATATATTGGAGGCCTTTTGTTCCTGGCAGTGTGCAGTACACAAGGAAAGAGGTGAACCAAGAATGGGCAACGGCTTGCCCAGCATTGCGGTTGTGTACTTGACAAAAGGGTCGATCACGGTCCGAATGACAGCCTTCCAACTTGCACACAGAGAAATCAACCTCTCGGTGGGACAGGTGGTATGAGTCTCTTCGATGGTTGGATTGCTGGACAACACTTCTTCACTGTCAAACATAAATAGTGCTTCCTCTGGTTCTGTCAGCTCCAGCAGTTCTGTGGGATGGTCAGTGGGAGATGTAGTACCACTGCAGATATGCAACCCAGGTTCTGGAGACGGTGGTGAAAGTAAATCAGCCAGTTCATCAAGGAGCTTCTGGCATTTGAAGGCATGTGTGCAAATGGGAACAGTCATTGAGGTTTTCTTCTTATTCTGTGGCTTTCGAGGGCTACAGAAATGTCTGCCCATTCCCTTAGTCATAATGGGTAGAGACAATCAGGAACTGTGACCTGTGGACATGATAAAATGATAGGTGAGTACAAAGAGCAAGGATGTTCGTGGGATGGTCAGCACTGGGTGTGAGGAGATAGATGGTCTTACTGGCAGAAGCTGAGCAGCCCTCTGAAGAGGCTCTTGGAAGTCAAACGAGGCCTCCGAGAGGATCTACAGAGGGCCAGTCAGCATGTATGGGACATTGAGGGAGGATTTGCCAAAGGGAAGCCAACAAAATGAATATTCAGGGCCAGCCAGGTAGTTCTGGTGCGGATCGTTGGTCTCTTAGATACATTTCTCATAACATAATAACCCCATCTGTATGACCTCTATTGATGCCGAGAACTGCTGCCTTAGGTGTCTCTCAGCCACGGTAAAGGAATACTTACTGTACTCATCTGAGAGTAAAAAGTGAGTAACAAGGGCAATGATACAGTACAGGGATTAGAATTACCTACAGCAGATATGAATTGCTGTACGTCAGCGTGAGAGAGCATTTAGCAATGCATAATGCCAAACCCACAGCCGAAGTACAGCAAGACACCTTGATGGCGGCATCGTGAAGTTCCATTGGCTGTCGCACACTGCACAAGTGAAGTCCAGCTACTCTCTTGCGCGAAAGCCAAAACTCTCCTTCCCGTACTTTTGCCAGGATGTACATGAGAACGGGGTGAGTGGAAGCAAAGTGATAGATCATCGTGATGGAGTAGGTCGACGTCAGAGGATCAGGATGGGTGACGGGACTGGCGTTTCTGCACTTGAATTTATAGGCTGAGCTTCGCTGCGGGGAGGCTGACAGGTCTCTGTGGTCGTGGTCAGCCGCTGCTCTCGGAGAGTCGGTCTTCGGTTTTCATCCTATCAAGATGATGCAGATGTAAGCCACTCCACCGAGATCGAGAATCGTACTCCGTGCATCAGCGTTTCTAGTAGTGCCGATGTGCATCAGTGGTAACGATAGATGAAACTGGCGATGGCGAAGATACTGCTTGTCAGCCAACATCCTAGGCGGTAGCTGCGGCATCCATGTCGATGTCAGCCAGCTGCCACATGCCGACGTCAGCCAGTTGCCACCTATGACTTGGGCGTGCAGTCGCCTCAATCACTGAGAACGCATTTTTATGGCGAGACCATTATATATTGTTATAATGGCATGGACCGTTGTAAACCTATACACATCTTTACAAAGGTAATTCCCCCCACCGAACACGCAAGTATATGACAGTGTAATCCATGCCATGCACGAACAATTCCGTTGCTGATTAGTCACAATCAAAATGGCATGGCAAGGAACGGAGGTTTCAGTGATGGCCTAGTAAAGATCGTTCTTTAAGCCGCGGAACCGAATGACCCTCGGAAGCTAAGTTGTTTTCTGCGTATCTGCGTGTCTCAATGGACGTGGTCAACGCGACATGCACCAACGGGAAGGCGTACGACGCGATTCTCAGCTCAACTAGAATCGGAGAACCACGTCAGTGCACGGCGGGAACATCCATCCACACTAACTTGTGATTAGAAGACCACGCCATCGCAAAGGACTTCGTGCACGAAAGCAAGTCGACTTTGCCACGATTTGCATTGGTCCTGATGTACATCCTGGAAAAGTCTACCGTCGTATGAAAACGAAAGAAAGCGGCGATGCTGTTCGCATGTACGTATTGCTCTCCTTTGCGTGTTGATAATCGAGGAAATTCATGCACGGGCGCACTTGGTTCGTAGCGGTCTTAGGGCATGGATGGACCGGAACCGAAGAGGTGCGGTATATCTTTTGATAAAAAAAAACCCTGGTGGATGCGGCCGCCCCCCAGTGGACCAAGCAAATGCCCGTCGGTAGCTGGAACCGTCGCCAGAGGTACGCATCCTCTTTATTCCTCTCGAAGTAATGCAAAACGTTCGTTATTCACGGCCTTGACGTATCTGCGAGAAATTCAGTGTAGACGGCGACATGTAGTTGTGTCTGGATTTCCGGCCACATCGTTTCGTATAGCTGTACTATATGCGGAGAGGAGCGAACATCCGACTAATTTGATAGCCAAGTGTTTGTTTCCCCAAGACATCAGGGGCCCTTCGCGTCTGCCACTTAGTACTGATCATGTCCATGGTCGAGCTCAACTGCTTCATACTCGGAGATGACTCGTCCAGAATCTTCGGCGTCGAGATTCTGAACACTGAAAATGTCAGCACCCTCAAAGACTTGATCAAGGAGAAACTGTCCCCGAAACTCAATTATGTCGCAGCCTCGGACCTCGCCGTCTGGAAGGTGTCTCTCCCTGCGGACAGCATTACGCAAGAACTCACGGTCGCTGATGTTCCTGTTCAACTATTGCACTCTGTGACGAGGATCTCTTCCATTTTCAAAGAAACTCCGGTGGATGAATATGTCCACATTCTGGTACAAGTCCCCCTTGGTATGCTCCATCAACGTTCTTTTAACTTAAGTTGACATTTCATTCCATCCATTAATTGCCTGGATGTCGAAGTGAACCAGCCGGTCGCAGCTCCCGACCCCGAGAAACCCCTCACGCTCAACTGTCTCCTCCTCCCAGCGGATGAGCATCGGCCCTTCACGGTCGGAATTTCGAGGGATCGCTCGTCAAGAATCTTCGATGTTGACATTCTGAAGACTCGATCCGTCAGCACCCTCAAAGACTTGATCAAGGAGAAACGGTCCCCGGACCTCAATTATGTCGTAGCCTCGGCGCTCACCGTCTGGAAAGTGTCTCTCCCTGTGGACAACATCTCGCCAGAATTCACAGTCAATAATGTTCAACCATTGGAACCTCTGACGAAGATTTCTTCGGTTTTCAGTGAAGCTCTGGTGGATGGACACATACACGTTTTGGTACAAGCACCCCCTGGTACGTTCCGTCAACGCTTTCTTAACCCAAGTTGACAATTCATTCCATTCTCTTTCCACAACGCTGCAAATTTCTACTGTCCTTCCTGCTGGATCGTTTTTGTCCTGCATCTTCTGCAACGAATCCATAGTCGTTCCACAGAAACGTGAACGTTCTACATCAGACGATCTTTACGAGCGTGCCAAACGCTCTAAAATTGTCATAACCCCGCCGTCAACTGCAGGGAAACCGGATGTCTACCAGTCCCTTCAGAAGGATCCGTCTCAGAAGATTTTTGATGATCATCCAAAACCGGATCCCAACGTCGCACCTGCCGCTCTTCTTTACGAAGGTTTCGGACACTTCCTAGACATCATGGATGGTCGTCCTGGTGTTCCTGGGCTTGCTGATATTGACACCACGAAGCTGTTCAGCGAGGTGGATGAGTTCGCTTGCAAGATGAATGAAGACTATGTTGATGAAGATCTCCCGTCTTACCCTACCTCAACCGCATTTTCAAAGCACGTCGAGACATCCGGATTCCCTCTCTTCACGCATCTGCCATTGGTTCTGTCATAATCGATGGCCATAACGATGCAGCTCATGGCGCAGGGACGACGGTTGTAAAGTTTAAAAATAGGATTACAGGAATCAGTGCAATTCCTGAGGTGGAGCTTACAGGTTATGTTGCGCGTCTGAATCTGAGGGGAATGGAGGTTCATCGGAAACTCCATTTAGGATGGAGAGTGCCATATCTCGGTTTAATCATCGTTGGCGAGTCCGGAATTCCCGCGTTTCATGGTTTTTTGATGCAATCTGAACATTCCTAGGACACATGTTACAGTTCTATGCTGTCATTGCGGTCGACCACCGCTTCAAGCTCGTTAGTCTAACATCAATGTACTCATGCATCGAAACGGCTTTTGATGGGCGTGACCGCAAATTACTCTATTTGGCCTTTACTGCTGCATCAGTTCTCCGAGCTCAAATTCTCCACGATATCGAGAAACTCTGTAATAACCCCCCTTCTGAGCTCCTGACTCCCAAGCGCGGTTTTCCGGCAGTCTCTAAATTACGCGGATACCCACCCTCCGACGACCATCTGCACTTTGAGATTCAGTTTTCCTTTCCAGAGAGACAATCTTACCGCTTTTTATACGTTGCAGAGACGCAGCAAAAGCAATCCATCCTCGTCAAGTTCAGTCGATCGTATTCTATCCGGTTGCATGATATCTGCGCTCGATTGGGTCATGCACCACACATTCTCGCTTTTGAACGACTTCCTGGTGGGTGGTATGCTGTCGCAATGGAATATATCGAGTCTGGAGTCTCAATTAATCGGTCCCCCCCAACTTGCTACTCATGGAGAACGTTGGGAAAAAGAGCTCTGGGAGCTCATGGACAGGTTTCATTCGGAAGGTCTCGTCCATGGAGACTTGCGGGACGCAAATATCCTTTGCAAAGAGGACTCTGTAAAGTTGATCGATTTTGATTGGGGTGGTACAAATGGAACAGTATCCTATCCTACAGGAAACCTCAGCAAGGAGTTACTGGAGGGTAGGGTGTCCACCGATCTAACAATCACAGAAGAAGATGATAGGCGGATCTTGAAGAGGACTCTAGAAAAACTGCGGAGCATACGTACCAACGTAGGCATTATGTTCTTACAGTAGGCTATTTTGTTGGTCTCCGTATTCTCGTCTTCCGACTCCAAGTCACTCGCATAAGATTGGTACTTTTGCATTTTGCTGACTTGGTATTGGTGTGTGCAATCGTGTACCTTGCGGTTAAAGGTTGCTTTGAGTGTATCATCACCGACTGCATCTCAACGTTCAACGATGTCAACGGCCACTGATGATTGCAAGCCACAGACGCAGTTCTAGGAGGTTCCCACGGCGAGCAACCGCATCGTCATACCACACTTCTACATTCCCAGCGTTAGTTGTTTGACTAATCATAGAATGGCGTCTTCTCGCTTCTAATATGACGAGCAAAGGCTCCTTGCACATACGACGGCCGTCCAGGGCAATGCACGCTTACATAGTCGGGCCCCGAGTATTCAACTCCATCGTCATACACCGGTAAGAGGATTCTTAACTCATGGGTACCCGTCGTGGCGGGTATTGTCCAGCGCAGCGAGGTCTGTCTACATGTGCACGGAGTATCAATATTCAATCTGGGACACGGCGGTAAGCAAGGAACTAGACTATCAAGGTGGGTGACTATATGAAGCACGCTGACATGCATTCATCGATTGCAACTCACAGTAATCGCCCACGCAGCTGCCAATTCGGTGTGAATGGGATTGCCACCAGTAACAAATCACATGTACGTGGTAGGTATCCATGGTATAGTGGCTGACCAGGAAGGCTGACGGAACGTTCAGCTCAGCACTGCTGACTGCATCATGTGCGCACCGGAGAGCCAGCATTCGATCCGAACAACTTCCCAGAACAAGGGCGAGTAGCGATGCCAGAATATGAGTCACACTCTCATTCCTATCTCCTGCCCAAGGATGGACGGTTCCATCATCGCGATTAGAGCTACGCACTAGCCCTCAGAGAGGTGGCTGACCCTGAAGATGGAACCATGTCAGCCGCGCAGTCCCGTATAGATACTGCCCGTGAATTCAAGATACGCACCGCCAGTTCGCCCTTCTCTTTCTCGCATGTATCTCTATGAATGTCTGCGACTATCTCCGTTACGACGAGCTCAGTGCTCATGTACATCCTGGCAAACTGCTGTGATACTCCTGAACTTGTGGCCGTGGAAGACTCCGCCATGGTGGTTGCTGGTCCGCATGGAAATCCTCGTGTCGAACTACCTCTGTGAGTGCTCTACACTTTGCCGCATCCATTTTTCTAATAACGGGCTCGTCGTCTGGGATTGTCATCGCATCTGTGGTCGTTTCCTGTGTGGTAACAACCGTGTGACGGAAGGGTTCTACAATATGTCGGAGAAACTCTAAACCAGACCGCACCAGTACATCGCGTACCCGTGCCTACGATCGTTGTTTGGAAACGAGAGGTATTTGATAAGGGGAAGAACATGTAGACGAGTCGCCGCATCAGCATAGCTGCCGCTTTCACTCCTACAAGTTGTCCAAATGCGGCGGCATCACAGCCGAGCACAGTTCATATCGGCTGGTACGTATTCTCCATTTTTTTTGCTTCTACCCGTGCAACCTGGTTACTTAATTCATTGATTAGTACCTGACGATTGTGTGGATCTCTAGTCGTCATCATTCTAGGGGTTAGGCGCGCTGATGCAATAGAACCGTATCTCCCAGCCACCACGCGTTTGTACTGACCGGTACGTTGCATGGCAGTCTTACCATTCTTGTATTGGTATCTGACATCTTTCCGGACATGAGTTAGTTCTCAGTCTACGGGGATCTGCCCTCTCCGCTGTTGGGCATCCCGAGAGCGGTTCTTCCCGGTCATCTCGTACGTCATGTGGCGGCCGTGTCCTTGTATCGGTAACTGACATCTCATCGGGTTTTGTTCTTTTTTTCCACCCAGCCATGACGGTACAGGCACGAAAGCGAGTGTTAAAACATTGTGGTCAGTAAATTCAATGTGCCTCTCGAATGCGTCATGTCAATTCCAACTCGTCTTCGAAACCAAAGTGCGACCCTCTCGTTGTTCCGGATTTGTCCAGTTGGAGCCATTCTTCGACACGTCTGAGGGACATCGAAGAAAGTAATGGATACCACGCGTTGTCCTTGTTCTTTTCGGTCCATATATGCCATCGGTCCTACTTAACGGTTGCCAAAGGGATATCCCTTCCCAATACTGGCATATCGCGATCCAAGGCGGAACCGTCGTATCTGTGCCTCGGCAATCAACATGGGTGGACATAATTTTGGTACATCGAGGGGATCGTGACTACTCGTAGACACCACTATCGCTGTCATAAGCATGCGTCTTAGACTACTTACCCAATCAAATTCATATTTTCTTGCGCCGGTGTGTCCGAACTCGTTGACGAACAATCCTCCGAGTATTCCCATTCACTTTGTGCGTAACTTGTAATCGTTGTAGACTTGGAAGAGCAATCTAAACGTGCCTTTGTAACTACAGTCGACTCCTTTATAACATATCCCCATACCCCCTCACCTTTATCATAAATACTGCATCTTACCAGTAGCAATTATTGTGTACATTGAGGCCGGGCCCAGCACAACACTAGTACAGATTCATCATAATGCCATGGAATATGATAACCATTGTTTTATCACGCACCTTGTGCCAGTGCATCAATCGCAGATGCGGGGGCTGGTGATACTGATGTCAAAATGAATATCATAGTACCGTAATTAGTCATGTAAACCATGGAGGTGCTTGGTACGATCCCTATACACAGTCGTGAAACACTGAAGTCGGCCACGGCTACTTGCCGCCGCATCGAAGTTGTCTGGGCCACGGCACTTTACATCCAGTCCTCAATTAGAAGAGGCACAATAGACAAGTACGACAACCTACATTTGAATCCAAACACAATACAGCATCCGGTGTGTTCACCATCACTTGCGTGTCCATTTCTGGTGTCATCCCGAGGGTTGATGTCCGGAAGAGTTGTGTTCGGAAGGCTAACGGAGTTGATCTAGAGACAGGTTAGCGACCCACGCAAAGCAAACGGAATGAAGAGCCAGCCACCGCATTCGGTAGTATGAAGACACTCTCATGCTCTGAATGATTCAGAGGAGTAACAAACACCTGCTGTAAACAACAATTACGCCCGTATTCTGGCAAGACACTATGGTAACGACTCACAGGGTTGGGTGCAGAAAGGCAGGAAACCTGCTCCTGCTGTAGTTCCACGCAAGGTCACAATAGGAGGATTATCACGGCGCGGATCATGGACGCACAGGTTCTTCGACAATGACCAGAGTGGGTGAATCCCACATCATTAACCTTGAACGGAGGGCAACATCATGTGGGTCAGCGTCTTCTCTGTCCTTTCTTGATTGGGTCTACCAGACCACACGATGTCATTCCAACTCAAAAAGAGAGGTATCTTGACTTGGATCATACATACGCGCATATCAACAAAGTCTTTTGGGCCATATCGAGAAACTTAGCGACGACAGCACCAAAATTTAGCGATGGGGGACACGCGATCAATGCCGTCAGACTCTATTACGACAGCATTGATATCCTTACCATCCGACATTGCCGTGGGGTGTGGCTTGGGGTCTAGTCTAGGTTCTGACTTGCTGGTCGGCTTCTCAGCCTATCCAACAGGATATCATCGTAGTAAGTGGACATCACAAATCACATACGTTTTTTGGGAAGGCTGCCCGAAATTCCTCTGGGTCAGCTTGAGCCCCACGATCGGTACTTGTGGTAGTAGCCTGTTCGATGAACGTTTTTCAGTATCATCGCGGCAATTGGACGTAGATGTCGTACGCCTTGAGATGGAGGCACCAGTGGTTTTTCCTGATGTTCTTCGACTTCCCATCCAACCTCAGTATCAGCAACTCCCGATGTAATGGTTGCTGGGGTGTCTCGCAAGGACCCATCGAAGGAGCACCCTAGGCTGGTGGCGAGTCTTTCCGTAGAAGCCATGCCTGATGTTCCTTGTACGGAGGGGAAATCCCTTGCTCGAGCCTGAGATCTTCCCGGCGGCTAATTTTTCATGCGTCTCCGAACTGTCTCTAGGAAAGGATGGAAACGTACCAACATAGGACTGGGTGTGGAGTTGGAGGCTTCACGTAACCCAAGAGATGACGTTTCTCTGACTGCACTCTGGCCGTTGAAAAGTGGTTATTCAGTGCAAACTTCCGGTCTTGTTGGAGGTTGTAGGTGGAAACAAGGAGGCGCTGAGTTCAGGCGCCAAGAACCCACCGCCACTGATTAACAACTGGACCGCATCAGCTAACTGCGACGACGGCGTGTGAGGGTATATGAAAAAGAAACAACTGGATGACTTTCCATGGGATATCGTTGAATAGAATGTTCTTGAGGATCGAACGGGCATGGGTGGTAGGGTTAAGCCAACGGGGCGGTTCAGACCAGATTTTGACTGCGGTCGATTTCCTGTCGATTTGGACGTGGGTTCGGACTGCAAAATCCATGCAAAATGAACTCACAGTTCTGACATCCCTCATCTTCGCGCATGCGACAATAAACCAGGATTTGGAAGCTGTGCATGCGCCATAAGTATTATATATTCCAACTAACCAGGTGTCAGCCTCTTGCCAAGCACTCGTATCAATGTCCCGTACTCTCCACTCCAAGATAGCGGCATGGTTCCTTCGTATTCAAGGCCATGCCTTCGATATGCAGCGCACTCCTACTACGCGTATTGCGGTTCATACTTTCCCTCTGCGCTGCGAGTTCGTGTCGGAAACACAAGCAATCCAGTGCCGTCCATACCACATGTACCAGTTTTATGCCATCTCTACTCAAACAGCGAGAGATGAGCGAAGTATCCCCTTCTCATATGCACCTGTCCCTCAATTTGATAACTGATGCTAGTAGGGGAACGGATCCCGCTACTCAACCTGAGGATTCGATGACTGGAAACCTCTGACAGCTATCCAGGCAGGCACTTCTGTGGATGGCACTGATTTCTTGGTTTTTCCAGATGGAAAGACAATTGAAATGCTTGGAGGACCTGGGACGTCGGGCCAGCAGGTTCATTTGGACGGAAAACTGGTCCGCCTCCTTTGCTTCTCCGGTCGTACTGCAGCACTTATACTATCGGGACTTGGCACGCCCCACGAGCATACCGCGAACCATATACCCCCGTGCTTGAGGTCCATGTCACGAGGGCCTCCGACCAGGGAATCAACCTGCCAGACTTGTGGGCTGTCATTTACGCTCTGTTCACGAAATATCACGAACAAGGGACGATCCCCATCGTTCTGTCAGCTTATATCACACATGCCGCAGACTTGTGCTCCTACGTTCTCCGCTCAGGGCTCGGCCCAGTCTCGCCCAGCCGAGATATATCGCAAGAATGCTTGTTCCTGATGGGGGCCACGCTCTGGCAGGGAGCGGATTTCACGAGCGTGGTTGGCTGCCACTTTCGGATTCATCTCGTTATGCACTGTCGCCCTTCCCTTCCGTTCAGTCGTTCACGCGAACACCACTTGCCATAGCTGCACACCCTCTTCGCCCCCAAAGCCAAACCAAGGTGAGGTACTCTATAAAAGATACTGTCCCACCATTGGACAGACGTTAGACTTAACCTACTTTGACACCGGTTCTGGGGAGGTTGTCAGTGCGCATCTGGAGGCTTTCCACAGGTGACATAACGACGAGCGTGTCAATAAAGGCTGGAGCGAATCGGGGTCTCTCCAGAAACATTTGGAATACGTAAAAGATAATCCAACAATCTTACCTATCATGATGAGCTGGGACGGGGACTTGAAGGATTGGGACAGAGGTATGCATGTCCTGGTTGGGGAAGAGAAGTACAGGAGCTCAAACAGAGGTTTAGTTTTACCGTCTATGCAGGTGCCGGCCCGTGATTCTAACGTAACTGCACAGCTCAAGCACGGCTTAGATTTATCTTCCACTATTGTTTCCTTGCTGACTTGAGGACGGAACGGGCGATCGGTGAACCTAGAGCCGAAAATGCCTCGATAATCAAGGTTTCCCTTGACGCTGCAATGCATGTTGTGAAACGGTATGGATCCGACAGTAAATCGCAGCGACACTCGATGGACTACCGTGCAGATATTCGACTTCCCGTACAAGCGTTCTGTGACGACTTGTGTACCTTGAGAGCGTTTCTTCAAGATGGATGTCCTGTGATGGGTTTGCATCGGTTGGGAACTCGCCGTCGAGTACTAGTTGTCTTATACAAGTCTGAGTCGGCGCGGCGACGTACCTAACGTACTACGAGTCCCGTCGCGTGAGAGGCATATGAGGTCACGTGTCTGCATCGACTCCAACATTGTGAGCGATACAGTCGACTCCCTTATAACGTATACAGTCAACTCCCTTATAACACATACCCCCTCGGGATAGGACCAAAGGTATGCATTATCAAGGAGTATGTGTTGTCAGGGAGGGATTACGGGCCAAAAATCCCATCAGGGAATTCAAAAATGTATGTGTTATGAGGGAGTATGTGTTATGCCAGGTATGCGTTATAAGGGAGTCGACTGTATACCTCCCATAACCCATACTCCGTCACTTTTATCATAATTACTGCATCTTACCAGTAGCAATATTTTGACTGTCATGAGATATGATGAACATTTATTTTACCACGCACCTTGTGCCAGTGCATCAATTGCAGGTACAGGGGCTGGTGGTATCGATGACAAAATGCGTATCAGAGTACCATAAATAGTCGTTAATATAAACCATGGAGGTGCTTGGTACGATCCCTATACACAGTTGTGAAACTCTGAAGTCGGCCACGGCTAGTTGCCACCGCATCGAAGTTGACCGGGTCACAGCACTGTTGCATCCAGTCCTCAGTCAGAAGAGGCACAATAGACAAGTACGACAACCCACGTTTGAATCCACACACAATACAGCATCCGGCGTGTTCACCATCACTTGTGTGTACATTTCTGGTGTCATCCGGAGGGCTAACGGAGTTGATCTAGAGATAGGTTAGCGATCCATGCAAAGCAAACGGAATGAAGAGCCACCCACCGCATTCGGTAGTATGTAAGCACTCCTACGCTGAGAATGATCCGGTGGTGTAGCAATCACCCGCTGTAAACAACCCGCATCCTGGCACGACACTATGTTAAGGACTCACTCGCTCGGGTAGAGCACCGGAGGGACTGACCTCCTGTTGTAGTTCCACGTAAGGTCACAAAAGGAGGATTACCACGGCGTGGATCATGGACTCACAGGTTGGGGTGCGGCATTTTCGACAATGACCATAGTGGGTGAACCCCGCATCTTTAACCTTGAATGGAAGGTAACGTTGTGTGGGTCAGCGTCTTCTCGCTCCTTTCTTGATTGGGTCTACCAGACAACCCGATATCATTCCAACTTAAAAAGAGAGGTATCTTGACTTGAATCATACGTACCCGCAGTTCATAAGACTCTTTTGGGCCAATATCGAGAAATTTGGTACCGCCGACAGCACCAATGTTTGGCCATGCGTGACGTGGGATCAATGCCGTCAGACTCTATTACTACAGCATCGACATCCTTACCATCCATCGCAGCGATTGGAGGTAGATATCGTACGCCTTGAGGTGGCGGCACCCGTGGTTGTTCCCGATGTTTTTCGACTCCCGAGCCAATCCCAGTATCAGCAACTTCTGATGTAATAGTTGCTAGAGTGCCTCGCAACTCATCGGGGGAGCGCCTTGGGCTGGTGGTGAGTCTTTCCGTAGAGGCCATGCCTGACATTTCCAGTACGGAGGGGAAATCCCCTGCTCGAGTCTGAGACCTTCCCGGCGGCTAATTTTTCATAGATCTCGGAACCGTGTCTTAAGGAAAGGATGGAAACATACCAGGGTAGGGCTGGGTGGCTTCGGGTAACCCAAGGGATGACGTTTCTTTGACACATCCGGAGGGCTTACGGAGTTGATCTAGAGATAGGTCAGCGATCCACGCAAAGCAAACGGAACGAAGAGCCACCCACCGCGTTCGGTGGTATGTCAACACTCCCATGCTGTGAATGATCCAGAGGTGTAACAACCACCTGCTGTAAACAACGGTTACGCCGGTATTCTGCACGACACCACGTTAGCGACTTACGGGCTCGGGTGCAGCCTCCAAGTAACAGCGCTCCTGCTGTAATTCCATGCAAGGTCACGATGGGAGGGTTATCACGGCATGGATCATTCGTACCAGCGTCTTGGGCGATGGATGATTGTGTAGGGAGGCGTCTGCTTGCTCCTTTCCTGACGGGGTCTACCAGACAGCACGATGTCATTCCAACTAAAAAAGAGAGTTGTGCTGACTTGAGTTATGCGTACCCGTGATTCATCAGACTCTGTTGGGTCGGTATCGAGAAATTTGATGTCGTCCACAGCACCAATGCTTGGCAGTGGTGACATGGGATCAATGCCGTCAGACTCTGCTTCTACAGCACCGACTTCCTTACCATCCGACGCTGTCGTGGAGTGTGGCTCAGGGTCTAGTTTAGGTTCTGAGTTGCTGGTTGACTTCTCAGCCTGTCCGACAGGAAATCACCGTGGTAAGTAAAAATCACAGATTACATACATCCATTGGGGAAGCTGCCCAAAATTCTTCTTGGTCACCTTGAGCCCCGAGATCGGTACTTGTGGCAGTAGTCTGTTCGATGAACGTTTCAGCATCATCGCAGCAATTGGACACAGATATCGCACGCCTTGAGGTGGGAGCACCTCTGGTTGTTCCCGATGTTCTTCGACTACCCAGCCAATCCCAGTATCAGCAACTTCCGATGTAATAGTTGCTGGGATGCCTCCCAACGACCCGTCGAAGGAGTGCCATGGGCTAGTGGCGAGCCATTCCGTAGAGGCCATGTCTGATATTCCCTGTACGAAGGGGAAATCCCCTGCTCGAGTCTGAAATCTTCCCAGCGGCTAATTTTCCGTAGATCTCCGGACTGTGTCTCTAGGAAAGGATGTAAACATACCAAGGTAAGGCTGGGTGGCTTCGGGTAACCCAAGAAATGACGTTTCTTTGACATGTCCGGAGGGCTCGAGGAGTCGATCTAGAGACAAGTTAGCGATCCACGCAAAGCAAACGGAATGAAGAGCCACCCACCGCATTCGGTGGTATGTAAGCACTCCTACGCTGCGAATGATCCGGAGGTGTAACAACCACCTGCTGTAAACAACAATTACCACGACACTATGTTAACGACTCACAGGGTTGGTTGCATCACTGCGGAGAGTGTACTCCTGCTGTAATTCCACGCAAAGTCACAATAGGAATATTATCATAGCATAGATCATTCGTATCCGCACCATTAACCCACAGACGGTAGCGTTGTGTCGGAAGGCGTCTGCTCGAGCCTGGGATCTTCCCGGCGGCTAATTTTCCATGCGTCTCTGAACTGTGTCTCTAGGAAAGGATGGAAACGTGCCATGGTAGGGCTGGGTGTGGAGTTGGAGGGTTGCGCGTAACCCAATAGATGACGTTTCTCTGACTGCATTCTGGCCGTTGAAAGTGGTTGTTCAGTGCAAACTTCCGGTCTTGTTGGAGGCTGTAGGTGTAAACAAGGAGGCGGTGAGTTTAGGCGCCAAGAACCGACTGCCACTGATTACGCCCAGTGACAGCTGAACCGCGCGTCAGCTAACTGCGACGACGGCGTGTGGGGATATATGAAAAAGAAACAATTGGATGACTTTCCATGGGATATCGTTGAATAGAATGATCTTGAGAATCGAACGGGTATGGGTGTTGAGGCTAACAGGGGAGTTCAGACCTGATTTTGACTGTCGAATTCCTGTCGACATGGAGGTGGATTTGGACTGCGAGATCCATGAAAAATGCCCTCACAGCTCTGACATCCCTCGATTTCGCATGGATTTTGCTAGCAGCCAGGATTTGAAAGCTGTGCGAGCGCCATCATAGCAGTCACCCACACACTCTGCAAAACGTCGGTCAAAATATATTCCAACCAGCTGTCACTTGCCAAGCGCGCGTATCAATGTCCCGTATTCTCCACTCGAAGATAGCGGCATGGTTCCTTCGTATCTTCAAGGCCATGCCTTCGATATGTAGCGCACTCCTACGCATATTGCGGTTCGTACTCTCCCTCTGCGCTGCGAGTTCGTTTCGCAAACACAGCGAATCCGGTGCCGTCCATACCACATGTGCCAGTTCTATGCCGTCTCTACTCAAGCAGCGAGAGACGAGCGAAGTATCCCCTTCTCATATGCACCCGTCCCCCAATTTGATAACTGATGCTAGTAGGGGAATGGATCCCGCTGCTCAACCTGACGATTCGATGACTGGAAACCCCCCTGTTCATATCTCTCAATATCCAATGTCAGTTCGATCTCTTGCTGACAGACCTCATGCCGTGCCCTGTCGACCGGTGCCTGCTTCCCCACAGCAAGTCATGGAGTTCAGGTATTTAAAGAGACCCCTAGTGTTCGTAAAATTCCTCCTTGAATCTGTGATTAGCTCACATATGGAAAACAGCGATGAGAGGGCTACATCCGATAGAATACTGAAGGAAGGTGATATGAGTTATGACCCGTGTGTCACCAGTTTCTATCAACAGATGGACGTGATTAACGAGAGCACACTCAAAGGCCTTCATTACCTATTGGGTGGATAAAATGCACGCAGCCCGAGGGTGCTCCATATTATCTACACGAGGAAAAGGTTGGGTTGTCCATTTGACATGAAGTGATCTGACAGGTTGTCTTCACCAGCGCATTATCACAGACCTTACGGAATCGCAGCAGTTATTGGAGATGTCTGACTATTTACTCGATAGAGCACGCCAGTTGGGACTGCCCTTTCATTTGGATGCGGAACTCGTGATCACTGAGGTGCCGGGCCCGAAGGGGAGAAGGGATTTTGGGTATTATTTTGTCGATCATCGACGGCGGCTACTCTTTTGGGTGGATGATTACGATCTGTCGGAGGTATTTTTCAACGTCAAGGGCGTAACAGCAAGAGACCATATGAGTAGGTAAGACCCAATGACGATCGTACGCATTTCTGATCCTTTGCCCATATACGTGCAGAGCAAGCGGTTATAACACAGTACTGGTAGGTTCCGTCACTACCCTGGTACGTGTGTCGTCACCGGAGAGGAGAGAAGTTTACTCACCCATGAAAAGTATCGACGTTCCATGGGTAACTCTCACTCTACAGGATGCACGTTGGACTATACCCTAACCGACGTGAACTGAAAGTCGACGACTACGAAGAACTCAGAAACATTCTGATCTGTGCGATTGCTGGTTCGTAGTTGGTCTTCCGGACTGCATTTCACTGACCTTGCGATCTGCAGATGCTGCGACATCGCAAACACCTCTGGCCCCTTTTGACTTGGATTCTATGATCAGGATGCTGGACTTGGTAGAGAAGCTCGAAGGTATGTTAAATTCTGCATCTCCAATGCTTTTCGTCAGGAGCATTCCTCAACATGTAGGAAGTATTGGCAAGGAAAACCCATACGGAGTTTGGGTTATAGGTACTCACTATTCGACCTTTCTTCACCAATTCTCTGACCTCCGTCCAGCACGGTTTGCAACAGAATTCAGTAAGCCTCACAATGGAGTGCCCCTCATTCAATTTATGCCTACTCTTCAGGTAGTAGCAGATTCATCAACTTTAGTGGTCAGCCTTTCGCGCGACTTGACGCCGGTAAAAGTATATATGCCCCGCACCATCGTCTATCGTCCAGCGGCTCGTCATTTCTTATCCGAATAATCGATCTCTTCCTATTCCAATCCGCTTCAGGGCACCTAGAAGAGCTTAAGCAGATGTGGGTCGATCAGATCGTCCATTATCCAAGCTGGCAAAAGTACATCGCCAAGCTTACTTCAGACTGGGCCCGCTTCACCATCTTCGTGCGTGGTTTCCGTGTTTTCTTATAACGTGGTCAACTACTTATTGACTCCTTTTTTCTGTGAAGTCCACTGTACTACTCACAACCGACGTGGGCCTGCTGGCTGCCCCAACTCTTGGGGGTGGTGGAGGCGGTATGACCGCAGCGATCGCCTCTGTTTATCTTTCCATCTTTTTCTCCGTGGCATCAATACTCACCTCAATTCAACTCACGAATCGTGTCTGTGGGAAGGAATATTCATCAGCAACTTCAACTGTGCGTACGATCCGTGTCATATTCGAGAGTGGAATATTAATTAACTATTGTCTTTGGCGTAGTCGGCGCTACTGACACGTACAAGTAAGTCTGTATTTGGCACAGACTCGCTGGCCATTATGTATAGCCTCCCATATGCTTTCCTAGTATGGGGGTATGTATGGCTCCTTACATCTCATCGCCCAATCGTATGCTTACGCCATTCTAGCATCTTCCTGTTTGTTCTCGGAATATCTCTCCTCGTCTTCTCCTCCACAAATCACGCTATGCTCGCCTCCCTTGCTCCATTATACTTTCTTCTCTTCGTATGTTCTATCTGGCCTAGTATTAGTGGACGTGGGGCATACGAAGTGTTTGAGAAGTCGTGGTGGAGAAGATCTCTGATCGGGGGCAAGTCGGTGCATGCGACCGAGGTTTAGAACTTGAGAAAGGAATGTCTTCTGTACTTGTGTACGATAGTTAATAAGTGGTAAGCGAAAGAACTTTACCAGATAGACTCACTCGTTGACCAAACGATGCAGTGTAGACAGTGTGATGTGCAATTCAATGCGGTGTGTGTATGATACCATTTCCAATATGTAATGTGATTCTCAAAAAATACAGACTGAATCTGATGAAATCCGGCCCGAGCACCTCACAGCCCACCTGATCGGACACAATTTTCGCTGGGCATGATGCATCAAATACCAACCTCGCACTGGTATCCAACTTTATATGGAGTTGCTGCACTTCCATGGGAATTCCGAACCCACTGATCTGTCAGCATTACTGGTTGGCGACCGAGTCCTTTCTATCCAGTGCATCGCCATGAATGTCAGTCTTAAAGAGAACCTGGAACGCATCGAAACCACTTGTGGGTTGACCTTGACTCTCAGGATCCCGAGGTCGGAATAATTCAATCATGATGAACCCCCTGGTCGATACACGGCTGGCCGAGTCAAGAATACCAGTCAAATTAGATGGAAGGGAAGGCTGGAAACCTGTGGGTGTGGTTGTTGCTAACTTCCGCATGCTCAAACCAAAAGTGCGACTGGTTTGTCCTCCCATGCAAACTCCCGTTTTGACGGTCATCAGACAGCGAGCACCTTTCCGCAACAGGGCTGAAAGCGCGTATCGTAAGGCTGAGCAGACACACATATTCAACCTTTGTATGGCCTAACTCTCAATGGTACCTTGATGCCATCTTCCCCGGAAACCTTGGGTCTCATCTTAATCCCTCTGGTCATCTCGACTTTCGTATCCGGCCCGTCCCTCATCTCGAGTACAAAGTTCTTGATCACTGTTAAAATTACCATCTACAAAATCGAATTTCCCCTCGGTGAGCTGTATACCTCGGAAGACGGACGCATACCTTGATCTCAGCAACAGCAAACAATTTTCCAATACATGTCCTCGGACCATCGCTGAACGTGAGCACGTGTCGGTGTCCCTTCACCTCCTGGGCTTTCTTGGTTATGCCGTCGGGCTCTAACCATCGTTCAGGCTTGAATACCTTGGCATCTGGACCCCAGATTGCCTCGGAACGATTCATGCAGGGAATGGATACACCGATCACCGTCCCGCGTTCGACGGCTATGCTATCAACTACTTCACCGGACTTGGTCTGCACAGGTTCTGACAGAGGAATAACATCATCTTCACTAGCCTAAACACGAAAAAACGAGTCAAGTGCCAAGCGAGAATTTCCACGTGTCTACATACTTGACGGACCCGCTCTTGGGCAGCTGGCCGAAAGCGAAGGGTCTCCTGCACTACGGCATCGAGGTATGGGAAACCGGTGATGAGTTGGTCGTATGATGGTTCTCCTCCGAAGGATAGAACCTCCTCACGAAGCTTAGTTTGAATATCCGGGTGCCATGCGAGTTCGAACAACGCCCATGTCATCGTGACTACAAGGTGAAGAAGGTGAAGATCCGGTTATAACAGGTCAAATTACACCACTGCGGCAGTGCGTACTTGCCGTGGTTTCATAAGACGCGATAAACAATACGCGCATCTGTTTGGGCGGAGCCCGAGTGAGTAGACGCTGTCAGAACAAATCACAAATCACGCCTGCGCCAAGACTTCCTCTCGAGTGATACATTGGCCCGAATCTTCATCTTCTACCTTTACTGATGGACACATTAGTCAGGGGGGTACGAGTACATGACTGCAGCAGCGTACACAGTAGACCAATTGTGGAAAGCCGTTGATTTGACACTTGTTCCTGCTCCTTTGAGGCATTGTCGATTAATATTTCACAAATCTCCGACATTCGCGCGTGGAGCTCGTCCAGCATCTTGCCTCGCGAGGTTGGCACATTCAAAACAAAAGGGAAAAAGTTGGAAAGGAAGAGCACAGATTTATCCCAAAAGCTCTGGAAGGAGGGTGCTGCGAAAGCATCGAGAACTGATATCATGGGGTTTGGTGTCCCATCGAGAGAGCCAAAGTCGTAGGAAAAACCTGCAATCCCAAAAGCATCAAGACTGGAGAGAATCAAAAGGCCACCAGAATGCTATAGAGGAGGAACGTACGACACGTAGTTCATCCTATAGGAGAGTTAAGATACTTGAACGATGTTGAGCATATTCTACATGACGTACCATTTCTGGACATCAAGGACGACGCTTCCGCTTCCGTTCGCATCGATGCTTGCTTGCCAAGCTACCTTCAGCTGTCGGAAAACACGCTAAGAAATTGATTAGGGTCGACAGAATCGCATTTTCTACCTTATCAACGGTTTTGTGGATAGCAGGACTTGAGTTTCGAACCGCAGCGGAATTGAACGAAGGTGCCATGGACCTTCGCTGCCTGGGGGTGAGGTAATCCAGCGTTGATACGTGACGTAGCGATATTACGGGCAGTACTATACCTTCGGTGAGACTCGCCTTCAGCCCAAAGAAGCCCCTTTCCTATCTGGGGATCCAAGAATGAGGGAACCATGAAAGCACACAAATACTAAAATAGTGTGACACACCGTTCGCGCGACAGCTGCTTTGTGTTCAGGAGTGCCCACGTACGACCGTGTATCTCTAGAGAAGAGATACGCCACTGCTTTCGGGTCGCAGAGAATGATTCTCTTTTGTCCCAGTAACATAGGAAGTTCATATGCCACACCGTACTCCTTGAACCATGCCTCGAACATCGACCCCGTATCGGGTGACTCGAACAACTCCTTACTCACTCCGAACAACAGACTACTGCCTTGTGGTCCCCTCAGTTTTGTCGTTCTGGACTGCTTCCGAAGGGCTCGGATTGCCGCACTTATTGCCCATACGACGGCCAGCCCGGTGACTACATCGATGGGGGAGGGGGAGGCAGAGCGAACGAGGGCTTGAAACTTGTTGTAGATGCGAACGGGCGTAGACGCTGTGTCCATCTCGTACTGTAGGGGCTGACCGCTGGAGGTTGATCTTGTTAAATAGTACTTGCGGTCCAATGAACCACGTGGATGGGTGTTCTGTTTATCCACCACCGTAGACCCGATAGGTCTTATCAGGCACACAGTGGGTTAGCAGGGTCACCGTATCAGGTCGCGTTCGTCAACGAGCGAGGTCTGTCAGCGTCATTACCACCTATGATAAGACCCTCACCCGAATGAAGCGTTATCTGGTGTGTCGGGTACTACTCTGCCGCAATTTCATGGGACTCACTGTGTTGCTTAGAGTTCTGTGGTCTCCAAATGGAGACCCATCATTGACCCCTTACGTTGTAAATCTTCCCACATATGGCAGAAATAAAGTTGCAGCGAGAGCGTTTTGGTCACGGTGAGGTTGGGTTGAGCTCTGTCAGTCCTCCTGTGAGAATTCACTGCAGGCAAAGGCCATTAGGACCCCCCCGTCGTCTGAGTTTCAAACTCATCTGTGACGAAAAATTTCAAGGTAGATGAATTGGTGGTGTATACTACGTGGAAACTTGTCAATGAGGTAGATGTTATAGTAGGCCTACGCAAAGGAGATCGCGACAAGTTACAAGTAGGGCAGACGATTCCCTTGGAAGACATCGAAACTTCTTGAACAGTTCATGAGCCACAGGACTTTGCTTCGAGCGGCTGGCGTGACATTGAATGGCCGTGACATGGCTTTCCTAATCAAGGTACAAACTTGAAGTCGCACACGCAAAAACTGACCCTCTCGATGGCCGTTGTACTTCACATGCCACAGCCCTCACTGGGCTCTCTGGTCATTCCAATGCATTTGAAGTGTTCGCCACAATGCCTGACGTTCTACATCAAAGATCAAACGTAAAGAATAGACGTAGCCTCTTAGCGTGTCCATCCAAATTTCAAGCGTCAAGTTTCCTACATGTCCCCGTACTGTCCCGCCTTTGCATAGCACGAAAAATAGCCGTTGCGTAGACCTTCGGGCGGTGGCGTTCATGTAATTCGAAGTATGATTCTCACTGAGACTACGACCCACATAATTATCAGATTTGTCGTGTTCTATGTCTCATAGCCACCCGTGCGGGATGCAGTGTTTGCAGCGCGCCACTGGTCCTTGAGCTGGCCTCGCTGCGGCGCATGTAGCTCCGTCACTGGTGGAGCCAATGACACGAGCTGACAGATTGCTTAGTTATAATTTTTTTCTGATCAACTATGGTACGTTCTCCATAGTTCGTCGTAGCCATACGTTGGAATAGCATTCAATACAAAAGATGTGACTGGAAACTGTTCCGAAAGGGAGTACAATCATACCAGGTAGGTATTGAGAAATCAAATGTAAATTATGTTCGGCACCACCAGGTCAGTCTGCTGGTCGACTATATCGAGGTTGTGCAAGGCTTCCCTATCTTGCAATCTCCGGTGTAAGTACTCTACCCCACTGAGCGCAGCTTGACGCGCCATATTGGAAACCGCCAAGCGGAAGTCCTTGATACTTGTGAGGCGCGCGATCACTGTTTCCGGCCCCAGAGTTACGAGCATAAATGACTGAAATAAATATTCAGCTGATGAAACGCAATGACTGTAAATGGAAACTCACCCGAAGGTTATGTATGATATAAGCGAAGGAAAATGCACATAGTATGATGGTAATAATGGACGCAACCCGGACTTGCATGGTCAAAACCGAATGGGCGATATCCTTACACGTGAGGCTCCCCATCCACAGGTATAATTTGGTAGCTCTCCAGAGCATCGAGGGAGCTACCAGACAATTAGTTGTGCTTCTTGATACCGAAACATCTTACCATCAATTTTGTTTCGCCATATTCTGATGTATGCATCCTGTGCCGTCTTGGAGGCTCCGGTAGCAATTATAGTGCCGGAAGGGTATTCGAATGCCTGACATAAGCTTAACGCACCCACGAGTCCCTGTCACATTACTCACAGCGATAGCTTGTACGATACATCCTGCAGCAAACTGTTAGTAGATGTGTGCCGCCCAACGGAGAGATGTCTTACCCTTGTGTTCCAATGATTGTAGGAGCTCCCCAGAGGAAGTCGCCCAGATTCGAACGTCACCATCTGAGGAGCCACTGACAACAGCTCCACCATCGGAAAGCCAGGACACCTGCACTGGGACATTTTGGTTCTGTGATGCAGGACGATTCTTGATCCGAAGATCAGGGTAAGACTTTCCCAGCGAGTAAATGTCGACCCCATCGCCTAAGTTTGTCAGAGCTATGCGCTTGGTATCAAAGGAGAGGGCTGCATGCCCGCTGCAAGTGCACTCAGGGCCGCGAGAAGTAGATGCGGTAAATGGTAAATCATACGTACATGATCTGATGACTATGGATGGGATTGATTTGCCAGCGCTGCTCGAAAGATGAAGTGTCCCAACACCTACACTCTGATTGGTAAAGCTCTCGAGCGATATTTTGATACTTGTACTTACACGATGCCATGGTAAAGGTAAGCCACAACCAGGAGATTTCCATTGTCCATGAACACAACAGCTCTACCACGAACCCTTTTATCCAGCTGTTCTCCCATGAGCGGAAGGTCCTTTGGGGAAGGAAAAATCTTGCGGGTGACACATTTCCCTAAAAGCTATTAGCCACTGCCATTCAGAGACACCTACACTTACCCGATTGAAGTGCTTGGGCAATGTGTACTTCTGATCCCAGGGCAATAGCAATATCTCCACTGTATCCTTCAACTGCCAGAGAAAAAACCGGGGCTCTGATACCGGTGAGGACGGAATTGGTAGCTTCATTACTCTACTAGCTTGGTTTAGTGGGTTAATGAGATGTAGCGCACGTCCGCACCTCCAGATCTTCAATTATAGCCAGTGTACCATCCAAGCAACCGACGTACAGGCGGTATGAGCGCCGAGGGCCCCATGCGAGACTAAGGATGGAGGAGGCAAAAGTAAAACGGGACTTGAGCTTTCCAGAGAGAGAATCCCATATAATGAGACTTCCGTCTTCGCTGCCGCTCGCTAACTCATTCCCACTCGGCGCGAAGGTAAGGGCATTTACAGCCCCAGTGTGGCCTCGGAGAACTCGCTCCGAAGTAAATGGGAAGTCTTTCACGAGCATTCGTGCACAATACGAAGGAATGGTACAAGCCAGAAAGGCGAGATAGCACAGCCACATGGATAACATGGCGTCGATAATGATCGTCTGCGTGCGACTGGAAACAAAATAGGGAAAAAAAAAAAAACCCAGGGGCAGAAGATAGCTCATCTCCGTCGTAATTGAATGGCAATATCTTGCTAGGGTATCAATATACAGGTTATGCGTAGTAGTAGTGAGTACCTGCAGCGAGGAGAATACTTATCACAACCACCAAGAAGAAATCAATTAAGTATCTTAAGTGCAGTGGTCCTGAGCGACTAGCAGTCAACTCATTTGGAATGCTCTCGCTGTCGGCTCGAGATATTTTTCCCTAGATGCCACTGTCAGCCTCCGTTGGAAACGCAGTGAACAAGGCTCACCTCAGTTGACCATACCCGGAGAAGTACCTTTTTGCTCGCAGTGTCGGATGACCCACTGGCAATGAGATGCTTACTGAATTGCGATGAGTGATACTGTGGGATATACCGCAAGTTAAAAATGACTTAGACGGGCGCGGAGACATGACATACACGGACAACTTGCACGGCATGGAGTTCTGCAAGTTTGAGAGTGTTAATACCAATTATACGAGGACTTTCGCATACCTTCACCATGAGCTAGGGCTTGAACTACCTGGCCTGAACTCACATCCCATATCAATACTTGTCCATTGTCACTACCAGTAATCGCCTTCTTCCCGTCCGAGTCAAACTGGACATGGCATATACGATTCTGCCTGACTCGTAGCTGGAGGTGCCGAATATAGTTCAAAGAGTACGGGGAACAATCCATAAGCTGGTAGACGTCAATGCCATCAACTAGATTCCAGACGAGAAGCGTTTTGGAGCCTTCATGGTATGCCGTGCTTCCGCTAGAAAAATACTTAGTTAATGTAGAATAACGTATACGGGAAGCTCGGAGTACATGCGTGTCCTCAACTTGTGATGGAACACCTGGTGCCATGGCATTATGTTCCAAGCGATGCTAAGTTACACGGGTTGGTTTGATTCTTAGAAACACAATTCCGCTTACAGCTCTCGTGAATCCAGAAAGGCTACTATCACGCCGTGGGCTTGCTGGACGAAATGGGCAGATATTGGCAGAGTTGGTAGGCGTGGATGTGAAAGGGAGGGATGAGCTTGCACAAGACGAAGGGCCACTACTGTTTTGTGTCAATGCACATAGCATGGCTTGCAAGAATCGGCTCACCTGCATTTTTCCTCTCTATCTGGTACAGAACAATCCTCCCTTGCGTCGTCAAAAGTAAGAGGTTGTGAGTATGATCCAGCTCTACGAACTCGATTGCAGTGTCAAAAACTGTCTCCATATGAAGCCACTCGAATATTCCCTATGAATGTTGCATGTTATGCATTACAACGTTGAATATCACAAACCGACCTACCGACCCAATGGTGAAACGCCATATCACCAGAGTACCATTGGCACCTGCAGACATCAAGTAGCAAACGTCGCGAGAATCGACTCGAAGCCACCTAAGGGCAACCACCGGTCCTTGCTTTGGCCTCAAGCGTCGGCGAAGACTTCCATCTTCCACCGCCCAGACAGCCACATGCCCGTCGTCACCTGTTTCACCAGTTACCAACAGCTGATGTCAATGAACTCATGACTTACCACCACTTGCAATATGCGTCCCGTCTTCCATGAATGTAAGACAATTAATTGGGCCACGATGCCCTTCAAGAGACCACCATAGCCCGTATTCACCCATATAGACTTGATAGAAGGGAGGACCAGTACCGCAGTGCAAATCACGTGGTAACACTCGCAAATACTAAATTGACTCGGCGGCTACCTGTGCTCTTCACGATACAAAACATTTACTACGATGTAGGGCTATTGTCTGTCTCCAATCCTCAAAAGCGGACCTTGTCAATCCATGTCATACTTTCTCTTCTTGCGTGAGACTGTGTTCTTGCGATCATGGCACTCGTCTCCAATCATGGGAGGGGACAATGGCGAATCCACGACAGGCTGAGCACTAAGATTAGTAGGCAATGGACCTTCTTGCACAGGTACCGGGGTAGGTGGATGTATTGGTGAATTACCCCTAGAATATTGCTCAGAGAGACGGCTTAGAGAAATGACCGTAGCCTTACCTGTTGACGTATGTTACAGTGGGAGAATCGGCAGGGGCCTGCGAAGAAATGGTCGAGGGATGTCTGTGAATAGTGGGGAGTCAGCTACAATAGGTGATAAACCAGCAGCGAGACGCGCACACGGATGAAGCTTCTTCAGACGATGCGCCTACTGTTGTATTAACGTACTCGCGCCCCTCGGGAGAGCCACTATTGCCAGGATCATCAGTACTAAACACGATGATGCGATATTCCATGCGATAAACCCTACCTTTGAACGTGCTCCCCAACTTCCTTCCTGATTCCCAGCGGTATCTGTGCGGGAATCCTAAATTTGATGAACGCATCAAGGAGCATCTCAGCATTGAGCTGATGGTGGCAGTTCGTATCAACTTGGTCGCGACAGTATACCATATACTTGAAGCACCAAAAAGTAGCCGAGTCAGCAAACGAGAGCATGAACGTTCTGTTTCCGACGGAGAATCGTATGGCATTTCCCTGATGACTGCGTTAGTGAACTATAATGGGCATGGGGCATACGTGAATACCTGATCATCCCATGTGAGGGGGAAAGTACGTTCAGTTGGAGCGGGTTGCAGAGAACGAGAAAAGTTGACGATAGGCGATTTGACAAGGAACCACGCTGGGAAATATAGGTAAATAAAGCGATAATGTAAATAAATATTCGATGAAATGCACTCACGGAAGTGACTGACATACTGGGGTGCAACCAGCATCACCGACGCCGCCACCCTCGGGGTGGTGGGTATGGGGGCTGTAGCCCACATCTGACAGATGTTAGCGCCGTTCGTTGCAAGCATATTGTTAGTCAGTTGCAAGACATTAGTGGTATTGCTCTGTGGCAGCAGAAGGCGAAGAGTAGGAGACATCTCTGGATATTGAGTGGGGGCTAGCGAACGTTCTACAAGGCGATACGGCGAATGATATACTGGCTGCACGACAAAGGCGACTGAGATAGGGGCATACCACGATTGTTAGTGATATTTGGCGAATGCCGCTGATGACTTTTCTCGGTCACACGGAACTCAGTAGATCCACACTGCCGATGAATTTTTCTCTATCACACCTACACAAAGCGACTCGGTGCAGTCCGCACAGGGCTGCATGTCTCGGAGGTATTTCTCGTTCGTTTTTATAACTTGATGTGATGTCCACGAGGCGTTCACCTCTCCTTTGTCGATTCTCACCGATGGACTACTGCCCGTATTATCCTCCAATCACCCTCAGGAAGACTTTCGGCAGGGATCGTAGTCCAAGTCCCTCCGCCTCAGAGATCACTCTACGACAAGTGTTCGACTTTGAGGCAATTCATTTGGGTGAGGACAATGAAACCCCAAATCTAGTCTTGAATACCCTCATTCCGCGGCCACGGGGCCCCTTGTCAAAACCTAATCACGGAGGGTACACGTTGCGCCATGCACTCGGGTGGGATGACCGGACCTATAAGGAAGTCCAGGTATACACTTTCACTTTTTTTCTTTCAAATAGCTCGTATCGGTACTGAGTATGCCCAGGAAGGATTGCATGGTGTATGCGAAAGATACTTAGACATAAGTACTACTTTTTCGAAACAGACACCCAACGCAGTTTCCAAGTTCCTACAAGCGGTAAGTATCAGTTTCTTTGATGTGATATCACTGTGTCGATACTCGGATCAGGCTCAGGAACAATTCCCGATCCTCGGTAAATACGTCGATCTATGGCCGGCAGGTGACTTTGCTACCATGTACCTCAAGAACAAAGTTGGCAGTGACAGGGCTAGAACGAGGGTGAGGACCGATAAGTAAAATGCGGTTTGGGGGTAGGATTTAATGATTTGATTTTTGATACGAATACATTTGTCATCGAACGTTATCTAAATGTTGTGATAGCATGGGTTACTGTGCGGCCTACTACGTCGTGAAATTATATTCTTCATCTTGGACCCGGAGTTCACGTCTCTGGCGTTGACTCAGCTTCTCGAGCCAAGCCGCGTCGTAACAGTTACGTGGAAGGCCGGGAGGAGCAGCAGCCTCTGCATTCACCTTATCGCTGTGAGGGCGAACCCGAAGCTGAGTCCCTGACTTCTTGCGCTTCCCAATTTGGACGGAGACATTGGTTGCTGCGACATCGTCCACCTTCCACAAAAGTGCAGCAAGCTGGCCGCTACGCCATGCTGGATAGACTCGCGGATAGGAAATTGTTCTTGTGTTCTCGTCTTCAGATTCGTCAGAGCTCATACCTTGACTTCCGAGACCTTTCACGAAGGGTAGATGTCGCCTGAGTGGTGCATCATTTGCTATGATGTCGAGGCGTAGCTTGAACAGCTTTATTGGGAATTAAGTACGGGCAAAGGTGCATAGAATGTTTAAAAAGCTTACACGTATTTTGCGAGAATTACGAGCCGATCTCTGCAACCGGAGGTCCTTTCGTTGCTTAGCCTTCGCCTGGTCTTCCTCTTCGGCGAGTAGTTCCTTAAAATGTGACTTGATGGTCGTAAGATGGGACATAAACCCATCATATACAGCCTCAAATTCGCGGTAGCGTATGGGAATATTGGCTTTTGCATACCAAGAGTGGTTAACGACTTTATCGAGGAAATCTTCAGTGAAAACATTGGCTGCATTCCTGTTGAAGGGCGAATTCCGAGGTCGTAAACAGTCGACCATGAAATTCGCTGGTGTAATCACCAGGCAGCCAAGAATGTCTTTCTCGAAGTCGTCTACTTCGTGCTGGGACAGGGAGCACTTGACTGTGCGGAGATGCCTGTAACTGGTAATGCCTAGTAATGTAAGGGTGTGGATGCGAATGCAATTCTGTGGGGTAATTTAGGCTCATACTAGGTATGTTGGCCACGAATGCAAACTTACCATGAACATATAGTGCTCTCGTTTATCTTGTTTGGTGGGCAGGGAATTTGGATTGCACGAAATGAATTTATAGCGAGTCTTGCGCGGGACGCTGCTTGCTACATCGGGTTGTGCATCGCTTGCAGCATTGGTCGTATTTAACTTCTGGCGGAGATCGTTAACCTCCTTCATAAGAGCATCGTGATTCATCATCTGCGAAGCTTGAACGGAATGGAGCAACGTGTCCAGCCCTTGAGAGATATACGATAGCAAGGGGGCCAGCCCGTCACCAGGTCCGGAGGGATTCGCAGTACCAGCCCCCGAAGACACTGGGACGTCACGACCAGTGTTCGGGTTTGCGTTCGTACTAGGCATCGAAGATATTGGAACATCATGACTAGCATTCGGGTTTGCGTTTGGCACTGGTCCATCCTGGCCACTCGGCACATGAATGTTTGGATTTGCTATAGCAGGCCGAATAATATTCGGGTTTATGCCCACCGATGGCCATCTCGGGAGTGCTGGATCCTGAAAATGAAACACCCTCTGCGGAGGCAGAATCTCCGCTGCTTTTCCTTTCTCTTTGCCACGTGCAGTGCCAGGATGACGCTGCCGAGCGTCCGGTATTGCCTAGAGAACGTTTAGTACTTCGTGATGAGATATAATAAGTAATACAGTAGACCTGAGTATTGGTCGGCTGCCGAATCCGAGAGGGACGGCGCGGCCTCTGAGTAGTGTCACTTGATGGGGTCGTCGACCGCTCCCGGTTATCAGGCGGAATTGATGGAGGTAAAAGCCCGAGTCGTTGAGCATCGAGTATCGCCTAGACAACCTTTAGTAACGAGTAGGGTGAGAAGAAACTAGAAAAATATCTAACTTGTATACTGGTCGCCTGCTGTAACGGTTGAGAATTGTTTGAGGACGATATCGACGGTTCCGCATCGGGTAGGACTGATGAAGAGAGAGCAGGTGACTGTTGCTGGGAAACCGGAGGGGTTCGCACACACGATGAATATGTCGTTGGCGTCGACCCTCTGGACGAGTCTGAATAAGGAGCAGTCTAGAACGATCAGCATCACATTACTTGCATTACACGGAGGGAAAGATGTACTGGAATGGTGGTACTGAGGGGTTGGCGAAACATGAACTGCTGGAGGGAATTGAGTAAGTTGAGTTGTGATGCGCAGGCCTGAGCCTCCTCTTCAGGATTTAACCTTTCTTCTCGTGGTGCGATCGAGGTAACATTTTCCTTGGAGGACTTAGCGGCATGGTGACCTTGCGTCCAGCCCTCTTCAGACCGTCGTTTCAAAATTGCGGGATACTCTTGGGTACCTTCGTTGGTAGGGGGAACGTGGGGAACGTCATGCTGCGAAGGGGGTGGCTCCTGGCCATCCATAGGTTCGGCTTCCGGGGGGTGGGTATTCATTGGGCGAGATTCTGACCAGAATCGTAAGAGTAAACGAGTGAGTTCACATCTTTCATAGAACGGCTGAACAAAGACCACTTTTCGACACCCTCTATGCCTGACAGGTATACGCCCTGCGAGATCGAGCGACACAAAGCAGCGCAGCCGATAACCTGAGGAAGTAAGAACCCGTGCTGGGACCGACTGTGGTGCACAGATCGAGATCCGACAAACGTGTTAGCATGGCTAAATTCTACCGCTCCGTCACATCCGGGTGACACGAATGTGAATCTGTGAAAAGTCATAATGTCCTTTGTGTGTAAGAATATCTGACCTCGTGTCTGTGTAGCAGGGGTTGGCGTGAAAGACGATGTGAATTCGTGAAGAGTCGCAATGGTACGTCCTTTGTGTGTAAGAATCTCTTGACCTCGTGTCTGCAAAGGCAGGGGTAGGCATGAAGTCAGCGTGAATTCGTGAAGAGTCGGAATGATATGTCCTTTGTGTGTAAGAATCTCCTGACCTCGTGTCCCAATATCGCGACAACAGACATGGCCGTTGCTGCACATATAAATACAGCAGCACATCTAGCGTTGGCTTACCAGTCAATACCATCGATACCACTCATGCCCGCTGTCCGATCCTGTACTCAAACTCCAAAGCGTTCTCCTCGCAACTCCCAACCCAGGCCCAAGCCAGCTCCATCGGCGCCATCAACAATTACAGCGGACTGCTGTTCGGATGATTTGCCTCAGAAAATTGCGCAGATTCTCCAGTACTTCGAAGAAGAAGTGGTGCGTTCTCGGGAGGTAGGTCTCATCTTCAAGTCGAGTCCAGAGATGGACCTAAATTGTCCACAGGAAACTAGAGCTGCCGAGGAAGCCCGAGTAGCTGCTGAGAAAGCTAAGTCTGACGCCATGGAAGCAGAGGAACAAGTTCGCAAAAGGGTGCAACTGGTAGGAATTGACTGCTTACGTATGCATGCAACTTATCCATCCCATTCCAGTTCACCACCATGCATGCGAGAGCGGTGAAGTGTCGTATGTGTGCAAGATGTATGGATCGCCCATTCACGTGAGTTTCTGCTACTGTTCTCATCGTGATGTTGACATGTCGCCCCCAGACTGGTCGAATGTGGCCATACCTTTTGTTACGGTTGTCTCAGGGTATGGTTCCACAGGTGCCTCTTCGAACAGGTAGGGTGGCGGGACATTCCCGCTCACTTAAAAGAGGCACCGATGACGGCTGTGAAGCTTAGGGAGTTGTTTGAAGAGAAACACATTTACATGACTTGGTATACCTGCCCTGTCGTAACCTGCCAGGTTTCCGTGGAACGCAAGCCTATTGAAGTGGACGTCGCTAAACATATGATCGGCGCTGTGAACAATATTCTGGGAGTCCCCGCATGCCAAGTCAATTCAAGCCCAATCTTGCAGCACCAAGCTAACATTTGGGCGGATATCTTCTACGAAGAAAACAAGGTAAGTTCCTCGCTATATACCATCACACTACGCTCACAGCTGGCGGTACAGTCGTGATCTAGTTTGAATTATGAAGCCACAAGAAACTCAGGTGGCCAGTAGGTAGCACAAGTGGTAGGGGGTTTTAGAGGAAGTAATCCGTAGTCACCTTTGTCCAGGCCATACTTCGAAAACGAAAAATTGCAACACGTTTCTAAGCATATCGATTATGGCGTTAAATCTGCACATTTATTTCACTGCGCTTTTTGTACCCACCGCGCTTTTTTGTACCCGCCGCGCTTTTTTTCTGTGCACCTCGCTATTTTACAGGGTCATACTACTTGGTCATAGCTTCAAAATGACACCAAAATCATTCTGGAACACCTTGCTGGTTGCAAGGTATTCCTTATTTTGTGCGAAGCCACCATTTTTGATTTTTGACAGGGAGACTTGGTAGTTAGTAGCTACATCATTTATATTTTGACATTCGTTCTACCTCGATGGTGGGCTCCAAATCCAAAAAAATTGTGGCCCTTGTTTTTGCACTTCCTCTCACCTTTTTTTTTTTAAATGCGGCGGGTACAAAAAAACGCGGCAGGGGGTACAAAAAACGCGATAGGTACAAAAAGCGCGGTGAAATAAATGTGCAGATTTAACGTCATAATCGATCACCTGACCGTGGGTTTTGAGCCGCGTATTGTTCTCTCTCACAAAATTTCTTCCCCGCTTCATTCTTCGTCCATTGGTTGCGATTGGCGGTATGCTTTTACTCCCACCCACCTCAGGTTTCTCTCCAATCTGATGAAGTCTACCGCACCCACTTCAAATTCAAACCCATCATCCGTCCTTGGACCTTACTCTTCTTCCATCCTACCCTCTTGCCCGGGTTCTGAACCATCAGAGTCGGTGGGGCCAACGGTCTTGACTCTGACACCTCTGCCATCGTGGACGCCATCCCCTTCCTCGCTGCCACTGCACAGGCCGATCTACACCAACTGCCCGTCACTCCACCCGCCGTTCCCACCCTATCCCACAAACGAGACAGGCACTTCTTCGGATTGATACACAAGCACCACCACTCCCACTCTCCGCCTACTACCCCCGATGTCAGCGGGACTACCACCCCATCCCGGTCTGCCCCTTCGCTCTCCACTGCTACCCACGCCTATCTGTCCAACAAATACGGCAAGTGGGAACGTGTCTTGGGCTTAGGCGCAGGCGGAACCGTGCGCCTCATCCGTGGCCATGCAAAGTCAGGCGGTGCTGTGTACGCAGTCAAATGATTCAGATCACGTCGTACAGGTGAGTCAGAACGAGAATACGAGAAGAAAGTTCGTGCAGAGTTCTCCGTAGGTGCATGTTTGAAGCACGATGTCATCGAGACGGTCGACATCGTTTGCGACCACGGCCATTCCTACAAGGTGCATGGCATCTCTATCTATTCACCCTACTCTCACCCTCATCCTCACTCCTTCCATCAGGTCATGGAATATGCTCCTTACGACCTCTTCGCCGTCGTCATGCCTGGAAAAATGCTCGGAACAGAGGTCTACTGCGTCTTCCATCAAATATGTGACGGCATCGAGGCCCTAGATTATGTCCTCAAGCTCCTTTGTGCACTGCATCTGTCGTGCCATCGTCGCACGACTGACCACCTGTCCTTACTAAAAGATGGTATTAGCTATGTTTATACCTGAGCTACCCTGTAGCGTAGTCAGCCAATCCAGTCCCGTCCCATACCGATATGCGCCTTCGTATTCCTACAAGTTGTTGTATTGGTATGTTGAAACTGTAATCGTTATTTGTACAGAATCGGACTTTTCAAGCTTCAAGTGTGTACCCGGCCTCGGGTCGGATGTGAAGACACTCGTTTCCTAACCGCATGATGGGGCCGAAAGTTCGGTGTAGGTGTCATGTTTATGGTTGCACAGATGGAATGGATCCCGACCCTTGGACGCAAGCCCCTGCCCCTGGCCGCCTCCTACCTGCATCAACTGTGCATCAACATCGGCGCGATGACAGGATATGGCAGTCTGCGAAACAATGTGACAACGAGCAACTAGACCTATACGTGGCCATCTCTCCACCACAAGACCATGGAGATGATGTTGTATCTTCTAGGACACTTCAGACCGTGCAGGGAAACCGACCTGCACCTATCTCTGAGGACCTTCAATCAAGAGTGGATGACAAAGGTATGTTTGATTCTATCGATGCGATTCTCATCTTATTGGAATGCAGGGAGTCCAGGTACTGAACACGAGTGCTTGCAGCAGTACCGTCGCATGTTTCAATCGACTGTGGCGTCCTTCGCTCCGTCTCGTCTGAAGTTCTTGCCAAATCACGCCATCACAGTCGGGGCGCCGCCTCCACTCGATCCAATGGACACGATGGGCTCGCGTTCTTTCATGGTCCACCAACAATTCATGCAGAAGCTGCTCGAATTAGTTGAGGCCGTCGTTAGTAATGGGGACGATGAAGTTGCCATGACAAGGAAGAAGCTCGTCCTAGACGTTCAAGAGCACCGACATCACCTCGATCGTCATCTGGAGTATGAATGGCTACGCCGGCGTGCAGACACCACAACAGATGAGATGGCAAGGACATCTCTACCGATTATCGTAAACACAGGTATGTGCAACTTCGCATAAGGCTTCAGTTTGCTGAGTCTCGGTCTAGCCGATCTATACAGTGGTGGCCTCGATGCCCTCGCAAACACCTCTTTACCAATGCTACTAAGTATCATAGGGGCCAGTGTTCTACACGTTCTTGCTGGACTTTCTCGTGAACATACAAACTTCCTCCTCCTAGTTTTTCAAGCCGTGTTTGTGTCGACCTTTGGGAAATTTACCAATGATTCCCTACGTATCCGTCCGCAGCTCCACCTACAAGACGAAATACAGTCGATTACCTCCTCCTGGCCCACAGACATACGTAGTGGCCTCAAACTACTATCCATTGATCCCGACTTACGCCAGTATATCTGTTGTCCGCGTTGTTTTTCCCTTTATGGTCCTTTTCCTGAGGATCAGACCACGAATTACCAGAAAATCCCCACAGTATGCAATCACCGTGCGACACCCTCGAGCACATCTTGTGGAGCACAGCTCTTTGGAAAAGATGGGGCTCCAAGTCGCCGCTTCTGGTATCAATCCCTCGATTCATGGATCGCCCGTCTCCTATCACGAGTGGATGTCATGACGTCCTTACGTTCGTCCGTCGGTCCCATTTCAGATCGCATGCATGATACATGGGACGGGAAAGTTTTTCGGGAGTTTCGAGGCCCGGATGGTGGTCTCTTTTTCAATATGGATGGCTCGCGATGCTCAGAAGTTAGACTCGGTTTCAGTCTCTTTGTCGACTGGTTCAATCCCTTTGGTAACAAACAAGGTGGCAAGCATACGTCCTTCGGAGCAATTTACATGGTTTGCCACAATATGCCTGCTCACATGCGCTACCAACTGGAAAATGTTTACATTGCCGGCATAATCCCCGGGCCGCAAGAGCCGTCATACTACTATCTAAATCACGTACTCCAACCACTTGTCGACGATTTATCTCATTGTTGGTCTCCTGGGTTGCAGTTAACTCGCACCGCTCTGCACCTGTTTGGTTGCCTTGTGCGTTGCGCAGTGGTGCTTCTCGTTTGCGATTTGCCCGCTGCACGCAAAACTGCAGGGTTGGCGGGGCTCGGAAGAACATCTGGCAAGTTCTGTTCGTTTTGCCAGCAGGACGGCTCGGATTTCAAGAACACGGACATTTCAACTTGGCCACGGCGATCTTGGCAAGAACACGTTTCGATTGCCAGGATGTGGAGGGATGCAGAAACAGAAAACGTTCGACAACGAATATATGACACCTTTGGCATCAGGTGGACTGAGCTACTACGGCTACCCTACTGGGATCCAACACGCTTTATCGTCGTCGAAGCGATGCACAATTTTTTCCTTGGTGACCTGCAACACCATTGCCGGAAAGTATTCGGTATGGATGCTGAGGAGAAATCAAACAGCACCCATTTCCAACCTCACTCGCCTACTGAGCAGCAACAGGAGCTGGATTCAGGAATTGAAGCCATCCGGAAAGGGTCAGTGACTGCTCTATTGCGGTTGAGGAGGGGGTATATCGTCGCACTCGCCGAAGCAAACAACGTTCTACCCGAAATCAAGATCAGTAGCCAGCCTCTGCACAAGCTCAGCAAGGCCGATCAGACGGTAGGAAAGGCGGTCTACGCTCAAGCCCTTGTCGATTGGGTAGGTGCTACGTCACCCGTCCGCATTATTCATTTAACCCGTGTCTAGTATAAACAACACAACCAGCCAGAAATTCGTTGCCCACCCGTATTTCCCCGTCCGATTGTTGATCTGTCCACGGCGTGGTCCAGTGCACCGTCCACGACGATTCTCGACCAGTTGGTACTATCTGAAGTTTGGAAAGACATGGAGAAAACTACCCTGCCGTCATGTGTCACCCGTGCGCCGCGCAATCTCGGTAGCCGTAGCCATGGAAAGCTCAAGGCTGACCAGTGGCGCACGGCTTGTTTAGTCAACCTGGTGATTACGCTTTGCAGGTTATGGGGTGGTATTAACGCAAGCCAGAAGAACCAATCCCTGCTACGCAACTACCTATCGCTAGTGATCGCCGTACGCTGGGCAACCACCCGCACTACCTCCAACTACCACACTGACGTTGTCGAGCAATTTCTGGTCTATTATATTCATAGCACACTGGAGATTTTCGGTGCGCGAGCGCTGGTTTACAACAACCATGCGTCCTTACATGTGCCCGAATGTTTAGGTGCATATGGTCCGGCCCATGGATGGTGGGCTTTCCCTTTCGAACGATATAATGGTGTCCTGCAGCGCTTCAGCACAAATTCGAAGATTGGTGAGTGTCTGTTCAGAATGGCGAGTTCAGTACTCACAAGCAACAGGTCAGATGGAGCATACCATGTTGAAAGCCTTCTGCCGGGGAAGCAACTTAAGGGCGATGTTCAGCAAGGAAAACTCACTCGCGTCGTTGCAGGTTCTTAGGACGGCCTTTAAACAGTTCTTCCCATCAACGTCATCGATCCTGCAAACTGACCTCAATCACTTGGACTTAAATGGCACGAACAGTGACATCGCCAAAATTACAGAGAGCGTTGACAAGTTAATGGCGCTTTCAGCAACTACGTATGACGGTCTGCTTGACTGTCTTAACGAAGGCATACTTCCCCACGTGTACCTGTCGTATCAAGACAAGCTCCGCCCTCACACCTGGGCCATCCAGCCTCATGCACAAGAGAAATGTTCAGTGAAATACCGGGGGGTCACATACTCCTGCTCTTCGAAACATCTCGGAAATAGTCGCATCCTGTTTCGCCTCCCAAACGAAACCCTGCAACGCGCGGGAGAGATCCAACGAATCTTCGTACACCAACGACATGGGCCATCTAACGCCCTCGTAACTGAATTTTTCTATGTTGTGCGACAGTACCGAGAACTCTCTGATACACAAGCAGCCTATGATCCCTACCGAAAATTCCCGCTTCTGTTCGTACGTCTGTGTCACGACGAGCTCACGGCAGAAGAACAAGTTATACGGAATCAAAATGTTATTTCCCACTTCGCTGGTTGTCCATACGAGAGCGAGGAGTTACCAGGGAAATTTCTGGTAGTACTCTCATTGGACAAGGCAAGCTACCCATACTTAGAGGGGTACGACGCTGATAAAATGTACTCAGGAATGATTCGGTGTCAATCGCATTCATTGTAGCCTGTCGGAATGCTATCGGAGTGGGATACAGATGTGTTGGAACATAGGTTGGGTCAGTCCAATGCCCTGTATCGTACATAGCACTCCCACAATTATACGAGAGTACCATTTGTCCTTTTTCGACTCGCAGGATCGGAGTACGGAGCGACGTCCGTTAACGATTTGTCATCTCAAACTCACCGACTTACATTGTTGTCGGGGGACTGCTGCAACAAAGGCCTGACCATACAATTTGAGTGCGTTCCACCCATTTTCTTCTCATTTGTGTCTTACCGTCTACTATCCCATGAAGATAGCAGTCTCCAAGAGTACTATCAAGTCACGCCGAAAAGAGTCATTACCTTACCGCCCATGTACTCGGGTGGAAACAGATGTACAGTGCATTTCTGGCTAACGGTCAACGTCGTATCCTTACATACTTTTCGCAGGCAATTCCTATTCATCGACAGCTCTTTCCGCTGCGCAAGCGTGCCCAACTTAAACCTACCACTGCTGTGGAAATGTTGGATGAAGATGTAAGCATCATATTGTGGTCGTTATTTCACCTTTATGTATTTGCAGGCTGTCCCCATTCACCGCCAGCAGTTCCCACTGACGACAGCAGCACTAGACCCCGACAACTCTGCTGATGCCAGCGTCGCAGTGACAGTTCCTTTGTGCCAGGAACACGAGACTTACCTTACATCCGTGGAGAGCATCGTTCCCGAACGCCAGGAGCAGAAGATTCGTAACTTGAATGCTGTAGTGGCGCGCTATATGACGAGGCATGAGTTACCGTTGCGTCACCCTCCCCCTTGTCCTCATGCAAAAAATGGGGATCTTTACATCCATCGCTACGACGGGAATCGAGAGATTCAGATATGGGTGAGAGACGACGATTGTTGGAAATCTGATGTCGTAGATGGATGTCATCATCCCGTCCTACCTGACTATCGTCTTTACGTTGCTGATGGTACAGGTCCTACGTGGGTTACCAAAAAGACAAGGTCGACGTACAAGGGCAGAGTACGTGGCCAAAAGAAAGATTGATTTGCATGTGGTGATCTTATACATCTAGTTTCATGTATATATGTTCGATCGTGTTGGCTGTTTCACTCGTCTTTCATTTCCTTTATCGCTACCAACTCGTCATTTACATGTCTCCTATCACCAACACGTGGGGCGTGTCCTTTGTCTCTCAACCGGCAGAAAAATAAGGTACTGACATGCGTCTGGCGTATATAAAGGCAGCCCACCGCCTCCGATCTCGCAGGTCCCCCCCCCCCCCCCACGAAGAATTCTCCGACGTTTCATAGTTTTTCGTCTCTCCCTGGAAAGAAGAATGAGGCTCGAGAGCGTTACATTCAAGACCACGGTAAGAAGCAAGTACAGTAATACTACTACAGTATGTTCGATCAATTCAGCTCTTTCGAAGCTAATCATTAGATAGGATTAGTTGCGTTTCTTGCAGTTTTTGTTTCTGCAAGCCTTCGTCTGATCATAGACTTAGCAATACCGATGGTGGATGTACCTCTCTTCTCACACAATTTGAATATGTGCACGAAATATCGATTGATGCGAATCCGGAGGTGGGTTTACTTACTCGTTGCGATTATCATAAGTAATTGCCACTCCAGCTTGCAGAGCTCTTGGACCGTGGAGTTCTTGTTCCGCCACCATCTAAACCCGCGCAGCTGAAATTGCTCTTGTATGATGTTCTCATAACCATCATACTCCTGTTTTTGTTCGTGCTGGTAGGCTTGGATATCTGGTCGCATTTCGCTGTTGTACATGGGGCTTAGCAAATTCAAATCGTTACGTGTACAAAGTGGATTGGATGTATCGGGTATACGCGCGAACGCGGTCGACGCTCATATATGGAGAACGTACCGTAGTTGATCAGAAAAAATTATAACTAAGCAATCTGTCAGCTCGTGTCATTGGCTCCACCAGTGACGGAGCTACATGCGCCGCAGCGAGGCCAGCTCAAGGACCAGTGGCGCGCTGCAAACACTGCATCCCGCACGGGTGGCTATGAGACATAGAACACGACAAATCTGATAATTATGTGGGTCGTAGTCTCAGTGAGAATCATACTTCGAATTACATGAACGCCACCGCCCGAAGGTCTACGCAACGGCTATTTTTCGTGCTATGCAAAGGCGGGACAGTACGGGGACATGTAGGAAACTTGACGCTTGAAATTTGGATGGACACGCTAAGAGGCTACGTCTATTCTTTACGTTTGATCTTTGATGTAGAACGTCAGGCATTGTGGCGAACACTTCAAATGCATTGGAATGACCAGAGAGCCCAGTGAGGGCTGTGGCATGTGAAGTACAACGGCCATCGAGAGGGTCAGTTTTTGCGTGTGCGACTTCAAGTTTGTACCTTGATTAGGAAAGCCATGTCACGGCCATTCAATGTCACGCCAGCCGCTCGAAGCAAAGTCCTGTGGCTCATGAACTGTTCAAGAAGTTTCGATGTCTTCCAAGGGAATCGTCTGCCCTACTTGTAACTTGTCGCGATCTCCTTTGCGTAGGCCTACTATAACATCTACCTCATTGACAAGTTTCCACGTAGTATACACCACCAATTCATCTACCTTGAAATTTTTCGTCACAGATGAGTTTGAAACTCAGACGACGGGGGGGTCCTAATGGCCTTTGCCTGCAGTGATTAGTTGGACTGTGTACGCCAGTGAGTGTGCTTACATAAACGAGGGGGGAGCCGACTGGCATCCCTCTGCCGATCCTCTGCAAAGAACACGCATGGTCGATTACGGTAAAACAGGTCTTCAGCCTTTGTATTGCCTGATCTTCATAGGCACCTTGATGCCCTCTTCTCCGGCAACCTTGGGCCTCAACGTAATCCCTCTGTCTACTTCGACTTTCGTATCCGGAGTCCCGGACTGTCTCTCATCTCCAGCGCGAAGTTCTTGATCACTGCTGAAAGTACCGTCTGCAAAAATCGAAGATTCCTCGGTGAGCACCACACCTCGCGGGATAAACACATACTTTGATCTCAGCAATAGCAAACAGTTTTCCAATACAAGCCCTCGGACCATCGCCAAACGTGGGCAAGTGCCGGTATCCCTTCACCTCCTGAGCTTTCCTTGTCACGCCGTCCGGCTCTAACCATCGTTCAGGTCTAGAAATTTTAGCGTCCGGACCCCAGATCGCTTCGGAGCGGTTCATACCGGGAACGGATATACCGACCTCCGTCCCGCATTTTATAGCTGTGCTATCCACTACTTCACCAGACCTGGTTCGCACGGGCTGTGACAGGGGAATAACGTCCTCTTCACTTGCCTGTAAATCGTCATACCACGCTTCGACATTCCCAGCGATAGTTGACTAGTCATAGAATGGCATCGTGTTGCTTCTAGTATGAAGAGCAACAGCTCCCTGCACATTCGTCGTCATACGACGACCGTCCAGGGCATTGCACGCTCACATAGTTCTCCGAGTATTCAACTTCACCGTCATACACCGGTAAGAGGACTCTTACGCTTTGCCTCCCTCGTGGGTACTCGTCGTGGTGGGTATTGTCCAGCGCAGCGAGGTCTGTCTTAATGGGTATGGAGTATCCATCTAGGACACGGCGGTAAGCAAGGAACTAGACTATGAAGTGACGCTGACATGTATTCATCGATCGCAAACTGCCAATTCGGTGTGAATGGGATCGCCGCCAGTAACAAATCACATGCACGCGGTAGGTTTCCATAGTGTAGTGGCTGACCAGGAAGGCTGACCGAACGTTCAGCTCAACACTGCTTTAGTACTGCATGTGCGCACCAGCGAGCCAGCGTTCTACCTGAACGACTTTCCAGAACAGGTGTGAGTAGCGATGCCAGAGTATGAAACACTCGTATTCCTATCTCCTGCCCAATGATGGACGGTTCCATCATCGCGATTAGAGCTACGCACTAGCCATCAGAGAGGTGGCTGACCCCGATGATGGAACCATGTCAGCCGCGCAGTCCCGTATAAATACTGCCCGTAAATTCGAGAGATGCACCGCCAGTTCGCCCTTCTCTTTCTCGCATGTATCTCGATGAACGTCTACGACTATCTCCGTTACGACTGAGCTCAGTGCTCATGTACATCCTGGTAAACTACTGTGATGCTCCTGAACTCGCGGTTGTGGAAGACTGCGCCATGGTGGTTGCCGGCCCGCATCGCGATTCATCTCTCAAACCGCCTCTGTGAGTGCTCTACACTTTGCTGCATTCATTTTTCTAATATCGGGCTCGTCATCTGGGATTGACATCGTGTCTGTGTGATCGTTTCCTGTGTGGTAACAACCGTGTGATGGAAGGGTTCTACAATACGTCGGAGAAACTTTAAACCAGACCGCACCAGTACATCGCGTACTCGTGCCTACGATCGTTGTTTGGAAACCAGAGGATAAGGGGAAGAAACATGTGGACGAGTTGCTGCATCAGCATAGCTGCCGCTTTCACTCCTACAAGTCCTCCAAATGCGGCGGCATCACAACTGAGCATAGTTCATATCGGCTGGTACGTATCCTCCACTTTCTGTCTCTACCCGTTCAACTCGGTTACTTATTTCATTGATTAGTGCCTGACCCATTGTTTGGATCTCCGACGCAATGGAACTGTATCTCCCAGTCACCACGCATTTGTACTGACCGGTATGTTGCATGGCAGTCTTACCCTTCTTGTATTGGTAGCTGACATCCTATGGGACATCGGTTAGTTCTCAGCCTGTGGCGGCCGTGTCCTTGTATCGGTAACTGACATCTCATCGGGTTATGCTCTTTTTTTTGCCCAGCCATGACGCTACAGACACGAAAGTGAGTATTCATAGTGTAGTCAGGAAATTCAATGTGCTTCTCGAATGCGTCATGTCAATTCCAACTCGTCTTCGAAGCAAAACTGCGACCCTCTCGTTGTTCCGGATTTGTCCAGCTGGAGCCGTTCTTCGACATGTCTAAGGAACATCGAAGAAAGCAATGGATACCGTGCATTGTCCTTGTCCGTTTCAGTCCACTTTTGTCATCTGTCCTACTTAACGGCAGCTAATGGGATATACCTCCCCAATACTAGCGTGTCGCGATTCGGGGCGGAACCATCGTGTCTGTGCCTGGCCTCAGAAGTCAACATGGGTGAATCCATGGGGGCAGTTCAGAGTAGTTGGTCGTCCGTGACGTTAGTGTTTCGACGGGGGGAATCGTGCTGCCGACTTGTTCCTCCATCTGGTACATCGAGGGGATCGTGACCAAGGAAATTACTCGTAGACACCATTATCGCTGTCCTAAGCATGCATCTTAGACTACTTACCCAATCAAATTAATATTTTCGTGCATCGGTGTCCGAGCTGATCAAAGAACAAACCTCCGTGTTGCCATTCACTTCGTGTGTAGCTTGTAATCGTTGTAGACTTGGAAGAGTGATCAAAACGTGCCTTTGTAACTACAGTCGACTCCCTTATAACGATAACCCATAGTCCCTCATTTTTATCATATTTACTGCATCTTACCAGTAGCGATATTTTGACATTATTGTTCACAGATTCACAGTAATGTTTATCATAGTGTCATGAAATATGATAACCATTGTTTTATCACGCACCTTTTGCCAGTGCATCAGTCGCAGATGCGGGGGCTGGTGATATCGATGACAAAATGAATATCGGAGTACCTATAGTCATGTAAACCATAGAGGTGCTTGGTATAATCCCTATACACAATCGTGAAACTCTGAAGTCGGCCAGAGCTAGTTGCTGCCGTATCGAAGTTGGCTGGGTCACAGCACTGTTGCATCCAGTCCTCAATCAGAAGGGGCACAATAGAAAAGTACGACAACCTACGTTTGAATCCACACACAATACAGCATCCGGCGTGTTCACCATCACTTGTGTGTACATTTCTTGTGTCATCCGGAGGGCTTACGGAGTTGATCTGGAGGCAAGTTAGCGATCCACGCAAACGGAATGAAGAGCCACCCACCGCATTCGGTTGTATGTAAGCACTCCTACGCTGTGAATGATCCGGAGGTGTAACAACCACCTGCTGTAAACAACAATTACGCCCGTATTCTGGCACGACACTATGTTGAGGACTCACTCGCACTGGTAGAGCAGTGTGGTACATCCCCTGTTGTAATTCAACGCAAGGTCACAATAGGAGGATTATCACGGCGTGGATCATTCGTACCCACGTCTCGAACCTTGAATGGACGGTAACATTGTGTTGGAACACGTCTGCCCGCTCCTTTCTTGACTGGGTCTACCAGACAACACGATGTCATTTCAACTAAAAAAGAGTGTTGTGTTGACTTGGGTCATGCGTACCCGTAACTCATAAGACTCTTTTGGGCCAATATCGAGAAATTTGATGCCGTCGACAGCACCAATGTTTGGCAATGGGCGACATGGGGTCAATGCCGTCAGATTCTATTTCTACGGCATCGACTTCCTTACCATCCGACGCTGCCGTGGAGTGTGCCTCGGGGTCTAGTTTAGGTTCTGACTTGCTGGTCGACTTCTCAGCCTGTCCAACAGGATATCACCGTAGTAAGTAAAAAATCACAGATCACATACGTCCTTTGGGGAGGCCGCCCGAAACCCCTCTTGGTCACCCTGAGCCCCACGACCGGTACTTGTGGCGGTAGCCTGTTCGATGAACGCTTCAGTATCATCGCAGTAATTGGATGTAGATATCGTACGCCTTGAGGTGGGGCCACCTGTGGTTGTTCCTCGACTCCCGAGCCAATCCCAGTATCAGCAACTTCTGATGTAATAGTTGCTGGGGTGCCTCGCAACGACCCATCAAAGGAGTGCCTTGGGTTGGTGGCGAGTCTTTCCGTAGAGGCCATGCCTGATGTTTCCAGTACGGAGGGGAAATCCCCTGTTCGAGCCTCGGGTCTTCCCGGCAGCTAATTTTTCGTAGATCTCTGAACTGTGTCTCTAGGAAAGGATGGAAACGTACCAAGGTAGAGCTGGGTGTGGAGTTGGAGGGTTTCGCGTATTCCAAGAGATGGCGTTTCTGGAAAGTAGTTATTCGGTGCAAACTTCCGGTCTTGTTGGAGGTTGTAGGTGTAAACGAGGAGGTGGTGAGTTTAGGCGCCAAGAACATGTGGAGCTCGCGCATGGACCCACTGCCACTAATTATATGCCCAGTAAAAACTGGACCGCATCAGCTAAGTGCGACGGCGGGGTGTGAGGATACTACTTACCCAATTAAATCCATATTTTAGTGTGTCGGTCTCCGAACTGGTCAAGGAACAATCCTCTGAGTGTTGCCATTCACTTCGTGCGTAGCTTGTAATCGCTGTAGACTTGGAAGAACGTGCCTTTGCAACTACCCGTGAAAGTCCGATAGTATAATTATATCGGAAGATGTAACAGGTAAGGAGACAAGGAACACTTGGAAGCTAAAGTAGATCGAAGAACGATCTATCAGTGCGGGGGGAAAGCCGCGAGTCGGACGCGGAGACAAAAGAAAATAAGAAAGCACTCTGAAAGCGAAATCACGTGATTCTCAAACACGGAGACGAGATAGGAGGAATCGCCGAAAGAAATCGTTGCTTGCCAGCTTCTGTCATGTCCGCCACTCCGAAAAGTCACAAACGCAAGCGCAGCATCCATGATATTTCCGTCGACCAGGCTAAAATGCAGCTGGCCAGACAGCTACTATCAGAGTTGCAGGAGGAGTTGATGGGCATTGAAGAAACTGAGGCCGAAATGGCGGAGGTCATGACGCACGTCGACGCCCTGCAGGGTATTCTTGGCAGTACAAAGAAGCTCGTGAGTTGAATCGTTGAAGGATTTCCGTGTCTCTTATCTCAGACTCCTATAAGAAACTTTCGTGTTCCTCAGTGTCCCGATCCCAACTCACAGAGATGGGACTGAAGCGAATACCTTTCCTGCTTAACGAATTGCATGGATGCGCGCATCGCAGCTTCGTCTATTGATTCGAAACACACAGATGCTCTTTGCTTGCTGCTCACTCGAATCCATCGCTCAACAAGTAAGAGAGTAAGTCTATAAGTCGGTCGCACATTACGCATGATGCTTGACTATGCAACGACTGTTTCCAGATCGAAGCAGGCGCTCGAATGATCCTCGATGCCATTCTCTTGACCATTGCCGACATCTTTCTTGACGCGAAAGAAAAACACCCTGTAGCAATCTTCCCACAGATGCGAATTGCGTCCGGCGATGGCGTGTTGGTGAAGAATACTGTAAACCAGTTTGAAGTATGGCTCACCGGCAACGTTGATTATGGGGTCTGCACCTATAAACACGAGGCAAATCGCGGTACGACCTGCTTGATTGACTTCTTACTCAACGTCACCTTGATAATCTTTCCCAGCCAAGATTCTCGAATCCTCGCTGGATGATCTTATGGTGTACACCGGAAATCGTATCATGCTGGTCGAAGCGAAACGTGATAAGGAAATGTTGACTGATTGTTTGCCGGAAGCTACTGGTCTGGCTATCGCTTTGAGCGAGGTAACCGGGTGCGTGTTCAATTTGTTCGCCTTTGACGTCTCTGATTACCATGTACCTAGTGATAACTCTGTTCGATATTGTCTGTCTGACGGTACCAAATGGATGTTTCAGTACACCCGTGATGCCGAAGGAAACCGCATCTCGTATGAAGGCCCCTTACTCACAATCGGGCAGCCACCGGTTGGCGAAGACTCCAAGAAAGATGTGCGACGCATCGTGGGGTTATTGTATCATTGGGTGTGTCTGGCCCCAAATGCTGAATTGTAACAATAACAATAGACTTTTTCTCCATATATTCACTGCTAAGAACTGATGGTGATATCAAGAATGATCCCCTTTGCACAGCTTAATGCTACTGCAAGTTTAGTTCTTAGGAAGATTGGGCGTTCTCTCATTGCATTTATCAATGTCCTCATTTTTACAAAACAATCTCGCCTCCCGAGTCTCCGTTGAAGGGGCACCTTAGGCAGCAGTTCTGGTACGTATCCTCCATTTCTGTTTCTACTCCATTCAGCTCTGTTATTTAATTTATTTATTAGTGCCTGACGATTGTGCGGATCTCTTGTGGTTACCTGGCCGAGTTCTAGGGGTTAGGCGCGGCGCATTGACGCAATGGACGTGTATCTCCCGGTCACCACGCATTCGTACCGACCGGTATGTCGCATGGCAGTCTTACCCTTCTTGTATTGGTAGCTGACATCTTATGGGACATGGGTTAGTTCTCAGCCTATTCTCAGCCTATGGGAGTCCGCCCTCTCCGCTGTTGGGAATCCCGAGAGCGATTCTTCCCGGTCATCTCGTACGTCATGTGGCAGCCGTGTCCTTGTATTGATAACCGACATCTCATTGGGTTTTGTTCTTTTTTTTTTCCGCCCAGCCGCGACGCTAGAGGCCCAAAATATTTTCACATCGTGGTCAATGCCCCTCTCGAATGCGTCATGCCAATTCCAAGTCGTCTTCGAAACAACACTACGACCCTCTCGTTGTTCCGGATTTGTCCAGCTGGTGCCATTCTTCGACACGTCTGAGAAACATCGAAGAAAGTAATGGATACCACGCATTGTCCTTCTCCTTTTCGGTCCATATTTGTCGTCGGTCCTACTTAACGGCAGCTAACGGGATATCCCTCCCCAATACTAGCGTGTCGCGATTCAAGGCGGAACCATCGTATCCGGATCTGAGCCTCAGCAGTCAACATCAGCGAATCCATGGGGGGAGCGCAGAGTAGTTGGTCGTCCACGACGTCAGTGTCTCGACGAGGGGAAACGTGCTGCCGACTTGTTCCTCCACTTGATACATCGAGGGGACCGTGACCAAGGGATTACTCGTAGACACCATTATCGCTGTCATAAGCATGCCTCTTAGACTACTTGCCCAATCAAATTCATACTTCCGTGCGTTAGTGTCCGAACTGATCAAGGAACAATCCTCCGAGTGTTGCCATTCACTTCGTGTGTAGCTTGTAATCGTCGTAGAATTGGAAGAGTAATCTAAACGTGCTATGATCTCCACGGCTACGACACAGCTGCCTTGGGGTTCGGGAGCGTTCCCAGTGTCGATGTGGAGCACATTTATAGAATGAAATTTCGTGGCAGTAGCTACGTGAGTCCGACTCTGACCCCTCCCAAACTTGCGCCGCGCACATATAAAGCAAAGGTAGTAATGGGCTAAGAAGAGGGTAGTAGGATAGCTGACGATCGCAGTGCGAAGTCTTGGTCTGTAGATTTGCGTGTGTGTATCTATTTGGAAAGAGCGGGACGCGTCTCTTCCACGAAAGAACATCGCCCCTTTCTTTCGTTTTCATGCGGCTTTGCCAGGATGTATGTACATACATGAGGACCATGCACGTCGTGGTGGAGTCGACTTGCTTCATGCACGAAATCACACTGCATAGTACGACATCCACCGCCATGTCATATGGCAGTTCGTTGGTGCGTGTTACAATTGGCTGCGTGCATTCAGCACCCATACGGGCGGAAAACATACCTCTCGGAATCTGATTGGCTTCTGCAGCTACCGTCCACAATGTGGGCTGACGGACAGAATCCTCGCCACTGTCAGCCTCACGAAATACGAATATCATTTCTAACAGAGTAGGTAATCTCTGTCTCTGCATTGCCCGTCACATTGATAGAAAGGGTACCGAGGACTGCTCCTTTGAGAACGGCGGCTGACCACCTGTCAGCCTCCCGCTGCGGAGCTCAGCCTATAAATTCAAGTGCGGAAACGCAAGTCGCCTCACCCATCCTTGTCCTCTGAGTATGCGTGTCACCCAGCGGCGGGATAAATATTTGGTCACTGCAAAATGATTCGTCTGGGGTGCTCGTTACAAACGATGCGGAGTGGAATTAAAAAGCGAGGCTTATGTTCCTGGTTAGTAACGTGATATCGCGGTTCTACCTCTTACAGTTCCAAAGCTAATGCTCTGTTAGGCTCGCTGGTCTTTTGCTTTCCTCCGGCTGCCCTCATCTGGACCTTTGTGGTGATGCCCGCGTTCGCACTTGCTGTTCTCGTCTCTCGTGCCCATTACTCCAGCTTGCATGAGATCTCCACTATAGCCGCGTATCGTGGTTAGTGTTGATGAACAAACCATGATCTCAGACCGTTTTACCAGGAGCTGTACTTCCGATTTGGATTTGACACTGTAGAAAGGACCTCTTCGAGATTCATGAGTGGTGTAATCAGGGGAATCACCTGACCACTTTCCGCTTGAAGACGGAGTCTAAGAAGAATTGGAGAAACCATCCGTCCTCTTAAGCCTGTCGTAAGCCAGCATAGCTACCATCGGGCAATCGTGTTGATTTTTTTTCCAGGTTGTGTAGGCCAAACTCACAATCCTCATTCCTCCTCCCATGATTAGGTTCCACTCTAGGCCCCAAGGGTGAGTACTGCGAGTGACCGAATTTCATGTTTACTGATTTGCGACTATTCAGATACAAGTCCTGATCAATTTTCTATGAGCATCGACGCGCCGCGCAAGGAAACTCTTACTTCAAGTGGTACAAGTCATGAAAGCCTCTCCTACATCCACTCTCCGTATCCAGCCGCGTAGATAGTAGGTGGAAGAAGTTATTTGACCTTTTACAAACGTTCGGATGGGTCACCGGAAGGAACGGATGCCACGTCACGTTGTGCATTGTCAAGTTCTCAACTGTCCTAGCGTACTTATCATACAGTCGTTTCCTGGTGACGTTTACTTACCCAATCATATTCGTTTCTGCATGCTTCGTGGTGCAAGGAAATAGTCACTGTCCATCGTGTTACACTCGAAGCGAGATGAGTTCGGTTGGTTGCCTTTCTTGGAAGTAACACGTCTCTTACCACGAATAGCAAAACGCCCCTTTCTTTCCTTCTCATACGAAGGGAGACTTTGCCGGGGGTACGTGGGGACCACGCACGTCGTAACAAAGTCGATACAAAATCCCACTGCGTATCGCCATGTCATACGGCTGTTCGTTGGTGCGTGTCGCGTTGGCTACATTCATTGAGAACGCATACAGGCAGAAAACATACCCCTCGGAATCAGATTGGCCTCTGAAGGTCACGATACGAAGAGCGATCCCAACCAGGCGAGTCACCACGTCCGAGTTATATGTGGCAAGTGGTTGACGTCGGCGTGGCTTCTGCAGCCACCGTCCACAATGTTGGCTGACGGACAGAATCTTCGCCACTGTCAGCCTCACGAAATACGAATATCATTTCTAACAGAGTAGGTAATCTCTGTCTCTGCGTTGCCTGTCACATTGATAGAAAGGGTACCGAGGACTGCTCCTTCGAGAACGGCGGCTGACCACCTGTCAGCCTCCCGCTGCGGAGCTCAGCCTATAAATTCAAGTGTGGAAACGCCAGTCCTCTCACCCATCCTTGTCCTCTGACTGCGACCCACTGTATCGTGATGACCGTCCTTGTCCATCCCCCGTTGCTACCGCTCACGCCGTTCTCATGTACATCCTGGCAAAACTACGGGAAGGAGAGTTTTGACTGCGCGAGAGAATGGAACTATCTGTTCGTCTGACTCGCCCGCTTCCATATTTTCTGTAAGCCTTTCGAACTTTTACCTTTTGCCATGACTTCACTTGCAAAGTCCGCGGAAGCAGACGGAGCTTTAAGAAGCGACCTTGAAAACTGCATGGGTGCGCTTCAGCTATGGGGTTGTGATTGTTCTCTGACACTGTCCCTCACAAACTATCGTACGGTAACTCGATACCCGCTGCAGGTATGCTCTAATTTCTATTATATATCGTCGAGCCCTGTTACTCGCATTTTACTAACAGAAGAGCCATAGGAAAGTACTCATAACCGGGAGAGTCCGAATCCGCCCATCAATGTGTGTGGGTAGCTGCGGTGATGGAGACCCGGACATTGGGATGTAAGTCGATTCACCGTGCTCGCTACAAACAAATTTACCTTTGTCTACAGACATTGGAGTAGAACCGATAGCACAGCTCACGTCCCTGGTCAGTAACATGATATCGCAATCCTACTCCCTTAGCTAACATTCCGTCGGACTCTCCGATCCATCGCAGTCCTCCGGCTGCCCTCGTCTATATGTGTGTGATGATGCCCAGCTTCTCTCGTGCGCAGTACGCAGCCTGCACTGTGAGATACGCATTCTGGTCTTGTATGGTGGTTGGTTCTGATATTTAACCTGTGATCTCATAACCATTTTACCAGGCATCATATTTCCAGTCTTCCGAGACAGCAGAAATAGATACCGTCGGTGTAAGATCAAGATCGATACTTCGTGGAATCAGATGAATCGCCAAAGCAGTTTTCACATGAAGGCGGAGTTCAACCTGCATTGTCGAAAGGTTTGCAAGAGTTGTCTTTTGTCAGTGGTAAGCCGGAATAGCTACCGCCGGACATTCGCGTTGAATTTCTCAAATTGCATAGGTTGCTCTCGCTGCTGATTCTATGGTTAGAGGACTACTGCGAACAAGAGGTGCTGGGGTTCTAACCTGGATACAAATCCGTGAGCAATTCGGTATGAGGATCGACACGCGGCGCCAGACACCTCTCATTCGAAGTGGTACATGTCATGAAAACCTCTCCTACACCCACTCTCCGTACCGAGCCATATATGTGGTAGTTCAAAGGAGTACTTGACTTTTTCACCTTCGTTATCAGATCAAATGGATGCGGCGTCGCATCATGCATTGTCGAGTTTGCCACTGTCCTAGTGTACTACTCGTTTGTTCCTGGTGACGTTTACTTAAACAATCATATTCGTGTTTCTTTGGCTCTTGGGGGTCTGAGGGGATGTCTCTGATCAGAGATAGTTCGAAGTATGAGCTTGCACCCGGCGGGCAGAAAAGCTAGCCATAAGGTTGGATAAGAGGGCATGGTTGCCTGTAGTAGTTTTACTGCGCATGAGCTTCTTCCAAACTGGGTTCGGTTAGTTGCCTTTTTTAGAAGTGACGCGGTATATAAAAAGGCGACGCGTCTCTCCCACAAAAGAACAAACGCCCCTTTCTTTCGTTCTCGTACGACGGTGGACTTTGCCAGGATGTACATGAGGTCTATGCACGTCGTGACAAAGTCGACTGTTTGCGTCGACGCGCTGACATGAATATCTGAGTACTCAGCTTCACCAGCTGCCTCGCTTGATTCACGGGTACTTGCCACGTATCCTCCGGTTGAATGCTTAGCTGACTCGCACCGGGAGTACGCATACAGACTCAATTCATCGTACTTGCGTCTGCATATACGTGGGCGGATGGCTGAGTAGGTGACCATACTAGTACTATCCGATGCGGCGAGGTCTGAATGAGTAACGACCTGTTCAATCAGCGAGGCACCGTCCATTGTGGTCCGCGAGTGTTACCCACGCACCACGCTGACGTTCGACATAAACAAATCACATGCGCGTAGGTTTGCATAGCATAGTGGCTGACTAGCACTACGGAAGCTGACCGAACCGCTAGTTTAGCGTCGTTTCTGCATGTATGGGCCTTGGACGACTAGCGACGCCAGAATACGAGAGTCATTCAAAGTTCCGCCCCCGCACAATGGCGGACAGTCGAGCTAATCAGCCATCGCAAATTGCAGGTGCACGCTAGGCCTCGGAAAGGTGGCTGACCATGTCCACAGCACCATGTCAGCCTCCAATGTGCATTTATCCCGCCTGCGCTGCCTATAAATTGAAGGGCCTGACCGCCAGTCTCACTCGTCTTCCTCCCCCCCTCCCCCCCATTTGACCTATGACTATCTCTGTTATGACTGCGCTCAGTGCTCATGTACATCCTGGTAAACGATCCGGTATTACCCACTCCGTGGTCAAGCTGAGCAAGGGGCATGATGTCATTGGTGTGACCGCCAACCTACAAGGCATGCCCTCTCTCGAACGACCGTTGTGAGTACTCCACACCCAGCAACAACCTTCTGTTCTAATTGCAAGCTCGTCGTTGAGAATCGTCGTCTCGCCCTCGTAGTGGTTCTCGTGTGGGTGGCGACAATAGAGTGGGGGAGGAATTCAACGCCGTACCGAGCATCGCCTTTGAGATCGCATGGCCCGTATTTTTTGCGTGCATCTCTCCCATAGTTGCATGGCAATCGATGGTCCAAGCTGCAAGAATAATCGCATAGGTCGTGCTCGACCGTCCACAGTCAATTGTTACTACCCTGCACATGGCTAACCTCCTACTGCAGCAGTGTCACAGACACAGGATAGCTCATGGACCAACTTCCACACACGTATGTTGCACTTCCCTTTCTACTCTGTAACTCATCTCGTTCTAGATGTCCGGTGGCTGCAAGAAGTTTGACGTTTTACCTCACTGTCCCAAGGATCAGCACGATTAACACGGCGCACCGACAACATCTTGCATAAGTCCCAGTTCACCTCACATCAGTGTCAACCGACAAAGCGCCTCTGAGGAAATGTGCGTATGTCATACGGTAGTCATATCCTTCTTGCATCGATAGCTGACATCTCTGCATTTCATCAGCTTGCGTCTGTCTGGTTAGGGTGGACAACAGAAAGCGTCTCGAGGGCGTGGTTTCTCCCTCATACTTCGTAAGTCAAATGGAGGTTTTATCTTTCTTGCGTTGGTAACTGATATTTCCGTTGGTTGTCTCGTTCAGCCTCTCTCCCGCTAATCTTTGCGGGTTGGGCTTGACGACGTCATCTTGGAATTTTCCGTAGTATTCCGTACTCGAATGCCTCTTGGCACATTTCCAAGGGCCATCAAAATCCGGCTACCCAACTGCCATGGGCATCATACGTGTACCGAGTAGTGGTGAAGGAGGCATGAACACTTGACGGGCGCATGGATGATCTCCCAAACCACGTTACATTCTGACTGTAGTGTAAGTCGATCCCCTTCTTCGTTCCTCACAAATGATTTACCTTCGTACATGTCTCATCTTGTCGCAGAGCCGCCATGCTGGCTGTAGGGTAGAAGCAGTAACAATGTCCTTGTCCCACAGTCAGTACGTGACGTCGCATTTCTGCCCTTCTGAATTCGACAACTTACGTTCCTTCAGACCCCCCCCCCCATCACATCGCTGTCCTGTGAGTAAGCCCACCTAGGCCTTTGTGGCGATGCACGGACTGTCATTCTTACTCCCCACTGCTCGCCCGGTTGCCGTTCGAGTCTACTTGGTGTACACATCCCAGTCCTGTGTCAAGGTTAATTTCCAAACCCAACCCACGCCGGTCCCAGGCGTTTGCACCAGGCATCATGCTTCCACAACTTACGACATCGACTCCGTATCTTCGTGAAGGATATGAACAGTCTTGCCGTATGCAAGATCAAAACCGAAGGTTGGGAGACTCAAAGGCCAACCCCGTGGAAGATCAGATTATTGGCTGTCATGGACCCTCCATGTTAATTTTTGCGAGCTCTATAGGCAATACCCGCTCCTTTTCGATGGCTAGGGTCCCGAAGGCGAGTTCTGCGACTAGGCACTGCCTTGAATACAAATCCGTATTCGGTTTGGCGTATGGGTAGTGCGGCTTATATGTCCGTGTACGTGGTGGTTTCGAAGGAAGCACTTGACCCTTTACCTATGCTCGGATGGGCCATGGAAAGGAACGAGCCACAAGACGATTATATATTACAAGTCGCGACTTTCCTAGCGAACCATATCCCCTGTTTCCAGTAATATTTACTTACCCAATCATATTCGTGTTTGCGTCCTTTGGGGTGCGAAGGAACAATAACTGAACAGGAGACGGTTCGAAGCGAGAGCTTGCTGAAATGGGGCTGAGGCTTGGAAGAGTTAGATGTATGGCTGGGTAGGATTGAGGGCATATTCCTGGCAGAGCTGATCGTTTGGGATGGGCTTTAGGACCACACTCGACGCTGAGATATTCTCAAGGACGGTTTGCTTCCGAATTTGAGCGAGGGTTTCTGGAAGTAGACATAAGTAGAAATCTACACCATGCTATGGTGACCTACGTGCATGTGATTTGGTCCGTGTCGAGCGTCAGCGAGGTGCGTGGGTTATTGTCGCAGGCCAAAATAGACAGTTCCTCGATTCCGGCGTCGCTACTCGTCCAAAGCGCATACATGCAGAAACCATGCTGAACTAGCGGCTCGGTCAGCTTCCGTAGTCCTAGTCGGCCGCCACACCATGCAAACCTACACGCATGTGATTTGGGCCGTGTCGAACGTCAGCGCGATGCGTGGGTAATTGTCGCGGACCACAATGGACGAGGTCGCTAGTCAATTAGGCCTCACCGTGCCGGACAGTATGCTCACCTAGCCTACCATCCGTCCACGTATATGCAGATGCAAGTACAGTATTTTGAGTCTGTATACGTGCCCCCGGCGCGAGTCAGCTAAGCACTCAACTGGTGCAGGAATCTACCCGTGTGGTGAAGCTGAGTACTCAGAGGATCATGTCAGCACGTTGACGCGAACACTTGACTTTGCCACGACGTGCATGGTCCTCACGTACATCCTGGCAAAGTCCACCGTCGTATGGAAACGAATGAAAGGGGCGTTTGCTCGTTCGTCTGAGAGACGCGTCGCCTTTTTATATACTGCGTCACTTCTAAAAAAGGCAACCAACCGAACCCAGCTCGGAAGAAGCTTACGCGTAGTAAAAGCGACCGTGCCCTCTTATCCAACCTTGTGGCTCGCTTTTTTGCCTGCCGGGCGCAAGCTCACTCTTCGAACTATCTCTGATATCCTCTCAGACCCCCAAGAACCAAAAACAAAATGAATATGATTAGGTAAGTAAACGTCACTGGGAACAAAGGTCTAGTACACTAGGGAAGTCACAAACTTGATAATGCGCAACGCGACGTGGCATCCATTTGATCTGATGACCCATCCGAATGAAGGTGAAAAGGTCGAGTACTCCCTTAAACTACCACATGTGTGGCTCGGTACGGAGAGTGGGTGTAGCAGCTGTTTTTATGACTTGTACAACACGAATTTCCCTCGAGCGGCGTGTCGATACTCGTAGAGAATTAATGAAGGAGTCAGGACCCATATCCGAAGCAGCAGCTAGTCGCAAATCAATATACAATAAAATCGGTGTCACTCGCAGTACCTACCATGAGAAGAGGAGCGAGAACTGTGATCGTCGCCTGCCAGGTGACACACTTGAAAAGAAAAAAACAATCAATACGACGAATGCCCGACAGTAGCTATGCTGGCTTACCACGGGCTTAAGAGGACAAATACTTGGAAAACTTGCTTCTCTTCTTTTTGGACTCCGTCTTCAAGTGGAGAGTGATCTGGTGATCCTCCTGATTGCACCGCTCATTGGCCTTGATATTCCACCGAAGGTATCTTTTCCGCAGTGTCAAACAATTGGACGTACGTACATGGTGAATGGGTCTGAGATCAAGGGTTGTTCATCAGATCCAACCACGATATGCGACTATAGCGGAGGTCCAACGCAGGCTGGAGTACTGGGCACGAGGGAGGGAAATAGCGTATGCGAAGTGCGGCGTCGCCACCAAGGTCCAGATGAGGGCAGCGACGGATCAGAGAGCCTGAAGGGGCATTAGCTACGGAATTGTAAAGGGTAGAACTACGATATCAGTTACTGACCGGGGATACGACCCTTGCTATTTGGTTGCTTCTAATCGTTGTAATGAGCGCCACGAACCGATCTACTCTCCAATGACCAAGTCGTCCTCGCCGCCGCTGGGTGACGCGCATAAAGCCAATGCGACTTGCAAAGGGAAGATAGCTTGCCGTATCCATGTGTCCCAGGGAGAACTCGACCACGGGAGATGCATGATTACTCTACTCATCTGACAGTAAAAGGTGAGTAACGATACAGTAATGGGATTATAGTGCACCTACAGCGGATACGGGTTGCCATAGGTCAGCGTGGGAGGGCATTTGGCGAAGAAGAATCCCAACCCCACAGCTGCAGGGCAACAAGACTGCCTGCAAGGCCGTATCGCAGAGCCCCGTCGGCTTTTGCGCACTGTGCAGGTGAAGACATGGCAAGAGGTAAAATTTGAATGGCTTACACGGTGATCGGAAGGGTAGTCTTCGAACGAAATCTGCGCAAGGGCCGTCTTTCGAATGAGGGACAAACTTCGCCTGTCCGTAGTTTTGCCAGGATGTACATGAGAACGGCGTGAGAGGTAGCAAAGAGTAGATCAATGCGGAGGATCATCGGGATAGAGTAGGTCGACGTCAGAGAACAGGGAAGCGTGACGAGATTGACGTTTCCGCACTTGAATTTATATGCTGAGCTCCGCAGTGGGGAGGCTGACAGGTCTCTGTGGTCATGGTCAGCCGCTGTTCTCGGAGAGTCAGTCCTCGGTTTTCAGCCTATCAAGATGACGCAATTATAAGCTACTCCGCCGAGATCAAGAGTCGTATTCCGTACATCAGTGGTTCTAGTAGTCCTGACGTGCATCGGTGGTAACGATAGATGAAACTGCAAGTGGCGAGCCTGGATTCTGTTTGTCAGCCAACATCCTGGACGGTAGCTGTGGAAGCCATGCCGATGTCAGCCAGTTCCCACCCATAACTTGGACGTGAACTTGTCTGGTGAAGATCGTTCCTTGAGTTGCGAAATTGGATGACCCTCGGAGGCTAACATGTCTTCTGCCGATGTGCGGGCTCAATGAATGTGACCAACGCGACACGCACCAACTACGAACAGCCGTATGACATGGCGACGAACGTCGTACTACGCAGTAGGATTTCGCGCACGAGCCAAGTCGACGTGGTCCTCACGTACTTCCTAGCAGAGTCTACCATCGTATGAGAAGGAAACAAAGGGGCGTTTTGCTATTCGTGGAAGACATGGTCACTTCCAAGAAAGGCAACCAACCGAACTCATCTCACTCCTCACTTCGAGTGTAACACGATGAGCAGCGATTATTTCCTCGCGCCACAAAGAATGCAGAAACGAATATGATTGGGTAAGTAAACGTCACCAGGGAACAGCCGCACGATAAGTACACTAGGACAGTGGCTCGACAATACGCAGCGCGACGTGGCGGCCGTTCCTTCCGGCGACCCATCCGAACGTTTGCGAAAGGTCAAATGGCTTCTTCCACCTACCATCTACGCAGCTGTATACGGAGAGTGAGCGTAGGAGAGGCTTTCACGACTTGTATCGCTTGAGGTAAGAGTGTGCTTGTGCGGCGGGTCAATGCTCATAGGGAAATGATCGGGGACTTGTATCCGAAGCAACAGCTAGTCGCAAATCAGTTCACAGCAAAATCGGTCACTCGCAGTGCTCGCCCGTACCTGGTCAAAGGCCTGAGATCATGGTTTGTTCACCAGCACCAACCACGAGCCACGACTACAGTGGAGATCCCATGCAAGCTGCAGTACTAGGCACGAGAGATGGGAACAGTGGAGTCGGACGCCGCCACAACGGTCCAGATGAGGGCAGCCGGGGGAAACGACGGATCAGAGAGCCTGATGGAGCATTAGCTATGGAACTGTAAGAGATAGAACCGCGAGATCACGTTACTAACCAGGATTATAAGCCTCACTATTTATTTCTACTCCACATCGTTTGTAACGAGCACCGCAGACGAATCACTTTCAAAAGACCAGGCCTTCATCACCGCCGCCGAGCGACACGCATACCACCAACGCGACTTGGCAATGTTGATGGGATGGCTTGTAGATGGGTCTCAGGGAGCACTCAGTCACGGTGAATGAATACTTACTGTACTCATCTGACAATAAAAGGTGAGTAACAGGGTTCAACGATACTTAGAGATGTACCTACAGCATATACGAGTTGCCGTACGTCAGCGTGAGATGACAAAGGACAACGCCAACCCACAGCTGAAGTACGACAAGACATTTTGAAGGCGGCGTCGTGAAGTTCCATTGGCTTTCGCACACTGCACAAGTGAAGTCATGGCGAAAGACAAAGTTTGAAAGGCTTACGCGGCACTCGCAAGCAGAGGGGTCAGACGAAATCGGCCCAGCTACTTTCTCGCGCAAAAGCCAAAACTGTCCTGCCCATAGTTTTGCCAGGATGCACATGAAAACGGCGTGAGTGGAAGCAAAGAGTGGATGGTTCATCACGATAGAGTAGGTCAACGTCAGAGGATCAGGATGGGTGACGGGACTGGCGTTTCTGCACTTGAATTTATAGGCTGAGCTTCGCTGCGGGGAGGCTGACAGGCCTCTGTGGTCGTGGTCAGCCACTATTCTCGGAGGTTCTGTCCTCGGTTTTCATCCTATCAAGATGACGCAACTATAAGCTACCACGCCAAAATCGAGATTCGTACTCCGTGCATCGGTGGTTCTAGTAGTCCTGACATGCATCAGTGGTAACGATAGATGAGACTGGCGATGGCGAAGATGCTGATCGTCAGCCAACATTCTAGGCGGTAGCTGCAACATCCACACCGACGTCAGCCAGCTGCCACATGTAACTCGGACATGAACTTGCCTGGTAAAGATCATTCTTTAAGCCGCGGAACCGAATGACCCTCGGAGGCTAAGTTGTTTTCTGCATATGTGCGTGTCTCAATGGACATGGCTAAGCGACACGCACCAACGGGAAGGCGTACTACGCGATTCTTAACTCAACTAGAACTGGAGAACCATGTCAGTGCGCGCAGGGAACATCCGTCCACACTAATATGTAATTAGAGGAGTATACCATCACGGAGGATTTCGTGCACGAAGCAAGTCGACTTTGCCACGACGTGCCTGGTCCCGATGAACATCCCGGAAAAGCCTACCGTTGTATGAAAACGAAAAAAGGGGCAATGTTGTTCGCATGCACGGATTGCTCTCCTTTGCCTTTCTTTAGTAGTCGCTTGCTTGTACTTTAGGTTCCGGCTCTTCAAAAAGTGAGTGGTTAACTGCAAAAGGCCCAAACCTTGGGGTGCTTCGGGTCTCGGTCTTCGGGCGCGGCGTCTTCCAGCTGTTGCTTGGCGCTCGGGTATAAACACTAATGCCCCTACAGTGGACAACAGTTATTCTAAGTTGATCAGTAGAGACAGAGTGGAGTTGTTTAAGTGCAGTTGCATAGGCTGGCTTCTTCTTCTTCTCGCTTTTAGTGTAAGTTGCCAAAATCTCCGGGTACATGCATTCAACCGTGCAACCCGGATGAACAAAAGAGGTCGGAAGCACTTTGAACTTGGGCGCAGTAAGATATGTATTGATGGGCTCTCCGAGTCGTCCAGGGAAGAGCTTGGGGAAGCACCTAATTCGCTCTGACGATGGCTGGCCTGCCTCCTGATCTGCATGGTAATAAATTACTCACGTCGCAGTCCACCAGACAGACTCCACGTCGTGTATAGGATGGAATCTAAACGGGCACTCGTGCTCATAGCCGAAGGGTCTGCATATGTGCGGTTCGAACAGGTAACCCTGGGCTCCAACCTCGCAGGCCATAAAATCCAGGGTGCCCTTTAACAAGTCAATGAAAGTGCTCCTCGGATGAGAAACTCACATACCTTCGGAGCTCGTGTGTTGTTTTAGGATCCATGCATTTTGCGTATTGGAGGTCATCTAACTTGCCTATCTTGCCCGAACGTAAAACATTGCAAGCTCTAACGTTGCGGTACACCCAGCCCACACAGTGCATGGGGAACTTTCGAATGTTTGGTGGACGGGGGACGCAAGGGAAAGTCGGTGTCAGTCCTTCACCAGTTTCGGCTTCGGTGATTCATCAGCGGGCAGCGGATAAGACATACAGCCAGCTAGTAGATCGGACCCGCGCAGAAGGTTGTCAGTGCCATTGATCTTCCGGTCCACCATCACGTTCCCTTCCGCGAGCATGGTGAGGAAATACTTCCTGGCTTACTTTTTGTTCTCACTCCCTTGATGCTTCCGAAAATCGGCGAGGATACGTTCGAGAATGATATCCTTCGGTACAAGGGCCAAAGAGGAAGAATGGGTCGGGGAGCTAAAGAACGAAGGAAAGGTCGCAGAGCAGGACGAAGGAGAGCAGAAGAGAGAAGAAGAGGTTGGCCATGAAAACGTAGACACCAGTGAGAACTCTTCAGAGGCGGGGGTGTATATTAACTCCACAGCAGGCGATGCAGAGATTAGAGCAACGCGGAAAGTTGAAGTGGAGAAGCCAATCGAAAACTAGTTTCAAAAAAGCCCTCACGTACTTACCAATAAATATTTGATCATGCGCGCGTCGTGATTCCAGAAACACCTCGAGACCAGAAAGTCAGTACTCGGTACCTACCAAGTCAATCGGTGGGGGACGCGCTGCGCGGCATCAATTTCCATTCTCTGAAAGGTCACAGCTATCGACACATCAACTGTTAGTGCACCCAGAAAGCCTCCGAGCAGCCTCCCCCGAGTCATAATGATGTTGCTGAAGTGGTAATAGTTCAAAAAACGACGTCCGAACGGACGACTAAGTTGCGGATCATCAATCCGTGGGAGATAGACGCCGTCCGCACTCCTATCTTCGGTCGACAAGAGAGCTTCCAGCTTTGGATCTTTGGCGACGAGAGCCTCGATGAATTCGGGAGCGCGTAAAGTTATGTTGGGTGACCAGTTGATCGAGGCGATCAGCAAGCGTTTGGAAAAAGCGGCGGAACACTACGGTATGACTATGCCTCCGGATGTGCGTGGGGAGAAAACGATGTTTAGAGCATGTCAGCGATACTTTCTGGCTTCGATATTTGGTGATTTGAGGTGAATTTAGTCGGTGGAGGGTCGTTGATCTGTGGCATTAAGCTGATGGGGAGTATAATGGCATACAAATGATTGACAAAGTCACTGAGGTCGATGTTCGAGGCTTCGCCTTCACACACCAATATCAGAGTCGCAGGTATGGAAGATCTGTAAGATGACACAAACCTTGGCCTAAAAGAAGCTCGAAAGCGGTCACGACACAAAGCAATCGAATCAGGATATCCGCCACAATACCCGCGGTGTCCCAGTCCGGAGATTCGTGGTCGTCTTCGTCTGTAGACTCTCGGACGATGAGTCCCCGCAGAACCTGCATTAGGTCCTTGAAGAAATCGACGCCGACAAGATGGGCGAATTTAGATATACCCCTCAGGGCCGCGGGAAGTAGTGGGGTCGGGTGGGGATTGTTGAGGATCCGGAAGTATAGTACGAACAAGAGCTTGAGAGTTTCGGTATGCTTTATTAAGCGATGTCAGTAGACAAGGAAATCAACCACGGTGAACCACGCACCGTCCTTGTCCGTTCCTCCTTCTCGACCTCCGCCTCTGCTTCGCGTATTTCCTTTTCTATTTCGTTCTTTTACTGAAATGCCTTCTTGCTCAAATGGGGCTGATCGGTGGGTTTCCCCTTCGAACGACGGTTCGCAGCTTTTCCTTGGGAGTGCGACTTAGGTTTCTCCGCCCTATCGACCCTCGTATCCGAAGCTCGCACGTCTGACTCGCTCTTCAGTTGCAAGTGCAAGAGACAAGTGAGGACTTCGTGGACCTGGAAATGCCGCTCCTCGATCATCCTGTTCAGCAACTGAACAATCTCCAGGGATGGAATGCCTGTCAGGTCATTCCGGGGGATGCTAATCAGGGTGTTGGGACAAAGGTCCGACGACATCGTTGTCAGGCCACGTGGATGACTTTTGCAGGGGGGGACCTGCCTTATCCCAACTTTTTTTGTTTGATTCTAGGGAGGTTCCCACGGTGAGCAACCACATCGTCATACCACGCTTCTACATTCCCAGTGATAGTTGACTAGTCATAGAATGGCGTCGTGTTGCTTCTAGTATGAAGGGCAAGAGCCCCTTGCACATTCCTCGTCATACGACGACCATTGCACGCTCACATAGTTCTCCGAGTATTCAACTTCACTGTCATACACCGGTAAGAGGATGCTTACGCTTTGCCTCTCTCATGGGTACTCATCGTGGTGGGTATTGGTCCAGCGTGGCGGGGTCTGTCTAAATGAGTATGGAGTATCTATCTGGGACACGGCGGTAAGCAAGGGACTACACTATCAAGGTGGGTGACAATGAAGCACGCTGGCATGTATTCATCGATTGCAACTCACAATAATCGCCCACGCAGCTGCCAATTCGGTGTGAATGGGATCGCCCCCAGTGACAAATCACATGCACGCGGTAGGTATTCATAGCGTAGTGGCTGACCAGGAAGGCTGACCGAACGTTCAGCTCAGCACTGCTTACTGCATGTGCGCACCGGAGAGCCAGCATTCGATCCAAACAACTTTTCAGAACGAGGGCGAGTAGCGATGCCAGAATATGAGACACTCGCGTTCCTATCTCCCGCCCAAGGATGGACGGTTCCATCATCACGATTAGAGGTACGCACTAGCCCTCAGAGAGGTGGCTGACACCGACGACCGATCCATGTCAGCCTCGCAGTCCCGTATAAATACTGCCCATAAATTCACGAGACGCACCGCCAGATCGCTCTTCTCTTTCTCGCATGTATCTCGATGAACGTCTACTACGACTATCTCCGTTACGACTGAGCTCAGTGCTCATGTACATCCTGGCAAACTACTGTGATGCTCCCGAACTCGCGGTTGTGGAAGGCTACGTCATGGTGGTTGCTGGCCCGCATGGAAATCCTCCTCTCGAACCACCTCTGTGAGTGCTCTACACTTCGCTGCATTCATTTTCTAATAACGGGCTCGTTGTCTGGGATTTTTATCGCGTCCGTGTGGTCGTTTCCTGTGTGGTAACAACCGTGTGACGGAAGGGGTCTACTATATGTCGGAGAAACTTTAAACCAGACTGCACCAGTACATCGTGTACCCATGCCTACCATCGTTGTCCGGAAATCAGAGGTCTTTGATAAGGGGAAGAACATGTGGAAGACAAGTTGCCGCATCAGCGTAGCTGCCGCTTTCACTCCTACGAGTTCTCCAAATGCGGCGGCATCACAGCCGAGCATAGTTCATATCGGCTGGTACGTATCCTCCATTTTTTGCTTCTACCCGTTCAACTCGGTTACTTAATTCATTGATTAGTGCCTGACGATTGTGCGGATCTCTAGTGGTTATCTGGCCGAATTTTAGGGGTTAGGCGCGCCGATGCAATAGAACTGTATCTCCCAGTCACCACGCATTTGTACTGACCGGTATGTTGCATGGCAGTCTTACCCTTCGTGTATTGGTATCTGACATCTTTCCGGACACGCGTTAGTTCTCAGCCTATGGGGATCTGCCCTCTCCGCTGTTGGGCATCCCGAGAGCGGTTCTTCCCGGTCATCTCGTACGTCATGTGGCGGCCGTGTCCTTGTATTGGTAACTGACATCTCTTCGGGTTGTGTTCCTTTTTTTTTTTGCCCCGCCGTGACGCTACAAGCCCGCAAAGACAATTTTGCGGTTAGTAAGTTCAGTGGGCCTCTCAAGTGCATCTTGTCAATTCCAACTCGTCTTCGAAACAAAACTGCGACCCTCTCGTTGTTCCGGATTTGTCCAGCTGGAACCATTCTTCGATATGTCTGAAGAACATCGAAGAAAGTAATGGATAACACGCATTGTCCTTGTCCTTTTCAGTTCATTTTTGTCATCGGTCCTACGTAACGGCAGCTAATGGGATAATACTGGCGTGTCGCGATTCAACGCGGAACCCTCGTATCTGTGCGTCAGCAGTCAACATGGGCGAATCCATGGGGGGAGTTCAGAGTAGTTGGTCGTCCATGACGTCAGTTCTTCGAGGTGGGGAAACGTGCTCCCGACTTGTTCGTCCACTTGGTACATCGAGGGGATCGTGACCAAGGAATTACTCATAGACATCATTATCGCTGTCATAAGCATGCGTCTTAGGCTACTTACCCAATCAAATTCATATTTTCGTGCATCGGTGTCCGAACTGATCAAGGAACTCCATTCACTTCGCGCGTAGCTTGTGATCGTTGCAGACTTGGAAAAGTGATCAACGCGTGCCGTTGTAACTGCAGTCGACTCCGTATAACGTATACCTCGCACAACCCATAATCCGTCACTTTTATCATGAATACTGCATCTTACCAGTAGCAATATTCTGACATTATTGTTTACAGACTTATCGTAATGTCATGAAATATGATAACCATTGTTTTATCACACACCTTGTGCCAGCGCATCAATCGCAAATGTGGGGGCTGGTGATATCGATGTCAAAATGAATATCATAGTACCGTAAATAGTCATGTAAACCATGGAGGTGCTTGGTACGATCCCTATACACAGTCGTGAAACTCTGAAGTCGACCACGGCTAGATCACAGCACTGTTGCATCCGGTCCTCAATCGAAGGAGGCGCAATAGACAAGTACGACAACCTACGTTTGAATCCACACACAATACAGCATCCGGTGTGTTCACCATCACTTGTGTGTACATTTCTGGTGTCATCCGGAGGGCTTACGGAGTTGGTCTGGAGACAAATTAGGGATCCACGCAAAGCAAACGGAATGAAGAGCCACCCACCGCATTCGGTAGTATGTAAGCACTCCTACGCTGTAAACGATCCGGAGGTGTAACAACCACCTGCTGCAAACAACAATTACGCCCGTATTCTGGCACGACGCTATGTTAAGGACTCACAGATACGGGTAGAGTGGCGAAAAGTAACTCGGAGTCTAACGTAGACTCCAACGTACTAGTTGACTCCTCAACCTGACCAAGAGGATACCACCGTAGTAAGTAAACATCACAGATCACATACGTCCTTTGGGGAAGCTGCCCGAAATTCCTCTTGATCATCTTGAACCCCACGATCTGTACTTGTGGCGGTAGCCTGTTCGACCTGTTCGATGAACGTTTCGGTATCATCGCAGCAATTGGATGTAGATGTCGTACGCCTTGAGGTGAGGGCACCTGTGGTTGTTCCCGATGTTCTTCGACTCCCGAGCCAACCCCAGTATCAGCAACTTCTGATGTAATAGTTGCTGGGGTGCCTCGCAACGACCCATCGAAGGAGCGCCCTAGGCCGGTAGCGAGTCTTTCTGTAGAAGCCACGCCTGATGTTTCCAGTGTGGAGTTGGAAGGCTTCGCGTAACCCGAGAGATGACGTTTCTCTGACTGCATCCTGGCCATTGCAAAGTGGTTATTCGGTGCAGGCTTCTGGTCTTGTTGGAGGTTGTAGGTGTAAACAAGGAGGTGGCGAGATTAGGCGCCAAGAACATGTGGAGCTCGCGCATGGACACACTGCCCCCAATTATATGCCCAGTAAGAACTGGACCGCATCAGCTAACTGCGACGGCGGTGTGTGAGGATTATGAAAAAGAAGCAATTGGGTGACTTTCCATAGGATATAGTTGAATAGAATGGCCTTGAGGATCGAACGGGCATGGGTGTGGAGGTTAACAGGGGAGTTCAGACCTGATTTCGACTGTCGATTTCCTGTCGATCTGGACGTGGATTTGGACTGCGAAATCCGTGAAAAATGCACTCAGCTCGGAGCTCTGACATCTCTCGATTTCGCATGGATTTTGCTAGTACACCACAGCCAGAATTTGAAGGCTGTGCATGTGCCATCATTGTAGTCACCCACACATGCTGCAAAATGTCGGTCGAAATATATTCCAACCAGCTGTCACTTGCCACGCCCTTGTATCAATGTCCCGTACCCTCCACTCGAAGATAGCAGCATGGTTCCTTCGTATCCTCAAAGCCATGCCTTCGACATGCAGCGCACTCCTACGCACATTGCGGTTGATACTTTCCCTCTGCGCTGCAAGTTCATGTCGGAAACACAGCGAATCTAGTGCCGTCCATACCACATGTGCCAGTTCTATGCCGTCTCTACTCAAACAGCGAGAGATGAGCGAAGTATCTCCTTCTCATATGCACCCGTCTCTCAACTTGATAACTGATGCTAGTAGGGGAACGGATCCCACTACTCAACCTGACGATTCGACAACTAGAAACCCCTCCGTTCATATCTCCCAATATCCAGTGTCAGTGCAATCTCTCGCTGAAAGACCTCATGTCGTGCCTTGTAGACCCTTGCCGGTGCCCGCTTCCCCACAGCAAGTCATGCAGCACAGATATATAAAGAGACCCCTAGTGTTTGTAAAATTTCCCCTTGAATCTGTGATTAGCTCACATATGGAAAACAGCGATGATAGGGCTGAATCCGATAGAATACTGAAGGAAGGTGATATGAGTTATGACCCGTGTGTCACCAGTTTCTATCAACAGATGGACGTGATTAACGAGAGCACACTACAAAGGCCTTCATTGCCTATTGGGTGGATAAAATGCACGCAGCCCGAGGGTGCTCCATATTATCTACACGAGGAAAAGGTTGGGTTGTCCTTTCGACACTAAGTGATCTGACACGTTGTCTTCACCAGCGCATTATCACAGACCTTACGCAATCGCAGCAGTTATTAGAGTCGTCTGACTATTTACTCGACAGAGCGCGCCAGTTGGGCCTACCCTTTCATTTGGATGTGGAGCTCGTGATCACTGAGGTCGCTGTCACGAAGGAGAGAAGAGATTTTGGATATTATTTTGTCGATCATCGACAGCGGCTACTCTTTTGGGTGGATGATTACGATCTGTCGGAGATATTTTTCAACGTCAAGGGTGTAACAGCGAGAGACCATATGAGTAGGTAAGATCGGATGACGATCGTACGCATCTCTGATCCTTTGCCCATATACATGCAGAGCAAGCGGTTTTAACACAGTACTGGTAGGTGCCGTCACTACCCTGGTATGTGTGTCGTCACCGGAGAGAAGACAAGTTTTACTCACCCATGAAAGGTATCGACGTTTCATGGATAACTCTCACTCTACAGGACGCACATGGGACTATACCCTAACCGACGTGAACTGAAAGTCGATGACTACGAAGAACTGAGGAACATTCTGATCTGCGCAATTGCTGGTTTGTAGTTCGTCTGCCGAACTGCATTACACTGACCTTGCGATCTGCAGATGCTGCGACTTCACAAACACCTCTGGCCCCTTTTGACTTGGATTCTATGATCAGGATGCTGGACTTGGTAGAGAAGCTCGAAGGTATGTTAAATTCTGCATCTCCAATGCTTCTCATCAGGAGCATTCCTCAACATGTAGGAAGTATTGGCAAGGAAAACCCATACGGAGTTTGGGTAATAGGTACTCACTATTCGACCTTTCTTCACCAATTCTCTGACCTCCGTCTAGCACGGTTTGCAACAGAATTCAGTAAGCCTCACCATGGAGTGACCTTCATTCAATTTATGCCTACTCGTCAGGTAGTAGCAGATTCATCAACTTCAGTGGTCAACCTTTCGCGCGACTTGACTCCGGTAAAAGTATATATGCTCTGCACGATCATCCATCGTCCAGCGGCTCGTCATTTCTCGTCCGAATAATCGATCTCTTCCTGTTCCAATCCGCTTCAGGGCACCTAGAAGAGCTTAAGCAGATGTGGGTCGATCAGATCGTCCATTATCCAAGCTGGCAAAAGTACATCGCCAAGCTTACTTCAGACTGGGCCCGCTTCACCATCTTCGTGCGTGGTTTCCGTGTTTTCTTAAAACGTGTTCAACCACTTATCGACTCCTTTTTTCTGTGAAGTCCACTGTGCTACTCACAACCGACGTGGGCCTGCTGGCTGCCCCAACTCTTGGGGGTGGTGGAGGCGGCATGACCGCAGCGGTCGCCTCTGTTTATCTTTCCATCTTTTTCTCCGTGGCATCCATACTCACCTCAATTCAACTCACGAATCGTGTCTGTGGAAAGGAATATTCATCAGCAACCTCAACCGTGCGTACGATCCGTGCCACATTCGAGAGTGGAATAACAACTGACTATTGTCTTCGGCGTAGTCGGTGCTGCTGACACGTACAAGTAAGTCTGTATTTGGCACAGACTCGCTGGCCATTATGTATAGCCTCCCATATGCTTTCCTAGTATGGGGGTATGTATGGCTCCTTACATCTCATCGCCCAATCGTATGCTTACGCCATTCTAGCATCTTCCTGTTTGTTCTCGGAATATCTCTCCTCGTCTTCTCCTCCACAAATCACGCTATGCTCGCCTCCCTTGCTCCATTATACTTTCTTCTCTTCGTATGTTCTATCTGGCCTAGTATTAGTGGACGTGGGGCATACGACGTGTTTGAGAAGTCGTGGTGGAGAAGATCTCTGATCGGGGGCAAGTCGGTGCATGCGACCGAGGTTTAGAACTTGAGAAAGGAATGTCTTCTGTACTTGTGTACGATAGTTAATAAGTGGTAAGCGAAAGAACTTTACCGGATAGACTCACTCGTTGACCAAATGATGCAGTGTAGACAGTGTGATGTGCAATTCAATGCGGTGTGTGTATGATACCATTTCCAATATGTAATGTGATTCTCAAAAAATACAGACTGAATCTGATGAAATCCGGCCTGAGCACCTCACAGCCCACCTGATCGGACACAATTTTCGCTGGGCATGATGCATCAAATACCAACCTTGCACTGGTATCCAACTTTATATGGAGTTGCTGCACTTCCGTGGGAATTCCGAACCCACTGATCTGTCAGCATTACTGGTTGGCGACCGAGTCCTTTCTATCCAGTGCATCGCCATGAATGTCAGTCTTAAAGAGAACCTGGAACGCATCGAAACCACTTGTAGGTTGACCTTGACTCTCAGGATCCCGAGGTCGGAATAATTCAATCATGATGAACTCCCTGGTCGATACACGGCTGGCCGAGTCGAGAATACCAGTCAAATTAGATGGAAGGGAAGGCTGGAAACCTGTGGGTGTGGTTGTTGCTAACTTCCGCAGGCTCAAACCGAAAGTGCGACTGGTTTGTCCTCCCATGCAAACTCCCGTTTTGACGGTCATCAGACAGCGAGCACCTTTCCGCAACAGGGCTGAAAGCGCGTATCGTAAGGCTGAGCAGACACACATCTTCAACCTTTGTATGGCCTAACTCTCAATGGTACCTTGATGCCATCTTCCCCGGAAACCTTGGGTCTCATCTTAATCCCTCTGGTCATCTCGACTTTCGTATCCGGCCCGTCCCTCATCTCGAGTACAAAGTTCTTGATTACTGTTAAAATTACCATCTACAAAATCGAATTTCCCCTCGGTGAGCCGTATACCTCGGAAGACGGACGCATACCTTGATCTCAGCAACAGCAAACAATTTTCCAATACATGTCCTCGGACCATCGCTGAACGTGAGCACGTGTCGGTGTCCCTTCACCTCCTGGGCTTTCTTGGTTATGCCGTCGGGCTCTAACCATCGTTCAGGCTTGAATACCTTGGCATCTGGACCCCAGATTGCCTCGGAACGATTCATGCAGGGGATGGATATACCGATCACCGTCCCGCGTTCGACGGCTATGCTATCAACTACTTCACCGGACTTGGTCTGCACAGGTTCTGACAGAGGAATAACATCGTATTCATTAGCCTAAACACGAAAAAAAAACGAGTCAAGTGCCGAGCGAGAATTTCCACGTGTCTACATACTTGACGGACCCGCTCTTGGGCAGCTGGCCGAAAACGGAGGGTCTCCTGCACTACGGCATCGAGATACGGGAAACCAGTGGTGAGTTGGTCGTATGATGGTTCTCCTCCGAAGGACAGAAGCTCTTCACGAAGCTTAGTTTGAATATCCGGGTGCCGCGCGAGTTCGAACAACGCCCATGTCATTGTGACTAGAAGTGAAGATCTGATTATAACAGGACAAATTACACCACTGCGACGGTGCGTACTTGCCGTCGTTTCATGAGAGGCGATAAACAATACGCGCATCTGTTTGGGCGGAGCCCGAGTGAGTAGACGCTGTCAAAACAGGTCATAAATCTCGCCTGCGCCAAGACTTCCTCTCGAGTGATACGTTGGCCCGAATCTTCATCTTCTGCCTTTACTGATGAACGCATTAGTCAGGGGGTACGAGTACATGACTGCAGTAACGTACACAGTGAATCAATTGTAGAAGTCCGTTGATTTGACGCTTCTTCCTGCTCCTTTGCGGCGTTGTCGATTATTATTTCACAAATCTCCGACATTCGCACGCGGAGCTCGTCGAGCATCTTGCCTCGCGAGGTTGGCACGTTCCAAGCAAAAGGGAAAAAGTTGGAAAGGAGGAGCACAGATTTATCCCAAAAGCTCTGGGTGGAGGGTGCTGCAAAAGCATCGAGAACTGATATCATGGAGTTTGGTTTCCCATCGAGAGAGCCAAAGTCGTAGGAAAAACCTGCAATCCCAAAAGCATCAAGACTGGATAGAATCAAAAGGCTACCAGAATGCTATAGAGGACAAACATACGAGACGTAGTTCATCCTATAGGAGAGTTAAGACACTTGAACGGTTTTAAGTATATCTTGCATGACGTACCATTTCTGAACATCAAGGACGACACTTCCACTTCCGTTCGCATCGATGCTTGCTTGCCAAACTGCCTTCAGCTGTCGGAAAACACGCTGAGAAATTGATTAGGGTCGACAGAACCGCATTTTCTACCTTATCAACGGTTTTGTGGATAGCACAACTTGAATTTCGAACCGCAGTGGAATTGAACGAGGCTGCCATGGACCTTCGCTGCCTGGGGGGGAGGTAATCCAGCGTTGATACGTGATGTAGCGTTATTATGGGCAGTACTATACCTTCGGTGGGACTCGCCTTCAGCCCAAAGAAGCCCCTTTCCTATCTGGGGATCCAAGAATGAGCGAACCATGGAAGCACACAAATACTAAAATAGTGTGACACACCGTTCGCGCGACGGCTGCTTTGTGTCCAGGAGTGCCCACGTACGACCGCGTATCTCTAGAGAAGAGATACGCCACCGCTTTCGGGTCGCAGAGAATGATTCTCTTTTGTCCCAATAACATAGGAAGTTCATATGCCACACCGTACTCCTTGGACCATGCCTCGAACATCGACCCCGTATCGGGTGACTCGAACAACTCCTTACTCACTCCGAACAACAGACTACTGCCTTGCGGTCCCCTCAGTTTTGTCGTTCTGGACTGCTTCCGAAGGGCTCGGATTGCCGCACTTATTGCCCATACGACGGCCAGCCCGGTGACTACATCGATGGGGGAGGGGGAGGCAGAGCGAACGAGGGCTTGAAACATATTGTAGATGCGAACGGGCGTAGACGCTGTGTCCATCTCGTACTGTAGGGGCTGACCACTGGAGGTTGATCTTGTTAAATAGTACTTGCGGTCCAATGAACCACGTGGATGGGTGTTCTGTTTATCCACCACCGTAGACCCGATAGGTCTTATCAGGCACACGGTGGGTTAGCAGGGTCACCGTATCAGGTCGCGTTCGTCAACGAGCGAGGTCCGTCAGCGTCATTACCACCTATGATAAGACCCTCACCCGAATGAAGCGTTATCTGGTGTGTCGGGTACTATTATTAATTCTACCGCAGTTTCATGGGACTCACTGTGTTGCTTAGAGTTCTGTGGTCTCCAAATGGAGACCCATCATTGACGCCTTACGTTGTAAATCTTCCCACACATGGCAGAATTAAAGTTGCAGCGAGAGCGTTTTGGTCACGGTGAGTTGGGTTGAGCTCTGTCAGTCCTCCTGTGAGGATTAGCTGGACTGTGTGTCAGTGAGTATGCTTACATAAACGGAGAGGGAGCCGACTGGCATCCATCCTCTGCAAAGAACACGCATGGTCAATTACAGTAAAACAGGTCTTTAGCCTTTGTACTGCCTGATCTTCATAGGCACCTTGATGCCCTCTTCTCCGGCAACCTTGGGCCTCAACGTAATCCCTCTGTCTACTTCGACTTTCGTATCCGGCCCGTCTCTCATCTCCAGCACAAAGTTCTTGATCACTACTGAAAGTACCGTCTGCAAAAATCGAAGATCCCTCGGTGAGCACCACACCTCGCGGGATAAACACATACTTTGATCTCAGCAATAGCAAACAGTTTCCCGGTACAAGCCCTCGGACCATCGCCAAACGCGAGCAAGTGCCGGTATCCCTTCACCTCCTGAGCTTTCCTTGTCACGCCGTCCGGCTCTAACCATCGTTCAGGTCTATACATTTTAGCGTCCGGACCCCAGATCGCTTCGGAGCGGTTCATACCGGGAACGGATATACCGACCTCCGTCCCGCATTTGATAGCTATGCCATCCACTACTTCACCAGACCTGGTTTGCACGGGTTGTGACAGGGGAATAACGTCCTCTTCACTTGCCTGTAAATCGTCATACCACGCTTCGACATTCCCAGTGATAGTTGACTAGTCATAGAATGGTGTCGTGTTACTTCTAGTATGAAGAGCAAAAGCTTCCTGCACATTCCTCGTCATACGACGACCGTCCAGGGCATTGCACGCTTACATAGTTCTCCGAGCATTCAACTTCATCGTCATACACCGGTAAGAGGATTCTTACGCTTTGCCTCTCTCATGGGTACCCATCGTGGTGGGTATTGGTCCAGCGCAGCGGGGTCTGTCTAAATGAGTATGGAGTATCCATCTGGGACACGGCGGTAAGCAAGAGACTCGACTACCAGGGTGGGTGACTACGAAGTACGCTGACGTGTATTCATCGATTGCAACTCACAGCAATCGCCCACGCAGCTGCCATGTCGCTGTGAATGGGATCGCCGCCAGTAAAAAATCACATGCACACGGTAGGTATCCATAGCGTAGTGGCTGACCAGGAAGGCTGACCGAACGTTCAGCTCAGCACTGCTTGCTGCATGTGCGCACCAGCGAGCCAGTGTTCTATCTGAACGACTCTCCAGAACAGGGGCAAGTAGCGATTCCAGAATATGAAACACTCGCATCCCTATCTCTTGCCCAAGGATGGACGATTTTATCCTCGCGATTAGAGCTACGCACTAGCCCTCAGAGAGGTGGCTGGCCCCGAACGATGGAACCATGTCAGCCGCACAGTCCCGTATAAATACTGCCCGTAAATTCAAGAGACGCACCGCCAGTTCGCCCTTCTCTTTGTTGCATGTATCTCTATGAACGTCTACGACTATCTCCGTTACGACTGAACTCAGTGCTCATGTACATCCTGGAAAACCACTGTGATGCTCCTGAACTCGCGGTTGTGGAAGGCTACGTCATGGTGGTTGCTGGCCCGCATGGAAATCCTCCTCTCGAACCACCTCTGTGAGTGCTCTACACTTTGCTGTATCCATTTTTCTAATAACAGGCTCGTCATCCGGGATCGTCGTCGTGCCTGTGTGATCGTTTCCCGTGTGGTAACTACCGTATGATGGAAGGGTTCTACAATATGTCGGAGAAACTTTAAACCAGACCGCACCAGTACATCGCGTACCCGTGCCTACGATCGTTGTTTGGAAATGAGAGGTATTTGATAAGGGGAAGAACATGTGGACGAGTTGCCGCATCAGCGTAGCTGCTGCTTTCACTCCTGCGAGTTCTCCAAATTCGACGGCATCACAACCGAGCATAGTTCATATCGGCCGGTACGTATCCTCCATTTTTTGCTTCTACCCGTTCACCTCGGTTACTTAATTCATTGATTAGTGCCTGACGATTGTGCGGATCTCTAGTGGTTTTCTGGCCGAATTCTAGGGGTTAGGCGCGCTGATGCAATAGAACTGTATCTCCCAGTCACCACGCATTTGTACTGACCGGTATGTTGCATGGCAGTCCTACCCTTCTTGTATCGGTAGCTGACATCTTACGGGACATGGGTTAGTTCTCAGCCTATGGGGATCTGCCCTCTCCGCCGTTGGGCATCCCGAGAGCGGTTCTTCCCGGTCATCTCGTACGTCATGTGGCGGGCGTGTCCTTGTATCGGTAACTGACATCTCATCGGGTTTGGTTCTTTTTTTTCTGCCTAGCCGTGACGCTAGAGGCCCAAAATATTCACATCGTGGTCAATGCGCCTCTCGAATGCGTCATGCCAATTCCAACCCGTCTTCGAAACAAAACTACGACCCTCTCGTTGTTCCGGATTTGTCCGGCTGGTGCCATTCTTCGACACCTCTGAGAAACATCGAAGAAAGTAATGGATACCACGCGTTGTCCTTGTCCTTTTCAGTCCATATTTGTCGTCGGTCCTACTTAACGGCAGCTAACGGGATATCCCTCCCTGATACTGGCGTGTCGCGATTCAAGGCGGAACCATCGTATCTGTGCCTCAGCAGTCAACATCGGCGAATCCATGGGGGGAGTGCAGAGTAGTTGGTCGTCCACGACGTCAGTGTCTCGACGAGGGGAAACGTGCTGCCGACTTGTTCCTCCACTTGGTACATCGAGGGAACCGTGACCAAGGAATTACTCGTAAACACCATTATCGCTGTCGTAAGCATGCGTCTTAGACTACTTGCCCAATCAAATTCATACTTCCGTGCGTTAGTGTCCGAACTGATCAAGGAACAATCCTCCGAGTGTTGCCATTCACTTCGTGTGTAGCTTGTAATCGTCGTAGAATTGGAAGAGTAATCTAAACGTGTTATGATCTCCACGGCTACGACACAGCTGCCTTGGGGTTCGGGAGCGTTCCCAGTGTCGATGTGGAGCACTTTTACAGAATGAAATTTCATGGCAGTAGCTACGTGAGTCCGACTCGGACCCCTCCCAAACTTGCGCCGCGCACATATAAAGCAAAGGTAGTAATGGGCTAAGAAGAGGGTAGTAGGATAGCTGACGATCAGTCGCAGTGCGAAGTCTTGTCTGTAGATTTGCGTGTGTGTATCTATTTGGAAAGAACGGGACGCGTCTCTTCCACGAAAGAACTCATCGCCCCTTTCTTTCGTTTTCATGCGACTTTGCAAGGATGTATGTACATGAGGACCACGCACGTCGTGGCGGAGTCGACTTGCTTCATGCACAAAATCACACTGCATAGTACGACATCCACCGCCATGTCATATGGCAGTTCGTTGGTGCGTGTCACAATTGGCTGCGTGCATTCAGCACCCATACAGGCAGAAAACATACCTCTCGGAATCTGATTGGCCTCTGAAGGTCTCGATACGAAGAGCGATCCCTACCGGGCGAGTCACCACGTCCGAGTTATATGTAGCAAGTGGTTGACGTCGGCGTGGCTTCTGCAGCTACCGTCCACAATGTGGGTTGACGGACAGAATCCTCGCTACTGTCAGCCTCATGAAATACGATTATCATTTCTAACAGAGTAGGTAATCTCTATCTTCACGTTTCCCGTCACATTGATAGAAAAGGTACTGAGGACTGCTCCTTCGAGAACGGTGACTGACCACGACCACAGAGACCTGTCAGCCTCCCGCTGCGGAGCCCAGCCTATAAATTCAAGTGCGGAAACGCAAGTCCCCTCACCCATCATTGTCCTCTGACTTCGACCTACTGTATCGTGATGACCGTCCTCATCTATCCCCCCTTGCTACCGCTCACGCCGTTCTCACGTACATCCTGGCAAAATTACGGGAAGGAAAGTTTTGACTGCGCGAGAGAATGGAACGATCTGTTCGTCTGACTCCTCTGCTCCAAATTTTCCGTAAGCATTACAAAGTTTACCTTTTGCCATGACTCCACTGGCAAAGTGTGCGGAACTAGCAGATGGATCTTTAGGAGGCAGCCTTGAAAACTGCATTGGTACGCTTCAGCTATGGAGCTGTGGTTGTTCTCTGACACTGTCCCTCACAACCCATCATACGGTAACTCGGTACCTGCTGCAGGTACGTTTTAATTTCTATTATACATCGTCGAGCCCTGTTCCTCACATTTTACTATCAGAAGAGCCATGGAAAAGTACTCATAACCAGGAGAATCCGAATCCGCCCATCAATGTGTGTGGGTAGCCGTGGTGATGGAGACCTGGACTGGGATATAAGTCGATTCACCGTGCTCGGTACAAACAGATTTACCTTTGCCTACAGAGATTGGAGTAGAGCCGATAGCACAGCTCACGTCTATGGTCAGTAACACCATATCGCAGTCCTGCTCCCTTAGCTAACATTCTGTCGGACTCTCCGATCCATCGCTGTCCCCCGGCTGCCCTTGCGTATATGTGTGTGGTGACGGCCAGGTTCTCTCGTGCCCGGTACCCAGCCTGCACTGTGAGATACGCATTCTGGTCTTGTATGATGGTTGGTTCTGATATTTAACCCGTGATCTCATACCATTCTACCAGGCATCATATTTCCAGTCTTCTGAGACAGAAGAAATAGATACCGTCGGTGTAAGATCAAGATCGATGCTTCGTGGAATCAGATGAGTCGCCAAAGCAGTTTCCACATGAAGGCGGAGTTCAACATGCACTGTAGAAAGCTTCGCAAGCGTCGCCTCGCCCGTGGTAAGCTGGCGTAGCTACCGCTGGACATTGGTGTTGAATTTATCAAATTGCATAGGCTGTTCTTGCTCGTGATTCTACGGTTAGGGGACTGCTGCGAACAGGAATGTTGCGGTTACTGATTTGTGACCGAGCTTTACCTTGGATACAAATCCGCGAGCAATTCGGTATGAGGGTTGACACGCGGCATGAGGAAACCAGTAGCCGACGAAACCAGGAAATACCGTTTTGTTGCCGAGAAACTAGTTTCCTACCAGCTGAAACTTCGTATAACTCCATTAGGGAGACTTGTCGCTCAGCAATCAGTGTATCAAGCCTGCGGATGGTGATCATGTGTTGTTGTGGCTTTTGTGAAAGGTTACAGCTGCTATTTCGGAACTGCCATGGGAGTTAATAGCATGCAGCATGCTGGCCGCATGCAACATGCACAGTCACTAGTCGGGACCGATCCCCGCGGTGTGACTCTGAAGATTTGGCGATCGGAAATGTCCATTTGTTTTCAGGTGTGTCTTCAGGCTTCCGAATTGCTATTCTTCTGGCGAGAAGCGTCTTCCATGCGGTTCATTGTGAAAGGAACCCTCGTGTTCCTTGACTCGCACTGACTTCGACGATCTCTTTCAGCTCCAGCATCGAGAAATAACCTCAACCAGCGCGTGGCGACGGCAAAAGGCCGTAGGAACGTCCATACCACAGCAAGCCAGTAGGCCCTCCCCGACATCCGTGAGACGGCCGGTTGGCTGACTGACATGAAGGGTGGGCCGGGGTGGCGTTTGGAGGCAGCGGTGTCTGCTGTGATATGCAACTTCCTACCCTCGTCATGTACGCCAACGAGTGAGGAACGGTTCAGCTTCACTGAGGCCTCGTTCTCAGCCGACCTAGTCTTGTCATTCGTGTTCCCCAACCGTGTCAGTGCGGTCGTACTCCCTTTCCTCGTCTCGAACAAGTTTGGCTTCTCAGATCTTCGACGGCTCCAGAGTCGTTGTTCGGAGCCCCTGGCGATCCGAGAAAGCTACAAAGGATCATGGACATTTTTTCTGCCATCAGACTCTCAAGTATGGAAGTATGGAAGGAGACCGCTATCAAGCGATTGAAGAGCAGGCAAGCACCCCAGCTCAACGATACTCACTAGAGCTGTAAGGAACTGACTTTGGAAGTGGTCGGAAGTTGTTGAAGACCCCGTTCGACGACGCCAAAGATGCTGGCAAAGCTTATGCTACCTTCGAGAGCCACGATGCGGGAACGGTCCCCTGATCAAAGGAGAATGTTATTCCATAGACCACTATCTCAGTGATATCTTGACGGTGACTTCCCATATACGTCCACCTCCATCTTTCGACTATCTTGGCGGTTCCGAAGTATTTACCCCAAGACTCGGTATTCGTCATATGATCATCTGGTGCGACCTTTAACACTGTAGCCCACGAAGCCTCCGGTAATCCGAGAAAATCGAAAAAGATCATGGACGTCTTTCTGCCATCGGACTCCGAAGTGGGGGGGATATGGAAGGAGACTATTGCTGGGCAATTGAAGAGCGGGCACGCACTTCAGTTCAGCGATCCTCACTGAAATCGTGAGGAACTAACTGTGGAGGATGATCGGAAGTTGTTGAAGACCTTGTTCGGGGATGCCAAAGATGCCATGAAGGCTTATACTATTTTCACCACCACCAATGAGGCAGGAACGGTCCACTGATCGAAGGGAATTTTTCTTCTGCGACCCTTGACAATGCTATGTAGCTTATAATTAGGGGGACTGGATTCAACGATCAATGAGATTCTGGAAACCAGTGAATTCGCAGGGACAAACATTTGTCGGTAAACTGGGGGTCATGGAAGGCACGACATTTTACGAAGACTTGGAAGTTGCAGGAGCACGAGAGATGGTAAATTGGGGATTCAAATAAATGATTCCGGCATGGTTCGAGGCGCTGTCGTCTGAGTAGTGAAAAGTGAATTATAGACCTCGCGAAATGAGAGGAGCTGACAGGTCCACACCATCGAAGTGAAATTGTGATACGTACATACGGGGGCCGACACGAAGTTGGCCATCCTGGAGTCACGTGCAACTTCCATCCATACACAGCTAGCAGCCAACGAAATGATTTGATAGCCCTTTGCAAGTCTCACGTCCACCCATCTTTTGTACGTTTTTCCCCCTTACTGCATGCGCTTGTCACTACCCCAATTCTATGCGGCTCTACGGACTAAGCGTTTGCAGCGAATGCATTTGTTGCAGTTCATCATGGCAAAGGAAGGCAGATTACCGCGTTCCGCTGAGCTGCTGTGATTTACAGTTTGTGGCTTCGAAGACTAGTCTTGAGTCTATCAGCAACTGGGAGGGGTCAGAGCAATATGGCAAGTACTCAAAGGGTGCTTCGAAAGCCGCAGGATTGCTAGTCTATTGTGTGTTCCCGTGGCAGTTCCCGTAGGGAAGGGGCTGTACTTTCCCTCGAATTTTTCAGTCCACTCAGGAGCAGCAGCGGCTAAACAGCGCCAGAATCTTCTTACAGGCGTAAACGTTTTGTCCACTCAGCACATGGTGACCTTCGTTGTGCACGGCCGGGCCGTACATCACATGAGAAATACTTCAAGCACTCGTGGGCTCGATAACAGGAAGGTAAGCGCCATTTGCACCCTCAGATAGACATATTGCGCAGGCTGCAAAGCGCCTTTCATACATGTGTTACCCCTCCAGCGGCAAACACACGAAAACGTGTGCTGCAATGGAAAGGAAGCTCACGTCCAGAACCTTATCACTCGAAAGGCGCTGGCTAAGGTTCGGAATGAATGTAGGCTCACCTCGGCACAGTAGTTCTCGTCGCCGGTCCTGGAGATCCCGATCCCCGCTTAAATAGTGCCAGCGTCGTTGATGATATGCGGCTCCCTTGTGCCATCATGAACATTACTGGAGCTTTGGAAGCAGTTCCGGCCCAAACTAGGTCGCTGATTACACATGCACCTCCACTCGCCGATTCTAGCTTCATCCTGCAGAGCACGAGTGTGGCGGGTCTTCTGGGTGGAGAGGAGGCGACGTCTACAGTTGCCTTACTGCAGGTGTGCGACAGGAGGAGGTGGCTTGGTTGGTATAACTCCCCAGGTAGTATCATCCGTTCTCCCTGGGGAAGTGACTTATTGGAGTTCCCCAGGTTCATACGTTATGGGCAGGCGCTTTCGACGACTCGCCCACTCAGCAACCGTGGATGTCGTCTTCGACCCGGATGGCGATCCTGAATCAGGTACTGAAATGGTACATATCAACCCTTCCCTCCTCTTCGATCATGATGGCTGGTCCAAAGGTCCTGCATTCAAAGGGGCCTACTCTGGCAGTTTCATCCACGAGACTGGACCCCTAGCCTCTCTTCTCATGAAGAAATCTTCCAAATTGTCGAATACCGCGATCAAGGGCAGGCCATCCCAACCTGTGAGCGTCACTGTCGCCTCACTCAAGCGGGTTCCCGATCTTCAAGAACGCATGACGTTTTACCCCCGCCCACCTGTATTTGCTATTGTACCTATCCTTTCCAGCTTGGCAACGTGCGTAACATGTGGGTTGTACCGCGAGTGGTATGCCTTCTCCATGATCCTTCTCGGTATCCTCGCAAGGGGATTTGCTTGCGTCTTCATTGGCTCCGGGAAACTGATCTTTGACCATCCAAAGCCTGCGGAAGGCTCTCCTCCCGGTGATGGCATCCTAGGCTATGACCGTGAACTGGTTCTCTTGAAAGGAGAGGAGCACGTCGTAAATGCCATCACACGGGGAAGGATGTTCTTTCGCTTCCGGTCTAAGCATGCTTGCTACATTGTCGAACTGTGCTCCATTCTGCTTATTGTCCAGGCCATCGCGCAGTTGATCCTCATCCCCCAGAGCCAACTCTTCGGGCAGCTTATGTTCCTTGTTTCTCTTGCCTTCTCTTGGTCATATAACTTATGGCTCTCGTCCGTTGACAAAGAGGTCGTTCGGAAAGAGATTTTTGGCAAAATTCTGGGAGAACCCAAATTCATCAAATTCACTTTTCCTAATCGTGTCAGTGCGGTGGTATTCCTTCTCCTAGCCTTGAGCTATGACCGCCGGTCCCCCGGTGATCTGGAAAGGCTGAAGAAGATAATGGACACTCTATTGCCGACTGACGCTGAGGTATGGCAGATATGGAAAGAGACCATCGTTGAGAAATTGAGGAATGGACAAGGATTCCGATTTGAGGATAGTCACCACCCGAATCTATCGGCGAGCGACATGACTTTATTGAGCAATCTGCTCGGGGACGCTGGGACGGCTTATACAGCTTTCGAGCAGCACCGGGCGAAAATCGTTCCCCGAGAAGAGATGGCCGACTCAAACGGACCGCCGTTACGGTCTTAACATTGTCCTTCAGTTGTTATGATGGTAGCATATACACTGTGCCACTTGGTACTGCACTGGCTCTTGTCCTCGCATAGTTGTAATTGTGTATGTCCTAGGATTCGATACCCGCAATGACATCGTGATTGACCAAGCTGATGGTATCACGAAGATAATTGATAAGGGATGGTTCGGACTGTCAACGTATGCACGGTTGCGCACTGTAGGTTTTCTACGCATTACTCCATTAGCTGGGGGGTGTATGAGGGGCATGATGGGAAGTGTATGAATGTCTGGCGAGGGGAGAGGAAAGTACTGTCAGAGTTTGGGCGAAAACAAATTGGTTCTGCGGCCCGAAGTCAAAGCCCGAGTGGCCGAGCTGAGCTGTGCACCGAACAAGTCGGCTTCGAGTGGACGTCGAGCTCGAGGCATCGGAAAACAGACGTGCCGAAATTGCTTTGGCTGGCCTATGAGAGGAGTGGCGGGTGCAACAAACGATGAGGATCGGACGGAGGGTTTACCCATTAGAGCTTTTGTCCTTCGGAGGAGAGCCATCCTATGATCAACTCATCACTGGTTTCCCATACCTCAATACCGTAGTGCAGGAAAACCTCCGCTTTCGACCAGCTGCCCAAGGGCGGGTCCATCAAGTATGTAGACATGTGGGAATCCTCGCTCGGCACTTGGCTCATTTTTTTCGTGTTTAGGCGAATGAAGATGATGTTATACCTCTGTCAGAACCTGTGCGGACCAAGTCCGGTGAAGTAGTTCATAGCATAGCCATCGAAACGTGGGACGGTGATTGGTATATCCATTCCCTGCGTGGATCGTTCCGAGGCGACTTGGGGTTCAGACACCAAGGTATTCAAACCTGAACGATGGTTAGAGCCCGACGGCATAACCAAGAAAGCTCAGGAGGTGAAGAGACACAGACACGTGCTCACGGTCACGTTCAGCGATGGTCCGAGGACGTAAAAACTGTTCGCTGTTGCTGAGATCAAGGTATGTCTCCGTCTTCAGCTCACCGAGGAAAAAATTTGATTTTGTAAATGGTACTTTTAAGGTGATCAAGAACTTTGTGCTCGAGATGAGGGACAGGCCGGATTCGAAAGTCGAGATGACCAGAGGGATTAAAACGAGACCCAAGGTTGCCGGAAAAGATGGCATCAAGGTACCACTGGGAGTTAGGCCATAAAAGGTTGAAGATGTGTTTCTGCTCAGCCTTACGATACGCGCTTTTCAGTCCTGTTGTGGAAAGGTACTCGCTGTTCGACGACCGTCAAGACAGGAGTTTGCATGGGAGAACAAATCAGTCGCACTTTTGGTCCGAGCCTGCAGAGGTTAACAACAATCATACCCACAGGTTTCAGAAGACTCCTGGCCTTCCCTTCTATCTAATTTGACCAGTGTTCTCAAGGCCAGCTGTGTATCGACCAGCGAGTTCATCGTGATTGAAATATTCAACCTCGAGATCGCGAAGGCCAAGGTCAACATACAAGTGGTGTCGATGCGTTCCGGGTTTGTCTTACTGGAATTCATGGCGATGCACCGGATAGAAAGGCCCGGGTTCGAAGTTCGCACGGAAGTGCAGCAACTCCATATAAAGTTGGACCCCAGTGCAAGGTTGGTGTTTTAAATTTCATGTTTCATGTTTCTCGTCTTTACCGAGAGTGGGTCGGACTGAGTTTAATTAGCCGACTATGCTACTGAGGTGATTAGCTCTGTGCGTCAAAGCTCAAGGGTACAAATGCGCCCTGAGATCATATCCAAAGCATCGTCAGACTCGTTCACATTAGAAGCATGTCACCCACCGATACTACGCTCCTCGTTATCGACGTCCAGAAAGGCAAGTCCCTCCTCAGCCCCCCAGCGGCCAGAGGATTGTCTACGAGACACTTACCCTCATCCACTTGCAGGTCTAGACGACAATACACCTTTCCATGGCGGGCACCGCAATAACCCCCAAATTGAACACACCATTTCAACCCTCCTCACCCTCTTCCGCACTCATAACCTCCCCATCTTCCATGTCAAGCATAACTCACGCGACCCCTCCTCGACTCTTCACCCGTCTCACCCAGGGAACGCCATATTTCCCTTCGCAATTCCCTCTCCATCCCGTCCCATCGACGAACCGCTTTACGAGAAATCTGTCCACTCTGCGTTCATAGGTACTTCTCTCGAAGCGGACCTCCACGCACGCGGTATCACTCGGCTCTTCGTGTGTGGCTTCACGTCCAACATGTGCGTGAACACAACAGTGCGTATGGCTGAAAACCTCGGGTTCGAGGTTTTCGTCGTCGAAGATGCATGTGCAACGTTTGATAGAGTCGGACCCGACGGTGTGCCGAGACGCGCCGAGGACGTGCATGCATACGCAATGTCGGATTTGCATGGGGAGTTTTGTACTGTCATCAAATCGAGCGACGTGCAGGATTTGTTAGGTAATTAGCAGCGTAGAGGTGATACGGCCGCGCTAAAGTATGCACATATGTCGAGTGTACTGTCTTACCGCCAACCGACCGAATATGCTTCTCGGAGACTCGAGTATCAACCACAATACTCATCAAGATGGCTCTCACCAGACAACCTAGGCGATTAGTTGAGGGGAGAATTGTAATCTGATCAACTGGCTCGTTTCGTCCCGTATGCAAAAGTGACGAAGTCCCATATAGCCGAAGCCAAATCACACCAAACAAAAAATACATTTATTGAGCACCCTCCCTTATAGAAGTACTTTCACACGATCACATAAACCTACCTCTGAGAGCTGATTTTCAGCCTTTGTATTGCCTGGTACTCCGATGCCATCTTCCGATCCTTTGTCTATGCTTGGATGGGTCGTGGAAAGGAACGAACCACGCAGATGCCAAGGCGATTATATATCACAAGTCCCGACTTTTCTAGCGAACGATATCCCTGTTTCTAGTAACGTTTACTCACCCAATCATGTTCATGCGTTCGTCCTTTGAGGTGCGAAGGAACAATCACTGACCAGGAGACAGTTAAGCGAGTGCTTGCGAAAACAGCTGAGACCTGGAAGAGCTAGCAGTAAGGCTGGGTAGGATTGAGGGCATATTCCTGGCAGACCTGATCGTTGGGATGGGTAAGACCACACTCGACTCTGAGACGTCCTCAAGCTTCAAGGACGGTTTGCTTCCGAACTCGGGCGAGGGTTGGATGCCTTTCTGGAAGTAGACACAAGTAGAAATCCACGCCACACTATGGAAACCTACGTGCATGTGATTTGGTCCATGTCGAGCGTCAGCGAGGTCCGTGGGTAATTGTCGCAGGCCACAATATACAGTTCCTCGATTCCGGCGTCGCTACTCGTCCAAGGCGGATATGTATATGCAGAAACAACGCCGAACTAGCGGTTCGGACAGCTTCCGTAGTCCTAGTCAGCCACCACGCTATGCAACCTACACGTAGGTGATTTGACCCATGTCGAACATCAGCGTGGTGCTTGGGTAACTGTCAGTCGCGGACCACAATGGACGGTGCCTCACTGACTGAACAGGTCGCTACTCATTTAGACCTCGCCACGTCGGACAGTACTAGTATGCTCACATAGTCAGCCATCCGTCCGCGTATATGCAGGTGCAAGTACGATGAATTGAGTTTGTATGCGTGCTCCTGGTGCAGTCAGCTAAGCATTCAACTGGAGGATACGCGGCAAGTACCCATGAATCAAGCGAGGCAGCTGGTGAAGCTGAGTACTCAGAGAATCACGTCAGCGCGTCGAGGCCAACGGTCGACTTTGCCAGGACGTGCATGGTCCTCATGTACATCCTGGCAAAGTCCACCGTCGTACGAGAACGAAAGAAAGGGGCGTTCGCTCTTTCGTGGGAGACGCGTCGCCTTTTTATACCGCGTCACTTCTAAAAAAGGCAACCAACCGTACCCGGAACAAACCCGAACACATTGCACTCAGTTCGGAAGAAGCTTATGCGTAGTAAAAGCGACCGTGCCCTCTTATCCAACCTTACGGCTAGTTTTTCTACTCGTCGGGTCCAAGCTCATACTTTGAACTATCTCTGATCAGCGACTATCCCATCAGACCCCCCAAGAACCAAGAAAATGAATATGATTGGGTAAGTAAACGTCACCAGGAACAAAGGTCTAGTACGCTAGGACAGTGGCAAACTTGATAATGCACGATGCGACGCGGCATTCGTTTGATCCGATAACCCATCCGAACGAAGGTGAAAAGGTCGAGTACTCCTTCGAACTACCACATATGTGGCTCGGTAGGAGAGTGGGTGTAGCAGCCGGTTTTCATGACTTGTACAACATGAAGTAAGAGTTTCCTCGCGCGGCGCGTCGATACTCGTAGAGAATTAATGAAGGAGTCAGGACCCGTATCCGAAGCAGCAGCTAGTCACAAATCAATATACAATAAAAATTGGTGTCGCTCGCAGTACCCACCATGAAAAGAGTAGCGAGAATTGTGATCGTCGCCTGCCAGGCGGCACAACTTGAAAAACAAATTCAATACGACGAATGCCCGATGGTAGCTATGCTGGCTTACCACGGGCTTAAGAGGACAAATACTTGGAAAACTTGCTTCTCTTATTGGACTCCGTCTTCAAGTGGAGAGTGATCTGGTGATCCTCGTGATTACACCGCTCATTGGTCTTGATATTCCACCGAAGTTATCTTCTCTGAAGTGTTGAACAATTGGAAGTACGGTCCATGGTGAATGGGTCTGAGATCAAGGGTTGTTCATCAGATCCAACCACGACATGTGACTATAACGGAGGTCCAACGCAGGCTGGAGTACTGGACACGAGTGAGAGAAACAACGTATGCGAAGCGGGGCGCCACCACAAAGGTCCAGATGAGGGCAGCGACGGATCAGAGAGCCTGATGGAGCATTAGCTATGGAACTGTCAAGGGTAAAACTGCGATATTACGTTACTGACCAAGGATATGGCCCTTGCTATTTGGTTGCTTCTAATCGTTGTAACGAGCGCCACGAACCGATCTACTCTCCAATGACCAGGTCTTCCTCGCCGCCGCTGGGTGACGCGCATAAAGCCAATGCGACTTGCAAAGGGAAGATAGCTTGCCGTATGCATGTGTCCCAGGGAGAACTCGACCACGGGAGACGCATGATTACTCTACTCATCTGACAGTAAAAGGTGAGTAGCGATACAGTAAAGGGATTATAGTGCACCTACAGCGGATACGGGTTGCCATACGTCAGCATGGGAGGGAATTTGGCAAAGAAGAATCCCAACCCCATAGCTGCAGGGAAACAGGACCGCCTGCAAGGCCATATCGCGGAGCCCCGTCGGCTTTTGCGCATTGTGCAGGTGAAGTCATGGCGAAAGGTAAAATTTGAAAGGCTTACGCGGCGCTCGGAATGATAGTCCTCGAAGAAATCTGCGCAGGGGCCGTCTTTCGAATGAGGGACAAACTTCGCCTGTCCGTAGATTTGCCAGGATGTACATGAAAATGGCGTGAGCGGTAGCAAAGAGTAGATAGATGTGGAGGATCATCACGATAGAGTAGGTCGACGTCAGCGGACAAGGAGCGCTGACGGGACTGGCGTTTCTGCACTTGAATTTATAGGCTGAGCTCCGCAGCGGGGAGGCTGACAGGTCTCTGTGGTCGTGGTCAGCCGCTGTTCGGAGAGTCGGTCCTCGGTTTTCATCCTATCAAGATGACGCAGATGTAAGCTACTCCGCCAAGATTGAGAGTCGTATTCCATACATTAGTGGTTCTAGTAGTCTTGACGTGCATCAGTGGTAACGATAGATGAAACTGCAAGTGGCGAGCCTGGATTCTGTCCGTCAGCCAACATCCTGGACGGTAGCTGCGGAAGCCATGCCGATGTCAGCCAGTTCCCACCTATAACTTGGACGTGAACTTGCCTGGTAAAGATCGTTCCTTGAGTCGCAGAATTGGAAGTCAAATACGTTTTCCGCCGATATGCGTGCTCAATGAATGTGACCAATACGACACGCACCAACGAACAGCCGCATGACATGACAATGAATGTCGTACGCAGTGGGATTTCGTGTCAACTTTGCTACGACGTGCGTGGTCGTCACGTACTTCCAAGCAAAGTCTACCGTCGTTTGAGAAGGAAAGAAAGGGGCATTTTGCTATTCGTGGTAAGAGATGTGTCGCTTCCAAGAAAGGCGACCATCCGAACTCATCTCACTTCGAGTGTCAAACACGATGGACAGCGACTATTTCCTCGCACCACAAAGAATGCAGAAACGAATATGATTGGGTAAGTAAACGTCACCAGGGAACAACTGCAAGATAAGTACACTAGGACGAAAGATCAAATAGCTTCTTCCACCTACCATCTACGCGGCTGGATACGGAGAGTGAGCGTAGGAGAGGCTTTCATGACTTGTATCGCTTGAAGTAAGAATGTGCTTGCGCGGCGGGTCAGTGCTTATAGAGAACTTATCGTGTACTTGTATCCGAAGCAACAGCTAGTCGCAAATCAGTTCACAGCAAAATCGGTCACTCGCAGTGCTCGCCCGTACCTGGTCAAAGGCCTGAGATCCTGTACTCATCTGCGAGTAAAAGGTGATGCTTCCATCGCCGATATAGCCGTTGGTCTGGCCGCTGTATGGGCATTCCATACAGCATTCCAGGCGACTGGAAAGAAATCCAAAACGACGAAACTCAGAGGACCAAAGAGTAATGACCTATTTTTCGGAGTGAGCGGGGAGGTCTTCAGGTCGGCCGGTATGGGAGGGATGTACGAGGCATGGGCCAAGGAGTACGGCGTGGCATATGAGATTCCCATGATATGCGGGGAAAGGAGGACCCAAATCTGCGACCCTAGGGCAGCTGCACATTTCTTCTCTAAAAATACATGGTCGTACGTTGGCGTAAAGGCGTAAAAGGGATGAAAGCGGCCGTTGCATGACGGGTGCGTCTGATTTCAGTGTACTACCATACATTTCTTACCATGGGGTCTTTAGATGGGCAAAGGGTTGTCTTACGGAGAAGGCGAGTCGCACAGAAGGTATGGCCCTCTCTGTTTTGATGTTACGCCATGTACCAAGCCCGAATAACTGTGTTTTTTCCAGGCAGCGAAGAACCATGGGACCTTCGTTCAATTCTACTGCCATTCGAAAGTTAGCCCCTACTGTCCATAAAGCCATTGATAAGGTAAGCAGATGCAGATGCGCCTATTTTAACCAGGTTTTCAGCGTCTTTTCCGACAGGTGAAGGCAGCCTGGAAAGCAAGTATCGAAGCGAGTGGGAACGACAGTATCGTCCTTGATGTTCAGGAATGGTACGTTATTTATAGAAAGAGTATACTCGAAAATTGCTTCAGGTGTCTTAACTCTCCTACAGGATGAAGTACGTATCGTACGTTCGTTCTTTATACCATTCTGGTGGACTTTAATTCTCTTCAGCCTCGATGCTTTTGGGATTGCAGGCTTCTCCTACGACTTCAACTCTCTTAATGGGAAACCAAACGCCATGATTTCAGTCTTCGACTCTTTCGCGGCAGGCATGCCTCAGAGCGCTTTTAGTGTCGCTGTGTCCGTGCTTACCCTGGTGTTCCCTATTGCCTCGAACATACCAACACAGCGGAACCAAATGTTGGATCAGCTCCACAAGCGAATGACGGAGCTCTGTGACGCGTTGATCGATAATGCTAATGCCAACAGGGACACGGGTGAAAATGCTTCCACGATCAATTTGCTGCGTACGCTACCTCAGTTAGTCATGTGCTCGTATCCCCCTTTACTAATGCGACAATCAGTGAGGGCAGAAGAGGAAGATTCTGGCCAACATATCAGTCGAGAGGAGGTCGTATCGCAGGCAAGATTATTGTGGTTTGTTCTGGGGATGTCAACTCAGGATACTCTTCAACAGCTGCGCACGTTGCTTGTCGCGTCCTATGAGACCACAGCAAGTACGCATCGTAACGGTCGTTCTATCTTACCCCGTTATAACGAGATCATCACTTTTAGTGACTATGACATGGGGATTACTCGAACTCGCATGGCACCCGAACATCCAAAATAAACTTCGTGAAGAACTCTTGTCGTTCGGAGAACCCTCGTACGATGAACTCACCAATGATTTCCCTTATCTCGATGCCGTAGTGCAGGAAGTTCTTCGCCTTCACCCGTCTGTCCCAGAGTTGACTCGGGAAGTACGTAGATACGTGGAAATTCCCTTGTTGAAGCTGACATCAATTCTTTCTTTCTTGTATATAGGCAGCTGAAGACGACGTCATTCCTCTGTTAGACCCTGTACGGACCAAGTCCGGTGAAGTCGTCAACAGCATAGTCGTCGAACGCGGGACGATACTCTCTGTACCTATTTCCTGCATAAACCGCTCCGACGTGATTTGGGGTCCAGACGCTAAGGCGTTTAAACCTGAACGACGGCCGGAACCGAATGGCATAACCAAGAAAGCTCGGGAGGTGAAGGGACATCGGCACTTGCTCACGTTTGGCGATGGTCCGAGGAGTTGCACTGGGAAAACGTTTGCTCTTGCTGAGATCAAGGTGTGTGTCTACTATCTTACGGTGGTGCGGTGGTCACCGAGTGATATTGAATTTTGCAGACGGTACTGTCGATGGCAATCAGGAACTTTGTTCTCGAGATGAAGGACGGACCAGATACGAAAGTCGAGCTGAGTAGGGGAATTACATTGAGACCCAAAGTCGTAGGGGAAGATGGCATCAGAGTACCGTTGCGGATCAGGCAATACGAAGGCCGAAAATCAGCACTTACAAGGTGGTTTATGTATTCGTGGAATGTACATCTAAATTTAGGAGGGCGCTCTGTAGAATGCATTTTGTTGGCGTGATTTGGCTTCAGCTGTGATGCGCTGTTATAATTTTGTCATCCATTTTTGCATATTGATCCCTCGCTCATGATCAACCCGAGCACCGTAGACACAAGAATATAGCAATAGTGTTAGCCTGTTACTTTCTGCAACGAAAGCTTACCTTCCTATCAGAAGAAAATAGACGCCACGGATTTTTAGCACGTTGTGCCTGCTTATCGATAAGTGCCTGCACATTGATTGACGAGACATCACAGCCTCACGCTCCTCACGCCCGTCCCATCCCTAACTCGAACCACACGCTTACTGCCTCCTACGACACTCGAAAAACCACATCTTCTCATCATTCATGGCTCCTGGGTGTTTCAGCGCATTGTCGTGCTGTCGGCAGCCGCCTTCCCCAAGTGATGATGGAATTATTTCACCAGTTCTCGCTCCCACTGGAGCTACTCAGCCAAGTACGCTCCCACCAGTACTGAAATTCACATTTGTACTGACTGAAGTGACTGTTCAAGACTCGGGTTCTCCCTCAGACAATGGGGGTATTCACAATGCCACGGCGATCGAAACCACTCGCCCAGGTACCTCCCCCAGCCCGGGACACGTGGACACTCCTGTTCCCGCCTCTACCCAAGGTGGTTACGTATGTGCTTTTATGTGCTTTAGTGTATTCAGTTACTACTCGGCCAGGTCTTCCGCCAACTAGTTCAGGCATTCTTAGTCCTGTGCTTACCGACGCTCGACCTATGAGTCAACATGATCCTGAAGGCAGTGTGGACATTCCCGCACTTGGGCACGCTGAAGAAGTACCCTTGGGTCAGTGTTTTACTTGTGATGCGCGAGATGAGCTTAACAACAGTAACAAACTAGTGTCATCCACTTCACACCTTCGCTTGGATCCTGCGAAAGCACAAGAGCACATTGACCGCATCTCTCGTTTTCGTATTCTTGTTATGGGCAGAGCAAATGCAGGTAAAACGACAATCTTGCAGAGGGTTTGTAACACGACAGATGAACCGGAGATCTTCAATGGAATAGGGGAGAAGGTATGTATGTTGTGTAGTGCTTTATCAAGACTAAGAGCACACTTGGCTATATTCAGCTGGATGCTACTGTTGTGCAGGGTTCGCTGACGGTGAGGTTACCCTATGGGATTATGTCATATATGTTGAAGGTGTCTAGCGCGGTGAACACGACATCGAGGATGAGCTGGTTTTCCAGAGTAATCCGAGATTTGTGTTCCATGACTCACGTGGCTTTGAGGCTGGAAGTGAGCAGCAGTTTAACACGATGAAGAAATTTGTGATGGACCGTGCTAAGACAAGCAAGCTGGATGAGAGAATCCATGCCATTTGGTAACGACAACATTCAATGGGCACACTGATCCGGTTCTCATCATTGATGTAGGTTCTGCATCCCTTTGAATGAGAGCCACAGGCTAGTGATGGCTGCTGAAAGGAAATTTTTTAATGAGTGTGATACGGGTTATGGTGTGTATATATTTTAGTTGTGTTATATGGGTTGTTTGAATGTGTGTCCACATAGTTCCTCTAATTGTGCTGTTGACAAAGGCAGACACCTTGACTCTTGATGCTGTCCAGGAGTTGATGAACAAGGGTATGAGTTTAGATAGTGCGACGAAAGGGGCCCTGGAGGTGGAGAAGAGGATTGTGAATGACTGCCTTATGAGGGTTGAGGGTTGGTTGAAGATGCTCAACTTTCCACCCAAGGAGTATCTATCACTCACTGGTCAGTGTTTGGTATCATATTACATTGCAGGCTGCTTGAGATATGATTGCAGGAATGCAAAGTGAGGGAGCAGAGTGCACATCCCTGCTAACATGTACAGCAAATGCACTGAAGGAAGAAGGATTACAACAACTCCTCATATCCACACAGCAGTCCAACCTGGAGCTGTGTATGAAATTTGCAATCATGAAGTAAGTGGTAAATCTGAACATCTGAAGTGTACCAACATGTGCAAGGACTTTGAAGGGTTACATGAATAAGCAGGATGATAAGCCTCCACATGCCATTGTTGCATTCAGGCTTGCAAGATGGTTTCCATATGTAAGAAATGGAGTAACTTGTACTACCAATGTGCTGATTATTTAATAGAGAGTGAGTGGAATTGAGAACATTTCTGGATCATAAGACTAAATGCAACTTTCATATGCTACTCTTGCCTTGTTTGATAGTATGTGAGCATGTCTATGATCTGTAATGGTGGATGTGTGCTGACCATGTTCACTGTCTCCCTGTTGCACTTGGGCTCATAGTATGTAAGTGGAGTCATGGCAGGTGGTGGTAGATGCATGCTGACCATGTTCACTGCCTCCCTGGTGCATTGGGCTTATAGGGAGTGAGTGGAGTCATGGCAGGTGGAGGTGGATGCATGCTGACTATGTTCACCACCTCCCTGGTGCATTGGGCTCATAGTCTGTGAGTGGAGTCATGGCAGGTGATGGTGGGTGCATGCTGACCATGTTCACTGCCTCCCTGGTGCATTGGGTTCATAGAGAGTGAGTGGAGTTATGGCAGGTGGTGGTGGATGCATGCTGACCATGTTCACTGCCTCCCTGGTGCACTGGGTTCATAGCTTGTGAGTGGAGTCATGGCAGGTGGTGTGGATGCATGCTGACCATGTCCACTGCCTCCCTGGTGCATTGGGTTCATAGGAAGTGAGTGGAGTCATGGCAGGTGGAGGTGGAGGTGGATGCATGCTGACCATGTTCACTGCCTCCCTGTTACACTTGGGCTCATAGTATGTAAGTGGAGTTATGGCAGGTGGTGTTGGATGCATGTTGACCATGTTCACTGCCTCCCTGGTGCATTGGGTTCATAGGAAGTGAGTGGAGTCATGGCAGGTGGTGGTGGATGCATGCTGACCACATTCACTGCCTCCCTGGTGCATTGGGTTCATAGGGAGTGAGTGGAGTCATGGCAGGCAGTGGTGGATGCATGCTGACCATGTTCATTGCCTCCCTGGTGCATTGGGTTCACAGCTTGTGAGTGGAGTCATGGCAAGTGATGGTGGGTGCATGTTGACCATGTTCCCTGCCTCCCTGGTGCATTGGGTTCATAGAGAGTGGGTGGAGTCATGGCAGGCAGTGGTGGGTGCATGCTGACCATGTTCACTGCCTCCCTGGTGCATTGGGTTCATAGTCTGTGAGTGGAGTAATGGCAGGTGGCAGTGGATGCATGCTGACCATGTTCACTGCCTCCCTGGTGTGTTGGGCTCATAGCTTGTGAGTGGAGTCATGGCAGGTGGAGGTGGATGCATGCTGACCATGTTCACTGCCTCCCTGTTACACTTGGGCTCATAGTATGTAAGTGGAGTCATGGCAGGTGGTGGTGGGTGCATGGTGACCATGTTCATTTCCCCCCTGGTGTGTTGGGTTCATAGGGAGTGAGTGGAGTCATGGCAAGTGGTGGTGGATGTATGCTGACCACATTCATTGCCTTCCTGGTGCATTGGGTTCATAGCTTGTGAGTGGAGTCACAGCAGGTGGTGGTGGATGTGTGCTGACCATGTTCATTGCCTCCCTGGTGCATTGGGTTCATAGGGAGTGAGTGGAGTCATGGTGGGTGGTGGTGGATGCATGCTGACCATGTTCACTGCCTCCCTGCTGCACTTTGATATTCTCTTAACATGGAATAGGTGGTGAGATACATTAATTTCTATATGTTTAGGCTATTTTTCATCTAATATCCCACAGGATGTAGGTCTCCCATTGCTGACATGTACACAGAAGCTCATTTCCCCATGTGCAATTGTCAGGATGTTGGTAATCTCTTCTTGGAGTTATTGATAACTACTAATATATTTTTTGTAGCATGTAAATTGTCATATGAGTCTCCTATGTAGTGATTCTCAAAAACCTTTACAGTTGGTTTGTGACCCTACTCTCTTGACCATATTGAATGCTATAGTCCATGGTTGGCCCACCAGGTTGTGAGTTTCATGTCTATCTTGGTTCCTCTGAAACAGGCAAATTCTTGTAAATTTACATCACTACACAGCCTTCCATCTCCCATCCTGCACAATCCCTCACAATCCCAACATTTTCCACTACTATGCAATGTTCCAGGCAATGCATTGCTGAAGATGGTGTTGGTAAGTTTTTGCACTGATCCTTTGGCTTGGATAACATAGCCCATGATTGCAGGTGCCATACTTGTGTTTGAGTACTTATACTTCTTGTTGCAGGTGAAAGATGGAAGGAATGGTCTACAGGAGGACCTGAATTTGGCTGCAAAAGAATATAAAAGATCAGGTATTCATGCTAAAGTCAACAAGCTCATCCAAGAAGCCTTTCAGAATCATGGTGATGATGTGGAGATTTTGTGCCCTATCCTTGTGAAGATTGCACAGCAGAATCAACTATGTAAGATACTGTTTCCCTATGCTCTTCCAATTCTCACTACTGCACCCAGCAAAGATGCTGTATGGGAGGGGTTGACTGAGGCTCCTTTCATTTCTTTGCTTTTCCATCCATAAGATCACTTCTGGGATGGCCATTCATGTTTTCTTTTTGAAACACCTCATCAGTGGAGAGAAATTTCCACTTTTGGAGTTGGATTTGTATTATGTGGCTTCACAATATATCAGAAATTGCTGTTGTTCCCAAATGATTTGATTCTCACATGCTCACTGCATCCTCAGTTGATTTCAGAGGGTGCCTGAGTAAGCCCCAGTCCAAGTCCAAGGAAATACAGTACACTACCTCATAATGCATAGCAATGGGACTGCCAAAAGTCTATGCATTAAGTAGATTATGCACAATGGACTTGTCATACTCATGTGACATAAGATGTGACTTAGAGTAACCCACCTTGGAAGCACTTGGAAATATGGCTTATTAAGAAGTGAAATACATGTTAAGTGTAGTCTGTTTTGCAGGCAGGATTTCCTCTTACTGTAGACAAGCTCTAAATTTAATAAGATAGGAGGATAGACCAAGTGAAATGTGAGGATCACCTCCATAGTGCATGCAACCTGCTTCCAGCTGCTTGCATGACTCAATGAGCTCACTCCATGTTGGTGCCCTGACATTTCCTATGTCATCTTCATCACCATCATCATTATTATCAGCATCAATGACTGTGCCATTTGCAGCAGTCATCTCAAAGTGTACTGTGTCAGCAATGGCCCTAATACTCCCATCCAATATTGGCTCTGGAAGTTCTCTTTCTTCAGGTGGCTCTACTAGTTCATCAATGGATGGCAGCCAGCCAAAAGTATGGTTCTGTTCCTTTAAGTGTCAGACAGATTCCATCACCTCTGATTCAATTGATGTTAACTGGTTTGGCCTCTGTGCAGATTCTGCAGCCACTGGTGTGAGTGTGGGAATATGGATTTTAATCCCAGGACATGACAGCACAGCTGTATGGAGAGCTGAAATGTCATCAAGTGCTGTGTCATTATCTTCAGATTCCATAACAGTGTCATGCACCAAAGGTGTTTGGCAATGTGAGCATGGACTTAATGACTGAATAAAGAACAGAGAAGCCTAGCCCTAATGTGCAGAAGGAATGGTGCATCTAGCAGTCATCCTTCACATGAGAACCACCCTTAACACTAGGGAAGAACCTGCTCAAGCACCAAATAAAACCTTTGAGTGCCAGTTTATGGCATTCCAATTTTTCAAATATCTTGCTCATTTCTAAAGGTATCAACATCATTCCTATGCTCACTGACAGCTCTTGTCCATGCCATCCTGCATTCCAAATTTGGTAATGATCCTCACCCTCCATGATTTTCTACATCATCTCTACCAACAAATGCCCATTTTGCCAATCCTCATTGTAATGGCCACCTCTTCAACAATCTCTTCACTTGTGCCCTTTGCCAGGGAGAATAACTATGAGTACTGCCAGGAATCCCCACTAGCTTTTGCCCTGAAGCCTCCTGGTTCATCCCTTCCTCATCCATGCCCTCCCATCCTATCACTTTGGGACAGTGCATTCTCCTTGTCAGTCTGACATCAAGGAGGACTTTCTATGGTCATCTCAGGTCTGTTATCAGGCTTGAAAAGTCATATGTGGTTGTGTTGGTCTCTCCAGGTGAAGAAGCATATTGTCATGCCTGTGCTTTGCCCTGGCTACTCACTAACTCTGTAAGCCACTCCAACACCCCTAGACCCCTTTCCAAGTACCCCTGACCAGCTACTGCCCCTACCCGACAATGACTGCCACACATGTCCTGCAGCCAATGCAGCTGCCAATCAGAATACTGTCAGCATCCTTCAGCATTGGTTGGCACCCTTTGGCATTGGTCAGCATATGCCTGACTCCTCATGTGACCATTACCAGTGTAGCTCAGCAACTCCCCAGGGTCAGGTGACTACCCATCAGGGGCCAGCTTTCCTCTTAGGTGTTATGGGCTGGCCTAGGCACAGCACAGCACCTGTACTGCATGGTACACTGCAGGGTCATTGCCTCTTTAGGCTTTTGGCCTGCTCTCTGATTGGCTATCAGCTGACTGCCCTGAAGCCATACTGCCTGTCCCTTTCCTCTTATAATCAGTCCCTTTATCCTGACCCTTACCTCCACTGTTTAGTTTGCATTCTATGTGAAGTTTTCTGATGTCTGTTCCCCTTGAAAACTTATAGTGCTCCTTATGTCAGTTCTGCTGTTCTGTTACTGTACTGCCTTGATGGCACATGTACTGTATATAAACCTGCCACACTTGGCGGCAATTCTGCAGTACAAATATCACCTTAGTTCACCCCTCTGCAGTCTATGACTGGCCTCCCTCTAAGTTCATTGGCTTTGTACCAGCTCTCCTATACCTCTGAAATCTGAGGGCTGGGCTTGTACAAGGGGGCAGCACATGAGCTGAACCTGATGCCCTCTCCCATACCTCCATCACGACTGTTGGCCAGCCTTCAGCCATTGTTGCTCTCTGTCAGCCCATGTCAGCCAACCCTCAGCCACCATTGGCCTATCTTCGCTTGCATCCCCCAGCCTCTGTGAGCATCAGAGATTGTTGGAGAAGGACCAAACTTAACACATATGGATCCTTCATTCCCATGCCCTGCAATGACCATCTCTCAATCTCATCCTTCATTCTTCCAGAATTGCAACAGGTTTAATACCAATTACTATCATCTACACTATCTGATCACATTCATGATGATTTTGAGATGCCTCTCCCTGCTCTCATGGGAGAAGATGGCCCCTCATCCTCCTCAAACCCTCCAGAAGACTGGCTGCTGCTAATGCAGGTTGCTTTACAGAGAGGAGGAAAGGGGGAAAGTTGTGAAATCCTATGACCCGACTACCCTGGAGACCCCCAAAGTTGGCCCCTGGCAGAAATCCCCATCATTCTTCATTTGCAAGCACAGCAAATTGTCCCAATCCATCTAGATCTCAGATCTAGGAGTCAACTTGACTCATTTGCAGTCATATCCCTTAATCAGAAGTGACCAGTGTGCTTACTCATTCTCCTTTCACATTATTCATCTGTTCCTTTGATGATTCATCCCATTTCAAATTGATTAGTGATGATCTTTGTCATGCTTACTGATTTTGTTTACCAATCACTTACTGTCCATACTCAGCCTTACCATGCCTTACCAATCCTTCACCAATCCTTTACCAATTGCTTATGAACCCATGTCAAAGTATTGCTCTATGTTTACTGCAGGCTATGCTACTCTTTTGCATATAAAGTACCATACATTGCCAGCAATCAAGCAGTACCAGCTCAGTATCTGCCCACTCAATTGCCTACTCATCAGCATACTTATCTGCCTCACTCATCATCACTTCTAAGCCCCTCTTCATCATCATTAGTCTTGCAGTAATTGAGGCTCCATCAAGGGTATAATTACTGTCCTTATCATCATGCTACATCACTTCCAGGCTCACAGGAGCCTTCTGTCTTCACTTTTTTTGAATCTTCACCTGCTCCCCCTTTGTCAGGAGCACTGACCCCCTCTTCCATAGCCTTCTAGGTGCATGGAACCCCCAATTTATTTTTAACAGATCCCTCAAGCCAGAGTCTGTGAAGGTAAACCACCACTCAGTATATTGTCTTTGTGTTGGGTTTTTTTTTGGTGTTCCCACCATTGATCCTCACATTGACTCACAATGCATGTGGGCTAAACTGGCTGTCCATGAGGCTGTGATCGAGTTCTTCAAATTATGTCATGCAAAAGAAGAAATCACAAGGTTAAACATCAAGGTTGGTCATTTACAAACAGCTATACATGACAAAAAGCAGGAAGTATCACAAACCATTGCCAACCTTCAGCACTCTGACCCACTTTTTGCACTTGAATTTGAGTGCTGTCACCAACCATGTGCAGCAATGAATGCAGTTCATATACACCACTTGGGCAATCTCAAGAATCAATATGGGTTGCTGTGAAGTAGCATCAGCACCCATACACAGGTATTTTGTTCTAATGATGATAGTTAGTGGTGCCAGACCCTGTCTGTCAGGGTGAGGACATGGCATCTGAGAATGGTGATGTGAGGAAGACACTGCCTGATTTTCAAAATCAGACATCTTCCCAAGGTGATTGTTCATGTCCTCTTCCACAATACACTATCTGATTTATTTATTAGAGCAATCTTCTACTTTTGATGACATCTATGCACTTTATATCAATGATCCAGGAGATCATGACCTCCTGGATGAAGAAGAGGATATGATGGATGTTTGATCAATGGCAGATTTCCTGTATGAGATTGCAGATTGATGGATGACAGTCAATATTCTTACCATCAGTCTTCAGTATGCTGTCACTTACATTTCTCTGTGCTGCTATCTCCCTTCCTTACTAATCACTGATGTGGGTAGACTGCATCAGCAACCTAGTAGGAAGGGAATAGTCTTGGCTCAAACCTTTTGCCTGTTACCCCTTCATGTGCAGTGCTACCTGTAGTCTACTTCCCAGTTACAGAGAAATTTAAATAAAAAAAAGATATGCAATGAATCTTAAGTGGGTTTGAGAGAAGTGAATATGGTAGGGTAGTGGCACTATTGCATATGGCTGCACCACTGGATTAAAGCACTAGCATTTAATTCAACACTCTGGGCTTGAGTTTCAGTTGGGTGTTGTATAGTATTGCTTGCACTGCAGTGGATGTTTCTTATTTGGGATTTGCCTTCACATTTCCTTAATGAAAATGTGCAACTTTGTTGCTTTGTCATCTTTGCAAACTGCTGCAAGATGACACTTCAGGAACTGCACCAAGTCAAGCAGTACTATTGTATCATCCACAATGGACTACAACACAGTCTACATGGGTGGACAACAAGTGGTAAGTGTTTTGGTGTGCATCTGACACATGGTGGTAATGGTTACCAAAACCTTCAGTATGTAACATTTAAGATAGCATGAGGTACTCAAATGTACCTAATCTGCCTCTTGTCAATACTATGATGGCTTTCCAGCATGCTGACCTCAAAAATGGTGGAAGTGGAATGGCTCCATTCCAATGTCAAAATCCATTCACAGTTGCAGCAATCACATCCCTGTATTTCTCCCCTTTTGCTGAAGGTTTTAGCATTGGCCAGCACCAGGTGGCCATATGGGCTCTTCTCAGATATGGTGCACATGAAGATGGCATGCACTGTTGCACCAAATCACCAGGTGGTCTCCATCCAGCTTATGCAGCCTTCAATCTGTCAGATAATTACTTCCTCAGTAATAACAAGCTACTAGATTGATATGTACCTGTCAGATAATTACTCTACAGGTAGTCAGTAAGTGCAGGACTAAATATGAAAGGGTGACTTAGTCCTCAGTAATAACAAGCTACTGAGGAGACTAGGAGAAAATTTACTCTACTGTATGTACGCATTTTTGCTTATGTAAGCAACAAAACCTTCGCACCTAAGTATAATATTAACAGGGGCAGTTTATACTCAACACAATCCTGTTGACAAAACTGAGGGTGAAGTCATTCACAGGATGGACATGGATGAAGTGTCACTTGGTGATGTTTTTGATGTGGTGAGTTTAATGTCCAATGAGTTGCAGGTCTTGCAGGATTTATGATATACCAGATTACCTTGCAAGACCATTTAGATGACTGATTGTCTGTTCTCATTAGATGCCCAGGTTCTGACTCCCCTGTTGCCACTGAAAAGTCAATAGTCAATGCCTACATTACCCCTCATGAGGTCATTGGAAATGAGCATATCTGTGGTGACTCTGCCATGCTCATCCAGGCATTCTGTCAGGAGTTTGCCATTCTTCACCTGCAGTGCTTCACAGAGTGGTGAAAAATTGAGTTGATTAGGGTACCCAAACCCCACTGTAAGCCCATACTAGAATATCCCTTAGCCTTGCTAACTTTGGTGCAGTGGGCACAGAACCCATCAGTCTCAGTAGGCCAAATCACCTTCCTGCATCTGTAAGCCCTGACTCCTCACAAATTCTATGCATGGCATTCAGCCCTGAGGTAAAACCTGATGCAGAGGGGGATGAGTGGCACCTGTCACCCTCTGCCACAATCTGTGAGACTGTTAAATTCATTCCTAGCATAAAGAAGCTACAGTCTCCCAGCACTCCAACCACCTCTCTTTGCCAACATTCTACCTGCCAAAGCTGCCCTGCAGATGCTTTTCTATATCCAACTACTGCCACTCCTTTGGAGCCAATTCTGCTTGTCACTGCTCCCAACCAGTCAGTCCCTGGTTCACCACTGATTAGTGTTGAACCAAACATGGATGCTGTACTCAATTGTTCTGGTCTTGGGGATGACTTACTTCCTTGCTTGCATGTATTGGTTGGGACAGTACATGGCAGCTGTTGGGAGGTTGTTTTGAGGGCTGCACCATGGAATTTGACACATGAACAAGCCTCCAATTTATCCAGGGCACTATTAGCTGACATCAAAGGAACACCTGGTTTTCATATTATGATGGTATTTCCCCTTTGCATGTGCAGTTCCCCATGATGTCTAACCAATGTTATAGCAAACAACATGACTGATCCTTAGCTCTTAGCATTCTGCTAAGAATCCTTGGTATTGCAACCCTGTCAGGTGTGCTTTACATTCTATTTCTCATAGTATTCTAGTAAATCCTGTGTTCCACATTCATGCATATTGGTCATTCTAGGTCCTGAATATATCAGGTTTTTACCTCCCACTCTCAATAGTTAAATATTGCCATGCATTGGGGGACCTTGTCCCCCTCCTCTTAATGGTTTTACAGACCATTTATTCCTCCAAGCCCACTGCCTGATGCATTCAGCCCAAAGCATGTCTACCTGTCAAGGTCATCCTTAGTGCAAATGCATGTGCTGCATTGAAATTGAATCAGTATGATGAAGTGAGGATGTTAAAAAAAGACCTAGACAATGCATGGCAGTCATTGGACAAGGTAACAAAGACTCTTGTGTCCAAGCACCACAAGAGTGTTCAGCATGTCCAAAATGATCTTCATCTAGGTCATACATCAGCAAAACAGACCCCCTCTGTCCAGATCTGTACAGACCACAGACCCACAGACAGGTCCCCCTCTGTACAGACCTGTACAGACTTACCCCTGACTGTTTCAGTATACAGATTCCCACCACTCAACTTAACATATAGAAGTTAATTAGTAATTGAATTATATTACCATAAAACTACTTTAATTACATGCCTGGTACAGGGACTACATATCTATACTACAGCTACTACAAATCTATGCTAAGTGGGCACAGCCTCACAGGGGACCCCCCCCCCCTCTGATGATCCATCAGAGGGAGGGACAACAACAACAATGAGGGGAGATGGTGGTCATAGAGGAAAGAGTTGTGTTGCCAGAGTGAGCAGGTTTATATACACCCCCACAAAAATTTCAATCAGAGTTTGAAATTGCCACAGTGCATTGGTGCACACTCAGAAGTGAAAAAATCTACTATATGGAGTAATCATACAGCCATGACATCATAACAAAAGTTGTAGCCTATGATCACAGGACCATGGGAATATGCTTACCATAGCAATATCTCCTTTTTTGGGCAAGATATTTGCAAAGTTCTGCTGGAGACCCAGTGTGTCAAAAAATTAAAGTGGCTGTACAGTTATGATGTCATAATGAAAGTTGTAGTATGTGATGTCATGATCATGTCAGTATGATTATATTGTCAATATGTCCATTTTTGGATGAGATATGGGTGAATGAACAATTACAAAATTCAGACTCTGATTGAAATTGCCACAGCACATCAGTGCAGACTCAGAGAGTCATTGTACAGCCACAATATCATAATGAAAGTTGTAGCCTATGATCACAGGACCATGGGAATATGATTACCTCAGCAGTATCTCCTGTTTTGGGCAAGATATGGGCAAATTAATGATTACATCTATGGGCCTGTGGGTCTGTGGGTCTGTAGGGTCTGTACTTGCTCTGTGGAAATTCTGTACCATCTGTGGGTCTGTGCTGCTCTGTGCCTCTGTACCAAACCTACTGTTTCACTGATGTTGGCTGAACCATGCATGCTATGCTTATCAGTGCATGCCTACTTGCTGCACTTGTACAACATTTTCTAGATGCTTACTTAATGGGTCTTATTTTACTTTCTACCATTGCTAAGCCAAAAAAGTTAGGTTAAGCAGTTAGTTAAATTCCTAATGCATGTCACTGATAGTATGCTGGCTACAAAAATATCAGTATATGCACTGTAATCACAATAAAAATACTTACCCTTTTGCTTTCAGAAGCGCGAACTTGAATGAATAGCACTTACAGCCTGAGAGCTTGTACTGGTCTTGCCCATGTTTCTTGAGTATGCTTTGCAGAAATGCAAGGTAATTGTCATCCCACCACAGAAAAAAAAGCTCCCTCAGTTTGATGAATTTTGCTTCCTTTGAAGCAGGGGCTTTTCCTTTCATGTTCTTCTTGAGGCTGGAATAAATGGTTAGGGCAATAGTGAACACATACTGCTTCTCCAACTCACAAGTAGGGGAGAGTGAGGACATGGTAGTGACAAGATATTGCAAGCCACACAACATACTACAGTGCTTGCTAATAGTTTCCTTTTGAAGTCAACATTTCTCACACTGGGTGCTTATGGGGTCCTACAACTCAAAATGAGTTTTCTGCATACTTTTGAAAACAGCTATAAGCTCTGTCAGTCCTCCTTCTCTGAGGATTAGCTGGACTGGTACAGTACACTGAAGTCCGAGGAAGTATGCCTAAGTATGCTTACATAAACGGAGAGGGAGCTGACCAGCATCCCTCTGCCGATCCTCTGCAAAGAACATGCATGGTCAAGTAAAAAAACAGGTCTTCAGCCTTTGTATTGCCTGATCTTCATCGGCACCTTGATGCCCTCTTCTCCTGCAACCTTGGGCCTCAACGTAATCCCTCTGTCTACTTCGACTTTCGTATCCGGCCCGTCCCTCATCTCCACCACAAAGTTCTTGATCACTACTGAAAGTACCGTCTGCAAAAATAGAATCAAATTTCCCTCGGTGGGCACCACACCTCGCGGGATAAACGCATACCTTGATCTCAGCAATAGCAAACAATTTTCCGATACAAACCCTCGGACCATCGCCAAACGTGAGCAAGTGCCGGTATCCCTTCACCTCCTGAGCTTTCCTTGTCACGCCGTCCGGCTCTAACCATCGTTCAGGTCTATACATTTTAGCGTCCGGACCCCAGATCGCTTCGGAGCGGTTCATACCGGGAACGGATATACCAATCTCCGTCCCGCATTTGACAGCTATGCTATCCACCACTTCACCGGACCTGGTTTGTACGGGTTGTGACAGGGGAATAACGTCGTCTTCACTTGCCTGTAAAATAACGACCGTCAAATCCAGTACGGGACAGGAATTTCCACGCATCTACGTACTTGACGTATCAAATCTTGGACGGCTGAGTGAGTGCGAAGAGTCTCCTGCACGACGGCATCGAGGTAGGGGAAACCGGTGGTGAGCTGGTCGTATGAGGGTTCTCCCCCGAAGGACAGAAGCTCTTCGCGAAGTTTAGTTTGAACATTCGGGTGTCGTGCGAGTTCGATTAAGGCCCATGTCATCATGACTAAAAAGAAAAAAGGGATGGTATCATCGTAAGAGAACAAATTAGAACCACTGCTACGATGCGTACTTGCTGTGGTCTCATAGGACGCGAAAAGCAGTGTACGAATCTGTAGAGGAGCAGCTTGAATGAGTTGGTGCTGTCAAAACAAATTACAAATCGCTTGCCTGCGCCTTGACTTCCTCTCGAGTGACACGGCGACCAGAATCTCCATCTTCTGCCTTCACTGATCGACATGTTAGTCATCGGCACACAAGTTGTACACGGCCACAATAGCGTACGCAGTAAACCGATCGTAGAAACCCGTTCATCCGACGCGTCGTCTTGCTCCTTTGCGGCATTGTCGATCAACACTTCACAGATCTCCGACATTCGCGCGCGGAGCTTGGTGAACATCTCGACCCGCGAGGTTGGCACATTCAAAATAATAGGATAAAAGAGGGAAATGAGCAGCACAGTACCATCCCAGAAATTCGGGGTGGAAGGTGCTCCGAAAGCATCGAGGACCGAGATCATGGAGTTTGGTCTCCCATGAAGAGAGCCAAAGTCGTATGAGAAACCTGCAATCCCAAAAGAATCGAGGCTGAAGAGAATCAGCAGGCCACCAGAATGGCTATGACAGACTGACGTACGACACGTAGTGCATCCTGTGGTAGAGCTAAGATGCCTGAACGGTTTCGAGCGTATCCTGCATAACGTACCATTTCTGAACATCAAGCACGACACTCCCACTTCCATTCGAATCAATACTTGTTTCCCAAGCCGCCTTCACCTGTTGGGAAACACCCTGAGAACTTGATTAATGGTGTAGCCGCATTTGATTACCTTATCAACGGTTTTATGGATAGCCGGAGTTAACTTCCGAATGGTAGTAGAATTGAATGAAGGAGCTATGGATCTTCGCTGCCTGGAAGTAGTACAGCAACTTATATTTGGAACGTGACGAAGCATTGAACAGAGGAGCACTATACCTTCGATGTGACTCGCCTTCAGACCAAAACAGTCCCTTCCCTATCTGAGAGTCCAAGAATGAGGGAAACCACGGAAGCATACGGATACCGAAAATCATGACGCACCGTCCGTGCCATGTGCTCTTTGTTTCCCGCAGTACCCACGTATGACCAGGTATCCCTAGAAAGGAGATATGCTGCTGCTTTAGGGTCGCAGAGAACGATTCTCCTTCGTCCGAAGATCATAGGAACCTCATATGCCACACCATACTTCTTAGACCATTCTTCGAAAATCGTCCCCGTATCGGGCGATGCGAAAAGTTCTTTGCCCACGCCGAACAACAGACTAGTACTCTTCGGCCCCCTTAGCCTCGTCGTTCTGAATCTCCTTCGAAACGCCTGGATTACCGCACGTAATGCCCATATGGCGGCCAGCCCAGTGGCCACGTCGATAGGAGAGGCAGAACGAACGAGAGCTCGAAACGTATCGTAGATGCGTACGAGCGTGGACGCTGTATCCATTTTTGCGTTGGGAAGGACGATATAGGGTTGCTCTCGCTCAAATTTTCATGACCTGTTAAATACCCGCGGGATGACCCAGTAGATGGGTGCTCCCTTTATCCGCCGCTGTGGACCTAATATGTCTTGTCACGCGTACGAGCTGTAGCTAGGAAGAAGCGAATGCCCGCAACCAGGGATCTACGTCGCGTCGCATGCAATCATGTCCGCATCAGAATAATAGACAGCAACGTTACGACGGGTCACCGTATCGGGTTGCGCTTGTCATCGACGGTCCTTGTTAACCACTAGGCGCACCAATGAGTTAACGAATCCCATCAGTGTGGTCACCACCTACGACGTGGCACTCACTTTTCTCGGGTACATTATCATACTTCTACGTGGAATTGATTGGATGGCGTTACCTGACCTGTAAATGGGGACTTATGACGAAGAACTCAGTCAGGGTGGTGTACCTTCCATCAAATGGCAGAAATAGTGGTATCCGGGGCAAACAGTGTGTCCTAGTCGCCGAATCATAAGACAGATGAAAGTAAAAACATGAGATTACCGCATCCTGAACCGGTGGTGTAGAGGCATTAAAAGATTTCCACGTTCACGCCGCGATTTGGGGACTGGACAGCTCAAGCAGTAATCGAGTGACCGTTAAAATAGTTCCGCCTGCTACCTAGATCCTTTACCACTTTCAACATCTTGGCGCAACCAAAAACAATAGAGTCAACCGAGTGATGGGTGGCAGCAGGCGCTCACAATCACAATCACATTAGAGACGAGAGTGTGTCCGTGCATCGTCCTCAGTGCGGTCATCATATCCGGTGCCCTGACCTAATTTCCCGGCCCCACCTCTTCGGCCCCAATGGGACTCGAGTTTCCCCGCCGTAGCAAATATAACCCTGCACCACAAAATAATAGCCAATGCAGCGCGCAGCGCCGCAGCGTCTTTATCCCTGCGGTCGACATGGATCGGTCTTTATCGGCACACGCTGCCATGTTTGGCGGTCCCAACTGAACTTCGGTACCGGATGAGTATTACGCATACATGTTCTTGAAGAGTAAATAGTCCCGTAAGTGACATGACAACGACATGCGAGAAAGTGAATAAGTAGGGCACACACAAGCGAGCTACAGCACCTACGTACGACTTGTCGACGAAATCATGCGACGTAGCGTTACGGTCACGAGACGGTAGGTCGACAGTGCTCCAACGGATGTCCGTATAAACCAATCATGTGGGTTCGATGCGCTGCCGCATCCGCCCACATTCTCTCTACCTTCGGGTCCTTCGCGACCCACTGTTGCTGGTCGACGAAGACAGGATAGAAGCGCTTGCGAGGCTGGGTGAGGGATGGGGCAGGGGGGAAACCTGTCGAAGTGGAAAGGGTTGAGACTAATACAGCTGCGGATGTGGATGTGGATGACCGTGTTGGGGAGGCGGTGCTTGAGTTCGACGTTTGTAATCTGTGCGATCGCCGAGGTGTCGATGGGAGTTCGACGGTGTCGGTCCGTGAGTCACGAGTACGAGGAGGCAACACAGGCGGATTTCCTGGACTGGGAGGGTGGGCAGGCGTTGGTCCCGTGAGTGCCGTACGATACGCGGCTGTGCTATTGTCTTCACCGGGTACGGACGACTTTGTCTCTCCACGCTTGAAGGGCGACAAAGCAGACTTGGTGGGCGATTCGATTCTGCGCCTTTTCGTCGGTGTTTCGGGCAAATCCGCATGGTCGAACGAGGACTGAGAGAATGCGACACTTCGTTTCTGTGATGTCGCCCTCGACATCATCAGTTCCCGTTCCCTTTCCTTGCCTTTCATTGCGGATTTGATGGGTGATTTTGATTTCTGCGGAGAAAGACTAGGTAACTGAAAGGGTGCAGCCGGAGGCAACTTAGAAGGAGAAGCAGAGGCTCGAGCGGTCGACGACGGAGAAGCTTGGATTTTAGGGTGTGCAGACCGAATGAGGTCTGCTACAGCTCCGCAGTGCTCGTCTAGACCTCTCAAGATATTCTTGAACTTGATCGGTTTTAGATTGTAATCCACGCAGAATGTCTTTTCTGCTAGTGCGTTCTGTAGAGCTTTTCTTCAGCGACCACATTTGGGTTCGGAGGGACAAGACGATCCAAGACTGACCCCCATCAAGTTGTACACCCAGAAGAATACGGCACACGTCATCAAATGTGAACCGTACCGTTTCTTCATCATCTCTACTTGTGGCAACGTGCCCTCCGCTCGTTCCATCCACCGAACAGCTTCTTTTGCAGGGTATACTCCATGAGACATGACCAGACTAGGGTACGTGGCATCTCCACCAGAACCGTGCTGTCCATCCCCACCGTCGTCTAGTTGAAGAGCTGTACGTACGGTCTTGAGCATATCTTCAAAGACGCGGGGCTTCACGCATGCCGCCGTCGCCGCGCTCTGTAAGGAGACCTCATTTGCATTCAATCTACACGTGTTTCCAGCTTGGAACCAATCACTTGTTGCATATAATGAAACGTGACACGCACTGCTCAGACGCCAGATAAGCAGCGACTGCAGGAAGCGCAGCTGCGTTAGCCGCGAAGCCTGTTCCGCGACCCGTCCTGACAAGTGCGAGGTTGAGAATGGATTTTGCGCGTTCGAGTGTCTCCTGTGTTGTGCAGAGCGACCTGAGTTGACGGTGATAGATGACTGTCGCCATGATCGCTGCCCTCGCCTGAGTGGAATGACGGTCAGTTGCAAATGTCGCGTCCAGCAGAGGCCACGAATCACGTGCCACCGCATCCTCTCTGTGGAACTGCAATTCTTTCATCTTGGATACACATTTATCACTGCCAGTACACGACGACGGTAGCGCACTCGAACTATCCTACAGCGCATTCGGCCACATCAACCACTTCACGCCTCCAGCAACTTCTTCCTAAGAACAGCCTTCAGCGCATCTCCGTCATCCGCAAACTTCCGAATGCCCTCGTGCAATTTATCGAATGCCATCTGATCCTGCAGAAGTTCCCACCTGAACTCAGGTTCGTTGTTCAGATAGGACACCTTTGGAATGGGGTCTGCTTGTGCGGCTGTGGGTGACGTGTTGGTGTTGCGTCGGCATCAAAGCGATCAGACGGATGCGAAATTAAGAAAGCCTAAGGAACGTACCTTGTTCTGCGTCGAGTTTCTTCGGCACGGGATCTGTAGACCTGCGAAGTTCCTCCAAGAGAGCAGGAGAAATAGTCAAAAAGTCGATGCCTGCCAGCGCCTTGATTTCTCCAACCTGTTGGCACGCGCGAAGCAAGTGAAGTAGTGAGCGTCGTGCCGCGATAGAGACGAGATGGAAACGGCTTACGTTACGGAAGCTGGCGCCCATCACGATAGTTTTGTATCCGTGCTGCTTGTAATAGTTGAATATTTTCTTAACAGATTGGACACCGGGGTCGTCATCGCCCGAATAATCCTTCCCAGTATGCTTCTTGTACCAATCCAGAATCTGCAAACACGAAGAATTTAGAACCAATTCGATATCCCCACACGAACGAACGGGGGGGCACGTACACGACCAACAAAAGGCGAAATCAACGTCACGCCTGCCTCGGCACACGCAACCGCCTGGACGAACCCAAACATGAGAGTCAGGTTGCAGTGTATCTTGTGTTTCTGCTCGAGCTCCTGGGCAGCTTGAATGCCTTCCCATGTAGAGGCGACTTTGATGAGTACGCGGTCCCGTTTTATACCGGCAGATTCGTATAGAGCAATGAGCTCCCGAGCCTATGAGATAGGAGATATCAGACTGCCATGATACGAAGACCAAAAGCATCAATGCCCACCTTGGCAATCGTTCCTTCTTTATCGAAGGAAAGACGGGCGTCGACTTCCGTGGAGACACGACCCGGGATGATTTGCAAGATCGCTTTGCCGAACTGTACGAGCTGAAAACACACGCACGCACCCAAGTCGGTCATTTCTCTAGGTGAAATTTCACAGGAAAAAACTCACCAAGCAATCCATGGCATCATTGGCTTGCTGGTCGAGAGTGCCTCCTTTCGCTTTGGCATGGTTGAGAGCTGCGTCGATGAGATGCGCGTATTGAGGCTTGTTGGCAGCTGCGAGGAGTAAGGATGGGTTGGTCGTTGCATCCTGCCGACGTGCTCAACATACAGCTCTCTCAGTGCCGCACCTGTCAAAGCTCACCTGTGGCTTGTAGATATCGATAGCTACAGATACATCCCCGGTTCAGCATGACGGGCGACACAGATAGGGGTTCGTGTCAACGTACTCTCGAAGTCGCCAGAGTCGCTGACGACAACGGTGCCTGTCTGCTTGAGTTGGTCGAGTGACGTAGTCATTGCGATACGGTCCTTCAATGTCGAAGATTCAATTCAATCGTCGTAGTTGAGTGCAGCCACTAGTTGGCCACAGTGTCGGGGTGGGGGAGTCGCTGACTTCAGAGTGATATCATAATTGGAGGTCCTTTGCGCCCTCGGAGACCAAAACTCCCAACTGAACCCAAGTCAAAATGGAGGATGCGAGTCCATTAACCCATGAAGGTAGTGTCGGATAATAGGCACCGATCTGCTGAAATAGCGCCAATCTCGCTGGAGCAAGACTTGCGTTCGAGACGTCGAAGATGCATGTGCAGCGTCGGACAGGGTCGATGTTGCGTAGAGGCGCTTAGGCACGGGTCAGATTTACATTTACGTTCACTTCTGTACCGTCGTTCGAGACGCGCATTATAAAACTCAGGAGACATGTCCGCCGTCCACTCGACAGTCCTTCCTCCACGCCTACAAAGTGAGATACACTACTAGAGTAAAAAAAATGTAGGATGGTTTGCACAGTTCGGGTATGTGGAAGAGTAGAATATAAGAGACTATGACATACGTGACTTGGAGACCGTGCTAAACAACAGAAAGAAGAAAAAGCAGATGCGAATTAAAACATATATGAGATGGTTTACTCTGCGAAATCGAACTCACTCGCCCCACCTGCGTCTCCTCGACTCCTCATGATCCAGCTCCAATCTCCCAATCACCTCAGCAGACCCTCCACTGGACGCAACATCTCCACCACCACCACCACCGCTAAATGACCTCATCGATCTCAACCTCGGTCTCTGCATCCCACCACTCCCACTCACGCTCCCCCCGGAACTACCCCCTCCTCCTCCTCCTAGACTCCCAGTGCCGGGTGACGTGCCATCCCCATCCCTTCCGATGGTTACGACACCCACCTGCTCCGACGACCTCCTTCGTCCAGACCCATACCCAAGTCCTTCCAACGACGCCAGAAACATCTCATTCATATGCTTCAACTTCTCGTCTACCTCCGCCTCACGCGTCAGCATCGGTCCAGCACTGATCGACGACGATGACCGACGATGACCAGTCGAATCACGTTCGGGTTTCTCGCGTGCGCCACTGCTGCCGCCGGCCGTAAGTCCGATGCCCAACCCGATATCGGTCTCGCCACCACCACCACCGCCTCGATCTGCGTCACCACCACCCGAGTCGTCGTGCCCACCGCCACCAGAATCGCCACCTCCACGAGGAAGACCGCTGGGCGACCCATGCGACGATCCCTCGACACGTCCCACCACCGATCTCCCCGTCGTCGACGTAAGCGGTTTCCGCGCATCGATTTCCTGCACAAACATCGACAATTCGTCGTCGTCGGTCGATGCTGCCAAAAACGAGGTCGTCCGTCCTCTCTCGCGGTTACTGCCACCACTCCCATCCCTGTTCACTCCTTCCTGTGAAACATCGCGCTTTCCACCTCCTTCCCGCGACAATTCGTGTACACGGTCGTGCTCGATAGCGGGACCTCCGCTAGCAATGGCACCACCACTACCAGCACTCCCAGTGCTCCCTTCAACACCTGCACCTACCCCGCCACCAGACCCACTCGGCGAATACCGATGTCCAAAACTACTCCTATACCGTCCCCTTCCTATCCTCGGTGACGGCGAAGTACTCACGTTCGTGGTCATACTCGGACTCGTATTCGCATCCGCACTTGTTCCAGCTACACCGCTTCCAGCGCCTCCAGTCGCACCAAATGATCCAGCTGGGGCTAGCTCGACTCCTCCTCCATCCGCTGACGTCATAGACCTCCGTCTATCTCGGTCTCCCAAAGAAGATGGTGCAAAAGGTGGAGAAGGTTTACCGCTCATTCCCATTCCAATCGGCGAAGGGGGTACGCGGGGAGAGGTTTGAACGCGGGAGGGTAGACCTGGGAGCGTGGGATGTGCAGGGTTCGAAGGAAGAGTGGGGACAATGTTCCCTGTCGAGAGTGGCGAGGGCTGGCGCAACGAGGGTGATGGGGAATGGATAGATGGTGATCCAGAGGACAGCGTAGATGATTTGAAGGGATGCACGGGAGTTATACCCGATTTGCGTATTGGGAGGGCACCCGGGAGATCCTGTGTATAAACAAAGTTAATCGTTTTTAGACTGTAACACAGCAAACTAGGGGATGTGTGGCGTACCGTCGTACTGCGTCCTGTGGCGCTCATACTTTCCCTTCGTAAACGTGCTAGAGACGGTAGTGCGCCCTCTTCCTTGGACCATGTCCCGCTTCCATCCTGTCTAGACGATGCGAAAGACAGTCCCGAACTCGACCCAGCGCCCGCCGTGGCGGTGCGGCTGATGGGTAGCGCCACATGGCCCGTCTTCGGACTCTGACTACCTAGAACTGAGCTCAGTGACTGGGTGCGGACATGCGTACCGGGATGACCTGGTGGTGGAAGAATAAACTGTCCAGCAATCGACGAGGGTGGGCTCTTGGGGAGGGAGGTACGTAAACTCGTGGAAGGGCCGGTGAGTCCAGACATGGAATCTCTCGCTTGATTCTTCGCGAGAGTCGGAGTGAAGTCGGATGCTTCGTCGAGGGAAAGGAAGCGGGAAGAGAGTAGCGATTCTAGTTCGTCGAGCTGGAAGTTGGGGGAAGTGAGGTATTTAGCGGAGAGCGAGAGCATGCCCATGGGGTGTGGAATGGAAGGGAAGGTGTGTTTCTCGTAAGGAAGAGGGGAAGTGTTGGATGCAGGGGGGTCGTCTATGAGAAAATACAAAGTCAGTTGGTCGACCGGGATGAGACGAGGGTACAGAATACGAGAAAGGTTCCGCGTGTAATGAGCATCCAAAAAGACGGATATGAAATACGCCTCATGGTTGTATAGGAATGGAGGGCGTGCCACGCCCCCTCACCACCAACATAACATAGATACCGGATACAACGTGTGTAAAAGAGTGAGAGCACTTACCAAACTCGAGTATGCGTCCAATTCCATCATCTGACCCACCTATCCGCAATTGTACGGTGAGGTTTCCATTTCTATACGGGGTGCTCATGCGCCTGCGTAGTCTCTTGCATAGTTTCCACGTGGGTAGGATGCGGAGTAACGAATATAGACTTCGAAAGAGGGGTATTCCGTGTTTGTATATAGTGGAGGGAGCGACATCGCCTGGATGTTCGTCTGAGTGGTCGCCAACTGTATGGGGTGTCGTCGTCGTCGTCGTCGTATGATGAGAGGATGGGGAAAAGTGGACGAGCCAGGACTCGAGTACGATATGCTGAGGTGTCGGGTCGATGCGGAGGCGAGAATGGTCTGGAGAGAGATGGACGAGAACCTGGTTAGAGAACAGGTCTGGGACGGTAAGAAGGACTTGAAGCTCGAACGTGTTCGGTGGGGGCGAGGAAGATATGGAACGGTAAATTCGTAACGTGTCCCTGTACAAGTCGTAGTCGGGTGTCTCTAGGTTGAACTGTGCATTATGAACGACGTGAGAATACCACTCGGTTTCGGACACAGAGGAGAAATGGCACACACCCATTTGTCGACTTTGGCGGGTGTCCGTTGGTCTGCGGTTGACCTGGCATTGTGGACGACGAGACAGAGTTTGGCGTAGAATCTATAGGCTATCTGATCGGCCTTCTGGATGTCATTGGACATCATGGGGTGACTTTGACGTTAGAAATATTAAGCCAGGTGCGACATTAAAGTAGAGATTCCAGTACGAACAACGAGTCTTGCGGTGGTGAGTGATGGCGGTGGTGGTGTGCGGTGTTCCCCCCTCTGGCACAGCTGCCAGGTAATAACTGCAGTGTGGACCGACTGACCTAGTCATCCCTTTTATGGCAGCACTGGATTATGTCATCGCCACCCAGAAGGTATTCTACCCGTGCCCCAGTCACGCTCGGTGCATCTGGCAAAAGAACGCGGGCTGTGATAATCTAACTGGTACTCGTTCGCAATCTGTCTGCTGCGGTCCCCGTTTCTCTTTCGCAGTGACGATGAATTCTTTACTAGCCGGATCTCATCCGCACTTGCACAGTCCACTCGTATGATCCATGACGTTTTTTGACGTTGAATGGACTCGCGGGAACTTCCAGCACTGACATACCAGAAACAGAAGGACTCCTATCTGAAGCCTTTTTCGCTAATAAATGAGCCAACACGCGTAAAATGACGTTCTGATTCGAACACAATACTCATACACTTGGAAACCTTTAACACAGCACGAGTCACTTCGGCGACATTTTCCATCCTTTGTTGAATATCACGCCTTCGCACGCTTTATCGCCTCCAACGCTAACCGCGGACTGTGCGATCGCGATCATATACACATAACACACGCGGGGGTCCGAGTCAACCACACACGCAGAGGATCGCGACGGGTATGTAAACGCACCTATCCACGGGTTTGACTGGCATCTTCTTATCGATAAGCTTCCCGCCTTTCTCAAACACGAAATGACTCCTCTTCGTCTTGTTCCCTTCCCCGGCACCGAGCGCACCGATGAGTACACGCTTCGGATCCGAGAGAAGCTGGTACGGTAATTGTCTCTGGGTAGTCACCGTCACTGATCATGAATATACACCACATCGCTCACAGATCGTGACGAGCACGCGCGGTGGGTTTTCCCTCTCACCTTGGTCTGCCATTTACTCTGTGCGGTCGGGGTATCCGCACTAAGACAATACACGTCGTAATCGAGAGTGGTGAATTCCTGCCAGATATCCCTGAATCCACATGCTTGCTGTGTACAACCCGCTGTGGCGCGTCCGCACCGGTTTGTGCGTAAATTTCACCACAGTCATCGGTATCAACGTAATCGATCGATCCGAGTCAGCCAGAGTATGGAATGAAAGAAGGACGGAGGGACTACGCACGTGTATCGGCTCTAGGCACGAGGAACAAGACGACGCCCTTTTCGACAACGAGCGTGGACGTCTCGACGTCCTCGCCTTTCTCGTTCTTGACAGCGAGGGAGGGGAGCATGTCACCGATGTCCACCGTTGTTTTTGCAGTTGCGGCGGGGGGCGCAGCAGACGATGACGCAGCAGGTGCAGAGTCGGTCATTGGGACGTCATTGTCACCTTCTACCGCTTGAACTGGCTGTGTAGACGGGTCAGGCGATTGGTTTTCCTGGGAGTTGGCGGCATCCAGCGGCGACGTTTCTGCAGGTTTGGCAGTGTCTTCGTCGGGAGGAGGTAGCTTAGCCTGCCAACCCCATCCCAAAGCATCCCACACGCGTAGACAAAAGAGTAGACCAGATCAGTCCCGCCAAGACATCCTCACAACCAACGACCGCACCTTTTTCGCATCCCCTCCGCCTTCCTCTCCGCTCACCACATCACCCTTCCCTTCCCTTACACCCGCATCACCATGTTCATCATCCGCATCTATCTCATCTGCACCACGCTTGTTTCCCTGTTTCGAGGTAGTACGCCCTCCAGTAGTGGTGGTATTAGCAGCAGCACCAGCTTTCCCCCCTCTTTTCTGTCTCCGGGAAGGCACGAATTCGAGTTTGGGTTTGGCGGATATCCGACTAGACCGTCTTGGTGTCTGTCCTGGCACTGGGGCGGGGGCAGTAGTCGTTGTTGTCGGAGTGGGGTCTGCCATTTCTCTTTGTCCGTTTCTCAGTCTCGGATACTAGATATTAGATTATCTGAGCGTCTGTCTGCCCGCGGGGGGGGGGGGGGGGGGTATCGATCGATCGAGGTCGCGGATGTGGTATGTGTAGTTGGCTGTATGTAGAGATGAAGCAAGAAGAAGAAAAATGACCAGCTGGCAGTGTGAACCGAACAACCCAACCCAGTGGTTCCACGGAAAGAGGGACGACTGTGCCTGGGTGGTGGTCCGTGCGCGGATATTTAGACAAGCACCTAAGAGTTGGCCAAGGCACACTAATACTACCTTTGCTTTAGAGTGCGTATAGTAACTTCAGGTAGCAAGCCTTACCCGACCACTTCTTTGGCAGGGAAATTTGAGTGATTAGTAAGACTCGGGAAATGCCGCCGCTGGCGGCCTTTGTACCTTGCTTGCAGTATGGCAAGCAAGTTTGGCATAGTACGCTGTGGTAATGTACATGGAACGCAATCCCGAAAGTTGCTAAAGGTGGTTGTACATATTTTTAAGATGGTGTGCGAATTTACAAATCAGTGGGAGGCCTTGTTACGAGAGAAGGAGACTGGTGTAACGCAGATGAAAAACTTTCTTGGTAGTTTTGGACATGCTGTGCATGACAAGAACTCCCTTTTTTTGGATGCACTTACACTTGCTTCGAGATCTAAGTAAGCGGGGATTTTTCTCTTTCTAGGGCTGTTGGAGACTGCAGGGGGTGGCGGTTCGAGAACGCAGATATGAACAATTTCGGTGGTGTAGCAGTCATTTCCGCTTGATCCGTTTCTTGGTCCGATAGGCCAGTGCCACAGGTTGAAGTGTAGTTTGACAATGGCATTTTCCAGATTAGTCTGGTATGTTGCTGGTGACAAGATCGTACCATCTTGCCCTCGCACTTGTAGAGGTTGCAGACAATGGGTCCTTTGTAACAGGAATACATCAGGAAAAATTCACTCGAAGATGTAGCTCTATGTAGGCTCTGTAGCACACATAACTGGATTGACAAGTCCCCAATGTGTAGTCAGTATAGGTGTTACGCCCCGCTCGCTTAACCGTGTGGCCAGTCTGGTTCTCACCTTTCGTTGGTGACTCTGGCTACACCATATTCATGTTCTACCTCATGGCTACATGTTTCCTTTTACTTGTTCTCTTCTTACCCTTGTACTTGTATCACAGTGCGCGTGGTGGCACTGCCCCCAGTCACGTGTAAGACGCGACGCATTTATCATGTGACCGACGCATCTCTGTCTCTCCCCTGTCTCGGTATGTGGCTACTGTATTATGTATTGGTTGTCCCCTCTTTCTCTTCTGGGACGACCTCGTTTCTGTTGCCATCGACATCGGTTTCCGCAGCCTCCATGGCTCGGCTCATGTCCTTGGTTCTATTCTTACTTTATGACTTGTAGCGACTCCCTTCTGCTTGGCAGCGCCCATTGGGATTTTGCTACAGGTCAGTCTTGTTGCTATGGTACAGCTACTTACTGTGGAGCTGCGCATACCAGTGCGGGTGACTCGATCCCGAGTCATTTCCCTTGCATGGTATTGCTTTCGCTTGCCCGCCCTCATGTATCGTAGGAGTATATAGGAGCTGGTGGATCGTTGTGATCCCCAGCTTTTAGCTACCTTGCAACAAACCTCCTTTTTTGCTCACACTCTGTGATCGCTACTCTGGTCGACCGACTCGAGTAAGGGTTTGCCAAGTCCAGCTCAAAGTACCATCGCTGGCCAGGTCACTCTAACTCTCGTCTTGAGGGTTTTCATCTAGGCCTTAACTCAAGTCTTGTTGTCTGGCACGGACTTTCGTTGCAGCCTAACAAAAGCTAAAAGCTCTCCTTACCCCATTCCTGCCTAGCTTCCACCTGCATGCTGTCTGGCATGTGTAGCGAAAGCAAAGCACCCCTATCGACTCTACCCTACGTGATCGTTGTCTTTGCACGTCACTAGGTCAAGTCAACAGACACCCTACTTGGATCCAACTAGGCAGCCACCCGGGTACCTAGTCCGAGTATTGTCCTTCACTGTGTCGAGACCTTACCTCGCTATACTCTGTCCTTTGCAAGCCTCTAGCCAGGCCCGAGGTCTAGGCACCCCCACTTAAAGTTTCAAGACGTCGTCCCCGCAAGGAACACCTCCCGTTCCCCCGCGACAAGGAAAGGAGCGTGCAGATCGGCCTCCACTGCCGCTACCTCCTTCACCCTTCAGCTCTACCCGTAAACAACGATACGCTTCAGAACAAAGAACCGGATCTCGATCCGTGTTACCCCCATATTACGTTCCGACCCCGTTATCCAACCCCACCTTTCTGCAAACTAGGAACCCCACCGAGGGAGACGTTTCAGATACCGATCAGGAACCGGATTTACCTTCTGAATTAGGATCTGCCTTGGGTGATCAGGACGTCGACATCCCTGTAACTCCGCACGAAGAAGAAGTTGATCATTTCGCTTCAGGCTTCGCAGCAATGACGACGATTCAGGAAGGACAAAGTAGCGCGGTTCCTCAGACCGAACCTAATCCCAATCCCGTGCAGTCCGAGCAGCCGAGTGCTCCTGCATCTCATCCAACCGTTGGACTCCAGCAGTGGCTCACTCGTGAGCAGGCTGACTACTGGCACTGCTTCTATCATCCCGAACAAGAAGAAGCATGCCGTAGCAACGTCAATGGAGGATGAGAATTCAACATTAACAAACCCTTGACGTTTTCAGGCAAACAAGGAGAACTCCGCCCCTGGCTAAATCAAGTCGCTGCCTATCTTGCATTGAACGCTCACGTCTACACGAGTGATCATGTGAAGATCGGCCTGGCGCTATCCTATATGACTATGGGAGTAGCCGGCGCGTTCGCCTCAAACTATATTGCCAAGTATGTCGATGGATGGGAAGACACTTACCCGGACACGTGGAACAGCTTCAAAGAAACCTTATACGTGACCTTCGAAGCCGGAGATCAAAAAGCCCAAGCGGTCATCAAACTCAAAGCCCTCACTCAGGGCGACCGCCCTCTCGAAAACTATACAGCCGAGTTCCTGGGGCTTTTCAATCAAGCCGGACTTCTGCCGACTTCTATCGAAGGAGGTGTGTTGTTCGCTCAAGGTCTGTCCCACAATCTCCGAGATCGTATTCTGGATCGGCAGCATCCACCAACCAACATTGGCGAGTGGGTGAAAGCCGCCGGAGAAGTTTATACGTCACAGATCTCGAAGGACATCTACAACAAGGGACCGAACGCTCACCACCATAATCCGTTCACTTTTCCATGAATGCCCCCTGCCCATGATCCCAATGCTATGGACGTGGATCAAGCTCGACGCATTCGATGTCGTCGCTCTAACGTCCGCGCAATCACTTGCTACAACTGTGGCAAGGAAGGGCACGTCAAGAGGGAGTGTCAGGAAAAGCCACACGTTCCCAAGTTTAACATCAAACGTACCGAACGCGGTACTTACGAACTAGACCCCAAGGTAGCCGAAGAAATCCTCCACAAACAATCCGGAGAACAGTCTGGAGAAAAGGTGTTTGAGGTTTCGGAGAAGACCTTGAAGGATTTTTAATCGGGCAAACCACCGCCACTGTGGTACACCCTAACGCCAAGATTCTGTCACTAAGATCTACCTGTACTAGTATCGCAAATGAAGATGATATGTGTGCCGATTCCCTGACTGGCTCTCTTTATTTGATTGACAGAGAAAACGTGGCAATTCCGACTACAATCGACTCCGGTGTGGAGATCAATTCGATCGACCCCCACGTTGTCGAGAAGTATAAACTCAAAACCTACCCGATCGAATATCCGCTCGGGGTTACCGCCTATAACGGAGGAGAAGGTTTTCAAATCAAAAGAAAAGTTACTCTTCACACCAAAATCCAGGATCGAGTAATGCGCGTAAAGGCCTACGTTCTGCCACTTCGACGCGAATCGATCCTGTTAGGGATGCCATGGCTGAAGAAGTTCCAACCCGATATCGACTGGAAGACCCAAAAGATCCGAGGATGGAAGGATGAGGAGTCTATCCCCAGAGCACCCCGCAAGGAGGGTGCAGTAAGGAAGACGACCATCTCTACCGACCTCGAGGTGAAGGCTTCCGCCGGTAAGGAAGAAGTCAAGCTCCCGGATCTGTATCGGGAGTTCGAAGAGGTATTTTCTGAAAAGGATATACCGTTACCCCCTCATCGACCAGGACTTGATCACGAAATTCAGACCAAACCGGACTTCCCACGACAGAAGGGTCATATCTACCCGATGTCCCAAGACGAGATGAAGATGCTCCGCGAATTCATCGATGAGAACCTAAAGTGTGGGAAGATCCGTGAGTCAAAGTCTGATCAAGCCGCCCCTGTGTTCTTCGTAGGAAAGAAAGATGGGAAATGCCGACTCATACAAGACTATCAACATCTAAATGAACATACTGTCGACGATTCCTATCCTCTTCCCAACGTCCAACAGCTCATCGATGAACTATGCGAGTCTCGCTACTACGCGAAGTTCGATATCCGTTGGGGCTTTACCAACATCCGAGTAAAGGACTCCGACATATGGAAAGGAGCCTTCATAACGCCCCTCGGACTATTCGAACCACTCATCATGTTCTTCGGACAGGAGAATTCACTGCCAACTTTCCAGCGGTACATGGACATAACGTTCCGTGAGCAGCTGATGAAGTGCCAACAAGTTGGGTATATGGACGACGTAGTAATCCACGCCAAAACCCGAGAGGAGCTTCGTCGCCACATCATTGAATTCTTGAAAATCTGTCGTCAAGAGCAACTTCGACTCAAAATCTCAAAGTGTATCTTCGAGGCTGAAGAAGTGGAGTTCCTAGGATATGTCATTGGTGATGGATGGATCAAAACCCATGCGGTTAAAACTGATGCCGTCCAGGAATGGAAGGAACCCGAAAATCTGACGCAACTCCGATCATTTTTAGGGTTCACCAACTTCTACTGGAAGTTCATAGCCGGCTACTCCGCCATATCTGCCCCACTTCATCACCTCTCGAAGAAGGATGTCCCGTGGAAATGGGATCGCGATCAGCAACAGGCCTTCGACAAGCTCAAGGCTGCGCTCGGATCCTCCCCAGTCCTAAACATCCCCGACCCTACCAAACCGTTTGCGCTGTTCACCGATGCATCCCAATCGGTGACAGGCGCGGTCCTAGCCCAGAAAGGAGAAGACGATGAATGGCACCCGTGCTCCTACCTATCGGAAAGTCTCAAGGGCGCCGAAAAGAACTACCCTGTATATGACCTCGAGTTCCTCGCGGTCATACGCGCTATCAAGGCTTTCTGGCACTACCTCATATCCCCCGTCGCACCCACCATCGTCTTCACTGATCACAAAAACCTCGAGTACTACAAAGAACCTCAGAAGTTCTCACAGCAGCAAACCCGCTGGTTTTCGTATGTACAGGGGTTCCCCCTAAAGTTTTCTTATACTCCGGGTCGTCTTATGATGGCCCCTGACGCATTATCTCGACGCAGTGACCACTCTCCCCCAGAACCTGTAGTCGCCACTTTGCTCCCACCGAGCGTGTGGCTTGAGGGGGGGGTGAAACCCACAACTCTGACCGTCTCTCTCCCGAAAACGCCCCAGATTTCGAACAAGCCCGCTTCGCCGCCCTCTGAGGAACCCGTCAAAGAGCGAAAACGAGGCATCTACGCCCTGTTGGCTGAAGTGTATGAGCGCGCCAAGAGCGAAATGTCAAAGGACTCGACACTTTCCACCGACAACCCCGAAATCTCCTCTCATCCCGACAGAACTAAGCGTCGCAAGAACCGCGTCTACATTCCCCCTGGCACTCGTAAAGAGTGCCTTCTATCCTATCACGATCACCCGTCCGCCGGGCACCCTGGAATCAAGGCAATGACCTGCAAAATGGTCAAGGACATGTGGTGGCCAGGCATGTGGAAGTATATCCGCGACTACGTTAAAGGCTGCGCTATATGCCAGTCTGCCAAGGTCATCACGCACCCTGTAACACCGCCGGTCGTCCCCAACGACATTCCGAAGAACCCCTTCCCCTTCCAGCAGATCTCCATGGATCTGATTACTGACCTCCCCGTATCCAACACCTTCGATACCATCCTCACAATTGTCGACCAAGGTCTAACCAAGGCCACTATGTTCATCCCTTGCAGGAAGGACGTCGACTCGCTTGGTATCGCCCGCCTGTTCCACAAACACATGTACTCCCGCTTTGGTCTCCCCAAGGCAGTCATCTCAGATCGGGGACCGCAATTCGCTTCCGCCTTCACGAGAGAACTCTACAAATCCCTCGGAGTCCAGTTGAAGCTGTCCACCGCCTACCACCCGCAGACCAATGGCGAGAGCGAACGTGTCAACCAGGAATTGGAAATGTACCTCCGCTGCTATTGCGCTGAACATCCTAACAGCTGGTCATCCAAACTCCCGGATGCCGAGTTCGCGCATAACAGCTGTATCCATTCCGTTCATCAACAAACGCCGTATAGCCTCCTCTGTGGCTATGATCCCTCCCCTTATCCCGAAGTTCGGCTCACATCAGCGCCCAGCGTCGACGAACGTCTGGAATGACTTGCCAGCTGCCATGACAACGCCATACCCGCTCACAAAGCTGCACAGGAAGTTATGAAACGCCGATCAAAGGGAACCTATGTCCCATTCAAAGAAGGCAATCGAGTTTGGCTCGATTCGGGTAACCTCCATGTTCAAGGGCAGTCTTCAAAAGTCACACCCCGATGCTTTGGACCATTTGAAATAGAACGAGTCATCTCCCCCGTGGCTGTTCGACTGCGCCTCCCTGATACGTGGCATGTGCACCCAGTGTTCCACACTGGTCGGTTGCTCCCCTATCACGAGACGGCTGAATATGGAATTCCCGACCCTCCGCCACCTCCCGAAGTAGTGGATGACGAAGTCGAATGGGAAGTGGAGTCAATACTAAATCATAAAAACACAGGTCGCGGTCGTCAGGCGCATCACACATACCTCGTAAAGTGGAAAGGGTTTGCGCACGTGGACAATTCTTGGGAACCCAAGAGCTCGCTAAAAGACCATGCAGCTGAGCTCCTCGACCAATACAAACTTTCCCACTGCTTGCCCCTCACCTAAACTTTTCACTCCTCATCATCATGTGCGACAATGTACCTGACTTCCAGTGATGTGACGGTTACGATGCCCCGCTCAATACCCGCCCCTATGCGGTATTCGACTCATTGTCCGACGACCCCTCCCCGTCACCTCAGCTCTCAAGTCTATCTTCCCAAGTCGACTTATCCACCTTCAGCTCCTTTGACGAAATCCCCCCACCGCGGTCCTTCCCCGGCCAGTCGTTCTCTATCCACCGCATCCCTGTCACGTGCGGATGACTTAGCAAGGGAAAGGAGACCCAGCAAGGGCCCCCACTTCACCAATCCGTTCTCTTCACCGACGGTTCCCGCCCCGGTGGTGTGTCGGCAGCCTCAGCCCACTCCACCCATGGACGTGAACTGGAAGGCCCATCCCCCAGCACTACTCCAGAGGTTCCCCAGATCCAAGTTATCCCCGCCTGCGACCCAGACTGCCTCTTCCCTCCCTCCCGTGGGGACTTGGTACCTGCGTCGCCAGACTACTTCAACTACGTTTGGACGCTTGCAATCTTCGACGGAGGGTACCCATTCGACGGGAAAACAGAAGAACAGAACAGTCGCATTCGGGTGCTGTCTGAGGTCTACCGAGGAACAGACATAGCCTTGGACCGAGTCCCCGAACTCCTCAGCAAGACTCGAATCTGCCCCTCTGACATCATCGGGGAATCCATAGATCGACTTCTCGCTGATCTCACTGTCAATATATCCGCTGTCCAGTACAAGCTCGTACTCGAGTTGGCCTCTATCGTCAGCCCTGACGAATGTTGTACCTTTCGTAACCGAGAGGTTGACTGCCACATTCAAACGGCCAAAGAGCGACTTGGTTCTGGCCAGGATACTCCAGCAACAGCAGGATCGACAGTGGGTGAGAAGCATCCTGACGTAACCGTAAAGGTCGAGGAAGCCGAGCCAGACCCGTGGTCCCAGGAACCTTTAGAGTTTACGGCTGACGACGGATATAGCAAGAAATGGGATGCCTCTTTTAGCGAAACAGCTAAGTTTCTCTCTGAAACTGTTCCCTCCGCCGTGTCCTCCTTTCACTGGAGGTCTTTCCTAGACACAGCTGCCTGGAACAAAGCCGATCACTCGCTCCATAATGCGGTCAATGCAACCACGTCCATTCCACCCGCTACCTTCCATCCCGTCATCGTCGACTCAATGCTATGGCTCTACCTTGCTGGCCGTGCCCCCATTCCCTTGTCACACCCTCTCTACGAGTACGCCTGCTACGACTGCCGTCACCTTGGACATTGGTCCTGTCGTAACAGCCGTGGATCAAGGTGGACTCCCGCCTCTAACCTATCCGCCGAGGACGAGAACGAGGGATCGCGCCGCTCGACTACCCGTCCGCTTTGCTCCTGCCACCACTGCTCCCTGACTCCCAGGCCGTCTGTCAACCCTGGTCAATCAGGTGTTCGACGAGCCTGAGGGGGGGGTGATGTTACGCCCCGCTTGCTTAACCGTGTGGCCAGTCTGGTTCTTACCTTTCGTTGGTGACTCTGGCTACACCGTATTCATGTTCTACCTCACGGCTACATGTTTCCTTTTACTTGTTCTCTTCTTACCCTTGTACTTGTATCACAGTGCGTGTGGTGGCACTGCCCCCAGTCACATGTAAGACGCGACACGTTTATCACGTGACCGACGCGTCTCTGTCTCTCCCCTGTCTCGGTATGTGGCTACTGTATTATGTATTGGTTGTCCCCTCTTTCTCTTCTGGGACAACCTTGTTTCTGTTGCCATCGACATCGGTTTCCGCAGCCTCCATGGCTCGGCTCATGTCCTTGGTTCTATTCTTACTTTATGACTTGTAGCGACTCCCTTCCGCTTGGCAGTGCCCGTTGGGATTTTGCTACAGGTCAGTCTTGTTGCTACAGTACAGCTACTTACTGCGGAGCTGCGCATACCAGTGCGGGTGACTCGATCCCGAGTCATTTCCCTTGCATGGTATTGCTTTCACTTGCCCACCCTCATGTATCATAGGAGTATATAGGAGCTGGTGGATCGTTGTGATCCCCAGCTTTTAGCTACCTTGCAACAAACCTCCTTTTTTGCTCACACTCTGTGATCGCTACTCTGGTCGACCGACTCGAGTAAGGGTTTGCCAAGTCCAGCTCAAAGTACCATCGCTGGCCAGGTCACTCTAACTCTCGTCTTGAGGGTTTTCATCTAGGCCTTAACTCAAGTCTCATTGTCTGGCATGGACTTTCGTTGCAGCCTAACAATAGGTATCAAGCAGCATTACATAGTACAATATAGCTTGAATAGAGCATGGTCCATCCTATGTAACTAGCTGCTATGGATGCTCACCAGGCTGTGTAGCTGGACATAGGAGTCAAAGTTGTTGTGTACTTTCTTGCTACCATCTCAGGATAGGCAGCCATAGGTGACATACCATAAACGCATCACATGCAATCATTGTTGGAACTTTGTCTTCAAACTGACGTTTAGGTTTGTGTATTGTACCTTTACAGCGCGGACACCAAGATCATCACGTGATGCGTTGTGGGCAACTCTTCTTGCGAGAGTGCAAAGGGAAAAAGGGGGAAAGCTGTAGGGTAGACCTAGGCTTGTCCCAAGGGGTCGTGAGTCGGAAGGAGACTGAGGGGAGGTAACTGGTGGGTCTGGGAAATTTTCCCTGAGGCCTGGGGAGTGTAGGCGGCGAAGAACTCGAAATTCCACCTCAAAATGGGCGAAGAGGGATTTTTCTAGTCGATAAGGCGGCGTTGGGAAGCTAGGAACTCGGTCGGCAGCGAAAGTAGACTCTTGTAGACTGTAGTAAAAATCGGTAGATGCAAAGGGGACGACTCAGAGGGCTGGCGGAATTGTTAAGACGCAAGGAGGCTCGAAATCGTCGGTAGAACTCGATGGGTAACTCTGGGGACTCGAAGTGGGCTCAGAAGACTCGAAGAAAACTCTGAAAGCGACTCTGGGGACTCAGGATGACTCTTAGACACACAGATTGTGACGCCAGAAAAGTGGGTATATTTTTCCTAAGTACAGCGGTGTTTTGTAGCGTAGGAGGGGTTGTAACTAAGGTACATTTCGGCGAATTTCGGAGACGTCATATGTCAAGAAAAACATGAAAGAAAAGCGCTGAAATAAGGCACTACAGAACGTAGGTACGAAAGGAAGGGGGAGAGAAAGCAAGAAAAGCCAAAAGGAAAGGGAGGCGGCGAAGAAGAACATGCCTAGGGGACTGTAGGTTGCTGACCGACGATGCGGGGACTCTTAGCGGCGGTCTGGGGCGGCACGGCAGTGCTACTGGTGGCAGCGGGCGTCGGAGACTCGAGTGGAGCTTATAGAGGCCGACGTCACAGCCTTCGGTGGAGGCCGCCGACAACCGGTAGACACGTGATACTTGTCTGGAGACCGAAAGCCGACGTAGTGTGGGGCAGATAGGGGCTAGAGCTCGAAGGGAACGGTGGACAGGGGTCAGCGGCGATGTTGGTAGCGGTGATAGGGGCATACGACCTAATCGGGACATGGCGGTAATTCTAGCCAAAAGAAGTGCTCGATTAGCCGAGTTTGCCGAGAGTGGAGCGGCGGCGATGATTTTGGAGGGGCAGCCTGCTGCGGGAAGTGGTGTAGGGCGGTGATGACGATGCTAATAACTGATACATTCAGCCCTAGGGAGTATGGACTCCCTACACCTCCTGGGGTCTTTGAATACTGACCGTCCTCGGTCAGAGACACGCAGTGACACGGAACAATGACGGGATGCCGTCAGGCACGTGATGTGGCTGTGTACGGATCAAGTGCAAGCGAGACGGGGTTCTCGAGCACGTGCTGTGGCAAAAATGATTCCGCGTGAACAAACGCTGCCAAACATACCAAACAAACACCGCCACTTCGTCTTTCTTTCTCTAAGTCCCACCTCCACCACCAGTACTCGCCGCAACTCACTATGAACCACCATCGACATGTCGACGTCTAAGGCTACCACGTCTCGCCAGCCCATCTACGTCCCACCCGACGCCATCCGTAAGGAGATTCCCAAAAGGTGGGCCAAGAACATGGAGGCTCTGGCGGCGGTGATGAGGGAGATCCCGGACGAGGTGGCAGAGGAAGATGTAGCGCAGGAGTGGATGGAGAGGTTCGAGGAAGTATCGGTAAGTCCCCAGTAAATGTTCAAGTGCATCAACCGTAGATGGGTTATAGGCCCAGATCGAGGAGCTGCATAAGTTCGCCGCCAACATGAGTGCTGAGGTGCCTGAGTATCCTGAGGACACCGAGGAAGCAATTGGGTCGGGTTTCCTGACGCTGGTTGCTCTTCGTAACCGGTTCCCTCGAGATGCGACGAAGTCAAAACCCAAGCCAGCCCCAGGAGCTGCTGCTAGGCCGAAGGCAGGCGGCGAAGTCAGGCGGTCACAGTGCCAGCTAGAGAAAGCTGCCATGACCGACGAAGGGCCTAAGGTATGTCGTAACACCAGTCTTTGTAGAGCCGTGGTCTGACTTTGGTCTTTTATCCAGGACACCAGCCGTGCCGCCGACTCGGTAGCCATCGGGGTAGCGGCGGCATCCTCTCGTGAAGCACCAGCGGTCGAGCAGGAGCAGGCCGCTGTCGTCGATAATGTGACGCAGGGGCTCAGGAGTGGCGTGATAGGTGCAACCCAGGCGTCGCAAGGGACCAAGGAGCCTTGCGAACGATGCGTCAAGCGAGGTGTCCAGTGCGTATGGGAGGGTGGCGCGGCATGTGAAGCATGTCACGTTGGGAAGAAGAAGTGTGACAAGGCTGGAAAACTGGGCAGAAAGGTGAGTCTCAAGTCTCTCTTGTGGCTCAGCGGTGACAAGGATACGTAGCGCAAAAATCCCGATGTTCCACCAGCGTCATCAGCCTCAACGAGCAAGAGGGCGAAGACGACACCTGTCCCACCTCCCTCGTCTTCGGCTCCACCAAAGGTTACTTTAAAGGGTCGCCCGCGAGTCGTCAGTCGAGCCATACCAGCCGCAGGGGCTGCCGCCTCTCTACCCATGCCTCGAGAAACTGCCGTCCCTTCCATTTCTTCCTCGCCCGGTGATCCACTATTTCTTCCTTCGAGTTGGCCTAACACTCCCGTTCTTCCATACCACGTATCTCCCCCACCCATCCCTGAAAACGACGGCCCAATTGACAACCCAGTGGTATTCGGCACACCCGTCAGTGGAATTCTCGAAGACGAAGCCGATCCTGTCAAACCACAGCCTGACATGGAAGAGATCGATCTGACTACGCCGCGCAGATCGCCGCTACCTGAAGAGGATGTGCTGAGAACTCGGAAGGGTAAGTGCCGAGCTGATTCAAGTGAGCGGTCTCCCTTCGAAGAGTTGGACGCGAGGATCGCCGCTATCGAGGAGTCCGTCGAGTGGGGGGAGGAGACCCTGCTGGACCTATATTCGCAGATGGCTCAAGTGACCGCCGACGTGGGGCAGGTGAGCACTGCTCTTCGAAGGGCGAAGCTCCAGCTGCGGTCGTTGAAGAAGTGGCGACGAGATAGCTTCGTAGAGGGTCCGTAGGTAGTGTTTGTATCTTGTGCTTTTGTCCTGCAGAATCTATTCGAGTGTCCGCGCTGCAAACAGACGAAACATCGAAGAAACCAGTAAGGGTATGTAAAAAAATCGCCTCCACTGCGGGTTTGGTATGACATCAAGTGTCTGTGAAAGTGCGTAAGTTAGACGACAGTAAGGAAACATCCTGGATACAGAGGAAAAGATGAAAGCAAACGAGTGGTATTTCTTTATTTTATTTTATATTTATTTTTGACGGTGTTTTGGTTGTCGGTAATCTTTTAAGTAGAGGAAGAAGTGAGTATGGTTACGAAGTCAGATGACAGAAGAGAAAGAAGTAGATGTATTTTTTGGTTTTATAGGTTTTGTGTTCGTGAGTTTTGCTTTCGGAATATCCGTATGAGTAGGGAGTCTATAAAGATAAACGAAAGAGATGAAAGGAAAAACAGAGAGAAAATGAAACAGAAGGTACAGTTACTCGTCTGACTCGTCCCTAAGGACACCAGTGAGCTCTGGGTCGGGCAGGGAGTCGTCTTCGAGTTGGTCGATGGTGGGATTGTCGAGGCCCACTAGGTGGGTGACCTCAATTCGAGACTTATTGCGAGGGAAATAGGGGAATAGTCGGAAGGCGGCGAAGCGGAATTTCGAAATAGTGCCATCGAGCTCTGCGAGAAGATATGAGCCGCCTTTAGTTCGACGCACCACTACCATAGGTCCTAGGTAGCGCGGTTTGGTTTTGCGGTCTAGCTCTTTCTCGATGCGGGAATTTCTGACGATGACTAGTGTACCAGGTTCGAAGTCGAAGTCATGTATAGTTTTCTCGAAGTGGGATACGAAGTCTTTCGCCGAAGTGAAGCGGGATTTTAGGACTCGATCATGTATGAGCTGGAGATCTTCTGGCCGCTTTTGTAGTTGGCGAGCTCGATTGGCGATGAGATCTGCGGTAGAATAGGACTCGGCTTCATAGGGTGCTAGGAATGTCGCTTCGACGAGGTTGAAGGGTAGTCTGGGATGGACACCGTGAGCCATATAATATGGAGAGAATCCCGTAGCTTTGTGGACGGTGACTCTTTCTGCCCAAAATACCGTCGGTGCGACTTCTGACCATTTCGATGCCTCTCCCTCACAACTCTTAACCATTGCTTCTCTCACATCAAAATGCCGCCGCTCTACGACACCATTTGCTTGCGAGTTATAAGGCAAGATACGAATATGCCGAATGCTGTACGTCTTCGAAAGCCAGTCTAGTGCTAGAACATAGGGAGCGCCATTGTCGGTGACTATTTCAGCTACAGCTCCCCATCGGCATAAGATTTGCTCGAATAAGAATTTGCCGACCGACTTGCCAGTCTCAGATCGAAGCATGGCCCATTCGGGGTAGCTGGTGAGCGAGCAGCGGGCTTGAGTGACATAGCGGTACCCGTTCGACTTCGGCATTACGAATGTGTCGACATAAGCTTTGTAAAATAGGGGTTCTGGTATTGCGACCACAGGGGGAATATGGATTCGATCGAGGCAGCGAATCTGGCACTCGTGACACGTCCTGATGTACCAGCGAACATCCTGCTCAAGCATAGCACTGCAAGCATTTCACTATTTTTCTTCAGAAAACATGCTGAAAAAAGGGAGGGAAGAGATACTTTTTTATTTTGGATGTTTGGAAAGAAAAAATGCAAGAATAATATTTTATATTCTTCCAGAGAACATGAATTGATGCTAGTGCCAATTAGAGTAGAAGCTAATTGACACTACCATCAATCCATGTTTTTTGGACAAACATACAATATTATTTTCGCATTTTTCCCTTTCAAACATCAAAAATAAAAGAGTATCTCTTCCCTCCCTTTTTTCAGCATGTTTTCTGAAGAAACATTGTGAAATGCTTGCAGTGTAGGCCACCAGAACCGAGTCAGTAAATGTATGCGGGTGGAGAAGATACCCTTATGGCCCAGTTCGTCGTGGGCTTGACAAATAATGCCGAGCCGCTTGTGGCGGTGAACAACGAGCTGGTGACGACCCTGAGGCTCCTTCCTCCACAACTCTCCGCCCTTGACGAAATATCGGGTGGCCAGCTGCACCAGGCTCTCTAACTCCTTCTCCTCTAATCCATCTGGCGGCTTCTTCGTCTCTAGAAACTCTCTCACAACTTCTAACCTCTCGTCTCTCTGCTTCGCCTTCTCGGATCGCAGTATTTCAGTCTCGGAAGTCTCTGGCGGTATTTCTGAGGCGGTAAAAATGGCTATGTCCTGAGGTAGGCTGGAAGGTGAGTAGTACTCCGACAGTGGGATTTCTGGGGGACGTAGCAGGCGGGACTTTGGTTCGCGACGATTCACGAGCTCAACGGCGAAGGCTCCACACTCGTCTACCCAATCCTCATATTCTTCTTTGTCAACCTCGGGATCTCCTTTGGCTTTAGGTCTTCTAGACAGCCCATCAGGGGCAGCGTGCTTAGCGGCAGGTACGTGGACGAGTTTGAAGTCGAAGAGCAGAATGCCAGCGATCCATCGATTGATGGTGGCATTAGGCTGTAGGTCAGGCTTGTTAATCATACCCTTGATATACCTCGCATCGACCTCGACGACCAAATTTCGTACACCGAATATGTAAAGCCGTGCATCGTGAAGGGCTCGAAAGAGACCGAACAGTTTGAGTTTGGCTTGACTGTAGCGCCGCTCTCGGTCGTTGAGAGTGATTGAGCCAAAACGAGCGGGATATCTTTTGCCACCTTCATCCTCTTGCATGAGTATATAGCCGACAGCAATATTCGAAGTGTCGACGGCGAGGATTACTGGCGAGGCGGAATTGTAATCGATTGATTGAAGTGCTGGGGACGCGACGATGGCGGTCTTGAGGTACTCCATTGCCGCTCGATGCTCGTCGCCGAACTCGAAGGGAACATCTTTCTTGGTCAACTCTACGAGAGGACGAGCGTGTTTGGCGAAGTCTTTAATGAATATGCGGCAATATGAGCATAGACCTAAGAAGCCCCTGACTTCAGTGACATTAGTGCAATAGGGCCAGTCTTTGATTTTCTGAACTTTAGTTTCGTCGGGAATTCTCCCCTCGTACGAAACCTTGTGCCCGACTACCACGATAGATGGAGCGGCGATTACGCACTTCTTGGCAGAGACGGTGGCACCTGCATGTCGTAGTCGGTGAAGAACCTGATTAGTATTTTGTAAGTGCTCCCAAATGAAGCGTCGAATGCCGCTATTTTGTGGAATTGTTTCGAAGGTGCCATCGGTTTGTTGGTAGCGAGATTTAGGTCCCTTGATAGGGCAGTCATCGATGAAGGGGATAGTAACTTCGGGTATTTCGTCTTTTAGGATCCAGCAAACGTCACCATGGAATATCTGCACGGCATTAGTGTAGCCCATATGGAGCTTAGTGAGTCGGAGAGTGCCGATAGGGGTTTGGAAGGTGGTTAGATCACGGTAATCGTCGTGGATGGTGCGGTGGTCATAGCCGACCATGAGGTCTAGGATGCCGTAGACAGAGTGGCAAGCGAAGGCTTCGGCAATCGAATCGACAAAGGGGGGGACGGCTGAATCCTGAATAGAAACTGCATTTAGTGGCTGCAAATCATGGACAAGACATAGGGATTTTCCGTCTTTCTTGACTACGCAGAACCACTTTGATCGGTATGACGAAGTCGAGGGTTCGTAGACGCCAGCGGCAATTTTCTCTTTGATGATTTGAACGACGTCGCGAAATATAGCGGGCGGGATAGGTATGTTGCGCTCGACCCAGGGCTTGTGCGGCAATGTCGGAATTTTAAGGGGGGGAAACATGTCTTCTCGGAAAGTACCTCGTTCTGAGGTCTCCCATGCGAAAGTGGTCTCGTGGGTTTGAACTAGCCATCGAACAAGTTCCAATTCCGAAGGCCATAGGAATTTGGCCGGGTCGAGATCGAGCTCTTCTGCTCGTGCCGCCGTGAACCTAGAGCCTGGAATGAACGGTGGGGGACGGTATGGTAACACAGGAAGATCTGCGAGAGGGTCACCGACCTCCCGACGGTCAACCCGAAATTCAACAGGCATCGCAGTCGGGATAGGTCGAACCTTCTTAGCTACAGGTTTGTATTTTAAAATGTGACAGACTGGGTCGAACTTGAAGGTAGATCGAAGTACTGAAAGTGTCAGCGGTGAAATGGTAGTACTGGTAGAGAACAGGAAAGGATCTTTGGAAGAGACAAAGCTAGAATCATAAGGGTCAAGAGAAGGTGCGCTAGGAGCAGTATAGTCGAGAAGAAACGCCGCAGCAGTATTTTCTTTCGAGTCTGTAGGAAGAGACGAGGTGAAATCCGAAGACGAAGAGGGGGGGTCTGAAATATAGAGGGAACACACGGATACTACGTTGTCCTGGTCTCCTTGCACCTCGGGCGAGTCATTGACCAACTTTAAAAACCCTGTTCTACTCCTTCTAAGTGTCGGCGGTACTCTTGGCGAGAGAAGTATTCGGCCTCGTCCTCTGAATTAACGAAGCGGGGTTGGGGATGTAGGCGATGGCGAGGTCGAGTCGGTATTAACAATTGCCGCCCCGAGTTGGGGTCACGGATCTCTAAGGATTGCTCGCCGTCAGGGAAGTCTCTGAGGATGCTGCTGAGTAGACAGAAGAATGGGCGGCCTAACAAGAGGTCGAAGGGAGTGCGATTGACGACTTGGATTTGTAGATGTGCCTCGACTGGCCCAATACGCAGAGAAGCGTTCTCTATGACACCTAGGGTACTCTCTTTAGACTGGTTAGCGGCCTCGAGAGTCATATGCATGTCAGAACACAGGGGGGCACCCAAGGCCTCCCACAACTCGCGTCTAAGGGCTACTACCTGGCATCCACTATCAAGAATACACTCGACTCTGAGTTTGTCCATCAGAATCCCATTGACGGCACGAAGGGGGGCGGTGGCTAAGCCGACGCATTTACCCTCGGTATCTTTGATGAGGTATTGCTCGTATGAAGCCCATGTAGACGAGGACGAAGTTTCCGACGCAGTTTCGAGGCTCCCTATGGCGATCTTCTTTGTCATGGCCATCTCCTTAATCTGTTTGCAGATTTCAGGGCTGACTGCGAGGAGATCTTGAGTCGAGATTTCGATCTTGGCTCCTAATACTTGGGACACAAGGCGCTTTGTGGCAGCGGCTTCGTCAAAGCCGCTCTGGTAGCGAAACTGAGGGGTAGAGTTAGACTGCGGTTTAGAGTTAGAAGGCTCGGCAGCATTGTTTCTAGGTGGAGGATTGGCGATATTTTCGTTAGATGAAGTTGGATTTTTGGAAGTAGAGGCGGTATTGTTGACTGGAGCAGGGTTCGAAGGGGGTGCATTACGAGGACGACGAGTCAGGATTTCCACTCCATCGAAGCGGGCAGGTTTCTTCCTCTTTATAGTGTTTTTGAGCTCCTCGACCTGAGCATAAGCTCTAGCAAGGGCACGCTTATCTTCTTCGTCGGCATTATCTTCTATCTCCTGGTCAATGAGATAAGATGAGGGGTGAACTTCGACTTGAAATTCAGCTGAGTCCTCAGAGCCGAAGAACATAGTATTGACGAGGTGGGGAGGGGTATCTCTGCCTCTAGACGACGAAGTGGTGCCTGGAGATTGGATGGAGACTAGATTTGCCGACGCCATGATGGACTCTCTAAGGGCTAGGAAGTTGTCGATCTTTTCTTTGAAATTCCGCCCAGCAGCAGACCTGGGGATGTCGGAACCATCTTTCATGAAGACTTTACCGCCAATCAGCATGCATTTCCCCTGGCGGACATACTCTTGGCACAGTTCGCACTCAGCGGTCCTGTGGCCGTCGGTACTGCCGCAGAAGAAGCAGCAGGGATCGAAAGGGCGGCGAAACTGTTGATCTTGAGGTTGGGTCTGACGAGGTGGTGGCGCCTGGTGCTGGTCGGCAGTTTGGATGTATTCTCGCTTAAGGATGGTCGGTGGGGCAGATGGCTGTGAATATGACTCGGGGAATAGAGCTGAACTGTCGACTTGAGCGATATTCTGACGAGCACCGCTTAGAAGATAGGTGGCTTGCTTGTAGACTTCGTCGAAGGGCCAGGGGTCGTCGACATCATGATCTAGATCTTTAAGTTGGAGTCGGGTAGCCAGAGTGTTACGGAATCTGGGGGGGAACCCTTCAAGGAACTTCTCATTGATGACGTCTTCAGCCAGCCTCTTCTTTTTGTTGATAAGGGCGACGATGCGGCGAAATTCTCTAACGTATTTGCCGAGGTCGTCGAGGGAGGACATGGGCTTCTGAACTTGGTGATGAAGGAGGGTTTCGAGGTCGGCTTTGGTATATTGGCGGCCCTTAACGTCGGCACCAGGGTAGAAACTCATTACTTCCGCTGCAAAGGCGTCCCAGTCGTCGTTAGCTGCTGAATCGAGGGACGACCAGAGCTCAGACTCGTTGCGGTCGGCATAGCGAATGGCCCATTTGATTTTAAGCTTCTCGTTGGTGATTCCTGCGTCGGTGCAGATCTGGTCAACGTCTTCGAAGTAGGCACAGATATCTTCGGTTTTGCCTGAGAACTTAGGGGCTTTGTTAGAACCCCTCAGCGGCATTTCGCGGTGAGCAGTAGGTGCAGACATGGCTGTCGGTATCTGGGTAGGCGGTGGTAAGACGAGATTTCGAACTGGAATCAGGACTGGGGCAGAAGTCTGTGGTGGGATTCGAACTAGGGGCGGGAATATACTGCGGGAAACGGAAACTGATTCTGATGGTATAAGAAGCTGTTCCGCTGCGAAGGTGGAGGCTGATGGGGACGGTGTGGACGAGAGGTCGGTTAAAGGCGATAGTTCTTGGCGGTCTGGCGGCGGAACGAAGGGTTCGTCGATCTCAAAGCCGCCTGGTATATCAAGGAACGATGTAGATGGTGGATCTGGTACGGGAAGGGGTTCTTCAAGTGGAAACTCGGTATCTGAGGAATGAAGCTCTGAGATTTCTCTGGGATCAGTAGACGGCACGAATAAATCAGAAGACGAAATAGAAAGGCGGCAGAAGGGCTCTAGGAGCTCTTCTAGTTTGGTTCTTTGACGGGTAGGTCAGAGAGATCTCCTTTCCAGATCTGAAGACCCCTCACGGTGGGCTCCAAAACGATGTGGGCAACTCTTCTTGCGAGAGTGCAAAGGGAAAAAGGGGGAAAGCTGTAGGGTAGACCTAGGCTTGTCCCAAGGGGTCGTGAGTCGGAAGGAGACTGAGGGGAGGTAACTGGTGGGTCTGGGAAATTTTCCCTGAGGCCTGGGGAGTGTAGGCGGCGAAGAACTCGAAATTCCGCCTCAAAATGGGCGAAGAGGGATTTTTCTAGTCGATAAGGCGGCGTTGGGAAGCTAGGAACTCGGTCGGCGGCGAAAGTAGACTCTTGTAGACTGTAGTAAAAATCGGTAGATGCGAAGGGGACGACTCAGAGGGCTGGCGGAATTGTTAAGACGCAAGGAGGCTCGAAATCGTCGGTAGAACTCGATGGGTAACTCTGGGGACTCGAAGTGGGCTCAGAAGACTCGAAGAAAACTCTGAAAGCGACTCTGGGGACTCAGGATGACTCTTAGACACACAGATTGTGACGCCAGAAAAGTGGGTATATTTTTCCTAAGTACAGCGGTGTTTTGTAGCGTAGGAGGGGTTGTAACTAAGGTACATTTCGGCGAATTTCGGAGACGTCATATGTCAAGAAAAACATGAAAGAAAAGTGCTGAAATAAGGCACTACAGAACATAGGTACGAAAGGAAGGGGGAGAGAAAGCAAGAAAAGCCAAAAGGAAAGGGAGGCGGCGAAGAAGAACATGCCTAGGGGACTGTAGGTTGCTGACCGACGATGCGGGGACTCTTAGCGGCGGTCTGGGGCGGCACGGCAGTGCTACTGGTGGCAGCGGGCGTCGGAGACTCGAGTGGAGCTTATAGAGGCCGACGTCACAGCCTTCGGTGGAGGCCGCCGACAACCGGTAGACACGTGATACTTGTCTGGAGACCGAAAGCCGACGTAGTGTGGGGCAGATAGGGGCTAGAGCTCGAAGGGAACGGTGGACAGGGGTCAGCGGCGATGTTGGTAGCGGTGATAGGGGCATACGACCTAATCGGGACGTGGCGGTAATTCTAGCCAAAAGAAGTGCTCGATTAGCCGAGTTTGCCGAGAGTGGAGCGGCGGCGATGATTTTGGAGGGGCAGCCTGCTGCGGGAAGTGGTGTAGGGCGGTGATGATGATGCTAATAACTGATACATTCAGCCCTAGGGAGTATGGACTCCCTACAGCGTATACGCATAGATGCTACGATAGTTCTCTCTTTCTTTCTTTCCTCAGTTCGTTATCCAACGACTGAGGTATGTTTACGATATGTTACGTGCTGCACTGGGATGCATCAGCAAAACAGTTTGTGACTGTGCAGTGCTGTACAGCCACCACAGAGTCCCACAGTGTGACAGGAAGGTCCCCCTCTGTACAGTGCTGCACAGTGGCTGCCAACTCATTAAGTACTACATTTCAGACATCAAATGTATTTTAGTATGAGTGTACATGTCCTAAATACATAGTTCCATACATTGGAAGTGCAGAAAATGGTGTATTTAGAGCAGTATTTACTCTGGAAAGTTGAACTGTGACACTGTAGTGACTGTGACCCTGTCCCAAAAAGACTGTTTTGCTGATGACTAACTTAACTTTGATAGTCGCTTTTCTGTTTCTAGGTTCGCGACTCTCATGTAGATTAATTAGTTCGTTATCCAACGACTGAGTCGCTTTTCTGTTTCTAGTGAACAGGTTATGAGCCCCGAGCTGGCCCTATAGAAAGGCGAGCTCAACTCAATAACGTCTAGAGCAGAGAAGCAGTTGGATCAGAGAAACACACGCATGAGATTGGAGTGCATACAGGCACGTCCATAGACTGCATCATGGGGAAATTCGAAAATGTTCCTGAGCTGTGGGGAACTGAGAACTACTACGAGTGGAGAAGACAGACCGAACAGTTGCTTCTTGGACAGGGGGTCTACAATCATGTCAGCACCGGTACGAACCCGTTTGACTACCTCAGATACGCCTCCACTTGTCCAACACCTCTGCTCCCAATGGCTCCAACTCTGGCAGAGCAGGAGGAGATTCGAACATGGTTAAAGGACGATGGTTTGGTGAAGTCAATCATCTTAAGAAAGATAAACTCGTCAGTCTTAACACCATCAGCAAACTAGACATCACCTGGCCAGAACTGGCCAGAGCTGGCCAGACTCCCAGCTCACCCAGAAAGGTCCCCCTCTGGCCAGGACTGGCCAGACAGGGTTCCAGAGTTCCCAGAATCCCAGCCCATCACCTCTGTCCATACTTTTACTATGCTTTTTTGCTAATGCCACTACCATTTTTTGCTAATACCACTACTACGCTTTTTTGCTAGTCCCACTACCATTTTTTGCTAATACCACTACTATGCTTTTGTGCTAATCCCACTACCGTTTTTTGCTAATACAACTACTACGCTTTTTTGCTAATCCCACTACCATTTTTTGCTAATACAACTACTACGCTTTTTTGCTAATCCCACTACCATTTTTTCCTAATACCACTACTACCATTTTTTCCTAATCCCACTACACTTTCAAGCTAATAGGAACTCAGTCACACAGAAATCAAATCAAAAGTAGTAATATATTCAAATTCAAGTACTACCACATAATAGCCTAATACAACTACACTTTTTTTGCTATTAACACTACCTACTACACTTTTTACTAATAGTACTACGCTTTTTGCTAATACTACTACCCCATTTGCTAATACTACTACGCTTTTCGGTACTACTACTACACTTTTTTCTAATACCACTACACTTTTTGGTAATCAAATGCGTGGTAGTAGTGGGCTAATGGCATACACTACCCCATAGTAGGAATTGGCCTTTGTTTGGTCAGCTTTGGCCGCTTGCGCGAAAGGCGTGAGTTTTAGTGTCCACTATATCGCGTTTTGGGGTATTTTTGTGACTTTGCAAAATTTCGAGGCATTAGTGGCTGTGCCCACTACACAACAATCCTAATGATGACTACGCTTTTTTGCTAATCAATACTACTGTACATTTCCTAGTCACACTACAAATATTTGGTAGTCAAAAAAGCGGACTCTACTACACTTTTGGTAATCAAAAGTGTACACAACATTTAACTACTCAAACACTAATCAATACTACGCTTTTTTTGGTAGTCAAAAAAGCGAACTTTTACTACACTTTTGGTAATCAAAAGTGTAAACAACATTTAACTACTCAAACACTAATCAACACTACGCTTTTTTGGTAGTCAAAAAAGCGAACTTTTACTACACTTTTGGTAATCAACAGTGTACACAACATTTCACTAGTCAAACACTAATCAACACTACGCTTTTTTGGTAGTCAAAAAAGCGAACTTTTACTATGCTTTTGGTAATCAAAAGTGTACACAACATTTAACTACTCAAACACTAATCAACACTACACTTATTTGGTAGTCAAAAAAGCGGACTTCACTACACTTTTGATAATACACATCTACACTACACTTTGCTAATCAAAACACTACAAAACACTACACTTATTTGGTAGTCAAAAAAGCGGACTTTTACTACACTTTTGGTAATACACATCTACACTACACTTTGCTAATCAAACACTACACTTATTTGGTAGTCAAAAATGCGGAGTTTACTACACTTTTGGTAATACACATCTACACAACACTTTGCTAATCAAACACTACAAAACACTACACTTATTTGGTAGTCAAAAATGCGGAGTTTACTACACTTTTGGTAATACAAATCTACACTACACTTTGCTAATCAACCACTACAAAACACTACACTTATTTGGTAGTCAAAAATGCGGAGTTTACTACACTTTTGGTAATACACATCTACACAACACTTTGCTAATCAAACACTACAAAACACTACACTTATTTGGTAGTCAAAAATGCGGAGTTTACTACACTTTTGGTAATACAAATATCTACACTACACTTTGCTAATCAAACACTACAAAACACTACACTTATTTGGTAGTCAAAAATGCGGAGTTTACTACACTTTTGGTAATACAAATCTACACTACACTTTACTAATCAAAGCACTACACTTATTAGGTAGTCAAAAGTGCGGAGTTTACTACTGTTGCTAATCAATAGTCTACCCTACACTTTGCTAGTCAATTACTAATCAACCACTACACTTATTTGGTAGTCAAAAATGCGGACTTTACTACATTTTTGGTAATACAAATCTACACTACACTTTACTAATCAAACACAACACTTACTTGGTAGTCAAAAAAGCGGACTTTACTACACTTGTGCTAATCAATAGTCTACACTACACTTTGCTAATCAATTACTAATCAACACTACACTTATTTGGTAGTCAAAAAAGCGGACTTTACTACACTTTTGCTAATCAATAGTCTACACTACACTTTGCTAGTCAATTACTAATCAACACTGCACTTATTTGGTAGTCAAAGAAGCAGAGTTTACTACACTCATTAGGTAATCAAAAATGCGCCACAACACTACACTTTTGGTAATAAAATGTACACTACACTACACTAATTGTATTTTGCCTGTATCTCAACCATTTTTGCAGGTATGGATGGGATAGGCATACCTCTGGGGTCCTCTAGTCAGGCACTACAACTTTTATTATGACATCTTTGAAATTTAATTTTTGAGATGTCCAATTTTTTCGGTATTTTGCATTTTTCTCACCCATTTTTGGGCATATCAATGAGATAAGCATATTCCCATGATCCTGTGATCCAGCCCTACAACTTTTGTTATGACATCATCACTGTACAGCCACTTTTTGTTTTTGACAAACTGTGACTCCAACTGAACTTTGCAAATATCTCACCCCAAAAAGGAGATATTGCTGAGGTAATCATATTCCCATGGTCCTGTGATCATGGGCTACAACTTTTGTTCTCACTGTGGCTGTGCACCTGGAGGGTTGGAGGGTCTGGGCAGGTCTGGGAGGGTCTGGGAGGTCTGGAATCATTTTTCAAAAGTCCTGGGAGCACTGGAAAGCTGGGGGGGAAATGTCTGGTTTGCTGATGACTCATTCCCGACAATATTGATATTACCACGCGCGAAGTCTGGAACACACTTGCAGATCTCTATGATCGATCGGACGTGTCACTTCAGTTTTCCATACGTGCCCAGATAGCGTCACTTCAGATGAAAGGAGCGACCAATGCAGAGAAATATGTCATTGCGCATATACATGCAAATGATAAACTCGCTCGTATGGGGGTGAAACCATCGGAGGCTGATGCAATATATGCGCTTCTACAGGGGATGCCAAAGACAGGGATGTGGCCGATGATACGAAGAGGCATCGAGATGGATCTGGAGCATAGCGAGCAGTTAACGAGAGGCTCATCCAGTTTCCTGACACCGATACCAACCAGGAGCAGCCTCGTCTCGCAGTCAGGATGGCCTCCTCCGGCTGACACTCCAGTAACACCAGCAAACCCTTTTATTCCAGTGCGACAGTCGACGAATCCCTTCCTTACTTCCATGTCACGGCCAATGGTGCAACATATGCAGGGGTCTGGAACCGGAACTTACACCTTCAAACATGCTGCACAAACAGTCATAAAAGAGGCCATACAGATGATAAACGAGTCTTCGACACCTGGTCCTGGTTTGGAGTACGCAAACGCGGTTGTACCAGGAAAGCGAGGGGAGGTTAATCCTGTAACCGGCCTAAGAAAGACGAGGAATAATCCTAGCGGCACGCCATGCACCACACCTATTTGTGTAGGTCGAAGGAGAACTGATCACGATTGGGACAATTGTTTCCAACCAGGCGGCGGAAAGGCTGGTCAGGCACCCTGGCAAAGAGGAAAGACAGCTACGACAGGGCAAGTAGCAGTGACAGCAGCAGCACCGACGGCTTCGGTACAGTCAGCAGCAGAGGGGAACACTAAGTTGACACCCGGTATACCCTTAGCAGCCGTGGCAATCTCATGCCTGCCAACTGACACATTCTTCCGCGATCTCTCTTGCGCGCTCATGGAGGAGATTTCAGATGAGGCTGGTCCGAGTGAAAGTTTGAGTCTCACCTCTTTAGTGACCTCGGAGTCATCCACCATATTGGACTCGGGCACAATGACACATCTCATCCGGGACCCATCGTTTTTCTGGACATTCACTCATGACTCAAGCGTGTCAATGAAAACTGCAAACCAGGGAAGTCTGGACACTAAGGGGTATGGAGACTGCGTGGCGATTCTTAAACTTGGTGGTCGTCGAATTTGCTTGCGATTGCAACACTGCTTGTATGCTCCAAATGCTGTCATCAATTTACTGTCAGTTGGTCGCATGGTGGAACGAGGCTGGGATGTGCGATTCCGAGGGGGGCCCAGTCGATGCGAGTTAGCGCACGAGGAGGTTGTTCTTGGCAGTGTCGACATGAGGGCACAGCTATGCTTCCTTGACATCGAGTTCATTCGACCTTCCGACGGATGGAACGTTGTCGAGCCGTTCAGCTTTATGGCCTTTGTACCAAGTCCACTCACCTGGGACTTGTGGCACGCGCGACTGGGGCATGCAGGGGGAGATATCGCGAGGTATCTTCCAACCATGGCAAGGGGCGTGCAGGTTACTTCATCAGCAGCTCAGTCTCGCTGTGAGGCGTGCATAGTAGCAAAACACCCACATAGGCCTTATCCGACCTCGACATCTCCACCCACACATACCTTCCTTGAACTCGTTCACACAGATCTCTGCGGACCGTTCCCTCTCGCCACCTTACATGGGAAATGGTACTTCATTGTGTTCATTGATGACTATACGAATGCTATCAGTATTCAACTCTTAGCGACAAAAGACCAAACTCACGAGGCATGGCTAATGGTCAAGTCTCGTTGGGAAAATAAGTTTAATGCCAGGGTAAAAGCGATACAGACGGATAATGGGGGAGAGTATATGGGAGTGGAGTTTGCCCGAAGTCTGGTTGATGCAGGAGTTGAACACCGCAGGTCTGTGGCATACACACATCAGCAGAATGGAAAGGCAGAGCACGGCATATGCACAATCCAGGGCAGGGCGTTGGCAGCGTTGAGTCAGGCCAGTCTCACCGTGGGGTACTTTGGTGAAGCTGTTCTCACTGTGGGATACCTGTGGAATTTAACCGGAACGCGCATTCTTCCTGAGGGCAAGACACTGTTCGAGATGCTTTATGGATACAAGCTGGACGTATCCCACCTCCATGTATTCAGTTGTCGCTGTTTCTCTCGAATACCCCCAGAACATCGTGTCAAGAATGGGCCCCATTCCTCCGAAGCATTGTTCATGGGCTATCCCGACAGGGTCAAGGGCTGGTGGTTAAGAGACTGTGCGACAGGTGCCTTTTTCAACAGCAGGGACGTAGTGTTTGATGAGGGTTCAATCATGCGTCAACAAGATCTCACCCTTCCGTGGTGCATGTTGGACGCACCTTCTGACTCTTCCTGACCTAAGTCGACATCCTCGACACTTGCACCCTCCACTGATCAGCCAACCGCACCTGTCGAGGGTGGAGCTCCTCGTAGATCTGGTCATCTTCGTACCTTGACGGAGAAGGGCAAGGCAGTGGAAGACGAGTTTCATCGGTTAAGGAGCAATCGTATTCAGGAAGTTCCGGGTACAAGCGAGGGGGTGCAGGATGACGACTCGAGTGAGGGGGTGGTTAGCGATGAAGATGAAGTCGAGAGTGGGACATTCTCAGAAAATCAAGTCAACCTGATAATAACGGAGCAGTCTCACCTATCGATTAGAAGTGACAAGCGGCGCGATCCGAGTCAACCAGGATATGACATGTTGATCCCTCCGGTGACGTACAAGGAGGCTGTAAAGCGCTCAGATCATGACGGATGGAGACAGGCAATGGAAAAGGAGCTGGGAATGATGAAAGAGATGGGCATTTGGAAGTTGGTGGAGCCACCACTCGGTCACAAGCTCATGGGAAATCGATGGGCATTTGAATTCAAGCCAGTAGACCTAAAGGGGGGTTCGAGGTTCAAAGCACGGCTTGTTGTGCAGGGCTTCTCACAGGTACCGGGAGTCGATTTTCATCAAACCTACGCTCCAGTCACCAGGCAAAGTTCTGTGAAGCTGCTCATAGCACTCATGGCGAGGAATGACTGGGAACTCGACTGCTTCGATGCCAAGAGAGCCTTTCTTCATGGTAAACTTACAGAGGAAATCTATATGAAACAACCAAGGGGATTTGAACAGTATGGTAATGCAGGGGTGCTCCTGGTGTGTCTACTCCTGCACTCGCTATATGGGCTCAAGCAGGCTGCATTCGACTGGTACACCACGCTGTGCAAGCTCCTCAACGAGCTCAGCTTTGCTCGCTCTGACATGGATCTGGCTGTTTTCATTTTGGACAAGGTTGGAGAGGACGGACGAAGGGTAATTTGCATAATTGTCTGGCATGTTGATGATGGTCTCGGGGGTTCGAATAACAGGTACTTTCTGGACTGGGTGAAAGGAAAGATTGGGGAGTGCTTTGGCATCAGCGACCTCGGGCCTGTTTTGTTGTACCTCGGAATCGAGATCAAGAGAAGGCGCAAGACATGAGAGGTTTGGATTCACCAGGAGTCTTACATTGACCACATCTGCGAGGAGTACGGGCTCGGAGATGCCAATCCAGTGTCACTCCCGATGGACCCTAATCATCCCTTCGGACGAGATAGCGACATGCACCCTGACGTTCCAAACTTGGCGCACGCATACAGGAAGGTGGTCGGAGAGCTGACCTATCTGGCTATGTGCAGCCGGCCCGACATAGCACAAGCTGTTCAACGACTAGCTCAGCAGTGTGCACGTGTGGAGCCACGTCACTACGCTGTGGCGAAACGCCTGCTACGTTATCTGAAAGGAACGAAGTCTTTGCATATTCGATACGGAAACCTGAACATCAACCACGACATACATGCCTTCACCGATTCAGACTGGGCAACGTGCCCAGCGGATCGAGTTTCGGTCACAGGTTATGTTTGGTTCTTTTACGGGGGCCCAATAGCGCACATTTCCAGGAAACAACAAACGTTGGCACTGTCATCCACCGAAGCCGAATACATGGCACTTGCAGCCTGCGTTCAGGAGGGACTCTGGATACACTCGGCATTCAACTCCCTGAATCAGCAGGTCACTCTTCCGTTTATCGTATATGCAGACAACACGGGAGCGATATCACTATCTTCTAACCCGCTCAATCATTCTCGCACTAAGCATGTGGACGTATGCTATCATTTTCTTCGTGAACACATCAGCAAGGGGGTGTTCATGCCCAAGTGGATTCCGACTCATCAGAATGTCGCCGACCTTCTCACCAAATCTCTCGCTCGTTCATCCTTCCAGGTTCATCGCACGGGTCTGTCGCTGGTGCCATGCTGAGGGGGTGTGTTGGAACTTTGTCTTCAAACTGATGTTTAGGTTTGTGTATTGTACCTTTACAGCGCGGACACCAAGATCATCACGTGACACGTATATGCATAGATGCTACGATAGTTCTCTCTTTCTTTCTTTCCTCAGTTCATTATCCAACAACTGAGGTATGTTTACAATATGTTACACACTGCACCGGGACTAACTTAACTTTGATAGTTGCTTTTCTGTTTCTAGGTTCGCGACTCTCATGTAGATTAATTAGTTCATTATCCAACGACTGAGTCGCTTTTCTGTTTCTAGCGAACAATCATGGCTCAAAAAAATTGCTTGGATTGAATGAAAACTATACTGGGTTGGGTATTTAACAGCTACTGTCAGCTCGCGATCCGACTCCACATCCCCCCTAACATCCCTAGATGGCAGTGGCAAGTACCCATGAACTCAGTTGTGATGGTGCGAAGGCTTGGGCATCACTCAGTCAGACTCGTCTTCTGTTGTCGAACCCTCGTGATGCTCCTGGATAGCCACAGCAACCACCCAGGCAGATACCTTACACTGAGACTCCATAGTGAGCGTACCGGCACCGGAATGAACACTGTTGAACGATTAGTGTTGGAGCACGCTATGTACTCGTGGATGATACGTACCGGCTGGCCTCGTAGATCCTAGTGCAGATAGCCCGTAGTACCCTGACATCCTTGGTAGCATTGTCGAAATCTTGAAGACACTTAGGTATGCATCATAGACCGAGTGATATTCTTGTGTGGTGAAGGGAATATCCCCCCACTTCCCAGTCACCCACTCATCGATACAACACTCGATCTACATTTTTTGTCAATGTGAACACAAACCATTAATCCAGGCACAAACTTACTGCGGTGAGGACAAGGGCAAGAGTTGGGTATGGGAATGGTTTGAAATGCTCCGGGAACATGGTGCCCTCGTCATGTTTGTTGGCAAACCACATGGTGTTGATGATTTTTTGAATCAATGGCACCTTGAGAAAGCCACATCGGTCCTCTTCCATGGGTGCCATATGCTAGATTGGCCATGAGGGCAACATTCGCATTGGCTGAAGAGACAACTCACCTTGAATGCGAAGTTAGTGCCTTCTTTGAGCACCTCCGCTAATGATCGATTCTTCTTGATGGCAGATTTGCTCTGGCTGCTGTGGAAACCGAACATGACCTCGATGAGGGGGTGAAGCTTCGTCTTGAGCTCCCCATGGACCTGTGAACCACGGCTGGTGATCTATAGCACATAAATTGTAGCCATCCGCGTATAAGAAGTTTTGTAAACCACTTATGAGTTTGGATAGGTCTGGAGTGTGGGTGAGGTTAACTCCAGTGAGCTGATACACCTTGGCCCAAGAGGCAGCCAATAGACTGGTCTCTTGGCTATGATCAGGCATAGGTGAATGGGCACACAGGCATGCACGATACTCCGCAACTGCGGTGGTCACGAATTCTTGGGTCATGTCGTCATAGTCCTTGGTGTGGGGTCGGCCTTTGTGTTCAGTGAGCTTTTGCACTTTCACAGAAATTGGATCTTCATCTTCAGGGCGTGTTTCACATTGCCTCTTCGGCCCCACACTCCGTTACCCAATAAATGATTTGCACCACAAATACAAGTCAGTCAGACTCGCTCACCATTCACATCAGGAAAATTTTAATGAAATGATAATGATATATATAGCTTTATCTATCACATAAAGCCCTATAAGATACATCACAATGATATACACAATGACAATGCTATATATTGTCTGGGAGCCATGGTAGCATAGGTCAAAAGTTATCATTAAGTTCAAATGGATCATATGTATCAGAAGGCCATATCCAGGTAATATAGGTCACCATTCTATCCCATGATAAGCTTGTTCACACTGGTCCCACTGGCAACCAGTACCATGGTTGTACATACTTACAACATTAATCACACTGGTCCCACTGGTAATCAGTATCAAGGTTGTACATACTCACAATATTAATCACACTGGTCCCACTGGTAACCAGTATCAAGTTTGTACATACTCACAATATTAATCACACTGGTCCCACTGGTAACCGGTATCAAGGTTGTACATACTCACCATATTAATCACACTGGTCCCACTGGTAACCAGTATCAAGGTTGTACATCCTCACAATATTAATCACACTGGTCCCACTGGTAACCGGTATCAAGGTTGTACATCCTCACAATATTAATCACACTGGTCCCACTGGTAACCGGTATCAAGTTTGTACATACTCACAATATTAATCACACTGGTCCCACTGGTAACTGGTATCAAGTTTGTACATACTCACAATATTAATCACACTGGTCCCACTGGTAACTGGTATCAAGGTTGTACATCCTCACAATATTAATCACACTGGTCCCACTGGTAACCAGTATCAAGGTTGTACATACTCACAATATTAATCACACTGGTCCCACTGGTAACCAGTATCAAGGTTGTACATACTCACAATATTAATCACACTGGTCCCACTGGTAACCAGTATCAAGGTTGTACATACTTGCAATATCAATCACACAGGTCCCACTGAAAACCATCCTCAGATTTGGCCAAAAGCTGGACAATGTCATAGCAAAAAACAGTACACAAAACATTTAAAGAGGCAGAGAGATTGTCTAGCTACATCAGCAATGACAAGAGGTCATTCATTCTCAAGGACCACTGCACTAGCCTTTCGCTCGGCACATTTCTGGCGAATTCGCACCAATGCACTGTTCTCCGAAGGTAGCCGCTCACTCTCCATAGACAAGGGAAAGATCTGTCTGTTGACCTGTTTAATGTCATACCAACAGGATTGATGACCTCGCACCGGTTCCACCATCCCATCAGTTGGTCTACCTCATCCGCTTTGTCCGGATCCTCGAGAAGCTCAAGGATGCTGATATAAAATCGCTCCGAGTCAGTGACAAGGTCAGTCCGAGAGAATACTTGGGTAGATGTAAGGGCGAAACGAGCCTGGGTAAAAATTTAACATTCCATCTGTGCATGACTCGCACACATAACTACTCACCTGTGTGGCGGCATATGCAATCGATGCATTAGTGACCATTTGCATACCATGAATACAAGCATTGCCAGATCGCGTTGCTTTCGGCACTTGATCGACAGAGCTGGGAGAAGTGAAAATATGTCTGTAAGCCTGCATGCAGTTCAGGTGTAAGTCACCAAACAAGAAGTATAATAAACAAAACTTACTGAAACCAGGAGGCTGCTATGCAGCAGGCCGTTCCAGGGGTCCTCCGCATCATAGGAATAGTCCGCATACAAAAAGAGGGGCCACTGGTCACCAGCGACTTGCAGTTGACCACTACGCAGCTTAGCCTTGGTCCTGGGATGCATTATACCTTTTCTGGGTACAGTAGACCAAAAAGGACATACTCCGAATTTGCCCATTCATACCCTGCAGGGCAAAGCAATGCACCGGTGCGTTCATGATGGAACCCTCGCCCCGTCTTAGCATTCCTAGGAATATGGGGAATGAGTGCTTGACCCTTGGGAGTGATCCAATCTATTATTGCGGCCTTCATACTCTTCGTGTCATCAGACCTAGCCACACTGGTGCCTTTTTGAATCTATTGTAGTGGTCAGATGACTAGAGACTATGCAAGTACAAGCGTACTCACCAATTCCGCCACGGCTATCACGTCTTGCTCGGAAGAGGACATGATGCGATCTTCAAGATTCAGTACGATCTTCAACAGTTCCCGGAATACAGAATACTCCTTCCTTTCCCTTGTGCGAGTGTCATCTATAATGCGCATGCCCCAAAATGACTGTCAACTACTTACTCCCAAGTCAGAGTCTCCGGTCCCCTCTCCTCCACTTCAACCATGAGAGTCATGCCATTGGTTAGCAACGTTTGAACATTACAAAAGGCATGTACGACACGGCCAAAGTGACGGCCATGGTGCACCAATGGGTCTTGCACACTTCTATGAGGGGATCAGTACGTTGAGACTAAAGGCGTTGACAACACACGGGCGTTTCCTGGGTCCCAGTTGCAGCGCACTTGGTTGTGAACATTTGGTTCCATTCCACATATGACCTTCCTCAGAATCAGAATATTGACTGTAACAAGGCATGAGGAGACACGAGAGCAGCACAAGGAGAGGAAAGGATCGAAGAGAGCACAAGCAGACTGAAGGGATGAAAAAGTCGGACTGCCCTTTTATACCTTTACTAGGACGTGACGTTACAGTCTGGCATGACGTCATGAAATTATGCAGATCCCTGATCACGAAATGCGTGACGCGCATGAGAAATGGCGGGTCACGCCATAAGATGTTTTACAATGAATGGTGAAATCACAGCGACAATGACTGCGACTTACTCAACAACAAAAGTGGATTGCAAAGGAGCCTCACGCATCTCTGCAAAGCGACCACGAAATCCGAGTTGCAACGACCTGAAATGACGTCAGTGCCTCGGACCCCACACATGAGAATAGCGTATAGACACCTACGGCATCAGCAAATCAGTCAAGTATTGTGCAGCGCTGTACAGCGCTGTACAGCGGCTACAGCGTGACAGCAAGGTCCCCCACTGTCCGGTTGCCCCACAGTTAGGTAACAGTGCTGTACAGCTCCATGTATAATATTAGAACTGTACCTTAACTGTGCCATGCTCTACAGTTGCGAAGGCTAATAAGCGCTGTCAGCTACTTCGGCTACCTGAAGCGCTGTCAGCTGCTGCACTGCAGCTCCACCCAGAAGCGCTGTCAACCACTGTACCACAGTCCCGGGCCGGGAAAACTGTCAATCACCGTACAGAGGCCTCTTGCTGTCAGGCACTGTACAGCAGCCCATACTGTCCATCGCTGTATGGTAGCCCCACACTCTCCATTTACTGTACAGCAACCCCGTACTGTCAATTACGATACAGAGGGCCTACACTGTCTACTACTGTATGAATAGACCTGAACTGTCTGATGCTGTCCACACTCTGAATGTAAATGATCACCGGAAGCTTGCTATTGCAATCGTGATTGTATAGACTGACACAAATTAGAGACGATACTAGTCTAGAATTACTTCCCAACCTCCCTGCTTCACCAGAACTGGATCTTTGGCGACAAAACCGGTCCTGCAAAACTAGTAAGATTACATCCGCAAGCTCATATATGAACACTTACATTCCCATTTGTGCCCAGTCCTCCAACATGGCACTGAGTTTTGGGCCGTGGTACGTATCAAGAGCAACAGTATCCATTAAGGCAAGGAGCCTCTGGTACGAGTCTTCGAGTTCACCCACATTGAGTGATTCTGCCTTAGAGAAGCCATGCCGTTCGTATGTCAAAAGAACACTATGAACCTTTAGGGGGACACGATGGTTAGCATCTGAGCTGAATGATCAAATAACTCACGATAGCGGCAGCAAGGGCCAGAGCCTTGTACGGGACAAAGTGCTGAAACTCGACATACTGACGGAGGGATTTTACACTGTTGCTGTAGTAGACTCCGAGACAGATATTCTGTAGGGCAGGATGCGCAAAATTACTGGCTTTTCCCTAATAATTAACATGGTTGGTCAGCTACATAGGCTGGAAGAGATTGTACATACGAGACTGTCACACTCTCCTCGCAGGAATTTAGCTCCCTCAAGAAGCACAGTGGCCTTTTGCTTGACTGCATCAAGCCGCTCACGTTCGGTTGTAGCACTTTTGGGGGCAGACAAATTATATTCGATGGGAACAATCCGGACAGCAACCTTCTTGATTTCGCTCCGGAATGTTTGCGTATCATTGAATAACTGTTGCAACCTCAAACAGTGAGAACTGGTAGTGCACAGCCACTTACCATCCGTGCCATAGACCTCTTGTACTGTGGGTAGAAGCCTATAGGAAAACGTTGAGAACGGACCACAAATGTATCACAAGGAATATATTTACCTGCCTCGAGCTCACTCTGGTCTTCCTGGTATTTGACCACCAGCTCAATTATTTCTTCACTACACTGACCATCAACAGCAGTCTCGAGCCTAAGGAAAGGTTCCTCAGTGGCAACGTAAAGCCGGATCCTTGCCTTGGCCTCGTCAAGTAGTTTGGTCCATAATGGAGGGTAGAACGCCAGTGTTGTCGGCTTCACAATGACAGTGTTCCGTGCACGCCCTAGACGCGCACTGCCCTTACCAGAGTTGGCCTTTGCATTGTCCACATCCATCAGCTCCTCTGCAGCCGATTGTCGGCCAGACAACATTGCATCGGGGCGGGTCTTCTTCGAGGGGCGGCGATCCTGAGACATGTGGCCACAATGTACATCGTTTAAATAGGTTGGCGAGGGAGATCTTCGACGACGATTTAGGCTATGATGCCGACCAAGCACATCGTAGTCAACTCCAGGCTAGTGGGTCATGGTAGTGGCGCCAGTAATCAACAATAATGTAGTATATACCTCTTGGTTAGCTTCGCGGGTCTCGTGGATACCATCCCTTCGGGCACCAACAGCTTGCCTACCTGGGGTATGATGGGACACGACAGGAGATGAACTACGCAATAAAACAGGTGTTGGTGTTCGGGAACGTTCCCGATTCTGGGAAACATTCAGCTGTGGCATGTTTGACCGGACCTGTTCTGACTGATGAGAGGTAGCCGCGAGACGTAAGGAAACGCCTCCCCGAGAAGAAGGAAGTCGGGGAAGGGCATGCTGCTCGCGCACAGACTGAGAATGCGAATTGCGTGGAAGCCGGGATGGCAAGCCTCCCTGAGAAGGAACACTCTGGACAGGATGCTGGCGCTGCTGAGTAGGATGCTTCGAAGTTGTGCCCGGTAGTGGCTGAGTCTGCGACAGTTCAGTAGTGGGTGAAGTCAGCGGAGACGGCATGTCATCACTCCGGCGAGTGTTGGCATCCAGTGCTGAAGAGAGTGAGAGAGAGATGGAAAAGTAAGTATGGCATGAGACGACATAAGGACCACCACCCGCCTCCAAAAAAGCCGAGGTGTGCATCTTGTTGAGCATTTGTCTCGTCAACAGAGCGGACCTCTGGGCTGGGCAAAGCATTCTGCTCGTCGTCGCTCCAACGTTGCTCGGAGTACTGCTCAGTATCGGATCTATCAACTTGAGAGTTGTCGAATAGATCACCGCTATCTCGAACATCTTCACGGCCACCATTACCGCCGTTCGTGTCTGATTCTTGGGAGTTGTCTGCCTCGGGAACGGCAGATAGGTTACCACCACTACGACGATCTAACCTCTGTCTTCCAGCCACAGCTTTACCTCGGGATGTGTTTGGGAAAGAACCAATCCGACGACGATTCTCCGTCGGCCCCGAGTCGCAGCCCTGAGTCACGGAAGAAAGACCTGTGGTTCGGTGGTAAGAACGGGCACGAGCACCTTCTGAGATGACTCCAACGCACCTCCAGTGGAAACATGCACCGAACTGGTACGGCTCTGCTCATAATCTTGTAGGGATTGCGTACCAACGAAGGAGGGCTGCTGCGAGCCATCAGTCCGCAACCCAAAGCGGGAACTTGAACCCTCCGCCCCGCTAGACATATACGTGTGTTGGTCCTAGCAGAGTTAGGCCGGAGCGAATCATTGTTTTGGCATGTCAGCTTACCTGGGCTTGAGAAGTTGTACGCGCACTGCGCGGGGTCCTCCTTCCACGTCGAGTGGTAGGTGCCATGGGATTGACATGTTCGTCGTTGGAAAGTACAACCTGTGGCTTGTGATGCCTGTGCGGAGTCTCGACCGCCTTACCTACTTTCTCTAGTTGGGCGACAGCGCCTCCTTGGCCAGCAGTAGGTCGTGTCGATCGACGGGTAGGACCGCCAACGACTGTTTCTTTGGTTTGTGCATTGCCACGTCTAACCATACCGACACCGACGTTGAGGTGACCGACGGTGACCACAAGACAATGTTCAGCAATAGTCGAGCTACAAGATGACAAATAACGTACTAGAACTAATTCAATCAGCACGTGTTCGGACAGGACCGAGAACACGCTCAGACATTATCGGCCTTGAAAAGTCAGCGAACTGGAACACTACAGCAACATAAATCACTGCTAGCAGGTGCACGTTCAAACATCTCTCATCTTACCTAACACTCTTGGGGTGAGGACGGACAAAAAACTCCATCCACTGCAACGAATCTGCCGAGCAATGCAAAAGCCAGCCCCCCAGCATTGAGCGGTGGAGGATGAAGAACTTCAAGGACGGATGTTTCGTTACTTGCACAGTATCGAGGGGATGGTGTGAATCAGCCACTTTCTCAAGAGTCAGCGCTGTACGAGATTCGAATGTTGTGTGGCGGAGAGTGGTGTATGTTCATCCGAGGATGTAGAGCGACTGTTCGTCGCTGGAGGACGTGGATGGAGAGCCGGAAAGGCGATAATCAATGACGGCGGGAACGATAGATGAAGATGTCGTGTGTAGCGTGTGACACAGACTGGAAAAAATAATGCGTATAATTACAAACGGGCGAACCATGCGTGAGAGCGAACGAACATACCTTGCAGACAAAAGTTAGCATCCACGTCGTTCAACTCCGTTGCCATCAATACCAGCGCCATCCCCCTCGCCTTCGTTTTCAACCGTCACAATACAGATGCCCATACTTCTGCAGCTGCGCGTTAGACTCGAAGGGAGAGACTTAGGTAGGGCAGCGTGGATGGAGAATCGTGTTTGATGTAGGAGATCGAAGTGGCTGGATGGAATGAGGAGGTAGCGAAAGAGAGAGAAGAGGGTGGCCGGGAGGGATGTGAGTACGGGCGAGGGAAATGCGCGAGAAGGGAGTGGAGGAGGTGGTCGTAGAGGGGCAAAAGGGTTGTGCGGAGGTCGTGTGAAGAGGCTGGTCGCAGGTGAGGAGAGGAAGGAAGGGAAAAGAGGGGCACGCACTCGAGGAGAGCCAGAAAGGCTTCGTGATCTGCAGAATCGAAAGCATCTTGCCGGTGCCGCACGACGTCTCCAGTTATGAAGAAGTCAGGACATGGACGCAGAGGGAATCCACTGTATTGGCAAATCGGATGAATATAGGGAGAAAACGAGTCGTCGCCACTGGTGGAGGGAGTCATGTAGGGATTGTCGATTTGGGGCGGGATGGGACGGTCTAAGCCATTGGATGACAATGTAAATGGCGACTCACGGCTATGCCATGGTTGAATTAGCTAGCGGAATCGAGTGCAGAGCGCAGATGGACTCGTATGAGTGACTCTGCATAAGACTGGTGCTGGCAGTGGTAGTACGGTCGCTGATGCTCCACAGACGATGGGAGAAAGACTCTCACCTGAAGCGTTTGACTCTCTTGACGACGCCGAGAACGTCGCAGACATACGCCTCAAGCCCCACGAAGGGAAACGGAGTGATCAGATGTACCCAACGACCTCACATGCGACACCGATAACACACGACCACCACGAGGCACAACCAAATAACACCAAATGAAGTCACGGGATCACAATGGGTTAGAGCGGCTGTCGCGTCCATTGCTACGGGTGATCGCCCCTCGGGCCTCATGAGTTTTTTGAGTGCATATGCTGCCGGTGAAACTCATCTGCATTTTCGTTTTGCATGTGGAGGACAGACATTGAATTTTTTGCGCTTGATATGTGAGGCCCTTCCTACTGCTACTCTGCTACCTACGCTACACTGCCTATGAGCGTGGAGGATCGTAGTCCCAAGAACGTGTTTCGCATGATATAGAAAAAGGTGCGAACAAAAATTGCGGAGAGGAGAGTGATGGAATGCTGACCAAGTTGCACGAAAAAAAAAGATAACGGTTACTGTAGTACAATAAAGCAGTGGTGCCATGTCCTCTCTCAGAAGTGGGAATATAATGCGGATGCCAGTCAGAAAATGCCACGTTATAGAGAATGAATGTAATAAAATATGTGCGGATGCCAGAACGTGAAAAAAAAAGTAGACGCGACGGTGCACGGTAGGGCCGAGAAATCTATCGACCGTAAGTCCGCGTATGCGGCGAAGGATATGCCGGCGAGCTCCGATGGTGGGATGCATGATGGTGGTGGTACGGATGCGGGTGCTGGCTGGCAGGAGTAGACGATGCTGCATAGAACTGTACGCCAGGAGGACCAGCATTTGAAAACGGCGCAGAAGGGACGGCACAAGTTCCGTCGCCTCTCAACGGCGGAAGCTGCAGTGATTGGTCCCTTTCCACAGGTGACACCTTCTTGTACGTGTGTGCAGACCCGCAGTTGGAAGAAGACAACTTCCTGGCCCAGATCGCATCGTGCAAATGGGGCAGTGAAGGCTGTCTTGTTGCAGCAAGGGTCACATGAGAGTCATGTGGACTCACAGAAGCCGACTGGAAATCCATAGGGACGTATGCGGTGGCTGCTGGACTGTGTATGATGGTGGCGGGACTTGCGGGGGTGGTTGGTAGCACCGCAATCTAGCCTTGCGGTTCCCCTTGGGCTGCTCCGAGTCACCGTTGATGGACGAGCCAGCGAGGGAGTAATAATACAAGCTCTGCGGAATTAATGAGATCGTGGTGCATACTACGACCAGAGAATGAATCATGCCTGAGGCACATTGACCGGACGGTCCACGCGGTAAGCGGCGACGAGGGTTTGCGGACGGCCTTCGATCACGTGCGATCTCGGTTGAGACTGCGCCGACTGCGCAGATCTCTGTGCATGCAGCGAAGAGGACAAGGACATTTTGGCAAGTGAATAGAGAGAATCGAGTGGCGAAGAACCAGAACTTGGGCAGTTGTGATAGCTGGTCTCAGGGATTTGCAGGGTCATACCTGTGGGACGCTTCAGGGGTGGCAACTCCTTGAAAGACACCGAGGTCGGAGAGAATGCATCGGTTGCGGAACGCTTTGTGCCCAGGTGGAGTCACGTGATACGTGGACGCAGGCGGATTCGTGAGTCGCATTGGGGAAGTGGAGCGTGCACGGTAAGACGTCGACTGGCATCTCCACCGATATGTGCGAGCGACAGACATGGACGTCATTGGTTGTGACTGTCGGCCGTGGCGCGAGGAGCGAGCACGTACTCCGCGCCATTTTCTACTCTCCGTCTCCTTTGTGAGCACCAAGCCTTTCAGTAGATGGAGCCACGACGCGTACTGTTTGCCGGACACATGAAGCGAGAAGTCGACCGCTGTCAAGAACTCCTCTCCATTTTGTGGATCTCGCTGAGGTCGATACCGGACACCTCTGACCAGGTCTTGTTCGTGTATGTGTTGCTGTGACGCGTTCAGTACACGCGGCTAGATGCGTCGAATAGGCACTCACTCGTCCAAGAACTTGTTGGCCATCATCAGTGCAGCGACTGCTATCCGGAACTCGCTCCCTGGCAGACCGTTCGTAAAGCGGTTGCGTTCCTTGAGAGGCCATATGTAGTGCAGCGACAGGACGATGACAGACTGGCCGACTTGCGTCGTTTCGAGCAGCTTGTGCATGAACTAAACAAAGGCGGCAGACGGAGCGAGTTGGAGTGGCGAGGTGGTAGCCGGTATCTCTGGTGAGTAAGGGGGACTCGGTATTTGGTGTGACGATGAGATGTGGGGGGAAGGGGAGGGGGAGGAGAACCAGAGATAGCAGACCATTTCGCAGGTCTTTTCTGCGATGAAGCTAGCGGGCCGTTTGAGGGTGGAGTCGAACCAGTCGATGAGGTGAGGAGCGTCATCTGGTATGAATGGCTTGTGTTGGAACGGAGGGTCAAAGACGTCAACATCGTCATCGTACCGCTGCAGAGGAGAGTCCGACGCGTCTTGAGAGAGGGGTAGCATGGATGGGAGTGGCAGACACTGGCTGGGTCGGCGGTCGAAGCATGTTATGGGGGGCAGCGAGACAAGTGCAGTGGACATGGGTGGAGTGATGAGGCCAGAGGACCTACGCCAGACGTCGTGTGGTAGGAGCGTAGAGGCGGCCATTGGTGGTGGTGGAGGGGGTACGGTGCTCGCATGTCTCGTATAGTTTTATAAAAACCCACAGGCCCTGTATGTATGTGACTATACACTCCACGAGCGCTTGTCATCGCCTTCGAGCGGAAGTCCTCCTTCATGCGTTTATTGCGGTGAACAACAGAGAATGAAATTTACAGGTGTGGATGAAAATGAACAGATAAACGAAGAATAGCAAGCCTGGGTAGAATGAAACGAAGATCAGCCGGGAAGAAAATGGACGGCGGTGGGGTGAGACTCACGGAAGGGGGACAGAGTGAAAGCAAGGAAGAAAAGGAACAAGAAAACACTTTGGATACACATTTCTTTCTGTTGACCGGTTTGCCATACCATCCACTTGCGAAAAAGGCCAGCGTCCATGAGATGAGGAACCAAAACACTCGCAACGCTGGAGAGAAGAGAAGAGAAAGTGAGAACACCGTAGAGAACTCTGATCGAGAGCAAGGAACGGGTAATGACTCGGACATCGCAGGTCGTGACTGAGAGAACAAGGGATCCACGATACGAGAGAACAAGCGAAGCCGATATTACCGGAGAAGTAAACTTGTTCCTACTCTTGTATATCCCACCGATTGCCATAGTCCTCTCTCTGTTGTTGTCAATTCTCACCGTGTAATGCAGGGGAAAATAGATCATAAGGCTGACCATGATGGGGAAAAGGAATATCAGACACGGAGTGCAGCAGGAAAGATGACGCTGGATGTACACTGAACAGTAGTCTCATGAACACAACGATATGTGGACGTTGCTGAACCTGCCTTGATAGTGGTAACACGCCTCCCCCCCTCCGACAGGGCAAAGAACCCGAAGACAATCCTTGTGGACATATCTGGATGTCACGAATACACTGGAAGGGTCAGTGAACATGGCTCATGCCTGTTTCTCTCTGTAGCTCCGCTTGCCTTTACAAGCTTCTCTAATACGGCACCATCAACTTTAGGATTCAAGGAACAAGTTTCAAATTCAGAATAGTATGTCTGTGCAGGGAGCTAGATATTGACTTGAAGGGAAACCAATCAAAGAGACGTACACAAGTCAGTGGTTGGTAGTGTAGAAAAAATCTTTGTCGAAGTATCTGTTTAAATAAAATGACTGCGAGGCATGAAAGCTGTTCATGTAGGTTAGCCTCTTGTCGGCAGTCTCACCAAACCGAGGGACAACGTGAGCAAAGGAGCTGATCTGATCTAGAGGGAATACATCGCCGAAGTACGATCCAGATGCGCGAACTGCCCGCTTGAGCACGTGTAGGTGCGTTGAGGGTTCAACGTTGACGACATCGAACCACCGCACATAGACAAGAAAGCGGTTTGCCCACGGGACATTTATTCCCTTGGGAGGACGTGGACGCATTATGAGACGGACTTCAACAACTGCATGTCCTGCACTAGGATTAGTTCCACTACAGTACGTACGAAAAAAAAAAAACCTGTGAGGCCGCTGTCTGGCCAGTCATGACCCTCATCCACCTGCAGAATAGCTGCATCGTAGCGACCATATTTCCAATGACCGTTTGGCGGTTGGGCATGAATGGTGTACGCCGAAGCAGTCGAAGCTCTATCGTGATAAACCCTTTGCTGGATACGCACTTTGTACCAAATTTGAAGATATTCAAAGGGCAGCGGTATATCTTGCGCCGACTGTCTGGCTCCCCCAAAAGGTCGGATCCTTCGACCGAGGCGGTTGTAAAGAGCCAGGTAGTCTCCCAGTGCGCTACGAAGGTCAGGTATAGCAAATTTCTCCGCAGCAGCGTCAACCGAAAGACGACGGAAAGTAGGGCGGAAGTTGAGATGGAATGCAGCCGAACCACGTACGAATGTGCGCAGCGGAGAGGAAGAAAGGGTCGTAGACGCAAGAAGCTTGGCAGCAATTTCGAAGAAGTCAGATGGTGATTGTTTCGGTGCCCACAAGTCGTTTAAGACAGCTGCTTCAGCTTCACCCACGTCGTCAACCGCATGATCAACCTCTCCGTCACTTTGATCCCCGTCATGTTCGACGGCAGAACTAGAGGATCCCGCCTCAGCAGTCCCGCGTAAGCGTACGGTGGTATCGAACATCCGGCATTTCTCGACGCGATCCAAATGACGGCAGATCTGCGAGCTGTAATCCTTGTTGTTCGTCCTTGACGCTGGGTCCTTAACGACCTCAATGTGAGCGTGCTCCGTCGTATCCGCAGACCACTGCAACACCGAACCGACTTGAGATATGCTGGGGACAACGCTTTGTAGCAACTCGAGCTTGGGTATTTCCCAGTGCTCAAGGATTGACCCACTCTGGTCACCTCGACGAAGGCCTCCGTCGATGATAGCTTGCTTGTAATGATGAAATTCGGCGAGTGCCGCTGCAATCTTTTCACATCCCTCTTCTGTGATCGCAGGTGCTTGGGCAAGATAACGGAATTCCGTCAATGCGCGGACCGCAGCGACGACATCGGGATGGGCAGCGCCAGCTATGACAACGACAAGGTATCGTTGAACGTCACGCTGGGTGCGTCCACCAACCTGCTTCAATTTAGTGATCCCAGACTTGAATTGACGAAGGCCTGTGATGGGTGGTAAAAGAGAAAAACGGAAATCGAGTTCCTCACTACCCAATGCACACTTACACCACTTGACATCGTGGTCCCAGGACATGCGATGCCAATGATGCAAACACTCCGGTGTAAGAAACCTGTGGGGGTCACTGAGAAGCCAATCACGCCAGAAAGGACGCGATACGCCACTCAATCGAAATTGTGCACACGCGTCAAAGTATGCCTCGACGTCATCGGGGTCGCAGGGAATGCTCTCAAGCTGACGGAGAGTTTCCTCACCGGTCCGTGGGCCGTGACGAAACGGGTCGCCGAAGTTCTTGTACATAGCTTTCGTGACAGGCGATGTTTTTCCTCGTACGCATGCAAGCATGCACGCCTCAGGTGTGTCGACTATGTAAGAGACCAGTGGGGTGAAGCAAAAACGAACGTTCCCGAGTGGATCTGCCATCATCCGACCGAACTGAGCGGCTTTCTTGAGAGGTTCAAGAACGAAATCGAGGCATGCGTGGAAGAGACGTGCTTCCAGGACCGAACGGATCCTCGTAACGGGATAGATGAATTCAGCGATGGGCATCAGTGCGGTCAGCAGAAAGGCGTGTGATGAACCTTTGTTCCGGACATTCATCCTGATGTTAGCAAGGCTGATAAGCAATGGGTGTGCTACCTTGCCTCCACAGACGTTGGTGATATTCGTCTTGTCTGACGAAAGGATTACGCCGCAAAGCGTGGAGCCTACGGGAACTTTCGTCTGAAGGTAGTCAGCATATGCAATTTATTTCCTCGAAACCTTTACCTGCAAATCCCAAGCTCCGTCGCTACTCATCCACTCGCTGTATACCCTCATGACTCGTTCTGCAGCAGTGAACACACGGAATGGAGAATAGTCCATTTTTCCTGCGTAAAACGGATGGTTAAACAATGCTTCTATGCATTCGAGAGAATCACGCCAGTAGAGCTGAACAGGGTTGGTGGTCGGATGGCGCGTAGGAACTACGCGAACTTTCCAGCACGGCCCTTTTGGAAGATCCTCAATACGCCCGCGAAGTTCCTTTGCAGTCCAGAAGGAGAGCGGCATCTTCTTCGTCTGTACAGTAAGAGGTGGCACGTAAATGATAGCGATGAACTTGTAAAATACGACAAATGCTTACCATACTTAGAGACAAGTAATTGTCGACCTCTCTCATACTGAGATTCGACTGAAGTAGAAAGTTGGCCATCTCCCAATCCCCGAAGTTGGCGAAAGGATAGTACATATTAGTTTGACGATGGAAAGCGTGACGATCCATGTCGAAGCGCCTGAGGAAGGTGTCCCCGATGCCATATACGATCGCAGCGCCTTCGAAATGCTCACCTCGGCAAAAATGTCCAGCATAAGTCGTTGGTGCGAAAACTTCCACTCCCTCTCCGATTTCAGGGATGTCGTAGTCAGCATTTGGGCCATCGAAGTGATCGTCCATCGGCGCAAGATCCAAGTTCGGAGAACGGAGAGCAAACGCATTAGCACCATCCAATGTCGGATCGCCTAAGAATGAAATATACTCCCGTTCCCAAAGGTGACACGCCGTTCGTGGCTGCTGGAGGTGGAAGGTGACACCATTTGCTGTTCCAAATGACTTCGCACAACGCGGGCACTTCGGCATGTTTTTTAAAATCGAGGGTGAGGAAAAGAAGAACGTTGGAATGCTAGAGGCAGGGTTACAGCGGTTTGCGTGAAGGCAGACAGTAACAGGTGTAAGGTAGACCAGTTTGGAAATAATATGAAAAAGTCCTACGGACCCACCCGGCCCGCCGGATCACTCATCTTTCGACCCCCAGCGGTCATATTATTGTTCAGAGGCTGCAAATTTTATCCAGATAGGCTGTACAACGTGTAAATATCCCACTCGTTTCCAACGATAGCATTCTGGCATAATGTCGGGGCCTCGTTTTACTCGGCAAGTCTTCGGTGCATATCAGCGAGCTCCTTTGGAGGTAAAAAAAAATGTACTTCTATTTCTGAAGAAGTTTGTGTGGTAAACGCACTCGAGCCCACTTCTAAACTAGCTAGGCCGTTCTCAAGGGGTAACCCGGGTTCTCGTTATCCGGCTTTGCACAAATATGATGCTACGAAGTCACAACGCATTAGTATCATTCTTTGACAGAGATGACGAAGATTGAGTGCCTCGTGACTGAGAAGTTGCGTGGGGTTCGGGCCATTAGACAAGATAGGCGGATGATGCACCTGTTCAGAATTATGAACGAAGAAAGAGGAAACAACTTACTTCCTTGCGCTCCCGTCCCCGCATGAACGGCGGACCCTTATCGTAGATATCAGTCCACAGACCCTTCGAACGACGGGCAGGTGACGTCTTCGCTTCCTCGATGGCCTGGTCAACCTCTGCTTTAGCCTCCTTGTCGAGTTGCTGAAAAAAAATACATCAGTTTTCTCGACTTAAGCAGGGAGAGATCTACACCCTGAGCTCTTGCAGGGAAGTAAGACCCCATTCTTCGATATATCGTTGCAACCCGCGGGTTGGACTTTGCGTGCTACGCATCCGCTGGATCTCTTCACGGGTACGATAGGTAGCACCAGAGTCAGACATACTAGGGAAGAACTGCCGCTTAGAGTCACAGGTAGGATTGATGGGGAGGGCGGGCGTACTCACGAGACCACCGTAATGGTAAGTAACAAATTCCATAAATAGTGGGCCGTTACCTTCAACGACCCAATTACGAGCAAACTGGGTTGCATGACGGGAAGCGATAATGTCCGTGCCGTTGACCTATCGTGAGTCGTGAGTAAAGGAAACCCAACCTGCGAGAAGTCCATACCTGAAGACCAGGGATTTTATCGCCCCGAGTAAAGTACTCGGTATTGGACGAACTACGCTCCTCGGAGGTGCTCATACCATATTTGTTGTTCTCACACGCGAAGACACGCGACCGAACTGCGGCTGCAAAAGGATTTCGCCACTTTGCAATGTATTGCTACAAGAGAATGTCAAGCCCCACTGCAGGTGCGAGGTGCGCAAGTTAACACAGTAAAAGAAGACGCACCCTCCCCATCTTACAGATGTAATCGAGTTGGCGGTCTACGAATTCAACCGGACAGAAGGCAAGATAGTAGTGGTTATTTCGCATAAGCGCTACCTTCTGCGTTGTTTGCCGTGTACAACCCACATTGACGTAGTGATTTTCCTCGCCGTCGTCGGAATTGTTGTTACTATTGGTGCTACCATGGAAGACGTTGTTCTCGGCGATCTGTACCTTGAGAGTCTTCGTGAGTTTAGCATGCACCTGTTTGAGATTTTCAGTCGTTAGGAGTTCGACGCGGCCTTTCATTTTGAGGGTCGCATATGCCTAGCAGTAGCGACCATGTTAGAGAAGTGGCAGGATGATCAGAGTGGAGAAACTGCTCCCACACACCCAATATCGTTCAACGCTTGCACAACAACCTCCAGGTCCCTCAGCTCACCGTCCTGAGCGAACACAACAAGAGACGATTTAAAACAAGTACACGGCTGAACAGAATGAGGCGACCGCTGGCGGGTCTGTCCTTACATTCTCGTGTAATTCTGTGGTCCTAGCTGCGCCCGCGAGGAGGTTAGTTAGATTACAAGGGAGATGCAGACTCAACCTGAATTTTCGAACAAGTCCGGCGGATGTCGACATCGCAGCAGCATATAGAGTGAAGCAGAGCAGTTGGTGGAAGGAGATAGGACGAGTGAGCACACTGTATCACTCTCGGTTGCCCAAGGCGGTCCGGTCGGCCTGTACTTTCCCACAATTTTTGAGACAGGCAGGAGCCTTAATGCGTCAAATGATTTTCGCCTACCGTATCGTTCTGCTATAGCGTCGTGTTCATATCATTCTGCTAGGTCGTCCTCGTATGGCAATCCCCGAGCCCCCCAGTACGTTTGGCAAGCCGGGACCGTGCACGACTATGAGTAGCGGTTTGGATACACCTCAGCTTAGCACAAAAGCTTGTGCTGGTTCCTACTCACATCCTTCCTCCAGTATTGTTCCAGAAACGCCTGATGCCAGCATCAGTTATTCACAGCAAATTATACCGGCTCCCCCGTCTTCCTCTGCCCCACGGATCCTCTCGTCCAATACAGGTGCTTCTCTCATCCGAGGAACACCTGCCGCGATTGGTTTGTTCAGAGCCCCCAAGTCGTTGATCACGTTACCACCGCATACAACCCCTTTTCCATACCGTAATTATGCTCTCAGCTTCGCGGTAAGATCCCCTATGCACGCTCAGAATGTGCCGGTGCAAGCAGAGAACGTGAGTTGTCTGACGTTTCCTTGCTCGAACTTATTCCATCGTTAAAGGTCTCTACTGAGGATGAGGGGGGACAAGTGGGGGAAGAAGAAGAAGAGGAGGAGCGCGCGGAAAGGGATGAAGCGAAGTTGGTCCTCGAGGTTGCCAGAGCCCAGCGCAAAATTTGTCGCGTTGAACAGCAGCTCTCCACTGCCAGGCTCGAGGAAATTGATGCTTTGGGGAACCTCTACCGGTTCAGGGCTGAGCTCGCAGAGAGGAAGCTGCAGTATGCTGACTTCGACCTCGGACATGTTCGTCACAGTATCCGGAAGAATGGTGTCTCCCTCTGCGACCTTCCCTCGACTCGCAAGCGTCGTCGAATGTCCGACAACGGGGTTACCGGTATGGTCACTCTACAGATCACATTGTTCTTACTTATCTCACAACTTGTACAGGTGGCTGCCTTTCTTCTGACATTTGAGCACTCTGTGAGCCAAAAAATGTGACCGCTTGTCGTACATTTATTACATACCAGCTGTACTTATCACGTTCATCTCCATCCATGCAATTGAATACACCGTGTACAGTTCAAGTCCTCATTGAAGTGAGATATCCGAATCTACTTGTGCCGTACAAATGCTACAGACTACATGAAAATTTAATTTAATCCATATCTAGAGGGACACTGCGATAAGGATGCGGTCTGCGGGGGCGAAGGATAGCGATGATGGTGAGGACGAGACGATGCGAAGTTCAAACTGGGCGGAGCAAAAGGGTTGGCGGACGGAGGGGGAGTCGACTTTTTTGGTAGACGGTAGTTTGTAAGTATGGAGCGGCCCAATCCCTGCAAAATCCTTTCGTACCTTTGCTTCGAACTCACCGAGTGTCAAAGGGTCCATGTATCTCCCTCTCCATCTGATTGATCTCCTGCAACTGAAACATACCCCGCGCGACGACACTCCATGACTTGTTCGAGCACGTATCGTTGCAGATGACCTTGCTGGCGAGCATGAACGCAGAGATGAAGAGGCGGTGGCCGGACGAGCCACGAGCGGTGGGAAATCGAGCCTTTAGTCTTTGCGGCAAGACGAGTGCGGTGAATGTGACCGAAGGGTGGAGTTTCATGCGGCGGGGGGGATAGGCGATAAACTTTTGAAAAATTTTCCATTGATCCCGAGGATGAGGGAGGTAGTTCGGGGCAAGCGAATAAGTGGGTGATGAACCTAGTGGAAAGCGGAGAGGTGTGCTTGTGCCCGTAGTACTCGTCCTGACGAGCGACGGGCCGCGTAGATGGCGGTTTGGTCGACGGCACCTAAAGCCTATGAACGGTTGGTCGGACATTAGGGAATGAGTTGAACTTACGGGTTGTGGGTAGGGTATCCGCGGATGCGATGCGAGTGCAGAGCAAAGACGCGTTAGTAATGGAAGACACTACCGGAACACATGAGACGGGGGGTGCCAGGTATATAGAGAGGATATACTAGAGCACTGGAATACCACGATTGTCAATGACAAAATTGAAAAGAAACGATAGTGGTACGGCCAACAAGATCGACCAGAGCGCCACAGTACGGTACGCCAGCACGGGCGACAGGTGGCCGCCAACGTGGCTGACACGAGTCGTATGGGCCCATAAAACACCTACTAACATCAGCACGGGTGATAGGAGTACTCATGATTGACGAGAGCGCTGCAATACGGTACGCCAACACAGGCGGACAGGAGACCGACAATGCGACTGACGTGAGCCATATGCATAGACCGAAAATGACACACTAACCTCGAAATCGGCGACAAGAGTCCACCAACATGATGGATGAGAGTGGCCAGTACGGCCGACAAGCGCCAACGCACAGAGACGAAACGGATAGATTAGAACTATGGGATAGGACGTATTACGAAGGACCTGCTGACATAAGCCTCGCATTCGCTGCAATGTCGAAGTCCTGACGAAATCTCCAAGTACACTACCGCGGCTTTCTTGTCCTGCTTAAGTGCCCCGAATCTTCGTCTTTGTGGTCGATACTCGCTTGGATGAGGAAGACCTCAAGGTTCTTCGTAAGGCCACTCCTGCCAGTCCCGGTTACATCCCACCATGTGCCCTCGTCGGGCTTATCACTCTCGGTACCACGGTATGCCATCCGTCGAGGACAGCGGACAATAGCTGACGCGTTACAGACTCAGGTCCACGAACTCGGTTACGTTGAACGCAGTAAATCCTATGTCTTCCACGGTGGTACGGAGTATGCTTTGAATGAATTCAAGACATGCTTGGCTTGAGCACTCTGGCTCGTGCTGCTCCTCGCCCTGGTCTGCTCATGCCTCAGCAAGCACTCGGCGCTGCCCGATTTTTACTCCCGATGCAATGGGTGGAGTTCCAGCTTACCAGAGTACTTGTATTCCTCCAGTGCGATCCTTAACCTATCGTGAATGACAAGCTTCCGTTGCGGTAAATTGCAGTCGCTTTGAGTGTCGCAGTTGGATTGCTGGCGGTGAGTATACGTGTTTTTCTGTGCTGTAACCTCTCGCTGACCCCCGAAGGCGACATATCCCAATACAGGCGCTTGCATCGTACTGTTTTCTGGTGGTCCTGCTACTGAGGGTCCTGGAATGGTGGTCGGCAACGATTTGTTCCCTCCCATCACAACATCGAACGAGATAATGTTAAGCGTTACAAGCGTGCTGTGAAGGTAAGGTGACCGTCGCAAGAAGACTTCCCTTCTCAGCGGCCTCTTAATTCTACGAAGGTTTCGCGAAACGGGCCTCTAACAACGGACATGTAGTCGACCTCTTCTCTGGCTGTTCAGATCAAGTTGGATCGCTGGAGATGAAGTCCCTACCCAATTCCACGAACGGCGTCGGTTTTATCCGCTTCGTTTTTGACCTCCATCTTCCAGCAGAGGTTCCTTCGTATTTTCAACAAGGACAACCAAGACTTCTTGGAGATGGGCCTCGATGCTACGTTTGGCTTACAGGTATTTTCTTTCCTTTCAATCAATTTTACTCATGTGGCCGATGGACAACCAAGGTGCTGAAAGTCTCTGGATTCATCGTGCATACCATCTCGGCAGGAAGGAATCTGCTTGTGTTGGAGAGACGCAAATCAGTATCGGGAGGGCCTCTGCGTAGAGACTGAGCGCCGCCACTGTGGACATCAGCAGCTGTGGACTTCGAACTGGGTACTGAGGCCGGGAGAGCTCTTCAGCCTGGCTTTCGGGTCGACTCAGTTCGTGACTCACTCTTCTGCACAGCAGCGTTTGCGTGTCACAGCTACTGCACGTAACTTTGCTGAGGCCGAGCATTGCTGCTTCGTTCGATCGATCCTTCTTTGGGACACCCTGTCGAAGCATTTACCGGTTATGAACACGCCACTATCAGCTGCTAGCAGGTCACACCCACCGCATTTACTCGATGAGAATGGTTGGAACCCAAAACGCTCACAACCAAACCACCAGCAGCACGGACGGAAGTGTCTGTAGTTGGCTGGTGGACATGCTGGTGCATCCCAAGGTCAGTGGATCGGTCTTTTTTTTTTTGCACTTCTGCTCGAGTACTACATGACCGCATTGATAACCCCTCGTGCAGGAAACCTTGGTGCTGATTCACGCCGGCCGTAATAAAACGGGCGAAGTGGCCATCACCACGCTTGACTTCCCTGACAATGAGACAACGACGTTTTGGGTTGGTACCAAAGAAGGTAACGTGTACCAGGCGAACAGGTACGACCGTGCTGGTGCGAAGGCTGGACTCGACCAGCAGGACATCTATAAGGGGCATGCTGGCCGTGTTATGAGACTGCGTTTCCATCCCCTCGCGGGCCCTGTTGATTTTTCGGATCTATTCCTTGCGGCGAGCGTGGATCGGACGGTGAAGCTTTGGCGAGCCAAGAGTCTTGCAAAGCCATCAACGACAGCACGTACCATTCCCCCAGTATATTCTTTTGATGAGGTGGACGATTATGTCTACGATGCGAAATGGCATCTTGCGCATCCCGCGGTATTTGGTACTGCCGACGGTTCGGGAAAGTTCGATTCATGGAATTCAAACAACGACACGGAGGTACGCATGATATTCTACTTAGAAATGCAACGATATTGTGAACTATCCCTACAGTACCCCAGGTTTCCGCCGTGACTACCAACGTTGGAACGGGTCGCGCAATCAACAAACTTGAATGGGACCGCAAGGACGGCCGGCGTGCTGCGCTTGGTTGTAGCGATGGAAAGCTTTACACTTACGATATCGGCGACATAGTAATACCCGGGGAATCCGAGTGGACAGGCCTGCAGAAGACTAGTTGCGGAGATGGTCAGCAATAGCGGTCAGACGAATGAAGTGGTGGTCGGAGACGCGACACGGATCATCGCTGGGTGTTGACAGGAAGTCTGTTGTATCGATAAGAAGTTGGTAGTGTACTAGTACATCGGGACAAGTTCTGCCAATCATTGTCTGCAGGCGCAATGATAGGCTACGACTAGTAACGACAGTAAGGTTCAATGAAGCCGAGACTGTTGTGTGAGGTAACCTGAGATGGTGAATATGGATTGCATTATATTTCCATTCTGCCAGCTAGTAGTGGCTAGTAGTATCATACATAATGTACTTCGACACATTGTCTATTGTACTGCTGTGACACGCTGTGACACTGTACATTGCTGAACACTGTACCACTGTGCCGACTGTGTGCTGTGATGCGCTGTGATGTGCTGTGACCCGCTGTGCCCTAATACGGCTGTGAAACCGTGGCACTGTGGCAATGCTGTGACCCTGTACACCACTGTGAACTGTCACACTGTAGTCATGTGCCACTGTAACCATACTGGGAAGGACTGTGGTGGCTGTGGAACTGTGTGAAAATGACTGATTTGCTGATGGGCATTACCCATAAACTAAGAGACATCCGAACGTTAGAGCATCCTCCAGAGTGTTCGCCTTTGCAGCTCCCGCTAGCATACATGCTGCGATACGTGCCCTCTGGAACAAGCCTAACAATGCCTGAGATAGCGACAAACTCAACTGCGTGAAAAAGCAGCTATATTTCCGTTCAGTGATTGCTGTCGACAAGGGGAAGAAGCTGTCATACTGAGATGACATTTATGACGTCCCTTCTCTGTCTCCTCCTGCACAGAACATGTCCATCCTACCAGACAGTCCTGTCCCAGAGGGAGCTTACCGGAGGGACTATAACATACATTTGAGTGGTCAACCAGAGCACCAAGGAAATAATATAGTTACCAGGAAGGTTCGAGTCTTTGGGAGGTGTGTACTCTTCATAGTAAAAGGACTCCTAGGGTTAGCTCTACCTTCTGAGGAGCTCCCAATGCCCAGACCTATTTCAGTGTGAGAGGGTCACAGCATAAACAGAGCATGAAGAAGCTCATGAGACTCATAATCGTCCAGAAGGCTGAATGTACTCTGTCCCGCCCTTGACAATTCGTCCTGTAGAGAGTACTTGGGTAAAGGTGGAGAATCACCTGAAGAAACTCCCAAAGTCAGAACGAAGGTCGATCTTCACAGGAGTGCAAAGGGCGCTCTCCAATTGCTCCACGAAGCTACATCAGTGCGATGCACTGGATTCATTGAATTTATTGATTTCCCCGGTAAAATCGAATTTCTTGGTGTCCTCCTCAGACGAGGATAAGGCCCCGGCCTCTGGTCATCTTCATCGTTCCCTGGCATGACCTCCGCCTTTCTTGGATACAGGAGACGCCAATGAACTGCAATGCGAATCGGACTTTGAGTGCAATGAGCCGAACGTAAAAGCCGAGGGAGAGCAATCTGTCTCTTTGTTGCCGAGAACAAGCAGTGGGACAGCAGATTACTGAACTGTCGCAGTAGCTCTGGGGACTTTAAACACCGCTGGACGAAGAGCCTTGAAAATCGGCGATGGGTCGGCTGCGGGGCGGGAGACAAAGTACTCTTGTGCATCATCCGAATAGTAGGTACGTCCTCTTTAGGTTGTGGCCCTAATGGTCGCTGGAAAAGCTTCGATGGTGAGATGCTGGCATTCAGGGTTGCCCAGGCCGCAATATGTTGCCCAATCTGCACCTAGCTGACTGCGGGGGTCTTGCTATAAGGTCGGAGCGAAGTGATAGATGCAAGGTTGGTGCGCAGAGGCCTAACAGGACTGTCCATGGTAAACCGATTCTTCGAAGGTGTTGGACTACCAGGCGTCGAGCAACGACGGTGAACAATTACTTCTAGGAGATATATCCCGACTCCCTGGAGTGGCTTCCAGATCCAGTCCATTGATGAGCTGAGCTAAGTCATCTGTTGCAGCCTCCAAGAGCGAGATATCATCATCGTCTGTTCGCGCATCTTAACCATGAAATGCACGAGACATTGGACAAATACACACCGTCACCGTCATCGTATATCGCTTTAGGACCCGAACGACTTAGCAGTTGTTCGGACATTGGATGCAGGTGCATTCATTTCATAGGAGTCTCATTGGAGAGTTTTACTCGTCTGTGGAATGTTCCTGGATCATGGCCTCCTCATTATGACGATAGGTAGAACAGGGCTGGGAGTAACGTCCTCCTCTTTGCGTTTGGAAAGTGTTCCGGGGAAGATCACTGCCAGCGGTTTCCTCTTTCTACTATTGGACACTTTCCTAGTCAAGACTTTCTCGTTCTTGGACCGCTCTCTTTTCTTGTCTTTCTCCTTCGCCACCATTTTGCTCTCCTTTTCCTTCCTATGCTTCTTCTTGACGGTCCTCATCCCCGCTTCATCCCAACGAACGGAAACAGAAGAGATTGATGATGCACCTGAAGCAGTTGACCTAGCTCGAAGGGAGGATGCCATAGACATCGTCGAGCCAGATCGCCCACGTGCCAGAATGCCACCTCCGAGTATATTAGCGGAATCGATAGAGTCGATTCCCAGTACCATTCGAGGTTACAATTGACGAAGCTGGTTTTATGTGGTCAATGTCACGACGAGCAACCTCTGCGTTGTGGCATCACCGCTGGAGGGCGTTTCAATGGAAATGGAAGATATGCACTAGAGACAATACAACTCACACGGCCTTCCAACCTCAGAAAAAAAGACATGTTTGTTTTGAGGGTTTATACTCGGATACTAGGTCAAAGTGACGGCGGTGTGTTGGAGAGTGTTTCAACAGAAGACCTCGCAATCGTGATGGTGGCAGCCATTGCAGAGAGAGACGATGGGATAGTTATTACAATGGTAAGTAGTAGGCGTGGCACACTCTCAGCTATACAGTTGTACCCCAGCGGAGTCCATGTGTAAACTCTAATCTGATACGTCCTCATCAACACAATGAGAACTGTACATCTCGTACATTCCAACCAAACTGTCATCTGACATGGTGTCTACTTCCGAATCAGTACTCTGAGACTCCCCGCCAATCTCCCATTCAAGCGCATCCCCGTCAGCAAGTGAGAATTCAGCTGCCCTTGAGGTACTTGCAGCAGAAGATGCTTCACCCAGTACATTTACCTCCGCTGGGCATGGCCGGTGCAAATTGCATGACAGAGATGGCTGCTCAAAATTTGCAACATGGTCGGCCGGTGAACCAACATGTGAATATGTATGACCAACACCAAGTCCCCAATGGTGTTGAAGCAGCATATCACGATCTACAAACCTTTGAAAATTCGTGAGCGAAAAATCCTAGTTAGGCTACTTGAGTTTCACCCAACCTATTGACGTAGTAGTATTTCCAGTCGTTGGAGTCTTTGGAAAGGGATGATATGGAAGTACGGTCAGGGTGGGACCTGCCTTTTGCAAAGGCTGGTATGAGATGGCAGCCCCGTAAGATGTCCGCTGGGTCGATGAAGTCAAATGCGCCATCCTCGTTCATGGGAGGGAATCGCAGTACGTCGAGACTGCATAAAACATCTCCAGGGTTGGGCAGTACTTGCTCAAACCATCGGACATGCAAGAAGTCCAGTCAGTGCAGAAGATAACTGCTACACCCTGGCCCAATATACTGGACGTTTGCATGGTAGATACCAATGATGCGAGCATAACAGAAGCGACGGTGGCATTGGTGTATGGTTTCCGATTCATCTGTATTTTCCGGGGCTGCCAGCATCATGATGTCACGATGGTCGGTGGTTGGGTTGAAGATATCCTGCCTGCGTCAGACATCATAGGTGGTATAATTTACCCGGAGAACGCGGTGCTGGTATATGCGATTGCTTCTAATCAGTAAATGATCGACAGTCACTTCAGACACATCGTAGCTGGCGTCAAGGCCCTCCAGCGGCTGCAATGCACTTGGCTCTGAGGCCAGTACGTGCATTGCCCTGATGCGAGGAAGGAGGTGGCGCTTCAGTCTTAGAGTAAACTCCTAGCAGCTCCGGTCAGTTATGGCTGATGTGGAAAATAAGAATGAATACCTACCTGCAAAGCAGGGTCACCGGAGTTCTTCCTAATGAAGTCAGCGAGGTCTATGGGTCTGTGCTGGGATTTTCCGACATTGTAACGTTCCTCCAGTATGTCGGGGACAGGTTCCAAGGGATCCTTGGTCGCTCGAAACGAATCGTGAATCTTCCGAATTCTTGCCTGTCGGCGTTTGATACGAGCCAGTTGCTGAACAAAGGCTTTCCGACTGGTGTGGATAAACCTTGCTTTCCCAACTTGGTGCTCTCTCTCACCCTCATACCGGGTCAGAATTCACGAAGTGTAAATGCAAACCGTAAGACTTACAGACTGTGTCGAGTAGGAATCTGATGTTCCAAACATCTTGATAGTAGTGGTGTAGTCACCGAGCGCATGAAGTTTGTAAGTACGAAGGTTGAAAGTTTTTGATCGCCGAGCGACCACCGCGGATTTGGAAGGTGCTCTGCCTGGTGCAGTAGATGAGCGAGACAAGATCTCGCGACGCTGGCGTGACTGAGCTTCATGTCTGAGCTCTTTCGTGGTGAACACCTCGCACGTCTTAGCCTGGAAAACACGAACCACATTTCCAACCGATCACGTCAGGTCGTCCATTACCCTAAGTGTTTCGTCAGTGTGCATGCGGAGTTTTGCAAACCCATGCCAATGGCAGAGAGTATAGAGTAGTTCAAGGACACTCGAGTTATGGGGTTCGGGCAGTAAGCCTTCGAATACAGGAAATGCACACTGCAATTCAGCTGGATAAATCATGACTGGTAAAACGAACTGTACGCCACACACCTGAAGAAGATCTTCGAAATCGTGAGCGGTCATCCTCTTCATTTCGGAGCAATTCTTTGAAAAGCGTTGAATAGTATCTCGTCCAAATGTCGGTACCAGTCAATATCTTCAAATCGCACAAGATGTCAGCTGTCACAGCTGGGAGGCATTTCTGGTGATGCATTACCTCTGATCAAGTTCATGCAGTTGACTTTCATTCAGACTATCTAGAATGCGTAAGAGGTGTGAGAAAATGGCTTTCCATACTCCAAGTTCAAACTCATGAAGTAGGTCAACTACAAGCATGAGAAATAAATTGAAGCTGAATGCACTGAGTCGGTCTGAAAAAGCATTCTTCAGACCTGGGAGTGAGCATGCTGCACTACATCAAATGGGGCATTCCACACTTACTGAAGTGGGAACAAGAGACTCGTCTCGAAGGAGGGCTTCAACTTGCGGAGTGTTGATGGCATAGTTAGCCTCATAGATAAGGTGTCTTGCATCAGCGACCTTTTTCTGCCTGGTGGAATTGTCAAGACGAGTGAGTTGCCGCCGCCGCAAGATATCCTGCTGCGTGCCCATATCAGGTACCTCCGTCATGAGAATTGTGCACCGAGGACACGGGCATCTGCCAAGGTTGCGAATGGATGCTATCAGAACCCTGGTATTAATAGATCAGAACTGGTCAGCCTATGTTGGAGTGGTGGGTGAGACAGGCCATACTTCTCGGGATAATCGGCAGAATATGTGAATATTCACGGGTAAAACCGCCGCTTGATGCCATCGCAACATATTATGACAATCCCATGTTTGTAGGCTGCGATGAAGTTGTCATCAAGTAGTATTTTCCACTGCTCATGGAAAAATTCCCTGTTGCAGTGAGTAGTAAGGATGTCACCAGGATATTTTCCTCCGAAGTGTTCCGTCAAAAAGTCCTTGAACTCGTCAGGAAGCTAGGGACAAAAAACAGGTTATTTTTGAACTGGCAATGCCCAATGTGCTTACCACTTGAAAATATGCCACATGAGAGCATAAATGATTCGACAGCTGGCACCTTCGATACTTGGACTCGTTCCCAAAAAATACATAGAGTGGCCACAGCTTAGCAGAGCCAAACTGTGCCAACTGGGTTGAATCCGACCAGAACATGAGTGCTGCAATGACACGAGGGAGGTCACACCCAGGTTCTTGGGGAGAATCCTGCAGTTCTTGGTGTGCCTCAAGGAACGCAGTGGAGGTAAACAATTCACCGTGAACCTTTACATCATGATCCCTGTGAGCTGGCCGCCACCGCAGTTTGTATGGTACAAAGTGGAAGTGTTGCACACGCGCTGGATTGGTGACTGCTTCACGGATGATCGAAGTAAGTGAGTGATGGTAAAATCCATTGACAGTATAGTTCTTCGGGCCAGGATCCTTCGCACAATTGTGAAATGGGACCGATATCGTGACTGATGAACACTTCCATCCACGATCCTCTTCAAGCCACTCTGGTTGATTACCATCGAATTGGTTGTGGCCAAGCTGATCATCGATAGCATCCCACGAGGTGTGAGCCACAACAGTGGGCGAAAAGGAAGAGTCCCCGACAATGTCAATCAATTGCTTGAAAGACTCCTGAGACTTCTGAGCACCTTGGTTCCAGTACCAGTCGCCAAGGCGTAACACACCCTTGTTTGGGTAGGGGAAGTACGGATTCGTATGTACTTTGTCCTGCATCTCAGGATTGGAGTTAACCACACATGCATTATCGACTGAGTAAGGATCTTCTGGATCATAACTGGGGAGGGTGTTGGTGTCGTACACACGGAATAAGCCAAATTTATTGATCTGCGACTTGAATATCTTGTGCGGTGAGGAGCGGAGAGAGGAAGAAAGTTCCTCCACATGAGCCGGTGGTGTGTCACAAGACGAGGCTAGGTTGCCTTGTGGCACCAGCAATATCGAAGATCGAGGCAAATTGGTAGGGGGAAGTGGTAGCGGCGGCTCGGGAAGCATATCCCGAAATCATAAGGGTAGCCGGCGATTGGTATGCCAAGCCCTTCTCTGAGCTAAGGGTAGATCATCATCCTGCAACGGCTTGTGCTGTAAATTTATTATAAGTTGCTTCATCATTTACTTGACTGAAGAACGAAAGTTTCAACCTCTTACCTGCTGTAAAGTTGACTCAGCAAGCTGAAATCCATGGACCTGGTCTGCGTCGAAAGTACTTGCAAGCTCAATGCCAGTGTTGTCTGATTCGGAGATCGCACGAGCAACCGAAAGCCTAGCTTTTTTTCTCTGATAGACTTGTTTTACCTTCTCCAACGCACTGGCGAGTCGCTTTTTGCCCTTGCAACATCCTTTCTCGTGATGCATGAAGGCACCTAGGTCACTGAACATCCGACCACAAACACAAGTTTGTGAGAATGTAACCTCTGCCATGACTGCACAGTATTCAACTAGATCAAACAACCTTGAATACAGCAGTGATGTGGATGGCTTATACCTCCAAACGGCCAGGGATTGACGGCTTGAGGAAGTAGGTATTCTGAATTTGCATGCACGTCATGCAGGTCTGGTCGGTGTCACAATTGTGACAAAACACCAATCAAAATTCCGGCACCTACTGCACTGAAGAACGACCTACCCACCACACTACAGATCACCCGAAAACCACAAGATACCAGCCTCGGCCCTAAGGAGCTGAAGAGTGAGGTAGCAACACTTGCAGATAGTAAGTCTGGAATGTGTAGCTGTTACAGTTACCAACTTACCACAGAACATAGGCTATGCACTTGGCTTGGCATTTCAAGCATGGAGGCCATGACCATAGGATAGGATCTGACCGAAGGGAGGCGACCAAGGGCCCGGGTGCGGGCAAGGAGGTGCGCAGTCTGGCTTGCAGGGCAGAGAAATGGGTCCAACTCAGTGTCCCTCTACAATTCGTACACAACACAGTTGAGGATTAGAGTACAACTACATATCTGAAGACAGTGACTCACAGCGTGCTGTGACGAAATGGCAGCCGTACTGTGGAGAGCACCCTCTCCTCACAATAAATGTCCTTGGCTAGCAGCTGTAATAAGTAGCATGTCTTCCTAAAACTTCAGTTATGGACACTAAGACGTTGTCATATCTTGGCCTGCTCTGAGTTACATCGAGCTTGTCCGAGCATCACTGAATGATAATGTTAGAAGGTAAAGGTTTTTTGGTCTTGTTTGGGTCGCATTCTGCGCCGTGCAGCAATCTTCTTGACCAATTCCGACATGGAGATTCTAGTTGCACCTGCCACTCTAGAAAGGTAATTAACGACATGGTATTTGCATTAGATTCAACGGCTTAGGCGGCGGACCTTTAGCTATGATCTGCGAGGCGATCACAAGCTAAAGTGCAAAAATGCCAGGCTCCCATATTAGATAGAGAACTAGTTGTTCAACAAAAGTTGGGTGAGTTCTGGTTTTGCGGCTTTTGCGGCACTTTGGTGAGCAGGATTCAAAGTTGTAGGAGCAGTGGCGGTGGCACTGATCACTGCATGCACGTACTCGTGACATAATCATGCGTTCAGTAGCAATCGTCACAATTGTAAGTTCCAGCAGAGCACCAGTCAGTATGGTCTACATGTCTTCCATTGTGCGATTGATACACGAAGATACAGGGACACATGAGAAAAATAGTAATAGGAGTTTGCCCTTGTTCACATCACTAGAACTCCAACATGGTGGCAAAATGATTAAAAGAATCCCTCTTGCTTTCTCAGACTTCATGGAGAGGCTTTATGGCTTGTTCAGAAACCAACTGTCAGCGCCACTATGTACCCAGTTAGTATTTGAGGAACTTACCAGCGGCTCATGAGACAGACAAAAATTGTGCATAGCTATTGCAGCAACCACTGTGATGTACCTCCCTTTGACAGTTTGTGGCTTCCGGATAGTAAAATTTGCCCGCACGAGTCGTTCTACCTCTGCATCACCAAGATATCGGCGCAAAGCAGTCTCATAATCCTCGCAAGCGAACTGGATGTCTGCTAGTTCTGTAAGGAAAACTTCCTTCTTCCACAGCATCTCTGTGAAGTTGTCGACCATGACCCCCACATTAGGCAGGGGTACAAAATACGGCAACATCTAAGTGAGTTAGCAATGCAGATGGACCCTCAACATTATCATAAGACCTACCACATACTTGCTTGCCTCTTGCAGAGCTTTCTGGTATTCAGAAAGCCCAGATGTGTCTTCAGGTCCTTTCTCCTGGTCCTCAGAACCAGCAAGTTTCTCTTTCTCTTTCCCTCCATGGAGTTGTGAAGGAGGAGCAGATGACACCTGGTTTGCTTGTAATAACCCCTGGTTCCTATGCCAGCTGTAGAATGGCGCATGAACTAGAGGCTGGATGTTAGGAATGGGTGTTTGGGAATCCTTCAGTGCTTGTGGAGTGGCTTGCAACATTTTACTATGACAATGTCCAAGGTACTCGAGAGTCCAGTGTTCAGTCGACGAAGTTGTGTAACCTGTCACATTACTGCCACACTACCATATGTTTGCTGTTGTTTGGCTGTTTTCTGTGAACATTCCAAGTTGGGGCCTAATCATATAGCCACTCATATGAATGCACACAAAATATAGTAGCTTCGGATACCAGGCTACGTCTGAACAGGTCTGATCCCAGTGAGAATTGATGTTGCGAAAGAAAGTAGTGAACAGGCGGTATACATGCACAAGAGATATAAAAACAGACTATACCAATGGACCACGTTACAACTCCTAATCAGGACTCGGTGCAGTTAGTACTGTAAGCTGTATAAGGTCCAGCAGTGACACCCGAGCCCTTTCGCATGTCTCTGGAGGTAGCCCGTTCGTCCTGTTCAAAATGCCAGAGAGGAAGTCCTTCATTCGGCATTCCAATTCAGCAACACGCCTAACACGATCCTGGCCCAGTGTGGTGTGGCAGAGTGAGTACTGTTCGAGTAAGAGATCCTGTATTTCAACGATTACCTGCAAAATTGAGACATGACAAACGAAATGAGTATTGAGTGGCTTACCCACGCAAGCACAAATGAGAACTTTTCCATGACAAACCCAATGACTGGGCTTATCGTAACATTGAGGTTTGCATCGGCGACTATCTCAAGCACTCCTATCCAGGCAGCTGTGTCAGGTTTGACGAGGGTGTAATATAAAATGCTGCGCATGGACTCATTGACGAACCAATACATCATTCCTTCTCGCTGGTCTATTTGATGGAAGAGCGGGTAACCGATTGTCGGTTGAAAGGTCATCAGGTACGTGATGTAGCGGACGTCGTCCACAGAAAGAAGGGCATGGGGCAAGAGCGGTTGTAAGTGCAGATGGGTGCGGCGGGGACCCATAAGGCGAATAATACTGATAGACAAAACTATCCGCCGTATGCCATACGTGCGTGAGGTATGGTAAGGCGACATTTTCAAGCTATATGATCAGAGTTCGCTGTGAGCGGAGACATGGATGTTCTGATACCGAACTTACCTCCTCGAAGAAAAGTCGTCGAAAGACTAGGTCGTCTATGGAAGACCGGAACGTCGGCTGGCTGGGTGCCATGATTAAATTTGAAACTACAATATTGAGTCAGTATAACATTGCATGAGTAGTTAGTACGCACCTTCCATCGGTTGCCACATAGGATTGCACCAGCTCTTTCAGTGATAGAAAAGCGCGTTGTAAACAACTGATACGATCGTCCTACCGTCAACTTTGAAGTTAGACTCAACAAGCGAATCTAAGTCAATTTTGCTCGTCAGAATTCGGTGGCAGACACCCATCACACAATCCACGGCTAAAAGCCACCAGTCACGGGCTCTGGTGTGAAGAAGTCGGAAGAGAGGCGCTGTTACAGAGCGAACAATCAAGATTATTCGCGTGACAAAGTGCCACGCGTACTCACCTGATAAAGCAAAGTATCGGGCAGCAGCCGTGACCTGCCGGTCACTCTCCGCACCGGCTGGGAGAATATCCAACCCATAGCCTTCCAGGTCGTAGAGGGTTTCGCCCGCTGAGTAGGTACTAAGGCGATCATCATCGTGCGCGTGAAGACTGGAAGCGACAGTTTCGGCCGGGGCCAGCGACGACTCCAATGGAGTCAGGCTGGGAGGATCAATGGTCAGTAGCTGCTCGAGGTCAGAGTCTAAGGAATTGAGTGCCAGGTGTCATGGTGAATGCCGCTTTTAAATCTTACCTGGAGATTCGGACTGGATGTTGCTGTGTGACCGGAAAATAATGCTTAATAATCCCTGCGAAGTTCTGCTCGGCAGTCGGGCTGGGGCAAAGGTCGGGCTGGGAGTACGAAATCCGCACTCGCCAATGTTGCTCATTGCTAACACCGATATTCGTAGACAACACTGAAGTCCACTTACGATGCTGGCTTCGCAAAATATAATGTCACAAGTCACACACCACTCCGGGAAAAAATGGACGTACTGTATGTGCTATGTTGGCTTTGCCCACCTTGCCGAGTGAAGCCCACATGCCACCGAGGTGTGACAGCTGACATCACAGGTTGCTTGACGGCCCACTTACGGTAGGCGAGGCAGGGCATGACCGACCTTCTGTTTCAGGCTGTGACTGGCACCACATTTTCCGGAATCCGGAAAATTTGCAGGTGGCAACCGGGATTCAAGGCGAAGGATACGACATTACCTTGCTTGCAAGATTTCTCCAACCCCAATAATCGTGGGAACATATTACCGGGAGATGCCAGATGTGTGGGAAGAGTTTTGGCAGATGCCAACGATCTTTTCAGTGACGGGCCCCCCCCACTGCCACATCCTTCCGTATGAGACTGTGAACATAGACGGGACAATGACAGTGGTAAGAGTTTCCGCAGATGCCTTGCAGATCTTTACTTGCAGGCTAACTAAGTGGACTTGGACGATGGACAATGACAGTTTCCTTCTGGTACGCTAGGTTTGTTAAACTATGTTCCTTTTAATAACTGACCACCAGTTCTGTGTTTTGCTGTTCTCTTCTTCCAACCGCTCGTCTTCCAGTAGAAGCTCGTTGCAATGAGATTTCTGAAAAACTTCATTATCAAATTCTCGCAGTAAATGGATCGAGGATCTGCCGGAACTTCTGGACAGTGCCACATATAAGTCGAACAGGTTAAGACTGCCGGAGGGTGGGGTTGCAATGTCTACTATGACGTATGGCAAGGTTTGACCCTGTGATCTGTAATCCGTGAAGGCATACACGGGTGTCATCGGAAATTGTCCACGACGGACTGAGCATATGATGTTTTTGCCGTTACATTGCACCTCAATCCGAAAAGTTCTCGTGGCAGGTTCCATTGGGACAATGGACTGTTCTAGATCCGTTAGTTTGGTGGTGTGTGTTTGATCCATTTTGACGAGGATGAATAATGGCAAACGTTGAAGTGATATTTGGGAAAGGTTATCGGAGGCAGTGATTTCGTCCGGGGTGACATATAATGCCCTCCACCACACCCCAAGCACTGTTAGTTATATCGAGGTCAGTTTCCATGTTTTCTGTTACCATCACTTTCATCCCTTAAAAAAAGGTAGATTCATCGCACTTCCTGGCCACCGTCGAAGAAAAATCTACGGAGGACTCACAGTCTGCTCCACCTGAACTTGCGGAACTATGCGCCATCGTGTTCATTGACAGCAACAACTATTGGTTGACATCCGATGGTGGCTATCGAAAAGGAATCGGGATGTGGCATCACCTCTATGATGTGAAACCACCCTGCACTATTTCTGAGCCCCCAATGAATCCAGCAAAGGCTGACTTTAGCATGGCCATGAAAAACCTGCGTGTCCTCATGCAAAAAATCGGCTCGCCTGGCTATGAAAAAGGAAAAGGCTTCCTGTTCTACGACAAATCATCACCTACCCCTACTCGCTTTAAGATCAGGCATTGCCTTTGACCATAGATCCTGTAAAATATTGCCAATCACAGCGTTACCTGCACTGTCTGGCATGTCCGAGCCACCATGATCGGGTGCATCAGTCTTGAAATCGTCTCCTGCGAGGATATCACAAATGTCAGTTCGCTCGGACAGAAAGACAGTGGCGTTGAAGAGGCAGCACTTTCCGTCGCGATCAAGGGTCCAGCAGATCTCGGAGTCGTAGTTCTGATTGTTCGTTGCGGTTACTGGATCTTTGATGACTTCAATGTGGGCATGCTCGGTAGTGTCGGCTGACCACTGTATAACAGCGCCGGTCTGGGGGATACTGCGACAGATGTGGATCGATGAGGTCAGCATCAGCACGAGCGACACATGTACACTAACATGACTAACATTAACCATGGTGGACATGAGACGATCAACGCACTGGACCAAAAAAAATCCGCCTCAGCGTGGCTGCATGAGCAACAGACGTAGATCGGTGAGGACAACGTCAGCACGAGCGACAAGAGTATGCCAACGTGACTGACACTAACCACAAGTGATATACATGAGATGATTAGCACACTGACCCAAAAAAAATCCACCTCAGCATGAGCAACAGAGGTGGATCGGCGAGGCCAACGTCAGCACGAGCGACAAGAGTACGCCAACGTGACTGACATTAACCACAAGTGATGCACACGAGACGATAACAAACTGGATCAAAAGAAAAAAAGTCTACCTCAGCGTGAGCAACAGAGGTGGATCGGCAGGGCCAATGTCAGCAAGAGCGACAAAAGTACGCCAACATGACTGACAACTTAGCCATAAAGTGAGGACAATGAGACAACGATAAAGGCACATACCATTTGCTACATCAGCACGGGCGACAGGAGTATGCCAACTAGACAGACGCTAGGCAAACAGGTCATGACTCGCTGAACTACTGCAAGTTAAAATTTCCTCAAACCGAAACATGAATCGTCATGTGACCATATGGATCGTCAAGGAAGCACGTCACGTCCAATGTACTCCAAGAACGGCTAACCTCTCTAGTTAACTAGTTAATACTTATGGCCTGCACGAGGCTAGGCGTGAAGAAATGCGCATCAGGTGTCACTCAACCAGCCCAATTGGCTGGTCACAAAAGACCTCGTACACTGTTGTCCGGAAGCACCGTGTCCCCACCTCTGAGTCCTCTCTCATCGCTCCCGTCTTCTCCAATCCTTCAAGAAGCCATGCATAAAGAATGATCCAATCGGGTAGGTCTGGGATGCCATAAGATATTTTTTGCAGTCTAATAGCAACCCATAGTTTTGCTACCTTTGCCATGACGGCGGGAACACAATCGCATGTTCCAATCATATCTGCCCCCATGTCGTCTGCAATGCTTGCATCAAGATTCCACCGGAAGTCGAAGGTATACTTGGGCTGCCGGAAATATTGTTCAAATGTCCCGCTTGCCATGAGAAGGAAGAGCATCTTGCAGGATCCAAACCATTGCCGTATTTTGTAAGTTCCTCTTAATAAATACAGCCAGAGCTAATATACCTCAAGGCGTTTATGCGAACAGAACGAGGAAAAATACTTCCAGCATGCAAGACTCCAACATTCATCAAAGGAGTCTGCAAGCGAGCTTCGAAGTCCCAAGTTTGCGGAGGGCCAATCCTAATACTACACATTGTTTATACAGGCATGAACACCCGAGGATCCCTTCCCCGTGTACTCAACACTATGCTCGAGGAGTATCATGATCAATCTACGCTACGCTACCATGAGATTATCTTCGATTTCGGCACGGCTGAAAAACTTTGTCATTGGGAGTCAGAGGCTGAGCGATTGGTGGTAGGGATTGGCATTGACGCTTTCGAACACAAGATCATATTCGTCATGGTACACAGTGAGGTAACGCACGGCGACTTATTCGCGGGGAAGGACGGAAATAATGAGGACGTGGCTTTGTTGCCCCAGGAGGTGTGTATTTATTTTCAAGCACTCCCCCTCCACTGTCTCATTTACTTAGTTTATGATATACTTGTTTTCTGGGCACCTTCAACGTCTTGTCAGTGGTTCAACTATTTTTATGTTGTCGTGTGGTCCCCTGGTCGCATTCCCCGAATCCGTAAACAGTCTGAAGGCAGCAGTTGTGCGGTGAGTTTTTCGTCGTCTGCTGTCACTCCGGATTGTATTTGAGCTGTGATAGATTCAAGCCCGCATATGTGGTTGCGTTCAGTGCTGACCAATTTATTAGTGCCGTCATGAAGCCGTTTATCGTGGCATTCGGTGTCCGTGTCCTTATCCAAGGACATGATCTCTACGAGGTCTTTGTAGACCTTTTGGATGTGTCCATTGAGCTACGCATGCACAGCGATACATTTCTATTCTGTTTGGGAGAACGCATGGCACCCAGGACCATCGATGTATCTTCTAGCCCCGCCGTTATCGGGGTCAGGTATTCATGGTACCACACGCATTGCCGTCCATGGGGTGTATCTCTCCCCATGAGTTGCCCCACGTGTAGCTCAATCCGGTCATGGTCAGCATTGAAAGTAAGTGCTGACAGCAGCATCAAGCAGGCCCAGGTCAGCACGTGTGTATCCCCTGGCTGCGGCTACAAGATTTTTTCGTTTCCACCACAAGGTCCATACATGCTTATCAAGGCTAGCAGGGGCAGCAAGGACAGCACCGGTCAGGGATGGATCAAGAATACAGGGATCTAGAGGCGAGTGTAGATTGCTTTCTGTAGTTCATACCACCATCCCACTACACACTCTCGCTATATACATACTATCATTGGCCACCAGATGCAAAACTTTTGTGAATTCTTGAATAACATCACAACAACTCAGCAACTACATGAACAAATTTCATACATAGACAGATTGAGGTCTCAACTACATCCTTCTTAAGTCTCAAAATAATTGGTGAAGAATTGAGAGTAGTCGGGGCAACACAATCTGGAGGGGTCGAAAATGATGCCAGATGCAAGGTTTTGTCATGGATCAACACAAGCCCAAATGCACTGGACATACCTAAACACGATCACGAGCCGACGATGCCTGTGACTGGTTCTACTAAGCCTGGGAGCACTCATGTTAATTGCATATGAAATTGGATCAACTCATGACATACCTAGTCCTCCTCAACCTTGTACTGAATCACTCGGTCTACAGAATCCACTGGTCAGCTGATCTACTCAAATCTGGGGTGCTGAGACTGTGAGGGCAAAGTTAGGTCACATACCCATCTGTGAAGTGGCTTCTATTTCTGTCATGTTATCAAATCCAACTTGCATCATTCAAGAGCATGGCAGTGTAGATAACTCATTACCATGTGGTGGTCATGAATGATCAGTGCATATCAGATTTGTGCAAGTTGACCAACATCATCTCATACTGCATCAGGAAAATTTTAATGAAATGATAATGTTATATAAGACTTTATCTACCCTGTAAAGCCCTATAAGGTATATCATAATGACATACACATTGGTAATGCTATATATTCTCTGGGAGCCTTGGCAGCATAGGTCAAAAGATATCATTTAGGTAGAGTGGATCATATGTATCAGAATGTGAACAGTAGATCATATATGTCTTTCATTATCAGACATTACCAACAATTGTCATTGACACCATCAACAGCTTAAAAATAAAAATTGCTATAGCAACCCTCAATTGAACTATCAATCATGATATTACAAGAAAGCATTTTCATTCAATATCAATTACATCATGAGTACCTACTGAGTACACTACTAAGTATGATGAACTACTTAAACCTCCAAAAAAGCAAAAATAAAGCAGAGAAAGACACTTACAGATGACTTCACACAAGGGTACACTTACCTGGATATGAACCCTAAGACTTAGAGTCTTAGAGTGACTCTTGCCCTGAGGTAGAACTCAGAGACAAGAGTGAAGAAGAGAGAGAAGGGGAGAGAGGATGAGTTTATATAACATGTACTATACAGTCATTACAAAGACATTCCCACACTTGTGGCTGGGGAAGAGTTGTTCAAATGATCATAAAATGACATAGATGACAAGACTAGATATTGATGATCAAAATGAAATCAGACTGAAAAGAATATTGTCATTGATATGATGATGATATTATCTGATGAGCAATTATAATGTACTGTCAACTACATAGCATTATTATATATGGCATATCAGCTCTTGTCATCATTATATCACAATGACAAAAGTATTGTAATTCTTATATCAGGCCTATATGCAGTTGACCAGATAGTAAAATGTCTGCCAGGTTATCTAATGCATTATCTGACTATTATCATTATGATTTGTAGATGATCATGCCTTATACACCATTATCCAATTCATATCAGACAGATAACTACTTACCATAATTAACTGGGAATACCAGCACTTCAAACCCCCCCTGATGTGTCAGAGTAATGATAGTTACTGACAATGCCAACTAAAGCATTCATCAGGCAGTTACACATTACCATGGGGTGATCATGAATGGTCACTGCATATCAATTTTGCATGAGCTTACCAACATCATCTCATGTTGGCAGAGTAATGATAACACTATTAACATCATTGCATTTGCTGACAGTGCCACATAAAGCATTCATCAGGCAGTTACACATTACCATGGGGTGATCATGAATGGTCACTGCATGTCAGTTTTGCATGCATTTACCAGCATCATCACATATTGACAGAGTAATGGTAAATCTATTAACATCATTACATTCAATGACAAAGCCAGACAAGGCATTGATCAGGCAGATAAAAGATTGAAAAGTGCACATCATTTGGATATTAGTTGGACAAGAATATATAAAGTCTGCCTGAGAATGTAAACCATGACCATATTTAAAGCTATATGATGGCCAATTGTCATTTACATCTCTTTCTTGTGGTGCAATTGTAGCTTCTTATCTTTCTCTCTAAAGTAGGTGGGCATAGACAACTCATTACCATGTGGTGGTCAAGGATGATCAGTACATATCAAGTTTGTGTCAGTTTATCAGAATCATCTGGGTATACCTGTGCTTCAAACCTCCCCTGATGCAGTCCCCTGTGTAAAGACTCTCCTGCTCACTCATCATCATCATCATTAGGCCCAATCATCATCACTTCTAAGCTCATCATCATCATCTCTATTCCTGCAGTATCTGAGGCTCCATTAAGGGTCTATTTACTGTCCTCTTCCTCATTCTACGTCACTTCTAGGCTCAGAGCAGCCTATTCTCTTCGCTTTTTTCAGTCTTCCCTTGCTCCCCCTTCATCAGGAGCACCCATACCCTCTGCCCTAGCCCCCTCTAGGTGCATGGAACCCCTCCCCCATTTTATTTTAACAGATCCCTCGAGCCAAAGCCTGCATAGGAAAACCACCAACTCAGCAATTGTCTTTGTGTTGGGTTTTTGGTGTTTTTGCCATTGATCCACACGTCGACTCACATTGCATTAGTATGTAGCCGACAGCAATGTTTGAGGTGTCAACAGTGAGGATAACAGGCAAGGCAGAATTATAATCAATCAAATGAAGAGCCGGCAAAGCAACAATGGCAGTCTTGAGATACTCCATTGCTGCTCGATGTTCATCACTGAACTTGAAAGGGACATCTTTCTTGGTCAACTCTATGAGAGGGTGAGCATGTTTGGCGAAGTCTTTAATAAAAATGTGGCAATACAAGCATAGACCTAAGAAGCCCCTGACTTCAGTGACATTAGTACAGTAAGGCCAATCTTTAATTTTCTGAACTTTAGTTTCATTGGGAATTCTTCCCTTGTATGAAACCTTGTGTCCTATGATGATGATGGAGGGGGCAGTGATGATGCATTTCTTGGTGGAGACTGTGGCACCTGCATGTCATAGTCAGTGGAGGACATGGTTGGTATTCTGCAGATGTTCCCAAATGAAATGTCAAATGCTACCATTTTGTGGGATAGTTTTGAAGGTACCATCAGGGCTCTGGTAGCGAGATTTTGGTCCCTTGATGGGGCAGTCATCACTGAAGAGGATAGTAACTTTGGGGATCTCATCTTTTAGGATCCAGCAAATGTCACCATGGAATATCTGGATGGCATTGGTATAGCCCATGGGAAGCTTGGTGAGTCAGAGAGTGCCAATAGGGGTTTGGAAGGTAGTAAGGTCATGGTAATCATCATGTATAGTGCAGTGATCATAGCTGACCATGAGATCTAAGATACTGTAGACCAAGTGGCAGGCAAAGGCTTTGGCAATTGAATCTACAAAAGGGGGAACAGCTGAATCCTGAATAGAAACTGTTTAGTGGCTGCAAATCATGGACAAGATGTAGAGATTTTCCATCTTTCTTGACTACACAGAACCACTTTGATCAGTACAACAAAGTCAAGGGTTCATAGATGCCAGTGGCAATTTTCTCTTTGATGATTTGGACAACATTGTGAAATATAGCTGGCAGGATAGGGGTATTGCATTCAACCCAGGGCTTGTGCAGCAATGTCAGAATTTTAAGGGGGGGAAACATGTCTTCTCAGAAGGTCCCTCATTCTGAGGTCTCCCAGGTGAAGGTGGTCTTGTGAGTACAAACTAGCCAGCAAATGAGTTCCAATTCTGAAGGCCATAGGAAATTTTGGCAGGGTTGAGGTCAAGCTCTTCTGCTCTTGCTACTGTGAAGCTAGATCCTGGAATGAAGGGAGGGGGATGGCATGGTAGTACAGGAAGGTCTGTGAGAGGGTCACTGACCTCTTGATGGTCAACCCAAAATTCTATGGGCATCACAGTCAGGATAGGTCAAACCTTCTTCACTACAGGCTTGTACTTTAAAACATGATAGACTGGGTCAAATTTGAAGGTGGAGCATAGAACTGAAAGTGTCAGCAGTGAAAGGGTAGTACTGGTAGAGAATAGGAAAGGATCTTGGGATGAGACAAAGCTAGAATCGAAAAGGGTTGAGAAAAGGTGCACTAGGGGCAGTATAGTCAAGAAGGAAAGCTGCAGCAGTATTTTCTTTAGAGTCTGTTGGAAGAGACAGGTAAAATCCAAAGACAAAGAGGGGGGGTCTGAAACATAGAGGGAACACATGGATACTATTTCTTCCTGGTCTCCTTGCACCCCTGGAGAGTCATTGACTGACATTAAAAACCCTGTTTGACTCCTTCTAAGTGATGGTGGTATTCTTGGCCGGAGAAATATTTGGCCTCATCCTCTGGATTGACAAAGTGGGGTTGGGGATGTAGGCAATGACAAGGTCAAGTTGGTATTAACAATTGCTGCCCTGAGTTGGGGTCACAAATTTTGAGAGATTGCTTGCCATCAGGGAAGTCATGAAGGATGTTGCTGAGTAGGCAGAAGAATGGGTGGCCTAAAAGAAGATTGAAGGGAGCACAGTCAATGACTTGGATTTGTAGGTGGGCCTCGACTGGGCCAATACATAACAATGCATTTTCTATGACACCTAGGGTACTCTCCTTAGACTGGTTAGCTGCCTCAAGGGTCATGCACATGTCAGAACATAAGGGGGCACCCAAGGCCTCCCACAACTTGTGCCTAAGGGCTACTACCTGGCATCCACTATCAAGGATGCACTCCACTCAAAGTTTATCCATTAGAATACCATCGACAGCACAAAGAGGGGTGGTGGCTAGTCTGACACATTTGCCCTCAGTATCTTTGACAAGGTATTGCTCATATGACACCCATGTAGATGAGGACAAAGTTTCCCACACAGTGTCAAGGCTGCCAATAGCAATCTTCTTCATCATAGCCATCTCCTTAATTTGCTTGCAGATCTCAGGGCTGACAGAAAGGAGATCTTGAGTCAAGATTTCAATCTTGGCCCCTAATACTTGGGATACCAGGTGCTTAGTGGCAGCAGCTTTTGTTGGACGCATGGACTTTCGGGTACCTATTCCCGCCTTCGGATTACCTCGGAACCACGCTTTACTTTAGATTACATGTCCCGGATTCTTTCTATACCCTTCCGAACTTTCCATATTACATAATCATGGCTGTAGAAAATTTCCGCGCTCGTTCCTTTCACCTCAGTGACTTCCATTTGTCCTGAGGTGAGCATACTTACATTCCATTCATTACCTACATCATACTGACCTACTGTAGACTCATTCCTGCATTAGGTTATGAGCCCTGGCTTTGCACCTTAATACCGGAAGAAAAATTGATCCGCACACCTCACCGTATCACTGCACATTCCCACTATGGCAAAAGACAACTACTCCCTGCAGGTACCCACCTTAAATGCAGATGGTAGCAACTGGCTATACTATAAGGCTCGAGTTGAATGGGCCATCAGCTCGAAAGGGCTAACAGGCCACCTAACCGGTCCAGAAGCCAAGCCAGAGGATCCGACACATGGAAAAGACCCCTCTTGGAAGCTGATGACTGCTGAGCAAAAACTTATCAGTGAATACCCAGAAAAGCTAAAACAGTGGACGAAAGACGACAGCTACATAAAACAAGTGATTGCAGCATCACTCCTGGAATCCCTCTTCCTCCAAATCCAGAAAGAAGAGACAGGAAAAAGCATCTGGGATGTCCTCACCAACCTCTTCCAAAACTGCTCTCGAGTTGTCACAATTGACCTGTGAAGAAAACTCCAAGAATCCCACTGCACCGAAAAGGGCGATGTCCGAGCCCATTTTGACAAGCTGCGGAACTTCCGAGAGCAGCTAGCCACCCTTGGTCAATCCATCAGTGATGACGACTTCACAGCTATAATCCTCAGTTCCCTGCCAACTTCTTATGACTCCAATATTGCCGCCATGACGTCCTCCGCCCTTGTCACACAAAAGGACTTGTCACCTGACTTCATCACTAAAATCATTTCGGATGAATATGACCAGCGACAGACACATTCCAAAAGAGGTGGTAATGGCAATTCCGACGATGCGGCATACTCAGCTAAGGACTCAAAGAGCTCTGCTTGCGAGAACTGTGGCAAAAAGGGACATACAAAGGATCAATGCTGGAAGGAGGGTGGTGGAAAAGCTGGGCAAGTGCCCAAATGGTTTAAAGGGAAAGGTTCTGGAAAGAAGAAGGAAAAGCCTTCAGAAAAGGCAGCCGCCGCCACTACTGCTGCATCTGCAAACACAACCACACAGCCTAGTGCCGATGCAGAACCTGACAGAGTCTGGTTAGCAAGCTCTGTGGATGATGACTGGCTCACTGAAGTGGCTGAAGAAGACATTCCGAGCCCTTCTGAAATAACTGCAGATGCTGAAGCCGCATTACCGAACCCTTCTGAATCTGCTGTGGATGTGGAAAGCAGCTCTCAGAAACCTTCGGAAACAGCCTCGGAAGCTGAGGACAGACCCTGGAACCCCTCGGCACTGCCCTCGGATGTCGGAAATGACATTCCGAACCCCTCTGAATCGACCCGAGATGCTGAAAATGAGTTTCCACACTTTCCAAAAGTGATTCTCAATGAGGGAGATGCATACACAGAAACATTTGATCATGTACTACTGGCAGGGGAATCACCACACCTGAATGAGGAGACTATATTATTCGACTCTGGTGCATCCCGCCACATGTCATCCTACTGGAACAAGTTCCTCGACTACAAGCCGATAATCCCAAAGCCAATTACTGTGGCCGACAGCCACACCTTCCATGCCATCGGAAAGGGAGATCTAATGATATCAATCCCAAATGGCACATTCCGACACAATATCCGCCTTAAGGATGTTCTCTATGCGCCCAAAATGGGCATCACACTCGTTTCCATCAGCAAGCTTGATGCTGCTGGCTATGCGGCACTGTTCCAAGACAAGAAATGTCAAATATTTGATTCCCACAAGAAGAAACTTGGCGAAATTCCGATGACCAATGGTCTATACTGTCTCAAGCGCCCCCACCAGATCTATGCCAGCTTAGCTAAGGCTACTGAGCCACTGACAATGGCCGAAATCCATGCACAGCTGGGCCACATCGCACCTGAGGCAATCTGGCGCATGCTGAAGGATGGTACCATCACTGGAATCACTCTAAACGAAGCCCACTCCACTATGGGGGCATGTGACTCTTGCGAATATGCCAAGGTGACCCGCAAGCCCATCGGAAAAGAGAGAGACCCTCTGAGATGGGAACACCTCAGCGACAAAATCCATACCGACCTGTGGGGACCATCTCCAGTCCAAACCCCTGGCCACAGCCAATACTATGTGTCATTTACAGACGACCATACCTGCTATACCACCCTTTACCTCCAGAAAACAAAATCTGAGACATTTGCATCTTACAAGGCTTACGAAGCTTGGCTTTCCACACAATTCAGCACCAAGATCAAGCGCCTATGCTCAGACCGTGGGGGGAGTACCTGAGTGCAGAATTCACTAAGCACTTAAAATCCACAGGTACAGAACGACGGGTAACTGTCCATGACACTCCAGAACACAATGGAGTTGCTGAGCGGCTCAACTGCACACTCATTGAGCAGGTGCGAGCTCTTGTTCATGCCAGTGGTCTACCCAAGAACCTTTGGGGTGAGGCTATCATGCATGCCACTTGGCTCAAGAACTGCTCTTCCACATGACACCTAGGAATGAAAACTCCATATGAGATGCTGTACCACAAGCCACCAAACCTCGCCAAAATCCCTGTCTGGGGATGCCGTGTCAAAGTCCATGACAATACCGGCTCCAAACTCGATATGCGAGCTCGTGATGGATACTGGGTAGGGTTTGACCCAGAAAGTGATGGCCATCAGATCTACTGGCCCGACACCTGCAGCATTGGAATTGAGCAGAGTGTCACCTTTGAGCATCGGGAAGTGACAATACCCTCCAGCGTGCCGCTCAAGGGGGAGAATGAGGCTACAAACACCAGTGGAATCCCGCACCGAGCAGAAGCACAGCCACAGTCTTCTGGAACCTCGGAATTGAGTCTGCCAGTTGCCGAGCGACCTGCGGAATCAAGTTTTGACCCACTCAGCAGCAACTTCGAAACACTGCCACCACAACCTCATTGATCTAACTGCCAGCGCTTCAAATCTGACTACATGAGATGTCTCCAGGAAGGTGAAGGTACACGAGATGGTCGGATCACTCTCGACTACATGAAACAACTCCGAGAGAACAATAGCCGCACCAACAGTCCCAATTCCCGAGACAATGCAACTCTTGCCTTCGAAGAAGAATTAGCCAAGGATGGTGATGACAGTGACCTTGTCTATGCAATGGTAGCTGGAACTTCCGAAGCCGAAGGCCTTGACCCATCTACAGTGCACGAAGCTAAATCCTGCTCAGACTGGCCCAAATGGCATGACGCCATAGCCGCAGAACTAAAAAGCCTAAGCAATGTGCATACCTGGGATGTAGTAGAGTGCCCAAAAGGAGCTAATATTGTCAGATGCAAATGGGTCTTCAAGATCAAGTGAACTGCAACCGGAGAAGTCGAGAAGTACAAAGCCTGCCTTGTTGCAAAGGGCTATTCCCAAGTCCAGGGAGTCGACTATGATGAAACATATGCCCCAGTCACAAGACTCGCATCACTCTGAACCATACTCGCTATTGCCTCCCGCAACAACTGGGATATTGATGTGTTCGATTTCCACTTGGCATTCCTAAATGGAAAACTAGGAGATGGCGAAGACATTTACATGGAGCTCCCAGAAGGCTATCCAGCACCTCGGAATCTTCCCCAACCGGTCGCCAAGCTCAATGTCGCACTATACGGCTCAAAGCAAGGCACACTCAAGTGGTACCAAGAGTTAAGTGCCACCCTCCGAGACTTAGGACTTCAGCACACGCATGCTGACTGGGGAGTCTTCCATGGGCGCATCGGAAAGGATATTATTATCCTAGCTAGCCATGTTGACAACTGCACTGTCACGGGCAGTTCCCCCGACCTCATATGCTCCTTCAAAGCAGAAATTGGCACCTGGTACAAGATTACTGACCTCAGGCCCATCGGCTGGCTTCTTGGCATGAAGGTGACACAGAACCGAGACTTCTGAACGATCTCCCTGTCCCAGGAATCGTACATTAATGCCATCCTCACCAAATACAACCTCACTGATGCCAAGCCATCTGCAATTCCAATGGACCCTAGCCTGAAATTAATGCAAGCAAATGTTCCGCAACCTGCTGAGGAAGCTGCATGCATGAAAAATGTCCCATACCATGCAGCAGTCAGCTCCCTAATGCATCTTGCAGTCAGAACTCGCCCTGACATCGCATTTGCTGTCTCAACTGTTGCACAGTTCAACAATGCCCCAACTCCGACACACTGGGAAGCTGTTAAATGGATCTACAAGTACCTAGTTGGCACGAAATCCCTTGCACTGACATTCGGTGGGATTGAAAAGGGCCTCGAAGGCTATACCGATGCAGATGGGGCTATGCAGGAACACTGCCATGCTATTAGTGGCTACGCATATCTACTAGATGGTGGAGCGATCAGTTGGGCATCCTGCAAACAGGAGCTCATCACCCTGTCCACTGCAGAAGTGGAATATGTTGTGGCAACACATGCTGCCAAGGAAGGCCTCTGGCTCTGCCGGCTCATCTCAGAAATATTCCACCCACTTGAATATCCAATCCTGCTATATACTGACAACCAAGCCACCATCGCACTCACCAAAGATGGCAGTTACCATTCCTGCACCAAGCACATTGATATCCAATACCACTTCATTCGCTTTGCTGTTGAAAATGGCTCCTTCCGCCTTATTTATTGCCCTACCAAAGAAATGGTTGCCAACACCCTGACCAAGGCTTTACCGAGTATCAAAGCCAAACATTTTGCATGATCACTCGGACTCTGTTCCAAGTGAGGGGGAGTGTTGGACGCATGGACTTTTGGGTACCTATTCCCGCCTTCAGATTACTTCGGATTACCTCGGAACCACACTTTACTTTAGATTATGTGTCCCGGATTCTTTCTATACCCTTCTGAACTTTCCATATTACATAATCATGGCTGTAGAAATTTTCTGCACTCGTTCCTTTCACCTCAGTGACTTCCATTCATCCTGAGGTGAGCATACTTACATTCTGTTCATTACCTACATCATACTGACCTACTGTAGACTCATTCCTGCATTAGGTACAGAATAAAGTGACTTCCATTCGTCCTGAGACTCATTCCTGCATTAGCTTTGTCAAAACCACTCTGGTAGTGAAACTGGGGGGTAGGGTTAGACTGTGGTTTAGAGTTAGAAGAGTCAGCAGCATTGTTTCTAGGTGGTGTATTGGAAATATGTTCATTAGATGAGGTTGGATTCTTGGAAGTTGAGGCAGTATTGTTGGCTGGAGCAGGGTTCAAAGGGGTGGCATTACAAGGATGACAAGTCAGGATTTCCACTCCATTGAAGCAGGCAGGTTTCTTCCTCTTGATCACTTCAGTCACCCCCTTTTGGGGACCTATTAGGTTGACATATTTCTACAGATGTTTATACCTAATAGGTGTCAACTTCTTGGATATTCCCACATGCCACTGGGACAGACAGGCTTGGAGATTCTCCAGGAGCTGACATGCCAAAGTGGGGAAAGCCCATTTTCCCAAGGGTACCCTATTGTGACCATCAATATAGGGGGTGTCTGGGGTCCAAGTGGGACTTTCTGCAGCCTATATAGGGGCCTGAATTGTGCAATTTTGGGGCTTTCTCCAGGCCAAATAGACCTCTCACAAGAGTGCTTTGGGGAATTCTCCATCCAAGGGTATTCATGGGGATTTCCCAGGATGAAATAGACCATTGCCAAGGTTAGTTTTGGGGATTCTCCAGGGTAAATAGACCATTTCCAAGGGGAGTTTTGGGGATTCCCCATGGTAAATAGACCATTTTCAAGGGGAGTTTTGGGATTCTCCACAGTAAATAGACCATTTCCAAGGGGAGGTTTGGGGATTCTCCAGGGTGAATAGACCATTTCCAAGGGGGGTTTGGAATTTTCCAGGGTACATACCATCTGAATGGCAGACTCTGGGAAATGGGGAATCTCCAATTGGGCAGTTGGAGATTCTCCATGGGTGTGGAGATTCCCCAAGTGCCACAATGGGATTTCCCTATGACTATTATGTGGCAGTGGAGAATCTCCAATTGGGTGGTTGGGGATTCCCCATGGGTGTGGAGATTCTCCAAGTACCACAATGGGATTTCTCCATCCCTCTTATGGGGGGATGGGGAATCTCCAATTGGGCAGTCAGAGATTCTCCATGGGTGTGGAGATTGCCCAAGTGCCACAATGTGGATTCTCCATCCCTCTTATTGAGGTAATCATATTCCCATGGTCCTGTGATCATGGGCTACAACTTTTGTTCTCACTGTGGCTGTGCACCTGGAGGGTTGGAGGGTCTGGGCAGGTCTGGGAGGGTCTGGGAGGTCTGGAATCATTGTTCAAAAGTCCTGGGAGCACTGGAAAGCTGGGGGGGAAATGTCTGGTTTGCTGATGCAAGGAGAACTTGCTGTCCCAAAGTGATAGGATGGGAGGTCATGGATGAGGGAGGGATGAACCAGGAGGCTTCAGGGTGAATGCTAGTGGGGATTCCTGGCAAGTACTCATAGTTATTCTCCCTGGCAAAGGGGACAAGTGAAGAGATCATCAAAGAGGTGGCCATTACAATAAAAAGTGGCAAAATGGGTGTTTGTTGGCAGAAATGATGCAGAAAATCATGGAGGGCAAGGATCATCACCAAATTTGGTAGGCAGGATGGCATGGTCGAGAGCTTTCTGTGAGTGTGGGAATGATGTCGATATCTTTAGAAATGACCAAGATATTTGAAAAATCGGAATGCCGTAAACTGGTGCTCAAAAACTTTTATTTGGTACTTGAGCAGTTTCTTCCCTAATGTTAAGGGTGGTTCTTGTGTGATGGATGACTGCTAGACATTCCAGTCATTCTGCGCATTAGGGCTAGGCTTCTCTGTTCTTCATCATTCAGCTTTTGGGTCCATGCTCATGTCACCAAACACCTTTGGTGTGTGACAGCAAGTGGCTAAAGTGTTGCAGAATCTGGGAGGGAAGCCCTCAAGGAATTTCTCATTGATGATGTCTTCAGTCAGCCTCTTCTTTTTGTTGATAAGAGTGACGATGCAGTGGAATTCCCTGACATATTTGCCAAGGTTGTCAAGGGAAGACATGGGCTTCTGTACTTGGTGGTGGAGGAGGGTTTCAAGGTCAGCTTTAGTGTACTGACAGCCTTTGACATCAGCACCAGGGTAGAAACTCATTACCTCTGCCATAAAGGCATCCCAGTCATCATTAGCAGCTGAATTGAGGGACAACCACAATTCAGACTCATTGTGGCCTGCATAGCAAATGGTCCATTTGATTTTAAGCTTCTCATCAGTGGTTCCTGCATCAGTACAGATCTGGTCAATGTCTTCAAAGTAGGCACAGATATCTTCAGTTTTGCCTAAGAACTTAGGGGCTTTGTTAGAACCCCTGAGCAGCATTTCATGGTGCACAGTAGGTGCAGACATGGCAATTGGTATTGAAGTAGAGGGTGGTAAGATGGGATTTCTAACTAGGGTCTGAACTGGGGAAGAAGTCTGGGATGGAATTTGAACTAGTGGTGGAAAGATAATGCAAGAAGTGGAGACAGATTCTGACAGTATAAGAAGCTGTTCAGCAGCAAAGGTAGAGGCTGATGGGGATGGTGTGGATGAGAGATCTGATAGTGATGATACATAGCTCTTGGCAGTCTGGCAGTGGAATGAATGGCTCATCAATGTCAAAGCCACCTGGGATATTGAGCAATGATGGAGACAGTGGATCTTGTATGGGAAGGGATTCTTCATGCAGTAATTCAGAATCTGACAAATGAGGCTCTGAAATTTCTCTGGGATCAGTAGACAGCATGAATAAATCAGAAGATGGATTAGAAAGTCAGCAGAAGGGCTCTAAGAGCTCTTCTAGTTCAGTTCTTTGATGGGTAGGTCAGAGAGATCTCCTTTCCAGATCTGAAGACCCCTCACAGTGGGCTCCAAAATGATGTGGGCAACTCTTCTTGTGAGAGTGTGAGAGGGGGAAGGGAAAGCTGTAGGAAAATACCTAGGCTCATCCCAAGGGGTCATGAGTCAGGAAGGAGACAGTGAGATGCAACTGGAAGACTAGGGAAAATCCCCCTGGGGTCTGGGAGGTGTAAGCAGCAAAGAACTCAAAATTCTGCCACAAAATGGGTGAGAGGGTATTTATCTAGGCAGTGGGGTGGCTTCTGGAAACTTAGAACTCAATTGGCAGTGATAGTAAACTCTTGTAGACTGTAGTAAAAATTGGTAGATGTGAAGGGGATGGCTTGGAAGGCTGGCAGAATTTTTTATAGTGCAGGAAGACTTGAAAACATCAGTAGAACTTGATAGGATTCTGGGGGACTCAAAGGGGACTCAAATGATTCAAAGAAACTCTGAAAAATGACTCTGAGGACTCAAGGTGACTCTCAGACACACAGATTGTGATGCCAGAAAAGTGGGTATATTTTTCCTAAGTGCAGTGGTGTTTTGTAGCATAGAGGTGGCTGTCACTAAGGTAAAGATCGGTGAAATTCAGAACTATCAAACATCAAGGAAAACCTTGAAAGAAAAACACCGAAGTAAGGTACCTTAAGTCATAGGTAGTGGAAGGAAGAAAACAGGTCCAAGAAAAACTCATAAGTAAAGGGAGGCAGCAAGAAACTACATGCATATGGGTCTATTGTGCACTACCCAACACTGCAGGATTTCTTCTAGATGATCTGGAGTGGCAGGGCAGCACTGTTGGCAGTGGTGGGCATCAGAGGCTTGAGTGGGGCCTATAGAGGCCAAGTTGCCAACATCACAAGCTTCAGTGGAGGGTGCTGATGGTCAGTGGACACATGATATTCATCTGAAGAGCTGCAAGCCAACATAGTATGTGGCAGATAGGGGCTGGGACTCGTATGAGGTGGCAGACAGGGGTCAGCAGTGAAGTTCAGTGGTAGTGAGTGTTGGTAATAGGGGTTATGACCTAATTAGGTGGCAGTGGTATTGGTAAGTGATGGAAGCTGTCATATTAACTGAGGTTGCCAAGGGTTGAGCAGTGGCGAAGTTTCCTGAGGGATGGTAGACCTGTGGGAACTGGCTAGGGCGATAGGAATGATGCTAGTAACTGGTTTATTTGGCCCTAGGGAGTATGGTCTCCCTACACTGGTACATCAGTGTGGCACAAACAACATTTGACAGCAGGCACATGATGAGAGCAGGGTGACAAATATGGTTGCTGTATTATTAAGACACCACTAATTATAATATTTGGTGTTATTATGCTGGGTTGTACTGTACATTGGAGACAGAGTACATAGAAGAAAGCCCAATGCCAAATGGCCCAGCCATTCTTGAGATACATGTGCTCACTGTTGGCAATGATGAGCATGGGGGTGTGCTCACCATGACAGGTGTCACACAGATGTCGGCAAGTTGCACCAGGAATGCCATCGGACAAATATAGTAATGTAAATAGTGATAACTAATGGGCCTAAGCATTAAAATTTTCAGTTAAAAGGTCTGACATTATTGGAGAGATATTGAAGGAGTGTGTATTTAAGCATATCCTCTGCATGTTAGCAGTGTCATCATGAATTATTAGCAAAGCTAATTGGCATATATATGTGGGATTCACAGGTGATGTTGCAATGGAGGTCCTGTTCCTCTGTTGTGAAATGGCAATTGACAGTGTTTGCATGGAAATCTTGGTTGAGATGGTTATCAAGTATGAGGACAATGGATTGGAGCTTGAAGCTGGTAAGTTTCTTAATACCTACTAAGTGCTACATGTCTCGATGATTGCAGGTTTCTATCCAGAGCACAAGAGGTCAATGGCAACAATTGTAAGTGTGCAACATTTTTTTTTCCTGCAGTAATGTACATTCTGTAGTTATTCAATGACATGCAAACCTTCCACAGTGAAATCAAGAAAGTCACCATGTGTATCATTCCCTTCAAGTATGGTCTTTACCCCCCCCCCCCCAAAAAAAAAAACCATTGATGATAATGCCAAACAGATCAATTTCATCAAGAAGGTTGCACAACTGCTCAAAAGTGCTTGATATCTCTGCAGAGACTTAAACTCATTGGTATGTACATCTCCATTAGTGCTATGCAACTATTGCCAAATAGTACTTCAGGGAAGGACTAGCAATTTTGCCCACTCTGCTATCAAGAAGACTTGTCTTGCTGTCTACTATTGCACCAGCTCCAAGTCTCTCCACCAGTTTGCCAAATTCCAAGAGTCTGTTCCTGTCAAAGCACTCACCCTTGTCACTGTGATCATACATTAGTTTCTGTCATCATTGGTAGGATTACTGATGTGAGTTAATCAAGATTCAAAGTGTCCTAACAACATTCCAGAAGCACAGAGTAGCCAAGAACAAGACTCTGTGTGGAGACAAGATTGAAGATGCATGCAATAATATCACATGTTTGATCAATCAAGTGTGGTGTGATGACTACCATGGGAGTAAACTCAACAAAATGCTTCAAGAATGGGCCAAGGCTGGAATGTAAGTCAATATCCATTCTTGGCAATTCTGGGATGGAAGTTAACACATTTTAAGGATGGGGTACTCAGTGAGAGAAATTTCCAGGTCAGAGACAGAGGAATGGCAGGTTATTCTTGATTAATGTTGCATTGTTTTCCTTCGTACATGCATAATTCTACTTCTTCCACAATGCTTGCAGTGATTGATAGGATGAATGAACTGGTGCAAATAATAGTGAAGTCAGTACACTAGCCTACAGAGTGATGCATGAGCCCACAGACTTGGGACTGGTGCCCAGTTACTGTATGTACAGAGTTGGATGTGCTACATGGTGCTGCACAGAGTCCAACATAGTGTATAGTTCTGTATGGAGTCTAACATACTGTATACTGCTGTGCTGAATCCAACATACTGTACTGTACTGTGCAGACTTGTGTACACTGTGTGGTGCTGTATGGTCAATCAGTTCCACATGAGGCTGTGTAGTGACTAGGTAAGTGTGACAGCACTAGACAGTGCTGTGACAGTGCTGTTACAGCAACAGATGGGGGGGACCTTCCCATAATGGCATAGCTGCTGTAACATGCTGTAAGAGACTGGACAGTGGTGGACAGTGGGGAACAATTTTGCTGATGGAGTCTGGGTTGCTCAGCAAGTGGGTGATGGCTGAGAAGCTAGTTCAAGTGTTATGGCCTTGGACACAATGTCATGGGCTCACAACCACTCAATGCTAGACAAGAGAAGAGGAAGAGAGAAGAGGACTTAGAAGCAAGTTAAGGTTAAAACCCAAATGAACTAGCTTGGGGCTAGCTAGGTTATTGGGGAGGGTATATATACTAGGATACACAAGGCCAAGGTGAGGCATACATGAAGAGTGGGGAGGGTATGATGTCATAGTGACATCATGGTAGAGTGAAACATTCTGGAAGGGGGGGCCTCATGGCAAGAGTTGAGAAGGGTCTATAGATAAGGAGAAGATCAAAGATAAGATGAGACAAGATTAGATAAGACAAAGGAAAAAGAAAAGAAAAGTACATATCATAACAGTTATACCATCACCTCACCAATTTCCTGGTGTATCCCCTGCACATTAGCAGTGTTATCATACACCATTACCAAAGCTAATTAGTGTATATATGTGGGATTCATGGGTGATTATGAAGCCACATAATACAAGTACAGCCATCCTGGAAGTGATCTTACAGACAGAAAAGTGAAGAAATTAAAGAGGCCTCAGTCAACCCCTCCCATCCAGCATCTTTGCTGGGTGCAGTAGTGAGAATTGGAAGAGCATAGGGAAACAGTATCTTACATAGCTGATTCTGCTGTGCAATCTTCACAAGGATAGGGCACAAAGTCTCCACATCATCACCATGATTCTGAAAGGCTGCTTGGATGAGTTTGTTGACTTTAGCATGAATACCTGAGCTTTTATATTCTTCTGCAGCCAAATTCAGGTCTTCCTGTAGACTATTGCTCCCATCCTTCTCCTGCAACAAGAAGTATAGGTACTCAAACACAAGTATGGCACCTGCAATCATGAGTTGTGTTATCCAAGGCAAAGGATCAGTCCATATAACTTACCAACACCATCTTCAGCAATGCATTGCCTGGAATATTGCATAGTAGTGGAAAATGTTGGGATGTTCAGGGATTGAGCAGGATGGGAAATGGAAGGCTGTAGTGATGAAAAATTATCAGAATTTGCCTCTTTCAGAGGAACCAAGATAGACATGAAACTCACAACCTGATGGGCCAACCATGGACTATAGCAGTCAATATTGTCAAGAGAATAAGGTCACAAACCAACTGTAAAGATTTTTGAGAATCACTGAATAACAAACTCATATGACAATTTACTTGCTACAAAAAATATATTAGTAGTTATCAATAACACTGAGAAGAGATTACCAACATTCTGACAATTTCACATGGGGAAATCAGCTTCTTTGTACATGTCAGAATAGGGGACCTACATCCTGTGGGATGATAGATGAAAAATAGCATAAATACATGAAAATTAATGTATCTCACCATCTATTCCATGTTAAGAGAATACAGCAGGGAGGCAGTGAACATTGTCAGCATGCATCCACTGCCACCTGCCATGACTCCACTCACTTCCTATGAACCCAATGCACCAGGGAGGCAGTGAACATGGTCAGCATCCATCCACCACCACCTGCCATGACTCCACTCACAAACTATGAACCCAGTGCACCAGGGAGGCAGTGAACATGGTCAGCATCCATCCACCACCACCTGCCATGACTCTACTCACTCCCTATGAACCCAATGCACCAGGGAGGCAGTGAACATGGTCAGCATCCATCCACCACCACCTGCCATGGCTCCACTCACTTTCTATGAACCCAATGCACCAGGGAGGCAGTGAACATGGTCAGCATCCATCCACCACCACCTGCCATGACTCCACTCACATCCTATGAACCCAATGCACCAGGGAGGCAGTGAACATGGTCAGCATCCATTCACCACCACCTGCCATGACTCCACTCACAAACTATGAACCCAGTGCACCAGGGAGGCAGTGGACATGGTCAGCATCCATCCACCACCACCTGCCATGACTCCACTCACAAACTATGAACCCAAGTGCACCAGGGAGGCAGTGAACATGGTCAGCATCCATCCACCACCACCTGCCATGACTCCACTCACAAACTATGAACCCAATGCATCAGGGAGGCAGTGAACATGGTCAGCATCCATCCACCACCACCTGCCATGACTCCACTCACATCCTATGAACCCAATGCACCAGAGAGGCAGTGAACATGGTCAGCATCCATCCACCACCACCTGCCATGACCCTACTCACTCTCTATGAACCCAATGCACCAGGGAGGCAGTGAACATGGTCAGCATCCATCCACCACCACCTGCCATGACTCCACTCACATACTATGAACCCAGTGCACCAGGGAGGCAGTGAACATGGTCAGCATCCATCCACCACCACCTGCCATGACTCCACTCACTCCCTATGAACCCAGTGCACCAGGGAGGCAGTGAACATGGTCAGAATCCATCCACCACCACCTGCCACAACTCCACTCACAGACTATGAACCCAGTGCACCAGGGAGGCAGTGAACATGGTCAGCATCCATCCACCACCACCTGCCATGACTCCACTCACTCCCTATGAACCCAGTGCACCAGGGAGGCAGTGAACATGGTCAGAATCCATCCACCACCACCTGCCATGACTCCACTCACAGACTATGAACCCAGTGCACCAGGGAGGCAGTGAACATGGTCAGCATCCATCCACCACCACCTGCCATGACTCCACTCACTCCCTTGAACCCAGTGCACCAGGGAGGCAGTGAACATGATCAGCATCCATCCACCACCACCTGCCATGACTCCACTCACAAGCTATAAACCAGCACACCAGGGAGGCAGTGAACATGGTCAGCATCCATCCACCACCACCTGCCATGACTCCACTCACTCCCTATGCACCCAGTGCACCAGGGAGGCAGTGAACATGATCAGCATCCATCCACCACCACCTGCCATGACTCCACTCACATCCTATGAACCCAATGCACCAGGGAGGCAGTGAACATGGTCAGCATCCATCCACCACCACCTGCCATGACTCCACTCACAGACTATGAACCCAGTGCACCAGGGAGGCAGTGAACATGGTCAGCATCCATCCACCACCACCTGCCATGACTCCACTCACAAGCTATAAACCAGCACACCAGGGAGGCAGTGAACATGGTCAGCATCCATCCACCACCACCTGCCATGACTCCACTCACATACTATGAACCCAGTGCACCAGGGAGGCAGTGAACATGGTCAGCATCCATTCACCACCACCTGCCATGACTCCACTCACAAGCTATAAACCAGCACACCAGGGAGGCAGTGAACATGGTCAGCATCCATCCACCACCACCTGCCATGACTCCACTCACTCCCTATGAACCCAATGCACCAGGGAGGCAGTGAACATGGTCAGCATCCATCCACCACCACCTGCCATGACTCCACTCACTCCCTATGAACCCAGCGCACCAGGGAGGCAGTGAACATGATCAGCATCCATCCACCACCACCTGCCATGACTCCACTCACAGACTATGAACCCAATGCACCAGGGAGGCAGTGAACATGGTCAGCATCCATCCACCACCACCTGCCATGACTCCACTCACTCCCTATGAACCCAATGCACCAGGGAGGCAGTGAACATGGTCAGCATCCATCCACCACCACCTGCCATGACTCCACTCACAAACTATGAACCCAGTGCACCAGGGAGGCAGTGAACATGGTCAGCATCCATTCACCACCACCTGCCATGACTCCACTCACAAGCTATAAACCAGCACACCAGGGAGGCAGTGAACATGGTCAGAATCCATCCACCACCACCTGCCATGACTCCACTCACTCCCTATGACCCCAGTGCACCAGGGAGGCAGTGAACATGGTCAGCATCCATCCACCACCACCTGCCATGACTCCACTCACTCCCTATGAACCCAATGCACCAGGGAGGCAGTGAACATGGTCAGAATCCATCCACCACCACCTGCCATGACTCCACTCACAGACTATGAACCCAACACACCAGGGAGGCAGTGAACATGGTCAGCATCCATCCACCACCACCTGCCATGACTCCACTCACAGACTATGAACCCAACACACCAGGGAGGCAGTGGACATGGTCAGCACACATCCACCACCACCTGCCATGACTCCACTCACATACTATGACCCCAAGTGCAACAGGGAGGCAGTGAACATGGTCAGCATGCACCCACCATTGCAGATTATAGACATGCTCACATACTATCAAACAAGGCAAGAGTAGCATGTAGAAGTTACCTTTAGTCTTATGATTCCAAAATGTTCTCAGTTCCACTCACTTCCTAATGATTAATCAGCACATTGGTAGTACAAGTTACTCCATTTCTTACAAATGGAAACCATGTTGCAAGATCAAGTGCAACAATAGCATATGGAAGCTTATTATCCTGGTCGTTCATGTGCCTCTTCAAAGTCCTTGCATGTGTTGGTACAGTTCAGATATTCAGATTTACCACTTACTTCAAGATTGCAAATTTCATACACAACTCCAGGTTGGACTGCTGTGTTGATATGAGGAGTTGTTGCAATCCTTCTTCCTTCAGTGCATTTGCTGTACATGTTAGCAGGGATGTGCAATCTGCACCCTCACTTTGCATTCCTGCAATCATATCTCAAGCAGTCTGCAATGCAATATGATACCAGGCACTGACCAGTGAGTGACAGATACTCCTTGGGTGGAAACTTGTGCTTCTTCAACCAATCCTCAACCCTCACATGGCAATCATTCACCATCCCCTTCTCTACATCTGCAGCCCCTTGCTTGGCATCATCTAAACTCATACCCTTGTTCATCAACTCCTGGACAGCATCAAGACTCAAGGTGTCTGCCTTTGTCAACAACACAATTACAGGAACTATGTGGACACACATTCAAACAACCCATATAACACAATTAAAACATATACACACCATAACCTGTATCACACTCATCAAAAAATTTCCTTTCAGCAGCCATCACTAGCCTGTGGCTCTCATTCAAAGGGATGCAGAACCTACATCAATGATGAGAACCAGTTCAGTGTGCCCATTAAGTGTTGTCATTACCAAATGGCATGGATTCTCTCATCCAGTTTGCTTGTCTTAGCACGGTCCATCACAAATTTCTTCATCATGTTAAACTGCTGCTCACTTCCAGCCTCAAAGCCACGTGAGTCATGGAACACGAATCTCGGATTACTCTGGAAAACCAGCTCATCCTCGATGTTGTGTTCACCGCGCTAGAGACCCTTCAACACATATGCATAATCCCATGGGGTAACCTCACCGTCAGCGAACCCTGCACAGCAGTAGCATTCAGCTGAATATAGGCAAGTGTGCTCTTAGTCTCGAACAAACACTACACAGCATGCATACCTTCTCCCCTTTTCCATTGAGGATTTCTGGTTGATCTGTCGTGTTACAAACCCTCTGCAAGATTGTTGTTTTACCCGCATTTGCTCTGCCCATGACAAGAATACGAAAACGACGGATGCGATCAATGTGCTTTTGTGCTTCCGCGGGATCCAAGCGAAGGTGTGAAGTGGACGACACTAGTTTGTTACCGTTGTTAAGCTCATCTCATGCATCACAAGTAAAACACTGACCCAAGGGTACTTCTTCAGCGTGCCCAGGTACGAGAGCGTCCACACTGCCTTCAGGACCATGTTGACTCACAGGCTGAGCTTCGATAAGCGCAGGACTAAGAATGCCTGAACTAGTTGGCAGAGGACCTAGCCAAGTATTAACTGAGCACACCAAACCACATAAAAGTACATGCGTAACCACCTTGCGTAGAGGTGGGAACAGGAGTGTCCACGTGTCCAGGGCTCGGGGAGGCATCTGGGCGAGTAGTTTCGATCGCCGTGGCATCGCGAATACCCCCATTGTCTGAGGGAGAACCCGAGTCTTGAACGGTCACTTCAGTCAGTACAAATGTGAACTTTAGTACTGGTGGGAGCATACCCGGTCGAGTAGCTCCAGTGGGAGCGAGAACTGGTGAAACAATTCCATCATCACTTGGGGAAGGTGGCTGCCGATGGCACCACAATGCGCTGAAACACCCAGCAGCCATGAATGATGAGAAGATGAAGTTTTTCGAGTGTCGCAGGAGGCAGTAAGCGTGTGGTTCGAGTTAGAGATGGGACGTGCGTGAGGGGTGTGGGGCTGTGGAGTCTCGTTGATCGACGTGCAGGCGCTTATCGATAAGGGCACAACGTGCTAAGAATCCGCGGCGTCTATTTTCTTCTGATTGGAAGATAAGCTGTTTTCGTTGCGGAAAATAACAATCTAACACCACTACTATATTCTTGTATCTACGGTGCTCGGGTTGATCATGAGCGAGGGATCAAAATCCAAAAATGGTCGACTACAACGCATCACAGCTAAAGCCAAATCACACCAACAAAATGCATTTTACGGAGCACCCTCCTTGTTTAAGAAGTACAATCACACGATTGCATAGGCCAACTTGTAAGGGCTGATTTTTAGCCTTCGTATTGCCTGATCCGCAACGGTACTCTGATGCCATCTTCCCCTACGACTTTGGGTCTCAATGTAATCCCCCTACTCAGCTCGACTTTCTTATCTGGTCCGTCCTTCATCCCGAGAACAAAGCTCCTGGTTGCCATCGGCAGTACCGTCTGCAAAATTCAGTATCACTCGGTGAGCACCGCACCACCATAAGATAGTAGACACATACCTTGATCTCAGCAAGAGCAAACGTTTTCCCAATACAGCTCCTCGGACCATCACCAAACGTAAGCAAGTGCCGGTGACCCTTCACCTCCTGGGCTTTCTTGGTTATGCCATTCGGTTCCAGCCATCGTTCAGGTTTAAACGCCTTAGCGTCTGGACCCCAAATCGCGTCGGAGCGATTTATGCAGGAAATAGGTACAGAGAGTATCATCCCGCGTTCGACGACTATGCTGTCGATGATTTCGCCAGACTTGGTCCGCACAGGGTCTAACAGAGGGACGACGTCGTCTTCAGCTGCCTATATACAAGAAAGAAAGAAAGAAAGAAAGAAAGAACTGATATCAGCTTCAACGAGAGAATTTCCACGTATCTACGTACTTCACGTGTCAGCTCTGGGACAGACGGGTGAAGGCGAAGAACTTCCCGCACTACGGCATCGAGATAAGGGAAATCGTTGGCGAGTTGATCGTACGAGGGTTCTCCTCCGAAAGACAACAGTTCTTCATGAAGTCTTTTTTGGACGTTCGGGTGCCGTGCTAGTTCAAGTAACCCCCATGTCATAGTCACTAAAAGCGATGATCTCGTTATAACAGGGAAAAATTAGAACGACCGTTACGATGCCTACCTGCTGTGATTTCGTAGGACGCGATAAGCAATTAACGTACGCAGCTGTTGAAGAGTAACCTGAGTGAGTTGGCATCGCCGCAACAAACCATAATAATCTTGCCTGCGATACGACCTCCTCTCGACTGATACGTTGGCCAGAATCTTCATCTTCTGCCCTCACTGATTGATGCATTAGTCTGGGGGATACGAGCACATGACTGACTGAGGTAGCGTACGCAGCAAATTGATCGTGGAAGCATTTTCACCCGTGTCCCCGTCGGCATTAGCATTATCGATCAACGCGTCACAGAGCTCCGTCATTCGCTTGTGGAGCCGATCAAACATTTGGTTCCGCTGTGTTGGTATGTTCGAGGCAATAGGGAACACCAGGATAAGCACGGACACAGCGACACTAAAAGCGCTCTGAGGCATGCCTGCCGCGAATGAGTCGAGCACCGAAATCATGGCGTTTGGTTTCCCATTAAGAGAGTTGAAATCGTAGGAGAAGCCTGCAATCCCAAAAGCATCGAGGCTGAAAAGAATAAAAGGCCACGAGAATGGTATGGGCAACGAACGTACGATACGTAGTTCATCCTATAGGAGAGTTCAGACGCCTGAATCAATTTCGAGTATACTCTATCTATAAATAACGTACCATTTCTGAACATCAAGGACGATACTGTCGTTCCCACTCGCTTCGATACTTGCTTCCCAGGCTGCCTTCACCTGTCGGAGAGACGCTGAAAACCTAGTTAAAATAGGCGCATCTGCATTTACTTACCTTATCAATGGCTTTATGGACAGTAGGGGCTAACTTTCGAATGGCAGTAGAATTGAACGAAGGTCCCATGGTTCTTCGTTGCCTGGAAAAAACAGTTATCCGGGCTTGGTACATGGGGTAACATCAAACCAGAGAGGGCCATACCTTCTGTGCGACTCGCCTTCTCCGTAAGACAACCCTTTGCCCATCTAAAAACCCCATGCTAAGAAATGTATGATAGCGCACTGAAATCAGACGCACCCGTCGTGCAACGGCCCGCTTTCATCCCTTTCATGCCAACGTACGACCATGTATCTTTAGAGAAAAAATGTGCAGCTGCCCTAGGGTCGCAGATTTGGATCCTCCTTTCCCCGCATATCATGGGAATCTCATACGCCACGCCGTACTCCTTGGCCCATGCCTCGTACATCCCTCCCATATCAGCCGACCTGAAGAGCTCTCTGCTCACTCCGAAAAACGGGTCGTTGCTCTTTGGTCCTCGAAGTTTCGTCGTTCTGGATTTCTTTCCAGTCGCCTGGAATGCTGTATGGAATGCCCATAGAGCAGCCAGACCAGTGGCTATATCGGCGATGGAAGCATCACCTTTTACTGTCAGGTGAGTACAGCAAGCATTCATTTATGTACCATGGCTGAGTGCTCCCTGAGACCTATCTACAACCCATCCCATCAACATTGCCAAGTCGCATTGGTGGTATGCGTGTCAAACGATGTGGAGTAGAAATAAATAGCGAGGCTTGTAATCCCGGTTAGTAACGTGATATCGCGGTTCTACCTCTTACAGCTCCATAGCCAATGCTCCGTCGGGCTCTCTCACCCGTCGCCTTCCCCGACTGCCCTCTTCTGGACCTTTGTGGCGGCGTCCAACTTCGCTGTTCCCGTCTCTCGTGTCTAGTACTGCAACTTGCATGGGATCTCCACGGCAGTCGCGTATCGTGGTTGGTGCTGGTGAACAAACCATGATCTCTGGCCTTTGACCAGGTACGGGAGAGCACTGCGAGTGACCAATTTCGTTGTGAACTGATTTGCGACCAGCTGCTGCTTCGGATACAAGTCCACGATCTTTCTCTATAAGCGTTGACCCGCCGCGCACGCACACTCTTACTTCAAGCGATACAAGTCATGAAAGCCTCTCCTACGCTCACTCTTTGTATCCAGCCGCGTAGATGGTAGGTGGAAGAAGCTATTTGATCTTTCGCAAACGTTCGGATGGGTCACCGGAAGGAACGGCCGCCACGTCATGCCGTGTATTGTCAAGCCACTGTTCTAGTGTACTTATCGTGCAGCTGTTCCCTGGTGACGTTTACCTACCGAATCATATTCGTTTCTGCATTCTTTGTGGTGCGAGGAAATAGTCGCTGTCCATCGTGTTACAACTCGAAGTGAGATGAGTTCGGTTGGTTGCCTTTCTCGGAAGTAACACATCTCTTCTACGAATAGCAAAATGCCCTTCTCATACGACGGTAGACTTTGCGAGGAAGTCCATGATGTCGTAGCAATGTCGACACGAAATCCCACTGCGTAATACGACATCCACCGCCATGTCATACGGCTGTTTGTTGGTGCGCGTCGCGTTCATGGTCACATTCATTGAGCACGCATATCGGCGGAAAACGTATTAGACTTCCAATTCCGCGAGTCAAGAAACGATCTTCACCAGGCAAGTTTACGTCCAAGTTATAGGTAGCAACTAGCTGACATCGGGATGGCTTCCGCAGCTACCGTCTAGGATGTTGGCTGACGAACAGAATCCAGGCTCGCCACTTGCAGTTTCATCTATCGTTACCACCGATGCACGTCAGGGCTACTGGAACCACTGATGTACGGAATACGACTCTTAATCTTGGCGGAGTAGCTTATGATTGTGTCATCTTGACAGGCTGAAAACCGAGGTCTGATTCTCCGAAAACAGCGGCTGACCAGGACCACAGAGACCTGTCAGCCTCCCCGTAACGAAGCTCAGCCTCTAAGTTCAAGCGCGGTAACGCCAGTCCTGTCACCCTTCCCTGTTCTCTGACGTCGACCTACTCTGTCGCGATCATCCTCCGCATCTATCTACTCTTTGCTACCGCTCACGCCATTCTCATGTATATCCTGGCAAAATTACAGACAGGCGAAGTTGTCCCTCATTCGAAAGACAGCCCCTGCACAGATTACTTTGAAAACTATCATTCCGAATGCCGCGTAAGCCTTTCAGATTTTACCTTTCGCCATGACTTCACCTGCGCAGTGCGCGAAAGCCGACAGAGCTCCACGAGACTGCCTTGCAGTCGGTCTTGTCGCCCTGCAGCTGTGGGGTTAGGATTGTTTCTCTGCCAAATGCCCCCCCATGCTGACGTATGCCAAGTTGTATCCGCTGTAGGTGCACTTTAATCCCTTTACTGTATCGTTACTCTCCTTTTACTGTCAGATGAGTGGAGTAATTATGCGTCTCCCGTTGTCGAGTCCTCCCTGGGACACATGCATACGGCAAGCCATACTCGCTTCGCAAGTCGCATTGGCTGTATGCATGTCACCCAGCGGGGCGAGGAAGACCCGGTCATTGGAGAATAGATCGGTTTGTGGTGCTCGTTACAACAATCAGAAGCAACCAAATAGCAAGGGCCATATCCCTGGTCAGTAACGCGATATCGCAGTGGTACCCTTTACAGTCCCATAGCTAACGCTCCTTCAGCCTCTCTGATCTGTCACTGCGCTCATCTGGACCTGTGTGGAGGCGTCCACTTCGCGCATGCTGTTTCCCTCTCTCGTGCCCAGTACTCTAGCCTGCGTTGGACCCCCGCTATAGTCGCATAGCGTGGTTGGATCTGATGAACAACCCTTGATCTCAGACCCATACACCATGTACCGTATGTCCAATTGTTTGACACTGCAGAAAAGATACCTTCGGTGGAATATCAAGCTCAATGAGCGGTGTAATCAAGAGGATCACCAGACCACTCTCCACTTGAAGACGGAGTCCAATAAGAAGGAAGCAAATTTACCAAGTATTTGTTCTCTTAAGCCCGTGGTAAGCCAGCATACCTACCATCGGGCATTCGTCGTATTGATTTTTTTTATTTTCAAGTTGTGTCGTCTGGCAGGCGACAATCACAGTTCTCGCTCCTCTTATCGTGGTGGGTACAGCGAGTGACACCAGTTTTATTGTGTATTGATTTGCGACTAGCCGCCGCTTCGGATACGGGTCCTGACTCCTTCACTAATTCTCTATGAGTATCGACATGCCGCAGAACCTCTTACTTCATGTTGTACAAGTCATAAAAACCGCTGCTACACCCACTCCGTACCGAGCCACATATGTGGTGGTTCAAAGGAGTACTCGACCTTTTCACCTTCATTCGGATTGGTCATCAGATCAAACGGACATCACCTCGCGCCGTGCATTATCAAGTTTGCGACTGTCCTAGCGTACTATTCCTTTGTTCCTGGTGACGTTTTACTTACCCAATCATATTCTTTTTTTTTTTTGGCTCTTGGGGATGTCGCTGATCAGAGATAGTTCGAAGTGTGCGCTTGGACCTAGCGGACAGAGAAGCATGAACCGATTTGATGAGACCAACCTCGATAAATGGCACCAAACGTGGGTTGGATAAGAAAGCACGGTCGCTGTTCCTCGGTTCGGTTGGTTGCCTTTTTTGGAAGTGACACGGCGTATAAAAATGCGACGCATCTCTCCCACAGAAAGAGCAAACGCCCCTTTCTTTCCTTCCCATACGACGGTGGACTTTGCCAGGATGTACATGAGGACCATACACATCGCGGAAAAGTCGACTGTTCGCCTCGATGTGCTGACATGATTCTCTGAGTACTCAGCTTCACCACACGGGTAGATTCCTGCGAAGTTGAGTGTTTAGCTGACTCGCGTCAGGAGCACGTGTACAGACTCAAATTATTGTACTTGTATCTGCATATACGTGGATGGATGGTTGACTAGGTGAGCATACTAGTACTGTCTGACGTGGCGAGGTTTAAGTAGTGACCTGTTCGAACAGTAAGCGAGGCACTATCTATTGTGGTCCGCGACAATTACCCACATACCACGCTGACGTCCGACATGAATCAAATCACATACGTGTAGGTTTGCATAGCATGGTGGCTGACTAGGACTACGGAAGCTGACCGAACCGCTAGTTCAGCGTGCATGTGCCCGTTGGACGAGTAGTTACGCCGGAATCGAGGAACTGTCAATTGTGGCCTGCGACAATAACCCACGTACCTCGCTGACGTTTGACATGGACCAAATCACATGCACGTAGGTTTCCATAGCGTGGTGTAGATTTCTACTTATGTCTACTTCCAGAAAGGCATCCAACCCTCGCCCGAGTTCGGAAGCAAATCATCCTTGAGAACATCTCAGCGTCGAGCGTGGTCCTAAAGCCCATCCCTAACGGACAGCTCTGCCGGGAATATCCTACCCGGCCTTACATCTAGCTTTTCCAAGTCCCAGCCCCATTTCACCAACCTCTCGCTTCCAACTGTCTCCTGATCAGCGATTATTCCTTCGCACCCCAATGGACGCAAACATAAACATGATTGGGTAAGTAAACGTTACTAGCAACAGGGATGTCGTTCGCTAGGAAAGTCACAACTTGTAATATATAATCATCTTGGCGCCTGTGTGGTTCATTCCTTTCCATGACCCATCCGAGCATAGGTAAAGGGTCAACTGTTTCCTCCGAAACCACCACGAACATGACCATATAAGTCGCCCTACCCATACGCCAAACCGAACACGGATTTGTATTCAACGCAGTGCCTAGTCGCAGAACTTGCCTTCGGGACCCTAGCCATCAAAAAGGAGCGGGTACCACCTATAGAGCTCGGATAGAGCTCGAAAAATCAACATGGAGCGTCCATGACAACCGTTAATCTGACCTTCCTCGGGGTTGGCCTTTGAGTCTCCCAACCTTCGGTTTTGATCTTACATACGGCAAGACTGTTCATATCCTTCGCGAAGATACGGAGTCGCTGTCGTGAGTGGCTGAAGCACGATACCTGGCGTGGGTTGGGTTTGGAAATTAGCCTTGACACGGGACCGGAATGTGTACACCAAGTGGACTCAAGCGGCAACCTGGCTGGCAATCAGGAGTAAGAATGAGAGTCTAGTGAGAGTCCGTGCATCGCCACAAGGGCCCAGGTGGGATTGCTCACAGGATTGTGATGTGATGGGGGGTCTGATGGAACGTAAGATGCGACGTCACATGCTGACTGTGGGGCAGGGACATTGTTACTGCTTCTACCCTACAACCGGCATGACAGCTCTGTGACGAGATGAGACATGTACGAAGGTAGATCATTTGTAAGGAACGAAGAAGGGAATTGACTTACGCTACGGTCAGAATATAACGTGGTTTGAGAGTTCATTCGTGCGTCTGTCAACTGTTCAAGTCGCCTTCACCACTACTAGGTACATGCACAATGCTCCTGGCAGTTGGGTAGCCGGATTTCGATGGTCCTTGGATATGTTTCAAGAGGCATTCGAATACGGGATAATACTACGGCAAATTCCAAGATGACATCATCAAGCCCAACCTGCAAAGGTTAGCGGGAGAGTGGCTGAACGAGACAACCAACGGAAATATCAGTTACCAAATGCAAGAAAGATAAGGCCTCCATTCGACTTACTAAGTATGAGGGAGAAGCCACGCCTTCAAGATGCTGGCTGTTGTCCACCCTAGCCAGACGGACGCAAGCTGATGAAAACCAGAGGTGTCAGCTATCGATGCAAGAAAGATAGGACTACCGTATGACATACACACATTTCTACAGAGGTGCTTTGTCAGTTGACACTGATGTGAGGTGAATTGGGACTTATTCAAGATGTGGTCGGTGCGCCGTGTTAATCGTGCTGATCCTTGGGACAGTGAGGTAAAACCTCAAACTTCTTGCAGCCACCAGACATCCAGAACGAGATGAGTTACAGAGTAGAAAGGGAAGTGTAACATACGTGTGTGGAAGTTGGTCCATGAGCTATCCTGTGTCTGTGACACTGCTGCAGTAGGAGGTTACGCATGTACAGGACAGCAACAATTGACTGTGGAAGGTTGAGCACGACCTATGCGATTATGCTTGCGGTTTGGGCCATCGATTGCCACGCAACTATGGGAGAGGTGCACGCAAGAATTGCCGGGTCATGGGACCTCGAAGGCAACGCTCAGTACGGCGTTGAATTCCTCCCTCACTCCATGATTGTCGTCACCCACACAAGAACCACTACGGGGGCGGGATGACAATTCCCAATGACGAGCCTGCAATTAGAACAGAAGGTTGTTGCTGGGCCTGGAGTACTCACAACGGTCGTTTGAGAGAGGGCACGCCTTGTAGGGTAGCGGTCACACCAATGACATCGTGCCCCCTTGTTCGACTTGACCACAGGGTAGGTGATACCGGGTCGTTTACCAGGATGTACATGAGCACTGAGCGCAGTCATAACGGAGATAGTCACAGGGATATACGTCGAATGGAGGGGGGGGGAAAGGGCAAGTGAGGGACAGACGGTGAAGTCCTTGAACTGGTAGACAGCGCCGGGAGGATTTATATGCGCATCGGAGGTTGATACGGTACCGTGGACAGAGTCGGCCACCTCTCCGAGGCCTAGCCTGCACCTGCAATTTGCGATGGCTAATTGACTTGAGTGTCCGCCGTTGTGCGAGAGGCACGACTCTCGTATTCTGGCGTCGCTAGTCGTCCAAGGCGCATACACGCGGAAAAGATGCTGAACTAGCAGTTCGGACAGCTTCCGTAGTCATAGTCAGCCACCACGCTAGGCAAACCTAAACGCATGTGATTTGGGTCATGTCGGACGCTGGCGTGATGCGTGGGTAATTGTCGCAGGCCACCATAGACAGTTCCTCCATTCCGGCGTCGCTAGTTGCCCAAGGCGCATACATGCAGAAACGACGCTGAACTGGCGGCTCGGTCAGCTTCCGTAGAGCTAGTCAGCAACTACACTATGCAAACCTACACGTATGTGATTTGTTTATTCCGAATGTCAGCGTGGTGCGTGGGTAACATTTGCAGACCACAATATTGGACGGTGCCTCACTGACTGAACGGGTCACTACTCATTTAGACCTCGCCGCGTCGGACAGTACTAGTATGCTCACCTAGTCAGCCATCCACCCAGATACAAGTACGATGAATTGAGTCTGTATGCGTCCACCGTCATACGAGAACGAAAGAAAGGCGCGTTTGCTCTTTCGTGCGAGAGACGCGTCACCTTTTTATACCGCGTCACTTCTAAAAAGGCAACCGACCGAACCCAGTTCGGAAGATCAAGCTTATGCGTAGTAAAAAGCCCACCGTGCCCTCTTATCCAACCTTACGGATAGCTTTTCTGCCTGCCGGATGCAAGCTCATACTTTGAGCTATCTCTGACAAGCGACATCCCCTCAGCTCCCAAGAGCCAAAAAAACGAATATGATTGGGTAAGTAAGCGTTACCGGAACAACTTGACGAGTAGTGCGCTAGGGCAGTCGCAAACTGGGTAATGCACAACGCGACACGGCATCCGTTTGATCTGATGACCCATCCCAACGAAGGTGAAAAAAAGGTCGAGTACTCCGTTGAACTACCACATATGTGGCTCGGTACGGAGAGTGGGTGTAGGAGGGGTTTTCATGACATGTATCACTTCGAGTGAGAGGTGTCTGGCACGGCGCGTCGACCCTCTTACGGAACTGCCCATGGATTTTGTATCCAAGGTAGAACCCCAGCACCTCTTGTTCGCAGTAGTCCTCTAACCGTAGAATCAGCAGCGAGAGCAGCCTATGCAATTTGATAAATTCAACGCGAATGTCCGAGAGTAGCTATCCCGGCTTACCACGGGTAAGAGACGATGCTTGCATAGCTTTCCATAGCGCACGTCGAATCTGACTTCATGTGGAAACTGCTTTGGTGAGTCATCCGATTCCACGAAGCATCGATCTTGATCTTACACCGACGGTAGCTGTTTCTTCTGTCTCAGAAGTCTGGAAATGTGATGCCTGGTGAATTGGTATGAGATCACGGGTTATATATCACAACCAACCGTCGTACAAGACTAGGATGCATATCTCGTACAGGCTGGGTACTACGCACGAGAGAGCCTGGGCGTCACCACACACATATAGACGAGGGCGGCCAGAGGACTGCGATGGATCGGAGAGTCCGACGGAATGTTAGTTAAGGGAGTAGGTTTGCGATATCGTGCTACTGACCATAGACGTGAGCTGTGCTGTCGGCTCTACTTCAATGTCTGTAGACAAAGGTAAATTTGTTTGTAGCGAGCACGGTGAATCGACTTACATCCCAATGTCGAGGTCTCCATCACCACGGCTACCCACACACATTGATGGGCGGACTCGGATTCTCCTGGTTATGAGTACTTCCCATGGCTCTTCTGAAAGTAAAATGTGAGTAACCGGGCTCGGCGATATGTAATAGAAATCAGGGCGTACGTGCAGCAGGTACCGGGTTACCGTACGACGGCCTAGCTTGTGAGGGACAGTATCAGAGAATAAACACAACCCCATAGCTGAAGTGCACCATTGCAGTTTTCAAGGCCGCTTCTTAAAGCTCCATCTGTCTCTGCGCACTTTGCGTGTGAAGTCATGCCAAAAGGTAAAGTTTGAAAGGCTTACGGAAAATTTGGGAGCAGAGGAGTCAGAAGAGCAGATAGTTCCATTCCTCTCGCACAGCCAAAACTCTCCTTCCCGTAATTTTGCCAGGATGTACATGAGAACGGCGTGAGCGATAGCAAGGGGGGATAGATGAGGACCGCCATCACGATACAATAGGTCGAAGTCAGAGGACAAGGATGGGTAAGGGGACTGGCGTTTCCGCACTTGAGTTTGTAGGCTGAGCTCTGCAGCGGGAGGCTGACAGGTCTCTGTGGTTGTGGTCAGCCGCCGTTCTCGAAGCAGTCCTCCGTACCCTTTCTATCAACGTAACTGGCAATGCAGAGACAGAGATTACCTACTCTGTTAGAAATGATATTCGTATTTCATGAGGTTGACAGTAGCGAGGATTCTATCCGCCAGCCAGCGTTGTGGAGGGTAGCTGCAGCAGCCACGCCGACGTCAACCACTTGATAACTCTGACGTGGTCACTCGCCCGGTAGGGAACGCTCTTCGCATCGAGGCCTTCAGAGGCCAGTCAGATTCCGAGAAGTATGTTTTCTGCCTGTATGGGTGCTGAATGCATGCAGCCAATTGCGACACTTACCAACGAACAGCCATATGACATGGCAGTGAATGTCGTACTATGCATTGTGATTTCGTGCATGAAGCAAGTCGACTCCATTACGACGTGCATGGTCCTCATGTATATCCTGGCAAAGTCTGCCATCACATGAAAACGATTGAAACGGGCGTTGCTGTTCGTGGAAGAGACGCGTCTCGCTCTTTCCGAGTAGATACACACGCGCAAATCCACTAGACAAACCAAGACTTCGCACTGCGATCATGATCAGCTATCCTACTACTTCCCCTCTTCTTATCCCATTACTACCTTTGCTTGATATGTGCGCGGCGTCAGTTTCGGACGGGTCGGGGTCGGACTCACGTAGTTACTGCGGTGAAATTTCATTCTATACAAGTGCTCCACATCGACACTGGGAACGCTCCCGAACCTCAAGACAGCTGTGTCGTAGCCGTCGAGATCATAGCACGTTTAGGTCACTCATCCAAGTCTACAACGATTACAAGCTACACACGAAGCGAATGGAAACACTCGGAGGATTGTTCCTTGATCAGTTCGGACACTAACGCATGGAAGTATGAATTTGATTGGGCAAGTAGTCTAAGGCGCATGCTTATGACAACGATAATGGTGTCTACGAGTAATTCCTTGGTCACGGTCCCCTCGATGTACTAGGTGGAGGGACAAGTCGGCAGCACGTTTCCCCTTGTCGACACTGACGTCGTGGAGGGCCAACTACTCTCACTCTCCCCATGGGTTCGCCGATGTTGACTGCTAAGGCACAGATACGATGATTCCGCCTTGAATCGCGACACGCCAGTATTGATGAGGGATATATCCCATTAGCTGCCATTAGGTAGGACCGACGACAAAAATGGACTGAAAAGGATAAGGACAATGCGTGCTATCCATTACTTTCTTCGATGTTCTTCAGATATGTCGAGGAATAGCTCCAGCTGGACAGATCCGGAACAACGAGAGGGTCGCAGTTTTGTTTCGAAGACGAGTTGGAATTGACATGACGCATTTGAGAGACACGTTCATGGGTTTACCGTCCACAAAATGAAGGTTTCGGGCATGTAGCGTCACGGCTGGGCAAAAAGAAAAAGAGCACAACCCGATGAGATGTCAGTTACCAACAAAGGACACGGCCGCCACATGACGTACGAGACGACCAGGAAGATCCGCTCTCGGGATGCCCTACATCGGAGAGGGCAGAGCGTCATAGGCTGGGAACTAACAGGTTTGCACGCTAGCTGGATTTAATTGACGTAACCCGTGTCCCATAAGATGTCAGCTACCAATACAAGAAGGATGAGACTGCCATGCAACATACCGGTCAGTACGAATGGGTGGTGACTGGGAGATACAGTTCCATTGCGTCGGTGTGCCGCGCCTAACCCCTAGAACTCGGCCAGGCAACCACTAGGGGTCCGTGCAATCATCAGGCACTAACCAATGCAATAAGTAACAGGGTTCAATGGAGTAGAAACAGAGACGGAGGATACGTACAGGAACTGCTGCCTAAGATGCCCTCTCAACAGAGACTCAAGAGGCGAGTTGTTTTGTAGAAATGAGGACATCGAAAAGTACTACGAGAGAACGTCCAGTCTACCTAAGAACGATAGGAACTCAAACTTGCAGTAACATTACACTGTGCAAAGGGGATCATTCTTGATATCGCTACCAGCTCTTAGCTGTGAATATATGGGGGAAAAAGTCAACTATTATTGTTACAATTCAACGTTTGGAGCCAGACATACCCAATGACACAATAACTCCACGAGGCGTCGTACATCTTTCTTGAAGCCTTCGCCAACTGGTGGCTGCACAATTGTGAGTAACGGGCCTTCGTACGAGATGCGGTTTCCTTCGGCATCACGGGTGTACGTCAGAAACATCCATTTGGTACCGTCGGTCAAACAATACCGAACGGCGTTATCACTGGGCACATGGTAATCAGCGACGCCAAAGGCGAAGGAATTGAACACGCACCCGGTTACTTCGCTCAAAGCGATAGCCAGACTCGTGGCTTCCGGCAAACCATCAATCAACATTTCCTTATCACGTTTCGCTTCGACCAGCATGATACGATTGCCGGCGTACATCATAAGATCGTCCAACGATGATTCGAGAATTCTGGCTGGGAAAGATTGTCAACGTGACGTTGAGTAAGAAATCAATCAAGCAGGTCGTACCGCAATTTGCCTCGTTTTTACAGGTGAAGACTCCATAATCAACGTTGCCAGTGAGCCATACTTCAGACTGGTTTACGGTATTCTTCACCAACACGCCGTCGCCGGACGCGATTCGCATCTGCGGGAAGATTGCCACATGAAGTTTTTCTTTCGCGTCAAAAGAGATGTCGGCAACGGTCAAGAGAACAGCGTCGAGAATCATTCGAGCGCCTGCTTCGATCTGCAAACAGTCGTTACATAGTCAAGCATCATGCGTAATGTGCGACCGAATTATAGACTTACTCTCTTACTTGTTGAGCGATGGATTCGAGTGAGCTGCAAGCAAAGAGCATCTATGTGTTTCGAATCAATAGACGAAGCTGCGATGCGCGCATCCAATGCAACGTCGTTCAGCACGAAAAGTATTCGCTTCAGTCCCATGTCTGTGAGTTGGGATCGTGACACTGAGGAACACGAAAGTTTCTTATAGGAGTTTGAGATAAGAGACACAAAAATCCTTCAACGATTGAACTCACGAGCTTCTTTGTACTTCCAAGAATACCCTGCAGGGCGTCGACGTGCTCCATAATCTCCGCCATTTCAACCTCAGTTTCTTCAATGCCTCTCAACTCTTCCTGCAACTCTGATAGTCGTTGTCTCGCCAGCTGCATTTTAGTCAGGTCGACGGGATTATCATGGGTGCTGCGCTTGCGTTTGCGACTTTTCGGAGGGGCAGACATGACAGAAGCTGGCAAGCAACAATCGACTTCTCCTATCAAGTCTCCGTGTCTGAGAATCACGTGATTTTGCTTTCAGAGTGCTTTCCTAGTTTCATTTTGTCTCCGCGTCCGACTCGCGCCTTTCTCTCCACACTGATGGATCGTTCTACGATTCACTTTATCTTCCAAGTGTTCTTTGTCTCCTTACCTGTTACATCTTCCGATATAATTCTACTATCGGACTTTTACGGGTAGTTACAAAGGCACGCTTAGATTGCTCTTCCAAGTCTACAGTGATTACAAGCTACGCACGAAGTGAATGGCAACACTCAGAGAGTTGTTCCTTGATCAGTCCGGAGACCGACACACAAAAATACGGATTTAATTGGGTAATTAGTATCCTCACACCCCGCCGTCACAGTTAGCTGATGCGGTCCAGTTTTCACCAGGCATATAATTGGTGGCAGTGTGTCCATGGGCGAGCTCCACAGGTTCTTGGCGCCTAAACTCAGCACCTCCTTGTTTACACCCAACAACCTCCAACAAGACCGGAAGTTTGCACCGAACAACCACTTTCCGATGGCCAGAATGCAGTCAGAGAAACATAATCTGTTGGAATACGCGAAACCCTCAAACTCCACCCCCAGCTCGACCTTGGTACGTTTCCATCCTTTCCTAGAGACACAGTTTAGAGATCTACGCAGAATCAGCTGCCGGGAAGATCTCAGGCTCAAGTAGGGGATTTCCCCCCCATACAGGGAACGTCAGACGCGGCTTCTACGGAAAGATTCGCCACCAGCGTAGGGTGCTCCTTCGATGGGTCCTTGCGAGACACCCCAGCAACCATTACATCGGAAGCTGCTGATACTGGGGTTGTTTCGGAAGTCGAAGAACATCGGGAACAACCAGAAGTGCCCCCACCTCAAGGCGTACGACATCAGCGTCCATTGCTGCGATGATACTGAAAAACGTTCATCGAACAGGCTATCGCCGCGAGTACCGATCGTGGGGCTCAAGCTGACCAAGAGGAATTTCGGGCAGCCTTCCCAAAAGACGTATGTAATTTGTGACGTTTACTTACTACGATGATATCCTGTTCGACAGGCTGAGAAGTCGACCAGCAAGTCAGAACCTCGACTAGACCCCGAGGCACACCCCACGGCAGCGTCGGATGGTAGGGAAGTCGATGCTGTTGAAATAGAGTCTGACGGCGTTGATCCCATGTCGCCCACTGCCAAAAATTGGTGCTGTCGACGGCATCAAATTTCACAATATTGGCGCAAAAGAGTCTGATGAATTACGGGTACGCATGACTCTCTTCTCGAGTTGGAATGACATTGTGTGGTCTGGTAGACCCGGATAAGAAAGGAGCGAGAAGACGCCTCCCCACGCAATGTTACCATCGATTCAGGGTCCCAGACGTGGGTACGAATGATCCACGCCGTGATAATCCTCCCATTGTGACCTTGCGTGGAATTACAGCAGCTGTCCCACATTCCCTTATCTGCACCCGTGCCTGTGAGTCGTTAACACAGTGCCGTGCCAGGATACGGGCGTAATTGTTGTTTACAGCAGGTGGTTGTTACACCTCCAGATCCTTCACAGCGTAAGAGTACTTACATACTACCGAATGCGGTGGGTGGGTATTCATTCCGTTAGCTTTGTGTGGATTGCTAGCCTGTCTCTAGATCAACTCCGTTAGCCCTCCGGATGAGACCAGAAATGTACACACAAGTGAAGGTGAACACGCTGGATGTTGTATTGTGTGTGGATTCAAACGTAGGCTGTCGTACTTGTCTATTGTGCCGCTTCTAATTGAGGACTTATTGCAACAGTGCTGTGACCCAGCCCACTTCGATACGGCGGCAACCAGCCGTGGCCGACCTCAGAGTTTCACGACTGTGTATAGGGATCGTACCAAGCACCTCCATGGTTTACATGACTAATTACGGTACTATGATATTCATTTTGACATCAGTATCACCAGCCCCCGCATCTGCGATTGATGCACTGGCACAAGGTGCGTGATAAAACAATGGTTATCATATTTCATGGCATTATGATGAATCTGTACACAATAATTGCTACTGGTAAGATGCAGTATTTATGATAAAAGTGAGGGGGTATGGGGATATGTTATAAAGGAGTCGACTGTAGTTACAAAGGCACGTTTAGATTGCTCTTCCAAGTCTACAACGATTACAAGTTACGCACAAAGTGAATGGGAATACTCGGAGGATTGTTCGTCAACGAGTTCGGACACACCGGCGCAAGAAAATATGAATTTGATTGGGTAAGTAGTCTAAGACGCATGCTTATGACAGCGATAATGGTGTCTACGATTGATGCCTTTGTCACGGTCCCCTCGATGTGGAGGAACCAGTCGACAGTACGTTTCCTCCCGCCGAAACACTGACGTCATGGACGGCCGACTACTCGAAAAGGCCCCATGAATTCACCCACGTTGATTGCCGACGCACAGATACGATGGTTCCGCCTTGGATGGCGATACGTATTGGGTAGGGATATCCCTTTAGCAGTCGTTAAGTAAGGCCGATGACAAATGGGAAGAACCGCTCTCGGGATGCCCAACAGCGGAGAGGGCAGATCCCCGTAGGCTGAGAACTAAGCCATGTCCCGTAAGATGTCAGTACCAATACAAGAAGGGTAAGACTACCATGCAACATACCGGTCAGCACAAATGCGTGGTGACCGGGAGATACGGTTCCATTCCATCAGCGCCCCTAACCCCTAGAATTGCCCCAGGAGATCCAAAGAATGGGTCAGACACTAATCGACGAAATAAGTAACCGAAGTGAATGGGTAGAAACAGGAAATGGAGGATACGTACCAGCTGATATGAACTACGCTTGGTCGGAGGCCGCCATATTCGGAGAACTTGTAGGAGTGAAAGCAGCAGCTTCCCCGATGCGGCAACTCGCCCACACATTTCTTCCCCTAATCCTCTGGATTCCAAACAACAGAAGGCACGGGTGCGCGATGTACTGGTGCAGTCTGGTTTAAAGTTTCTCCGACATATTGTAGAAGCCTTCCGCCACGCGGTAGTTACCACACGGGAAACGATGACCCAGACGCGACGACGATCCCGGATGACAAGCCCGTTATTAGAAAAATGGATGCAACAAAGTGTAGAGCACTCACGGATGCGTTTTGAAAGGAGGATTTCCATGCGGGCCAGCAACCACCATGGCGCAGTCTTCCACAACCGCGAGTTCAGGAGCATCACAGTAGTTTGCCAGGATGTACATGAGCAGTGAGCTCAGTCGTAACGGAGATAGTCGTAGGCGTTCATCGAGATACATGCGAGAAAGAGAAGGGCGAACTGGCTGTGCGTCTCTTGAATGTACGGGCAGTATTTATACGGGACTGCGCGGCTGACATTGTTCCATCGTCGGAGCCAGCCACCTCTCTTAGAGCTAGTGCGTAGCTCTAATCGCGACGATTGAACCGTCCATTCTTGTGCAGGAGATAGGAATGCGAGTGTCTCATATTCTGGCATCGCTACTCGCCCTTGTTCTGGAAAGTCATTCAGATAGAACGCTGGCTCGCTGGTGCGCACTGCTTACTGTCAGCTCAGCCTTCCCGGTTAGCCACTACGCTATGAATACCTACCGCATGCATGTGATTTGTTACTGGTGGCGACCCCATTCATACCGAATTGGCAACTGCGTGGGCGATTACTGTGAGTTGCAATCGATGAATACAAGTCAGTGTGCTTCATAGTCACCCACACTGATAGTGTAGTCCCTTACTTACCGCCGTGTCCCAGGTTGTTACTCTATACTCATTTAGACAGACCTCGCTGCGCGGACAATAACCACCACGACGGGTACCCATGAGAGACGCAAAGCGCAAGAATCCTCTTACCGGTGTATGACGGTGAAGTTGAAAACTCGGGAAACTATGTAAGCGTGCAATGCCCTGAACGGTTGTCGTATGGAGAGGAATGTGCAGGGTGCTTTTGCTCTTCATACCGGAAGTGACACGACGCTATTCTATGCTTGCAGTTGTCGTCACAGTCAAACAACAAAAAGCGTATACGCAGTCACGTGAATGAACGATGGAGGGAAGGCGCTGTAACAGGCTGTGTGAAACACCTTCTCCTTTTGGATAGAGCTATGTCCTGTTCTCACGTGACTCCTAATCGAGACAGTAAACCGGAGAAAAACTTCGAGTCCTGTTCCAGCTCCTACGGTAGTGTAGCTGTCGTCTCGTCTGGTTTCCCAGTCAGTAAACCGATTATTTTGTCGCACTCATCAAAGAAGCAAAAGTCGCAACCGTTCCGGCCGTCCAAGTCAGCTCAAACCAAAAATAAGGGCCAGGAGAATGGAAAAGGGTAAGCTAGGCATTTCGAAAGGGGGGCGATTTCGATACCCACCGTTGATGGCGCCGATACCGGTCTTTTACAAGAATTTGGAGATGCGGTCGGTTTTTGGATCGTAACGCTATCGCAAGGTGCGCAGTTCCATGGCAGTTCCTTCCCATAGTCTTTTTTAAATTTTATTTCATCATGCCTTCGGACTAACGTGATGGTGGACGGGAAGATCGATGGTACTGACAGCCTTCTGCGCGGGGCCGATCTGCCATCTGGCTGTACTTCTTATCCGCTGCCCGCTGATGAGTTACCGAAGCTTTGCAGCCTGGCAGTTTTTGCACAGTGTAGACTGGGTGCACCACGACGTTAGTGCTTGCAATGTTTTACGCTCGGGAAATATAGGCAAGATAGATGGCCTCGAATGCGCAAAACATATGGATTATAAGACAACACACAAGGTCGCAACGGTATGTGAATTTTTCGTCCGAGGAACGTGTTAAAGGTCATGCTGGATTTTGTGGCCTGCGAGGCTGGAGTCCAGGATTACCTGTTTGAACCGCACGTATGCAGACCCTTCGGTTATGAGCGCGAGTGCCCGTTTAGATTCAATCCCCTACACGACACGGAGTCCGCCCGGCGGATCGCAATGTGAGTAGTCTATTACCCCGCTGTTCAGGCAGGCCAGCCATTGTCCGAGCAAGTTAGGTGCTTCCACGAGCTCTTCCGTGGACGACTTGGAGAGCGTACCAATGCATTTCTTACTACTCTCAAGTCCAAAGTTCCCACCTCTTTTGTTCATGCAGGTTATACGGTTGAATGCATGCAGGAAGAGATTTTGGCAGCTTGGACTGCAAGCGAGAAGAAGAAGCCGCCGGCCTACGCAAATCCACTTAAAGAACTCTACTCTGGCTCTACTGATCAACTTACATCCGCCGTCGCCCGCTGTAGGGTCATCAGTATTTTTAGCTCGAGCGCTGAGCGACAGCTGGAAGACGCAGCGCCCGAAGACCGAGACCCGAAGCAACCCAAGGTTTGGGCCCTTTGCAGTTAACCGCTCACTTTTCGAAGAGCTGGAACCTAAAGTACAAGCAAGCGTCTACTAAAGAAAGGCGAAGGAGAGCAATCCGTGCATGCGAACAGCATCGCCCCTTTCTTTCGTTTTCATGCGACAGTAGACTTTTCCAGCACATACATGAGGACCAGGCACGTCGTGGCAAAGTCGACTTACTTCGTGCACGAAATCCTCCGCGATGACATACTCCTCTAATTACATATTAGTGTGGACGGATGTTCCCGCCGTGCACTGACGAGGTTCTCAGGTTCTAGTTGAGTTGAGAACCGCGTAGTACGCCTTCCCGTTGGTGCGTGTCGCGTTGGCCACGTCCGTTGAGACACGCATATACGCAGAAAACAACTTAGCCTCCGAGGGTCATTCGGCTCCGCGGCTTAAAGGACGATCTTTACTAGGCGACCGCACGTCCGAGTCATAGGTGGCAGCTGGCTGACGTCGGCGTGGATGCTGCAGCTACTGCCTAGAGTGTCGGCTGACGAACAGTATCTTCGCCATCGCCAGTCTCGTCTATCGTTACCACTGATGCGTGTCAGGACTACTAGAAACGCTGATGCATGGAATACAACTCTCGATCTTGGTGGAGTAGCTTACATCTGCATTATCTTGATAGGATGAAAACCGAAGACCGACTCTCCGAGAACAGCGGCTGACCACGACCACAGAGACCTGTCAGCCTCCCCGCAGCGACGCTCAGCCTATAAATTCAAGTGCAGAAACGCGGGTCCCGTCACCCATCCTGATCCTCTGACGTCGACCTACTCCATCACGATGATGTATCCACTCTTTGCTTCCACTCACCCCGTTCTCATGTACATCCTGGCAAAACTACGGGAAGGAGAGTTTCGGCTTTCGCGCGAGAGAGTAGCTGGACCGGCTTTGTCTGACTCCTCTGCTCGCGAGTGCCGCGTAAGCCATTCAAACTTTGTCTTTCGCCATGACTTCACTTGTGCAGTGTGCGAAAGCCAATGGAGTTCAAGATGCCGCCATCAAAACGTCTTGTTGTACTTTGGCTGTAGGGTTGGCATTATGCTTTGCCAAACGCTCTCTCACGCTGACGTATGGAAAATTCGTATCTGCTGTAGGTAATTCTAATCCCTGTACTGTATCAATGCCCTGTTACTCACCTTTTACTCTCAGATGAGTACAGTACGTATTCCTTTGCCGTGGCTGAGTGCTCCCTGAGACCCATCTACAAGCCTTCAATATTGCCAAGTCGCTTTGGCAGTAGGCGTGTCACCCAGCGGCGGCGATGAAGACCTGGTCCTTGGAAAAGTGATTCGTCTGCGGTGCTCGTTACAAACGATGGGGAGTAGAAATAAATAGTCAGGCTTGTAATCCTGGTAAGTAACGTGATATCGCGATTCTATCGCTTACGGTTCCATAGCTAACGCTCCATCAGGCTCTCTGATCCGCCGCTTCCCCCGACTGCCCTCACCTGGACCTTTGTCGCGGCGTCTGACTTCATTGTTCCCGTCTCTCGTGCCCGGTTGCATGGGACCTCCACTGTAGTCGTGTATCGTGGTTGGTGCTGGTGAGCAAACCATGATCTCAGGCCTCTGACCAGGTACGGGCGAGCGCTGCGAGTGACCGATTTTGTTGTGAACTGATTTGCGACCAGCTATTGCCTCGGATACAAGTCCAGATCATTTCTCTATAAGCATTGACCCGCCGCGCAAGTACACTCTTACTCCAAGCGATACAAGCCATGAAAGCCTCTCCTAAGCCTACCCTCCGTATCCAGCCGCGTAGATGGTAGGTGCAAGAAGCCATCTGATCTTTCGCAAACGTTCGGATGGGTCACCGGAAGGAACGGCCGCCACGTCACGTTGTGTATTGCCAAGCCACTGTCGTAGTGTACTTATCATGCGGTTGTTCTCTCGTGACGTTTACTCACCCAATCATATTCGTTTCTACATTCTTTGTGGTGCGAGGGAATGGCTGTCCGTCGTGTTACACTCGAAGTGGGATGAGTGCAGTTGGTTGCCTTTCTTGGAAGTAACACGTCTCTTCCACGAATAGCAAAATGCCCCTTTCTTTCCTTCTCATACGACGGTCCGGCCTTTGCTAGGAAGTCCATGAGCACCACGTCCACTTCGTTCATGCACGAAACCCCACTGCATAGTACGACACCCATCGCCATGTCATATGGCTGTTCGTTGGTGCGTGTCACATTGGCCGCATGCATTCAGCACACCTACAGGCAGAAAACATACTCCTCGGAATCTGATTGACTTCTGAAGGTCTCGATACGAAGAACGTTCCCTACCAGGCGAGTCACCACGTCCGAGCTATCAAGTGGTTGACGTCGGCGTGGCTTCTGCAGCTACCGTCCACAATGTTGGCTGACGGACAGAATCCTCGCCACTGTCAGCCTCATGACATACGAATATCATTTCTAGCAGAGTAGGTAATCTCTGTCTCTGCGTTGTCCGTCACATTGACAGAAAGGGTACTAAGGACTGCTCCTTCGAGAACGGTGGCTGACCACGACCACGCAGACCTGTCAGCCTCCCTCTGCGGAGCCCGGCCTATAAATTCAAGTGCGGAAGCGCCAATTTCGTCACCCACTCTTGTCCTCTGACTTCGACCCGCTCTATCGCGATGATCGTCCGCATCTATCCACTCTTCTCTACCACTCACAACGTTCTCATGTACATCCTGGCAAAACTACGGACAGGCGAAGTTTGTCCCTTATCCGAAAGACGGCCCGTGCGCAGGTTTCGTTCGAAGACTACCCTTCCGATCGCCGCGTAAGCCATTCAAAATTTACCTTTTGCCATGTCTTCACCTGCACAGTGCGCAAAAGCCGATGGAGCCCCACGATACGGCCTTGCAGGCAGTCTTGTTACCCTGCTGCTGTGGAGTTGGGATTGTTCTTTGCCAAATGCCCGCGCTGACGTATGCCAAGTCGTATCCGCTGCAGGTGCACTGTAATCCCTTTACTGTATTGCTACTCACCTTTTACTATCAGATGAGCAGAGTAATCACGCGTCTCCCGTGGTCGAGTTCTCCCTGTGACACATGCATACTTCGAGCTATTTTCCCTTCCCAAGTCGCATTGGCTGTATGCGTATCACCCAGCGGGGCGAGGAAGACCTGGTCATTGGAGAGTAGATCGGTTCGTGGTGCGAGTTACAACAATCAGAGGCAACCAAATAACAAGGGCTATATCCTGGTCAGTAACGTGATATCGCAGTTTTACCCTTTACAGTTCCATAGCTAATGCTCCTTCAGTTTGTCTGATCCGTCGCTCCCCTTATCTGGACCTTTGTGGCGACGCCACACCTCGCACACGCTATTTCCCTCTCTCATGCCCAGTACTCCAGCCTGCGTTGGACCTCCGCTGTAGTCGCGCATCGTAGTCAAATCTGATGAACAACCCTTGATCTCAGACTCATCCACCATGTACCGTACGTCCAATTGTTTGACACTGCAGAAAAAAAGATACCATTGATGGAGTATCAAGCTCAATGAGCGGTGTAATCAAGAGGATCACCAGACCACTCTCTACCTGAAGACGGAGTCCATTAAGAAGGAAGCAAGTTCTCCAAATGTTTGTTCTCTTAAGCCCATGGTAAACCAGCATAGCTACTGTTGGGCATTCGTCGTATTGATTTTTTCTCTTTTCAAGCTGTGTCGCCTGGCAGGTGACGATCACAGTTCTCGCCCCTCTTCTCATGGTGAGTACTGCGAGTGACTCCGATTTTATTGTATATTGATTTTCGACTAGCCGCTGCTTCGTGTACAGGTCCTGACTCCTCTATTAATTCTCTGCGAGTATCGACACGCCGCCCGAGGAGAATTCATGTTGTACAAGTCATAAAAACCGCTGCTACACCCACTCTCCGTACCGAGGCACACATGTGGTAGTTTAAAAGAGTACTCGGCCTTTTCACCTTCATTCGGATGGGTCATCAGATCAAACGGGCACTACGTCACGTTGTGCATTATCAAGTTTGCGACTGTCCTAGCGTACTAGACCTTTGTTCCTGGAGACGTTTACTTACCCAATCATATTCATTTTTTTCCGGTTCTTGGGGGTCTTATTGGATAGTCGCCGTTCAGAGATAGTCCAAACTGTGAGCTTCGACATGACGAGCAGAAAAGCTAGCCATAAGGTTGGATAAGATCTGGTCGCTTTTACTATGCTGGGTTCGGATAGTCGCCTTTTTAGAAGTGACGCGGTATAAAAAGGCGACCTCCCACGACAGAGCAAACGCCCCTTTCTTTCGTTCTCGTACGACGGTGGATTTTGCCAGGATGTACATGAGGACCACGCACGTCGTGGCAAAGTCAACTGTTCGCGTCGACGCACTGACATGAATCCCTGAGCACTCAGCTTCACCAGTTGCCTCGCTTGATTCACTGGTACTCGCCGCGTATCCTCCAGTTGAATGCTTAGCTGACTCGCACCTGGAGCACGCATACGGACTCAAAATACTGGACTTGCATCTGCATATATGTGGACGGATGGCTGGCTAGGCGAGCTTACTAGTACTGTCCGACGAGGCGAGATCTAAATGAGTAGCGACCTGTTCAGTCAGCGAGGCACCGTCCATTGTGGCCTGCGGCAGCTACCCAAGCACCACGCTGACGTTCGACACGGATCAAATCACCTACGTGTAGGTTGCATAGCGTGGTGGCCGACTAGGACTACCGAAGCTGTCCGAACTGCTAGTTCAGCATCGTTTCTGCGTGTATGCGCCTTGGACGAGTAGCGACGCCGGAATCGAAGAATTGTTTATTGTGGCCTGCGACAATAACCCATGCACCTCACTGGCGCTCGACATGGACCAAATTACATGCGTGTAGGTTTGCGAAGCGCTATGTAGATTTCTACTTTGTCTACTTCCAGAAAGACATCCAACCCTCGCCCGAACTCGGAAGCAAACCGTTCTTCAGAACGTCTCAGCGTCGAGTGTGGTCCTACCCATCCCATCGGTCGGAATATGCCCACAATCCTACCCAGCCTTACTGCTAGCTCTTCTAGGTCTCAGCTGTTTTCGCAAGGTCAGTGATTGTTCCTTCGCACCTCAAAGGACGAAAACATGAACATGATTGGGTAAGTAAATATTACTAGAAACAGGGATATCGTTCACTAGGAAAGTCGCGACTCGTAATACAAAATCGTCTTGGCGTCCGCGTGGTTCGTTCCTGTCCATGACCCATCCGAACATAGGTAATGGATCAAGTGCTTCCTTCGAAACCACCATGTAGTCAACATTTCCTTATCACGTTTCGCTTCGACCAGCATGATACGGTTTCCTGTGTACATCATAAGATCGTCCAGCGATGCTTCGAGAACCCTAGCTGGGAAAGATTGTCAAGGCGACATTGAGTAAGAAATTAATCAAACAGGTCGTACCCCGATTTGCGTCGTGTTTATAGGTGCAGACCCCATAATCAACGTTGCCGGTGAGCCATACTTCAAACTGGTTTACAGTATTCTTCACCAACACGCCGTCGCCGGACGCGATTCGCATGTTTGGGAAGAATGCTACAGGACCCATACGCCAAACCGAACACAAATTTGTATTCAAGGCAGTGCCTAGTCGCAGAACTCGCCTTCGGGACCCTAGCCATCGAAAATGGAGCGGGTATTGCCTATAGAGCTCGAAAAAATTAGCATGGAGGGTTCATGACAACCATTAGTCTGACCTTCCGCGGGGTTGGCCATTGAGTCTCCGAACCTTCGGTTTTGACCTTGCATATGGCAAGACTGTTCATTTCCTTCACGAAGATACGGAGTCGTTGTCGTAAGTTGTGCAAGCATGATGCCTGGTGCAAACTCCCGGGACCGGCGTGGGTTGGCTTTGGAGATTAACCTTGACATAGAACTGGGATGTGTAACCAAGTGGACTTGAGCGGCAACTGCGCAGGCAATGGGGAGTAAGAACGAGGGTCCGTGCATAGCCGCAAAGGCCCGGATGGGGTTGCGATGTGATGGGGGACTCTGATGGAACATAAATTGTCGAATTCAAAAGGGCAGAAACGCAACGTCACGTACTGACTGTGGGACAAGGACATTGTTACTTCTTCTACCCTACAACCAGCATGGCGGCTCTGTGACAAGATGGGACATGTACGAAGGTAAACCATTTGTGAGGAACGAAGGGAATTGACTTACGCTACGGTCAGAATATAACGTGGTTTGAGAGTTCATTCGTGCGTCTGTCAACTGTTCAAGTCGCCTTCACCACTACTAGGTACATGCACGATGCTCTTGGCAGTTGGGTAGCCGGATTTCGATGGCCCTTGGATATGTTTCAAGAGGCATTCGAGTACGGGATAATACTACGGCAAATTCCAAGACGACGTCATCAAACCCAGCCTGCAAAGGTTAGCGGGAGAGAGGCTGAACGAGATAACCCAGTGAAATATTAGTTATCAATACAAGAAGGACAAGGCCTCCGTTCGACTTGCAAAGTATGAGGGAGAAACTACGCCCTCGAGACGCTTTCTGTTGTCCACCCTAACCAGACAGACGCAAGCTGATGAAATACAGAGATGTCAGCTATCGATCCAAGAAGGATGGGACTACCATATGACATACTCAATGGTGCTTTGTCGGTTAACACTGATGTGAGGTGAATTGGGACTTATGCAAAATGTGGTCGGTGCCCCGTGTTAATCGTGCGGATCCTTGGGGTGGTGAGGTGAAACGTCAAACTTCTCGCAGCCACCAGACATCTAGAACGAGATGAGTTACAGGGTAGAAACGAAAGCGGAACATACGTGTGTGCAAGGCGAAGTATCTTGTGTCTGTGACACTGCTGTAGGAGGTTGCGCATGTGCAGGGTAGCAGCGACTGGCCGTGGACAGTCAAGTATGAACCTACGCGATTATTCTTGCGGTTTGAACCATCGATTTCCACGCAACTATGGGAGAGATGCATGCAAGAAATACTGGGCCATGCGATCTCAAAGTCGATCCTTGGTACGGCCTTGCATTCCTTCACCGTTCTACTAGTAGAACCTCTACAAGGGCTGGATGACACTTCTCAACGACGAGCCTGCTATTAGATGGGCGCGGAGTACTCACAACGGTCATTCGAGAGAGGGCACGCCTTGTAGGGTAGCGGTCACGCCAATGACATCGTGCCCCCTTGCTCGGCTTGACCATGGAGTAGGTATTACCGGATCGCTTACCAGGATGTACATGAGCACTGAGCGCAGTCATAGCGGAGATAGTCACAGGGATATACGTCGAATGGGGGAGAAGACGAGTGAGGGACTGGCGGTGAGGCCTTTGAACTGGTAGGCAGCGCTGGCAGGATTTATATGTGCATTGGAGGCTGACATGGTACCGTGGGTATAGTCAGCCACCTCTCTGAGGCCTAGGTGTGGACCTGCACTTTGCGATCGGCTGGCTGGGTCGAGCGTCCGCCGCCATTGTGTGAGAGGTGGGACTTTGAACGACTCTCGTATTCCGGCGTCGCTACTCGTCCAAGGCGCATACATGCAGACACGGTGCTGAACTAGCGATTCGGTTAGCTTCCGTAGTACTAGTCAGCCGCCACCCTGTTAAAACCTACACATGTGATTTCGGCCCGTCTCGAAAGTCAGCGCAGTGCGTGGGTAATTGTCGCAGGCCACAGTAGACGGTGGCTCGCTGACCGAACAGGTTGTGTAGCCTACTCATTTGGACCTCGCCGGGTCGGGCCCGAGCACGCTCACCTAGCCTGTCATCTGTCCACATATACGCAGATGCAAGTACAATAATTTGAGTCTGGATGCATGTTCCTGGTGCGAGTCAGCTAAACATTCCGCTGGAAGAGACGCAGCAAGTACCCATGAATCAAACGAGGCAGCGCGCAGCTCAATCTACCCGTGTAGTGAAGCTGAGTACTCAGAGATTCATGCCAGCGCGTCGACGCGAACAGTCGACTTCGCCACGACGTGCATGGTCCTCATGTACGTCCTGACAAAGTCCACCATCGTACGAGAACGAAAAGAAAGGGGCGTTTGTTCTTTCGTGGGAAAAACGCGCCGCCTTTTTATACACCGCGTCACTTCTAAAAAAGGCAACTAATCGAACCCAGTTGGAAGAAGCCTTTGCGTGGCAAAAGCGACCATGCCCAGATCTTATCGAACCTTACGGCTACATTTTCTGCCCGCTGGGTGCAAGTTCACACTTCGAACTATCTCTGATCAGCGACATCCCCGAGAGCCCAAAGAACGAATATGATTGGGTAAGTAAAACGTCACCCGGAACCAAGGAGTGGTACGCTAGGACAGTCGCAAACTTGATAATGCACGACGCGACGTGATGTTCGCTTGATCCGATGTCCCATCCGAACGAAGGTGAAAAGGTCGAGTACTCCTTCGAACTACCACATGTGGCTCGGTACGGAGAGTGGGTGTAGGAGAGGTTTTCATGACATGTACCACTTCGAATGAGAGGTGTCTGGCGCCGCGCGTCGATCCTCATACCGAATTGCTCACGGATTTGCATCCAAGATAAAACCTAGTTGCAAATCAGGAACTACGACTGTTCTTGTTCGCAGTAGTCCCCTAACCGTAAAATCAGGAGCGAGAACAACCTATGCAATTTGATAAACTCAACGCGAATGTCCAGCGGCAGCTATGCCGGCTTACCACGGGCAAGAGACGATGCTTGCGAAGCTTTCCACAGTGCATGTTGAATCTGACTTCATGTGGAAACTGCTTTGGTGATTCATCTGATTCCACGTTCACCTATCACATGTCAAGTTTGAAGCTATGGACGTGAAGGGAGTTGAATAACAACGCGGCGGGAGAAATGGGGTCTTTCGCGGATGATTGGTGAGTGCCAGCCGTGCTCCTTGTCAAATCGAATGCAAGGTGGTTAAATTTATGGATCTTTTTCCTTGTTGTTGACGTCTGTGGAAACTAGGAACCAGGCCGCCGCGATGTCATCACACGGAATTTTTGGAGAATTGGGACGCCCCCACCTCCGGAGTGGAATCGTCAGTCAGGCTGGTCAAACAGGGTTGCAAATATACCCGCGCTCCCCTGACATGTGAGAGGTAACAGTCATTGTGTTCCGGTACGTGGGGATAGTTCAAGATAATCCCGAGTAGATCCAAATATATACATCGGTGTTCCACACCGATAGTCTCGTTGGAGGTTTGAAGTGCCCATCGCTCAGGCCCCAGGAGCCGGGCTCAGGGCTGTGGTTCCGATGCGCCGTAGAATTCAATTGAGCGCATCGCCGTTGCCATGTGCAACGAGTCGATCATGGCTGTTCCCAGGAAGAGACAGATGGTTGACTCGTTGACCATGTGATGAATGGGTTTGTGGGTCGTCGCATGATTTGATTGCAGGGAACCAAGACGCATGGACACCAAAACTTGCCTTCCAAGACGGCTCTTGGGATACGCGGATCTATCGCGTTGGTTAGCTGTAATGGTTGAATGACCCACTTATGACGTATGGGCCTCGACAGCACGGAAGTAAAAGACCGACGTGTGTAGGGAAACGGAACCACATGGCCTGAGTTGAGTTCTCCGGCTATGTGGGTCGCACATACCACAAGGAACGCATTCTTTGCGCCAACTCGCAACTATTGCCTAACAAACGCCACCGAAGCGTGCGTATTTTCTCTCTGTCAGTCATGTTGTCAGTCCATCGCTGGCCACCGATCACCAAGGAAGGGACAGCAGAAATACTTACTGCATTGCGAGAACGAGAAAAGAACAAACGTGCGCGGTGTGTGCGGGTTTTAGTGCAGCAACAGTAGTGGAAGTAAGCTGCCCATGTTGGTGTCAGAGGGTGCGCATGCTGGTAAGTAAGCGCCGACCAACACCGTCCCCGTCTATTTAAAGGGGTGGCCCAGAACCGACAAAGTCATCCCCTCACATGAAATCGCGCTCTACGGGAAGAAACATGATTTCCCCTCGTGCAAGCCTCTTCGTGTTGAGTGTCCTTGGATCCAGAGTGGTCTCAGCCCAGACTACCTACACATTCACCCAACCAGCAGCTGCGTCAGTCCAACTGTTTCCACTTATAGAATCCGAGTCTAACCATCGTCGTCCATTCACAGTCCTACTGACACGTCCACCTTCTATGTTGGTGCCTCCAATGGGTCTCTTCCGAAAACCACAACCGTACCGGGTCTGGTATTCGACCGCTTCATCCAAATCTGGTTAGAGAACGTAGACTATAACGACGCTGCTGTCCAACCTGCGTTCAAGACCCTCTCTAAGGATGGTATCACCCTCAGCGGATACTACGCTCTCACCCATCCCAGCGAGCCGAACTACATCGCTTCCGCTGGCGGCGACTTCTGGGGTCTGGCTTCCGATGACGACGTGACGATTCCCGCCAATGTATCGACCGTCGTCGACCTCCTCGAAGCCAAGGGCATCAGTTGGGCTGAGTATGAGGAAAATATGCCTACGGATGGTTACTTGGGAGACAGCTTCACGAACCCAGACAATTACACTTACTACAGGCGCAAGCACAATCCCCTGGTCAGCTACGACAGCGTGAACCAGAACCCGACCAGGCTGGATCGGATTAGAAACTTCAATGACTTTGCGTATGATGTGAGGCCCCTAGGTTTCATATGAATCACATGGTTTGCTGAGTATACCCACAGGTCGGAAACAACACGCTGCCTCAGTGGTTCTTCGTCACGCCCAACATGAAGGAGTGCGTACAGTCTTACCGGTTTACAGAAACAGCGGACTGACGGTGGTGGGCGTCCAGTGACGGACACGATACCGGCGTCGCGTATGCGTCCGACTGGTTGAACTACTGGCTCGTGCCTTTGCTCCAGGACAAAAACTTCAACAGCGCAAGGACTCTCATTTTGCTCACCTTTGACGAGTGAGTTTTGCAATCGACATTGGTAGCCTAAACTCACATTCATAATATCAGGAACTCCAACTACGGAATCAACAACGAGGTTTACAGTATCCTGCTCGGTGGTGCTGTTCCCACGAATTTGAAAGGCACGATCGACGACACGTACTACACGCACTACTCCTCGTAAGTGTCCACGCTGGAACCAATGAATATGTAGTAATCAACCACATCTTTAGCCTCTCCACCGTTCAGAGTAACTGGAGGCTCGATAACCTCGGACAACAGGACTGCAACAAGACCGTTGCCAGTACGTAAACAACGTCTTGTTTCGTGGCATTGTCTCGATGCTAATGATGCGTGGTGGTTTACATCAGATGTATTCCAGTTCGTCGCTGATGTGACTGGCTACAAGAACAACGGTATGAAGAACGGGACGGACCTTCCGTTGACCAACATCACAGGAACGATACCCGGTCCGTTGAACCCTACTTACCCAGCTCCCTGGCCTGCTCCGAACACCAGCTGCATTGGAGCTGGCGGTGGTGGATATATCGGTTCTAAATAAGCGGGAGGGGAGCTGCGTCGTTGTGGCATTATTTGCTGAACATTCTGGATAAGTTTGCTTCGTTTTGAAGGACAGTGTCCCAAGAGCGTTGTATATATCTTCAGAGATTATTATTGATTATCATCAAGCGTCGTGATAAAGCCGACCATTGGAATGGCCCACATCTGATTGGGTACTTGAGAATAATGTCAAAATGTGCGACGGGGCAACCAGTCTGCATACTCGGGTTCATGCCCTAGGTTGATAGTCAAGGAACACTTTGGACATTGAATACTATGTAGTCATCCCTGATCCTTTTCGCACGGGGCCGCGAAACACGCATATGGCGTATTTGGTCAGGTGTAGAAGGTGGAGATCAGACGCCAAGAGATGGTTGCTTACGCTACGGCCGAGTGCCACTAAGCCCGATGTATCGCGTAGGGAAGTTGCAATTGTACAAACGCAGATAAGGGACTGGACAACCTCTCGAGAAAGACATTTTGAATAAGTTTTAACGCGCGGTGTCCATATGATGAAGCGGTTAACAGTGGAAGGAAATGTCGATCGTCAGAATTTGGTGGAGAATAGGTAGATAAAGGTAGCGATATTCGGTCTAGTCGTCGTGACATCACGCTTTAGTATGTATTCGCCGTATTGCCTGGAAGACCTCAACTGTATATGTCGCCATCGGCATTATATGTTGATCAATGCCTAAGTCAGTCAGTCCCGACTCTTGAAAATAACCCGCTGAAGTGTGAAGCCTACCGGAGAGGATAAAGGCGCCAATGCAATCGATGTCACGTTGATGTTGCCTGGAGCTAACACCTTTCCCAAGTAGTGGAGAACACCCCATAGCAGGGCATGGTCATTGCAATGCGCGTGCTGCTTACAACACAGAAACCGCAGCAAATACGTGTGCTATGAGCCCTTTCCGTTGGAACCCCATGAAGAAGCTGCAGATGTGGGGTTTGGTGACCGGCATTACGAGGCAGTCGCTATATTTGAGACAGGTCGAGCAAGGTATGATACTTGCCCGTCACAGATCCACTGTGCGAGGGCGCAGTACAATCGATTGTGCGGAAAATAAAAGTGAGCGGAACGAGCGTAGAAACGGTCCGTAAGCCCAGTGGGACCATGCTTTGGGAGGCTTCTGTATCGATTTGCAAAGGTACCGATGGTGAGCGGAGCACCAGGTGCAGTCAGAATCTGTACATGCTGAGAGAGAACATGCGAAGGGACGGTTCGTACGGCACCTGAAGTGCTTATGAGTAGGAGCAGAAAACCATTTTGTCTCAGCTGTGGGAGAACGTACGACACTAGGTGGTAATGACATCCTTAGTACCCAAGGGGTAGACCGTAGGGGTAATACCACTGATGCCGCGCGACCCCCCAAAGCGTACAAATACACGGCGGCCATCCATGTATGTTCCCAGAGGAAGAGAGGATGACGTCGAAGGGCATAGCCTTACTTACAAGGAAAGTTTTTTTTTTTCTTTTCAGTCCTGATGGTGGCGAAGTGTTCATTATATGACGTAACAAAAGGCGTTAATATGTTGCACCACAGAAGTATGTTGGCCGACATTCAAGGCTGATTCGATCTCACCTCGCGACCTTCTGAAGTTCTGTGTAATTCAATGATTAATACTAAAAGAATGTCTGCCTTGCAGCACTCACGGCCGCATCGAAAGTACGTCCCTCCACGTTAGCTTGTGCTCAATACTTTACGTACACTCGACGCTGAGGCTCCTTGGGGGTGGCAAAGACGTGCGGTACCCGGTATGTGTCGCCGGCCACAACGGGGATATATAGATAACGTTTCTCATCCCGAAAAAGTGTGTTCCTGGAGGCCACTGCATATATACGTGCCTGACAGAATAGAATATGACGTTGGGGGCGACGGTTTAATTAGAAGAAAAAATTTTCTGTAAAAATGAGATACCAGTCGCTGTGCAGTGGTCGATACTCGACAAGATACATACTAGGCATTTTCATTTCGCGACCTAAGAGATTTTTTTGAGGGAGTTTCAAGGGAAAAAAAGTGCCAAGCCTTACATTTGAGATGGACATCAGTGCATCATGACGGCCCGACCAGGGACCAAGAAAGGAATACAATACGTCTGCATTACAGCGGTCATTGAGGGGCGCGATCGGCGTCCGTTTCCCTACATCGCGGCTTTTCTTTACCACCAGCTACTGGACTCTACATCACGAAAGATATAGTAGCCTCGTTGTGAAGACGGTTTAGGTCCTGTCTTCACGGGGATATTGGGAATCGCCGCATACCACTGTCATGGACACAGATGCACACGGCAACCTGTAACATACGTGAGGAGTCCACAACTTCCCGCGATATGGGACTAGGGGGATATCCAGAGTATTTGATGTGGTGTAAGATCACCCCCCCCCCCCCGGGTCCACACCCATTCATAATTATGTCTGCCAAGAAAACCATGATGGAGTGGCTGACGGGCGTAGAGCGTCATGAACGTGACGAGCACTTACCCTTCAACCCCAAAAAACACGAGATAGCTCCAGCTGCTGTGCCTAATTTGAGTCTGAACAAAATACAGGCGTGACAGGCCATGGGTGTGTCTTCATTGACTAATCTTGGTGTTAACTGCTTTTCGATGAAATTACAAGAGATAGGTCGCAGGTTTTAAAGTCAGAAGGAACAAGAGGGCAGAGACTTGAATTACTCCTTTCTGCTCCTCATCCTCGATGAACATTCAAGTGGGAATAGCTCGCATCGAACATCAGATATAACGCCAAGGGGTAGTCACATACGCCGAGAGGTTGCCGTTACAGTCCCCCTCCAGCATGCAGAACATGCGGAAGAACAGATTTAGTTTTATGAAGTCCCTCTCGTGTAGACATGGTGCCCGAAAAGTCACACCGCCATGACATCGCCCATTGAGCAAACAAGTACTCACTCTCGTCTTGAGGTATAAAATACCTGCCGGTCAGACCCATGTTCCCCAGTAAAGTCTTCGATCCCCAGCTAACCATCAGTACTCGCATCTCAGTAGAAATGTACCTTCGTGCCTCTGCTTTTCTCTTCCCAGTTTATGCCTTGGCTTCCCTCGCTGCGGCTGCCCCGGGAGCTATCGATGCTCGCGGCGGGGGCAGCTCGTGCACCTCTGGAACTGAGATGTGCTGCACAACGACCTACCCTGTACGTGCCGTGGCACCATTTGCACCGTCTTACTCTTAGAACTCCGATGAACTGACGAGTTGCATGGGCAGGCCGACTCTACGGGAGTCGCGGCGATTAAGGCTCTTTTGGGTTTCACTGTCAATCCCGTCATTGGGCCCCTTCTTGCGGTCGGCTGTGTCGCCTATGTCGGCTCCTGCAATGCTCAGACGGTTTGCTGCCAGAGCAGCCAGGATGTAAGTACCCCATGACTGTGGTGGAATTTTGTCAGGTTCCTCACTGAAGCGTTTCATAGAACAACCTTGTCTACGTTGGTTGCAACAACATCGCTTTGTGATTTTGTGCCAAGCTGAAATCGTGCAAATGATCTTGTATGAGTATCCCGAGCGCGCTGTAGTTTTGTTTGTACCCAAAAGAAAAATATGTTGTGAATCATGATTATTCAAAGAGAGTGGCATGAGCCTCTTTGCAAGCGCAGACTCACCGAATGACTATTGTCATACACGCAGCAAAGCCGTTCAGATCAGCCATAGGGGTGATTCACGTGTGTCCACCTTGGGGGAGCATGACGCTAACCAAACACTGTTGGACATTAACACCGTTTGAACGTAATCCGTCCCACGAAACAGTGTATGGCAAGCATTCGTGGGGACCATCGCAACTGTACGCTGCTCCTCTATGAAATATCGCTATGCTGGCTAGGGCCTCTTTGGGCTGGCGACGAGAAGGTTCAACAAAACGCTCAGTTTGGCGCCGATATTATCCACCCCAGTTTATCAGGGATCTTCCATTCTATTCTGATATTAAGATAACCCCGTCTTCCTGAAAGAATGCATGCTGGAAAGGAACGTCACGGCGTGAACTAGTCAACGAGCATATCATAAACTCAGAGAATCCGCAACATCATCCGCAACGCACCAGCATAAAATATTCGGATAGCATCGTTTTTCACGCCTGAATTCAATGGGAGTGGTACACGGTTGCAATTGTCGAGAGTGTGAGGTAGTTTAAAAGTTGGCAGTGCTAGAATTGTTGCATAGCCACACGGAAATTTCCGCCACTCATTCACCACTAGGATGTAGCCTCGCACTCGAAGCAAGTGGTTGGGAAGGAGCCTGATCGTCATCGTGTATCCTCGTCCAGGCATATTCTATATAATATTTTATGGTACTACCCGGGTGTCAAGCGAAAGATACGGTCCTAATATGGGGTGGATACCAGTCACATACCGTGATTTTCCGGTATCGATCGGTACCACGACCGATTGGCGGTGTAGTTTTTGAAACGTCCACTACATGCTATTGTTGGTATCGCGGAGTAGATACCGGCATTCCGTGTAAGAATCTCAAAGGTGGCTGAACATTCCATACTGTAGTAGACTATTCGAGAATAATGTTCTCACACAGTATAAATACCCGAGCCTATAGGGCAAGGGAAGTAATTAATATCTTATCACAACTACACGATCAAGCCCATATCTAACAGGTTATGAGCCCCGGCTCGACGCTATAAAAACAAACCTCTACCAAACTTATCATTATCTAGCCAAAACTTCGCGTCACCATGCCGGGAAGCAACGAAGACTTTATTGACGTCACAACACCCGCAAACAACACCGGTGGAGCCGGTAATAGGGCACGAAACCTCGGCGCTATCTCCTCATACAAAGTAGATACACTTAAAGACAATAATTGGCACGCATGGAGAATTAGAATGCAGAAATTCTTATGCTTGCACAAGGTCTTTAAGTACGCCAAGGGGAGCTGCCCGAAACCAGAGGAAGATTATACCAATAGTGCCGAAATAGCGGCATGGGAAGAAGAAGACCTAATCACGCAAACCCTTATACTGACTAATATTGATGACCAACAAATTGACCATGTCATGCATGCCGAAACAGCGGCTCAGATGTGGGAAAATTTGAAAATGGCTCACCAGACACGCGGCGTTCAGACTGCTCTCATTGCAAAGAGGGAACTACTGAATGCTAAGTGTCCCGAGGGAGAAGATATCGCAGCGCACATCAATAAACTCAAACGCATGCGGAATGACTTGTCAGCCATGGGGAAACCAGTCCCGGACGACGAGTTTAAAGATATTCTATTATTAAACATGCCGGAGTCTTGGACGACGTTTACCACATCATACATGGCAGGCCGGATTGCCGGGAAAGGTGTTGATTCGGTCACGGTCGAAGAACTCACGGCGGTACTAGTAGACGAATACAAGCGCAGGCAGGGGACTCCACAAGATCATGCATTATTTACTCAGAGGAAAGTAAATAATAAACGAAAGGAGCCCACTAAGGCCTGCAGTATCTGTGGACGTGATAACCACATGACTAACAAGTGCCGTCATAAGGGGAAACCCAAATGCGGCTACTGTCAAAAATTAGGTCACACGGAAGACGAGTGCTGGAAAAAGCACGGCAGGCTGCCTAAAAAGGCTAAATCTGGGCAGGCTAATTTTGCCTCGATCATGGAACTACCTACACGTGACATACAGGATGACGAGCAGGTGCTACTCACAGATGGGAAAGGGACATCTGATAGAAGTAGTATACATGACGCATTTACTGTATCATACGAAGGAATAGATGAACGTGTTGAGTGGTATACATGGGTAGCCGACTCAGGAAGCACGGCACACATAGCAAAGGATAAGACAATATTTAGGGATATGATCCCTATACAAAAGGTGATCCAGGGTATCGGTGACCACACAATCACAGCGTACGGAGTCGGGACAATCGTGCTACAGGCACGAATAGGTAATAGAACTTCCGTCATCACGTTGCAGAACGTACTATATGCCCCCGACGCTGTACATAATTTAATTTCATTGACACGCCTCGATAAGGAGGGTGGTTCCTCTGTTTCCGGGGGAGGACAGATGAAATTATTTGATCAACAACACAATCTATTCGCTATAGCTAATATACATGGTGGGATATACGAATTACGAGTGCGCAGGCATGAACCTGCAGAGCACACGTACCAGGCACGTACCTGGGACGACTGGCACCGGCATTTCGGACACATTGGAGTCAAAGGACTCCAGCGCCTTCAACGCGACCGGTTGGTGGATGGACTCACCGTGATGCCATCGCCGATTATCGATTGTCCTGCATGTATAGAAGCGAAGCAGACTCGGCTGCTGTTCCCAGAAAAGTCTGCGCCGAGAGACACACAGCCGGGTGAGATGATCCACACTGATGTGTGGGGTCCAGCACGAACAGAAGCCCTAAGCAGGCGGGTGCGCTGGTACATATCATTTATCGACGACGCAAGTCGATACTGTGAAGTCAGATTCATGGTTAGTAAGGGGGAGGCATCGACTAAGTTAAAAGAATACCTCACGTACCTTGAATGCCAACTAGGGCGCCGGACGAAGGTTGTACGCGCTGATAACGGGAGAGAGTATGTCAATAACGAAATGCTCACCTGGTGTCGCGATATAGGCATTGACCTACAGACCACTGCACCTTATTCCCCAGCACAAAACGGTGTTGCCGAACGTTTCAATCGAACGTTGGGTGAGCTTGCTCACGCCATGAGGATTGCAGGAAACATTCCTGCATTCCTCTGGCCCGAGGCAATAACACATGCGGCCTACGTCCGAAACCGATCCCACACACGAGCATTGGTGGGAGCAACGCCATACGAAAAATGGACGGGACGCCGTCCCGACGTCTCGCACCTCCAAGAGTTTGGTTGTCCTGTGTGGATTATGAACGAGAACGTCAGTATTAATAAACTCGCCTTCGTGGGTTTCGTGGACGGTCCTCGCGCTGTCCAATTTTACGACGCTCGCACCAGATCCATAAAAATTTCTCATAATTTTCGTTTCCTGAAAGACCCAGTCAGTACGCCAAGCGCTCCACCCACCTTGACAGACGGTATGCTGCGCGAGGGGGAGTCGGAGCCTGGGAACGTGGCTGACGAGGATGTGCAGGATACCGAGAATAGTAGAAACGAAGCTAAAAAAGATCAAGAGCGCGTCAGTAAACGAAAACGGACAGAAGACGAAAATAAAACTCACCAGAGAAAGAGCAGTAGGCCCAGGGTAGTCAAGGACTACCGGGCGCTCAACGATCCTATGCCAGAGTTGTCAGATAGCGAAGGTGACGACTTACCAGAGTTATCACGAGACCCCGATGAGGGAGAACTCGAGGAAAGCCCTGCAGAATGGTCAGCGTTAGTGTATGCAGCACTAAATGAAAATAGTGCCTTACCTGACAACCCGAGAACGCTGAAAGAGGCGCATGACTCACCTGAATGGCCGGAGTGGGAAAAAGCTGTCAAAACAGAAATAGATCAATTACACTGAATGGGGACGTGGGAACTAACTGACTTACCAAAGGGTAGAACGCCAGTAGCCAACAAATGGGTCCTCATTCGCAAGTATAATAAAGAGGGCAGATTAGAAAAATATAAGGCGCACCTAGTAGCTAAGGGGTACTCACAAATACCGGGGATGGACTATACGGACACATTCTCACCGGTAGTGAGGCTAGAAACCATCAGGGCAATATTAGCACTAGCGGTTTCCCAGGACTGGGAAATACAGCAAATGGACGTAAAGGGGGCTTACTTAAATGGCCTATTAAAAGAAGAGGTCTATATGAAACAACCCGAAGGCTTCGAGGATGGAACACAACGCGTGTGCCAGCTAATAAAGACACTGTATGGGTTGAAACAGTCCGGAAGAGAGTGGAATCTCAAACTCAATAGACAGTTAGTGCGAGGTGGATTCAAACGTCTATGGTCAGACCCTTGTGCATATGTTCGGCGAACAGCGGAAGGAATAGAAATCATCACCGTATGGGTGGATGATCTCCTACTGTTCACATCGCGACAGGGGCTTATGACATCACTAAAAACACAAATACAGTCTATGTTCGAGGTTACCGACCTCGGAGACCCGAAGAAAATTGTCGGTATAGAGATCACGCGAGACCGGGCAAAAGGAACTTTATTAATAAGCCAAACCCAGTACATAGAATCTATACTACGGGCACAGGGATTAGAGAGCGCAAACAGTGTGAAGACACCTGCGGACACGAAGGTTCAGATGTTCCCGGAGCAGGAACGGGAGGAAGCAACTAACCAAAATAAGTATGCTTCCCTGATCGGATCTTTGATGTATGCCGCAGTTGCCACACGGCCTGACATCGCCTACGCCGTAAATAGACTGGCCTCATTTACATCAAACCCAGACTTAAGACACTGGGTAGCGGCCAAAAGAATATTAAGGTACCTACAAGGGACAAAGGACTACGGTATAATGTATAGAGCAAAGGAAGACAGTACTACTACCCAAATATTCCAAGGGTACGTAGACGCAAGCTTTGCCAATACTGAGAACCGCGCGTCTGTCACGGGCACAAGGTGCATGACCAAATAATGTTTATCATATTGCATAACATTATGATAAACAATATTTGAAAGTGGTTAAGAATAATGTCAGAATATTGTTACTGACAATATAGAGTAGTTATGATGAATGGGTCTAGCATGATGTAAGACAATTTCAGGGGACATTATGCTTACATCAGCAAATCAGTCATTTTCACACAGTTCCACAGCCACCACAGTCCTTCCCAGTATGGTTACAGTGGCACATGACTACAGTGTGACAGTTCACAGTGGTGTACAGGGTCACAGCATTGCCACAGTGCCACGGTTTCACAGCCGTATTAGGGCACAGCGGGTCACAGCACATCACAGCGCATCACAGCACACAGTCGGCACAGTGGTACAGTGTTCAGCAATGTACAGTGTCACAGCGTGTCACAGCAGTACAATAGACAATGTGTCGAAGTACATTATGTATGATACTACTAGCCACTACTAGCTGGCAGAATGGAAATATAATGCAATCCATATTCACCATCTCAGGTTACCTCACACAACAGTCTCGGCTTCATTGAACCTTACTGTCGTTACTAGTCGTAGCCTATCATTGCGCCTGCAGACAATGATTGGCAGAACTTGTCCCGATGTACTAGTACACTACCAACTTCTTATCGATACAACAGACTTCCTGTCAACACCCAGCGATGATCCGTGTCGCGTCTCCGACCACCACTTCATTCGTCTGACCGCTATTGCTGACCATCTCCGCAACTAGTCTTCTGCAGGCCTGTCCACTCGGATTCCCCGGGTATTACTATGTCGCCGATATCGTAAGTGTAAAGCTTTCCATCGCTACAACCAAGCGCAGCACGCCGGCCGTCCTTGCGGTCCCATTCAAGTTTGTTGATTGCGCGACCCGTTCCAACGTTGGTAGTCACGGCGGAAACCTGGGGTACTGTAGGGATAGTTCACAATATCGTTGCATTTCTAAGTAGAATATCATGCGTACCTCCGTGTCGTTGTTTGAATTCCATGAATCGAACTTTCCCGAACCGTCGGCAGTACCAAATACCGCGGGATGCGCAAGATGCCATTTCGCATCGTAGACATAATCGTCCACCTCATCAAAAGAATATACTGGGGGAATGGTACGTGCTGTCGTTGATGGCTTTGCAAGACTCTTGGCTCGCCAAAGCTTCACCGTCCGATCCACGCTCGCCGCAAGGAATAGATCCGAAAAATCAACAGGGCCCGCGAGGGGATGGAAACGCAGTCTCATAACACGGCCAGCATGCCCCTTATAGATGTCCTGCTGGTCGAGTCCAGCCTTCGCACCAGCACGGTCGTACCTGTTCGCCTGGTACACGTTACCTTCTTTGGTACCAACCCAAAACGTCGTTGTCTCATTGTCAGGGAAGTCAAGCGTGGTGATGGCCACTTCGCCCGTTTTATTACGGCCGGCGTGAATCAGCACCAAGGTTTCCTGCACGAGGGGTTATCAATGCGGTCATGTAGTACTCGAGCAGAAGTGCAAAAAAAAAAGACCGATCCACTGACCTTGGGATGCACCAGCATGTCCACCAGCCAACTACAGACACTTCCGTCCGTGCTGCTGGTGGTTTGGTTGTGAGCGTTTTGGGTTCCAACCATTCTCATCGAGTAAATGCGGTGGGTGTGACCTGCTAGCAGCTGATAGTGGCGTGTTCATAACCGGTAAATGCTTCGACAGGGTGTCCCAAAGAAGGATCGATCGAACGAAGCAGCAATGCTCGGCCTCAGCAAAGTTACGTGCAGTAGCTGTGACACGCAAACGCTGCTGTGCAGAAGAGTGAGTCACGAACTGAGTCGACCCGAAAGCCAGGCTGAAGAGCTCTCCCGGCCTCAGTACCCAGTTCGAAGTCCACAGCTGCTGATGTCCACAGTGGCGGCGCTCAGTCTCTACGCAGAGGCCCTCCCGATACTGATTTGCGTCTCTCCAACACAAGCAGATTCCTTCCTGCCGAGATGGTATGCACGATGAATCCAGAGACTTTCAGCACCTTGGTTGTCCATCGGCCACATGAGTAAAATTGATTGAAAGGAAAGAAAATACCTGTAAGCCAAACGTAGCATCGAGGCCCATCTCCAAGAAGTCTTGGTTGTCCTTGTTGAAAATACGAAGGAACCTCTGCTGGAAGATGGAGGTCAAAAACGAAGTGGATAAAACCGACGCCGTTCGTGGAATTGGGTAGGGACTTCATCTCCAGCGATCCAACTTGATCTGAACAGCCAGAGAAGAGGTCGACTACATGTCCGTTGTTAGAGGCCCGTTTCGCGAAACCTTCGTAGAATTAAGAGGCCGCTGAGAAGGGAAGTCTTCTTGCGACGGTCACCTTACCTTCACAGCACGCTTGTAACGCTTAACATTATCTCGTTCGATGTTGTGATGGGAGGGAACAAATCGTTGCCGACCACCATTCCAGGACCCTCAGTAGCAGGACCACCAGAAAACAGTACGATGCAAGCGCCTGTATTGGGATATGTCGCCTTCGGGGGTCAGCGAGAGGTTACAGCACAGAAAAACACGTATACTCACCGCCAGCAATCCAACTGCGACACTCAAAGCGACTGCAATTTACCGCAACGGAAGCTTGTCATTCACGATAGGTTAAGGATCGCACTGGAGGAATACAAGTACTCTGGTAAGCTGGAACTCCACCCATTGCATCGGGAGTAAAAATCGGGCAGCGCCGAGTGCTTGCTGAGGCATGAGCAGACCAGGGCGAGGAGCAGCACGAGCCAGAGTGCTCAAGCCAAGCATGTCTTGAATTCATTCGAAGCATACTCCGTACCACCGTGGAAGACATAGGATTTACTGCGTTCAACGTAACCGAGTTCGTGGACCTGAGTCTGTAACGCGTCAGCTATTGTCCGCTGTCCTCGACGGATGGCATACCGTGGTACCGAGAGTGATAAGCCCGACGAGGGCACATGGTGGGATGTAACCGGGACTGGCAGGAGTGGCCTTACGAAGAACCTTGAGGTCTTCCTCATCCAAGCGAGTATCGACCACAAAGACGAAGATTCGGGGCACTTAAGCAGGACAAGAAAGCCGCGGTAGTGTACTTGGAGATTTCGTCAGGACTTCGACATTGCAGCGAATGCGAGGCTTATGTCAGCAGGTCCTTCGTAATACGTCCTATCCCATAGTTCTAATCTATCCGTTTCGTCTCTGTGCGTTGGCGCTTGTCGGCCGTACTGGCCACTCTCATCCATCATGTTGGTGGACTCTTGTCGCCGATTTCGAGGTTAGTGTGTCATTTTCGGTCTATGCATATGGCTCACGTCAGTCGCATTGTCGGTCTCCTGTCCGCCTGTGTTGGCGTACCGTATTGCAGCGCTCTCGTCAATCATGAGTACTCCTATCACCCGTGCTGATGTTAGTAGGTGTTTTATGGGCCCATACGACTCGTGTCAGCCACGTTGGCGGCCACCTGTCGCCCGTGCTGGCGTACCGTACTGTGGCGCTCTGGTCGATCTTGTTGGCCGTACCACTATCGTTTCTTTTCAATTTTGTCATTGACAATCGTGGTATTCCAGTGCTCTAGTATATCCTCTCTATATACCTGGCACCCCCCGTCTCATGTGTTCCGGTAGTGTCTTCCATTACTAACGCGTCTTTGCTCTGCACTCGCATCGCATCCGCGGATACCCTACCCACAACCCGTAAGTTCAACTCATTCCCTAATGTCCGACCAACCGTTCATAGGCTTTAGGTGCCGTCGACCAAACCGCCATCTACGCGGCCCGTCGCTCGTCAGGACGAGTACTACGGGCACAAGCACACCTCTCCGCTTTCCACTAGGTTCATCACCCACTTATTCGCTTGCCCCGAACTACCTCCCTCATCCTCGGGATCAATGGAAAATTTTTCAAAAGTTTATCGCCTATCCCCCCCGCCGCATGAAACTCCACCCTTCGGTCACATTCACCGCACTCGTCTTGCCGCAAAGACTAAAGGCTCGATTTCCCACCGCTCGTGGCTCGTCCGGCCACCGCCTCTTCATCTCTGCGTTCATGCTCGCCAGCAAGGTCATCTGCAACGATACGTGCTCGAACAAGTCATGGAGTGTCGTCGCGCGGGGTATGTTTCAGTTGCAGGAGATCAATCAGATGGAGAGGGAGATACATGGACCCTTTGACACTCGGTGAGTTCGAAGCAAAGGTACGAAAGGATTTTGCAGGGATTGGGCCGCTCCATACTTACAAACTACCGTCTACCAAAAAAGTCGACTCCCCCTCCGTCCGCCAACCCTTTTGCTCCGCCCAGTTTGAACTTCGCGTCGTCTCGTCCTCACCATCATCGCTATCCTTCGCCCCCGCAGACCGCATCCTTATCGCAGTGTCCCTCTAGATATGGATTAAATTAAATTTTCATGTAGTCTGTAGCATTTGTACGGCACAAGTAGATTCGGATATCTCACTTCAATGAGGACTTGAACTGTACACGGTGTATTCAATTGCATGGATGGAGATGAACGTGATAAGTACAGCTGGTATGTAATAAATGTACGACAAGCGGTCACATTTTTTGGCTCACAGAGTGCTCAAATGTCAGAAGAAAGGCAGCCACCTGTACAAGTTGTGAGATAAGTAAGAACAATGTGATCTGTAGAGTGACCATACCGGTAACCCCGTTGTCGGACATTCGACGACGCTTGCGAGTCGAGGGAAGGTCGCAGAGGGAGACACCATTCTTCCGGATACTGTGACGAACATGTCCGAGGTCGAAGTCAGCATACTGCAGCTTCCTCTCTGCGAGCTCAGCCCTGAACCGGTAGAGGTTCCCCAAAGCATCAATTTCCTCGAGCCTGGCAGTGGAGAGCTGCTGTTCAACGCGACAAATTTTGCGCTGGGCTCTGGCAACCTCGAGGACCAACTTCGCTTCATCCCTTTCCGCGCGCTCCTCCTCTTCTTCTTCTTCCCCCACTTGTCCCCCCTCATCCTCAGTAGAGACCTTTAACGATGGAATAAGTTCGAGCAAGGAAACGTCAGACAACTCACATTCTCTGCTTGCACCGGCACATTCTGAGCGTGCATAGGGGATCTTACCGCGAAGCTGAGAGCATAATTACGGTATGGAAAAGGGGTTGTATGCGGTGGTAACGTGATCAACGACTTGGGGGCTCTGAACAAACCAATCGCGGCAGGTGTTCCTCGGATGAGAGAAGCACCTGTATTGGACGAGAGGATCCGTGGGGCAGAGGAAGACGGGGGAGCCGGTATAATTTGCTGTGAATAACTGATGCTGGCATCAGGCGTTTCTGGAACAATACTGGAGGAAGGATGTGAGTAGGAACCAGCACAAGCTTTTGTGCTAAGCTGAGGTGTATCCAAACCGCTACTCATAGTCGTGCACGGTCCCGGCTTGCCAAACGTACTGGGGGGCTCGGGGATTGCCATACGAGGACGACCTAGCAGAATGATATGAACACGACGCTATAGCAGAACGATACGGTAGGCGAAAATCATTTGACGCATTAAGGCTCCTGCCTGTCTCAAAAATTGTGGGAAAGTACAGGCCGACCGGACCGCCTTGGGCAACCGAGAGTGATACAGTGTGCTCACTCGTCCTATCTCCTTCCACCAACTGCTCTGCTTCACTCTATATGCTGCTGCGATGTCGACATCCGCCGGACTTGTTCGAAAATTCAGGTTGAGTCTGCATCTCCCTTGTAATCTAACTAACCTCCTCGCGGGCGCAGCTAGGACCACAGAATTACACGAGAATGTAAGGACAGACCCGCCAGCGGTCGCCTCATTCTGTTCAGCCGTGTACTTGTTTTAAATCGTCTCTTGTTGTGTTCGCTCAGGACGGTGAGCTGAGGGACCTGGAGGTTGTTGTGCAAGCGTTGAACGATATTGGGTGTGTGGGAGCAGTTTCTCCACTCTGATCATCCTGCCACTTCTCTAACATGGTCGCTACTGCTAGGCATATGCGACCCTCAAAATGAAAGGCCGCGTCGAACTCCTAACGACTGAAAATCTCAAACAGGTGCATGCTAAACTCACGAAGACTCTCAAGGTACAGATCGCCGAGAACAACGTCTTCCATGGTAGCACCAATAGTAACAACAATTCCGACGACGGCGAGGAAAATCACTACGTCAATGTGGGTTGTACACGGCAAACAACGCAGAAGGTAGCGCTTATGCGAAATAACCACTACTATCTTGCCTTCTGTCCGGTTGAATTCGTAGACCGCCAACTCGATTACATCTGTAAGATGGGGAGGGTGCGTCTTCTTTTACTGTGTTAACTTGCGCACCTCGCACCTGCAGTGGGGCTTGACATTCTCTTGTAGCAATACATTGCAAAGTGGCGAAATCCTTTTGCAGCCGCAGTTCGGTCGCGTGTCTTCGCGTGTGAGAACAACAAATATGGTATGAGCACCTCCGAGGAGCGTAGTTCGTCCAATACCGAGTACTTTACTCGGGGCGATAAAATCCCTGGTCTTCAGGTATGGACTTCTCGCAGGTTGGGTTTCCTTTACTCACGACTCACGATAGGTCAACGGCATGGACATTATCGCTTCCCGTCATGCAACCCAGTTTGCTCGTAATTGGGTCGTTGAAGGTAACGGCCCACTATTTATGGAATTTGTTACTTACCGTTACGGTGGTCTCGTGAGTACGCCCGCCCTCCCCATCAATCCTACCTGTGACTCTAAGCGGCAGTTCTTCCCTAGTATGTCTGACTCTGGTGCTACCTATCGTACCCGTGAAGAGATCCAGCGGATGCGTAGCACGCAAAGTCCAACCCGCGGGTTGCAACGATATATCGAAGAATGGGGTCTTACTTCCCTGCAAGAGCTCAGGGTGTAGATCTCTCCCTGCTTAAGTCGAGAAAACTGATGTATTTTTTTTCAGCAACTCGACAAGGAGGCTAAAGCAGAGGTTGACCAGGCCATCGAGGAAGCGAAGACGTCACCTGCCCGTCGTTCGAAGGGTCTGTGGACTGATATCTACGATAAGGGTCCGCCGTTCATGCGGGGACGGGAGCACAAGGAAGTAAGTTGTTTCCTCTTTCTTCGTTCATAATTCTGAACAGGTGCATCATCCGCCTATCTTGTCTAATGGCCCGAACCCCACGCAACTTCTCAGTCACGAGGCACTCAATCTTCGTCATCTCTGTCAAAGAATGATACTAATGCGTTGTGACTTCGTAGCATCATATTTGTGCAAAGCCGGATAACGAGAACCCGGGTTACCCCTTGAGAACGGCCTAGCTAGTTTAGAAGTGGGCTCGAGTGCGTTTACCACACAAACTTCTTCAGAAATAGAAGTACATTTTTTTTTACCTCCAAAGGAGCTCGCTGATATGCACCGAAGACTTGCCGAGTAAAATGAGGCCCCGACATTATGCCAGAATGCTATCGTTGGAAACGAGTGGGATATTTACACGTTGTACAGCCTATCTGGATAAAATTTGCAGCCTCTGAACAATAATATGACCGCTGGGGGTCGAAAGATGAGTGATCCGGCGGGCCGGGTGGGTCCGTAGGACTTTTTCATATTATTTCCAAACTGGTCTACCTTACACCTGTTACTGTCTGCCTTCACGCAAACCGCTGTAACCCTGCCTCTAGCATTCCAACGTTCTTCTTTTCCTCACCCTCGATTTTAAAAAACATGCCGAAGTGCCCGCGTTGTGCGAAGTCATTTGGAACAGCAAATGGTGTCACCTTCCACCTCCAGCAGCCACGAACGGCGTGTCACCTTTGGGAACGGGAGTATATTTCATTCTTAGGCGATCCGACATTGGATGGTGCTAATGCGTTTGCTCTCCGTTCTCCGAACTTGGATCTTGCGCCGATGGACGATCACTTCGATGGCCCAAATGCTGACTACGACATCCCTGAAATCGGAGAGGGAGTGGAAGTTTTCGCACCAACGACTTATGCTGGACATTTTTGCCGAGGTGAGCATTTCGAAGGCGCTGCGATCGTATATGGCATCGGGGACACCTTCCTCAGGCGCTTCGACATGGATCGTCACGCTTTCCATCGTCAAACTAATATGTACTATCCTTTCGCCAACTTCGGGGATTGGGAGATGGCCAACTTTCTACTTCAGTCGAATCTCAGTATGAGAGAGGTCGACAATTACTTGTCTCTAAGTATGGTAAGCATTTGTCGTATTTTACAAGTTCATCGCTATCATTTACGTGCCACCTCTTACTGTACAGACGAAGAAGATGCCGCTCTCCTTCTGGACTGCAAAGGAACTTCGCGGGCGTATTGAGGATCTTCCAAAAGGGCCGTGCTGGAAAGTTCGCGTAGTTCCTACGCGCCATCCGACCACCAACCCTGTTCAGCTCTACTGGCGTGATTCTCTCGAATGCATAGAAGCATTGTTTAACCATCCGTTTTACGCAGGAAAAATGGACTATTCTCCATTCCGTGTGTTCACTGCTGCAGAACGAGTCATGAGGGTATACAGCGAGTGGATGAGTAGCGACGGAGCTTGGGATTTGCAGGTAAAGGTTTCGAGGAAATAAATTGCATATGCTGACTACCTTCAGACGAAAGTTCCCGTAGGCTCCACGCTTTGCGGCGTAATCCTTTCGTCAGACAAGACGAATATCACCAACGTCTGTGGAGGCAAGGTAGCACACCCATTGCTTATCAGCCTTGCTAACATCAGGATGAATGTCCGGAACAAAGGTTCATCACACGCCTTTCTGCTGACCGCACTGATGCCCATCGCTGAATTCATCTATCCCGTTACGAGGATCCGTTCGGTCCTGGAAGCACGTCTCTTCCACGCATGCCTCGATTTCGTTCTTGAACCTCTCAAGAAAGCCGCTCAGTTCGGTCGGATGATGGCAGATCCACTCGGGAACGTTCGTTTTTGCTTCACCCCACTGGTCTCTTACATAGTCGACACACCTGAGGCGTGCATGCTTGCATGCGTACGAGGAAAAACATCGCCTGTCACGAAAGCTATGTACAAGAACTTCGGCGACCTGTTTCGTCACGGCCCACGGACCGGTGAGGAAACTCTCCGTCAGCTTGAGAGCATTCCCTGCGACCCCGATGACGTCGAGGCATACTTTGACGCGTGTGCACAATTTCGATTGAGTGGCGTATCGCGTCCTTTCTGGCGTGATTGGCTTCTCAGTGACCCCCACAGGTTTCTTACACCGGAGTGTTTGCATCATTGGCATCGCATGTCCTGGGACCACGATGTCAAGTGGTGTAAGTGTGCATTGGGTAGTGAGGAACTCGATTTCCGTTTTTCTCTTTTACCACCCATCACAGGCCTTCGTCAATTCAAGTCTGGGATCACTAAATTGAAGCAGGTTGGTGGACGCACCCAGCGTGACGTTCAACGATACCTTGTCGTTGTCATAGCTGGCGCTGCCCATCCCGATGTCGTCGCTGCGGTCCGCGCATTGACGGAATTCCGTTATCTTGCCCAAGCACCTGCGATCACAGAAGAGGGATGTGAAAAGATTGCAGCGGCACTCGCCGAATTTCATCATTACAAGCAAGCTATCATCGACGGAGGCCTTCGTCGAGGTGACCAGAGTGGGTCAATCCTTGAGCACTGGGAAATACCCAAGCTCGAGTTGCTACAAAGCGTTGTCCCCAGCATATCTCAAGTCGGTTCGGTGTTGCAGTGGTCTGCGGATACGACGGAGCACGCTCACATTGAGGTCGTTAAGGACCCAGCGTCAAGGACGAACAACAAGGATTACAGCTCGCAGATCTGCCGTCATTTGGATCGCGTCGAGAAATGCCGGATGTTCGATACCACCGTACGCTTACGCGGGACTGCTGAGGCGGGATCCTCTAGTTCTGCCGTCGAACATGACGGGGATCAAAGTGACGGAGAGGTTGATCATGCGGTTGACGACGTGGGTGAAGCTGAAGCAGCTGTCTTAAACGACTTGTGGGCACCGAAACAATCACCATCTGACTTCTTCGAAATCGCTGCCAAGCTTCTTGCGTCTACGACCCTTTCTTCCTCTCCGCTGCGCACATTCGTACGTGGTTCGGCTGCATTCCATCTCAACTTCCGCCCTACTTTCCGTCGTCTTTCGGTTGACGCTGCTGCGGAGAAATTTGCTATACCTGACCTTCGTAGCGCACTGGGAGACTACCTGGCTCTTTACAACCGCCTCGGTCGAAGGATCCGACCTTTTGGGGGAGCCAGACAGTCGGCGCAAGATATACCGCTGCCCTTTGAATATCTTCAAATTTGGTACAAAGTGCGTATCCAGCAAAGGGTTTATCACGATAGAGCTTCGACTGCTTCGGCGTACACCATTCATGCCCAACCGCCAAACGGTCATTGGAAATATGGTCGCTACGATGCAGCTATTCTGCAGGTGGATGAGGGTCATGACTGGCCAGACAGCGGCCTCACAGGTTTTTTTTTTTCGTACGTACTGTAGTGGAACTAATCCTAGTGCAGGACATGCAGTTGTTGAAGTCCGTCTCATAATGCGTCCACGTCCTCCCAAGGGAATAAATGTCCCGTGGGCAAACCGCTTTCTTGTCTATGTGCGGCGGTTCGATGTCGTCAACGTTGAACCCTCAACGCACCTACACGTGCTCAAGCGGGCAGTTCGCGCATCTGGATCGTACTTCGGCGATGTATTCCCTCTAGATCAGATCAGCTCCTTTGCTCACGTTGTCCCTCGGTTTGGTGAGACTGCCGACAAGAGGCTAACCTACATGAACAGCTTTCATGCCTCGCAGTCATTTTATTTAAACAGATACTTCGACAAAGATTTTTTCTACACTACCAACCACTGACTTGTGTACGTCTCTTTGATTGGTTTCCCTTCAAGTCAATATCTAGCTCCCTGCACAGACATACTATTCTGAATTTGAAACTTGTTCCTTGAATCCTAAAGTTGATGGTGCCGTATTAGAGAAGCTTGTAAAGGCAAGCGGAGCTACAGAGAGAAACAGGCATGAGCCATGTTCACTGACCCTTCCAGTGTATTCGTGACATCCAGATATGTCCACAAGGATTGTCTTCGGGTTCTTTGCCCTGTCGGAGGGGGGGAGGCGTGTTACCACTATCAAGGCAGGTTCAGCAACGTCCACATATCGTTGTGTTCATGAGACTACTGTTCAGTGTACATCCAGCGTCATCTTTCCTGCTGCACTCCGTGTCTGATATTCCTTTTCCCCATCATGGTCAGCCTTATGATCTATTTTCCCCTGCATTACACGGTGAGAATTGACAACAACAGAGAGAGGACTATGGCAATCGGTGGGATATACAAGAGTAGGAACAAGTTTACTTCTCCGGTAATATCGGCTTCGCTTGTTCTCTCGTATCGTGGATCCCTTGTTCTCTCAGTCACGACCTGCGATGTCCGAGTCATTACCCGTTCCTTGCTCTCGATCAGAGTTCTCTACGGTGTTCTCACTTTCTCTTCTCTTCTCTCCAGCGTTGCGAGTGTTTTGGTTCCTCATCTCATGGACGCTGGCCTTTTTCGCAAGTGGATGGTATGGCAAACCGGTCAACAGAAAGAAATGTGTATCCAAAGTGTTTTCTTGTTCCTTTTCTTCCTTGCTTTCACTCTGTCCCCCTTCCGTGAGTCTCACCCCACCGCCGTCCATTTTCTTCCCGGCTGATCTTCGTTTCATTCTACCCAGGCTTGCTATTCTTCGTTTATCTGTTCATTTTCATCCACACCTGTAAATTTCATTCTCTGTTGTTCACCGCAATAAACGCATGAAGGAGGACTTCCGCTCGAAGGCGATGACAAGCGCTCGCGGAGTGTATAGTCACATACATACAGGGCCTGTGGGTTTTTATAAAACTATACGAGACATGCGAGCACCGTACCCCCTCCACCACCACCAATGGCCGCCTCTACGCTCCTACCACACGACGTCTGGCGTAGGTCCTCTGGCCTCATCACTCCACCCATGTCCACTGCACTTGTCTCGCTGCCCCCCATAACATGCTTCGACCGCCGACCCAGCCAGTGTCTGCCACTCCCATCCATGCTACCCCTCTCTCAAGACGCGTCGGACTCTCCTCTGCAGCGGTACGATGACGATGTTGACGTCTTTGACCCTCCGTTCCAACACAAGCCATTCATACCAGATGACGCTCCTCACCTCATCGACTGGTTCGACTCCACCCTCAAACGGCCCGCTAGCTTCATCGCAGAAAAGACCTGCGAAATGGTCTGCTATCTCTGGTTCTCCTCCCCCTCCCCTTCCCCCCACATCTCATCGTCACACCAAATACCGAGTCCCCCTTACTCACCAGAGATACCGGCTACCACCTCGCCACTCCAACTCGCTCCGTCTGCCGCCTTTGTTTAGTTCATGCACAAGCTGCTCGAAACGACGCAAGTCGGCCAGTCTGTCATCGTCCTGTCGCTGCACTACATATGGCCTCTCAAGGAACGCAACCGCTTTACGAACGGTCTGCCAGGGAGCGAGTTCCGGATAGCAGTCGCTGCACTGATGATGGCCAACAAGTTCTTGGACGAGTGAGTGCCTATTCGACGCGTCTAGCCGCGTGTACTGAACGCGTCACAGCAACACATACACGAACAAGACCTGGTCAGAGGTGTCCGGTATCGACCTCAGCGAGATCCACAAAATGGAGAGGAGTTCTTGACAGCGGTCGACTTCTCGCTTCATGTGTCCGGCAAACAGTACGCGTCGTGGCTCCATCTACTGAAAGGCTTGGTGCTCACAAAGGAGACGGAGAGTAGAAAATGGCGCGGAGTACGTGCTCGCTCCTCGCGCCACGGCCGACAGTCACAACCAATGACGTCCATGTCTGTCGCTCGCACATATCGGTGGAGATGCCAGTCGACGTCTTACCGTGCACGCTCCACTTCCCCAATGCGACTCACGAATCCGCCTGCGTCCACGTATCACGTGACTCCACCTGGGCACAAAGCGTTCCGCAACCGATGCATTCTCTCCGACCTCGGTGTCTTTCAAGGAGTTGCCACCCCTGAAGCGTCCCACAGGTATGACCCTGCAAATCCCTGAGACCAGCTATCACAACTGCCCAAGTTCTGGTTCTTCGCCACTCGATTCTCTCTATTCACTTGCCAAAATGTCCTTGTCCTCTTCGCTGCATGCACAGAGATCTGCGCAGTCGGCGCAGTCTCAACCGAGATCGCACGTGATCGAAGGCCGTCCGCAAACCCTCGTCGCCGCTTACCGCGTGGACCGTCCGGTCAATGTGCCTCAGGCATGATTCATTCTCTGGTCGTAGTATGCACCACGATCTCATTAATTCCGCAGAGCTTGTATTATTACTCCCTCGCTGGCTCGTCCATCAACGGTGACTCGGAGCAGCCCAAGGGGAACCGCAAGGCTAGATTGCGGTGCTACCAACCACCCCCGCAAGTCCCGCCACCATCATACACAGTCCAGCAGCCACCGCATACGTCCCTATGGATTTCCAGTCGGCTTCTGTGAGTCCACATGACTCTCATGTGACCCTTGCTGCAACAAGACAGCCTTCACTGCCCCATTTGCACGATGCGATCTGGGCCAGGAAGTTGTCTTCTTCCAACTGCGGGTCTGCACACACGTACAAGAAGGTGTCACCTGTGGAAAGGGACCAATCACTGCAGCTTCCGCCGTTGAGAGGCGACGGAACTTGTGCCGTCCCTTCTGCGCCGTTTTCAAATGCTGGTCCTCCTGGCGTACAGTTCTATGCAGCATCGTCTACTCCTGCCAGCCAGCACCCGCATCCGTACCACCACCATCATGCATCCCACCATCGGAGCTCGCCGGCATATCCTTCGCCGCATACGCGGACTTACGGTCGATAGATTTCTCGGCCCTACCGTGCACCGTCGCGTCTACTTTTTTTTTCACGTTCTGGCATCCGCACATATTTTATTACATTCATTCTCTATAACGTGGCATTTTCTGACTGGCATCCGCATTATATTCCCACTTCTGAGAGAGGACATGGCACCACTGCTTTATTGTACTACAGTAACCGTTATCTTTTTTTTTCGTGCAACTTGGTCAGCATTCCATCACTCTCCTCTCCGCAATTTTTGTTCGCACCTTTTTCTATATCATGCGAAACACGTTCTTGGGACTACGATCCTCCACGCTCATAGGCAGTGTAGCGTAGGTAGCAGAGTAGCAGTAGGAAGGGCCTCACATATCAAGCGCAAAAAATTCAATGTCTGTCCTCCACATGCAAAACAAAAATGCAGATGAGTTTCACCGGCAGCATATGCACTCAAAAAACTCATGAGGCCCGAGGGGCGATCACCCGTAGCAATGGACGCGACGGCCGCTCTAACCCATTGTGATCCCGTGACTTCATTTGGTGTTATTTGGTTGTGCCTCGTGGTGGTCGTGTGTTATCGGTGTCGCATGTGAGGTCGTTGGGTACATCTGATCACTCCGTTTCCCTTCGTGGGGCTTGAGGCGTATGTCTGCGACGTTCTCGGCGTCGTCAAGAGAGTCAAACGCTTCAGGTGAGAGTCTTTCTCCCATCGTCTGTGGAGCATCAGCGACCGTACTACCACTGCCAGCACCAGTCTTATGCAGAGTCACTCATACGAGTCCATCTGCGCTCTGCACTCGATTCCACTAGCTAATTCAACCATGGCATAGCCGTGAGTCGCCATTTACATTGTCATCCAATGGCTTAGACCGTCCCATCCCGCCCCAAATCGACAATCCCTACATGACTCCCTCCACCAGTGGCGACGACTCGTTTTCTCCCTATATTCATCCGATTTGCCAATACAGTGGATTCCCTCTGCGTCCATGTCCTGACTTCTTCATAACTGGAGACGTCGTGCGGCACCGGCAAGATGCTTTCGATTCTGCAGATCACGAAGCCTTTCTGGCTCTCCTCGAGTGCGTGCCCCTCTTTTCCCTTCCTTCCTCTCCTCACCTGCGACCAGCCTCTTCACACGACCTCCGCACAACCCTTTTGCCCCTCTATGACCACCTCCTCCACTCCCTTCTCGCGCATTTCCCTCGCCCGTACTCACATCCCTCCCGGCCACCCTCTTCTCTCTCTTTCGCTACCTCCTCATTCCATCCAGCCACTTCGATCTCCTACATCAAACACGATTCTCCATCCACGCTGCCCTACCTAAGTCTCTCCCTTCGAGTCTAACGCGCAGCTGCAGAAGTATGGGCATCTGTATTGTGACGGTTGAAAACGAAGGCGAGGGGGATGGCGCTGGTATTGATGGCAACGGAGTTGAACGACGTGGATGCTAACTTTTGTCTGCAAGGTATGTTCGTTCGCTCTCACGCATGGTTCGCCCGTTTGTAATTATACGCATTATTTTTTCCAGTCTGTGTCACACGCTACACACGACATCTTCATCTATCGTTCCCGCCGTCATTGATTATCGCCTTTCCGGCTCTCCATCCACGTCCTCCAGCGACGAACAGTCGCTCTACATCCTCGGATGAACATACACCGCTCTCCGCCACACAACATTCGAATCTCGTACAGCGCTGACTCTTGAGAAAGTGGCTGATTCACACCATCCCCTCGATACTGTGCAAGTAACGAAACATCCGTCCTTGAAGTTCTTCATCCTCCACCGCTCAATGCTGGGGGGCTGGCTTTTGCATTGCTCGGCAGATTCGTTGCAGTGGATGGAGTTTTTTGTCCGTCCTCACCCCAAGAGTGTTAGGTAAGATGAGAGATGTTTGAACGTGCACCTGCTAGCAGTGATTTATGTTGCTGTAGTGTTCCAGTTCGCTGACTTTTCAAGGCCGATAATGTCTGAGCGTGTTCTCGGTCCTGTCCGAACACGTGCTGATTGAATTAGTTCTAGTACGTTATTTGTCATCTTGTAGCTCGACTATTGCTGAACATTGTCTTGTGGTCACCGTCGGTCACCTCAACGTCGGTGTCGGTATGGTTAGACGTGGCAATGCACAAACCAAAGAAACAGTCGTTGGCGGTCCTACCCGTCGATCGACACGACCTACTGCTGGCCAAGGAGGCGCTGTCGCCCAACTAGAGAAAGTAGGTAAGGCGGTCGAGACTCCGCACAGGCATCACAAGCCACAGGTTGTACTTTCCAACGACGAACATGTCAATCCCATGGCACCTACCACTCGACGTGGAAGGAGGACCCCGCGCAGTGCGCGTACAACTTCTCAAGCCCAGGTAAGCTGACATGCCAAAACAATGATTCGCTCCGGCCTAACTCTGCTAGGACCAACACACGTATATGTCTAGCGGGGCGGAGGGTTCAAGTTCCCGCTTTGGGTTGCGGACTGATGGCTCGCAGCAGCCCTCCTTCGTTGGTACGCAATCCCTACAAGATTATGAGCAGAGCCGTACCAGTTCGGTGCATGTTTCCACTGGAGGTGCGTTGGAGTCATCTCAGAAGGTGCTCGTGCCCGTTCTTACCACCGAACCACAGGTCTTTCTTCCGTGACTCAGGGCTGCGACTCGGGGCCGACGGAGAATCGTCGTCGGATTGGTTCTTTCCCAAACACATCCCGAGGTAAAGCTGTGGCTGGAAGACAGAGGTTAGATCGTCGTAGTGGTGGTAACCTATCTGCCGTTCCCGAGGCAGACAACTCCCAAGAATCAGACACGAACGGCGGTAATGGTGGCCGTGAAGATGTTCGAGATAGCGGTGATCTATTCGACAACTCTCAAGTTGATAGATCCGATACTGAGCAGTACTCCGAGCAACGTTGGAGCGACGACGAGCAGAATGCTTTGCCCAGCCCAGAGGTCCGCTCTGTTGACGAGACAAATGCTCAACAAGATGCACACCTCGGCTTTTTTGGAGGCGGGTGGTGGTCCTTATGTCGTCTCATGCCATACTTACTTTTCCATCTCTCTCTCACTCTCTTCAGCACTGGATGCCAACACTCGCCGGAGTGATGACATGCCGTCTCCGCTGACTTCACCCACTACTGAACTGTCGCAGACTCAGCCACTACCGGGCACAACTTCGAAGCATCCTACTCAGCAGCGCCAGCATCCTGTCCAGAGTGTTCCTTCTCAGGGAGGCTTGCCATCCCGGCTTCCACGCAATTCGCATTCTCAGTCTGTGCGCGAGCAGCATGCCCTTCCCCGACTTCCTTCTTCTCGGGGAGGCGTTTCCTTACGTCTCGCGGCTACCTCTCATCAGTCAGAACAGGTCCGGTCAAACATGCCACAGCTGAATGTTTCCCAGAATCGGGAACGTTCCCGAACACCAACACCTGTTTTATTGCGTAGTTCATCTCCTGTCGTGTCCCATCATACCCCAGGTAGGCAAGCTGTTGGTGCCCGAAGGGATGGTATCCACGAGACCCGCGAAGCTAACCAAGAGGTATATACTACATTATTGTTGATTACTGGCGCCACTACCATGACCCACTAGCCTGGAGTTGACTACGATGTGCTTGGTCGGCATCATAGCCTAAATCGTCGTCGAAGATCTCCCTCGCCAACCTATTTAAACGATGTACATTGTGGCCACATGTCTCAGGATCGCCGCCCCTCGAAGAAGACCCGCCCCGATGCAATGTTGTCTGGCCGACAATCGGCTGCAGAGGAGCTGATGGATGTGGACAATGCAAAGGCCAACTCTGGTAAGGGCAGTGCGCGTCTAGGGCGTGCACGGAACACTGTCATTGTGAAGCCGACAACACTGGCGTTCTACCCTCCATTATGGACCAAACTACTTGACGAGGCCAAGGCAAGGATCCGGCTTTACGTTGCCACTGAGGAACCTTTCCTTAGGCTCGAGACTGCTGTTGATGGTCAGTGTAGTGAAGAAATAATTGAGCTGGTGGTCAAATACCAGGAAGACCAGAGTGAGCTCGAGGCAGGTAAATATATTCCTTGTGATACATTTGTGGTCCGTTCTCAACGTTTTCCTATAGGCTTCTACCCACAGTACAAGAGGTCTATGGCACGGATGGTAAGTGGCTGTGCACTACCAGTTCTCACTGTTTGAGGTTGCAACAGTTATTCAATGATACGCAAACATTCCGGAGCGAAATCAAGAAGGTTGCTGTCCGGATTGTTCCCATCGAATATAATTTGTCTGCCCCCAAAAGTGCTACAACCGAACGTGAGCGGCTTGATGCAGTCAAGCAAAAGGCCACTGTGCTTCTTGAGGGAGCTAAATTCCTGCGAGGAGAGTGTGACAGTCTCGTATGTACAATCTCTTCCAGCCTATGTAGCTGACCAACCATGTTAATTATTAGGGAAAAGCCAGTAATTTTGCGCATCCTGCCCTACAGAATATCTGTCTCGGAGTCTACTACAGCAACAGTGTAAAATCCCTCCGTCAGTATGTCGAGTTTCAGCACTTTGTCCCGTACAAGGCTCTGGCCCTTGCTGCCGCTATCGTGAGTTATTTGATCATTCAGCTCAGATGCTAACCATCGTGTCCCCCTAAAGGTTCATAGTGTTCTTTTGACATACGAACGGCATGGCTTCTCTAAGGCAGAATCACTCAATGTGGGTGAACTCGAAGACTCGTACCAGAGGCTCCTTGCCTTAATGGATACTGTTGCTCTTGATACGTACCACGGCCCAAAACTCAGTGCCATGTTGGAGGACTGGGCACAAATGGGAATGTAAGTGTTCATATATGAGCTTGCGGATGTAATCTTACTAGTTTTGCAGGACCGGTTTTGTCGCCAAAGATCCAGTTCTGGTGAAGCAGGGAGGTTGGGAAGTAATTCTAGACTAGTATCGTCTCTAATTTGTGTCAGTCTATACAATCACGATTGCAATAGCAAGCTTCCGGTGATCATTTACATTCAGAGTGTGGACAGCATCAGACAGTTCAGGTCTATTCATACAGTAGTAGACAGTGTAGGCCCTCTGTATCGTAATTGACAGTACGGGGTTGCTGTACAGTAAATGGAGAGTGTGGGGCTACCATACAGCGATGGACAGTATGGGCTGCTGTACAGTGCCTGACAGCAAGAGGCCTCTGTACGGTGATTGACAGTTTTCCCGGCCCGGGACTGTGGTACAGTGGTTGACAGCGCTTCTGGGTGGAGCTGCAGTGCAGCAGCTGACAGCGCTTCAGGTAGCCGAAGTAGCTGACAGCGCTTATTAGCCTTCGCAACTGTAGAGCATGGCACAGTTAAGGTACAGTTCTAATATTATACATGGAGCTGTACAGCACTGTTACCTAACTGTGGGGCAACCGGACAGTGGGGGACCTTGCTGTCACGCTGTAGCCGCTGTACAGCGCTGTACAGCGCTGCACAATACTTGACTGATTTGCTGATGTACATTATTGAAAATACAAATTACAATAGTGTTTGCATAAATGAAAGGTATCATTTAGTATAACTCCTGTTTATTGAATATGGCAACACTGGAGAAATATTGAAAAGCACATCTAAAGTATTGTTCAGGGAATGGTACAAACATTATTTTGATGTTATTATAATGTGGTTGGCAAGATAAGGAGGGAGAGAGTATGGAAAGGTTGTTGGAGGTGGAGGTGATGGAGGTTGCCAGGCAGAGACCAACCCAGATTGAGGATTGGGTTAGGGTTGGGGAGAGGAGGGCAATCCGGATTGAGGATTGCCACTCAGACACCAATCCGGATTGAGGATTGGGGAGAGGAGGGCAATCCGGATTGAGGATTGCCACTCAGACACCAATCCGGATTGAGGATTGGGGAGAGGAGGGCAATCCGGATTGAGGATTGCCACTCAGACACCAATCCGGATTGAGGATTGGGGAGAGGAGGGCAATCCGGATTGAGGATTGCCACTCAGACACCAATCCGGATTGAGGATTGGGGAGAGGAGGGCAATCCGGATTGAGGATTGCCACTCAGACACCAATCCGGATTGAGGATTGGGGAGAGGAGGGCAATCCGGATTGAGGATTGCCACTCAGACACCAATCCGGATTGAGGATTGGGGAGAGGAGGGCAATCCGGATTGAGGATTGCCACTCAGACACCAATCCGGATTGAGGATTGGGGAGAGGAGGGCAATCCGGATTGAGGATTGCCACTCAGACACCAATCCGGATTGAGGATTGGGGAGAGGAGGGCAATCCGGATTGAGGATTGCCACTCAGACACCAATCCGGATTGAGGATTGGGGAGAGGAGGGCAATCCGGATTGAGGATTGCCACTCAGACACCAATCCGGATTGACAAAGACCCTTACCAAAACAGGGGGAGTGAGTGAGACTCAAGGAGGGTGACCAACAATGAACCCCTAAGGCAGGAGACTTTGGTAGACTTGACTTCATCAGCACAATGGGTTTACCTGCCTGCAGCTCACACTTGATTGGCACTTGTCATAGGTTGCAAAGTCATACAAATGTAATATACACCGATATATTGACAGGCCCTTATATACTACTGGCTGAAGACAAGGGTGAAGGATACTAAGACAATCAAGTGTGCAGCAGGTTAAACAATTTGCAGCACTGCAATACAGGTTAATGGAGGATGCATAAATCTATTTGTAATATATTTATACATCACATAAAGCACTGCCTTTTCTGTCAGTGGTCTCCAAATTGAGGATTGCCCTCCTCTCCCCAACCCTAACCCAATCCTCAATCTGGGTTGGTCTCTGCCTGGCAACCTCCATCACCTCCACCTCCAACAACCTTTCCATACTCTCTCCCTCCTTATCTTGCCAACCACATTATAATAACATCAAAATAATGTTTGTACCATTCCCTGAACAATACTTTAGATGTGCTTTTCAATATTTCTCCAGTGTTGCCATATTCAATAAACAGGAGTTATACTAAATGATACCTTTCATTTATGCAAACACTATTGTAATTTGTATTTTCAATAATGTAAGCATAATGTCCCCTGAAATTGTCTTACATCATGCTAGACCCATTCATCATAACTACTCTATATTGTCAGTAACAATATTCTGACATTATTCTTAACCACTTTCAAATATTGTTTATCATAATGTTATGCAATATGATAAACATTATTTGGTCATGCACCTTGTGGGGCTATGTATTCTTAGCTCAAGGAGGAGCCATTGTTTGGGGCTCGAAGAAACAAACCTTAATTGCGCTGTCAACAACCGAAGCGGAATATGCCGCGCTGGCTAAGTGTACTCGAGAATGCGTATGGTTACAGAAACTATATGCAGAGCTGGGGTACAGACAAACGGGGCCTACTAAAATAATGACAGACAGTGAGGGAGCGCGAGCCTTAGCCTATAATCCCCAATTTCACGCATGGACGAAGCACTTTGACATATCTCATCATTACACGTGTGAGAAGATTGACCAAAAGAAGGTCGAAATTTGTCATTGTTCCGACAGGTACCAAACGGCCGATATACATCAGGGAACCTTTGATGTGCTGGTATTCCCAGTTAATTATGGTAAGTAGTTATCCATCTGATATGAATTGGATAATGGTGTATAGGGCATGATCATCTATAAATCATAATGATAATAGTCAGACAATGCATTAGAATACCTGGCAGACATTTTACTATCTGGTCAACTGCATATAGGCCTGATATAAGAGTTACAATACTTTTGTCATCATGATATAATGATGACAAGAGCTGATATGCCATATATAATAATACTATGTAGTTGACAATAGATTATAATTGCTCATCAGATAATATCATCATCATATCAATGACAATATTCTTTTCAGTCTGATTTCACTTTGATCATCAATATCTAGTGTTGTCATCTATGTCATTTATGATCATTTGAACAACTCTTCCCCAGCCACAAGTGTGGGAATGTCTTTGTAATGACTGTATAGTACATGTTATATAAACTCATCCTCTCTCCCCTTCTCTCTCTTCTTCACTCTTGTCTCTGAGTTCCACCTCAGGGCAAGAGTCACTCTAAGACTCTAAGTCTTAGGGTTCATATCCAGGTAAGTGTAGCCTTGTGTGAAATGATATGTGAGTGTCTTTCTCTGTTTTATTTTCGCTTTTTTGGAGGTTTAAGTAGTTCATCATACTTAGTAGTGTACTCAGTAGGTACTAATTATGTAAATGATATTGAATGAAATTGCTTTCTCATAATATCATGATTGATAAGTTCAATTGAAGGTTGCTATAGCAATTTTTATTTTTAAGCTGTTGATGGAGTCAATGACAATTGTTGGTAATGTCTGATAATGAAAGACATATATGATCTACTGTTCACATTCTGATACATATGATCTACTCTACCTACATGATAACTTTTGACCAATGCTGCCAAGGCTCCCAGTCAATATATAGCATTACCAATGTGTATGTCATTATGATGTACCTTATAGGGCTTTACAGGGTAGATAAAGTCTTATATAACATAATCATTTCATTCAAATTTCCCTGATGTACTTACTAAAGCGCTACCTAGAGACAAGCACGAGAGGCATACCAAAGAAATGGGTATGACCCCGGCTTGAGGGGGAGTGTTGGTATCGCGGAGTAGATACCGGCATTCCGTGTAAGAATCTCAAAGGTGGCTGAACATTCCATACTGTAGTAGACTATTCGAGAATAATGTTCTCACACAGTATAAATACCCGAGCCTATAGGGCAAGGGAAGTAATTAATATCTTATCACAACTACACGATCAAGCCCATATCTAACAGCTATATTACTTGTACTGCGAAGTCAGCGCAAGCATCTGACAGGTAGTACGATGCCGCAATGGGATTGTACTACTCTGTTAGTTTGTTCAATGCCGCCCTGCAGAACTTTTTGCTACCCTCCATTAGCAGAACATTTCAAAGTTTTATACGGCCACATGTCGAGGACTTCTTCACTGTGGCACTGATTAGGTCGTCGTCGTGCTCGTCGCTGGACGCTCACTGTCACTCCACCGTTTGTAGATACTAGCAGGACTGTACGCACTACATTCGTGTTGGGTTTGACGAAGGACCACTGAGATAGTGTGTTGTTTCCGATCTATGGCAAACTAAGTGCCTCCTATGAAACAGGCTTGGTGCCTCACATCATCATCCGCAAAGTCATTGCAGTTCCTGAACCGAGCCAAATACGGACATAGTTCTCGGCCGGCTAGATATCTACAAGGTGAGTATAAGCGGGAAGAATCATTCGATGGCAGGTTGATGTCAAGGAGACAAGATCCACTTGCCTCATTTTACATCGACTTTCTGTCTCTCAGCCACCATGTCAAGGACTGGTGTTGACTGATCGCTGATACTGCGTCCCCCAGAATGTGCTGGGGTTGCAGGAGAGAAGAATCAAAGTATTTGCACCGAATTCATCTGGCAATTTTGGAGAAATACGCTCGCGATGGGCGCCCCGACTTTGAAAGGCGACGAAAACAGCTTTCAGGTGAAGTGGATCTCGGACGTGGTACCTGAGGCCTGAGGCCTGAGCGAGGTTGGAGTGCGGGAGTGCCTGGAGCTCGTCCTGGAGAATCTTCAGCATCAGGTCGCCTCCGGCTGGGTGTCCTCAGCCCCAAGAAAGTCGCCGTCGCTATATGCATCAGAGAACTTCGAAGGTTCTGTTTTCAAAGTTCAGTTGGAAGGCGGTTACCTGTCTAGTACAGGCTAACCGTGGAAGTAACATGGAAGGCCTTCCTCTTTCGGAGACCGTTCAGGATTTTTCATGTGCCTCAGTAGCAAGAACTAGCGACCATCAAATTGCCTGTAGATATTGTGTACTCATGCCAGCGCCGATGGGGGTGTACTTGGTTGACGGCGTGGGGTCCGACAATGCTTCTGACGTATCGCCGCCAATTGTTCAGCTCGAGGCAATCATCCTTTGAGTCGTGAAGCGGCATTCACTTGTCACATGTCAAGTTTGAAGCTATGGACGTGAAGGGGGTTGAATAACAGCGCGGGGGAGAAATGGGGTCTTTCGCGGATGAAAGGTGAGTACCAGCCGTGTTCGCTTCCTGTCAATCCGGATGCAAGGAGGATAAACTTTTGGATCTTTTTGTTTGTTTCTGACGTCTGTGGAAACTAGGAAGTAGGCCGCCGTGATGTCATCACACGGGCATCAAATTTTTGGAGATTTGGGACGCCCCCACCTCCGCGGTGGAATCGTCAGTTAGGACGGTCAACACAGCTGCAAATACACCTGCGCTCCCCTGACATGTGAGAGGTAACAAGTCATTGTGTTCCGGTACATGGGCATGGCTCACAGATAATCCCGAGTAGACCCAAATATATTCATCGGTGTTCCACACCGGTAGCCCCGTTGGAGGTTTGAAGTGCCCATCGCTCAGGCCTCAGGACTCAGGCTCAGGGAAGTGTTCCGATGCGCCGTATAATTCGATTGAGCGCACCGCCGTTGCCATGTGCAACGAGTCGATCATGACTGTTCCCAGGAAGAGACAGATGATTGACTGGTTGGCCATGTGATGAATGGGTTTGTGGGTCGTCGAATGATTTGACTGGAAGGAACCAAGACGCAAGGACACCAAAACTTGCCTGGATCCAAGACGGCTCTTGGGATGCGCGGACCTATCGCGTTTGTATGGTTCGATGACCCACTCATGACGCGTGTGCCTCGACAGCACGGAAGTAAAAGACCGACGTGCGTCACAGTGTGGGGAAACGGAACCACATGGCCTGGGTTGAGTTCTCCAGCTATGCGGGTCGCACATACCACAAGGAACGTACGCTTTGCGCCAACCAACGACTGTTGCCTTACAAACGCCACCGAAGCGTGCGTATTTTCTCTCTGTCAGTCATGTCGGTCCACCGATCACCAAGGAAAGGACAGTTGCGAGACGAAGAAAGAACGAACGTGCGCGGTGTGTGCAGGTATTAGTGCAGCAACAGTACTGGGAGTAAGCTGCCCAAGTTCGTGTCAGAGCGTGCACATGCTGGTAAGTAAGTGCCCGCCAACACCGTCCCCGCATATTTAAAGGGAGTGACCCAGAACCGACAAAGTCGTTCCCTCGCATGAAATCGCGTTCTACGGGAAGAAACATGATTTCCCCTCGTGCAAGCCTCTTCGTGTTGAGTGTCCTTGGATCCGGAGTCTTCTCAACCAAGACTACCACATTCACCCAACCAGCAGCCGCGTTAGTCGAACCGTTGTTCACTTGTAGAATCCGAGTCTAACCATCGTCGTCCATTCGCAGTCCTACTGACACGTCCACCTTCTATGTTGGTGCCTCCAATGGTTCTCTTCCGAAAACCACGACCGTACCGGGTCTGGTATTCGACCGCTTCGTCCAAATCTGGTTAGAGAACACAGACTACAGCGACGCTGCTGCCCAGCCGGCATTCCAGAACTTATCCAAGGATGGTATCACCCTCAGCGGGTACTACGCTCTCACCCATCCCAGTGAGCCGAACTACATCGCTTCCGCTGGTGGCAGCTTCTGGGGTCTGGCTTCCGATGACGACGTGACGATCCCCGCCAATGTATCGACCGTCGTCGATCTCCTCGAAGCCAAGGGCATCAGTTGGGCTGAGTATGAGGAAAATATGCCCACAGATGGTTACTTGGGAGACAGCTTCACGAACCCAGACGGATACACTTACTACATGCGCAAGCACAGTCCCTTGGTCAGCTACGACAGCGTGAACCAGAACTCGACTAGGCTGGCTCGGCTTAGAAACTTCAATGACTTTGCGTACGATGTGAGGCACCGAGGTTTTCATATGAGCCTTTTGGTTTGCTAGGTATACCCACAGGTCGGAAACAACACGCTGCCTCAGTGGTTCTTCGTCACGCCCAACATGAAGGAGTGCGTACAGTCTTACCGGTTTACAGAAACAGCGGACTGACGGTGGTGGACGTCCAGTGACGGACACGATACCGGCGTCGCGTATGCGTCCGACTGGTTGAACTACTGGCTCGTGCCTTTGCTCCAAGACCCCAACTTCAACAGTGCAAGGACTCTCATTTTGCTCACTTTTGACGAGTGAGTCGGCCGATGTTCTGCAATCGATACTGGTAGCCTAAACTCGCATTCATAAAATCAGGAACTCCAACTACGGAATCAACAACGAGGTTTACAGTATCTTGCTCGGTGGTGCTGTTCCCACGAATTTGAAAGGCACGATCGACGACACGTACTACACGCACTACTCCTCGTAAGCTCCCGGCGCTCGAATTAATGAACATGTAGTAATCAACCACATCTTTAGCCTCTCCACTGTACAGAATAACTGGGGGCTCGATAACCTCGGACAACAGGACTGCAACAAGACTCTCGCCAGTACGTAACAAATGACTTGTTCGTGGCCTTGTCTCGATGTTGATGGTGGGGGTGGTTACCTCAGATGTATTCCAGTTCGTCGCGGATATGACCGGTTACCAGAACAACGGTATGAAGAACGGGACGGGCCTTCCGTTGACCAACATCACGGGAACGATACCTGGTCCTCTGAACCCTACTTACCCAGCTCCCTGGCCTGCTCCGAATACCAGCTGCGTTGGAGCTGGCGGTGGTGGATATATCGGTTCTAAATAAGCGGGAGGGACTGCGTCGCTGTGGTATTATTTGCTGAACATTCTGGATAAGTATGCTTTGTTCGTACCTCTTGAAGGACAGTGTCCCAAGAGCTTTGTATATATCTTCGGAGATTATTATTGATTATCGTCGAGCGTCGTGATGAAGTTGACCATTGAAATGGCCCACATCTGATCGGGTATTTGAGCGTAGTACATCCGTACACGTGCGACGGGGCAGCCAGTCTGCATACTAGGGTTCATGCCCTAGGTTGATAGTCAAGGAACACTTCGGACATTGAATACTATATAGTCATCCCCGATCTTTTTCGCACAGGAGTCCACGGACCAGAAGAAAGACGCTGACAAGCTAAACGTCAATACGAGATTCCGCTCCGGAGGTGAATAGGAGCATTACCTAACCGGGTTCGTTGCTCACAGCTACTAACCACTTTCTGGCTTTGTAACTTCAGCAAGTGAAAATTTGCGGCCCCCCTAGTCTATACGTGTTGTCATCAAAGCAAACACCCTGGCGAACATCTTGCGTTTGTGGTCAACAACTACGGAACCTACATACACCCGCATTCACCGATTCTCTGGGATGCCCTTGAGGTTCTCTTCTGATCGCTCTCCGAACCGGCCTTCCATATTCGCCTCGGCAATCGACATATGCCACGCGAACCGGTGCTAAACCTCCTCTGTGTATACTGCCAATGCGGTCGAACGAACACTGTCGTTGAGCTTTTTCTTTCCTTGGCCGGCACGATTGGCACTGCTTAGCTGGAATCAGGTCCGACAAAGTATGTGTGTACTTTCATATATTGTTCGGAAGCTGTGCGGCAGTGCGGAGCGCCCAACGTCCGGTTTCAATTACACGTCTGCAGTATTACACTGGTAACTGGTTCAAGACGATCCCTCAAACTCCTCAGCTGCAATTCAATTACCACGTTGTTTCAGGTTTACCGGCGATTCTGACTGCAGTAAATGCTCTAGGTTGACGCACGTTGCAATGCCACACCTGGTCGAAGGGAATTGTAACGTTCGTCGCCATATTCTTGCCGAGAGGTCGTGTACTATTCCCGACGTCCGGTCGTGCTATGCATGCCAATGGGCATAGCACTCACGTCTCCAATCAACCCTCGGCCTCACTTTTCAGTCGCCTTACCGCCTTTTTTTCCAACGCGCCCAATATGCGTCTGTTACCCGTGGACTCGGACCCACCTCCCAAAGACCGCTCGGCGCCGCCACTGCCATCTCCCGGTTAGTATCCTGGCAGCTCTACACGCTTGCTTACTTACAAGTTTCGGATAAGCTTGCCAAGGACCTAGTTCGGTACACCGTTTGCACGCGAATAATGCGGCATGGCATATGTACCGCAAAGTCGCTACCGTCATTGCCGATATCAGTCGATATCGCGACGCTAATCGCTATTTGTTCGGCCATTTCTTGTGCTGTGTGGCATATCTCCCCTGCGTATAATAGGGTGAGGATTCATGGCGATGGATGAGAGGCACGACTACTCCCCCCATCTTGTACTTTCGACGCTCCCCCCCCTTAGATTTTTTCTTCGATGGCTCCCGTCGCTGTGATGCCTGTTACTCTCGATACTACTACTATCCACGACTTGAAAGCTTCTGTGGCTCGCACCACCTCTCCGGAGACCTTGCTCGATGTCCTTACTCAGGCAACATCCCAGTATCCTGATCATGAATTAGGCTTCATCACTTCCTCTGCACACGATTCCTCCATTCAAACTAAAACCTTCTCCGAATTTGCGCAGTATGTTCGTTCTTTGGCACAGGCTATCCGCGCCTGGGGGAAACCTACCGGCTCGATTATCGTCGTTTACCTGACTGAGCACGAAGAAAATATGGCGGCTGTCTGGGCTTGTTTACTTGCAGGTCTTGTTCCGTGTTTGCAGCCCGCCCTCAGTGCACAACAGACTCATAAGGAGGGACACGTCGCGCACATCAAGGGTCTCTTCGGCTCAGCTATTTGGCTAACTAACGAGACGGGTGCCGAGCAGCTGCTTTCCATCCCTGACCTCGATATCCACTTGTTCTCCGAGCTGAAGGAGTCCGCTGCTGCTTCGGACCACTCGGAGTTCAAAGCTCACGAACCCAAGGCTGATGACGAGGCTATCCTGTTCTTGACTTCGGGCTCCACCGGGTTCTCAAAAGCCGTTGTTCATACTCACCGTACCATCCTGGCTGCTTGCCATGCCAAGGGCGAAGATTACGCTTTGACTTCGGAGACTAAGATTTTGAACTGTGGGTGCACGCTATGAGTTTCGATAACACGAATGCTAATGCACCATGTAGGGGTCGGGTTCGACCACGTCGCGGGCTCAATCGAAATGCATTTAGCCCCTCTGCTGTACGGCGCTTCCCAACTGCATGTGCACCCCTCTGCCATCCTCTCCGATCCCCTTCGCTACCTTCGCTTGATAGAAGAAAGGGTTTGTCGGTGCTTCTCCGTTTTCCGTAACCATTCGCTTATGTGCAACGAACACAGTCCATCGAAATTGCGTTCGCTCCTAACTTCCTTCTCGCCAAGCTAACGCGCGACTTGGAAAAGCGCAGCGAACTCTTCGGCACCTTCAACCTGTCGTCGCTGAGGCGCATCAACAGCGGTGGTGAAGCTGTCGTTAGCAAGACTGCTCAAGCTTTCGCTGCCACCCTCAAGAACCTCGCCAAGGACTCCAACTTGTCCTTCGTGATCTGTGCCGGTTTTGGTATGACAGAGACCTGGTTAGTGCATGTGCTAGTAACTATATTCTGCAGCGGCTAAATTTTATATTCTAGCGCTGGATGTATCTACGACTCTACTGATGCGCTTGCAAACGTTCCCGCCCACGAGTTCCTTGAGCTCGGTACCCCTATCCCAGGTTGCGAGATGCGCGTCGTCGACCCTGAAGATGGCGTTACCCCTCGCCCCGACGGTGAAAGTGGTGAACTCCAGGTCCGCGGTCCCATGGTTTTCGTCCGGTACTACAACAATGCCGAGGCGACCTCTTCCAGCTTTGTTGAGGGTGGCTGGTACCGCACAGGCGACATCGGTATCATCGAGAACGGTAAGATGCGTTTGAGCGGTCGTATCAAGGATACTGTCATCGTCCATGGTGTTTCGTATGGTATCCCTGAACTGGAGACCCATCTCCAGACGGTTGAGGGTGTTATGCACTCCTTCCTCGCTGCTGCGCCATATCGTGCTCCCGGTCAGGACACGGAAGGCTTCGTCGTTTTCTACTCTCCCACGTTTAGCCTCGATGAGGAGGACGCCCCCGCTAAGCTTTATGCGACCCACCGTGCTCTCCGTGACATCTCCGTCAAGATGATCACGCTGCCTCCTCAGCAAATTATCCCGATCCCCATCAACCAGATGGAGAAGACCACTCTTGGAAAGCTCTCCAGAGCGCGTCTAATTAAACAGTTTAAGGAGGGCCAGCTTGCCCAGCATGTCGCTCGTGCGGAGGAGTTGCTTAGCATTGCTCGCGGCGCTAGCTTCGTTGCTCCTTCCACTGAGACGGAGAAGACTTTGGCTCGTATCTACGCCGACATTTTCAATAATAATGTCAATGACGTCTCTGCCAATGACAACTTCTTCGAGTTGGGCGGCACTTCGATCGATGTCATCAGGTATGGTATTTGATTGCTCTGAGGTAGTGGCAGATGCTAATTCGGACGCCAGGCTCAAGCGTGAGGGAGAGGCTGCATTCGGTCTTCCTGAAATCCCGACTATTCAAATTCTCAAGCACCCCGTTCTCTCTAGTCTGGCCGGTTATGTCGATGCTCTGTGCTCCAAGGATGGTTTCCAAGAGGAGTACGACCCGATCGTGCCCCTCCAGCTTACTGGCGACAGGACCCCGATCTTCATGGTCCACCCTGGTGTCGGTGAAGTCCTCATTTTCGTTAACCTTGCCAAGTACTTCCAGAACGAACGACCATTCTACGCTCTCCGTGCACGTGGTTTCGAGCCCGGCCACCCGTTCTTCGGGTCCATGGATGAGATGGTATCAAGCTACGCTGCAGCTGTCAAACGCACTCAGGCTAAAGGTCCCTACGCTATTGCTGGGTACTCATACGGTGGTGTTGTCGCGTATGAAGTTGCGAAGCGCTTAGAAGCGATGGGCGACGAGGTCAAATTCACGGGTCTTATCAACATTCCTCCTCACATCGCTGATCGGATGCACGAAATCGACTGGACGAGCGGTATGCTCAACCTGTCGTACTTCCTTGGCCTCATCACCAAGCAAGACGCCATCGATCTGACTAGCCCGCTTAGACGACTGTCTCGCAAGGACCAGCTGGACTTGATCTGGAAGTTGTCTCCGCCGGAACGGCTCGTCGAGTTGCAGTTGACTCCGGAGAAACTTGATCATTGGGTCGATATCGCTGGTTCTTTGATCGAGTGTGGCAAGGAATATAACCCTTCAGGATCAGTCCGTGAGTAGACAGACATTTATCCATCTGTATCGTGTCTCACGCACTGTTGAACCAACAGAATCTCTCGACGTTTTCTACGCCATTCCGCTCCGCGGTAGCAAAGCCGACTGGCTGAACAACCAGCTCAAGCCATGGGCAGGGTTCAGCCGCAGCGAGCCCTCGTACACGGACGTCCCCGGACAACATTATACGCTCATGGATTTCGACCATGTACCCCAGTTCCAGAAGATCTTCCGTTCGCGTCTTGAGGCTCGTGGGATCTAAGCGGGGCCAACTTTCGCATGTTCCACGAGGGATTCGAGGTCGTTTTTGTACGAACGGGTTCATGGTATGACGCGGGTGATATATATATGATATATGATATACCACTAGATTTTTTCTTTTTACGGCTCATGTTGTCGTTGGTTCCTTTTGTTGTCATTCATCGCATTAGCCTGTAGATGTGACGGTGTCTTGTTATGCAGAGTATACTACCCAAGGTTAGACTATGAATATATGCCAGTATACATATGTGCTTCCCAATTTTCACTATCGGTCGCGAGTCAGATAGCAGCATTTTTGTGACCCTGCTGGAGTCGAAGTTGAGATTAAGAGCTGGTAGTTCACGATCACCTGGCAAAACGTTTGGGGACGTTCTTCGTACTGCGTAGTGCGTGCATGCACTGTAAGACCCCTCCCGTTTGATGGATGTCGATGCCCTGTCATTATTGTGGAGTGTACGGCTAGGAGAGGCCCAGCGTTATCGATTTGTGAAGCTACGACTCTCCGGCAGGCGAGCGTATCCAGTGGGGTGGGATTCGGTATAGGGGGGAGGGTGCTTCTCCTGCGAACAACCCCCGGAAGGAACAGCGGTCCTTCTTCTTCTCACTTCTATGCGGTCCTCGTGCTGGATCCAACCACGAGGCCTTCCACCGCCACAAAGAGAGAGCATCAGAATTGCAAATGGACCTGTCACACCACCGTCACTCCCGTATGCTCCGCTTGATTGTGTCACACCCTTGCCATCAGTTTCAATCTTGCAACAATAATCACAAGGAATATTTCCTCTTGATTGTCTCTGAAATTTTTGCGTGGTGGGGAAGTATCGGGTAGATTTACTCGGGATGATCTGGCTTCAGCCCTGATGAGATACTCCAGATTAGCCTCATTGATGCACTGGAATGGCTGCTATTGCCGTATAGACCTGATAGATTCTATTACTGGAAAAACAAAGTACATGTCGGTCCCTTCAAACTATGATTTGACGTTTCCTATGTAGCTTGAATTGGAGTGGGCTGTATTGTAGTATGTGCTTTGCACCCTGGGTCGTTGTATCATGTGCAGAAGAGATGCAACTGCAATAGCTGCGTTTATGAGCTAGATCTAGGCTTGACCAGACATTCAGTTCCGAGTATGAGGCTACACACTATTGACCAATTTCTGTTGTGAAGCTAGTCGAGGATGCTGCACGTGGAAGTAACTGAAATTGCAAGTTGCTTGAAGTGTCCAAACTTGGAGCGACCCCCGTTCAGTATATGGTCACCCTCGACAGTGACGACGACAGCTCAAGTCCTGACCACAGATTCATTCCACCCCACCAATGACTATGGTCAGCTCGTCGTCGTCCTGCTCACCGTCCTCGTCGGCCGTGACAATTCCAATCCCAGGCAAATCCATCCTCAAACGACCGCCACCCACCCAGACCGGCATCCTCAACCGCATCAGAGGATTTCTGCCCACTCAACCGTCTTCGTCAACGTCGGACGAGCTCAAACCACTCAAGCGAGCCCATTTTATCCTCCCGCAGCTTACTATCGTCTACCCGTTCTCGTCTATTAACCCACCCTCGACCCCAACCCTCAAAGAAGAGAAGAAAGCCATCGAGGAACGCGAAGCCGAGCGAAGGAAACGGGTTCTTAGAGGAAACTCTATAGGACCTAACGACACGGAGGAGTGGTGGTCTCTGGACAAGGTCGAGAGCTTTTACAGGGAGTGCTGTGAATCCAGAGAAGAGCCCCCCGATCCGGCTGTCTCAGCTGCATTCAAAGTGAGTCACACCAACGCGCTCGGGAAAGTACCCGCTCAGGTCAAACGCGGCCCATCATAGCGGGCCGCCTCGGCGGCTCCTCGCTCAGTCGATCTCTCAGGTGTTCAGCTCACTTCGACAAGTGCTGCCGTCCTCTCAGACGTATTCAGTATAGAATGGGGTCTCAGAAAGTTGACGTTGAGGGAATGCGATCTTGATGAGGCTGTCGGTTATAAACGTGGTCCTTGATGCATCCTTTGGCTGACTGGGCTTGCACGTAGAAATTGAAAGTCGTGCTGCACGCACTGCTCATACCAGGAACATTGGTTTACTTGTCGGTCGCGTCCAACCGGGGATTGAAGACACCGGCGTTCAAAGTTATCGGAGCCTACGCTTCCAAGGTAGCAACTCATCGTGCCTCGCTAGTCGTGTGTCTCTAACCTTCCAATTGCTCTGACAGGCAAAGAGCCTACAATTTCTCGATTTATCACAGACGAACCTGGACAAGAAAGCTGTAGAATATATAACTGCTTGCCTAGTCACAGCTCCTGAACCAGGTCTGGTTTCTTTGCGCCTCGACGACTGCTCTTTGCGTCCGAACGCCCTCGAGACATTATGTACGTCTTTCACCTACCGACAAATACATATCTTCAGCTAACTCTTGGATGTCTATGTGACGTTTCTCTAGCCCGCGTCGTGCGCACCTCATCCCTCCGCAATATTTCCCTACGGCATAACCGAATCTCAGCGACAGGTGCCGTCGCACTCGCACTCATGATCCGTGATTACCCCGACGTTGCACTATCTCCCTCCCCGATCACATCACCATCACCATCCACATCGTCTTCAGTCCACCCGTCCACGACGCCATCGTTACTCTCACCTCAAACTTCACCTCTCCCCGGAACGGTGCCATTACCCCCACCATCCCGATCCGGTCCTGTTCTCCCTCCCCCTCGTCACCCGGGTTCTTCAAGCCTACAGACAACATACACGCCCTACATCCCCCGCTCGAAACGTGGAGCTGCCGCTACGCAGACTCAGGCACACCAGGCTGCGGATGCTCGTGTGAACCCTGTCCCATTGATCACAAGCAATGCAGGAGGTGGCGTTACGACGCGGGTGGAATCGCTTGCGAATGGCCATGGCCATGGCCATAGTCACGGGCCGGGGCCTGGCGGTAATAGTATGGCTGGGAAACACGACGATGGATTGTCTCCGGCCTTGTTGGATAAGGTACGTGCGTTGGATGCGTTGCCACGGTTAGGTGCGTTGAGGACGCTGGATCTGCGCGGTAATGATTTGCGGGTGAGTTTTTTTTGGTCTCAATTACACACGGAAATTAGTCCCCGTCGTGTGGGGATGTGAGGTGGTGTTAGATGGACGGTGCCACTAAGCGGACGTTCGGCAGAACGGCGTGACATATCTTGCGCAAGTCCTCAAGCGGAACCGCACGCTCAAGGTGCTTAATCTTTCCGAGAATAAACTGGATGTACAATGTCTGGTGGCTATTGCAGAAGCATTGGTGAGCAACTTCGTATCGTTTGGTGTCTATTTTAACAACCTGCTACCTGGACTGGACAGAAATATAATCAATGTCTGGAGACTTTGGATCTGAGCCGAAATCCCTGTTGTGGCCCGGGACTCGAAGGTGTAGGTTCATCTCCATACCCATGTTTTTTCTTCTTTCAGACTGTTCTCCGCTCTTTCATCCAGATCCAGTCCTTGCGCACCGCATTCACGCTCAACGCTGCGCTCAAACGTCTATTTCTCTCTTCCACGCAGCTCACCTCCCCAGGTGCCATTGCGTTGGCCGAGTTCCTCCCCGAGTCACGATCGCTGTTACACCTAGACTTGACAGACAATAAGCTGGATCTTGCTGGTGTTATGGCGCTCAGCCGAGGTGTTCAAGGGAACTGGGTAATTCGATGCCTCGATTTGAATATACCACCAGACGACGAGGAATTTGCACGGTATGTTACAAGCTATATTTTTGGGAAGATCATACGCGCTACGTTGGAGCATCGTGCTGATGATGGATTTTGTTTCTCCAATTCAGCATGTGTCGCGAGATCTTGAACACGTGTATACGCAATACGGAGGAAGCTTCCAAGGCCTCGAAGGTAGCCTCTACGCATACGAACGGGAAAGACGCTGGGAAGGGCGTGTGGGGACTCATCGAGGAAAGCGAGCTTGCTCGCTCTATAAGGCGAGACGACGCAAAGGTGTCGTGTTCTGATATCGAGTGTACGCCATGGCATGCGAATCTCAGCGCAGAAACAGGACGAAGCGAGCGTCGCCACGAGAGCGGAAGCGTTTTTGGCCCAGATTGAGAAGGCGAGGTCAGATGGGGTTGGGGCGGTGAAGGTGGGCTCTACAGCGTGGTTGGATGCTACCGCTCCTCCCACGGCGCTGCCATCTCCATCCTCCCCGGTTCTATTACCATCTCCTTCGTCGACGCTACCAGCCAGCTTATCGCCGCGAGAGCTTGAACGGAAAGCGCGAGAGCTTGTGAATGACCTTACCGTCCAGATTCAGTCTACGGCAGAAGCGAGCAAGCTGGAGCCTCTCTTATCGTTATGCGACAGATTAAACGCTGTAGTATCTAATTTGTCAACCTCCAGGCCAACGCTCGGGCTCAAGACCAAAGGACTTGGTGTTGCAGAACTAGCGAGAGGACATGTCTTACATGCTAGCCCTACACCGATGTCGGACGACGAGGTCGACGAGCCTCCGACCCCACGCGTTGATAAGGGGAAGGGGAGGGCGGAGCCCGAACCTGAGGAACATGAGAAAGTGCTCAGTCCTAGTTTCATGATCAGTGAATCCGAGGATGAGGGGAGTGCGGAGGGCCCAGAGGCTGTCGCTGTCTCACCCACGGATCGGTGCGTCCTATGAGGTGATTAGGAGGCGTTAACGTGTCTGACTGTACTTTTTACAGATCCAAGAGTTGGGTCGAGGAGGAGGGTGAGATATTCAGAAAAGGAGCCGTCCTTTTGGGGCCTGAAGAGATGGAAGGTGAATATGCTGGTGAGGAACTTAGGCGAGAGGTAAGGTTTACCTTCCGCACCTTTTTCCCCTTCCGACGCTGACAAATATACCCCCGATCACATTTCCCAGCTTCTTGAAGCAATGGTGGAACGTCCTCCACCTCGCAGCATTGTTGACGATTTCGGGATGGACCTCAGCCTATCTCCGATCATCTGTGAGGAGCCTCCACGCTCGCCTATCATTACTACGGAGGAACCTCAATCACCGAAACCACCTCCACGACCATACTTGTCGCGCAACCGATCGTCGTCGTCGAATGGTGTGCACGCATTGACGTCGCCGACATCTGAAACGAGTGCTCGTACGCCGACGTCGCCTACGGGGCCGTTGTCACCTGGAGGAAGGGGATCGGGTGTGGTGAGGAGCTGAGAGTATGGAGTGGGAAATCAGGTTGTAGCGCTGGATGATAAGGCGTGCGATAATGGGTCGGGCTTGTGTGCACTGTAAGCGTCTACTTCCGACCATCGCTCGGCTGAATTTACTGCTTTTTTCTTTGCGATTAAAAAAACACCCGGGTTTGGCGAGGGATCCGGCCAGGAACCCGGCGGAAGCTGTTGTGAGACGGTATTCTATTATTACTGCAGCTGTTCGTGCCCCAAGTTACGGGAGAAACGTGTGGACCCTTCACGGGTGCATGTTGCAGTGTGATTAGCGGGGTGCGGTAACACCTCAGATGTTTTACTTATTCGCCTCTCCCTTCCACAGCCTCACGCGCCGAGCTGATTGGATAGTACCAGTGATATCCAAGCGATCAGCAGAGTAAGCAGCCATCCGTCGGATACTTGAACTGTCAACAGCTCCGGGGTGCAATTAGAAAGTGAAACCCTTCACTGCCTCGGACCTGATACAGTTGCCTTCCGCATGTCCTCTACAGCCCCCCGCAGCCAGGATACCCCGTTTGGATGCAATTGTTTTTGACATCCGCGGAAAGGTCTGTCTCGCTAGATTGGCTCTACAGACTAAGTCTTTGTTTGGATACCGTATCACAGAACCCTATGTTGCGAATCTCTCATGGACGTGCGATAGTTTACCAGAGGAAGAAGAGATAACCCCTCCAGTCAGGTGAGTATTTTGTTGTAAGTGGTGATTGCAGTGACAGGCTTTGCTAGTTTTGAAGATATGTATATGCTAGGATGCCCACCTCCAAGACTTTGGTACGTTGAGAGCCGCCTCAAGTGAGTCTCCGGTCACCCGTGTATATGACTTGATACGGTAACTCACCCTGCATGACGCTAAGTTGATCTTTGGTTAGAGGCATTCTTCCTAGCAACCCCCGTGCTTGATAAGGTCAAAGTATGCGATGGTTCGGTTAAAATGGAAAATCAATGAATCACACCGAGGCACGAATTATTTAGAACTGCGGGTATTTAAACCCGTTGCATTGACTGCCAGAGCAGCGACCTCGCCCACATCCCTCGGTGCTCACTCATAGGACGACCATGGATGTACCATCTACACTCGTCGTCGTCTACGACGCGTTCCGTGATCGCCTTCGCTCTGCCTCCATTGCCGATATAGCCATTGGTCTGGCCGCTGTATGGGCATTCCATACAGCATTCCAGGCGACTGGAAAGAAATCCAGAACGACAAAACTCAGAGGACCAAAGAGTAACGACCCGTTTTTCGGAGTGAGCAAAGAGCTCTTCAGGTCGGCTGATATGGGGGGGATGTACGAGGCATGGGCCAAAGAGTACGGCGTGGCGTATGAAATTCCCATGATATGCGGGGAAAGGAGGATCCAACTCTGCGACCCTAGAGCAGCTGCACATTTCTTCTCTAAAGATACATGGTCGTACGTTGGCATAAAAGGGATGAAAGCGGCCGTTGCACGACGGGTGCGTCTGCTTTCGTGGGTACTTCCATAAATTTCTTACTATGGGATCCTTAGATGGGCAAAGGGCTATCCTACGGAGAAGGCGAGTCACACAGAAGGTATGGCCCTCTCTGGTTTGATGTACCAAGCCCGGATAACTGTGTTTTTTTCCAGGCAGCGAAGAACCATGGGACCTTCGTTCAATTCTACTGCCATTCGAAAGTTAGCCCCTACTGTCCATAAAGCCATTGATAAGGTAAGTAAATGCAGATGCGCCTATTTTAACCAGGTTTTCAGCGTCTTTTCCGACAGGTGAAGGCAGCCTGGGAAGCAAGTATCGAAGCGAGTGGGAACGACAGTATCGTCCTTGATGTTCAGAAATGGTACGTTATTTATAGATAGAGTATACTCGAAATTGTTTCAGGTGTCTTACCTCTCCTACAGGATGAACTACGTATCGTACGTTCGTTCCCCATACCATTCTGGTGGCCTTTAATTCTCTTCAGCCTCGATGCTTTTGGGATTGCAGGCTTCTCCTACGATTTCAACTCCCTTAATGGGAAACCAAACGCCATGATTTCGGTCCTCGACTCTTTCGCGGCAGGCATGCCTCAGAGCGCTTTTAGTGTCGCTGTGTCCGTGCTTATCCTGGTGTTCCCTATTGCCTCGAACATACCAACACAGCGGAACCAAATGTTTGATCGGCTCCACAAGCGAATGACGGAGCTCTGAGACGCGTTGATCGATAATGCTAATGCCAACAGGGACACGGGTGAAAATGCTTCCACGATCAATTTGCTGCGTACGTTAGCTCGGTCATGTGCTCGTATTCCCCTTACTAATGCGTCAATCAGTGAGGGCAGAGGAGGAAAATTCTGGCCACCGTATCAGTCGAGAGGAGGTCGTATCGCAGGCAAGATTATTATGGTTTGTTCTGGCGATGTCAACTCACTCAGGCTACTCTTCAACAGCTGCGCACGTTGCTTATCGCGTCCTATGAAACCACAGCAAGTACGCATCCTAATGATCATTCTAATTTGCCCTGTTATAACGAGATCATCGCTTTTAGTGACTATGACATGGGGGTTACTCGAACTCGCACGGCACCCGAGCATCCAAAATAAACTTCGTGAAGAACTTTTGTCTTTCGGAGGAGAACCCTCATACGATCAACTCACCAATGATTTCCCTTATCTCGATGCCGTAGTGCAGGAAGTTCTTCGCCTTCACCCGTCTGTCCCAGAGTTGACACGTGAAGTACGTAGATACGTGGAAATTCTCTCGTTGAAGCTGACATCAGTTCTTTCTTTCTTTCTTTCTTGTATATAGGCAGCTGAAGACGACGTCATTCCGCTGTTAGAACCTGTGCAGACCAAGTCCGGTGAAATCGTCGACAGCATAGTCGTGGAACGCGGGACGATACTCTCTGTACCTATTTCCTGCATAAACCGCTCCGACGCCATCTGGGGTCCGGACGCTAAGGCGTTTAAACCTGAACGATGGCTGGAACCGAATGGCATAACCGAGAAAGCTCAGGAGGTGAAGGGGCACCGACACTTGCTCACGTTTGGTGACGGTCCGAGGAGCTGTATTGGGAAAACGTTTGCTCTTGCTGAGATCAAGGTATGTGGTTAATATCTTGCGGTGGTGCAGTGCTCACCGAGTGAAATTCATGAATTTTGCAGACGGTACTTTCGATGGCAATTAGGAACTTTGTTCTCGAGATGAAGGACGGACCAGATACGAAAGTCGAGCTGAGTAGGGGAATTACGTTGAGACCCAAAGTCGTAGGGGAAGATGGCATCAGAGTACCGTTGCGGATCAGGCAATACAAAGGCTGAAAATCAGCCCTTACAAGTTGGCCTATGTAATCGTGTGGATGTACTTCCTAAATAAGGAGGGTGCTCTGTAAAATGTATTTTGTTGGTGTGATTTGGCTTTAGCTGTGATGCGTTGTAGTCGACCATTTTTGCATTTTGATCCCTCGCTCATTACCAACCCGAGCACCGTAGATACAAGAATATAGCAGTGGTGTTAGATTGTTATTTTCCGCGACGAAACACCTTATCTTCCAATCGGAAGAAAATAGACGCCGCGGATTTTTGGCACGTTGTGCCTGCTCATCGATAAGCGCCTGCACATCGATCAACGAGACTCCACAGCCCCACGCGCGTCCCATCTCTAACTCGATCCACACGCTTACTGCCTCCTACGACACTCGATAAACCTCATCTTCTCATCATTCATGGCTCCTGGGTGTTTCAGCGCATTGTGGTGCTTTCGGCAGCCGCGTTCCCGAAGTGATGATGGAATTGTTTCATCCGTTCTCGCTCCCACTGGAGCTACTCGACCAAGTACGCTCCAACCAGTACTGAAATTCACATTTGTACTGACTGAAGTGACCGTTCAAGACTCGGGTTCTCCCTCAGACAATGGGGGTGTTCGCGATGCCACAGCGATCGAAACCACTCGCCCAGGTACCTCCCCCAGCCCTGCACACGTGGACATTCCTGTTCCCGTCTCTACGCAAGGTGGTTACGCATGTGCTTTTATGTACTGTGGTGTACTCAGTTCTACTTGGCCAGGTCCTCTGCCAACTAGTTCAGGCATTCTTAGTCCTGCGCTTACCGAGGCTCAGCCTGTGAGTCAACATGGTCCCGAAGGCAGTGTGGACGTTCCCGTACTTGGGCACGCTGAAGAAGTACCCTTGGGTCAGTGTTTTACTTGTGATCATGATGCACGACATGAGCTTAACAATAGTAACAAACTAGTGTCATCCACTCCACACCTTCGCTTGGATCCTGCGGAAGCACAAAAGCACATTGATCGCATCCGTCGTTTTCGCATTCTTGTCATGGGCAGAGCAAATGCAGGTAAAACAACAATCTTGCAGAGGCTTTGTAACACAACAGATCAGCCGGAAATCTTCAATGGAAAAGGGGAGAAGGTATGCATGTTGTGTAGTGTTTTCTCGAGACTAAGAGCACACTTGGCTATATTCAGCTGGATGCTACTGCTGTGCAGAGTTCGCTGACGGTGAGGTTACCCCATGAGATTATGTCATATGTGTTGAAGGTGTCTAGCGTGGCGAACACAACATCGAGGATGAGCTGGTCTTCCGGAGTAATCCGAGATTTGTGTTCCATGACTCACGTGGCTTTGAGGCTGGCAGTGAGCAGCAGTTTAACATGATGAAGAAATTTGTGATGGACCGTGCTAAGACAAGCAAGCTGGATGAGAGAATCCATGCTATTTGGTAATGACATGATGAATGCTGACAATACTGAACTGGTTCTAATCATTGGTGTAGGTTTTGCATTCCTTTGAATGAGAGCCACAGGATGGTCACGGCTGCTGAAATGAAAAATTTTGATAGATGTTCTACAGGACATGGTATGTACATATGTGGCCTGTATAGGGGTATGGATTTAGGGCTTGTGACAGTGCCTGTGATTCTGTTGGCAACGAAGGCAGACACCTTGGAGATCGAGGCATTTGAGCAGCTGGAGGACGAAGGGTTGAGTGTAGATGATGCAGGGGTTGAAAAGTTGCATAAAGAAATTATGAGCAACAACATGGTAAAGTTGAAGGATTGGCTGGGAAAAACCATGTTTCCACCTCATGACTATCTACTACTCATTGGTCAGTGCCTGGTATCAGAGTGCACTGCAGACTGCTTAAAAAATTAATTTTGCAGGAATGCAAAGTGAGAGTGCAGATTGCACACCCCTGCTAACATGTACAGCAAATGCACTGAAGGAAGAAGGATTGCAACAACTCCTCATATCAACACAGCAGTCCAACCTGGAGCTGTGTATGAAATTTGCAATTATGAAGTAAGTGGTAAAGCTGAACATCTGAAGTGTACCAATACATGCAAGGACTTTGAAGGGTTGCATGAATAAGCAGGAAGACAAGCTTCCACATGCTGTTGTTGCATTGAAGCTTGCAAGATGGTTTCCATATGTAAGGAATGGAGTAACTTGTGCTACCAATATGCTGATTAATTAATAGAGAGTGAGTGGAATCAAGAACATTTCTGGACCATAATACTAAATGTAACTTTCACATGCTACTCTTGCCTTTTGATAGTATGTGAGCACATCTATGATCTGTGATGGTGGATGCATACTGACCATGTTCACTGCCTCCCTGTTGCACTTGGGATCATCATAGTTTGTGAGTGGAGTCCCAGCAGGTGGTGGTGGATGCATGTTGATCATGTTCACTGCCTCCCTGGTGGATTGGGTTCATAGGGTGTGAGTGGAGTCATGGCAGGTGGTGGTGGATGCATACTGACCATGTTCACTACCTCTCTGTTACACTTGGGGTCATAGAGAGTGAGTGGAGTCATGATAGGTGGTGGTGGATGCATGCTGATCATGTTCACTGCCTCCCTGTTTCACTTGGGCTCATAGTCTGTAAGTGGAGTCATGGCAGGTGGTGGTGGATGCATGTTGATCATGTTCACTGCCTCCCTGGTGCACTGGGTTCATAGGAAGTGAGTGGAGTCATGATAGGTGGTGGTGGATGCATGCTGACTGTGTTCACTGCCTCCCTGTTGCACTTGGGCTCATAGTCTGTAAGTGGAGTCATGGCAGGTGGTGGTGGATGCATGTTGACAATGTTCACTGCCTCCCTGGTGCATTGGGTTCATAGAAAGTGAGTGGAGTCATGATAGGTGGTTGTGGATGCATGCTGACCATGTTCACTACCTCTCTGTTACATCTGGGGTCATAGAGAGTGAGTGGAGTCATGGCAGGTGGTGGCAGATACATGCTGATCATGTTCATTGCCTCCCTGTTGCACTTGGGTTCATAGCTTGTGAGTGGAGTCATGGCAGGTGGTGGTGGATGCATGCTGACCATGTTCCTGCCTCTCTGTTACACTTGGATTCATAGGAAGTGAGTGGAGTCATGATAAGTGGTGGTGGATGCATGCTGACCATGTTCACTGCCTCCCTGTTGCATTGGGTTCATAGTTTGTGAGTGGAGTCATGGCAGGTGGTGGTGGATGCATGCTGACCATGTTCACTGCCTCCCTGGTGGATTGGGTTCATAGGGTGTGAGTGGAGTCATGGCAGGTGGTGGTGGATGCATACTGACCATGTTCACTACCTCTCTGTTACACTTGGGGTCATAGAGAGTGAGTGGAGTCATGATAGGTGGTGGTGGATGCATGCTGACCATGTTCACTGCCTCCCTGTTGCACTTGGGCTCATAGTATGTGAGTGGAGTCATGGCAGGTGGTGGTGGATACATTCTGACCATGTTCACTGCCACTGTTACACTTGGGTCATAGGGAGTGAGTGGAGTCATGACAGGTGGTGGTGGATGCATGCTGACCATGTTCACTGCCTCCCTGTTGCATTGGGTTCATAGCTTGTGAGTGGTGTCATGCCAGGTGGTGGTGGATGCAGGCTGACCATGTTCACTGCCTACCTGGTGTACTGGGTTCATAGGGAGTGAGTTGAGTCATGGCAGGCAGTGGTGGATGCATGCTGACCATGTTCACTGCCTCCCTGGTGTACTTGGGCTCATAGTATGTGAGTGGAGTCATGGCAGGTGGTGGTGGATGCATGCTGACCATGTTCACTGCCTCTCTGTTACACTTGGGGTCATAGGGAGTGAGTGTAGCCATGGCAGGTGGTGGTGGATGCATGCTGACCATGTTCACTGCCTTCCTGGTGCATTGGGTGTGTAGTTTGTGAGTGGAGTCATGGCAGGTGGTGGTGGATGCATGTTGACCATGTTCACTGCCTCCTTGTTGCATTGGGTTCATAGGATGTGAGTGGAGTCATGGCAGGTGATGGTGTATGCATGCTGACCATGTTCACTGCCTCTCTGTTACACTTGGGGTCATAGGGAGTGAGTGTAGCCATGGCAGGTGGTGGTGGATGCATGCTGACCATGTTCACTGCCTTCCTGTTGCATTGGGTGTGTAGCTTGTGAGTGGAGTCAAGGAAGGTGGTGGTGGATGCATGTTGACCATGTTCACTGCCTCCTTGTTGCATTGAGTTCATAGTTTGTGAGTGGAGTCATGGCAGGTGGTGGTGGATGCATGCTGACCATGTTTACTGCCTCCCTGTTGCATTGGGTTCATAGGAAGTGAGTGGAGTCATGGCAGGTGATGGTGGATGCATGCTGACCATGTTCACTGCCTCTCTGTTACACTTGGGGTCATAGGGAGTGAGTGTAGCCATGGCAGGTGGTGTTAGATGCACATTGACCATGTTCACTGCCTCCCTGTTGCATTGGGTTCATAGGATGTGAGTGGAGTCATGGCAGGTGATGGTGGATGCATGCTGACCATGTTCACTGCCTCCCTGTTTCACTTGGGTTCATAGCTTGTGAGTGGTGTCATGACACTGGGTGGTGGTGGATGCATTCTGACCATGATCACTGCCTCCCTGGTGTACTGGGTTCATAGGGAGTGAGTTGAGTCATGACAGGTGGTGGTGGATGCATACTGACCATGTTCACTGCCTCCCTGGTGCATTGGGTTCATAGGAAGTGAGTGGAGTCAAGGAAGGTGGTGGTGGATGCATGCTGACCATGTTCACTGCCTTCCTGGTGCATTGGGTTTGTAGTTTGTGAGTGGAGTCCTGGCAGGTGGTGGTGGATGCATGCTGACCATGTTCACTGCCTCCCTGTTGCATTGGGTTCATAGTTTGTGAGTGGAGTCATGGAAAGTGATGGTGGATGCATGCTGACCATGTCCACTGCCTCCCTGTTACACTTGGGCTCATAGTCTGTAAGTGGAGTCATGGCAGGTGGTGGCAGATGCATACTGACCATGTTCACTGCCTCCCTGGTGCATTGGGTTCACAGCTTGTGAGTGGAGTCATGACAGGTGGTGGTGGATGCATGCTGACCATGCTCACTGCCTCCCTGGTGCATTGGGTTCATAGCTTGTGAGTGGAGTCATGCCAGGTGGTGGTGGATGCAGGCTGACCATGTTCACTGCCTCCCTGGTGTACTGGGTTCATAGGGAGTGAGTTGAGTCATGGCAGGTGGGGTGGATGCTGACTATGTTCAATGCCTCCCTGGTGCATTGGGTTCATAGAGAGTGAGTTGAGTCATGGCAGGTGGTGGTGGATGCATGCTGACTATGTTCACTGCCTCCCTGGTGCATTGGGTTCATAGGAAGTGAGTGGAGTCATGAGAGCTGGTGGCAGATACATGCTGATCATGTTCATTGCCTCCCTGCTGCACTTTGATATTCTCTTAACATGGAATAGGTGGTGAGATCCATTATTTTCCACATGTTAAGGCCATTTTTTCCATCTTATATCCCACAGGATGTAGGTCTCAGATTGCTGATGTGTATGCAGAGGCTTATTTCCCCATGTGCAATTGTCAGGGTGTTGGTGATCTTTTCTCAGTGTTAATGATAACTACTGATCTATTTTTTGTAGCATGTAAATTGTCACATGAGTTTCCTATGCAGTGACTCACAAATATTTACAGTTGGTTTGTGGCCCTATTCTCTTGACCATATTGAATGCTATAATCAAAGGTTTGCTCATCAGGTTGTGAGTTTCATGTCTATTTCGGTTCCTCTGAAACAGGCATTCTTATAAATTTACCTCACTACAGCCTCCCATCTCCCATCATGTAAAATCCCTCACAATCCCTACATTTTCCACTACTATGCAATATTCCAAGCAATGCATTGCTGAAAATGGCATTGGTAAGTTATATGTGCTGATCCTTTGGATTGGAAAACATAACCCATGATTGAAGGTGCCATACTTGTGTTTGAGTACTTATACTTCTTGATGCAGGTGAAAGATGAAAGGAATGATCTACAGGAGGACATGAATTTGGCTGTGGAAGAATATAAAAGTTCAGGTATTCATGCCAAAGTCAACAAACTCATCCAAGAAGCCTTTCAGAATCATGATGATGATGTGGAGATTTTGTGCCCTATTCTTGTGAAGATTGCACAGCAGAATCAGCTATGTAAGGTACTGTTTCCCTATGCTCTTCCAATTCTCACTACCTCACCCAGCAAAGATGCTGAGTGGGAGGGGTTGACTGAGGCTGATTTAATTTCTTCACTTTTTTGTCTGTAAGATCACTTCCAGGATGGCCATTCATTTTTCTTTTTGAAATCCCTCATCAGTGGATAGAATTTTGCACCTTTGGAGCTGGATTTGTATTATGTGGCTTCACAATACATCAGAAAATGTTGTTGTTCCCAAATGATTGCATACAATACATATTTTGTGTGCTACTAGTAGTGTTGTGGTGAACAACTGGATCTAATAATATGTAATATTGATTATACTGTATGAGCATTTTGTTCTGTGTATATTGTCTTTCATTAATCACTCTCCCATTCAGCTTGTGAAACATACCATCTTCCTGAACACATCAGCCATCATGTCAACTTTGTGCTCCCTTCCATCAAAGGGTATTAATACCAGAAGGGGAGGGCTAGATCCTAGTAGGTTATTCAGACCCTATAGGGACCCTGTTCTGAAGAAGAGAACAGTAGAGAAAAGAAACAGAAAAGAAACTAGACCACTTAGCTAAAATCTGACAAAATCCTCATTCCCCACTGCCCTAGGACTCCCCTAGGGCTGTCCAGGCCCCACTCTCAAGGACAGTAACAGAAGAAACTGTGACAGAACTGGACTCCTGCCAGTCTGTGCCCTCCAGTCTCTATAGTGGTGATTGTTGTGTATCTACTACAACTCAAGTCCAAGTCTGAACACTGCTTACTAATCAGCTGCTCACCTCACACCTAAGTCCCCACCCAATTTACAAAACAGGGATCAAGCCCCTTAGAAAAGTATAAACAGAAACCAAACCCTCATCCACTCTACCTCAGCTTCAATATCCTACTGGGAAGGTTCCCTTCCCTACACCATGCATTTTGACACAAGGATAGGATGTCATGATGGCAATAAGTCTTGAATCAAAGTCAGTCAACCCAGCAGTGGCTTTGACAGTCCCAAAACATTCACATAGTTCAGTCAACCACGGTCCTGAAACTGGGACACCCAACATGTACATTTTCACCTAAAAGTGGGACTAGCTGATGTCAGCCAACCAACCCTGAGATCAGTTCATTGGACCTGGCTGGGGGATGACCCACCTCTCTGAAAGTGGGATAGGCCAACCTGGGTGGGGGATGGCCCACACTCCAGGAAGGGGGATCAGCTGACCTAGGTACCCCCCTGAAAGTGGGATAGTAGGCTGATCTGGGTGGGGGATAGCCCACACTCCAGAGATGGCCCACCCACCTGAAATTGGGATATGCTGACCTGGGTGGGGGATGACCCACCCTCCTGAAAGGGGGATTGGCCAACCTGGCTGGGGCATGGCCCACCCACCTGAAATGTTCCAACACAGAGAGATTTGTCAAGATGCTGGTGGAACAGTATGGGCAACTAGGTGACTATGATTATTCTTAATGTTTCATGGATGTAGGGCTCATATTTTTTGAGCATGAACATGTGTCTTCCCATTATACTGAACTGTAATCAAAAGTGGTGAAGGGAATCAATAGAAAAGGGCTAGGGGGGATCTAATAGGCCTAATTCAGATCCTATAGGGACTCTGTCTAGAGAAGAGAACAGCAGGGAAAATGAAACTGAAAAGAAACTCAAACACTTAGCTAGAAGACCTGAAAAACTCTCAACCACACCACCCTAGGACTCCCCTAGGGATGCCCTGGCCTCACTCAAGGACAGCAGCAACAAGAGACTGCCACAGACTGGTCTCACCAGTCTGTGCTCCCCAGCCTCTGTGGTAGTGATTGGTTTTCTATCTACTACAACTTGAGTCCCAAACCCAAACTTTACTTACTAATCAGCCACTTGCCTTGCACCTAAGTCCCTATCCCAAGTACAAAATGGGGATCTAGCCCCTTAGAAAAAAAAATATAAAGACACCACCTCAACCACTCTATCCTCACTCCTTATCCTACTAGGGAGCTTGCCTTCCCTACATCTGAGGGGGTCTTCAAATCTCAACTGTCCTCAGTCACTTCCAATACCAGGTGACTTAGTTTGAGGGAAAGGAAAGGGGGAAGGACAGGGCCACACAGCATATCCAACCTCCAGTTGAGGGCTTGGAAGGTGGCTCAAAGCCATATCAAAAGGGTTGAGGGTCATGAGCAGGCTTGGGGGGAGGCTTGAAGCCTCTTTGAAGGGGTCAAGGGTCATGAGTGGGCTTGGGCCACTGTGGATGAGCTCCAAAGGGAGGCTTGAAGCCTCCACAAGGGGGCTGAGGGCCTTGAGTCTCAATATATACCTAGAAATGAAACTATCAGGTTTGTATACATAAGCTTTGTGCACTCGAGGTTCCTTTGGTAGCTCAAATCTGTCCTTTAGACAGTCAACTATGAGTATAATATATAACATAAATAAAAGCAAACCTATCCCCTCTTCAAGTTGGGGAATGAGGGTGGTAGCCCTGTATCAGTTGTGGTGGTGGTGCCACTTGGCTAGGCCACCCTTGAGGGCTACTTTGAAGCTTCAAAGCACTCATAGTGTGCTCTCATCCTCATAAGGCCCTTGAGGCCAGTAGCTAGCTTGTAGGAACTAATGTATGTACTAAAACAAAAATAAACTTGGAAAGGCCCACCAAGTCCCCATTATGTATCTCTACTTTGATCCCTGCTTTGCATCAGGTGGCTGACACTATCAGGACAGCACTTGAAGGGTTGCTTGAGGTTGCCTGGCTCCTCAATGGTGCACTCAAGCCTTGGGCTCACAACTGCAGGCTTCTCTCAAATATCTACACTTTGTGTCTCTTGACCTTCAAAGGGGTTATCAAGTAGTAGTGAGTAATATGAAACAAAATGAAGAGGGAAAAACTTGGGCCTTTGAGCCCAAGGGGCAAGCTTGTGTCCATATATACTAAGGGGGCTCTCTCCACCACTTCTTCACTCTCTCTTGATGTCCTAGATGCTCATAGATACTTGCTGTGGGTTCATGGAGGCTGTCAAAGTATAATAAATGACTGAAAAACAAAAGAAAACCAGTGGGGGGGGCCTTCAAGCCCACTGGTAGGTGGTTGGCACCTTGTGGCCCTCATGCAGTCATCCCAAGGCTTTGGTTTGCTGCTTTGAACTGAAACCAGACCATAGGGCCCTCATACTATACCTGGGTATCCCCCTTTGAAGGTACAACCTGGGGTAGGGCACCCTCATCCACCTCACATCCTTGCCCTAGCCACTCAATGACCTTCCATGAAAATGGGCCTTTGAGTGAGAGTAAGGGACCAATGGGACAGGGCTGGGTTGCAGAATCAAGGTGGGATCTTGAAAGTGACTTGCTGCTCCAGGAGGTGTCTTCTAGAATGAGACCAATGTAGTAGGGGAGAGGGGGAGGAGCCAGATATAGAAGGAGCTTAGTCAGCAGGGATGTAGACAAGAGTATATTCAAACCTTATGATGAAGAGCCACACAAACAGCACATGGACACCACTCAGGACCATCTGAGACATCAGTAGGCCAAACTGCTGACCAGATGGGACCAGCCAAGAGATGAGCAGGGATGTTTCATTGTGTGCACAGCACCCACAGCTACAGCACAGACCCCATCCCTGCTAGGCACACTGTTCCATGACAATGACCTGGGGTTTATCTCAGATGGAGACCTGGCATTAGACTCACCACTGGAGTACACATCAACTAGAGCATTCCCCCATCATAACCTCAGAGCCCAGAGTCAGATGATAACACACAGTTCTCCATACTCAGGCTGACAGTACCTACTGTGCTGACAATGTTCAATCCAACAATATCCATATTGCAACAACTCCTGCCCACACCATCTAACATGCCAGCACCACAGTACACATCAGCCCTAGTGTTGCTGCAACTCTGACTAATAGTCAACTCAAGTTGAAGTCAAGCACCTGGCTTAGTCATACTTTCCCAAGTCAGGTCAATGAAAATATGTATCTCTGACTTGACTGGCTTGGTTAGTCATGACTTCTGACTTCAAGTTGACCAACTGGTCATCACCCAATCAGAAAATTTTGTGGGGTATAAAGTTAAACTATGTTTAAGTAATACTAGTGTTGTCATTGAACCAAGCCCAACTTGAAGTAAGTTCACTTCAATTCAAATTCTATGTCAGTTTGGTCAGTTTGTTAGTGTGAAGTAGAACAAAGTATATATTGAACTGTACTGAAGTGGCAGGTCATACCATAATGGGCTAAGATAGGGTAACAACATGATTGGATGAACTGTTTTAGTGACTTTGTTCAAGTTCAGTTTGTTACACTTTGGTGAGTCAAAGTGTGGCTGAACTACCACTTCAATTTGACTTGGTCTGGTTCACAGCAACACTAAGTAATACTACTAGGCTAATGGGTCAACACCTCAATGAGAGAATGTCTTTATCTATATACTGCAACAAGTAGTCTGCTACTAAGACATGGTGCCCTGGGGTGCATATAGTAAAAGGTACAGTAATTCATTAACTATCTGATGAAGGTGGAGGAAAAATGAATAGTCTGTAGTGAACTATATAATGTGGGTATGGTGGTAATGGTTGTGATGCAGAACTGTGTTATTAATGAGTTATCCTATAAACAATATGAAAGTGGAGCTTGAAGTATGAAGGGGGGTATGGAGGTACAGTGGCTCAAAAAACTGTCCACATGTTTGTGCATTTTTGAATAATTGCAGTGTAGCAGGACACTGATTAGGAACTGGGTCATGTGGTAAGTGGGAGAGATGTAGTCCTTTGTCTTGGCTTTCCAATGGCATATTTTCCGTGAATTATGGTCAAGATTTGGGGTAGTAATGGCTGAATTGGTTTGGTGATGCATGCAGACAGTTTTTTGACTTTCAACTATTTCAACATGATTTTGAATTTAACAAAGCATAGAATGCAGTGGGGTGCTGAAAAATGCTTATGTAACATATTACCTGATGCAATGAATGATTTTTCAGCATGAAAACAAGACCAAACATTGAATTTGCACCATAGAGTACCCCATCTCCACTACAACTTAATCAACTACTCTCCTGGCTGATTGGGGTCATTTTCACAGGGAAATCACTGTAGGTACTGGTATCCACCACAGTAGTACTAGTCTAATGTGCTCACAGTACCATAACACAAGTAAATAATCTGCTGGGAGTCATCCCCATGCTATTTCCCCCACCTATGCCTGGGCTGTCTCAAACCTAATCAATACTGGTACAGCTACAAATGCATGGAAGTCAATCAGGCACTTCAAGGCATGAAGACTCATCCAGTACCTTCTCAACAAAGGTATATTCATGGAAAGGAAGCAAGTATTAAGCCTGGGTTGAAGCAAACTCTGCTCTGGACTCCAGGGGTCATCAGAAGGATGGACTACTATGTGCTGCCAAGAGGTAAACTATTGCCTTCCAACTGGCCCTGGACATTTGTCCTGCCCTCATGTGATCAATTAGCCCCTTCACAGCCACCCACATATCACCTCATAGCACAGTTGAGCCAGCCATCCTGTGATGCTCAGAGTGCAAATGAGCATTTTGCTTCAACCCAGGCTTAATACTTGCTTCCTTTCCATGAAAATACCTTTGTTGAGAAGGTACTGGATGAGTCTTTTCATGCCTTGAAGTGCCTGATTGACTTCCTGACATACTTCACCTCTCTTGAAATCATAGACAGCTGCAAAGGTGTATCATGCCCTCATTATCTGGGGTGAGGGTGATTAGCATGATGAATCTGCTACTCCCATGTCCAGGTCATAATCTGCACTGGATTGGTACCATGTTTTTGCACCATCCTTTGGTCCAACATGACTCATACAATGCAGCCTGCCATTCCTGCCACTTCTGTAAGCTGCATGAATTGCCAATCAGCATACAAATGGTATTGTAGCTCAAGTGACTGTATGTGAAACCAAACAAAACATGTACCTTCTCATGCCATGCAAGTAGTATGCTTCCACCGATGTCTCCCCATCCAAGTATACCCATACCCTTGTAGACATACTTCATGAGCATATCTTGGGCATCCTGGGAGAGCAATTTGAGAATGTTTGGGATTTCTGTTCCTTTGGTGTTATTGAGGACAGAGATGACCATTTGGAGAGTGAGGTTCTGGGATAGTGATCACAGATGATAACAGGTAAAGAGGTCAATGTCAGCAAGGGGCACATGTGCACACTTCAGTCACCCCCTTTTGGGGACCTATTAGGTTGACATATTTCTACAGATGTTCATACCTGATAGGTGTCAACTTCTTGGGTATTCCCACATGCCACTGGGACAGACAGGCTTGGAGATTCTCCAGAAGCTGACATGCCAAAGAGGGGAAAGCCCATTTTCCCAAGGGTACCCTATTGTGACTGTCAATGTAGGGGGTGTCTGGGGTCCAAGTAGGACTTTCTCCAGCAAATATAGGGGCCTGAACTGTGCAATTTTTGGGCTTTCTCCAGGCCAAATAGACCTCTCACAAGAGTGGGTTGGGGGATTCCCCAGGATTAAATAGACCACTGCCAAGGTTAGTTTTTGGGATTCTCCAGGGTAAATAGACCATTTCCAAGGTGAGTTTTGGGGATTCTCGAGGGTGAATAGACCATTTCCAAGGTGGGGTGTTAGATTTCTCCAGGGTACATACCATCTGAGTGGCAGACTCTGGGAAATGGGGAATCTCCAAGGGAGGCATGGTCACTCCCCATGGGGGTGGGGATTTGCAAAATGGCAGGATGGATTTCCCCATCCATCTTATGAAGGGATGGGGAATCTCCAACTTCCAGAATGGGATTTCTCCATTCCTCTTATGGGGGGATGGAGAATCTCCAATTGGGCAGTTGGAGAATCTCCATGGGTGTGGAGATTCCCCAACTGCCAGGATGGGATTTCTCCACCCCTTTTATGGGGGGATGGGGAATCTCCAATTGAGCAGTTGGAGATTCTCCATGGGCATGGAGATTCCCCAACTGCCAGAATGGGATTTCCCCACCCCTTTCATAGGGGGATGGGGATTCTCCAATTGAGCAGTTGGAGATTCCCCAACAGCCAGAATGGGATTTCTCCACCCCCTTTTATGGGGGGATGGGGATTCTCCAATTGAGCAGTTGGTATGGAAAGCTGGAGCATCATGCTCCCCCAGATTTCGGATTTTGGCAGAATGGATTCTGGATTTGGGAGTTTGGCACATGAGGACCTCGGGTACCACTGATGGGTAGTTTTACTTTTCTAATTTGGGAATACCGCTTTCTTGACTTGGGACTTTGGCATTTTGGACTTCAGGGTTTTGGATTTGAGATTTGAGAGTTTCAGTACTTGAGACTAGAGAGACAGCAACGTGGTCGATTGAGACAAGCCAAGACATAGCAGCACAGTCGATTCAGACAAAGTACAAACTACATAGTACAGAAGTCTACCAGTCATCATTTGTATCATCATCCCCATCATCATCTGAGAAAGCAGGTAGGACAAGTGCTGGGCCATCATCCTCAATGTCTGGTTCATTGGCCTCCAGCTCATTGAGTTGCTGCAAATGGTCATCACCTGAGAGTTATAATACCTAGTGATAAGTATTATACAAGCAATGGTGGTACAAGTCAACTTACCGAGTCCTAGTCCATTCCTCACACCACCCATGTAATAGTATTCATCTGATTTGTTAAAGAGAAGCTCTTGGCCTTCATAAAGTGGAAGGGAATCATCGTCAGTTGCAGGAAACAGGCTAGATGATCGAAGGACAGTGATTGCATTTGCGTGTTCCCGTATCATGCTGCAGAGGTTGAGGTAGAGAGTCCACACATTCTCACGTGTTATGGATGGACAGTCCATATGCTCATAGCACTCCTGTATGAATACCCCAAATGTGGGTGGAACTAAGTCAAAAATGGGATGAGATGGCATGATATAAAGCATTTGGACATGTTCAATTGCTGGTGGATCTACTTTCACCTATCATTCATAAACATATATATCAATGTGTGTTCAGGTGACAGCATTTCAAACTGACCTTGAAGTCTAGAGCACCATAATCACCAGGTGCCTCGTATATAAGGTTTGAACACCATGAGGCAACACCTTGAAGGTGGTCCATAAGCACATAGCAGCACATGCTCGACCCTTACTTACCTTGTTATGGTTGCCACGTTTCGCTGTGTTATTTACATGGTCCCGGTACGCATCCAGTTCCTGTTGAAGCCATGGGATGAATAGCCACTGAAAGACTAGCCTAGAAATATTGTCAGTCAAAAGCTACATAGTAGATATGTATTATTACCGTTCCAACGTATTGTCAATGTTGTACCACCCTGCATTTACACCTTCTTCAAGGATGCTCTCAAATCCTGGGGTGAACCGATGGTGAAGCTGCGACCACACGATTTTGGGTATAATATTCTTCTTGTGTCACATCCATCTGTGCTGAAGCATACCGACAAGGTCTGGATCATGCCACTGTCTCAGCATGGACTGGGCATTTGCAATACCGAAATTTTCTGCACCGGTGTAGTAGGGGAGAGGGGATAGGTGAGGGAGAGAAGGAGCTTAGTCAGCGGGGGTGTTCGGGTGGCAAGCGGATGTATCATAGTTAGCAAGTGCATTGAACCTCGTCTCAGGGAATCAGAGTGTGCTTCCACTGCCTGCTCCATCGTGGTGACGAGAGCGCATTCAAACCCAGGTGAAGAAGCACTGCAGAGACACAGACACCAATATATTGCCATACTACTGCACAGACACTGACTTTGTCGTCCAAAACTGGAGACAGTGAAAACTACCAAAACAACCTGACAACCACCGTACAGCAAACCAGACCACCTGTCGACCAAACTGCTGCTCAGATGAGACCAACCCAGAGACAAACATGGATGCTTCACACACATGATGTCCATGATAACATCAGAAACTCCATCACCACTGGGCACACCATTTACGGAGTGCAACTTAGGACTGTACTCGGACAGGGAACCACCGCTAGATGCACCACCGGACTATGCCTCAATGAGGGCAATCCCCCCAGCTAGAACGCAGAGCCCGGACCTAGATGACAACAAGCAACTTGAAGTAGTCAGGCCAGTCATATCGACAGCGCCAGGAGCCATACCGCAACGACTCTTTACCACACAGTACACCACACCAGCCCCGCAGTACATGTCAGCCCCACCACATGCAATAGTAGTGACACAAGCAGCTACGAGAAGTGCGCCACAACCCCTCGCAGCGCAAACTACAGCAATGGAGACACTTAAACCGTTCAAGGGGGATGAAGATGAAGTACAAGACCCACAAACGTTTTTACGCACGTTCAACCATATCATGAGGCTAGCAGGCATAAATGACGAAGGAGAAAAGATAGAGGTGCTACAGGATTACATCACACCATGATCTGAAGCACAGAAGTGGTACGATAAGCTAGTGGGGTCGCAACGATCATCCTGGTTGGAACTTGTTAAAGTGTTCAATGGACAGTGGGAGGCAATACCACAAGCAGAGAAAACACCAGAGAAGTACCAAGAGGAGCTAATGGCATTGAAGTTAGGAGATGACGAAGTGGGAATGACTAAGGAGGTAAATGGGATGAAGGCTTGGACTCACATTGCATGGGTGAAAGAAGCCCTGTGCCTGGCAAAGGCAGCAGGGGTGGAGAACGACATGGGCTTGGTCAGAATAGTCCACAAGAATCTGCCAAAGATCATACAGAAGTTAACAATGCAGAAATATGCGACCTTCAAGGATCTCACTAGGGCCATTAAGAACCTGGACATAGATGAGGTAACAAGGGAGAAGGAAGATGCTGATGAGCAGAAAAAGGAGGAAGCGGAAAGAGAGAGGCAAATCTTACAGCAGCAAAAAACATCACTGGCTGATCTCGCAGTGTGTCTTCAGAGACTCACAGTACAAGCACAACCACTCCCAGTGCAGACACCCATACAACAACCAGCTAGCGCACCCACATGGTTTGCAATCCAGCAAGCCCAGAGCGCACCAAGGGTACAAAATCTGCTCACAGATGCACAAAAAGAAATCATACGTCACAACGTCAGCATGCTACCGCATCATGCAGCAGACGCACCGGGATGGAGAGCATACCAGGCACAGGTAGCGCAATGGGGAAGGGCACATGGAGAGGATACATGGGTGTCAGAAAACACACCATTCCTGCTCAAGCCAGGAATGGCAGTCGTTTGTTCAGGGGAATGCTACAGGTGCGGAACGCATGGCCATATGAGCAGAAACTGCCCAGTTCTCCTGGGAGACCCAGTACAGCTCAATGTGAAGGAAATGGCATGGAGAGTGCTGTGCAGTAGAGCGCTGGGACCGTACAACAGAACAACTGCAGTGGACATCAGACTGGTGGATATGGAGGAGCAGGGAAAAGAGGAAGGGTCATTGTAATGGACAGAATGACGACCCATCCATGTTCAAATGTATCTCAAGTACTGCACACAAGCCAACATGTATCGAGTAGAAACAACACCATCGATATATACTCCATGCTCATGCAGACGAAAGGTACAATAAGCATCGAGAACAAAACTGTCCCATTCGTGAACAATGTCATGATCAAAAATGACAGCAGCGAGTTAATACGACTGCGGGCCCTCTTCAACAACGGAGCAATGGTAAACGCAATGTGCACCACAGTCTTCGAAGTGGTCAAACACAGATTAAGGGGGTGGACCCACACCTCTCAAATGCTGCGAATGGCTAATGGCTCCATAATTCCAGCTATAGCCCAGTGGACTGGAACTATATGAATCGGAGCAGTCGATGCACAAACAACGTTTATAGTGTTCAACAGTGGCGGAGGATGGGCATTCCTAGCAGGCAAGCCTATGTTACAAGCACTAAGAGCAGTACACGACTACTCTATGGATCAGCTGACTGTTACAGATGGAAAAAACATAACAGTTCTGGACAACAAGTACTTCAATCCAGCCCATGAAAGAATCATGGGAGACGAGCGCAGAACACTAGATGTTAAGCAAACACGAGCGTCAGAGGCATACACAATAGCTCAACCAGCTGATGATACATTCACAAGACAAATGGAACCATTTAACCCATGGCAAGTCAAATATATCACTAACACAGTCACTATAGGTCGCGATCTCATGGAAACGGAAAAGGAGCAAGTCAAAAGGTTCATTGCAGAGTATGCAGATGTCTTCGCATGCTCGATAAAAGAAGTACTGCTGGTACCGGGGGCAGAAATCAACCTCAATGTACCAGCAAACACATCATTCTCAATGACAGTATGACAACGACCGCTGATGCCACCACAGAAAATGTTCCAGCACAAGTGGGTACAACAAATGGTAGACACTGACATGATAGAACCAGCAGATGTAGCACACATCAAACATGTTACACCTACAGTGCTTACACAAAAAGTGCACGAGGACAAGGTAGGACTGATGTTAGAAGACCTACAGTGTGCATTAAATGAACAATGCAAACAGGAAGGAATTAAGCCGCCATTCCTGAATGTCAGCACAGCCAAGGAGAACAGACCAGGAGCAATGGATGTAGAACGCAAAGACACAAAGTGGAGGGTAACACAAAACTTTGGCGAGTTAAACAAGGTCACGCAAATACCACCATTGTACCAAGGAGACATACGAGCAAAGCAACAGAGACTAAGCAGTCACAAGTACATCTCAGTATTTGACTTTGCATCAGGTTTCTACACCATCACAGTACCAGATAGGTGGAAGCCATACTTAGCCTTCTTCATAGAAGGCAGAGGGTACTTCTGGTACAAGAGAATGCCCATGGGACTTATGGGAGCACCAACAACATTCTCGGCAACAGTGACAGAGAAGCTCCACGATCTACTGGCGAGCAACACAATAGAACTGTTCGTAGACAACAGTGGATGCGGGCGAGATACGTTCCAGGAAATGCTAGCAACACTACGAGGAGTATTCCAATGCTTCCGAGAACACAAGTTGTCCATATCACCTGCAAAGAGCTGGTTGTTCATGACAGAAACAACATTCACGGGCGTGACAGTCAGCCAGAAAGGAGTGCAACCAGATTTAGCTAAGTTAATGGCCATCATCAACTGGAAACAGCCAGAAGATGCACTAAATCTATGCTCATTTCTAGGACTAACGAGCCACTTCAGAGACCTAATCAAAGGTTATGCAAAAGTAGAAGGGCCACTCCATGACCTGGTCAAGCAAGTCGAAGTGCCACAACCAGTGTCAAAGTCGACATACCGATGAGCAATGTCCAACTACAAGCTAGCAGACAGGTGGACAATGGACCACATGAAGTAGTGTTGCCACAACTCTGACTAATAGTCGACTCAAGTTGAAGTCGATTACGCAGCTTAGTCATACTTTCCCAAGTCGGGTCGATGAAACGATCTCGTGACTCGACCAGCTCGGTTAGTCACGACTTCCGACTCCAAGTCGACCAACTGGTCGTCACCCAATGGGAAAATTTTGTAGCCCGGCTGTTAAACTATGTTTAGGTGATAGTCTAGTGTTGCATTGCAAGCCTTGCAACTCACGAAAGGAAGTTCACTTCGAATTCAATTTCTACACCAGTTGCTACAGGTGCCTACAGCATACTGAAGTGTTTTCTAATTACCATCACCTATACCAGGCATTTTCTTGTTCCAGGAACTTGTGTGGTCTGATGGACGGCATCTAGAAGCGAGCAAAGCAGGATGATGATTGCAAAATACGAAGGGAAAATAGCTAAAGTACTTGGAACGAGATGGCAGCACACAGCAACATTCGTGAGCTCAGTACAACTTGACCGGCCCCAATCCTACATGGTTGCCCTCTGCCAATGCCATCGTATCGAGAATAGCGCTCATCGCTTCGTTACCATTCACCTGTGACATCACGAAGGCACCAAGAGCATCTTCCCTATCCCGGTCTCGAACCATCTCATTTTCCATCGTGCCCCAGTGTCGAGTGAAATGAAATCTGTCTTGTTTGAGTGAAAACTTGAGCAGCTGTAAGGCTTCCATCAACATGGGACTAATGCGGTTTCGTTTCTTGGTGTCGGTTTCTGCACTCGACGAGAATATACGCTCACACGGGACAGAAGATGGTTGAACCAGAAGATAGTCCATGGCGATGCGATATATCGTGGGGAACCTCGCGCGCTCTAGCTATATAGGATGTCAGCTCTACACCCTGTGGATGGCATGTCGAGGTCTTCTCTTACCTCCCAGAATGCGAGCACATCGGCATCCGCTTGGCTAGTGGTTGCAATGTAGGAACCAAACTCTTCTTCGATGGATAGCTGCCCTTGTTCCTGAGCCATGGGCATGATTTCCATTGTATCTAAACCGTAGAGTGAGGCTAGCCCCATGTACGCTGGTCGCATGGTGGGAGGAGTTGGCTGAGCACTGTCGCTGGCATACTTCGTGCGGTATTCTTGCATCTGCCAAGAGATAACGATCGGCATACACTATAAATTTGCCAAGGTGGGTGGGTACTTACTAGTTCCAGGATGCTGGCTTTGACGGAAGAAATCTCATTGCACCACTTGTGCTCCACCCACGAGAAATGTATAGAAGGGTGTGCGACTTTGCACAATGTTAGCATTTGGATGTTCGAATACTCAAGGTGACTACACTCACACATCGCGAATACGTACGCCTTGTTTGCACGCATCTGTTCATGATATCGTTCCCCGTGAGCTAACCCTTCTTTGAGGAGTGGGCCGAATTGAGGGTTTGCGGATGACATGCTCATTCTCTTCCACTGTTCGAGGAAGGTTTCATAAGCGGGCAGGGCTCCACCGAGCAAGGGGATGCACTCTGAAGTCATTGTATGGTGGGCAGCGGCAGGGGCCTGCAAACAAGCATTAGCATCGGCCGTGTGCACCGAAAACTTGGATACTCACTTGCAGGGCAAACTCGAGGTCTTGTAAAACTTCCCAGTGCATCAGTTCCAGCTTCTCCGGTACCAAATTTATGTTCCATGGCATTCTGAGCCAAAGGTCAATTGCCTGCAGCAAAGCATTTAGATGTCAATACACTGTGATGATGATCGCAAACCTGGTCTAATGCTCGAAGGCGATTGATCATGTAGTAGGTTGAGTCCCAACGAGTCATGACGTCATGTAGTAGCTGGACAACGGGGAGAGGGAATGGGACACCACCTTTCATGAACGATTGATTGGCATTCCTGGATTCAATGGTCTGTTGGAAATTACGCTGACGCTGACCTGAACTGCGGACGCATCGAACGGTCTCCCGTCCACGCCGGATAGGGTCCTCTTGGACCGCCGTAATGTACTCCTTTTTGTGCAAAACCCTCGGTGGATTGCCCCAGGTCCTTGGAAGGCCAGAAAAATCTGCAGACTTGTAGCTGTTGATAAGGTGTTGTACGCAAATGTTGATGATATGAGGAAAGCAGCGGATGCGACGGGCAACAGGATCTAAGTCAAACTCGCGCTCTTCCTGTAAAATTCGCGCGAACACCGCCATGGCAGTATCATTATTGGCAGCATTGTCCATGGTGAAATGACCAATCTACTCCAAGGTTAGTAAGAGTATGCTGAACAAGTCAAAAAGAAACCTTATCCACTGGAATTTCAGCACGATCGATGAGGTGAAGTATGGTCTTTGCAAGTTCCTCGCCCGTGTGCAAAGTAGGGAGATAGTGAAAAGCAATCAATGCAGCCTTCATGGCGAGCTGACCAGAATGCGGTGCATTTCCCGACTCATGTCCGATCCAGTGTGCCATCATTGCAAAGTAGGAGTCAAGCTTGTCAGCAGACCACACATCTGCAGTAAAGGAAATCGCTCCAACAGCTCTCTGCGCGGTAAATGCTCAATAACACCGCAACAAGTAGTGATTCACACACCTTCAACTCCACTCTGAGCTGCATAAAACGTTCTCGCCAGCGCTGGAGGATGAGTTCACGAGTCTTAGTACGATGAGGAATATCAGTATCCTGCAAATCGTGACGAAGGTAAAGGATCAGCTGGCGAAATTGTGGACATTCCATTAAATAGATTGCCTGATCCACAAATAACATCACATCAGTAAAGTACTGAATGGATTAAAGACACTTTACCTGGTCGTCGGAAACGATGAAATCGACCAAAAGCTCGCGCAGGCCCTGAATGGAGAACTCGGGCAGACCGACGCTAGGGTCCCCTTTCGGTAGCTTTCCACCAGGAACTCTATCGTCCACACCGGGTGGAGGTGGAGGTGGAGGTGGTAGACGACTTATTTCTGCACCGGGGCGATTAAGTTCTGCTCGAAGGGTGTTGTAAGTATATCCTCTCTTGAAAGCAGCCTCGAGGAAACAAGACTGCACAGGCCAATTGTTTTCTTCAATCTTCTCCAGATATGGCAGCAGATGCTGGGAGTTGAGATGGCTGCGTCGCGTTGTAGTCGAAGACCCCAGAGAATACGGTAAACTATGTTGTCCTATGTCAGCGTCACAAACACAAAGCAGAAAAAAAAGGCCTTACTTCACTTCAGTCACCCCCTTTTGGGGACCTATTAGGTTGACATATTTCTACAGATGTTTATACCTAATAGGTGTCAACTTCTTGGGTATTCCCACATGCTACTGAGACAGCCAGGCTTGGAGATTCCCCAGGAATGGACAGGCCAAAGAGGGGAATGCCCATTTCCCCGAGGGTACCCTATTGTGAGCATCAATATAGGGGGTGTCTGGGGTCCAAGTGGGACTTTCTCCAACCTATATAGGGGCCTGAATTGTGCCATATTGAGGTTATTTTGGGGGATTCTCCAGGGTGAATGGACCAATTCCAAGGGGGATTTTGGGGATTCTCCAGGGTAAATGGACCAATTGTGAGGGGGATTTTGGGGATTCTCCAGGGTAAATGGACCAATTGTGAGGGGGATTTTGGGGATTCTCCAGGGTAAATGGACCAATTGTGAGGGGAGTTTTGGGGATTCTCCAGGGTAAATGGACCAATTGTGAGGGGGATTTTGGGGATTCTCCAGGGTAAATGGACCAATTGTGAGGGGAGTTTTGGGGATTCTCCAGGTTACATGCAGTCTGAATGGTAGACCACAGGAAGTGGGGTATCTCCAAGGGAGGCATGGCTATTCACCATGGTGATGGGGATTACAAAATGGCAGGGTGGGGTTTCCCCATCCACCTTATGAAGGACTGGGGAATCTCCAATTGGGCAGTTGGAGATTTTCCATGAGTGTGGAGATTCCCCAACTACCAGAATGGGACTCCTCCACCCCTTTTATGGGGGGACAGGGATTCTCCATCTGAGTAGATGGGGAAACTCCATGGTTATGGAGATTCTCCAAGTGCCAGTTTGGGATTTCTCCATGGGTGTGGAGATTCCCCAACTGCCAGAATGGGATTTCCCCATGCCTTCTATGTGGGGTGGGGATTCTCCAATCATGCAGCTGGAGATTCTCCATGGGTGTGGAGATTCCCCAACTGCCAGAATGGGATTTCCCCACACCTTCTATGTGGGGTGGGGATTCTCCAATTGAACAGATGGGGATTCTCCATGGGTATGGAGATTCTCCAACAGCCAATGTGGGATTTCTCCATGCCTTCTATGGGAAATGGGGATTCTCCAAGTGCCAATGTGGGATGTCTCCATGGGTGTGGGGATTCTCCAAAAGCCAGAATGGGATTTCTCCATGGCTGTGGAGATTCCCCAACTGCCAGAATGGGATTTCTCCATGATTTCTCCATGCCTTTTATGGGAGGATAGGGATTCTCCAATTGAGCAGATGGGGAATCTCCATGGGTGTGGGGACTCTCCAAATGCCAATGTGGGATTTCTCCATGGGTGTGGAGATTCCCCAACTCCCATGGTGGGATTTCCCCATGCCTTCTATGGGGGGTGGGGATTCTCCAATCAGGCAGCTGGAGATTCTCCATGGTTGTGGAGATTCTCCAAGTGCCAATGTGGGATTTCTCCATGGGTGTGGAGATTCCCCAACAGCCAAAATGGGATTTCTCCACCAATTTTATCGGGGAATGGGGAATCTCCAACTGAGCAGATGGGGAATCTCCATGGGTGTGGAGTTTCCCCAGCTGCCAGAATGGGATATCTCCACCCCTTTTATGAGGGGATGGGGATTCTCCAATTGCAAGGTTGGGGATTCTCCTTGGGTGTGGAGATTCCCCAACTGCCAGGATGGGATTTCTCCCCCCCTGTTATGGAGGATGGGGAATCTCCAATTGAGCAGTTGGGGATTCTACATGGATATGGTGATTCTCCAATCAAGTAGCTGATTTCCCCATGCCTTCTGTGGGGGGAAGGGGAATCTCCAATTAGGTAATTGGATATTCCCCATGGGTATGGTTTTTCCCCAACTGCCTGAATGGGATTTCTCCACCCCTTCTATTGGGGGATGGGAATTATCCATGGATGTGGAGATTTCCCCAGTGCCAGAATGGGATTTCTCCACCCCTCTTATGCAGCATGGGGATTCTCCACTTGCACATTTTGGGGTTCTCTCATGGGGATTCTACCAGTGCCACAATGGTTTTTCACCATCCTTCTTATAGGAGGATGGGAAATCTATGTGCCAGGAGTGCCAATGCGGCTTTTCTCCATCCCTCTTATGGATGGATGGCAAATCTCCAACCATGGCAGCCAACTTACTCCCATTTCTTTTTCAGATGAGCATGCAGTTTGTAGTGGATGATCATGTCTGTATCACTGTCCCCCCTTCATCCATTTGTGCAAACAATCTACTTACTAGCTGTCCTATGGGGAATTCAGCTGGTCCAATGGTCACGCAGGTGTGGATGTTCTGCAGTAGGGCTTGTCTATCCCCAGCAGCCTGCATGTGGACATGCCAGTCACTTGGACAGTGTAATTTTTCAAAGGTTCACCCAACACATGGTAGCCTCACTACCTTCTCCATTCCATTGAGACTTGCTTGCATTCCCCAGAATGATGGTATATACAGTTCTTTTGGTAGTGTAATGCAACATTGGCTCTAGTACTACTTACAAATCATCATCTCCTACACCTTTTTGCAGGTGACCTCAGTGGAGAAGAGGGTAAATACCCCTCTCCAATATCTTCAAGCCAATCCTCATCTTCTGTGAATTGCTGCTCACTTTCCTGTCCCATGTAGTCTTCCTCTACCAATGCAATTTCTTCAGTAGCCATCAATAGACCTTCTGACACCAGGTCCTCATCATCTGAGCTGCAGTTCTGTGATTCTTCTTCTGTGAGCTGATCTGCAGCAGGAAATGTAGATGAATTGTAAGTGGCAGAAAGACAACAGGCTATGTCCTCTGGTGTGGGCCCCCAGGCTCTTGATGGCACCCATGCATATGGAATGTGTCAAACCATGGCTTCCCACCTAACATACACTGCAACAAGTCTACTCTTATGTGCTTGTAGGTGATAAATGTAATGTTCATCTAAATATTGTCAGATGGATATCATGGAAATCCAGTTGTACACTGACCTGCATTTGCCAGTGCCACTTGCACATGATGCCACTCCACAGCAAACCACTCCTGCAGTATGGTCCACTCCCTTGACAATCTTCTTTCCTCTTCATTACAATGATCAACCTCCAGCATGAACCTGATGCCTTTACGCACATCCTCATCAGCCAGCCACTGTGGGGGATCAGGAAGGCCCTCCCCAAGACCCACATCCTGCCAAATATCACTGTCAACATCCAGTTGAAATAGTCCCTTGGATGGTATTGGGGTAGGAGGGATAGCACCAGGGGGTGCTCTGGACAGTCTGATCATACCCAATAATTCACCACAGAGGGTGTTATAGGTGGTGACAAGTTTTGATATGGCTGGCTCTCGTCGCTTAATGGATGACTCCACATGGGAATGTAGATGATTTTCTACAACATGTCATTGGAAGTTCTAGTCAGAAGACAACCCCAACTTACCATTCACAGAATTTTGGTATGACTGCTCCAGCCTTTCCAGTTCAAACTTGCGCTGGCAAAGTCGCTCCCTGATTCGAATCTTCAATGCTTTTGCATTGGTGTGGGTTTGGAGCCACTTGTTGTTCCTCAGGAGATGGAGATCAGTTTGTGCTGACACTCCCAATGCACTCTTTTTTTGTTTGAGAGCCTGATCTGCCTTTGCAAGTGAACCCTGAACTGAAGCAAGCTGCAGATTGTAGTCAATGATGTCAGTGACATGATCATTGACAAGATCCTGCTCCAATTGTTCTACATGACTCTTGTAGCCCTGAACAGTTTTTTCCAGGGCAAGTATATGTGCCAACAGCTCAGACCCCTTGTTTTTTGATTGCCCTGCATGAAGTGTGAGAAATATGATGAGGAGTACAGAGAGAAGACTAACATGGTAATGGTTGGGTCTGTGACTCCACTTGTGCAGCCCACTCACTCTGTAGAGTCTGCATGTCAACATGCAGTGCATGGAGATTTTCCAAGGCCACTGATTTCTTGCTTTTACAAAGAGACCATTTCTTGTTCAACCACTGGCCCAAAGCAGCATAAGACTTCTCATGGTTATGTCTTATCTGGTTGTCGAGGACAAACAGCCTTTGATGATACTAAGGAAGGAATTAGCACTAAGACTACTACAATACAAGAAAATTCATGCTTGCCCCAGACACACGGAGAGTGGGAATAAGCCTCTTCAGAGAACTCCACAGTCTCTCACATCCTTCTCCATCTGACAGACCAAAACCTGCACACTTTCGTGGGTGATATACTATCTGGCATGGCCATTGATTCCCATATGCATGGAATACAGAGATCCCAAACTTCAGCCTTGAGAGAATCCCATCTTCAAGGAGGTTCCACTTGTGGCAACTACGCTCCAGTTGACAGCCAATGTCATACAGAAGACCAACAGTCATGGTAGCAGGCAGATTATCAAAGAGATGCTTCAACAACACCAGGGCATAGTGCTGCTTTTCCCCTGCTGATGTCATATTGACTAGCCAAAGAACCCAATCATGACGACAAAGCAATGCCATAAGCCCTGTGTCTGCAAAGAACTGGGTGCTTGCCTTCTTCCGCTTCTCATCAGCTGCATGGAATGAATCCCTGCATCCATCCAACACAGAGGTAGGTACCTTCATTCCATCCTCAACACAGTCCTCCCTTTGTTGACCTTCAGCCAGGGTATGTTGTCTGGAAGAGAGGCCCCTCTGCTTCTCAACAAAACATTCCATTGCCTTTACCTCTGATTCAGGGATGAACACAGTATTGGTAGGATTTGTGGGGTCATGGGTGGCAGTATTCCAAGGGTTATTGTTTCGCTTTTGGGTGAAACATGCATCCAAACAAACAATGCAGTCAAGGCTACCCAAAAGTCAGCCCCCACACTGGCACTAATGAACTTTCCAATGACTCACTCATCCTGAGCAGATTTTTCTCTCTGAAAATCAGATGCACCAAAACAAAGTGGACAGCAGCTCTGCAAGTAGCCACTTGGCTGAAAACCCAGCACTTGTTCTGCTGAGGGGGAAGCAAAGGAGTGGACAAGGGCAGCCACATGATCCTCCACATATACTGTTAATACAGTATACCAGTGATAGGCATTGCTGAATCGCCGACGAAGACTGTCCTGATTCCAGGGTAAGCATCCAGATTTACAGAACTACCATGAAGAAAGATGTGCAAGTATATCTATATATCCCACCACAAATTAATCTATGTAATCCTCAATAGGTAAGTGCCCTAGCATCAACATACTTAGTGGCATGATGGTACTAGGGCAGGGGGAGGAAGAGCAAGAAACATGTCCACAGGGAAGGCAAACAACATAGCAATGTGGTGAACATACCTTTAACTGCAGCTTGTATCCTTGGCCATCAAGGAAACTCTCAAGAGCTTCACACCATGCAGTGGTATTTGGAGTCAAACGCACAAACAGTTTCTTCAGGAATTCCAGAACTCGCAGATCAACAGCAAGGGTAGGAGCAACAGGGGAGGATGCAAACAGTCCATGTTGCATGAGGCATACTGGAGCTGGCCTACAAGGACAAGCATTGATTTCTATCTCCTCCAGACCTAGTAGATAGGGAAGATAAGCATGCAGCCACCATGAAACAAAGAACTTCACATACGATCAAAGAAGACACAGGTAACATTGGAGGAGTGTGCACTACATGCACTACATCGACTCGGGTGATTCTGGATGCCTACCACTACACGGAGATTGTGTGATGCCTCAAGGTACTGTAAGTATGGCTCAACAAGTGCAGGAATGATGTCCTGCGACCACCGGCGCCACTGGTTTTGTTGCTTCTCCAAGCCACCCACATGTAATGGTGATTTAACTGGCTCAACATAAAGCTCATTCACAACATCAAATACATCAGTATCCGGACGCAATTGCCGCTGGGGTTGATCTGGAATTACTTCAGGGTCCTGAGCAAAATGTTGACGGCCTGGGAGCACAAAGACGGGTGGTGGTGCAGGAAGGTAGAGCGCTTTTGTGCCTGGAGGGCGGCGGTGACGAGCTAAGGGAGGTGGAACAAATAGTGGTCGTGTTGAGCTCTGACCACATTAGTAAGCATTCGTGTCGCCAGAAAGGGGGAATCAGGCATACTGTAACAGAATTATTTTCTGCATCGTCGACAGCCTGCAAGGCTGGGTGGTATGGGGTACTCTGGAGAAGGGATGTCAACATAACGACTCTGAAAATGGGGGGTTAACTGACCGGAAGGGAATCATCTACCATGGCATCGATGACCTGCAAGCTCAGGCGTCGTATGGCACTCTGGAGAGGGTTGTCAGTATAAATGATACAGAAACCCTAGGGTAAACTGACTGCTGCGGAATTATTTGCTGCAGTGTCAACAACCCGCAAGGCTGGGTGGTGTGGGGTACTCTGGACAACGCATGCCAATGTAAGGACTACAAACTATGTGATGGGAGGCAAACTGACCAGCAGAGAATCATTCACCGTGGCATCAACAACCGGCAAGGTCTGTGCTGGATGAGAACCATATGATGCAGCGTTGGAAGCCTGTGAAGCATGACGACGCCTCGGAGGTTTAGGTCAGCAGACAGACATCTAGATGACAGAAATGCGCAACACAAAGTCAGCGAAATGAACCTGAGACACGGAGTCAACAAGTAGCACACTGAGACACGAAGTCAACAGTAAGTCAGTAGACGTTGGACTCTGTGGATTCTGAATCAGTATGTACGTGCCACGACTCACGACAGGAAGTTTCTCTGCTTACTGAGTGGGCGATACTGCGAAAATGGGGGCTGGAGTTGCAAGATAATACTGGGAATAGCGTTGAGGCAGAAGTAATGTCAGGGAACTACAGAAAATACATCAGATACCACCAACATGCAACAAGAACTTCCTCCTTACCGGGGTGAATGCCAGTGGTCAGAAACCGAGGACGAAAACGAAACGAAACAACCCACAGCCCATGGTCAGCCACGTGTATCATGTGCCTGATTCATGGCACCGTGCTTCCCTGGGCACAATTGCGGTGCTGACTGTGAACTACATTCGCATGTGCTGACAGTAAACTCAAATGCACTGCCATTGCTGGACACTTGTGACATGAATACGAAAAAGAGATTATATGAATATAAATAAACGGGGAAGGGAAGGTTGACGCCCCAAGTAGATAAATGCGGTTTGGACATAAAACTGGCAAGCGAGGGAAAAATACTCGTATGCCAATGCATTCCCTTGACCGTCTAGCTCTGCAGGGGTATGCAAACGGGGAGGTGCTCCAGGCCAAGCAGACAAAAGCTCACAAAAGTTATTAAGAAACGGCAATGTGACTTGCATGTTAGAGGCACATAGACCTAGTTGTTGTGGTCCCTGCGGGAGGGGCTCAGACCACATGACGAGGCCAGACTCACCAGGAAAAATGCCATATAATAGAGTTTGGCGAGTTATTCGGGACTCATCTGAGGTCCAAAGGTGTGCCACCAAGACCCGATCAAGGGCGAGAAGCTCGTAACGAAAATTAAGTTCATACAATTCCCATAGGAGGGAATGCATGAACTGTAAGGGGGGATCTGACAGCGATGCAACTTGAACCTCCATTCCACGCCAGGTAATCGCTTCCAGCGCCCCCGCCAAACCCTGGGCTAAATGAACTATATCATCTCCCAAGATATCATGGACCGCTGATTTGGAGGCTGCACTGTATGTCGAAGATGGCTGCTCGGTGGAGATGGAGATCGTATTCAGGAAATCTCTCCACATTTGAGGGGACGGAAATTTCGAGGGGGGACGAATATCAACCTGGCTGATCCACAGTGGCCGAGCGGCCAGCCAATTAAGTAGATAGGTCTTCTTGCGCTGCAGTGAGGCTACATTGGCGAAGAGGGTTGGCTTGGGGAAACGATAACCTGGGTCGATGTGGGGCGATGTCGTCCGCTGCAAGTTTTTGTCGAGCATCCTCCAAGCCGACGTGAAGAGACCATGAGATTTGGGTATTTCGGGGAGATCAGGTTCTTCCCATCTCGCCTCTCCACCTGCTGAACGTTGCAAGGACGCTATGCATCATTAATCAGTAACAGGAAAAGAGTGATATATCAAATCCATATACCTCTTGAAGGTCCTGCAGCGACCCTTTCCCTCGCAGTCCTGGTCTGCTTTTGCATTGGTTGCTTCCCGCTGCTAGACGACGGCTGCGACGAAAAGGAAATAGACGGCGTCGGTTCAGGCTCCTCAGTAAGGTTGCCCTCGTAAGTGCAGCGGATATGGAAGTGGCGGAGAGCACCACAGGGACCATGGTAGATGGCTGGGAATGGCTTCGCTACACCATTTTCTGTATATACGGCCTTGACTATGTCGTCGGGATAGGTGAGACGCACTGGCTGGACAATATTCATGGTTGGAGGGATGAACTCTTCTCTGCGCACTAACCACACAGGTACCCCTGCAAAATATAATACGTTGCAAACGAGTGTGTTATTGGTGAAGCATCCCATCCAATTAGGATTTGCAGGCACGGGGTGGGAAGGCAGGTTGTTGTTGAGAAGCGGGTAGAGGATTTCGATGTACTGTAGTACAGCATAGGTATCTAACAGAGTGCATTGCAGCTGTGCAACAAAGACAACAAGATCCCTGAAGACCAGAGGGTGGTGTTGCAAACGCATAATCTCATGACCAGCCGACCGCATCAAGCTGCGCATTACTCCACGACAAATGGGTCGGTCCTGGAGGTGGTGGTAGGAGCTGCGCAAGAACTGAAATAAATCTTCAAAAGCTTGCACCTTGGATTTGTCCAGTGTGCCTACTCGAAACGAAGAACCAGCTGGAATGATGAAATTGGCAGGAGTCGGGGTATACCAGGCTATGTACAGAGGATGGGGGAAGGGAAAGTTTTCCTTGCAGGGAATACAAGCTGCATACGGGTAATCTTTGTGGTAGCTTTGCAGCCACTGGAAGCAGTCCGCCAGCCCGAAACGACTGTCGGCCTGAGGGCGAAGCTCTTCATCGAAAATATGTGGCTCCGGTACAAAGTCCATGTTTGGTGAGGTTATCACCCAACTGCCCTGGCATGCCACTACTCGTGCGTCAAGCGAGGTAAGGTTGTCTGTGACTCGATTACTTTTGGAGAAAAAAAGCGATGAACCGAGGAGCGTACCATCATCAGGGTGGGTATAAGGCTTGAAACGACTCAGAGCGGTAGTCATGGAGGAAAGCGGATCTGGTCTTCAGATCAAGGAGCAAAAATATATAGATGCGACCGGTGTGAGCCAGTAAGGTGGATTTGCAATGAACGAAACGTACCTCGGCAGAGAAGAAAACCTGGAGGAAAGCGGATTCGGTCTTCGAGACCAAGGAGTGGAAGTATATAAATACGATCGGTGTGAGCTAGAAAGGTGGATTTGCAACGAACAAAAACAGACCTTTGTGGAGGGGAAAGCCTGTGGGCAGACAGAAAAGCGATGCGGGAAAGGCAGCGCGCACTCCTCGAGGTCTTTAACTTCACTGGCACTCGATGCGAGGTGGTGCTGACACTGCAAGCATTTCACAATGTTTCTTCAGAAAACATGCTGAAAAAATGGAGGGAAGAGATACTCTTTTATTTTGCATGTTTGGAAGGGAAAAATGCAAAAATAATATTTTATGTTTGTCCAAAAAACATGGATTGATGGTAATGTCCATTAGCTTCTACTCTAATAGGCATTAGCATCAATTCATGTTCTCTGGAAGAAAATAAAACATTATTTTTGCATTTTTTCTTTCCAAACATCAACAATGAAAGAGTATCTCTTCCCTCCATTTTTTCAACATATTTTCTGAAGAAAAATTGTGAAATGCTTGCTGTGTGAAGCGACCTCAGTGACCCAAAGTCAATGGAGTGTGGTTTTGAAGCAACACAAAGTCAACTTCAAACCAGGTAGCAGCATGAAGCCAGCTCAGAGGGAGTGAGGCTGAGGGAATACAGGTCGCTTGAAGAAGTCGAGTACCAGACGACGGGCAGCGTGCGAGGGAGACGTTGGGCGAGAACCGGAGGCGATGATGAAGCGGTAAAATGAGAAGTATTGGAAAAAGTAGTATGGAGATTATAGACTGACTTGGTATGACAAAATCGCAGGTATCCGTGTACTGTTATTTGCAAAATTCCTGGGAATTCCCTTGCCAAACACACCTAAGTCACGGGACCTTGTCGTCGTCGTCATTTCGTCTCACCGTACTATAGGCTATGAAGGTTTTCGGCACCATTTTCGAGCGAGCAAGTAAGTAACTTATCATCTACTCTTCCTGGCTCAACACAGTGATTTTGGTTTTGGATAGGAGATGATTACGAAACCCTTTATCACAATCCCTACCACGAGTTGGCTTCGTGCCGCTCCCTGATTTGAAGTTGACTTTGTGTCGCTTCAATCACACTCTGTTGACTTCGTGTCACTGAGGTCGCCCCGGCACCAACTCGTATCGAGTGCCAATGGGGTTAAAGACCTCGAGGAGTGCTTTACTGGGTCTCCAGATCTCTTTGTATCCGTACCGATCAAATAATCATTGCGTTCACTGGACTTGTGCGTATATCCGTTGCTATCACTGTGAAGTACTCCCTAATCTTCTTTAGACGTTTGCTATCTCTATATCCTGTTCATCTTGCACTCCCTCGATCGCATCGATCCTCGCGGTCACCGTTAACCAAGCGTTCAGATTTGGCATCTGTTAACTTCCCATGTTGTTATCTCAGGTGCGTTTCATCGGTTCTTTCGCACCAAGCCTATCATGCTCACTTGCTCTTCATACTATCGCTTGCTATGCTTGCTGTCGATTGGTTTATGGTATTCACACCTCGCCCTCCATCGGCTTCTTATCGTGTTGTTATCTCAGGTGCATATCCCCAGTTCCATCGCATCGCTTCTAACTTGTGGCTGATCGAGCCACATCCTCCTGAGTTACAAAATGGTGGATTATATAGAAATTGGGTGCGAACAATAGGCTTTAACATTCCATTACTAGTGCCGTGTGTTTCATACTGCACCTGTCAATGGATACACCAACTAGTAAGTAGGTCCCCGCCCTCCTTTCACTTTTAATCACCAACGTCTTGTTTTTTTTCCACCGACTTTGCAGATTTCACTGTCCCCACCTACTGTAGGATTCCACATTTACAGTTATTGGGAACTGTGAAGACTTCATCGAATGGTGAAGTGGGTTTTTTTTTGACGGCATCATGATGCTGATTGGCTTCGACGGAATTTCAATAGGGAAAAAAAAAATAGGCTTCAGTACCTCTGTCACTTATCCTATGCGCTAGGCACCAACCCATCAACAGATATACTACAGTCAGTAGGTCCCTGCCTTCTTTCCTTGTTCAATCGCCGACCACCAATTCCCTACTCTTGCGCCAACTCTGTGGATTCCCCATTATCCTCTACAGTACCAGATTCCTACATATTGGTGCGAACCGAAACGTTCATCAAACGGTGAGGCGCCTTTATTTCTGTTGGTATTGCCACTAACTGGCTTCCTTAGGTAACGGGTACTTGGTGAACGGAACCATGTCACTCGAGCAGAAGCGAGAGACTAGCGCAAATGAGGTGCAAAACCTTGTTTTTGACAAGATAAAAGAGTCGCTGACCTACTCTACTTCACCTTCAGTCTTTCGTTAATCCCCTCACCACGCTCGTTCTTTATATTATTCAACACACTCGCTCTTTCCATTCCCATCTTTGTTACTGTATTCCTTGCTTGATTGTGTATCAGCGAGGGTTTCATTGGGTAACTGTGTGTTCCCAACGGACTGCATTGTGTGACTATGTGTCAACTTTGTTGTTCTAATTATGCGTCCCCAGAAGTTGCCTGACGATCCCCCGTCGAAAGTGGGTCCCCCCGTCGGGGTTAGAAAGTCCAAGAGAATCAAGGCTGCGACTGCCAAAGTCCAACCCGGTCGAGACATGCAGCCTCACTCCAAGGTAAGTATCCCAACAATTTTTTCACCTTTTTTCGTACTTACAGGAATATATACTCCCATCTTCCAGAGTGGTGACTCTGGTGCAGTGGCGGATCCTCCGAAGCCCAAGCCACATCCACGGCGTTCTTCGCAGGGTCTCTCGGACAAAACTCGCGAGGAGGAATACCTGAATTTGTTCCGGAAAAGGCTCGTTACACTGAAGAATGGTAAACAGATCACCCGGCCCACGGCCCTTCAGCAGCTTCGCGCCGGTGTGATCACCATGAAGGATATAGTTGACGAGGATGATGATGTTCAATGTAAGTACTGTGCTACGATCACTGATCTTACTTCTCAATGTTGTCATGCAGCTGCCCCTTCCAACATGGCTTTGGACCCATGTGGTGGAGATACTTGGCAAACAGACAGCAAGCACGATGAAAGAGTGGTAGAAGATGCTGTCCAGGATACCAGTGAAGCCAATGTCTCCTCGCACAACACATCCAGTCACCCTTCCTCTACTATGCACCAGCAGGATGAGAGAGCCAGTGTTGATGGTAAGTTCGTTCTTGTCCTATACTATTGATATCTTATTAAGTAAATTATTCTCTGTATGTAGGCCCTTGTATGGGTCGATCTGGAACTGATGAACATACGGAAGACAGCTCAGATGATGGACCTGGTAAATATTTTCCATCCCATGTTGGTATGATACTGATGTGCATCAATTTCTTGGTGAAGGCAATCGGGAAGATGTCCACGATGGAGATGTATCAGGCATGTTTTCCAGTGCTGATAATAACATAGCCCTCGTCGCTCATATCTATTTCAGGAAAAGACTCGGACAGTGACTGGTCAGCTGATGACAAGTGCCACCGCAAACTTGAACATTGTCGGAAAGAGATCCTTGCTGGCAATTACGATCTCGATAACCATCCACCCACACCGTCCCACCACAGTTCTTCGACATCATCCGAGTCTGATGAAGGCAGTCGCACCACCAAGGTGCATAGACAAATAAGGGGTGGGTGTATTCCTGTCCCTGACAGTGAGGATGAAGGGGGAGGTGCGGAAGTGTGCCCTCAAGGCCATAAGCCTGGTCGGCTACCCCTGGAGGCCATTCGTCAAGCGCAGGCTCTTGGTGCACACACCACTCGTGACGCACAGGAGATTGCTGATAAGTATGGCAAGAGTCTTAGATCTGTTATGATCGCTGCTGGGTTGACTACGAAGGCAACACGAGCTGAGTCAATCTGGAATATGCATCAAGCCTGGTATTCGGGTGCTCATCCTAAGCAGCCAGGAGGTAGGTTCTCTGCATTTTTGATGGTCAACTAGGTACTGAGAAATAGCACAGAGACTACGAAAGACTACCATACTTGTCAGATGCAGCACTATGACGAGCACAAAGATGAAGAAATTCATGTTCAGTTATGGGCTGAGATTCGTGAGTCCTGGAAGGAGGGTCTTACTGGCACGAAGGACATCAGCTCGAAAGCCATGGTGGGCCAGGTGATGACCTGCAGGGACACCTTCACACAAGCTGTAAGTATCATATTTTTGTCCGCAATGTATTCCCATTGACAGCTGCTAAAGGTGCAGACATGGTGCAATGTCGAGGGGATACACATCTTGGGATGTGTTATTTATTCTGGTAATGATGAAGCTGCCCGCCAGGCTCAGGGTATTTTTGCTGGTTCCTGGTTATGTATGCAATTAGCAAGCGAGAGGCAGACTGATGTGGCAAGACTCATAGACTACCTCACTACCATTGTCAAGTGAGTCCAACTTAGTTTGAGCAAGGTCGCCCCACGTTGAACCATATTTCAGGTATAAAGCACTCGACTCAGTTGCTGAGGTCCCCCTCCCGAATTTCCCTTCCACGTCACGCCCATCATATGATCAAAATCTCGTTTTGTGGCCACAGGAATCCAGGCGGGACCGCAGTCGCCATATACTCCCTCTTGTCTTTTTGCATAAACTTCGTAAGTTTCTATCAGGTTGGCTAGTATGTATTGTAACATGTCCCACAGATGAAGTTGGTATTATCTGTGGACTGAAGAATGTCCCATGGAAAACACTGCTGGACCTCCTTTATGTTCATCAGTACACGCTTGTTGACTGGCCTGTGGGGGTCCCTGCTGTTGGTGCTGATTTCAATGTGAAGCGCCTAAACGCTGATGAGCTCCGGTCCCTTACTCTGCCCTTCTTGAAAGAACAGATGGGCAATGACTACTTGTCTGAGGTACCCAGAGACGATGAAGATGTGGATGATGACCACTTGGTGCCAGTGCCTGGATCGTCATTGTACCTTCGGGATTGGTCCACAGGTAGTCTCATTCTGTGTCACCGTAGATTGGAACTTACAAATCAACCAGGACAGCTGGATGTTTTCGGGAATGCTGACCCGAAGATGTTTGATATCCCGCTTGTGATCAACACATACAACCAACCTCTCCGCCTTCTCTCTGACTCGCAAGCATTCCTCAAGGCCCTTCCCCAGGACATGGACCCTCCTTCTCCGGATGATGCCTATCTGTCATCATCTTCGTCTCTGCCACCATCTTCACCACTTCCCCCATCTTCTCCCCTGCTCCAGCCGGTGTTGCCGACAAGAAGGCATGCAGAGTCACAGGGGGTTTCCCGTCTACCTGTCATGTGTCAAAATACAGGTAATAAGTCTCGCAGGAACGAAATATCTCCCAGCCACTCCTCCCTGACTTCACGTGGCCTGCCTGCCCAGACTCAGCCTCGCCGGCAAGACAGATCTCCTGGCCGCTCCCTATCTTCACATAATCAGCCTGTGCGTTCTCGGTCTCACCAGCCGGAAAGATCTCCCACCCGCTCCCCAAGTCCACGTAACCAGCCAACCCGTGCAGGTTCTCATTTGCGAGGAAGATTCCCTAACTCCCCCCCTACTCCACATGGCCGGCGACCGTCACACAAACGGTGTAGGGAACGTTGGGAAGAATCAGATGAAGATACTCCTTTCCAGCAGGGAAGAACTCACCACAGGTAAGTCACCATGAGTTTTGTGCTTTGTGTTTAATTGATGTATGAATGCAGTGTCGTGGAATATGTCTACCGAGATCATCCCCGTAAGAGGCGGCATGAGTATGAAAGTGATGAGGACCATCACTACGCACGTATGTGATCACTCTTTCCAGTATTAAGGTATGTATTTTTCATTATTTCTTTCATGGTTACAACTGAGGCGCTTTCCCTTCACAGTGCGTTGTGTGCTGCATGGAAGTCTCTCGTCTTTGCCCCTGCCCCCCATCATATTATACCCAGCTATCATTGACAGTTTATTCATTTTCTTTTCTTTTCTTCGTGACTAGGACTGACTTGCATCCTATTTGTGATGTTATATCTGTAAGTTGTCCCCGTCCCCATTGCATATACCTTGCTCTTGTGATATGGTACGTATGTTTTCTCCCTTTTCTTCATAACTAAGACGGACTTACTTGCCTTCGTAGGGTCATATATTTCGGTCCCTACTCTCTATGTTACCATGTGCTATTGGTATGATGGTTCTTTCCTGCATGGGACTGCACCACTACCCTTGCAACATATACCCTTGTTAATGTCTCTCTCTACATAGTAGTACTATGTATGGCCTGTGTCGTCTGCTAAGTCGTTACCAATGTGATACCCTTCCCCCTTGTTTGCACATTGCCACTGTCATGTCTACTTGTGGTGGCTACAGCTGTGTGAATACTGGATTGTGTCGTCATCCTCTCCCTGAAATTACCCTTCACTCATTGTGGATAGCTACACTACACAAGAAATACAGACCATTACTACAGATCAACCATGGACAAAGTTCTAGATGAGATGAAGCCCTCCTAGACATTATCCAAGCTCAGGTGACCCCTCAGACTTTGTATCCCTCACTCTAGGTACTTATTTCAGGCTGAGTTCTTTTATGTTTGCTCCTCCCTCAAGACTTGGCTGTGCCTCAAGCAGTAAGGAGTCATATCAGGCATTTGAGGGGGCTGCATGCCTGCAGAGAATCTGCATCCCCTCTAGATGAGAAGGATATACAGAACTATACATGGCAGTTGCAATGCACTTCAAATTTGTGAGGTCTTGCAATGTGTTCTCTACAAGTTCAGACAGGTGGTTGGAGAGGTGCTGATGGCTGACATTGTGCAGATTATAGTAATTTGGGTTTTGAGTCAATCAGTGGTAGAAGAATGTCCATGTGAGGGATATCTGAAGCAGGAATCAGTAACTGAAGCAATAGGCATGATGATCCAATTACCATTACATTGCATCCCCCCTAGATGGGATGGAGGCATGGAGAAACCACATTCTGAGTATGGATATTGTGCAACTGCCTGAATAAGGAATCCCCAGACCCCCATAAAAAGGAGGGAGAAATCCCATTCTGGCATTGAGGGAAAACTCCATGGGCAGGGAGAATCCCCAACTGACCAGTTGGAGACTGCTGATCCTCCCATAAGAGGGACAGAGAAATACCATTGTGGTACTTGGAAATTCCCATGGTGAATGCCTAACAACTCAAATGGGAATCCCCACACCCATTGAAAATCTGCAACTTCCCCAACTTCTCAATTGGAGAATCACCATGGAGAATCCCCCATCTGCTCAATTGGGGATTCCCCATCCCCATAAAAGGGGTGGAGAAATCCCAGTTTGGCAGTTGGGGAATCTCCACACCCATGGAGAATCGCCATCTGTTCAATTGGAGATTCCACATCCCCCCATAAAAGGGGGGAGAAATCCCATTCTAGCAGTTGGGAAATCTCCCCACCCATGGAGAATCTCCAGCTGCCTGATTGGAGAATCCCCACCCCCCATAGAAGGCATGGGGAAATCCCACCATGGGAGTTGGGGAATCTCCACACCCATGGGGAAATCCCACATCGGCACTTGGAGAATCTCCACACCCATGGGGAAATCCCACATTGGCACTTGGAGAATCTCCACAGCCAAGGAGAATCCACATTGGTTCAATTGGAGATTTGCCATTCCCCCCAGAAAAAGGGGGGAGAAATCCCATTCTGGCAGTTGGGGAATCTCCACATCCATGGAGAATCTCCAGCTGCCTGATTGGAGAATCCCCACCCCCCCATAGAAGGCATGGGGAAATCCCACCATGGGAGTTGGGGAATCTCCACACCAAAGGAGAATCCCCAACCTTGCAATTGGAGATTCCCCATGGAGAAATGTTCCTTTCAAGATTTAGCTCATATTTGTTCTGGATGTGAGAGAATTTCTTCTTTGCCAAATTGATGCAGGCTTTGGAAACATAATACACTTTGCCTTCTTCAAACTTATCATGAAGTGTGTTGACAACTGCATTGAAACTGGTCCCATGAATTTTACCAGACTTGCCCCATGGAGATTCCCCATCTGCTCAATTGGGGATTCCCCATTCCCCAATAAAAGGGGTGGAGAAATCCCATTCTGGCAGTTGGAGAATCTCCACATCCATGGAGAATCTCCAGCTGCCTGATTGGAGAATCCCCACCCCCCATAGAAGGCATGGGGAAATCCCACCATGGGAGTTGGGGAATCTCCTCACCCATGGAGAATTGCCATCTGTTCAATTGGAGATTCCCCATCCCCCCATAAAAGGGGGGGAGAAATCCCATTCTGGCAGTTGGGGAATCTCCACATCCATGGAGAATCTCCAGCTGCCTGATTGGAGAATCCCCACCCCCCATAGAAGGCATGGGGAAATCCCACCATGGGAGTTGGGGAATCTCCACACCCATGGAGAAATCCCACATTGGCATTTGGAGAGTCCCTACACCCATGGAGATTCCCCATCTGCTCAATTGGAGAATCCCTATCCTCCCATAAAAGGCATGGAGAAATCATGGAGAAATCCCATTCTGGCAGTTGGGGAATCTCCACAGCCATGGAGAAATCCCATTCTGGCTTTTGGAGAATCCCCACACCCATGGAGACATCCCACATTGGCACTTGGAGAATCCCCATTTCCCATAGAAGGCATGGAGAAATCCCACATTGGCTGTTGGAGAATCTCCATACCCATGGAGAATCCCCATCTGTTCAATTGGAGAATCCCCACCCCACATAGGTGTGGGGAAATCCCATTCTGGCAGTTGGGGAATCTCCACACCCATGGAGAATCTCCAGCTGCATGATTGGAGAATCCCCACCCCACATAGAAGGCATGGGGAAATCCCATTCTGGCAGTTGGGGAATCTCCACACCCATGGAGAAATCCCAAACTGGCACTTGGAGAATCTCCATAACCATGGAGTTTCCCCATCTACTCAGATGGAGAATCCCTGTCCCCCCATAAAAGGGGTGGAGGAGTCCCATTCTGGTAGTTGGGGAATCTCCACACTCATGGAAAATCTCCAACTGCCCAATTGGAGATTCCCCAGTCCTTCATAAGGTGGATGGGGAAACCCCACCCTGCCATTTTGTAATCCCCATCACCATGGTGAATAGCCATGCCTCCCTTGGAGATACCCCACTTCCTGTGGTCTACCATTCAGACTGCATGTAACCTGGAGAATCCCCAAAACTCCCCTCACAATTGGTCCATTTACCCTGGAGAATCCCCAAAATCCCCCTCACAATTGGTCCATTTACCCTGGAGAATCCCCAAAATCCCCCTTGGAATTGGTCCATTCACCCTGGAGAATCCCCCAAAATAACCTCAATATGGCACAATTCAGGCCCCTATATAGGTTGGAGAAAGTCCCACTTGGACCCCAGACACCCCCTATATTGATGCTCACAATAGGGTACCCTTGGGGAAATGGGCATTCCCCTCTTTGGCCCATCCATTCCTGGGGAATCTCCAAGCCTGGCTGTCTCAGTAGCATGTGGGAATACCCAGGAAGTTGACACCTATTAGGTATAAACATCTGTAGAAATATGTCAACCTAATAGGTCCCCAAAAGGGGGTGACTGAAGTGGCGTGAGTGCAGAGTTGCTACAAAATTTGCAAAAATTCTTACTGTAACTGTCTGCGCCCGTGCCGTTTGCGAGTGGTGTAGGCGCTGCCGCAGGGTTCCAGTATTCTTCTCGAAGATATACACTAAACCGTTGTCGGATCCCCCAATGATCACCGTGCCATCCTCCGCGAACGCCACCTGCTTCGGGTACATTTTCAGCGGTTTGGTATCGTACGTCCTTACGCAGCTTCCGTCACTCAGTCGATGAAGACTAAATCCGCTGATAGCGTTGTCTATCGCAAACAGACTCCCCGTTCGGTCAACGCATACACTACCGCTGTTTGCGGATCGGGTCAGTTTCTTCTCCAAAATATTATGGTCTCTACTCACGTTATCATTCCTGTGGTCCTCGTTTCGACGACCATTCCGTCATCGCTCCTTAGAATATGTCTTGTAAAGAAGATTCCGTTAGATCGTGTTTTTTTCGGTATGCTTAGGGGTCTCACATGTCCCCATCGTACATCCCGAAGACTATGACATCGCAACCGTGGGTGTATACGGCGCGGGGAATCGAGGTCTTCAACTGCACGCTAAACGTACTCAAGAAGCGATTCCTGGAATCAAGTGTCCAGGCCTGAATGCGCCTATCTTGTGTTGCCACGACGATATGATTTCCTGTGCCGTTACCCACATCCGAAGTAATGGCCATGATTTCATGGCCACCACTGATTCTTCTGGACACGACTTCTTCGAATTCCACCACAGTATTCAGGTGCTGCCTCCAAATAACCAAGTAACCGAGTGCCGTTCCGCAGCATAGGGTTTCTTGAATCCCATCATTCAGCGCGAGCCAAGCAATAGCCATAATGGGGTCCTGGGGACTTCAGATTTGCGGTGGCTCAGCTAGTTGGACCTTTTTGTGTAAGTCCCACATCCTCAGTCCATCGAAACCTGTTGGCAATTATGACATGATTGTCCGGGGTGTAGGCAGTGATGTTTTACCTCCACTTGCCAACAACGTCCCGGAGCTTGATACCGCCAGACAGAGGATTGCGTCTCGATGCCCTCACAAGCGGCAGTCGAGCGTGTACTTGGCAGGAAATTTGAAAAAAAAGTTGAAGACCATAGGGTAAACAGTTGATCAAGCAGGGACGTCGACAACGTATTTACGTTGTATCTGTTATTGTTTAACACCCCATCAACCGTGAAGCCAATGAAAGCCTGCCTACTACCATTATCGCCGACTTTTTCATTATTTTCCATATCTGTTATTGTTTAACGTCCTACCAGCAGTCAAAGCAAGAATACGTGCTTTCATCAATTCAAGCCCCTCACGATGCCTGACAACAGCTAGGTGGGAGATGCCGCAAATGGGGTATGTCCATTTCATGACTGCCACTACGCATACAGTTAAACGAGTATCAGTCTATTATTACGGTCCCTCACGATGCCCGACAAAAGCTGATGGCGATGACGACTGCGTCAACTCTTATTATTTACAGCTGCTGCCATCACATGATGGCATATGATGTATTTAATGGTATCTATTAACACTCAAGGAGTGTCTAGTGCCATTATTGCCGACCATTCATTGTTTTTGCACGATCCCTCCGAATACAAAGTGTGTCCATGACTATGATTACACTATGATGACTATTTATTTTATTATTCCAGCCCTTGGCAACGTCTGACAAATGCTTACGACCATGACGATTACTCTAAAATTACTCTAACTCTTATTATTTCAGCTCCCCACCATGCGTAACCAAGGTGAGGCAAGAAAACAAAGAGCATCACTTAGACCCTTACATAAGGCTAGTGCCTTTTCCACATATAGTGGCTCCGGCAAAGGTGGGGGCTTGGTAGATTACTCGGCCCCACTCTTGCACCTCCTGTGAGTGAATTGCCCGCCATCAGCAAATCAGTCATTTTCACACAGTTCCACAGCCACCACAGTCCTTCCCAGTATGGTTACAGTGGCACATGACTACAGTGTGACAGTTCACAGTGGTGTACAGGGTCACAGCATTGCCACAGTGCCACGGTTTCACAGCCGTATTAGGGCACAGCGGGTCACAGCACATCACAGCGCATCACAGCACACAGTCGGCACAGTGGTACAGTGTTCAGCAATGTACAGTGTCACAGCGTGTCACAGCAGTACAATAGACAATGTGTCGAAGTACATTATGTATGATACTACTAGCCACTACTAGCTGGCAGAATGGAAATATAATGCAATCCATATTCACCATCTCAGGTTACCTCACACAACAGTCTCGGCTTCATTGAACCTTACTGTCGTTACTAGTCGTAGCCTATCATTGCGCCTGCAGACAATGATTGGCAGAACTTGTCCCGATGTACTAGTACACTACCAACTTCTTATCGATACAACAGACTTCCTGTCAACACCCAGCGATGATCCGTGTCGCGTCTCCGACCACCACTTCATTCGTCTGACCGCTATTGCTGACCATCTCCGCAACTAGTCTTCTGCAGGCCTGTCCACTCGGATTCCCCGGGTATTACTATGTCGCCGATATCGTAAGTGTAAAGCTTTCCATCGCTACAACCAAGCGCAGCACGCCGGCCGTCCTTGCGGTCCCATTCAAGTTTGTTGATTGCGCGACCCGTTCCAACGTTGGTAGTCACGGCGGAAACCTGGGGTACTGTAGGGATAGTTCACAATATCGTTGCATTTCTAAGTAGAATATCATGCGTACCTCCGTGTCGTTGTTTGAATTCCATGAATCGAACTTTCCCGAACCGTCGGCAGTACCAAATACCGCGGGATGCGCAAGATGCCATTTCGCATCGTAGACATAATCGTCCACCTCATCAAAAGAATATACTGGGGGAATGGTACGTGCTGTCGTTGATGGCTTTGCAAGACTCTTGGCTCGCCAAAGCTTCACCGTCCGATCCACGCTCGCCGCAAGGAATAGATCCGAAAAATCAACAGGGCCCGCGAGGGGATGGAAACGCAGTCTCATAACACGGCCAGCATGCCCCTTATAGATGTCCTGCTGGTCGAGTCCAGCCTTCGCACCAGCACGGTCGTACCTGTTCGCCTGGTACACGTTACCTTCTTTGGTACCAACCCAAAACGTCGTTGTCTCATTGTCAGGGAAGTCAAGCGTGGTGATGGCCACTTCGCCCGTTTTATTACGGCCGGCGTGAATCAGCACCAAGGTTTCCTGCACGAGGGGTTATCAATGCGGTCATGTAGTACTCGAGCAGAAGTGCAAAAAAAAAAGACCGATCCACTGACCTTGGGATGCACCAGCATGTCCACCAGCCAACTACAGACACTTCCGTCCGTGCTGCTGGTGGTTTGGTTGTGAGCGTTTTGGGTTCCAACCATTCTCATCGAGTAAATGCGGTGGGTGTGACCTGCTAGCAGCTGATAGTGGCGTGTTCATAACCGGTAAATGCTTCGACAGGGTGTCCCAAAGAAGGATCGATCGAACGAAGCAGCAATGCTCGGCCTCAGCAAAGTTACGTGCAGTAGCTGTGACACGCAAACGCTGCTGTGCAGAAGAGTGAGTCACGAACTGAGTCGACCCGAAAGCCAGGCTGAAGAGCTCTCCCGGCCTCAGTACCCAGTTCGAAGTCCACAGCTGCTGATGTCCACAGTGGCGGCGCTCAGTCTCTACGCAGAGGCCCTCCCGATACTGATTTGCGTCTCTCCAACACAAGCAGATTCCTTCCTGCCGAGATGGTATGCACGATGAATCCAGAGACTTTCAGCACCTTGGTTGTCCATCGGCCACATGAGTAAAATTGATTGAAAGGAAAGAAAATACCTGTAAGCCAAACGTAGCATCGAGGCCCATCTCCAAGAAGTCTTGGTTGTCCTTGTTGAAAATACGAAGGAACCTCTGCTGGAAGATGGAGGTCAAAAACGAAGCGGATAAAACCGACGCCGTTCGTGGAATTGGGTAGGGACTTCATCTCCAGCGATCCAACTTGATCTGAACAGCCAGAGAAGAGGTCGACTACATGTCCGTTGTTAGAGGCCCGTTTCGCGAAACCTTCGTAGAATTAAGAGGCCGCTGAGAAGGGAAGTCTTCTTGCGACGGTCACCTTACCTTCACAGCACGCTTGTAACGCTTAACATTATCTCGTTCGATGTTGTGATGGGAGGGAACAAATCGTTGCCGACCACCATTCCAGGACCCTCAGTAGCAGGACCACCAGAAAACAGTACGATGCAAGCGCCTGTATTGGGATATGTCGCCTTCGGGGGTCAGCGAGAGGTTACAGCACAGAAAAACACGTATACTCACCGCCAGCAATCCAACTGCGACACTCAAAGCGACTGCAATTTACCGCAACGGAAGCTTGTCATTCACGATAGGTTAAGGATCGCACTGGAGGAATACAAGTACTCTGGTAAGCTGGAACTCCACCCATTGCATCGGGAGTAAAAATCGGGCAGCGCCGAGTGCTTGCTGAGGCATGAGCAGACCAGGGCGAGGAGCAGCACGAGCCAGAGTGCTCAAGCCAAGCATGTCTTGAATTCATTCGAAGCATACTCCGTACCACCGTGGAAGACATAGGATTTACTGCGTTCAACGTAACCGAGTTCGTGGACCTGAGTCTGTAACGCGTCAGCTATTGTCCGCTGTCCTCGACGGATGGCATACCGTGGTACCGAGAGTGATAAGCCCGACGAGGGCACATGGTGGGATGTAACCGGGACTGGCAGGAGTGGCCTTACGAAGAACCTTGAGGTCTTCCTCATCCAAGCGAGTATCGACCACAAAGACGAAGATTCGGGGCACTTAAGCAGGACAAGAAAGCCGCGGTAGTGTACTTGGAGATTTCGTCAGGACTTCGACATTGCAGCGAATGCGAGGCTTATGTCAGCAGGTCCTTCGTAATACGTCCTATCCCATAGTTCTAATCTATCCGTTTCGTCTCTGTGCGTTGGCGCTTGTCGGCCGTACTGGCCACTCTCATCCATCATGTTGGTGGACTCTTGTCGCCGATTTCGAGGTTAGTGTGTCATTTTCGGTCTATGCATATGGCTCACGTCAGTCGCATTGTCGGTCTCCTGTCCGCCTGTGTTGGCGTACCGTATTGCAGCGCTCTCGTCAATCATGAGTACTCCTATCACCCGTGCTGATGTTAGTAGGTGTTTTATGGGCCCATACGACTCGTGTCAGCCACGTTGGCGGCCACCTGTCGCCCGTGCTGGCGTACCGTACTGTGGCGCTCTGGTCGATCTTGTTGGCCGTACCACTATCGTTTCTTTTCAATTTTGTCATTGACAATCGTGGTATTCCAGTGCTCTAGTATATCCTCTCTATATACCTGGCACCCCCCGTCTCATGTGTTCCGGTAGTGTCTTCCATTACTAACGCGTCTTTGCTCTGCACTCGCATCGCATCCGCGGATACCCTACCCACAACCCGTAAGTTCAACTCATTCCCTAATGTCCGACCAACCGTTCATAGGCTTTAGGTGCCGTCGACCAAACCGCCATCTACGCGGCCCGTCGCTCGTCAGGACGAGTACTACGGGCACAAGCACACCTCTCCGCTTTCCACTAGGTTCATCACCCACTTATTCGCTTGCCCCGAACTACCTCCCTCATCCTCGGGATCAATGGAAAATTTTTCAAAAGTTTATCGCCTATCCCCCCCGCCGCATGAAACTCCACCCTTCGGTCACATTCACCGCACTCGTCTTGCCGCAAAGACTAAAGGCTCGATTTCCCACCGCTCGTGGCTCGTCCGGCCACCGCCTCTTCATCTCTGCGTTCATGCTCGCCAGCAAGGTCATCTGCAACGATACGTGCTCGAACAAGTCATGGAGTGTCGTCGCGCGGGGTATGTTTCAGTTGCAGGAGATCAATCAGATGGAGAGGGAGATACATGGACCCTTTGACACTCGGTGAGTTCGAAGCAAAGGTACGAAAGGATTTTGCAGGGATTGGGCCGCTCCATACTTACAAACTACCGTCTACCAAAAAAGTCGACTCCCCCTCCGTCCGCCAACCCTTTTGCTCCGCCCAGTTTGAACTTCGCGTCGTCTCGTCCTCACCATCATCGCTATCCTTCGCCCCCGCAGACCGCATCCTTATCGCAGTGTCCCTCTAGATATGGATTAAATTAAATTTTCATGTAGTCTGTAGCATTTGTACGGCACAAGTAGATTCGGATATCTCACTTCAATGAGGACTTGAACTGTACACGGTGTATTCAATTGCATGGATGGAGATGAACGTGATAAGTACAGCTGGTATGTAATAAATGTACGACAAGCGGTCACATTTTTTGGCTCACAGAGTGCTCAAATGTCAGAAGAAAGGCAGCCACCTGTACAAGTTGTGAGATAAGTAAGAACAATGTGATCTGTAGAGTGACCATACCGGTAACCCCGTTGTCGGACATTCGACGACGCTTGCGAGTCGAGGGAAGGTCGCAGAGGGAGACACCATTCTTCCGGATACTGTGACGAACATGTCCGAGGTCGAAGTCAGCATACTGCAGCTTCCTCTCTGCGAGCTCAGCCCTGAACCGGTAGAGGTTCCCCAAAGCATCAATTTCCTCGAGCCTGGCAGTGGAGAGCTGCTGTTCAACGCGACAAATTTTGCGCTGGGCTCTGGCAACCTCGAGGACCAACTTCGCTTCATCCCTTTCCGCGCGCTCCTCCTCTTCTTCTTCTTCCCCCACTTGTCCCCCCTCATCCTCAGTAGAGACCTTTAACGATGGAATAAGTTCGAGCAAGGAAACGTCAGACAACTCACATTCTCTGCTTGCACCGGCACATTCTGAGCGTGCATAGGGGATCTTACCGCGAAGCTGAGAGCATAATTACGGTATGGAAAAGGGGTTGTATGCGGTGGTAACGTGATCAACGACTTGGGGGCTCTGAACAAACCAATCGCGGCAGGTGTTCCTCGGATGAGAGAAGCACCTGTATTGGACGAGAGGATCCGTGGGGCAGAGGAAGACGGGGGAGCCGGTATAATTTGCTGTGAATAACTGATGCTGGCATCAGGCGTTTCTGGAACAATACTGGAGGAAGGATGTGAGTAGGAACCAGCACAAGCTTTTGTGCTAAGCTGAGGTGTATCCAAACCGCTACTCATAGTCGTGCACGGTCCCGGCTTGCCAAACGTACTGGGGGGCTCGGGGATTGCCATACGAGGACGACCTAGCAGAATGATATGAACACGACGCTATAGCAGAACGATACGGTAGGCGAAAATCATTTGACGCATTAAGGCTCCTGCCTGTCTCAAAAATTGTGGGAAAGTACAGGCCGACCGGACCGCCTTGGGCAACCGAGAGTGATACAGTGTGCTCACTCGTCCTATCTCCTTCCACCAACTGCTCTGCTTCACTCTATATGCTGCTGCGATGTCGACATCCGCCGGACTTGTTCGAAAATTCAGGTTGAGTCTGCATCTCCCTTGTAATCTAACTAACCTCCTCGCGGGCGCAGCTAGGACCACAGAATTACACGAGAATGTAAGGACAGACCCGCCAGCGGTCGCCTCATTCTGTTCAGCCGTGTACTTGTTTTAAATCGTCTCTTGTTGTGTTCGCTCAGGACGGTGAGCTGAGGGACCTGGAGGTTGTTGTGCAAGCGTTGAACAATATTGGGTGTGTGGGAGCAGTTTCTCCACTCTGATCATCCTGCCACTTCTCTAACATGGTCGCTACTGCTAGGCATATGCGACCCTCAAAATGAAAGGCCGCGTCGAACTCCTAACGACTGAAAATCTCAAACAGGTGCATGCTAAACTCACGAAGACTCTCAAGGTACAGATCGCCGAGAACAACGTCTTCCATGGTAGCACCAATAGTAACAACAATTCCGACGACGGCGAGGAAAATCACTACGTCAATGTGGGTTGTACACGGCAAACAACGCAGAAGGTAGCGCTTATGCGAAATAACCACTACTATCTTGCCTTCTGTCCGGTTGAATTCGTAGACCGCCAACTCGATTACATCTGTAAGATGGGGAGGGTGCGTCTTCTTTTACTGTGTTAACTTGCGCACCTCGCACCTGCAGTGGGGCTTGACATTCTCTTGTAGCAATACATTGCAAAGTGGCGAAATCCTTTTGCAGCCGCAGTTCGGTCGCGTGTCTTCGCATGTGAGAACAACAAATATGGTATGAGCACCTCCGAGGAGCGTAGTTCGTCCAATACCGAGTACTTTACTCGGGGCGATAAAATCCCTGGTCTTCAGGTATGGACTTCTCGCAGGTTGGGTTTCCTTTACTCACGACTCACGATAGGTCAACGGCACGGACATTATCGCTTCCCGTCATGCAACCCAGTTTGCTCGTAATTGGGTCGTTGAAGGTAACGGCCCACTATTTATGGAATTTGTTACTTACCGTTACGGTGGTCTCGTGAGTACGCCCGCCCTCCCCATCAATCCTACCTGTGACTCTAAGCGGCAGTTCTTCCCTAGTATGTCTGACTCTGGTGCTACCTATCGTACCCGTGAAGAGATCCAGCGGATGCGTAGCACGCAAAGTCCAACCCGCGGGTTGCAACGATATATCGAAGAATGGGGTCTTACTTCCCTGCAAGAGCTCAGGGTGTAGATCTCTCCCTGCTTAAGTCGAGAAAACTGATGTATTTTTTTTCAGCAACTCGACAAGGAGGCTAAAGCAGAGGTTGACCAGGCCATCGAGGAAGCGAAGACGTCACCTGCCCGTCGTTCGAAGGGTCTGTGGACTGATATCTACGATAAGGGTCCGCCGTTCATGCGGGGACGGGAGCGCAAGGAAGTAAGTTGTTTCCTCTTTCTTCGTTCATAATTCTGAACAGGTGCATCATCCGCCTATCTTGTCTAATGGCCCGAACCCCACGCAACTTCTCAGTCACGAGGCACTCAATCTTCGTCATCTCTGTCAAAGAATGATACTAATGCGTTGTGACTTCGTAGCATCATATTTGTGCAAAGCCGGATAACGAGAACCCGGGTTACCCCTTGAGAACGGCCTAGCTAGTTTAGAAGTGGGCTCGAGTGCGTTTACCACACAAACTTCTTCAGAAATAGAAGTACATTTTTTTTTACCTCCAAAGGAGCTCGCTGATATGCACCGAAGACTTGCCGAGTAAAATGAGGCCCCGACATTATGCCAGAATGCTATCGTTGGAAACGAGTGGGATATTTACACGTTGTACAGCCTATCTGGATAAAATTTGCAGCCTCTGAACAATAATATGACCGCTGGGGGTCGAAAGATGAGTGATCCGGCGGGCCGGGTGGGTCCGTAGGACTTTTTCATATTATTTCCAAACTGGTCTACCTTACACCTGTTACTGTCTGCCTTCACGCAAACCGCTGTAACCCTGCCTCTAGCATTCCAACGTTCTTCTTTTCCTCACCCTCGATTTTAAAAAACATGCCGAAGTGCCCGCGTTGTGCGAAGTCATTTGGAACAGCAAATGGTGTCACCTTCCACCTCCAGCAGCCACGAACGGCGTGTCACCTTTGGGAACGGGAGTATATTTCATTCTTAGGCGATCCGACATTGGATGGTGCTAATGCGTTTGCTCTCCGTTCTCCGAACTTGGATCTTGCGCCGATGGACGATCACTTCGATGGCCCAAATGCTGACTACGACATCCCTGAAATCGGAGAGGGAGTGGAAGTTTTCGCACCAACGACTTATGCTGGACATTTTTGCCGAGGTGAGCATTTCGAAGGCGCTGCGATCGTATATGGCATCGGGGACACCTTCCTCAGGCGCTTCGACATGGATCGTCACGCTTTCCATCGTCAAACTAATATGTACTATCCTTTCGCCAACTTCGGGGATTGGGAGATGGCCAACTTTCTACTTCAGTCGAATCTCAGTATGAGAGAGGTCGACAATTACTTGTCTCTAAGTATGGTAAGCATTTGTCGTATTTTACAAGTTCATCGCTATCATTTACGTGCCACCTCTTACTGTACAGACGAAGAAGATGCCGCTCTCCTTCTGGACTGCAAAGGAACTTCGCGGGCGTATTGAGGATCTTCCAAAAGGGCCGTGCTGGAAAGTTCGCGTAGTTCCTACGCGCCATCCGACCACCAACCCTGTTCAGCTCTACTGGCGTGATTCTCTCGAATGCATAGAAGCATTGTTTAACCATCCGTTTTACGCAGGAAAAATGGACTATTCTCCATTCCGTGTGTTCACTGCTGCAGAACGAGTCATGAGGGTATACAGCGAGTGGATGAGTAGCGACGGAGCTTGGGATTTGCAGGTAAAGGTTTCGAGGAAATAAATTGCATATGCTGACTACCTTCAGACGAAAGTTCCCGTAGGCTCCACGCTTTGCGGCGTAATCCTTTCGTCAGACAAGACGAATATCACCAACGTCTGTGGAGGCAAGGTAGCACACCCATTGCTTATCAGCCTTGCTAACATCAGGATGAATGTCCGGAACAAAGGTTCATCACACGCCTTTCTGCTGACCGCACTGATGCCCATCGCTGAATTCATCTATCCCGTTACGAGGATCCGTTCGGTCCTGGAAGCACGTCTCTTCCACGCATGCCTCGATTTCGTTCTTGAACCTCTCAAGAAAGCCGCTCAGTTCGGTCGGATGATGGCAGATCCACTCGGGAACGTTCGTTTTTGCTTCACCCCACTGGTCTCTTACATAGTCGACACACCTGAGGCGTGCATGCTTGCATGCGTACGAGGAAAAACATCGCCTGTCACGAAAGCTATGTACAAGAACTTCGGCGACCCGTTTCGTCACGGCCCACGGACCGGTGAGGAAACTCTCCGTCAGCTTGAGAGCATTCCCTGCGACCCCGATGACGTCGAGGCATACTTTGACGCGTGTGCACAATTTCGATTGAGTGGCGTATCGCGTCCTTTCTGGCGTGATTGGCTTCTCAGTGACCCCCACAGGTTTCTTACACCGGAGTGTTTGCATCATTGGCATCGCATGTCCTGGGACCACGATGTCAAGTGGTGTAAGTGTGCATTGGGTAGTGAGGAACTCGATTTCCGTTTTTCTCTTTTACCACCCATCACAGGCCTTCGTCAATTCAAGTCTGGGATCACTAAATTGAAGCAGGTTGGTGGACGCACCCAGCGTGACGTTCAACGATACCTTGTCGTTGTCATAGCTGGCGCTGCCCATCCCGATGTCGTCGCTGCGGTCCGCGCATTGACGGAATTCCGTTATCTTGCCCAAGCACCTGCGATCACAGAAGAGGGATGTGAAAAGATTGCAGCGGCACTCGCCGAATTTCATCATTACAAGCAAGCTATCATCGACGGAGGCCTTCGTCGAGGTGACCAGAGTGGGTCAATCCTTGAGCACTGGGAAATACCCAAGCTCGAGTTGCTACAAAGCGTTGTCCCCAGCATATCTCAAGTCGGTTCGGTGTTGCAGTGGTCTGCGGATACGACGGAGCACGCTCACATTGAGGTCGTTAAGGACCCAGCGTCAAGGACGAACAACAAGGATTACAGCTCGCAGATCTGCCGTCATTTGGATCGCGTCGAGAAATGCCGGATGTTCGATACCACCGTACGCTTACGCGGGACTGCTGAGGCGGGATCCTCTAGTTCTGCCGTCGAACATGACGGGGATCAAAGTGACGGAGAGGTTGATCATGCGGTTGACGACGTGGGTGAAGCTGAAGCAGCTGTCTTAAACGACTTGTGGGCACCGAAACAATCACCATCTGACTTCTTCGAAATCGCTGCCAAGCTTCTTGCGTCTACGACCCTTTCTTCCTCTCCGCTGCGCACATTCGTACGTGGTTCGGCTGCATTCCATCTCAACTTCCGCCCTACTTTCCGTCGTCTTTCGGTTGACGCTGCTGCGGAGAAATTTGCTATACCTGACCTTCGTAGCGCACTGGGAGACTACCTGGCTCTTTACAACCGCCTCGGTCGAAGGATCCGACCTTTTGGGGGAGCCAGACAGTCGGCGCAAGATATACCGCTGCCCTTTGAATATCTTCAAATTTGGTACAAAGTGCGTATCCAGCAAAGGGTTTATCACGATAGAGCTTCGACTGCTTCGGCGTACACCATTCATGCCCAACCGCCAAACGGTCATTGGAAATATGGTCGCTACGATGCAGCTATTCTGCAGGTGGATGAGGGTCATGACTGGCCAGACAGCGGCCTCACAGGTTTTTTTTTTTCGTACGTACTGTAGTGGAACTAATCCTAGTGCAGGACATGCAGTTGTTGAAGTCCGTCTCATAATGCGTCCACGTCCTCCCAAGGGAATAAATGTCCCGTGGGCAAACCGCTTTCTTGTCTATGTGCGGCGGTTCGATGTCGTCAACGTTGAACCCTCAACGCACCTACACGTGCTCAAGCGGGCAGTTCGCGCATCTGGATCGTACTTCGGCGATGTATTCCCTCTAGATCAGATCAGCTCCTTTGCTCACGTTGTCCCTCGGTTTGGTGAGACTGCCGACAAGAGGCTAACCTACATGAACAGCTTTCATGCCTCGCAGTCATTTTATTTAAACAGATACTTCGACAAAGATTTTTTCTACACTACCAACCACTGACTTGTGTACGTCTCTTTGATTGGTTTCCCTTCAAGTCAATATCTAGCTCCCTGCACAGACATACTATTCTGAATTTGAAACTTGTTCCTTGAATCCTAAAGTTGATGGTGCCGTATTAGAGAAGCTTGTAAAGGCAAGCGGAGCTACAGAGAGAAACAGGCATGAGCCATGTTCACTGACCCTTCCAGTGTATTCGTGACATCCAGATATGTCCACAAGGATTGTCTTCGGGTTCTTTGCCCTGTCGGAGGGGGGGAGGCGTGTTACCACTATCAAGGCAGGTTCAGCAACGTCCACATATCGTTGTGTTCATGAGACTACTGTTCAGTGTACATCCAGCGTCATCTTTCCTGCTGCACTCCGTGTCTGATATTCCTTTTCCCCATCATGGTCAGCCTTATGATCTATTTTCCCCTGCATTACACGGTGAGAATTGACAACAACAGAGAGAGGACTATGGCAATCGGTGGGATATACAAGAGTAGGAACAAGTTTACTTCTCCGGTAATATCGGCTTCGCTTGTTCTCTCGTATCGTGGATCCCTTGTTCTCTCAGTCACGACCTGCGATGTCCGAGTCATTACCCGTTCCTTGCTCTCGATCAGAGTTCTCTACGGTGTTCTCACTTTCTCTTCTCTTCTCTCCAGCGTTGCGAGTGTTTTGGTTCCTCATCTCATGGACGCTGGCCTTTTTCGCAAGTGGATGGTATGGCAAACCGGTCAACAGAAAGAAATGTGTATCCAAAGTGTTTTCTTGTTCCTTTTCTTCCTTGCTTTCACTCTGTCCCCCTTCCGTGAGTCTCACCCCACCGCCGTCCATTTTCTTCCCGGCTGATCTTCGTTTCATTCTACCCAGGCTTGCTATTCTTCGTTTATCTGTTCATTTTCATCCACACCTGTAAATTTCATTCTCTGTTGTTCACCGCAATAAACGCATGAAGGAGGACTTCCGCTCGAAGGCGATGACAAGCGCTCGCGGAGTGTATAGTCACATACATACAGGGCCTGTGGGTTTTTATAAAACTATACGAGACATGCGAGCACCGTACCCCCTCCACCACCACCAATGGCCGCCTCTACGCTCCTACCACACGACGTCTGGCGTAGGTCCTCTGGCCTCATCACTCCACCCATGTCCACTGCACTTGTCTCGCTGCCCCCCATAACATGCTTCGACCGCCGACCCAGCCAGTGTCTGCCACTCCCATCCATGCTACCCCTCTCTCAAGACGCGTCGGACTCTCCTCTGCAGCGGTACGATGACGATGTTGACGTCTTTGACCCTCCGTTCCAACACAAGCCATTCATACCAGATGACGCTCCTCACCTCATCGACTGGTTCGACTCCACCCTCAAACGGCCCGCTAGCTTCATCGCAGAAAAGACCTGCGAAATGGTCTGCTATCTCTGGTTCTCCTCCCCCTCCCCTTCCCCCCACATCTCATCGTCACACCAAATACCGAGTTCCCCTTACTCACCAGAGATACCGGCTACCACCTCGCCACTCCAACTCGCTCCGTCTGCCGCCTTTGTTTAGTTCATGCACAAGCTGCTCGAAACGACGCAAGTCGGCCAGTCTGTCATCGTCCTGTCGCTGCACTACATATGGCCTCTCAAGGAACGCAACCGCTTTACGAACGGTCTGCCAGGGAGCGAGTTCCGGATAGCAGTCGCTGCACTGATGATGGCCAACAAGTTCTTGGACGAGTGAGTGCCTATTCGACGCGTCTAGCCGCGTGTACTGAACGCGTCACAGCAACACATACACGAACAAGACCTGGTCAGAGGTGTCCGGTATCGACCTCAGCGAGATCCACAAAATGGAGAGGAGTTCTTGACAGCGGTCGACTTCTCGCTTCATGTGTCCGGCAAACAGTACGCGTCGTGGCTCCATCTACTGAAAGGCTTGGTGCTCACAAAGGAGACGGAGAGTAGAAAATGGCGCGGAGTACGTGCTCGCTCCTCGCGCCACGGCCGACAGTCACAACCAATGACGTCCATGTCTGTCGCTCGCACATATCGGTGGAGATGCCAGTCGACGTCTTACCGTGCACGCTCCACTTCCCCAATGCGACTCACGAATCCGCCTGCGTCCACGTATCACGTGACTCCACCTGGGCACAAAGCGTTCCGCAACCGATGCATTCTCTCCGACCTCGGTGTCTTTCAAGGAGTTGCCACCCCTGAAGCGTCCCACAGGTATGACCCTGCAAATCCCTGAGACCAGCTATCACAACTGCCCAAGTTCTGGTTCTTCGCCACTCGATTCTCTCTATTCACTTGCCAAAATGTCCTTGTCCTCTTCGCTGCATGCACAGAGATCTGCGCAGTCGGCGCAGTCTCAACCGAGATCGCACGTGATCGAAGGCCGTCCGCAAACCCTCGTCGCCGCTTACCGCGTGGACCGTCCGGTCAATGTGCCTCAGGCATGATTCATTCTCTGGTCGTAGTATGCACCACGATCTCATTAATTCCGCAGAGCTTGTATTATTACTCCCTCGCTGGCTCGTCCATCAACGGTGACTCGGAGCAGCCCAAGGGGAACCGCAAGGCTAGATTGCGGTGCTACCAACCACCCCCGCAAGTCCCGCCACCATCATACACAGTCCAGCAGCCACCGCATACGTCCCTATGGATTTCCAGTCGGCTTCTGTGAGTCCACATGACTCTCATGTGACCCTTGCTGCAACAAGACAGCCTTCACTGCCCCATTTGCACGATGCGATCTGGGCCAGGAAGTTGTCTTCTTCCAACTGCGGGTCTGCACACACGTACAAGAAGGTGTCACCTGTGGAAAGGGACCAATCACTGCAGCTTCCGCCGTTGAGAGGCGACGGAACTTGTGCCGTCCCTTCTGCGCCGTTTTCAAATGCTGGTCCTCCTGGCGTACAGTTCTATGCAGCATCGTCTACTCCTGCCAGCCAGCACCCGCATCCGTACCACCACCATCATGCATCCCACCATCGGAGCTCGCCGGCATATCCTTCGCCGCATACGCGGACTTACGGTCGATAGATTTCTCGGCCCTACCGTGCACCGTCGCGTCTACTTTTTTTTTCACGTTCTGGCATCCGCACATATTTTATTACATTCATTCTCTATAACGTGGCATTTTCTGACTGGCATCCGCATTATATTCCCACTTCTGAGAGAGGACATGGCACCACTGCTTTATTGTACTACAGTAACCGTTATCTTTTTTTTTCGTGCAACTTGGTCAGCATTCCATCACTCTCCTCTCCGCAATTTTTGTTCGCACCTTTTTCTATATCATGCGAAACACGTTCTTGGGACTACGATCCTCCACGCTCATAGGCAGTGTAGCGTAGGTAGCAGAGTAGCAGTAGGAAGGGCCTCACATATCAAGCGCAAAAAATTCAATGTCTGTCCTCCACATGCAAAACGAAAATGCAGATGAGTTTCACCGGCAGCATATGCACTCAAAAAACTCATGAGGCCCGAGGGGCGATCACCCGTAGCAATGGACGCGACAGCCGCTCTAACCCATTGTGATCCCGTGACTTCATTTGGTGTTATTTGGTTGTGCCTCGTGGTGGTCGTGTGTTATCGGTGTCGCATGTGAGGTCGTTGGGTACATCTGATCACTCCGTTTCCCTTCGTGGGGCTTGAGGCGTATGTCTGCGACGTTCTCGGCGTCGTCAAGAGAGTCAAACGCTTCAGGTGAGAGTCTTTCTCCCATCGTCTGTGGAGCATCAGCGACCGTACTACCACTGCCAGCACCAGTCTTATGCAGAGTCACTCATACGAGTCCATCTGCGCTCTGCACTCGATTCCGCTAGCTAATTCAACCATGGCATAGCCGTGAGTCGCCATTTACATTGTCATCCAATGGCTTAGACCGTCCCATCCCGCCCCAAATCGACAATCCCTACATGACTCCCTCCACCAGTGGCGACGACTCGTTTTCTCCCTATATTCATCCGATTTGCCAATACAGTGGATTCCCTCTGCGTCCATGTCCTGACTTCTTCATAACTGGAGACGTCGTGCGGCACCGGCAAGATGCTTTCGATTCTGCAGATCACGAAGCCTTTCTGGCTCTCCTCGAGTGCGTGCCCCTCTTTTCCCTTCCTTCCTCTCCTCACCTGCGACCAGCCTCTTCACACGACCTCCGCACAACCCTTTTGCCCCTCTACGACCACCTCCTCCACTCCCTTCTCGCGCATTTCCCTCGCCCGTACTCACATCCCTCCCGGCCACCCTCTTCTCTCTCTTTCGCTACCTCCTCATTCCATCCAGCCACTTCGATCTCCTACATCAAACACGATTCTCCATCCACGCTGCCCTACCTAAGTCTCTCCCTTCGAGTCTAACGCGCAGCTGCAGAAGTATGGGCATCTGTATTGTGACGGTTGAAAACGAAGGCGAGGGGGATGGCGCTGGTATTGATGGCAACGGAGTTGAACGACGTGGATGCTAACTTTTGTCTGCAAGGTATGTTCGTTCGCTCTCACGCATGGTTCGCCCGTTTGTAATTATACGCATTATTTTTTCCAGTCTGTGTCACACGCTACACACGACATCTTCATCTATCGTTCCCGCCGTCATTGATTATCGCCTTTCCGGCTCTCCATCCACGTCCTCCAGCGACGAACAGTCGCTCTACATCCTCGGATGAACATACACCACTCTCCGCCACACAACATTCGAATCTCGTACAGCGCTGACTCTTGAGAAAGTGGCTGATTCACACCATCCCCTCGATACTGTGCAAGTAACGAAACATCCGTCCTTGAAGTTCTTCATCCTCCACCGCTCAATGCTGGGGGGCTGGCTTTTGCATTGCTCGGCAGATTCGTTGCAGTGGATGGAGTTTTTTGTCCGTCCTCACCCCAAGAGTGTTAGGTAAGATGAGAGATGTTTGAACGTGCACCTGCTAGCAGTGATTTATGTTGCTGTAGTGTTCCAGTTCGCTGACTTTTCAAGGCCGATAATGTCTGAGCGTGTTCTCGGTCCTGTCCGAACACGTGCTGATTGAATTAGTTCTAGTACGTTATTTGTCATCTTGTAGCTCGACTATTGCTGAACATTGTCTTGTGGTCACCGTCGGTCACCTCAACGTCGGTGTCGGTATGGTTAGACGTGGCAATGCACAAACCAAAGAAACAGTCGTTGGCGGTCCTACCCGTCGATCGACACGACCTACTGCTGGCCAAGGAGGCGCTGTCGCCCAACTAGAGAAAGTAGGTAAGGCGGTCGAGACTCCGCACAGGCATCACAAGCCACAGGTTGTACTTTCCAACGACGAACATGTCAATCCCATGGCACCTACCACTCGACGTGGAAGGAGGACCCCGCGCAGTGCGCGTACAACTTCTCAAGCCCAGGTAAGCTGACATGCCAAAACAATGATTCGCTCCGGCCTAACTCTGCTAGGACCAACACACGTATATGTCTAGCGGGGCGGAGGGTTCAAGTTCCCGCTTTGGGTTGCGGACTGATGGCTCGCAGCAGCCCTCCTTCGTTGGTACGCAATCCCTACAAGATTATGAGCAGAGCCGTACCAGTTCGGTGCATGTTTCCACTGGAGGTGCGTTGGAGTCATCTCAGAAGGTGCTCGTGCCCGTTCTTACCACCGAACCACAGGTCTTTCTTCCGTGACTCAGGGCTGCGACTCGGGGCCGACGGAGAATCGTCGTCGGATTGGTTCTTTCCCAAACACATCCCGAGGTAAAGCTGTGGCTGGAAGACAGAGGTTAGATCGTCGTAGTGGTGGTAACCTATCTGCCGTTCCCGAGGCAGACAACTCCCAAGAATCAGACACGAACGGCGGTAATGGTGGCCGTGAAGATGTTCGAGATAGCGGTGATCTATTCGACAACTCTCAAGTTGATAGATCCGATACTGAGCAGTACTCCGAGCAACGTTGGAGCGACGACGAGCAGAATGCTTTGCCCAGCCCAGAGGTCCGCTCTGTTGACGAGACAAATGCTCAACAAGATGCACACCTCGGCTTTTTTGGAGGCGGGTGGTGGTCCTTATGTCGTCTCATGCCATACTTACTTTTCCATCTCTCTCTCACTCTCTTCAGCACTGGATGCCAACACTCGCCGGAGTGATGACATGCCGTCTCCGCTGACTTCACCCACTACTGAACTGTCGCAGACTCAGCCACTACCGGGCACAACTTCGAAGCATCCTACTCAGCAGCGCCAGCATCCTGTCCAGAGTGTTCCTTCTCAGGGAGGCTTGCCATCCCGGCTTCCACGCAATTCGCATTCTCAGTCTGTGCGCGAGCAGCATGCCCTTCCCCGACTTCCTTCTTCTCGGGGAGGCGTTTCCTTACGTCTCGCGGCTACCTCTCATCAGTCAGAACAGGTCCGGTCAAACATGCCACAGCTGAATGTTTCCCAGAATCGGGAACGTTCCCGAACACCAACACCTGTTTTATTGCGTAGTTCATCTCCTGTCGTGTCCCATCATACCCCAGGTAGGCAAGCTGTTGGTGCCCGAAGGGATGGTATCCACGAGACCCGCGAAGCTAACCAAGAGGTATATACTACATTATTGTTGATTACTGGCGCCACTACCATGACCCACTAGCCTGGAGTTGACTACGATGTGCTTGGTCGGCATCATAGCCTAAATCGTCGTCGAAGATCTCCCTCGCCAACCTATTTAAACGATGTACATTGTGGCCACATGTCTCAGGATCGCCGCCCCTCGAAGAAGACCCGCCCCGATGCAATGTTGTCTGGCCGACAATCGGCTGCAGAGGAGCTGATGGATGTGGACAATGCAAAGGCCAACTCTGGTAAGGGCAGTGCGCGTCTAGGGCGTGCACGGAACACTGTCATTGTGAAGCCGACAACACTGGCGTTCTACCCTCCATTATGGACCAAACTACTTGACGAGGCCAAGGCAAGGATCCGGCTTTACGTTGCCACTGAGGAACCTTTCCTTAGGCTCGAGACTGCTGTTGATGGTCAGTGTAGTGAAGAAATAATTGAGCTGGTGGTCAAATACCAGGAAGACCAGAGTGAGCTCGAGGCAGGTAAATATATTCCTTGTGATACATTTGTGGTCCGTTCTCAACGTTTTCCTATAGGCTTCTACCCACAGTACAAGAGGTCTATGGCACGGATGGTAAGTGGCTGTGCACTACCAGTTCTCACTGTTTGAGGTTGCAACAGTTATTCAATGATACGCAAACATTCCGGAGCGAAATCAAGAAGGTTGCTGTCCGGATTGTTCCCATCGAATATAATTTGTCTGCCCCCAAAAGTGCTACAACCGAACGTGAGCGGCTTGATGCAGTCAAGCAAAAGGCCACTGTGCTTCTTGAGGGAGCTAAATTCCTGCGAGGAGAGTGTGACAGTCTCGTATGTACAATCTCTTCCAGCCTATGTAGCTGACCAACCATGTTAATTATTAGGGAAAAGCCAGTAATTTTGCGCATCCTGCCCTACAGAATATCTGTCTCGGAGTCTACTACAGCAACAGTGTAAAATCCCTCCGTCAGTATGTCGAGTTTCAGCACTTTGTCCCGTACAAGGCTCTGGCCCTTGCTGCCGCTATCGTGAGTTATTTGATCATTCAGCTCAGATGCTAACCATCGTGTCCCCCTAAAGGTTCATAGTGTTCTTTTGACATACGAACGGCATGGCTTCTCTAAGGCAGAATCACTCAATGTGGGTGAACTCGAAGACTCGTACCAGAGGCTCCTTGCCTTAATGGATACTGTTGCTCTTGATACGTACCACGGCCCAAAACTCAGTGCCATGTTGGAGGACTGGGCACAAATGGGAATGTAAGTGTTCATATATGAGCTTGCGGATGTAATCTTACTAGTTTTGCAGGACCGGTTTTGTCGCCAAAGATCCAGTTCTGGTGAAGCAGGGAGGTTGGGAAGTAATTCTAGACTAGTATCGTCTCTAATTTGTGTCAGTCTATACAATCACGATTGCAATAGCAAGCTTCCGGTGATCATTTACATTCAGAGTGTGGACAGCATCAGACAGTTCAGGTCTATTCATACAGTAGTAGACAGTGTAGGCCCTCTGTATCGTAATTGACAGTACGGGGTTGCTGTACAGTAAATGGAGAGTGTGGGGCTACCATACAGCGATGGACAGTATGGGCTGCTGTACAGTGCCTGACAGCAAGAGGCCTCTGTACGGTGATTGACAGTTTTCCCGGCCCGGGACTGTGGTACAGTGGTTGACAGCGCTTCTGGGTGGAGCTGCAGTGCAGCAGCTGACAGCGCTTCAGGTAGCCGAAGTAGCTGACAGCGCTTATTAGCCTTCGCAACTGTAGAGCATGGCACAGTTAAGGTACAGTTCTAATATTATACATGGAGCTGTACAGCACTGTTACCTAACTGTGGGGCAACCGGACAGTGGGGGACCTTGCTGTCACGCTGTAGCCGCTGTACAGCGCTGTACAGCGCTGCACAATACTTGACTGATTTGCTGATGGCATACCACACATTACAACTGAATGAAGATTTAGCATGCTTCGTGCTCAAAATGAAGACAACTTCGCAAGTGCCAGGAGTCGCGCAAAACCATCCGTTCGCTGTGAGTAAAGTCTTGTGATGATCCCGCTGCTAAGTATAGATGACAAGGCTAGATGTACATGCAAGAAAATACACACGACAATACACACGACGCGTTAAAAGAAATGTACTTCCTGACAGACGTAGACCAGGGAACACCCGTTACACAAGGGTCGGCTTGTTATTTACAAGCTTTATGGCGTCTTGTGCTCTCTTGTTTTTGGCTTACCTCGTAGACTTAGCCTGGTCCATCCTGTCTCCGATACTTTGTCTTTGTTGGGTGTTTCTCTGCGTGAACTTTATGTATGGTGTAGTGTGTGCGTGGAGTGTGGCTCTCGGCGTTAAATACCGAGAAGACGTTTAGCATGTAATAATGCATCGTGCTGCTTGTGCATACCCGTATGTATATCGCAAAAATGCTGTTATGCATGAGCGAGTTGAAATGAGGGCAGTTCATAAGTCTCACATGCAGGCTGCTTGGGTTGCTGAGATACTCATTGCAGCGCCATCATCTTCACAGTCAAATTTTACTCAAGGTGTGTATATAGTTTCATACAACCCTGGCCGGCAAAAAGTCAGGCACTTATGAATTCTTCATGCTAGTACCATGTCTGCCATGGGTGCCCCTGTCATTGCAACTTCAGTAGCAGCACCACACTCTTCTGAGACCCCGTCCTGGATTCAGTTTTGCTCGTAAGTTGACATGGTATACCCGGGACCGTGAGTTGGAGGTGTTGGCGGCATTACTCGTGGGTTGCACTCAGTATATCTACGCTAACTTTTCTCATGAAAACCTTTTCTCCTTCTCCACCTACCCACAGGTAAGTCGCTCACTGCTGGTGCAACGTCCATGTCATTGACAGTCTCCCGAATCTTCCCAGTCTTTCCATTATTTACGTACTATTTAGTAGTACGTAGGTCTAGTACCAATGTTTCATATATTGTATTTGTAAAAAAGAAAGACTAGACTAGACAATGTGTTCGATCTGTCATGCAAGCACAAGATACTACAGTTAAGCATATTCAATAGACCACTGTATTCACGTCTAATCAACTATACGCATTCCCAGGTTGGCAACCCCTCTAATGGCTATCTGTTGTAAGCTGTCTTACGCATATTCCTTTGTACTTGAGGCTAATGAGTGTCATGGTGACGGTGGCGTTTAGGTGTTGTCCCACAACAAGGTGGTGTATGGTAATCACCGGGATGCAAAGATTCACTGCAAGCATTTCACAATGTTTCTTCAGAAAACATGCTGAAAAAATGGAGCGAAGAGATACTCTTTTATTTTGCATGTTTGGCAGGGAAAAATGCAAAAATAACATTTTATGTTTGTCCAAAAAACATGGATTTATGGTAATGTCCATTAGCTTCTACTCTAATTGGCATTAGCATCAATTCATGTTCTCTGGAAGAAAATAAAACATTATTTTTGCATTTTTTCTTTCCAAACAACAAAAATAAAAGAGTATCTCTTCCCTCCATTTTTTCAGCATGTTTTCTGAAGAAAAATTGTGAAATGCTTGCAGTGATTGTTTCTGCGTGCCGCTTTTCTGGTGTATAAACGCAGGTAGAGACACAGGATCACAATTCTTGAGCTAAGTTCACCTGTTCTTCTCCCCCATGCCAGCTCGCCCTCAGTATTTTCACTGTCTCTGTACATTGTGTTGCGAGGCTGATGAGCATGGCCACGCAGTGAACCCTGGGGGCAAGCACCTCCCTGTGGCACATCGTGCCATACACTTCGCTGATGTCTGGTGAAGAGGAAAAAATCTCAGCTGGGACCCCCTTGACCATCGCACCCGCACCCCACAGCCTTCACCGCAGGCGGATGTGGAGGTACCTAAACCTGGCAACGATCCTGCCAACCGTGCATCTTCAGCCACGCAGTCACCACTTCTGGTAGACGTGGATGCGCTTACTTCTGCCCTCCCCGCGTTAACTATGTGTGACGACCCTGCGATGTTCACCACAAATGTCACGCACAGGTAACACTATAGTTGACATGTGTAATTGTGTAGCTGAATGTTATGGTGCAGCCGTGCCCCCCCAACATCCAACCGTGAAAGTAACAGCCACACGATGAAGGCACACAAGGTACTCGATTCCATTGAGAAGCAGGTCCGAACTTTGCTGCGATCTTCCCCCACTGCCAGCTCTCGGCGACTCCATTCCGATGTCGAGGGCATTAGGAGGGCTTTGCACGATGTGAAGAGACAAGTGGATTCTGTTATGACACACAAGAGAGAACTTGCCAGGTTGTGTGACAAGCTAGAAGAGCGTGTCATCCCCGAGGAGGAAGACGATGACCCCATGGACTACGACTCATGTATGTCAGTCATCCTGTGATTGCGGGTTGCCATTAATTATGCCTATGTAGTGCACCATTTCAACTTGTTGATTGATGATTGCGATGAAACAGCCCAGGTCTCCCTTCTCCTTGCTGCTATCAGCATGTTGGTACTGGGTGTTGGTCATAGGGCTGGCGAATTTTTCCTACAAATGGTTTCCCTCGCCCTCAGCTTAGTATTCGACCTCGTTGGACCATGTGCAGATGCGCTACGCGAGCGTACCCTAGTGCAGATTCCTAAAACCATCCCAGCTGCGCTCTCCCGTTTCAGTCTCGAGCCCCGCACAACAGTGTATGCAGTGTGTCCTGCTTGCAACTGTACATACAAACCCCGAGCTGAGAGGGGAAAGTACTCATACCCCACGCTTTGTACGAATATACCCCGTCCCAGTGCCGACATCTGCAATGCTATGCTTGTCAAGGATCCGGAGGATGGATGCAAGTCTCCCATCAAGACTTTCATTTACTACCATTTTCATGACTATGTTGCAGCCTTACTTGCGAGGCCTGGACTAGAAGAGGTCATGGACAAGCCTTGTGATCGTTTGGCCGAGAATCTGGATAACCAACCAACCTTCCTCAGGGACGTCTGGGACAGCGACTTCTTGCGGACGTTCAAAGGACCGGACGGGGTGAAATTATTTGCAAACCGTGGGGATGAAGGTCACCTCGTTTTCTCCTTGAATGTTGATTTTTTCAACATCGAAGGCAATCGACAGCGTAATGCAACCACTTCTTGTGGTATCATCTCCTGTGCCTGCCTGAACCTCCCCCCAGACATACGTTATAAACCTGAAAACATGTATTTGGCAGGGATTATCCCCGGTCCAAATGAGCCTTCTGGAGATGAGATCAACCATTTTCTCGATCCGCTGATCGACGATATGGTCACCAGTTGGGATCGAGGTGTACGCTTTTCCCATACAGGCTCCCACAGAAATTGGGTCGTGCGTGCGGCATTGGCTTGTGTCGTATGTGATCTTCCTGCCGCCAGGAAAGTTGCACAGTTAGCTGCAGCAACTAGCCACTTTTACTGTGCTGCATGCAAGTGCACTCGTACCAATACCCTCGGGCGAACAGACATTACTTCAGAAGACTGGCAATTTCGTGACTATACTCTTCTATGATCACGTGCAGAGTCTTACCGGCAGGCTCATTCAGTCGCTGAACGCATTAAGCTTTTTAATACTTATGGGGCGAGGTGGTCGCCACTCTGGCGCCTCCCTTACTGGGACCCCCCACGCCAGTTGGTAGTTGACCCGATGCACTGTTTGTTCGAGGGCCTGGTCCAAGACGAGTTTCGTGAACACTTGGGACTTACAACAGTCACAGCAAGTAAAAACCGTTTAGCAAGTGAAATGCGCCCAGCTTTCGAGCACAGCTTTCACGGCGTCAGTGAAAGTGAAGTAGCAAGATTAAACCATAACAGCCGAAAGCAAATTGGCGTCATTCAGGCGCTTCTTCTGAGTGCCATGGAGGACTACTGTGACGACGATTCCATCAACATGGCTCACCATATTTCCCAGTTAGGGCAGAAACTACGGGCCAAGAACACCGAAGCGTTATGATATGTAGCTGAAGGGCTTGGTGTTGAGCCGATGAGGCAGACGGGCAACAAGGTGTGCAAAGCTCACTGGGTAGATGCCTTGTTAGCCTGGGTGAGTGCCAGCTTACCACAAATGCCTTTCAACTTATCTCTGCACAGTGTCAGAAGAAACCCATGAAAGCTCCCCCTATCGTCCAAACTTCAACTCCAGAGGTGATGCAGTGAATCCAACAAGTGATCAAAGACACGCACACCCCGTCATGGGTGAGATCTGTACCGCATAATTTCGGTGATGCTAGGGCTGGTACCCTGAAAGCTGATGAGTGGCGTACGATGGTCACGATTTATCTTCCCTTGGCATTAATCAGCCTATGGGGACGAAACTACAAGGATCGTGCCGATGGATTGGAATCACAATATTGTCACATCTTGGAACATACCATGGATTTAGTCTCTGCTGTATGCATTGCATGCCTGCGAAGCATGATGGAGGAGCGGATGACCTCATACCGTGGCCACATCATGAGTTGGTTGAAGTCTTTCCCAGAAGTTTTTCCCTGTGCATATATACGTCCAAATTATCATATGGCTATCCACATATACGACTACCTCAGACTCTTTGGACCCGTTAGGTCGTGGTGGTGCTTCCCCTATGAACGCCTTATTGGACACTTGCAACACATGCCGACAAACCACAGATTTGGTACATCATTTCAGAATTGTGGGTCTCCGTGGTACTCATGTCATTCGTAGGGCAGCAAGAAGAGACTGTTTTACAGACGTTCATACAAGGTTCCTGGATCAGATGTTGGTTGTCTCGCCCAGAATGTCCAAAGGTCATTCGGCAATGCAAATTTTTATTCAACAAATACCTATCTGCTGGTGAAAACTTGTCCTATGACTCTACCTATGAGTCGAACAAAGCTCCGTCCTCGGTTCCAAGTGATCTTCACAAGCTCACTTCTGCAAAATTGATTGTTTTCTATCCCCACTTCCGATTTGGTGGATCTAATTTCAGTTGCTGCTCCACCCATGTTGGCAATAGCTTAGTCTTCTTCTACCCTGGAGGCTGTACTTCTACTGCTGTTCCTGGCAGTATAAAGTACATCATCTCTTACGAAGGTGAAATCCAATTTGTCGTTCAACGTCAGTTACACGCGAATGAAGATGTGCTTGACCCATTTTGCCGCTATCCACATTTTCCTGCATCCCTCTACAGTGCCCAACTCTCCGACATGTTAGAGTTGGTCTGGCCATCATGGGTAGTATGTCACTTCGCACAGTGGCAGTATTCTCAGGGAGAGGTTGTCATACTATGACTGACTCAGGTATGTCATGAAAGTGAGTTTATGACAAACAACTGAAAACGGTCTTAGGAGTAGAGAATGCAGCTCTCCTGGACTATGGGTAATGGTTCCCCTACAGAGTATATAACTTGCTACCTCATGTCTCTTGTCATAGCTGCTGAATTATATGAAGGCAGAATGGACGCTCCACACTGCTCGCTTGTATTCATATGTGTTGTGTGGAACTGCAGTACTTCTGATAATCACACTCAAGACAGTGATATGTGTTGTGCAAGCTACGGTACGTGGGAGGGACAAGAGGTGAACTACTTTGTGGCACACTCAGAGGTTTCTCTTCGATGCCTTTGTCGGTGTCTCGATGAGAGGTACTTGAGGCGAAGGTGAATTAAGTCGAGAACTGGCCAGCAGTTCTCATAGTCTTCGAGTTGCGGGAAGCGTCGTTTGGCCTAAGGGGAGTCAGATAGTGCCACTCCCTGACATAGGTAAACATCCTACATGGTTGGTTACTTTCTTAACAGCCTCCAAATCCTGGAAGGTCCTGCTTTTCGTCGTATCAAGGTACTTCTTCACTGCTGCATGAATGACTCGCTGGCCGGTTTCCTTAGTAATCACATGGTTAAGTATATCGTGCAAGACACACCTTCAATCCACGCGTCTCATTGTTGTTGGAACATATAAATCTCCCCTGTATTGCAGGTCTTAGGTGCGATGTTTGGGTGCTTACATAATCACCTTAGAGCGGACTTAGCAGTACATTTTCCTAGAGTTCCCTCAGTAGCTTACAGCCTACTGAGGGTGAGCACCTATATATTTCAGAGTATGTTCCTTACTGACATCCTGTAGTAGCCTACAGGTACAGTACCCCACTCAGTAGCTTACAGCCTACTGAGGTAGCCTACAGAACATATTTCAAGAGGTTATGAGCCCCGCCTAGTGCGGAAAATTTTCCTCATAGGCAAAACCCGGTTGATACTACTCAAACTCGCTACGAAACAAATCTAGTACTCGAAAGTAATTGGAAACTATACTATGGAACCCGAGCTCGCAGCAGATGGCTGCAACTGGCACACCTACGGCAGTTGGGTGCTGAAGGCCCTCTCAGAAGACGACTTATTGGGTTACCTCGAAGGGTCTGAAACACGACCTACAAATCCAAGATTACTACTCGGAGTTGGTGATGGTTGGACACCACAAACCGACGAGGAACGAGAAGCTGTCACAGTCTGGAGAACTGCTGACGACGTGTGGCAACAACGGGCTGCTATGGCCCATTACCTTATCATTTCCGGCATACCCGACTCTATCTTGATGCTCGTTATGCATTTAGAAACTCCTCGCGAGACCTTCGCCTACCTCGAAAGTCGCTATGGTCGAATTCCGAGACCTGAAAGCCCAAAGGTTGTTGACGAAGCCAGTCGAGAGCACAACTTGCCCTTCGAGCAGTGTGCAGCTGAAGACAGCACTCAGAGTGCTGGTAGTAGCAACGACGAGCCAGAAAACTCACCTGGTAGTCAAGGTGAACTAGTGGACAGTCCCAGCGACTGCACCGAGATCACGACTGGGCACTTAGAACCCGAGACGGAGATCATAGACGCGCAGCAGGTGGACTACCTACCCTTGGTTGAAGTTGGGGCTGTGGACTCGGAACGGCTGGATGAACTTGCAGACACACCTCGAGAGGGAAAGACCCCAGATCTCGAGGATAAGAGTCTGGAGGGGAGGGACAGCAACCCGGGATACTGGGAGATCCTATCCAACGAAGGATACGAGCTAATCGACCCGCCTATCGAAGATAATCGATGCCTCTCGATGGATGACGAGACAATCATCAATGTACCGGATCCACCCAGCTCTCACTCCGAACTTCCTACCATACAAGTCAAATGCCCTACGTCAGTGAAGCGTGTGCCGACACGAACCCATAGTGCCACGAGCACAGATTTCACCTTACCCATGCCAGAACCGATGCCGAAGGAGTCAGACAAGGTGGAGCATGGTGGTTGGCATGATGATGGAGCTAGTAGTGGACATCCGGACTCGCACCGAGTCAGGAAATCAATGCTAACTGGAAATAGAGGTCAGCACGGAGAGCACGAGGCAAAACGACCGATGCACTCACCTGCACCACCTGCGCCACCTCCGAATGGCATACCGGACATGCTTACACCCTTCACGAACCTACTTCGACGTGGAAGACTCAAAATGAAAGCCGAAAATGTGAGCAATGCATGTTCGAGGAGCAATGCCTACCGTGCACGAGCGGTCCTCATGCGGCCACTTCCGCCCCTTTCAACGCCCTCGAAACGGTCCATAACCCCTGCGGGATGGTCATGGATGGTAACGGTATACTATAACAAGGTCAGGCATACGATACGAGTCGAAACGAGAGGCTACACGCACCATGGTAGCCATACAAGTGTTTCACCGCCCCACAAAGTCTTGCACCGCCTCCGGAACATCTCGAATACCTTCTGGCGGCAGGGGGTGCCTCCTAAATCGATGCTGAATGATATGCAATGGCCAACGAACCTGCCTATGGCCAAACGGCTGCCTGTGAGCAGCAGTACGAGACGAGGTTACAAGTGCAGGGCCAAATGGCCAAACGACTTACCTGTACCATCCAGACCCACTCAAAACGACTTCGCATACCCTCCTGGGACCCTCAGGGACCCACGCCGACGTGGCCGGATCAAAACCGACCTGCGAAACATCTGCAATGTCGAAACAAGAGGCAGAAGCGCCTCCATACTCACCATTCCCTTTTCGCCACCTCGCGAGCTTGCGAAACACCTCTGGAATGTTGCTAATACTTACTGGCGACATGGGATACCCCCTGGACGGTCGGAAAGTGTCGAAAATCCATTGTTATTCGAAACGACGGCCTCGCGATAGCGGTACAAGGCCAGAGGACGCGCGCACAGCAAACGGATTCCCGAAATGGCAGTTGCCACAACATGCAGCACAGCCACAGCCACCTCGCGGCTCCTCGCACTGCACAAGGACTCGAAGCTGCATTTGCAGCAATCACACTCGTTTATTTGAATATTTGGTATATCGTTCCTTTCGAGTTCTATATCTATCACCCCTACCTAACCATACAGTGGAGTTTAAGGGGGTGTGTTGGAACATATAAATCTCCCCTGTATTGCAGGTCTTAGGTGCGATGTTTGGGTGCTTACATAATCACCTTAGAGCGGACTTAGCAGTACATTTTCCTAGAGTTCCCTCAGTAGCTTACAGCCTACTGAGGGTGAGCACCTATATATTTCAGAGTATGTTCCTTACTGACATCCTGTAGTAGCCTACAGGTACAGTACCCCACTCAGTAGCTTACAGCCTACTGAGGTAGCCTACAGAACATATTTCAAGAATTGTCGGGCCACTTTAAGTGCTCTTCGAGGTTGTATCCACCCCTTCCCGGCCTCCCCACTTCGCCAGGCGGCTTCGGAATTTTAGCTTCGGGCTCAAGGGATTCAAGGGAGCTGAGAGAGGAATCTGATGGCGAAGGAGAAAGTAGTCTCTCATTTTCAGGAAGGACAGTGGAGGCGAAGCTGACTGCCTTCGCAGGCCGTGGTGACGAGGGTGGACTTGGGCCTGGTGTCTGATTGGAGTGTGGTGGTTTCGCTTTCACCCCTTCTCCTAAAGGGACATGGGTCTTTATAACACACATTTCTTGTTGCGACACTACGACCATGCGCAAGACTTGTTGGTACTCAAGCTCCATCTGCGAAGATAGGAGGGGCAACAGTTGTAGGGCCTCCGGCCTAAGAGAGGGAAGAGGTGGGACGGATTGTGCTCTTGCTGGTTGTGATCTAACAGGCGGCATGGGGTATTTGGTATCTGAGGAGCGGGAGTTGCTTGGGATATGTAGGCTCTGAGGGATTGCGGAGATTGCTTATTAGCCTACCTGCTCTATTGTTCTATTGTCTTCAAGTGACGGCAGTTTCCAAGGTAACATTTGTTGCCTCGGTTCAGTTCTTTCTTTTTGTTTTTCTTTCCCAAGCTAATCTACACATACACTTGGCACTCTGGCGCACTTACTATGCTAAGGTTCGACAGTGGATTGGCTCCATGCACCAGGAATGGGCTGCTTTTGTACTACTTCTATTGGCTCCTGAAGATGCGTTGTCTTGGTGGGAGCATGTGGGTGGGAAATAGGTACAGAAGTAACCTGTGGATAACCCAATGAGTGGCAACAATAGGTAAAGACATGGTAGTAGTTGACCTTGCTCGCATGGCACCTCGCATGGCACCTCTGGACAATCTGAAAAGCTATACAGATAGCATCTGCAGCTGCGCACTCAAGGTCTTGAGAAAGCCGCTCATCCATTGGTCCCTTAAAGTTTACTAAGTGGCGCTGCACCACGTTGAGAATGCGTTCTTCCAAGTTATCTGTAAGTGAGAATGAACAAGAACCTTGGGATGAGATCGGGTTAGGATGAAGTGTAACCGGTACTTACTACCATTGTCAGTATCAAGGGAGAGAGAGAGAGAGGGTGTATTGTCGGGTTCGCCCAAGATCACCGCATTGCTCCGGACCAGCCATGAGGGGCACGAAGGTGTTGAGCTTGACGACGCAGATGACACAGACAAAGACTCGGGTGAATGCGGATAGGGACTGAATCGATTGTGCGAAACTGAAGGCCTCGATCGACAAGTGGATTTAGCCATGAGTAAGCACGAAGAAAACCGACTAGACAGGTGATGTTAAATGGTACGGATGAGAAGACCTAATTGCGGCAGTGAATTTATATGTTATCATAGACAATCAATAGTGGTACTCACCATCATACCTTGATCAGGAGACCTAATTGTGGCAGCAAATTAATTGCTTAATGTTATTGTAGACAATCAATAGTGGTACTCACCATCATACCTTAATCAGGAGACCTAATTGTGGCAGCAAATTAACTGCTTATTGAATCAAACACTAGCAGCATTAGATTCATTGCGCTTTTGAAACCAAGCTTTTTATTCATAAGCTGTTGCCATACTAACTACTCATTTTCCACGAAGGACTGTACCGGTTTGGAAAAGTCGAAAAGTCGAAATTTCCACATGTGGTTGAGTTGCCGCTGTCGGTTGGGAGTAGTTAGAACAACGGCGGAGCTAACACTGTATAAGTTTAGAGTATTTACAATGATTACCCGTGTGTTCTTCGCGTTGGTTGTCCACGCGTTGGTTGTCCACAAGTTTTCGCCTGAGAAAATAGTGGGATAGCGATACACAGGCGATAACTATGGGACGTACGCACCAGCCGGAATCCATAATCTTCTGGATTTTTTCGAGCTATGATAGATTCTCTCCCTTCGCACTTATTCGGTCATTGAGAACATCACTAGACATCTAGGGCTAGGTCAAATCGTATCCACGTATACACGCATGCACAAATTTCTACAGTATACACGAATACATGAATACACAATTTCTAACTAGTGTAACGTTGGAAGCAGATGAGTTAGTACCCTGGACCCTCCTAGTGAATAGTGGGCGACTTACCTGCGGGAGGTGGAAAAGAAGAAAAGGTGTTCGTGAGAAAAGCCAGCGTTGATATACTGAACGCAACTCACGATCATGTGCATGGCAACTACTCGCAACTACTCGCATAGTTTCCCGTGTGCACGTGACCGTGAGTTGCGTTCAGTATATCAACGCTGGCTTTTCTCACGAACACCTTTTCTTCTTTTCCACCTCCCTGCAGGTAAGTCGCTCACTATTGGGGGGGCTGTATACGCTAATTCGTTGGTACATACGTAGGTGTTTGGATCAATCATACAAACCTGAATTCGCATCAATGTCTCAACAGGTGGAATCAGCATGAAGGTAAGCTACCCTCCATTTGCGACAAGTTCATAGTACTAACTAGATTCTTGACTTATCGTACTCCGTCGAAAACATCTCTTTTACTCGGGGGCAAGAACTTGATAGCGCTTTTTTCCGCCATGGGGAGGTCGACGCACAGAGCACACGTGTGCGAGTTAGTCAAGTTTTCTCATGGGACATGGAAGTCTTCTCCTTTCCACTCACCCACTCACGTCAATAACAGTCTCCAGATCTCCCCGGTCTCTCTTTGGTCTCCATTATTTATGTACTATACTATTTAGCAGTACGTAGATCAAATACCAATCTGGTTGGTGAGACGTGTTTATGACAAGCAGCACATTTCGTTGATGTGTACTGTGTACTGTACATTCTTTCTATAACCAAATCTATAAATGGCAGAGCTAGTGTCCTTGAGAAAAAGACAGTATCGGAAGATACAGTTAGTCGTATTCAATTGACCACCGCATTCACGTCTGATCAACCACGCATTTCTAGGTTGCCCTATGCTTTTAGCTGCCAATGTTGCCCCCCTATGATCTCCCTCTGGTCATTTAGTGTTAAGCTGGTCTCTGGCAGGGACTATTCGCATTATTGCATTGGGCATCTCAGGGAGGTGAGAAATCTCATCGAAGTTCACAAGGTCATTAAGTATAAGCCGATCACTAGGTTGCTCTGATGGTGACTATGCTATTGTTTTCGCGATTTTTTTGTGCCAGACAAAAGGCTAGGCGCCTATATATCCCCTCCTAAACTTTCACAATATAGGTGTGACGTAAGTGATAGATGACGACGGTTACAATGCGATCTATAATGGCAACGATGGCGACAGCAAGGTAGGTAGATTAACTCTGGACCTTTTGTCATTCTACGAGTTAACAATTGGCACACCATGCCATGGTCTATCTCCATCGGTCTTTACGACAATGGTTTTGTTGCAGTAGGCGACCAAAGTGGTGTCAACGTGGGTACCCCACCGTGTCACCTGATGGAGTCCCGGTCGCTCTCATCGTATTTAACTGATTATGTTCATGATCTAATGGGAAACATCACCAGGCGGAGAGCCATGCTGGTGTGTACCGCCCTTTTCTTTATTGATATCTGGGACTAAACAATATCATAATAGGAGAATTTGAGAGGAAGAGTTCCCAGATGCCCAGCGGACGATGTCGCTTGCAAAACAGATATCGTGAAACCCTTTCTGAAGACGTTTAGGCAGGTTCCCAAGCGCAAACCAGAGGGCGATCCCGCAGTACCACCCCCAAAAAAGAGAGCGATGAAAATTTCCAGCGTCAGCTATGTAGGCAGTAGGCGGGTTCCCAAGCGCAAACCAGAGGGCAATCCCGCAGTACCACCTCCAAAAAAGAGAGCGATGAAAAATTCCAGCGTCAGCTATGTAGGTGGCAGTCAGTACTCGGAAATCGACTTTTCTCACATTATCTAGGATATACCGCAAGAGTGCCATCTCTGGCGGCTCCCAGATGAATTACTATTCGACATCATGAATTTGTTAGACACAGATTCGCTCCGAAGGTTATCCCAAGTATCCAAATTACTACAGGGTTTTTTGGGTCGTCGCTACTTGGCTGCAGTAGGCTTCAAGTTCCCAATCGCTGGTTGGTTGGATCTAAACGAGGCTGTTTGTGAGGCTCTCCCTGTGTGGAGACGCATTTCGTTCAGAACCGTGCACACTCTATGGTTCACGTCTTCACAAGTATTAACCAGACAACAGCTGGGTGTGATGTGCACATTCTTCGACTCTCTCGAGGATACACAAGCAGTTCATAGAGTCCACATGCACCTATACATTGACCCGACATCCATATCCCCCATCTTTGGCTCTCTCTTAGCGAGCATACAGCGTTCAGGATGTAGTGAACTTCATGCGAGCACCCATAGTGTCTCCTGTGGTTCGATTCGTATCCCCTGCAAGGTTCACTCGTTTCCCAGTGGCCTAGCATCCCTGACATCCCTTAACGTCAGCTCGCCTATCTTCTTCTTTCCACACACTATCCGGTTCACCCTTTCTATGCTACAAACTGTGCCACTGGCGAGTTTACGACTCAATAATACAGGCCTAAATCCTGTACAGTGGGCAGCACTCCTTCGCAAGGTCAACCTACCTCGTCTCACCGAGTTGGAGGTGGACCAGAGTTGCCCACTTCGTGCACTTACTGCCTTTTTAATCGCACATCAAGCCGTCTGCAAACTCACTATCTCCCACTATGGTATCCCCACCTTGCCTATGCAATGGACCACCCGTCGCCCTACCCTCCACTCCCTGCGGGAGCTTGTGGGATCTGTTGCCAGTGTCCTCGGCTTTCTCAAATCAGTAACCCTTTCTGGCAATTTTCAAAGTCTACGTATCAAGTTCCCTCCCTACTATCCCGGAGAAAACGTATTTCCTAGCATCTTGTCGTGCGCAGAGTACCTCCCTCACCTCCCCAGTCTTGAAATCGCCATGCCTACAATTACTTCTCTTGACGAGCTTGCGGCATTTGTTGCATTTCCAATAAATGACAGGCGCATAGTCCCTGCAAGGCACCTCACTTTGAGGGGAACCCACCCAGTCCTTAGTACCCTGGATGTCTTGGATATAATTGTAGGTCCGTAGGTGTGCTTGCTTAGTTGCCTCTAACCGCTTTTCAGGGTCAGTGTGGTCCTTGGCTCTGAGCATTTCCTAATGTTCGCACGCTGCACATCGCAACGGGTAGACCCCTCGCTCTTGATAGATACAGGGATATTTTCCGTCCCTTCACTCGAGAAGAATTAGAGGTTGCGATTATTCCATACTAATGATCACTCCTTGGAAAAGCATGTAGGTAGAGGCTCAGCATTGCACGCGGGTATGTGATCGTGAGTTGCATTCAGTATGCCAATGCCAACATTTCTCACGAAAACCTTTTCTCCTTTTCCACCCACCCATAGGACTCATTTGTCTGCACTATTTAGTAGTACGTAGATATTGTACTAGTGCTATTGTATTTGTAGACAAGACAAGACAACGTGTTCGCTGAAGTGATCCCCTATGAATGTGTAGTTAAGGGACGTTTCTCCAATCAGGCCATATAACAAATAAAAATAAAAATAAGGCACTACGTGAGTTACTCTCCAGCATGGTCAATGGATACATGGTTACCCTAACGTGTTGCTCCAGGTGTCCTGTTAGGCGCGATGCCAGATAATTATAATCGTACTTGTCGCCAGGTGACGAGACAATTAGCTTGAACACAATTGTAAATCGTTCTTATCCACGACCTAATTGTTATGGGGAGATCGCAACCATCAGGTAAGTCGATAATAAACGAAACAACTGTAAGTTACTCACTGGTTATGGGCGTCAGGACCATCGGGTTGAGTCGACAACAAACGAAACAATTGTCAATTATTCCTAGTACTAATGTGTCCTTCGTAGACATATATAACACGCATTGTTGTTCCGCTGTCAACGAATCTGTTAACGATGCTTTTCTCATGGTTGCAGTCCCGAGAAGAAAGTTACCCTCTCACCCCTTTGGATGGCAATGACGACTCATCTGTAGAACATAATATCTCGTCAAGCTCGATGAACACCAATGGTAAGTAATTCGCGCTGTATGTCTTTGCCCCCACTCCTCATGCACAATCCCCCACAGAACATAATGCCCCGTCAAGCTTATCCGCTACTATGCCCATGAACATAGATAATCCATGGAATGGTAAATAATCAATCCGCACAGTATACTGTTTCTCGCTCGTTCCTCATGCATCAGACAGATGTTACGTCTCTCAGTCTTTCGAAGTCGTCAAAGGAGATAGAAAACCCTGTCGATGGCCGTGTAACGGTGGCAGGCGCGTCTGGTGTAGCTGAGGAGTCTGCCTCTACCGTCAATATCCGTGAAACCACAGCAGTCATGTTTGGTGTAGTCACAGATGCTCATCCATCTGCTACCATGCCAGTGGAAACCGTGGAGAATCCCTGGTCTGAAGCATCCGAAAATACCACCGTTGTCATGAGATCCATAGGATCCGGTCCAGGCAAATGCTCTGCCTTTGCGAATGCTGCTCGCGCTGGTACGTCCCTGCAATCTCGTTTAGGTAAACATCCCGGCAACAGGCATGAACCCTATATTCCATCTGTGAGTGCTGCTTGCTACTTACTGATTGTACTGTATTTTTCTAACTCGCCTTGGCAGAAGGTGGTCCTTAAGGAATTAGACTACTCATCTAGCCTTTGCGATGACTTATACAAATTCATGCAAGAGCAAACAAAAGAGCGCAATGAACTCATAAAGGCCTTTGAGGGAGCATGCGTAACTATTGAAAAGGAACACAATCTAGCACTGGCGCAGGTACGGGAAGAGATGGGAGATGGCGCTCGAGCGTTCAGCACATACAAAAAACGTGTAGAGCAGGAACTTCGTGACCGCGACGCCACTATAGCCAACCAACGAGCTATGCTTGAAGAATTCGACACCAATCTTAGGACACTCCGAGCGGCACTGGAGGGTGAATTTACTAGATTAGACATATGTCTATCATTGTGCACGATCTCCTGCCTCTAATCCCTTTCTGCAGGCAGATGGAAATGCAAAGTTTTCTCGGTTGTCAGAAGAGCATGGGCGACTCCAGCAAGAGGTCGAGAGTCGAGACAGAACCGTAGCACAGCAAAGGGCTGCCCTCGAACATCTCCAAGATGAATTTAGGACACTGCACACTAAATTGGATTGTGAAATTGCCAGAGTAAATGTACGGCTTCTTCTTCTTCGATGTATAGTGTCTAAAACACATTGCAGACTGAGAAAGACTCTGAGCTTGCGGCCTTGACACAGAATTTCTCACATTTACGGACAGAGAAGGAGGCTGAGCTTGCGGCCTTGGCACAGAAATTTGAGGGTGCCTTGCATCAAGTCGAGGCCCTTAAGCGGAGTCAGCAATTGCCCCAGTCTGCGCAGACACATGTGCCATCTACGTCATCTGCCACTCCCCACCCAATCAACAGGTTTGATCTACAGGAAGAGGTGGGACAAGATGTCGAAGGAGAACCCTGTCATGCCCACATGCCTATAGATACCGAAAGGACTCCGGGAGTTCCTCCCAGAGAAGTCGCAGCTGGCTCAGTTGCAGAAGAAGTTGTCCGGATGCTAAGGATGGACGCTGTAGGATGCCTTTACAGCACACCGTGCCACAAAGTAAATTCCAGGAAACATCGCCAGTTGGCTGTGGTGAAGGAGGAGATCATGAGTGATAAGGAGCGGAATGATAATCTGGTAAGTGACTTTCTTCCGTTGCGATTTCTACCTCTAATGATTATATCATAGGAGCATATCAGGGACTTGTTTGGTCATGCTTTTTCAGTCATGGGAGACGCTGACTTTCTTTCTTATGAATTGCCCTCACGTGAGGTGATAACGAGTTTCACTGAAGGCAATGGCCCGGGCCCTGACCCCATCAACCTACTGTGGGACTTCTCAAGTCCAGTTTCATCGGTTTGGAACAAAGCTATTGTCGATATTTTGCTAAACAAATTGCATGAATTGCGTATGGAAGGAAACTGGACTACCACGCCAAGGAGTGACGAATACTGGAGGGAGGCAATTAAACAGAAATTCAACCAGATCAAGGTAATATGGAACAAAGGGAGGCCCCGGAGGCTCAATGACAATATCCTGGAAACACCTGCAGAAGTTGCGGTTAGGTTGATGCAGAATAAAGTGGACAACCTCAAGTCTGCATGGAAGGATATGCGAAGGGTAGCAGTAAGTTTCTTTTTTTTGTCCTTGTCAGCTTGTCTTACTAAGAGTGCAGAAGTTCCGGCGCCGCTCGATCACTACAAAGACATTTTTATGTGCAGAAATGGCACGGGGCACAAAAGATAAGGAAGTCTGGCAATGGCTCTCCGACGTGGTTGATCACTTGGGCAATGATGGTATGAGTTCAGAGGACAGTGAGGAGGAAGACATGCAAACTGTCTTTCGAGTCTGTAGTCTGCCATGGAGACGCGGTGTCGACAAAGAACTGCGATTCATCGATTCCAAACGCAAAGATCCGGCTGTATCTTCCCCTAGAGGTGCCAAATCAGTCAAGAGAATCAGACCCTCTAACCCTTTACCATCGTCTCGTCAGCCTGTGCATGGCTTGCCTGCTGCTTTCTACAAACCCCAGTGGTTAGAAATGAATCCTATGGCCGCATCGGACGAAGTATTTAACTGGACACAATTTATTGTACAGGGTGTATGAAGTACATGACATGTCATAGTTGTTCGTGCCAACATGGCACACGAGGTAGTATCACTGTACATGCCCGTGTTGTATTCATACTTCAGGAATTTGTCTCAGTTGTATGATGTGGGTCTAGCTCGTCTGCTGTAACCTATGCCATGTTAGCTCTGAAAAGCGAGATAGACCACGCACTATGTAGGCCGTCCCTGGCTGCAAATATTCCGCTCACTGTCCAATAGCTGCCATGTTAGGCATTCTGTTCGTCAAATCCCCTATGCAGTTGAGCATTTGAGACAGTTAGTGTAGCCGGGGAGGATAGCCTTGATCCTGTATGGAATTAACCCCATTCAGCAACAGCATATGTTTCAATCTATGTTCTAGCAAGTTTCACGCATTGGCCAGCTTCGAGCAAAACCTGTCTGCATTGTCCAGACCGGGTCTATGTAGAGACCAGTTGTCCTACATGTACCTACATACGCAACATGGCTCTATATAAATGCAATCAAGTTGATTGCATGGTCGTGAACCAGAATTGTCAGGTGATTACAGCCGTCATTAAATTGAAAGGCCTACATTGCTTCATGGATTCACGGGAATAACTTGGCATACATCCCCGAACAGAAGCTTAGTACCGTCCTCCAGTTCCACCCCTTTTGGCGCTTTCTTGCTCTGACATTTCTTGACCCGGTGAATTTGCCCGGCGAGCTTGCCCCGTAGTATAAGGCAAGATTGCCCAGCACTCGTCGGGTTGGCAGGGGTCAAGTCACGCGCAGGGATAAAATGGTGCTCGACATTCGTGCTCACTGTACTTGAGGTCACAGTGACTGACACATGACCGGGGGGGGCCAAGCCACACCCTTGTGCGACTGTGGAGAAACGGTCAGGAGCCGTAGTGTGAACCACACGCTTCTCCAGTGAGCCACAGTTGTAAGAGAGGCTGACCCTCAGGCATACGTGCCACTTAGCGTAGTCGCAGAAATTATTGTCGAAGAGCCAGGGAACGCAGCCTAAACAGCAATTTCAATTTGGGTGTGATGGGGAACCAGACCTACGTACCATAATCGACTTGCTGCTGCACAGTCTCCTTGGAGCATCGTGATGTGGCATCATTGGGGTGGACGACCCAGGGGTTGTAAGCTGATGTACTGGGGCCTGGTTCGGCTGAAGGATCTGCAACGGGCAGAGGAGGGGGTGGGGTAATGCGGTGTGGAGGGGGTGCAGTCCGTACGAATGAAGTCCGGCGAAGTTCTATGAATGCCGCCATTCGTGCAGGGTCCAAGGGGGCACCACTGAGGAGCACGCCAGATCTGTACATGACAAGGAAAATCAGTGCGTGACTATAGTGGGCGAAGCCACTTACTCGGTGACGACTGCAGTATGTTTCAACTGCATAATGCCAGAATGAATCGCAACCTGGCAAGTGGTTCTGCCTACCGACCGCAGCGTTCCTCTGTATCCCTTACTGGGGCCGGAGATGATCCATACCTCGCGGCCGACTTGGCGTTCTACGTCACGAAGGGAATAGTCTTGCAGTTTGATGCAAAACCCAATGGGAACATCATGCTAAAATGTCATTAGAGTAGTATGGAAGCAATGAGTCCGAACACTTACCCATGGTCCATCTTCCGACAGCACTGTAAGACGCCCGGCTATAGTATCGACGGTGCGAACAGGCCCTTCAACACCTACAGCAGGACCGCGTGCCACTTGTACACGGTCGCCGACAGTGACATCGTACCCCCTCTCCTTTGAGAATTGTAGGGTATTCGGAGGAATGACGACAGCATCATCCATACAGACAGATATCTGTATGAGGTCACTATCCTCATGGACATCGCTGTCGCCCCTAGTAACATCGGGTTCCTCAGCCTTTGACTTTCCTTTATCTCCAAGGTCAGCAGTGCTTTTCGGCTGAATCATGGACGGTGTGACCAATAGTTCACGACCGCTGTAGTAGTGTAACATGCCGCAAAGGTCCTTGTGAGGGCCACTGACGACACGTACTAGGTCCCCTGGTTGTAAACGGTTCTCGTTAGCTAAAGGATCGTACCGGACCTGATCATCGGCTCGAGAGGCGTATGTTGTCGGGGAGATGTACGATGCTAGGAATATTCCTGGTGAAGAGATGGATTAAATTGAGTCAGGGGATGAGCAGAGATCTGAGGGAGGAATTCTTCCAGAGGGACTTCTATAGCCTGGAGAGACTGTCTAGAGACGTCTGATGCTGTCTGATGCTGTCTGAACACGAATGAAGGCAACTCGAGGCCTTCTCGAACCCGAACTCGAAACTCGAAACTCTCGAAACTCTCGGAACACGACTTGTTACTTCTTAAGTAAGTACAATGTAAGGTAAGTGCGCGAGTGGCTTACTTAAGCCACCTCACGTGTCTAAACTCGAAACATGAAGTAAACTCTAAGGTAAATGAACAGAAACAAAAGAAAAGAAAGCAAAAACAATAAAATAAACAAAACCCCCCAGTAGGGAGTATACTCTCCCTACATCCACGGGTCACTTGAGACTTCAACCGTCCTCGGTTGCGAACTGACAGCATGAACTCGAAGGCGCCAACAGGTGGAGGTAGCAGACCAACATGCCGAAGGACAGCGCCTGCGCGAGACATCATGAAACTCGAGTAGATGGTGAAGGGGAGTGCAGGGAAGACATGGGAAAAGAAACTGAACGGATACGCGTATTCGGTGATAAGATATTCGCGAAACTGTCGGAATGCGCCCTCGTCCACGAAATTGGGAACATCTCCACATCCGTAGTGTCAGTCACCACCTAACATACATCACCTGAGAGCCTTCATCGAGTAGTACCATATCCTCGAAAAGCGAGAGGTTCGGCCACGAACTGAGGGAGATATGGCGTATGCGACGTCACTGCATAGTAGGGGGATGGGGAGAGGGGAAGGTCGCCGAGCAACAACCGCTGGGCAATCGATACGAAACCGTAGGTCGTGGTAGAGGACGACTGGGATGAGATGGAGAAAGAGGAATTATACGGATTGGCCCGTCCAGTCCCATAATATCCGCCAAGTCGCCTCATACCCCTGGGTACACCAAGAAAACCCATATCTCCCCAACCATTGAGCGTGCCGCAACGAAAGAGGTATCACCAGGTAGATACAAACAAACAGTCCCACCGTGCAAAAATACGAGAGGCACGGCGCAAAAATGACCAAGATACGCGATGCCGACCTCCTCACCCTGTTCAGACACGAAAGCTCGGATAACTCAGGAACCGTGAATGCGCGCGCGACGTCTTGTATATCGTCTGGTAGGTACCGTCGAGTAGTTTCACGTCTGAGAAAAGCGTGCGATTCGGTCGAGAATTACCTAGGTTATGGCCCAAACGCAGTAGGGGCTAGGAGGGTGGCATCGCGTCGGTGGGGAACTGCTGGGCGGCGTCCTACGAAACTGCAGGAGGCGGTAGGGGGGCATGTGGAATGATGGGAGAAGAAGGAAGCGGGAAAAAAGCTGCACCCGTTCCCGAGATATCTGCCAAACCGTCTCCCCCCCCTCCAAACACGAAAACATCCGCATCTCCACAACCACGGCGCACATCGCAATGAATAAGGCCTCACCAGGTAGATATGAACGAGTAGTACCACCATCCGAAAAAGCGAGAGGTACGGCGCAAAGGTGATTGAGATACGCGATCCCGACCTCGCTACCCTGTCCAAACACAAAAACTCGAATAACTCCAGAACAACAAATGCACTCGTGACGTCTTGTATATCGTCTGGTAGGTTTCGTCTAGTAGATCCACGGCTGCGAAAAGCGAGAGATTCGGTGCAGGGGGGCATGAGTTATGCATCAAATGGGGTAGGGGGTGGGAGGACAGTGTCGCGTTGGTGAAGATCCACTGGGCTGAATCCTACGAAACTTCGGAGGGTGGTAGAGGGATGCGTAGAGAATTGGGAGAACGCAGAAACACGGAAAACGGCGCACCCAATCCCGAGGTATCCCAAATTTCGTCCTACAAAACCTTTCTCCAAGGAACGGACCATATCTCCGGATGTGCTGAGGCAAATGCGACGAAAAATCTACCTTTCGAAAGGTCTCGTCGAGTAGAACTCGAATCCCAGTTTGCGAGAGGGATGGGTGAGTAGTGGTCGAGGTATCGCGTTGACGGTGTCGGGGTGATGTGGATGTGCGGGGAAACTTCAAGAGCGATATATTCATAAAAAAAGACATAGAATACAATACCCAAGCAGCGAAAGTGGCCCTACATCGACTCAGTACCACCTTCGAGAGGGCTGGGGTGTGCGACTGCGACTGCGAGACCTTCTCGAGCATGGTGGTGCATGACTACTGTGGGATGAGCGAGTACTGTAGGATGCAAGTCTGCTGACTAGCTGGCTGGCAAGCTGTTCCAGCTCAGGATTGTCTCTCGAGAGGGTTGGTAGGCGCGAGCACTCGAGCAAGGGTGCGGGTGGTGGTGAGCGGCGGTGATGGTGGTCGCGGGAACGAGAACGGCGGCTGTGGGACCCGTTCGAGTACGAGTGCGGATACCTACGACTGTGGCTTGGTGAATCCTCGAAGCGCGAGTGAGATGGCGAGTGCAGTCGGCCATGGCCGCGAGAATGAGAGCGAGAACGAGATCGACCGCGAGAGTATCTTGTAGGTAGAGTGCAAGAGGGTGAACGAGGGCGGCACAACGAGGCATCGCTCGAGCTCGAGGATGCACTAGGTGCTCGAATAGAGTGACTCGGCCCTTCCGTTGAGAGTGGCGCACACAACGGTCGTTCCGAGGGGGTATTAGGGTGCACTAACAAGCGGGACTGAGACAAACCTAGCGAAACCATTTGGGTCTGCGGCTCGAGGCTACCCACATCCTCCAAGGGTAGCCTGCCTGGACTCGAAGGAGGATTTCGAATATCCTTAGACCGGTTTCCTAGATCCCAGTGTGCCAGACGGTCCTTGAGAGTGCGCCCGGGTACTTCTCGCGGTATCTCTTGTCCTGTAGGCAGTACGACGCGACCATTTACTAGTAGACACTTTCCCGCGGCTAAGTACTGCTTGCACGAATCACAATTCGCTCGAATATGACCCTTCTGACCGCAGAAGAAGCAAAACGAATATATTCGCCGGGGCAAGCGGCTGACAGAGGTGACTGGTGGCTGCGCGCACGAACTTCTGGCCTCTCGAAGGCCACCATGAGTCTCGAGAAGAGATTTCGCTGCAGTCGCGAGCTTGATTATGTCATCGAGGAACCTTCGAAGCTCCTCGGGGCGCCGAAGGAAGCTCGAGGCTTCGGGAGAACTACAACTCGGGGATTCATGGCCGTGCATGACGTCGGTGGGAGCTCGAATGAATATAGCGATATGTGAGTGAGTATTTCGAGAGAGAATATGAGCACAAAAGCGAGACCGAGGCTGGAAACTGCGAGAACACGACCAAAACCGAAGAAACGAGACCTGAAATTGCAGATACGAGACTGAAACTGATGAGAGAGGGGGTACCAGGCTAAGACAGAAGCCCCTCGCGGTGGGCTCCAGATGAAGAGATGGATTAAATTGAGTCAGGGGATGAGCAGAGATCTGAGGGAGGAATTCTTCCAGAGGGACTTCTATAGCCTGGAGAGACTGTCTAGAGACGTCTGATGCTGTCTGATGCTGTCTGAACACGAATGAAGGCAACTCGAGGCCTTCTCGAACCCGAACTCGAAACTCGAAACTCTCGAAACTCTCGGAACACGACTTGTTACTTCTTAAGTAAGTACAATGTAAGGTAAGTGCGCGAGTGGCTTACTTAAGCCACCTCACGTGTCTAAACTCGAAACATGAAGTAAACTCTAAGGTAAATGAACAGAAACAAAAGAAAAGAAAGCAAAAACAATAAAATAAACAAAACCCCCCAGTAGGGAGTATACTCTCCCTACACCGGGACCTCGACCTATGAACTCATCAGTAAAAAGTCATACTTCACAAGATCATGACTCACTTGTTGGTCACTGCCCTGCAGTAGGAACATATCATCTCGTCTGCTGATTACCATGCCCTGAAAGCCGCAATCAAGACCTGCGATGACCTTGACGGAAGCGCCAATAGGGAATTCCAGCTTGAAATCGTGTACGGAGATTTCAAGTGACCCAAGATCATCACTTGAACTGTCAGTCAAAACATGGACGGTGATGGATTTGCATTGGAGGTCCATTGCAACAATGCGAGCCAACTGGCTTGCAAATTCGCCCAAGCAAATCCTACCGGTGTCTCCTTCTTGCCACCATCGAGTCGAGAACCTGGTCAGGGTACGGTCGACCACGGAGGGATCTACGGATGCCATGGCAAACCAGGCGACCTCGTCAGGCGAAGGCACCCCCGCCACCTTCACCCACTTCTTTGGGAAAGAAATGCGACTACAACCGAAATGATACTCGGACCCGTCGCAGTAGGCGACGGGGTGTCCCTGGTCATTTGTAGACAGTGTTACCTCGAAACCATGCTCCCTGGCTAATTCCACATCAAACAAACTACGTCCATCCATGGGACTGTGCGTGTCAGAGTAATAAGGCAGCGACTGAGGGACAACGAGAGTCTCGACCGAAGAGTCCTTGACAGAGAGTACATATGTGATGTTGTTCTTGAAGGTTCCAAATAGTATGCGCACCCAGGAGCGTATGGGGATATCGCAGGGCTCCATGACGGATCGCATTTGCTCTGGGGGTATCCGCATGATTTCCCTGACAAGGTCAGTATGCGAAGGGGGGAGGCTCAGTTGAACTTCCAGTGGACTGCGAGCTTCTACGAAAATCCATCGAGGAACTGATCGGAACGTTTGGCACGACATGTCTCTATGCCTAAGGTGCTCCAAGACAAACGCTGCAGCGCAAACTAACAGAGATGAAGTGAGATGTTGAGCAAGGAAGTGCGCAGTGGACTGACCGGTGGGCAACTCTATCATATAGACCCTCGACTCGATCGGGCCTACGTCCACGTCCATACCGACTTCTGCCTTGCGAACCGGACTTCGATACACGTGTGCACTCGATCCTTTGGCACTCCCCTCACGGTTATAATGATTGACAATGTGTTCGAGTCGTTTGTTGAAGGTAGTACGTCCTGACGGAGCGATCTCAGTTACCCTTGGACTGCGATGCACTGCGCTATCTTGGTCGCCTTCATGTTCACTTTCGTCGTCGTCACCGTCCTGCGCGGATGTGTCTAAAAACTGGAGAATGCTCCCGCTCGTTCTCGTGCACTTCGCTGGGGGTAGGGGGCCCCTGGATTTGCGAGAGGCTTTGCCTGAAGGATGGGTTAGCGAAAGACAGGAATTCAAGGATGGACATTGACTTACGAGGTTGCGAGGAGGAAGCTTGTCCAGAAGGGCGAGTAGGGGAGATATCAGCTGCGAGGTATTCAATAAATTACTGTACGAAATAGAATTCGCGAGTTTGCCTACCTGAGGACGAAGCCTGAAGGGAGAGATCGTGAACACCTGATAGATATCAGCGAATTACTTGACGAAGCCAGTGCCGGATTTACTTACTGGGGCGATCGAGGACCCCATGCTCGGTCATGGCAGCCCTGACAACCTCCACGGCGGTACCATTGCAGGAGGCTTCGAACACCTGGTCGAAAATGGTTTTCCACTCGTCGAACTTGTATCTGTCCTTGAAATTGCTCTGCATCTCAGTTAGAAAGTCGGGAAAGGAGAGATTGTCGTCGGCCGCCCATCACAAAACCAACTGCCATGCTGTGCGATCCTCCAACAGAGGATTTGTCTTCGCCTGTGCGAGCTGCCGTGCAGTTCTGATGGAGTTGAGTCCCTCTGCGGGATCCAAGAGGATGGCACCCATGAAGTCGAGCCATTGCTCCTGCTCAAATTTAAGACCCGCGAGGTGAAGCTCGACATCAATCTTGGTTAAAGCCACCATATCAGAGATCTCGCCTCGCGTGTATTGCTCCAGAAAAGCGAAGGCCGCATCATGCAAGGCAGCAGGGGTTATACGAATGGGAAACGCCATAGGGGGTAGGAGTGTATTCGATGTGAACAGGAAGTAGTCGGTGAGTGGTGAATATGGAAGGGGGGAAATACGAACGAAAATTGATTTTAGACGATAAGGGGCACTATTGTTTGTTAACAATGGGATGGAACAATCGCCTAACGAGTACGTAGTTAGAACAACAGCCGACCCAACAGTGTGCGTGAACTCAACTTGGCGTGCATGCATGCGTGCGTGCTCCTCAATTGTTCTCCGCATCACTATTATCCATAAATATTTGCTAAGTACGAAGTGCGACTTCGCATTCATTCGGTCGTCAAGACATTATTCATTGGTTAATTATGAGTCATGTAGTATTGTCTACGTATGTACCAACTAACGCTAGGCAATGAAGTCAACAAGTTAGTACTACAAGTACTACGAATTTGATGTACGGCCTACCTTGGCACTGACTGTCCGCACATATATACCAACGAACTAGTGTCTTGAGTTCCACTGCAACGGATGAGCGACTTGGTTGTGGCCAACACTAAACGGTAAGTCAAGAATCTAGTTAGTACTATGAACTTGTCGCAAATGGAGGGTAGCTTACCTTCATGCTGATTCCACCCGTCGAGACATTGATGCAAATTTGGGTTTGTATGATTGATCCAAACACCTACGTATGTACCAACGAATTAGCGTATACAGCCCCCCCAATAGTGAGCGACTTACCTGCGGGGAGGTGGAAAAGAAGAAAAGGTGTTCGTGAGAAAAGCCAGCGTTGATATACTGAACGCAACTCACGGTCACGTGCACACGGGAAACTATGCGAGTAGTTGCGAGTAGTTGCCATGCACGTGATCGTGAGTTGCATTCAGTATATCAACGCTGGCTTTTCTCATGAACACCTTTTCTTCTTTTCCACCTCTCCGCAGGTAAGTCGCGCATCGTTGGCGCATCTATGATATATACTAACACTAATTTCAGTACTCTGCCTGTACGCGACGTGCAATGGTATATACATAGACACAATACAATTTGAATGTATATGAACCAATGAATAACAGGCTGACCATGACAACCCGTGCGCTGAGAAGTGGAATAACATGAAAGATGTTACATCAGGAGATATTCGATGAAGCCGAAATCTTTATGGCCATCTGCAGGCACGGCTTCTCACTCATGGTGGCAGATATAGTCCGGAGCAGCGAACAGTGAGTTTGCTATTCATGTGTACATATTGCTTGGCCTGACAAAAAATTAGGGCCAAGTATCCGCTCGCTGCTGTCTCCAAATTATCGCACGCATTTGGAGATGGTCTCGCGGACAGTTATGACGGAGGCTGTAAGTTCAGGACCACTCTCAGTTGCAGCATGGTCGGACTAAGGGCGCGAGCCTTGAACTGTACGTCCCTTATGCTGGCATTCCATGGCTATGCTCATCGTCATTTATGCCAGCTTCGCTTCTTAGCAAGATATGTTGATGGCACGGGGCTTGAAGACCTTGAAGGGTGTAAACGCATACTCTAGCTACAATGATCCTCAACGACTACGGACAGGCCCTAAAATGATTAAGTTCTTAGGGAGTAACTTTTGAAATGACCCGTTGACGATCAAATTGGTGTGAAGGTAAGTACGCCCACCGTTGCAACGAGTTCGTAGTACTGACTATATTCTCATCATTACAGTATGGGCACATAGTGTACGTGGACGACGCTCGCAGCACTTCGCTGCGGCCGGCATGATGACTCAGTCAGCATGTAAATAATACGCAGCTCTAGGGAAAGGTCATGCTTCCCGCACAGTAATTTATAACGCAATGGCCCTCCGTTGCAGCTAAGAAAGTGGGGATGTCGAGAGTTGGACGAACGAACCGACAAACCAGCTACAAACGGTAACGTATATAATAGCTGGTCTAATACATGTTGAAAGCAGAAAAGAGAAGATTGACCCCACCCGCAGAAGATGAGCCTACATCTGCACGGCAGCCACCACCATTCGCGAGCACTCGATGGCAGAAACTGCTCACCCGATGGTCCAGACGCAGGCCTGAACAAGTAACGAGAAATATTCTTAGTCGGGTTGAAGACTGGATAAAAGTATGTCTAATGTGGCGATTATCAGGCAGTCATTGGGTGCTCTTATGCCCGCTCACTGCCCGATGACTTATCAGCGTATCAGAACTGATTTTTAAATATTTACTTTCATAACACATTTTGATCGTGCAGAAAATCTAATATTTCGATGATCTCGGAATGTATTGCCTAACATAGAATTAAGCACGCCTGCAAAGTAAATTATAAATTTAATCTTGGGTTGATGTTTCTATCTTTTTAGGAAGTTATAATTGTCTATAACCTTGCGACATTCCTCTAATATATATTTGTCAATTGTCTTTTGAAGATATCTTAATGTTTCTCTTAATATAGACTTTGGATAAATTTTATAAGTCTTCTCGGAATAAAAATTTACCAGAGGCTGGTAATTTGAATCATAAAAAAAAATGCTGTTTTCGCTTTCGAATACTCTTTAAAACGGGTGATAACATTGAAACCACCGCAGTGTCAGTTCCAGACCGACCCATAGAAGGGCCTAAATAAAGAGAATAAATTACTTAATAAGATATCAATGGTATAGGACAAAAATGAACTTACCATCAATGCCAGCTCTCTCATGCAGTTGGTGCATAGTAGCAGAAGGGTGACTGGATGTGTTGTGAGAGGAGGCATTGGCTTCACTGGTATCCTGGACGGTGTCTTCTACCACTCTTTCATCATGCTCACTGTCTGTTTGCTGAGTATCACTGCCACATGGGTCCAATGCCATGTTGGAAGGGGTGGCTATGTGACAACTTTGAGAAGTAAGATCAGTGATTGTAGCACAGTACTTACATTGGCCATCATGATCCTTGTCAACTATATCCTTCATGGTGATCACACTGGTGCAAAGCTGCTGGAGGGCCATGAGCCAGTTGATCTGTTTACCACTCTTCAGTGTGATGAGCCTTCTCTGGAATGAATTCAGGTATTCCTCCTCCAGATTTTTATCTGAGAGACCCTGCAAAGAACACCATGGACATGGCTTGGCCTTTGGAGGATCAGCTACTGTGCCAGAGTCACCACTCTGGAAGTTGGGAGTATATTTATCTGTAAGTACAAAAAAAGGTGAAAAAATTGTTGGGATACTTACCTTGGAATGAGGCTGTGTGTCTTGACTGGGTTGGACTTTGGCAGTTGCAGCCTTGATTCTCTTGGACTTTCTAACCCTGACAGGGGGACCAATTTTTGACAGGGGATTGTTGGGCAACTTCAGGGGAGGCATAATAAGAACAACACAGCTGACATGTAGTCACACAATGCAGTCCATTGGGAACATGCAGATACCCAATGAATCCCTTGCTGATACACAATCAAGCAAAGAACACAGTGACAAAGATGGGAATGGAAAGAACAAGTGTGCTGAATAATATAAAGAACAAGGGTGGTGAGGGGATTAATGAAAGACTGAAGGTGAAGTATTGTACTGTATCTAAAAGACAACTATTGCTACCAAACAGTAGTGCCTGAGGTGGCACAAGAGATTTTTAGAGATTCTTAATTGGTTTTAATGGTGAACAAAATGTGATCTTGTCCTTCAAACAGTATAATCTGTCAGTTTATATGTGAACATCCACTTAGTGCTTATAGTACATAATTTGAAGATTATATTTGAAGTACAGGATCAACATTTTGTTTGCCATTACAGCTGTTTGGGTAAATGATGGCAGTCACATTGTGAATTTTACCAATTATAGACTATCAGGACTTAGTAGAATTTTCATTGATTATCTTGACTACAACCATAATGGTCTTTCATGCCATCTCTCACAACATGAAACTGGCTGCCATTCACCTCTATAAACATGGCCTAGTGGATTTCCTTGATATACTTGAAGTCTGTGACATGTCTTCCTGCACCTTCTACCAGATCCTCAAGCTATGGCAAGAAACAGGTGATGTCATGAAACCACTGGACAAAAACAAGTGGGGGTGGCCCTGCCTTCTTGACTGTGAAGACATTGAATACCTCGTACAGCTCATTTGCCAGAAGCCCAACTACTTTCTCAATGAGCTTCTCCACCTGCTTCAGACTAACCACTTTGTCTCCATTCACTTCTCTGTCATTCACCAAGAATTGGAACATGCAGGGATGAGCCATAAAAAACTCAAGAGTATTGCTATAGAGAGGAATGAGGAGCTTCAAGCAGAGTTCATTGCCCATATGGCTCAGTAAGTATTTTCTTATTTCCATTGTGCTGTGGTAATGACTTTGCCTTGGGTACAATCCAGCCATTTTAGGCTTTATTGACCAGGTATTGAAGGATGAATGCACACTCTCACAACATTACAGTCAGTCTAGAAAAGGCAGAAGAGCCAACAAAAAATAAGTATTCATTCATGGCCACCATACTTCAACAGTGGCTCTTCTTACTCTGAATGGCATTGCCACAGGAACCATAGTTGAGGGCTTGATGACACACAGCAGATTCATGGAGTGGCTTGAGCATGATGTCATAAGTTTCCTCCTACATACACCACCGAAAATTATGGCCAACTGTCATTGTGTGCTACTGAAATGTGAGGCCTACCCCAGTGACCTTAGCATACTGGTCATGGATAATGCAAAGATTCACCACAGCGATGATGTACTTGAACTGGCTGACTACTTCAGTAAGTTTACTTGCTCAGTTCCACATGCACATTTCTCAATGTCCTGCCAGGTGTACATATTGAGTACTTGCCACCATATTTGCCTGATCTCAATCCCATCAAGAAAGCATTTTCAAAGATCAAACATTGGCTTTGTTGATATGATGAATATTACCATGCAACAACAGACAACAGTGTCATCTTCAACATGTTAGAGGTTCTGGATATCATCACAGAAGAGGATGCATGTCAGATACAAGTTCTGGACTAGATCTAGGCCAGGGGTATGAGTACCAGTTTACACCAGTGGGGGCTTTCAGAGAGGAGTCAAGGTACTGAAGAAGGGACAACACCCATGTTGACCTCAGCTTGTGTGCTGGGCCCTTGGACAAGTCCAGGTTTGCCAAGAGTAGATAGAGGTGAATCAGATCCAGAGATCTAGTTGATATTCTGACTGAGGTATGTTCTGAGTAGATACAGAGCTTATATACTTGAGTTCCAGGAACACAACTACTGGTGTACCAGTAGTCTTGGTAAGCTAAAAGGAAAGCTATGTATGGGATGACCAAGATACTACCAGGGTACCAATGACCAGTACAACCAGTGACAAGCACAGCATCAGGGAATGGAGCTGGAACACTAACCAGAACAGAAAGGGAACTAAGCTGAAAGCAAGACAAAGGCACTGTATGTTGAGTATAAACTGCCCCCTGAGTAGTACATACCTTAGGTGTGAAGATTAGTCACTTACATAAGTGAAAAAGCGGACATACAGTAGAGTAAATTTTCTCCCAGCCTCCTCAGTAGCTTGTGGTTACTGAGGAGTAAGTCACCCATTTTTACTTAGCCCTTACTTTTACTGACTGCCTGTAGATTAACCATCTGACAGGTACATACTAATATAGTAGCTTGTGGTTACTGAGGAATTAACCATCTCACACTGTACTGGTTTTCCGGTGTCTGGATACTGGTGGGTCTTATGTACTGGTGGTGACTGGACTACCAGAGGTTGAGGTCAGCTAGGGACAAATGGAGAGTGGGTATCACAGATGTGACAATGCACATGGATACTTTATCCATGCAGGATACTTCTAGCACTGTTATTCATTGCATTGTACATCAAAGATTCATTACAGCTATGGAATTGTACATTGTAGGAAACTGTACCCTCCCACCCAGAATCTATGCATGAGTAGACAGAGAATGAGTGCCCCTTCATGTTCAAGTGTGAATGGCAATGGTCCAAAGCTTACCACTACCTCATTGACAAGCCAAACTCACAACCAGATTACAAACACAAGCATCAATTGCAAGGTAGTATAAGTACATGATGTGATGAGTGAGAAAGCAGTGATAGCTAGTTACTGATGAGAGTTGACCATTGCTCAACTGTGTCTTGTAACTCTGCAACTTCACCATGCACAAAACCCATCTCTTTCAGGTCCTTGATGCTGAGGAAATGGAGTGAGTGAGCCTTGCAGAATGAATTCTCTTGAAGTTTCTTGAGAATTGTGTCACCGAGATCATAGCAGGTGCAGAATTCTATAATGGGTATGTCATCACCAGGAATATGAGTGGCTGGCAGAAGGGGGTTGTTTGTGGTCTTGATCCCATGTTGTGGCATTTGAGTTTGAGGGCCCATGCCAGCATGCACAAAACCTAGGATGTCATTGCTGAGCATAAGGTTGATGACTGGCACAGAAGCTTGTGGGGGATTGCTTTTTGACTCCAGGGTGAGGCAACATTGAAGGACCGGTGTGAGTCAACGTGTGGATCAATGGCAAAAACACCAAAAAACCCAACACAAAGACAAATGCCAAGTTGGTGGTTTTCCTATGCAGGCTTTGGCTTGAGGGATCTGTTAAAATAAAAATGGGGAGGGGTTCCATGCACCTAAAGGGGCTAGGGCAGAGGGGATTGGTGCTCCTGATGAAGGGGGAGCAGAAGAAGACTGAAAAAGCGAAGATAGTAGGCTGCTCTGAGCCTAGAAGTGATGTAAGATGATGATGATGACAGTAAGTAGACCCTTGATGGAGGCTCAAATACTGCAGGAATGATGATGATGATGAAGGGCTTAGAAGCAATGATGAATAGGCTGATGAGGGTGATACTGAGCTGATAAGTAGGCAAGTGAGCTAGGCTAGTAGCTTCTACACAGGGGACTGTGTCCTATGCAGAGGGCTTGGTAGCTGCTTGATTGCTGTCGATGTATTGGTACTTTATATACAAAAGAGTAGCATAGCCTGCAGTAAACATTGAGCAATACTTTGTCATGGGTTCATAAGTGATTGGTAAGGGGATTGGTGAAGGATTGGTAAGGCCCAGTAAGGCTTGGTAAGAATGAGTAAGGACAGTAAGTGATTGGTAAACAAAATCAGTAAGCATGACAAAGATTATCACTAATCAATTTGAAATGGGATGAATCATCAAAGGAATGGATGAACAACATGAAAGGGGAACAAGTAAGCACACTGGTCACTGCTGATTAAGGGACATGACTGCAAATGAGTCAAGTTGACTCCTAGATCTGAGATCTAGATGGATTAGGGCAATTTGCTGCATGTCCAAATGAAGAATGGTGGGGATTTCTGCCAGGGGCCAATTTTGGGGGTCTCCAGGGTAGTCAGGGCATAGGATTTCACAACATTCCCCCTCTCCTCCTCTCTGTAAAGTGACCTGCATTAGCTGCAGCTAGTGTTCTGGAGGGTTTGAGGAGGAGGAAGGGCCATCTTCTCCAATGAGAGCAGGGAGAAGTGTCTCAAAATCATCATGAATGTGATCAGATAGACTGGATGACAGTAATTGATATTGGACCTGTTGCAATTTTGGAAGAACGAAGGATGAGATTGAGAGATAGATGTTGCAGGGCACAGGGACAAAGGATCCATATGCTTCTTCAACTGGAGAGACCAAAACAACCACATATGACTTTTCAAGCCTGACAACAGACCTGAGATGACCAAAGAAAGTCCTCCTCAATGTCAGACTGACAAGGAGAACTCACTGTCCCAAAGCAATAGGATGGGAGGTCATGGACAAGGGAGGGATGACCCAGGAGGCCTCAGGGCAAATGCCAGTGGGGATTCCTGGCAAGTACTCATAGTTATTCTCCCTGGCAAAGGGGACAAGTGAAGAGATCATTGAAGAGGTGGCCATTACAATAAAAAGTGGTGAAATGGGCATTCATTGGCAGAAATGGTGCAGAAATTCATGGAGGGCGAGGATCATCACCATATTTGGAAGGCAGAATGGCGTGGTCGAGAGCTTTCTGTGAGTGTGGGAATGATGTCAATATCTTTAGAAATGACTGAGATATTCAAAAAATCGGAATGCCATAAACTGGCACTCAAAAACTTTTATTTGGTGCTTGAGCAGTTTCTTCCCTAATGTTAAGGGTGGTTCTTGTGTGACGGATGACTGCTAGACACTCCAGTCATTCTGCGCATTAGGGCTAGGCTTCTCCATTCTTCATCATTCAGCTTTTGGGTCCATGCTCACATCGCCAAACACCTTTGGTGCATGACACCAGGCTAAGCTTTTCTTGAGTGATACTACTGCATGCATCAATGGCATTGAATAAACAGTGGTTCGGTGGCTTGCTAATTGTTGTGTGCTCATTTCCTTTTAGCTGAAAAAAATCCACCATAAATACAAAGTGGGGAATGACTTTCTGTTACCATTGTGGCTGCCCAGCAATTGAAGTGCTCATGGCTGAGCAGCAAGTGTTCATCAGATGCAGTGACATAGCAATGGGTTGATGGGCATGTGCTGTCAGGTTTCTTACACAACCAGACATTGCACAGAAGTTGGATGTTCTTGCTGATGTAGATGTTCCCTTGTAGTTCCATAGTGTCCTTCTGCAGGATATATGCATCAGATTCAAGAAGAGAATGTGACAACCACACCTTTTTTTGGTTCCATCAAGACATATTTGAGCTGCCTGCATCAAGTTCTTCATCCTGTGTGCTGCTGTTGGTTGGCACCTCTTTCATCACAGTGGCAGCAGGCTTTTGCAGAATGATGATGTTGACAGTTGGAGTCTGCAAAGCAATCTTGTTGATTTGGGTACTGAGAGTCCTATAGTGCTCTTTGGATACAAGTGGAAGGCCTGGCTTAGGCAAGATGCAGGGAATGTGAAATGTAACCTCATAATCTTCAATTCCAATTTTCTTTGGTGAGAGAATTTGGTCGATCCTCAAGAGCATCCAGGTGAGCAGTGTGTCCCAGGGATCTTCACCATGTCGAAACTCAAATGACACACTCTTCATTTCATGCTTTGTGATCAGTTTCTTCAGCTCAGTAGAAGGCATGACTTTGACAACAAAAGTGACAACCTTCATGGGCTTTTCCAGCAGTTGAATCACTGAATGTATGAGGCATATGCATGTCAATCACATGACTACCACTCAGTATTAGCACTTACCTTCTTTCCTGCACTTTCTCTTCTTACTGATGATAGTGGGAGGGGGAGTCAGATGGGACTTCCCTTGAGAACCATCCATAGGGTCTGGCTGGGGGGTATCCAAGGTATCATCAGCAGGCTTGGATGACATACTTGTATGCTCGTCTTTGCTCTCACTCGAGGTATTGAATCAGTCATTTTCAATCATTAGTCATGGGAGGCTGGCTGGCAGATTCAACTGAGACATGCTTGGCCTAAAATACTGTGTTGAAGAGGTGTAAATGTGTGGGCTTTGTTGATCCCTGTCAAGAGAATTACAAGTGTGTTTAGTCGACTACCAGAATTCTACTAAGTCCCAATAGTCTATAATTGGTAAAATTCACAACACAACTGCTGTCAGACTCTTCAAACATGTCAAAGGTCTTCTTCCACACATCAGCCCTGGCATTACACTGTCAGTTGATGCAATTAAACTCTTTAGAGATGCTGGCTACTTCTGCAGACCAATCATCATAAATCTCTGCACCTGTGTCAGTATGTGGTCCCTGTGTCTTCATGGCACTGATCAGTCAACAGAGACAATGTATCATCAAATTAAAAATACCTGTCTGGCTTTGACCTCATATTTGAAGCTGTCAACTTCCTCATTACTCAGCCAATAGGTTGATCTTGAGGTGCAGTGATCTGCACAAGGAATGGTGCTGTACACTCTTGTGTCCCATCGCTTGAGGCTATTGTTCCCATCAATGGAAATGAACCAGTCAAACATCAGCATCAGCTCATCTTCAACACGATAGAAACAGGCTGGACACTCATTTTGAAGCCTCCACTCTTGAGCACTCCAGTTAAGGGCCACTCAGATCTTCTGATTAACATGATGAATGATTTCTAGATACACATCAAAGGCTTGTGTGAGTTGTTGGAAGAGATATGGATGATATGGCATCTGCAAGGGAGTCAATACAGAACATATGACAACATGAAACTGTCTTACATTATGGAGATGACATAACATTTTGCACTGCATGTGGATACTGAAACATGGGCATGCACAGCATGCCTGTCAAAAAATGGCAAGAGTGTGGAGGGAGATGGCAATGGTTGGATATACAGGTGAGCAGCCCAGATATCTGTGGTAGATGAGGTTTTCATTAGGGAATGTATGATGTGGGCAAGCCATCAGTGATGCCTTGCACTGGGCTGGGTGAAAGGCCAATTAAGAAAACAGTACTACTTGAATGCCACAGCTTTCACAACTTACTGAAGATATCAACAAGCTCTATTTCAGTGATGATGTCAGGGGAATGACCAACACCTCAGGATGTTCCTCCACTGAAAAACCATTGTCAGAACTGTGAGAATGGAAGTCAAGATAGGCCTCAATGAGGTGAGGCATCTGGGCATCCCAATGATTAATTTGAAGCTCAATACAGTCCCTGCAATCTCAACAATCTGCTTGGTACCTAATGTACTGCCATTAGTGCAGGTAAGGCTACACCAGAGAAGAGAGCAAACCATCCAGTGATATGTTCCAGCAGTCCTGAGAACTTGTCATCATTCCCATAATCACTGTCTGAACCTGGGCTGCCAAAGGGTATGGATTTGCCATTTTCTACATTCATGCCTTGGTCCTCAAACATTCAGTCTATGGTGTCCTGGTCTTCAGCAGCCATCACTATGGTAGATAGGTTACATAATGGTAGCAAAAAAAATAAAAGAGGACATACATTGAACATCTGCAATGTGCTGCTCATCATTGTTGCAAAGGCAATCTGCCTGTCTCCCTGCCTGCAGTACCCTCATGTGCCAAACATGTCCTCTGAACCCATGAAGAGATACTGACTTTGAAAGTCCTCAGAGCCTGGTCAAGGTCTGACAAGACATGATGGGAACCAGCAGTATGACAAGGCAAGTTGAATGGCAGTGTTTGGGCTGTAGGGGACACTGGAAAGGGCTCAAAGTTTGCCTGCATCATTTAGATCACAAGTCAGTGGATGGGAAATGGTGAGAAGAGTGCAGCAGCCGCCAGAATGGCAGTGACAATGGTGGTGGTGATAAGAGAGCAGGAGAAGGGGCATGTAGTGTTGCCACAGCTCAGCTTGGCTTTATTTGGCTCAGCTTTGCCCAGTTTGGAATAATATCTGTCTTGGTTCAGAAACCAAGCCACCTTCAAGCTGCAGCTTCAGCTTGGCTCAGCTTCTGAACCAGCTCAAGCTGGACCCACTACTTAGTCTTAGTGTGAGAAATTTTCAGGTGGCACCAATCACCATGGCAGGGCCGGCAAGTGAGGGCAGGCTATTCAGTTGAAGGGGCTCTGTGGGGCAGCACACAGGCAGCAAGATTTGGGAGGGTCAGGGGTACAACAAACTCTGTTGACATCCTGATTCCTAAATGCATTCATCTACTGTCCTAGGCTCCTAGGCTCCTAGGCATCCTAGCTAGCAAAAAGTGGTTGAAAGTACAGTAAATGTGTTGGGAAAGGCCTGTAAAGTCAGTTTATTCCCTAAAATTTGCAGTGGCTGTGCAGCACTGCCACTGCAAACACATTTGCTCCGCTGACTAAGCAGAGGGGTCAGGGTTGCACACTCTCATTCACCGCCCTTTAGTACCTGTATTAGTGCTACTGTAGGCCAATTCAGGATGATATCTATGGAATGGACACGAAAAAATAGCTATTTCATATGGAAGTGAGCCCGAATTTGTGCACTAAGTCCTGTTAAGCGACTTTACAGTGTGTAGCCCCAACAGTGGTGTCGTCGCAATCACGTGACTGTTCCCGTGGTCCAAAATGGCCATTACTCTGAAGTCAGAAGCTAACACTCCATATGCTCACTCATCGATCCCAGTTCCCCATGGCCGTCCTTTTCCATCTTCAGCAGACCTGTCCCACAGCAGGTCTCACTAGCAACGATGATGATCCGTCCCATTTCAAGTCCCTTTCAGTCCAGCATGCTGCAGAATTTCTGGTCTTCTTCCCTGTCAGACTCATCCACCAATCTGTCCATGCAGCATTCCATCTCGCTATGGGGAAATAAAACCACCTGGATGCAGCTGGTATGGGTCACTCAGGACCATCAGAAGGTCACCCCTGGGTGGCAGCAGCCACCCCTTCGACTCATCATCTGGTAATGGAAACAATGGCAATGGCTACAGACATAACACTATCGACGCTTCCAACATGAGCCTGTTTGTCAGGGATGCCAGGCACATCCTCCTCGACAATGGCTCCACTCTTCACGAGCTGTGAACCCACCCAAGGACGAGAATGGCAGTGGTGGCAGTGGTACAACAAGCAGATGTCACAGCATCAGCGTCGTCCAGCCCCAATGGCCTACCATCATTGGCTTCAATGCCCCAGGCCACGACACCCAGGACGAGTCAGCTGCAGGGGTGCATTCATGTGTATTCCATGCTCCCTCGTTTGGTCATGGTGGCTTCATGCTCTCCGACAACGATCTCACTGCAGATCTGGGCTCGCTCAGCCTCTCCAAAGATGGGTCTGGGCCATCGTCGTCAGCTCATCCCCCAAACCAGCCATCCTTGCTTCCCATTTATGCCCCCATATTGAGAAGTCCTTTGTCATCAGACCGGATATCCCCCTATCAATGCATCAACCTCAACATACTGACTGGTACCTCTTTTGCATCCCGCCAGCACTTTGGATCCCCGAGTGATAGCAGTCTGTCTGCTGGTGACAGTCCTCCCCGCAGCCAGTTGGAACAACAGTTAATAGATGCTCAATACCTCACCGGTGGCAACAACAACCATGGCTCTCAACAGCAGCAGCAACAACAACAACAGCAATCATCCCTCACAGCTCGTTTCATCCCCAGGAAGGGCATCCAGTATCTTCCTCAGGGGAACAATGACCCCCCACCTTATAGATCAACTTCATCCCATCACCACTGTCACCCACCACGGGTCATCTGATCCAACCTCAACAAGGTCCGTTTTACCCCCCAGCAAAAGCAACATCATTCGTCCGATGCTCCTGTTCCAAATCTCAACGATCTCAGCAAAGGCATGCCGCTGTTGTCTGTGCCAGCTTCATGGCCACTCTACATCGTCAAGTTCAAAGCAGGTCGTACCGATCTTTTCTACCTGACCAACCTTAGTCTCAACATTCGTGTGGGTGATCTGGTCATCATGGAGGCAGATCGGGGGAAGGACCTGGGTACCATCATCAATGATTGAATCACTCTCAAGGAATTTGCTGACGCACAGCGAAATACACAGGGACCGATGAAAATTGACATTCTATTTCATCGCAGAAAAGCGCATCGACTTCTGAGAGCTCGTGCAAGAGCTGTTCAGGTGCGACACCATCGCATTGACATAGTTCACACTTGCTCACCATCTTGTTCCCAAGGTTATACAAAATGCATATCTGAATGGCTTCTCTCCAAGGCCCTGGTGGTTATGAACAGTAATAGGCCAACCCTCCTCTGAGACCAAAGAAAAGTTAGCAAATCTGAAATCAAGATAGTAATGCCACAATATATCATGACACCCCTTCCCCTTGTCTGTTTGATCATGTCTCAATTTTACAAGTAGATATGCAATCTCTCTCATCTGTCTCCGGCTTTCTTCGTTTGTTACATTTCTAGGTCAACCTAGACGCTCTTAGGTTGTGAGTGTACACATACCCTGGCAGTCTTAACTATTTATTCCAGCGTGCTTCAAGAGATTTCTTCTATATGATCGCCACTCTCCAGTGTCTCTCTTGTGCCAGTCAGACACCAATGTATTACTACTGTACACAATCAGATTAGTGTTAGCATTTTGAATGTGCAACATGTGGGCAGCCATGTCTCCATCAATTGATTCATTAGCATTAGTGTCATAGGATACATTATGTGTGTGACTACATATTGATACAAATGTGGCAGCATATCTCAACAGCAAGAGAACCCTTTACCAGATGATGGTATGACATGTCAAGGTGCTTCATTCGCAGTGTGGTTGTTGTTGACCTTTCATCCTGTGGTGACTGCACATGACGGTGATGAGAAAGGATGTGAGAACTCGAGAAAAGAGGAAGAAAGTAGGGGATGTACCCCATGGTCTACAGTCCATCGGACTTTGCTGTTTTGATGTGGGCATTCCGAGCCATTTAAGTAGACAGTGCATATGGTAAACATGACTGCACTGTCCCCACACCATATTTGCTGTTCCGAACCTTCAGCACCACTTTTTTCCATGATGAAGAAAGACATGTACTGAGTGGACAATCATCTCCAGGCATTTTACACGTAGGGCAGCATCCTTTGTAGGGGACTTGACAGATCCGTAGCTGTGGCCTTTCACAAAATCTCTCATTTACAGCAAATAGCAAGCAAGGTTGGTGCCACCATGGTTTATGTAATAGTGTAGTGCCACACTTGCAGTTGTGTGGCACTGGGAACCAGTGTCATCTTGAGTTATCTGATCTGCAAGATGGCTACTGGGCGTCGTCGAAGCAGTTCTGCTCATCATGCCCACGGTGCAGATACCAGGCAGAAAACAGGTAGGACCCAAGCAGCCCTGCCTCCCACCCAAGGTATGTTCGCTTTTGTTCAAGGCATTTTTTTCTCTCATGGGTATGTGCCTTACAGACAAAATGGAAACATTCAACTTGGACCAAGTATCATCGTCATCCAATGATGATCAGCCAGATCATCCTGCACAACCTGTACTCCCCACAATCCCCAACAATGACACCAACAGTGCGGCCTCTCCCTACGATCCACTTTTAGATACCACCTGTTCAGAGAGCAAGACTGCTTCAATGTATGATGTCAACCATTACTTTGAGTGGGAGAAAGATAAACCGAGTGTCTGCAGAGTTTGCTCATAAGTCTATCCTTACCCTCGCTTTTTCGCAACTCAAGCAACATTTTACAGCAATCTTCATGACAAGTATCCAGCTGAATACACAAAACAGAAGAAACACACAATCTCATACTCTCCAAATATGATGACATGGCATCTCCTTCATTTTATTAATTTGGTGATGGAACCAGGGAGGGCATGGCCGATTCAAGTCTCACCTGTGAAGGAAATTCTGGCACTCGGTTACATGCTTGAGGAGTTGAAGGCATTCTTAGAGAAAGGTGTTGATCTCAAGTCGCTTCCACCCCAGGCTATTGGGGATTTGTTACTGGACCCCACTGCTTCAAGTGATAGGGCCAACGTTCCACCATTTTCCCTCCCCATTTTTCAGAAGTTCCTTGTTAACTTTATTATCGCTGATGACCAGTCACTCAATGTCATCGAATGCAAGGAATTCCATCGCCTTGTCCTCCTTCTCAGAGATGACCTCAAGGACAGCAACATTCCCCATCGCACGAAAATCCAGTCCAATATAATCCAAGCATGGAAGGATTACTTCGCCATTTTGAAGATTGATCTTGTGGTACATATATCACGCCTATCTACTAATTATGTTTATGTCTGTGATGGACCAGAGTGTGGTTGGTGATGTATCATTCATGGCTGATATTTGGTCTTCTGACTCTCGCCGTCCTTATCTTGCCCTTACTGCGCATTGGATCACCAAAATCTCGCAGAGCTGATCTCTACAGCCAAGATCGGCCCTCCTCGCTTTTCACCACATCCGTGGAAGACACACTGGGTCGTCTCTTGCATGCATGATTCTCCACCTTCTCAACCGGGCTGGAGTAACCACAAAAGCTGGTCACTTTACTATGGACAATGTGGAAAATAATGTTACTATGATGACTCATCTTGGTCAGCTCCTCCTTCCACGTGAATTACCTCTTGGGTTCGATGCCAAGGACAGATGTATCATGTGCTACATGCACATCATGAACATCTGTGTCCAACATGTCATTGATGCATTCTGTTCACCTGATTTTACTGTGTTGGCTGAAGCATGGGATGATGTGTTTGATGATGGTGAGGTGGATAAGGACGAGTATTTGGCAGCAGTGCAGAGGGATCTGGTCTCACTTGGGCATAGCGCTGTCCACACCATATGTGCGTCAGGTCACCGTCGTGACAAATTCAAGAAGCTTGTTGCAACTGGAAATGACCAAGACCGGTTCAAGTCTCCGGATGGACAGCCCATCCAAGTTCCCAAAACTCAGCTCCTTCACGATGTTAGAACTCGGTGGGACTCAACGTTTTATATGATCAACTGCCTTCGCATCCTACACTTACCAATCAATTGTTACTTATCGCTGCCGGCTCAGAAGGACATTGTGCATTACTGCATGAGCAACATGGACTGGTTCGTCCTCCGGGAATATGAAATACTCCTTGATGTACATATGGACTTTACATTGTGCTGCAGGAAACTGACTGACATCACTCAGATACCTCACAAAGTCCAGTAACGCATGTCCTCTGAAAAGCAAGCCATGCTGAACCATGCTGTCCCCTCATTTGAACTATTCATGACTGCATGGGAGAAACTGCACAAGATGAACAAGTGCATTGTGCCATTCATCAATGTCAGTCTCAAGTGGGCCAAACAGTACTACAACTGCATGGATAACACACAAGCCTATATCATATCCATGCATAAGTTTTTGTATCACCAGGGGCATTTTTATTGATGCCAGTCTGAGTAGTTGTTGATCCCTCTCTTCAATTTCAGTGGATCTGCAAATACTGGGGGCAGGAGTGGATCACGTGTGCAGAGGACATCGTACTAGCTTTGGTGAGTGGCATCACTGCTCTTCTCTTCTGTGAATCCAATTAATTTATTGTGCAGATGGAGAAATATCGTGCAATGAAGGTTTCAGCATCTGGAAACATCGAATCCTTGTCCCAGCCAGACTCCTTGGACTCCCTCGCTCGCCTCTATGGGCTTGACGACATGGAACTTGGGCCATCAACATGCAGTGCCCTTCAGGCTGTTGAACAAGAATACCGGTTGTATGTCGATGGTGAACTTGTGGATGAAAGTATGGATCCTCTTAGATTTTGGGAGGTATAGTATTTTACTTTTGTATGTTCAACTTTTTGATACTCATCACTCGTGATAACTCAGGTGAACCACACTCAATTCCCAATGATGTTCACCATTGCGATGGACTACCTTCCAATCCAGGCATCTTCTGTACCTTGTGAAAGAGTTTTTTCATCAAGTGCTGACACAGATATGAAGAAGCGAAACTGGATCAGCCCAATACTAATGGAAGCCCTCCAAATGCTGAGGTACCACTTGAGGAGTCAGCAAATCAACTTCCTGGCAAACTGGACTTCCCCTTATACCATCCTTGTTGAGGATGAACCAGAGGAACTGGATGATGCAGGCAAGAAATGGAAAGGAGATGCTGACATTCATACCACTTTGCAGGTCCTTCTTGATAGGAGTGAGGCTGAGGAGGGGGAGGCGCTTCCGAGTAATGTCAACGTATATGCATAACAATTTCACTAGGTTCCAACCCAACTATCAAACTACTGGTTATTCCATAGAGTTGATAGTTTACATCATGTATTCTGAACATGTGTAGTCTTCTACACCCGCAATCGACCACGAATTTTCTGCACTGCACTGAAATGACCATGCACGTAAATTCATGAACCTGTGTTACAGTTGACATCAGACTGGCCTGAATTTAAAGGGGAGCATAAGAGGACAGTAACCTATGTAGATCTATGGAAAACTATGGAATAGTCAAGCATACTTACGGGTACAATGATGCAGCGAAATCAGCTATGGAGGCACCCATTTCTATGGAGGTGATTCCCATTTATGGCATACGAAGATAGGTCTGATTCCCACTGGTTCCTTGTCACTCACCCCACATGCCCCACGACCCACCATCACCCACATACATAAATCTGTTTACTAGCTTGTTCTCATGCCTGCCTTGTTTAATAAGTGCTATCAGTTGAAAGAAAGGCTCGGTTCAGGTTCATACAGTAATACTTGGGCTATCTAACTTTGTGGTAGAAATGTTGACAACTTTTGAGGCAAAGTCTTCCGTGTTCACAATGTACACACTAACAAGGAGTTCACCGCCAAGTTTTCACCGGCCAATGACACAGACTCGATTTTGCAGCATGAATATGAAGTTCTTTCTAAGCTTCAAGGCATTGCTGGCATACCTCACATTACTTCGTTCGGGAAGGAAGCCTCTTACAGCGTAATGGTCTTCGAGCACCTTGGGCCTTCGCTAGAGAAGATATTCCACTCGTGCCACTGGTCTTTTTCACACCATACTATCACTGCAATCGGTGAACAATTGGTGCACAGTGTTCATATCCTTTTTCTTTCTTTCTAATAATGTATAGATTTGTTGCCTGCAGAACATACATTTGCACAGCTATATTCATTGGGATGTCAAACCCAGCAATATCTTGATTGGCACTGGTCAAGATGCCCCCACCATTTACCCTGTCGACTTCAGCATTGCGAAACCATACTGAGACCCCCACATGCACCTCCATAACACTTTTGGCAAATGTGGCAGCTTCCTTGGTAGCCCTGCTTTTGCCTCCATCAACGGTCATCTCGGACTCAAAGTGGGAAGGTGAGATGACCTAGAGTCTCTTTCATATCTGCTTATCTACTTGGCCTGCAGCTCCCTTCCATGGCTAGGCCACACTCCATGCTTGGAGAACGACACAATCGTCAGTATGAAGAGGGATATCTTTCAACGTGGCGACATTCCTGAGGTACTTTTAACCCTGCTCTCCTATTCCTGATCTCTCCCATTTCCACAAAAGCCGGACTATGTCTACCTTCAAGCACTCATGAAGAGCCTCTGCACTGATCCACTCTGTGATTCACGACCTGAATGGCTTCGCAGTGATGGCCATCAGGGAAATTTTAATGAAATGATTATGTTATATAAGACTTTATCTACCCTGTAAAGCCCTATAAGGTACATCATAATGACATACACATTGGTAATGCTATATATTGACTGGGAGCCTTGGCAGCATTGGTCAAAAGTTATCATGTAGGTAGAGTAGATCATATGTATCAGAATGTGAACAGTAGATCATGTATGTCTTTCATTATCAGACATTACCAACAATTGTCATTGACACCATCAACAGCTTAAAATAAAAATTGCTATAGCAACCTTCAATTGAACTTATCAATCATGATATTATGAGAAAGCAATTTCATTCAATATATGAGTACCTACTGAGTACACTACTAAGTATGATGAACTACTTAAACCTCCAAAAAAGCGAAAATAAAACAGAGAAAGACACTCACATATCACTTCACACAAGGCTACACTTACCTGGGTATGAACTCTAAGACTTAAAGTCTTAGAGTGACTCTTGCCCTGAGGTAGAACTCAGAGACAAGAGTGAAGAAGAGAGAGAAGGGGAGAGAGGATGAGTTTATATAACATGTACTATACAGTCATTACAAAGACCTTCCCACACTTGTGGCTGGTGAAGAGTTGTTCAAATGATCATAAATGACATAGATGACAAGACTAGATATTGATGATCAAAGTGAAATCAGACTGAAAACAATATTGTCATTGATATGATGATGATATTATCTGATGAGCAATTATAATCTATTGTCAACTACATAGTATTATTATATGTGGCATATCAGCTCTTGTCATCATTATATCATGATGACAAAAGTATTGTAACTCTTATATCAGGCCTATATGCAGTTGACCAGATAGTAAAATGTCTGCCAGGTATTCTAATGCATTGTCTGACTATTATTATTATGATTTATAGATGATCATGCCCTATACACCATTATCCAATTCATATCAGACAGATAACTGCTTACCATAATTAACTGGGAATACCAGCACATCAAAGGTTCCCTGATGTAAGTATCTGTGCTAGGTCCCGGAAGTCCCTTTAGGAACGAAACTAATACTCACATCAACCTTGCTCTAAGCCCTTATTCGGGGCAACAGTCCAACTTAGTTCTTCACCGGTCCATCAGCATGATCCAATTCAGTCAGCTCATCCCAGCCCTTTTCAGCACTAGTAGACGTGGCAGGGGCTTCCAGGTTCTCAGCATCTAAGACGACAGATGGGTCTTCGCGGAAGAGGAGTTGTTTCTTGGCGAGACATTTCAAGAATTGTAGAGCTTCGACGAGGTCGGCCTTCAGACGGTTGCGCCGCTTGCTGATAGTAATCCTGGCTGAAGAAAACGCGCGCTCACAGGAAACAGAGGAAGCCATAATGGGGAGGAAGTCCCTCACGAGTGAGCCCCAGACAGGGTACCGTGGAGCGTTGATACCCCACCACTGAACGATAGAAAGATCACCGAGGTTGTCGCAAGTGTTGAGGTAAGCATGGAAACCTTGAAGCCACGGCTGGCTTGGGTCACGTGATTGACTGTCTGCATTGACTGCAGACAAGATCTCGTCACCTTCGTCATCAGAAAGCTCACCAAACAGAGCATGTAACTTTGGGTTGTTAGTCGTGATATGCCAACCCGTGCCAGTGGCCGTTAACAACGGTGCATCCTTGTGCATCAAATCATAGCATTCCTTGTACTTATTGTCGAGTTGGTAGCAGGTTAAAAAATACCTGATGGCGACGTACTATATCTTCGGCATACTGCATCACTCTCGTGAGCTGGTCTTCTCCCCAGTATGTATGAATGTGGTTTAGCTTCTGGGCAGGATCAAGTACTGGTAAATAGTTTAAGAAAATCCGGTTGAGGAGAGAAAAAACAAAACACACACATAGCTACGATGTGTGCATCGGATGCTGCAGTTCATTCGTAGTAGTCACCGACTTTAGCCAACCCCGCATCCAGGCCACTGGTAAAGTCTGCGTATTTGACTGAATTCTTTCGGGTTGACCATGCCTTGTGAAGCACCTCTAAAGCAGGGAGTGCAGTATGCAGTGTCGGCCCCTGCTTGGTGGAAAATGCATGCTGGGCCTTCTCAGCATACTACAGACATTGGGACCGGTTGGGTGTACACAAATACGGTTGTAGCATATGCAGGACTCACACTGAGGAGGGATAGTAAGCGTTGGACCCATTCCCACTCGGCCTCAGATAACTCAAGCTCCATAATCTTCTGGTGCTTTTCCACGTCGCGTTCCTGTAGGCTGAGGTGCCAAACAAACCGATTGACATCCTGGCAAGTTGTGAGAACAAGGGTACATACGACAAGTCTAAGCTAACCTTCTTCAAATCAAGTGCGTACCGAAGCATTAAAAATGTCGACAACCAGCGGACTTTCATGTTGAGGAGAAGTTGCAATGGGGTTACTTGTACCACCTGGCTGTCATCTGTGCATGTTTGAAGGCAGCGGAATAATTCTTTACGCTTTGCTGAAGATCGCTCCTGCAGGTTAAGCGGTAAGGATAATACTGTAAGTAGGTAGGTGTATCATACGTCTCAAGCTCACCTTGACAACGATGGTGCGCACAAGACCAACCTCGTCACGGTCAGTCCCATCTCGCATGGCAGCGAGTAACTCGGTGTCAGGGGCAGTTGGGTCAAAATGTTTTGACTTGCTATGCACAGCCAGAAATGCTTGAGTAGAGAGATTAATGATATGGGCCATGCAACTGTGGTGGTTCAACATTCCATCCCATTATACCTTATATGCCCCTTACCGAAGACGACGTTTTTTTGGATCGAAACTTCCCCCGGTGTTGGATGTAAGGTGCTCAGCAAATTCTTGCATCATTGTGTCATTGTTCGAAGTGTTGTCACATGTAACATAGCCAACCTAGAAATGATGTATCAATTCATTTTTTTATTTCTATCTGCACTTACTGCTTACCTTATGGGAGATACCAACACGCCGTATGACCTTATAAAGTGCCTGCCCAAGGCGGGTACTGTTATGGGCATTGTTGAGCTGCACGAAACCCAACAGTGCCATTTCAATATTCCATACACCACGCGATGGTTCTTCGATCCAGGAACCAGTAACGGCAAAATACCCATCGACATTCGAAGCCTGCCAGGCATCGCAGGTGAGACTTACGTTGCCTGTGGCAGCTTCGCTCTGTAGAGATAATCTTCATGGGAGAACAAGATCATAGAATTGAACAACATACCTGAAGTCATTTGCGAAGCTCACGAAGGTTGGATTTGAAAAGATCGATGATTGATTGCCATGTCTGTTTGAGGGTTGGGATTTTGACACTGTGGTTTGCACGTGAAGCGAGGATGATCATCTGTTGAAACGTGGGATTCTGCAAAATACAGATGGGCTGACAATGGCGTGTAAGTGATGGAGTGTGAAATAAAGACTTGCTACGCACCTGATCGGTTTCATAAGCCATTGGATAGAAATGTCCCGAAAGGCAGACTCAGAGTAGTGAGGAACTTGGTCTCTGGGAATGAGATGGTTGTCCAGGCTATGCTGGGTACTTGAGGCTGCTTCCACTCGACGTCATTTGGTATCTTCTGGCAACATCGAGAGGAAATTTTTGGAAGTGGCCCACTTGAGATATTCGGCCTATAGTTTTGTCAGTCACTGGCAAAAAATGAACTAGAGAAAATCATACTTACCTTATGGACTGCTTGCATGTGACGGCGTAGGGTGGACACTTCATTGACGAACAAGACTTGTTTGGACTCTACCTGGCTGTAGAGCATTCAATAAGGATTGAGTGAGGGGTGGAAATGAGGAAAGGGCATACAAGCAAGCCGTGCAATGTCTATACTTTTTCCCCTCCCTCATAAACGCAGGGGAAAAGAAGGCATCAATATCTTGGCTACATTCAACCCGCTGTTGCTTTGGTGGGCCCTCAGTCTCGTCCAAATCAACGACTCTGATATCTTGAAGGAGTCCGTCTGGGCCAGTGCCAGTGGGTTCGAAAGAGATGTCGTCTTGCACACTAGAGTGGCCGTGCGACGGTGTGAGAGTGTTGTCCTGCAGGCAGAAGTCAGACACGTCATGATCTTTCCCTAAGTTAGTAAGCGACAGATAGGTTATGTTATTCAACCGCATTATCCGAGACAAACCGTATACACACCTTTTACCAGTCGTTTCTTGGGTGGAGGACTCCCTCTATTGGAGTCTGCATCAGTTAAACTGTCTTCGTACACACCAGCACTTGTAGCTGCCTTCCGTTTTGTAGATTTTTGAATTATCCTTGTCGCTGCTTGAGCCTGCCGGTGGGAAGGAAGCACCAGCTCGGCTGCATTATCGGCACAAGTGATTCAGGACAAAGGGGCAGGCACACGCCGAGGACATGATTGTCCATCCCCATTGACTATCTCTTCCGGCATTTCACAATGGTTTATGCGACTGGAAATAAGGTTTGGGGCTCGCTGTATTCATACTGAATTGTTATGTAAGAACTAGTACAGGTCCTGGGATTTGCCATGCCCAGTGGCAACCAAAGCCCACTTTGGCGGCCTGGCCCGGCTTTGGAGGGCTCGGCTCCGGCTTTGCCAAACCTCAGGCCGGGCCCAAAGCCCCCACAGGCCGTGCTGAGGGCTCGGCCTGGGCCCGGCCTTAGAGGGCTCAGCTAGGCCCAGCCTGGGGCTCAAGGCTGGGCCCAGCAATACACTAGAAGTGCTTCTCGAGGGGGGCTGGATGGCATTCCAAAAGTCTCACCACTGTCCAGTTGAGTCTCACTCTCACTGGTACTCAATCTCACATCTCTGGAAGGTTGCAGGTCCCTGATGCTCAGTGCAGAAAAACAGTTCAGGCCCTTGCCCTTGGAGGGCATCAGAAGCTTCATCTTCTCATAGTGAGGCCATCCCTTATTTTGGAATGGACTTGCATGCTTGTTCTTCTGTTGTTGTCACCATTAGTCCACAGGTACTCCACCTGTTGTTATCTAAAGCATACCTTCACAAAATCTGTCCATACCCCCTCATTCTCAAGTCCGATGCTAGCCCCTGATTCATGCAAATAAGTAAATCCAGATGCATTGGCAATATGATCAACAACATCAAATGTCTTCTTCATCTAAGCATGATATCAGCTACATGATCTATTAATCAAGTAATAAATATTGTGTACCCTCTGCCATCTCTCCTTGCATGCTTTTGCAGTTTTGGGTGCCCCTTTTGTAGGCCCAGGTAATTGAGCAGCGGCAGTGTTCCAGAATGTCATCTTGAAATTCAAGCCATCACTGGCAGATGCTTTGTGCACATATAGTAGTCACAGTTAGTCACAACATATGAGTAGCCCGCACGCCACAATGCCAACACATATGGAGAGCCCGTGACGGGCCCGTCGAATTAATTAATACATGACAAGTAGGCAGGCCCGAGTACCCAGAGTGACAATAACAAATGGGCGGGCCCTTCAAAGAGGTGCATGAGGAATGCCACCACACATGAGCAGGCCTGTGACAGTTGAATAACGCAACATATGGACGGGCCTGACAGTAAGGGATGGAGTGGATATGTACAACATATGGACCGGCCCGCATGTTTGAAACAGCCAAGGAAAAACCATAACAAATGTATGGGCCTGGCCGTGATATGAAGGTAGTACCGCGCAATTCAGTCCATATCCCACGGACGGGCCCAGCCACGATATGAAGATAATACCGTGCAATTCATGTGCGGGCCTGTCCATGGTATCAGGTAGGATGGCACAACTCATGGGCTGGCCCATCCATGATGTGATGGCACGATAGCACAGTTCATGGACGGGCCAATCCAATGCATTAAGTAGGACTGCATAACTCATAGATGGGCCCGGCCGTGACATGCGGGTGGTACTGCGCAATTCATGAAAGGGCCCGTCCAAGGTGTCAGGTAGGAGTGCATAACTCGTGGACGGGCCAGGCCGCAATATTAAAGTGATAGTGCACAATTTATGGACGGGCCTGTCCAAGATATGAGGTACCGATGCATAGCCCATGGCCGGGCCTTGCCGCGATATGAAGGTAATATGGTGCAATTCATGGACGGGCCCGTCCAAGATATCAGGTGAGAGTGCATAACTCACAGTCGGGCCCTGCCATGACACGGGGTGATACCGTGCAAATCATGGGCAGGCCCACCCGAGGTATGAAGTAGGACTGCATAACTCATAGACGGGCCCAGCCATGGTATGAGGGTGATACCGCGCAACCAATGGACGGGCCCGTCTAAGGTATCAGGTAGGACTGCATAACTCACAGTCGGGCCCTGCCATCATCACATGGGTGATACCACGCAATTCATGGACTGGCCCGTCCAAGGTATCAGGTAAGACTGCATAACTCATGGAGGAGCCCAGCCATGACATGCGGGCAGTACTGCGCAATTCATGAACAGGCTCGTCCAAGGGGTCAGGTAGGAATGCATAACTCATGGATGGGCCCAGCCGCGATATGAGAGCAATACACCGCAATTCATGGATGGGCCCGTCCGAGATATGAGGCAGCAGGGCACAGCCAATAGACAGGCCCGGCCATGACATAGGGGTAACACCTCATGGATGGGCCCATCCAAGATATCAGGTAGGACTGCACAACTCATGGACGGGCCTGGTCACTGTATGAAGGTAATACCGCACAATTCGTGGACAGGCCCATCCGAGATATGACGTAGCAGTGCATAACCCATGGATCGGCCCGGCCATGATATGAAAGTAGTACTGCGCAATTTATGCCCAGGCCCGTCAAAGATATCGGGTAGGATCCTCAATAATAATATGACAGAGGGCATGTTATTGCAGCTTATGTCCAAATGCCCATGAAACCTTGTATGAAACAATATTTACAGGTTCCATCTATGATAATAGTGGCTTCAGCAATGGATTGGTGCCCTCCCTATAAGCATCATAGATCATTGGTCAACTGATGCAAGGATGGTCTGCTCCAAATGTCATGCAGATAGGAGAGGACTCTTATTGCAGCTAACATTGACAAGGATGGGCGGATGACCGTGCTTGTTTTAGGTTGCATGGATCTTCTACAAGTATGTAATATGGATCTGGTCGTCTAACATAAGGCGTCAACTGTGATAGAGATCCGCACCGCTATAGCATATTCAGACATGTTTCAACCACAAAGATGCAGCACTACATAGGCCTTGGTTGAAGAAATAAACGTACACATCGACATGAACAGAATGTATTCTAATCAGTAAGCCTGTAATGTGCTCAATCAACATTAACTTGGCGCATCAGAATTAGCAATGCCGGCAATCCGTGGGAAATATATATCGCGCGTCGCCCCAGCCACGTCGCGCTCAACACTTTGTTTTCATTGTTCCCATCCACTCATCACGTCTATCAACCACTTACCCCACCCTCCACCACCAGCCACTATGAAATTCGTCAAGAACTCGAAAGAACTCGACACCGCCGTCAACGAAATCCTTGGCATTTTCTACCGGTTAGTTGTTAGCTCGGGTTGACTGGAGTCGGCGGAGAAGCTTCAAAGTTGGAGAGAAGCAGTGAAAGAGATGAGGAGGGTACTGGTGCGTCGTAACTGAATCACACCACTTCAGCCTACTGATTCACATTCTACCAATACAGGAGTCTGTTAGGAATACTGCGAATAGAACTGACAACGTCCCCCTACTGCTAATTGGGGTGGACAGGTTCATTCACTGGACGGAAAACCTCGGTGCCCCAGGCGTTCCATTTCCTGACTGGCACCGTTGCCTCTACCCCTCCCGAGATGCCGTCGCAGACCATCCTTGGCTGCTCAATGTCGAACAACAATACGATGCGACCCGCCTAGGTTTGGTGGTGCGGCAAGAATCTTCCACGTCGGAGCCAGTGCTGGTGCAAATTCCAACGGCTACGCTAGAACCAACGACCCAACCAACGAGTAACCTCGGGCCGATCCAGGCCGTCTCCATCAATAAAGGTAAGGGAAAAGAAATCGCTCAGGAATCAGAAGGAATAGAAAAAGAGCGTACCAGTCAGCGAGAGGGGAACGACAATGGAGAGAGTGAGGTGGTAGAGAAGGATGTTGAGATGGAGGAGGAGACGTCAGAGCCCGTTCGCGGAAGGCCCAAAAAACGAGCAAGGTCACGTTCTCAATCGCGGCCAGCTTCGACGAGACAGAAGTCTCAATCACGGCCAAAGAGATCAGGTAGGAAGGATGGGGAGAGTCAGGTGGAAGGTATTTCGTCGCCTTTGAATCATCCAACCACGCCAAAGCCAAAGTATGGCCGGGCTCAAGTCGCTGCTCGCACAACTCCACCCCACGATCCTGAAGCCTGCGGGACCTGCATCAACCGCAAGATGGTATGCACGTGGACACCTGGTACCATACCCTGCAATCCATGTAAGAAGAGGAAAATAGGCTGCACAAAAGCTAACGTCCGCTGCGCATCAACGGCCCGTACTCCCAAGCCTCCCGCATGACGCCAAGCAAGCCCCTCGCAGTGCAAGTCATCTCGTCCTCAAAAACAACCACCTCCACTCACCGATGACGATGATACCCCAGCGCCACCCCCAAGAAAAAAGGCACGTGTCGCCCAGGGTGGTCAGACTCCTCAGAGTGGAGCAGCGGCTTCGACCTCTTCAGCACCACAACGACGAATTAGTGAGTATTCAGCATTATATGTAACTGCTGTTTCTGACTGCATGACATGTAGCTCTGGTTGTTCGCCCTCCACAAGACACCTCAACGCATCCAGTACCACCCGCGATTCGACCCGAGTCATCAACCTATACCCCACTCCCTGCGCCACCCATTCCCCCGAGTGTAGCCTACTCGCCGCCTCCAACCGCACCATCCCCCCCGCAAATGTCGCTGGTAGACGCGACAAACCTATCGATCCATTGTCGACTGGATGACATCATCCGCCGGCAAGACCTGATCCACGGCCGAGTTGACGAAACCGATATGCGTCTGGCTCGATGGGAACGTCGGTCAATGGGCATATCTGATGCTCGTATGCAAGTTTTGGAGCAAGAATTGGCCGATTGCCGATTGATGGTGGGAGCGCTGACCCGTGAGATGGAAACCTTAAGGGCGAGTGTACACGGTGCGCAACCAGTGCAGACCACTAGACCACCAACCGCAGATGAAGATCTTCTCGGTCTTCTTGGACCGCCCCAAAGCAACACCGCCACAGATCAGGCAGACAAATCGATCACCGCGGATCTTCAGGGATTGGTGCTGACTTCAACGCAAAGCAGCCATGACATCGAGATCACTCAGCAAGTTCACGAAGGGATCACAGACGCTGAAATCGAGATGGAAGGTGGTGCCTTGCAGGTGGGGAATGAAAGTGGTGCCTGTCCGCCGGAAATGACGAGGAAGGAGGGAGCATAGAATACGCGGACCATCCTTAATACTGACATGAATTGCACGTATGTTATCATCTTACTTCGTCTATATTTCTATCTTGCAAGTAATAGTCGTTTTCTGGCCTCTAATTCAAAGACATGACTGACAGGTGCGGCTCAGTGGGACAATTGCGGGGCGCAGTGCTCATGGAATATCCACGGCCGGTACATATGCCACATCTGGTAAATATCTTGAAAGCTGGCATAGAAGCGAATCTGACAAGTTTCATCCTCCATTTTGCATATGCTGAGATGCAAGAGTCACGCAAGGAAGTTGCTGAAGTCAACGCTACGATCTGGATCGAGTACTGACTATGCGCATACTCTGTGAGATGCTACCATTCATGGTCATATGATGTGTAATTCTCTGTGATGCGATCAAGCTGCGATTGGTGATAATCGCGGCATGACATGTGCGGTGGTAAATGACGTTCAACGTCGCGGAAGCCTCATTTAACTTTCTACTATTACTGATGAGTACCTAAAACCCCACTTCCATGATTAATCCCACCATATATGGTTGATCACTTGCACTCCCACCATTCCACCGCACATCGACTTGAACAAACCAAAGGAAGGGCATAGTTAGCACAGATTTCATGGACATCCTACATTACTTACAGATGTAATATACATTGTGAAGTCAAAAATCAAAGTCATTTGCATATACAATCCAAGCAGTGTGGGTAGCCGCGATTCAACATTTCCTGCAGTGAATGGATGTGGGCGCTGTGGGTGAATGGCACCGAGGAAGGTCAACAGGATGTAGTTCCTCAAGTACTATCATGCTAAAGTACTACATACAGGCAGTCCTCCATGATACAATGCTACATTAATTGGATTCATCCCCTGCCATATCAACTCACATTGTTCTGCAAGCCGGTCATACATGGCCTGCTGCCTGGCCATGTAACAGGCGGCCCCCTGGTTTCCGGCCGAGTTGTGTTCCATATATATCTCATGCCATGTCCTCGCCCTATGTTGGAAATAGTTGACAACCCATTGAAATTCAGAGGTCAATAATTCTTCCTCCTCTTCCCAATGATCCTTGACCGCCTTAGCGCGGAGCCAGTGAATGCGGTAGACTGTGATGGCATGCAGTTGACATTTCAGAAAAATCAAACAAATCAAGCACATACATTCGGTGAGCCAACTCTTCGATGCTGTATCTTTGGGGATATCAATCGTCCAGAACCATGGAAGCTGGGTTCCATGATGATCATGTGCCCCCTGGGTAAAGGCGGCCATGCTTGTTGACAAGTGTGATGTGTGAAGTTCCTGGTAGCGCTCTAGGATGTCTGGGCCAGCTCTAAGTGCAAGAATAGCCACCCGGCATCGTCTGTAAATCGCGGCGTACTGTTTGACTGAACTGTCGATGGACAGAATCATTTGCCACGCCCATGTCCTCATCGAATAGTTCTTGGCTGGTCTCACAACACCCCTGAATATCACTGCTTTGTCTGCCAAGGCAAGGCGCAACCCATGCAGTGCATCATTTGCCTGGCCCATGTGCAATTCTAACTCCATTTCCGCCAGTCGATGAACCTTGTTTGCTTTGCAGTGATCGACTCCGAACACTGATGGAAGAGGCAAGCATGATGATGTTGGGACTTTGAATGTGTCTCTGCCACACTCCTCATCTGCGCTGCTATTGCTATCACCGTCATTGGACAGTAATTCTTCATCAGCCAGCATATCTGCCCCAGCCACTCCATTGGTCTTCCCATCACAATCATTGCTGCGCTCAATTTCATCGTCCATCCACAGATAAATTCTTCCATCCGCGATAAATCTCGTTCGCTCAGCCGCCAATTTATCTGCACGACGAGCTATGGCAACTCTCACTGCAAGCATTTCACAATATTTCTTCAGAAAACATGCTGAAAAAATGGAGGGAAGAGATACTCTTTTATTTTGCATGTTTGGAAGGGAAAAATGCAAAAATAACATTTTATGTTTGTCCAAAAAACATGGATTGATGGTAATGTCCATTAGCTTCTACTCTAATAGGCATTAGCATCAATTCATGTTCTCTGGAAGAAAATAAAACATTATTTTTGCATTTTTTCTTTCCAAACATCAAAAATGAAAGAGTATCTCTTCCCTCCATTTTTTCAACATACTTTCTGAAGAAAAATTGTGAAATGCTTGCTGTGTCTCTTGAGCTCTGATTGGGTCTGTCCGCCATCCTTTCTATGTATGTTCAAAATGATTTCCGCCTCTTCAATTGCTAGACCGCGTGTAATCCAACTCGCGGCGCCATGGTGAACCCCCCCCTGTTGAGTTGACTTTTCCAGTAAATGAAGTTCAATTGCATGCACCGTCGGAGCTTTGGAGGTCTTGTAAATATAATTAACCCTTTGTGCGATAAAATGACCGTGATACCTTTCTTCAGTTGTATTTCAAAGACATCCATGACTGATGGGTCATGGATATGACAAAGGAGAGCGGCCTCCTCTTGCTTGCTCCAACTCATCTGTTGAATTGGTGTAATGGACTTTTTGAACCTCTCAAACGCTTCTCGCGCCAATACTACAGAAGCCTGTGCAGTCTTGAGCTTCCGCGATAAGCTGTCAGCTATGAATAGGTTAGAGCGCCCTCAAATGTCACCCTTGGATGTCCATACCCATCTGAATCATTTTCATGAAGTTGGAGTCATTCATCTGGAAGTCCAATAGTTCTTGGTGGTGCGGGGAGGTCATGCCGCGAGTTGATGCTGACACTATGTTCAATGTGGACCACAAAGTCTCGATAATTTCACCATCGACCCAACCTGAGCCTTTGATAAATAGCAGCGAATATCACGTATAGCATTCCTTTTTGTGGCTGTGAACATGCCACATGCCGATTCCTGCCGTGATTTTCATTGACAGTGGAATGTGCAAAAAATCACTGCTATCCACACACCGCCGTAGATTTTTCATGTATGCGCAGTTGATGTCGTAAAAGCAGAGAACATTATTTATTCCGGTCATGTTGTAGCTCAGTGCATGCGCCAGGGAATAATCCATGTTCAGCTGCCTTAACTGCCATGAGTGGGTGTAATTCGCCAAGATTATTCTCACCTTTCACCCTTTTGAAAGTCAACAACTGAATGTGGGTAAAAGCAGCCGTGCCGCACACAGGCTGTTGCACCCACTCCTGTAGAGTTCAGTTTACCGTGGCTTGCACTTGCCTGACTGATCGCCTTGTGATTGTTGCAGGCAGATTTCTTTCGCACGGTTCAAGTTTTGAGTGGTGCACTAATGATAATACATACCTCTGTGATATGTGGAGTGGCTTTTAAATATGATCGATATGGTGGATTGGTGACCATAAACCCGCGTCCATCCATCAACCACACTTGATCGTCAGGCCGCCTCTCATGCATTTGTTCCGCCTTGAAATTTCCGTCCATCACTACCGTCCTTGTGTACTTCCAACTGCTACATATTAGCGTGATAGGATTCTGCCTATTTGGGTACTTACTGATCCAAATTACCGGTTGTGCTTACATTGATTCCAGGCTGAGGACACACCGCGCAAAATATCGCAAGATCCCCTTTGTTTGAGCAGTTCTTATTATCTTTGAAACCGCTCCACTTGAGAAGCTTGAGGAGGCGCCATTGCCATGCTACCCGCAGAAGTTCCCGATATCTGTCCTAATCACATGGCTGTTCTTAACGACAATTGGTCTCATTGGTGGGATGGAAGTCTTACCACAACCAAGTGCGGAAAAACATTGGAGGTCACCCGACGAAGCTTGTTGTAATAATTCATGCCAGATATCCCACATTCGACATTGTCTCTCAAGAAATCATCCAAGACTGAAAATGTGAATGCCGTGCTGGGCTTTTCAAAAGTAGATGGACATAACTTCGCCCGGAATAGCTGCATGTGAAAGCTATCTGCATTTGGACACTGGCAGGCTTGCACTAGTAGGAAATGCACGCCTGTGACATCAACGATTGTCAGATATTTTGAACCCACTGGCGGCCGAAGGTGACAGGGAATGTTGTCCACGTCCTCCCATTCACCATCATCCGTGACTGACGGATCTTGGCTATTATCCATGGCATGATCTCTTTCTTTTCCTGCAGTGGCATGCCACGATTGACCGCTCAATGGCGCTGGCTCATTCGTGGATGCAGATGGGCAGGGCGCTCCGCCATGCCCAAGGTGTAGTTGAAGGCCGGTCTGCAGGTCATCATGTAAATCTGTATCTTTGATTGCACCTTTACTCACCATGTGAAGGGCAGAGTCCTCGAAGAACGCCCCAGTCCACTGCTGGATCCTATGGAAAGGATGGGCTTCATGCATTGTGCGGCAGCAATTTGTACAAAGAAGCAGCTGATGCATGCAATCTGGGCATCTGTACACCCCGTCCCTTTGGCATTTCTTGCAGATCCGTGGCACTGGGGGGGCTTCCAACTCCAGCAGGATGTGGAGAAAGTCCTGCTTTTGAGGTAGCCATTCGCGGATATAATCATTCTGCGTCTGAACCTCTGATATGAAGGCATATCAATGGGAATCCAGTAGCAACATACCTTCTTATGGGGAATTGGCATGGGATCTCCAGTGGCTTCATTCATATCATAGACATTTTCAACTCCATCCTCAGTCTGAAACTGGTGCTTGGACGGCGATCGTGAATACTTAGACGGCGATGAGGAGGGAAATGACCCGGTGTGCCCAGGGGTTGTCACGACCGGTTCCTTGATCGCAACTTCTACCAGTCGAGATCTATTCCGACCATTGGCTTTGCGTGACCTTACTTCCAACTGTTTAACCCGATGACCTGGTGTGGGACCAATCATAGTCATCCCCTTCCTAGCATTTCCTTTCGCCATCTGGAGGGGATCGCTGAGGTTAATGGTTGGAACAGTCTGTTGCCACTTAGCGCGTAGATTGCATTTCCAGGGGTACTATGATAGTGCCACTTTATTGTCGACCTGTCAATGCTACCCAAATGAAGCTAAAATCATCCAAAATAGGAGTAGCCAGATGGCCGAACACGAGTCCTCAGCCACATGATTGGATCGGGAAACCATATCTCGAGGCTAACAGCTTCCGAACAGCCAATCAGTGCAAGGGATCAGCATCGGCTGCCGAATCAGTGCACTAAGATCAAGTCGGCGTCCTATTTAGCAATGTGTGGGAATGATGGTGAATAGAATTCCGGGTCAGAGTGACACATCGCAAAAACTAGACTGACAAGTCCTTGTTTTCTTGCAAACTCCCAATTTTTGCCGTCGTGCAATTACCCATGGACTCCAACTTCGAAACAGGCTATGGCTACCCAAGTGACCCAGATACAGAACGTGCTGTGGATGAAGAGGGGGAGGAGTCAGGTAATGGGGAAGAACAGACAGACGGCCCCTTCAACCTAGCAGAATTGGAGATCCTCGCCCGCAGGCGGAGGGAATGGAATCAAGCCAGGAAGAAAGAGAAGCCGATTATATTGCAGGAAATATATAAGGAGTTTGCTAAAATGGAGAAGAACCGCAATTTAAGGCCAGTTGAACGGCGGGAAAAGGAGGAGGTAGGTGTGCATTGTTCAATACATCATTCCGCCGATCAATCATTCCTGCTAGCAAATAACTGCATGGCTAAAGAAGCCCCTTCGAACAAGGAAGCCTCGTATAACAGTTCGGTCTGCTTATAAGTACTCGGTTCGGTCTGTGGTTCGGGAAATATACCACGAGCAGATACAAGAGAAACATGCGCTTATGAAGAATGAAGGCGCATCTGAAGGCAACAACCAACGAATTGACTTGTATCAGCAGGCATTGAGCGCCTTTATACGGGACGACCTCACCAATGAGGAGTTGCAAGCAGCTGGCAATATCGCGGAAAAGTGGAATGGACCCGAGGGTCCATCCGCTGAGGTCCAAGCGCGGTAAGTTCATCTGACCACAAGCAACAATTTTACTCATTTTCTCCCACAGAAATGCAAAGAAGTATGCCCTAAAGTTCATGAAGAATTTTGCAGAGGAGATGTGGAGATATTGCGGCATGAGAATGGTGTCATTGACGGGTTGGAAAGATGATGATGGGACTGTACAGGCATGCTGGTATGTGCCAGAAGGCCCTCTCAATGATGCCATAATCTCATCAGTTCAAAGCATGGACTTCAATAGTGACATTGCTGATGGAACCGCCTTCAACGACATACACACTCTCGATGCCACCTGGAGGGACTACCTTGGGACCGCCTACGAGAATCCAGATGTTGCTGGAAGCAAGGAGGTGCCTAATATGGTGGCACACCGCCCAAGGGCCAAAAAAGGTGACCCCGTAGAGCTGGTTACCAACGAAGATGGGGACATTTGGATTGGGGAGCTCATGGGTCGTAGCCGCGATTCCATTCTTCAAATGGTTCGCGGGTATCTGACTGCTCATTACCGTGAGTTGGTGGATAGTAGGCGCTTCCCAGGCTTACCGCGATTTATTAGGACAGGTATGTCGAAGACGCTCTGCCACCGTACCATTCAAGAAATTGGGACGGTACCAGGCCGAGATGATTTCATCCCGCCACCTCCCCCAGAACTTCAGCTTTACTGTCAACCCAAGCCACATGCGTGTCTCAGCTGCCATGGAGTTGCTGAATTTCTGGCGTGAGCGACAGATAACCAACCCCAATGATGTCTTCTCCTTTCAAAAATGGCTGGATCAATCTGGAAATCTACAGGAACCATATGACAAAAGTACTAAGCCCCTTGAGGTTGCCAGGAAAAGGAAACGCCAATTGCGGGAACCCCCAACCTCGTCAGATGAAAGCACGGTCGATGAAGATGGGGATCCAGACAACAAGTATGAGGGTACATCCTCCAGGCCCCCTCTTTCCAATGAGTCTATGGGGCCCTCTCAGATTACCAGCCGCCAATGAAAGAAGACCCCAATGCCGCGCAAGGCTCCCAGCCACACGACGGATGAAGATGGGCAGAACTCCACAGACAATGAAGATTTCACTACCAATGCTAACAACAATTTACCAGTACTGGAAAAACCACGAAAACAAAGCCAACCTGCCATCCGAAGAAAAGGTCGTTTGCCGCCACGATTCACTTATTTGTACTGACAATTCACGCTTCATCAGCATTGCCTGTCACATCAGGGCTGGAAGATACTGGCGAATACCAAGACAGCGATGGGTATGAAAGCATTCCTTTCGAAGATGACCCTACTGCCAAACCCGGGCCATCAGGTCAACATCAAATAAATGGGAAGTTGAAATCTGCGCTCAAGCAGATTCCAAGATCGGAACCATGCCACATGGTCCAGGCGCCTGACAACCAAAGGATCATTGGCGACTCATCGACTAGCAACCCTTGGCCTAGGAACCAAAACCAGAAAAAGGGCACAACTTCAGGTGCGGGGAATGACCAAGGTCGTGTTGGCCTCCCTGCAGAAGAAGGTATGATGAATGAGCTATGAAGTCTGCAAACTAACCCTTTTCATCGGTATAAAATTCAGGCAGCCAATGGAAATCCCCCCGAGCCTGCTGGCCCCCTACACGGGCAGATGCCAATGTGCCCTCCCCACAAACCAAGAAACCACGGAAGGCAGCCCCACCATGCAAGAAACCACGGAAGGCAGCCCCACCACACAAGAACCCACGGAAGGCAGCCAAATCTGGTAGAGCCCCGATCTGATAGCAATAGGAACATTTTCATTACTCAAATATACCTAGTGCTGCGATTGTATATAAACTATCCTGCCAACAATATGTTTAGACTAAGCCGCCGCGATTATATATCAAATTCTTAGAGAGATGCATGCCATGCCTCGAGGCACACGAACCGATTGCTGTGCCGCATTTATTCTCATGGTCGGACTATCAAAGCGCATGTGCAGAGTTTCATAGGAATCAATCAATTTTCTCATCACAGTCAATCATGTCAGAACAACAGCAGTGCAAAGTCAGATTCTGTCGCCAAGGTGAGATCCATCTATATGTACCCTTTTGATATGCTCATACTATGCACAGTGGACGTTGTGCCGATCTCACCTCGGCAACAATACAGGTCTTCCTCGGCTCAACCTGAGGAAATGGATAGTTCCAGTTCTCAAGGTCGGACGGTGTCCAAACACTACCCAAGCATGGAGGCCTTGAGTTTGTATGGGGAGGAGTCACCCTCACCACCCACCGAGATGAGTACCGCAGTCCGATCCCCATCCCCATCACCGAATCTCTGTCTTTTCGAGAGAATGAAGCGCGCTGAAGTTCCCAAGCCCCCATCTCCAGCCCATGTGTGGGTCCCCTCATCCCAACAAGATGTGGAGATGGATATGACCGAGAGCTCTGGGGATACCACGGTCCGAACCCCGTCCCCATCACCCAAGCTCTCTCTTTTCGAGAGAATGAAGTGCACTAAAGTTCCAACACCACCGTCCCCGGCCGAAGAAAGGGTACCCTCACATAAAGAAGATGCGGTAATGGAGTTGGCCGAGAGCTCTGGGAATACTGGGGTCTGATCTCCGTCTCCAACACCAAATCTCTCCCTTTTTGAGAGAATGAAGCGCGCTGAAGTTCCCAAACCACCGTCTCCAGCACCAGGTAAGCGTTGATCTATTGTAACTTCCACAACACATAATAACCTTACTTTTTGCAGTCGCTAGTCTCCCACATGGATCTGTTCGAACGAATGCGACGAGCGCAAATTCCACCGCCACCATCCCCCCCTGCAGGTCAGCATGTTATCGTGTGTAACGTAGGATTAAGCTGATAATAGTCCAACCTACTGCAAGCCGCCGAACAGGACGTATTCCAGCTGTTGCAGAGCACGGAAGTTCCATCGCCGCCCTCTCCATTTGAAGGTTAGTATTCATAACGTGAACATATAATCCACAGCTAACCACGGTATCGTATCTCCCAGAATTACACATTGCACAGGGGGGCGAACCGGACCGCAGTTGCCAGATTGACTTTGGGGATCCAGATCGGGGGCGGTTACGGGGCTTGTTCAAGCAGGAATTGACAGGTATGTGCCTTTGCACATTTCATTTTTCAAATATTGACAACGATGATCACATAGGCCCTATACCTACAGGCGATGAGCGTCGGGATCTGGAGCGCACTGGATTGGCTAACACACATACCGAGGAAGATGGTAGGTACTTTCTGTTTACTCCAGCTCTTTCTAATATTGGCGGTAAGTATTGCGGGTGCTCCACGATTTAAAATCGCGGCACGCTGCTCTCCCATCACCCGGAAATTACCCTTATGACAAGAACCTGGACTTGCATATTGCACGGGCAATGAAGCGGATTGGGGCTGACATTCAACAGCTCGTCAAAAATCAGGTGAAGTTTATGCAACTCGGCCAGTATACCATTGATATGATCGACTTGCTGGAGGTATCGCGGTGCCCACATTCAGGGTACGATGTACAGCCATATGCAGGTGTTCCACCCTATCCATCCCGACAATCGGTCATCGAGATGGCCGTCATATACTGGGGGTTACGGATTGAGTGTGCAGTGATTCATTTGTTGGGCATTCCACGAGTATCTGACTGGCCGATGGAGTGGTTCTACAACCTTTGTCTGGATTTGGTGCATTTCACACCTAACGCTTTGATCTTGGACTGATGAAAGCCACTACAGAAGGAACTTGATCACCTCATCCTGGTGACAGTATCCCGGCAGACCTTCACGCCCACACTCCCTGCCTGTTTCCATGCATACCTCCGGTGCCAAGACAACAAGGATCAATTTCAGAATGAAATTCGGAGCATTCCACTGGGGGCCTTCCGGATGATCGACTCCCTCGATCATTACATTCCTAATTGGACGCCAAGAACACCCAATAAGTATGCTGGGTTCATCTTTCCATGGTGGCTGCATGGATCTTCACAGTATCCAACGGACTTCCAGCATTTGAGGGGCGGAAGGATTTTCCCCATTGCGGACGAGTACTTCCAGGTAATGTCTGATATTTCTCAAAGTTATATTTGCTCACCATACTTCAGTACACATGGCCCACAAAAAACACTTCAATGGGAGACCAGATCGATGACTGGATCGAAGGGCAGGTTTATACCTATATGAAATCGTTGAGGGAAATCGCGGAAGAGATTGAGGTTAATGAGAAGAATGTGAACCACCTGTTCTCGCGGTGGGCCGCCCTGTCTGGACTTCTTGGCGTGCAGGATGTATCTTAGATCTCAGGAGTGTATTAGGTTGTAGAAATGTATATCATTTTTGGTGCGTCCCAAATCAAACAACGATACATGCATGTTGTTGTCGTGAATGAGACGGGCGGCGCGATTTGGCCATCTTGCAGCTGCTGAGCAAAGATCTGAAGCTAATCACTTCATATCCCTGAGGTGAATGGCGGGGAAGGTAGGTTGGAGGTCTAGGGACACAGATCAACTGGTTTTGTAGTAGTCCGCTATGTTTATATATTTACTAATTATCTATGAATTCACGAGGATCAGCGGCTGTAGATCTGAGATATTGGGCGGCTGGCATAACTCAACACCAACTGATTGATGCACATTGTGCCGCATGTAGTATGCAAGGCATGCGCGATTACCCTCTGTATATCCAACCCCATGTTCTAATGCAGATCCCGACATAGCGATGATGGTGCCTGGATTATAGCAGAACCGTAGATTCAACGTTGGAATGACGAAATCGAGGGGCGGGTAGTCCCCCACCGTCACTAGCATGTCCAACCACGGCTCCTGTCCATTGATGTCTGTGTGGTAAGGAGTTGCGCGGTTAACCATAATAGACACGCTGTTATAAACGGTGTTTCAACTGGGTAATATGGAAGACATGTCCGTGTCTTCCCGTCGTTTTGCCTCCAGGTCGAGGCGGATGAGAGCCTCTCGCCCTGCAGCATACATCCATGGATGGATAACGGCCAGCGTTCCAGATAGAAGGGAATGACATTCTGACATTTGATCCACCCACTGCCGTGCGCCATTGCCATCCCAACCTGACTTTAATAGTCTTGATACTTCTGGGTGGAAGTTAGGGGGCTGCCTGCATGTCAGCGATAAATAACCTCAGAGAGGAAGATATCCTACCCCATGACCCTGCTGATACCATCCTGGCGAGAGGTCTATGCTTCCCGTGATATCCGCGGTTTCACGGAATAGTAGCTGATCGTTCCTCCATCCATGGGTGCGCGATTTCTTGAGGCTTTCTTCCAGTGGCGCTCTCAGTACATTAAGCGAATCCCATACATCTTTCTAGGATGTGTTTGAATATCTGGCAATGTTGAAATATACGGAGTTAAGCACCTGGTATATGTGGTCTATGGCTCCTGGAAGGTACCATAGCTTGATATTTCCATTTCCATCCAAGACCGCGGTTGGATCCGTGATTTCATCGTATTCCAGTGATGCCACAATATCACGCGTCTTGCCATGCTGAGTTGCATGGACTGTAACTTTGCTGGAATGAGCAGATTGTTCTGCATGAATTCTCTGAACTCACGGGGATGCCTATATGCTTGTACAATTACTCGAATCATGCGATCCGCATGACATACCAGTGGAACTGGAATCGATATATTGGGGAGGGTGCGCTGTCCAGTGAACACCTCCTCCCAAAATCGGCTTCGCATATACTCGGCGACCCTGTCCATCAACTGCATCCGCCAGCCATGTGGTACTTGAGACATTTGATGCTCTTAGTAAATTCATGCGGGATATCGGATGATGAGTGAAAATTTTGCTATTGTCCATCGTGTTACGTCATGCTGTGTCGTTAACTATTTGCTTTCCGTCATTGGCACCATATATTGGCGTCCTGGACAGGACCCCCATGTGTCATTCTGCCCTACTTCTAATCGCGGAAGCATGAGCCCATATGTTATACCATCCAACATGATATGCTGGTTGGGTCCGTTCTGCAGACCAACTTCATATCACATATTGCCAAGCACTTGAGTTATGCCCCCCGACCTGATATCGCGGATGAGCTAATCCATCCTTTGCGCGGCGTGTCCTCATATCATGGATGAGCCAACACATGACTTATGACGTCCTGCGTCCACATCATGGGGACTGTCCTGAGAGTGGATTGCGCAGTCTAACCTTAATATCACCGGTGGGCCAGTCCGCGAATTGCACCGTCTTACTCTCACATCATGGCCGGGCCTGTCCATGAATTGCACGGTATTAACTTCATATCACGGCCCGGCCTGTCCATGGGTTATGCACTCCTACCTGATGTCTCGGATGGGCCCGTGCATGAGTTGCGGATTATTCCCTTCATATCACGGCCAGGCCCGTCCATGGGTTACGCACTCCTACCTGATACCTGGGACGGCCCGCGCATGGGTTGCGCGGTATTACCTGCATATCATGGTCGGGCCCGCTCATTAGTTATGCAATCCTATCTGATATCTTTGACGGGCCCGTCCATAGGTCCATAGGATGCGCTGTCCTACCTACATATCATGGCTGGGCCCGTGCATGAGTTGTGTGGTATGACCTTCATATCACGGCCAGGCCCATCCATGGGTTATGCACTCCTACCTGATACCTTGGACGGGCCCGTCCATGAATTGCACGTTAATACCTTCATTGCATGGCCAGGCCCGTCCATTGGTTATGCAGTCGTACCTGATACCTTGGACGGGCCCCTTCATGAATTGCGCGGTATTACCCTTCATTGCATGGCCAGGCCCATCCATGGGCTATGAACTCCTACTTGACACCTTGGACGGGCCCATCCATGAGTTGTGCTATCTTTCCTTCACATCATGGATGGGCCAGCCCATGAGTTGTTCAGTCCTATCTGCTTTTGCGGACGGGCCCGTACATTTGTTAGGTATTGCCTTTGCTATTTCAACCAGGCCGGCCAGTCCATATGTTGTACATACTCACTCCATCCCTTCCTGCCGGGCCCGTCCATATGTTGCCTTATCCAACTATCGCAGGCCCACTCATTTGTTATTGTCACTCTGGGTATTCGGGCCTGCCTATTTGTCATGTATTAATTAATTTGACAGGCCCGCCACGGGCTCTCCATAAGTGTTGGCAATGTGGCGCGCAGGCTACTCATATGTTGTGACTAATGTGACTACATGGGGTCCTTTGTGAGCAGATATTATATCCAGAAGCATGTCAGACTCCACATCAGTCCACAAGACTTGAGGGGCTGGAGTATCCTTGGAGGGTGACCACGACGATTTGCAAGGCATCATACTGCCAGGTAAAAGAGCCAGTTCAGTAAGCTGAAAGGGGGTCACTTGTGTCATTGAAGGTGCCACAATGCACAGTTAGAACTCTGCCTGAATATGGTGGCTTATGTCAGGGAACACATGCATTTTTCTCATGATTTTTCACCATGGTTTTTCTGGCAGTTTGTTTACTGAACTGGCTCTTAGCTTGTCAGTGTCTTTCTTCTGGTCCATGGACTCCTGTGCAAAAAAAATCAGGGATGACTCTATAGGTGTCAAAAGTGTTTCTTGACTATCAACCTACTAGGGCATGAACCCGAGTATGCAGACTGGCTGCTCCGTCACACATTTTGACATTATTCTCAGATGCCAGTGGGCCATTCCAATGGTCAACTTTATCACGACGCTTGACGATGATCAATAATAATCTCCGAAGATATATACAAAGGTCTTGGGACACCGTCCTGCAAGGGGTACGAACAAAGCATACTTATCCACAATGTTCAGCAAATAATGCCACAACGATGCAGTCCCTCCCACTTATTTAGAACCGATATATCCACCACCGCCAGCTCCAACGCAGCAGGTATTCGGAGCAGGCCAGGGAGCTGGGTAAGTAGGGTTCAGAGGACCAGGTATCATTCCCGTAATGTTGGTCAACGGAAGGTCCGTCCCGTTCTTCAGACAGTTGTTCTTGTAGCCAGTCACATCAGCGACGAACTGGAATACATCTAAAGTAACCACCACCCATCATTAGCATCGGGACAATGCCACGAAACCAGTCGTTTACGTACTGGCAACGGTCTTGTTGCAGTCCTGTTGTCCGAGGTTATCGAGCTTCCAGTTGTTCTGAACAGTGGAGAGGCTAAAGATGTGGTTCATTACTACATGTTCTCTGGTTCCAGTGTGGACATACGAGGAGTAGTGCGTGTAGTACGTGTCGTCGATCGTGCCTTTCAAATTCTTGGGAACAGCACCACCGAGCAGGACACTGTAAACCTCGTTATTGATTCCGTAGTTGGAGTTCCTGATATTATGGATGTGAGTTTAGGCTACCAATGTCGATTGCAAAACTCACTCGTCAAAGGTGAGCAAAATGAGAGTCCTTGGGCTGTTGAAGTTTCTGTCCTGGAGCAAAGGCACGAGCCAGTAGTTCAATCGGACGCGTACGCGACACCGGTATCGTGTCCGTTACTACATGCCCACCACAGTCAGCCAGCTGGTGCTGGAAATGGGTAAGACTGTACGCACTCCTTCATGTTGGGCGTGACGAAGAGCCACTGAGGCAGCGTGTTGTTTCCGACCTGTGGGTATACTCAGAAAACCAAAAGGCTCATATAAAAACCTCGGTGCCTCACATCGTACGCAAAGTCATTGAAGTTTCTAATCCGAGCGAGCCTAGTCGAGTTCTGGTTCACGCTGTCGTAGCTGACGAGGGGGCTGTTCCTGCGCTTGTAGTAAGTGTAATTGTCCGGGTTCGTGAAGTTTCCTCCCAAGTAACCATCCGTAGGCATATTTTCCTCATACTCAGCCCAACTGATGCCCTTGGCTTCGAGGAGGTCGACGACGGTCGATACATTGGCGGGAATCGTCACCTCGTTATCGGAAGCCAGACCCCAGAAGTTGCCACCGGCGCAAGCGATGTAGTTCGGCCCACTGGGATGGGTGAGAGCGTAGTACCCGGTGAGGGTGATACCGTCCTTAGATAAGTTCTGGAACCCCGGTTGGGCAGCAGCGTCGTTGTAGTCTGTGTTCTCTAACCAGATTTGGATGAAGCGGTCGAACACCAGACCCGGTACGGTCGTGGTTTTCGGAAGAGAACCATTGGAGGCACCGACGTAGAAGGTGGACGTGTCAGTAGGACTGTGAATGGACGACGATGGTTAGACTCGGATTCTACGAGCGAACGACAATTGGACCGACGCAGCTGCTGGTTGGGTGAATGTATAGGTAGTCTGGGCTGAGACCACCCTGACTCCAAGGACACTCAACACGAAGAGGCTTGCACGAGGGGAAATCATGTTGCTTCCCGTAGAACGCGATTTCATGCGAGGGAATGACTTCGTCGGTTCTGGGTCCCCCCCCCTTTAAATGTACGGGGACGGTGTTGGTAGTCGCTTGCTTACCAGCGTGCACACGCCGCCGCACAACCGCGCACGTTCGTTCTTTCTTCGTTCTCGCAATTGTCCCTTCCTTAATGATCGGTGGATCGACATGACTGACAGTGAGAAAACACGCACGCTTCCGACGGTGGCGTTTGTAATTAGGCAATGGTCGTTGGTTGGCGCAAAGCATACGTTCCTTGTGGTATGTGCGACCCGCATCGCTGGAAAACTCAACCCAGGGCATGTGCTTCCGTTTCCCCACACTGTGACGCATGTCGGTCTTTTACTTCCGTGCTGTCGAGGGCACGTCATAAGTCAGTGTGGGTCATAGAACAATTACAACTAACAAACGCGATAGGTCCGCGCATCCCAATAGCCGTCTTGGAAGACAAGTTTTGGTGTCCATGCGTCTTGGTTCCTTCCAGTCAAATCATTCGACGACCCACAAACCCATTCATCACATGGTCAACGAGTTAGCCATCTGTCTCTTCCTGGGAACAGCCATGATCGACTCGTTGCACGTGGCAACGGCGGTGCGCTCAATTGAATTCTACGGCGCATCGGAACCACAGCCCCGAGCCTGAGCGATGGGCACTTCAAACCTCCAACGAGACTATCGGTGTGGAACACCGATGTATATATTTGGATCTACTCGGGATTATCTTGAACCATCCCCACGTACCGGAACACAATGACTCGTTACCTCTCACATGTCAGGGGAGCGCGGGTGTATTTACAACCGTGTTGACCAATCTGAGGGACGATTCCACTGCGGACGTGGGCGTCCCCAAATCTCCAAAAATCTGATGCCGCGTGATGAGCATCACTAGTTCCTAGTTTGCACAGGCGTCAACAACATGGAAAAAGATCCAGAAGTTCAACTTCCTTGCATTCGGTTCGACAAGCACTCACGATACATCCGCGAAAGAGTCTATTTCTCTCTCCGCGTTGTCATTCAATTCTCTTCACGTCCAAGGCTTCAAACTTGATATGTGACAGCTGAGTGCCCTTTCACGACTCAAAGGATGATCGCCTCGAGCTGAACAATTGGCGGCGATACGTCAGAAGCATTGCCGGACCCCACGCCGTCAATCAATTACACCTCCATCGGCCCTGGCATGAGTAAACGATATCTACAGCCAATCTGATGGTCGCCAGTTCTTTCTACCGAGGCAAATGAAAAATCCTGAACGGTCTCCGAAAGAGGAAGGTCTTCCATGTCACTTCCACGGTTAACCTGTACTGGACAGGTAACCGCCTTCCAACTGAACCTTGAAAACAGAACCCTCTGAGAAGTTCTCTGACGCATATAGTAACCGCGACTCTCTTGGGGCTGAGGACACCCAGCAGGAGGTCACCTGATGCTGAAGATTCTCCAGGACGAGCTCCAGACACTCCCGCACTCCAACTTCGCTCAGCCCTAAGATACCACGCCCAAAGTTCACCTCAAAATTGTTTTTGACCCTTTCAAAGTCGGAGAGCCCATCGCAAGCTTAATTTTTCGAAAATCGCCGGATGAATTCGGCGCCAATACTTTTTGACTCTTTCCTGCAACCCCAGCACATTCCGTTGGGAGTAGTATCAGCGATCAGTCAACACTAGTCCTCGATGTGGCGGCTGAGAGTCAGAAAAGTTGATGTGAAACGAGGCAAGTAGATCCTGTATTGTCCCTTACATCGAGCTGCCCATTGAATGATTTCCCTGGATTTTTCCCGCCCGTACTCACCCCATAGATATCTGCCTACCCGAGAGAACTTTGTTCGTAACTGGCTCGGTTTAGGAACTTAAATGACTTTGCGGATGATGATGTGAGGCACCGAGGTTTTTCATAGGGGAGACACTTAGTTTGCCATAGGATGGAAACAACACACTACCTGGGTGGTTTTCTTCGTCACGCCCAACACGAAGGAGTGCGTAAGTCCTTCTAGTATCCACAAACAGTAGACTGACAATGAGCGTCCGGTGACGGGCGGGATACCGGAGTCGGGTACGCGTCCGACGTGCTCTTACTCCAAGACGCCAAGTTTAATAGCGCGAGAACCCTTACCTTGCTCACTTTTTTGATGAGTGAGTTGGCCCGTTTTTCCTCCACCTGGAGTGGTCGATATGGTCGTCTTCCAACTGCCACCCAGGGCTCTTGCTTTCGGCGTACTTACGAAGTTTCGACATCACCGCTGTTAGACTTACGACGACGACCTAATCGGTGCCACGGTGAAGAAGTTTTCACAGTGTGGCCGTGTAAACTTTCAAATGTTGCCAATGGAGGGCAGCAAAGTTCCGGACGGCATTTAAGAAACTGACCGAACTAACAGAGTATGCAATCCCAGCGCTACATGCTAGCGCGCCCTAGAGGTTCCAAAAACTACCCCTCAGTGATCTTTTAGAGAGGTACGTGTTCTTTTCAAAGGATATGGTACAGCTCCTAACACCACTGCTACTATGTCACCCATATCATCCTCCTTTGCACCTGTTAAATCCATTCATGCAAAACACAGCGCCCTCGACATGTCCGCCAACTATTTTCTCTGTGCAAAGTATGGTCCGCAAATAAATGGAACCAATTTCATCCACAACTCGTCATCTGCTCCACTGATTATTGGCTCCTCAGCTTGTATCTCCGTTGCCAGGAATTCGAACCCAGGGGGGTAGTACCCTGACCATCCCCAGTCAACAAGCCAAAGACGACCGTCATCGCCCAGGATGATGTTTCGCAGGTTGATATCCTGATGTGTGAGAACGAGTGGCCCGGAATCGTCGAACTTCTCCCTCAACGGGTGATCTTCAGGTAGTCTTCTAGCATCCAGTCCCATCTTGCACCGTTTATTGAACCACGTTGAAAACTCCGAGCATGAAGTAAACGGACCACGGGAAGACTGAACCTGACCAAAGACGAGGGATTCACACATCTGTGGCCCTTGCACACTCAGAGGGCCAGGTGGTGTCGTCGGGGATGCTTTAAGACGACGAAGCTGACCCACGTAGCGGCGCAAGGTGAAAGCGACGGAAATTTTTCGCCACGCCGAGAACGTTGGCCGGACTTCAGCAAGTGTTTGACCCTTGATATAGTCCATGATAATCAGGAAACACCAATTCCGCTTCAGGACGCGATGTACACGAGGGACTAGTATAGTCGTCTTAGAAAAAACGAGTTGGATGGCATTGGCCTCAGGACAGTCAATAGCGTCGTCTTGTATGTCGTGTGAAATCTTCACCGCGGTAGTGGGGGTCAGTTTAAACACGCTGTAGTCCGGATGTAATCTCGGCGCTGCCCGGAAAAGCGCACGGAAAGCATCGTCGCTGAGCTCGTCTACATCGGTTGACTGGTGACACACGACCCCCATGATGAGTACCGGGAGCGGCAACAGAGCGAGGGAACAGAATCTGCTCACACGAATACGGTCCGGCATCTTCTCAGGAGCCACAAACGTCAAAATGGTGTCCAATGCATCCGCCAGCATGCCAACGAAGGTGTAAAACAGCCATTCTGGTGTTCCCCCGTAATTCTTCATAGGTTCGATTCGGGGATGACTAGAAACCCGACTTATAATAGCGCTCGGTTGGGGCAACGCACCCATATCTACCGTGTGAACTAATGGCGGTGAAAATAGCTCGAATCCTGACACAAAGCGGGTCTCCACTTCGCGGATGGCCTAATGGTGATCGTCAAACCGGATGCAAAGAGGTCAGATCTTTTTCCTCGCTGTTGACGTCTGTGGAAACTAGGCACCGGGATGTCCGTTATTATCGACGCCATGCACGTCATTCTCAGAATTCTGGGAAGAGGTACTTATATGATATGACGGAGACTGAAAGTGCCTCATAATGTACCAACTTGCAAAATAATCACCAACGATTCCCCGTAACGTGACCCTCGTCGTTTGCTGCTCCAATCTCCGAGACATCTCCACGCCTCGTGTCGAAAAACTCCTGAACTGAAACCATGATGGCCGCGTTCTGGATTGTGACGTGAATGCAACATGCGGCCCCGTCTCGGAGGTTGCTGGACAGCCTCCGCGGTGCACTGCATCAGTCGAGATTTGCACCACACCGTGACAGTACTGTGCATGCCCGTCGCCCACGCTAGCCACTACCATCTAGCCCATAATCCAGCTCTTACTCGGCGTCGTGTGCCAGTAACACTCGTCACCATCGGTGCATCCAAACCGTACATCTAGGAGATTACTCAAATCGAGAAAACACGTTCATCGGCGGGCGGCTAGCATCCATCATAGGTCTTGTCTGTCAGCCACTGTCCCCTTTTCACCCTCGCTGATTTAATGTCCGCAGAATCATACTGCTGCTCTCACCTACACACTCTCATGCGTTCGAAGCGGCAACGTGCCGACTTCTCCACCTCCTCAAAGAACACTACGATGGTGATGAGGCTAGCGACTACACCGCTCTCCGCTCACACAGCACGACCACCACCGCCACCAGCGAGCTTACCACCAGGTGATAATAATAATACGCGGGGTCGCCGCTCGAGTATGAGTGTGCACGCATTCGTCGCGCTGCTTCGTTCACCGGCGGGTTTCCTCCGCTCATCTGTCGCCAAACGAACACGCTCGTCTTCGTCGCCGTCGTCGAGTCCCACGACGACGATGTCCAACGTCACGCTGCCCGCGGTCGTCCTTCAAACTTACTCTGCATCCACGGAGGGAATCGTTCTTACCGCTCTCCCCACTGCCCCGTTCTGCTGCCACGAGGACCTACTGACGATGTCACGCGAGAAGCTGGAAGACGTCGTGCATGCATTGAACGAGAAGCTACCACGGCGAATGCGAATCGGTATGGCTGTTGAAAAGGAGGATCAGTGGGTAGGGGATGATGACGATGACGACGAAGGTATCAAGGGCGCAATCGCGGGTATGTCAGATGCGGATATAAGGAGGAAGATCGAGGTGTTGGTAGGTATTAGGAGACGAGAGGGATTGGAGTTGGGGGATTTGGGTGTCCCTTTCGAGTCTGTACCGGCCGATGCGCCTACGCTTGAGCTCCTGGGTACGTGTACAGACGCGGAAGTACCTGTGTCGTTCGGGGCTGTTGATACCCCTGTTCACGAACGGTGGCCAGTCGAAGACAAGGACCTAGCTCGTGAAGTCGGCGTCGATGGAAGTCACGCTAAGGTGAAACCTTCGAGTTCTGACATCGTGCCAACGTCCTCGCCTCCACGTGGACGCGGACATACATTGCCACCACTTACCGCCCTTCCGGAAGAGCACGAGACCGGGGAGCACGATGACACTCTAGTCGTGGGGGACCAATGGAGAGAGGCGGGCAAGGAGGCTGAAAATATAGAAGCAGAACAAGCTACATGCGCAGTGGAGCGTCGTCATACCATGTCTACTCGCGAGGAGACTGATCTACCCGCTTTCATCCCCACTTGGAGTGGTCCACATGGCCGTCTTCCAACTGCCCAGGGCTCTCGCCTTTTGGAGAACCTCGAAATTTCGGCATCACCGCTGTTAGATTTCGACGATGAGGAGGTAATCTCTGCTACGGCGGAGGTGACGCTGGACTCGGCCGGTGATATTGCTGCGAAACCAGCGCTAGGTGTAAACCGCATCCGGCGTCGACGGAGCACCCGAACGCAAACGAAGCCCGACTGCTCGACAGAGAACCTTGACGCTCCCGGGAGACAAGAAGTCTCACACGCTCCTCCTTCTGGTGTGCGGAAAGTGAAGCCGAGACCGTTGTCGTTTCCGATTTGGGGATCTTCGTCTGCGCGATCTAAGAGGGATCAGCCTGTAGATTTGGGAGAGGGCGGTGGTGGCGGCGAAGTAGATGAAATTACGGATTCCGATGGGGGTATTCGGTATGACCATGATAGCGGTCACAACGGTGGCGAGGAGAGTAACGACGTACGTGCTCAGTTATAACTAAGTCTTTGACGGAAATGTTGACGTCCTACTTACGGACGACGTCCCCTCTACTTCTAGTCCCAGTCTAGGTCGAGCGTTTTTCGGGTTCACCCTATCTGCGGGTTTGACGTCCACGTGCAGGAGAGCAGTGGTTTCATCGGTACCGGACAAGAAAAGTTGGAGAGATCCAAGTCAGGGCGTCGTCCAACAAGGGTACCGACAAATCGTCTTCGGAAGCGGCTCAGCCTGAAGAGGTCCAGCTGGACACCTTCAACTTTGGTTCCGCTTCCTGCAAGTCGAGATTATGCATGCGGTGCAACATTAGCGTCCGAATCAAACCCGATCGCGGGGGCGACTCTAAAAACGGGACTGGGATTCGGCATGGTGGAACTGGACGATGACAACGCCGTGGATCGGCAGACGCTGCCAGTATCGATGATTGGCCTCCACACCAGGATCGGGAATGCCAACGACTTTGGTTTTGCTTCGTCGTCGTCGTTTTTGGGATCTCGCTCAGAGTGTGAGCATGCGATGTCGATAAGTACCCTCACGTCTGTTCGGGATGCTCTTGACGTGGACGAGTTGAGTGGGAATGTATGTGTATGTGTTGAGGAGGAGGCGGAACTTCGAGACTCGGAGGATGACGTACCAGCATCACCGATCGTATTCGCATCTCGAGATAGCGGGTTGGCCGAGATGGGTGTAGATCTGAGTCAGGGCATAATTTCGGAGCGAATATGGATGGCATTAGAGAAAATGGAAGTGTTGAGCGTTGAAGCTGGGGTGAAGGTGTAGGGCGTGACTATTGCCTGCGTTCATTTTTCATTCCGTTCATTCTCTCTTTGTCTTTTTCCCTTGAACTGGTCTAAGTTGTGTCGGGTTCGACTTTTTGGGTCGTTTCGAGGGGTTTTTTGGTTGACGGGATTCAGGTCTGTACACACCGGTATTTGGTTGTTATGTAGATCGCGTGTACGTACCACTTGTATGAAGGTCTGAGAAGACCTTTGAGATAATCTGCTACCTGGAGGAATGAATGGGTGCAAGACCAATCTGCAGCTGCGGCCACCGGCTGTCGTGTTGGGACCTGATCGTCCGAATCGTTGTACCATGCGAGGCCCCTGTTCACAAACTCCGTATCCTTGATCATGTCCGGGATCACACTAGGTCGCTGGTACACTCCCTGATATTCCGCGCGTACGTGGGACGCATGAAACCGAAGTGTATGCATTCGATGACCCATGATACGACTTTCGCTCTGTGGCCACCAGCCTCGCACAGACCGGACCGGGTTGGCTGACCAGGTGGCTGACCGAGACGGGGTGAGTGTCAGCCATCGTTCCACAACAATAACAACGGGAAATACCTATAAATTCGTGCGTTGACCTTGGAGCCGTCCCCCAACTCGTTCTCCTCACGCCAGTTTCATGTACGTGACGAAGAACGCCGCCACGCCACTTTACTACCTTGACCGACCGAATCATCTCTCATGTACATCCTGGCAAATGCTTCATGTTGCTAGTACGTTCTGCAGGTACAGGTGCGCTGGCAGACGTGAATGGCTGGTACTAAACTGGATGTCCACTCGATGCCTACTGCGCCGAACCTACAGACGTGGCAAGATGCAAGAAATGATGGCGGATAAGGGTGAAGGCCCACTGATAGTAAGTGGTTGCTTCTATCGCCTGGATGGCCATAGTGAAATCGGTATGCTCATGATGGGTGAAAGCCGCTAGCGCAGACGGTGTGGACAGTAGCGCTCTGGACTCAGTGATGCCTAAGCTGCGACAACCGCATCCCCTAGGACAATCTTGACACCTCAGAGGAACGATATGATGGACTTACCCAATCATATTCACCGGCTGTCGACGATGGAGCAACATCAACCTTCCCCAACGGAACGCCGCCTCGCAGATGTGGTCTATCGTTCTAGACAGGCCACTCGGGTTCAGGGTGTACCTCACCGCTATATCTCTTCGTAGATGGCCCAACGCAAGGCCCAGAGACGTACTGCAACACGGCGAAAAGACATTCATGAAGAGGCGGTACGTGTTGGGCAAGTTTCCACGATGGTGATTGCATGGCTGACATGTCAGCTTTTCTCTGCAGCCTCGTAAATACCTAAAAACACTTTGATGTCCAGCGCGGGTGAAATTGATATCGACGGCCCACCGATGGTAAGTGGTCGCTACTATCGCCCGGATGGCCATAGTGAATTCGGTATGCTCATGATGGGTGAAAGCCGCTGGCGCCGACGGTGTGGACAGAAGTGCTCTTGACTTAGTAACGCGTGCGAGCCGCGACAACCTCATCCCCTAGGACAATCTTGACACCTCAGAGAAACGATATGATGGACTTACCCAATCATATTCTCCGCCTGTCAATGATGGAGCAAGATCAACCTTCCCCAAGAGGAACGTCGCCTCGCAGTTGTGGTATATAGTTCTAGGGAAGCCACTTGGCTCCAAGGTGAACCTCACCGCTATATCTCTTCGTAAATGGCCCAAGGCAAGACCCAGAGACGTGCTGCAACACGTCGGAAAACTAACACGACGAAAAGACATTCATGTAGAGGCGGTACGTGTTGGAGGCGTTTCCACGATAGTGATTGCATGGCTAACATGTCGGCTTTCCCTGCAGCCTCGTAAATACCTAAAAAAACCACCTTGATGACCAGCGCAGGTGAAGTCGATATCGAAGACGACGTCAGTTCTAGCTTATGTTTACTTGTGTGGGTGAACAGCACGGAGGCAGAGAGGAGCGGGAAGTAGGAGAGCGTGATACACGATGCGGAGGAATCACAGACCTAGCGAATAGATCGTGTATCGAACCGTACGTCGCGCTGTAGACGTTGTGATCCGTCTACGTACTTTTTTTTCGGGTACGAGAAATGGGTGCGTTACGGAGTGGCAAACGATACATCGAAAGGAGAACCTCTTGAAGACAATCTGAATGCGTACCTTAAGAGCGCACAAATCGGTGACGCTCTCGACGAGTTCGGGGTAGACCACAAAGAGTGCGCTTTTCCACACCTGTGTCCATCTCATCCCATGTAGCTCAGGATATTCCCCATGTTCAATGTTGACAGAGTGATCACTTGTTTGGAAGCGATTTAACGTCGATTCAGGATGGAGAAGCAGAGTAATCTTGGGTGTGCGGATGTCGGTGGTGCTCTTGAGAAGAGGAGTCGGAGCACGTCTGCGGGAACAAATACATGTACACAGGAGATTGTACCAGTCGGCCCTCCCAGCGTGTGACGACTCTAGGACACAAACTCACCCACTGCTCGATTGCGATATCCATGTAGCACATTGCTCACGTTCAGCACTACCTACGACGGGGTTGTGATGAGACGTTGACCGTTCGGATCATCGCATCACGTTCGCTCGTGAAATCCACGTCCGGGGACCTCGCATGCACGCTGGAGTTCGACGTACGCGCTCACCCTTCAAGCTCCCCATCATCCTATTGTCGTCGGCCTCCAACGGACCGGTATTTTGTCTAACCGAGAGGAACGTCAGCCATCCCCACACAACATCAACAACGGGGAGTACCTGTGAATTCGTTGATCCAAGCCATCGTCCCGTCTGCCAACCTGTCTTCTACCACTGCTTCTACCCATATAATAACTCACCCCGCAACTCCCCGGCCAATTCGTACCTCATGTACATCCAGGCGAGAACGCGCCACGGGGAAGTGCACGGCTTTGAGACGCACTCAATTGAATGATGGACTTCGGCTGGATGTATGTAGCTCCTGCTCAGGTACCCTCAGAAGCGCTGTAATACCGGTTTGCGCAGTTCGCTCAAGTTACTTTGATCGTTAGCAGGGTACAGTTGAGAGTGAGTACTCATGATTCGAGAGCGATCGTATCAAAATTGTCACTGAGAGTCGGACTGTTTTGGGGTGTCCTACTCCACAGATTTCCCTGTATGCGCAGCAGTATCAGGGACATAGATACGATGTCTGGCCCGAAGATGACGGCGGATATTGGAAAGGTAGTATTGTCAGGTAGGTGGAGAGTGCTTCGCTTACTCGCCGTGCCTCACGCCTCAACTCCTTGTCAGAGATTACATCCACCGGCACTAACTCCCAGTCCTAGTCACTACCGGTCTTGCGTTGGCGCTCTACTTCTCGTCTTCCATACTGCCCTTCATATCGATTTCCGACAATGAGATGTGAATGACAACCAGTACATTTTGCACCTGGACCAGAGTACTTGGTCGGAAATGGGGGTACGCACTTGACACTGTGGGAAGGGTCGCACTAGCAATGCAGTACATGTTCGGAACCGGTATGTGCTGCCTGACACTTATTTATGATGCTCGAATCTCTCAGAGCAGGCTACATAGTGATACGCCCCCGACAAGACCGAAGATGACGTCAGGACTTGCTTATTCGAACGTGATCAATGAAATGCGACGGATTAGGTGATATGGAGACCGAGTTGAAAGCAGGAGGTGAGGACACGGCGCTGGAGTAGATGAGATCATTAGATGCTGCATGCCAAATCATCGGTCCCGCATCTCTTTCATGGTCCTTAGTTTCATCTTGGTTCATGCCAGTGTGCCCCTCGACAACTACATGGTCACCGCAAAGCGCCGTTGTTCTGCAGGTCAGTAACTCTCGCCGATTTGCCAATATCAGCCGAACTGACATTGCTGACGTCTGTCACCTGGACTATATAAGGTCATATATGGGCCTTGTTCAAACGCCCATAACGCTTACGACCACTTCACATGTGTGCCTCATTGTTCACCGCAGGTTGGCTGGTGGCACGTAGTGGAAGAACGTAAGAACGTTATTTGACTCCGCCCCACAGCAGTCCGACTTCAACGTGAACCCTTCCACTGACGGCGTTGCGGGAGAAACGCAAATTAAGAAGTACAGCGTTCAAAATCCCAAATTCCAGCTAGATGAGCGTCTTCGCGAAACTCCAACGGCTTCGCAAGTGTGTGTGGTAGATTTAATGTCGGATGACCCATCTACTATTTCCCCTAACTCACCGAGCTTAATGTTTTCGCTCTGGGGTGACATCGGAGTCACCATATCCAATGCCGGAATTTACATGCGCCGGCTCCTAGTCTCCCGTACTACCTATCTTGTCGTTGGACTGTTGTGAGATGCTGACGCGACTATCCACTTCTGCATGCTAGAAAGGTGGGAAGATTGTGGGCACGCAAGAAGATGGTCGTACTGCATTAGAGCGTGCGCATTAAGATTAAACAAATACCTGCAACAACTCACGCACCAAGGTTCCTCTCCCGATGGAAACGGAGCTAGATCATGTAAGCCTTAGATTTGTTCCGCCAAGTCACGCTGATCCAATCTACGGTAACTCTCGTTGACAGCTCCCTACTACTGCAATATGGATGCACTCGAATTCGAAACTTGGTTCTGGGTTCCTCCGTATCTCTGCCGTGTGCTGTATGTTATTCAAAAGAAATACCCGAGGCTCGTTATACAAAAGGTCAGCTGTAAAATGGTAAACATGGGCTTCATTGAGGGCTTTGCGGTTCAGTGCACTCAAGTAGCGTCGCGTCGGTGACTCGAATGCCAGCAGATCTAGCAAAATACGTCTGTGAATCAGTCTTTTTAATGTTTTATATTGCCAGACGCAACTATCCACCGAGGATACCGACGTGTGCACATGTTGGGACGTCATGTGCGTTTCACTTTCCACCGGTCAGGCGTTGTTTCCACACTAGCGATGTCCTAACTATGCGTGAAAGTCCCTGAAGGAAGTTCTTCCATACCATCTCCTCGTGTTCGCCGTTTGTTGAATGGCAATGTCTCTCTCTTGAAGTTTAATTCCAGGCGCTTAAGTGCTATTCATTTCAAAACCCGCAAAGAACCATGCAGCAATGCGATATGCCCCGCAACTTGCATTGTGACTGAGTTTTAGTTTTGGGAGAGCAAAACGGTCAGTGTCCAGGCCGATCATAAGCTTCTCCTGAACAAATTTCACGCGTCCTTGCATCTCGGTTCCATCAAAGGAAAATATAGGTGTTTGTCTCGTGGGTTGAGGGCATCATTCATTTGCATAAACCCGGGGTCCCTGCAGCTTAAGCGCCATGCTGGCGTCTTCGACCCACCTGGGCGATATCAAATCATACACGCTTGTCCTCAGGCGCCCCGGACTCCATGCCTCGTTGCAGGTCACAGTCAACACATAAACGGGAGAAGATAAGTGCCTAGTTCACGCCCTCTCCTTCCCTCTGTCATAACCCAATTTCTACATCTTCGTGCTCACACTATGGAGGAAGAATACACATTAATCGTGTGTGACCGCCCCGCTGATGCTTACCGGAAAAAAGCTCTCAGCTTCATGCAACAATTCCGTCGATGTGAGTGGTGGTATCGAGACGACTGCAACAGCTTATCTATCTCCTGTTACGCCATGAGTGTAGGCGCTTTCCTTATCTTGCTTGGCACACCTTCGCTGGAGAGTCTTCTCCGGCTCTCAGAGAAGGACGAAAAGGAATGGCTTAAACTCAAAGACCGCTTGACTCAGCGCACAATCAACATCAACGTCGTCGGTGCCCTTGCAGTTGCGTGCGTCACAAATCGAGCTGCCCCCACGTATCTTGTGCTCACCCTGTTCTAATGTAGGTCCTCCTCTTCATTTTTGACCACCCCTTCCCCAACACGCTTCGCTAATTGGGACCGCGAGTTTCCATACTTCTGCATTGCAGCTTCTAATGGCAGTGCTATGCTGGCCGTTATTAGCGGCCTTGGCCTACTTATATTTTTGAATGTCATGGGCCCCGAATCTATCAAAGTAGGCATGGCTCTCTGTTACTCTACATTCTTACTTATTCCTAACATCTGGCCCACCACCGATGACCAAGTAGGCAGCTCAAAAGAGCACGTTCAGATTCGTGATCCTTGTCACATTGCTGATGATGCCGCTCACGTTTCTATCTGCCTCATCACTATCTGCTGGACTTGCTTGGATTGGAGCCGTCTGGTTCGGTGACAAAATTTGGATGAAGTTGGCAGTGTCCACTGGCTGTGCGCTGTTCGTGCTGACCCTGTTCGTGATTACTGCTGCACTTTACTAGTCCTACTGTATCATGCCATGTGTCTTCTACTACTCTTTGGAATCCTGGTAATCTGGCGCTATGATGATGAGATTCGTATCTTGCAGTACAGGGCACCACAACGAGTAGTAAAGACGAGAGCACGGAACATATGAGACAGCTAATCATTTTTGGATACAACTTGTTCACTTGAAAGAAACCATCCAACATGCTCCCCCGAACTCGTAGGACGGACGTTGACTGTGGGCATTGAACCTCATAACAGCTTCCGCCAGTGTTGCAAGCGAAGTGTGAGATACATTTCACAAAGGTCACATATGTACATAGTAGTGCTGCCGTCGAATCGGGGTCGAACCGGCACAATTTGATGGTGCGAGGTGCAACACGTGTGCTGAATTGAAGTGGGGCCGAAGCGCTGACACATCAAATGTGACTGGATCGAAATGTTTTCGCTTCTCTTGTTCAAGCTTCGAGGTTCGTCGAGTCGGACGCCGGTGAGACATTGAACGTACTAGAACTTCGTTCAGCTTCCGCCCTCACATCAGCCTTGCAGTACCTCGCACCCGCGCTGCAGAGCCAGCAGATACCTAGCGATGGGTCCGTTAGTCAGTTAAGTTCATGACTGAAATTGTGAAAACACTACTCTCCGCTGAGGATAGCGCTCTTCTGTCGTTGCACGAGTACACAGATCGGGATATCGTGTGTGTTTGCATCTGTGAGGGACTCCACATATGTAGTGTGGTAATAGCGCCTAAAGGAAGCTCTTCCATGCCTCCTCACGTCATTCAAATTAGTTGCAGGTGGTAAGATTTTGTTCATTCCAAGTCCACATTGTCGGTTGAGGGCATGGTTCTTTGCATAAACACAAGGTTCACCATGCTGACCACCTCAGCCCACCTGAGCTATAGTGGGCAATTTAGGTTTCGTTTTAGCGCTCGAACTGCGCGTGCCTCATTGCAGGTTAAGTTACCTCATAAATGGGAGAAGGTAAGAGCCTGCTGTAGTTCACGCCTCCCCTTCCCCCCCGTCGTAGCCTAATCGCTAGGTCTTCCTTCTTATTCGATGGCCGAAGCACAAAAAGCAAACATCAACATCATTGACCGGGTCCGTCAATGTGAGCAATAGTCTCCCAGTGTTTCTAACACCCCTATCGATTTCTTGCCATCCAATGCATGCAGGTATTTTCCTTACCCTACTTGGGGAGCCTTCACTGGAAAGCGTTATCGAGACTGCAGAGAAAGACAAGCAGGAATGGACCGAACTCAAACGGCGTTTGACCGAGCGTACGGCAAATATTAATGTCATCAGCTCCCTTGCGGTTGCGTGTGTCACAAATTCAGTTGATTAGGCGTACCTTGTGCTTATCTTGTCCCAACGCAGGGCGTGTGCTACGTTTCTGACTACAGCGCCCCCAACCAATATCGCCGAGTGGACGCATGTATTCCCATACATTTGCATTGGAGGTGCTATTGGGTGCTCTCTGCTTGCTGTTGTTACGGGCCTCGGCCTACTTATATTTTTGAATGTTATGAGTCCTCAGCATCTCAAGGTAAGTCTGGCTCTCAGTTGATCACCCCGGCCACAACCAATGGTTACAGAGCGCGCAAGCAAGCACGTTCAAACGCGTGTTACTTCTCACGTTACTAATGATGCCACTCACCTTTTTGTCTTCTGCATCAGTATGTGCTGGTGTCGCATGGATTGGGGCTGCTTGGTTTGGCAACATACTTGGAGTACAGTTGGCGATGTCCATTGGCTGCTCGGTGTTCTTCTTCACCCTATTTGTGGTTATCGCTGTGATATACTAGGATCATCGTACCTTGCCTCAATCGCATCATACCATTGGCGGTATCACGACAACATGTATCCTGTACTTAACTTTGACGGTCCGGTTACTTCGCACTGTGATGAGTATTATATCCTGGAGCTTATGGTGAGTACTATCCCACTATTACCACTGTGTAGGCAAAGCTAGCGGAGGCCATTAGCAAAATTCAATGTCTATTGTCATACCACTACCAAACGTTATTCCTGTCCGAAGCGATCTAGCTGACTTCTCGGTGTCAAAACCAATCACGGCCATGTGTCTTTCATGTCTTGTCGATGTCCTCGGCCCTTGGCTGGTCTGCACGGAAGTAGTACCATCCAAATGCCCTCGGTCAAGTATAGTTGCTGGTTCCGTGTTGCCCTCCGGACACTCGGAGGACACCGATATGTTTCTCGATTCCTCGAAACGAGAGTGACTCTTCGCAGGAGCTTGGAGCACTAGGATGGAGTCGGGGGTGGACATTGCACCCCAGCGTGCAGAAAGTCGGTGAGGTACGGACTCGAAGCTTACGAGAACAGTGGTCACATTGGTGAACGTTGGGTGGCATTTGCATTGTGCAAAAAAAAGAGAAACATCCCACGAGTAGCGGAGCCAAGGAAGAGACTGTAGACGGCGAAAGCCAACACAGTTGCAGGTATGATGAAGTGCGGGCTCATCGTTCATCTCTAGCGTTTATCAGTGTTGCGAGACGCGCTACCGATACCCTGGTCAGGCCTCAGGAATCGTCATTACCATGTCGAGTGCCAAGTCTATCAGAATGAAGTACAAGATACATGTCCTCGTGCCACATATAGGACTATAGAAGTACAAGAATTATCAGAAACAGGTTGAATAGAAATATTGCATAACCAGCAGTGAATAGCACCTTCATCCAGAGTATGTCACCGAGCCAAACAGCGCTGGTGAATGCAACGCCGATAGATAGTGACGCCACGAGCAGCCAGGCGAGTGGTAACATTAGTAACACGAGAAGGGCCACGCGTGTGAGCGTCCTCTCCCGCGCCAACTATGGCCGTTAATTATAGCCGGAACGTATCGATTGGGAATCAGTTCAGTAAGAATATGGAAAAACCGAGAGCCACCCTCACCCTGATATCTTCAGGACCAATCAAACTTAGACATACAATTTCGGCAAAACCGCTGACAATGGCTAGCATGGCACACCCAAAACCAAGTAGCATGCAAAAGTATGGGAAATCAGCATTCCACAGAGACATGTGTGGTGTCGGAGCAGGAGTGGAGAGAAATACAGAGGAAGATCTGGATCGGTACAGTGTAAGCACAAGCAAGGTACGTGAAAGCAATGGGATCCGTGACATACGCAACCACAAGGGCAGAGACAACATTGATATTGTTTGTGCGATCGGTCAAAACGTTCCTGAGTTCGGACCACGACTTCTCTTTCTTCTTCTCCGTGCCTTCCTCCACTTCCCTCTCTTCCTCATCTATGATTTGCTGAAGTCTTTCCAGCGAAGGTGCGCCGAGTAAGAACAGCAAGACAGCTACAAAATATGGATCAGCTGTTTGACACGTCATGAAACTACCACTCACATCGCTGGAGTCGTTCCTTGACGCCATCAGCAGCTCTCCGGTCATCACGCACAATTGATCTGGGTCTGTCCTCTTCTACTGTCCGGTCAGGACTAGTTGAGACATCAGGTGCGGTGACTCCGTTTTGTTCCACCATCGTGTAAGAAAAACAGGGGAAGGAGAAAGCTGGAACAAAAGAAGGCTCCTACCACCCCCTGGTTGTATGCTGGTTGCAGACAACAACAGGCCACATAATTCAAGCACTTAGGTAAAGGGTCTGACCTGATATAGCCTAGGTGGGCCAATGAGGTCAGCACAGCACTTGGGGTAAACTTGAGTTTACGCAAATGAACCATGCCCTGGACCCACAACTGTCCGGACACGTTCTCCCGGAGGAGAAACTTAGTCGTAACACACATTGTAGTGTATTTGTTCTTCTTTCGGTTTTTCTAATTCGGGAGGAACACAAGTTGAGCGCCCTGCCATCGATCCAAATGGCATGAGGATGTATGGAAGATGTTCCTTCAGGGACTGCCATATATGCTAGGATATCGTTGGTGTGGTAATAGCACCTGACCGGTGTAAGTGCACATAGTCTCCCAACACACGTACCCGTGCCAACATAGAAGTGTAGTATTCTCAACAGATAGTTACACAGTGGACTCACAGGTGCATCGTTGGGTTTTTCTACTGAACCTGCTGGCATTCAAGTCACAGACACCATACTGTGGGATGGAAATAAGGGTGGGAGGCAGATGGAGTTCTTACGTTCCGCCGCAACCAACCTGGGGTAGCAATGAGACAAGGTTCGAAGTGGCGGGAGGCGCTGTGGACTCCAGAACAAGGTCGATATGACTTGATATAGTCCAAATCACGTTAGAGATTGGCCTATCAGAGGATCTGCCAAGCGGTGGCGGTTGTAGTGATGATGTAACTGTCAAGGAGGGACGCACTGGCATGTGCAAAACGAAGTAGGTTCCTGTGGGCGTGTATTTGCATGCGTTTGGTCAACATTTTTCGAGTCCACTGGACGAAGACGCGACCTGACATGCAGCGTCTACATACACCTCAATCCACTCTTCGAGCTTCGAGTTTGTCCCCATACCCTATTTATCGACTTGCTCCCCATTTCCATATATCCCTTCGCAATTCACTTGCAGCCGTGACGTCGTCGATCCCGGTCTGCACACAACTGACTGAGCATTCGTGAAGCAGAACCTGGCGGTAGCGCGGCTCGTTTATTTGGGCATGCGTGAATTTGAACCTTCCCCTTGTCCACAGAGGGGTGCTCCCGCAAGATCATGTGGGATATCTGCACGATGCTTTTCACGATGAGGAGTACCGAGCGCAATTCGATGATATGGTATGTATGCTTTGATGTGTTAAGAACATAACTACCTCTCTGTCCTCCATCCTGCTAATTACGTATGACCACCCAGCATCCATTGCATTGTGGGATTCAAAAACGGTCGGCGGGAAGATGCTCACCGGCACTGCGACGTCTGAGCCAACTTTTTGAATTCCCTCTCGTAAACGTCCGCATCTATGCCCATGACGGATCAAACATCAGTGAAGCCGAACCTAGCAGTAACACGAACCGCTCGCCAGGATGCGAATATGGTATGACTTGGTCAGTAAATTGCCAGCGTAGCAGCACTCATCACCGTATGTGCTAAAGTGGCGGTAGGAGAACGAGTTACCGGTCAACTCGGTGGCATGGGGTGCTGACGTTCACGTTCGTTCCAGTCAGCCAACCAGACCATGGTGAATATGTGGCTCAATTTATCCCCGCCGCATGCCCGCATCGCTCAGTGCCAGCCTGGTTCCGACCAAGGCAGTAGTGCAGTTCCGAAGGCACCGCGATGCACCCTCGAGGCGATTCCGGTGCTCTCAGTAAGCCGCCATCGGGACCCTCCATTTCATAATTGTGTCTGGTGTTGTTTCTGACCTGACGATGAAAAAGAATAGCACGAAGCCGAAGAAGCCTTGATGTCAGAGCATGCAGTACTGTATCATGTGACCCACTCTCTCGTATCTCCAAACAGGCCTGGTGAACTCTCCGGTGCTGGGCTTTGTTTCCTCACATCCCCAGTTTGTTCTAGCTGGTGATCCACAGTTGTCCCCCACACCTGCTAGACTGTTCTCTTCCCACACTTCTCTCACCATCTTTCACACCAGTCTTTTGACCTCTACGTGTTAATTCCGCTAATCTCCTCACACCTCTTCACATCCTCCTCGTTCTGCCTGATTCCCGTCTCGCACCCTAGCTACGAAGGTGATGGCCTTCGCGCACTTCGGTATGTAACTCCACCGCGAGACTGCTTGGCGCGACGGTACTCGTGGCAGGGTTTACAACGCCTGGCGACGGAGAAAGGGGAACTTAGACCCTCTGTCCTCCTCTTTGCTCACACATACTCATTCGCGTAGCAGCCTGGCATGCTGGTTCCCAATTCCATCGCTGTGGTACCTCGTCAGGGCATAAGTGTTGGCAGTTAGTTCAGGGAACTTATGAAGAGACCCATATATACTCATAACCAGGCTCTTCACCGCAGATGGTTTGTTTGCATGATCGTTTCAGCTTCCGTGATACACATGTACCTCCAGTTAGACCTTACAACAAGGCGTGGAGTCTACGGCCAGGGAAAAGGCCATGAAGAGTTGAGAGCGCCACCTTGGCGACTGTGAGTTTTTTCAATTGTGCTCCGAGATCCAGAAAGGGTTTTCTAACGAAGGTACGTCGAGAAATAATCGAAGATTTGGAGTACCCGCAAAGTATGGCAAATTGTGTAGCAGAGGTTGAGTTGAGATACATTCGAAGTTGAAAGTCGAGAAATTTTTGGTCGATCTGGATGCTAGCCGTTCCGTTCTTCCTCCGCTGTCCACTTATAGTTCTGACTGTCATGGGTCCCGGAATCTGTCAAAGTGTAGCTCTCAGTCATTTGATATTCTCGCTGATTGTTGTTCCGACGACAATCAGCGTCCATAGGCTGCACAGGAGAGCACGCTTAACTTCGCGGCCCTCATGACGCTACCAATGACACCACTCACCTTGCTGTATATGCTGGCGTCCGACTGAACCTGAAAAGTAGCGATAGTATCAGATACATTTCACCAAGCCACACACGTACCGAAATCCGAGCATCTGTCTTCGACCGCCCACTGTCACAGTCTCACACGTAGTGCCCTCACACGCGGGCAGAGCTATATCAGCTGCAAAACTGAATTAGGAAGACAATAAAAAGTGATGGTACACATCTTCTCGTGCCAGACTCGCATATCACGACAGGCGCCCGGGGGTTCGCCCTGACACGGACTTTACCCTCACGTACATCCTGGCAACCATATTGCACGCCATGACAAAGGTTCGTGTCCCGTGCAGAGGCTGTTAGCCATGCAGCAGTTCGATGGCTAGGCGGGTGCGCACAACGACCAACATCGCACTACTATTCTGCAATTTCCACAGCTGGTGCCATGTCACCTCTTAGTGTAAACGTAGACAAACCTACCCAATCATATTCACCTCCGTTGTGAATGGAATACGCAGTGAGAAAGGCCACCAACATCTTACCTTCTCACTTCCTCGCAACTAGGTTCCTCGGTTTAGTTCAGGCCGCTCGACTCTGGGGGAAGGTCATCTTGACCCCGTCGTAGTGGCCCGATGCAAGACACCCCCGAATACAGACGTGGTATATGCACTCATGCGAAGGTGGAATGTGCTGACGAGTTTCTGCAGTGGTATGTAATCGCACGATCGACGAGTCGACTTCCTCCGCAGTATTTAGTAGCACCCCAAGACTACGTCGACGACAAGTCCGCGTAAATGTGATATCAACTACGCGGTTGGCGCTAGGGCATATTTATTCATGTGGGTGAACCACATGAGGGTAGAATATGAGAAGCGATGCAGGGGGATCACAAACCTAGCAGATGCGATCATCTGTCAAAGGTAAACTTTTCCGTCGTGCCGTCCGTCGAGCTGTGAATGTGATTAGTGTACGTACCTAAATTTTGGTGGTAAGCTTAAGCGCGTACAGGAGAAGAATCCATATCATCAGCGTATGTTTGCACGTATTTGATGCATCAGCAACGCACTGTCGTTCTGCAAGCTGCAGGACCGATAGTAACTTTCGCTGATCCGTACGTTGCATCTACGGCCTGAATGCCGGTAAATTTCAGGGATATATCTGCGAGTCAGTCTTTGGAAGTGTAAATTGGATTTATTCACAGAGACACCAGACTAGGGAGTAACGCGGTTTACCCTGGTGCCCGCACGGGTAGGCCCTAATACCTGGTGGGTGAACGTTTGAACTACCCGTACGGGTACGGGTGAGGGGCTAGTGTACCCGTTACTCCCGTGGGTCTTGTAGAGATTGCGGAGGATACATTCTGGGTCAGTCTAGTGACCAGACTGCCCTACAGGCAGAAGCACACATACTGGGATATTTTGTGCGTTTTACGCCTGTCGAGCATCACTAATACCAGGCTCCTACACGCCGTCTGCTGCTCGTGTGAGGGCGAATTCCGAATGTCGGTATATTCCGAGGGCATTGTCCGAAATTCAAACCCAGGACAACTTTATTTCCCTCACACTCGCAGAGACGGCTGCAAGAAAACATTTGTAAACAACCTCAGCCACAGTGGCGCGAGCTGCAGACCGGAATAAAATATGCAGAAGACCGAGACTAGGGTTACATTTTTTGCAATTAGGAGTACAGAATATAATCGAGTATACCCGTCACATCTCACATGGCTCAGTCGCCGGCACCTAGTGAATCACCTCGTGCCCTCCCATCATTATCTAATATCAGGACTTCTACACAGCAATTCTTCGGTGTACGGCCATGTCTGTGGCAACTCAAGGTGGCCGAGACAATCCTGAAAGGAGATAACGACGTCATCTGTGTTGCAGGCACCGGAATGGGGAAGACTTTGACCTTTTGGATGCCACTTCTTGTTCGAGAGAATGGTATACAGATCGTTGTGACTCCTTTGAACCTGCTAGGGAAGCAGAACGTGGCATGCCTGATGAAGGCCGGTATACAGGCCATTTCAATCAGTGGGGAAACGGCAACCCCTGCAAATTTTCATGTGAGACGCATGAGTATATGTGTGGCTGCTCAATTCTTACAAACCCGAGTCCAGGCTATCAGTGCTTTCGAGTATAGGGTGATCATGATCAGCCCTGAGCAGGTCATGAAACCGGATGGTGGCTTCGAGAAATTATTGAAGAATCCCCTGTTTGTAACACGGATCATCAGTATCGTCATCGACGAAGCTCACTGCCTTACCGACTGGGGGGAGTTCCGGCCAGAGTACAAAGAACTTGGTCGGCTTCGCTACGTGCTCCCACGTAGTGTACCATTGCTCGTTACTTCTGCAACGATCATGAAGAAAACTCTTCACGACCTTACCCACCTCCTCCATATGTCCCCCAGCAGGACTGTCATCGTTCGCCGGTCAAGTGATCGACCTAACATCAAGATTGGGGTCAAAAAAATTAAGTATGCCCTGAACAGTTACGCTGACCTGGCATTCTTAATCCCCGCAGGATTCAAAGTAGATGATCCACCGCTTCCGAAATTCCTGGTTTTCTTTGACAGCATACCAGATTCTATCAGTGCTGCATGCACATTACGTCGTCGTCTACCTCGTGAACTGAGAGACAAAATCAAATGGTTTAATGCAGAAATGTCAACGTCATTCAAGGAGGCGGAATTGGAAAAACTCACCAGTGGTGATACATGGGGACTCTGTACGACAACATCATTTGGGATGGTCAGTACACGCCCCCCCCCCCTCAAAGGAAAAAAGACAGCCGGCTGAGATTCTCACAGGGTATGGACGTCCCGGACATCTCGTTGGTAATTCAGTGGCGAGCAACTTGCAAGCTGGCCGCTCTCTGGCAGCGGTTTGGTCGGGCTGTTCGCAGTAAACAACTTACTGGTACAGCACTGCTGTTTGCGGAAAAGGAGTATTTTGACGATGAGAGGGCAGCAAAGGCAGCTAGGAAAGCGAAACGAACCACTACGCGCAAGCGGTCAGCCAAAGAAGCTAACTTGACTAATGGCGGAATGTCACGTCCCTCGAAACGTGTCGCAATCGCTTCAGGTGATGAACCCAGTAACCATGAATCCCGGCATGGAGTGTGTGCGAGGCTCGACAACAGCTTGTTAGATGAAGAATCAGGCAATGAGGAAGACCTACCTGAAATTGCTGATACACTGGGGTCGGCACTGCTGGAAGCTTTTGCGAGAGGGGAGGGTCAGTTTCCGGTTCATTCTGGCAAGCGGCGGAAGAAGGACTTAGACCCAGGCATTGATTACCTGATCAATGCTTCGGAACGTTCTGGGGTTGAGTGTCGAAGGAAAGTGTTCGATACTTGTTTTGACAACGCCGCAGCTGGTGTGAATTTTCCATACTTACTACGGAATATTTGTACTGACTCGTGTCGCCTTAGAATCGGATCATCTCGAGTGCAACAACGGTGACGTGTTGGGCTGCCGTCGTTGCAACGTCGTCGCACCCGCTACCTGTTGCGACATCCATAACCCATCGGCATTCTCATCGTTCGAGTCGCATCTCCCAAAGCCCCCTCGCATGTCTCAGCGTTCTCGCCTCCCAAAGTATACAAAGGACAAGTACGATTACAAATTAGAAGAAGCTCTGCTGGACTGGCGTGAAGACAAAACGGTCGCTGTTTACGGATGGGCATGTCTCAATGATCACGGCCCTGTCATCATGACCGCCACCACACTCAACCGTGTTGTCGACTGTGCGCATCATCACAAAATTCAGACTCGCGAAGACCTCAAAAGGGAGACTGCGTGGATGAACAGCGACCAGTATGGAGATGAGATCGTCAATCTCATCAAGCAGCATGCCGCACCAGCCACCTCACTCTTGGTATCTACACCGCTTAGAATCAGAGGCATGGCACTCGGTGGTGACCAGACAGCTGGTCCATCAACGTCACCGCATCTCACTCCTCCATCGTCGTCTTTGCGTTTCACCACCGTCTTTTCGGCCTCCGGTGAGAGCTCAAACATACCCTCAAAACGTCGCAGTAGATGCAGTGCCTGTGGTCAGGAAGGACACAATGGTTAGTACAGTACTTCGTGTGTCCTATGTCACATTACTCATTTTTGCCAGCTCGTAACCGCGTTTGTCCTAAGCATCCATCTCACGTCTCCACCGGTGATAAAGAGAATGTAAGTCAACTAACCCGTTCATGTGTGTAATATTGACTTTCCGTGTGTCAGACGTCGTCAAAAGTTCAACTACAGTAGCTCTCCTATAATGTCATCCAACCCATCACCGTCTTCTATCATTTCTCCTTCAATCGCATCCCCTTCATTTTCTATCAACACCTCGCCTTGTTCAGCTGCTTTCTCCATCATTCCCTGTCCTTTCTCACTTAATTCCTCAACTTGATATTGACTCTTCCTCCCTGCAATTATCGTATGTGGTGAATTTAATGCGAGCCGTCCTTGGAGTTTTGCGAACGTTTTTCGCATATTTGGTGCTGCATGGTTGGTCGTTACGTGCGGGTGACCGAAGCTCCGTTGCACTAATCCCTGGAGATTCCGGTAGACGTGAACCAAAGGCGACTCAAGGATTATCCGCTCAACGGAGCGATTCGAATTCTTCCCCCCATTCTTCACCTAGATTTATATTGCACCGTAAGTCATATTTCACCCTATGTGAATATAATACCTTCGTAAATAGGTTATTCAGCTCAACACACCAATCGACGGCCCGCCATTTCATTGGTCGGCCAGTTGGGTTTATGAGAATATGATACCGGACTGCATGTCTGTCAGTGTGTGAGTTTTTCGTGTCGTGTAAAAGGCCATACTACTAACCGTAAACCCGGAGGATAGACAAAATGTACGTTGAACAAGAAGTTCGTCATATGTGACGCATATTTATGCTTGCCAATTGCCTTGAGTATCGGAATCCAGCTAACAATGCAGGTTTCCACACGTCCAATATCACCACTATTCATTCCATACGACAGTTCTTCATACAGAAGAAAATACTTGTTCAAGAGGAGCGCATTTTCAAATTGTAAGTCTCGTTCACTCTCGCGTTTCCTACGCATACGATCCAACTGATAGTTGGCAACATACGTGCGACAGATATCATTTGCCATTGTTTGCAGGTCATCGAGTGTTGGTTTCGACGAGGCGAAGTCTTCCAGACTACCGAACCGGCCATCCTTTGCGGCATGAACCCTCCAGCAGTCCAGGCGTCGACATGTGCCCGCGTGACCAACAAGCTCGTGTATGCGACGAAAGCCCGGCTTGGTTGAATATATTCCCGTCTCCTTTGGTCGCAGTTGGGCAACATCGTGCATCAGGCTTGTTTCGTCCTCACGGGCAGCTGCTGGGCTGATGAAGCATCGCCATATGACGTCAGCACACGCCATCTTCAGGTGGAATAGACCGGGTATGAAAATGATATGCTGAAGGCGATTCCAGCTTGTACATTCGATGGAGCGACGTAACTGAGCGGCTTGGAGCCGTTCTCCAGTCCCGAGGTCACCGTGCACCAGAATGACATACTCGGATATGTCAGGTGAGTCCAATACACTTCCGTCTGACGCCGCCATAGGATCAGCGATCCCACCTTGTGCAAGCAACTCTATAACGGCTTGGATGTTACCGCTGACAGTCGAATTATTGATATCCATGGCGCGGGCTGCATAGATAGGTGTCTTAACAGTGGGTATTTGTTCTATTGGCTGCGGGTCTTCTATCTTCGACCTGAACTGATGAAAGTACTCTGGCCCGTTGGTACAGAGATCCACCAGGAATACCCAAGAATTGAATCGATCATGGCGTGATAGTTTCGAGTTTGAATCCATCCGTTCAGGATGGAGTTTCAGTAAGTCCCACCAGGCAAGCTTCGGGGACGAGTGTGGTTCGTCCGCTTGCAGATTTAATGCTGACTTTTTCCACAGCTCTTCCGAACACTTCAAGTCGCTCAACGTGACTCCGTGAACAAGTGGGAATAGCAATGCTGAGGTAAGGTGTTTCAGTGAGTCGTTTGACCTCTCCACAGTCGGAGCGCTGGTCTTCAGGTCGACATCAAAGTTGTCATACGCGTATGACGCAAGTAGGGACCGCCCGAGACGTTGCAAGGAGGTATGTGACTCCTTTGACAGAGATTGGACCGCCATGTTAATCGTATCAGCGGAGATGGAGATGCCAAGGTGTGCAAGAGTGTCGATGACTTTGTATGGTGTGTGAGCTGACTGCAGAAACAGCCCTAGAAGACTTTGTAATGCGTTTGACTTCTGGTTCCAACCGTTCATAAGGATACTGGTAATTATTGTTTTTCTCTGATATACATTCATTCTCTCATCGTTTCGCAAGTGTATGAGTCACGCACCATTAACTTCATTGCAGCACGGCGCTTTGCACGTCGACCCGTCAAAGTTGCCGGATGCACATTCCACTCCCCAGTAAGTCCATTGATCAACCCTTCGAGATCGATCTCATCCACTTCATCCCAGTACTCGTCATCTACTTCCAGTGCATCGTCGACAGCCTCGTCCCCACCCCCATCCTTCGGCCCAGCTAAGTCAGCCGTTCCCTTCTCATCAAGCAATGTCCCAAGCAGTCCCCACCACCTTGGAGCACCCGCTTCCATTTCTCGTGCCATGGCCGTGAGGCTGAAATTTTCTAATTGTTCTGTAGATGTATTGGACGCCCTGAAGTGTGAGCCACTGTCTTCTGATGCAAGACAGCAAAGCTCTTGTAGGTACGTATTTTCCACCACACCAAAAGACTGTTGTGTAAACTGATCTCGACCTGCGGGATGTCGCAAGAAGGCGTTGAATACTTCATTCGAGTGCTCGAAAAGATCAACAACGAATCGGTGGTCCTCGTATTCTTGATGGGTAAGTAGCGTGGTGATAAACTGGGCCACACTGATCCGACATCGATCCAAGGCTTCAAACACGACGTCGAGAGGGGGCATGCTGTACGGGTCGATACTATGACACGTGGCCTCACTGCTAACTACTAGTACTTATTTTTTAGTTCAAGCCGGCTCAGGGCTGACTAGATGCTGGGCGCAGCGTCATGCTTAGTTACTGGTTATGGGTGGGTGTGACATGTATTGCTACGCATACTAGCTACAAAAAATATAACCCTAGGTTCAGTCTTCTGTATTTTTTTTCTGGGTCCGCAGGTCGCGCCACTGTGGCTGAGGTTGTTTACAAATGTTTTCTTGCAGCCCCCGCTGGGAGTGTGAGGGAAATAAAGTTGTCCTGGGTTTGAATTTCGGACAATGCCTTCGGAGTATACCGACACTCGGAATACGCCCTCACACTCCCAGTGGAAGGGCTGTGTAGGAGCCTGCACTAATACTTGCATACTAACGATGCTCCGGATATGGAAGTCCTCGACGGAAGCATTTCCATACTGTCTCCGTATGTCATTCAGATCAATTGCGGGCCTGACGTTTTGTTGGTTCTTAATTAAAACAACCGAAAGAAAACATATAAAGAAAAGACTCCGTAATACGTACCGCGACCGGATGTTTCTATGGGAGAAAAGAACAACCGGGATCCAGTCCAATTTCAACCTTCTCCGGAATAACTTTCACGTCCCCTCCAAGTAGGTATATCGCTCCACCTGTCGACGAGTCTGCCTTGCGGGTTGAGGGCACGGCTCATTCGCATAAAATTCAGGTCACTGTTCAACCGCCACGCCGATGCCTCCGGCCCAGCCGCGCTATATTTGCACGCTTGACTCAAGGGCCCGAACCACATGCCTCGTTGCAGGTTACAGGTAGCACATATACGGGAGGTTGTGAAAGCTTTCTTTAGCTCACGCCTTCTTCCTCGCCGTTGAAGCCCGATTTCTGCGGCTTCGTCCGTGCATAATGGAGGAGCAACTCGAATCAACCCCGCCTCGTGGCCTCACTTTTTTTGACCGGAGAGACATTAACGGTGTCAGAGAACGGCTCCGAGCTTGTGAGTGATAGTTCCAGGATGTTTCCAAGAGTCCGTCCGTATCTTACTGTCCCGCACATACAGCTGTCTGCCTCGTCTTACTTGGCGCACCCTCGCTTGAAAAACTCCAGGAGATCGTAAGGAAGGACAAGGCGGCATGGTCTGAAATCAAGAGGATTTTGATCGACCGTACGAACAATGTCAACGTCGTTGCTGCCCTTGTGGTTGCGTATGTCACGATTCGAGTTGCTCTGGCGTACTTTGTGCTTACCCTGTCCCAAACGCAGGTCCTCCGCTTCATTTGTGACTACCGTTGCCTCGACACCACATATCTCTCAGTGGAATATTGTATTCCCATACTTTTGCGTGCTAGGCGGTTTCGGATGTGCTATGCTGGCGATCGTTAGCGGGTTTGCCCAAGTCATATTTTTGAGTATGATGGGTCCTCGGGATATCGAAGTAAGCTTGGCTCTCAACTATTCTATATTACTTCTGAATCCTATCGCTTTGACTGTAATCGACGACCACAGATGGCGCAGAAGAGCTGGTTGAAACGCGTATGCCTTTTCACCTTGCTGATATTGCCACTCTTGTTCCTGCTTGTTGCAGCATCAGCTCTCGGCGTCGCATTCACTGCGGCTCTCTGGTTTGGAGACGTACTTTGGATAAAAGTGTTACTGACCGCTGGATACATAGTACTCCTTTTCATCCTATTTGTGATTATTCTTGCACTTTACTAGTCCTAGTATATCAGGACACTTATATTTCATTCACTTGGGAAAATCTGGATACTAAGCACCGTAACGATGAGCTCTACATCTTGGCGTATGTAAAGGGCAGGCGTCATGTTGTGTCGGACTATTTGAGCAGTGTGCCGGATCGAAAACGATCTCAGCCAGCTACCTATAAGTCTTTATAATACGTCTTGGTCTCACTGCCATTAGTGATGTCGTTAACAGGGTCGCTGATTACCTGCACACTAGAGTGCTGACATACTGAATGGCGCTATCCAAAGTTCATCATCACAATGCCAAGAGACGAGACAACACGTCGTGGTACATGGAAGACTAGACAAGTACCACTGTGACAAAAAGTAGGGTGAGAAGGAACACCGCATAGCCAGCGGTCAGGAACACTTTTATCCAAAGTACGTCTCCAAACCAGAGAGCCGCAGTGAATGCGACACCGAGAGCTGATGCTGCAACAAGCAGGAACAAGAGTGGCAGTATCAGCAAGATGAAAAGGCATATACGTTTCAACCGGCTCTTCTGTGCCATCTGTGGTCGTCGATCACAGTCAGGGCGATACGAATCAGAAAGAATATAGAATAGACGAGAGTTACCGCTTACTTCGATATCTCGAACACCCATCATACTCAAAAATATGACCTGGGCAAAGCCACTAACAATCGCCAGCATAGCACATCCGAAACCGCTTAGCACGCAAAAGTATGGGAATGCAATATTCCACTGAGAGATGTGTGGCGTCGAGGCAACGGTAGTCACATATGAAGCGGAGGACCTGCATTGGGACGGGATAAGCACACGATACGTCAGAGCAAGTCGATTCGTGACATACGCAACTACAAGGGCGGCAACGACATTGATATTGTTTGTGCGATCGGTCAGAACCTGCTTGATTTCAGACCATGCCGCCTTGTCTTTTTCTACTATATCCTGAAGTCTTTCGAGCGAAGGTGCACCAAGTAGGACTAGACAGAAAGCTGCATACGTAGGACAGTAAGATAAGGATGGACTGTTAGAAACGCCATCAACCTATCACTTACATGCTCGCAACCGTTCCGTGGTACCATCAACGTTTCTCCGGTCAAAAGTAGCGGGTTCATCAGAGGAGGTCGATTTGATTTGTCCCTCCATCGTGTGAGACAAAGGTATAGGATGAGCCTATACAGAGGGAAGGGGAAGGGATGAACTGAAAGCAGTTCTCAGTAACCTCCCGTTTACACGCTACTCAAGTAGAGCGTATATAACCGAATATAGCCCAGGTGAGCCGAAGATGTCAGCCTCAACCTGTAAGGCACCAGCAACTAGCTGCCGTGAAGCTAAGACACTCGGAAGATTTCGTTTCGGGGAGGCGTATGATTGGTCTGGAACTAGTTGTTCTGTTCTCCCAAAGTAAAAACTCAGTCGCAATATTGCGGAGAGTATTGCTCGTTTTCTTTATACTCGAGTCGGAATGAACATAAGCATCAGCACCTGCAACTGAAATAAATGACGTGAGAAAGTGGTACGGAAGAACTTCTTTCAGGGACGTCCATACATAGCTAGGCCATTGTTATCTTCAGGATCGGATCAGTGTAAACGCACATGATCACTCGCCACATTTTACTCTTGCCAAGAGGGAAGACGGTGCCCCAGCAGTGTGGCGTCCCGTTTCACAATTTCAGACATTGACAAGGCTGACTCACAGACAGCATCACTGGGTCAACCACAGGGTCCGCTGGCATCCAAGTTGCTGACGCAACTTGATGGGCAGAAGTAAGGGTGGGAATTGAACGGAGGCCTTACGTTCTATGTGCCGCAGACAGTCAACCTGCCATAGTCAGCAATGAGAATGTGGCAGTGAGCATTATGGGCGCCTGAACAAGGTTTGAAATGCATTCAGGTGAGACCGGAGGTTGTGACCGTGCGGCGGGGTTGTGGTATCAGTGAAAGTGACTTGTTTCTCAAGTGATCACAGAACTGTCAAAGGGGGGACGTACTGGCATGAGTATCAAGGCGAAACGGACCTGAGGGTAGAGTACGAGGGAGGGTACTCCGAGGTGTACCCCTGCCAGTGTATTTGCACGTATTTGGTCAACACCTTTTCTAACCCGACCAAACTTATACTATATATATGTTTGCACCCGACATCGTCGCGAATGATCCCAATGGTGCCGAGCAGGAAACCCTCCAAACTCGAGCGAATTCACCGATATCTTTATCCTCCGCAAGCACACGATATTTTTCGCCCTACGTACTTATCTCCACGCCTCGCCAGCACTCGAGTCGTGCTACGGACGACCCCAACCCACCGGGGGCGCATCACTGCAGCATGTCGCTAACTCTTCTTTGGGTTACAGCTTGCGCCGCCGTCCCTCCTGACCTGGCTTTGTGTCCGGAAGCCCGTAATTGCCCATACCCCTTACAGAGCACCTAAGTGAAGCGTATACGGCCTAATATAACTTAGGCGATCCACTTGAACAGTCACCCAGAGTCCTTTTTGTGAGGACCGTGCAATGTGAAGCAGGAGTTACGAAGGAGATCGCTGACAGAATGAAGCGTAACGGGTCATTTTGTGGTGGCGGGTACTTCCCGGCGCCGATCACATTTTCGAGGAAGGGTGCAATCGAGGGTCGTGGCTTCGATCGCAGTTCTTGGACGACTCTCGCGTGAGCTGTCTTCCACCCGCTCAAAGGGGCTTCAAATGAGACACTCTAATGGGCGTATCTCAGGAATCAAATCACGCGCCCTTGCAGCTGTGATCAAACTCGTGATGCTGGTATCTCCAATCCCCTGATATGAAAGCTTTTTAATGCCTCGAATAGTTCAAACCTCGAGATTGGGATGGTGATAACGATTTGAATACGATCACCTGCGTTGCATGGCCATCCTGGGGATCTTTGGTTGCGCCCAGCTATTCTAATATCCTAGGATATCGGCGATATCATGATCTGCAATCTACAAAAAGTGACCGTAGGTTCAAGGGCGTTGCGCTCTGGGGTACTATAAAAGAGGAGATATTGCAATGCGCTTTTTAAACGGCGAACCCACATGTCTTACAGAACGACAGCTCCCAGATACCCGCTTCCTCCCCAGGACGGCTTCCTCCTGAAAGACCTGGAAGGACCAGTCGAGACTCTTTCCCCTGAGGCGGCAGTCCAGTCCTCTGGCCGGGTACAGCTACGAAACGTCAAGCCGCTTGCATCTTACTCGTGGATCGAGGGGCGAACGCCTAGCATCGTCGTTCCAGGTCAGCTAAGCTGGTTGAGGAGTCTGATCGGAGCTGGTGACTTATATCGTGCATATCTAGGATGTCCCCGAATATGGCGGAATACCATTGTTACGACCGTTCCCGCCGACAGTGGTGTCCACTATCTCGATCGCAACACATCGTTTATGGGACATCGTCCCTCTCTGACACCCATATTTGCTGCTGTCGACTCACTTCACGACGACTTCCAGTACCGTGACTTAGACCTCGTGACAGACAGGAATAACCTGCGCAAACTGTTGCGCTGCATCGACCGACAACAAGACAAAACCTTTCGCATTGATATCGACTTGCTAGGGAAAACGTGTCTCTTTACACGTCGCGAAGAAACTTTGGTGGAGACTACCAAGGAGTTCCGCGGATATGGCCACGAGTACGAGCTAGCAGCAACTAAACCTCGTCGTGGCTCCGAGGGGGAGATAAGTCATCATCGCATCGTCCGTTATGTAAGTCACTGCGAACATGCCTAGCTAAATCTGTTATTCAACATACTACTGCGCAGGAATTCGGAGGGCTCAAAGTATTGCTTCGTTACGAAGTCGATGCCTGTACGGAGCCGGAAAGCGAGGATGATTCCCTTCTCGCCTCCTTCTCCGCGCTGAGCGTCGGGACAAGAGGAGCACCCACGCTCTCTAAGGATTCAGCTTTCTCCACCCGTTTCGGAGTGAGAGTTAAGATGTCTTCACCTCGCTCGGTCGTTCCCCAGTCAAGCATAATCGAAATCAAAACCAGAGCGGCGCACAAAGAATTGGATTGGAAAGAATTTTACCCGCAGTTATACCTGTCGCAAACATTCCACTTGTACTTGGCAAAGCACACGCATGGCACGTTTGGTCGAGTGGAGAAGTTTCAGCTCAACAGCCAGGGAATGGCAGTCCACGCTAGAGGGGCTGAAACTGCAATGGCGAAATTGGAGGTACTTTTGAGTGCTGTTTTGAAGGCCGTACGAAAACATGGTGAGGGAGTGCCACTAAGCTTGGTGTATCGTGCGGGGAAGCTGCAGCTGTACAAGCGCAAAGCAAATGGGACTAGCCAGCCTTTCGAGAAGGATATTGCTAGCAAGTTTCAACGTGCGGTTGCCAACTGACGAATTTGTTGAAGTAGGATTAAAGGGTGAAGATTGGCAGGGACATCACGAGAACGAGCTGATGAATGAAACAGTGGCAAGTCCAGAGTGTCGTCACGATATCAGTCTTTTGTACTACTAGTGTTTGCTGGTTGTCTCGATGTCTGGAAATATTGATATTGGATATGGCGCTGTCCTGAAGCTTGAAGGTCTAACATTGGAGCGCCAGAGTGAGCAACCTACTCGATCGATGATACACCCGTCACGATATGAGGAGTCTTTGCACTGATATCACCGAATGCCAATGCCTTCTCTGCACGTTTTGGATCAGGTATATAACCTGCAATCGCGGACTGGGAAAGCGAAACGACCAGTGGAACGGCGGTCGTGATGATCCGAAATGCTAGGCACATCGCGAACCGGCGAACGCTGGGTGGAAGCATGGTGAACTGATCGTGAGATACAGTTAGAAAGGCTGATACTCTCCTTTATTGTAATCCGGTACTACATAGGAGGCTCCGCCACCCAAGGAAGTCCTCCCATGCAGAGAGTACTTGAAGTCCCTCCGTTCGACTAAAAGTCGAGTTGGGGCTACTCTTGTGCGCATGGACACTGATTCAGGTGCGGGGTCCGATCTACATTGCACCGAGTAGATAGACAGTCGAACAAGATGTATGAAGATAAGCCCATCATAATTACAGAGAAGCAGAAGCTCGTTGACAGACAGACCGGTGGTGACACGTCGACGAGGTCAAGGAACAAGGATCGGGGGTCTCCGGAACCATAGTCTTTTCCCTGCTCAAATACAGCAAGTTGGCGGCTGACACGGCCAGTCCTGGAGGTCCCAATTTATCCACGAACGCGTATAGGCTTCATTGAAACGTGCTGAGCGAAAGGACACCAACCGTGGTATCATTCCATTCCCGTAGCCCTATAAATGACGTTATTTATGTGTACGTATTTGGCTTCCCAGGAGTCGTAGCCACTTGTCCATCAGACCTTCGCACTCGTCCACCGCCGTTGAGAAGTACTTTGTCAGAATCGGGCATTGACGCGTGGGTGAAGGGGAACACGTGTGAAAGCGCATTGTTCCCCACCTCGAGTTTGTCGAGAACGTTCCCCTGTCACGCACCGTTAAGGTACGCCCCCATATTGTTTTCAAGTCTTCGTACTCTCGATGGAATACTCGCAAATCTATCTAAACGCACTTATCACAAAAATGGCGTGTACACGTCTGCAGCGTGACGGACCACCTGACACAGAAGATCACATTTGACTCTTGATCCATCCGCTAATTTCCGCATCGTGTCTCGCGACCTTTCATTTTTTCCGCATTTCTACCTCCATGTGGTTCACCTACACCAGGGGATCAGCTACTAATAATGTCGTCGATATTGCTCGTGCGGACCGGTCATTGAGGTAGTTTTTGAGTACTAACAAGGCTGCAGGGGAGTTGTCGTGTCAGCCATGCAACTACCGTCGTGGAGATTGATCAGCGCGTACCGCCTTTGCGTGATCGCATTCATCACTTCAGTTTTCTTGGGTCTCACAGCTTGTTACCAGGTCTTACTCCGCGGCATTACGAAGGGATCGATGAATTGTAGGACCCATCCCAAAACTGACCGGCTTAACTAAAACCGCTTATTCCGACTGCATTCCGTGTGATGATGGCGAATGTTGCCCGATGCACAGTCTATCGACAACGGGGTTGAATACAATCGGGTGAGTCTATCCACATTCACACTATGATTGTCGTCGGGGATGCGATATCGCAGCCTGAAGGGGTAGGTAAGCTGTCAGAAGACCGAACCGTCCAAGATGCCAGAGAAAGAAATTGTCACTTATGAGTACGCTAGTATCTCTATCTTCTTCCAGGTGATAGAGGGAGCCGCTTACAGTTATCCGGCGCTCACACCTAATCCGATACGTATAAGAGTATGACTTGATTAGTCAACGTGGTAAAGCGGTGGCCTGGCGGCGTCCGTCATCATACGCATCGAAGTGGCGAGAGGGAGAAACAGTTGGCAAACGACTCGATGGTGTGAATCTGTGAGTATTTCTCGTTGTTGATGTCGTACAGCGGTGGCTGACGACGGCGACGGCGATACGAGACCCGCATCGTGGATGATGGAAACATGGCTCGGTTTATGTTCACCATACATACGCAGAGTCTCAGGTGTGTATTGATGATTCCGCATCCGCAGATTTTTCTGGAGCCAAAAGTGCCACTTCTAGAGACGACTGATCGACGCCCTCCATGCATGACGTTCAGAGGGGATTCCTCTAGCCTCCCTTGACCTGTACAGATACAACCATTGCCCCCATGGGTGTTGATGTCAATCCCGCTGTCTACAGCCACATCAGCACTGACAGAGTGAGTTCGAACGCTCGACTTAGACTTGACTAGAGTGCGGATGATATCATTGGCAGTAGGACGTCGAAATTCACATCCAAGACTCGTAGGCGAGCACCTACATACGTCGTTATTCTTCTGGAGCCTGCAGTGACCGCCATAATAGTACGAAACTACCTGGTCATTGCCATCTTTCTCCCCAGATGCACAGGCAGATCCTTATTAGACCGCACAGACCAAGACCTCCCACCCGGAAACGGTAACAGTATCATCCTTACCTTTTCGTACTCCGGAAGGGGGAGGGGGGGATGAGCCTCGTCTCCTGAGAGTATCAGGATTCTCAGCCGCACACTCAAACTCCGTTCGCGCTCGGGTGCTCCATCTACGTTGGAGTTGGTGCCAACTAGGTTCGCAGCAGTACGATCCAAATCCAACGTCACCCATATTATGGCACTGGTCATTTCGAAGTTCTTTAAAAAAAACCGAGAACCTTGGTCATCCAGCTCCTCATGACCACGTCCACGTGGAGGCGAGGACGTTATGAACTAGGTCGGGTTTGAGGTTACTGGCATCGCCACTCAAATCTACTTAGTTGCGGTAATTTCGCTGTCGTCATCGTAACTGCATTTCGAAAGCCGCTCATTCACGATTCTCTCCAATCTTCTGGGAAATTCCAATTGGACGTGAGAGCTCAACACATACACACGAAACGAACAGGACCTATCCATTTCCGGATCGGAGAGGCAGAGTGGTAGCCAGTGGGGCAGCGTACCTGTGTCCATCATGATTGACGGTCTATATGGTAGTTCGGGTGCCGACCTTGGTCGTTATGAGATGGTGCTGTTGTTGCGGGCGGATCGGCCCGGATGGCGCTTATGCTGGGCCTTCTGGGTGGTATCGTCCACAGTTGTGTCAAGGCTCGCCATCCTGACGGTGAACGAACGACAGGGATCGAATCTGTATGGTGTGTTGAATCGTTCAGTCAGTGACTCTTGGATCCTGATCAAGGCCTTCTCTTACCCTCTCTCTTGTTGCATTGCTTTGAACATAGGTCGCGTCGCATGGTTTTCCCTTTTCCCCTGATGCTGGCAGACATTGCTAACCTTGCCACTGGAAGCTCCCTCGAGATCCATTTCTCCCTCTTCGTCACGCGTTCCTATGACCCCGAAACAGTCCCATTCATCCAGGATTGCAACATCAAACTGGAATGACCATCCGTATACGCGGTTCGCTGTGAAAGACTAGACTTTCCTCCTTTCAAATCCCTCAAGGCAGAGGAAGAGAGGCCATACGTTCGATGGCCACATGGCGGAGGTGGCATCGCAGTGCGTATGAGTGTGCGGAGTCTTGTCATTGAAGCGAAGAATGCAGTCGCAGGATTGGGTATTTGGAACGCTTTGAAGTTGGACGGACTTGTCATACACATGGAGAGTTCTGCATAGTAAATTTGAATCGATTAAACGAGGTATCGGGGGTATAATCAGCTTTGTGTGACGACCCTGGTCTGCTACTGCAGTTCGTTCCGATGTCTAATGATTACAGTGGCATGCATATAATCTCCCCTCGAACCTGAACGTTGAACCCCCAGTGTGCATCATGTTCAGATTCTGTCACGACTCACCATGACTGTGTTCATGACCCCTTGACATCTTCCGGCATTTCTAGGCAACAATTCGAAAGGAATCTGCCGTGATACTGTTAGAAGGCACGTCTGTACTCCGTACGGCGGCTGAGAATTACAACGCGGATGCAAATGAATGTGTGGGTGAATTCCGAGGGTAATGTCTGGAATTCAAACCTAGCGTAACTTTATTTCAGACGCTGCGGGATTTGACATTGAGCGCTTGAGCTGCCACCGATTGACGTGCCTTGGAAAAGCACAGACCACAGCCACGACGTTCGCATTCTAATCAGGTTTCTACTAGAGGAATTTCCTTATTATGACCCTAGGTGTGTCACTCCTTGTCCGCGGGCCAATCCCACGTAGCAACGACTGGCTTGTGTCAGGCTCGATGCCATCCGGTCTGAAGTGTTGGTCTGAGCGTGAGTATGAATCTCTGGTTCTTGTGACGATCTCACACACAATGTCCAGCGTTCATGCAAGTCGCATTCCAATTTTGGAACCAAACAGCAGTCGTGTTTCAGGGAATCACTGATCCGTGTTCGACAGCCATGCTTCAGCCCTTCTTCATGTGCCCCAGCTGGATAAGTGACTAGCAAACATTTGCAGTGGCTCGAGGTTACAAAACTGATTCAGATGAGGTAAGTGAGCTTTTGTTCTTGACATCGGACTACCACCGACTGATGTCCCTGGGAAACATATTCATTCCACCATGATATTCACATTGTAACTCATTACATAGGAACCTGCGTAACGTCATCACCGGAATGAGTTTTCATTGTCACTATTATGGAGCTTTCTCGTCCGAGCTTCCTCCCGGTATGTCATTTCTTGTCCGTGGCGTAAGTTCTGTTCAGCAACGACTCGTTTGTCATCGCATTTTCTGCCATGCAATCTGCAGGGTAACTCCGAGTATCACTTCGAGTCTCGGGTTCTTGGGGTGTCTAGTTTCCCCATCGCAGCGATCCACGATGAATGCCTTGTAGCAGCATTATGTCTAGTGGGTTCATTGTGATTGTTCATACATATTCTCTGTCGGTACTCATGTTAGGACTCCCAGCGAGACCTTGACGGAAGAACCTACTCCGTCTTCAGATTCCCCCATGTACATATCTGCATTTTATCCCTGCGGGCGATCCTGTGTGCTCATGCATCTACAGCTTATTTTGACCAAGTGCTGCCCCGATGCCAAGATTCTGGATGCTGTGTACCCCGCATGACTGTTAAGCATTTACGATAAGTGTCTCTTGTAATGTTTTAGGTTACCCTGCGGCTGGGGACTCCAAGCCTCCGCCCTTCGTAAGACCAATCAGCTATCCTTGAACTCGAACTCGAAGCAAGTACCCCGTGCACAGCATACCTACCCCTTTCTCATTCTCACGCACCGGGTTGTAAATGATACTTTCTCCGACGCTCCGTAGCAACGACAGAAGTGTCGCTGCGTTTAACCTTCAAATTCTTGGCAGGTTAGATCCACGGCCTATCAGTGTCACTACCTATTCACAACAACAACATTCCATCAGTATTCATCGGTGGTCGTGAATCAAGTTACCCCAAGCTTGCCTGTTGTATGCCACCGCAAGAAATTGCACCTGGTACTCGAGGTGACACTCTGGTTGGCACGTTTTTTCGGGCAGGGATGTAGGTGCTCTCATTGTGGGGCAACGAAATAATCAGACCATGCCCAACTCAAAATGCGAAGGCGTGTGGGAACGTTCAATGATGGACTACAAGGGCACTTACGGAGGTGACTTAGCATCCTGTTTGATGTAAACCATCTTACCTGGTTTAGTTAGGTAACATGAAGCTGTGCATATAGCGATCTCAGAGACGGTGCTTGTCAGGACTTCCGCATCTTCCTTCTGTTGTGGGCCATCCACATTCATTTTACAAGGGCTATTGCTCAACCGCCATTTGACAGTTTTGGCTAACTTGTATTATTCAGGCGACTTACACTTTGTGTGGCTTCTTGTTGTCTCCGTAAAGCTGCGATCCTCACCACAGTCCACGGGAAGTGCATAAATAGGAGAGTGTATGTGCTTTCCTCATCCGACGCCTTTCCCCTGTAATAGCCCAATCTCTACATCTCCGTCCTTACATGATGGAGGAACAACGCAATTTGGAAACCCCATCCGACATTACCACAGGATCTGATCAGAGCAATGCTCTTAGTGTCATGTCACGGCTCCGCCAATGTGCGTGATAGTTTCGTGACGACAATACCCTTATCCATATTTACCCCACGCACACAGGTGCTCTCCTTGTCCTGCTTGGCACACCCTCCGTGGATAGACTCCTCGAAATTCTGGAGCAGGAGGATGATAGCCCATTGTCTAAATTCAAGAGACGCTTGGCTGACCGCACACAATAATTAAGTGTAGTTAGCTCCCTCGTAGTGGGGTACATCTCGAACCAAATTTCTCCTACCTCAGGTGCACTCACCCCGCCGCAACGCAAGGGCCACTGCTGCATTTCTGTCCACCCCTCCCCCAACTGACTTTGCAGCATGGAACCACGAGATCCCATACTTCTGCATCGCTTGTTCTAGTGGGAGCGCTATGCTGGCTGTCACGAGCAGTCTTGGCCAAGCTATGTACTTAAACGCCGTACGTGCTGAATCTGTCAGAGTAAGCGTGACTCTCAATTATCCACTGTTTTTACTGATTCCTATCACTTTGGCAACAAACAACAACTACAGGAGTTGCGGGAGAGCAAGGTGAAACTCCTGGTCGTTGTTACATTGCTGATGATGCCGATTATTTTCTTGTGTGTTTCGATGTTATTTACTCTATCCGCATGGCTTGGGGCTGTCTGGCTCGGTAGCAGAACTTGGATGAAGCTATTAATGACCATCGGTTGCTTAGTTTCCCCCCTGACCTTATTTGTGATGTTGGCTGCGTTGTACTAGTACTTCTGCTACCGTCAACGTGGCATTTACCCTGTACTTTATGAGATCTAGATACTTGCATCAGCAAATTCACACTTTACTTTTTTTTGCTTTTGCAACTTTTTCGAGTAAAAAAGTAAAAAAAGCTGCTGCTTTTAAAAGTATCATTAGCACTTTAAATAGTAGATCTCTTACTCGACAAAGCAGAAAAAGTATTACTTTCCATGCTTTTCTTACTTTCCATCACACTCGTTTTGCTTTAGAAAGTATTAAAAGAGATTTATTTATGCCAGTAATTAGGCATATTTTGGGACATCCGAAAAATAACAGGAAGCGTAGTTTGAAACGAGTTGAGTGATATGGCAAAAAAAAAGGTATGTTTGCACTCGTGTAGTAGATGTCGTGCGGCCGTCAAGTAGAACTCCTCTCTGCAAGTATGTCAGTACAGTGGATAAGTGAGACTAATGACTTACAAATTAACGTGCGTGCATCAATGTCCCCCTCAAGTGATTCCTCAATCTGGTCATCCACACTGGAGTTTCCATCCGAATCATCTTGAAGAATGGCATAGGCCATTCTACATCAGGAAAAATTTACTTAGCTATGTAGGCCTATGTAGTCTCTGTAGCTTCAGTAGCCCTGTAGTTAAGTCCCCTATATGTAGGCACTGTAGCTGAAGGGTTAGACTATGTAGCACTTCATAGCACCAGTAGCAGGCCCTCACATTGCATGACTACCATAGTCAGTGTGCTACATAGGCTACCGAGTCTACATATTTACAGTTCAGTAGTTGGTGTGCTACATAGGTTACCCAGACTGCATGTTTACACCACCACATGCAACCATTGTGGTGCACTACAGCAGCTACAAATCCCACCATAGTCTTTGTATCCTTAGCAACCAGCTATGGAGCAGAACACATGTTGCCCCATCATAATATTGCCAATTCGTAGAGTAGCACCTTTGCCACATAGTTCAGTCAACCATAGTCCTGAAACTGGGACACCCGACATGTACGTTTGGGCCTAAAGGTGGGACTAGCCAATGTCGGCCGACCTTCCTTGAGGGTAGGTAGGCCGAAGTGTGGGAGGGGGGGTGGCTGACCTCACTGGGGGGGGTTAGCCATCTCCTGAGAGTGGGGTCAGCCGACCCCAGTGGGGGGGTAGCCATGTCCTGAGAGTGGGTTTGGCCGACCCCACTGGGGGAGGGTAGCCACATCCTGAGACTGGGGTTGGCCAACCTCACTGGGGGGGTAGCAGTGTCCTGAGAGTGGGTTTGGCTGACCCTACTAGGAGGGGGTAGCCATGTCCTGAGAGAGGGTTCAGCCAACCCCACTGGGGGAGGGTAGCCATGTCCTGAGACTGGGGTTGGCCGACCTCACTGGGGGGGGTAGCAGTGTCCTGAGAGTGGGTTTGGCCGACCCTACTAGGAGGGGGTAGCCATGTCCTGAGAGAGGGTTCGGCCAACCCCACTGGGGGAGGGTAGCCATGTCCTGAGACTGGGGTCGACCGACCTCACTGGGGGGTAGCAGTGTCCTGAGAGTGGGTTTGGCTGACCCTACTAGGAGGGGGTAGCCATGTCCTGAGAGAGGGTTTGGCCAACCCTGCTGGGGTAGCCATGTCCTGAGACTGGGGTTGGCCGACCTCACTGGGGGGGTAGCAGTGTCCTGAGAGTGGGTTTGGCCGACCCTACTAGGAGGGGGTAGCCATGTCCTGAGACTGGGGTCAGCCAACCTCACTGGGGGGGGTAGCAGTGTCCTGAGAGTGGGTTGGGCTGACCCTACTAGGAGGGGGTAGCCATGTCCTGAGACTGGGGTCAGCTGACCTCACTGGGGGGGGTAGCAGTGTCCTGAGAGTGGGTTGGGCTGACCCTACTGTGGGAGGGTAGCCATGTCCTGAGAGTGGGGTTGGCCAACCTCATTGGGGGGGGGGGGGGTAGCAGCATCCTGAGAGTTGGTTTGGCCAACCCTACTAGGAGGGGGTAGCCATGTCCTGAGAGTGGGTTTGGCTGACCCTACTGGGGGAGGGTAGCTGCATCCTGAGACTGGGGTCAGGTGACCCTACAAGGGGGGGTAGCCACATCCTGATAATGGGTTCAGCTGCACTCACTGGGGAGGGTAGCCACATCCTGAGCATGGGTTCAGCTGACCCTACTGTGGGGGTAGCCACGTCCTGATGGTGGGTTTGGCTGACCTCACTGGGGGGGATAGGAGTAGCCATGTCCTGATAGTGGGGTTGGCCAATTTCACTGGGGGGGCCATGTCCTGAGAGTGGGTTTGGTTGATGATTAGGCAATTTCACTTTCCTAGAATGTTTTAAAAATAATGAAAGATCTTCAAGACTAGTCAACATAGTTGGGTGGTATTTACAAGGGTACAGGTATTTAGCTAAAGGGTAATTTGTAACCAGGAAGATGTTCCCTTTTTTCCTTGTGTTAATGGAATGGCATCAGGAGGAATGGAGTAAGGGAATTTTTTTGGTGGGAGAGATGTCTTGTTAGGCCCCCTCCCCACCCCACATTCAGCATACCTGCACTCATAGGTGATGGTTTTACCTGCAGAACCACATTCCCACTTCTGCATGGTTCCACATTGAGGGCACTGGACTGGTAAATAGTCCCCCCAAGGTCTGATATGCTTATCAGTCCATATCAATTTCTCCACCACCACTTTTTCAACTTTTTCCACTCCTTGCCCCTCAGATCTCCATATCATGGCAATAATGTTGGAATGCCTACCAAGCAGTGCACAATCACTGAGGGCAAACTTGACTGCTTTGGCAATATCAAACCCTTGGATGACAATGCTGTCCAGTAGACTCAAGAGGTAAGGGGTAGTGGTGGCCAGCTGCAGACATTGAGCATCAAAAAAGATCATAGATCTTGGCATGAATCTGGACAAGGTTATAGATAGAAATCTAAAAAATATTGGAGGTACTCACTTATGGGCAGCTTCTTTCAAATCATTGAAGCTGTCCTGGACAGTCACCACAGAGCCACAGACATTGAATATTACATCTGCACCCTTGATAATTTTGGTAAGGGGGTTGAACAACACTTGGAGGCACTGGACATGGTCAGAAAAGTGATAAGTAGGAGAGTTGGCCACTTACCTCAGGCACCTTAGATGCTATTGGTTTCCCATCAACCTCACCAGAAAAGAGATCCCCTCTTTCCTCATCACTATGGGTGGTGAGGAAAAGGACTACCCTGGAAAATGAGGAGAGGGAATGGGCCAGGTCCATTGCTGCCTTTTCATAATCATGGAGGGATTCTTGGGTAGCTAAGTTGAAGGGCAGCTGGGAGAAGTGATAACTCCCTTGGGGAAAGTATGGCTGCAGGTAGGAGTTCATGATGTTGACTTGGGCATGACCAACCTCTAGATTGTCCATATGGAGGTGGACAAGTGCTGTGGGCAGGGAGGCTACCTGGGAAGAAATGGCATGCTGGAAGCTGCCCTGGACAACAGGAGGGTGGGCAAGGATTGGTATTCCTTGAGAGTAGAACCCCTTGATGATATGTTGTGAATATAAGTTGAAGTGGGGGATGGTGGACTCACAAAGTAAGGCTGAGGATTAGTTTGATTCTCTGTCCAGTGGCAAGTCACACATTTGAAAGTGACACCATCTTGGGTCAGTTTGTCCTTTTCTTCTTCAGGAACTACCAGACACTTATTACATACTACCCTTTTGCAGTACTTTTCATTGCAGATCCACAGGTCCCCCCCATCTCTGCACATAACACAGAACTAAGGAGGGTGTCAACAGGAGTATGAGATATGGAGGGCAGCTTACTGAGTTGGTGCTGGCCTTCTGCTTGGGGGTTGGCCTCTTGGATGCAGCAGATGCCTTACCCTTTTTCTTTTGGAAGGACTGCAGGCTAATCCTGGGAGCCTTGTCCCCAGTTGTTTTCCTGGCTGTTTGTTTAGTCCTTGCCATGGTTGAAAGAGTGTCTGCAGGCATGGAGTGAGCATCATAACAGGACAGGGATGGGGAAGGGTGAATGTTTTACCTTGAAAGCTGATGGACATGACATGACATGTGGATGGACATTGGTATGTATCATAGACTGTTGGAGAGGGATAGCTTACATTGAGGTCTGATATTTATGCAGCAGTGGAGACATACAATACATAGGAGGGGGTCAGTATGTAGTTAACAGATTACAACATAGTAAGCACAGTGGGGGGGGGACAGCTAACCTTGAAGGGGATACTAACTGGGAGGCAGTGATGTGACAGGTAAGTTTTCTGAAGACAAGTAGGAGGGGGGGGAGAAACTCACAGTCACCTTGAACCCTGATTACTGTGGGATGGCGACACGGAAGCCTGTTGGTTTTTTAAATGTGGGTGGGGGTGGTATGACCTACATCGAGGGTGGTGACAAACTTACTAAGGGAGTATTAGTGTGAAGACATACATGAAGCGCAGTGCAACTTACCTCATAATTTTTTTTTAAACGTGGGTGGGGGGTGGTAGGGAGGGTGGTGACAAACTTACTAAGGGGGAGTATTAGTGTGAAGATGCACACAAAGCGGTGCGACTTACCTTGTAATTTTTTTTTAAATTTAGGTGGGGGGGGGGGGTTTAGAACCTACCTCGAGGGTGACGGGCAGGTGACAAACCTACTAAGGGGGAATATTAGTGTTAAGACACATGCGAAGTGCGGTGTAACTTACCTCGTAATTTTTTAAAAAAAATGTGGCTGCGGGTGGTAGGACCTACTGCGACTGTGCAGGTGATGAAGCTACTAAAAAAGTGCATTAGTGTTGAGACACACGCAGAGTGCAGTGCAACTTACCTCGCACTTTTTTTTAAAAGAAAAAATGTGGGTGGGGGTGGTAAAACCTACCTCGAGGGCGATGGGGTAGATGACAAAGATACTAAGAGTGTGTATATTAGTGTTAAGACACATGCAAAATGCAGTGACTTACCTTGTAATTTTTTTTAATGCGGGTGGGGATGGCAGGACCTACCTCAACAGCAATGGGGCTCGAGGGCAACAGCGCGGGTGACAAAGTTACTAATCAGAGGGTGTATGGGTTAGTGTTAAGACATGTGGAATGTGGTGTGACTTACCTCGTAATTTTTTTGCAGGGGAAAAGTGACAGAGGGAACAAATGAGAGGTCGGTTGGATGCGAAGTATCAACACCAATTTCCATGGTTGGAGTGTCACGTGACCAGTAACTGCCACCACACCATATGAGCCAATTCTTTTTTTTTTTCAAAGTCATGTGCGAGGCAAACACAACCAAACTCATTGTGTATATCAGTCACGCGCTTTCCCACAGGTTGTCTTTTTTGTTTCTCATTTCACCCCCATCTTTCTCCCTCACCACCATCATTGTCATCGTCTCTGCAATGTGTGTTGCCGCTAAGCCAACCATGCCACCACTATCATCATCCCTGGGGTAAATGTCGAGCATGGTTTGTCTTTTTTTTTTCTTCTCTTCATGCTTTATGTTTACAATGATCCGCAGTAACTGGTCCAGCAGCCCCCCCATCTCCTGCCATTGTCAACCATCGAGGCCATGATCAATCCTCCCAGCCATCTACCATCCCAGCTGTCAACCCTTCCAACTGTCAACCCTCCCAGCCATCGGCTTCGTTTACCACCAAAGTTGGCATTAGGTAAGCTGTTTACCTATCACCCAGCCACACTGCATGCCAACCACATTCCACCTGTCATCAGCATTTCCAGAGTTCAGTCTACAGCTATCCCCAAAGTGATGGCCCATGGTAAGCCATCCATCTCCGGCTGTGCTCACAACATAGTAACCCCTGTATGGGTGTCGTTCACACTCCCCTTGTAGGTTGTGTCACATGTCTGCCCGAGCCATTGAGGTAAGCTGTCCATCCCATGTCAATGTCAAGTACACTAACCTAACCTAAGCTGTCCATCCCCAGCCGCATTCACAACATAGTAACCCCCTTATGGGTGTCGTTCACACTCCCCTTGTAGTATGATAGATGTACTAGTGCTGTCTTTGGTGTGTCGCATGTCAGGTAAGCCGTCCATCCCACGTCGATGTCTAGTACACTAACCTAACCTAAGCCGTCCATCCCCAGCCACGTTCACAACATAATAGTAACCCCCTTATGGGTGTCGTTCACACTCCCCTTGTAGTATGATAGATGTACTAGTGCTGTCTTTGGGTTGTGTCGCATGTCTGCCCGAGCCATTGAGGTAAGCCATCCACCCCACATCGATGTTTAGTACATGCTAAGCCTTTAGTTATACCGACTGTGTGTCTTAGCAATAATACTCTTAGTGACTGTCATCTGCCATGTCGCCCATGAGGTAGGTCCTATTGCCCCCACTCACTTTTGAAAAAGCTAACAAGTTTTCATGTTGCCATCCCATAGTAGTCCAGTTTCGAGGTCACTGAATTTGGTTTCGAAGTGACCATGTGATCTTCCCTCTCGCTACTTGCCTCCCAGTGGGTATACCCTTCCGAGGTTAGCTGTTCCCCTGACTGTTTACTACGTACCATCACTCTTATGTGTGATGGGCCATACAATTAGTTGTTCCCCCCCACTGTGTTTACTATGTACTGATGCCCCTATGTGATGTGTCATACAGTATGTGTTCAGGTAAGCTGTTTTCCCAAACTGCTTTTGATATGGACTAACCCCCTTTCCACATGTTGTGTCATCCCCACTACAACTAGGTAACTTATTCCTGTGCCAATGGTGCTTGGTTATGTACCAACATGTGAATTGTAGACTACCCCTGGCTGTGGTTGAAATGTCAACATTGTTAGTGTTGAAGTCTTCTCTCAAGGTAAGTTGTCTAGCTCTAGCCATGTTCAATCCATGCTTAACCTTTGCCTGTGTATTGTTCACAGCCCATCACATTGTGTTAGATATATTACCATCTGTCTTGGTGTAGTGTACATGAGTCTGTGGTAAGCTTTGCCACCTGCCCTGATTGTTTTTGATACATACCAAGAGGCTTCTGCATCTTTGTTTCATGCTGCTGCCCAAGGTGAGCTGTTACTTCCCAAGTTCTTGATGTGTACTGATTCCCTCACTGTCACTGTTGCCAGGTTGCTGTTGTCCCCACTGTGTCTGAGGGTAATGGTCCCTCTGTTGCACTAACTGTTGATCCATAGATGCCATCTTGACATTGTTCAGGCTGCAGCTGCACATGTCTGGATGGTGACCCCTTCATTCACACTGTACCTGGCCAGTACATTGTTGGTATGAGGGGTGGTTACTATTTTTGTCTGTGCCTACTAGTGTGGGCCAGCAACTATGGTTCTGGGGGCTTAGTCCATGCCTACTAGTGTGGGCTGGCTTATCATAAAACATGTTGGTAGCTGGGGGTCATTTTATCTTAACTTTTTTGTCTGTGCCTACTAGTGTGGGCCAGCAACTATGGTTCTGGGGGACTTAGTCCATGCCTACTAGTGTAGGCTGGCTTATCATAAAACATGTTGGTATCTGGGGGGCTTTGCCACTATGGTATGCTTGGTCTGTGTCTTGGTTGTGTCTTAGATGATTGAGGTATGTCTGCTGTTCTTGTTTACAAAGTTATAATGATTGACTTCTCCTGTCTCAGAGTCCAACTGTGTCATTGTGCTATGTAAGTTGTCTGTTTTCTTGGTCCCAGGTGCTAACTGTGTCCATCTTAGTCCTCTCAGCCTTTTGGTAGTTGGGGGTTATTTGGTTGTAATCAGAGTTGGTTTTTTCTTGATGACTTGCTTCTGCTCTGGGGGAAGGGCCCCTCCTGGACAGTTGTCAAGGAGTCAGTTCCACTTGGAACTTTGTTTTTTGTTTTGGTAGTTTTAACTTGTATTCAGATCTGTTGTAGACTTTATAACCCCTTGTATTTTGTCTTAAAGGGTTTTAATTGCCTTGTTTTTACCTTCATTTTTTGAAATTTATGAGGCCTAACCCTAACCCTAAGTAATAAGTCCCATAAGGAATAAGTACCAAGGCATGTGTTGGTGATTATAAGTTTCCCACCTTAAAATTTTATGCCCTCTCCACTACATCATCATTCCTGAGCCAACAAGTGTGCAATGAACTCCTCAACCTCTTCTGATGCCCTGGCTGCCTTGGTGGATGGGATCCTGACATCTGTACTTGGGGGATGCCGACTCCCTGCATCTGTGATACTACAAAAATCTGACCTTAGGAAGCCAAGGTAATTTGAACTGTTTACTCCTTGGTAATGGCTACATCCAGCTTGATATATTATGATAGACTCAGGGTCATGTCCCAATTGACTAACCTCCAAAGGGATATGTCCAAAGAAGCCCTTCCTTCTGCATCTATCTCCTTGGCTGAAAACAAGTTGGCAGCCCTTGTCATTGCCCATGCAATCCTGAACCCCTGTGAGTCTGTCTGTTTCAAAACAGTTGAGGTACAAAGTCTGAAGTCTAAAGGAAGATGTAACTGAATGGGACATTGATAGGTTTGCTGAACCCATGCCACACACTGCAGAAAAGACCAAGTACTTTCAACATCCCCAATGGGGACACATCTCTGACCCTGCCACTGTTTTGGATGTCCATGGTAGAGTGATGGTTTGGTATCTCCAAGGCATCATTCCTCCTCAAAGAGTGGTGAAGCAATCTCTACCCTCATGTATATCTTATATTGATTCACTGGCAGGGACATCTCAATAGGATTCACCTCCCTTTGAAAGGCAGCCTTGTGAAACACTCCAAGAGGAAAAATGAGTCCAGCAAGAGGTTTGGCCATAGGCATCTGCCAGGGCTTGATGGCAATGAGGTGGACCCATTGGCTGATGCCATGTTTGGTCATGGCAGGCTTATGAGCTCTCCTGCAACTTTCCAGCAGGGTCATGTGGTACTTCTTATCCTTCTGGTCTGGTGTGGATTGCAAGGCTAATGCTCTCAAAGAGGTTGCAGGACAAGGTCTATGAAAGTTCTGATCTCAAAATCCCTGCTGTACAGGAATGGCTTCATGACATTTCCTATGCAGAGGAGTTCTGGAACTCCATTGCAGGATTTGTACTGCCAGATCTGGCTAGAGTTGGAAAGGATGCCATTGCAGCCAAGGAAAACTGGGTGGTCACCCAACCCCTGTCTGGGACTCCATGGCCTTCCATCTATGTCAGCATAGATGTCATAGTCAACCAGGAGACTCCTCCCCACCTAGACAAAGTTTCTGCATCCTCTCTGCTGGACTTGCTAGTGAGCCTGGGAACTCATGATGCCCAATTTCATATTTTGGATCTTGGCTCCATTTTTGGTTATCAACCAGGCACAATGATTTACCTTGCTGGCAAACTTCTTTGCCACTCTGTCCCCAAATGGGAAAATGGTGAAAGGATAGCACTTGCTCACTACATGAAAGATGCTGTCCATAACAAATTTGGAGTGGCCAGGCCAGCTTTCACCCAACAGAAGGATCTTCTAGGTAGATTTTTACCATCTTAGTGTAGGTACTTAGCTGGGCCCCTTAGCCGATGTCAGTCGGAGTTTCCAAGTAAAAATTATGCATCTTCAGCATTCCCTGTGTTTCAAATCACTCCCTTTGAGCATGCAACGAAGAAAGTCCAAAGTCCTGGGCAAAAGCTCTGGTAGAGGTTCCTTGTATACTTACCAGCCCACCAAGACCAGGAGAGGAAGGCTCACATACAAGGAAGTTGATGCTAGGCACCTGTACCAACCATCTGGGAGTCAACCTTCCACTCCAAGAACCCCAAGGACTACAACATCATCCCAGAATCTCAACTTCTCTGACTTCCCCAACTCAGACTGGAATGATGTAGAAGATGTCCCTCCAACTAGAAGGTTCACAAAGGTAGGTGCCCTGAACTGAGAAGGGAAATCATTCAAACTTGTTTTCAGAGTCAGAATGACTTTATCAGAGAGTGGTTGCCTTGGAGAACAGAGTACCTCAATGTTATTCTGGAAGGGGAGCAACTGGCTAAGGGGGGAATTTGTGAGCAATGCTGTCAGGCAGAAGGGAGTATCCAGTGCATGTCCTGCACTGGTGTGCATGCCTGGTGTGGTCCCTGTGCTGTCAAAGCTCACAGAAACCTGCCCTTTCACAAGGTCCAAAGGTGGAATGGTACCCACTACCAGGCTACCTCCTTGATGGACCTTGGCTTCTTGTGGCATGTGGGCCATGGGGGGGTTCCATGTCCCTGAGCCCAGGAGAATTCTAATCCAGAGGAGTCTGGCTATGTATCTGGGGAAGGACCTCCAAACTACAGGTCAGTAGCCTGTACTTCCTGATCCCTTATGGTAATCTTTCTTCCAGGAGGTCTTCCAGAACCCAAATGACCATAGTGCACACTGAGGGTATTTTTACTCATGAGATCTCTTGGTGCAGCTGCCCTGGATCAGATCCCATTGACTGGCACCTTTCTTTACTCAGAGAAAGACTCTTTCCAGCTAGCATATCTAAGCCTAAGACTGCCTTCACCTTTGATGTGCTCAATCACTTTCTTATTGATGCTTTGGAGTGCAAAACTTCAGCTATGAGCTTCTATCAGAAGCTGAAGAGGTTCACCAATAATGCATTTCCTGACAGGGTACCAGTTGAGTCCCATTTGCCATCCATATGTTATTTGGTGACTTGAATTAATACTTTTTTCTTGGCTTGTTAGGACAGGTACATGGAGCTGATGAGGGTTTCTTGGCTGTGGAGGGATCTGAAACATAGGAAATGGTTTGGGTTTGGTCATGATACAGAACTGGATCCAGGAGAAGGGGGACTTGCCCTCTTCTGTCCTGCCTGCCCCCAACCAGGAATTAATTTACCTCCTGATTGGAAAGCTTGGTGTGACAGGTAGGAGGCTGTAATCCATTTAATTTCCATTTCTAACCTCATTCAGTGATACTGTGACAAGGCAATATGTCCTTGATGGCAACTTCACCACACAGCATATGAAAATGAACAGGCCTGAGATGGATGTATCTTTGTCAGATGGAAAAGGCTACATGGTTTCAGAGATTCCCTATCAGAGTCATCTTCAACAGTCTTTGGATAACAAGGAGGTGAGGGGGGGGGTTCCTAAGGTCTTGACATCTCCAGTGCTGACCATACCAATAGAGGTCCACTTGCAGCAATCACAGGGCAATCAATGCTGCCAATATCAACAAGTCCAACCTTCGATCCACTGGAATTGGTGCCACAGCATGTGCTTGGCATGGTTGCTTTGTTCCCCATTTGGTGGTGGACTTTCAAAAAGGGGAAAGGTGAGCAAATATGTTGTGTGAAGATGATGCCTTTGGCACTCATGTTTGGCCAGGTATATGAACACAGACTACTCCATTTGCAATGCCCTTAGGTATCATTCTGAAAATATCACAAGAGCCCTTGTCATTTATGATGTAGGGTGCCAGTGGAGTGTTAACTTTGGGAGTTGGGTAAAATCTAGTTCTTCTCTATTTCTTCCCTCAGGACTGGAGATCATTCCTGCTGTGGGGAAGTTCCATTTGGCTGCACACAAGCTCTCCTGCTTTCCAAGGTACAGCCTCAACTTTGTCAAGGGTGCAGGCCACTTGGATGGAGAAATTTTGGAGACATTGTGGGCTCCATTCAATAAGATCTCCCCCACTGCCAGGTCTATGACTCAGGCACACAGGCAAGAGGTGTATGATGATCATATGAGGGATTCCAACTGGAAGAAACTTGTGGGAATAGGTGAGTTTTTTTTTTTCTTGGAGGTTGGTGAATTTACACCCCAAATCACAGTCCCCTCCTTGTTGAAAAAATACAAGACTTCCAACAAACATCTGGAGGACATGAATCAGGCCTATGAGCTGTTGAATGCTGTTCTAGATCCTAACAAAGTAGCTCAGTGGGAGTTGGATGCTCTTAAGGCAGAGGCAGACCATGGTGAAGCCCTGGACATTTATTTGTTGAGAGGGGACAAAGGTCAGTCTTATTTAGATGGGACAATGGATCTGTCTGATTGTTTGTAGCCCCCACCATTCATGAAGCACAGTTAAAACTTGGAAAAAATCCAGTGTCCTCCTCAGCAAACCTTGGTTCTGTGGCTTGGCTTGCAGAAGGAATTAGCATTGAGGACTCACAGTGAGGCCATTTTTGACCTGAAGGTGATTTGCCTGCTGACCAGACCTGCAGGGACCAGCTAAGATATGAGCTTCGTCAGCTTCCCAGTCTCATGTCTACTAGGCAGGAAGTCAAAACCTCTGAGAAGAGGCAGAGACTTTCTTCCAGGATTGAAAAGTTCCATAGCACTGGTCAAGCATTTTTAAAAGGCTTAGAGATAGATGGTGCTTTTGTTCCCCAGGATGATCCAGCATTCTGTGGGCAAGAAGACCAGGGGAAGGAGGATGGTGAGTTCTGGGAAGATGACAATGGGGTCTCGGAGGCTCCAGATGAGGAAGTCCAGGAACTGGCCTCTGAGCTCATGAGTATATGGATGCCCTCATCCATTGGAGCAGCCAAGCTTATGGAGCTTGGCCTTCATGACCTTCTGAAAGAGGAGATGGAACTCAGGATTGGACAAGCTAATGATTGTCTTGACTGACTCTGGACTGACCTTGGCAGCAAGGCCATGCTGTACAGGCAGAATTTCAGGACTGCAAATTCCACTAGGGAGGGTACAAGAACCAAGAGGGAAATCCAGAAAGTGGTGGTCAGGATAAACAAGCATGTCAGAAGTTATCAGAGGGCCAGGAAAGCCATACTGGGATTGGACCTCAATGATAACATAGGAGAAAAGTACCAGGAAATCCAACCAGAGGATCTTGCAGTTAGTAAGGAGGTGACAGAGGAAAACAGGTTTGGCCAGGGGGTTAGTAAAATGGCTTGGTTTTGGATGGTGGATGGGGAACAGAATCAGAATCAGCTGAATGCTGACAGTGGGGGCTTGATGGAAGAATGTGAGTGAATATTAATTATTTCCTCCATATATCTTGCCAATAAGATGTCAACAGTTTATCATATCAATTGGCTCAAAGCAAGGGCAAGAAGGGACAGATGGAGAGAAGAAGTGTCACTGGTGAGGCATGAAATGTTCTGGACAACCCTGTGGTTCCAGTATGAAAAGGAGATATGGGAGACTCGGGTTCTGCAATCCACAGAGCCAGGGAAAGAAGCTTATGCTTCAAAGCAGGTAGAGCTGTGGAGTGACTTCACCAACAAGGCAGGGTTTATGTTCCAAGGTAAACAAATGGAATGTATTTAGAACACAGCTGTATTCATTTGGTGTGGAACTGCTCATAGTCCTTAATATCCAAATGGAACTGAAAACCAAATATGACAAAACAATAATACCAAAATAGTAGTTTTCCTAAAGGAGGTTAGCTGCAATTTTTCAACATCCTTCCTAAACTGGGAAGGGCTGAAAATTTTCAGCTTGCCACCGAACTCCAACAAAGTCTACTGCAATTTCCCTCTTACTCATCCAAATCTCCAATGGCTAACTGGTCTGAAACTTACTCTGATCTCCTGGCCTCCTATGTAGGACAGTACAAAGATGCTAGGGGGAACTCTGACCTGAGGGCAGAGATCTTGGTTGAGGTGAAGTCAAAGATCTTCCAGCACCCACCTTCTGCATCTGTGGTATTGCCCAAGAATTTGAGAGTGGTATGGCATTTTTTTTGCATAAGTTCAACATATCTTACGTCTATCTAGGCCATCAGAAGGGAATTTTTGCCAGAATTAGACCCTGAAGACCGAGATGATGAGGAGAACATCATCAAGTACATCTTGGAGGTCACAGACAAGAGGAAGGAAGAGACTGATGGGGGTGAGGATGCCAGGGAAGAGAAGGCAAGGCCTACCAAGGCTGGGGATTACAAGAAACCCTTTACAGCCTTTACTTTGGGGCAGAGGCTCTTCAAGGATGAGATGGATAGTTATGATAGGGAGAGGAGGGACACCAAGGACCCCAAGACCATAGGCCAGAGGAACAAAATTATCCAACAGTGGTGGGAGTCTCTCACTGATTCCAAAAAAGCTGAAGCTGGGAGGGCTGCTGAAAAATGGAATAAGTTGGGTGCACCTAAGAGGACTCATGATTTGTAGGTGTTCCTTGTGTTTGAAGGCCTTTACTGACTTGTAGTAACACAGTTATCAGAGAAAAAACTTCCCTGGTATGGCTAGGGAGTTCATTGACATGGTGCATAGAACCATGGGATCCCACATAGTGATGTTTGCAGCTCATGAAGCACAAGATAGTCAGATCAAGATGGCAGTGTAAGTTCTGTCAAACCTATCAGTGCCCATGCTAATAAAGACACCTAGTTTTGAGACTCCACCTCAAGATGGGAAGAAGGCTTTCTCAGAGGCATCTGAGCCCAGCAAGGATTGGGTGCTGAAGGGAGAACAGACTTTAACTGATTATCTTTTGACTGACCCAGGTGAGTTTATAATATCTCTTTCAAACTTGTAGCTAAATAAATTATTTTCCAGTGGAAGAAGACTTGAATGAGGAGAAGAAGGATACAGAGATAACCCTGGATGATGATGGGAATCCAGAAGTACCACCTTGGACTGGGCAGAAGCTGAAGGTCCAGCAAAATTTGGCTAGAGCAGTCTTCCAGGCAGCCTATGGTGGGTTCTTCACTGACATGTCTGTGTCCAGCAGTTGATTGGAGGTGAAAACATAGCAAAATTTACACAGAAGCCTAAGGCCAAGGTTCCATGGGGCTTGCTTATCAAGTCTCCTTTGGAGTATCTTGATTCTGAGTCCATTCCTGATGGATTTGTGATGAAGGATCCTTCAAAGTGGACAAAGGCTGATATGAGGTTGCTCTGGAATCATTGGCATTCCCTGGAGGGTGAGGATAAGGTGATTGTCACCTTTATCAAATGCAAAAAGGAGGATTTGCCTCTGGGAAGGTTCTTTGATGGGAAAGCCAGGTCCAAAAAGAGAGTTTGGGTCAACATTGATGATGACAGTGAAGCCAAGGCAGGGGTGGAAGACTCTGAAGCAGAAACCAGTGGGAGGGGTAAGACCCTGAAGGTAACTCCTGTGGGGGTCCAGGATAAGCTTGTCCCCAAGGCTTCCTCCTCCCGAATCACCCCTCATGAGTCAAGTCCTGCTTGGCATGCCAGCAAGGACAGGGTGGAATTTTTAAAGTCACTTTCAATAATGCCCAGATACCAGAAGCTTGTTGAGCTGGTGGTTGCCTTACCAGACACAGTGAGTGGCCAACTTTCTACATCAGCAAAACCATTAGTTGCTGTACAGCACTGTACAGCTTGCGACAGCCTGCTACAGCGCCCACAGTGCCACAGAAAGGTCCCCCCCTGTACAGTACCGTCACAGCACTGTACAGTCCTGTACAACTACTACACTTTTTTTGTAATCCCACTACCATTTTTTCCTAATACCACTACTACGCTTTTTTCCTAATACCACTACTGTTTGTTCCTAATACCACTACTACGCTTTTTTCCTAATCCCACTACCATTTTTTCCTAATCCCACTACTGTTTTTTCCTAATACCACTACCACACTTTTTTCCTAATCCCACTACCATTTTTTCCTAATCCCACTACTATGCTTTTTTCCTAATCCCACTACACTTTCAAGCTAATAGGAACTCAGTCACACAGAAATCAAATCAAAAGTAGTAATATATTCAAATTCAAGTACTACCACATAATAGCCTAATACAACTACACTTTTTTGCTATTAACACTACCTACTACACTTTTTACTAATAGTACTACGCTTTTTGCTAATACTACTACGCTTTTTGCTAATACTACTACCCCATTTGCTAATACTACTACGCTTTTTGGTACTACTACTACACTTTTTTCTAATACCACTACACTTTTTGGTAATCAAATGCATGGTAGTAGTGGGCTAATGGCATACACTACCCCATAGTAGGAATTGGCCTTTGTTTGGTCGGCTTTGGCCGCTTGCACGAAAGGCGTGAGTTTTAGTGTCCACTATATTGTGTTTTGGGGTATTTTTGTGACTTTGCAAAATTTCGAGGCATTAGTGGCTGTGCCCACTACGCAACAATCCTAATGATGACTACGCTTTTTTGCTAATCAATACTACTGTACATTTCCTAGTCACACTACAAATATTTGGTAGTCAAAAAAGCGGACTCTACTACACTTTTGGTAATCAAAAGTGTACACAACATTTAACTACTCAAACACTAATCAACACTACGCTTTTTTTGGTAGTCAAAAAAGCGAACTTTTACTACACTTTTGGTAATCAAAGGTGTAAACAACATTTAACTACTCAAACACTAATCAACACTACGATTTTTTGGTAGTCAAAAAAGCGAACTTTTACTACACTTTTGGTAATCAAAGGTGTAAACAACATTTAACTACTCAAACACTAATCAACACTACGCTTTTTTGGTAGTCAAAAAAGCGAACTTTTACTACACTTTTGGTAATCAACAGTGTACACAACATTTCACTAGTCAAACACTAATCAACACTCCGCTTTTTTGGTAGTCAAAAAAACGAACTTTTACTACACTTTTGGTAATCAAAAGTGTACACAACATTTAACTACTCAAACACTAATCAACACTACACTTTTGATAATACACATCTACACTACACTTTGCTAATCAAAACATTACAAAACACTACACTTATTTGGTAGTCAAAAAAGCGGACTTTTACTACACTTTTGGTAATACACATCTACACTACACTTTGCTAATCAAAACACTACAAAACACTACACTCATTTGGTAGTCAAAAAAGCGAACTTTTACTACACTTTTGGTAATACACATCTACACTACACTTTGCTAATCAAAACACTACAAAACACTACACTTATTTGGTAGTCAAAAATGCGAACTTTACTACACTTTTGGTAATACACATCTACACTACACTTTGCTAATCAAACACTACAAAACACTGCACTTATTTGGTAGTCAAAAAAGCGGACTTTTACTACACTTTTGGTAATACACATCTACACTACACTTTGCTAATCAATTACTAATCAGCATTTTACTTATTTGGTAGTCAAAAAAGCGGACTTTACTACACTTTTGCTAATCAAAACAATTACCACTACACTCATTAGGTAATCAAAAATGCGCCACAACACTACACTTTTGGTAATAGAATGTACACTACACTACACTAATTGTATTTTGCCTATATCTCAACCATTTTTGCATGGATGGATGAGATAAGCATACCTCTGGGGTCCTCTAGTCAGGCACTACAACTTTCATTATGACATCTTTGAAATTCAATTTTTGAGACGTCCAATTTTTTCGGTATTTTGCATTTTTCTCACCCATTTTTGGGCATATTGATGAGATAAGCATATTGCCACAATCCCGTGATCCAGGCCCACAACTTTTGTTATGACATCATGGCTGTACAGTGACATCTGTGGGAAGCCCCTATCTCTGTAGCACTGTGTGTCTGTAGGCCTGTCACTCTGTGGGAGCCTGTGGGGAACTGTGGGCTGTGTGACATGGTATTGTCACACAATTTTCACACTGTACCTGACTGTGCACTGTGACACTGTGACACTGTGGCACTGTAGGATGCTGTGACATCACTGTGGCACTGTGGCCTCTGTGCCAAAAAGATGGTTTTGCTGATGTATGATAGCTTGACTAATAAATATATTGTCAGGAAACCCATGTCAGCACTGAACCAGCCTTGCCTGAATGGGCATTGTGGACTTGGGGTGCTAAGTATCTACCTGGAGATATTCACCTTGATGGGGATTCCTTCTTGAAAGTGCTGGATTGACTGGAAGGGGAAAAGGTTTGTTCCAGCCTCCAGGGAGGTCTGGTTGTACTTGGATTGGGTCTCTTGTTGAGGGAGTGCAACTGAGGCCAGGAGGTGGAAGAGGATGATCCAGAAGTTTCCCATCTGGACTTCTTACTGAACTCTAAGCTTGGCATCCAGAGGGGGGAGGATGTTTTGTGTACAGTGGGGTCAGTAGTTGCAAGATTGGAGCAAGGTTCAGTTGGCATGAACCCAGAGGAGGTAGATAATCACAAGGACAAGGAGGATGGTGAAAAAGGAGCTGGTGGGCATGCAGAGGAGAGGGCAGCTAGTGAGGGAGAGGCTGAGGAGGAGGAAGCTCCAATCCAGGCACCTCCAAAGAAAAGGAAAAGACAAGGAAGTAAGAATGCACAGGAGAAGGCAGAAACCATTGAGGATGGGGAGCAGAAGGTAAAGAGGGACCAGAAAAAGAGCAAGAGAGCTCTTGGAATGGGTTTGTAAATACATAATCATCTTAATAATCTGCAATCAAATGTTCCCCCAAGGGAGTGCATTGTGATGGTCAATAGAGTCAGGAAATCATCTACACTGAAAGAGTCACCTTTCATGATTATCCCCCAGCCACATGGACCAATCACACATCAAGGGGGGAGGGCATCCCCCAGCCAGGTCAGCCAACCCCATATCCAGGACCATGGGGCACCCCCCAGCCACATCAGCTGACCCCACTTCCAGGACCATGAGGCATCCCCCAGCCACATTGGCTGCCCCACTTCCAGGACCATGGGCCATCCTACAGCAGGGTGGGCTGACCCCACTTCCAGGACCATGGGGCATCCTACAGCAGGGTGGGCTGACCCCACTTCCAGGACCATGGGGCATCCCCCAGCCAGGTCATTCCAGAATCATCTACACTGAAAGAATCTCCTTTCATGATTATCCCCCAGCTACATGGATGGACCACACATCCAGGGGGGGAGGGCATGCCCCAGCCACATTGGCCAACCCCACTTCCAGGACCACAGGGCATCAGGATCATGAGGGACCCCCCAGTCATGTCAGCCGACCCCACTTCCAGGACCATGGGGCATCCCCCAGCCATGTTGGCTGACCCCACTTCCAGGACCATGAGGCATCCCCCAGTCATGTCGGCCGACCCCACCTCCAGGGGGGTAGGGCACCCCCCAGCCATGTCAGCTGACCCCACTTCCAGGACCATGGGGCATCCCCCAGCCATGTTGGCTGACCCCACCTCCAGGGGGGTAGGGCACCCCCCAGCCATGTTGGCTGACCCCACTTCCAGGACCATGGGGCATCCCCCAGCCACATCAGCCAACCCCACCTCCAGGGGGTAGGGCACCCCCCAGCCACGTCAGCTGACCCCACTTCCAGGACCATGGGGCATCCCCCAGCCACGTCAGCCGACCCCACCTCCAGGGGGTAGGGCACCCCCCAGCCATGTCAGCTGACCCCACTTTCAGGGGGGTAGGGCACCCCCCAGCCATGTCGGCCGACCCCACCTCCAGGGGGGCAGGGCACCCCCCAGCCATGTCAGCTGACCCCACTTCCAGGACCATGGGGCACCCCCCAGCCACATCGGCCAGTCCTACTAGTTGGTCCAACTGGCCAACCCCAAGTCAGGGTGGGTCGGCTGACATCGGCTAGTCCCATGTTTAGGCCATAATGTACATGTCGGGTGTCCCAGTTTCAGGACCACAGGTGACTGAAGGGTCTGCCTTTGCAGGTCAGCACATACACATGGAGGAGGGTATGCTAAGTCCACCAATACAAACTCCAACAACCTAATCAGACTTGTCCTCTGTTGTGGAACCCTCTTCGTGTTCCTTAATGGCAGTGGTGATGACCCATGTGGATACAGTAACGTCTGTCAGCACAGAGAGGGGCACTGACCCTGAATGAATGCTACAGGATACGAGTGAATAGACAATAAGCTAACATCGGTAGTATCTGGACTTGTATACATACCGACCGACTTCATAAAGCTTGGTGCAGATCGCTGGCAAGACATTGTATGTCTTTGTGGCATCCTTGAATACTTGGAGGCACTTTAGGTGCGACTCGTACATATGTGCCACAGTACTCTTGAATAGTAAAGGGAATATCCGTCCATGTACCCATCATCCACTCATCTATACAGCACTCGATCTAGCATCAGCAAACCAGACATTTCCCCCCCAGCTTTCCAGTGCTCCCAGGACTTTTGAAAAATGATTCCAGACCTCCCAGACCCTCCCAGACCTGCCAAGACCCTCCAACCCTCCAGGTGCACAGCCACAGTGAGAACAAAAGTTGTAGCCCATGATCACAGGACCATGGGAATATGATTACCTCAGCAATATCTCCTTTTTGGAGTGAGATATTTGCAAAGTTCAGTTGGAGTCACAGTTTGTCAAAAACAAAAAGTGGCTGTACAGTGATGATGTCATAACAAAAGTTGTAGGGCTGGATCACAGGATCATGGGAATATGCTTATCTCATTGATATGCCCAAAAATGGGTGAGAAAAATGCAAAATACCAAAAAAATTGGACATCTCAAAAATTAAATTTCAAAGATGTCATAATAACAGTTGTAGTGCCTGACTAGAGGACCCCAGAGGTATGCCTATCCCATCCATACCTGCAAAAATGGTTGAGATACAGGCAAAATACAATTAGTGTAGTGTAGTGTACATTTTATTACCAAAAGTGTAGTGTTGTGGCGCATTTTTGATTACCTAATGAGTGTAGTAAACTCTGCTTCTTTGACTACCAAATAAGTGTAGTGGTTGATTAGTAATTGACTAGCAAAGTGTAGGGTAGACTATTGATTAGCAAAAATAGTAAACTCCGCACTTTTGACTACCTAATAAGTGTAGTGCTTTGATTAGTAAAGTGTAGTGTAGATTTGTATTACCAAAAGTGTAGTAAACTCCGCTTTTTTGACTACCAAATAAGTGTAGTGTCTTGTAGTGTTTGATTAGCAAAGTGTTGTGTAGATGTGTATTACCAAAAGTGTAGTAAACTCCGCATTTTTGACTACCAAATAAGTGTAGTGTTTTGTAGTGTTTGATTAGCAAAGTGTAGTGTAGATGTGTATTACCAAAAGTGTAGTAAAAGTTCGCTTTTTTGACTACCAAATAATTGTAGTATTTTGTAGTGTTTTGATTAGCAAAGTGTAGTGTAGATGTGTATTATCAAAAGTGTAGTGAAGTCCGCTTTTTTGACTACCAAATAAGTGTAGTGTTGATTAGTGTTTGAGTAGTTAAATGTTGTGTACACTTTTGATTACCAAAAGCATAGTAAAAGTTCGCTTTTTTGACTACCAAAAAAGCATAGTGTTGATTAGTGTTTGACTAGTGAAATGTTGTGTACACTGTTGATTACCAAAAGTGTAGTAAAAGTTCGCTTTTTTGACTACCAAAAAATCGTAGTGTTGATTAGTGTTTGAGTAGTTAAATGTTGTTTACACTTTTGATTACCAAAAGTGTAGTAAAAGTTCGCTTTTTTGACTACCAAAAAAAGCGTAGTGTTGATTTGTGTTTGAGTAGTTAAATGTTGTGTACACTTTTGATTACCAAAAGTGTAGTAGAGTCCGCTTTTTTGACTACCAAATATTTGTAGTGTGACTAGGAAATGTACAGTAGTATTGATTAGCAAAAAAGCGTAGTCATCATTAGGATTGTTGCGTAGTGGGCACAGCCACTAATGCCTCGAAATTTTGCAAAGTCACAAAAATACCCCAAAATGCGATATAATGGACACTAAAACTCACGCCTTTTGCGCAAGCGGCCAAAGCTGACCAAACAAAGGCCAATTCCTACTATGGGGTAGTGCATGCCATTAGCCCACTACTACCACGCATTTGATTACCAAAAAGTGTAGTGGTATTAGAAAAAAGTGTAGTAGTAGTACCAAAAAGTGTAGTAGTATTAGCAAACGGGGTAGTAGTATTAGCAAAAAGCGTAGTACTATTAGTAAAAAGTGTAGTAGGTAGTGTTAATAGCAAAAAAGCGTAGTTGTATTAGGCTATTATGTGGTAGTACTTGAATTTGAATATATTACTACTTTTGATTTGATTTCTGTGTGACTGAGTTCCTATTAGCTTGAAAGTGTAGTAGGATTAGGAAAAAAGCGTAGTAGTGTTATTAGCAAAAAATGGTAGTGGGATTAGGAAAAAAGCGTAGTAGTGGTATTAGGAAAAAACAGTAGTGGGATTAGGAAAAAATGGTAGTAGTTGGATTAGGAAAAAAGCGTAGTAGTGGTATTAGGAAAAAACAGTAGTGGGATTAGGAAAAAATGGTAGTGGGATTAGGAAAAAAGCGTAGTAGTGGTATTAGGAAAAAATGGTAGTGGGATTAGCAAAAAAGCGTAGTAGTTGTATTAGCAAAAAATGGTAGTGGGATTAGCAAAAAAGCGTAGTAGTTGTATTAGCAAAAAACGGTAGTGGGATTAGCACAAAAGCGTAGTAGTGGTATTAGCAAAAAATGGTAGTGGGACTAGCAAAAAAGCATAGTAGTGGTATTAGCAAAAAATGGTAGTGGCATTAGCAAAAAAGCATAGTAAAAGTATGGACAGAGGTGATGGGCTGGGATTCTGGGAACTCTGGAACCCTGTCTGGCCAGTCCTGGCCAGAGGGGGACCTTTCTGGGTGAGCTGGGAGTCTGGCCAGCTCTGGCCAGTTCTGGCCAGGTGATGTCTAGTTTGCTGATGGTGAGGTAAACCATGGTGACCTATTTGCAGGAAAGGATAGAAATGGCAGTGATGTTGCCATGGAAGTGGAGGATGTACGTATGGCTCCATCTATAGCTTCTGGTTTCAGACTTTTTAGTTCATGAACTACCTCTTTATCCCGACTCTCGATAAGGTAGTATATGCATCCACCCTGTTCATGCTTACGTGTGGTCATCTGGTTGCATTTGAAGAGTCATACATGACAATGAAACAAGCAATCAAGTGGTGAGCTATTCTTCATTAATTTGTGAAGAGTTCTTCAATACTAATGTCTACTAGTCTCCGACCCAAATACACCATCATGTTCACTGCTCCAGATTTCATCAGTGCTGTTGTCAAGGCGTTTGTCATGACATACTCAATCCAAGTCCTTATTCAAGGACACGATCTCCTCACTATCTTCCAAGACCTCCTAAACACTTCTATTGACTTGCACATGCACACTGACGTAATTTTATTCTATATTGGAGGTTTGCTAGCCCCCAAGGCTCCATTTGGCTCGAGGCCCTGTACACTCAATGGCACCATACCTCCTTCAATCGTTGGGTACAGATATTCGTGGTACCACAGTCATTGCCATCCATGGGGCAAGGCTCTGCCCATGGGATGCTCGAAGTGTGGCACTATTCATCCGTGGTCCTGATCGAAACTTGCACAAGAAGGTTCATGTGCAAAGGCTCAGGCGATGGCCACTTTGGAGCATGAGGAAGAAGTTGTGCATGCAAAGGCATGGGTGTCCATTTGTTTGGGATGCAGGTCAGAAGTGCATTCAGAACCTCTATGCAATGAATATGAGATCCAGGGTGACAAGTTTTCCAGTTGGATCAAATATGCCATCTGGGCTGCAGAAACTCTGATGTGTTATTTGTGATTCATATAGCTACTTGTGTCTAAGGCATGCAATGTCATGGCTCTGTCCATAGGAGCTCGTTCACCCTGACCTATTGCAAAAGTAAACATCTTCGTCTTTGGCAACAGCAAGTTCCAAAAGTTATGAAATAATAGGAGATAGAGGTGAGTAGAACGATCTCGATCAGAACCCAGGAGGGCAGTTAATGTAATGGCGCCCATTTGTTCTTGTGAAGGTCTCCTGCATGCGCACACTACAGAAGGTTTGGTGAGCTCACTGCCAAAATTCATTCTTCACTTGTTTTGTTAACATCTACCATTATTCGCCTTATGGTTTCAGTCAACTTGGTATGGCCTGCATGTCTCTTTGCCGGTCATCCCATCTTGTTGTTGTCTCCAACTCGGTACATCCTTCATATCCCTCTTAAGCTTTGTCTCATGCATTTGTTAGTGATTGCTGTTTTTTGACTGGGGACAAGAAGATACCTCATCCATAAAATAGTGTACCGAATAGACACATTACTTATGAGATGATAGGAGATAGAGGGTGAGCAGAACTAGTCCAAAGGTGTATTGATTTCTATGTATAGCTTCCAACACCTATTGATATCGTAAAGCTGCTCGTAGCCTACCGCTTGGCCAGAAAACCAGGTGTTCAAGTAAGATAATGTGTGGACAAGGAAGATGTTCTCAATGGCAAATAGCAACCACAACTCTGGCAGATTTTCGGAGGATTTCACTGACTGGCTGGATATGTTAGATGAGACATCACAATTAGTTGTGCCACCCATGGTAGCAGTCTTTTGAGTTGCGTCTTGCTCATGCTAATTTGCCTGCCAGGTTCTTTCTGCAGCATCTATTTTTCGGGAGAACGAGGTGTCTAACCCAACAGATCCAAGGACCATCCCTCGGAACATGCTCCTCTGTGAGCATGTTCATCTTTTTCTGCAGGTATACTACATAGTATAAAATATGAAGTCATCTTTTGCAGGCACTAATTCATTTAACTGCCCCAGGATCCCCATGGTTTTCACTACTGGATTTCATGTGCACGGGTTAGTGAGAGGCAACACCTTGAGTCATGCCTCTCAGTGAGCCCACCAGTCGTACTGGAAACTTGGCACCCTGTTAGCAATGCAGATGCACCACCACCGACTTGGCTTCAGAGGGTCCCTGGCCATCCCACTACCACCTTTGTTTCCATCTGGCAACTTGTTCCTCTCTTCACAGCTCTTGCTTTCCATGAGATGGATAATTATGCCGACGTATGTCTGATTATATGATACATTCCACCATGTCAACTTACCCACATTCCAGCATGCTGCAATCCTTTGCTGGACTACAGCCTTTGAGGTCAGTATTCCCCCAACCAGATTAGTGGTTACTCTAAATCATATACTATGTCACATGCGAAGCCCCGTCTCTTCTACTGGGGCTTGACACTGATCCCTCGAGGTTACTACATTGATGATGATGGAGGCTTTGTAGTATATTAGTTGTGTGGTATCTTAGACACTGAGAGGATTGAGTCAAAAAGTTGTTAATTGAAACACTCAATGGGGATAATTAATATTATGATTATGTGGGGTGAACATCAATAGTCAAAATACTGTAAATAAGCATCCTGGGCACTGACATCATGAACACGTCTTTTTCAGTGTCACCATCTGACAATGATCTTAAGTCTTAAACTACATAATTGATTTTCAGTGTTGGTTGAGGAAAGTTACTGCCATGTCATCGAAAAACAGTCCAGTGGCATGTTGACTCCGTTGGGAGCATGGATCCTGAGGTTGGTGTCTATGCCACAACTGTTGGTTGCAGTCAAAGTTCTTGACAAAAAGCAGTGCCATTCATACCTCTAGCAACTGCAGCATATGTGCAACCTGACAGCCTATATCGACTGCCCTCTGACGAACCTTTCTATGACCCATTGCCACATCATTTTCCATTTATTAGTAATGCCACAACCCTTAGATTTGACTGATGTGCCACTGAAGCAATTGGTTTGTGCAGGGTGTACATGTCATTACTCAAGGATTGGCTGTAGATCTGCAGCATTGAAAGGACCAGCTTCACCTGCCCTTCCTAGCCCGGTAGTTTCCTCTCGACAACCAGTTCCATCAAAGGGCCGTCATCCCTTGACTCTGCAGCACTTCACCTACAATTATGACCATCCTTGTCCGTGGGGACCCTCACCTGCCAACAATGAAATGTCCACTCCCTCCGTCCTCGATACAGACGTGTCTCCCCCATCGGAATTACCCAAGACTTGGAGGACCTTTCCATTTGGTGCATGTCCTTTCCAGGCTAAAGAATTCAACTCTGACTGATCTGTTCCATTGCACCAGGTACCTGTTATCATGTCAAGAAGGACATGGAGGCCCGCTGCAAGTTCATTGTTCCAACCATCAATGACTCTGGAAATCTCACATGCTCTTCAACACCCAGACGTCCTGAAACACTTTGCGAGGATGCTCATGGTGCAGCCAGCAGTTCCAGTCAACCAACAATCCTCAATCACCAATGTAGAATGGCTGACAGATGAGAAGGTCTATCGACACTGAGTCCGTTAACAGGGCTCTGTATCAGTAGTTGCTTGATGTGATTTAAATGTAGAGCCAGCATACAGCTCGATCGAACCACAGGTGGGGTGATCATGCAGTGCTTTTCAAATTTTGTTTGCTTCTGCTTGATTTGCATGATCCAGCTACCATGAAATTTCCTGCTCTCAACTACTCGTTTCTTTGTTTTTGGTGTACCCTTACTAGTATGTGGTCTTCCTGTCAGTGTCTGTAGGGGTGCAATTCCAGCTCTATCAATCGTGATAATATGGAACATAAGTACTAGAAGATATGGTGTGGACACAATTAAGTTAGTACTGCAACACAGTGGATAAGAACGCCAAGGAAGTGCTGGAAATGATTTATGTCACACTCTTCAATGCCAGTGACCTTGTATCCCCTCAGAATGGCAGCCATCTGTGCCAACACCCAGATGCTGCAATCATGGTTGTTGGTTTGGCATGGTTCAAGCTGTGATGCTAATTAGATGTTATATCGTCACTCTGTCAAGACTTACCAACACGGGATAGGTTGTCCAGTTGCCCTGATCTTGGCGAGTAGTTTCCGAGTTGCCATGCTGGAAAGACGACAAATGAGCCACATGATGTCTTGTGAATGAGTTAGAATAGAATTGGTTTGCAAAAGATGACCCACCTTAATGTCATTCCTCCAAGGTTTCTGTTCAGCAAAGCTGTCGAAAAGAAAGAGCTGTTGAGAATGAAACCTAATAGTGCAAAGGACCCAGTGTCCCACAGGCAGTGAACAATGGATCAGAAGGATCCAGACAGGCTTTTCCCAGAATCGTGTCCATGAGAGGTTGCGCCAGAGTACATCATCTTTGGCATTAAAGTGAATGCAGGGGAGGTCATGTGTTGAAAGTATAGCGCAGGAAGTCACAGTGGGATGGAACATAGAGTACAACAATGTGGCACAACCGTTGATGCAGGTGTCGTTGAGTCGACCAGTAGGCGACATTAGTATGTCGGTATCATTCAGGAGGAAGGTTTTAATGAGCTATGAGTCTCAGTGATATAGGAAGTCACTGTTGATTATCTACCTAATGAGCTATGAGTCTACAGCACATCAGTAGGTAGTAACGAAGGGTAAGGATAGTGTAGCTCACCTCAGTGATATAGGAAGTCACTGAGGTGCGAAGGAGTGCATATGAAAATTTACTAGGGTGATTATATAAGCGGATGTCCATAGTCTCTACTAAGGTAAACCTAAATATCCAACACTCCCCCTCACTTCGGACGGAGTCCAAGTGCCAAAGTGAAGTGTTTAGCTTTAGTATGAGGTAAGGCCTTAGTAAGGGTATCAGCAATCATTTTGGAGGTAGGACAATAAATGAGATGAAAAGAGTGATTTTCGACAGCAAAATGAATGAAATGGTATCTTATGTCAATATGTTTGGTACGAGCATGATAGCTACCGTCCTTTGTGAGGGCAATTGCAGCTTGACTGTCCGAATGGAGTGGGAGTGGGTGCTCGAGAGGGTGGAAGACCTCTCTAATGAGTCGTCGTAGCCATAAACCTTCTTTTGCTGCATGGGTAGCAGCCACGTACTCGGCTTCAGCAGTGGAAAGTGTAACGAGTTCCTGTTTCCGAGATGTCCAGCTGATAGCACCACCATCGAGTAGGTACACATAGCCACTGATGGCACGCTGGTGTTCCTGTGTGGCTCCGTCAGCATCAGTATAGCCTACGAGGCCACTTTCGGTGATGCCAAATGTCAGTGCAAAGGTTTTGGTACCAGCCAGGTACCTATATATTTGTTTTACAGCTTCCCAATGAGCTACTCTGGGTGCATTATTGAACTGTGCGACTGTGGAAACAGCAAACGCGATGTCCAGATGGGTTCCAACTGTCAGATGCATCAGGGATCTGACAGCAGCACGGTAGGGAACATTTTTCATATGTGTGGCTTCTGCGACAGACTTCGGGGACTGGTCACATGAGAGTTTCAGCCCGGGATCCATTGGGACAGTGGCAGGTTTGGAGTCAGCGAGGTTATACTTAGCCAAGATGGCTTCTGTGTATGTCTGCTGCGAGAGAGAGATGGTTCGAGCATTTCGATCACGGGTTACCTGCATTCCGAGTAGCCAGCTAATTGGTCCTAGATCCGAGATCTTATAGCATGCTGGAACTTCTTGTTTGAACGAACGAATGAGTTCGGGAGAGCTACCAGTGACTGTACAGTCATCAACATGGCTGGCGAGCATGAGTATGTCATGCCCAATCTCGCCATAGAAGATTCCCCAGTCTGCATGTGCATGGCTGAGTCCGAGCTTATTGAGCAACTTACTGAGCTCCTGGTACCACCTTAGCGCTCCCTGTTTGGAGCCGTACAGGGCAACATTCAGCTTTCCGACTGGTCGGGTGAACTTCCCATCTGTAGCATAGCCTTCTGGGAGCTGCATGTAGATATCTTCGCCCTCACCAAGTTTACCATTAAGGAAGGCTGAGTGGAAGTCAAAGACTTTGATGTCCCAGTCATTGCGAGCAGCAATAGCGAGAACAGTATGTAGGGATGACAGTCGAGCGATGGGGGCATAGGTATCTTCGTAATCAATCCCCTGGACCTGCGAGTAACCTTTCACAACAAGTCATGCTTTATACTTCTCAATCTCGCCTGAAGCATTCCATTTGATCGTGAAGACCCACTTACAGCCAACGATGTTCGCTCCAGTGGGGCATTCGATGACATCCCAGGTGCGAGTGGCTTCGAGGCTCTTCAGTTCAGCATTGATGGCAGCTTGCCAGCTCGGCCAGTCTGCTCATGCCCGTGCCTCATTTACTGTTGATGGATCGAGCCCTTTGGCCTCACTTACACCAGCTACCATAGCATAGATATCTTCTGAGTTGTTGTCTGCAGTTAATTTGTCTTCGATTAGAGCAAGAGTCGCATTCTTGGGTGATTTAGGACTGTTGTGATGACTGTCACTGTCACGTAGTTGTCTCATGTAATCCAGTGTGATGTGACCATCACGAGTGCCCTCTCCTGCTCTCAGACGTTGCATGTAGTCTGATTTGAAGCATTGTCGAGCAGAACGATGAAGTGGAGGTGGAGTTTCGAAGGTTGGACCCAAATGGTCAGTTCTAGGTGCGTGACATGTCGTTTCTGGTTCTGTTGGCTGCTGGGCTTCGAGTGCAGGTCGTTCTGGTGTCATTTGGCCTTGCAGGAGCGATTCCCGACGTTCCATATGGTTTTGTGACAGATTGCGACCATTCTGCATGTCCTGTAAGTCCTCATTCTCCCCCTCATGCAGTAGGTGTTGAAGCGACACAGAGACATCTCGTTTGGGGAATACAACACTTCTCTTGACCCCAACTGTCTTAGAGTCGACCCAATACACCCTGTGGCCATCGCTTTCAGCATCGAAACCCAGCCAGTGTCCATCTCGAGCCCTAGCATCAAGTTTCGAGCCACTGGGGTCATGAACTTTGACTTGACAACCCCAGACAGGTAAATTAGATAGGTCAGGCACCTTTTTGTACAGCATTTCATAGGGCGGTTTATTTCCGAGATGACGTGTCGACGATCTGTTTTTCAGCCAGGTCACATGCATTATTGCCTCACCCCAGAGGTTTTTGGGTAATCCAGAGGCATGTATCATGGCTCGGACATGTTCGACCAGTGTATGATTGAGTTGTTCAGCTACACCATTATGCTCAGGTGTGTTGTGTACAGTGATTCGTCTTTCTGTGCCCCTCGACTGCAGGTATTGACTAAATTCTCTGCTCAGGTACTTGCCACCATGATCAGATCGCAAACACTTAATCTTTGTGTCGAACTGGGTCAACAACCAAGCTTCATATGCTTTGTAGGATGAGAAAGTGTCGGCCTTGGATTTCTGTAGGTATAGAGTGGTGTACCGAGTGTGGTCATCTGTAAATGAAGCATAGTACAGGCTATGGCCCAGTGTTTGGACAGGGGAAGGTCCCCAGAGGTCTGTGTGGACTTCATCTCCAAGGTTTTCTTGTCGTGGTGGGTCTTGTTCCTTTCCGATAGGCTTGCAGGTGGTTTTAGCATACTCACAGGAGTCACAGGTACCCATGGTAGAGTGTGCCTCGTCAAGTGTAATGCCGGAGATTGTTCCATCCTTGAGCATGGCTCGGATGGCTGTGGGGGCGATATGGCCAAGTCAGGCATGAATTTCCTGCATCGTGAGCAGCTTGGAGGCCTTTGTGAGGCCAGCAAAAATACCACGTGAGTGTTTGAGACAGTATAGACCTTTGCTTAGGGGAATTTCACCCAGTTTCTTCTTCCAAGCATTGAAGACCTGACAGCACTTGTCACGGAAGAGTGCCGCATATCCTGCAAGGTCGAGTTTGCTTATAGAGACAAGGGTGATGCCCATTTTGGGTGCGTAAAGCACATCCTTGAGACAGATATGGGTTTGACCCTTTTCAGATGGCAGGGAGATCATGAGGTCCCCTTTTCCGATTGCAAGGAAGGTGTGGTTGTCAGCAGCTGTGATTGGCTTAGGTACGATGGGCTTGTAGTCAAGGAATTGACTGCGGTAGGAGGACATGTGCCTCGAAGCACCGGAGTCGAAGAGGATCATTTCTTCATGGTTGTCGAGGCCTGCCCCTGCAAGGAGGGCATGGTTGTAGGTTCTGGTAAATGCCTCTTCGTCAAGGTCGAGGTCATCTGCCTGTGCAAGCCAGACTCCATTGGGCTCAGTGCCCGTGCTGGGCTGGGCAGTCGTGCTTGCTGCTGCAGCCACAGTAGCAGCCTTCTCGCTACCTTTCTTCTTCCCTTTGAACCACTTAGGAGCCTTTCCGGCTCTTCCACCACCCTCTTGCCAGCATTGGTCCTTGGCATGGCCCTTCTTTCCACAGTTTTTGCAGGTGGTCGACTTCTTGTCCTTCGCTGAGTAAGCTGCATCCTCAGTGGTGCCTGAGGTAGTTTTCTTTGAGTGGATCTTGCATCGATCATACTCATCGAGTAGAATCTTCATAATGAAGTCAGACTTGAGGTCCTTCTGAGAGACAAGAGCTGAGGATGTCATCACAGCAATGTTGGAGTCGTATGAAGTCAGGAGGGAGCTAAGTATGATGGCTGTGAAGTCTTCATCACCAATTGACTGTCTGAGTGCAGCGAGTTGTTCATGCAGCGAACACAGTTTGTCAAAGTGAGCACGAAGGTCCCCCTTCTCGTTGCAGCGAGTTTCCTGCAGCTTGCAGCGAAGGTCAATTGTGACAACACGAGAGCGATTCTGGAAGAGGTTTGTGAGTGTGTCCCATACGTTTTTCACAGTCTCTTCTTTCTGAACTTGGAGGAACAGAGATTCCGGGAGTGATGCTGCAATGACCTGTTTCACAGCACCATCGTCTTTGGACCATTCCTTAAACTTGGCAGGGTACTCGCTGACAAGTTTTTGTTCAGCAGCTGTGGGCTTCCAGCTGGAATCCTTCCCTTTTGAGGGATCCTCCGGCTTCGCATCCAAGCCACTTAGGTGATCTGTTAGGCCTTTCAAGCCAACAGCCCACTCAACTCGAGCCTTGTAATAGAGCCAATTACTACCATCCACATTGAGGGTAGGGACTTGTAGGTAGTCTTCTTTTGCCATAGTAAGGTAATGCTTCTGTCCAAGAATTCTTCCAGTATTAGAGCATGGGAGCGGGGCTCATAACCTAATGAGCTATGAGTCTCAGTGATATAGGAAGTCACTGTTGATTATCTACCTAATGAGCTATGAGTCTACAGCACATCAGTAGGTAGTAATGAAGGGTAAGGATAGTGTAGCTCACCTCAGTGATATAGGAAGTCACTGAGGTGTGAAGGAGTGTGTACGAAAATTTACTAGGGTGATTATATAAGCAGATGTCCGTAGTCTCTACTAAGGTAAACCTAAGAGCCCATTCACCGCGTGAAACTGAAGTCCAAGTTCTCGGCTTCGGCTTGGTAAAGTGATCACATGACTATCACATGATGTGAAAACAAATTAGGAAGTACTTAGTCAGCACATACCAGTCCATAGATTAGATGAATGATAGGAGATCAGCTTCACTCTTTCCACAACTCTGTTGAGATGGATCTTGAAGCACAGTGGTACCAACACCATGTGCATCGTCATCGTCTTGCTGCTCTTGTGGCAGCAGTAGTGGTTCAGGTGTTATTCTACTTTGATCTCCTCTTTCATTCTGACTCAGAACCAATCCCCTACCACACCTCAATCCTGACTGGTGAGGGGTGGATGCTAGAGCTCCTGAATGGACATCCAGACAGGATACGGACATGCCTTGGTGTCAGCCATGTTGTGTTTGATCGTTTGATTCAGGTGCTAACCCATCTTGGGTTTGTACCTTCTCGCAATGGAATCTCTGTGGAGGAACAACTTGGCATATTCCTCTACACCTGTGTCACTGGACTGTCATCCCAGCATGTTGCTGAGAGGTTCCAACACTCACCAGGGACCATCACCAGGTTAGGAATTTGTTGGAATGTCCCCTGTTTATTTTTTCTCATAGATTCCCAGATATTTTTAAAAAATGCTATCTTTCTTCTCTGGTGGACAATTCTATGCCTCCCAGGTTCAATTCCCCACCAACAACACTCCAGTATCACCTGTGATTACCAGTGACCCACGCTTCCAATTCTTCCAGGATTGTGTTGGTGCAGTTGATGGTACCCATATTCGAGCATTCACAGCTACTGAGGACCAGCCTCACATGAGGAACCAGAAGGGATATCTCTCTCAAAATTGCCTCTTCATCTGCGACTTTGACTTCTTCTTCACATATGCCCTGACTGGCTTTGATGGATCAACTGCAGATGCAAGCATGTGGCATGATGCACACAGGAATGACTTGCACATGGTGCCTGGGAAGTACCTTCTTGCAGATGCAGGGTTTGGCACTTGTGATGCACTCCTGGTCCCATACTGGGGGGTTCGATACCATTTGAAAGAATGGTGCCAAGCTGGATTGAGGTAAGTTGTCATTAAATGCAGTGTGCACCATACTTGTACCTGTCATTTTATAGACCTCAGAATCGAGAGGAACTATTCAACCTTCGCCATGCTGGACTTAGAAATGTCATTGAATGGATATTTGGTGTTATAAAGCGCCGGTGGAGGATTCTTCAAATCCCCCCTGAATACAGTATGCCCATCCAAGCTCAAGTACCTGCAGCTCTCTGTGCCCTCCACAATTTCATATGTCAATATGATCCAGAGGAGTTCTTTGACCCTGAGCTTGCCCTGGACACTGGAGAGGATGGTGGTGTTGGGAATCTTGGTGATGGTCCAGCAGGTGCTGCAGAGAGACAGAGGGCTGATAATAGGCATGACAACATTGCAGAGGAGATGTGGATTGACTATCAGCAACAGCAGATTATTAGGGGGATTCTCTAAGACTGTAGCTTCAGAATATGTTGACTTCATGATTTACAAGTATATGTCTCACACTCAAATTTGTTTCACTCATATGGGGGGCACAATGACTTCATATGTAGTATGTACACTGTACACAGTACATACTGAAAGGGGGGGGGGAGAAGACTCAAATGAAAATGGGGGGGGGCAGAAGACACAAATGAAAAGGGGGGGGAGGAAGCAAATATATTGTGGGGGGGGGGATCTGTACACTGCAAAAAAATATATCATCTCCTCTCTCGACACTTTGCCAAATGGTGCTGCACCCAAGCCTCCTTCACTGGCTGCTGGTGCTTGAGGAAGATGTTGACTTCATCGATGCTAGCATCCAGGAAATAATCACCGATATCTAAATGATCATCCATCGTGAGGTGCGGCATGGAGTTGATGCAATCCATAGCTGCATCAACGACAGGGTTGGTGGGTGGTGGTGGTGGAGGCATGGGAAGCAGTGCAGAGACAGCACTGGTGAGGTTGTCAAGTTTTGAAGTAACACCTGTGAATAGAATGGTCTGCTCTTGCTCGACTTTGACCTTTGAGCGTGGCCTCTTGTACCTACCTTCCGATCCTATCACAGACTCAGCCTTCCTTTTTGATTGGCTGAGGCAGCTGACACTGGTGATGGCTGATGATGAGGACGACGGAGCTGAGAGACAGCTGGATGGTGTGGAGGGGGGGATCGCATTTGGATCGGGCAATTGAGGGGTTGCCTCTTGGGGGGAGTTGAGAGCATGTGATATTTCGAGGAGAGAAAGATGCGATCCAATCGACGGCTGGGGGACACCATCAACAGGCATGCTGATGGTTGGAATGGGGGGAAATGCACCGAAGGGGGGGGTGGCAGTGGCAGAGGTTGTGGCAGATGTTGCATTGGAGACTGAAGTGCTGAGGATAGTACTTGTGGCATGCGGCTGGTAGATGAAATGTCCTCGAGCGGATGACGGTAGAAGGAGCTCCACACTTTGAAAGTGTGAAAATCCCAAGTTCCGAAACAGCTTTGCATCCTTGTGGGACTGATACATTATTAACTACGGGCTGTCTAGTACAATGAAACTGGGATACCTTTGTGTAGCGATCCCAAAGATCAGCATTTTCCAGTGTGATCATTGCACCTTGAATATCATTGTAGGCAAATCCAGATGCAACACACTTCAGATCGGCGACAGCATAGTAATATTTCTTGAGCTAGTGTTATTAGCAATGTGAAAAAGAATGATTGATTGACGTACCATCTTGAATTTACGCTCACATGCTTCTGCAGTCTTATCTCCAGCATTCTCAGAAGGGGGGAAGTATCTTGCCATATGGGCTGCAGTTGCATTCCACATCACTTTCTTGAAGTTTCCATCGGCGACCTGTCCCAGGTTAGAGTACAGGAAATTTAGCAGTGCGGCCTCCTCTTCTACTGTCCATGTTGCAGCCTTCTTACGACTCCTGGGTGGAGGTAATCCCTGGGGAATGAAAGGATCAATGACTGGGGGACCATGAGAATGCAATGAGCGAGCTGAGCCCACTGACGAGCCAGACATTATCGACAGAGGTGCTACACTCACTGACCTTTGGTGAACATCGTGTAGCCCCGGGTGCATGCACGTGATCATTTCCCATCACATGCGAAGCTGAAGTTGAGAACTTGGACTTCGGTTTCACACAGTGAATGGGCTCTAAATATCCAACAGGTTTGTCGTGGGAAGCTGGCAGGTGCCCATATTATAGGTGCCATGACAGCTGGGAGATCAATGCCCTGTTCCAAGTCAATAATGTAATCAATATCCAGTGCCTGTGAACACGTCAGAGAGGATTAATAGTAGAAATACATTGTACACCAGGAATCTCCCATTTAAGTGATACTTGTGACAAGGTTTGGGATTCAAGCTCAAGCTCGTCCTGGTCATCAAGAAGGCCAACTCCGAGGACATCTTAGAGTGCAATTTGTTCCAGTTCAAGGGACAGGTCCAGCAGGTCAGCACCTAGCAAATCAGTAACTCCCCACATGTCCTCATCCTCAGCACTGTTGGTGTGATTATCGACAACCACTGGGGAAAGCCAAGAGAGTGAGGGGAGTGAGGCCCCTGTAATAGCATCTGCGAGCTGGATGGAAACTTGTGCTTGGTTGGCATAATGAGAAGGTGAGCATAGAACTGTCGGCCATCACTCCTGCAGCTCAAGTATGGCTTCAAGGCACTGTCTTAAAATTAAATGATAGTTGCTATCTGCAATGTAACTGATTCATGAAAAGGACTTCTGATGTAGTAGAACTCACTTTCGGACTGTCGTAAGGCCACTTGAATGGCAGAAAGTTCATATCCAAACCAGCAGCACATATTGTCTGCTTCTAAACCAAGATGACGTTGTTCTTCCAGGCAATGTTCTCGCTTGATAAGCACTCGGATACCATCTCACACATCAGCATCTTCTAACCAATGGGGAGTCTCCCCTGTGGAGGGGGTGATCCAGACATCCTCCATAAGGCTCACATCATTTTGTAAGTCAACAAGTTTGGTAGGCAGCGAGGAAGGGAGAGGAATTGCCCAGGAGGGGTCATATAGTTGAGAGAGCTGCTCACAGTAAGCGTTGTATTTGCAGATGGCAGCCATGAGCATGGGTTGGCATTTCGCAATGGCCTTGCGCATCTGCTGATGAAGCTTTGTACCTAATCATACCTCAGATAGCAGATAAAGAACTTGTAATCAAGGACACACCTAAAGGCTTGTCTTTACCACCAACTGCATGGTCCAGTTTATCCCACTCGAAAAAACTACCAATTGCCTGCTTGCATATATTTATTTTCAAGTCGCGAGCCATGAGAAGCATGCACATGAAGTTGAGACTGACATTGGTGAGTTCTGGGAATCGCTCGTGAACATTGAGTGAGGAATAAAGAGCCTCCACCTTGATGATGAGCCTCGCGTGACTGTGCTCCATGCTTGCAAGAGCATCGAGAATCCCAGGACTTACATTCCCCTGTTCTATGGTTGTCCGGGCTGCTTGGATGACTTTAGAAGTGGTGTCCAAGTTGGCTTGCAATGAGAGCACAGTGTTGAGCTCTTTCTTGAGCTTCATGGGGGCATCTAATCAAGTCAGTTAGGAATGGGAAGGGTTTGGACAGTAGGAATGGATACATACGTGCTCTGATGGACAGTTGCACTGCTCGTTGATTGGCCCATTGTTCCTTGAGCTCCACAATACTCACACCACCATTGTCAAGGACTTCTTGAGTGGCAGAACCTTGTTCGTGCACTCCCTTCTTGAGGTGGCACCTAGCCCAATCACTGAGCTCAGTCCGCATTTCATAACCAATTGCTGCTGCATGTTGATCGAGGAGCCAAATGCAGCGTTGACACTAGGTAATGATGAGCTAACTATGTGACATGGTTATGATATGAACCCATGGATGATACACGTTCAATGCCAATAAGTTTAATGAAGCGGGACCACAAGCACTCCATACCTTCACCATCAGATAACCCTAAGCCTGAAATGAGGCGTGGGTTGTAAATGAGTTGACAGGCCCATTCGTGACCATATGTGTGCATCGCTGTTGTCACAAAATGAAGGCGGGACATGACGGCTCAGTCAAAGATGTCAAACTGAATGCCAGTGTTCAGCAGATGAATAGAGTAGTCATCCAATGTACCACATACCCGGGAGAGTGAGCGAGATAAAACACAACCCACATCATACAGTACCACTACATTAGCCTGGGATGGAAGAAGAGACAAGAGGTGGTCAATGAGAGTGACGCTGTACTTTTGCTGCTCGCCTGGTGTGTCTATGTTTGCAAAGAAAAGTGGGATGTCATGTTGACATATGAGGGCCATTAAGCCAGTGTCATCAAAGCCATCTGTAGATGCCTTTTGCTTTTGGCCATCCATGGCTTCGTACGATGCTTCACACTGGTCAATGGCCTCATCAGGGACAGTGGATTGTGTCCTCTTCAATGGATGTTGGCGGGCCTGAGTGATGCAGCATCCAATGGCATCCACCTGTGCCTTGGGAAGGAAGTATGAAGGTTCATAGGATGATGGAGAATCACCCACTGAATGCCGATGACAGTGATGAAAATTACCATCCATTGCAACATGGATATCGCCACCTTTATCCAGTGAAGTCCCAAACAAGACACCACTGAAGCAAGCTGGGCATTGTTGGATGAGAATCTCAGCACAGGAGCCCTGGGAGAGAGGCTCCTGCTCAGTAACTGGAGGCACAGAGGATGTCGGAGGATGCTGGGAATGGGGTGCAATAGCAGGAGGGTTGACGAGATGTCGACAGTGCTGGAGGATACCATCCACTTGCTTCTCCACTTCAACTTGAAGGATAGTATACCATTGCGTGGCCTGACTGAGACCACGCTGGAATGGGTCTTTCACAGTTGTCCCCTGATACAGTTAGCATATAGTGGCCCAAATGGAAAGGAGCATAGTTTCACCTACTTGTTGATTTGTCACGCAGAAACCTCACCTCCCATAGTACATACTGAGAGCAGCAGTGAGTGTGGTGATTGCATCGCAGGAATGCTCAAAAAGTGCACAATAGAAAGAAAGAAGTTCCACTGACACGGCCATCCGGGGCTGGGATGGTGCAGTGGGAAATAGCCCATGGGAAATGAGGGTTTGAGGGAGTGTGGAACAGTCGCAGCTGGAAACACTAATAGACATAAAGCCTAATGCATGTTGCTATTGAGCTGCAGAACAGTGAAAAGGTACAGAAACTCACGGTCAAAAAATAAACACAGTAGATTAGTGACCTTTTGTTCTCAACAACACGCAGTGCATGACGAAAGAGGTGAACTGAGGAAAGGCAAAGGTTTGCCTAGCATTGCTGTTGTGTACTTGATGAAAGGGTCTATTATAGTCTGGATGACAGCCTGCCAGCTCACACACAAAGAGATAGACTTGTTAGTAGGACGACGTGTGATACAAGTGTGTCTGACAATTTCATTGCTAGAGGATGCCTCCTTGCTGTCAAGTGTGAATAGTACTTCTTTGGGTTCTATTGGTTCTGGAAGGTCCATACGATGGTGGATGGGAGATGTCATGTCACTGCAGATGTGTAGCCCAGATTCAGAAGGCGGAGGAGCGAGTAAACCGGCCAGTTCGTCGAGGAGCTTCTGGCATTTGAAGGTGTGCACAGGAATGGAAACAGTTGTCAAGGTTTTCTTCTTATTCCTCACCTTTTGAGGGCTGCAGAAGTGTCTTCCCATTCCTTTGGTCATAATGGACTGAGACGATCGGGAAACACGACCTGCAGACATGGTAAACTGTAGGTGAATGCAAAGGATGAAAGGTGTTTCATGAGACAGTAAGAGTTGGACAGAAAATCATACCACTGGGAGCTGAACAGCCCTCTGAAGAGACTCCCGGAGGTCAAACAGAGCTCCAAAGAGGATCTGCAGAGGGTTGGTGAATGCATATGGATGTTCGAGAGGAGGATATGCTGGGGGGAAGCCAACGAAATGATTATTCAGGGCCAGCCAGGTAGTTCTGGTGTGGATGGTTGGTCTCTTAGATACGTTTCTCATAACATAAGAACCCCATCTGAATGACCACTATTGATACTGAGAACTGCTGCCTTAGGTGAGTATACTCTAAGTACGAGTCTGGCTTACATAAGCCAAACTCGTCCAAACACTAAGTAAAAAGGTAGAATAAAAATATAAAAACAGAACAGTAAGTAAAAACAATGAAATAAAGGAATTCACCTAGTAGGGAGGCTTCCCTCCCTACAGCGCATACATGTATGTCGGTGTGGTCCTGTAGTTGTCGGAGAACATCTTGACTGGGGATGCCATTTGCATGTACCAAAAATTAAGATGAAACTTTTCAAATACCACATTTCCAAACCACCTCATGACTAGTCCCTAAAGGTTCATTAGTAATGTGCAAGTTTAGTTATGAAACCATGCACTTTATCATCACGCTTGTGCATGAAAAATGTTGTGACATTGGTCTGATCCTTTAGCAATTGTACTTGGGCAATTTTCCATTCCACATATGCTGCAGGATCTGCAAGAAGGCAATTGTCCTCTGTTCTAAGGAGCTCCATCGCATACATTTCACAGAATTCTATGGCCTTGGATTGTATGAAGCTGAGGGATTTCAAAATCTGACAGGTATGTCAGTACAAGTTTTCAATCATGAAGCGAGTGAAACACACCAAGGTTTCTATCTCCATCATCATTTCTACATCTACAATGTCGTGAGGTCAGAGGTTGAAAGATGTTATGAACTCACTGGCATCCAATGCTGCATTTGCCAGCATCAGACTCTCCCATACAGTTGTCTTCCACGCAGTCCGAGATTTTTGGCTGTGATGCCAGCCAACGTTCAATATCATTTCATTTACTAATGTGCGCCACGCATACTTCAGTACTTCCTGGACGTCCTTGCTATACCATGCAAGACAAGCAGTGTCAATATGTTTCTTGTGTGTACTGTGAGGTGCACAACACTTGGGAGGATCATCTGTGTCACATATGGAAAGTTGGCTTGGGGTGTGGATGGAGGTGGTTCTTGACAGTGATGTCTGTCACAAAGACAGTGGGTAGATCATGGAATCTGCAAAATTACAAAGTCTATCTTGAGATGGGGCCCAAGAGGTGCCACAATGCATTTGGTGGGTTACTAGGACACCCAATTCCTTTCCTGTGACCTAGAAGTGAATCTTCCAGGAAGAACACAATAATTTGAATAGAATTGTTGCTTACCTGGATCATGGTGGCAGCTGCCCTAAGTCTGTTTTCAGTCTCAACAATGGCTGTCAGTGGGTCCATCGGAGGCTGAGGTATGGTATATTCATGTTGCATATACTCCACTGAATTTTGAAAAGGAAGAGGCAGGTTGACTAGACTCGAACCGACTTGATAAGGCTCAGTGTAATGAGGGGGTACGGTAGGGGGTATGGCATGGACTTGGCTCTGGTACGGGTACACTTGAGGTTGGTGAATATACTGTTCACCAGCTGGAAAAGCAACTGGTCAAACTATGCCTGAGACCGAGGATGACAAAGTCATACTGGGTACATCAGGATAGGCACCTTGAGTGAATATATCTTGTTCCTCGGGTTCAAAATTAGTCGCATTGACGCTGACTGTTGTGTCCTCATAGGAACCATGAAATGGAATGGGTTGGAATTTGTTGGAAAGGGCTGTAGGCAGCCTCAGTAGTGACTCAACTACTAATGTATTAGATCTACCTGTAGGCAGCTACAGTGGATCAGTAAGTAGGAAACTACTAATAATAAGTAAACTCACCCTCAGTAGTGACTCAACTACTGAGGGAATAGCACCAAAATGTACTACTAAGTGCGCTCTAAGTGCTTATGTAAGCATGTGAAAAAGCGTACCAAAATGGACATCACACAGGGGTGATTCAATCTCCAACAGAATTGTGGTAAGTTTTCCCTGGGACTGGCTGCAGATGGTACTTGGTTGCGACCATGACCACTATGGCTTCCCGTATTACCATGACTGCGGCCATGGCTGCCTGTACTACCACCATGTCCTCTTGATTTGGAAGTAAGACTGGAGCCTATGGAATGAAAGTGTATCAGTAGGATTGGAGACGCTGCCATACTGCAAACTCACGAGGCATGTCTAGGAAAAGCTTGAGCTGGGGCCCATTGGAAAGGAGTGGGAGAATATATATGATCCACCCCAGAGGTGAACATTTGTTGGTGTATATCCAGATCACTAAAGAAATGGCCACGGTGTTGCATGTTTCCTGATGGACCCTGCAGCAGAGAGTGCACAGAGTCCTTCCAAACCCAGGCTGCCTAATCATGGCATAATAGAGCTAGACATAAAATGGAGATGAAGGGTGACTTGTGAGGAAATGAGATCCACTATTGAACTTACCAGGTTGAGGAGCTTTCATGGAGGATTGGCTTAGAACACTGGCTTTCGGATTGGAGATTTTTGGATCGGAGGGTCTTGGGACAGAGAATTCTGGAACGGGGGATCTTGGATCAGATGCATGAGCCTCTCAGCATGTAGTGTGGACATTGGTTGCTGTGAACTGTGTGGCAAATTTGTCGTTGTCTCTGTAAGACTCAACATGTAATAACATTCATGGTTCATGTGTACACAACAGACATTTGAATGTAGCTACAAGTGTACAGAGAGGACAAAGTTGAACACAGATAGTAGGCAAGAATACCACAACGACTAGCATTCATCAAGAACTATGTGAGATGAAAATTTCAAGTATTGTCAGAAGCAGAGGGGGTAGGGGAGGCAAACCTGTCGCCACCAGTACTGTCAGCTCCGGAATAATAGTCAGTGTCTTTGCTGTTATTATCGTTTGGTGGAACAATTTTGATACTGATGTTGAATGCTCCTCTTCCTTCGCAGTTAAGAGAATGTTTGACCTGCCCAATTTGACAGTCAGCAGCTTTCAGAAGGGCCTCCGCTTCTTCATATTCATCAGTAACCATTATTCGCATCATTTCAATCTCTTGAAGGCAGAGACGATGATACTGGATGCCTGCAGCAAATGCATCTCGGGAGGCATGAGCGAGCTGCAACATGTGATGGGATCAAAGGTCTTTGACCTCCTCAGATATGCTAGCAGTGGCCTGTACCTAGTTAGAATAATCCAGTCTAATCATTTACATAGAATATCTGACCATTGTCAGGAGTTTCTTGGCCCTTTTGTGTGGGGAGCCATCACTTGTATCAGATGGCAAGGCCAACTGAAAGTGAGTTCACTTGAGAGCTTTAGCTGGTAATGCAGTGTCACCTGGAACCATTTTCTCCCTTGAGCTGGTTCATGGAGGACTAGTCATATCTGTTTTCGATGAAGGGGGCATTGATGGAAGAGCAAAATAGCTGGATTGTGTCATGTTAACTGAGTGATTTGGAGACGACTGTATGGGCATATTGGCACCAGAGGAAAAGTGGAAATGACTGGAATGTGGTGTGCTGATTGAGAGATTTGGAGATGACTGTGTGGACATATTAGCACCTGCAGTGGATGTGGGAGCACTTACAACTACAGCTTGCAACGCAAACCATAACCCTAACCTTATAACCGGTGCTATCCCACTATGAGACATGATCTTCGTATCATCCAAGTTCCATATTGCTCCCCAGGTAAGTTCTGCTGAGAATCATGCCAAGTTATCCATGATCATGCCATCTTTTTCATGACCTACATAGAAGAGACAGAACAGTAGCCTGGCCTTCAGCATCGGAATGGCCGCTGCAGACCCCTTCCTGATTTCTCTTCCTGCTCCAGTTAATACTGGCTTCACCTGTCCTAACTGTGTCACATCATTTACCACAGAGCATGCTGTGATTCAGCATTTGTTGAGACTGGGGTCATGTGGACAGTGGCTTGTCCGAACCCTGCCTAGCATGGAACCCGCCAAGTCACCTTTGGGTGATGATGATGCCAGTGACTTTCAATGAATTTCGTGTTAAATGCTCAGTAAACATATATATTTTCTAGTTGATACAAGTGATAGTGACAACGGTGACAATGCAGACAAGAACCTCAATGGCCTGTCTGATGATAATTGTGGTGATGACACTGAGAGTGGCAACTGTGCCAATACCCTCTATTCCCTAGGTCCCAATGTCGACACTGCTCCCCACCCAGCATTAGCATTGTGTGTATGAACGTACCACCCTAATCAAGGTCAATGCCTCAAAGGAGGCCTGAATCATCTTCAACGCATGGACCAAGATGAATTCACACCTATCCAAGACTCCGAAAATGTTTATTATCCATTTGCATCTGAAAGCAAATGGGAACTTGCCAACTGGCTGGCAAGCAGCATCTTATCGCAGAAGGACATCAATGCCTACTTACATCTACAACGTGTAAGCACATTTATTCAGTACCCGACTGATTTCTCACTCTCAGATAGACAAAGGACCTTGCTGTTTCATTCAACACAGCCAAGGATTTACGTGCACATATCGAATCCCTCCCTGAGGTGCCACATTGGTGTTTTCAAGAAATTAAAGTGGGATCATATCAAATGAAGGACCCGCTTATCCTTTATTGGCATGATGGTCTAGAAGTGGTTGAACATCTCTTTCGCAACCCAGTTTTTGCCCACTGCATGGACCTGGACCCATACCAAGAATTTGAGGAAACACTGAATGGCATGGAGCGTGTGTATGGCAAGTTCATGAGTGCCGATCAGGCATGGAAGATGCAGGTCAGTTAACATGTTGATCAAACATGCTCAAAACCCTGAAACTTCCTGTGAGAGGATTCATTACCCAGCAGATATTCCTTTGTTGGCGTAATTGGCGCTTCAGACAAGACTCCTTTGACAATCAGCACTGGCAACAAAGAAATGCACCCACTCCTACTCTCACTAGCTAATATTCACACAGGTGTACGGATGAAGGCCACATCTCATTCATTCACCCTGGCTGCATACCTTCCAATTCCAAAGTTTCATAATGTGTCACCTGCAGTACAGGCTGTTTTGTCTGCACATGTGTATCACTTCACCATTTCAATTGTAATGAAGGAACTAAAGGGAGCAAGCCATGATGGTACGGTATTATCTGACCCCAATGGTGACCTTCATATCATCCATATGCCACTCATTGCTTGGATCGCAGATTACCCAGAGCAGCTTCTTGTTGCCTGCATTTCTTCGAAGAATTCTCTGATTTCTATTGCAATGGCAGCCCACTTTGGTGACCCAATTCCCCATCCCCCCCATCTTCACCAGAATACCCTCACAGCTATTTGTGAGGCATGTATCACCTGTGATCCATGTGATATCGTTTCATTCCACAAGGTGTGTCTAGCAATGCATCTCAACAGTGTTGTGGAGCCATTCTGGGGAGATTGGGGTGATGCATGTCCATCCCTCTTTCTCACACCTGACGCACTCCACCAGTGGCACAAATTTTACTTTGACCATTGCTTACAATGGGTTATCAATATTATTGGGGGAAAGGAGCTTGATCATCACCTCGCCCTCCTTCAGCCCAGAACCAGGACATGCAGTTGGCCAAATGGAATCTCCACCCTCAAACAGTGCACCAGCAGGGAACATCGTGATCTAGAAAAGGTCCTACCTGCTGTCGCCACAGGAGCATTGCTGGACAATGTCCTTTGTGTGATTCGGGCACTAACCAAGTTTATTTTTCTTGCACAGAACATCTATCACTGTGATGAAACTCTACATGCACTCACAGAAGCCCTGCAGGAATTCCATCACTACAAGCAAGGTATTATATCTGCAGGAGGCTGCCAGGGAAAAAATGGGCTACTTCAACACTTCCAGATTCCAAAGCTCGAGTTGGCCCAACATGTTGTGTGGAGCACGTGTGCTATGGGTGCCACTTACCAATGGAGTAGCAACATCACAGAAAGGTGCCATATTACCCATGTCAAGACTCCCTACCGCCTTTCCAATCATCGTGATTTCCATACCCAGTGTTGTCATTTTCTTGATCAGCAAGAAAAGCAGAGGTTCTTCCAGCTATTCACTACACTTAAAACAGCAGGCACCCCTTTGATCAACAAGATGGTGTATGGAGCTATGCAGATGCAAATGCACTACCTGGAGTCGACATTGGTTGCTAATGTATTGCCAAATGAACAGCACATGGGTTCCATAGCATCCAGGAAATCTATCTTTGACAATTCTCGCTCTCGTATCTCTTCTGACAATTTGACTGCATTTCTCGTTACAGTTAAGCTGCATTTCCTGAGCATTTCGGTGGATGACATGGCTTTCCTTTTGATAAATGATCTGCATCCTGCACTGGGAGACTTTTTCTCAGGCCAGTCTTACACAAGTTGCAATGGTCGTTGTCTATCGTTACCCAACTGTCCACTCCCTTTCTCTGACTTTCATGCTTGGAACAAGTTTCACATCCAGCAACATTCAGTGCAAGATCCCCTCTCTTTATCTCCCCCTCAAATTATTCAAGCTGTTCCCCCAAGCACCAACATGCCATGGGGTCAGGCAAACACGGTCCTTATCAGTCATGAGAGCAGCGATGCAATTTCAGCTGACCATGCAGATGAATGTAGGCAATTACATTCCTTACTGTGCTTCGATCTGACAATTTTCTAGGTTACCTCGTTGCACAAGTTCAAGTGATCTTACTCCCTATCACCATTCCCCCATCCCCACTCCTCCTTTATGTCGATTTTTTCAACTTTTCCAATGCTCACTTTGCTGTGGTGGATGGTGTACATGTCGCTGCACCAGCTCCCAAGATCAAAATGTTTGTCGTCCAGCAGTGCATCCAGAACAATGGTCAGGCATTAGGTGATATCATACACTTGGATGATGTTCATCAAGTTGTTCAGCTCATACCCAAATTTGGTGTGCAGGCACCACCTGAAATGACCTGTGACAACAGCTTGGAGGTTGGGCACAAATTTTATGTTAATGGCTTTGCAGATAAAGAGATTTTTCATGCTATTCTCAGTTACCAGTAGCTGCAGGCACGATACTAACAGCATTCTGCTTCATGATCATTCCTAAGAGTGTATATGAATTGTAGCCTCGCAAAATATATTATCATGATCTGATGATCAGCATCTCCATGCAGAGATAACCAATGTACATGATAGTGTTGAGACAACGGTCTTGACAAGCCAGACTCACACGATGACTAGGTATGATCAATCGAGACCATACGTAGTCCAAGCAAAATAGTGAAACCCTGATGACAGGGAAATGATGTATATTGTGGGAATGGGGACAGACAGAATGTCTTGTCCACCTCCATAGAAACAGATATCAAATACTACAAATGTATAACAGGGTAGCTACCACAGAGTGAATCCATATGAGATGAGAGCCACTCATTGCCCCACACGTACACTGGACATCTCAGCTCATCGATACTAGTGTCCATCTCTGAGCAGCCTACCACCTGCTTAAGTAAACCATTCCTACTGCTGCGCTCTCAGGTTATGAGCCCCGCCTCGTACCTCTGAGCCAATGAAAACATCCTGCCTCGAAGACTACACTCCAATAGGGGGCAACCCCCAGCCATGACAGACCACCAGCCCGACCTGAGCATGGCCATGACAGAACCTACCATGACAGGGACCTCCTTGTCAGTGCCAACAACGACCCCTGCTACTACTGAAAATGTCATACCTATCGACAGCCCTGCCATTGCAGTGGCACGACCTACCATGTCCTCGTCATTGACCATTAACCCGACATTGACACCAGTCACCATGGACAAGGGAAAGAGGAGAGAGAAGTCATCTGAAAGGGAGAGAGAAAGTGGGGGAAAGATTGAAAAGATGGAGAAGCTCACCAATAATAACTGGTCAGCATGGAAAAAGAAGATGACAGCTGCGCTCCACACACATGACCTCTACGACATCATTGCCAGGCAGGACCCAAAGCCATCTATGCTTAAAGTGGATGAATTAAAAGAATGGCAGAAGTGAGACAGGATTGCATATGCAACCTTGATGACTAATCTTGCTAATAGCCAGACCATACATGCCCATCTGGGTGAAGAAACGAGCGCCACCCTGTGGCAAAATTTGCACATCATACATGAGACCTGCAGGCAGCAGTCTATTGCCACCATTAGGTGAGAGCTGTATGCGACTAAAGCCGAAGAAGACACAGACGTATTACAGCATATCAACATGTTACACGAGCTCCAGAACTGCTTACACGAGATGGGCAATACAATCGAAGACTCACACTTCCAGGTGATCCTGCTTTCATCCCTCAACAAAAGCTGGGACCCACTCGTCACCTGCTATCTTGGTATGTCCAGCCAAGGTATTAGCACACAGGAAATTATTTCTGCTATTGGTATCGAATGGGAGTGCCATACTACTCAGAAGAAGATGGACTCCACTTATCATGCCAAGGGTGCCAAGAGGAAGCATAAGCTCGGTGACCTGGACCCTTGCAACATTTGTGGATGTATGAACCACAAGACATCTGATTGCCACTACAGGGGGAAGCCCAAATGTGGACATTGCCAGAGATTTGGCCACACCACCAATGAGTGCTGGACCAACCTGCATGGAGATAAAAATAGGGAGCAGAAGGGATGCCCCAGATCTAGATCCCGAGACCGAGAGAAGAAGCAGTCCTACAGAGATAAGTGGTCAGGTAGATCTGACAAAGCGCATCGTGCTGTCAAAGAGAAAAACTCCAGTGATGTAGCATTTAGCTCTACTGAAAGTGTAGACTACAAGTCATTGAAATCTGATGAATATTCCATTTATTATTGGTTGGCCGATAGTGCTACAACCTCACACATATGTGCTCAATGAGAGGTATTCACTGAGTATGAGCCACTGTCCAACAAAACAGTAGCTGGCATTGGGGAACACCCCACTACCACATTAGGATGCAGCACTGTCACCATCTGTAGTAAATTAAGCAATGGAACCAGACCCTTCAGTCACCTGTGGTCCTGAAACTGGGACACCCAACATGTACATTACACAGCAAGCATTTCACAATGTTTCTTCAGAAGAAATGCTGAAAAAATGGAGGGAAGAGATACTCTTTTATTTTTGATGTTTGAAAGGGAAAAATGCAGAAAAAATATTTTATGTTTGTCCAAAAGACATGGATTGATGGTAGTGCCCATTAGCTTCTACTCTAATTGGCACTAGCATCAATTCATGTTCTCTGGAAGAAAATAAAACATTGCTTTTGCATTTTTTCTTTCCAAACATCAAAAATAAAAGAGTATCTCTTCCCTCCATTTTTTCAGCATGTTTTCTGAAGAAAAACAGTGAAATGCTTGCAGTGTTATGGCCTAAACATGGGACTAGCTGATGTTGGCCAAACCACCATGGCTTGGGGTTGGCCAATGTGACTGTGGGATGCCCCATGGTCCTGGAAGTGGGGTTGGCCGACATGACTGGGGGATGCCTCATCATCCTGGAGGTGGGGTCAGCCAACATGGCTGGGGGATGCCTGATGGCCCTGGAAGTGGGGTCGGCCAACATGACTGTGGGATGCCCCATGGTCCTGGAAGTGGGATTGGCTGACATGACTGGGGGATGCCTCATGGTCCTGGAGGTGGGGTCGGCCAACATGGCTGGGGGATGCCTGATGGCCCTGGAAGTGGGGTCAGCCGATGTGGCTGGGGGGTGCCCTACCCCCCTGGAGGTGGGGTTGGCTGACATGACTGTGGGATGCCCCATGGTCCTGGAAGTGGGATCGGCTGACATGACTGGGGGATGCCTCATGGTCCTGGAAGTGGGGCTGGCCAACATGGCTGGGGGGTGCCCTACCCCCCTGGAGGTGGGGTTGGCCAACATGACTGTGGGATGCCCCATGGTCCTGGAAGTGGGGTCAGCTGACATGACTGGGGGATGCCTCATGATCCTGGAAGTGGGGTCAGTGAGGGCAACTCTTCTTGCGAGAGCACGAAGGGGAAAGGGGGAAAGCTGTAGGGTAGACCTAGGCTCATCCCAAGGGGTCATGAGTCAGAAGGAGACTGAGGGGAGGGGACTGGTGGGTCTGGGAAATTTTCCCTCAGGTCTGGGAAGTGTAGGCGGCGAAGAACTCAAAATTCCGCCAAAAAATGGGTGAAGAGGGATTTTTCTAGTCGATAAGGCGGTGTTGGGAAGCTAGGGACTTGGTCAGTGGCGAAAGTAGACTCTTGTAGACTGTAGTAAAAATCGGTAGATGCTAAGGGGACGACTCAGAAGGCTGGCAGAATTTTTAAGATGCAAGGAGACTCGAAATCGTTGGTAGAACTCGATGGGTAGCTCTGGGGACTTGAAGTGGGCTCAGAAGACTCGAAGAAAACTCTGAAAACGACTCTGGGGACTCAGGATGACTCTTAGACACACAGATTGTGATGCCAGAAAAGTGTGTATATTTTTCCTAAGTACAGCGGTGTTTTGTAGTGTACAGGCGGCTGTCACTAAGGCAAAATTCAGCAAAACTTGGAACTATCAAATGTCAAGAAAAATTTGAAAGAAAAGTGCTGAAGTAAGGCACTACAGATCATAGGTATGAAAGGAAGGGAGAAAAGGAGGTAAAAACAACCAAAAGGGAATAGAAGTGGTGAAGAAGAGCATGCCTATGGTCTATGGATCACTGACCAACTCTGCAGGAGTGAGAGAAGTGGTCTGGGGTGGTGTGGCAGTGCTACTGGTGGCAGCAGGCACTGGAGACTCGAGTGGGGCCTATAGGGACCGAGATGCCGATGTCACAAGCATCGGAGGGGACTGCTGATGGTCAGTAGACCTGTGATATAGTCACATAGGGCCGAAGACCAACGAAGACAGGGGTTGGGCATCATGTGGAGTCAAGAATAGGGGTAGGCAGTGACTTGTTGCAGCAGTAAGTGTTGGTAATAGGGGCTACTTCCTGATTAGGCAGCGGCAGCATTAGTAAGCGAAGGAAGCACTCGACTTAGCCGAGATAGCCGAGAGTGGAGCAGCAGTGAAGATTCTGAGGGACAGTGGACCTGTGGGGGCTGGCTAGAGGGGTGAGGACGATGCTAATAATTGATGATTTCAGCCCTAGGGAGTATGGACTCCCTACATCGGGTGACATGAATAATCCTGAAAAGTGACTCTTTCAGTGTGGATGATTTCCTGACTGTATCAGCCATCCAAATGCACTCCCTTGTCTGTTTCTTCCCTCCCACTGCCTCCAAAAAAAAAACTTCAAAGGTAAGTCATACCACACCCAGGTGTGTTCAAGACTAACACACCTCTCAGTCATGCACATCATTGTTAACCTCGAGGTAAGCCATACCCACCAAAGGATATTCAGCAAATTAACACCATCAGTTTTTGAGGTGAGCCACTGCCAACACTGGTTGTCCCCCCCCCCCAAAAAAAAGACATGAAATTGTTGTGTCACTGACTGCACCAGCTTCCAAGGTAAGCCATTCCCCTCCTGACTGTTTCTTGGTACGTACTAACATCCTTCCTCAAAGTTGTGTCTCTCCACAACATCCCTTCCGAGTTTGATGTGTCCACAAACTACTTCATGGTAAGCCAGCCCTGCCCTAATCCTTTTTTAATATTAAGAGCCCCTTCCAAGTTCAATGTGTCCATGCCTGTTGAGCCCCTTCCTCTGACTACGTGGGTCTTGCCCATGTCACATCACACACTACTTTGAGGTAAGCCAGCCCCGCCCTAATTCTTTTTTTTCAGATATTATAAGCACCAGTCCCTTGCCACCACATCCACCCATGTGACCTTTGCAGCCTTTGATAGGCTCACACAATCCTGGCTGTGCCATGACTGCAACCTTGAGTTTGTGTGGCCAGTGCTTGACAGTGGTGCACTGTTGGTGCTGTGCTGCTTTTTCTGCCCTGTAGCATCTATCATTGCCTACATGCTTTGTCACTCAATCTTTCTTAGTTTCAATCACTCCATTGTATTATCTGTGTCACCTGAATTTGTTTGTCATTCTTTGTGTTTGTAGGGAAAGGATTGCTTGTTTAAATTAAGAACCCCTTCCAAGTTCAACATGTCCACCACTGTCAAGCCCCTTCCTCTGACTATGTGGGCCTTACCAGTGTCACCTTACACACTACTTCGAGGTAAGCTGGCCCTGCCCTAACTCTTTTTTAATATTAAGAGCCCCTTCCAAGTTTGACGTGTCCACATTACTACGTGCCCCTTGCCTGTGTTGTATTACACTCTACTTTGAGGTAAGCCAGTCCTGCCCTGAGTCTTGTCTAATATTAATGTCCTTGTCACATTATATCCCTCTGTGTTTTGCTGCACCACCACAGCACTATGGCAAGAACAAAACAGACAGCCAAGAAGACAACTGGAGGCAAGGCCCCCAGAGTCAGCTTGCAGGCCTTCCACAAGAAAAAGGATAAGGTATCTGCTGCTTCCAAGAGGCCAACCCCCAAGCAGAAGCCCAACATCAACTCTGTAAGCTACTCATCATATGTCATACTCCTGTTTATACTGTCTACAGTTCTGTGTTATGTGCAGAGATGGGGGAGCCTTGTTGTGGATCTGTGATGAAAAGTATTGCAGAAGGGTGGTCTGTAATCAGTGCCTAGTAGTTCCTGATGCAGAAATGGACAGACTAGAAGCAGATAATATTATGTTCAAATGTGTAACTTGCCACTGGAAGCAAAACCAAGCTAACCCTCAGCCTTACTTTGTGAGTCCTGCATCCCCCCACTTCCACTTATATTCACAACATAGCATGAAGGGATTCTACTCTCAAGGACTACCTGTCCTTGCCCACCCTCTCCTTGTCCAGGGTACCTTCCAACATGCCACCTCTTCCCAAGTAGCCTCCCTCCCAACTGCCCTTGTCCACCTCCACTTGGATGGACTACAGGTTGGTCATGCCCAGGTGAACATGATGGACTCCTATTTCCAGCCATACTTCCCTAAAAGCAGCTACCACTTCTCTCACCTGGCCTTCAACTTGACCACTGAGGAGTCCCTGAGGGCTTATGAGAAGGAGGCCATGGACCTGACCCATTTCCTCTCATCATTTTCAAGGGTAGTCCTGTTCCTCACTACCCATAGTGATGAGGAAAGAGGGGATCTTTTTGCTGGTCAGATTGATGGTAAACCAGTAGCATCCAAGGTCTCTGAAGTAAGTAGCCAACTCCTCTCTTTATCTATCTACTGACTATGTCCAGTGCCTCCAACTCTTGTTCAACCCCCTTACCAGAATTGTCAGGGGTGCAGATATAATTTTCAATGTCTGTGGCTCTGTGGTAACTGTCCAGGAGAGCTTCAATGATTTGAAAGAGGTTGCCCATAAGTGAGTATTTCCAGTATTTTTTAGATTTTTATCTCCAACCTTGTCCAGATTCATGCCAAGATCTATGATCTTGTTTGATGCTCAACACCTGCAGCTAGCCAGCACCACCCCTTACCTGCTGAGTCTACCAGACAGTATCATTTTTCAAGGGTTTGATGTTTCCCAAGCAGCCAAGTTTGCCCTCAATGATTGTGCACTGCTTGGAAGACATTCCAACATCTTCATCTTCATGTGGGGGTCTGAGGGGCAAGGAGTGGAGAAGGTGGAAAAGGTAGTGGTGGAGAAATTGATTTGGACTGACAAGTTTATCAGACCTTGGGGAGAGCATTTGCCAGTCCAGTGCCCTCAATGTGGAACCATGCAGAAGTGGGAGTGTGGTTCTGCAGGTAAAACCATTACTTATGAGTGCAGATATCCTCAATGTGGGTTTGAAAAAGGGACTAACCAAACATCCCTCCCACCAAAGAAATTTGTTTACTCCATTCCTCCTCATGCCACTTCATTAACACAGGGTAAAAAAGGAACATCTTCTTGGTTACAAGTTACCCTTTAATAATTTACCTGTCTTCTTGTAAATACCAAAGAATTATGTTGACCAGCTCCAGAAATCCTTGATGATTTCAAACCAGAAATTATCTTCTATGTATCCATCTTTGCAACAATAAAGTTGGTATGTCAGGTTGGCCAACCCCACTCTGAGGACATGGGTCATCCCCCCAGTGAAGTTGGCTGACCCCACTCTCAGGATGTGACTACCCCACCCAGTGAGGTCAGCCAAACCCACTCTCAGGATGTGGCTACCCCACCCAGTGAGGTCAGCCAAACCCACTCTCAGGACATGGCTACCCCCCCCAGTAGGGTCGGCCAAACCCACTCTCAGGGCGTGGCTACCCCACCCAGTAGGGTCAGCCAAACCCACTCTCAGGGCATGGCTACCCCACCCAGTAGGGTTGGCCAAACCCACTCTCAGGACATGGCTACCCCACCCAGTGAGGTCAGCCAAACCCACTCTCAGGATGTGGCTACCTCCCCCAGGGGGGTCAGCCAACCCCACTCTCAGGACATGGCTACCCCACCCAGTGAGGTCGGCCAAACCCACTCTCAGGATGTGGCTACCCCCCCCAGTAGGGTCAGCCGAACCCACTCTCAGGACATGGCTACCCCACCCAGCAAGGTCGGCCAACCCCCCTCCCACACTTCGGCCTACCTACCCTCAAGGAAGGTCGGCCGACATTGGCTAGTCCCACATTTAGGCCAAAATGTACATGTCAGTGAAAAGAATGTTGAAGGAGAGTGGGGGGAGTGACCAAGAGGTCTCCCTTTGGAAAGAGTGGGTCAGTTCGACCCAAGGGGGCAAGAGTTGCCTGGTAGGGGGTCAGAGAGTGGGGAAAAGACAGAAAATACACCCAATAACTCCAAAGGAATGTCGAGATTCGTCTAAAGAACGTCTAGCGATAGGAGAAATAATATTCCAAGCACCTCGGTCTCAGAATTCTGTCTGTCTCGTCTCTAGTAAGGCGTCTATTGTTCTTGCTAAGTATGTACATTACACTTGAAGTACTAAGTAAAGATAAAATAACAGAATAGGGACAGAAAACTATAGTAGAAACAATGGAATAAAAGAAATTACCTAGTAGGGAGGATACTCTCCCTACATTGGGTGTCCCAGTTTCAGGACTATGGTTGACAGAACTATGTGATGGAACTATTACCGTGCATCTGCATGACATGTTACACGTGCTGACATTGCCTAACAATCTATTTTTGATTGGCCACCTAGACAGTCAAGGTGGTCACTCCACCTGTGGCAAAGGCTGTATCAAACTGTATGATGCCTCTGGTAATATGCTTGCCATTGGAAAAAGAGAGAGTAATCTATACAAACTACAGTTTGAGACTACTACATATGGGCACAATGAGGCAAATCAGGCCATTGAAAAGCACTCATGGAAAACATGGCACCAGAGATTTGGCCATATCAGCCTAAGCGGACTTTGGAAGCTTTTCCGGAAGAAGCTCGTAACTGGTTTGACAGCAGATGACACCTCATCTGACTTTGACTGCAAGGCATGCACAGCTGCTAAACAAACATGTGAGCTGCATCCATCCAAAGCCAAGCATCGTGCAAAGGCTCGGGGGGAACTCACTCACACAGATGTGTGGGGACCTGCCCACACTATGTCTATCAACGGAATGTGATACTACATATCATTTATTGATGATGCAACTAGGTACACTACGACATACTACATGAGAAATAAGAATGAAGCCACAGAGTGAGTAAAAGAGTATGCTATGATGTTAGAGAGACAACACAGCATCCTACCCAAAAGATTGCAGTGCGACAATGGCACTGAATACATAAACAACACACTTAGTATGTGGTGCAAGGAGAAAGGGGTGGTACTAGAACCCACTGCGCCATACTCACCATCACAAAATGGTGTAGCAGAGCGGTTTAACCACACTATAGTCAAACTTGCCCGTGCCATGCTCATGGCACAAAACCTACCACATTCGCTATGGTGCGAGGCAATCAACCACGCTGTGTACTTGAGAAATCGTGCGTGGACATGTACCTGTGATAGGACCCCCTATGAACTCTGGCATGATATGAGGCCAGATGTATCTCACTTGCAAGAGTTTGGGACGATTGTCTGGATACTGGACAAGAGCCTGTCCACCTCCAAATTGGTGGCAAAGTCCCACCCACATACATTTTTGGGATTCTTGGATGGTCCAAAGGCCATTCAGTATTTCAATGTCAAAACGAAGCAGATAAAACACTCATGAAAAAATCATTTTTTGAAACATGAACTCCCCATGCCTGACTTGCAACCCACAGGGGGAGCAGGTGAGGGCACAGAGGGAAGCACACCAGACCCCTCGACACTAAAGATAAAATTGAAGCGAAGAGGGACTGCACTGGACACTGAACCACTTAGTAAGCGGACAAAGACCGTCCATGAGTCAAGTCCAGATCCGAGTGCATCTGATTCAGACAGTGACCCAAATTTGGATGACAGGTCACATAATCAAGAACTCTCATCTGCGGACAGAGTATACCTCACATTTAACGAGACTACACTGGGTGAGAATGACCTGAAAACACTGGAGGAGGCTAGAAACTCCCCAGATTGGCCTGAATGGGAGAAAGCCATACAGGCTGAATTACAACAACTATGAGATAAGGGTACATGGAACTTAGTGGACCCACTGAAGGGATGGAAACCTGTATCCAATAAGTGGGTATTTACCCATAAATATGACACAGAAGGCAATCTCCAAAAATACAAGGCGAGACTGGTCACCAAGGGATATTCCCAGGTACTGGGTATGGATTACAATGACATGTATTCACCTGTGGTTCACCTGGAGATGATCTGACTTATCTTATCACTTGCCAATGCCCAAAATTGGGAGATCCAACAGATGGACGTCAAAGGCACATACCTACACAGTAACCTAAAAGAGGAAATATATATGAAGCAGCCCGAAAGCTACGACGATGGTACAGACCATCTATGCCAGTTAATAAAAACTTTGTATGGACTGAAGCAATCAGGCCAGGAGTGGAATGACAAGCTTAATGGGAAGCTCGAAAAGGTATCATTCACCTGCATTCAGTCCAACCCATGCATATACATATGGAAGACCTCTACTACGATAGAGATCATTACCGTATGGGTCGATGACCTAATATTGGTGACTAACACCATCAACCTAATGACATGTCTAAAATTGGAACTACAAAATGTGTTCGAGGTGATGGACCTCAGCGATCTGAGTAAAATTGTGGGAATAGAGATCGCACATGATCATGCCACAGGCACACTCACTATCACCCAAACTAAATATATCAAAGGCCTACTACAAAAGTATGGCATGTGAGATGTGAATGCAGTAAGAACCCCACTCGATCCTGGGAGTAAGCTCTCGAAGGGGGAGCCCAGGAACATGGAATCTGATAATAATAACTATGCAACACTCATTGGGCACCTGATGTATGCCTCCATCGCAACACGTCCTGATATAACATATGCAGTGAATCGACTTGCATCATTCACGTCTAACCCCCAGCTCCAGCACTGGACTGTGGGAAAATGTATCCTAAGATATCTGGCAGGTACCACAACCACCAGCATCACTTACCGAGTGGGAAACAGTGACCTAACCATATATTCCAATGCTGACTTCACCAACGACAATGATTGGGTATCTATATCTGGGTATGTATCCCTACTAAATGGGGGTGCAATTACTTGGTACTCGAAAAAGCAGAGCCATGTTGCTCTCTCGACTGCAGAAGCCAAGTACACGTCAATGGCCAATGCTGTGCATGAGGCTATTTGGCTAAGAAATTTATTAAGTGAACTCAGACATCTGCAAGGGGGAGCCATGACACTCCATGGTGATAACCAATCAGCACTCACGATCACAAAGAACACACAGTCCCATCAGAGATCTAAGCATTTTGATACTTGGAGCCATTTCATCCATGACTGTGTGAGGAATGGAACCATAGAATTAAAATATTGTCCTACTGCTGAAATGATGGCAGATATATTCACAAAAGCACTAACTAGAATCAAGCATGAATATCACTCCAAGAGCTTGGGTATGAACCTGGCTTGACTCTTGAATTCGATGCCAGCGGTGTGACCAGATTCAGGTCAGAAGCAGAACTATGGTTGTAGGGTCAGAAGTACAACCGGGGCACACACACACCATGTGCCAGTGCAAACCAGAAAATTGATCGTTTTGGGCTAGATTACTCTCCCGTTCAATACCATGGGTCCTTTTCAAGTTCAAACATGGACACACCCATAGGGAATATCAGGAATGAGCGACTCACTGCCAGTGGTTGCATTGGCTCTTGGCCATCAATGTCTCTTGTCTAGGAGTAAGAACCAATCTGCTGTTGTGCATGCAGATAGATTTGACAGGTGAGTATCCAGATCCGAACCCAATCCTTCGAGGCAGACATGCCTGGTAAGGAATCTGACTGAATCGATACATTGAAGTTGAACCATGTGCAAGGGGTGTGGCAGACCTGCATGAGACAAAGACCATTGGCATCATTAAAAACTGGCAGCTGTAAGGAGTTTCCCCTGGAAGCACATGGTGCCATTTTGGGGCCTCTCCCATTGTGAGTTGATGTGTGGATCAATGGCAAAAACACCAAAAAAAAACCCAACACAAAGACAATTGCTGAGTTGGTGGTTTTCCTACACGGGCTTTGGCTCAAGGGATCTGTTAAAACAAAATGGGGGAGGGGTTCTGTGCACCTAGAGGGGGCTAGGGCAGAGGGTATAGGTGCTCCTGATGAAGGGGGAGCAGGGGAAGACTGAAAATGCAAAGAGAATAGGCTGCTCTGAGCCTAGAAGTGACATAAGATGATGAAGATAACAGTAAGTAGACCCTTAATGGAGCCTCAAATACTGCAGGAATAGAGATAATGATGAGGGGCTTAAAAGCGACGATGAATGAGCCTAATGATGATGATGATGAGTGAGCAGGTAAGTCTTTACACAGGGGGCTGCTTCCTATGCAGGGGACTTGGTAGCTGCTTGATTGCTGTCGACATATTGGTACTTTATATACAAAAGGTAGCGTAGCCTGCAGTAAATATGGAGCAACACTTTGTAAGTGATCTGTAAGCGATTGGTAAGGGGATTGGTAAAGGATTGGTAAGGCTTTGTAAGGATGAGTAAGGACAGTAAGCAATTGGTAAGTAAAACCAGTAAGCATGACGAAGATTATCACTAATCAATTTGAAAACAGAATGAGTCATCAAGGAACAGATGAATAATGCAAAAAGGGGAATGAGTAAGCGCACTGGTCACTGCTGATTAAGGGATATGACTGCAAATGAGTCATAGTGACTCCTAGATCTGAAATCTAGATGCATTATGGTAACTTGCTGTGTGTCCAAATGAAGAATGGTGGGGGTTTCTGCCAGGGACCAATTTTGGGGGTCTCCAGGGTAGTCAGGGCATAGGATTTCGCAACTTTCCCCCTTTCCTCCTCTCTGTAAAGCGACCTGCATTAGCTGCAGCTAGTGTTCTGGAGGGTTTGAGGAGGAGGAAGGGCCATCTTCTCCAATGAGAGCAGGGAGAAGTGTCTCAAATTCATCATGAATGCGATCAGATAGACTGGATGACAGTAATTGGTATTGAACCTGTCGCAATTTTGGAAGAATGAAGGATGGGATTGAGAGGTAGATGTTGCAGGGCACAGGGACAAAGGATCCATATGCTTCTTTGACTGGAGAAACTGAAACAACCACATATGATTTTTCAAGCCTGATGACAGACCTGAGACGACCAAAGAAAGTCCTCCTCAATGCCAGACTGACAAGGAGAACTCGCTGTCCCAAAGTGATAGGATGGGAGGTCATGGATGAGGGAGGGATGAACCAGGAGGCTTCAGGGCGAATGCTAGTGGGGATTCCTGGCAAGTACTCATAGTTATTCTCCCTGGCAAAGGGGATGAGTGAAGAGATCGTCGAAGAGGTGGCCATTACAATAAAAAGTGGCGAAATGGGCATTTGTTGGCAGAAATGATGCGGAAAATCGTGGAGGGCAAGGATCGTCACCAAATTTGGTAGGCAGGATGGCATGGTCGAGAGCTTTCTGTGAGCGTGGGAATGATGTCGATATCTTTAGAAATGGCTGAGATATTTGAAAAATCGGAATGCTGTAAACTGGTGCTCGAAAACTTTTATTCAGTGCTTGAGCAGTTTCTTCCCTAATGTTAAGGGTGGTTCTTGTGCGACGGATGACTGCTAGACACTCCAGTCATTCTGCGCATTAGGGCTAGGCTTCTCCATTCTTCATCATTCAGCTTTTGGGTCCATGCTCATGTCGCCAAACACCTTTGGTGTGTGACACCATTTTACACATGAGTGTGTTCCCAAGGGATGTCATGAGCTTGGGCATTGAGGACCCACTTACTGCATATGCATCGACAGCCACAGATATGGGCTGCAGCTCATGTGGGTGTCTGTTGATCATGATTTTCTCAACAGAACATGCTAGGTTGCAGGCAGTAATTCCCTGGGAGACAACTCTCAACCACTTTCCACCTTCGAAAAGCATGATGATCAAGATTCAGATGGACTTCAGACAAACTCCATGCAGACACCTAGCAGCTGTTCTGGCGTGCTTCTTAGTTATTTTCCACAGAAGACAGTGTAAAGTCAGTTAAAAGAGAGTGGGGGGAGATGCCTGTGGGTCTCCCTTTGGAATGGTGGGGTCAGTTCAACCCAAGGGGACTGGAGTTGCCTGGTAGAGGTCAAAGAGAAGTGAAAAGACTAGAAAACGCGCCCAAAAGGATCCAAAGAACGTTGAGATATCGTCTAACGAACGTCTGATAATGGAGAAGTGATAATCCGAAGCCTACAGCCTTCGAATTCCGTCTGAATCTGTCTCCTCGTAAGGCAGTTATTATTCTTATGCTATGTACAAAGTATCCTAAGTGCGAGTCTGGCTTATGTAAGCCAAAACTCGTCCAAATAGTAAGTAAAAGGTAGAATAAAAACATAAGACAAATCAGTAGGTAAAACAGTAAAATAAAACAATTCCCCTAGTAGGGAGGCTTCCCTCCCTACATCCGAGGGTGGCTTTAGACAGTGACTGTCCCCAGTCATCACGTACCGAGCTGTATCATATAGCGAGGCAGGGGTATCTTCCTTGAAACAAAAACTCTAAGTCGAAATGCAAAATTGCAAACTCGAAAACGAAATAGACCATATAAAAGAAGAAAAAGATACTACTCAGCTGAAGGGGGGACATGGTTCGAAGGTATCCGAAGGTCCTCGAAGCCCAAGAGTGGCTCGGAAGTGGCTCGAAGGAGCCTCGAGGCAGTCTCGAAGGGGTTTGAAGGGGCTCGAAGTCACCTGAAGGTACCTCAAGGGGCATCGAAGGTGGGTCGAGGCAGTTGGAGGGTACCTCGAAGGTCTCGAAGGTTGGGTGCTCCCCAACGAGCATAGCAGGGGTCGAAGGCGAGACTGAGCTCGAGCCTGGACTGGCCTCGAAATGTGACTTGGGGGAGGTGCTTGACTGGAAGGGGACAGGAGGGGCTCGTGAGGGTGGAACGAACCTTCGAAAGGCTGTAATGAGCCTTGGGATTCGACTTGGGCTCGGTTCAAAGCTTCGAAGCTTCCTATCGAGGGTCTGGGCAGTGCTCGAAGGGGACTGGCTTACTCTCGAAGGGGAAGATGGGGCTCTCGAACCCGAAATGCGCCCCTGCGAAGTCTTGGAGTCGACTCGAGACAAGGGGAGGGGCTGGGCAGACTCAAAACTCGAAGGGGGAGAGGGTACCTTTTCCACTAGTCTATCTGGGCCTCGAGCGAGGGCCCAGAAATCCAATCGAGCCCGGAGAGTGCGCCCGGGTGCCTCTCGAGGGATCTCCTCACCTGTAGGCAGTACAACTCGTCCTCGAACGATCCTACACTTGCCTGCAGCTAGATACAAGCTGCAGACCTCGCATCAAGCTCGGATATGTCCATCTCGACCACAGAAGAAGCAAAAGGTATACCTTCGAGGCTGCACTCGGTGCCTCGATGCCTCTCGAAGGCCAGGGGATGGCTCGCTTGAACCTGCAGAGTCTCGAAGAGGGAACAAACCCCTTGACGCTCTTGAACGCGACTCGAAAGAGGCAGGAGAGGGCCTCAACATCGGAGATGAGGATTCTCGAAGCAAAAACAAAGTACCTTGGGGTGGCTCGAGATGCGAGGGTGGCTTCGAATGGGCCTCGAGGGGAGAGGAAAGCTTCGAGGGGGTCTTCGAAGATGATTCAAGGCGAGGGGAGAGGTTCGAGGGGGCAACTGAAGGCTCACCACGTCGAAGGAACTGATTCGAGGTCGAACTGGGGTCACGAGATGGTCGCCAACACAAGTCTCGATCATCTCTTGAGCTACGAAGTGGGTTCGAAGATGAATCACCAGCCTGCCAACCATGGTCACACCTATGTGGACAAACCACAGGGTGCCACGAGCCTGCATTGGTGCCTCGGAGAGGGGATGAGCTGCTCGAGGCGAGCTCACATGAGTGAGGGGGGTACTTCGAGGTTCGAGGGGATGCCTCAAAGGGGAAATGAGGGTGAAGCTTCGTGCTCGAGCTTCCCTGGGAGCATCTTCTAGAGCGAGACCGAGAATACTCCACAGGGGAACTTGACTGATAGCTGATTGAGGGCAAGGATGAGTGCCCATCCTCGATAACCTCCTTCGTAATGCGAATGACGACCTCGATAGGCCATAGCAGTCCAGACCTAAACAGGGGGTATCTCGATTCGAGCCTCCTCGAGACCTCGACCTCGACTCGTGGTGGGAGGCCTCGAAGAAACATCTGGGACTGGTGGCTCATCTCGAGTGCATTCCCTCTTACCATGCCCAAGAACCAGATTCGGAATACACGAAGGTAGTCCCCCAAGGCTTTGACAGAACTGAGCTCACTGCAACGAGTCTCTTTGAGGCGAGACTGGAACTCCTCAACGCACTCGAGGATATCCTCGACTGGTTCGATCTCGGGGTACTGAAGTGTTACAAGCGCCTTAAAACCGTCCCACTGCCTAACAGCTGGGGAACTGGCAGTGAGGAGGCGCCAGAGCACTTTGTCGAGGGGTGGGGCTCCTTCGATTGCGATCGTCATCAGGGACAGGTCCCCTGACCTTCCCTGGGCCCTACCATACTCCACCACCTCTTCGAAGTAAGCTGGAAGGTCACGTCCCTCCCCTGAGAACTCCGGATGCAACTCGAGTGGGGCTCGAGACAGTCTGCATGCGTCTTCCATCACGAGTGGTATATACGAAGCTCAAATGAATTTATTTCACGTCGTAGTCGATTATTGACAGTAGTATCGAGGGTAGGCACGAGCCTCGAATATCCGCGGTTGGCCTCGAAGGGTATACGAAGGGGGGTGGGGTCGCCTCGATGCGACCTCGAATGTCTATGGGAGTTGGTAGAAGCCTTGTATACACGTTACGAAGTGGATTCGACCACTGAAAACAAAGAGAAAACGAAATATAGTCACCGTGTGTGACTCGAAGACTCAACTCTCAGCTTGCAGCCTCGCTCGACTGCAAGAACGCGCAGAAAACGAATAAAATACGTCTGGGGTACGTCTGGGTATGTCTACGAACGAACGCAGATGCGTCTAAGTGAACGGCTACGTCTCGAAAGCGTCTCGAAGGGGGGCTCGATACTCATCTGGGGGTCTCGAAGCGTCTGGGATCTCGAAGCGACAGGGGGTCTCGAAGGGGGCTCTCAACTGACTCTAGGGGATGGGGAAAGGGATCCTACGACCCAAAACGGCTCGAAAACGCGAGGGGAGGTGCCAGGGAGCTCAGCTGTGGCAAGGGAAGAGGACGGCAGCACGTCGGCGAAGAACCACTGGGCGGAATGCCACGAAACCTCGGGGTACAGTAGCAGGGACCTAGGAAGGGTGGGAGAACGAGGAATTACAAAAATACACGCACCCAATCCCAAGGTATTCGCAAAATGGTATGATACAGCCCTCTGGCGCGAAAAATGCGATATCTCCCGAAGTATTGATGTGATCGCGACGAAAAGGGCACCGCCCGGAAGGACTCGTCGAGTTCTACTAGACCTGCAATTTACGAGAGGTTTGGCGCCTCGGTTCGCGAGAAATCGCGTGTGCGAGCTGGAGGGTGGGGGAACAGCAGTGCGTTGGTGAACAACCGCTGGCCGGAATTCCACGAAACGTCGGGTGATGGTAGAGGGCGTCTAGGGGCGATGGGAGATCAAAGAAATGAGAGGATCGGCGCACCAATCCCGAGTTATGCCAAAATTCGTCTGATAGTGCCTTTCTCCACAAAAACAGTGATAACTCCAGAACCACTGAAGCGTACGCGTCGAAAAAGGTATCGTCCGAAAGGTCTCGTCGAGTAGAGCCGGGATCTTGAAAAGTGAGAGGGTGGGCGCGTCGGTTGTCGAGAAATCACGTATATGAGCTCGAAGGTAGGAGGAGAGGGAGTTACCAAGCAACACAGCCCCCTCGCGGTGGGCTCCAGATGTAAAGTCAGATAAATGAGAGTGGGGGGAGATGCCTGTGGGTCTCCCTTTGGAATGGTGGGGTCAGTTCGACCCAAGGGGACTGGAGTTGCCTGGTAGAGGTCAAAGAGAAGTGAAAAGACTAGAAAACGCGCCCAAAAGGATCCAAAGAACGTCGAGATATCGTCTAACGAACGTCTGATAATGGAGAAGTGATAATCCGAAGCCTACGGCCTTCGAATTCCGTCTGAATCTGTCTCCTCGTAAGGCGGTTATTATTCTTATGCTATGTACAAAGTATCCTAAGTGCGAGTCTGGCTTATGTAAGCCAAAACTCGTCCAAATAGTAAGTAAAAGGTAGAATAAAAACATAAGACAAATCAGTAGGTAAAACAGTGAAATAAAACAATTCCCCTAGTAGGGAGGCTTCCCTCCCTACAATGGGTGACAAGACAATCACACAGGACATCCATGCATGACTTTCCCTGTGGTGGGAGTCTTCTAGTCTGTGATGGTCAGCGCACCATTGCAGTATGTAAATCACTTCATCAGCAAACCTGCCTCCTTCTGTCCAGAACTGGACAGTTCTGGACAGTGTCCCAGGTCCTCCAGACTCTTCTAGCAAGGTACCTAACTGGCTGGATCTGTCCAGGGCTGTCACAGACTAGCATTACCCTGTACTATGTAGGCTAAATCAAATCAATGACACATGATGACAGAGCTGTCACAGTATGTGACTGGTGTGTGATAGACCTGCTGAAGTTGTCAATCTCAGCTGTGGCAGTGCCTTGTAGTATACACAAAGTGTGACAGTACTGGACAGGCTCAGACAGGATCAAACAGGCTCAGAACAGGATCAAACAGGCTCAGACAGGATCAAACAGGATCTTGGAAAGTGGAACATGCAATTTCAAAAGAGGCAAAGTGCATCTACAATGCTACTAGAACCTCCGAATGGAACATGAACATGAACTGGAGGGTGGAGAGGTGAAATACCATCAGCAAAACAGTTTGTGACTGTGCAGTGCTGTACAGCCACCACAGAGTCCCACAGTGTGACAGGAAGGTCCCCCTCTGTACAGTGCTGCACAGTGGCTGCCAACTCATTAAGTACTACATTTCAGACATCAAATGTATTTTAGTATGAGTGTACATGTCCTAAATACATAGTTCCATACATTGGAAGTGTAGAAAATGGTGTATTTAGAGCAGTATTTGCTCTGGAAAGTTGAACTGTGACACTGTAGTGACTGTGACCCTGTCCCAAAAAGACTGTTTTGCTGATGACAGATTAATCGAGTTCAATGTCGAAACTGGTTGTTGCCGAAGTAGTCGCCTCACATTCCGTCATACTGTTGCTACATAATATGAGTATACTTGGTGGGAGTAATCAAGTGAGCACTTACCTTCCAAGGCTAGCCCACTTGACTTGAAGAGACCTTGTTTTCTCAGCATGAGTCACAGAAGTATCACACTTCTTCATCAAGCCCAGAATTTCCAAGTAAACCAGCATATAAGTACCAACCCTGAAACTGACTCCGCCCTGGGAGGACGCCACTTCATCAAGAACGACCTTGAGCTGCACAGATAGTAAGTGCGTGACAACGACTACAATCTAAGTGAACGTTACCACCGTGGCTGCAATAGCAACCGTGACTCTCAGAACCTCCATCCTGAAGACCTCCAGAAAAAGTTGTCTGAGGGACGAGGAACCCATGTAGAAGAAATTGATGATGAGACCAGCGAGAGCAGGATGGGCGAGATTGTTCGTATGTCCCTGACAACACGTTTAGCAAGGGCATGCGAGATATACATACAGGACTCACATACTCATCCACGCCATCCCTCAAGAATACTCCACAATCTCCAAGAAGGTCCTTTGCGATCCCAGAATTTACTTCGCAGCAATTCTGGGGGTCCCAGTTGTAGCGTTGAGTGATGTACGTGAGAGCCTTCTTCCTCAATGACAAATGCCAATTGCCGAGGTCCTCCCAAAGCTGCTGCAGAAGTCTATAGTATATTGTAAAACGTGTACAATTAAGAGCTTACCAGTTTACCGATGGCATTCATGTAGTGAGGCCACCAACCTTAAAAATAAGGCCGGTTAATAGTAGCAGGAGACCAGGGATACTGCTGAACTTACCATTGGAGACTGACAAGCTGCACAACAGTCTCTCGCTGATGGCTTCTTCCACGTATTCAACAACTTTTGTATTAAAATGAGGGCGGAGCGGAAATGCATTGATGGATGCTGCATCGCAATGAGAAAACTGCTTTGCATGTTCGAGTATGTCTTGAACCACTGGTTTGTAGAAGTGTAATTGCCACGGCTCAGCTTTCACTACGGCAGGACCGACTGGTGGTACAGGTGGATTGACTGCCTCCAGTGACTGTGATGTGCCAGAGGGTGGAGAAGTTGTGCTTTGGGCCTGAGGAACCTGGTGCAGAGTGGAAGACCACCGCTCCCAAATAGCATTTAACTGAGAATTGTTGGGCAGGTGAGCAGCATGATTGCGCTGTCGATGGGCAGCCACAACATCTTTGGTGTTGTTATTTGCATGACCTGGGTCTGGTGCACGAGATATTAGCTACATATCTGTATGTCGTTGTGCTCACCATTACTTTGTGAGGTGGTGAATTGTACCTGATCTGAGCCTTGCAACAAGTGAGTATGTGGGTGTCTGGCTCTGAACTACTCACATTTGCCACGGGAAGGAGGTCGAGCTTGGTTTTTTGGGTGTGTATGCACATTCTCTAAAACGTCAAATGTTAGGAATAGATCAAAAAATGTCAGTGTACTTACCTCCCCGAAGGATGGACTCTGCAAGACGGTTGTCATCGCTTGGTGATGCCTCATCGATAGGGGGCTCATTGTAGTTGTCCTCGCCGGCAGGATGATGGTCCTCATTTTCATCGGGAGTTGCAAAAAGGGTGTGTCCGTGGAGTTTGGTTCCATTGAGACAGGAGTTATAAAATGAGACTGTACACTGCAGGCCTGTGGGACGTGGAGGCAGGGAATCTGGATCATCCAACTCCTCAGAATGGAGGGAAGAAGGGATCTCTCGAGGCTGGGAATGTAGCATGGTTGGCTGTCCGTGATCTTCCTGCGAGTCATGATGCAAGACTTGAGGCTGGGATGCAAGGCCTTCAGGCGTTACGCAAGACATATGAGAAGGAGCTTCCACACTGGTTTGAGATGCAAGAGCCAGCTTTTTGAGGCATGAAGAATGGCTGTGCGCATGCTGGACGGTGTCTTGATCTCCCTGGAATGAAGAACAGAGTGAACTCACACGAGAAGTGGGGACAGTGGAAACACAAGAAATGTCAGCAGAGAAAACCAAACGTGTACAGGAAGACTGAGGTCCAGAAGATGTAGTCGATGAATGCACATCGTGTCGAGGTCCGACATGGTTTTCAGTGATATCAGTGACCTGAGCAGCGGTTGATAACCTAAATCCAAATTGCTGGCCTGGAGCTGCCAAGCTGAACGAAGGTTGGATGGGGGGTGGCAGAGGCAACGGGCCCTCAGCTTTAGACTTGAGTTGGGGCTTTGGTCACGATTGGCCGTGGGGAGCCTGAGGGATCGAGGAAGGCTGACATCAGGGAACCTTTGATGTGCTGGTATTCCCAGTTAATTATGGTAAGTAGTTATCCATCTGATATGAATTGGATAATGGTGTATAGGGCATGATCATCTATAAATCATAATGATAATAGTCAGACAATGCATTAGAATACCTGGCAGACATTTTACTATCTGGTCAACTGCATATAGGCCTGATATAAGAGTTACAATACTTTTGTCATCATGATATAATGATGACAAGAGCTGATATGCCATATATAATAATACTATGTAGTTGACAATAGATTATAGTTGCTCATCAGATAATATCATCATCATATCAATGACAATATTCTTTTCAGTCTGATTTCACTTTGATCATCAATATCTAGTGTTGTCATCTATGTCATTTATGATCATTTGAACAACTCTTCCCCAGCCACAAGTGTGGGAATGTCTTTGTAATGACTGTATAGTACATGTTATATAAACTCATCCTCTCTCCCCTTCTCTCTCTTCTTCACTCTTGTCTCTGAGTTCCACCTCAGGGCAAGAGTCACTCTAAGACTCTAAGTCTTAGGGTTCATATCCAGGTAAGTGTAGCCTTGTGTGAAATGATATGTGAGTGTCTTTCTCTGTTTTATTTTCGCTTTTTTGGAGGTTTAAGTAGTTCATCATACTTAGTAGTGTACTCAGTAGGTACTAATTATGTAAATGATATTGAATGAAATTGCTTTCTCATAATATCATGATTGATAAGTTCAATTGAAGGTTGCTATAGCAATTTTTATTTTTAAGCTGTTGATGGAGTCAATGACAATTGTTGGTAATGTCTGATAATGAAAGACATATATGATCTACCGTTCACATTCTGATACATATGATCTACTCTACCTACATGATAACTTTTGACCAATGCTGCCAAGGCTCCCAGTCAATATATAGCATTACCAATGTGTATGTCATTATGATGTACCTTATAGGGCTTTACAGGGTAGATAAAGTCTTATATAACATAATCATTTCATTCAAATTTCCCTGATGGACTGGGAGCCATGGGGTTAACTTCATCACCTTCGGTCATGGCATCGAGGTCACTAAGACGTCTTGGTTTGGGTGCTGCAGTGGTTTGTATATGCTCGATGTTCTTCATCTGGGTGAGTTGACTGCCAGTACCTTTCCCACTGCAAGAAGAGTGTCTGATTGAATTTTCCTCTGTCTCAAATATGCCTGGTTGTCAAATTTATTAGCAGCGATGAAAATGTACAAAAGATCTACCGGAAGGATCAGGCTCTTCCACCCGAGATCGCTTGTTGGCCTTAGCAAGGATGGTCTGGTCATGTTCGCTGTTGCTGTCCTTGTAGATTATTCATCATTTGGGAGGCATAAGCAGTGAGAGGCGGCAACCAACTTCAACTTTGCAGGTGATAGAGGGCACTGGGGATGGGGAGTTCGCATTCTGGAACCGAGTACTTTTTTAACTGCTCAGCCACATGGAGATTTGGAAAGATTTGATGCCATGAGGCGAAAGTTGTCTACATCAACTAACTACCTTCCACGAGTCAACAGAATGTCACAGAATGTTACACTTGTCACTCATGCCCAGGCCACACATAGCGAAGGAAAAACTAGAATACATAGGCATGAAAATAAGTAAAAGAGAGTCAAGTGGCGAGACGAGATGTAAAATGGCTACGGAAAATGAGCAGGTTTTTCTTATTCTTTCCGGGGTGAGACGTTGCGATCACACAAATTCATGGCTCTCAGAGAAAACATGCACCAAGGTAGTATACAAAAAATTGTCACTGTAGTTGAATCACATCCGAAGGCTATGTCATGATGTGGACAGCACATTTCCAGCCTCGAGGCACAAGTAAGTTTGCTACTGGAAAAATACAAATGACTGTAAAGAGAGAGCATCAATTATGGTTACGTCTGCCAGGTAAGGGTGCAGTAGCTGCAAATTGGCGAGACGAGCCTGCTGGTAAAGGCCTCGGATCAGTTTGTAGATTCAAATGGGAGGCAGACATGCATCATGAATGTTTTGTGGCCTGAGATTCTGCTGAGTTGGTGTGTCCTGTGTCATTGGAAAGCCACCTGCGAGTACCACTTGAGTTGGTAGAAGCAAAACCAGGCCTGCTAACTCGACGAATGGTTGGGGGGCACGGCAACTGTGGGGTGACAAGCTCTGGAGACTTGCCAAGTTTGGAGTCACTCGATAAGTTGAGCAAGGACTCTGACCCGACCTCAGACTGGGAATTGAAAGCAGGTTGTGATTCATTGGTCCATGAAGTCCTGCTAACCCAATACTGATCGTCAATCTCGCACAACGCTCCAATGAGGGCTTGACACATCTCATCATGAGTGATATGACTGCTGGAGTAAAACAAGTCATTGATGAAGGCGATCGGCATGATAATCTTTTCTTGCAGAACATTGAGGAGGGGGATCAGGGGCCAAAAGTAAGGTGATACATGCTGGAGAATGTTGAATGACCAGCCAAATTTAGACTGGATGGTTATCAATTTAAGCAGGCTTGGCTCAAATGTGTTAAAATACATATTGAAGCATTGAGCGAGTTCCATTTCGGATTTGAGGCAGTGAGGCTCATCAAAGAGCACACAAATTCCAAGAAGGACATAAAACATGGACTCAAGGTCATGACTAGCTGTGTGAGATACAGGTTTGTCAGGGCCTGCCATCACAAGCTCTGCAGCCATCCACGACCACGTTCCCTAATACGTGGATTTTGGTTAGTGGACACCATTCGTCATTCCTTGAATGGAGGAACCCATGGTGCGGTAGAGGGGATTGGTGTCAATCAACAGTTGCAACTGATCAGGTGATGTGTCTCTTCCCATTGAAAGTGCAATTTCATGGTCGTCCTTTAATTCAGTGAGCGCAATGTGTACAATACAACCCTTGATCTCATCTGGATCAGAAATTTGAATGGGGACCGAGTCATCACCCAAAGCCAAATTACCAGGCAGTGATATGGGAGAGGTTGGAGGTGCATTGTGGGGTGGGGTAGAAGGTGAAGCCTTGGGAATATGTTCAGGATCAGAAGCAGGGACATCGAGTGGCATGGCATAACCCCAATCCACAAGAAGACCTTGATAGGGGAGGCCCCGAATCTTGTCTTGCAAACACTTGCAGGTTTCCGGTGGTAAGTCGATGAGAAAGTCCAAGCAGCGATCGTCATTGATTGAGGGGCTCCAGTGAACGAGAAGAAGATTTAGCAAGCTGATGTCGCGGTGTAGGACCTTTGCTTTGTCTATAGCATCCTTGTGGGCTTTAGAGATCATGAGCAGTGTGGACAGTGAGACCCAGTGAAAACTGTGTCAGATGAGGTGGGTTGTAGTCGGACAAGATCAGATAATGAGGATCTCCGATGTGAGCAGACGAGACCTGACCCCATCAGATTCTTTACATGAGGAGGCAGGTTGTCAGAGGACGACATCGGATTTTTGTGAATGTAATCAGATCTCATCCGAACTCAACAGATCCTTTGACTGTATGTAGAATATAGTGACATCTGTCCTCATCCGATCCCATAGGATTTTATTATTGCAATCCGATCTCGCCTTATTCAGACCGATATAAACCGTTCACAATGGATTGAATTCTGTTCAAATCGGATACAGTCGTATTTATACAATGTACTATCCCACACACAATGCGGCGGGATATGCGCGCGCTCCTGGGGCAGGCGGTGGGCAGCAGCGGGCCCAGTAGACGAAATAGCAGCAGTAGGACCAGGAAATGCAGGGCATCGAAGGCGGGGACAACGTGCGGCTCGAAATACTCTCATGCAGGCAGGTAGCAGGCGATATACATAGCGGAGGGGCGAGGGAATGCGGGGCATCGATTGCGGGAACAACGTGTGGCTCGAATGGGGGATACATGCAGCAGAGGGGCGAGGGAATGTCAGGCACTTCCTGAACAGTTATCACGTACCGGCACATTGAAAAGTCATCTCATGGCACTATTTGCGCATTACCATCAGTGTGCGACCATATAATTAAACGACATTACCTCTCGAGAATGTTTCGGCTGGCTGATCCCCACTCCATGACTCTCTTCTGTTATCCGTAGCCTGCCCATAGGCAGGGGACTCAGAGTATGGCAATCAATAGCGGTACACTAAGCAAGTGGCGTACTCACCTTTATGGTCTCTAACTTGAACCTGCCTTTGACGAACCAAACTTCAGGGCAGAGCGACGCATATAGGGACCCCACATGGAAATATTGATTATCCCCTGCTAATGACAGCACGACCTGACCTTCAGATGAACACGAGATGCCCGAGAGAGCAACTTATCTGGCAAGAAAGGGGCTTGTTCAACAAACTCACATCCCGACTGCTTCTGTTGGTATGGGGCTCCGCAGCATGTCAAATACATTGAGTAAAGTCCCAAAGTGGTTCTGAGATACAGAGAATGGCAGCTCCATGCTTGCTGCAAGCAGCAGGTCGAGGAAGGAGGTGGGGGGAAGCAAAGAACGGATGGTGGGCGGCGGGCGATAAGGTTGTCACCCATGTGACCGTGACTGTGACACCGTTAGTAAGCACGAGACTTTGCAGAATTGAGCACACCTTCGCATTGCGTAACATCACCAGGACGAGCTCGTCGACCAAACGATGTAATGTAGATGGTGCGATGTGCAATTCGATGTAATGTGTATACGATGTATTGCAATTTACGATGTAATGCCATGTAACACGAGCATTACAATTTCCAATAGGCAATGTAATGTAATGCGATTCACGAAAGACTTTCCCACGGATCCTATCACGTCCGACTGCGACAGACGAAATCTGACGAAATCCGACCTGAACAGTTCACAACCCACCCGATCCGACACAGTTTTCACTGGGAGTGAGACGTGATGAGCAGGGACACACTTAATACATAATCAATGAATGTGATCAGCAGCTGGGCAAGAGAAGGGAATGACATGAGTTGCATTCTGACCGGCTCCATCAGAAGGTGGGAGAGTACATGAAGCTGGTATTGACGATTGTCCAATTGCAGGAGGAGTTTACGAAGTAAGTGGGTTGACATGTTGATCTTCACTCCACCATGTGAGGGATGAGGACCCTGCACTTGTTGTTTGTGTATGAGCCGGGGCACACCTTTGACACCTGCATCATTGAGTCTGGCTAACAAACACCCTTCCGTGAATCTCTGGAGGGGGTCGATCCAAGAGTCTTTCACAATGACTTGCTGCCAAGATGTCTGAGAGGTGGGGTCCTTCGTCGAACCAGCCCAAACAGTTGTGCCACAACCGTGTAATGCATCTGAAATAAAGATAAGTTGATCCAAAAACACTGCAGAGTTCCCTTCGCCATTGTCTTCGGTGCTACTCCCATTCCATGCAACCAACACCCTCTTCCTGCTCTTGTCATCCCAGAACACTGTTTTGTCAAACCCAATATTGGCGATCAGAGCTGTGGAGACACTGAGTAAAATATGAAGGAAAATATCGGGATTCTCATGGATGTCAAATGTTGCGGTCGAAAGAGACCCTCCTCGATCAAAGAACGAGAGGACAATGTACTTGTCCAAGATTTGGAGGCATGGTACTGAATGCCTTCTGTCCTGTGCATAGAGGAGAAGTGTGGCTTTACCAGCTGCTTCAATAAATGACTTCTTCAGTGTATCGTTGGTGTTCTTGCTCTTCATCTCTCCAATGACCCTGACATCCCTCCAGTCAAGCTCCAGATTCACCATCGACGCTGGTAGAAGTATAATGTCAGGCTTTCAATTTACATCCGAACCTTTCGGTGGTGTTGTTGCCCCACCGGCATGCCACGTTCTAAGTATCAGTGTTAGTAGTATTACAAGGGAAGAAGTCATGATAGAGGTGCTGACTGTTGCACGTTGAACTTTCCGACCAGCCTCTCCACCGCTGCCAAAATATCATTAAAAAACTTCACCATTCTCTTCTCTGCATCCTTCCCCTGACACAATAGGTAGCATTGCCAACATTCAGCAGCCTCGCTTGGAGTGTTTCTCTTATATACCCCCTGCTCCTGCAACTTGTCGAGAAGTCGAGTCATGTCCCAGGACTCAGAGGAATTAGAGAAGATAGCATGGTCTGGAAAGACAGCCTCAGGCAGGTGCCTACTCTCAGGGAAACTGAGAGACCAATGCAAATCTTGTGTATCGTTGTGGACAAGAGGGTCCATCTGCTTGCGGTACCAGTCTGATTTTTTCTGGTGTGTCGGGGGTACACTTTGTATCTTTGATATGTTCAGTGACACATTCACAAGACAATTTTAGAGACAAGGAACTTGAACTCACATGTGTTAGACTGTAAGGCATTGCATGTGAAGTCAGCGGCTGCAAAAAGGATTCAACTGGTCCGCTGTAGCCATATTCGGTAATGCAGGTTACTATACCTTTGAGGCAGGTAGAATATTGCACTGAATGCCTGACATGGTAAAGTTTGAGGGGTGCTTGATGCTAGTGTGTGAAGGGAAATGAGCAGATCAATTCTATGGGCCCAGACTGTATCACATCATGGTAGAAATCACATCACAGTAGTATATCGCATTGCTACACGTTAATGATAACGAGATTAGGTAGAAAGTGCATAATAAAACTCTTTCGACCAGTACTTGTTGAGCCAGAAATCAGATGAAAGTTCATAGCAACTTTTACTTGTCAACTGTGGATGTGCCTCCTTGCCAAAATGAGGAATGAGGTGTGCTGGGGAATGAATTTGTGTGACTGGTATCATGTCGCCGATCCTACTCCCATTGGACCGAACCGCACATCGCACTAAGTGCATACCTGTTCCAGTGTTGGGATTATTCGTATTTCCATGTTGAGGGACAATGTTGAAGCTCTGAACATAAACTGCCAGGAGGTCTGAGCATACGGGATGGAATATCATGCGAAGTTGGACAACCAAATGACCTGTACAACAGTGTGAATTGGATAACCTGGCATGTTTATAGAACATACCCTGTAGACCTCATCAAGGCCAATTGCTGTCTGGGTCTGCATTGATAATAGCAGCGTCATACAAACCATGTGGGTAAAGAGGGGAAGGGGGCATGGCATGCATTGTTTGTGGGGCATCTGGAGTCTGTGTGGCATAATAATGCATTTGTTGAGCATGGATTTTGTACCATACCTGAAGGCGATCGAATGGTAATTCGTGGTCCTGCCGGCTTCTGGCTCCTGATACAAGATGAGGCATTCCACTTTGAAGGCGATAGAGGTATTCTGACAAAGCTGCACGAAGGTCCAGAAGATTAAACATGGCAGCCGCCTCATCCACACTGAGTCTCAGCGATGGTTTGGTGGAAAGATGGAAAGCAGTAGTGGTAGTCGACAGGGTGCAGTATGGTTTCAAAGTGTTGGGGATGCAGCCGTGCACGAGCATGTCAGCAATTGCGAAGTAATTGATTGGAGAGCGCACCACCACCAAGTGGTCAGCAAGGGAAGTGTCATCTTCATCTGGCTCGTGCTCCACCTCTGCTTGTTCAAAAATCTCATCATCCTCAATGGCATCAATGGTTGTGTGTCTGCCTTGAGACCCTAGACACGTGGCAATGTTGAATCAGTAGCATTTCTCCACACGGTCAAGATGGTGTGCGATCTGACTATAATAGTCCTGATTATTGCCAGCTCGAGCCAGGACCTTGATTTCTTGAACATGGGCATGTTCAGTGGGATCTGCAGACCATTGGATAACTGCACCTGACAGATGGATGCTTGAAACGACACTTTGAAGCAACTCCAACTTGGGAATCTCCCAAGAATCCTTCTGTGCTCCAGCACACATGATAGTGTCCTTGTGATTGTGGAAGCCCTGTAGGGCGTTCGCAACTCTGACAAGGGTATCATCTGTAAACTCCAGCGCTTGGGCCATGTATCAAAAATTGAGGAGTGAGCAGACTGCAACGAGAAAATGCTGCAGAACTGAGCCAGCAATAGCACCAATGATATAACACTGGACAGCGTGGTGATCATGTCCTGTGACCTGCTTCAATTGTGATATGCCATCCTCAAACGTGCAGTATCCAACAGGAGTCTGAAGCAATGAAAAGCGAAAGTCGAGCTCAGCCGATCCAGTAACAGCGATGCACCACTTAACATCATGATCCCAAAACATCCTGTGAAAATGGTGAAGAGGTTTGGGAGTAAGGAATTGGGGAGGATCTGATAGTGGCCAGCCTTTCCAGCAAGGCTTGATTACACCGTTCAAGTGCAGATGTTTGATGACCTTCAAGAAGTTCTCATAGTCAAAAGGGTCTTGCTCAGTGCATGCAGTCTGGATAGCCGAAAGTGTCAGTGAGCTAGTGCGTGAGGGGTGACGGAAGGGATTGCCAAAATCCTTGGACGTGGCAGTTGTAACTGGGGATGCCTTTGGACTTGTGGCAGCAAGGAGGCATTCTTCAGGCGTGTCCGCAATCCACGATGCTAGCAGCGTGTAGCAGTAACGCAAGTTTCCCACCGGGTCATTCATCATAATTCCCACAGTAGCTGCTGTCTTGAGAGGAGTAAGGACCCAGTTAAGGACTTGATGGAAGAGCCAATCCTGCAGAAGACTACAGATGTGGGTGGTCTTCTCGATGAACTTCAGAATAGGAAGAAGAGCAAGGAGGAGATATCTGTGAAGTGACGTTTTGCTACGTACCCCCGTGTCGATATTTGCAAGGCTTATGAGAATGGGGTGAGCCATGCGATTTCCGGTCATGATGGATATATTCGTCTTGTCTGACGAGAGAACGACACCTAAGATGGTTGCGCTGGGGGGAAGAGCATCCTATGAGGAGAGTCAGATCAATACCAGAACAAAGCCATTGAACCTACCTGAGCATTCCAAGCCCGCTCCCCAGTCAACCACTCGTCATAGATACAACATATTCTGGCAGCAGATGTCCAGACCTTCCTTGGCATGAAAGATATGTGTGGAGTGAGAACTGGGTTACTGAGGAGAGCCTGTAGGCACTCCAGCGGTTGGCGGTAAAACAGATGGACAGGATGTTTTGTGGGAGCTTCGGGCTTCACCTCTTCACACAACCAAGCTGGGCCAGGGGGGAGAGCCTCTGCACGAGAGCGCAGCTGCTTCCTGGTGCGAAAAGAGATAGGGATCCCCTGGAGCTGAATATTGATGAGACAATGGACAAAAGCAGAAGACAGGTTGGCTCACGATATCTAACACCAGCAGTGAATCGATAGCAGTCAAACTCAGCCTTGAACATAGCAGCCAGGAAGCGAACTGCCATTCTTCTTGCGATGCAAAAGGGAAGTATAGATTATTCTGCCTCTCACCAGCATATTGATCATCACGAAAAGCATTCATGAAGGACTTTCTGCCAGGAAATGCCTCACTACTCCCTTTGTATGTCTCGACAAACTTGCCAGCAGGAGGTGCGGGCTGCTCCTCCAGGCTGTCCATTGTGAAATCTGGCATGACTGCAGCTTCGGGTGCCTCCGGAGACAGAGGACTTGGATGCCAGTCTTGATTTGAGTTAGGTGCATGGTTACCAGCACTGGGTGAGTGAAGGGGGCTGACAGGGTGTTTGACTTGAAAGAATGGGCGAGTATATTCCTCGTGCCAGCTTGTGGTGTGGCAGGAACCCATAGGCTGGTTCATATGCTGAAGAACATTTGTCTCTGAACAAAATCTCTTGCCACATTGGGGACAGCTGATCGTCTTGGGATTTCCAAGATTGACTTTCGCCTTGGGCATGCCTAATATTAGGAAGGAATCAGGTTATGATTCTAATACCTAACTTGAACTTAGTGGGGGCTGACTCTTAACTTCATTACTAAGTAACTCAGAACCGAAAGGTGGCGTTACATACTACTGACACTCTTCTCACCACCATGATGCCCACCAACTTCGGCATATGCGATACACAGGCTACCAACACTGGTGAAGCACACCGTATGTCTTCGTTTAACAAAGGATCAGACGACATCTTTCACCTCTCACCCTTTCCTCATCTGCATGACAATACCATCTCCCCGATATATTTGGGAGGTTACCACCCAAACCAGTCCAGCGCTTCCGAGTCTGATGGCCTCGAGAAACATGAAGAAACTTTGGGTGGAGATGGTGAGGATGCAATGTCGGATGCAGAATTACTGGTAAGCATGCTTCATTTACTGGCTACAATTCAAACCATGCGAGCTTTGCTTCAAGTCACAGGAATTAAAAATTGTAGTACCACCTCCGAATAACTCTGAAGAAGCCTATCTCTTACTCGAGGCCACACGTGCCGATCAACAAGTACGAGACACATGCAAGAACCTTGCTCTTCAAATCATTCATCGCAATATGGTAGCTCTTCAATACAATCACCTTCTGCTGGAGAAAGCACAAGAGGACCTGCGCACAGCAGATCACCTCGTCGGGCATGTGCGCCTCATGATTCAACAGAGTGGCATTCCTGTGGTGCTCAAGTGTGCGATGTGCAAGGACTGTTCCCTCCATGGCATGTGCTCGTCTACCGACAGTAAGAAATGAGCCTCAAGAGTACTGAAACTGATAATTGACCACACCTGTGATAGATGCTCACTGTACTTCCAAGCCCCACATGACATCTCTGGCATTGGATGTAGAATTAGACTAGTAGCACTCCGTGACGGGGAGTTGAACGTAATGTGCATTACAATTGTGTATACTATGTGAATTCTCGAAGGTTTATATTTGTTGCATGTGTCCTGATACTTATGTCACTTGAAGTGACATAAGTTCATATTTCTGGTTTTGGTCACAGGCTGTCAAGTTTGTATGCAAAAATGTTGGTGAGTGACAGACTGTGACAAAGCCATGCTAGATCTGGGCATCGGCAAAAGTCTGTGATCTTGGCTGACTAAACCCAGTGCCACAATGTTGGCAAGCAACAGACAGTGACAGATCGGACAGGCAGTGACAGGCTAGACAGGGCTGTGCCGGGTCTGGGGCCTCAGCAAGGGTCTGTGGTCTCAGCTAAATAAAAGGGCTGGTTTACTGATGTTGGGGAAAGAAACGAGAGCGAGGCACACTCTTTGTTCTCACCCATGTGGACTCATCAGAGCAGGGGATAGATGACATTGGCACAGACAAATATGTAGGTAATCAACATAAATGTCTGTTGGCATGACAAGTCAGAGAGACAATTATCTGTGCACAAAGAGGGAATAAAGAGCGAAGAAAAAAAAAGAGCATGAAATAGACGTGCAGCATCGTAGAGGTGTGGGCCTTGTTTCGACTGCCACAGTTAGTTTGGAGGGGAGTCAGGCCTAGGTTCGGCCGGGTAGACGGAGGGGAGAAGAGGAGCAGGTCTCACAGGATCTCAATTTCTCAGTGGCGGCATTGCCCAGGTAGGAATGTCAGAAAATTGGTAAATTCATTTAAACCCATTGCAAGCGATTGTAATAGTTAAAATGGAATTGTTATTTGTAATATAGCCGCAATGGTAAAGCTTTCATTGAAATAATCATTATCACGTTATCACCATGCAATTGCAATGGGAACTGCAACTGGGGTTGCAGTAAGGCTGCAGGGGTCACTCCACCAATTTTGATTTAGTCACCCCATTGTTACAGCATCATTGTAATGCTATCGTGACATACACGTGTCCGTTTCCATCATGGGAAAAGCACTGCCACCACAGCATTGTAACTTTGTTTCAATATTATTGCAATGCCATTGCGATGACATATGGGGTGATGATAACAAAAATGTAACTGACTATCAACATTAGATTTCAACTTGTGCAACATCCTAGTTCTAATCTTATTCTAATCTTTACCCTCATCTAATTACATGTTTTGTTATCTTATCTACTTCACTCTACTATTATCTCAATCTTTATCTTATCATTTTGACTTCATGCTGACTTAACAATCAACTACCAGTACTTATTTATAGTGATTTTTTTTTTCATCTACATGCAGTATTCAAACTTGCGACTTATTTACTGTAATTAGGATTATTACTTAACTAATACTTCACTAGCTAATGACTAGTCAAAACTAGTAGCACAGTTACAACAGGCATAGTTTACCACTGGTCCATAGGACCATGATTACCTTTGAAACTCGGTTTGTCTTATGCAGCTACTTAGGGACTTAGCCAAATTTGACCACCATTGCAACACAACTGTAGGTCAAAGTAGCAATGACATGGTGCATACAAAACAACAAAACTAAGTGCAAAAAAACAGAGCTACTAATGACATTTACTCTTGGTACTCTTCCTGCCCCTGGTAGACTTCGATATGGTACTAGTCTTCCTACTGTTAGTTTTGCTAGCGGGATCGATGACAGCAGCAGCTTCATCGGATAACATGGGTGCTGCAGTAGCTTCCGAGCCAGATGAATCGCATTCCTCGATGACAGCTGGGGCCAACTGAGTACCACCCAAAGACAATGCAGCTGCAGGACCAGTCTCATCAATGAAATCATCCACATCGTCCTCCGAGGCCAGTGCAGCACCATCCATTGCAGCCATTGCTGTGTCAATTTCTGCCACCAAATCCTCCATTGGGCTGGTGGAGCCAGATTTCGCAGATGTTGTGCCAGACTTGCCGAAAATGAAGCTGTTCACCTCACTAACTATTTTTTGAATGTGTGGGTCAGCCCACTTCATAACGAGAACACACTTGTAGCCACAGAATACTTCATAGTAGTTGATTTTGGACAGTTGTCCAATGCCATTACCGGGGAACTCACTGTCTGGAGAAAGCATAAACATACACTAATAGGTATAATTAGCCCTGTATATCGATACATTGTGTGGCAGTCTACTTACAATGGTCACTGCCCAAGCAATAGCTCTGGGTGTGACCACAGAGACTTGCCACTTGTGTCCATTCATTTTCAGTCCACCATGCCGCATGAAGCCTTCTGCCAGAGATGCTTTGCCCCAGAGCGCCATCTTCAGAATCTGCAAAACATGTTTGTAACAGGTTATAAGAATAGTATTACCTTACCAGTCCCAATGGCTCCCAGTTTGTAAATGGTTTTCACATATCAACCTTCATATTCTTGAAGAGAAATGGGAACCACATGGTAAATTTTTGACTGGGCATGCCTATGTCCTTGACACCAAGCATCTTGATAACCTCCACGATTGTGAGTCGGGTGAAGTTTGGAATGAAGTAGGCTTTGGGGAGGCCAAAAATTACTTCTACATTATCTCGTAACTTGTATAGGATGTCGGACCGGCCACTCTGCATGGCTTGCACAAACTACATGAACATTAATTGTGTAACGTGCGAGAGGATTAGGCAAATCAGACTAGCACACCATGTCATGAAAAGAATTCAGATTCCTGATTCTGCACAGGTGGTCAGGAAGGGATGCGTCCAGTTCCGCAACAAGGGACAGTTCTTCCATCAGAACGGTAGCATAACGATCAGCAGTTGTGAATGATGGGGCGTCCACCGGGTATGGCTGAGATATAGCATCTGTTGTAGGAGTTTGCGGAAAGAACAGCTCGGTAATCACTCCATATTTCTTCGCCAGTATCCTAATCTCTCCATCATATGCGAGCAATTTGGGAGGAACATTTTTCCTTGCATGCTTTGGTTTGTTCGCTTCTAATATCGCGTTCTGTTCTTTCAGTTCGCGATTGCAGGTTCATTCGACATCAAGTTGAAGCTGAGTAGTTCTAAGTGTCTGTTGAGTAATCAAGTTAGAGCTATAAGACAGTAAGTACATGTCATCGCGATGCACCTCTGTAAGCCCGATTGGTTGAGACCTGAGGGATGATACTGTGGAATGGGATGTGATCTGATCGCTAAGGTTGTCCTCAACATCCGAGTTGAGGCCAGAAAGGGCTGATTGGGAGCAGCCGCTCAAGGACATCAGAAGTCGATCAGTGGGAGAAAGGGACACGAGAGGGGACTTGTTGTGTCGTTGGACTGCGATTTAAATGCTTGAAGACAACACGTGGGCGGCCGGATATGGTGCCGTGGAGCCAAGGATGCTTTCCTGCCACGAGGGCAGGCACATGGTATTGGACGTCAGTAAATCAGTCAAATCAGTGAAAATGCACACCACTTAACAAATAATGAGCCACATGCAGATGCACGTGCTGTAATCAATGTGTAAGTATAATGCATATCCGCCCACTGATTAAGTTGCATACCACGAAGTTCGGCGCAAGCTGAGTTGTCTACGGTCAGGATCGGAGTTAAGAAAAAATCACCATTCATTGTACGTTCGTAGTAACTAGCCATATCCTCCAACCTGTGGCGAAGGATGTATGAGTGTACAAGTTCATTGGCAGTTAATATTTGACAGTAAATTCATCAAACCAATTCTGACCAATGCCGACACGAGAGGTGTGTTCCCTGTTAGCATCATGGACCCCATAGCTGCAAGTTCCTGGGTCTGGTACCGAAGTTGATCAAAGACAACAATTTGTGTGGTGGGAGGAGCTACTCAATGACTGACAAGATAAAATCTACAAGCTTGGTGTAGCAAAGGTGGAAGGCATTTTCGAAGTGAGATAACTTGCATTCCTTTGCTGTCAGCTTCTTGACAGGCTTCAAGATCATGTTATAGTCGAGATGCAAGTAATTCAGGTGCTGCACGAGAGCGGCAGAATCAGAGTTGACTTAAGTCTATGAGTTGAAATACTTACCTTTCAATAGATCAATAGGTTAAGTAACCTCACCTGCTGATCTGCAGACCTGCTTCCACTCAATCAGGTTTCCTTCTCAAGGTGGTCTTCTATGGACATATCGAGGGTGGGAGAGACTGCGGCCGTAGGAGTTGGTGTTGAAACCCCTAGCGCCTGCATACACTCTTCCAGGCACCCTTGGCCTCCACTTGAATAAAGGCCCTCCACTGTTCAGGTGTCATATTCTTAAGTTGTGGTGCAGGCGATCAAGACTTTGTTGGTGCCACAGCTGGTGGAGAACTGACTCTGGTAGCTGAAGGAATGGCAGAGGTGGCAGCTGGTGGAGAATGTGTCACAGACCTGACACTGGCAGTGTTCTCCCTGTCGTATTGCTGACTGCCCTCGTCAGATGTATATGACTTCTTCCCACCACGGTCGTAGTAGTCCCTCTCATCTCTCTCGTACTTAGACCCACTCCTCAAATATGGTCGATTGTCCTCAGACACATACCTCGACTCAGGGGTGGGACTATATCGACCACCTTCCTCACCCGCGAAGCATCCAAACCTCTCATTCCACTTGTCCCTCTCGTTCGCCCACTTCCTCTTTTCCCTCTCTCTCCTTGCCTCGTGTTCCTCAGCTTTCTCTCAAGCTCGGGAACCTCCTCATGTGTAAGCCTCATAAGCTCCCTCTCGAGCCTCCTTCTTTCCTCATCTTTCGTTGTCGTCCAGGGTCCACGCAATACATACTCAAGATCCTCCTGAAGGCGCTTAATACGGTAGTGCAAATCTTCAAGATCCCGATCAAGTTGATCCGACTCACAACCCAAAGAAAGTTTGTCGTCTTCCATCTTTTGTGTATTAAGGAGTTGACGCTTTAATGAAGTGATATCCAACGTGGCTGGGTTGGCATCATCCGATTGTGACCGTACAGCATTGCAGTCGATATGCCGCACAGATCACACTGCAAGCATTTCACAATGTTTCTTCAGAAATCATGCTGAAAAAATGGAGGAAAGAGATACTCTTTTATTTTGCATGTTTGGAAGGGAAAAATGCAAAAATAATATTTTATGTTTGTCCAAGAGACATGGATTGGTGGTAATGTCCATTAGCTTCTACTCTAATTGGCATTAGCATCAATTCATGTTCTCTGGAAGAAAATAGAACATTATTTTCACATTTTTTCTTTCTAAACATCAAAAATAAAAGAGTATCTCTTCCCTCCATTTTTTCAGTATGTTTTCTGAAGAAAAATTGTGAAATGCTTGCTGTGTCACTGGTAGAACCCACCAGGAGGAGGGACATCCTCATGCCTGTACACTGTAGCATCTTGACGACCACCCTGTTGCGTCAGCATTGTCGAAGGCGAGGTAAAAGAACGTTCTTTAAGTCGAGAAACTGGAGTATCGAGAGTGGAAGGTGATTTAGTGTGAGTGTCGTTCTTAAGAATATCCTCCCATTCCTGACATGCTAACTTCCATATATTTGTTGAAGTGAGGGCAGTCTGGACCTGTAAGAGGGAGACTCAGACTAATGAAAGGAAGTCTGTATTTGTAGTCATCTAACCTGTAAGAGGGAGACTACAAGCAGTTAATAAAAAGACTGTACTGTAACGAGTGAAATGATAGTTACCTCAGACTAATGAAAGGAAGTCTGAGGCACGAAGGGAAAAATGTTCAACCTAAGTGATGGGCTAGATTATGTAAGGCTGTGCGATGATAGTAAACATGCTAAGGTAAAAGCATCAAACTCCAACACGCCCACTCATCGAAGCAGAACTTAAAATATAATGCCCATACCAGAGGAAAATGTACAGTGCTTGTCTCGTGAGAGTCCCTTGGTAAGAATGTCTGCTACTTGCTCTGTGGTTGATATATACTTGACAATGACTTTGCCCTCCTCGATCTTCTCGCGTACGAAGTGATGACAAATGGCAATGTGGAAGAAGTGTGCGGAGCCAGATAATTTCTTTCATCAGGAAGAAAACACTTGACTACATAGTGCTATGTAGCCTATGTAGCACCCATAGTGTGGTAGATAAGTCCCTGATATGTAGTCACCTGTAGTAGCAGGCATGGATACATAGTGCTATATAGCACTACTGGTTTGGGGTGGTTAGTGTGTATCTACAGTAGTGCCAATACTATGTAGGCTACATAGGCTATGTAGTCCCACCTTGATGTTGACCAGCATACAAATAGGAACTTGCTACCACGGCAATGTAGTGCAACATAGCTGTCTTAACTAATTTCATTTCAACCCGGCTGTACACCCAGCTGTACACTACCAGTGAATGTAACTACTCTGACTCGTCGTCCGTAGTCGAGCCCTCTTGATATTCCTTAATTGCATCCGCAATGACTCGCGCAGACACAGAGGCTTGTGACTGCGTGATGAGGGGAGCTGCACCCGAATGAATCCTAAGGGCAGGTAGCTGTTAGCTCTAGTGACAGACGCACGAAGGTAGCTACGAACCGTCCGGCCTCATATATTTTATTGCATATCCCTGACAATACTCCGTATTGTTTGGTTGCCTCCTCGAACTCCCGAAGGCAGTTAAGGTGCGACTCGAACATACCACGATATTCTTGTATGGTGAAAGCAACGTCCATGCGTGTGCCAGTCGCCCACTCGTCTATACAACACTCGATCTGGGCCGTTATATCAGTCTCGACCCCGCTGCCACACTAGAACAGCAATCTACGTACGCCGGTAAGAACCAAAGCAAGCGCCGGGTGGGGGAAGGGCTTGAAGTGATTGGGGAACATAACACCGTCATCGTGCTTGTTTGCAAACCACATCATATTCACGATCTTCTGAATCAGTGGAGCCTTGAGAAACCCGCACCGTCCGTCTTCTTGAGCAGCCATATGCTAGAATGACATGAGTACCTCCAGACATACGACAACGAAAACCGACCTTGAACGCGAAGTTCATACCTTCCTTGAGTTCCTCTGCTAATGCACGGTTCTTCTTGATGGCAGATTTACTCTGGCTGCTATGAAAACCGTACACTGCTTCGACAAGTGGCCGCAGCTTGGTCTTGAGCTGGCCACGTATTTGAGAGCCCCGAATAGTAACCTACAAAGTAGGGATGTATACACGTCAGCGGGGAGGAAGGTATGAAGAGATGGTACGAAGGACTTACCAGTTTCACCAATTGGGGTGATCGGGCAAGGTTCACGCTTGTGACTTGGCATCCCCTGGCCCAGGAGGCACTCAGCAGCGCGGTCTCTTGCGCATGGTCTGGCATAGGTGCCTGGGTACAGAGACGAGCGTGGTACTCCCTGATTACAGTCGCCATGAACTCTTGAGTGACATCATCGTAGTCTCGCGCACGGGGGCGTCCGTCGTTCTCGGTGAGCTTTTGCACCTTCACCATGGCAGGCGCAAGATCTTCTTCGGCCGGGCGTTGTTGCCTCTTTGGTTGGGTCGCATAATCCCTGTAGTTACAATAGTAAAAACGTCAAACACTTCACTCGTATGTATATGACGTACGCAGAGTCCTTTGATTCGGGTGTTCTACGGTTGACGCGAACTTCCTTGGTCTTCTTGTGCTTGCCAGACTGGCGGTCATGGTCCCTGCGAAGGCAGTGGTAGTGGGTTACATCCACAGACTAGTTAGGAATTAACGAACGTTGTATCCTCAACATCTGGTATTCCGTGATCGAAGTGCCTCTCCTTGCTCGTCTTGTGTTTGCTCGACTGGCGGTCAGAGGACATCTGTGATGTCTGCGATGTCCAGCGTAAGTCTTCGGAGAGTTCGTCGTCTGTAGTGTCGGTCTCTCCACGAGTCTGTAATCCATGTGTGGTATTTACTGGAATTGACTGTGGTTATGCGCGCACTCACCTCAAACTCTCCGGAGGGGACCTTAGTGCTCAGAGGCTTTGGTACCTTGGTACTGCGGTACGTGAGTCGTTCGTTGGTGGTTTCGTTAAGCTTTGTCGTCACCACCCGACTGGTAAACTAGAATAAAGTAAGATAGGGTTAGAAATATAGGAAAGCGCTAACCCCAGGGTCTTCGTCATCGATGTCAGACTGATCACCCTCCTCGACATCTTCGTTCGTATCGTGTTCGCTCCCTTCCTCTGCCAGTTGCTGACGGTGGATTCGCTTGCGCATTTTTTGGGCTTTGGCATCACGGCGCTGAGCCAACTCCCATTGTTCATACTCCAGTTGCCTCTGCTTTTCAGATGGGCGGCGAGCCCGTCCATTGAGCGTCTCCATTCCATGGTCGCCTCAAGCGCTCGTCAGCGGGGAAGAATGTCATCATTTTACGACCCACCAGTGAAATTTTCCTTGTCAGAAATATGCCGAAGTTTGGAAGAAGACGGCATGTCTTGATGATATGCCGTGGTTACTGTAAAGAAGGCACAGCAATAGAGGTAGACTCACGCGACTTACGAGTCGTTTATACCTACGTGCATGTGGTCGTGTTTGTAGATATCAACGAACACTGGCACGACCAGCAAAACGTTGACGCGGTCACGCGATGAAAACTGTCAAAAAAAAAGGACATCCCGGAGTATCAGGTGGATGGGGCAGTGATGCGATTGGTCCACTCTTGACGTTTCACAATATTGAGTCCTGTCAAACATATCAGCCAGTCAGACACATTGAAAGAACAAATCCTACCATGCCCACTCACCGATGCAACTACTGCTTAAAACCTATAGCTACGGCACCAGGTGTCAAGCGGCACATCGCCCAGTCAGCTCGTTGTCAGTATCAGTGGAAAGAGGAGCTTAAACATGCCACTTCAACGTCTGACCTCGATGGCGGACATCGTGAGCCATCCGAAACACCCGCCGAGGACTACTGTTGTGAATCGGATGGGAGAAACGATGCACCTGACCTTTGGGAGGGTTCGATAGTTCAGAGGCATCGCATCAATGCAGACATCGATCCTCACATCCTCCAAGACGTGGCATCTAAGCGGGCATGCGTTAGCGACGACATCGACGAACCTCCTACTCACTCGAGCACCGGTCGCTTTACCAAGGCATTCGAGGGAATCGCTGCTAAGATTCTAGGGTCACGGAAAACCCTCTTCGAGTCTTGGGAGGAAGCAGAGGCTCTTGATGACGATAGCATGTGGGCTCCGTTCCGTGACGAAGAGGAGTGGGAATTGGCTCGATTTCTGATGAAAAACATAGGCCAGAACAAGACGGATGAGTTCCTGAAACTTGGCATGGTAAGAAGCGGGGTGCTCACCGATATATTACCCAAATTGACACCTCACCACCTAGGTTCGCAACAGCGGAGTCACATTCAACAGCACGCGGTCGTTCCTCAAAAAAGTGGATAAACTACGAACAGGACCGGCATGGACTTGTGAGATGATTGATGTGGTTGGGGACGTGGTTGGCGAGGACGGTGCTCTGAAGCATGAGCAGCTCGAGCTCTGGAGGCGGGATCCTGTCGAGTGCGTGGAAGAATTGATTGGGAACCCTGCGTTCCGAGATCAGATGGCGTATGAACCCGAGCGCGCATATGCAGATGAGAAAGGAGAAAACCGCATCTACAATGAGATGTGGACGGCTGATTGGTGGTGGGAGATGCAGGAAAGTACTTATCTTAATTCACGAGGGGGTGGGTTGCTGATGCGCACCATCGATTAGACACGACTTCCTGAGGGAGCCGTAGTGGCACCCGTCATCCTATCCTCGGACAAAACTAGCCTTTCCCTGTTCAGTGGAGACAAGAAGGCGTGGCCTGTGTACCTAACCATAGGAAACATATCTAAGGACGTGAGACGCCAAGTTAGTGCGCATGCCACGGTTCTCATAGGGTACTTGCCTGTCTCGAGACTCGAGTGCTTCCAGAAGAAGACTCGTTTGCTGGCAGGTTACCGGCTCTTCCACCATGCGATGTCCCTGGTCCTCCAACCACTAATCGATGCAGGTCGCCACGGCAAGGAGATGGGGTGCGCTGATGGTTATCTACGCCGAGTTCATCCCATTCTTGCTGCCTACGTCGCTGACTTTCCCGAGCAGTGTCTTGTGGCTTGCAATAAAGAGAATCGCTGTCCCCACTGTTTGGTCGAATCGGATAAGCGTGGTGACCTTGAGGAGTGCGCGTGGCGCAGTACGACAGACACACTGAAGACCTTGCGGCGCAAGCAAAGGAACAAACAATCGAGAAAGTTTGACATCCAAGGTTTGCGCGCGGTCTACAAACCCTTTTGGAAGGACCTTCCCTTCACGGACATCTTCGCTTGCATTACACCCGACATTCTCCATCAGTTACACAAAGGCGTCTTCCACGACCACCTCGTCCAGTGGTGCACCAGCCTGATGGGTGAGAAGGAGATCGACGTCCGCTTTCAAGCTATGACCCGGTTTCCCACTCTTCGCCACTTCAAGAAGGGCATATCAACTATCTCGCAATGGACTGGCTCGGAACACAAGGAGATGCAACGAGTATTTGTGGGTTTACTGTCAGGCATAGTTTCCAATGACGTTCTCATAGTTGCTCGCGCACTACTCGATTTCATCTATTACGCACAGTTCCAGAAACACACGGACGTGACCCTCGGGGCTATGCAAGACAGCCTGAAGACGTTTCATGAATACAAGCATGTCCTTATCGAGCTCGAAGTGCGTCAAGACTTCAACGTTCCCAAACTCCACTCGCTACAACACTATGTCGCTTCTATTCGGGCCCTAGGCAGTGCCGATGGGTACAACACCGAATATCCTGAGCGGTTACATATCGATTATGCCAAAGAAGCGTACCGGGCCAGCAACAAACGCGACTACGTAGAACAGATGGCGCTGTGGCTTCAGCGCCAAGAAGCCGTGTGTTACAAGAGTGCATACCTGGACTGGAGGAAGGCCGGGAAGTGTAGTCCACTCGCGGAGAGGGATACCGTGTCTCCAGGTAGGTACTCTATCATATCGACTTATGCGTATGTGGAGTTCTTTCGTGCCCGTGATAGCCTACTACAAGGTGGCCAAGGTGCCCCCCCACCGCCAAGTCTCGGTCGATCGCATACGGAGTGATTACAATGCGCAAGATTTCGTCCCCGCCCTCAAACACTTTCTTTCTTCTCACTCGGGCCGACAACAGGTGATACAGCCCATCGAATCGGACCGATTCGACGTATATAACCAACTGTACATCGAAACCGGCCCAAGCAGCATCACAGGGCGTGGCCCATGCTTACAAAAAATCCGCGCGTCGCCCAAGGTCGCTGTTCGTGGACGTAAGGCCAAAATCCCCGGCCACTTTGACACAGTATTCGTGTTGGAAGAGGACCATCAGCACATTCGAGTGCTGGTACCGAGTGGTACGTAGTGTCACTCTCCAAGTACCATAGCGTTAAAATGACAGGTGGTTACTGCTAGTCGTACGAATAGCACAAGTTCGCATCATTTTCAAGCTTCCCGACCATTTGGGCACCCATCCGCATCCTCTCGCCTACGTCGAATGGTTCACCGCTCTCCATCGTCGCGATCCTGTAACTGGTTTGTACGTGGTCACTTGCTCCACACGTAACCGCCGCCCCAACGTGTTGGTCGTTAGTATTGATCGTTTCGTACGTGCGTGCCACCTGCAGGCAAGTGGTGGAAGTAGTATGGACTGGACATCAGACAACGTCCTCGAGAAGGCTTCGTCTTTTCAGGTGAATTCTTACATCGATCTTGACACGTTTTTTGCACTGGCACTCTAGCACTTGTCTCCGTAGTACTTAGTACTATATCTAATCCTGCAGACCAACTCCATTAATGTTCACGTGCAGTAAGTCAACCTGTGTGGGGCACACTCCACTGTGGGACGTTATAAAGTGATGCGTGGTCTCGCCATAATGTCTATGTAGACTACGTAGTCTTCGTAGAATTCACTGAATGCTACTATGTCTACAATGCGCTACGGGTTGATGCTCCATTACTACGACGACTACATCACACTTTGTGTCACTCGGTGACAGCTTTGTATCAATACGGAGCACGTGCCTAATATTACATAGTGTCACGGAAGCTATGGATCTCTACGTACCTGATGCACGTGACTACCTGTCAAAATGTTTTTCCTGATGTCGGCGGCTGCAGATACGGCCATATACTCGGCCTCAGTGCTCGATAGAGCAACAGAGGTTTGTTTCTTTGAGGACCAGCTAATGGCGCCACCGGTCAGTGTGAAGACATACCCAGTAACGGAGCATCGGTCATTTATATCGGCTGCCCAGTCGGCATCCAAGTAGCCAATGAGGTAGTTACCAGAGTCCTTCGAGTAGCAGAGTCAAGCATCAACAGTCTTTCGAAGGTAGCGATAGACCCTCTTGAGGGCAGACCAGTGATGGTCACCTGGGGATGCTGCATGTCTACTTAACACGCCCACTGCAAAAGCAATGTCTGGACGCGTAGCTAGCATAGTGTACATTAAAGCACCTAGCCCACTTTGGTATGATTTGAGATCGCACTCTGGAGACTTGAGTTTCTCGAGCTTGAGATTTTGCTCGATGGGGGTAGCAACAGTGCAACCCTCATGCATCCCAATGCGCTCTAGAATAGTCTCGACATAGCGTCGCTGCAAGAGCTCAATTACTCCCTTGTCTCTATCATGGATAATCTCCATGCCAAGTATCCAGCAGGCTTCGCCTAGATCCGAGAGGTCATATTCAGCAGCCAACTGCTTCTTGAGACGATCGATAGCCTCACGGCTCTTCGAGAGAATAAGTTTGTCATCTATGTACACAGCGACAATGATCAGGACACCATCTTCGACTTTGAAGAAAAGGCTATGGTCTGCGTTACTGCGAGTGAACCCAAGAGATGTGAAAACTTCTCGAAGACATGTATACCAGGATTTTGGAGCTTGTTTACAGCGGTTTGCAAAAAGGTTGACAGTAACACATGTCACGTAGACTAGTTAGGAAATAATATGAAAAGTCCTACGACGTGTACCTCAACCACCATGTATCACAAAATCTCGCCCGATGTCAAGGTCGCGGCGATGCATCTATACGAACGTAACTTACTTTCTCTTGACGAACTACTCAACTGCGTAGGATTCTCTCCAAGCACATTTTGGCGCACTCTGAAGCTCTGGCGAGGTACTGGTGACGTTGTCAAGAAAACTTTTGGCCTTCCCGGACGTCCTCGTATCCTTCACTTTGACGATGTGAACTATCTCATCCGACTTGTCAATCACCACCCTAGTTGGTTCCTCGACGAACTTCTCTGTCTACTGGACACCAATAGATTCATTGCTACTCATTACACTACAATCCATCGCGAGCTCATTCGGTCTGGAATTTCACTCAAGAAGCTGAGGAAGATTGCCAAGGAGCGGGATGAGGACCGGCGTGCAGAGTTTGTGCGGCGGATGTCCCAGTACAGTCCAGAAGAGATCAGCTTTATCGATGAAACCTCGAAGGATGAGAGGACGACATTTAGACGGAATGGCCGCTCAGCCAAGGGGATACATGTCCAGAAGAAGGGTGTCTTTGTTCGAGGCCGTCGCCTCTCAGCTGTTGGTCTGCTCACACTGGATGGTATGGCAGCTTCCAGTGTTGTCGAAGGATCCTTCACAGCTACGAAATTTGCCCATTTCCTGGAGCATGATGTGGTATGTATTTCCCTTTTGCCATTGAACAATCACAGCACTACTTTTTTTCAGTTGCCGTTGTGTTCACCATACCCAGGACCGCTTTCGGTCCTCATTATGGACAATGCACGCATCCATCATCACGAAGAAGTTGAAGAACTCGTTCGCAATGCAGGTTAGTCTTTTTTTTCAGTTCCGAAATCATATTCACATGGTAAATAGGTGTTCGTCTCGAGTATCTCCCCCCGTATTCCCCTGATCTGAACCCCATCGAGGAAGCGTTCTCGCAGATCAAATCATTCATCCGCCGCAATGAAGATGTCATGACATCTGGAGATGGTATTGTCTTTGATATGTACACCGCTATGAGTATTGTCGGACCTGCAGACGCTGCAGGCTACTTCATGCATGGTGGTTATTTTTGATCCATACTACCTTCTATTTCTACCTTTGAATACATCGGTGTTTGTGATTTCAAGTGGAAATGTCATACTCAAAAATGAATGATGGCAAGGCACTCTGTCCAGCACACTGTCATTGACGGAGAGAAGGGAAACCTCGAATGTGCCATTTGCACTGGATGTAGTACAACGTCATAGCCTGTAGGGAATTTACCTACTTGTCCATAGCAGTAGTTAGTCGCTTGTAACCCACTGTCTTACCGCATCCTTCATCGCTGCAATCTCCCCATGTTTGAAACCCATTTCTTTCAGTTCAGAAACACGTATATAGCTGATGGTACTTGAACCGGTATACCCGTTATCATCCAACTTCTTGTGAATGTTACCACTGAGGGAGTATGCCGCACAGAACTCGCTGAGTGAGAGGCACAGTCCAGGCTTGGCTGCATCAGGAAGTAGGGAATCGGTCGTAGCAGCCGTAGAGATGGCTTGCACGGGAGAAGCTGGCTTTGTGACAGGTAGACGGAAGGCGTTGAACAAATCGGGCGGCAGATTGAAGTTGACGATTGGAGCGCTTGATGTGGCTTGACTACGTTCTGCCATTCGCCGTTGAAGGAGAGGCGAACTATCAACGGCTTGACCTATGCGTAAGTCGTTGAACCTGACATGATTCGGTGGCTTTTCCAAGTCTGCAAACTCCGGGCCATGTTGCTACATTTGCACGATATCAAGTAAATATACTCAGCGTAGCGAAACGAATCATTACCCATGCTGCTGCCCAAATTGCAAGGTGGTTGTGGCTCAGCGGGAAGTGCTCTGGGCTCTCTGGATGAACGAAGCAATGGGCTGCACCACTTGTGCATGCTGCCTTCGAACATTCCCAACGGTTGCGTAACAGCTTGATCTTCTCTTCAATGTCTTTATTCAGCGTCGTCTCCTTGGTCTTCTTGCTGTCTTTGGACTTCTTCTGATACATGAGACATCAGCATGGTATCATACTTGTAGTGTATCACTGTACCTTGCTTTTCTTCTTTGCACGTTTCGCATCTCCACTGGTCTCACTGTTGGAATTTGATGAGCTGTCAGATGTGTCGTGATCAGTTCCGGAGTCGTTTTTCCTGCCCTTCTGCATGTGAACGTCATGCATATACTCAATAGGAATAATCCGTCATACTTACCTTGGCAAATTTCGCTTCAATCTTGATATTTACTGCAGGTTCCTTCATCTTCAAGGCATGTGCAATGAGAAATTTGTAGTCGTCGTCTGTCTGTAGTTGCATTTGTGATGATTGCTGGTGTGGAATGTTCCAGGTGAAGTCGTAGTTATTGAAGTCGATAAGCTTCGGTTGAAGAGTCTGCGTGATCTTCATCAGGAATTGAGCCTTGACTGTGTCCCACTCATAATCGGGTTTCAGCTGTAAAAACGTATTGTTGGCCTTCCGTTGTTTCACAGACTTCTTCATCTCTGCTTCGGAAAAAACAGCCAGGTAGTATGTGACATTGGTGGGCTTGGGAGGCTCTTGAAGCTCTGGGGCTGGGAATCGATCTGCATGGTAGTCGTATCTCAGAGTAAAAGCACTATGACGAACCTTCCTTGCTCACTGACAATGCTTTCTTTGACGGCCGGCCCCTCTTCTTTGGGACAGCCGGTTGTGGGAGTGGCTGAGGTGGTTCATCTACCTGAGAAACCGTGTCATGATTGGGATTCTCTGGGCGGTCACCGTCAGAGAATTGGTCGGTAAAGATGGACGTCGACATGCGTATACACTGAAGCAAGGCAGACGCATGTGGCACGACTGCTATTTCCTAATTATTCCTAACTAGTCTACGTCACGCGTCTTACTGTCAACCTTTTTGCAAATGGGTGTAAGTCCATACAGAGCACGGTGGAGTCTCCACATGGTGTCACTCGAGTCTCTGAACCCGGGAGGGGGTCATAGATAGACTTCTTCTTCAAGTTTACCATTTAGAAATGCGGACTTGATGTCCATCTGATGAATCTCTAGGTTGTACCTGGCAGCAAGTGCGAGCAGCAAATGAATGGTCGAAAACTTAGCTACCAGTGCGAACGTTTCTGTGTAGTCCACTCCGTATACCTGTGAAAACCCCTTCGCAATGAGTCAGGCTTTATACTTATCAATGTCGCCCAATGGCCCTCGTTTTACTTTGTAGACCCATTTTGAATCAATGATTTTGTGGTCAGGTGGACATGGTACCTCCTCATACAGTCCAATCTTCACGAAAGTCCATAGTTCTTCGGCCATTGCAGCATACCATTGGTCTGCATCAGCACAACTCATTGCATCTGCAAACGTAGTTGGCTCGTTGTCACACGAAGTGCTTGCTTGGTAAGCAGTGTGTACTTGTTTTGACACAGCCTCGTCTCCACTCAGCCTCACCGCATCCTCACACTCTCGAGCCACTTCCACAGTGCTGCTGACCTCTACACCCTCTCGCAACGGTTTGTCAATGGGTAAGGTCCTTCTTTCATAGGCATTGATGAAGAACTGAGGGTCGTCATCTTGTGCAGGCTTCTTCTTCACCCTAGAGGACCTCCTGAGGGTAGGAGGTGGAATTGGGACTGGGTATGGACCTGGGGGTTGAGGCGTCACATTCAGGTGCTGCTGAGAGGTTCGAGGGGGTTTATTAGGACGTTCTAGGTGTGTTTCAACTGTTTCTGGTGTGAGATATTGCTCAGAACCCATTTTTTTGATTTTAGGTGTCTTTTCGAGCTCGGGGAGTGAACGGGCTTGATCCCCTTCGATCAGTGGGTCGGTTAGCTCGTATCCATCATTGGATAGTGTCTCCCAGTATCCTGGGTCGCTGTCCCCCCCATCCAGACTCTTATCTTCAAGATCTGGGGTCTTTTCTTCTCGAGGTGTGTTCATCTTCGCTTCAGTGCCTCGATGCTCATTTCCAGGCACTAACCTCTTCATTCCCTTAGTTACCACATCTATCTCGACTCAGTCGAGGTCCCCCCCAGTCCCCTCATCGAAAACAACATCGCGAGACTCAACAATTCACCCACTGGCTTGATGAACACATAGGTACACACTTTTATTCTCCAAGTATCCAAGGAAAGTGCATTTGAGCGACTTCATATCAAGCTTCTGACATTTCTCTTCAGGAATATAAGTGTGTGCCATGCACCCGAGGACTCGAAGGTGGGAGACCAAGGGCCTGCTCCCTGTGTAGGCCTCATAGGGGGTAGATTTTGATTCGAGAGACTTCGTAGGGAGGCGATTTATGATATGGGCTGCATGTAGTACAGCATCCCCCCAGTACTTGTTGGGTAGGCCTGCATCATTTAGCATTGCACGTGCACACTTGACTATCATGCGGTTCATCCATTCTGCTACTCCATTCTCCTGAGGTGTGTAGGCATTCATCTTCTCATGATGAATACCTTTGACTTTGAGATAGGCTTCGAACTCCTTTGAGGTATATTCACCACCTCTGTCACTATGAAGGTAATTTGGTGTACACCCTGTCTTGGCTTCAGCACGGGTGAAGTATCCCTTGGTAAGGGCCAGGACTTTGTCCTTCGTCTTGATTAACCGGACCACCAGGTGGTGAGAATGCCCATCGATGAATGTCACGAAGTAGTGGTGTCCAGCTCGAGAAGTGGTTTCCATGGGTCCACAGACATCCATGTAGGTCCTATGCAGTAGAGATGGGTTCTGCACATCTGACCTTGTCGTTATGGGCTCACAGTGCTGCTTGCCCTTTAGACAGGCTTTGCATGTCGACGAGTCATGCTCTTTTGACCCAGTTACCTCCATTCCAGCTACCAACTCCTTCTCGTTTAAACTCAGGACACTTCGAATGTTTGCATGTCCGAGGCGACGATGCCATATGTCGAGTGTGGCCTTAGATGTAGTTGTACAAGATGCGAGTGCAGAAAGGGGTTCATTGTAGTCAAGAGCATCAGGTGATGTGACGATGTATGCAGTATGGCTGCCAGAGCTGACGGTTGCTTCCAGGATGTAGAGGGACTTCCGCTTGATTGCTTGAGTGACCACCTCGTCATTTGCTAGTACTTTGCATCCTCGATTTCCGAAGGTAACTTGTAATCCCTTCGAGGCGAGAGTGGGTACTGATAAGAGGTTGGTATCGAGGTCTGGCACGTAGTACACATCTCGAAGGATGGTAGGACTTGTCTGGCCACTGTCTAGGTGCATGGCTACCTCGATCCTGCCTTTGCCAGTGGCTAGGATCGATCCGCCATCACCGATGATGACTGGTTGAGTCGGGTTTAATTTCTGGAAGGAAACAAACCATGGGCACTGGCAGCACATGTGTGCCAAGGCACCAGAGTCCACTACCCACTCAGATGTACTCGTATCAGGGGATGAGCGAGCCATGAAGAGACAAAGGGGTGAGTCCTCATCTTCAACCTGAACTATCTTCACTGACAGCTCCATCTTCTCCTTAGGCTTTTCCTTGTCAGTTTGCGAGGTAGACTGTGAGGTAGGCTTAGCAGCCTCATCTGCTTTCTTTTTATAACACTTGCTCTCCAGATGTCCGGACTTCCCACATGGCTTGTAGGTACACTTCTTCTTCTTCTTCTTCTTGTCTGCCAGTTTCGATTTTTTATTAGCGCTCGTTTTGGCAGCAAGTGCAGAATGGCCTGTCGAGGCCTGCCATGACTTTTCCTCAATGAGGACTTGAGATTTAACAGTGTCGATTGTAAGCTTGTCATCCAATGACATGAGAATGGTGTAGGCATTGGCACGGGTATACCCCCGGGTACCAGGCATGTTACCCGTACCCGTACCCAGAGATTTACCCATACCTTTGATGCGGGTATGGGTCAGGGTATGGGTATAGGGTATGAACCCGCAGCAAAGTATACCTGCGGGTTGATTACATTTCGATCAGCTACGAAAAGACTATGTAGGGACGAAGTGTATGTAGCTACTCCTCCTCACTAATACTGTCCCAGTTATCTTCTAAATCCTCCTCATTGCCATCAACATCTGGCAGCTTTGATACCTTTTCAATGTCCCCTGTTTTGACAAGGCCCATCGAACTCCAGTAGCCGAGGCACAGGAGTGCACGAGTTGATTGTGTAGAGAGGCGAGAACGGACATGAGACAGAACAAGATGGCCACGGCTAAACAGCCGTTTGACGTCAACAGACGTAGCTAGAAATGCATGTAAGCTTTAAATTAACCCATTTGAAAACTGACGAAGTGGCTTACCAGGAATAGTGAGATAATCGAGTGCCATGCGGGAAAGTTGGGGGTAGACTGCACGATGTTCATGCCACCAAGCAACAGCATCCACCACATGTTCTACGTCAGTGCTAAGATAGCGGTCAAGTTCGGAATGGAGATTAGTAAGTTTGGGCGGGGCGAGTGCAGCTAAGCCGTCAAAAATGTTGGCAGGCTAGCGATGACTGTTTTTAGTTATGTATCGTGTATATCACAATGAAATACGCACTTTCTTTTCGAACTTGTTCTCCAGATGGTCTGAATCGTGCTGGGTTGAATCGTCGTCAGCAACCGCATAAGAACGTTCGAACTCGTCCTGGACAAGGTTTCGGGCAGTGTTGATCCAGTCATCTTCCCAGCAAGCGGCATCAAAGTAAGAAAGTTTATGACAGGGATGGAGTACTAGAATGATAGTTCATTAGCCAGCATAGCCGTCGATGAAAATATGCATTGTACTTACCCATTGCAATCCTGTACACCTCTGAGTGGTCCGTAAATTGGTAGTATCGGTTAAGTGTTTTCTTGGCAGCTTCCAATGCAGCTCGAATAGCCAGAGTATACCTATCATCGAGGGATGCAGTGGTAAAGACCTTGTCAATATGGTCCATGGCTGGAATAACCGTTGCGAGGTTGGGTGTGGAGCGCAAGAAGAAAAGCGTTGCATCCTTGAGGATCTGAAATGATTACGTTATTAGGTGGGTGCTGTACATGCTGTTTCCTTGCGGCACTTCCCTTGAGCACGTCGTGCAGCTGCTCGACCAACTCCCACTCATGGTCCCCCAGCTCAAACTTCCTCAGACCCAGCTCCCTACGCTGGGTCACTGTATCTATGGCCTTCCTGTGATTCAATGCATACTCCAAGAGGTCGAACGACGAATTCCATCGAGTCAGAACATCACGCGGCATGATAGTCACAGCCTGCCTCAGCTCCTTCAAGGTACTTTTCCAAACCGGCAGGAGAATAGTGGTGGAATGGACAAGTTTGATGGCGAGTTTGCGAAGCTGAAAACAATAGTTAGCATACGAGTACGCCCAAAATCTAACGCTCACTTTCGCTAACGCTAACTTGACTGGTAATATGGCTTCCTCCAGCTCCTCCAGCTCCTCTGGCGTCAGCAATTCGATCTCGTCAACCCAACCCTCGTCATTATCAATCCCTGTGGCGGATTGCTCGTCATTCGTGACATCCAAGTCCGGCGCCTCTTCCATCTCCTCGCCGGCCAAGTCCTCCAATTCTCGCCTCTCCCCACTGCCATCCCAAATGGCATCCATGTCCTTTTTTATGTCAAATTGGCGGATGAGGGACTTTGCCATGAGGTTGACAATATGGAGGAAGCAGCGTGTATGGCTAGCTTTCCCTCCGAATGTTGGCACATTCTGTGCAAGCTCATCAATCATTGCATCATTGTTGGATGCATTATCACAGGTAATGGACAGAATCTACTTGCATATCAGCAACAAGGTACGTCGAGAATTGGCCTCATACCTTGGTGGCTAACCCAAACTCATGTAGGACGTCTGCGAATGCTTGAGCCAGCTCATGGCCGGTATGAGACTGGTGATATAATGTCAGACTCGGAGCATAGACTATATGGCACCAGGTAAGTATTTACCTTCACTACCTCTACAATGTCTAAGGGAAATGATAGGGGTACTCCCTCTTGTTCGAGGTGCACACAAAATGCCACGTATGCTTTGTGGTTCGGAGCCGTCCATGCATCAGTGGTAAAACTAATCCTGCCATCATATTCCTGGTATGTATTTCAGCTACCGAGCGCTTACAGTGCTTACAGTGCTCACCTGTAACATTTTAGCTATATGCTTTCGTGTGCATGCGAAAACCTGTTTGACATCACAGGAAACAGTCTCTGGAGATGGTAAGTAACATTGTGGCCTCCCCGTCTTCATTAAACACTGAAATCCCCTATCCTTCACAATTTGAAACGGACGCAGGCTTTCTGACACCCAACGTACTATTTCTCCCCTGGATGGCATATTGTCAGTCAATACCATCGGAGGCATGGCATGTTTCTCACCTCATTTCAGATTGTGTGTGCTGCCGATGACTGTAAGTGACCTTTCCCTTTCCTTTCCGTTCAAAAATGGCAGTTATTGAACCATTGCGTAGGATACTCCCTACTATTTTCGTTCGAACCTCATTTGCATCCTTGGCATTATCAGCAGCACTCAGCACATCCCCACCCCAGCACAATTTCACATGCTTTCACATGTTCGAAGTAGACCGTGCATCTTTCATATCAAGGTAGCGACGTATCTTTACCTTACAACCCCTGGCACTGCATTTAAATTCATGGACCCGACGGCCATCAATTTCTTTGATGACTGGCATAGAACCAAAGAACCCATATATGGGTGAGACCCATTCTTTTTGTAGCTGCTCTGATGGCACCTGATCAACAAACATATAATATATCAACAGAGTATACCAACTTAGCTCGTCCTCAGCTGTTTTCCTAGGTTCCCGTCCCCCAGGCTCGACTACTTCAATGCTTGAAGATCGTTCGCTCCATGATTTTTTGCACCCGCTCGCATCACACTCGACGACCGTAACATTAGCATGGAGTGCGCTATCCTCCTCTTCCGACAGGATGCTAGCCTGCCAGCTTCGATTCGGCCTTGAGCATCCATTTCCGAGAGGCACCGAGGTTGGCTCCGGCTCTCTTCTGCCATCTTGGGCTGCCTTTACCCTCTTAGCTGGTGTGGCTTTTGTGATTTGTGTGGCCAACTCGGTGCTTGCTGCACTGCTGTTGCTCCCTTTCCTTTTCCAGGACACTGCAGCAGCATGTTCTTCTACAGCTGCCCTTGCCTTTTCAGTTAATTTGGTGACTCGTTTGGCTGTTTGAGTGAACATGTCGGGGGTTGGATCAATGTGGCAGCGTTCCGTTGAGTTTTTTTTTGGCTTCGTTATCCCTCCACGAAGCTTAGTTTGACAGCTGTACAGTACATAGCTATCAAAAACATGTCATGCTCTGTATGTAGTTAGTTCAAACCTGTGACGTTACAGGTCCAGGTGCTCATACTAGTACCCTCACTAGTTAGCTCAAACCCAAGGCACAGGTACGGGTAGGGGTATGGGTGCTCAACATGCATACCCCCACCCTTACCTGTGACATACCCTTACCCGTGACCCGTGCGGGTAACCCTTACCCGTGACATTGCCTAGAATGGTGCGGAGGGTAGAATATGATTGAGGTAACGAGATTACCATCGCAATTGCAATGAGTGAGTTGTTGAGAGGTTGGCCGAGAGAGGCCAGTATGTGGGCCTTCTGATGCATCGCATTTAGCTGTGTCTCCATGGGCTGGTCATCTGCCAGAGTCCCTCGGAAGAGGTCGCCAATTATATACGCGATACTTTGCTTGCCTTTTCCTTCATATCTATCACCTAGCTTCTTCCAGGTTGCCGCCGCAGAGGTCTCATACATGACACCACTCAGTGGTTCATCTTTGAGGGTAAGGGTTATTTGCGCACATGCCTCTTGGTCCTTGATTTGCCACTCCTTGTATTCATCTGGGTGTGAGGTGGCATTTGGAGCTTTCATCTCAGTGCCAGCAACTACATTCCAGAGGTTTTGAACTGACAGTACTTTTTTCATACGGAACTTCCACATTTGAAAATTCGAGCCATCGTTCATGAGTGCTTCTATGTTGTACAGTCTGCTGGATGCATGTGCTACCCTGGCACTTCCAGAGGCTGACACACTTGCACTTGCTGATGGTCCTGCCCTTATTGTAGACCCAGTAGGTCCAGCTGTCGAGGTGGAGTGTGCGGGAGTCGATGACATTTCCTGTAACTAGTAGTGGTACCACTTTATTCGAGTTTGAATTAAGTTAGAGCTTGGGGCTCATAACCTGTTGAAGTGAGGGCAGTCTGGACCTGTAAGAGGGAGACTCAGACTAATGAAAGGAAGTCTGTATTTGTAGTCATCTAACCTGTAAGAGGGAGACTACAAGCAGTTAATAAAAAGATTGTACTGTAACGAGTGAAATGATAGTTACCTCAGACTAATGAAAGGAAGTCTGAGGCACGAAGGGAAAAATGTTCAACCTAAGTGACGGGCTAGATTATGTAAGGCTGTGCGATGATAGTAAACATGCTAAGGTAAAAGCATCAAACTCCAACAATATTGACCTTACGATCTCGGCCAGGTACCTGGGTGAAGGGTGGATGGACGTATTGGACCTGAGGCGGGTGAACCTGGTCCAGTTGAGAGCTAGGAAAGTGTCCTGGGAGCTGCGGCACATGTGGGTGAGGGTGGGGATCTTTGTGCAGATTGTCATGGTGTGCATTGAGGTGAAGTGGCACCCCAGAATCAAAATTGGATGGAAGAGAATCAAAGAAGATGAGATTGTCCAATGGCGGGTCAAGTGAGAGATGAGAGGGATGCAGGGACAATAGTGCTGGCTGCGATGGTGTACAATCTTCTGCAGACAATGGCTTCATCTTGAAGTGCCTTAAGACGGTGGAATAAGCTTACCCCCCCACCTGTGCAACCCTCCAAGCCGCCAAGCACGAAGCATTCGAGAAGTTTCTGGTACGATGCATGGACTTTGATGGGTTGGCTGAGAGGGCAATGCTCGAGATACCAATTCTAGATGAGAGGGATGTCCTGAGCACACCCTGACCATCTAGAACAACAGTCACACAGATTGAGCACCCGCCATATTTCTGATAACTAAATCATTCTCCAGAGGCTTCTTGACCCAGGAGAAGATCACTGACAGTACGACTGGGTTCATAACGCTTTGGGTGAAAAGAAGACCAGAGTAACGTGAAGGTGGGCTGTTGTAAAGTTGGATCTGGATAGTGAAAACCAACACGTCGCATCACTCGATGTCCTCAGGACATTCGAAATCGTTGTTGCTCGAGATACCGATTCTTGATGAGAGGGACGTCCTGAGCATGCTCCTGTCCGTCCGAAAGACTGGAGTAATGTGAAGGTGGGCTGTTGTAAAGTCGGGTCTGGATAGTGAAAACCAACACATCGCGTCGCTCAACATCCTCAGGAGGTTCGAAATCATCATTGTTCAAGATACCAATTCTTGACAAGAGGGGCATCCTGAGCACGCCCCTGTCCATCTGAAAGACCAGAGTAATGTGAAGGTGGGCTGTTGTAAAGTCAGATCTGGATAGTGAAAACTGACACGTCGCATCGCTCGATGTCCTCATGAGGTTTGGAATCATCATCACTCGAGATACCGATTCTTGACAAGAGGGATGTCCTGAGCACACCCCTGTCCATCTGAAAGACCGGAATAACGTGAAGGTGGGCTGTTGTAAAGTCGGATCTGGATAGTGAAAACCGATGCATCACGTCACTCGACATCCTCAGGAGGTTTGAGATCGTCATCGCTCGAGATACCAATTCTTGACGAGAGGGACATCCTGAGCACACCCCTGTCCGTCTGAAATTAAACGACAGTCTACAGATTAGGCACTTACCATAGTTTGATACCATTCATAGCTAAATCATTCTCCAGAGGCTTCCCTGCCAGCTTGCAAGTGGTTGAGGGCTTCCTCGAGAATCATGGTCATTAACTGCACCAGATCAGGAGGGTGCGAGTCAGTGGTGGAGGAAACGTCACCAACCTCGAGAGCCTCCTCCAGTAGGCCAGGTTGATCCTGAATTACACTCCATATCAGGTCCAAAGCATCTGTTGCAGGTGCTTCGTCACACTGCTCTTGCATCCAGGAGAATTACCTAGAAGAGGATCACTGACAGTATGACTGGGTTCACAACGCTTTGGGTGGGCTCAAAGATTGGAGCAACGTGATGGTGGGCTGTTGTAACGTCGGATCTGGATAGTGAAAACCGACACATCGCATTGCTCAATGTCCTCAGGAAGCTCAAAATCATCATCGTCTGTGCCATTAGGCCCGGAAGTCATGTCTTCATGCAAAACTGGGGGCATCTTCTCAGGCTCATACCACGGGGAGAGATGGGGTTGATGGGTAGGTCAAAGCAGGGGGCAGGGAGGTCAGGGCCATCAGTACAGATGGATAGGTTCTCGGGGTGCCGATAGGGTGACAGGTGAGCCGAATGGGGTAGGAAATTGTAAAGATGAGGGAAAGCGACCTTGCACTTGATACAAATCTGCCACTGGATGGTGACCTTATCAATGTCGTTGAACTCATTTCAGTCCTCATCAAATATGTTGCTGTAAAAATGCTCAAACCTTGGTCCTCCAGGAACGACTTTTCTTGAAAAGGTAAGAAGCATTGTTGTCGGCCTGGTTGACAGACAAGAAAGCACAGCCTGGCTGTAGAGGTGTATGATGAATATCGTATGGCGACCAGTGTATAGTGAATATCAATGGCAGCCAATGTATGAGGAGTATCGTATGGCGACCGGTGTATGACAAATATCGTATGATGGGCAGTGTATGATGAATATCGTATGGCGGCCAGTGTAGGACGAATATCGTATGGCAACTGGTGTAGGATGAATATCGTACAGCGGCCGGTGTGGGACAAATATTGTATGGTGATGGGTGTAGGATGAATATCATACGGTGGCCAGTGTAGGGCAAATATCATATGGCGACCGGTGTATGTCAGCGGGACAGATCGCACTGATTTCAAGAAGCATGGGACATTATGAGACGAGAAAGGCAAGCTTGAAGTAGCAATAACAGAATGCAGTTTTCAAGTCCCACCAACGAAGACAGTGCACCAGGTATGAACAAAGGATCTGCTCAGCCGAACTTGAAGCGATGGACGAAGGTGAGCAGGAGGGTAGGGGGGACGGATGGGGAGCCGACCCTGCAGAGTTTTTTTTTGTATCATCCATGTGGTCAGCAATATAAGAATACATTGGTGAAAGAGTTCCAGAGGCACAAATTAACTTACCAATGTTCAGTGATGTCCAGCAGCTTTGTGCATCATCTGCATGCGAAGGAACATGTCGGTATCAATTGTGTCAATTACCAAGTGCTCGCCAAGTCTTGTATGATCTGGATAAAGTAGCACACCACGGATAATCGAACACACAGAAAATATTTCAGCTGATTCACGAGGTTGCTCACACACCCTCCATAAGTTCAGATGTGCATCCTTTGCAAGTCGAGGCCCGGTTGGGGCATCGTATGGCTGCACAAGAGCTAGAGGGAAAGTTTTGTCACCAACCGTGCACTGAAACAAAAAGACTAGTTGGCCGAAGATGTCTCGCTGCGCCATCTTGAGAAGAATGCAGTCATAGTGGCTATGTCCATGGAAACTTGGGTTACACCGTAAATGATCTGTGTACTGACACCAATCGGTCATAGACTCAAAATTGACTTTGACATATCGGTATTCTGTAATCTTCGTCAATAGTTAGAAACCTGATCATTAATAAAGACGGGACTGAAGTCACATACCTCATTATCTGCTTGGAACTGGATGCGCTTGCCACCCAGGAGAGGTTTCCCCGTAATCTCAAAATGCCTATTGAGTAGTTCATTTAGCTTTGCCCGGAATCGCATGAATGCCTTGTCAGTCGTGCTCCTCTGTTCGATGGCTCCCAAAGCTAAAGGCTGCTTTACCCTACTGCCTAACCTGACATGGAAGAAGTCTTCCTGCTCGACATCGTCAATGTCATTACCTTCAGAGCTTCGTATATCGGCTTCCATGTTCGACAAGTATACATCGTAGTCAGAAATCCTGCAGCAAATAAGTTCCGAAACCGCTTCAAGGTGATCAACATCAAGAATCTATGGTGTAAGAGATTATTGTACACCAACAACCTAGCAATTGTTAACAGCTTACCTGCTGAGCAATGTTCTTGAAGTTGGTATGCTTTTGGTACTTCTCCTTCAAGGGGCCATGCATCTTCTCGTTTGGCTTAGTATTGAAATTGCGAGTGATGCCCTTGGCTTCGATGTCGTCGAATGCGTGCATACGCATATGGTTCTTTGGGAAGTTCCAATTCTTCTTCGTATTGTCGGTTTTTTGAGCATATTTCTGGTATGACAGTGATTATTAAATATGTTAACTCGTAGCTATGAACTAACCTGCATCAATGCATTGAAAGTTGACAGTGCCTCCTGCCCTGCTGCAATCGTATGTGTCATATGTAGTTCAAGCGCTGTGTATAAGTCAAATTCAATGTACGCTTGTAAACAATGGAGTAAGAGGTAGCCCTCCTTCTCTGTATTCTGTGGCAAAATGTCATGACATGCAAACACTACTATCTGTTTGGGATATATCATAGTTTATAAACCTTACACTGTATGCATACCTTTGATAAGTCTTCAAACTTCTGGCCATCAGTGTATGAGATCGATAAGGCTTCGTCAAAATGGTTCAACATATGCCAGCGTGGCATCATACTGAAACTAGTAAATTATCAGTGCACCAGCACCATGCAATAGGGCAAGACCTACTTCTTCTCCACCATAGCCATAGTTTGACATCTGGCCTTGTCAAGGATCCTAAGAAGTTCAGCCCACAAGTGATCACCGAACTTCCCTGAAAAGTTGGCATGCAGCTGGTCCCAACTTAGGGCGTGATAGACATCCATGTTCGTGACAACCATGAATGCACTCTACAAATATTAGAAGGTAGTGAAAATGATAGGATGGGCACTTACATCAACATCACGCAGACCTTGTTGTATCAAGATCTGTTCCTTCTTCTCTTGAGTATCTTGTGAGCATGTGTCCTCCAGTACCTTCAGAATGTTCTTGCTGGTCTGTAGTTCACATTGAGTGGGAAAATCTGATATGTGGTTGCGGGGGATGAGACAGATAGGACAGGGAAAGTTAGATTTGATGCCACGTATGAGGGCCATGACTGCCCTAGATGTGCACAATATTAGTGCAGTAGGTGACGATACAAGCAGGCCAACGTACTGTTCTTCATAATCAGCAGACAAGATGAAGACAACAGGGAAAAAGCAATGAGGGATGCCATCCCAGCAGTTTACCCAGCAACCCGCTTGTGATTCCTTCTCTATCGTCTGTAGAAGTTTTCTAAAAGACTCGTGCCAGACCGCATTCTTGAAATTTGCAAACTGCGTTTTGCCAGAGTGCTCCTTTGTCTCCTTTACCTATTACATTAGCGCACACAATAGTTATTGTTAATGTTAGAAGAGAGTGATGAGCAAATGAACACATATGATTGGCAGCCAACCAACGACATGACCACCTCCGATACCTTCACCATTCCGAATCAACACAGGGAGGTTAGCAAGGCGAGCAACAATGGGATAACCTTTTTGCCACCCAAAGGATGATAGCTTCGCCTTGTTGGCATACAAAATGAATGGGAGGACCTTTCCATCAGGAGGCAGTTGGCTCTGAAAGAACGAGGTGATGATTTGGGGATAGTCTACTCATACAAACATACTTGTATGTTCCAAAATTTGTTAGCCATCCACGGCTCGTCGATGAAACAAATAAAAGACAAGCCATTGAACTTGGAAAGACGCTGCGCATCAAAAATGAAGTGCAGTCCAATGGAGGGATGTTTAAGTAGGCCACACGCCCAATCCCACAGTGAACGATAATACATTGTAAACTCTTGCGGCTCGCCATCCATGCTATTTATGCACACTACTTCCTTTGTAAACTACACCAGGCATGATCAATAGATAGCACTCAACGATTGTTTAAGTTAACTTACTGCCGTCATGCGGTGCGAGGCAGCCCACCAGGTGCTTTGAAGATCGTTGTACTCATTCAGAGTGAAGACCTCACCCACACTGCGAATAGATTTCATCAAACAGAGAAGGCAGTTCACCTGCTCTTTGTTAAGAGCCGCCTCGAGAGCTAGTTCTGCAAATTCGAAGTCAAGATGTGACCGGAACGGGTACCATGGGTCAGTGGACATATTGGGCTTGTATGCTCTCAGCCTGTGGCCTCGAGCAAACTTGGTGAATGGTATCTCTTGAGGTGGTATAGCAGCATTTGGATGGTACTCAATGTGAATGTCATTGACGTTGTTGGCAGCAACCCCATCAATAACTGGATTGCCAGTTAGAAACCTATCACTAGCAGATATGAGTACTTACCGTTTGCTTCCAAATTGTCGGCTATGTTCATAGTGGTCAGATCCAGGTCAGTGTGCATGGGCCAAGTCTCGCCAGTATCTGTAAAAGAGGCAAATCAGTTTGATGTTACAGCTAAAATAATAATCAAACTTACCATCATGGTGTGCATCAGCACCTGGCGAGGTGCCTGATCCTACCACTGAGCCACCAACTTTGGACAGCCCATGCAAGCCACTCATCAACGAAACGGCTGTGAATAAGATTAATGAAAAAAAGAAACAATCACGAACTCAATAGTTTGCATGCTACCTTCACGAATTGAACCCAAATATGTACGATCTTCCTGCTCCCTGCAGTGTTTTTTGATGCATGATTTGCGATGAGGTCCGATTCCAGTCAATTTGAAGGGCTTTCCACAGGATTCGCATGCTACAGTTGGTTTTTGAGGAGGCATAATTGATGGCGAGAAATGGAGCCCGTGTAAAATAATACAGATAGTGGGTACTACAGAGAGAAAAGAACGACAGCGGTAGGCAGGTGGTTGATTTTGGAAGTCGAAGGCATGGCAATTGTGCTTGCGACGAATTTGCAACTCCGCTATCTTGTGATAATCTCATCACAATCACACTATTATGGTGTAAAAATAATACGTCATTGCAATGGGCCTAATTTTTTTCCGACAAAGTAGAAACAGTACTCGGAAATTACCTTGTCGGGGAAGACAATGCAGACGGTGTCTACGAAACACCATAGGCGGTCTTGAGAACGCAACACACAAGAAAATATTACACTACATACTACGAATTATGTAAGGACATTCACGCTCTTTGGACTGGTAGCACGCTATCGGTGCCCACTTGACCTACAGGAAGTTTCGAAAAAAACACGTGCGTGCATGCGTACTTATCCTGCCTACGGTAATAGTTGGATGTTCCTTGAATAGAAGACCCGGAAATCATGCATCATGGACTGTTATACTTGTTGGAGATTGGCGGTTTTACCTTCTAGTTGACAGTGCACAGCCTTACATAATCATACTCGTACATAGGTTGATTCTTTTTCCGAGTCACACCTCAGACTGTCTCTTTCGAGTCTGAGGTGATTATTCTTTCTTTTTCGTGTTCCTACACTATTTACTGATAGCTTGTAGTCTCCCTCTCATAGGTTAGACTACCATAATAAAGACTGTCTCTTTCGAGTCTGAGTCTCCCTCTCATAGATCCGGTTATCCTCACCTCAAAAGGTTATGAGCCCCGAGCTCTAACTTAAACACAACTCGAATATACGTGGTACCACTACTAGTCACAAGAAATGTCATCGAACCCCATTCCTTCAGTCTCAACAGCAGGTCCGACGGGATCTAAGAAGACTGGACCATTTGCGAGCATGAGTGCGTCAGCATCTGGAAGTGCCAAGTATACACAAGGCTCCAGCAGACTATACGACATAGCTGCTCTCGCAGACGATGGTTCAAATTATCAGATGTGGAAGTTTCGAATGCAAAAAGTCTTGGACGTTCGAGGTCTCTGGAACGTAGTTGCTGGCACGGAGGTAAAAGCTCCGAATGCAAACTCACATCCTGACGAATATGAGGAATGGCTAAACCGTGATAGAGAGGCAAGCGCTCAAATAACCCTTACCCTGAAAGACGAACCTCTCAGTGGTGTCATGTATGCCACGTCAGCAGCGGACACCTGGTCAAAGCTGAGTGAGCGGTACGAAGGGAAAGGAAAACAGAGCATAGCCTACCTTATTGGCGAACTGTTTCGTGGGACTCTCACTGACGATCAACCTATGGAGACCCAGTTGAACTCCATGCGTCAAAAAGCCCACATCCTCTCGTCTCTCGGACAACCACTCGACGACTCCCTAGTGGCCATAGCAATGGTCATTTCTCTCCCACAGTCCTACTCTACTCTTCGAACGATCCTCATGTCATCTAATGACAAGCTCACGGCTGAGACCGTCATAGCCCAAGTTCTCGTCGAAGAAAAATCTCGACAAACTTCGAAGTCGCACTCTGCTCTTGCTGCGAAAGTGAACACGAGCAAGAAGTCTAAGTCAGCTGACAAGAAGAAGAAAAAGTGCGCCTACAAACCTTGTGGCAAGACAGGTCATGTCGAAAGCGACTGTTTCAAGAAGAAGGCAGATGAGGCCGTGAAGGGGACAGGCCAGTCCTCCTCGCAAGCTGACAAGGACAAGCCAAAGGAGAAAGCGGAATTGTCAGCTAAGATCGTGCAAGTAGATGCAGGAGAGGACTCACCCCTTCAACTCTTTATGGCGAACTCGAGCCTGAATCCAAATTCAAGTGAATGGATAGTCGACTCAGGAGCTTCGGCACATATGTGCTGTCAGCGTGCATGGTTTGTTTCATTCCAGAAACTGAACCCACCACAACCAGTCATAATAGGCGACGGAAGGTCCATACTTGCCACTGGAAAAGGCAGAGTCGAGGTCTCTATGCAGCTCTCGAATGGCACAGCAAGCTCCACTATTCTGTGCGATGTCTACTATGTCCCAGATCTCGACACCAATCTAGTGTCGGTATCTGCTCTAGCCTCCAAGGGCCTTCGTGTTACTTTCGAAGATAGGTCATGCACAGTTCGTGCAGGTGACCGAGTAGTGGCTATAGCCTACAAGCATAAAGCCCTGTACATCCTCGAAGCAAACACAACATCCGGAACCCATTCTGCATACGTGGTCAGCTGTCCAAATGCCCTCGACCCCACTCAACCATTGACGGCACTCACCTCTCGTTCATCCATATCCAAAGCCTCGTTGACTACCTGGCATCGACGTCTAGGGCATGCAAATATCAAAAGCGTACTAAAGCTAGAAGAAAAGGACATGGTAGCTGGTATGGAAGTGACTGGATCGAAGGAACGAAGCTCGTCAGCCTGCAGTGCCTGTCTAAAAGGGAAACAACATCGAGAGCCAATCACGTCAAAGTCAGATGTGCAGAACCCCTCCGTACTGCATAGGACTTACTCGGACGTCTGTGGACCTATGGAGACAACGGCTCGAACAGGACATCGATACTTCGTCACATTCATTGATGGACACTCCCACCATCTGGTAGTTCGGTTGGTTAAAACCAAAGACGAAGTCCTCGGACTCACCAAGGAATACTTCACTCGTGCAGAAGCTCAAACTGGACACAAGGCAAATTTTTTGCGTAGTGATGGCGGTGGTGAATATGGCTCGAAAGACTTCGAAACCTATCTCAGGTCAAAGGGGATTCACCATGAAAAAACTAATGCCTACACACCTCAGGAAAATGGCGTAGCTGAACGCATGAACCATACACTGGTCGAGTGTGCACGTGCCATGCTAAATGACGCCAGCCTACCCAACAAATATTGGGGAGATGCAGTCCTACATGCCGCGCATATAATAAATCGCCTTCCTACAAGAGCACTCGACTCGAATACTACCCCACACGAAGCCTACACTGGGAACAAACCCTCTCTTTCCCACCTTCGAATTTTCGGCTGCACGGCACACGCCCATATCCCTGAGGAAAAACGTCAGAAACTCGGAGTTAAGTCCCTCGAGTGCACCTACCTTGGATTCTCGGAGAATAAAAAGGCCTATGTATGTGTGCATCAACCCACTGGAAGGATAATCGAGACGAGGGATGTTGTCTTCGATGAAGGCGAAGGGGGAGAACAATCTCGTGTCCAAATCGATCTAGTAACCAAGGAGACGAAGGCATTAACACCCAAAGTGAACGCCCATACCCCTCGAGAGAAAACCCACCTGCGAGTCGAGATCGAGGAGTCTGATGACTCTGGAAATGGCTCGAATGTCGCAGATAACGAGCCTGGGGGCTGGGACATGCCAAACGAATCAATCGAGGGTGCAACGAGCTCACCAACGACTGAGGACGAAGCTCGATCAATGCCCGAGCCTGCTGAAGCTGTAAAAGCTGAAAGCATGTATAGTAGATCGAACTGTGTGCAGGAAAGAGAATCCACACACCTAGAACGCTCTCGTCGAGCTCCTCGATCGAACGCCCGACCTTTCGAAACCTTACCTGGACCTCCAGGCCCTTATCCGAATCCCATCCCTGCACCAGCCTTACGAAGGTCCTCACGAGCTAAACGCCAACCTGTGCGAGACGATGATCAGCGATTCTTCGTAAATGCGTACCAAAGAGAGACCTTACCTGTCTCGAAGGTCATAGAGGGGAGAGACGTAGTGAGTGCGGCTGAAGATGCGGCTGTAGAGGGTGTGGATGCGGCGAGGCAAAGTGGTGATGAAGCCAGTCAACAACAACAAACACAATCCGCTTACCAAGCAAGCACGTCCTGCGACAACGAACCAACGACCTTCGCTGAGGCTATGAGGCGCCCCGACAGTGATCAATGGTACGCTGCAATGGCCGAGGAGCTGAAAACGTTTGTAGACATCGGTCTGTATGAGGAGGTAGTGCGCCCACCTGGCCGCAAAGTCATAGACTCGAAATGGGTCTACAAGGTCAAACGAGGACCAACCGGAGAGATCGAGAGATACAAGGCTCGTCTTGTAGCGAAGGGGTTCACACAGGTGTACGGTGTCGACTACACTGATACGTTTGCACCCGTAGCTAAGTTTTCTACCATTCGCATCCTTCTGGCACTAGCCGCGAAGCACGACTTCGAGATACATCAAATGGATGTGAAGTCCGCTTTCCTGAACGGAAAACTGGAGGAAGAAATCTATCTTCGACCTCCCCCTGGCTTCAGAAGCTCGGATGACACTGTCTGGCGGCTTCACCGTGCTCTCTATGGATTGAAGCAAGCTCCGAAATCATGGTACACTCGCCTACGAGATGTGTTTGAATCTCTCGGGTTCACTCGTAGCAATGCTGACCACAGTCTATTCTTCAAACTCGAGGATGGTATCCTAATCATCGTTGCTGTGTACGTCGATGACAAACTCATCTTTTCGAAGAGCCGCGAGGCTATCGAGCGCCTGAAGAAGAACTTAGCAGCCGAGTATTCGCTCACTGATCTAGGTGAAGCCCAATGGATCTTAGGGATGGAAATCATTCGTGATCGAGCGAAGGGGACTATAGAACTGTCCCAGAAACGCTATATAGAAATTATCCTCGAACGAATGGGGATGCAGGATGGTCGATCGGTTGCCACCCCCATCGAGCAGAATCTGAAGCTCGAAAAGTTGGCCGCACCCGAGTGTGACCTCGAACTCTATCAGAGTGGTCTCGGAGCACTGATGTACGCTATGTTAGCGACTCGACCTGACATTGCATATGCAGTGGGCGTCTTAAGTCGACATGCATCATCTCCCAGTGACTCACATCTATCTTCGTTAAAGCGAGTCTACCGATACCTCCGCAAGACTGCCGAGACACGTCTCGTGTACTCTAGGGAAATCGAAGGCCTGCTTGAAGGATACACTGACGCTGATTGGGCTGCAGACATAAATGACCGAAGGTCAGTCACCGGATACGTGTTCATACTATCTGGTGGGGCTGTCTGTTGGTCTTCGAAGAAGCAGACATCCGTAGCTCTTTCAAGTACCGAAGCCGAGTACATGTCTGTCTCGGCTGCCTCCAAAGAAGTTATCTGGATCCGCACGTTACTTCGTGAGCTCGACACAACCGAAACCTTGCTTCCCACTCCCCTACGTGTCGACAATCAATCCGCTATAGCTTTGACAAGCAATGCCATGTTTCATGATCGTACGAAACACATCGCTATTCGTCATCATTTCATTCGCGAGAAAGTCGAGGAAGGGGAAGTCGCAGTTGAGTATGTGCCTACCACGGAACAGGTTGCGGACATTCTCACCAAGGGCCTCTCACGCGAGAAGCACCTTTTGTTTTCTACTGGTATGGGACTTATTTTCTAAAGCTAGTCACACTGAGTGGGCGTGTTGGAGATTGGCGGTTTTACCTTCTAGTTGACAGTGCACAGCCTTACATAATCATACTCGTACATAGGTTGATTCTTTTTCCGAGTCACACCTCAGACTGTCTCTTTCGAGTCTGAGGTGATTATTCTTTCTTTTTCGTGTTCCTACACTATTTACTGATAGCTTGTAGTCTCCCTCTCATAGGTTAGACTACCATAATAAAGACTGTCTCTTTCGAGTCTGAGTCTCCCTCTCATAGATCCGGTTATCCTCACCTCAAAAATACTAGAGTGCTTAGTGGTTGTCAAGTTGCCAACACGTGAAATTTACATCTCGCTGACAACATCTTTGTGGATGTGTTCTCCGCTCCCATCGGACATTAACATCACAGCAGCCCGCACAGTTCACGATGGTTTTCGTTGCCGTGACAAGTGTCTTCGAGGACCCTCGTTGCTGCGTTGGCTTACTATTGTTTTGCTAGGTACTTGGAGACTACTAGAAACGTAGTACTCCGTGCAACAATTGATCCGTATGCCACACCAAAGTCATACGCGGTTACAGGGACATATGCAATTGGAGCGTCGTGCATTAGTGGGATCGTCACATCGCAGGTTTAACTGTTTACATATCCGTGGTGCGTTCCCATTTCAGTCTTGAACCTGCTGGGGTCACCTCTTCCCGCGTCACCGCTTATTGGCCCTACCTTATATGCTCATCTCATGGCTGAAGAGCACTGTGAATCTTTGCTCGTCTTCTTCTCCCTCAGAAATTGCAGGAGGTGTGAATGTTGATTCGTTCATCCTGAACGGGCCTTCAGTTTTCCCACCGGACTCGCAGTGCAAATTGGAGAAGGTACAGTGCTACGCACTAAGAGATCTCGGTGTACTCTAACCTCGCAGCTACATCAAGTCTGGTGATAACAAAAGCATAGCGGTCTGGACCACCTATCTAATGAGGAGTAGGTGTGCTGAACATCGAGTCTGGAGGATAATACGCACCGCTACGCGTGCTGCATTGGTTGGCACTACGAGGTACGGCCCAAGCCCGTTGCCATCCTACCAGTTTTGCACCTTTCGCACTTATAAAGACATCCCCTGCACTGCAAGGGGCACACGACTTCGACTTACACGGTCCACCCATCTCTCCAGGCATGATAACTATTAATCTACAGGGGTCTCTCCCTTCAAATACATCTCCAACTCGTAGTGCTCGGATTTCAAGGTGCGAGTCGTGTTGCAGTTGTCTCCCGGTAACTTTTAATCCGCCATTTCACACCCTCCGGGCATCATCTGGACGGATACCGGTCTGCAAGGCTCGATTCCGTCGCCACTGAGTTGGATGAAAACGTTCTCTGTGACGGGTCGTATGGAAGCAAGTGCCTCGTATTAGCCAGACCGATTAGACGCTGAAGATCTACCGAAGTGATCGCTTGTGTCTGCTATACTGTGCAAGTATTCAGTTGGTTCAGTCATCCAACAGTGAAATCAAACGAGAATTCGGGATAGATACTTGAGGTCACAATGGCTCATTCACGCTGATCCGGGAATCATGCGAGTACTCGAGGCAGTAGTGCAAACCATCGACAAGAATTCGTGTTGAAGGAAGCAGAAGAAACCGGACCGGTATGCGTTCTACAAGACACAAGCCGAGTCTACAGTTTGGATAACAGCGGAACGACTCTGTCTTGTCCAAGTGAAGATATAACAAGAGGAAAGACGTACTCTAACCAAAGGAGCAGTGAATCCACGTGCCAAACTTGGCACACTGCCAGGAAATGTCAAGGGGGCCCTTCAGTTCGTGCGTTCTTGAATCCCGCTAGCATACCACTCACAAGGTTAACCACGCCATCACGCCTCGTCCTCACAGGCTACATTCACTGGCAGGTACCTCAGCCGCAGTGACCTCCACTCTCCCCAGTGCATTTGCTTGACCATCCGTCAAAGTGTCCATCGCTTGAGGTGACACCGTAAACCCATCCTTCGATACATCCAGCGCGATGACCTTGATGGTATTCTTTCCATAGGTGATGGCATAGCACTTTCCGCAGTTGGGATCGTTCCAGTCTGCGATGGTTGGTGCACCACCTAGGTAAGGGAAGTCGGAAAAGGAGCCAAGGGTGGTGTACCCTTTACTTTCCAGTCCGTTGGACCCATCAGAGCAGGCGAGCCTGGAGAGGGGAAGGCTGGCATCGCCGTAGACGGGGCTGTAGGCAAGAGAGGTCGTCATCTGCGCGCGGACAGGTATGGAGAGAGAAACAGCGAAGATGAAGTAAGTGTACATCATCGTTGAGGCGGTGGTGCTTGCAAAGACGAGGTCGGATGAGGTGCTAGACCGGGGGAGGAAAGAGTCTGGTAAAGTATTGCGTCGTTGACGCCCTTATATATTCTTTTGCAGTACGGGTTGTAAGCTTACGCCGGGCAGGGCGGTCATATGGAGATTCGTGTGCATTGGAACCTTCCGACAAAGATCCTCGTTCACTGGCACCTTTTCGAATGAGAGGGATGTGCAGACCACACGGTCATTTGGCGATCGAGAATGCGGTACGAGGATCGCTACAAGATAGATATACATGTCAATTTCTTGTTTGGAGCGCGTCCAAGGCAGCTTGGCAAGTGAAGAGGTATTTGGTAGGGAGTCCGAGCGATAAAACTTTGAGAGGAGGGGGGGATTAAGCGGCACGCAGGGAACTGGACTGGGAAGAAATCTACCCCCAGTAATAAGAGTGCCTGTCGCAAACAGTGGGAGAAGTGCAAATCAATCAGGGCATGGCGGCCCAAACTAGAGAAGCTGAAGCTGCAATGGATTATAGATTGGAGGCACTTACTTCTGAGCGACATTCTGAACGAGATATGATACCACCGACTACTCAAAGTAATAGAAATCGGAAGGACGGTGGTAACCTAACCCATCACGTGACTTCTGTTAGAACGCGGTCAGACGAGGACAGAAGCCGTGTCGACCATGTCAACACACAAGGTAGTCCTCGTGACGGGATGTTCAACAGGGGGTATCGGATTTCACCTGTACGTCTGTACCTGAGTTCTGTCTGGTTGAGCTTATATATCCCGGTTTGGCCGTCAAATGTTCAACTCTGTTGCGCGTTGTTCAAACGTGGCCTTCCACAGCTGCGAAGAATTTGCAGAAAAAAGATGTATAGTCTACGCAACCTCCCGCAAGCTTGAGACAATGCAAGGTTTTCAACACGACACAATCCGCGCCATGGCCTTGGACGTCACCGGGGACGAGGACATTAGCGCCGTGGTGCAGAAGATTCTAGAGGAACAGGGGAAGATAGATATCGTGGTGAATAATGCAGGTGCGTTGGCCATAGGTACGTATAGGTACACCTGTCTTTTTGTTCTTCTGTTGGGTCTTCCACGTACGCCTGAACAGAGGATAGCTGATGTGATACATGTGTTGCACACTAGGCCCAGTTGCTGAAGCAACGATCGAGCAAATTCGAAACGCGTTTGAAGTCAATACTTTTGCCGCTCTCCGGGTCACCAATGCGGTCGTACCGTCTATGATCGAACGACGTGAGGGTCTCATCATCAACATTGGGTCTATCGGCGGTATCGTGTAGGTCCCCTTACACGATGCACCCGACACTGGAAAGTCGTGACTGAGCCTAATACCCAGAACGACTCCGTGGAATACTTTGTACTGTGCCGCCAAAGCTGCATTACACAGTATTACCGAAGGCCTTTCTATGGAGCTCCGGCCATTCGGTATCAAAGTGATGCTCGTCGCACCGGGCGGCATCAAATCCAACCTCTCTAAAAATCATGCCCTCACGTTCAAGTTGCCCCCGACCTCGCATTACGCTGACTACGAGGAGCGGCTAATAGAGACGATGAACATGGCTGCGAACAAGGACAGTACACCTACTGATGCGTTCGCGCGGGAGGTGGTGGCGAATGCACTCGCAACACCCCCACCTCCGTACTTATCTCTCGGGTGGAAAACATGGACGGCTTATACCTTGCAGTGGTTGCCGAAACAATACGTGCTAGAACTGATATATAAGGCGATGGTGTGGAGGAACAAGCCAACATGATGTGTTGATTCTCGACAAGGGCGTCGTGGTTCACGTTGAGTTGGCATGGGCGTACATGCGAATAACATCGTCACGTAGAGCGTACCGATGGGATATCTGTATGAGTCACTTAACCTCAATTTCAGTATCTGGATTGTCCATCTCACACTGTTGACTTCCAGACCTACTTTGCTCGTTGACGCCACCAGCACTGGACGGAGGGTGCTGCTACCACTAGCGCCCATTGCCGCTGCCCCCTCCTCAACCAACAAAACCTCACCTCGACCAGTCCCTCAGGATTCCTTGCATTCTTTGGGTGCATCTCTCGAAACGTATGTAGAGCGCTCCACTCTCGAGGTACGCAGTATGTCCGACCATGTCATGGTCTTCCGCATGAAAAACGAGAGGGTTTAGAGGGTGGAAGTTCTAGGAAATATGGACCTGATTGTCCAGACCCATCGCCGGTTACGCGATACATAAAAGAAATAGATTTGTCAAATGACTCCTTTCCACGGACGACGGTGGCCGTGCGTTCACTTATACTAATCCCGCTTTTTGAGGGGGCACAAACAGAGCAGGAAGCAATCGCGAAGTTGCTGCGAGAGCTGGAGGCATTGAGGACGGCTGGGACAAGTACCCAGCAGGCTTGACGAACATTGGTGCCCGCACGTACTCTTTCACCGATCTTACTTCTTTGCTACATCTAGCTTGCATGAGTCCATACTTATAGTTCAATGTTGTCCGTAGTGAGTATGCTATTCTTATCTACCCAAGTACCCATGACATACACCGCCGAAGCACTGACGTCTACCGCTCTGGCCTGTATTTCACTCCCATTCCCTTCCTCATATCCTGAGTTGTCTCGGACTTGGGAACTTGCGACGACCGGTGGTCTTACGTCTCCCTGTCAACTGTGCCACCCCCGCAATTCTCCAGGTGTCGGTACAATGAAGATCTCTGTCAGAGCTACAAGGGACTTCCAAGTGGTCATGAGCATTAAACCCGTTACACACCATGTGCGTTGTCTGCCTTCCGCCAGTGTAGCAACATAAAAGAGTCCTGCACGTCGGATAGCCCCGTCGTCGAAGTTGGCTGGCACAACAACCTGAACGGAACGGAAGGACCATGGGAAACACTAAACGTCCATGCATTCCCGGTTTTTTGGGGTCCCATATCGCCTTCCAGATAGAAAGTCGATTGCTAAGCAGGGGCAATAGCAGTAATCTCCAGCTAGACTCGACCTTGTGATTGCGTGCGACTCCAATGGAAACGCACGATAGTTATTGCATGGGATCCCAGCACGTTAGCGAAACAGTGGCGAGGTCAAGGCATAGTGCCTGCCAGGGAGGACAGACGTGCGTTGGATGATACATTGAGTACCTCGCCGCGTCAGTCATGACCACATTTTCCCGATACCAAGTGCCTCTCGTGGGATCTGTTGAACCCAGCATTGGGACCCTGGGCGATTAAGCGATAGATGTTCTGAATAGTGGACCTCCGGCAGTGTTTCAGTATCTGAGTGACTGGATTCCTGTCAACGGTCGATGTCCCTAAGTTACTGCACGGGCTGAAGCCGAGAAGTATTATATGTACCTTCCATCGTAGACTTACTTCTACGGACTTTCATGACAATCTCCGTTCTGACAGTCTCCCCAGAGTGGCTCGTTTACCAGGTGTTAGGTGGCTAATTGCCCACTGAGCCGGAGGCATTTAGTACTGGCTTCGCCTTCCGTCTGGAGGTAAGGTTGGCGGTCTTCAGCAACGGTGGGTGTCGCAGTCGATAACTGGCGAGATAGGGACCACTTGTAGCATTTGAGTGGCTTTTATCGTGCTTGAATTCGGACGGTGTTGCAGACGTAGCTTTCTAAGGACAAGTCCCGACAGTGTTCGTGTCATCTTGCAACCACGACGATGCTGTCCCTCGACGAAGAAGTCCGACTGTACACCACCAACGCAGAACGAGAAAGGTGCTCTCTCCAAGCTACGCTCTTCGGCATCATAGTCGCACTGGACTTTCTAGAGCGCGCTTACGTCCGTGATTCAATTACTGCCGCAGAGTGAGTCTGATTGCCTTCCCCCTACCCTACTTCAAAGCTCGTGTATGCTAAGACATACTACGAGAGGTACTCGCCGGCATGCACAAGATTGTTATCGCAGTATATGACCATGCTCAAACTGGTCAAGGACTCGATCCTGTCGATCGAGGAGTTTATGACACGCTTTCGAGTAAGTCTCCGTCCTTGTCTCTAGACTCCTTGCTCATCCGTCGCCATGGTTTCGTTATGGACATGCGGCGACAATATAGCTAGATACACCTGCTGCACTGCATAGGATCAAGGTAGGGGTGCCTGCCACGGTGGAACATTCGAGCGAAGCTGGACCTGAGACAGGGAAATGGATAGCTGAGACAACGCAGGTGCGTGGGCTTCCAAATACGCTGCTCACACGTTTCCCTCTTCTTCTCTTGTTTCGTATCGGCGTACGCTTGGTGCTCACACCCAACATGTGACACAGAACTTCATAACATTTATGGATGCACTCAAGCTACGTTTGCGCGCAAAAGACCAGCTACACCCTATCCTTCAAGAACTTGTCACGGGGTATGCGAGGTTCAAAGGGAGTAAGGAATGGGAGGGGCGAAGTCGCATGGTTGGTTGGTAGGTGCTCTCTGACTTGTCTCTGCTCACACATGCACACCTCGCTCGCACGTACGATCCAAAAGGTTGATTACCCTCAATGGAATGAAAGCCTCGGAAGAGCTCACGGAAGAACAATCAAGACAGGTTCGTGCGTTCTTCACCTTCACCACCCACATCCCTTCTAATCGATAGCGATGCCAGCTACTCTTTGACGTTGACTATGCCTACGCCGAGTTTTTCCGTAGCCTAAGTGGCGATAAAAACGATCGTGACGATGCATTCCGTGCACCCTCGCATTGATGGTAATGAGGGCAGCAACGATAGCCCGGTGGGATGGAGGATCACTCGTGTGTATTTCTACTGTACTTGGGACGTGATGCTCAATGGACAAATGTACGTGAGTTTCAAGTTTTTCCACTATTGCTAGGTCTAAGTCGACCACCGGATGCGCGGGGCAATCTCACGTTTTTTGAGTCTTTTCACCGAACCTACACCCATGAAAACACCTGTTCGCTCTCTCTCTCTCGAGAGTCATACCATTGTGCATTGCTCAAGATACTTTCCCTGCAGTCGTTTGAACCACGAAATGGTTAAACCATTATCATGCCAGGAATATTGAATGATGTCGCGGATGCTGGTCAAAACTTGGTCACTTCTCAAAGCAAAGATGACAGTAAACGCTGTCAGCCTGAGACATTACAGCAGAGCTGAGCGTGCACGATTGTTTTTGCAGCCCATAGCGACAAGACAGATTGCCCGGGCCCACTGCCCTTTGTGCTTCCTGCCAATGTCTTTGTCCCGGTGGTTTACTTTTGCCAGACTGCTTCATGTAGATCGGTCGTGTTCTTAGATTTGATATACATTACATGTTGTTATCCCGTACGATTGAATTCCGTGTACGGTAGTGTGTATACGTCTGTGAGATCTTGAGGCTCTGTAGTAATTCTGTGATTCCGTGAAATTACAAATATGTCTTGTCAGGACCCTTTTCGCAGGTTCTTGCCATGGAGTAGCGAAACCTGGTCTGAAGAGGGGGCAACATTCAAAATCTGCATGACTACACTTCAAGGACGTGGGGGACGTAAACTCAACGCTCAGGGATGGAAGTCCGAAGGTCAGCTGATAGGTTATAGCAAGGGGTACTTATTGTCTTCCGTTATTGTAGGACCATCCATTGTCACAGCCACCGAGGGCTGCTGGACCACTCGGCACTGAGTGCTGGGCGCTTAGCGCACAGATAGACGCCAACGCTGCCACCGCGCAGGCAGACATGTGGGGGATGTACGGCTCCACACGTTCAAGTACAGTGGTGTCAGGGCCACCACCGTCACCTTTCCCTCAGTCGACCTCACTTCTCCTACGATGGGGTACCTCTCAAATTTTTGCAATCGCAGCCAGTCTAAAGGTCTGTCTACTCTGTTTTCCTCATGGCTTCTGCCTACCTCTGTCGTTGCCACTCCTAATTCGAACGGGACTCTCTCAGAATTCATCCTTCCGTGTTCTCCGGCGCCCTCTCCTCATCCGACCGTATCGCTCTCGGCCGCTCACGACTTTCCGTCCGACCCCAGTTCGTCACACGCGACGCCCACAAGGTCCATCTCTCCATCGCACACCTCTTTGGATGCGCTCCGTCCGACACCCACGTCTACATCAACACCATCCACCAGATCTCAATCCCCCTCAAGGCAGTGGTTCCAGACAGATCGGGATTCCACGAGCAAGGAGAGAGCGGCAAATGCGTTGGACGATGACGATAGTGATAAAGAGGACACCGCCAAGAGTTGTAGGTGCCTTTCATCTGCCCAGAAACGCATCATAACAGACTATCACCAGTCCGTGCACCAATGGCGCCTCTAGTGTTCTGCCACGGTCTCTTGGGTTTCGACTCGTTTACCGTTGGGCCAGCTATCGCTCCTCTGCAAGTATCACATTGGCCCGGTATCAAGGAAGTTCTGCAAGGAAACGGATGCGAGGTTCTCATTACCTCTGTACCCGCAACGGGCTCACCAGTCGACCGTGCTAAGATCTTAGAAAAAACGATATCAGAAACTTACCCTGGCCGTGCCGTTCATCTCATTGGTGTGTATTTCCCGTGCTTGCTCTTTGTCCTGCGCTGAACAGTCTCGCGTGACAGGACATAGCATGGTACGTTTACTGTCTCTTACTCGACTGGTATCCTCAAGTATCCACTTTCTAGGGCGGTATTGACTGTCGTCATCTCATCACCCATCTGACCCAGCGTTCTTTTTCCGTTCTTTCGCTCACTACCGTCTCTACTCCTCATCGTGGATCTCCTTTTGCAAACCATTTTCTCTCCCTAGCTGGTACTCATTTTCCGGCTTTTATTTCCCTCCTCCAACTTTTTCCATTCGGAGGCGGCGACGGCAAGGGATTCGAGTGTCTGACACTGGAAGCTATGGAAGAATTCAACAGAAACACGCCCGACGTTGAAGGCGTGCGCTATTTCAGCTGGGGTGCAGAATATCACCCAGGGCTATTTGATACGTTCAAGTGAGCTCGTTACCTCTATTCACTTACCAACGCCATTCATCCGTCTCTGACTAGGTATCCGCATTCCGTCATATATGCCAAGGAGGGTCCAAATGATGGAATAGTCTCTGTGCAGTCAGCACGGTGGGGTACCTACCTCGGTACGCTGAAAGACGTGAATCACGTCGGTGTCATTGGTTGGGCAGGCGGTATCGCAGGCCAATTTGGTCTCCCAACGTTTAGCTTCCGGCGAATGCGAGCAGCAGTCCACGGGAAGGAGGTCGGGTTCAGCGCCGGACGCTTTTATATGGGTGTGGCAGATCTGTTAGCGGGCGTCGAGGAGGAAGAGGGGTATGTCAGGGACGGTGTCTGGGTTGGGTCCGGAGGGAGGACCACTCTCACAGTTGAGATTCGGAAACAAGAAACCCCCGTCGTCAAGGGTGCGCCCATCCGACGAAGTTCTTCGGATAAGGCCAGAGCAAGAATGGAGCAACTACTACGCCGAATACCCTCGCCTTCCGAGCATATAGAAGGCGAAGATGAAGAGATAGATGAAGCTGAAGGTTCTCAGCCAATACCACCGGGCGGGTTTCCATTCGAAACCGCTGCAGACGTCAGGCCTGGCTTTCACAATCGGAAACATAACCGGAAACACATGGAATTTTCCCCTTCTGCGTCTAGTTAATTCACACCACCGCTGTCTATCCACGACATGTGTATCAACAGTCCCAGTCAGCCGCTGGGGGTTTTACTTCCACGACGATCGGCGAAACGACCGATATGGTATATACGTACGGTACGCAATATACATATATTGATTTTTCATGTATACCACACTAGACGCGAGTTACTTTGTATGACACCTGATGGCAAACGTACATGGGTTTCTACTACCGCGAGGTCTACGTCGATCGTTGCATGTGTGAGGGAAGCTCTCCTCTCTCAAGTCTCTTCGCTAGACCTACGAAGTGCCCTTTCCCTCTGCGCAGAATTGAACGACAGATACCTCCTCTCCCATTGCGGCTTAATGTTTGCGCTTACAGGGCTACTGGAAAGTGGCTGACTGGAAGGGCTTTCGAAATCGTCAGCCTCCCGATTGCCACCATAAATGTACTGTGTCTGTTGCTTCTGAGGGAGAACCCCGCCCAACGCTTGTAGAAACTACAGGTGCCATAATCAGCAGTGCAAACATGTACTGAAACTCAATAATCGATCGATGGCCTACCAAGTTTCGTCGCGTTTGCGAGTTGAATCGTAGTCAAAAGGTGGCTGACCTAGAGACCATCCCCGAAATCGGATGTCAGCCTCCCATGTGCCCTTATAAATGCAGCACGCCAGTCCCCCGCTCTGTCTCATCGACTTTCTTCTCCGATCGTCATCGCCGTACTGTGCAATCATCCCCTCACTTTACCACGATTAATAGACGACACCCGAGTACCGACTCTTCTCGTCGCGCCAATAAAACTATCAAGCCCCATGTACATCCTGGCAGGCACGCTGGTCCCGTCGATTGTATCCGTGGCTGGGACGAGGCTGGCGCTTAGAGAGATCAGTGCAGCGGATGACTTAGTGCATCCACTACACATTATCTCAACATCCATTTTCCCACTGGATGGTTTGTCTACGGACTGACTCCGTGTGGTCTGCGTCTTCAAGTGATCGTCGTATGGCATTCGATGCGTCACGAGATAACGAGTCGGCTGCTCGGAGGTCGGAAGTTCCACCTACCACTGCCCAGCGGTAGAAAAAAAGAATACGTTGGGTCAACCACGTGAGTCAACTTTTCCAAGATGGCTTCTCACCCCCAGTGAAAACTGGACATGAGCTGGTGTGACCCGGTGTGACGAGATAGGACTAGCCAGGAAAATCAGACGACGTCACACCAGCTCGCACCTGGCTAGTAAAATGAGAAAAACGCAGTATGACGGGGCACAACCCCATCTGATGCTGTAGGATAAGTTTTCTGGATGTAGTATTGGCTCACATCAGGTCATATCCTGTTGGGCCTGGTGGATCCCATGTAATACGACCGTGTGTGAGCACATGTGAGATTGCAATACAATGTCACACTCGCTCATATTTTTACATATTCTCAGATTGCAATGCTAATGCTACCAGATACGGTCCAATATGATGCTGTATTAAACTCTACATACAGCGGATATACCGCGCGGATGCAGGATGCGATGCGGGGTATTGATACAGGGTTGTAGAGAATGCAGAAACGATGTGGAGGATGCAAACACGCCGACGCGGGTGCAGTATTAATGATTAATTGAATGCGTCCAATGGCTCGAATGCGGGAGTGCCGTCCAACGGCTCGAATGCGAAAATGCGACCAATGCGTCAATGCAACCAATGCAACCAATGCAACCAATGCAACCAATGCAACCAATGCAACCAATGCAACCAATGCAACCAATGCAACCAATGCAACCAATGCAACCAATGCGTACAATGCGTCCAATGCGTCCAATGCGAAAATGCATCCAATGCGAAAATGCGTATGCGAGCGTCCCAATGGCCCGAGTTAGACGGAAGTCTAGTGATCGTATTGAGTAAGGGAGGGGGTGGGCAGACGGAGCGCCAGCGAGGGAAGAGTTGACATTCAGTGCAAGGTACCTCTCTCGATGATGGTCTTCGTCCAATTATTTGTCTCAACCTAGAAGCAGATTAGTACAGCTTTCTCACATACCTGTCACTTACGAGTTGCTTGGCTCCTTTATCATAAGCCTAAATTCCGTGATTGTGTAAGAACTTTGTTGAAAGTATCAGTGGGCCATACCTCGCGCCGAGCTCGTGTCAGTATCTTGTCATAGTATTCGCGAAAGTCATCCTTCTGCCCGTTAGCATCAACTTGCTTTAGCCACCTTAGCATACAGAGATTCCTAGCGACAGCATTAGCAAGTATAATGTACGTCGGTCACGTTGACCTTCCCTTACCGTCCGTTTTTTGTGCCCGATGGCCGTAATTTTGCCTTCGACTTGGTTGGCAGGGTGCTTGCACTGGATTCGCCACCACCAGAGGCGTCAGAAGGAGTATTCGTGGAAGGCCTGGCTTCCGTTATGTTGTGGTTGGGTGGAGTTTTGATCGAGCACTCCAAGACGGGCGGGACGGGCGTCGCATTCACTTTTGCAGCAGCCAAGGCCAGTAAAGTCCTCCATAAGTCAGACGGGAATCAGTAACATGAACGTCAGGCAACGATCTAAAATCTTACATGGGGTTGTATGGCATAGAAGTCGTGGTGCTGGATATATTGGTGTGATCTCGCACGTACGTGTTTGACTTGTCGGCCATGGTCGTGCCCGCTTCTTGTGTGTTGGATTGTGTCACGACGGTCTCTGCTGGTAGCGCAGTGATTCTTGCGGTCTCCATTGGTCGACTTGGCGATTGTGTCCCATCAACCATGCGAGTCTCTATGTGGGTGTTAGCAAAGTGAATAGAATAACGGTTTACTCGCCATTTTGTGGATCGGGTAGCCCATTTGCGGCTTCTCCATTGGCATTGTCTGGCTCAGCAGGTAACTCTATGCAAACTGTAAGCCGGTATCATGGGGAGGTAGGATACAAACCCAGTGTTATGGGCTCTACACGCGCCGCTGGATCCAGTATTGTCCCCGAAGTGGCAGATGGAGGGGAAGCGAACGACTTCCCATGGACGGTGGTGGTAGCCTTGGTCTGGGGAACTGTTGCAATGTTGTCCGCTGCAGTGGCTCGTAACGTCAGTTAGTATTTCAACGTCAACTCCGGTGTAGAATAAACTGACCTTTTTGTTTCTTCTTCGAAGGTGTTGTGGTTTCCGCATGTCCCTTCCGTTTCTTGTTCCAGGGCTTGCAGTCTTCAAGATCATCGTCGTCGTCAAGCGCCTCTTCCTTGACCATGTCGCGCGTGGCCCTTTTCAGGTTCCCGGCGTCGTCCAGATGGTGTTTTCTCCAGGCAGAGTATGTCTTGGTGCAGATATATTTGAGCTTCCATCCGTTCTCCGCGAGCTTGAAAAGAGGAAAGTCTTTCTCCATCTGCGAACGCATGAAATGAATTGCACTTGTGCTGGCCTTGCCCCAAGTGTCGGGTGCCATTCCACGCTGCCCAAGTTCTCGCCATCCTGCTCATAGAGCCTTGCGAATCTTGCCTAGAGTTTCGGACTTGGGGACGTCACCGTTTTCGTCCTCGAGGTACGCATATAGACCTCGGTTGCTACCTGCAGCCTCTGGAGAGTCCAACCAATTGTCGTAGTCCGTCTTCGTCCAGAAGCGCACATTTGGGTTCGTCTCGCGTGTCGGACGCTTCTCGTTTGCATTTGAGAAGGGTAGTAGAGGTAGGTTACTACTGAGTATTAGAGTCGGGTCACACGTCGGCAACTTGATCGTGTTCGCAAGCTGGTCAAAGAGGTTTCTATATAAGAGTTAGCACCTTGTAGACCATAGATATGGCAGTGATAAATCCACTTACTTTATTGTATCACGCTCCGCCGTTACTTTAACCAAGTGCCGTTCGAGGGTCTGGCAGCGGTCTTGCAAGACAGTAAGTTGCAATGACTCCTGCATATATGCGCCCTATACAAGTGTTAGCTCCTCAAAATTAACTCGAAGTACTTACATTGGCTTGATTGGCCAGGTCGTGGGATGAATACGATGTGAAGGATTGCCGTTGAGCTGGTAGAGGAGTCAAGGGATTGATCTGCAAAGGAGATGATATCGAGCTGTCATTGACACACTCGGTCAGTGAAGGGAGCAAAGGATCGCTTGTTGAAGATGAAAATGAGGGACTGGCACTGAAATTGAAGGAGGACTCGCTGGTACCGAGTGAGTACATGGTAGTCTTTGGCGTGGGCGGAATCAAAGATTTGGCTAAGGTAAACTTCCCATTAGGCTAACAAAGCCCGCTGTCTGTTTACTACCACCGTTAATTAAAAACACACTGCCACCGTCTGTCAGAAATATGTCAAGCCTGCCAACCGAGTTAGTCTTCGCTCCCCCTCCGTCCATTACCATGGTCGAGGACGTCGTCCTCATTGAGCTTGACGGGCTCACCTCCGACTGGGACACGTACAGCTTTTCTCTCAACATTCCTTCCCCAGGTACCAAAGTAAGTCGTATCCAACTTTCTCTCATATAACTAATCTTAGTACTGCTATCAGCGTATTGTGTTGCGCATTGAGCACTCAGAGTTTCACAAGTACGATCGCCCCCGAGTCCGGGAACCCTATGCTCAATCCATCCAACCGGAGAACGTGATGCTAGAATATGTTGAGTCTATTAAGTCAGAAGAGTCCACTGAGGTATCCATAGCGGTATCTGAAGATGTCATTGAAGCCGACGTCAGGTCGGAGCCTGGGGACAACCATGTCGATCTACTGTGAGTAATTTTTTTCATCGATGCACCTCAAGTGCGCTTACATTCTACAGCATCAAATTGGAGGATCGTGCTGACGCCCATGTCGAGCTGGACTCCAAGGACAATAGTACTAACGCGCTGTAAGTACATTTATTCATCAGTTTTCATTCATCTTATTAATCTCTACTAGGCCATCACACAAGATATCCCCATTCCCCTGCCGTGTCCTTACCAGGTCTACTGGAAACCCAGCCGCCGAGGAGGGTATGCCGTCCCAACCGTGGAAGTATTACGTTCGTTCGTTCGACCCTCGCATCCTCCCAGACGAAATTGCGAGGAGGAATGAAGCAATAAGGGAGCATGAGGAGAAGCTTGAGAGGGAGAGTAAGCGTCGTAGGGTATTCTAGATATTTTGTTCCCATTGTAATTCCTTGTGCTCGCGTTTAAATCACATCACGTTTCGGACATCTCGTATGCCTCTGCGCGCTCACATTGCAGGAATTTGAGTGTATTCCGAAGCGCATACTAATATAAATCTACTCGACGTCGTCTCCGTTATCATCGTCTTCTACATCACGATAGATGCTGTAAGGTACCCCCCAGCTTGCAATGTCATATCCCGGTCTCTCCATCATGCAATAATACTCTCCTTCAGCACCTGATGGCAATGCCATCTGCTGAGGAATCATAGCAATGACACCAACGATCTGCTTGACGTGAATGACCGATATCGCATCGAGTAAGCGTGATGCCAGGAGAACATGACTCAACAATCGAAGCAACTCTTCGTCCGGCGCAGAATATGTGCGGATGACAGCCACGTCAGTAAATTCCCAGTTACCGTCTGCAGCAGCAATGGCAAGCCTGGTAAAATACTGCACTTCCCCACAGCGCGTGTTCCCATCACAAAGAAACTGCAAATTGCACTTGTCAGCTCATGATCCAAATCAGAGTGAAGATCCACTTACCTTAACATTTCGCGATATACGGATTTGTTCCGGGGGGCGAAGCAACTCCCTCCAAGCAGAACGTGCAACCTGTCCATTTGGGAGACGAAGCCGGGCCCACTTTTTTATGTGGGGTAAAGCACAACCAGGGCTGAGGAATTGTGAGAAGGCAGTAGCTTCATCACCGCGGGGAGTGACAGCATGCTTGCTGCGTTTACGAAGTAGGGCATACCCGTCACCAAGTTCAATAGAGCCATGAGGGAGTCCGCTGCTTGAGTCGTCCAGCTCGGGCATAATAGTAAGGAGTGAATTGACTTGGCACCGTCGGACACCCTCACGGGACAAGTTTGCGAATGATTTAGATGGCTGCCGAATTTGCTCACCGAGATTGCCAATTGTGCGCTCCATCGTCCACTGGGCAGTACAGATGGGAGGTCCTTTGTGAACGGCCTCCGAGACGAGGTGGACTACCTGGTGCACACAAGGACGCACGAAATGGATGCGTTCTTCAAGTAGTTGGTAGTAGCTAAGTTCGAACTCGCGTTCCCAGCTGCAAACGAGTGCATGGGCATCGACGAGTTCCCCCATAGTCAACTTACTCTGGCACATGATTTGGAATCCACGGACGAGCTTGCAGTAGTTTGCCCAATATGAAGTGGGCAGGATGGAGTAGAGGAGGATAGGAGCGAGGGTGAAGATGTAAAGTTGGAATTCCCAGGTCTTGTAATGCGTATTAATCTTGTCAGCAATATTCCGAGGTTTCCGATCGTAGGACGTTGGGAGATGGTGACCGGCATGCTCAACTGCATCTCCATGGGTGCGCCAAACTTCTTCATCCGCTAGGACAGCCCATGGCCAGTGCGCCGGGTCATCAGCAACTGCATGATCAATGGTACCACGCCAAAGGGATATCAGGAGATCGCTAATGTTGCTGGCAAGGTGCATGATATCCGTTGTCATGCACAGAGGGACACCGAGACATCGGGTGGGCTGGAGCGCAAGAAGAAGAGGAGGTTTCGTGAGGCCGGTGTCAGTTTTCATCTTACCCCACTGAGTCTTATTGCGAACAGAAACGATGGCGTTGAGGTTGTTGGTGTATTCGGTGGATCCACCAAGCGGGAGGTTGAAAACATCTATATCGTTGTGGTCACTTCCGGGAGCACAACGGTCGCGTGGTCTGAGAAGAGCCGGGTAATAGTGCTTTTTGTGCGTCTTGCATCTGCTGAGAGCACCGCAGTACATGCGACAACCGTTCTTGCCGCTGTGACCCACCATTCCATTCCAATAAACGAGACCGGGCCCATCTGCAGTGGTGAATATAAGATAGAGGTAACTTAGATACTGCGAATTCGTGCGAGCGTTCCAGATTGGGAGACCTTCAGCTTGAAGCGCAGAAAGGTGATGTAGACCCGGAAAGAGAAAAGAGTCGAGGTGCTTCGGTTTATTGGGGCCGGGGATAAAGCCTCCAGGTCGAACATGCAGCTTGCGGTAACGCTTGTCTGGCGGCAAGTTGACGATAATCCATACATACATCCAACAATCGGACTCCTTACTGTCATATAATTGAGCGCCATCGATGGACACCATAAGGACAATGTCCCGTTGCTTGATGTCACCATCAAGCACAGCACCAAGGTAGTCCCAGCCCATCACGACATCGTCGATGATGGGAATGTCCCCCGTCTCTTGTAGGTGTTGAAGGACCGCCATCGTGCGTGTGCGTAAGTAGTCCATGTCAGTAGCGCTGTCCTTGTGCCGGTACAGGGCTTGCAGTTGGGGACCGATCGGAATCGTCGTGAATGTTTGAGCTGCGACTTTGGATCTCCCGTGAGTGCCCTGTAGTCTTTCCTCCTTCCAGCGGGACGTGTTGCATGTGGGACAAGCTTCAAGCTGAGAGAATGGACCCGTGAAGGCCATGCAGGTGTTGCGGCACATGTCGTGTTCAATAGATATGACCCCGGTGTACGAAGCGATCGATTTTTCTACGTTGTGGAAGGTAAGGATACGGTCCGCACCCGGGGACCCGAAGAAGGTGCTCCGCGCTGCTTGACAAACACGGTTGTATGCAAGCTGGGATGCGTTCTCGAGAGCAAGGTAGATTGATATAGAGAAGCGCATGCCTGGGTCGTTGACAGGATCAGCGTGGCTGGGTGGGTTGCGTATCCTCTCAATAGCCTCGGAGGTGAGCTTGGAAGTTGGATCTTTGAGAGACGCGTTCTTGAGTGCCAGTATAAATTGCATGTTGTGTTGCATCAACGGAAGAACAGCCAATTCAGCTAAAGCTTCAATGTCGATGGAAGGACGGGCCCTGCGTTCGTACTCAAAGCTGAATGGGAATGGAGTATTGCCATGATCTTCTGGTAATTGACGATCAGGCGTACGTGGACAATTGTCCTTTGGAAATAATTTCACGTTAGTACGTAGGAACGTCAGTGCGAGACAACTCACCTCGTTGTCTAGTGCAGGATGAGGAAGGTCGGGCGTATGCAGAAACGTATCCTATGGTAGATGTTAGTACGTAGGAACGTCGGTGCGAGACAACTCACCTCGTTGTCTAATGCAGGATCAGGAAGGTCGGGCGTATGCAGAAGCGTATCCTATGGTAGATGTTAGTCTGATGGGCGTGTAGGATGAGAGAAAACTCACCTCGTTGTCTACTGCAGGGTCAGGAAGGTCGGGTGTATGCGGAAGCGTATCCTATGGTAGATGTTAGTACGTAGGAACATCGGTGCGAGACAACTCACCTCGTTGTCTAGTGCAGGATGAGGAAGGTCGGGCGTATGCAGAAACGTATCCTATGGTAGATGTTAGTATGATGGGCGTGTAGGATGAGAGAAAACTCACCTCGTTGTCTAATGCAGGATCAGGAAGGTCGGGCGTATGCGGAAGCGTATCCTATGGTAGATGTTAGTCTGATGGGCGTGTAGGATGAGAGAAAACTCACCTCGTCATCTTGTGCGGGATGAGAAAGATCGGGCGTGTGCGAGGGGTTTCCCTATAGTATATCTCAAGTTTAGTGCACTACTGACTCGAAGAACGATACTCACCCCATGCTGAACCCGAGCACGCTTGCGACGTCCCATTCGGTGACGGACATCCTCGACCGTTTCGATGCGCCTTTTTGCCATAGCCTGGATAGTGGCTGCACGGCCCCTAACACTAACGGGCCCAGTCAGGTGGGGAGTGGCTTGACGGACTCTAGCAGAACGGATGCGTTGTTTTTCTGTCTCAGTCTGGGCTTCATCGATATGGCGGTACCAGGTGGCCAGGGAGACCGTATGTGGTTTTCCGAAGTTATACTTGCTGGAGGAACATACACACCGAGCGGTCGACTCTTCGTCTGCAATCGAAGCCATGGATGGCAAGGTTGTCGTGCGTAGAGCTCGATAGAGAGTGGAATGTAGCGGGAGCAGGTGCTGTGTACACGTGTCACGTGAGCGTATGTACATCAGCAAATCAGTCATTTTCACACAGTTCCACAGCCACCACAGTCCTTCCCAGTATGGTTACAGTGGCACATGACTACAGTGTGACAGTTCACAGTGGTGTACAGGGTCACAGCATTGCCACAGTGCCACGGTTTCACAGCCGTATTAGGGCACAGCGGGTCACAGCACATCACAGCGCATCACAGCACACAGTCGGCACAGTGGTACAGTGTTCAGCAATGTACAGTGTCACAGCGTGTCACAGCAGTACAATAGACAATGTGTCGAAGTACATTATGTATGATACTACTAGCCACTACTAGCTGGCAGAATGGAAATATAATGCAATCCATATTCACCATCTCAGGTTACCTCACACAACAGTCTCGGCTTCATTGAACCTTACTGTCGTTACTAGTCGTAGCCTATCATTGCGCCTGCAGACAATGATTGGCAGAACTTGTCCCGATGTACTAGTACACTACCAACTTCTTATCGATACAACAGACTTCCTGTCAACACCCAGCGATGATCCGTGTCGCGTCTCCGACCACCACTTCATTTGTCTGACCGCTATTGCTGACCATCTCCGCAACTAGTCTTCTGCAGGCCTGTCCACTCGGATTCCCCGGGTATTACTATGTCGCCGATATCGTAAGTGTAAAGCTTTCCATCGCTACAACCAAGCGCAGCACGCCGGCCGTCCTTGCGGTCCCATTCAAGTTTGTTGATTGCGCGACCCGTTCCAACGTTGGTAGTCACGGCGGAAACCTGGGGTACTGTAGGGATAGTTCACAATATCGTTGCATTTCTAAGTAGAATATCATGCGTACCTCCGTGTCGTTGTTTGAATTCCATGAATCGAACTTTCCCGAACCGTCGGCAGTACCAAATACCGCGGGATGCGCAAGATGCCATTTCGCATCGTAGACATAATCGTCCACCTCATCAAAAGAATATACTGGGGGAATGGTACGTGCTGTCGTTGATGGCTTTGCAAGACTCTTGGCTCGCCAAAGCTTCACCGTCCGATCCACGCTCGCCGCAAGGAATAGATCCGAAAAATCAACAGGGCCCGCGAGGGGATGGAAACGCAGTCTCATAACACGGCCAGCATGCCCCTTATAGATGTCCTGCTGGTCGAGTCCAGCCTTCGCACCAGCACGGTCGTACCTGTTCGCCTGGTACACGTTACCTTCTTTGGTACCAACCCAAAACGTCGTTGTCTCATTGTCAGGGAAGTCAAGCGTGGTGATGGCCACTTCGCCCGTTTTATTACGGCCGGCGTGAATCAGCACCAAGGTTTCCTGCACGAGGGGTTATCAATGCGGTCATGTAGTACTCGAGCAGAAGTGCAAAAAAAAAAGACCGATCCACTGACCTCGGGATGCACCAGCATGTCCACCAGCCAACTACAGACACTTCCGTCCGTGCTGCTGGTGGTTTGGTTGTGAGCGTTTTGGGTTCCAACCATTCTCATCGAGTAAATGCGGTGGGTGTGACCTGCTAGCAGCTGATAGTGGCGTGTTCATAACCGGTAAATGCTTCGACAGGGTGTCCCAAAGAAGGATCGATCGAACGAAGCAGCAATGCTCGGCCTCAGCAAAGTTACGTGCAGTAGCTGTGACACGCAAACGCTGCTGTGCAGAAGAGTGAGTCACGAACTGAGTCGACCCGAAAGCCAGGCTGAAGAGCTCTCCCGGCCTCAGTACCCAGTTCGAAGTCCACAGCTGCTGATGTCCACAGTGGCGGCGCTCAGTCTCTACGCAGAGGCCCTCCCGATACTGATTTGCGTCTCTCCAACACAAGCAGATTCCTTCCTGCCGAGATGGTATGCACGATGAATCCAGAGACTTTCAGCACCTTGGTTGTCCATCGGCCACATGAGTAAAATTGATTGAAAGGAAAGAAAATACCTGTAAGCCAAACGTAGCATCGAGGCCCATCTCCAAGAAGTCTTGGTTGTCCTTGTTGAAAATACGAAGGAACCTCTGCTGGAAGATGGAGGTCAAAAACGAAGCGGATAAAACCGACGCCGTTCGTGGAATTGGGTAGGGACTTCATCTCCAGCGATCCAACTTGATCTGAACAGCCAGAGAAGAGGTCGACTACATGTCCGTTGTTAGAGGCCCGTTTCGCGAAACCTTCGTAGAATTAAGAGGCCGCTGAGAAGGGAAGTCTTCTTGCGACGGTCACCTTACCTTCACAGCACGCTTGTAACGCTTAACATTATCTCGTTCGATGTTGTGATGGGAGGGAACAAATCGTTGCCGACCACCATTCCAGGACCCTCAGTAGCAGGACCACCAGAAAACAGTACGATGCAAGCGCCTGTATTGGGATATGTCGCCTTCGGGGGTCAGCGAGAGGTTACAGCACAGAAAAACACGTATACTCACCGCCAGCAATCCAACTGCGACACTCAAAGCGACTGCAATTTACCGCAACGGAAGCTTGTCATTCACGATAGGTTAAGGATCGCACTGGAGGAATACAAGTACTCTGGTAAGCTGGAACTCCACCCATTGCATCGGGAGTAAAAATCGGGCAGCGCCGAGTGCTTGCTGAGGCATGAGCAGACCAGGGCGAGGAGCAGCACGAGCCAGAGTGCTCAAGCCAAGCATGTCTTGAATTCATTCGAAGCATACTCCGTACCACCGTGGAAGACATAGGATTTACTGCGTTCAACGTAACCGAGTTCGTGGACCTGAGTCTGTAACGCGTCAGCTATTGTCCGCTGTCCTCGACGGATGGCATACCGTGGTACCGAGAGTGATAAGCCCGACGAGGGCACATGGTGGGATGTAACCGGGACTGGCAGGAGTGGCCTTACGAAGAACCTTGAGGTCTTCCTCATCCAAGCGAGTATCGACCACAAAGACGAAGATTCGGGGCACTTAAGCAGGACAAGAAAGCCGCGGTAGTGTACTTGGAGATTTCGTCAGGACTTCGACATTGCAGCGAATGCGAGGCTTATGTCAGCAGGTCCTTCGTAATACGTCCTATCCCATAGTTCTAATCTATCCGTTTCGTCTCTGTGCGTTGGCGCTTGTCGGCCGTACTGGCCACTCTCATCCATCATGTTGGTGGACTCTTGTCGCCGATTTCGAGGTTAGTGTGTCATTTTCGGTCTATGCATATGGCTCACGTCAGTCGCATTGTCGGTCTCCTGTCCGCCTGTGTTGGCGTACCGTATTGCAGCGCTCTCGTCAATCATGAGTACTCCTATCACCCGTGCTGATGTTAGTAGGTGTTTTATGGGCCCATACGACTCGTGTCAGCCACGTTGGCGGCCACCTGTCGCCCGTGCTGGCGTACCGTACTGTGGCGCTCTGGTCGATCTTGTTGGCCGTACCACTATCGTTTCTTTTCAATTTTGTCATTGACAATCGTGGTATTCCAGTGCTCTAGTATATCCTCTCTATATACCTGGCACCCCCCGTCTCATGTGTTCCGGTAGTGTCTTCCATTACTAACGCGTCTTTGCTCTGCACTCGCATCGCATCCGCGGATACCCTACCCACAACCCGTAAGTTCAACTCATTCCCTAATGTCCGACCAACCGTTCATAGGCTTTAGGTGCCGTCGACCAAACCGCCATCTACGCGGCCCGTCGCTCGTCAGGACGAGTACTACGGGCACAAGCACACCTCTCCGCTTTCCACTAGGTTCATCACCCACTTATTCGCTTGCCCCGAACTACCTCCCTCATCCTCGGGATCAATGGAAAATTTTTCAAAAGTTTATCGCCTATCCCCCCCGCCGCATGAAACTCCACCCTTCGGTCACATTCACCGCACTCGTCTTGCCGCAAAGACTAAAGGCTCGATTTCCCACCGCTCGTGGCTCGTCCGGCCACCGCCTCTTCATCTCTGCGTTCATGCTCGCCAGCAAGGTCATCTGCAACGATACGTGCTCGAACAAGTCATGGAGTGTCGTCGCGCGGGGTATGTTTCAGTTGCAGGAGATCAATCAGATGGAGAGGGAGATACATGGACCCTTTGACACTCGGTGAGTTCGAAGCAAAGGTACGAAAGGATTTTGCAGGGATTGGGCCGCTCCATACTTACAAACTACCGTCTACCAAAAAAGTCGACTCCCCCTCCGTCCGCCAACCCTTTTGCTCCGCCCAGTTTGAACTTCGCGTCGTCTCGTCCTCACCATCATCGCTATCCTTCGCCCCCGCAGACCGCATCCTTATCGCAGTGTCCCTCTAGATATGGATTAAATTAAATTTTCATGTAGTCTGTAGCATTTGTACGGCACAAGTAGATTCGGATATCTCACTTCAATGAGGACTTGAACTGTACACGGTGTATTCAATTGCATGGATGGAGATGAACGTGATAAGTACAGCTGGTATGTAATAAATGTACGACAAGCGGTCACATTTTTTGGCTCACAGAGTGCTCAAATGTCAGAAGAAAGGCAGCCACCTGTACAAGTTGTGAGATAAGTAAGAACAATGTGATCTGTAGAGTGACCATACCGGTAACCCCGTTGTCGGACATTCGACGACGCTTGCGAGTCGAGGGAAGGTCGCAGAGGGAGACACCATTCTTCCGGATACTGTGACGAACATGTCCGAGGTCGAAGTCAGCATACTGCAGCTTCCTCTCTGCGAGCTCAGCCCTGAACCGGTAGAGGTTCCCCAAAGCATCAATTTCCTCGAGCCTGGCAGTGGAGAGCTGCTGTTCAACGCGACAAATTTTGCGCTGGGCTCTGGCAACCTCGAGGACCAACTTCGCTTCATCCCTTTCCGCGCGCTCCTCCTCTTCTTCTTCTTCCCCCACTTGTCCCCCCTCATCCTCAGTAGAGACCTTTAACGATGGAATAAGTTCGAGCAAGGAAACGTCAGACAACTCACGTTCTCTGCTTGCACCGGCACATTCTGAGCGTGCATAGGGGATCTTACCGCGAAGCTGAGAGCATAATTACGGTATGGAAAAGGGGTTGTATGCGGTGGTAACGTGATCAACGACTTGGGGGCTCTGAACAAACCAATCGCGGCAGGTGTTCCTCGGATGAGAGAAGCACCTGTATTGGACGAGAGGATCCGTGGGGCAGAGGAAGACGGGGGAGCCGGTATAATTTGCTGTGAATAACTGATGCTGGCATCAGGCGTTTCTGGAACAATACTGGAGGAAGGATGTGAGTAGGAACCAGCACAAGCTTTTGTGCTAAGCTGAGGTGTATCCAAACCGCTACTCATAGTCGTGCACGGTCCCGGCTTGCCAAACGTACTGGGGGGCTCGGGGATTGCCATACGAGGACGACCTAGCAGAATGATATGAACACGACGCTATAGCAGAACGATACGGTAGGCGAAAATCATTTGACGCATTAAGGCTCCTGCCTGTCTCAAAAATTGTGGGAAAGTACAGGCCGACCGGACCGCCTTGGGCAACCGAGAGTGATACAGTGTGCTCACTCGTCCTATCTCCTTCCACCAACTGCTCTGCTTCACTCTATATGCTGCTGCGATGTCGACATCCGCCGGACTTGTTCGAAAATTCAGGTTGAGTCTGCATCTCCCTTGTAATCTAACTAACCTCCTCGCGGGCGCAGCTAGGACCACAGAATTACACGAGAATGTAAGGACAGACCCGCCAGCGGTCGCCTCATTCTGTTCAGCCGTGTACTTGTTTTAAATCGTCTCTTGTTGTGTTCGCTCAGGACGGTGAGCTGAGGGACCTGGAGGTTGTTGTGCAAGCGTTGAACGATATTGGGTGTGTGGGAGCAGTTTCTCCACTCTGATCATCCTGCCACTTCTCTAACATGGTCGCTACTGCTAGGCATATGCGACCCTCAAAATGAAAGGCCGCGTCGAACTCCTAACGACTGAAAATCTCAAACAGGTGCATGCTAAACTCACGAAGACTCTCAAGGTACAGATCGCCGAGAACAACGTCTTCCATGGTAGCACCAATAGTAACAACAATTCCGACGACGGTGAGGAAAATCACTACGTCAATGTGGGTTGTACACGGCAAACAACGCAGAAGGTAGCGCTTATGCGAAATAACCACTACTATCTTGCCTTCTGTCCGGTTGAATTCGTAGACCGCCAACTCGATTACATCTGTAAGATGGGGAGGGTGCGTCTTCTTTTACTGTGTTAACTTGCGCACCTCGCACCTGCAGTGGGGCTTGACATTCTCTTGTAGCAATACATTGCAAAGTGGCGAAATCCTTTTGCAGCCGCAGTTCGGTCGCGTGTCTTCGCGTGTGAGAACAACAAATATGGTATGAGCACCTCCGAGGAGCGTAGTTCGTCCAATACCGAGTACTTTACTCGGGGCGATAAAATCCCTGGTCTTCAGGTATGGACTTCTCGCAGGTTGGGTTTCCTTTACTCACGACTCACGATAGGTCAACGGCACGGACATTATCGCTTCCCGTCATGCAACCCAGTTTGCTCGTAATTGGGTCGTTGAAGGTAACGGCCCACTATTTATGGAATTTGTTACTTACCGTTACGGTGGTCTCGTGAGTACGCCCGCCCTCCCCATCAATCCTACCTGTGACTCTAAGCGGCAGTTCTTCCCTAGTATGTCTGACTCTGGTGCTACCTATCGTACCCGTGAAGAGATCCAGCGGATGCGTAGCACGCAAAGTCCAACCCGCGGGTTGCAACGATATATCGAAGAATGGGGTCTTACTTCCCTGCAAGAGCTCAGGGTGTAGATCTCTCCCTGCTTAAGTCGAGAAAACTGATGTATTTTTTTTCAGCAACTCGACAAGGAGGCTAAAGCAGAGGTTGACCAGGCCATCGAGGAAGCGAAGACGTCACCTGCCCGTCGTTCGAAGGGTCTGTGGACTGATATCTACGATAAGGGTCCGCCGTTCATGCGGGGACGGGAGCGCAAGGAAGTAAGTTGTTTCCTCTTTCTTCGTTCATAATTCTGAACAGGTGCATCATCCGCCTATCTTGTCTAATGGCCCGAACCCCACGCAACTTCTCAGTCACGAGGCACTCAATCTTCGTCATCTCTGTCAAAGAATGATACTAATGCGTTGTGACTTCGTAGCATCATATTTGTGCAAAGCCGGATAACGAGAACCCGGGTTACCCCTTGAGAACGGCCTAGCTAGTTTAGAAGTGGGCTCGAGTGCGTTTACCACACAAACTTCTTCAGAAATAGAAGTACATTTTTTTTTACCTCCAAAGGAGCTCGCTGATATGCACCGAAGACTTGCCGAGTAAAACGAGGCCCCGACATTATGCCAGAATGCTATCGTTGGAAACGAGTGGGATATTTACACGTTGTACAGCCTATCTGGATAAAATTTGCAGCCTCTGAACAATAATATGACCGCTGGGGGTCGAAAGATGAGTGATCCGGCGGGCCGGGTGGGTCCGTAGGACTTTTTCATATTATTTCCAAACTGGTCTACCTTACACCTGTTACTGTCTGCCTTCACGCAAACCGCTGTAACCCTGCCTCTAGCATTCCAACGTTCTTCTTTTCCTCACCCTCGATTTTAAAAAACATGCCGAAGTGCCCGCGTTGTGCGAAGTCATTTGGAACAGCAAATGGTGTCACCTTCCACCTCCAGCAGCCACGAACGGCGTGTCACCTTTGGGAACGGGAGTATATTTCATTCTTAGGCGATCCGACATTGGATGGTGCTAATGCGTTTGCTCTCCGTTCTCCGAACTTGGATCTTGCGCCGATGGACGATCACTTCGATGGCCCAAATGCTGACTACGACATCCCTGAAATCGGAGAGGGAGTGGAAGTTTTCGCACCAACGACTTATGCTGGACATTTTTGCCGAGGTGAGCATTTCGAAGGCGCTGCGATCGTATATGGCATCGGGGACACCTTCCTCAGGCGCTTCGACATGGATCGTCACGCTTTCCATCGTCAAACTAATATGTACTATCCTTTCGCCAACTTCGGGGATTGGGAGATGGCCAACTTTCTACTTCAGTCGAATCTCAGTATGAGAGAGGTCGACAATTACTTGTCTCTAAGTATGGTAAGCATTTGTCGTATTTTACAAGTTCATCGCTATCATTTACGTGCCACCTCTTACTGTACAGACGAAGAAGATGCCGCTCTCCTTCTGGACTGCAAAGGAACTTCGCGGGCGTATTGAGGATCTTCCAAAAGGGCCGTGCTGGAAAGTTCGCGTAGTTCCTACGCGCCATCCGACCACCAACCCTGTTCAGCTCTACTGGCGTGATTCTCTCGAATGCATAGAAGCATTGTTTAACCATCCGTTTTACGCAGGAAAAATGGACTATTCTCCATTCCATGTGTTCACTGCTGCAGAACGAGTCATGAGGGTATACAGCGAGTGGATGAGTAGCGACGGAGCTTGGGATTTGCAGGTAAAGGTTTCGAGGAAATAAATTGCATATGCTGACTACCTTCAGACGAAAGTTCCCGTAGGCTCCACGCTTTGCGGCGTAATCCTTTCGTCAGACAAGACGAATATCACCAACGTCTGTGGAGGCAAGGTAGCACACCCATTGCTTATCAGCCTTGCTAACATCAGGATGAATGTCCGGAACAAAGGTTCATCACACGCCTTTCTGCTGACCGCACTGATGCCCATCGCTGAATTCATCTATCCCGTTACGAGGATCCGTTCGGTCCTGGAAGCACGTCTCTTCCACGCATGCCTCGATTTCGTTCTTGAACCTCTCAAGAAAGCCGCTCAGTTCGGTCGGATGATGGCAGATCCACTCGGGAACGTTCGTTTTTGCTTCACCCCACTGGTCTCTTACATAGTCGACACACCTGAGGCGTGCATGCTTGCATGCGTACGAGGAAAAACATCGCCTGTCACGAAAGCTATGTACAAGAACTTCGGCGACCCGTTTCGTCACGGCCCACGGACCGGTGAGGAAACTCTCCGTCAGCTTGAGAGCATTCCCTGCGACCCCGATGACGTCGAGGCATACTTTGACGCGTGTGCACAATTTCGATTGAGTGGCGTATCGCGTCCTTTCTGGCGTGATTGGCTTCTCAGTGACCCCCACAGGTTTCTTACACCGGAGTGTTTGCATCATTGGCATCGCATGTCCTGGGACCACGATGTCAAGTGGTGTAAGTGTGCATTGGGTAGTGAGGAACTCGATTTCCGTTTTTCTCTTTTACCACCCATCACAGGCCTTCGTCAATTCAAGTCTGGGATCACTAAATTGAAGCAGGTTGGTGGACGCACCCAGCGTGACGTTCAACGATACCTTGTCGTTGTCATAGCTGGCGCTGCCCATCCCGATGTCGTCGCTGCGGTCCGCGCATTGACGGAATTCCGTTATCTTGCCCAAGCACCTGCGATCACAGAAGAGGGATGTGAAAAGATTGCAGCGGCACTCGCCGAATTTCATCATTACAAGCAAGCTATCATCGACGGAGGCCTTCGTCGAGGTGACCAGAGTGGGTCAATCCTTGAGCACTGGGAAATACCCAAGCTCGAGTTGCTACAAAGCGTTGTCCCCAGCATATCTCAAGTCGGTTCGGTGTTGCAGTGGTCTGCGGATACGACGGAGCACGCTCACATTGAGGTCGTTAAGGACCCAGCGTCAAGGATGAACAACAAGGATTACAGCTCGCAGATCTGCCGTCATTTGGATCGCGTCGAGAAATGCCGGATGTTCGATACCACCGTACGCTTACGCGGGACTGCTGAGGCGGGATCCTCTAGTTCTGCCGTCGAACATGACGGGGATCAAAGTGACGGAGAGGTTGATCATGCGGTTGACGACGTGGGTGAAGCTGAAGCAGCTGTCTTAAACGACTTGTGGGCACCGAAACAATCACCATCTGACTTCTTCGAAATCGCTGCCAAGCTTCTTGCGTCTACGACCCTTTCTTCCTCTCCGCTGCGCACATTCGTACGTGGTTCGGCTGCATTCCATCTCAACTTCCGCCCTACTTTCCGTCGTCTTTCGGTTGACGCTGCTGCGGAGAAATTTGCTATACCTGACCTTCGTAGCGCACTGGGAGACTACCTGGCTCTTTACAACCGCCTCGGTCGAAGGATCCGACCTTTTGGGGGAGCCAGACAGTCGGCGCAAGATATACCGCTGCCCTTTGAATATCTTCAAATTTGGTACAAAGTGCGTATCCAGCAAAGGGTTTATCACGATAGAGCTTCGACTGCTTCGGCGTACACCATTCATGCCCAACCGCCAAACGGTCATTGGAAATATGGTCGCTACGATGCAGCTATTCTGCAGGTGGATGAGGGTCATGACTGGCCAGACAGCGGCCTCACAGGTTTTTTTTTTTCGTACGTACTGTAGTGGAACTAATCCTAGTGCAGGACATGCAGTTGTTGAAGTCCGTCTCATAATGCGTCCACGTCCTCCCAAGGGAATAAATGTCCCGTGGGCAAACCGCTTTCTTGTCTATGTGCGGCGGTTCGATGTCGTCAACGTTGAACCCTCAACGCACCTACACGTGCTCAAGCGGGCAGTTCGCGCATCTGGATCGTACTTCGGCGATGTATTCCCTCTAGATCAGATCAGCTCCTTTGCTCACGTTGTCCCTCGGTTTGGTGAGACTGCCGACAAGAGGCTAACCTACATGAACAGCTTTCATGCCTCGCAGTCATTTTATTTAAACAGATACTTCGACAAAGATTTTTTCTACACTACCAACCACTGACTTGTGTACGTCTCTTTGATTGGTTTCCCTTCAAGTCAATATCTAGCTCCCTGCACAGACATACTATTCTGAATTTGAAACTTGTTCCTTGAATCCTAAAGTTGATGGTGCCGTATTAGAGAAGCTTGTAAAGGCAAGCGGAGCTACAGAGAGAAACAGGCATGAGCCATGTTCACTGACCCTTCCAGTGTATTCGTGACATCCAGATATGTCCACAAGGATTGTCTTCGGGTTCTTTGCCCTGTCGGAGGGGGGGAGGCGTGTTACCACTATCAAGGCAGGTTCAGCAACGTCCACATATCGTTGTGTTCATGAGACTACTGTTCAGTGTACATCCAGCGTCATCTTTCCTGCTGCACTCCGTGTCTGATATTCCTTTTCCCCATCATGGTCAGCCTTATGATCTATTTTCCCCTGCATTACACGGTGAGAATTGACAACAACAGAGAGAGGACTATGGCAATCGGTGGGATATACAAGAGTAGGAACAAGTTTACTTCTCCGGTAATATCGGCTTCGCTTGTTCTCTCGTATCGTGGATCCCTTGTTCTCTCAGTCACGACCTGCGATGTCCGAGTCATTACCCGTTCCTTGCTCTCGATCAGAGTTCTCTACGGTGTTCTCACTTTCTCTTCTCTTCTCTCCAGCGTTGCGAGTGTTTTGGTTCCTCATCTCATGGATGCTGGCCTTTTTCGCAAGTGGATGGTATGGCAAACCGGTCAACAGAAAGAAATGTGTATCCAAAGTGTTTTCTTGTTCCTTTTCTTCCTTGCTTTCACTCTGTCCCCCTTCCGTGAGTCTCACCCCACCGCCGTCCATTTTCTTCCCGGCTGATCTTCGTTTCATTCTACCCAGGCTTGCTATTCTTCGTTTATCTGTTCATTTTCATCCACACCTGTAAATTTCATTCTCTGTTGTTCACCGCAATAAACGCATGAAGGAGGACTTCCGCTCGAAGGCGATGACAAGCGCTCGCGGAGTGTATAGTCACATACATACAGGGCCTGTGGGTTTTTATAAAACTATACGAGACATGCGAGCACCGTACCCCCTCCACCACCACCAATGGCCGCCTCTACGCTCCTACCACACGACGTCTGGCGTAGGTCCTCTGGCCTCATCACTCCACCCATGTCCACTGCACTTGTCTCGCTGCCCCCCATAACATGCTTCGACCGCCGACCCAGCCAGTGTCTGCCACTCCCATCCATGCTACCCCTCTCTCAAGACGCGTCGGACTCTCCTCTGCAGCGGTACGATGACGATGTTGACGTCTTTGACCCTCCGTTCCAACACAAGCCATTCATACCAGATGACGCTCCTCACCTCATCGACTGGTTCGACTCCACCCTCAAACGGCCCGCTAGCTTCATCGCAGAAAAGACCTGCGAAATGGTCTGCTATCTCTGGTTCTCCTCCCCCTCCCCTTCCCCCCACATCTCATCGTCACACCAAATACCGAGTCCCCCTTACTCACCAGAGATACCGGCTACCACCTCGCCACTCCAACTCGCTCCGTCTGCCGCCTTTGTTTAGTTCATGCACAAGCTGCTCGAAACGACGCAAGTCGGCCAGTCTGTCATCGTCCTGTCGCTGCACTACATATGGCCTCTCAAGGAACGCAACCGCTTTACGAACGGTCTGCCAGGGAGCGAGTTCCGGATAGCAGTCGCTGCACTGATGATGGCCAACAAGTTCTTGGACGAGTGAGTGCCTATTCGACGCGTCTAGCCGCGTGTACTGAACGCGTCACAGCAACACATACACGAACAAGACCTGGTCAGAGGTGTCCGGTATCGACCTCAGCGAGATCCACAAAATGGAGAGGAGTTCTTGACAGCGGTCGACTTCTCGCTTCATGTGTCCGGCAAACAGTACGCGTCGTGGCTCCATCTACTGAAAGGCTTGGTGCTCACAAAGGAGACGGAGAGTAGAAAATGGCGCGGAGTACGTGCTCGCTCCTCGCGCCACGGCCGACAGTCACAACCAATGACGTCCATGTCTGTCGCTCGCACATATCGGTGGAGATGCCAGTCGACGTCTTACCGTGCACGCTCCACTTCCCCAATGCGACTCACGAATCCGCCTGCGTCCACGTATCACGTGACTCCACCTGGGCACAAAGCGTTCCGCAACCGATGCATTCTCTCCGACCTCGGTGTCTTTCAAGGAGTTGCCACCCCTGAAGCGTCCCACAGGTATGACCCTGCAAATCCCTGAGACCAGCTATCACAACTGCCCAAGTTCTGGTTCTTCGCCACTCGATTCTCTCTATTCACTTGCCAAAATGTCCTTGTCCTCTTCGCTGCATGCACAGAGATCTGCGCAGTCGGCGCAGTCTCAACCGAGATCGCACGTGATCGAAGGCCGTCCGCAAACCCTCGTCGCCGCTTACCGCGTGGACCGTCCGGTCAATGTGCCTCAGGCATGATTCATTCTCTGGTCGTAGTATGCACCACGATCTCATTAATTCCGCAGAGCTTGTATTATTACTCCCTCGCTGGCTCGTCCATCAACGGTGACTCGGAGCAGCCCAAGGGGAACCGCAAGGCTAGATTGCGGTGCTACCAACCACCCCCGCAAGTCCCGCCACCATCATACACAGTCCAGCAGCCACCGCATACGTCCCTATGGATTTCCAGTCGGCTTCTGTGAGTCCACATGACTCTCATGTGACCCTTGCTGCAACAAGACAGCCTTCACTGCCCCATTTGCACGATGCGATCTGGGCCAGGAAGTTGTCTTCTTCCAACTGCGGGTCTGCACACACGTACAAGAAGGTGTCACCTGTGGAAAGGGACCAATCACTGCAGCTTCCGCCGTTGAGAGGCGACGGAACTTGTGCCGTCCCTTCTGCGCCGTTTTCAAATGCTGGTCCTCCTGGCGTACAGTTCTATGCAGCATCGTCTACTCCTGCCAGCCAGCACCCGCATCCGTACCACCACCATCATGCATCCCACCATCGGAGCTCGCCGGCATATCCTTCGCCGCATACGCGGACTTACGGTCGATAGATTTCTCGGCCCTACCGTGCACCGTCGCGTCTACTTTTTTTTTCACGTTCTGGCATCCGCACATATTTTATTACATTCATTCTCTATAACGTGGCATTTTCTGACTGGCATCCGCATTATATTCCCACTTCTGAGAGAGGACATGGCACCACTGCTTTATTGTACTACAGTAACCGTTATCTTTTTTTTTCGTGCAACTTGGTCAGCATTCCATCACTCTCCTCTCCGCAATTTTTGTTCGCACCTTTTTCTATATCATGCGAAACACGTTCTTGGGACTACGATCCTCCACGCTCATAGGCAGTGTAGCGTAGGTAGCAGAGTAGCAGTAGGAAGGGCCTCACATATCAAGCGCAAAAAATTCAATGTCTGTCCTCCACATGCAAAACGAAAATGCAGATGAGTTTCACCGGCAGCATATGCACTCAAAAAACTCATGAGGCCCGAGGGGCGATCACCCGTAGCAATGGACGCAACGGCCGCTCTAACCCATTGTGATCCCGTGACTTCATTTGGTGTTATTTGGTTGTGCCTCGTGGTGGTCGTGTGTTATCGGTGTCGCATGTGAGGTCGTTGGGTACATCTGATCACTCCGTTTCCCTTCGTGGGGCTTGAGGCGTATGTCTGCGACGTTCTCGGCGTCGTCAAGAGAGTCAAACGCTTCAGGTGAGAGTCTTTCTCCCATCGTCTGTGGAGCATCAGCGACCGTACTACCACTGCCAGCACCAGTCTTATGCAGAGTCACTCATACGAGTCCATCTGCGCTCTGCACTCGATTCCGCTAGCTAATTCAACCATGGCATAGCCGTGAGTCGCCATTTACATTGTCATCCAATGGCTTAGACCGTCCCATCCCGCCCCAAATCGACAATCCCTACATGACTCCCTCCACCAGTGGCGACGACTCGTTTTCTCCCTATATTCATCCGATTTGCCAATACAGTGGATTCCCTCTGCGTCCATGTCCTGACTTCTTCATAACTGGAGACGTCATGCGGCACCGGCAAGATGCTTTCGATTCTGCAGATCACGAAGCCTTTCTGGCTCTCCTCGAGTGCGTGCCCCTCTTTTCCCTTCCTTCCTCTCCTCACCTGCGACCAGCCTCTTCACACGACCTCCGCACAACCCTTTTGCCCCTCTACGACCACCTCCTCCACTCCCTTCTCGCGCATTTCCCTCGCCCGTACTCACATCCCTCCCGGCCACCCTCTTCTCTCTCTTTCGCTACCTCCTCATTCCATCCAGCCACTTCGATCTCCTACATCAAACACGATTCTCCATCCACGCTGCCCTACCTAAGTCTCTCCCTTCGAGTCTAACGCGCAGCTGCAGAAGTATGGGCATCTGTATTGTGACGGTTGAAAACGAAGGCGAGGGGGATGGCGCTGGTATTGATGGCAACGGAGTTGAACGACGTGGATGCTAACTTTTGTCTGCAAGGTATGTTCGTTCGCTCTCACGCATGGTTCGCCCGTTTGTAATTATACGCATTATTTTTTCCAGTCTGTGTCACACGCTACACACGACATCTTCATCTATCGTTCCCGCCGTCATTGATTATCGCCTTTCCGGCTCTCCATCCACGTCCTCCAGCGACGAACAGTCGCTCTACATCCTCGGATGAACATACACCGCTCTCCGCCACACAACATTCGAATCTCGTACAGCGCTGACTCTTGAGAAAGTGGCTGATTCACACCATCCCCTCGATACTGTGCAAGTAACGAAACATCCGTCCTTGAAGTTCTTCATCCTCCACCGCTCAATGCTGGGGGGCTGGCTTTTGCATTGCTCGGCAGATTCGTTGCAGTGGATGGAGTTTTTTGTCCGTCCTCACCCCAAGAGTGTTAGGTAAGATGAGAGATGTTTGAACGTGCACCTGCTAGCAGTGATTTATGTTGCTGTAGTGTTCCAGTTCGCTGACTTTTCAAGGCCGATAATGTCTGAGCGTGTTCTCGGTCCTGTCCGAACACGTGCTGATTGAATTAGTTCTAGTACGTTATTTGTCATCTTGTAGCTCGACTATTGCTGAACATTGTCTTGTGGTCACCGTCGGTCACCTCAACGTCGGTGTCGGTATGGTTAGACGTGGCAATGCACAAACCAAAGAAACAGTCGTTGGCGGTCCTACCCGTCGATCGACACGACCTACTGCTGGCCAAGGAGGCGCTGTCGCCCAACTAGAGAAAGTAGGTAAGGCGGTCGAGACTCCGCACAGGCATCACAAGCCACAGGTTGTACTTTCCAACGACGAACATGTCAATCCCATGGCACCTACCACTCGACGTGGAAGGAGGACCCCGCGCAGTGCGCGTACAACTTCTCAAGCCCAGGTAAGCTGACATGCCAAAACAATGATTCGCTCCGGCCTAACTCTGCTAGGACCAACACACGTATATGTCTAGCGGGGCGGAGGGTTCAAGTTCCCGCTTTGGGTTGCGGACTGATGGCTCGCAGCAGCCCTCCTTCGTTGGTACGCAATCCCTACAAGATTATGAGCAGAGCCGTACCAGTTCGGTGCATGTTTCCACTGGAGGTGCGTTGGAGTCATCTCAGAAGGTGCTCGTGCCCGTTCTTACCACCGAACCACAGGTCTTTCTTCCGTGACTCAGGGCTGCGACTCGGGGCCGACGGAGAATCGTCGTCGGATTGGTTCTTTCCCAAACACATCCCGAGGTAAAGCTGTGGCTGGAAGACAGAGGTTAGATCGTCGTAGTGGTGGTAACCTATCTGCCGTTCCCGAGGCAGACAACTCCCAAGAATCAGACACGAACGGCGGTAATGGTGGCCGTGAAGATGTTCGAGATAGCGGTGATCTATTCGACAACTCTCAAGTTGATAGATCCGATACTGAGCAGTACTCCGAGCAACGTTGGAGCGACGACGAGCAGAATGCTTTGCCCAGCCCAGAGGTCCGCTCTGTTGACGAGACAAATGCTCAACAAGATGCACACCTCGGCTTTTTTGGAGGCGGGTGGTGGTCCTTATGTCGTCTCATGCCATACTTACTTTTCCATCTCTCTCTCACTCTCTTCAGCACTGGATGCCAACACTCGCCGGAGTGATGACATGCCGTCTCCGCTGACTTCACCCACTACTGAACTGTCGCAGACTCAGCCACTACCGGGCACAACTTCGAAGCATCCTACTCAGCAGCGCCAGCATCCTGTCCAGAGTGTTCCTTCTCAGGGAGGCTTGCCATCCCGGCTTCCACGCAATTCGCATTCTCAGTCTGTGCGCGAGCAGCATGCCCTTCCCCGACTTCCTTCTTCTCGGGGAGGCGTTTCCTTACGTCTCGCGGCTACCTCTCATCAGTCAGAACAGGTCCGGTCAAACATGCCACAGCTGAATGTTTCCCAGAATCGGGAACGTTCCCGAACACCAACACCTGTTTTATTGCGTAGTTCATCTCCTGTCGTGTCCCATCATACCCCAGGTAGGCAAGCTGTTGGTGCCCGAAGGGATGGTATCCACGAGACCCGCGAAGCTAACCAAGAGGTATATACTACATTATTGTTGATTACTGGCGCCACTACCATGACCCACTAGCCTGGAGTTGACTACGATGTGCTTGGTCGGCATCATAGCCTAAATCGTCGTCGAAGATCTCCCTCGCCAACCTATTTAAACGATGTACATTGTGGCCACATGTCTCAGGATCGCCGCCCCTCGAAGAAGACCCGCCCCGATGCAATGTTGTCTGGCCGACAATCGGCTGCAGAGGAGCTGATGGATGTGGACAATGCAAAGGCCAACTCTGGTAAGGGCAGTGCGCGTCTAGGGCGTGCACGGAACACTGTCATTGTGAAGCCGACAACACTGGCGTTCTACCCTCCATTATGGACCAAACTACTTGACGAGGCCAAGGCAAGGATCCGGCTTTACGTTGCCACTGAGGAACCTTTCCTTAGGCTCGAGACTGCTGTTGATGGTCAGTGTAGTGAAGAAATAATTGAGCTGGTGGTCAAATACCAGGAAGACCAGAGTGAGCTCGAGGCAGGTAAATATATTCCTTGTGATACATTTGTGGTCCGTTCTCAACGTTTTCCTATAGGCTTCTACCCACAGTACAAGAGGTCTATGGCACGGATGGTAAGTGGCTGTGCACTACCAGTTCTCACTGTTTGAGGTTGCAACAGTTATTCAATGATACGCAAACATTCCGGAGCGAAATCAAGAAGGTTGCTGTCCGGATTGTTCCCATCGAATATAATTTGTCTGCCCCCAAAAGTGCTACAACCGAACGTGAGCGGCTTGATGCAGTCAAGCAAAAGGCCACTGTGCTTCTTGAGGGAGCTAAATTCCTGCGAGGAGAGTGTGACAGTCTCGTATGTACAATCTCTTCCAGCCTATGTAGCTGACCAACCATGTTAATTATTAGGGAAAAGCCAGTAATTTTGCGCATCCTGCCCTACAGAATATCTGTCTCGGAGTCTACTACAGCAACAGTGTAAAATCCCTCCGTCAGTATGTCGAGTTTCAGCACTTTGTCCCGTACAAGGCTCTGGCCCTTGCTGCCGCTATCGTGAGTTATTTGATCATTCAGCTCAGATGCTAACCATCGTGTCCCCCTAAAGGTTCATAGTGTTCTTTTGACATACGAACGGCATGGCTTCTCTAAGGCAGAATCACTCAATGTGGGTGAACTCGAAGACTCGTACCAGAGGCTCCTTGCCTTAATGGATACTGTTGCTCTTGATACGTACCACGGCCCAAAACTCAGTGCCATGTTGGAGGACTGGGCACAAATGGGAATGTAAGTGTTCATATATGAGCTTGCGGATGTAATCTTACTAGTTTTGCAGGACCGGTTTTGTCGCCAAAGATCCAGTTCTGGTGAAGCAGGGAGGTTGGGAAGTAATTCTAGACTAGTATCGTCTCTAATTTGTGTCAGTCTATACAATCACGATTGCAATAGCAAGCTTCCGGTGATCATTTACATTCAGAGTGTGGACAGCATCAGACAGTTCAGGTCTATTCATACAGTAGTAGACAGTGTAGGCCCTCTGTATCGTAATTGACAGTACGGGGTTGCTGTACAGTAAATGGAGAGTGTGGGGCTACCATACAGCGATGGACAGTATGGGCTGCTGTACAGTGCCTGACAGCAAGAGGCCTCTGTACGGTGATTGACAGTTTTCCCGGCCCGGGACTGTGGTACAGTGGTTGACAGCGCTTCTGGGTGGAGCTGCAGTGCAGCAGCTGACAGCGCTTCAGGTAGCCGAAGTAGCTGACAGCGCTTATTAGCCTTCGCAACTGTAGAGCATGGCACAGTTAAGGTACAGTTCTAATATTATACATGGAGCTGTACAGCACTGTTACCTAACTGTGGGGCAACCGGACAGTGGGGGACCTTGCTGTCACGCTGTAGCCGCTGTACAGCGCTGTACAGCGCTGCACAATACTTGACTGATTTGCTGATGTAGGCACTGCGAAAGTAGTGCGTAGTGTGAAGTACGCAGTCAGACAGTGCATAGACTAGACGTAGCGTAGCGCAGACACAGACACAGCACAGACACAGCACAGTGTGCAGCCCAAAAAGGAAGGTGTCACATTCATTATCGACCACGTCATATTTTTCACATCTGTATCCTATCTCGTCACACTGGGTCACACCAGCTCATGTCCAGTTTTCACTGGGTCTCACCTTTGTAAGATGCACATGCGCCAACTCAGTACTGCTTCGATTCCGCCCAGTGCCCACCTTGACTAGTGATATCCGTTTCTGCTTGATATTGCTGAGGGTATCAAAGTCAAATTCGACCACTCAACGCATGGTGGCAGAGTACACGGCAGAGCACGTCTGCGATTAGGTTCCTTACCTTGACGGCAGGAACGAAAATACGGAAGGCTATTTGCCATCGCTACAGTATTCTTATTGTGCGTCGTTACTCTTCCCGTTATTTCTTTCATCGTTTATTCCGCCAGCAGGGAGAGAAACCATCATCTTCCAGTGTGGACTTAATTTTTCCAACATAGGGAGGGATAGATAAGGCAGGCGCATGTGCATGGAGGGCACTACAAGTGCGTTTTTTTTGTCTAATTCGCAATGTTAATGTCTGGGGAGCTGATATCCACAACCGTGACGCGAGATCCTATGTTCACGTCCATTGACCTTGAACCGCAATCGCGACAGTATTCCGTTAGGTGGAGAAGGTGCCCAGCGCACTGCCCCTTTGCTCGACGTGCCTTGTTTCCGTACTTGCCCAATCATATTCATATTTGTGGATGTAACGATGTAGTGACGGAATGTCTAAACAGACAAACTGAGAACAGAGGGGGACAAAAAAGTGAGGTTAGGACGGAAGCAGATGTAAGTTTGTGGGACCTGCCTGGGGAGAGTCGAGGATTGTTTGAACTACAACGTTCGCGTGAATCCTTTTGCTTTGGTAGAGCTGGATTTTACGTACCTACTGCGAGCATATGTCCCGACAATTACAGAGACATCTGCAGAACCGGATCGAGTACAGAGAACTCCGCACGATCCACTTGATCCATTCACGACCTTGGGTCGACAGTAAGGGTACTGGTATATCTGGCAACAATCGAATCGATATAGTATGATTACACAAAACTTCATAGTCCCGGACTGTGATAGAGCAGTCAGAGCCCAATCGCAATCAGAGTCGCACCAAAGTGCAACAGGACACATGGCATCAGCAAGACACTCACGTTCCTCCTACAGGCTCCCCGCCTTCTGATAACGTCAACATCGACACCATCTTCTCACATCGACAGCCGTGGCGTGGTGTGGATCAGTGGCTGGCGTGCTGTCAAACATGTATTTATAGCCTTCTCGAACGAACAGATGAGCACGAGTTATGAGAGTCAGAGAGTCAGTAACGAGGGCACGTTGAATGGAATGAGATGAACGACATACCTTTCGCGTTACATTGCTTTCCCCCGAGTAGCCAACCTGCACCACGGGACTCACAGCCTGATCATCCACGTTGCTATTAAGATGCTCACTACATGAGGTCTGTAGATGTCGTTGTCGGTTGATTCCAACTGTGGGGACGCTGGAAGCAGGACCGCAAAATAGGCCGAACTTGTTGCAGGTGCACATGTCTGAAGACGGTCTGCTGTGTGCGCAAAACGTTTCCGTGTCGATGGTCTGCGATGGATGATAAGCGTAAGCACCCGAAGTAATGTTCGTCAGGATGTGCGGCGACGCATCGCAGCGAGGTTCAAGTAGTCCAAGATTTCAGTATACAACAGACTTTCCATATTACTGCAGCACTTCCACACTATTATTGACATCCGCCTGAGGAAATTTCCGTTCCGCAGTTCTGGAGTCGAGCACGAATACAGGAGATCGACATGAACTTCGACATGGTTGCATGAAACGCGCGTAAGCGTGCAACCACGTCACGTCAATATTTTTCTAGCAGCCTCTCAATCAGAGCACAATTAAATATAATCTACAAACGACTGTAGCTTCTTTGCAGTTTTCGGAGGAAACTTGAATGCAGACAACTTATCTCCAAATGTCCGAACGATGTCCGAAATGCCAGATTTCAAAGCTACCCAACGTAATGTTCGTCAGTCCATCCGAAATCCATAATGAACCCGCGCAGGCCGAACAAGAAGTAAAGGACATACCATCAACTACGACGTTTATCGTTTCTGAAGCTTTCGCAACTTCGACACGAGTACGCTCTTTTTGGCAAAGGACGGTAGAATCGGCTTGGGTCAGCTCTTCCGGAGAGGGGGGAACGTATAGCACGCGAACTTCATTTTGATAATCTTCTGCAGCCTGGAGGAAAGATAGAAATGCTTCGAGTATACGGAGGATATCACGCTGGACCACCCCGTATCTGTCCTCCGTAAGAGAAGCACAGACAAGTGCAGAAAGCGCTGTCGGATGTAGGGTCAGCAAGAATCAAAATACAAGACTCGGAGAGACGCAATCTCTTGGCACTCACATTCTATAACAAGCGCATCCAGTTCTCGATTAGGAAGAGACATCTCTGCGCGCTTATGTATCCGCTCTCTTACGAGCCACTCGTTCAGTTGCCTATATGTATCTCTCGACCACGAAGGCGCGTACTTGACCAGAGCACCACAAAAACTCTGCCTGATAAACAGGATGAAGGAGCCGAGGGTTGTGGGGGGTTTGTGCACTATACTGTTAGCCGCAGTCGGCGCGGGGACAACAGACGTCGCGGAAGCAGCGACCGAACGGAATAGTTCGGGGACGTGCGCCTCCTTTGCAACGGTCTCTACCTCCTTTGCGACCTCCTCTGTTGCCTGTGAGAGATCCGAGTCAGAAGCTAGCGAATTGAGAACACGCGCGAGAGGCGATTGTTGCGGGGGTTTGTATATGGGCTGACGAATGATAGGCGTCGACGGGGGATTGGGGATTGTTGCAGCAGGTGTTGCGACTGGGGGTGGAGGTGACGGAGGTGCTGGCCAGCCTCGACGTAGGAAGGTTTGGTAGTCATGCCCAAGACGAAGAAGCGCTGCGCGGGTGAGCGTGCTCCATAAGCTGGGACTGTATTTTTGGTCCGAGAACAGCGAAATTCGACGAGTGCTACTAGACGGGCTGCTATCTGTGGCGAGGTTGCGTAGTTCAGAGTAGGCAAAGTGGAGAAAGAAAAGGTCAGCGGAAGTGACGCCGGATACCAGTGTCACGTTTGGTTCTGCAGTGGTATGGGAAACGTCAATTGGCTACACAAAAGAGGTCCATCACAAGGTTTAATAGGTCGCATGGACTTCGCTAACCTGAGGGATGTACAAGTCGAATAGAATGTCTGCAAATTCCCAATTGACCAGGGTAACCAACCCAAGCAGAACAGTACGGTACTCCAGACGAAGGTAGCGCAGTGGTAAGACGAGCGTCCAGGGACCCCGGATGAAATGGGCAGTAAAGGGTCGCAATAGGCTCTGCAGGAGGGGTATGCGAAGCAGGATGGGTAAGACGATGACTCTCGTGAGGCCAAATACCACACTGTATGCAGTGAACGTGACTAGAGTGAAGAGTCCAATGGTGATGAGGAGCAGAGGTAAGTTTACGAGGAGGTTGGACTGTGGGAGTGAGTGAAAATGAGGGAACAACACCTCCGATAATAACTCACGGGGTTCGACGGCACATTTCGTGACCATCGGGGTACGAAACGTTCCCGCATAATGTTGCGAAGGGAGAAACTGAGTGCGAGCCATCCCTGTGCCATAACGAGGAAGATTAAACAGCCATTGAGGTAGTAGGGGTGCTTTCTGGTGCAATGGTCGAACACGTATTTTGGTTATCCATGACCATACTACTCACTTTGATTTCACGAAGACGCTCAAATCCAAACTCTCTCGAATACCAGGTGCACTATACAAATGCAACGACAACAGTAACAAAGCGGACGCGGTGTAGACGGTAAATATGCGGAACGTGTTGGACTTGGTCAAGGCGCTTGCTAGTGTTTCTCGCGGAGACGGTGCCACCGTGTGGTGGGCTAGAGAACGTCGTTAGTACTCGTAGTGGATGGGTATCTCTAGAGATACACAGACCAGCGAGGTTCAACTTTCTTGACACGATTGTGGGCAGTACGCCGACGATCCACGCCAACAAAGCGACGAGCCAGGTTCCCGGACTGAAGAGCCGCATAGAGAGACTAGAGTCATCGCTGCTCCAAAAGAGAATGTGAGATGCGAGCGAGAAGGCTGCCGAGAATGCAAAGACGTTGCGATTTAGTCGGCGCTTTAGTACAGCCTTGACAAGTGGTTCAAATGACTGAGATGCCGGTGGAACAGTGGGCGACGGGCGTGCATAGAAGGACGACGTGAAGCTTGCAGCCATCGTCCGACTACTAGCAGGGTCAGTGAGCGCACGGGCGGTCGACATGAGCGCAAGTGGCACGGTCACGTGATGGGGGCCATTTACCACGGGTCTTATGTAATACTATACCCATACTCCATGTTTTCGATGGTAACTTGCTGGGTGTCCATAGATCGCGGTGTCAGCGAAACTGACATCCCCCTGCTTTATCCCATCGAGAAAGAATTCGGGCTTCTGGTTTAGGTATTCAATGTCTTCGCAGTGAGAAGGTGAGGTCGCCCTCGCTTGCTTGTGTCGCATGGGTTCACGACATCACCTGTAGAATATGCATTAAGACATGTCGCAAACATCAATTATACCATGTAAGTCTACTACTCCACCATGATCATAGAGGCAAAGGGCTGCCAATTTCACGTCACGAGAGATGGCATAGAAGACCATCGCGGTCATAGTCGAGATCAGTGAAAATTCTACGAAGTCTTGATACTCTATAATTGGTAAAATTCACAATGTGAGTGCCATCATTTATGCAAACAGCTGTAAGAACCCATTTCCGCAGTAACTGTATGCTGGGTCGATCCGTTTATCCATAATCCAATCCCAGCGACCACTGTCTCTGGACGAAGTATGGTCCACAAATAAATGGAAGCGGCCGCTCCCACAATTTGTCATCTGTCCAACTGATCCTTCGATCCTGCGCCTGTATTTCCGTTGCCAGGAATTCGAGCCAAAGGGGGTAGTACCCTGACCACGCTCAGTCAACAATCCAAAGACGACCATCATCGCCCGCAATGATGTTTCGAAGGTTTAGATCCTGACGTGTGAAAACGAGTGGCCCGGAATCGTGAAACTTCTGCTTCCTCAATGGGTGATCTTTAGGTACACCTCCTATATGCAGTGCCTGCTGGAACCGTTCATTGAATAATGTTGAAAACTCCGAGTATGAGAAGAAAGGACCACGGCGAGACCGAACCTCACCAAAAACGGGGGATGCACATATCTGTGGCCCCTGCACGCTCAGAGGGCCAGGAGGCGTCATCGGGGATGCCTTGAGACGATGAAGTTGCCGGACGTAGCGGCGCAGGGTAAGAGCGACGAAAAATTTCTGTCACACCGAGAAGGTTGGCGAGACCTTAGCAAGTGTTTTGCCTTTGATATAGCCCATGACGATCAGGAAATCCCATTCCCCCTTCACCACGCGACGTATGCGAGGAACTGTTATAGTCCTCTTGGAGGAAACGAGTTGACGGCATCGACTTCGAGAGAGCCAATTGCGTCCTCCTCCACGTTTACCGACAGCTTCCCCCACTGTAGTGGGAGTCAGTTTACACACGCCATACTCTGGGTGTAATGTTGACGCCGCGTCGCTCCAAAGAGGCTCGGAGTTCAAGATTTCCGGTTACCGATCCTGTTTCGACTTCGACCTAGTGTTGCACGGCATCCGTCATGATCCCGCAACGTCGGATTGTAACATCGTCAAAGCTGGCTGGTACGAGCGAAATAGAGCAGTGTGGAAGGACACTGGAGTAAGCCATGACTTCTTGCGGTTCGACATCTCGTCCCCCGACAAAGTGCACACCTCCATTCTCATCGCTGAGATGTTTTGGGAAGACCGGCATTCTGGTCAAGGTCTCATTTCTAATCCATCAATTTACCCGCTCACAGCCCCGTAGATGCCACCGAATCTACCGACACCGACGCCCCATTAAATGCTTCGCGAGACGTCGCAGGAGATTCTACTGCGATTAGTGCCGACGAAAGCAATCCTCATGAAAATGAAGCTACCAGGACCAGCGGGAAGACGAAACAAGAGGCCAGGTCTTCGGTTTATAGAATCGGCAACGATCTCGCCAGTTGGGCAACCATGGGTAGTAGAGCTGGTGCTGTCCTGGAGTGGAAACATAGGAAGGCTACTTGTATCCGTACGCTAACGTTCCCAGGGTGTCCGCAAGCGAGGTAGCGACTCTGCTTGTATTAACCTCGGAACTCAAGCAAAGGCACAGCGTTACCGAGGCGGATGACTGGTTCGTCCAAACCGTGTTTGAGGCACTCAAGTGCCTATTTGAAGTTGTTGAGAAGGACACCGCGAGATATTGGGGGGGCCTGTGGAATAAGGTATTGATCCCCCCAGAGGGGAGCGTGAACGAGGAAGTGTGCGCCAAGTATCATGCAGTTTTGGCCGAGGAGGCTGAAGAGATGCACCGACGCGAAAAAGAGGTATCTCGTCTCTCACCTGTTTTTGTTATTTGTACTTACAACCAAACAACAAAAGGAAAGGTGGTGGAAAGAACATCAGGCTCTGCACGAAGCTACGAAAAGGGAACGCGAGCAAACGCTGGAAGCTATGAAAAGGGCACACGAGCGATGTCGCGCTGCAGAGGAGAGAGCACGGGTAATCGAGGAAGAGATCGCCAAGTTGCGGCGGGAACTGGAGGCGGCGAGGGCGGGGGCAAGTACTTGACAGGTTTGAATTTTGATGGACAGTGGCCGCGAGTGCACTCAATACTAATCCCACTTTTTGAGGGAGCACGATTAGTGGAGGAGGCAGCCGCGAAGCTGCTGTGGGGGCTGAGGGCATTGAGGACGGCTGGGACAGGTGCCTAGCAGGTCTGACGGACGGTGGTGCCCTCACATACGCTTATACCAATCTTACCTCCTTGTCGTCGTATCTAGCTTGCATATCAGTCCATACTTAGAGTTCACTGTTATCAGTAGTGCGTATGTTACCCTCGCTACCCACGTACCATGGGCATACACTGCCGAAGCACTGGCGTTCTCCCACTCGGACTATGATACCAATCTAATGTCCACACCTACTCCCTTCCTCATATCCCAAGTTGTCTTGGTCTTGTGTCTCCTCGCCAACTGTACCATCCCCGCGTTCTCCGGTGCTGGCACGATGAAGATCTCTGTAAGAGGTCCGCTGAGCTACAACGCACTTCCAAGTAGTCGCGTGCGTTAAACCCGTTACACACCGTGTCCACTGTCTGGCCGCCGCCGGTGTAGCATAGGGCCATGGCACAACCTAGCATTGCCCCCGTACAAATAAAAAGAGTCGGCACGTCGGATAGTCCCGTCAGCAAAGTTGTCTAATAAGGGTTGCAACCCGGACTGTATGGGAGGACCACGAGAAACACCATCCTTGCGGTCCCGAGTTTTGAGGCGTTCCACACACCTCCCAGATAAAAAGTCGATTGCTGAGAAGGGGCAATAATGGCGGTAGTGAAACAGTGGCGAGGTCAAGACTTAGCGCCTGCCACAGAGGACTGGAGGAAAGATGTAGGTTGGATGATGCACTGAGTCCCTCCCCGCGTCGGTCGTGGCCACACATTTCTGGTACCATGTGGGACCAGCTGAACTTTGGCGTTGGGACCCTGGACAACTAAGCGATAGATGCTCTGAATAGTGGACCTCCAATGAGTGACGGGGTTCCTGTCAATGGTCGACGTCTTCAAGTTGCTGCGCGAGCCGAAACCGAGAAGTACACATGTACGCGCCTTGCAACGTAGACTTTTTTTCTATACTTAGTCTTTCATGACAATCTCCGTTCCGACGCACCATCCAAAGTATCAGTGCCTTTCTCCGGTTCGACAGTCTCCCCGGAGTGACTCGTCTTCCAAGTTTTACGTGGCGAGTTGTCCACTGAGCTAGGGGAATTACTAGCTTCGCCTTTCGTCTGGGGGTAAGGCTTGCGGTCTTCAGCAACGGTGGGTGTCGCAGTCGATAGCTGGCGAGATAGAGACCACTTGCAGCTTTTGAATGGCTTTTATCGCACTTGAATTGGGACAGTGTTGCCGACGTAGCTTTCTAGCGTTCGTGTCATCTTGCAACCACGACGATGCTGTCCCTCGATGAAGAAGTCCGACTGTACACCACCAACGCAGAACGAGAAAAGTGCTCTCTCCAAGCTACGCTCTTCGGTATCGTAGTCGCACTGACTTTCTAGAACGCGCTTACGTCCGTGATTCAATTACTGCGGCAGAGTGAGTCTGGTTGCCTTCCCCTTACCCACTTCAAAGCTCGTGCATGCTAAGACATGATACGAGAGGTACTCGCCGGCATGCACAAAATTGTTATCGCAGTATATGACCACGCTCAAACTGGTCAAGGACTCGATGCCGCCGATCGAAGAGTTTATGGCAGTACACCCCGTCGACGGTCGCATCATCTCACAGAGTATCGAATAGAGTGAACATCCATGATGTGAGTGAATGCATTCGAAAAAGAGTGGCGGAAGGGGGACTGGTGGAAACGTAATCCATCACGTGACAATCGTGCACGTTGGACCCGTTCGCGCCTTGTCAGACGCAAACCGGAAGCCATGTCTCACAATTCGACGCCCAAGGTGGTCCTCGTGACGGGGTGTACGACAGGAGGAATCGGATTTCATCTGTAAGTCTGTACCTAGTTTCTGTCTGGGTTGGCTATCAACTCTGCTCTGCCAATCATACAAGCGACCGACATTGAATTACAGTTGCGAAGAGTTTGCGGAAAAAGGATGCATAGTCTATGCGACTTCACGCAGGCTTGAGACAATGCAAGGGTTTCGACACGACACAATCCGAGCCATGGCGTTGGACGTCACCAGGGACGAGGACATTAGTGCCGTGGTGCAGAAGATACTAGAGGAGCGGGGGAAGATAGATATTGTGGTGAATAACGCGGGCGCGTTGGCTATTGGTACGTATAAGTCTGGTTGTCCTTTCCTTGTCTTTACGTTGGGTCTTGTGCGCTCGAAGAGCATACCGCTGATGCGATCCATGTACGATGCACCAGGTCCAGTTGCCGAAGCAACGATCGAGCAAATGCGAAACGCATTTGAACTCAATACTTTTGCCGCCCTCCGCATCATTAATGCCATCGTACCGTCTATGATCGAACGACGTGAGGGTCTCATCATCAACATTGGGTCTATCGCTGGCATCATGTAGGTCCCCTTCCACCATGCACCCGACACCGGAAAGTCATGGCTGAGTCTAATGACCAGAACGACTCCGTGGAATACTTTGTACTGTGCCGCCAAAGCTGCGTTACACAGCATCACCGAAGGCCTTTCTATGGAGCTCCGGCCATTCGGTATCAAAGTGATGCTCGTCGCACCGGGCGGCGTCAAATCCAACATCTCTAAAAATCAAGCCCTCACGTTCAAGTTGCCCCCGACCTCGCACTACACCGAGTACGAGGAGCGTTTGATAGAGAGGATGAACCTGGCCGCGAACAAGGATAGTATGCCCACTGATGCGTTCGCACGGGAGGTCGTGGCGAATGCATTGGCGACATCTCCGCCTCCATATATATCTCTCGGGTGGAATACATGGAAGGTATATATCTCGCAGTGGTTGCCGAGGCAATACGTGCTAGGACAGATGTATAAGGCGATGGTGTGGAAGAACAAACCAGCATGATGTGTTGATTCCCGACGAGGGCGTCGCAGTTCCATCCCAACCTATATGCGAATAACATCGTCAGCGTAGACCGTACCGGTAGGATATCTGTGTATCAGTTCACGATCTCCCCCTCGATGTCATACTTTTTCCGAGCAAGGATCATAGCTACACCCCACTCAACATCGACCTCGGCATCTGGGTTGATCATGTCACCGGCACCAACAGGAAGTGTGCCGCTACCACTAGCGCCCATTGCCGCCCCCCTTCTCAAACTGTTCCAAAACCTCACCTCGACTGGTCCCTCAGGATTCTTTGCATCCTCTGGGTGCATCTCTCGAAACGTATGGAGGGCGCTCCACGTCTCGAGGTACGCAAGTATATCTGACCATGTCATCGTTTTGCGCATGAGAACCGGGAGGGTTTGAGAGGATGGAAGTTCCGGGAAATATGGACCTGATCATCCAGCCCCAACAGAAGGCAGGATACCGTATGCGAAAAGATGAGGTGACGCTTTCTGAGTGGTGAGGAGAGAGACGGACCTGTAAAATACACCCTGTCCAACGGCTCGAATACATTCCTTGTTCCAGTGGTGGCGGCGAGAATAGAACTAGGCTCCGGCACATCCAAGAGATGCCTCGATAAGACACTCCGGCCGGGTTGTTGCCAATATCGTCCAACAGATGATGTGGTATCGTGGGATTCAGAATAATGCAAAATCTGCGGAGTGAGATGAGGGTGGGCAGGGAAGCGGAATTCGGTGTAGACCTATACACACGTGTTAGGCTAGGGTTGAGTGATAAGTAATTAATGCAAGGGGAAGGACACACCCAAGCTGCAGCGGTCCCACCTTTACGAAGTATCCTTGCAAGTTGGGGCCACACCGTGGACCAATCAAACCAATGACATGACTGGGCTACACGAGCACGGCAGGATGAATATCGTCGGGTAGTAATGGCGGGGTGGAGAAGAGAAGGGTACGTGCCTGCAATTATGAGATCGACACTCTCATCCGCAATGAAATCGAGCGATTCAGCAGGAGAATGAACAAACTCGATCGATTGTCCTTGGTTCTGAGATGGAGGTTGGGAACCGGCGTTAGATGCGCCGTCGACTTGCAGCTGGCACTTCCGCTTCGCAGCGTCGCGTGCAGATAGGATCATGTTCTCGCTGGAGTCGACCCCGATAACATGGGTGAAAGGTGTGAGTTCAAACGTCGCCTGACCTGTGCGTCAACAACCACAGTGTTAGGATTAGTACATTCCAGTATTCCAGTAGCGTGCCAGTCACCAGGCCCACTCCTGGAGATGGAATAACGAGCGGAACGCACCCGTTCCGCAACCCAAATCCACTGCCCGTTCCCATCTTGCGTTCGCGTTCACACCCGTCTTCACGCACTGCGAAGGGCGTCGATTTCGATCCCGATGAAAGTCGAAGATATAATTGTATAGGGAACGGGGGTACGTTGGGCGTGAGGAAGCGTAGGAGAGGGTATCAAAAGTGGTTTTGCTGAACGTGGCCATCGCCGTTGTGTGGTTGGAATGAATGGGCGGAGTCGTCAGCGTCGTGGAGCACAAGCACTGGCACCGTTATAACTCATCCATACCCAAACGCTCGAGAATGAGATGTCCCGGAAAGAATACTTCTTTGTTTCATCGATATCAACCCTCTGCCACGTACACTTCACAATCACGCTCTACCCTGATCTCAGACTCGGTGCTTGGCTTTCCGGCGATAATAAATGCCTCAGCGGAAAAGGACAAATGCAAACGAGGCTATGTGTTGGACGTGCCATGGGCGTATCTTCGCACCAGCATCCCCGTGGCATTCATATCTAGTCTTTGGCAATACGAAAAAGCCTTCCACTCTCCAAGTACAGTACTCCAAATCTGCACGTGTCGTGTCAAAGATTGATTTCGGAACCACCGACACGCATCGTGATCTGCGGTTTACAAAAGGTGACCGTAGGTTCATCGGCGTTCCGTTCTGATATAGGAGATTCGATTGTAATGCACGTTCTGACGGTGAAACGTTTGAACCCCCCCATGTCTTACAGAGCAACAACGGCTTCCTGGAGTTTCCCATCTCCTCCTAATGACAACTTCCTCCTCGATGGCCTGGAAGGCCCCGTTGAAACTCTTTCACCCAGTGCAGCCGCAGTCCATCCCTCTAGTAGGGTACAGCTACTCGATGTCAAGCCGATTGCCTCGTACTCGTGGATCGATGAGGAGGGGACAACACCTTACGTTGTCGTTCCGGGTGAGCCAAGCTAGTGAAAGTTCACCGGCCAGCACCCATATATCAGCACATACCAGGGTGTCCCCGAGTATGGAGGAACACGGCCGTTAAGACCGTTCCTGCCGACTCTGGTGTCCACCATGTCGATTACAATACATCATTCATGGGACATCGATCCCCCCTCATACCCATATTTGCTGCTATCGATTCACTGCATATCGACTTCAAGTACCGTGACCTAGATCTTATCACTGACAGGAATAGCTTGCGCAAATTGCTGCGTTGCATCGACCGTCAGCATGACAAGACCTTTCGTATTGATGTCGACCTGCTAGGGAAGACGTGCCTCCTTACACGCCGCGAAGAAACCTTGACGGATACCATCAATGAATTCCGTGGATACGGCCACGAGTACGTGCTAGCGGCAACTAGACCACGTCGTGGCTCCGAACAGGAGATAAGTCACCATCGCATCATCCGCTATGTGAGTCACCGCGAATATGACCAGTCTCCGTCTCTCCGTACTCAGCGTACTGGTACTTAGGATTTTGGGGGCCTCAAGGTATTACTCCGTTCGGCGGTTGATGCCTATGCGGAGCCGGCAAGCGAGGATAATTCTTTCCTCGCCTCCTTCTCCGCACTGAGCATCGGACCCCCAGTTTACTCCAGCCGTTTCGGGGTAAAAGTAAAGCTGACTTCACCTCGCACTGTCCTTCCTCAATCAAGTGTGATTGAGATCAAGACTAGAGCGATATGCAGGGAACTGGATTGGAAAGAAGTCTACCCCCAGTTATACCTCTCGCAAACACCTTGCTTATACTTGGCGAAACACTCGCGTGGCACGTTTGGTCAAGTCGAGAAGGTTCAGATCAATAGCCACGCTATGGCAGCTCACACCAGGCAAGCTGGGGTAGCTATGGTCAAACTGGAGGCACTTTTAAGCGACATTCTGAAGATCGTACGAAAACACGGTGAGGGAGTACCGCTGAGTTTGGTGTACCACGCGGGGGAGTTACGGTTGTATAAGCGCACAGAGGCTACTGGGCGTCCTCTCGGGAAAGACATTTCGGACAAATTTCATCGTGTAGCCCCTACCTGACCAACTTGTTGAAGTAGATGGAGATGGTGAAATTCGGAAAAGGATTGCGAGCACATTTAGTGGCTATCGTGATATCGCGCTTTTGCATCACGAATGTTTATTACTTGTCTTGATGTCTGGGAATCCTCGACATAAAACACGGCGCCGTCCTAGTGCTACTATAGAATAACCACAACGCAAGGCACTCGCGGTGCGATCTTTTCTCCTTGATAAGTTGTCATCACTCTTGTCAAGAAATATGGAGAGCTCCCAATCAATCATAATGCCGTTGCCCAATTGTGGGTCCATTCGGTGGCCGACGTTCGGAAGCAAACATTGTCTAACTTCAAAATCTGTACAATGAACTAGATTTCAAAGTCTCCGTAATGGAATGTTTTGAAGTTTGACTAGCCTGACTAACCAAATGCATACCATCCACAGCATCGGTAACACGCCGTTCCTCATTGACGGTGACTTTGGTATGATGACACACAACCGCGAAGTGAGAGAGCGAAACGCCCAATAGCACACGAAGTGATTTTACAATCCATGTGCCAGGCAGGACAGATGCTGAGCGCACGAACCCTTTCCATCGGAAAAACGCTCTGAGGATTGAAACCAAAGTTAGATGATTTGCATGGCAAAGTGATTCCTAACTTGGATGACAAGTTGAGGTAATAGTATTGCTTGTCGTCGAGTACGATCTTCGCGGACTTCCTCTACGTTCGACCTTTTCCGAAGGTCAACCCCCCACGAACCCTCATTGATTTTGCATTACGAGGTAGAGAGGACGGTAGGATGCTTACCGAGGCGCGCCGGAGGACTGTTTCAGAACAGGCATCGGCTATGTGTTCACCACACGATTCGTCAGAGGTTGGACGCGTAGACCAGCGTGGATTTCGCAGTGGTTTCCGAGGGAAGTATGGTAGAGGATTCTGATAGCGATGCGTGTACGAAATCGCCCCCTTCTCAATATCACGATGCTTGGGAAGGGATTCAAGTGAGTTCGTGCATGGTGTCAGCCGTCGGGTTCGCTTGAGGTCGCCATATAATGCCGAGGGAAAGAAGAAAGCAGAGCATACTCCTGACGCAGCCCTCCCCTCTTGAAAAGTACCGCTGCAAATCAAAGGTCGCATTCCAGTGATGCAAATTGGGTGTGCGAAGTGAGCACGAGTTCAGTGAGTATTGTTGAGTGGTGGAGCTGGGAAGAAGGAAACATACCGCAATCACGACATTGACGCTTCTCCCTGAGATAGAACGAACGATTCAGAGGAGCGACGAATGGTTTCGACTGTGTGCCCTCATTTTCTCTGAGAGGTTGAGAGTTGACACTGGACGGGCCGTCAACATCCTGCTTGCTGAGTACAAAGGATTTAAGTTACAACAGAAATTAGTCTGAATATTGTTTACCACACCAACGACCCTACCAATTGTTATGGTTCCAACGACGTCCTGCCCAAGAGTGTAGGGTAGACTGGATGAGACCAAGTACTGTCGGTGGGGGCATCAGTGCAGTGCTCGCCTTATAACTAATGATGGAGTGTGTACATTGCTGGCATGTAGGTGAAAATGCCTGTTGTACTTGAGTTGCGATGGTGGTGGTTCCGGTAGAGGGCAACTCACTGCTGAAAAGCCGTAGATGTGGGGTTAGGTGATCGGCACCACGAGGCAGTCGTTATGTTCGAAACAGGTCGAGCAAGGCATGGTACTTACCCGTCACAGATCCACTGTGCGGGAAACGGAAGTGAGCGGAACGAGCATAGAAACACTCCGTTAGTCCAGTGGGACCATGCTTTGGGACGTTTCTGTACCAATTTGCAAAAGGTATCAGCAGAGCACCAGATGCAGTCGGAATCTGTACGTACAGAAAGAAAAAAATGCAAAAGGGACAGTTCATACAGCACCTGAAGTGCTGTTGAGTAAGAGCAGAAAACTATTGTCTCAGCTGTGGGAAAATGTACGACACCAGGTGGTCCGCGGTAATGACACCCTACCCAAGGGGTAGACCGTAGGGGTAATATCCCCGACACCGTGCAACCCCCCAAAGCGTACAAACGCACGGCGGCCATCTGTGTATGTTCCCAGAGGGGGCCAATCTTTGAATTGTTTGAGTGCTCGGCAAGTGCATTTATGGCAAGCCGCGAATCGTTGCCAATGCGCGTCCATTATGGTAAGTGATGATCGATGAATCGATGACCCGCGTAGGTTTGCAGATAGTAATATTACTGGCGTCATGCGACCCCAAAAGCGTACGAATACACGGCGGCCATCCATGTATGTTCCCAGAGGAGCCAACTTTTGAATTGCTTGAGTTCTCCGCGAGTGCTTTTATGGCGAATCGTTTCCAACACGTCTCCATTACGGTTAGTGATGGCCCGCGTAGGTTTGCAGATAAAATATCACTAACGCCGTGCGATCCCCCAAAGCATACAAAGGCACGGCGGCCACCCATGTATGTTCCCAGAGGATGAGAGGATGACGTCGAAGGGCATGGTCTTACATGAAAAAGTTCTTCTTTTTCTGTCGTGAAGGTGCGGGGTGTTCATTATACGGCGTAACAAAAGGCATTAATATGTTGCACCACTTCGAAGAGCCTTCGAGTCAGTGGATTCCCACAGAAGTATGTTGGCTGACGTTCAAGGCTAATTCGATCTCATCTCGCGATCTTCCGTGTAGTCCAATAATTAGTACTAAAAGAATGTCTGCCTTGTAGCACTCATGGCCGCATCGAAAGTACGTCCCTCCACGTTAGTTTGTGCTCGATGTTTTATGTACACTCGACGCTGATGCGCTCCTCGGGGTTGGAAAAGACATGCGGCGCCCGGTATGTGGCGCCAGCCACAAGAGGGATTTTTAGATAACGTTGCTCATCCTGAAAAAGTATGTGTTCCGGGAGGCAGGTTCATATATACGTGTCTGGCGGAATGGAATATGACGTTGGGGGTGACAGTTTAATTAGAAGGAAAAAATTCTGTAAAAATGACATACCAGTCGCTGTGCAGGGGTTCCGTTAACCCCCCCCCCCCCAAAAAAAAAAAAAGGGGGGGGAGAGCTCCAGCCTCCGTGCCTGATTTGAGCCTGAACAGCATACTAGCGTGATAGGCCATGAAGGCATGCGCCTTCATGGACTAATCTTGATGTTAATTGTTAAGCTCGACCGCTTTTCGATGAATTTACAAGAAATGGGTCGCAGGTTTTAAAGCCAGAGGGAATAAGACGGCGGAGACTTGAATTACTCCTTTCTGCTCCTCAATGAACGTTCCAGTGGGAATAGCTCACATCAACCATCAGATATAACACCAAAAGGTCGCTGTTAGAGTTCCCGTGTCGCATGCAGAACATGCGGAAGAACATATTTAGTTTTATGAAGTCCCTCTCACGTAGACGTGCTGCCTGAAAAGTCAAACCGCCATAACATCTCCGTTGAGCAAACAAGTACTCACTTTCGTCCTCAGGTATAAAATACCTGCTGGTCAGACCTATGTTCCCCAGCAAAGTCTTCAATCCCCAGCTAGCCATCAGTACTCGCATCTCAGTAGAAATGTACCTTCGTGCCTCTGCTTTTCTCTTCCCAGTTTATGCCCTGGCTTCCCTCGCTGCGGCTTCCCCGGGAGCTATCGATGCTCGCGGCGGGGGCAGCTCGTGCACCTCTGGGACTGAGTTGTGCTGCACCGCGACCTACCCTGTACGTGTCATGGCACTATTGCGCCATCCTACTCTTGGAACTGACGAGTTGCATGGGCAGGCCGACTCTACGGGAGTCGCGGCGATTCAAGCTCTTTTGGGTTTCACTGTCAATCCCGTCATTGGACCCCTTCTCGCAGTCGGCTGTGACATCTATGTCGGATCCTGCAGTGCTCAGACGGTTTGTTGCGAGGGCAGCCAGGACGTAAGTACCCCATGACTGCGGTGAAATTTTGTCAGGTTCCTCACTGAAGCTTTTCATAGAACAACCTTGTCTACGTTGGCTGCAACAACATCGCTTTGTAGTTTTGTGTGAAGGTGAAATCGCGCGAATGATTTTGTATGGGTATCCTGTGCATGCTGTATTGTTGTTCGTACCAAAAAAAAAAAAAATTATGCTGTGAATCGTGAATATTCAAAGAAGAAGTGACATGAGTCCCTTTGCACTCACCGAATGACCATTGTCATGCATGCAGCAAGGCCATTCAGATCAGCCACAGGGGTGATTCACGTGTGTCCACGCTGGGAGATCACGCGATCACGACGCTGACCAAACACTGTTGGACATTGGCATCGTTTGAACGTAATCTGTCCCATGAAACAGTTTACGGCAAGTATTCGCCAGATACGACGGTGGATGGGTGTCCAAAACAGTGGCACTGCCTTTCTCAACTCCAGTGCAAAGGACTCACGCTGTACTGTGTCCAAGTTGCCGTTATCCTGTGGACTCTAAGAATTCGTGGGGACCAGCGTAACCTGTATTCTGCTCTTCTATGAATGGCGCAAGGAAGGTTCGACAAACCGCTCAGTTTGGCGCCGATATTATCCACCCCGGTTGATCAGGGATCTTCCATTCTATTCCGATATAAGTCTTCCTGAAAGAATGCATCCTAGAAAGGAGCGTCACGGCGTGAACCAGTCAACAAGCATATCGTAAACTGACAGAGTCCGCAGCATCATCCGCGACGCACCAGCATAAATTATTCGGATAGCATCGTTTTTCATGTATTCAATGAAGTGGTACATGGTTGCAATATCGCGGCCGGAAGTGTCAAATCCAGCTGGATTCGGTCCGTTTGAACAGCGTGAATACCTCCACGGAAGTTGTCACCTTAGGCACCACTTCTCGGTACCAATAGCGATCTCAGAGATGGGGTTTTAATGGTGTGGACTTGACAGCGGTAGCAACTGCAGGACGAAGCACCAAGAGCACCGCGGATATCCCCAAGTGTCCAACCAGAACCCCAAAGACAGATCGCACATTCCCTGAGGCCATTGCTGATAGCGTGGTAGGGCACCGGGAGTGCGGTAACGCACCGACTGCCCAGGCCATCCACTGGCAGAACGGTACCAAAGCGACGGACGACGGTAGTACCAATAATAGTGTTCTATTCCCTATGTTTCCTTTTCTGGAATAACTCACACACGCCATGGAAATATTTTGATTGCCAATCGAAGTGTACATTTGAGGTACGGGTAACTCATCTTCCCATACAGTTAACAGTAAGTATCTGGTACCGGACGGAATCTCGTTTCCGCCGTGATTGTGGCGGATGTCTCATGCTCGTGCAACAGTGACAGGGTGAACTGGTTGACGAGCTGGGCACACCACTTGGTGTATGTCTTTCATCGTCGAGTACGCCATGCGCATGAAATATCATTGGGAACGTAGAAGCGTGGTATGATGATGTGGTTGCTGCCAAAAGATACCAATTAGACATCAAAATATATCATAACCTACAGTCATACAAAAGGCTTATCATTCTGTAATTCAAAGTGATTAATTGGTCATAACCACCACACGTCGAGCTGAATGATTTTAAATTATATGATATTGTAGCTCAAGATATGTATTAGGCAACAATGCAAAACCGCTGTAAATTGGTAGTACTTACAAAGACCGAATTTGGCAACGTATACGATACTTTGTCCAGATATGTTATGACAAGCCCATATTCTGTCACCTATAGAGAATATATCATTTAGTGAATATTTTGTGTTTGTCCATTTATGGAAATGGTCAATGCGTGGAAAATAATCACTAATAACTGTACAGTACATACAATATATATAATTCGTGCTGGAGGAGCTTTTCAGACTCTTCACTCTTGCCTCTGACTTCGATCTTCCGAGTTAGAGTAAGGGTCAGCGAACTTAGGTAAGTCTGAATGAGAGACGCCCAAATTAGGTAAGCTGTGTTGAGTATGTCTAAATCCGGTACGCCTTTATTATTTCAGTCGGATCATGGGGTGAGTACAGGTTACCGTGGAAAATTTACCTGCGGTGTCAAGCATACCCCAAATAGGACAAGGGCTGTCGGGCTCCACAAGTTCTGTCCCTCATGACTTCTATATACGTAGTTGTTGATATGTAAATTGGTTTATTGTTATTTAATTAATAAAATATTAATAAAATTTGTCAGACAGGACTAGGCCATATACAGAATATTGAGATTATTTTCAAAAGCTGCTGGGGTCACGTGGCTGGATGCGACCCACCGGATATAGTTTTGACCATTATAATGCTATATAGGACAATATCTGGCATTTTACACATTTTAGGTATTTTTATACTCCTTGCCAGATAAATATTTAACACTGGCATAAAACTACGCCATATCCAAGATAGTTTTGACCCAAGGCGCAAAGCTTTGTAATGCTATATAGAGCAAGATATGACATTTTACACATTGCGAGTACTTTATACTATTGGCCAGATGAAGATATGGCATTGGCGTAAAAGTAGGAATCCAATGATAAACTGGAGTCACATATTCTGTTTGTGCGCAATCATGGAGGTACGTCAATCATCCCAGAGTCCACTCGCACGTCCGAAAAGACATCCCCCGCTCACTCGCCACCTAGATCCCAACCTTTGTTGTCGCCATCGCTACGCCCACCTCCGCTCTGACGTCCTCTTCGCCACGACCTTCTTCCTCACCCATATCGTACTCCACGCAGGCCCTGTCTCTCCTTCTCCCTACATCGCGCACGTGTTACAGAGGGACCGAGGGCTCTGTCGAGCGAAGCTAGCAAGGGGAAGAAGAAGAGGACCACTGATGGGAATAGCGCAATCGTAGCGAGAAGTGGTGAGTTTCGACCCATCAAACAATTAACACCAAGATTAGTCCAAGAAGGCGCACGACTTCATGGCCTATCACCGCGGTATACTGTTCAGGCTCAAATTAGGCACGGAAGCTGGAGCTATCCCTTTTTTTTTTGGGGGGGGGGGGGGGGGGGGGGGGGGATCGACGGAACCCCTGCACAGCGACTGGTATGTCATTTTTACAGAATTTTTTCCTTCTAATTAAACCGTCGCCCCCAACGTCAATTGTATTCTGCCAGGCACGTATATATGCACCGGCCTCCCGGAACACATACTTTTTCAGGATGAGTTATCGATATATCCCCGTTGTGGCTGGTGACACATACCGGGTGCCGCACATCTTTGCCACCTCCACGGAGCCCATCAGCGTCGAGCGTCCGTAAAGCATCGAGCACAAGTAACGTGGAGGGATGTACTTTAGATGTGGCCGTGAGTTCTGCAGGGCAGACATTCTTTTAGTACTAATCGTTGGATTACACGGAGGATCGCGAGGTGAGATTGAATTAGCCTTGGATGTCAGCTAACATACTTCTGTGGGAATCCATTGACTCGAAGGCTCCTCGAAGCGGTGCTACATATTAACGCCTTTTGTTACGTCGTCCAATGAACAACACGCCACCATCACGAGTCACAACGTAAAAAAAATTCTTATAAGGCCATGCCCTTCGATATCATCCTCTCACCCTCCGGGAATATACATGGATGGCCGCCGTGTATTTGTACGCTTTCAGGTCCCCTACGATCTTGCCCCTTGGGTAGGATTTCATTACCGTCTAGTGTCACACACTCTGCCACGGCTAAGCAGCGACTCAGTCCCCAGTGTTCCCACCGATAAGCACCCCACTCACCCGATGTTCCCACGTAATGCCTCGTATTAGACTTACTGTCATGATTTGCTCGGCCTGGCCTCAAGCCCCCGCCGAGCCGAGCCAAGCCGAGCCCTTAGGACAGCCTGTGGTTTGGAATTTGCAAAGCCCGAGCCGAGCCTTCAAGCTTCAAGCTACAAGCCGGGGCTTTGGTGGCAGTACAGTAGTTTCTATATTTGGTATTAAACTCCCATTCCTTGCAAGCAAGGTATTACTTCAAATCCGCACGTGTTGTTTTCGGGACCATCGAGACCGCATCGTGATCTGTGGTTTACAAAAAGGTGACCGTAGATTCATCGGCGTTTCGTTCTGATATAGCATTTTTAAAGGAGATTCGGTAGTAATGCACGCTCTGACGGTGAAACGTTTGAACACCCCATGTCTTACAGAGCGACAACGGCTTCCTGTGACCACAAGCGCTTGTCCTCGCGACCGCTCGTGAGCTTAGCATCTTTCCTGCCTGGCGCTTGGATTGTAAAACCACTTCGTGTACTATTGGGCGTTTCGTTCTCTCACTCCGCGGTCGTGTGTCATCATACCAACGTCACTGTCCATGAGGCATGGCGATTGGCGCGTTATTGATGCTGTGGGTGGTATGAATTTGGTTAGTCAAACTTCAAAACACTCTATTACAGCGACTCTGAAATCTAGTTTATCGCAGAGATTTTGAAGTCGGACAGGGTTTGCTTCCGAACGTCGGCCACCGAGTAGACCCACAACTAGGCGATGGCATTACGATCGATTGGGAGCTCACCATATTCCTCCACAAGAGTGATGACATCTTATCAAGGAAAAAAGATCGCACCGTGAGTGCGTTGCGTCGTGATTATTCCATGGTAGCACTAGGACGGCGCCGCGTTTAATGTCGAGGATTCCCAGACATCGAGACACGTAATAAACATTTGTATGCAAAAGCACGATACCACGATAGCCGCTAACTTTATCAACCTGTGCTCGCAATCCTTTCCCGAATTTCACCATCTTCACCTACTTCAACAAGTTGGTCAGGTAGGGGCTGCTTGTTGAAACTTGTCCGAAATGTCTTTCCGGAGAGGATGTCCAGTAGCCTCTCTGCGCTTATATAACCGTAACTCCCCCGCGTGGTACGCCAAACTCGGCGGCACCCCCTCGCCGTGTTTTCGTACGATCCTCAGAATGTCGCTTAAAAGTGCCTCCAGTTTGACCATAGCTGCCCCAGTTTGCCTGGTGTGAGCCGCCATAGCGTGGCTATTGATCCGAACCTTCTTGACTTGACCAAACGTGCCACGCGCGTGTTTTGCCGAGTATAAGCAAGGTGTTTGCGAGAGGTATAACTGGGGGTAGACTTCTTTTCAAACCTGTTCCCTGCATATCGCTCTAGTCTTGATCTCAATCACACTTGATCGAGGGAGGACAGTGCGAGGTGAAGTCCGCTTTACTTTTACCCCGAAACGGCTGGAGTAAACTGGGGGTCCGATGCTCAGTGCGGAGAAGGAGGCGAGGAAAGAATTATCCTCGCTTGCCGGCTCCGCATAGGCATCAACCGCCGAACGGAGTAATACCTTGACACCCCCAAAATCCTAAGTACCAGTACGCTGAGCACTGAGTAACGGATACAGGTCATACTCGCGGTGACTCACATAGCGGATGATGCGGTGGTGACTTATCTCCTGTTCGGAGCCACGACGTGGTCTAGTTGCCGCTAGCACGTACTCGTGGCCGTATCCGCGAAATTCATTGACGGCATCTGTCAAGGTTTCTTCGTGGCGTGTAAGGAGGCACGTCCTCCCTAGCAGGTCGCATCAATACGAAAGGTCCCGTCATGCTGACGGTCGATGCAACGCAGAAATTTGCGCAAGCTATTCCTGTCAGTGATAAGATCTAGGTCACGGTACTTGAAGTCGATATGCAGTGAATCGACCGCAGCAAATATGGGTATGAGGGGGGATCGATGTCCCATGAATGATGTATTGTAATCAACATGGTGGACACCAGAGTTGGCAGGAACGGTCTTAGCGGCCATGTTCCTCCGTATTCGGGGATACCCTGGTATGCGCTGACATATGGATGCTAGCAGGTGAACTTTCACTAGCTTGGCTCACCCGGAACGACAATGTAAAGTGTTGTCCCCTCCTCATCGATCCACGAGTACGAGCCAATAGACTTGACATTGAGTAGCTGTACCCTACTAGAGGGATGGGCTGCTGCACTGGGTGAGAGTTTCAACAGGGCCTTCTAGGCCATCGGGGAGGAACTTGTCATTAGGAGAAGATGGGAAACTCCAGGAAGCGTCATGGAAGTCCTCCGTCGTGTGCGAGAACGAAGTATATTCGTCGTTGGCCTAACGTACAGGGACCGGAGAAGATAAAGCATCATACATGGACGACGAGACCTGGACATACCTCCTATCCATCGGGAACCCGCTTGAGGATTGAAAACGAGGTTAGATGATTTGCATCGCAAGGTGGTTCCTAACTTCGACGACAAGTTGGGGTAATACTCCTCTACAATCGACCTTTTCAAACCCCCATCGATTTTGCATTACAAGGTAGAGAGGATGGTAGGACGCTTACCGAGACGCTCCGGAGTGTTTCAGAATAAACATTAACTACGTGCTCACCGCACGATCCGTTAGAGGGTTGGACACGTAGACCAATAAGGATTTTGCAATGGTTGCCGAGGGAAGTAGGTACTAGTAGAGGATTCTGATAGCGATGCGTGTACGAAATCGCCCCTTTCTCGATATCACGATGCTTGAGAAGGGCTTCAAGTGAGTTCGTGTGTGGTGTCAGCCGTCAGATTCGCTTGAGCACATGACAGGTCGCCATCTAATGCAAAGGGAAGGAGGAAAGCAGGGCGCACTCATAACGCAGCCCTCCCGCCTTGCAAAGTACCACTCCGAGTCAAGGGCCGCGCTCCAGTGACGCAACTTGGGTGTGCGAAGTGAGCACGAGTTCAGTGAGTATTGTTGAGTGGACGAGGGAAACGTATCTGCAATCACAACATTGACGCTTCTCCCTGAGATAGAACGAACGATTCAGAAGAGCAATGAATGGTTTCGACTCTCTGCCTTCGTTTTTCTCTGAGAGGTCGAGAGTTGACACCAGACGGGTCGTCGACGTCCTGCTTGCTGAGTGAACAAGATTTACAACAGAAATTAGGTTGAATATTGTTTACCACACCAACGGCGCTAGCGATTGTTATGGCGGTCCGTTCCAACGGACTGGACACGACCAAGTCCTGTCGGTGGGGGAATCGGCGCAGTGCTCGCGTCATAGCTAATGATGGAGTGTGTGCATTGCCGGCACGCTCGAGTTGAGATGGTGGTGGTTCCTGTAGAGTGCGACTTACTGCTAAACGACGCAGTCATACATATGACTGCCATCGTTCTTTGGTTAGTCTCGTGACATACCTCACACGAACGACCGAGCCCCGGTCCTACGTTCTCACTTCTGAATGCTACTTGGACTCCTTTCACGTTCCTCCGTCGCGCTGCCATATCATCACTCAACCAAGGTATTTGAGCAATTGGAACGTCTCGTCCTACAGTGCTGGGTATGCCTTGCAGCATCGGTGGTTGGTACTTAATGCATCATCCAACCCACGTCTTTCCTCTCTGCAGGCGCTACGCCTTGAGCCCGCCACTGTTTCATTGACGTGCTTGCATTAATACATGCAATAGCCATCGTGCGTTTCCATTGGAGCCGTATGCATTCACAAGGACGGACAACATCAATGATCATGCTATGGTCCGATGCTACACCGGCGGCAGGCAGACAGTAGATATGGTGTTTAACGGGTTAACGTACATGACCACTTGGAAGTGCGCTGAAGCTCAGCAGACCCCCGACGGAGATCTTCATTGTGCCAGCACCTGGAGACCTGCAGGGATGGTACAATTGGCGAGCAAACACGAGACCAAGACAACCTGAGGTATGAGGAAGGGAGTAGATGGACGTTGGATCGGTATCATAGTACGTGGGTAGACAAGGATAACATATGCACTACTAACAGCAGTGAACTCTAAGTATGGACTCATATGCAAACTGGATACGACGACAAGGAAGTAAGATTGGTATAAGTGTATGTGAGGGCACCACCGTACGTCAGACCCGCTAGGCACCTGTCCCAGCCATCCTCAATGCCGTCAGCCCTCGCAGCAGCTTCTCGACTGCTTCCTCCACCAGTCGCGCTCCCTCAAATAGTGGGATTAGTGTAAGTGCACTCCCGGCTGCTGTCCATGAAAATTCAAACCTGTCAAGTACCTGCACCAGTCCTCGTCGCCTCCAGTTCCCGCCACAACTTCGCGATCTCTTCCTCCTCGATTGCCCATGTTCGCTCGAGTTCCCTTTTCGCATCTTCCTCTGCAACGTGACATCGCTCACGTTCCCGCCGCAAATTGGCGATCTCTTCCTCGATTGCCTGCATTCTCTCCTCTGCTGCATGACGTCGCTCGCGTTCCCTTTTCGTAGCTTCCTCCATAGCCTGACGTTCTTTCCGCCGCCTCTCTTCCTTTTGTTGTTTAGGTTATTGTAAGTAAAAATAACAAAAACAGGTGAGAGACGAGATACCTCTTCTTCGCGTCGGCGCTTCTTTTCAGCCTCTTCAGCCAAAGCTGCATGATACTTGGTGCACACTGCCTCGTTCACGCTCCCCTTTGGGGGGTCGGTACCTTATTCCACAGGCGCCCCCAATGTCTCGCGGTGTCCTTCTCAACAACTTCAAATATGCACTTGAGTGCCTCAAACACGGTTTCGACGAACCAATCATCCGCATCGGTAACGCTGTGCCTTTGTTTGAGTCTCGAGGTTACTGCAAACAGGGTCACTACATCCTTTGCGGATACCCTGGTACTTTCAGGGAACGTTAGCGTACGGATACGAGTAGCCTTCCTATGTTTCCACTCCAGGGCAGCGCCAACTCTACTACCCACGGCTGCCCAACTGCCGCGACCGCTGCCGATTCTATAAACAGAGGACCTGGCCTCTTGTTTTATCTTCCCACTGGTGTTGGCAGCTTCATCTACACGAGGGTTGCTTTCGTCGGCACTAGTCGCAGTAGAATCTCCTGCGACGTCTCGTGAAGTGTTTAATGGGGCGTCGGTGTCGGTAGATTCGGTGGCATCTACGAGACTGTGAGCAGGTAAGCTGATGGATTGAAAATGAGACCCTGACCAGAATGCCGGTTCTTCCAAAACCTCTCAGCGATGAAAATGGAGGTGTGCACTTTGTCGGGGGACAAGATGTCGAACCGCAAGAAGTCGTGGCTTACTCCCAGTTCCGTCGCGATGGCGCACTCATCCACTCTGGTCTAGCCTCGCACTTCCGCTTGTACCAGCCAGCTTTGACGACGAGACAATCCGACGTTGCGAGATGATTACGGATGCCATGCAACACTAGGTTGATGTCGGAACAGGCTGGGTAACCGGAACTCTCGAAATCCGAGTCGGAGAACAGGTTAAGGATCTCGGGAGGTTCTGGGGCCATTCCGAGCATAAAAAGGAGTCGTTTGAGACACTTGGGTGATTTCTTGAACACGATTCTCTTGTCGAGGGCCATCTTTGTATGGGATGAGGTTGCTGGTGAGTATTCCCGCTGGTGCTCTCTTTTATCACGAAACTGACAATGAGCACACCGCTTCTGAATATTGTACTAACTCTTAATCCGATACCTTGTCTACAATAACAACAAGTCTTAGATCTATCGGTCTTTTTGTTATATTAAAGTACAGAAGAGAGGGACCGCGGTGGACATCCTCACGGCGAACCCCCATACTAGTGCCGTGTCTTATGGGACGACATTTGCCACTTATCTCGCGCCTGCCTATGATAGTTTCCTCCGGAAAGGCCTATTGAGAGATTCTCTCCTGGTTCTGTAGACTATGCTTCTAGTAGCGTGCAGCTATTCCATGTCAAACCACATGCCTCCTACTCTCCTTGATCGAGGGGACAGAAACCTTGCTCCTTAATACCCACACTGGCAGCATTACTAGGATATCCGTGAATATGGAGGAACGCCACCGTTACAACTGCCCGGCGGACTCTGGTATTCGTTATGTCAAGTACAGTGCATCGTGCATGGGGGATCGTTTCCTTTCTCGTACCCATATTTGCTTCCATCGATTCTCTGAACACCGACTTTCAATACCGTCACCTAGACCTCGTCACAGACAGGAGTAACCTGCACAAATTGTTATATTACATCCACCAGCAACACGACAGAACCTTTCGCTTTGACCTTGACCCGCTAAGGAAGACATGTATCCTTACATGCTGTGAAGAAGCCTGGTGGTGACCATCGACGAATTCTGTGAAAGTGGCATATGTCACGGGTACCAGCTAGCCGCATCACCACATCACGTCGTGTGTGTCACCATCGCGTCATCAGCTTCGTAGGTGACTGCGACCAAACTAACGCTGCTACTCACCGTATTGCCAGGATTTCAGGCAACGTGTTGCTTCGTCAAGAGGTTGACGCTTGTATGGATTTGGAAAGTGATGATGGCCATCCTTTCGCCTCCTCCGCACTAAGCATCGAGACGAGAGGGACATCAATGTCATCTGATGATTTAGCTTACTCGGCCATTCAATCCGAGTGCTGCATACAGCACAGAAACCACAGCAAGTACGTGTACTATGAGCCCTTTCCGTTGGATCCCCTGAAGAAGTCGCAGATGTGGGGTTAGGTGCTCGGCAGTCGCTATATTTGAGAGAGGTCGAGCAAGATATGGTACTTGCCCGTCAGAGACCCATTGTGCGAGGGCACAGTACAATTGACTGTGGAGAAAAAAGTGACGGGAACGAGCGTAAAAACACTCGGCAAGCCCAGTGGGACCATGCTTTGGGGGCTTCTGTATCGATTTGCAAAGGTACCGATGGTGAGCGGAGCACCAGGTACAGTCGAAATCTGTACGTATTGAAAGAAAAAAATGTGAAGGGAGGACGGTTCGCACGGCACCTGAAGCGTTTATGAGTAGGAATAGAAAACCTTTTTGTCTCAGCTGGTAATGATATCCTTGGTACCCATGGGCTAGACCGTAGGGGTAATATCACTGACGTCGTGCGACCCCCCAAAGCGTACAAATACACGGCGGCCATCCATGTATGTTCCCAGACGATGAGAGGATGACGTCGAAGGGCATGGCCTTACTTACAAGAAAAAGTTTTTTTTTCTGTCGTGATGGTGCAGGTGACTGTTGATTATACAACGTAACAAAAGGCGTTAATATGTTGCACCACTTCGAGGAGCCTTCAGTGGATTCCCACAGAACTATGCTGGCCGACATTCAAGGCTAATTCACTCTCACCTCGCGACCTTCTGTGTAATCCGATTAGTACTAAAAGAACGTCTGCCCTGCAGCACTCACGGCCGCATCGAAAGTACGTCCCTCTACGTTAGCTTGTGCTCGATGCTTTACGTACACTCGATGCCGATGGGCTCCTTGGGGTGGCAAAACCGTGTGGCACCCGGTATTTGTCGCCGGCCACGAGAGGGATATATAGATAACTCATCCTGAAAAAGTGTGGTCCTGGAGGCCGGTGCATATATACAGTACGTGCCTGGAAAAATGAAATATGACGTTGGGGGCGACGGTTCAATTAGAAGGAAAAAAATTCTTTAAAAATGAGATACCAGTCGCCGTGCAGTGGTCGATACTCAACAAGATACGTACTAGGCATTGCATTCCGCGATGTCCAAAAGATTTTTTTGAAGGGGTTTCAAGGGAAAAAGTGCCAAGCCTTACATTTGAGATGGGCATCAGGGCCTGACCAGGGACCAAGAAAGGAGTACAAGACGATAGTGGACCTCTTTTGCAAACACGCGTGCATTACAACGGTTATTGAGGGGCGCGATCGGTGTCCGTTGCCCTACATCGTGGCATTTCTTTACCACCAGCTATTGGACTCTGCATCACGAAAGATATAGTAGCCTCGTTGAGAGGATGGTTTAGGTCCTGTCTTCACAAGGATATTTGGAATTGCGGCATACCACTGTCATGAACACAGATGCACACGGCAACCTGCAACATACGTGAGGAGTCCACAACTTCCCGGGGTATGGGGCTAGGGGGATACTCAGAGTATTCGATGTGATGTAAGATCACCTCCGCGGATCCCCACCCATTCATAATGAAATGTCTGCCAAGAAAATCATGATGGAGTGGCTGACGGGCGTAGAGCGTTACGAACGTGACGAGCACTTAGCATTCCTCACCCGTCAACCCCAAAAAACACGAGATAGCTCCAGCTGCTGTGCCTAACTTGAGTCTGAACAAAATGCAGGCATGATAGGCCATGAAAGGGTGTGTCTTCATTGACTGATCTTGGTGTTGACTGCCTTTCAATGAAATTACAAGAGATAGGTCGCAGGTTTTAAAGCCAGAAGGAACAAGAGGGCAGAGATTTGAATTACTTCTTTCTGCTCCTCATCCTCGATGAACGTTCAAGTGGGAATAGCTCGCATCAACCATCAGACATAACGCCAAGGGGTAGTCACATACGCCGAGAGGTTGCCGTTACAGTCCCCCTCCCGCATGCAGAACATGCGGAAGAACAGTTTTAGTTTTATGAAGTCCCTCTCACGTAGACATGCTGCCCGAAAAGTCACACCGCCATGACATCACCCACTGAACAAACAAGTACTCACTTTCGTCCTCAGGTATAAAATACCTGCCGGTCAGACTCATATTCCCCAGCAAAGTCTTCAATCCCCAGCTAACCATCAGTACTCGCATCTCAGTAGTAGAAATGTACCTTCGTGCCTCTGCTTTTCTCTTCCCAGTTTATGCACTGGCTTCCCTCGCTGCGGCTTCCCCGGGAGCTATCGATGCTCGCGGCGGGAGCAGCTCATGCACCTCTGGGACTGAGATGTGCTGCAAAACGACCTACCCTGTACGTGTCGTGGCACCATTATCACCGTCCTACTGTTGGAACTGCGATGAACTGACGAGTTGCATGGGCAGGCCGACTCTACGGGGGTCGCGGCGATTCAGGCTCTTTTGGGCTTCACTGTCAATCCCGTCATTGGACCCCTTCTTGCGGTCGGCTGTACCGCCTTTGTCGGCTCCTGCACTGCTCAGACGGTTTGCTGCCAGAGCAGCCAGGATGTAAGTACCCCATGACTGCGGTGGAATTTTGTCAGGTTCCTCACTGAAGCTTTTCACAGAACAACCTTGTCTACGTCGGCTGCAACAACATCGCTTTGTAGTTTTGTGCCAGGCTGAAATCGTGCGAATGATCTTGTATGAGTATCCCGAGCGTGCTGTAGTTTTGTTCGTACTAAAAGAAAAATATGTTGTGAATCGTGATTATTCAAAGAAGAAAGTGGCATGAGCTCCTTTGCAAGCGCCGACTCACCGAATGACTATTGTCCTACACGCAGCAAAGCCGTTCAGATCAGCCACAGGGATGGTCCACGTTGGGAGAGCACGACGCCGACCAAATACTGTTGGACATTAACATCATTTGGACGTAATCTGTCCCATGAAACAGTGTGTGGCAAGCATTCTCCAGATACGACAGCGGATGAATGTCCAAGAAAGTAGTTCTGCCTTTCTCAACTCCAGTTCAAAGGACTCACGCTGTACTATGTCCAAGTTGCCATTATCCCGTGGACACTAAGAATTCGTAGGGACCACCGCAACCTGTACGCTGCTCCTCTACGAAATATCACTATGCGGGCTAGGGCCTCTTTGGGCTGGTGCCGGGAAGGTTCAAAACGCTCAGTTTGGCGCCGATATTATCCACCCCGGTTGATCAGGGATCTTCCATTCGATTCCGATATAAGATAACCCCGTCTTCCTGAAGGATGCATCCTAGAAAGGAACGTCACCGCGTGAACCACGTAGTCAACGAGCGTATCGTAAACTGACAGAGTCTGCAACACACCAGCATAAAATATTCGGATAGCATCGTTTTTCATGCCTGAATTCAATGGCAGTGGTACATGGTCGCAGTGTCACGGGCGGAAGTGTCGAACCCAGCGAGTGCTGGATTCGCTCCGTCGGAACAGCGGGAATACCTCCGCGGAAGTTGCAGTACCAAGTAGCTTATGTAATCGGAACCTTTTTTTCTCACACGACCGGACAATTCCCAAGGTACCCACCGCGCATTGACCAGACAGCGACTGACTGGAGCATCCCCCGTATACATAGAAACATCGTTCACATACGTGCCCTGCCGTAAAGTACCATAACACATCAAAAAAAACATATGTCTATGTGAACCAAAGCGGGGGATATTCCTCTTGAAGGACAGCAAGAAGGTATGCATGTACCTGCGTACTCCCACTCCGGACTGGTATGTACATCGTACAAGGACACCAGGAGATGGGAGTAGAGAGAAAATGCATGTGAGAGGTGGGGGAAAAGCCTACAAAAAAACACAGGTGGTCGGACTGCAGCGGGGTAAAGGTACCCAAATGGTCAGGAAGCGCTTCCCGTGACGTATTCCATCTATCGACCGCATAGCCCAGCGCATCTGTGAATGCGATACGGTAGGTTACCGGACTGGGGGGTATCAAATGGCTAACAAGAAACCAAGGAAAGACCTAAAGAAAGAAGGAAGAGATAGCATGTTCGTCAAGTAATCGTTCTACGACATCGGGAGTTCATGATGTTGATGATGACACTGAGCCAGAACCCACGGGGACCGACAGAGAATCTGCGGACTTCAACCCCTTGGATACGACTAACCCTTCGGACGTTGAGAGCGAGCCGGCAAGACGGGCAGACAAGGATGTTGAATCTATCGGTAACCCCTCCCTCACGATCCCTCCATCCATATCACCCCTCTCGATGCCCACGTAATCATATACCAGCTCCCGCATTGGCAGCACGTCTCGCAACCGTCTCTGCATCTCGCCAAAGTGTCGACCGGCGCGCGAGAGACGGAATTGGTCCCATCGTTGGCGCATGGCAAGTCTGAGAGCTACGCGCCTGCGAGAGAATGTGGAAGGGCGGGGTGAAGGGGAAGTAAAGGAGGAGGCATGGGGGCTCGTAGTAGGGGTGGCGTTGGGCATGCTTGGGTGTTCTGGAGTGCGGGTCAGCGCAGCTGTCAGGGGTAAGGAAACCGATGCAAAAAGTAATAGGGCAAGACTCACCACGTCTCGCCACGATTGCGCTATTCCCGTCTGCGACCCTCTTCTTCTTCTTCCCTTGCTGGCTTCGCTTGACAAAGCCCTTGACGCAGCCCGAGAACCAAAACGCATGTAACGGAAATATACATGCCATGATGATCCCTGGTCCCATCGATCCGTCCGTAACGCGTGCGCGATGTAGGAAGAAGGAGAGACCGAGCCTGACGTGGAGTACGATACGGGTGAGGAAGAAGGTTGTGGCAAAGAGGATGTCAGAGCGGAGGTGGGGGTAGAGGGTAGCGATGGCGAGAACGAAGGTTGGGATCTGGGTGGCGAGTGAGCGGAGGATGTCTTTTCGGACGTGCGAGTGGACTCAGGGATGAGGGACGTACCTCCATGATTGCGCACAAACAGAATATGTGGCTCCAGTTCATGCGAATGGCGTACTCGACGATGAAGACATACACCGAGTGGTGTACCCAGCCCGTCAACCAGTTCACCCTACTCCGATAGTGCAACAACCCCAACACTATGTCGCTGTGGCAAGAGCATGAGACAACCGCCACAATGCCAAGACCGACATGAAACATCGACGGGCGACAGGTCACTGGGGAGTAAGACAAAACCGAACAAGGGCGACACATGGGAAAGTAAACACGAACGCGATGAGATAGGCCTGGAAGAACCTGCACGCACAATAGGTCCACATGCTGGACTGTTGTATGCGTGTGATGTCGCCATAGGAGGAGAAGTAGTCGTATGCGAGAGGGAGGGATGAGATGGACATGACGGCGCTACTGGTTGTGGTGAGGATCCATGAGCGCTGTTTGGTGGTTGGGAAGTGTGGCGAGGCGAGATAGAAGACGAGTGTGAGTACCACGAGGGCAGACTGGAAAGCCGTCGAGTGGAACAAGTGATCAGTCGCAGGGAGGGAGATCATCACTGTCGTGAATGAAGACGGCTCCAGCGTGGAACGAGAGCCCCACGCGAGGTCTTAAAGAGGGGCGAGAACTGCTCGCAACACAAGGACAGCCACCCACGGACGCGATAATAAACCAGCCCAGTCCTCCTCGTTTTAGAGAACTGAGAACAAGAAGCCCAAAATCAAGCGTGAAAAAAAACGAACGTGTCGGATGCTTGCACGTTGACTCGATTTGGAACGAACGTGCACAACCCTTGGCTGTCAAACAATGTTGGGGGCGGAGAGTCTCCCACTCGTCCTGCCACCCCACTGCAGGGATGGCTTGGAATGCACTCGGTGGGCGCAGTGGCTTTCCGTCAAATCTTATGTATCGTGACTCGGACCCAAAGACAGACAGTGCCTCTCTCTCTCAGATCATGCGACACCGCCCAAATCTCCCCGTAATCGACAGATACCTAATTTGGCGTTCCTGTAAAGGCTCTGCCTGCTAAGAACACCGGGCTCCAAGATATGCCAGCAGTGGTTATCACTGCATCCCAGGAGGGTCGCTGGTCTGGTTCTGACCACGTCTTCACTACCTAGTCCCTCTACTTGCTGTCGTCACACAGACTGGATGGCTTAGCTGGTTTATCACTCGAGTACAGATACGTAGTGATCCCGTCGATCATTCGCTCGGTATCCCCGATTCAACGAGAGCCTCGGACCAGTTCTAGAAGCCGCCTGAGCTACTTATCTACATATCACTATCAGGCGTGTTTTATCCGTCCACGTTCGTAGACTGTCGGCTCGATATCCGAGTCGAAGCCCCAATGGTCCGTACGTAGCTAACGATCGTTCGTCGTATCGTGTCTAATCGAGATTGGCACGATTCCCAACAGCTTGGAAACGACTCAGAGCACGAGTATACAATCGCTGAGCCTCGGATCCTCGTTACTATCTAAATACCGGTGGGATAAAACGAGATGGTGCAGGGGGGATGTCAGTTTCCCTGACACACCGCGATCTACGTACACCGGCAGTCACCTAGCGAGGTACCATCGAAAACATACAATATAAGTTAGGACTTGGCCACACGACGACGGCTGTAGTGGAACGAGACAGCGTCGGAGCTTCCTGTATCCGGGGCCAAGATGAAATTGTGGCCACTTGTCCAGCTGCAACGGTGGAGGGTCTCGCCGGCCCGTGCCCACTTATTTATTCGGCCAGAGTTTTTTGGCCATGTTGTCGTCCTTGAAGAGTGGTCGCGTAGTTTTTGAATGTTCCCCCCCTTCAGACCAGGTTTCGCAACCCCATGGCAGAACCTGAGAAAGGGTCCCGACAAGACATATGTGTGATGTCATGGAATCACAGAATACAGACTCTCGAGGTCTCACAGACGTATACACTACCGTACGGAATAACATGTAGCGAATGTCTGATACAAGAATGTGAGCGATCTACATGAACCAGTCGGGCAAAAGTAACCCACCGGGACAAAGACATGCGCAAGAAGCACCAAGGGCAATGGGCCCCGGCGATCTATCTTGTCGCTATGGGCTGCGAAAACAATCGTACACGCTCAGATCCGCTGTAATAGCAATCTTGACCGTTTGCTGTCATCTTTGCTGGGAGAAGTAACCAAGTTTTGACCAGCATCCGCGACAGAATTCTATATTCCTGGCATGATAATGACGTCCTATAACTCATATCATGGTTCGAACGACTGGAGAGAAAGTATCTTGAGCAATGCACAATGGTAGGACTCTTCAGAGCGCGAACGGGTGTTTTCATGGGTATAAGTTCGGCTAAAAGACTCAAAAAACGTGAGATTGCCTGGCACATTCAGCCGTCGACCTAGACCTAACAGTAGTAGAAAAACTTAAAACTTACGTGCATTTGTCCGTTAGGCTTCTCGCTGCCTCACATCCCAAGTGCAGTAGAAAATACACACGCGTGATCCTCCATCCCACCGGGCTATCGATGCTGTCCTCGTTACCATCAATGCGAGGGTGCACGGAATGCATCGTCACGATCGTTTTTATCGTCACTTAGGCTACGGAAAAACTCAGCGTAGGCACAGTCAGCGTCAAAGAGTAGCTGGCATCGCTATCAATTAGAAGGGGTGTGGGTGGTGAAGGTGAAGAACGCACGAACCTGTCTTGATTGTTCTTCCGTGAGCTCTTCCGAGGCTTTCATTCCATTGAGGGTAATCAACCTTTTGGATCGTACGTGCGAGCGAGGTGTGCATGTGTGAGCCGAGACAAGTCGAGCACCTACCAACCAACCATGCGACTTCTGCCCTCCCATTCCTTACTCCCTTTGAACCTCGCATACCCCGTGACAAGTTCCTGAAGGATAGGTGTAGCTGGTCTTTTGCGCGCAAACGTAGCTTGAGTGCATCCATAAATGTTATGAAGTTCTGTGTGTCACATGTTGGGTGTGAGCACCAATCGTGCGCCGATACGAAACAAGAGAAGAAGAAGAGCGAAACGTGTGAGCAGCGTATTTGGGAGCCTACGCACCTGCGTTGTCTCAGCTATCCATTTCCCTGTCTCAGGTCCAGCTTCGCTCGAATGTTCCACCGTGGCAGGCACCCCCACCTTGATCCTATGCAGCGCAGGAGGTGTATCTGGCTATATCATCGCCGCATGTCCATAACGAGATCAAGATGACGGATGAGCAAGGACAGTGACGAGGACGGAGACTTACCCGAAAGCGCGTCATAAATTCTTCGATCGACAGGATCGAGTCCTTGACCAGTTTGAGCATGGTCATATACTGCGATAACAATCTTGGGCATGCCGGTGAGTACCTCTCGTAGTATGTCTTAGCATGCACGAGCTTTGAAGTAGGGTAGGGGGAAGGCAACCAGACTCACTCTGCGGCAGTAATTGAATCACGGACGTAAGCGCGCTCTAGAAAGTCCAGTGCGACTATGATGCCGAAGAGCGTAGCTTGGAGAGAGCACTTTTCTCGTTCTGCGTTGGTGGTGTACAGTCGGACTTCTTCGTCGAGGGACAGCATCGTCGTGGTTGCAAGATGACACGAATACCGTCGGGACTTGTCCTTAGAAAACTACGTCGGCGACACTGTCCGAATTCAAGCACGATAAAATCTATTCGAAAGCTACAAGTGGTCCCTATCTCGCCGGTTATCGACTGCGACACCCCACCGTTGTTGAAGACTGCAAACCTTACCTCCAGACGAAAGGGGAAGCTAGTAATGCCTCTAGCTCAGTGTGTAGAGAAAAGTCTACGTTGAAAGGCGCCTACATACGTACTTCTCGGTTTCGGCTCGCGCAGCAACTTGAAGACGTCGACCATTGACAGGAACCCCGTCACTCATTGGAGGTCCACTATTCAGAGCATCTATCGCTTAGTTGCCCAGGGTCCCAACGCCGAAGTTCAGCTGGTCCCACATGGTATCAGAAATGTGGGGCCATGACTGACGCAGGGAGGGACTCAGTGCATCGTCCAACCTACATCTTTCCTCCAGTCCCCTGTGGCAGGCGCTAAGTCTTGACCTCACCACTGTTTCACTAACGTGCTTGCGTTACATGCAATAGGTATCGTGCGTTTCCATTGGAGTCGCATGCATTCACAAGGACGAGTCCAGCCGGAGGTTCAACTACCGCCATTATTATTACCCGTTCTCGACTTTTTGTCTGGGAGGTGTGTGGAACCCCTCAAACTCAGGAACGCATGGATATTCGGTGTTTCTCGTGGTCCTTCCATACAGTCCAGGTTGCAACCTGTATTGGACAACTTCGCTGACGGGACTATTCGACGTGCAGACTCTTTTTTATTTGTACGAGGGCAATGCTAGGTCGTGCCATGGCCCGACGCTACACCGGCGGCAGCCAGACAGTGGACACGGTGTGTAACGGGTTTAACGCACATGTCCACTTGGAAGTGCGTTGTAGCTCAGCAGACCTCTGACAGAGATCTTCATTGTGCCCGGCACCTGGAGAACTACAGGGACGGTACGATTGGCGAGGAGACACAAGACCGAGACAACTTGAGATATGAGGAAGGGAGTGGATGGACATTGAATTGGTATCATAGTCCGAGTGGTGGAACGCCAGTGCTCCGGCAGTGTATGCCCATGGTACGTGGGTAGACAAGGGTAACATACGCACTACTAACAACAGTGGACTCCAAGTATGGACTCATATGCAAGCTAGATACGACGACAAGGAGGTAAGATTGGTATAAGTGTATGTGAGGGCACCACCGTCCGTCAGACCTGCTAGGCACCTGTCCCAGCCGTCCTCAATGCCCCCAACCCCTGCAGCAACTTCGCGGCTGCTTCCTCCATTAGTCGCGCTCCCTCAAAAAGTGGTATTAGTGTAAGTGCACTCGCGGCCACTGTCCATCAAAATTCAAACCTGTCAAGTACTTCCCCCCGCCCTCGCCGCCTCCAGTTCCCGCCGCAACTTGGCGATCTCTTCCTCGATTACCCGTGCCCTCTCCTCTGCAGCGTGACATCGCTCATGTGCCCTTTTCATAGCTTCCAGTGTTTGCTCGCGTTCCCTTTTCGTAGCTTCGTGCAGAGCCTGATGTTCTTTCTACCACCTTTCCTTTTGTTGTTTGGTTGTAAGTACAAATAACAAAAACAGGTGAGAGACGAGATACCTCTTTTTCGCGCCGGCGCTTCTCGTCAGCCTCCTCGGCCAAAACTGCATGATACTTGGCGCACACTTCCTCGTTCACGCTCCCCTTTGGGGGGATCGGTACCTTATTCCACAGGCGCCCCCAACGTCTTGCAGTGTCCTTCTCAACACCTTCAAATAGGCGCTTGAGTGCCTCAAACGCGGTTTCAACGAACCAGTCATCCGCCTCGGTATCGCTGTACGTTTGCTTGAGTTTCGAGGTTACTGCAAGCAGAACCAGTACATCCTTTGCGGATACCCTGGTACTTTCAGAGAACGTTAGCGTACGGATACAAATAGCCTTCCTATGGTCCCACTCCAGGACAGCGCCAGCTCTACTACCCATGGTTGCCCAAAAGGCGGTATCATAGGCGACTCTATAAACCGAAGGCCTGGCCTCTCGTTTTGTCTTCTCACTGGCCTTGGTAGCTTCATCTACACGAGGGTTGCTTTCGTCGGCACTAATCGCAGTAGAGTCTCCTGCGACGTCTCGTGAAGTGTTTAATGGGGCGTCAAGGTAGGTAGATTCTGTGCCATCTACGGGACTGTGAGCGGGTAGACTGATGGATTGGAAATGAGAGCTTGACCGGAATGCTGGTCCACCCCAAACCTCTCAGCGATGAGAATGGAGATGTGTACTTTGTCGGGGGACAAGATGTCGAACCGCAAGAAGTCGTGGCTTACTCCAGCGTCCCACACTACTCCACCCTTGCACTTCCACTTGTACCAGCCAACTTTGACGACGATACAATCCGACGTTGGGGGATTTTTACGGACGTTGTACGACAGTGGGTCGATGGAACAGTGATGGTAAACGTAATCCTCAGACCCGGTGAACAGGCTATAGATCTTGGGAGGTTCTGGGGCCACTCCGAGCATAAAAAGGAGTCGTTTGAGACACTTGGGTGATTTCTTGAACACGATTCTCTTGTCGAGGGCCATCTTTGTATGGGATGAGGTTGACTGGTGAGTATTCCCGCTGCAGCTCTCCTTTATCACGAAACACAATGGGCACCCAGAATCCGATACCTTGTCTACTTACAATAACAACAATATAAATGGTGTAGTGTCGTGTTCGACGTTGAAGAAAGACAAGCCACAATTGCCAAAGGCTTGCATAATAAGAGCTAGTCTCGAAAACCAGCCGTTTTAGGACGCTTTGGGGTTGACACCCTGGTTTGCCGCAGCCTAAACCAAGATCCCGAGGTCTTGCATGGTGAAGACCAAAATGTCTGGTCCCGAGGCTAAATAAGAGCATGATATCATGATAAATTCGAAACTTTCCACCGCGTTTGTCAACCGTCGCAATGCCCCCGAACACACCCTAGGCACTGCAATGAATTTTATCAGATAGAAACTGCATGTTTGAAATCTCAAGAGGTTGGCTAATCCCTTCTCTGCGCTACACAATTGCGACTTCCCTGTGCTATACACGACGCTCAGTGGCACTCCCTCGCCATGTTTTCGTACAGCCTTCAAAATGTCACCCAGAAGTGTTGTTCTGTTTGGCCATCGCAGCTTCAGCGCTTGATCTCTGTAGCATCCTTGGGTGTTGATTTGCACCTTTTCTACTTGACCGAACATGCCAGCGCGCACGTGCTTCGCTAATTATGAGCGAGGTCATTTCCTGGAGGTCGGGCTGTTCCAAATCACGCCTACTGAATTATTAAACAATGGGAACAGGTCAGTCACTCGTAGCCGGAGCAAGGGTCGACGGTATAGTTCCTGAAGCACTACCGTGCATCACACATCTAATGCTAATGTCAACTAACCATCCCAGACATGGGGCCAAATTATGTGCTGCTCCTCGACGACCTTTTTATCCACCCGCGCGTGATATTTATGAAGAGACAACACGATCAATGACAATAATCCACTACGTACAGGTACTAATCCCACATCACGGCAAGAGTGCACGGCACGTCCTCCTCCCTTGCGTGAAGTTACAACGGGTGAACACAGTCATTTATAACGGACTAAAACTGACACGCTATTCTCGGGCAATCTAATCCATGGTACGACCATGGAGAATACCATAATCACTGATGCTAACACGACGCGGCGTCGGTCCATGCTCCTGCTGGACCTATGGTATAACAAGGTAAAAGTAGAGCGTACAGCGCCGTAACGCATCGAGGTTAGCAACGTGTCTGCGAGTTGTAGCCTATGAACTGACCTCCCGGTACGTCATCGTACGTCCACCATTTTGCTGTCCAAAGTTGACCACTAGGTAATCCATTAAGTACGGTTCACGCATGGTGGCCGATTCATCGACGGAAAAAACCACTCACTTGTAAGTCACTTGGTCTCCGCTGACGTACTAAATTGGGATTGAGGAAGGGGGTCAGCGCGATTTGGTGGATGGGTTAGCAAGTGAACACTTACTGCTATTGTACTTGACCATGTAGGTACGCCTGTGCAGCTAGTGCCAGTTGCACTTGCCGTGGCACTAGTCGTCGCAGTGGTAGTGGTAACCGTCGCGGTCGTAACACTACCACTGGTACTAGTGGTAGTTGCTGCAGCAGTGGAAGTTCCTGCTGAGGTCGCAACCACGCTCCCACCAGCTGTCAACGCATTTTTCACAGCCTTATCATACCTCGAGTTTGCTAACACAAAGACAGGTCGTCAATTTGAACCACTTACCACCATTACCTCGAATACGCACCGTACGCCTGCGATGCATCCCACAACATCACACCTCCAAACGACGAGTATTGGCTCTGCGTTTGCTGAATGATCGCCGCGAATGTCGACGCATCGACGTAGCCAGAACCAGCCGCCGACTGGGATGCGGGTGCGCCTATGTAGACTTTGACGTTGGGATTTGGAGAGACCGTTTTTGCCCAATTATCCCTGTAGCATATCACCCACCCATTGACAATTAGTCATTCGGACAATCCTCTACAAGTGTGGGATTTACCATGTACCAAAATCCCATGCCTAGGAAATGTCACGCAGTCACGTCATATACGCGTGAGGTATTGGCCACCAGTTTTTGTTAGGCATACTCACGTTTGTATTATTGAAGTTAGTGAGACCGCACCAATTGTTATCTAACAACGACATGCTCGTTATAATGCATGTGACGAGTGCGATGTAGAATGTTCACGTACAAAATTGGACGTAGACGGCGTCGAATCCGACGGCATTGAGGGTTGTGCCAATGTACGCGTCTGGGTAGGGACATTGTGGCGCTATTTGTTAAGCGTTAGCTTTGTTCTCCCGTGCCATTTGGCACATTGATGTGAAGTACTGACCTGCGGTGACGTAGTACCTGACCAAAAGTTCAGGTGATTCGTGAGATGGCAAACCAGACCAAGTGACAAGCTCCGAATAGGACAAGGACTTACTGTTTTCTCCCACTAGCCATCAATGTGCGGAGTGTAGTTACAAAAGCCGCATAGCCGGTCTGACTGCCACCTTCAATGTCGAGATCGACTCTGGGCAGATGCGAATGCAAATAAGAGTCATCATTAGGGACTACCAGCCAGATCCTGAGAGAAAAGAGAAACCTACCCATCCAACACGGCAGAACCAAACGGACGATCAGGACTATTGCCCTCAAGAAAGAGATCCCAAACCGTTTGCGCGAATGCCTGAGCCTGTGAATCGTTCGAAAACCCGGCTGAACCGCTTGCGCCACCAAGTGAAATGGTGAGGATCTTTCCCGCAGCTTGGCAGGCCTCGATGTCAGGGCCCAAAAAGGTGCAATTTGGTATCGATGTACCGGGGAAAGGAGGATTGGTACATGACTACAGATAGCGGATGAACAAGAGGGAAATTGAGGGTTGAAGTTAGATAACGACCGGTTTTGGGAGGAGAGAAAGACATACGTTGGCTAGGTTGATGGAAGGAAGACCTCCTGTAGCGAAGAACTGGTCCAAAAAGGCAATGGGAAATGTATCGATGGTGTCGTCCTGCAAAATTGCCGTGGTTACGGCCCAGATGGATATGCAAAATATGAGTTGACATTGAGAAACACGCACGTTACAGTAATATGATATTGGTTGTTGCCATTTGGCTGTATCAGAAGGATTATTCGCGCCATACGAATCTTGGCCCCAGTATCTATACGCATCACAAACCGTAGCCGGGTGTCAGGCCTGAGATTGGACCACCAATTGTTGGTTATTGTTCTGAGAAACGTACACAGCAAGCTGTAGGATCTCACGTCAGAACAAAAGCAAGGGGTTAGATTCAGAACAAACATTGGTGTTGCGTAGCATGCTGAAAGTTGCTGAAGCCGGAAAACCCCAAGCAAGGAAGAGAAAGATTAGAAACGAAAGAAAATCGTGACCAGACAGCCAAGAGAATATCATCTTGACAAGATGATGATGGAAACGAGACAATACAGTACAAGAGCAAAGGCGGACAGGGAAGCTGCACCTACCCAAGCTTAGTGGTGTAGTTCTGGCCTTTATACATCAGCAGAGGCACTGGGAACTATTGATGGGAAGCTCAAGGGGCCAGGGTACAAAGAGCAGAAACTGAGCCTGCCTGGTAAGCGCAGCTGTGACGCGCTGAAAATGAAAACGTAAATACGGGACAAGTCAAGGCAACCGGGCCCGGTGCCAGGTGATCCTTTCCAAACCAAATGGACGCGCCGAGCGGGAAATGAGAAGAAATCGAAAGCCGTTTTTGCATAGCGCCACAGTCCCCTCCAACCTTACAAGGAAGTATGTGATGTTAGAGGCAACGCGCACGGTCGCCCGAGGAGTATCGTTGAGAACCCCACACCGTATCGTGACTGGAAAGGGATATTACACTGCGACATATGGACGTGTTGACAAGGGAAGACTGACCGCTTGGACTGTCGAGTTGGGCTCGGAAATCGGACGGCTATACAGAGCAACCAGTATGGGTCCGCAGGTGCACGCGGGAGTGTGCGCGCAGCGATGTCTGCGTACTTTTACATCGACCAGATAGACAAGTGTCATGAAACACGACACAAGCATGTCGTTTTGAAGGCAACCGCTGTCCTGGAGCTGGAACTGGGGCATCACTGGAGCATAAGGAATTACTTCTTGATCACAACTAAGAGGTGTTTTATGATCCATCCTGTCATAGGAACAAGTCGCCACGTCGACAGAGAAGCGAACTTAGATCAGAGTCATCGTATGATCATTGGTTAGACCACGCCCTGAATCGGACTGGCCGATGTCAGGGATTACATTACACGCCGTCAACGTAGCTGTGCACTCGAGCAAGTTGGAAGCTCAAGCGCTCAGCATCAGCCGTCCATGCGAAGAACCTGATAAATGGCAGTCACTACTAGTCTCTAACCAGGCTATAATCAGGGACAGATGGATAACGAGTTCACGCACTTCCTTGGTCGATTCGAGCACCTCCAATCAACAAAGTATACCACCCTAGCTATAACCCGGAAAGCAACGAAGAAGAGTAGCGTTGAGTACCCGTGGACAAGCTTGGCACCGGTGACAACCAGTCCTTGAGTGCTTTTTTCTGTCGGAGCAGCGTTCTGATTGTAGATGCGTAGTACTGTAGAATTGATGTCCGTAGCTGTTATGAAAGGAACTTCCATATAACGACAATGTACAGCGCATGCACACGACCCGCCAACACATCGCGTATTTTCTCTAGAACTCGCTATGACCACGTCCGGAGCACCCACACGCTGATAAGTACGCGCTTCCATCCTATCTCCCATCAAACGTACGCATTTACTTACTTCCTCGATTCTGAAAGAGGTGGCTTCGGCGGTGCCGAGTCATATCTACGCCTTTGTTGCATTACTCTGCAGGGCACCGCTTCAGAAAGTGAAAGGTTATATTATCCAAAGTAGGTGAGTGCTTTTCTAGTTATGTTTAGCTTGCTCCTAATCTTCGTTTCCTGTCATGGGATCCTGGGGCAGGCGAGCAAAGGGTCTGTATCCGTTGATGTCACCCGATACGATGCTGGCTGCTGGGTCGTTGACGCAGAGGATGGAAGGTGCCTTAAGACAGAGGTATACGTACGTATCTAAAGGTGGCTTATTCGGGGCGCGTATCCACCTGCTTTGGACAACGGTTTTCTAATCAAAGGGGGCGAACTAGGGACGAAGGCACACAACTACGGCTAGTTCAACCAGTAGAGGAGGTCGTTCACCAGAGACTCGCCAACGGTCGACACACCCAATCGCAAAATTCTATGTATCTGGAGTAGATGGGGACTATGAACGGATCAATACAATCCATGTCATGTTTGGGTCGTCAGTGCTTACGACTTCTGATAAGCGCAAGTATCCATATCACCCATTATGTGTACCCGAAATCAGAGATGATCCCACGTCATTCCTTGAAGTGTCCTGGTCGAGGGATGAATCGATGGATACGCATCTGGGTTGTTTTATTGGCTAGTCTTGACGCGTACTTTCGAATTGTATTCCGATATGGTGGACTAATCCTACTCAATATGCAGCGCCCGAGGAGAGCTCCGCGAAGCAAACCGCGTCCCGTATCTCCATCAACGCTGGAACTTTTTATCTTCACGGCGTAAAGCCATCTCAGTCGACCCGCAGTGACGACCAGGATCAAGTCCAATGGCGTGCCTCATGCAGGAGGATGCGAGTAACATGCCCTGCACTGACATCACGGAAAAAGGTGGTGCGAAGGCAACTGCAGTCCTATATATCCGAACTTACAAAGGCGATACGAGGCGGATATTACTTGCACGGGGCCAATCGAAGATAGCACCGTACATTCCCATTAGACGACCGCAGCCATTACCGTCAGTGGTACCGTCGACATCATCATACCAGTTACAGGCACAGGCACGGCCGCGCGCTGGTTCAATGTGAAGTGCGAGGAGTCTAAATGCAGATATAGTGAGTACTAACGCAGTCTGTTTTTCGTCAATTTCATTCCAAGGAGTGCGCCGCCACTGCCACCTGTAATATAGCACGACCCGCGGTTGGACAAACCCATCATCGTCGCGATTCTGCAAATTTCTGCAGGACTTGCACGGTCCTCCGCAAGTGGCTCCAATGCATCTGATGACCGGCGACATACATGTTTTGGAACCAGTCTCTAACCTCTGCTCCTGCAGCGGGATTTTGTGGGGGTTAGTGGCCTTCATTTTTGTCGCATCACGATGTCGACCAATTTCGGTTCGTTAACACTATCACACAGGATACATTATTACACCATTCCTTGAAGACATACTCAGCGTATAACCCAGGCATCACTACACCCCATAGCCTTGAACATCGGAAAACTACACTCTCAGTGACCTGTCAGTCAAACCGTCCTTCAGCCATATTGTTCAGCTTATCTTCCTCCGAGTTCAACTTCCTCACGAGGATCCAGAACACGATGCCAGAAATGCCACATAAAGCAGCGATTGAACCGTAGTTCCAGACGAGCAGCGGGTCAGTCGAGAGGGCTAACGCCAGTGGTCAGTATATACTCACGTAGCAACGTGTAAGGAGGATACTCACAAACGAAGGCTTCGCCAATGGCAGCCGCGACAGCATTTGTAAAGAGGAACAGGGACATGACGAGTGACCGCATATTCCTTGGTGCCTTGGTGAACGCATATTCCAGACCCGTGATCGAAGCAAAGATCTCGCTAAACGCAATCAGGACGTATCTGAGGACGCGCATGGGTGAATTGCGGTCGACCGAGGGAACCGGAGGAAAACTCACGATCCACTTTGAATCCACACGTTCAGGGGGGACACCAAGGGATTCCCGTTACTGTCGACACATGTAGCGGCATGGTATCCGCATGGATTTGTCTAGTCATTAGGTGTCCCTCGGATGTCGTCACAAAGGAACAGCGGAGCTTACCTTGTAAATGTAATGCTGGACAACAGCGGCCCATACCATCGCTGCAGCACCGGTATAGAACCCCCAAGCAATCTTTTCCAAGGGCTTGAAATTGATTCTCCATCGGACAAGAGCAGGGTAGAACTGGCGGGCCATCAGAAGCCGTAGACAACCAAGAAGAAAGTAGGGTACTCGCCACCAAGTCGCACAGCGGGATGAAGATGATGAGAGCTATTGGATCCAGGTTAGAAAGAACATCATTGGGTAGACCATGGGTGCTCATGGTGGCAGCTTGGGAAGTCAAATTGTTGTTCAACTGGTTGTAGGACAACCCTGCGAGTTCGGTTTTACATCATCGCCTAACACGCATCACAAGTGGCAACTCACAATAAATCGGGAACCACAGGAATACGGAGCAAGCTTTAAACCCCCGTCGAACCTCCTCCACCCAGTTATCATCAAATCTCATCCACGCCGGTTTGTCACCGACCACTTTACTTGGCTTGGCACTCTCCCAGAAGTCGTCGGCGGTGAAGTTCCGGATAGTCCTGATAGGATTCCAGCTCCATCGTCCGCGCATAGCGTATCGCCATACACGAAGCGCAGTAACGAGCACAGAGCCCGTCGGTGGTGAAGTGCGATACTTGTCGCGCCCATACCATAAGACCAAGGGAGAGAGAAGGAAAACAACCGTCGGAAGTGTATACGCCAACCAGAATCCGACGAACTGGATACAAAGTATGAACCATCAAATCAAGGTATATAACGTGCAACTCGAACCTTTTCGGCGTATACCATACCTATCTGACCAACAAGTGCGCCGATGTTAATGAAGAGATAGAAATACTGATGGGACGTGAGCTGTGAATCACATGGACCAAAGCACATCACATCTGACCATGTAAATCCTAGACGTGGTCAAGCCGGGGTCCACGATAACACGTTCGCCTGACGTCGTCGTCGAAATAAACATCTTTGTCCGTCGATACTGTTCCGCCACTAGAGGGGAGATATTGGACTTGAACCCGCCCGCGCCTGCACCGGTGATGATTAAAGAAAGAATAAAAATGCCGACAGAGGCGTTGCTTCCAATGATGCCAGGTATGGCCGAGATAATCATGATAACATGACCAAGCATGGCAATTGCAACGCTCACGCATACGGTCTTGTAACGACCCCAATAGGAGTCCGCAACGTAGGCACCTGCAATAGGCGTCACGTACGACCTGTGTAGCCGTGATATATCCGATTACAGGATGGGTTCCGCGGGGATTACACACCAGAACTGATAAAAAGTCGTGAGACCCGTAGACATTTGTTGCCCTCTTCCCAGAGCACCAGATTGGCCATTCAAACCGCCCGCGCCAGTGGATGAATTTGGAGGTAGTGGTTGTTGAATGTAATTGACCTGCCGCATTTAGTAAGGCACTCCAGAACATGCGGCAAGAACGGGGCAAGGTGTCTCAGACTTACGAAGACCGCACTTGCTCCTATCACGGGGAGATGAAGTTGAGGTGCTGATATAGAATATCGAAGAAACGTACCATAGTACTGTGCATGACGCAGAATTCCTCAGCGAGTTAGAACTTGGACGGTCACGAAAAATACTCACGGAAAACCGCTCTGCCAGTTCCACGACGGCAATCACTGTCCAACTGTGTCAGGAAAAACTGGTATGGGTTCGAGACTAAAACCAACTGTAAGCAGTCCATGGAATGGTATCTGACACCCTGCGAAGAGTGAGGAGCTCTTCCTCCGTTGGAAACTCCAACGCCTTGTGAATGGAATCAACCTTATCAGCGACTTCGTCTGATACTGTACCATTTTTTCGCAAAGAATAGTCATCAGGGAGTTTTTCGTGACGTTCGACCCCTGCCAAAGCAGCAGGAATTTCGCGGTCGGATTCTAAGCCGGCCATGCTATAAGGCCTGAGCGTGGTCGGATGTCCGCAGAGTTGAGGAAAGAGACGGAGGCCTCACTGCAAAGAGATACACGAGGGAATTACTAGCAGGCGATTTCATTTTCGTAACAGAGATACACAAAAGCAAAGGGGGGGGGAAGAGGGGAATTCAGTTGCATATGGCCATATACGTTCCGATGTCTCGATTAGGAAGGTGCGTCTCTCTGCCGAACACAGCGAAAAAACGCTCGACTGCTGCTTATGTAATAGAACCAAGTTCGAAAACTTGCACCGGACTGCCCTCCACTGACGCGAGGCCTGGCCAGGGTTCACCGGAGAGCTAGAAAATGGTGTAACTCAAGACCTCTCGCGGAAAAGTCGTGGTTCAAACACATCTTGGCGCGGACTCCACCTCCCACCCGGATCCAGCTCTTATCGCGCCGCCATCGTCCGCGTGGGCACCGCAAGGCGCCCCTGACGAGAATAGCACACTGTAAGCTTGTAATGAACTTGGTCACGCGTGTCACGAAGCTAAACTTTCATTGCACCCCATTTGAGGAAATAAACATTTCGCCGCGCCATAGCGCTAAGTCCGTAAGTCGCAGGTTGGACTCAACATACATTTCCTTGCAATGGACTCGACAATCTTATCCTGCTTGCACCCAGACTTCTAGGTCGGTTTGTGACCTTCACGCGAAAGTGTAGTGTGTTTCTCCCCCCTTTACTCCTTCGCCATGTTCCTAGCCAGCCACTCCCACATAGGTGGTCGAGTGGCACTTAACCCGCGGTCAATCTGTCAGACTATGCGGCCCTGACGTCTAATTCCATCCTGGAAATATACCTGCGCAGAAACACTGATTCTGCTGCTTCGCTAGAAAGTGTTTCCGTCGGAAGGAGTAGTGTCAGGAAGCCATAACAACAGACCATATCACAAACTTGCAATACCAAATCGCGAGGATCATGCAATACTTGTACCGCATGTGCGATATCCTCACCACGCGACCCAAGAGATGAAGAGTCACTTTGTCTGCTATGACAGAACCCGTCAAAACCAATAGTAACATCCATCGCTGGCATGACAGCATTTCCACGTCTCACTGCAAGGTCTCGAGTGAGGCTATCTCGCGCTGTCCCTTTGTACTTTGTGAGTTCTTGCACAAAGCCGGCACCGGTGGCGTCCCTCAGGCTGGTGGCCTGATCCACCAAACGGAGCCATCATCACATGACATCGGCGCCCAGCACAGCCACCCCCCTTCCATCGGCCCGTCCTCCCCGCCATCCACTTCAGCGGCCTTCCACCTACAAGCGGCGGCATAATGAATCTGCGGTACCAGCAGGTACGTCCATGCTGTAGTGCATCATGATCATGTGGTCCCTCCAAGCTGCCAGCCGTCTGAGGGGCACCAATCAATCGAGGACAGGAGCACGCGATGTAATACATGTACTTACAACCTCCGAGGTACTTGGCATCTCATCGGGAGAGATTCTAGTTACGGTCAAGTTTCCAACCCCCAACCCTCCTCATCATAGCCGGCCGACCAACGTACCCGAACCCAGCTATGTGGCGACTCATATTCGACTGACTGACCACACAAATGAAAGCACCATCGGTCCGTGTGGTGGTACAAGAGCGGATGGCGGTGTATGAAGTCACATCCGCCCGCTGTACGCGGGGGGAAATGTATATGAGAGTAGATAGGTGCCCACGAACGATACAACAGATAACCGATCCCCGCCTTACCGTAATTCTGCTGGAGTGTGTTCGGACGTTACTCTGTTGCGCTCATGGATTCAAGATAAAATGTACCAGAAATACCAAACAACATGACGTACGCTGCGCACTGAAATACGTACGTAGCAATGTCAACCCCAAATCGAATATGTAGATGAATTTGCAAGGGAGTGGATCGCATATTATGGCGTAAGGCCGTAGGAGTATGCAAGAAACACAAATGCGAGACAAGACAGTGAATGTATCAACTACAAAACTCAACAATAGTGGGAGAAAGAAGGTATGGATGATGCGTCTGTCCTGAGCGTTGGAGGCCATAAAATGTTCAGTCCCTTGGTCGTAATCAATAGGACGGTGATCACAAGTAGTATAGGGTGGTTCGACCTGATAACGATAAGGCGGTAAGTTTTGCTTTTGGGCATGAAATCTTCAGTCCTGGCCAGGCTCGGAACGTCGCCCCCAAAAACACTGGAAAACAAAACCAATGACCTGTTGAGCTAGACCCCGTCGCCTGCGCCAAATGGGACAGGCACACAAAGACTGGGAAGCCACCAACTAGCAGCCCCCAGCGTACTAATGACGAACTTAGTCGCCCATTTAACGTCCCCAAGTGATAAACGACCACGTACCAAACCATTCTTCGGCTGTGGATGATTCCACTGCGTCAGGTTTGGGTCTAATGAAAGATCACGCGTCAGCTGCTCATCCCACATCAGTACGCACGCTGATGACCCGCGCATTGCAACAAATGCAGTCAACAGGAGATCGGAAGATGTGATGTGTGTGGCGGAAACGAGAGAAAACGCTCACGCACTCATATACGAATCCAGATGTCGTTTGATGTAATCCTCCGTCGGGAAATCAGACGGACTACACCCGATATTCGTCTCTCCTTGTCGTTGATACACTCGGACGTAATCAACCCGCATCTCGGCGGGAAAAGATAGGGTGCTCGTGTCGATGGTTTGCCAGTTAGCTGGAAGTACGTCAAGAGCCTGACTGCGGCCATACCAAATGAAACACAGCACTTACGCGACATCCCAAGATTCAGTACGATGCTCTGTTAAAAAACGGTTAAGGCCTCAAAAACCGGACGTGAACGAACGACTCACCATCGGCTCCAATGAAATCAACCTCTGTCCCACCTGCGTCCCGTTCATGCCCGCGTCCGGACTCAGCGCTGGGGCGCCGAGCCTGGCCGTTCGCTGCCCACCTGTTTGCCATATGACGTATCCGTCGGAAGAGTTTTTAGGGTTAGACCAGTATTCGAAACCTGGTATTCGTTCAGATGTCGGGTTGAAGAGAAAAGGAAGAGTGGACGGATGAAAATACAGGACCGGAAACGTACCAAATGTAATAAACTGATTCCCGGATCCAACATATACGTCCGAAGGGAGCTCCGTCAACGCGGATACCGCTTGTTGCCTACATATCCACGATCCACGATCAGAAGGGACCAATCCTCTGAACTACATCCATAGAAAACCCAAAAAAAAAAAAAAAAAAAAAAGGGAGAGAGATAGAGAGAAGAGACAAACTCACACGGCTGACCCACTGGATGAAAGGTTCACATTGTCAGCACCCCAAAGCATGAAAATAGGAATCGCGGCATACCGGTAAGCATTTGGTACTGTTTCGTTCCCAAACACCTCCCACATCTCCGTGGATCCATTCCCATACAAATAATCGTGCGTGAACGGTGCAAACTGCGCACTCTGAGACACCATCTGTCCCGTTCCGCCCAACTTGTTATGCTCAACCTCTAGAATATCGATTTCTGGTGCTCCGCGCCCTACGGCAGGTGAGGGACCAGGATGGTCTTCATTGGGGCATGTGCATGAGCTGTTGAGTAGTGTGGGATGTGAGATCGATCAAGCAGATAAATAGAGGGAGAAACAGACTCACGACAGCCGCTGACCAGGTAACCACGATAACGCATAATTATATTTTGATTGGGACGCCTCCGATAGGAGGGCAGCTGCAGGCCCGGATCCATTTACGTATGTCTGGTTCGGGAATGTGCCTACGTCGCAAGAGTCGTATCTACGAAACGTCCGATGTGCCGGTAGATGGTACCCGCAGGCGCGCACGCAAGGTCAACAATGAGAAAAGACATAGAATAAGTGAGGACGAAGAGAAGGAACATACGAATAAGGCCATACACCGTCCGTGCTCGCGCCGTATCCGGGCCGTGCAAGATTTCCTAACGTCCATGCTCCAGGCCACTACATTCCGTCCGCATGTTTCAATCAGAACGGAACATCGACAAGAATAAGGGGGAGACACGGACATATCCCTTTGACTCATCGTTCGGTCCGGGCAATGCCACAGATACCTCAATATACCCTCTTGTGAAACAGAACTTGTTCCAACTCTGCAGCATCCCACTTTTATATGGCATCCCTTTATCCTCCACTTGATCCAATACGATACTCAAATACCCTCCCTCTTTGGTCGAGATTTGTCCGGGATCGTACCACTCCTGATCATCGGTCGTCCAGTACCACAGGTTGGCGGCCTCCCAGTAGGGATCATCACCTGGCCAAAACGTTCGCCCGGGTTGGTTAAACTCGTCTGAAAAAACAAGGTCATAGGTATAATTGTCGAAACCGATACGTGTGAGTGCATGGACCGGCGTGGAGGGATCGATCACGTGAGGCATGGTGTACCTAAGAACGAGGCACGAAATGCACACGGTGAACATGACGTGGACATGAATATCCCTGCCAAGAAAGAAAAAAGAACAAAGAGGGAGAGGTTTGGACGTACAGGCTTTGGGGTACTGGTACCTGCCCTGTAGAATTGACGAGCACGTTCCCGACGATAGCAGCATTGATAGGTTTGTCCTTGAAATATCTGTACACGGGGAAAAAGACGAATAGACAAAGAAGGCTAATAATGAGGAGGGCCAGTGATCCGACATTGAGAAGACCACGTGAATTGATTGGAGATGTTTTCGTAGCGTGGAGGTCTTCGGGGTCATGAAGGAAGTCGTCTATGTCGGGTTCGTCGGGGTTGCTGTCTAGGCCGGGGTCGTAGGCGTATGGAACGAGGGCGCCGTGTCGAGATGGGCCGTACGGATACTTTGAATCTGCTGAGAGCGATAATATAGAGTCTCCCGAAGCAGACAAGGTAGAATTGCGAACAGGGGGAATCGGCCTCGGCGGGTAAAGAGCCGTGGACATAGCAGGGGCCTCCGTTCGATCATCTGGGATGGAGAGACGGTAGAGAATCATGGATCCACGCTGACCGAGAGGAGAAAGGAACTGAGAACCCAGGACTTGGGAATCTTCAGAGGCGACTCTTGGAAAGGAGATAGCCTGTGCCGAGTAAGGACGTGAACGCAGATGGGAGGAGCCCGTTGCATTTGGATTTAGAGGAGAGGATACGAATGCGCTTGCGCTCGCAGGGGGACGCGAGGCCCCTGGCCTTGGGGAGTATGATTCGGCGGGATGAGACGAGTCGGAGACGGAGGTGGGGCTGAGCGTGCGTTGTACGAGGAAAGGCTGGAGGGGGTCTTCAGGACGGTCGGAGGGTGCCGGAGACGAGAGAGCGTCGACGCTCGGCGAGTCAGTCTCGGACGCGCTGGCGGGCAGAGGGGAAGGGTCGTTGCTGGAGGACAGCAAGCGAGACGAGGTTGACGATCCAGAGGTCTCTGAGCTCTCCGCCATCCCGACTTGGTAGCGATGTGGGGAAGGAACGGGCAGAGCGACCGCGGCGGCGACGCTCAGGGCTGCTAGGAAGACTGAAAATGAATACGCGGTAAGTGGGTCGTACTGCAGAAGAAGAAGGAAACCCGCAGGGTTCACGATGCCATCTTATGTAATCACACTCTCGACGCTGTCCCCAACATCGAGGACGATATGTACGCCAGTACCACAAGCACAAGAGGCCCCTATCTCGACGAGGTTGCTCGATTGGACGGGGTTGACATTCACGACGTTGCCCCAGCAACCGTCTCTCGAGGTGGATGTACATACATACATACATTCATATACCACACTCCAACGACATGGCGTCATTTGCGGCCTAGACCCGTCGATGCTCCGATGATCGACCACCGTATCATTCACCGCTGTCGGTGTTAACGCTAATGAGTTCAATTCAATGTCTGTGACTGTCACCTCCCCTGCAGTGTTCTTCTCTCCGACGTCTCAGGTATGCACTGTGCTGTGTCGGTTACTGAAGTGAGCCGTGTTGCAAGGAGGGTGGTAACACAAGTCCCACCGCATGCCATTCCGGACCCTCGTGCCCATTTCATTAGTTCTTCTTGCATACGCAACCCTTCCATTCATCAGGGAGTCGGCCGGTGGTTAGGAGCAGTCCGTACCGACAGCGGACCGAGTTACCAGAATCTTAGTACAGTACCAAATAGTTGCTACAGTACCGACTCGTAGCAATCTGTAGCATGATGTAGCAAATTTGTCACAGCCACTCAACGACGCAAAATGCAGTCTTTCGAGTCTGGTAATGTGCTACTACCTGGTACAAACCGGTACAGCTCGCTACAACCTCTACCTCGGCTGTAAATTGCTACAAACTGTTACCTCGGCTAACCGTTTCACTGATGTTCTCCGAACACCATCATCATGGAGTAATTCTAGTAAGTTTTTCAATTGTTTTCTCGAAGCACCCATTGCCGACCCGCAAATGACGTCAGCAGAGGGGTGTCCCTGTGTGGACCCCGTGGACCACGGACAAGGAGTTAGCCGAGACGTGTGGACTGCTGTGCCCGGGACTTGCCCCAACTCAGAGTCCGACTTGGACAGCCGTCGTTGTTCCTCTGCACTCGCCCACCTCAGACCCGTCAAATGACCTCGTCAGAAGCATCCCACCAGCAGAGTGCGTATATAAACACCTCTCGACACACAGCTCAAACACTGACGCTCTCTTTCCCCTCGTAAAGATCCAGTCATGGTCTCGTCGCAAGGTCACCACACCCCACCTACCGATCTTCGCAGGATGACATCTAGCTCGACACTGTTGACTCCCTCTCACAGGGAGCATAGGCTCTCCAACCACACATCTCAGCATCTCCAGACAGGTTCCGCCAGAGTAGGCTCTCGCTCCCCTTCATCCATCCCCTCCTCCCCCACATCAGCGTAAGATGGTGCCACCACTCTCTTCTCGTCTTTGTGTACTGATGATGTTCTGTTTAGGCATTCTTCCTCCTCCGCCATATTCGAGCGGGACATCGAACCACTCGGAACAGCATCCCCGCCCCCTTCTCAAACCCACCCGCCTAACCCGCATCGCATCCCCCGCTCTAAAACCACTGAACAACTAGAACAAAACGTCCCTTCCGTCCTCGACACCGCAGCTGCCATACTTACATCTGCATCCCCGATGGAAGAAGACCAAATCGCCGTCGTCACCCCTGCCTGTGAGCGCCCGTTCCGTCCCGGTGGCAGCGGCTTCGCCAGCCCAAATTGGAGCCTTAGAAGCCGTAGTCCCAGCCCAACAGGAACCGGTATACGCAGTGTGGGTGCGTGCAGCTCCGCAGCTGGTCCTCGCACCAGTCTCTTGTTGAGCGTACCTGGATCACCCTCTGCGCCACTTCCACCACTCCCATTCCCCATCCTCACTTCTTCGACCAGTCCGAAAGACACCTCACTGGGACAACAACAACAAAAGTTGACGATTCAAACGAGTCCGTCGGCGCTTACACCATCGATGTCGCCACCAAAGGCTATCTCGAATAACCAGCCACATCCAAGTCCAAGTGTGAGCACACCAACTTCGGTGTATTACTCGACCGTATCTTCTACCGACGGATCTCAAGGATCGCCTACGACAACGACGGCCGAGCAACCACCTATGTCTCTAGCTGCCACCCAGCCGCAATCACAACCGCAATCGTCAACCACCACTACATTTACTCCACCCAATCCGAATGCCATTGCCACAACCGGCACCATGAAAACCACAACACATGTCCACTCCCCTGCTTCCCAGCATGCCGTTCCCTCAACTATCGCAAGTTCACCCTACACAGCTGGCTCCCCTTACATCTACCCGACTAGCCTCTCCCATCCGCCGTCACCAACACCAACCCAGAAGCGTCTCTCCTTCATTTCCTACACAGATCTCCTCGCTTCGACACCGGCAGCAACGATCCCTCTGTCATCCTTTACGAATTGCTCGGTTGCGGAGCCTCCGCCGCATATTCCACGTGTGTCAGGGTACACCGGGTATACCGGGTGCGTTGGCGCTGTGCCCTGTGGACGAGACCGTGATGTGATTGCGAGAGAAGGTGGCAGAACCGGAAGCGACAGGAGTGCGGGGGAGAGAGACAGCGTGATTATGTTGGAGGATTTGGGCGGCGAGTGGGCACGTGAAGGTTTAGGAAGGGGCTTGGAGGAGAGGTTGGAGGCATTGATGTCTGTTCCGGATAGGACGTAAATGGAGCGCGATCATTCAAGCGTTCGACCGGTGTCACGGGCTCTGATCAATGGGTCCTGTTTAGATTCCCCTTGACGAACCACCCACAGTCTCGTAATACTCGGGCCGTCCCCACGCACTCCTCCTGCCCGTCGCCCCACACAGACGCCCTGTCGTTGGCACAATACGATTCCCCAGAGTCACCCTTTTTTTCCCCTCGCCGTAAGGAAGCTAGAAACGAGCGAAGAAATGAAACCAAGGAAAACAAATCCAAGCCCTGAATTATCCTACCTGTGTATTAATCAGTGGAACCGAAGCACCCCGTAACCCTTTTCGTATGCGTACTCTTTTCTATGATAGTTCCCATTTTTTTTCTTTCCTTTTTCTATCCCTTTCCCTTCTGCACTCCGAAGTTTGTGTTCTTGTATGAGCTGCCTTTTTTTTTACGGGGGTGATCGACTGATCCTTGATGGATGTACTTGGTCACAGTCGATGTTGGGATCTGAAACTTGATTTTCGAAGGCTTACGCGTAGCGAATCTCTGCCGTCGTCTGTCCATGTCATAGACGTCACTTGAGGAGTGCAGTGGTGCTAGCAGTGTCTGACGCAACCTCGTGCACGGAACACACGGACAGCGACTCTGTTCCTAAGTGGGCCAGAATTCTTGATATTATCTCGCAACATCACACCGCCCGAATTTGTTGAACAGTTCCATGGCATGATGGCATCAATGCCTCTCCATTGTCCTTGCCCGGTTGCGACCTGATACCTTTGCACATCCACCGTATTATCAGTGTGAGATAATCCACAACTACAAGTTCCCCGTTGTGCACACTGCAGATAGCGTTTTGCGCGACTTACAACTGTAAAGACCTTTACGGGGATGCACGCTCCTTCAAATAACGTGAAGCCCTCCTCCCCATCTTCTAGTCATCTTTGCGTAACACCGAATTTCTTTCCAACAAGGTGGCGTCCGTTTTGAGTGACTGGCACATGGACACGCATCCAAGTGTTTTGCGACCCCAAATGCCAATTAGAAGATTTGAAGTATTGATGATAGTTCCCGGCAGTACTTTCGAGATTCTGTCTTATCTCCTGGCGAAATGGAGGTCTCTGTCGCGTGATACTAGCAAGTGTCCCGAAGAATAAACTTGATAATCGCACTTCTGCACAATTGTGCGCGACGAGCATGCACCGGGTTGCTCGGTTTCCGATGCCCACGATAGGATACATTCCTGGCTCCATAACACTGGGTGTTTCTAACACGTCCATGACTATATGCAGATTGGGGGCGCAAATCGGTTCACAGGAAGTCACATGGCTTCGACGTCGACCGGTGCAAACTTTATCAACCTGGAGCGCGCCTACGATATCGAGTGGATAAAGAGTTGCACTGTGCCATCGCCCGACCTCAGCTAGTGACCAACGCCCGCTGTTTGCTTTCGGTTCTACCCTATGGCAACTACACGGAGGAACCAGGATCTTACTGGGGGAACCCAGACACCGAACAAGGAAGCTGCAATGCAGGAGCTTATCACGTCCGTGGTGGAGACTGCTGTGAAACCAGTCACCTCTGGACTTGACAATCTCCGGAAATCGCTCGACACTGTCGTCGCTCACGCCGAGAACAACACGGCGGCTGCACACGCCGATGCATTACGGGGTCATATTGAGCCATTGCATGTGGCCCTTGGTACCCTTCAATCTGAGATCCTCAGCAACGTAGATCAGCACTCCACATCATTGAAAAACAATTTCGAGTCGCTGCGGAATCAGACCATTATGACGGATCAGCGCGTGGATGAACTTGGGCGGTCGATACACGCAGCACGGAATGTGATGGATGAGACTTCCGAACAAGTCAGAGACGTCGCCAATGCCCAGCGCATCACAAATAGCCGTCTCACTGATGTTCTTATCAGTTCGCGTCAGGTCGGTCTCAGATCAATATCATACCTGCCTTTTTGCATGCACTGACCTGTTCATTTCGATGTATGCGTTGGCAGACTTATAATGCTGACCATGGTTCGGGGCTTGTCCAACAGTTCAAAACCATACCCTTCGTCAGCGGAGATGGTACAGTCCAATGTCCAACTGCCGTAAGCGATGGTCCTATGTGCTTTTAGCATCCCCTGAAACATTTTTTGTTTTTTGTTTACCTTCTGCTATCGTGCATGTTTGTGAAGTGTGGCTTGCCTCCGCTGCCAGACGTACGTGCGATAAACAACCTGGGAGACAACCAACTCGATCAGTACTTGGATGGGTATGGGATCAACCATGTTGGACTGGAACGCGAGCTGAAGCTGTCCAAACTCGGGGAGTATATTGGCTACAAACCTGCTGATAGCTCCACATCGCACAAAATGACATTCATTGTCATGTTGGCGATGGGGTGTCTCTTGCTCCTCTATTTCCCCCAATTACTTGACTGAATTATCGCTCCCCTCGCCATCATGTGTAATCTCTATCAGTGCTGTCCGCGATTTTTTGTGACTGTCTTCTTCCCATTGTAATCTCAATTTCCGGATGCTATTCTCGTTCGACCGTCAGTTTATTTGGCCGCTGCCTCTCCGGTGAGTTCTCAGTCTGTAATAGTACTACAAGCGGATTCATTATTCTCACCCCCGACTCTCCACATCAGTGAGCGGCACATAATGACATCATCGATGCCTAACATGCCAAAAATCAGTACGTTGCATACGTTTTATCGAGTCCTGTCGGGTCACTCCCGGATCAAAACCATACCTTGATCCACTAGTTCCTCAAGCGCTTACCTGTTTCGTTTCAAAGTCGTTGCCGTGTACCTTGGCAAACTTATGGAGCTGTTGCGACTTGGGACTTACATGGCCATTTCAGAATCGTACCCCGTGTCTGATGCACATCCGACTGGATATTCCTGATGCCAGACGCCATTAGATTTGCGTTGTCTCTTTGGTTCCCAAGTGTAGAGGATAATAATACATGATGCTCAGAGATACACGTTGAACACGGCACGTCAATCTGCCCATGTGGAAAGTTTGCAGTAATACCAGCAAAACAAAGTTTTACTATGCATTTCATCATTACCAAAGCCCACTCGGAGTGGGCAATCGCGATCAGAAGGAAGGTAGGTAACTGCAGTGTTGATCGTTGTCAATCCTCCTTACTGTACAGCCGTCATTGCATGTTTGAATGTTGCCATCCTTGTACAGCATGTGCAACCACCCAAGCACGATTGGAGGCCCTTCGCATGCATAAGTCGTTGACGGTAGTCAAGGTATGCAGTATCCGAGTGGCAGGAATGTCTTGACTCTGTGCGTATCCAGCTGCATGGAAAGGGGTGCAAATCTCGCACGACCTGGGAGCTGCGTGAGCAGATATGTCGATGGAGAACGTGAATAATACCCAATCTGCACCTACATATATGACAGGAACAGATTTCGCTTGTCAGAGGTGATGTGCACTCCGATAGATTGCAAAAGCCCTGTGGTGATCGGGGGTCGGTATCAAAGACCACACACAGAGTCTGGCCGAGGTCCAACGGCCATGCGGTTTAGGGCTTGGAATCAAAGCATGTTACGTTGGGTCAACGCGTCAGCCCGGAAGTACGCTGGATGTGTCATAAACCATATGGCCATCGGGAATGCGGAAAGTGGGAATATTCGTCGAGACAGCGTGCCGATCTATTAACGCGGCGGTTTCGAGCGCGTATCGTGAAATACGTACGCAACGGTGGATCGATCCTCGGACAACCCAGAGTCGCTGTGGTCAATACCGTCGTAATAAAAACCAAGGACATGAGTTCAAGCGGGATAAGATCCAGGGATAGAGCGTGTGGCTTAGGGAGCAGGCATAGAGATTCGACGCCTTGACACGTGGGTCGATCCGGAGTTAGTGACAAGTTGCATCGACATATGTGCAGCACTGGAGCGTAAGTCACGCGCCAGCCAACAACTCGAAGGTTGAAGATAACAGCGTTGGTGTAGACTGTACACCAAACTACTACACCAATCCGAAGAGTTCGACATCGACAGAGGGAAGAAGGAACAAGATGGAATGGCCGATTGATGGTATCACAAGTGGCTAGGACGCCCAGCGACGAAGGATGACTAGGACTGGATTTATAAGGTTGTGTTGCGCCGCATCAGCGAATCGCACGGTTTCAGCCAGTACCCACCAAGTCGCTCCCTGCCCATAGTTCCGCAGAATGACTCAAGGTCGACCTCAGGATGCAAATGCAGATACACGGAAACGGGAATTCGCGGCGATCCAGGAGATCGTCACGACTGCCGTGGCGACTGCTTTAGAGCCAGTCGCCTCCAGCCTTGGCGATCTCCAGGAACAGCTAGGTCCTGTCACGGCTCACCTACAGGAAAACACGGTCGATATGCACGGCCGAATGGTCGAAGATCACCTCAAACCCTTGCAAGAAACTCTTACAAAAATCCAGCCTGAAATCCTCGGCGAGATGGGTCAGCGCTCGGCCCAGTTGGACTCGAGCCTCGAGTCACTGCAGAATCAGGTTGACGTGGAGAACCAACACCTGAAAGAATTCAGGCAGTCGGCGCAGGCAACGTGCGATGTTGCAGCCGTGACTTGCGAACGGGTCGGGCACATCACCGATGACCAGAACGTCACAAATAAGCATGTTACCGATCTTGTTGTCAACTCACGTCAGGTCCGTTGCAGATCGTTCTCATACCTGACACTCCAGTACTGACCGATCCATTCCTATGCAATATCCGCACAGATATACAATTCTGGTTGCGGTTCGGGGTTTACCCGCCCGTTCAAGGCCATACCCTTCATTCGCAGAGATGGTTCAATCCAGCCGCCGAGCGACGTGAGTGTAGAATCCGTATTCATTTGGACATATCCTAAAACTCGTTGCTTTCTTTGCCTCTTGCATATACTGTCGCGCACCTTTGTAGCTCGGCTTGCCTCCACTGTTGAATACCAGTGTAATAGACAACTTAACCGACCACCAACTCAATCAATACTTGGAAGGATACGGGATCGAACACAATGGGTTGAATCGGGAGAGGAGTCTGTTCAAGCTCAGGGAGTACATTGGTTGTACTCCTGCCGAGCGCTCTGATTCGCATGCCACCGCACTGTTCTTCATGTTGGCGATGGCATGTCTCTTGTACTTGTATTTTCCTCAGCTATTTGCTTGATCTATGACTTAACTTTGTTGTTATGTGTAACTCCTATTGACGCCATATGCTGGTCTTCTCTATAACCCGTTTCCACCTGTAGCTCTAGTTTCAGAACGCCGTTCTTGGTTGTGGACTCGACTTCTGCCGAGAAAAGTTAGTACGCTGTTTTCTCTGCACCCACCCCTGTTCCGCCATACGTATGTGCATTAGGGTTCTTCCACCGGATTCTTCGCTAACCTCACGACGGACTCTGCGAAGATGGGTCTCTGATCGAGAAAACTGTGCACCAGAGCGCCGATGAATTGCAAGCTTTCAGCGACTAAGATTGCAGATTGAAATGACCACAACGTACATACCTAAGCGTGATAACATCTGAGGTAGATCCAATGCATGGGAGCATGGATTTCGAGTGGTGGCTATGACTATAGACGTTGGACAGCCTTCAGTGGCTGACGGACCGCTCCACTCACTCATATCATCGACTGTCTTTGCCCCAAAATCATGTCCTCTGGCACAGCTAGAACATACACCTTTCTCGGTGAGTAACCACAGTCTATGCTCTACTAGGGTGAGCCGGTATAACTGACCGTTTGCATACGGGTGCTATATGTTGCCCACTGGAACATCCGTGATACATGTCACTCCTAACTGCGTTTCCTCGTTGCGCTCCAGTAACACTCTTTCTCCTGCTCGCTGTCACATCGACCGTCATAGCTCGCAGCCTCATCCTTCGGCGACGACGTCGGCGATTTCTCGACCAAGCCATGAATCAGCGGTTCGCTGGAGATGTGCGACCCTCGATGCCTACAAGCGGTACGGGAACGCGGAGACGACAAAGAGTCGTCGGTGAGAAACCGGCCCTATGGGAAGTGTGGATACAGAGTCCCGACGATGTGGGCAGGGATTGTGGGCGAGTAGTATGTACCGACATGAAGGCAAGCTTCACTCCATACCCTCGGAGAAGACGTCCTAACTATGTCCACGACCGGCTTGTATGAACTATCTAGCCGGTCAGCATCGCATACGTCGACAAGGAAGACGGCAAGGGGCCACTATCTCATTGCCCAGAAAAACCGCCACCTTTACGAACGCAGAGAATTTTTGGGTCATTTCACAAACGTCCTCGATCCTCACAGGAACCACCCACCTTACCATCAAGTTTCGAAGTAATATCTTCACGTCCAAGTCATACCTCTCTGTTACGCATTTCCGTACTCGTAGCGATGCCTACTCCCGGGTGCTCCGCTTCCTTTTCGTCTTCGCACGAAGACAGTCCTCTTGAAGGGGGCCGGTTTCCCCCAATAGAACTTGGCGTCGTCGAAATGAATGTTCATGGGTGACTTGCTTCACTGGATTTCGCATGAAATGAATCACCAAGTAGTATAGTACTGTATACATAGTACGCATCTCGAGTTTGTGCAGCTATTGATTCTTTACATGATTATATTTTTAGCACTGTTCTCGCAAATCCTTGTCAGTGATTTTGTCTGTACCGAGTGTGATGTTTGAGGTAGGGAGTAGACGTCCGCCTTTTCAACTACGGATACACGTATGTACAGCGAAAGAACAAAGGACTGGGCTGGATGAACGGTGGTCTTCACTACATCGCACACGTCATTTTTCCACCTGGATGGATTGGAACTGGAAGGAAACATGGAGAGATGAAAGAGGACAGTGAGACCAGAGGCAAACCACAGAAGTGCGAGGTTATAGGGGGATCGGATGGGCATAGTTGATGTGCTGTCACGGTTGTCATCCTTGATCTATGAGCCTGGCGGGCGGGCGGCGGGCGGCGCCCGCCCGCCCTGGAGATTCTTTGTTTTCAATCCGCGGGACCAATTCATTCAGTAAACACTGCGTATACTTATTGCTGTGGTGATGATCGAAGCACGAGATCACACAGCTACAACTCGTGATGGGCATGCATTGGACAGTGGAATCTGGCATGGATGTCATTGATCGTTGTGTGCGAGACGACAGAGAAAACAGAGAAAGGTGAAACAGCGGTGGCCGGGCAATCAGCGTTGCGGTTACAGTATTGACCAGAGGAGGACGGAAAAGGAGCATCTGAGAATGGAAACCGGGGAGCTACTGTACGACGTTAAATATCAAGTTGACTTCGCCCTCGAATGTGAAGTAGGGTATTTGAATGTCAAAGTCGGAGTAGATGCTTCCTGGAACCTCGATGACGGGGTACAATCGGGAGTGGACGTTACGTGAGAGCACGACAATGAGCTCACTTTATTTGTGCCTACATAGACAACAGAAATGGGTCCGAGTGTTGAAGAGGTGTCCGTAAGTTTTCAAGGTTTGGTGCATAACGGAGGAATCATCGTGTTGTCCTTGCTTCTCTGGCTGTCCGCGGTGCGTGCTGAGGGCGGCAGAGTGAATCATTCGTCTGCAAAAACTTTAAAAGGGCGTCGCGATCGACATTCTTAGTGCAGAGAAACCGGTCATGCCCATCGGCACGCACACGAAGCAGTGATGGGATCTAAGAGTAAAGTTGGAGGTTAGCAGACAGGAATCAAAGCACTATGTCTGTAACGTTCGGTAGCATGCTTATGCGTTGATGCATAGTACGCCTATCCGAGCAGTTTTTGACGGCATCCGGTGAGCCCCTGAACCGATCCTACCTGCGTTCCGAACCATTACATAAAAACCGGATTCGAGCTGGCGGTTTACAGTGATCTCGCCCTATGGGGTAGGGTAGCAACTACTGACTACCACTGACTACCAACTAGCAACTACTGTAGGATGGACCAGCATAGTTCGTCGACGAGTTGTGCAAGTGACTAGTGACTAGCAAGGACTGACTAGTAGCAACTACTGAGTGACTAGCAACTAGCAAGTAGACTGATGACAGGCCAGTGCGATGGGTCAAGGAGTTGTAGCAGGGAGTGTAGTGAGTAGTGACTAGCAAGTGGATGAGCAGTAGGGACTAGGCAGGACTGACTACTGAGTGACTAGCACTAGACCAGCAAGTAGCAAGAAGAGTGAGAGTACTAGGAAGCTGGAACTAGCAAGTAGACAGAGGACTTGAGAGCACTAGTGACTAGCAACTAGGCAAAAAAAAAGCTGACCCCCCCTTGCAAGTGAGGATAAGCTAAGAGGACTAGGGACTAGCAACAAGTGAGTAGCAAAAGCAGCAAGCAGTGAGTGATGATGACAAAAAAAAAAGACCCCCCCAGTGTGGAGAGTTTTGAGAGCCTGGCAACAGCAAGACTACTAGCATGTAGCAAGTAGACAAGTGACAAGGATGAAAAGTGACCCCCCACAAGTGAGTGAGGCAACACCCCCCCCCCCCCTCCCCCAACAGTTGAGCTGAGTGACCCCCCCGGATGAGCAGAGTAAGTGACGCTGCAGGTGAGTGGAGTACAAGCCCCCCCAGAGTGACCGGGGTATGAGCCCCCCCCCCCGAGGTGACCCGGGAGCGAGGCCCTAATATTCTTACCCGGGCCGCAGGGGCCCTGCGGCCGGACGCGCCTCCTAGATGGACGCGCCCTTTGGACGCGCCCTTTGGACGCGCCTTTTGGACGCGCCCCCCATATATGGACGCACCCCTCACAGCCACAGACGTGCTCCCCATATATGGATGGACGCGCCCCTCACAGCCACTGGACGCGCTCTTTGGATGTGCCTCTAAGACGGACGTGCCTTTTTGGACGCGCCCCTCACAGCCACTGGACGCGCTCTTTGGATGTGCCTCTAAGACGGACGCGCCTTTTGGACGCGCCCCTCACAGCCACTGGACGCGCTCTTTGGACATGCCTCTAAGATGGACACGCCTTTTTGGACATGCCCCTCACAGCCACGGACGCGCTCTTTGGATGCACTCTTCACAGCCACGGACGCGCTCTTTGGACGTGCCTTTTTGGACGCGCCCCTCACAGCCACTGGATGCACTCTTTGGACGCGCCTTTTTGGACACGCCCCTCACAGCCACGGACGCGCTCCCATATATGGATGGACGCGCCCCTCACAGCCACTGGATGCGCTCTTTGGACACACCCCTCACAGCCACTGGACGCACTCTTCACAGCCACTGGACGCGCTCTTTGGATGCGCTCTTCACAGCCACGGATGCGCTCTTTGGATGTGCCCCTCACAGCCACGGATGCACTCCCATATATGGATGGACGCACTCTTCACAGCCATGGATGCGCTCCCATATATGGATGGACGTGCCCCTCACAGCCACTGGATGCGCTCTTCACAGCCACAGATGCACTCCCATATATGGATGGACATGCTCTTCAGACATGCAGCACAGCCACAGTAGGACACCTATCATCAAGGCTGCACAGTTTGTCGAGGAGTTGTGCAAGGGTAGTGTAGTGACTAGCAAGTAGCAAGTAGCAACTACTGACTACCACTGACTACCAACTAGCAACTACCGTAGGATGGACCAGCATAGTTCGTCGACGAGTTGTGCAAGTGACTAGTGACTAGCAAGGACTGACTAGTAGGGACTACTGAGTGACTAGCACTAGACCAGCAACTAGCAACTAGTGACTACTGATGATGAGGACTAGCAAGTAGCAAGTAGCAAGAAGAGTGAGACTACTAGGAATCTGGAACTAGGGAGTAGACAGATGACTTGAGACCACTAGCAACTAGCAACTAGCAAGTAGGCAAAAAAAAAAGCTGACCCCCCCCCTTGCAAGTGAGCATAAGCTAAGAGGACTAGGGACTAGCAACAAGTGAGTAGCAAAAGCAGCAAGCAGTGAGTGATGAGGACAAAAAAAAAGACCCCCCCAGTGTGGAGAGTTTTGAGACCCCCCCGAGAGCAACACTACTAGCAAGTAGCAAGTAGCAAGTAGAAAAGTGACAAGGAGAAAAACTGACGCCTTCCAAGTGAGTTTGGCAACACCCCCCCCAACAGTTGAGGTGAGTGGCCCCCCCAGATGAGTGGAGTAAGTGACCTGGCAGGTGACCGGAGTACAAGCCCCCCCCAAAGTGACCGGGGTACAAGCCCCCCTGAGGTGACCCGGGTGCGAGGCCCCCCCCTAATAATATGCTTTCCGAAACCAAGCTTGACTTTGCATGCAACCGCCCATATAAGGAAGTCGCATGCATGCAACCTCTGCCCATATATGGAAGTTGCCTGCAGGCAACCTCTGAGGCATGCAAGGTTGCATGCGACCGCTGACTTGGTGGAGTACAGAGAGGTTGCATGCAGGCGTCCACAAGGATGTAACCTAGATGGACTTGTAGCAGGGACAAAAAAGGTTGGATGCAGGAAATCACTGAAGTTGCATGCATGCAACCTAGATGGACTTGTAGCAGGGGAAAAAAAAGGTTGCATGCAGGCAACCACCGAATGAGGAAGTTGCATGCATGCAACCTCTGACACACAAGGTTTCATGGATGCAACTAGCAAATAAGGAAGTTGCATGAAGGCAACCTCAGGAACTATGAAGCGACTACCAAGGTGGAACTAGCAAGTAGATAGACAACTTGAGACCACTAGCAACTACAGAGTGAGACTACTAGCAACTAGCCAAAAAAAACAGCAACTGGTGACTACTACTACTAGCAAGTAGGCAGACAGTGACTAGTGAGTAGCAAGTGACAATAACAAAAAAATGACCCCCCCCAGTGTCCGGAGTTTTTGAGACCCCCCCCAACAGCAACACTACTAGCAACTAATATTCTTACCCGGGCACCAGAGCCTCTGGTGCTGGACGTGCCTCCTAGATGGACGCGCCTTTTGGACGCGCTCTTTGGACGCGCCTCTTAAAGATGGACGCGCCCTTTGGACGCGCCCCTCACAGCCACGGATGTGCTCCCATATATGGATGGACGCGCTCTTCACAGCCATGGACGCGCCCCTCACAGCCACTGGACGCGCTCTTTGGACGCGCCCCTCACAGCCACTGGATGCGCCCTTCACAGCCACTGGACGCGCCCCTCACAGCCATGGACGCGCTCCCATATATGGATGGACGTGCTCTTCACAGCCACGGACGCGCTCTTCACAGCCACTGGAAGCACTCTTCACAGCCACGGATGCGCTCTTCACAGCCACAGACATGCCCTTCACAGCCACAGACATGCCCTTCATAGCCACTGGACGTGCTCTTCACAGCCACGGATGTGCCCTTCATAGCCACTGGACACGCTCTTCACAGCCACGGACATGCTCTTCACAGCCACAGACGCGCCCTTCACAGCCACTGGATGCGCTCTTCACAGCCACTGGACATGCTCTTTGGACATGCAGCACAGCTACAGTAGGACCCCTATCATTGAGCCTGCACAGTTCATCGATGAGTTGTGCAAGGGTAGTGTAGTGACTAGCAAGTAGCAAGTAGCAACTACTGACTACCTAATATTCTTACCCGGGCACCAGAGCCTCTGGTGCCGGACGCGCCTCCTAGACGGACGCGCCTTTTGGACGCGCTCTTTGGACGCGCCTCATAAAGATGGACGCGCCCTTTGGACGTGCCCCTCACAGCCACAGATGCGCTCCCATATATGGATGGACGCGCTCTTCGCAGCCACGGACGCGCTCTTTGGATGTGCCCCTCACAGCCACTGGACGCGCTCTTCACAGCCACTGGACGCGCTCTTCACAGCCACGGACGCGCTCTTTGGACACGCCCCTCACAGCCACAGACATGCTCCCATATATGGATGGACGCGCCCCTCACAGCCACGGACGCGCTCCCATATATAGATGGACGCGCCCCTCACAGCCACTGGACACGCTCTTCACAGCCATGGACGCGCCCTTCACAGCCACGGGCGTGCCCTTCACAGCCACAGACATGCTCTTCACAGCCACTGGACATGCTCTTTGGACATGCAGCACAGCCACAGACATGCTCTTCACAGCCACTGGACATGCTCTTTGGACATGCAGCACAGCCACAGTAGTGCTCCCATATATGGAAGGCAGTGCAGCACAGCCACAGTAGCACCCCCTATGGTTGAGGCTGCACAGTTTGTCGACGAGTTGTGCAAGGGTAGTGTAGTGACTAGCAAGTAGCAAGTAGCAAGTAGCAACTACTGACTACCACTGACTACCAACTAGCAACTACTGTAGGATGGACCAGCATAGTTCGTCGACGAGTTGTGCAAGTGACTAGTGACTAGCAAGGACTGACTAGTAGCAACTACTGAGTGACTAGCAACTAGCAAGTAGACTGATGACAGGCCAGTGCGATGGGTCAAGGAGTTGTAGCAGGGAGTGTAGTGAGTAGTGACTAGCAAGTGGATGAGCAGTAGGGACTAGGCAGGACTGACTACTGAGTGACTAGCACTAGACCAGCAAGTAGCAAGAAGAGTGAGAGTACTAGGAAGCTGGAACTAGCAAGTAGACAGAGGACTTGAGAGCACTAGTGACTAGCAACTAGGCAAAAAAAAAGCTGACCCCCCCTTGCAAGTGAGGATAAGCTAAGAGGACTAGGGACTAGCAACAAGTGAGTAGCAAAAGCAGCAAGCAGTGAGTGATGATGACAAAAAAAAAAGACCCCCCCAGTGTGGAGAGTTTTGAGAGCCTGGCAACAGCAAGACTACTAGCATGTAGCAAGTAGACAAGTGACAAGGATGAAAAGTGACCCCCCACAAGTGAGTGAGGCAACACCCCCCCCCCCCTCCCCCAACAGTTGAGCTGAGTGACCCCCCCGGATGAGCAGAGTAAGTGACGCTGCAGGTGAGTGGAGTACAAGCCCCCCCAGAGTGACCGGGGTATGAGCCCCCCCCCCCGAGGTGACCCGGGAGCGAGGCCCCCTAATATTCTTACCCGGGCCGCAGGGGCCCTGCGGCCGGACGCGCCTCCTAGATGGACGCGCCCTTTGGACGCGCCCTTTGGACGCGCCTTTTGGACGCGCCCCCCATATATGGACGCACCCCTCACAGCCACAGACGTGCTCCCCATATATGGATGGACGCGCCCCTCACAGCCACTGGACGCGCTCTTTGGATGTGCCTCTAAGACGGACGTGCCTTTTTGGACGCGCCCCTCACAGCCACTGGACGCGCTCTTTGGATGTGCCTCTAAGACGGACGCGCCTTTTGGACGCGCCCCTCACAGCCACTGGACGCGCTCTTTGGACATGCCTCTAAGATGGACACGCCTTTTTGGACATGCCCCTCACAGCCACGGACGCGCTCTTTGGATGCACTCTTCACAGCCACGGACGCGCTCTTTGGACGTGCCTTTTTGGACGCGCCCCTCACAGCCACTGGATGCACTCTTTGGACGCGCCTTTTTGGACACGCCCCTCACAGCCACGGACGCGCTCCCATATATGGATGGACGCGCCCCTCACAGCCACTGGATGCGCTCTTTGGACACACCCCTCACAGCCACTGGACGCACTCTTCACAGCCACTGGACGCGCTCTTTGGATGCGCTCTTCACAGCCACGGATGCGCTCTTTGGATGTGCCCCTCACAGCCACGGATGCACTCCCATATATGGATGGACGCACTCTTCACAGCCATGGATGCGCTCCCATATATGGATGGACGTGCCCCTCACAGCCACTGGATGCGCTCTTCACAGCCACAGATGCACTCCCATATATGGATGGACATGCTCTTCAGACATGCAGCACAGCCACAGTAGGACACCTATCATCAAGGCTGCACAGTTTGTCGAGGAGTTGTGCAAGGGTAGTGTAGTGACTAGCAAGTAGCAAGTAGCAACTACTGACTACCACTGACTACCAACTAGCAACTACCGTAGGATGGACCAGCATAGTTCGTCGACGAGTTGTGCAAGTGACTAGTGACTAGCAAGGACTGACTAGTAGGGACTACTGAGTGACTAGCACTAGACCAGCAACTAGCAACTAGTGACTACTGATGATGAGGACTAGCAAGTAGCAAGTAGCAAGAAGAGTGAGACTACTAGGAATCTGGAACTAGGGAGTAGACAGATGACTTGAGACCACTAGCAACTAGCAACTAGCAAGTAGGCAAAAAAAAAAGCTGACCCCCCCCCTTGCAAGTGAGCATAAGCTAAGAGGACTAGGGACTAGCAACAAGTGAGTAGCAAAAGCAGCAAGCAGTGAGTGATGAGGACAAAAAAAAAAGACCCCCCCAGTGTGGAGAGTTTTGAGACCCCCCCGAGAGCAACACTACTAGCAAGTAGCAAGTAGCAAGTAGAAAAGTGACAAGGAGAAAAACTGACGCCTTCCAAGTGAGTTTGGCAACACCCCCCCCAACAGTTGAGGTGAGTGGCCCCCCCAGATGAGTGGAGTAAGTGACCTGGCAGGTGACCGGAGTACAAGCCCCCCCCAAAGTGACCGGGGTACAAGCCCCCTGAGGTGACCCGGGTGCGAGGCCCCCCCCTAATAATATGCTTTCCGAAACCAAGCTTGACTTTGCATGCAACCGCCCATATAAGGAAGTCGCATGCATGCAACCTCTGCCCATATATGGAAGTTGCCTGCAGGCAACCTCTGAGGCATGCAAGGTTGCATGCGACCGCTGACTTGGTGGAGTACAGAGAGGTTGCATGCAGGCGTCCACAAGGATGTAACCTAGATGGACTTGTAGCAGGGACAAAAAAGGTTGGATGCAGGAAATCACTGAAGTTGCATGCATGCAACCTAGATGGACTTGTAGCAGGGGAAAAAAAAGGTTGCATGCAGGCAACCACCGAATGAGGAAGTTGCATGCATGCAACCTCTGACACACAAGGTTTCATGGATGCAACTAGCAAATAAGGAAGTTGCATGAAGGCAACCTCAGGAACTATGAAGCGACTACCAAGGTGGAACTAGCAAGTAGATAGACAACTTGAGACCACTAGCAACTACAGAGTGAGACTACTAGCAACTAGCCAAAAAAAACAGCAACTGGTGACTACTACTACTAGCAAGTAGGCAGACAGTGACTAGTGAGTAGCAAGTGACAATAACAAAAAAATGACCCCCCCCCAGTGTCCGGAAGTTTTTGAGACCCCCCCCCAACAGCAACACTACTAGCAACTAATATTCTTACCCGGGCACCAGAGCCTCTGGTGCTGGACGTGCCTCCTAGATGGACGCGCCTTTTGGACGCGCTCTTTGGACGCGCCTCTTAAAGATGGACGCGCCCTTTGGACGCGCCCCTCACAGCCACGGATGTGCTCCCATATATGGATGGACGCGCTCTTCACAGCCATGGACGCGCCCCTCACAGCCACTGGACGCGCTCTTTGGACGCGCCCCTCACAGCCACTGGATGCGCCCTTCACAGCCACTGGACGCGCCCCTCACAGCCATGGACGCGCTCCCATATATGGATGGACGTGCTCTTCACAGCCACGGACGCGCTCTTCACAGCCACTGGAAGCACTCTTCACAGCCACGGATGCGCTCTTCACAGCCACAGACATGCCCTTCACAGCCACAGACATGCCCTTCATAGCCACTGGACGTGCTCTTCACAGCCACGGATGTGCCCTTCATAGCCACTGGACACGCTCTTCACAGCCACGGACATGCTCTTCACAGCCACAGACGCGCCCTTCACAGCCACTGGATGCGCTCTTCACAGCCACTGGACATGCTCTTTGGACATGCAGCACAGCTACAGTAGGACCCCTATCATTGAGCCTGCACAGTTCATCGATGAGTTGTGCAAGGGTAGTGTAGTGACTAGCAAGTAGCAAGTAGCAACTACTGACTACCTAATATTCTTACCCGGGCACCAGAGCCTCTGGTGCCGGACGCGCCTCCTAGACGGACGCGCCTTTTGGACGCGCTCTTTGGACGCGCCTCATAAAGATGGACGCGCCCTTTGGACGTGCCCCTCACAGCCACAGATGCGCTCCCATATATGGATGGACGCGCTCTTCGCAGCCACGGACGCGCTCTTTGGATGTGCCCCTCACAGCCACTGGACGCGCTCTTCACAGCCACTGGACGCGCTCTTCACAGCCACGGACGCGCTCTTTGGACACGCCCCTCACAGCCACAGACATGCTCCCATATATGGATGGACGCGCCCCTCACAGCCACGGACGCGCTCCCATATATAGATGGACGCGCCCCTCACAGCCACTGGACACGCTCTTCACAGCCATGGACGCGCCCTTCACAGCCACGGGCGTGCCCTTCACAGCCACAGACATGCTCTTCACAGCCACTGGACATGCTCTTTGGACATGCAGCACAGCCACAGACATGCTCTTCACAGCCACTGGACATGCTCTTTGGACATGCAGCACAGCCACAGTAGTGCTCCCATATATGGAAGGCAGTGCAGCACAGCCACAGTAGCACCCCCTATGGTTGAGGCTGCACAGTTTGTCGACGAGTTGTGCAAGGGTAGTGTAGTGACTAGCAAGTAGCAAGTAGCAAGTAGCAACTACTGACTACCACTGACTACCAACTAGCAACTACTGTAGGATGGACCAGCATAGTTCGTCGACGAGTTGTGCAAGTGACTAGTGACTAGCAAGGACTGACTAGTAGCAACTACTGAGTGACTAGCAACTAGCAAGTAGACTGATGACAGGCCAGTGCGATGGGTCAAGGAGTTGTAGCAGGGAGTGTAGTGAGTAGTGACTAGCAAGTGGATGAGCAGTAGGGACTAGGCAGGACTGACTACTGAGTGACTAGCACTAGACCAGCAAGTAGCAAGAAGAGTGAGAGTACTAGGAAGCTGGAACTAGCAAGTAGACAGAGGACTTGAGAGCACTAGTGACTAGCAACTAGGCAAAAAAAAAGCTGACCCCCCTTGCAAGTGAGGATAAGCTAAGAGGACTAGGGACTAGCAACAAGTGAGTAGCAAAAGCAGCAAGCAGTGAGTGATGATGACAAAAAAAAAAGACCCCCCCAGTGTGGAGAGTTTTGAGAGCCTGGCAACAGCAAGACTACTAGCATGTAGCAAGTAGACAAGTGACAAGGATGAAAGTGACCCCCCACAAGTGAGTGAGGCAACACCCCCCCCCCCCTCCCCCAACAGTTGAGCTGAGTGACCCCCCCGGATGAGCAGAGTAAGTGACGCTGCAGGTGAGTGGAGTACAAGCCCCCCAGAGTGACCGGGGTATGAGCCCCCCCCCCC